>JANCRC010000013.1:21810833-24449166 GCA_024362995.1 Heteromeles arbutifolia | reverse complement strand
AACATTTAGACTTTATAGACTAGTGGCAGGCGTGCTACTTTTCTATAAGTAGACATGCTTGCATAGCTTATACAGCTGTAGGTGTTGGCATATAACTTTGCAAAGTTGTTAGCCATAGGGTTGGCAGCCGGACACCTTACTTACAGAAACAGACAAGTCCGCGTAACCACTAGGCTGTTAACCTTGGCTTTCTCCAATTCTATAGGTTGCGTAGCAAGTATCACAACACTTTAGGACTTGGTGTAGGTTGTTTTGCGCTTGGCAGAGGTGAAGCTTATCAACTACGTAACATGTCAGCAGTGGATAAAGCTTTGTATATGCATGCTAGCTTGTTTAACCTTTCACAAGAATGTGCGGTTGTATAAGTCTACCGACGCTTTACTGCTCGAAGGCCAAGCCGTAGGCAGTCTTTTGGAAATCGTAGGCTACCTTAGTGCACTCGGTAGCAACTTTAGGGTTCTAGAGCAGCCTTCCATAGGGTGTACTGCGTTATGTGCCCCTTCCGTCTTTAGGGCTTGGTTCCCTATGGATTAGGCCAATAGACCCAAAATCCTTAAGTTAGCTAAGCCTTAAAAAAAACTATTGTGGCTACTTATAGGAATCCCAGTGCAAGCCATCGTGCATCTCGTTAGACTGGGGCAGCCCGACTCATCTACGTCTGGATATTCAGAGTGTAGAGTTTATCCTTCCACTTTGGAGAGCAGACCCATGTGGGTGTCGGGGAATTGGTTTACCCTCTCGCACTGGAGTTCATGGTTGGTCCCTCTAGGGGTGCATTTCATGCGATGAGTCCCTAAGAAAGGCGTAGTCTTCTTTTGAAGTGCATGAGTGATTAGTTGTTGTAGACATGTAGTCGAACTAAGTTGTAAATTACTTCCGAATTCTTCATTGAAAAATAAGTGAAATGAACGAAAACTTAGCTGCAAAGTAGAAACTGCATAACAACTGGATAATTCTTGGCTTGCGAGGTGGTGCCCGTTGAGTTGCTTGAGTTATTCGGGCTTTGATGTAGTGGGAGATCACACATGGTACTTCCTCAGATTGTAGGCGTTCCACTGGTTTTCGATCTCTTTGTCGTTCATAGTGGTGATGGTGTAATTACCCTTGCCGCATACTCTACTGATCTTGTACGGACCTTCCTAGATGTGATCCATCTTTTTGGAGCCTTTTTCACAGGCAGTGATGAAGGCTTTTCTTAAGACTAGTTCTCCGGGTTGGAACTGTTGGATCTTGGCCATTTTGTTATAGCTGGAGAAGAGTTGCTGCTGGTAGGCTGCAATGCGGGTGATGGTCTGCTTGCGCTTCTCTTCTGCCAGATCTAAGCTTGTGGCCATCTCCTTACTGTTTTGCTTAATGCTTGGCGGTACAGTGTTGATACTTGGCACGATAATGTTAGGAGGAATGATTGCTCCCGAACCAAATGCCAAAGAGAAAAGAGTATCATATGTTGCTCGTCTTTTGGTGGTGCGATATGCCCATAGACCTTCGGGGAGTTCGTCTGGCCATTTTCCCTTCTTGTTGGAGAAGGATTTCTTGAGGCAGTCAAGGATCGTCTTGTTGGATGCTTCGGCCTGCCCATTGCCTTGAGGATACCTCGGCGTTGACATGTGCTGCTTGATGCCATACTTTTGGAAGAACTTCGCCAAAACTTTACCTACAAATTGCGGGGCGTTGTCAGTGATGATGGACTGAGGGATGCCAAATCGACAAATGATGTTCCTCCATATGAAGCGCTCCATGTCCTTCTGAGTCATGGTTGTCATGGGCTCTGCTTTTACCCATTTGGTGAAGTAATCGGTTGCCATGATCATCATGCCTTTGCCCCCAGTAGCGGGTGACATTGGCCCTACTAGGTCGATTGCCCACTGCATGAACGACCAAGGACTCATCTGCAGGTGTAGTTCGCTGGTAGGCAGTGCTAGCACCGGCTTGTAACGTTCGCAGCGATCGCATATTTGCACTAACTCCTTAGCATCTTGGTGCATGGTAGACTAGTAGTAGCATGTGTTAAGAGCTTTTTGTGCTAAGAATCGGCCTCCAGAGTGATTTCCACAAACGCATTCGCGGATTGAGCTTAGAACCATTAGGTCATTGGGAGGCGCTAGGTAGCGGAGATGTGGTCCGATGTAGGATATTCAGACGAGAATGCCGTTCCACATGTAGTAGCTTGCTGTCTTTATTTGGAGCTTTCTAGACTCTAACCTTTCTGTGAGGAGTGTGCCATTGACCAGGTAGTCTATAATAGAACTTTGCTTGTGACACATCGGCTGCCGGCTCTGCCTTTATGCTTGGCTTGTCTAGATACGCCATCAGGATAGAGCGTTTGAGTTGGTAGTCAAAGGCAGAGCCTAGGCCGACTAGTGCGTCTGTGTGGACATTGTCTGCCTACGAAACTTGAGTGAAAATGTAAGTCTGAAATGCCTCAAGTTGCTTGTGTTCCTTCTCTAGGTATTGCCCTATCCTTGGATGTTTTGCCGTGTATTCCCTAGTAATTTGGCTAGTGATTAGCTGGGAATCGGAATGAATTATGAGCTTTTCAACGCCAAGTCTTTTGCCATTCTGAGGCCTGCCAGTAGGGCCTCGTACTCTGATTCGTTGTTGGATGCTTTAAAGCCTAGAGTGATCGCCTGTTCGAGCATCAAACCGTTTGGGATGACAAGGACCACGCTTGCTCCTGAGCCTTTGTAGTTGAATGTGTTGTCGACATGCAAATGCTAGAAGTCTCCATTGGGTGGAGCAGACGTGGCTAAGGTGTGCTCGGCTACTTTTAGGGCGTCGTTGGGCCGCTTTGTTGCATCGCCTAGGCTAGGTGTGAATTCCGCTATGAAGTCCGCCAAGGCTTGGGCTTTTATCATCGTGTGGGGTCAGAAAACTAAACTGTATTAGCCAAGTTCCAACGCCCACTTCATCACTCGCTGAGAAGAGTCCAGACCATGTAAGATTGATCGTAGAGGATATTGAGTCATGACGATGACTGTATGAGCTTGAAAGTATGGTATGAGATTCCGAGCCGCAACAACTAGGGCCAAAATTTATTTTTTGATCTTCGGGTATTTAGTTTCCGCATCGAAAAGAGCTTTAGAAGTGCAGAATACAGGTAGTTGGGCCCCCAGCTCTTATCTTATGAGAGTAGAGCTCATTGCTACTTCTGAGACTGCTAAGTAGATGTATAAGTCATCCGTTGCTTCCGGCTTGGATAGTAAGGGAGGTGATGTAAGATACTTTTTCAAGTCTTGGAAAGCTTTTGCGCACTCATCATCCCATTTGTCTCGTTGTGCCTTCTTGATGGTCTTGAAAAAAGGTTTGTATCGATCGGTGGACCGTGAGAGAAAGCGATTGAGGACGGTTGCTCATCCGGTCAAGCTGTGGATCTCCTTCAAGGTGGTTGGAGATTTCATTTCTAGGATCGCTCAGATTTGCATGGGATGTGCCTCGATTCCTCGTTAGGTTACTAGGTACCCTAAGAATCTGCCTGAAGATACTCCAAATGTGCATTTGGCGGGATTGAGCTTCATCTTGTACTTTCTAAGGATGTTGAAAGTTTCCGCCAGGTTGCCAATGTGGTCTGATCGTTGCTTGCCCTTCACCATGATGTCGTCAACACAGACCTCTATGGTTACCCTGATTTGCTTCTTGAACATCATGTTTACTAACCTTTGGTAAGTAGCTCCGGCATTCTTGGGGCCAAAAGGCATGACCTTGTAGTAGTAGGTGCCTCGCTCGATCATGAACGCAGTTTTCTACTTGTCGGGCTCGTACATGGCTATTTGGTTGTAGTCGGAGTATGCATCCAAGAAGCTGAGTAGCTGGTTCCCAGAAGTTGAATCTACTAATAGATCAATTCGGGGAAGTGGATAATGATCATTTGGGCATGCTTTGTTGAGGTCGGTGTAATCTACGGAAACCCTCATTTTGCCCTTCTCTTTCTTCTTTACTAGCACGACATTGGTAAACCATGCTAAGTGCGCTACTTCTTCTTTGAATCCATCCTCCAGTAGCTTGTCAATTTTTGCTTCAATGATCGTTACTCATTCGGGTGCAAAATGGCCTTCTTTTCTGGATCACCGGTTTGGCAGTGAGGTCGACATACAGCTTGTGGCACGCTATCTCGGGATTGATGCCAGCATGTTGGAAGGTAACCACGCAAAGATATCATGATTTTCCCTAAGGAAAGCCATAAGTTCTTCCTTCTCGGCTGGGCTTAGACGTGAGCCGATTCTAGCCGTCTTTTCGGCTGCTGGGGATCAAGAATGATGTCTTTGGTGTCTTCTTCAAGTTTTCATCTTATCTCGTCTATTTGGGCACCATCTTCTTGATTCGCTTGCTGTAATAGCTATTGGGTAGATTCTTCATCATTATGGACCTCGGTAGCCTCTACGGAGGTAAAGGTCTTCTTCTTTGATTCCTTCAGTACTTGCACAGTGCATCGTCGAAATGTGGCTTGGTCAGACTTGATTTCTCTGACTCCTCATCTCGGGATGTAGAATCAGATTTTTTGATACTTGACGGAAGTGATGGCATCTAGCTTGATCAACCAAGGTCCACTAAAAATCCCATTGTAAGGAGATGGGTCATTTACGATCGTGAACGTCTACTTTAAGACAACTGGTGATGTTTTCACGTCAAGTGTGATATGGTCGATGGCAACCGAGGTGTGCCCGTTGAATCCGGTGAGTACCTCCACTCGGTGTATGATAGAAGCATATTTATGCGACTTAATTGGCTTGTTCTTGTGCATTTTTGTTGTGTTTCCTTAGTTATTGTAGTGTTTAAAGTCATTTTCGTATGTTTTCAGATTCTAAGGATAAAGTATGCAAGAAGATGCATTTTGGAGCCTTTTAGAGCAAAATTGGGCTTGGAATGAATATCACATGTTTGGAGCAAAATGAATGGACGAAATTGAAGACTTGAAGATATTAGGATTCCTAATTGAAGAACGATTCCTAATTAAAGAAGGATTCCTAATTGAAGATGGATTCCTACTCACATGAGGATTCCTACTCACATGGGGATTCCTACTCAAACAAGGATTCCTACTTGAAGTAGGAAAGTTAAGCCAAGGTTTCCTATTTTGGTTTGACCTTTCCTAAACCTAAATATTCCTAAGTTCGAGCAACATTGAAGGCCTCTTATGCATTTTAGGACACAAAGTGAACTTTCCTTGCACCATTAAAGTCCTTGCCGCACCTTTCCCATTCTCCCTTTCCCTTGCCGTGCAAGGGGACCCCTTTCCCTTTAGTTTCAGGATACTTTCCCATTCCTAATCATCCAGCCGCACCTCCTTACCCTTTATTCTTCCTTGCCGTGCAAGGGAGAGGGTTATTTCCTGTTTCCTTGCATTAAAACACATTCCTAATTTATTTTAGATCCTTGCCGTAAATCCCTTGCACTTTCCCTTAGTTTTCTGATTTTGTTTCCTCTTTTTAGTGCTTTTGACTTAATTTCTGTTTACCTAAATAACCTAGGGTTTTATTTCCTGAAACCTTTAAATAAACTTCCTTGTTGCAGCCACAAATCATGATTCATTCACCCATTCTCGCCAGAAACAATCCATCACTCTCTGCCGCACCATTCCTTCATCATTCTCCATAGTTTCTGACCAAAAACAGCCCTTGCCGCACCATACATCCATCCTAACCATAATCCCATCCTTCTACGCCATCCATAATCCCCAAAACCTACCACAAAACCTTGTGCCGCAATCAAGGAAGGGAAGGGAAGTTCTTAGACGTGCTTGCTGTTCAGTTTGGATCGTTGGAGCGTTTAGGTGTTTTCTTTCTTTTGTTTTCAATCTATAAACTTGTTATTCTTTGCTTTGCGATTATGAGGAACTAAGCCCTTTTGGCTAGGGGCTATTCAAAGCCATGAACATACTTGCAATATGAATTGATTACCTTCAGTTGTGATTTCATAAGTTGTGAATTCAATTTGTTTAATTGCTTGATTGATAACTTATTTGTGTATGTTTATTAAGAGTGCACACTTAATTTGCATGCATGAATATGATGCTAGAGTATAAGGGAGTTTCACCTAATAGTTACAAACTTATATTCACAAGTAGTGGAGGTCGCTTATAAACGATCGCGTTAAATGAATTCTTGGCAGGAGTTTCATGCTCATCATAATAACGAATGCCTCGTCAATACTTATAATTCTCATGATGCTTAATGATCTGTGATTGTATCTTTATTGTGCTGTTCACGTAAAGGACTTTTGAAGAATGCTTTGAATTGTTGTATGCGCTTTCCCATCCAATTCAATAACTTAAGGAGAACTTGAAGGTTAATTTAAGCAGACCTAATTAACCTGGGGTGTTGAGTTTCATGATTTATCGAAAGAACAACTGAAAATTGGTTTATGTGCAAGTGTGTCATGTGTGGAGAAGAATCCTCTAGCTAGCCCATCATTCATATTTTATCCAAATTCGTCCAAAATCTGTTTTAGTTTACAATCTATTTGTTCTGTTTTCAAATTCGTCAGAATCAAATCCCCCTTTATTTTGAAGCGTTAGATTAGTTAGAATCTGTTTTGATTTGTATTTTTAAGTGTCTTGAGTCAAGTTAAAATCTGTTTTCATCCAAAGTAGTGTTTAGAGTCCAAAACTGCCCAGTTTGTGTTTTTAGGCAGTTTTGAGTGTTTTTGTGCTGTTTTGAGTCTTTTGAGTTGTTTTAGTGTTTTAAAGTTTGTTTTTACGTTTTTGAGTCAGTTCAAGTGTTTCGCAATCCCTCCTAATCCCCGGTCTAGAATGATCCCTACTTATACATATACTACAATTGTCAAAAAGAAGGTTTAATTTGTGTGCTTATATATTTCGCATCAAATTTTTGGCGCCGTTGCCGGGGATTAGCAACTTTGCTAATCCCTTGGATATTTTCTTTCTGTTTACTTTTAATTTGTTTCAGTTTCTGACTTTGTTTTGTTCCTTGTTTTTAGGTACTAGTTTATGACTCCGAGTTATCAAACTGTTCATAAGAATATCTTGGACTTTGACGACGATTTTGAGAAGACTTTGAGAAGGCAGAGGAACCAGCAAGAATCTAATCCACCTAGCCCTGAACCTGAGCTTGAAGAACCAGTGCTAAAAGAGGAAGAAGAGCCCACGGCTCAAGTGTTGGAGGAAGTACAAGCTATGGCAGCGGACAATCGAACAATCAAGGAGCTCTCTGCTTCGGGATTCGCCAATGCCGCCTCCCTATGTATTCAATACCTTAGGGCTGCCCAAGACAAGACTGATGAGTTTGAATTGAAGTCCAGTTTGTTGCACCACATCCCAAAGTTCCATGGGCTGTCCAAGGAGGATCCAAACAAGCACTTGAAGGAGTTCGAAGTGGTGTGTTCAAGCATGACCCCTATCAATGTTGATGGAAGCATCTTGAAGATGAAGGCTTTTCCATTCTCTCTAATGGACAAAGCTAAAGATTGGTTGTATGAAATAGCCCCCGGAACTGTCACATCATGGGAGAGCATGAAACGGGCGTTTCTTGAGAAGTTTTTCCCAACTTCTTGAGTCATTCTTCTACGCAAAAGGATAAGTGGAATTCAGCAATACGAAGGTGAATCATTTCCCACTTATTATGAACGTTTTAAATCTCTTGTTGCTTCATGTCCACAGCACCAAATGAAGAAGAAGCTTCTTCTTCAATATTTCTACGAAGGGCTTCTACCAATTGAACGCCAAATGCTAGATGCCTCAGCGGGTGGAGCGTTGGTGGACAAGACACCCATGGCTGTCAAGATCTTGATTGCTAATCGAGCTTTGAACGCTCAACAATATGAAGGCGTTGGACAAAGAGGAACCCCACGGCAGCAAGTAAATGAGGTAAGTTCCACATCTGACATTCAATCCCAATTAACCAATCTTTACTTCCATTGTGTCTCAGATGGCTGAAGGGATGATGATGCAAGGATCAAGTGTGTGTGGCGTGTGTTCTATCCAAGGACACCCCTCTGATAAGTGCCCGTAACTAATTGAGAATGGTGGATGGGAATCTGCCAATGCAGTGGGTTTTGGAGGCCAAAACCAACCAAGGAACGATCCATATTCGAATACGTATAATCCAGGTTGGAGAGACCATCCAAATTTCAAGTGGAGGGAGCCCCAACAATCTCAACAACAAGGAGGTTTTAGACAGCAACCCCCAGGCTTCTACACCAAGCCATATGCACCCACACAAGTTCCGCAACAATCTGCCCCAAATGCTTCAGGTACATCTTTAGATAATGACACACTTCTTAAGCTATTAACCAATTTGTCTCAGGGACAAGAAAATCAAGCCAAAGCAATGCAAAACCAAGACAAAAGGGTGGATCATTTGGAGAAACAAATTGGGCAGATTGCAGAATTTGTAGGGAAATTTCGAGACCAAGGCCAACTCTCTAGTTTAACCATTCCAAATCCGAAGGGAGGTTTTGAAACTGCAAAAGCCATATTGTTGAGAAATGGAAAAGAAGTTGGGGCAGGTACACAACCATCAACATCAGGTCACAAAGAAGATGAAAAACTTCAATTTGAAGAGGATGAACAAAGCCAACCCATGGCAAGGGTGGAGACACCTTTGCCGCAGGCCCTAAGTGCCCCTAAACCATCAAATCTGTCCAACAAGGGTAAGAACGTGTCAAATTCAGTTCCTACTAATGTTTTTCCTTCGAATGTTCCTTTTCCTAGCAGGTTTATGCAAACAAAGAAAGAGGAAGCTGAAAAGGACATTCTTGAGACATTTAGGAAGGTTCAAGTCAATATACCACTTTTGGATGCAATAAAGCAAGTGCCAAGGTATGCCAAATTTTTGAAAGAACTTTGCACAACTAGAAAGAGAGTTTCGAACAAGGAGGTTGTGAAGGTGAGTGAAAATGTTTCAGCCGTATTGCAACGTAAACTGCCCCCTAAATGCAAAGACCCTGGTAGTTTTACGATTCCTTGTGTAATTGGCACTAATCAGTTTGAACATGCAATGCTTGACTTAGGTGCATCTATAAATGTCATGCCTTATTCTATTTATGCATCTATGAATTTGGGTGAATTGAAAAAGGATGGTGTGATTATACAATTGGCTGATCGTTCTAACGCTTATCCAAAAGGAGTATTGGAGGATGTTTTAGTGCAGGTGAATCCTTTAGTCTTCCCGGCTGATTTTTATGTTTTAGACATGGAAGATTCAGCCCATTCCACCTTTTTGCCGATTCTCCTTGGTAGGCCATTCATGAAGACAGCCCGTACCAAGATTGATGTGTTCAAAGGAACATTGTCAATGGAATTTGATGGGGAAGTGATTGATTTCAGTATTTCTGAAACTATGAGATATCCTAATGATGATCACTCTGTTTTTCTGTTGATATTATTGATTCTTTGGCGCAGGGGCATTTTGAAGATTTACATGACGATGCACTTGAAATGGTCCTTACAAGAGGAATGGAACTCAACAACAAGTGGGCAGAACCTATGCTAACCCACGGCACACATGAACCAATCCATGCTGTGCCCCTTTGTGAGGAATTCATTGAGATGGCTGCTGCCCTTGAGTCGTTACCCAAGCATGATGGTAAGTCTCCTAACTTTGATTCAATTCCCGTTTCGACTAATAAGTTGCTTCCTTTAGTAATTCAGGCACCTACCCTTGAACTTAAACCGTTACCAAACCATTTGAAGTACGTTTTCTTGGGGGAAAAAGAGACCTTACCTGCCATTATTTCCTCATCCCTCACGGCACAAGAAGAAGAGAAGCTAGTGCGTGTTTTAAGGGAGTTCAAATCTGCCCTAGGTTGGACCTTAGCCGACATCAAGGGGATAAGCCCTACAACTTGTATGCATCACATATTTCTTAAGGAGGGGGCCAAACCAACTAGAGAGGCTCAACGTCGTCTCAACCCTCCGATGGTGGAAGTTGTGAAAAAGGAGATAATCAAGCTCCTTGATTGTGGAGTGATCTATCCAATCTCCGATAGTCGTTGGGTTTCACATGTGCAA
The DNA here is from genome assembly GCA_024362995.1 of Heteromeles arbutifolia. Lineage (NCBI taxonomy): Eukaryota > Viridiplantae > Streptophyta > Magnoliopsida > Rosales > Rosaceae > Heteromeles > Heteromeles arbutifolia. The sequence continues at coordinate 24,439,202 of JANCRC010000013.1, read as the reverse complement.
TGTGTTCCAAAGAAATCTGGAGTGACTATGGTCAAGAATGCTGAAGAGGAGCTTGTGCCTACTCGAATCCAAACAGGTTGGAGGGTTTGTATCGATTATAGGAAGCTCAACGCCACCACAAGGAAGGATCACTTCCCATTGCCATTCATTGATCAGATGCTTGAAAGGTTAGCAGGTTATGCATTCTATTGTTTTCTTGATGGTTATTCTGGTTATAATCAAATTGTCATAGCACCGAGGACCAAGAAAAAACCACTTTCACATGCCCATTTGGCACATTTGCTTATCGACGCATGCCATTTGGTTTATGCAATGCACCTGCCACATTTCAAAGATGCATGATGAGCATATTTTCTGATTATGTTGAGAAAATTATTAAAGTTTTCACGGATGATTTCAGCGTTTTTGGTGATTCATTTGATGGGTGCTTGCATAATCTCAGTTTGATCTTAAAACGATGTGTTGAAACTAACCTTGTTCTCAATTGGGAAAAATGTCATTTCATGGTTAAACAAGGCATAGTTTTAGGTCATATCATCTCTGAAAATGGTATTGAGGTTGATGAGTCTAAAATAGATCTTGTACGCTACTTAACCTCTCCTACTTCGGTTAGAGAGGTTCGTTCTTTTCTTGGTCATGCAGGATTCTATAGACGATTTATCAAGGATTTTTCCAAGATTGCACAGCCCCTATGCCGTTTCCTACAAAAGGAAGTGTCTTTTGAATTCAACGAGGCGTGTGAGAAAGCATTCAACCATCTCAAAACCTTACTGACCACGGCACCAATCATCACTCCACCAGATTGGAGCATTCCCTTCGAGCTCATGTGTGATGCATCGGATTATGCACTTGGAGCTATTTTGGGCCAGAGGAAAAACAAGCAGCCACATGTCATTTATTATGCTTCACGTACCTTAAATGATGCCCAATTGAACTATTCCACAACTGAAAAAGAACTCTTGGCTGTTGTATTTGCATTAGATAAGTTTCGATCTTATTTAATTGGCACTAAAGTCATTGTTTTCACTGATCATGCAGCTTTGAAGTACTTGCTCACCAAAAAGGAAGCTAAACCAAGACTCATTCGCTGGATGCTTTTACTTCAAGAGTTCGACATTGAAATAAGGGACAAGAAAGGGTGTGAAAACGTGGTGGCTGACCACCTAAGTCAGATGGTGCGTGAAGAGGAGTCCATTCCCATTTCAGAAACATTTCCGGATGAGCAACTACTGTCCATTGAGGTAAGTATACCTTGGTATGCTGATTTGGTCAACTATTTGGTGTCTAAGCAGGTTCCAAACACTCTAAGCAAGTCCCAACGTGATAAACTTAAAAAGGATGCACGTTTTTATGTTTGGGACGACCTATATTTGTGGAAATTTTGCCATGATCAAATCGTGCGTAGATGTGTTCATGAATCTGAGTTTAATCCAATTCTAAGCTTTTGCCATACATATGCATGTGGTGGACACTTTGGCACACAGCGCACTGCCCTTAAGGTTCTTGAATGTGGATTTTATTGGCCTACTTTGTTTAGAGATGCTCGAACTTTTTGCATAACATGTGATCGCTGCCAAAGGACAGGAAATTTAGGCCAAAGAGACCAAATGCCCCAGACTCCAATTCTTGTTGTTGAAATTTTTGACGTTTGGGGTATTGATTTTATGGGTCTTTTTCCTTCTTCTTTCGGTTTCACTTACATTTTACTTGCGGTTGATTATGTTTCGAAGTGGGTGGAAGCCAAAGCCACCCACACTAACGATTCTAAGGTTGTGGCAGATTTTGTGAAATCTAACATTTTTTCCAGATTTGGGATGCCTAGAGTGCTGATAAGTGATGGTGGGTCTCATTTTTGCAATCGCACCATTGCGGCACTACTCAAGAAGTACAATGTGACACATAAGGTTTCAACACCTTATCACCCCCAAACAAGTGGCCAGGCCGAGGTCTCCAATAGGGAGATCAAGCAGATTTTAGAGAAGACCGTTGGGTCAACTAGAAAGAATTGGAGCTTGCGTTTGGAGGATGCACTGTGGGCATATCGAACGGCTTACAAAACACCCATTGGCATGTCCCCATTTCGGCTCATCTATGGCAAGCCATGCCATTTACCCGTGGAGCTTGAGCACAAGGCACATTGGGCGGTCAAGACCTTCAATATAGATGTGGACACGGCTGAAAATCACATAAAGCTGCAATTGAATGAACTTGAAGAGATGAGGCATGACGCTTATGAGAATGCTCGTATTTACAAAGAGAAGACCAAGGCATTCCATGACAAGATGATTCGAGGCAAAACATTCTCAATTGGGCAGAAAGTGTTGCTATTTAACTCCCATCTTCGTTTATTCCCCGGTAAGCTACGTTTTAAGTGGGTTGGTCCATTTGTTATTACTAATGTTTTTGTGCATGGTGCAGTCCAAATACAAAGTTTGAAAACTGGACAAGAGTTCAAGGTGAATGGGCATCGATTGAAGCCCTACTATGAGAACTTTGTTGAGCATGTAGTGGAGGAGGTTCCCCTGCATGCTGTGGGCCCCAATGGGGAGTGAATGAGTTCTTCGTCCGGCTGCACGACATTAAAGCAAGCGCTTCTTGGGAGGCAACCCATACATTCAACAAAGGAAGACTTAGGAATCACTCCAATTCCAGATTTGCGTTCCTAAACCCTTCTCTTTGTTGTTGTTTCAATTCTACCATGTTTAGTTGTTTATTTGTTGTTTGTTTGTTTACTTATGATTTGTGTGCATTTATGCTTGAAACATTGAGGACAATGTTTGATTTAAGTGTTGGAGGGGGGGGGTAAACAAGTTGTTTTGCATGAAATTCGTGGGATTCTACCACCCATTACTTGAAAAGTTGTTCCTTGCTGTTTTTAAGTGTTTTAAAGCTGTTTTGGAGTCTTTTAGTGTGTTTTGCCTTAAAATCCGAAAATCTCATAAAAATTTGAAAAATTGTTTTGAAAAACCCAAAAAAAAAGTTGTTTTGGTGTGTTTGTGTCTTAGGTACCTTCCAACACAATGATGAGGATTTGGTTTTTAATTACATGACTGTTAAAGAAAGTTATAAACATGGATGAAAGTTTGATTTACTCTTTGGTTTATACTTGGTTGTGGTTATAATTTATGAATTCATATACAATCATAGAGAAAAAAAATCAGTTTTTGTAACATGCTTGAAGGAAGGAACTCAAATTAACGCTACAACCTTGTGAGACTTGAGCCTAAAATGATTATTTGGAGAGTTGATAATCTGTGATTCTTTGTTTTCTAAAGTCGTTGCATGATCTCATTATTCTTTGCTTGGTTACTACTTAGAAGGCGTTTCATCATTTAGTTCCAAATACAAGAACTCATATCCGTTTCATTCAAAGCATGACATTGATTTGCATAACACATATCAAGATGAAGTTGTGTAGTGACCACCACAACCAAAAAGCCGAACCCCTTTGTCATATGTGTTTAAGTTTAGCCCCATTGAGCCTTGTCAGCCTATGTTCTTTGTTAACCCACACTATCCTCACCTAGCCTAGATTAGGACCATCCATACCCTTGTTCATAAAGCATAGTGAAGCATGACTTAAAAAGAAGTCCTTTTGATTGTCTTCTTGTAGAAAAACAAGTGTGGGGGAAGGGATTTGTGTGTGTTTGTGCCAAGAAAAAGAAATAAGGCACGGGTAGAAAAGAAAAGTTGTGAAAAGTTGTGAAAAGAGTTGAAAAATATGAGAAAAAGAGTTCTAAAGTGTTGTTTGTTGTAGAAAGGGTCCAAAACATTGAATTCAACCCTAAGTGTTGCATGAATCTTCCCTTTTTGTCTAAAAGTTGATTTCTGCATTCTAAAGTGAATTCTAAAGTTTCGATTTCATTACTTTGCTTACTATTGCTTTAAGAACCATTGTTTTCCATATCCTTTCTTTCTTAACCATTTCCCTTAGCCCCGTTTCAACCCTTAACTTCAATCTTGAGTGTTATGTGATTCAATATGTGGAGTTTGGAATTGGTATGAGCATATGGTGTCACTGGTTCTCGCATCTAAGTAGTAGCATTCCATTCATGAGATCATATCTAAACATGCTTATTAACTCCAGAAATTGCTTCCTTTGCTATAATATATGTGAGTGTTCGTTTTCATGTTTACATCAATCTTCTCATATATAACTAGTTTAGGGTGTGTAGTCAGAAAACGTGTGTGAAAATTGAGTGCATATCTTGTAAGGAATTGAGTGAATTCTCTAAGGCATGTTACTACATTCAAACATTGTTTTATTTGGTTAAATGTGAACTAGTAAGTGGTGACTGTGATTAAGTATATGCTCAAGTGTGAAGATGACTAAAATCTGTGGGAATGATGATTTTTGACATGTCATGTGCATTGGAAATCCCTGAGGCAAATGTTGGAAGGTTTAGGCTGTGTTTTGTTTGTTTTGTTTCGTTTTGTTTTCTTTGTTTGTTTTGTTTTGCTCGAGGACTAGCAAAAGCTAAGTGTGGGGGAATTTGATAGGAGCATATTTATGCGACTTAATTGGCTTGTTCTTGTGCATTTTTGTGGTGTTTCCTTAGTTATTTTAGTGTTTAAAGTCATTTTCGTATGTTTTCAGATTCTAAGGATAAAGTATGCAAGAAGATGCATTTTGGAGTCTTTTGGAGCAAAATTGGGCTTGGAATGAATATCACATGTTTGGAGCAAAAGGAATGGACGAAATTGAAGACTTGAAGATGTTAGGATTCCTAATTGAAGAAGGATTCCTAATTGAAGATGGATTCCTACTCACATGAGGATTCCTACTCACATGGGGATTCCTACTCAAACAAGGATTCCTACTTGAAGTAGGAAAGTTAAGCCAAGGTTTCCTATTTTGGTTTGACCTTTCCTAAACCTAAATATTCCTAAGTTCCAGCAACATTGAAGGCCTCTTATGCATTTTAGGACACAAAGTGAACTTTCCTTGCACCATTAAAGTCCTTGCCGCACCTTTCCCATTCTCCCTTTCCCTTGCCGTGCAAGGGGACCCCTTTCCCTTTAGTTTCAGGATACTTTCCCATTCCTAATCATCCAGCCGCACCTCCTTACCCTTTATTCTTCCTTGCCGTGCAAGGGAGAGGGTTATTTCCTGTTTCCTTGCATTAAAACACATTCCTAATTTATTTTAGATCCTTGCCGCAAATCCCTTGCACTTTCCCTTAGTTTTCTGATTTTGTTTCCTCTTTTTAGTGCTTTTGACTTAATTTCTGTTTACCTAAATAACCTAGGGTTTTATTTCCTGAAACCTTTTAATAAACTTCCTTGTTGCAGCCACAAATCATGATTCATTCACCCATTCTCGCCAGAAACAATCCATCACTCTCTGCTGCACCCTTCCTTCACCATTCTCCATAGTTTCTGACCAAAAACAGCCCTTGCCGCACCATACATCCATCCTAACCATAATCCCATCCTTCTACACCATCCATAATCCCCAAAACCTACCACAAAACCTTGTGCCGCAATCAAGGAAGGGAAGGGAAGTTCTTAGACGTGCTTGCTGTTCAGTTTGGATCGCTGGAGCGTTTAGGTGTTTTCTTTCTTTTGTTTTCAATCTATAAACTTGTTATTCTTTGCTTTGCGATTATGAGGAACTAAGCCCTTTTGGCTAGGGGGCTATTCAAAACCATGAACATACTTGCAATATGAATTGATTACCTTCAGTTGTGATTTCATAAGTTGTGAATTCAATTTGTTTAACTGCTTGATTGATAACTTATTTGTGTATGTTTATTAAGAGTGCACACTTAATTTGCATGCATGAATATGATGCTAGAGTATAAGGGAGTTTCACCTAATAGTTACAAACTTATATTCACAAGTAGTGGAGGTCGCTTATAAACGATCACGTTAAATGAATTCTTGGCAGGAGTTTCATGCTCATCATAGTAACAAATGCCTCGTCAATACTTATAGTTCTCATGATGCTTAATGATCTGTGATTGTATCTTTATTGTGCTGTTCACGTAAAGGACTTTTGAAGAATGCTTTGAATTGTTGTATGCGTTTTCCCATCCAATTCAATAACTTAAGGAGAACTTGAAGGTTAATTTAAGCAGACCTAATTAACCTGGGGTGTTGAGTTTCATGATTTATCGAAAGAACAACTGAAAATTGGTTTATGTGCAAGTGTGTCATGTGTGGAGAAGAATCCTCTAGCTAGCCCATCATTCATATTTTATCCAAATTCGTCCAAAATCTATTTTAGTTTACAATCTGTTTGTTCTGTTTTCAAATTCGTCAGAATCAAATCCCCCTTTATTTTGAAGCGTTAGATTAGTTAGAATCTGTTTTGATTTGTATTTTTAAGTGTCTTGAGTCAAGTTAAAATCTGTTTTCGTCCAAAGTAGTGTTTAGAGTCCAAAACTGCCCAGTTTGTGTTTTTACGCAGTTTTGAGTGTTTTTGTGTTGTTTTGAGTGTTTTGAGTTGTTTTAGTGTTTTAAAGTTTGTTTTTACGTTTTTGAGTCAGTTCAAGTGTTTAGCAATCCCTCATAATCCCCGGTCTAGAACGATCCATACTTATACATATACTACAATTGTCAAAAAGAGGGTTTAATTTGTGTGCTTATATATTTCGCATCAGTGTATGATTGTGCTTTCCAGGCCCATCTTCTGAATTACTGAGAACTAAAGTAGGTTGACCGCACTTTCATTGTCAACCATCATTCTGTCGACTATAGCATGGGCTAGTTGGACAGATACTACTAGTGCATCATCGTGTGGGAAGTCGATGCCTTTGGCATCCTACTCGGTGAAGCCAACGATGGGTCCAGGTTGGGTGTCGACTGCTTGGATGTGTGAGACTAGTAGAGCCTGCTGGATCTTCCTCTTTTTGGAGTTGTTGGTGGCCCCCAAGTGCTCGGATTTGGGGAAGATGCCATTGATCTGAATCGTCTTGGTTGACGGCTCTTCATCATCGTCTATGTTCCTTCTAGGCTATGTAGCTAACTTGTCCAAGTATCTATCGACCTTGCCTTCTTTCATTAGCTTCTTCAGGTAGTTCTTCTAAGCATAGCAGTCGTCAGTTGTGTAACCGGATCCTTGGTGGAATGCGTAATACTTGGTGTTATCCAACTTGGAAGTATCTCCATTTAATTGTTTCGATAACTTGAACCATGACTCGTTCTTGATGTCACGAAGGATTTGGTGGACCGAGATTAAGAACTTAGAGTAGTTCTTAGTCGTCGGGCCTTCCTTGGTCGTGGGTCGGTCCCTAAGCTTGGCCTCCTGCCTATTTTTCCTGGTCTACTCGTCGAGCCTCGTCTCAGTGTATGTTTTTCTGCCAGAGCGAAAAAGTCTGCCAGAGTTAGATCTTCTTTCATAATTAATTCTCCAAACAGTGGGTGGTCTGCTGAGAGTCCTTTTTGGAAGGCTGCACTTGCTATTGAGTCGTTGCATCCGACTATCTTCGCCTTCTCTGCTTTAGACCTTTTCATGTAGTCGTGGAACGACTTCTTTGGATTCTTCTTCACATTGAACAAATGGTCGGACTTTTTCTTGATCGAGCGGTATGATGAGTATTCTTTGGTGAAAACTAAGGAAAGATCATCAAAACTCCGTATAGATCGTGGCGGTAAGGTGTGAAACCAATCTTGTGCTTCGCCTTGTAAAATGGTGGCGAATATCTTGCATATAAAGGCATCGTTGTTTTGATAAAGGACCATCGTGCTTCTGTAGTTCTTCAAGTGCCTATCCGGATCTCCATCTCTTTTGAATGGTGTGAAATGTGGCATGCTAAACTTACGTGGAAGCTCTGCCTGCTCGATCTCGTTCGTGAAGGGTGACCAACTCATGTTGATCATGTCCTGTCGTAGTGCTTCATCGACGACTTCGTTGCAATAGAAATCACGAAATAGTTCATTTAAGAGTCTTTCTACCTCTTCCTGAATCTGCTTTTGTTGGGGTAGCGAAGCTTTCGGCTGCCATCGGTCTTGACCTGCTGGTCTAGGCTGCTCTTCTTCGTGCTCAACTTGTCTACGCCGCGGCTACAATGCATTTGGTTTGTTCCTAGCAGGTAAGGGAATTCTTCGCTGACTGCTGGTTGAGCTTGAGCTGGACTGAGTGACTCTTTTCTCTGTCCTTTGTGCTGCCTACTCTGATGTGAGGTGGATGATGCTTCTTGTAGGCCTAGTCATGAATGAACACATCACCTTGAAGGTTGCTCATGTTGACCATCGGAGTGTGGCCCTAATTGTGAATATATGATCGTCCGTGGGCCTAGTCGAGAGTGCACGCTCATCTGCGCTCTAAGACGAGAGTATAACCTATCTTGGGGGCCTAATCGGGAGTGTACACTGCCCGAACGCTTGGTTCGTGGCTGGTTGAGTGGCTGCTTGCCGCAACACTGCTGGAGAGGTTCTTTGTTTGCCCTTGTCCTACTTCGGGACACCTTGTCTGGGGCACGTTGGATCTTGGCGCATTGCAAGAGCTAATTCACCAAGGTCGTCTGCTGTGTAAGGGCGCTTGTCAACTCTATGACTTGTCAAGGCAATTGTTGTTCGCCATTTGGATTGGAAGAGCTTGGATACAATGCATTTCCTTGAGCAGTGAAGGTGTAGTAGACTCTGGGCGCGAGATTCGAATTGAGGAATGTCAAATCCAGGGATAAGTGTGGTGAAAATGCCCCCGGTTCAATCGAAGGCCCATAAATTTGAAGCCGGGATGGTTGAACTAATCTTAGACCAATTTGGGCCCCTTGGAAGGCCACATAAGCAAGCTGGGCATCAAAAGCAGGCTGGGCCATGGGAATGGGCTGCTCGACGTGTGGCGCATGTGGGTACGAGGCTAGGGCTCGGCTTGGCAACACGTTGGGTTTGGGTGGCTCGGGCCGGCTCGGCTAAGGCTTGTAGATCATCGTGGTCCTAATTCTTGAACGTTGGAATTTTCGTTCGTCGAGGTTTCCGAATCCCTTGCCATTGTACTTTTCTTTTACGTTTTATTGAAGAATTTTTAGAAATAAAAATTCCAAGAATAAAAACGTACGAAAAATCTACAAATGAACAAGTGAAAAACCTTAGATGCGAGAGTCTTTTATGAGTGTGTGACTCAACTCTCAATGAAATCACCAATTTGTGGATGCAAATTTCTTCCTTCTTGTTCTTGGACGAAAATGCACCTGCAAAAACAATTAACACCTTAGGTCAAGGCCAAGAGCCTCACGCACCCATGATGAATGGGGGTGGAGGCCTTGGCTGAAGAACCTTCGATGCCAAAGTTAGAATTTTGAGGGAAAAGTGTTTGGAGAATTTAGAGAATTTTGCAAGAGGATTCAACTTAGGTTTTTGGAGAAATGAAGTGGTATTTATAAGGGTGTGGCCGGCCCCCTTTTGAGAAGTGGGAACCGGCCACATTTGGTGATTTTAGGGTGTAATTGCAAGATATTATGTCACCATAATATCTTGCAATCAATTAGGAAATTAATTAGAAAATTAATTAATTAATTAAGGTAATTAATCCTATTTTGAGTGAAAATTTAGAGGTTATCTTGTGGGGAGAATTTGATGAAGATGGATGAAATAGGTTTTGAATAAATACCGATTTTGATCATTTTGACCTTGATTGAGTGATGATTGTCCGCTGCTTGCGCGTAGGAGTTCTGATATGCCTCAAGGGTAATCTTGTATTTTTTACCCAAAAATCCACATGTCGTCTCCATATTTTTCTTGGTTATTTTTGGCTCTACACAAAGGTCTTGACTTTGTGGGAGAGTACTTGAACGACCTTGCATCCGACGGCCTGCTGAACAATGAGTTTGTTGTTCATTTGACAACTGTCCTGGAAAGAACTCAACAATATTTCATTATTTTCGACAAGGCTCTTCGGGCATAGGACGACCTCAAGGCTGCAATGGTCACTCACGAAGCTATGCGACCGGAGCTCGAGGCAATAAAGGCAAAGAAGGAAAGACTGGCCGACCTTGACCGTTAAATTGTCGAACTTCATTGTCAAAAGTCGGCCGTTGCTTTTGAGCTTGAAAGGGTTTCGAATTGAACAAACCTCAGCTGGCAGAGTACGCAACTGGCGCGAAGCGGATTCAGCAACTAAAGCTTGACAAAAAAACATGACAAGCTGAGGTTACGATGGGCGAAGTGAAGTGGCTAGAACTGAAAGCGGTTCTTGAAGCTTTTCTTCCATCGACTCCTTAGGATTTTGTCTTTAGTTATAGGCCGGTTGACTTTTTGTAATTTTGCTTGAAAATTAATGAAATAAATCCTTTATTCTTGCATCTCCCAAGTGACCGGATAATATTTCTTTAAGAATTTTTCGTTGATCGGTAAATTATGAATTGAACCAGTTCGATCCTTGAGGCGGTATGGCCCCTTGCTGAGAACTTTGTGAACGATGAAGGGTTTTTCCTAATTCGACGACCATTTCCTCTATCTGGGATCTTTAATTCCTACCAGTAACACGGTTTGCCATACTAATTCACCTTCGTCGAACGTCTTTTGCCTAACTCGTTGATTATAAACTCGTTCGACAATCTTTTTCTGTGCCACTAGTAAGTTATAGGCATCGAGCCGAGCTTCCTCGAAATCTTCCAACTCTTGCCTCATGGCCTGACTATACTCGGCAGTGAACAAACTGCTTTGCTCGATAACTCATAACGAGTTTATGCTTAGCTCGACCGGTAGCATCGCGTCATGTCCGTAAGTTAACGGATATGAGGGTTGTCCATGTTGCTGATTGGAGTGAAGTTCGATATGCCCATAATGCCTCGTTTAACTTCAAATGCCACATACCAGGCTTTTCTTTTATCATTTTCTCAAGGATACCGATTAAAACTTTATTACTTGCTTTGGCCTATCCGTTTGCTTATGGGTAGTACGGCGTGGACTATTCGAGCCGAATTTTCAAACTCGTCGTGTATTCTTTAAACCTGTCGGATGTAAAAATCATGTTGTTGTCCATTATAATTGTTTCCGGTAAGTCGAATCTTGTCATGAAGTTTTCTTCTACAAAATTTCAAACTTCTTTAGATGTTAACTTGGCATATGATTTCACTTCGACCCACTTGGTGAAGTAGTCAGTCGCTATGAGTATCTATGCATGCTTTGCTGATCCGGAAGACTACGTAATTTTTCCGATTACATTCATGGCCCACCCTCTGAACGGCTATGGTTTGATGACCGAGTGAAGTAATTCGGCCGGGGCCCTCTGTTTGGGCCCATGGATTTGACCTTGTACACAACTTCGTGCATATTCAATACAATCTTTTAACATACTCGGCAAAAAATAACTGTGTTGGCGGAGCAACCATCGTGTTTTGCGTTTGGATTGATGAGCCCCGCATATTCCTTCGTGTACCTCTGTGATACCTTGGGCGGCTTCTTCCGGGTCGAGGCACAATAACAACAAACCGTCTTCACCTTTTTGGTATAGTTCATTCTGGTACATTACATAATTTATGGCATGTACCATTGTCTTGCGGTCTTGTCTACCACTGGGATTTTCAAGATACTGCATAATTAACCTATTTTAGTCGTCTGGTAATGTCTTGACCGCGTAAATATGTATAGGATCCTCCCATTCCAACAATGAAGGTAGGGACATAACTCGTGTATGGATCACGTGGTCATGTTGGAGAACTTGTTGATTAACGAAGGCTGGGTGTGAACGTCGCTCCACTAGTATGACTCAGCCCAGTTCACCCCCCAAGAGTTGTGTTTCAGAGGCTATTTGAGCCAATTCGTCTGCATCAGTATTTCAAACTCGTGAGATATGCTTGAATGTAATGCTTGCAAACGATTCGGCTATGTAGCTGACAACCATATGATAGGGCGCTAGAGTACAACTTATGCAACGAAAGGTCACATTGAGTTGGTTAATCACAAGTTTGGAATCGCCAAGGATAAGCACGCGGGCTGCCTTCAAGTCGTGAATGACATTAAGGTCGATGATAAGGGCTTCATATTCGGCCTGATTGTTTGTACAGTCAAAATCCAACTTGAGAGAAAAATACCATCAGTAGTGATCAAGGGATTGGATGACGATTCCAATATCGGTGGAGGTTGAGGTATTAGAGCCGTCAAAATACATAGTCCAATAATTATCACGTTTTTCCACTATGCTGATGTTGATGTCATTGCCCTCAAAATCGTATGCAGAAGTATGTTGAGCGAGGAAATCGACCAGCGCTTGTCATTTGATAACTTTTTGGGGCACGTATTGCAAACTAAATTCGGACAGCGCCATTGTCTATTTCCCAATTTGGCTTTTACTATTGGCCGAGTGAGCATAGAGCGAATAACACCTGTTTGGGTGATGATCTGAGTAACAGAAGGGAGCATGTAATGCCTGAGCTTAGGCGCAACGAAGAACAAAGCCAAACAGAGTTTCTCGATGGCTGAATAATTTATCTTAGCTGAGTTAAGATTCCGGCTAAGATAAAAAAATGGCCTGCTCCCGCTTAGTGTTGTTGTCTTGTGCAAAAAGACAGCCAATGGATTCCTCGTCCGTCGAGATATACAACTTAAGAGGTTTACCGCGCCTAGGTGGCATGAGGGCAAGTGGGGTAGCGAGTGAGACATTGATTTGCGTGAAAGCATCCTGATGCTCTTCGCGCCATTCAAATTTGTCAGAATCCTTAAGTTTCAAGAGCGTGGAGAAGACATTCATTTTCTCGGCCGAATTAGAAATGATGCGGCGGAGGAAAATTGATTTTGCCGAGTAAGGAACGTAATTGCTTCTTGGTCGTCAGGGGTGAAGCATCAATGATTGCTCGAGCTTTATTCTCATCCACCTCGATGCCACGATGATGTACAAGAAAACCTAAGAAATCGTCTGCCAATACACCAAATGAGCATTTGGCATGGTTCATTTTAAGGTTATGTTGGCCCATACGAAGGAAAGCTTGCCGAAGATCATCCAAATATGATCGGCGATGTTTTGATTTGACCACAACATCATCGATATATACCTGAACGACTGTACCAATCAAATCATGAAAAATGGTATTCTTAAGTTCGAAAAGCATGACAATTCATTCGTAGGCCCCAAGTGCCTTGGGGCAATGAAAAGCAATTTTGTGGACATCGGCCTCAGCAATGAAAATATGGTTGTAACCAGTATGGCCGTCCATGAAGGATAACATCTCGTGGTTTGCTGCGGTGTCGATTAACAAGTCTAAAATTGGCATTGGATATTCGTCTTTAGGGGTTGCCAAATTCAAATTATGAAAATCGATGCAAATACGTAGAGCACCATTTTTCTTTAAAATAGGGACAATATCCGCTAACCATTCGACGTATCGAGCTGTCCGAATAAACCTAGCTTTTAAAAGTCGAACGAGTTCGTCTTTTATGCCGAGTTGAACTTCGGTCAAGAATTGTCAGGGAGGGTTGGCGGAAAGGTTTATAACCAACCTTGATGCGTAATTTGTGCTTGACGAGCGTTCAATCCAAGCCAGGCATCTCATAGTAACTACAAGCAAAACAATCTTTAAATTCTTCGAGGCTCAATTTTCATAGGTTGAGGCAACAAAGAACTAATAAATAAAGGCCGAGGGTCATCAGCCGTTCCAACATTTATTTCGTCTAATGGATCTTTGACTTAGGGCCAATTGTCTTCGAGCTCGGTTGGGGTAGCTTAGACCTTATCGAGGGACAGGACTAGACTGTTGTCTCATTCAGCGTGGAACTATACTAAGTTCACGCCAAAACTCGGTTGCTTGGAAATAGTATACCAATGGGCCAGCAGACGTTCCATGATAAATCAAAACCATGACCCGACGTCTATCCTGTTTGGTATCAGGCATCGGGATCAGCAATTAGGTTAGCCAACCCAACTCTAGTCGAATCCTAGTGAACAGTCTCGATGCCAACCTTGATGGCTTTCTGAACTGAGATCCAAGTCGGCCGTCCTGCTTCGTTAAAATCTTGCAAGGTGATGTAGCCAACGTGATCATTGTAATAACGAGCCTGAATCATATTAGCTTCGAACGGCTGATTATTTGCTGGATGAACTACGATTGATTTATCGTCTCAAAAGATGAGGACTTGATATAATGACGAAGGGTTACAACTAGTTTGGTGGATCCAATCACGACTGAGCAATGCAATATACTCGTTCTTTGAATCGACTATAAAAAACGCGGTCATGTGATCTTGACCTGCGATATTTACCTCTAAAGGAAGCACTTACTTAGTTTAAGATTTGTCGCCGACAAAGCTGCTCTTGGTTACCCCTGACGGAATGAGTTCGTCTTTGGAGCGATGTAGTGTTTTCATGATAGAAATGGGCATGATGTTAACCGTCGCTCCACAGTCGATAAAATTTTTGGAAATCAGGTATCCTTCAATATGTGTTGTGACATACAACGACTTCAAGTGATGAAGATTAACAGATGAAGAACGGGGAAACAGTTCGGCAATAGTTGCTTTAAGTTTATCCTTTTTGTTTATTGGCCCTACTTCTTCGGTGGCCACAAAATCAACTTGTGTCGCCTCCTCGGCAATCACAACATCGTCCAGGCAATTTGGTTGGGATGTGGTTGGCTGGAATTTTACAGGTACGACATGGACCATACTGATTTCCATGTTGTTGAGGACCGAAGGGCCCATCGGGTCGTGATCTTCGTCCTCTGGGTTTTCGAGCGAGATGTCCTACTCATGGGCATCACTCGTTTGGCCATCTTCGGCTGCAGCGACAACACTTTCATGTGGCATGTTTGTTGAAGCTGTTTCATTTTGAGCTTCAACCTCTAGCTTGCTTAGCATTGGAACTTGGTCTTACGCTTGTAAAGCCTTGCAAGTTCACTCCTGATATGCGATGCAGGCGTCTCTTTTGTCTAAGCAAGCATCTAAATGCGCTAGGTGCTCTTTTTCTTCGGTCGTAAGGCCGAAGAGGGAAAGGCTGAGAAAACTTGAAAATGGTACCACTGATATTGGAGGTCCTCGAAAGAGAAAGACAGCTCGGCAGTATCAATATCCGTATAAAGTTCCACCTCAAAGCTGAGAACTCGGGCCTCGCGTATATGTTGGAACCTAGCCTTTATTCTCGAATCCGTGGTCTTTTGGATGATCTGTTCGGCATCGGGGTAGATTAACGCCAGATCAAGAGCTTCTTGGCATGTTTTTGGCAGGCCGTACAAGTCATTAGCCGAATGCTTCTTGTGAAACTCCATCATGTATTCCAAAGCTTCACCGAGAAACGGTGGGTGGAGATTTCATCGGACTTTAATTAATGGCTCTTACGGGGGTAGTGGAGGGAGTTTGCTTTTGGACTCATTTCGAAAATACTTGAGGCGAGCTTTCATCTCCCCAAGCCGAAGAAAGAGTTTGATTCGCTTCTCGGATTCTTCAATTATGGTTTCAAAATTGTGATCGATCATATTTTTTCCTTGAAGCAGCTTAGCCATGATTGCTGGAGGTTATCGGTCATCTTCGTTACACACCATTTTTTTCAACTACCATTTGGTAGCCGAGGTAGCCTAGGTTGCTCGTTGGCGAGCCATACAGTCTATTCTTCGGTGCTGACATTTCTGCGATTTGGACAACTCAGTATATACACCAGTAGAAGAGTTGTAGCTATACCAATGTTGGTCGCATGGCTCAGGTGGCTTGAAGGTTCGCCAGTTTGCTGGTGAACTTGAGTTGCTAGAGTTGCGCGCATAATAATCTTCATTGCAAAATGGCCCGTCAAAATCAAGTCGTCGTCTAGCCAAAGATGGTTTCTTATCCTGTGTTTGAGGGCTGAGCCTATCAAAGACTTTCTGGCGTTGGCCTGCACCGAGCATTTTTTGGGATGTTGCTGCAACTAAAGATGCTAGTTATGGTATTCCAGCCCGAAGTGGCTTTTTCTTCGGCTCAGTTATGATGACATTTGATTTGCACCGACTACATAAAACCATCGGCCCGTTAGTTTCCTCCGTGTTGGAGTCCGATATTGACTCGACATAAGCTAGGTTTGCAAAGTATTTGGGTGTCGTTCGAAGATAGATCAATTTTCAATCGTGGTCGAGAGTTCCGCTTAAGGATGAACTCGGCTTTTCCTTTTCTCTTGTCCTTAGGTAGATGAGCATCTACCATGCTTATTGTCGCCGAAGGGAAAAGATCGGCGTCAATGATCATTTGTTTCTCGGGAAACTTGAGTTTACCATTGTTGATCCAGCTCTGGATGGGGTCGCAAAAGACGACACAATTATTTGTCGTACGCTTGTTCAAGTTGTGGTACTTGCAATACGTCTTTCCTTTCAAATCTTCGACCTTGGGGATATTATGTCTTGGTCGAAGTTTGACGATTTTTGCAAGCAACAACTGGTAGAAGATGGCATCGACCTTGGTGATGTCGAAAGTGTAGACCTTCAACGTTTTGACGGCGGCTTCCATAGGGGCCAAGCATGTTTTGACATCTTTGGAATTAGCATGAGCCAACGCTTTGCATACGTACGGTTTTTCAATTACTAGCTCGGCCGTATCTATACTAGCATATTAGGATTCCTCGCCTTCTGCCGATGCATAACTCACTGTCGAGTTCTTATAGATCGTCCCTCGGGCTAGGGATTTTGAGATTTTCTCTTCTCAAAGCAAGTACTCATATTGCTCGACATGTTGAGCCAATTAGTACATATCTTGGAAGTTTGCCCCCAAGAATTTCTTTTTGTACTCCACATCCAAGCCATTCAGGTAATCCTAACGAACTTGACTTCGGGGAGTGGTACTTGGCACCAGTTTCTGGTCGATTTAAACCTCATAAGATATTCCATTGGTGACTCATCAAATGCTTCAGCCATCCTGGCTAAACAAGAAACTGACATTTTTATCCCTGGCCGATATAATTGCTCATGGAATTTTTCGACTAATTCCTCCCAGCTTTGGATGGAGTTGGGTGTAAGGTTGATGTACCCTGCAATGCTGAGCCGATTAACGAGAAATTGAACAGTCGTAGTTTATGAAAATCACTGTTAACATCTCCACATTGAGCAGTGAATCGAGCCACGTGTTCTAACACATACAAAGACGATGCTCCAATGAAAAGGCTAAATTTTGGAATCTTGAATCCTTTAGAATATTCGAACCTTTATACAAAGGCTGGATATGGGTGAATGAATTTTGGGAACTTCGGCCCATTTTTTAAGGCCGAATCAATCATTTTTTGGACTTCGACCATATCAACAAACACCGATTCTGCTCTTTGGTCAATTTTATTTGATTCGTTGCTTAATCCATTACTTTTCTCTAAGTTAATCATTTTGAGCTGAGCAGATCCTGTCTCAGCCTGTACTGCTAACATGGGGTTATTCTTTAGAAGAGGCTGCCTGGCTTGATCAGCGAGTCCAACGTTATGGACTTTATTGACAAGAACCTCAAGCAATCTGTTGTGCATGGCGCTATTATCATGCATCTATTCAAGTATGCTTTTTACCTTTTGGTTGAACATTTTCTAAAACTGCCGGGATTGCTCTTCAAATCGTTGCCGGAGAAAAGATCTAGATGGTGGATCGGAGGCCTCATCACTGTCCTCGTCACAATCCTCCACTAGTCCTTCAACAAAAATACCTTTTGTCATTTTGGTAGGGATTTCTGCATCACGAGTCTGACCCCCGACATTAATTTCCTTTTCTCAATGTGTTGTACTTGTAGCTTCAGGTGTCACGGCAGCAGGAGGATTCTGTGCCTATGACAAGTCATCGTGTCCTGGGCTTTGGACTGCAAGTGAAAGATTAGTCGTTGACTTACCCATGACTGTTTTTTTTTACTGACTATGTGTTAATGGTCATGAAGTTCGTAGTTTTAGCACCGTATCCCACTAGGCGTGCTAAATATGTTGACCTTAAAAACTACCAAGCCTACGTGACGCGCATGCCGAGTAATTAATAAGCTAACTACGTCATTCGGTTGTGTGCCGGGGGAGGGGGTGCCAACTCGTCGGCCGAGCTTGGCCGACGAGTAAAATATGTTGACATGGCGTTGGGCGCGCTGTTGACTTCTTGATCTTGCGACTGCGGTCGAGGAAGGAACATGTCTAGGCCTTTAGGTTATAAAGCCTGAAAACAAGGTTGCTAGTTTCTTCGAAGTTCACAAATCGTCGACACCTAGTTAGGTCTCAGTAATTATATTCGAGAGAGTATAAGTATGCCGAACGGGTACCAAACTATACGGAAATAAATACTCAAAAGAGATAAATGTCTTGATTGTAAAAGTGGTTCGGCCATCGGAGTGCCGAACTCTAAAATGTACTTGCGAATATCCAATCATAAAACAAAACTCGGCTTTCAATGTGTCGAGCCTGGTAACTTGGTAACAACTCACTTCACCGAGAAGGCTAATGAGATGGCCTCTTCCAACAAGGACTCGAAAATCCTTGTCGATCAAGACTTGGATAATAACCAGTCGGCCTCGAAGCAGTGTTGTCTATCCAAACTGAAGGTGTTCCTCGATCGGCTGATTCTACGGCTCCAGTGCTGTCTATCCAAACTGAAGATGTCGCCGGTTGCCTTCACAGTGCTATCTATCCAAACTGAAGATGTCTTGGCAAGAAGAAAGAGAGGGAGAGAGGATAAAATCTCAAGGTTGTTGAAAAGCTTTGCGCATGGCAATTTGTGTGTTGATTTGGATGAGGTTTGAATGATGCACTCCCTTATCTATTTATAACAGCGAACCACCTTAATGGCCGAACTAGATATGTACTCGGATTAGAACTCCTCAACCCAATCTGATTAGGTTTCGGCCAGGACTTTGAACCAAGCCTCCTTAACGAACCCAATTCATCCCTTAATTCTAAGCATCTTCAGCTTTAAGACTCTTTGTTGCACTAGGTTTCGACTACTTCACCCTTATCTGAACCAATCCTCCTCGCAATAGGATTCGGTTGTCCTTGACTGGACAGCCCGTGACAAGTTTCTAGATGAATATTACTGGGCCGAGGACGACTCTAAGCTCGGCCCAAAATATTATTTTGGGCCCAAACAAAAGTATATTGAGAGTAATACATATATTGTTTTGGGAAGACTAAGTTAGGAGAAGAGGGATATGATTAGTTTGCAAAAGTCCCAGAGTGTAGAACTATATTGGAATTGCTACAGTAAGGTCCTAGTGAATGATAAGGATTTGATTATTGAAGGTGGGTTTATTGATAAATTTTAGTTTTATTGTTAATCTTATTTTGTACTTTATGGTAATTATGCAATTGGATAAAAAAGACACTTCACATTAAAAATTTAAGTTGGATGTAGAAAGAGATTATACGAGTTCAAATAAAATTTCCCTTTAGTTGATGTTGTTGACGTTTTTTTTTTTCGCATTTGAACATTAATAAATCAGTTTATCATTTGAAGTAATAAATGTAAAAAGCTATTACCTCAATTTGTTTGAGGTATTTCATCAAAGGCTTTATCTCTAAAGAAGAAGTACAATATTCAACTGATAATGAATTAAAATCATGATATATGGCTAATTAAGATTTTGTTCCATGGCTAATTATGGACTGCAAACTGTATAATTCATGTTGTATTACTACTTTATAAAAAATGTGTTTCATATGTATAATTTATGTTGTATTATCGATTTTGAGTATAAATAATATTTTACATCTCATGGAGAGCTTATTTTTTATGATTTTATTATCTAAACTAAGAAGTTGGGAGAGTGGCTAAGCATCACAATGAATTTGTAATAATGTGGTTCAAATTCGCCTTTGACGAGAATTAAATCTAAGACATTTCATTTACAAGTGAAGATGAATACCACTAGACTAAGTGGGAGGGAGAGCTCATTAAAATGATAAAAATGGTTAAATAATTGGACAAAGTTTTCTTATTTCATTTATTTAATTTTTTTGTTATTTTTTGTAAGAGTCTTGGTCAAGTCATAAGTCTAACCACGTTTTATTTCCTCAAGTGAAAAATAGGTTTGAAAGTTAAAAAAGAAATGAAAGACAAATTAAAAATAAGATGAGCCGAGCCGAGCCGAGCCAAGGAAACCATATGGCTCTGCATAATTTACTTTAATTTAGGAAATATTTAACATTGGAAATAAAATTAATGTTTCTTTTTCCGATTGGAATAAAATTAAGGGAAAATTAGAATTTCCTGCACTTTTTTAATACTCTTTCGATTAAATATTGGTTTTATTTTGAAATTTGATTAGGACGCCTAAACAATAGCCATGTCAGTATTTTTATATTTATTTAGATTACATGTAATTATTGTGTTTTTTTAATTTAAAATGTTAATTATTAAATTTCATATATATCCTTTTAGGTTGATATATATCTGTACGTGACCTTTTTTTTAGGAAGCCAGTTTCTTCTCCCACGTTTGAGCCGTATGGTTTCTTCTCCCAAGTTAGAATTATGTGATCCTCATTTTTGAATTTTGAATGGACTTATCCATTTCAATTAGTGGTTGTTTTCACTATTTTATATTGATATCATGTGAGATAATTAGATGTATTCTCTATTTTTGAAGGCTTGAGGTTGATAGGTTCAGATAATATATTTAAACGTACCGAATACGTACCAAGAAGATATATAAAGTAACGTACCAAATATTTTTTTAAAATAAATATAAACGTACCAAAATAATATATAAATGTACCAAATACATAAAAAAAAGAAATATGAACGTACCAAATACGTACCAAGAAGATATATAAAGTAATGTACCAAATATGTACCAAGGAGAAATATATGTTTAATCAAGAGGAAATATATGTACCAGATATGTTTTTTTTTTAAATAAATATAAACGTACAAAATACATACAAAAAAGAAAACAAACATACCAAATATGTACCAAGAAGATATATTAAGTAACGTATCAAATATGTACCAAGAAGAAATGTACGTTTCATGTGTAATTGGAAAGACTTTTTATTAAAATTGAATACTACAATATTTATCTACAAGATTTTAGGAGTTTTGAGATATTATCTAAGAAAATTAAAAGGTATATTAAATGTGATGACAAGTCGCATTCATGGGTATTTTGAAAGACTTTTTATTGGAATTAAATTCTACAATATTTATCTACAAGATTTTAGGAGTTTTGATGTATTATCTAGGAATTAGAAGGTATATTTATATAATGGCAAGTTGGGTAATTTAAATTATAAAAAATGCTACTTCTAATCCATGTGTCACCTAAATTGTAGGAAGATGTTTAATCAAAACTCTAAAAGGCATAAATGTTTAATCTCAAAATTTTAAAACCTAGGCATCTGTATCAAACCCCCCCCTAAAATTAATGTCCAGGTCACCCACCTGACAACATTTAGGTTCGATTTTTGTCAAAACGAATTTGAACCATATTATTGATAGTTATTGTAAGACTTATCCCATTCTTCCACCTATAGAATAGTTTGTTAAAAAAAAAAAACAAAATAGAATGATGAAATGTTAAAGTCACCCACCTACCCTCTTCCACTTCCATGCTACCGTCCTCCCGGTCCAACCCCTCCTACCCCCATTACACAACACCTCCCTCTAAACTCGACACGTGTCCATCAACTTGGCACACGACTTGGCATATTCCGATGGCTTCCATTGCAAGCGTGCATGAATTCTTATGGTTTGGGTTTGGCAGGTAGCTTGGTGGCAGCGCGACAGAGCGGTGTTGGTGATCACACGAGGTCGACCTCACCAGCTTGCGTCTCTGATTGGCACACTTGGAAGTCTTCCAACGGTCATGAATCTCGTCCACGCTATTTGCCGTTCTATATTACACGTGCGCAAATTTTAAAACGAACCGGCACGTAGCATCGATCGATATTCATAACTATTGAATCTTTGGTCAAGACGGTAAAAAATTCAATGCCTAACAATCTTAAGTCATGAGTCTCGATTGGAACTTGGACAATGTCTTCAAACATTAGGAAGAAAATGTAATATTTTATACATTTTAAACACGTTATTCAAGTAACTATTA
This sequence comes from Heteromeles arbutifolia, assembly GCA_024362995.1. Lineage (NCBI taxonomy): Eukaryota > Viridiplantae > Streptophyta > Magnoliopsida > Rosales > Rosaceae > Heteromeles > Heteromeles arbutifolia. Next base: position 24,417,318 of record JANCRC010000013.1, on the reverse strand, counting down.
CACATAATGTGGACAGATGTGTGTCACCACTTTTTCTACGCAACTTTTGACACACGTTTTTATGATACCCACTCCGTAATGTATTTCACCAATTTGAACAATTTATCTTTTAGGTCTTCCTTCAAAAGTCATGTGTACCAAAAATCATCTAAATTTAAAATCATATTTGCTTATTTTCTTCACTTCAAATGAATGTCTTAATAATTTAGAGTTGTCAAATTATTTTTAAGGATGATCTATGAATGATGTTCTAAAAGATAGACAATTCAAATTGTTAAAATACATTGCAGAATGGACCCATAAAAATTTGCGTGAAAAGTTGTGTAAAAAAAAAAAAAATAGTACCACAGATCCGCGACTTATAAAAAAAATTAAGACTTTTTAGCCAAAATGGTCATTGAGATTGGCATAAGTTCTCACTTTTGTCCCTGAGATTTGAAATCTTTAGAAGTGGTCTATGAGTTTGTCAACCATCAATTATTTTGGTCATTTCGCGAAAAACCTCCATTAAAAAAATGATAAAATGACAAAAATACCCTTAAATTTTGTCAAAACATTTTGGGCCATTTTTTTATTAAATTAAGGCTATTTTTGTCATTTTATCCTTATGTAACAGAAGCTTTCACAGAAGAACCAAAATGATTGATGGTGAACAAATTCGATTGATTTTAAATCTCAATGATCAAAATGAACAGTTATGCCAACCTTAAAGACCATTTTAATTAAAAAGCAAAAAAATTATCATAAAACTTAACCAAAATACAAGTTAAAAAGTTGTACACGCAAAATGCGTGTGGGAATGATGGATAAAAATCATTATATGATGGGGAGTAGTAGAACAATTTTTCTATTATTAGTGCTCATATTTTGTTTTCTTCATTATTCTTTTGTGGTCGAATGCATGAGATGCTTAGTGATTGTGATTCGAATATTATTATGACATACATGGCTGTAGGGCTGGGCATTTAAAAAAAAAAAACCGAGTGAACCGTCCGAACCACAGCCCAGCTTCGTTTTTTTTTTTTTTTAATTTTTTTTTTTTAAATTTTTGGTGGTTAAACTGAACCGCACCGATCTTAATCGGTTTGGCAATTCGTTTCCAAAATTCTTAGAGGTGCGGTTAACCGAATTGATCCGCACACATTAACTTTATTTTTTAATCATGATTAATACGTGTAGTAATATAAATGATTAGTTATTTACAAGTTACCGTATTTCCACTACATGAAAACAAAACGTGATTAGTTTAATAGTCCCTCTGGAGAAGAACAGGGGGGATCATTTGGAGAAGGCAACAGTTGCTGCTTTGGTGCTCTCCTTGGGCTACTTCATTGTGCTTTCATTTGAGCAATCACTCATATTGGTGGTACGTTTTTTTAACTTTTGAAAGGGAAATTTGTTATGTATTTTATTCTTAACACAAATCGAGAACCGATCCAAACCAACCCGTCATTGTTGGTTAACCAACCTGATTGGTTTTAGACTTTGCTTGGTCGGTTTCGGTTTGCTGCAATTTTGGCCCAATCGACTAGGTCAGTTTGGTTTTGGTTTTCGCCCAAAACTGACCCAAACCAACCCACGCCCACCCCTATATGGCTGTGTGGTTGACTGGTTGGAGATATCTTTTGAACAGCAAGAGGTCTCTTTTCAATGGAACATCTTTGAAAGTTCAAATTTCGTATCCCTAACTAATAAAAAAGGAAAATAGTCGAATACAAAATAATAAAAGAAAAACTCGAACTCAACTTAATTGCTCGAGTTAAGCAAAATATAACCACTGTTCTAAAAATCCCCGTCTAGCGCCGTCTAGGTGCTAAGCGGCTGGCCACTGCCCCGATTAATGCTAAGGGCGCCTAGACCTACTGAGGCACCGCCTAGACTGCCTAGGCACCCGCCTAGACCGCCTAGACCCGCCTAAACACTCACCTAGGTCACAGCTCACTTAGACAGAAAATAGATAACTTTCATTTTGCATTTTGTTTTTTTTCTAATAAATTGTAAGAGACTTGTTGCATACTTAAATGAACACACATTATATCCTTATTTCACATGTTTTCATTATGTTCCAATACTTCATAATATATATGCATTCTATTTTGTAGTCTATGACGAAATTATATATATTTCAAGTATAAGCAGACACTTATTTACACGAAATATGATTGATTTACTTAAATCCGCCTAGTCCGCCTAAGCGCTAGGCCCCAGCCTGCCGCCCGACTAGCGCCTAGTGACTTTTAGAACCTTGAATATAACTGAGCATTAAACTACACCAACTAATTTTTGTTCTAGTACTATTTCTCCTTCCAGACCTGAGGGGCTTCAAACTCAGTTCAAGAGGAACTACGCGTTGCTTTAGTTAATTTGCTTAACTCACATTTGTTATATTCGTGTTTTAATAATAGAATAAACTTGCAATATATCTTGGTATGGTGGTACTTTTCTTTCAAGACAAGAGGGGATTCAAACTCAGTTTAAGAGGAATCTTAGCCAATTGGCCTAACTCACATTTGTCCCATACTTACTTTATTATAACTAAAAAACCATTATAAAAAAGGAAAACTAATGAAAAGAGCTTGAAAACTTTGAGTTTTAACGATAAGAACAAAATAAAGGGTAAAGTGAATAGTACCAAGATTGACTTTTTATTGTAAAAATGTGGTTTTTTCGTTGAAGTGAACAGTACCAGGAGCTTTTTGTTAAAGTTCGCTTATAAAAATCCTAGTGGTATTCATGTTTCAAGATAAGAGGGGAATTTGAAGTTTTGAAGTCAATTTAAAGGGTGAACACACTGTCCTCGCCAATTAATATCCTAATCCTTTTTTCGTAAGATCAGCATAGAAATATGCTACTGAAGTGAGTAAGGCTAGTGTGCATGAATTCTTGAGGTTTAGTTTTGGAAGATAGCTTGATGGCAGATCACACAAGGCGAGGTCGATCTCATCAGCTGCCGTACATTTTGGAAGTCTTTCATCGGTCATGAATATCGTCCATGCCATCTGCCCTTCTATATTACACATGCCAAAATTTTAAAACCGTCACATTGCTAGACCGAAATTCATACTATTGAATCTTTGGTCAATTTGGTCAATAATTCAATGCCTAACAATCTAAAAGTCATTAATGTTGATTAGAATTCGGAGAATGTCTTCAAACATTAGGAAGAAAATGTAATATTTATACCTTTAAACACATCAAGTAACTAAATTACCAGGGGTGGCCCAGTAGTTGGGGACGAATTTCAGGCTTGTATTTCACACGGCACGTCCTGGGTTTGATTTCTGGCGTTTGTGAATCGCACGATGGTGGCTAGGGGGAGGCTGAAATGCCTCTGGGAGTCTTCTCGGCTCCCAAAAAAGTAGATTGCCGTTGAGAAACCACCGGCTGGTCCTCTTTTAAAAAAAGAACAAAAAAAACACATCAAGTAACTAATTACACCATAAAAAGTTAAGGGAACTTTAACGAAAAGCTTCCGGTATTGTTCACTTTAACGAAAAACCACATTTTTACACTAAAAAATCAATCTTGGTACTATTCACTTTACCCTTCATTTTGTCATTTTCGTTAAAACTCAAAGTTTTCAAGTCTTTTTCATTAGTTTTCCTAAAAATTAATCGTAAAACTTAACCAAAATACAAGGTAGAAGTTGTACACGCAAAATGCATGTGGGAATGACGGATACAAATCAGGTTTTTCCGTGCCAGTTTCTTCTATCTATACTGCAGTTGAAGCACGTAAAGTAGAAGTTGGTAATATGATAGGGAGTAATAGGAATAATTTTTCTATTATTAGTGCTCATATTTTGGTTTCTTCATAATTTTTTCTGCTTGAATGCATGAGACGTTCAGTGAGTGCACATTTAACTTAATTTTTTCATTGGAATTCGAATATTATTGTCACATACATGGCTGTGTGGTTGACTGGTGGGAGATATATATATTTTTTTATTTGAACAAATATTATTAGCTACATGAAAGAGGAGAGGGTGAGGTTAGCTTCATAATGGACTAACAATAACGTGGTTAAAAATCGTCTTTGGAGAGAATCGAACCTAAAACATCTCACTTATAAATAAAGAAGAATACACTAAACCGTCGTACTAAGTGACAGTTGAAGATATCTTTTGAATAGCATAACGTTACCAAAATGACCAAATGCAACTAGCCCTTTATTAGTCTAGAGGTCTATTTTCAACGAAGATCTTTGAAAGTTCAATTTCGTATCCCAACTAATAAAAATGAAAAATAGTAGAAATAAAAAATAATAAAGGAAAAGTAGAACTAGGGGTGGTTCAGTATGGGATCCCATACCGAAACCCTTGTCCTGATTCCCAAACTAAAATTTTCGGGAATCCCAATTTCAATACCGATCCCAAACCAAATTTTCGGGAATCCCGATTTTTGGGAATCCCGAAACTCCCATACCGAAACCCTTGTCCCAATTCCCAAACCGAAATTTTTCGAGAATCCCAATTTCAATACCGATCTCAAACTAAATTTTTGGGAATCCTGAAATAGTTTCGGGATTTTGGGACAAATCGGGAATCCCAAAATGGTTTTGGGTTTTTGGATTAAAATTTGACATATTATGCCTCTGGGCTAAATTCAACCTTTTATATTAAAAAATTGACATATAGGCATGCCCAATCTGCCAATTTGTTTCTACTAATCTGTGCACACAAATCTGCCAGTCAAATGGCAAGGCCTAGTTAGTATCTGCCTATTCAAAAGCAATCTGCCAATATGAAATGTTAATATATGCTTAAGTAACCTAGTAAATCTATCTATAATCATGCTAGTCTCCAAAATTACGTCAGAAACGTTAATATATGCTTGAGTAAACTTCTGTACATATATAATATAAATATTATATATAGATGTAAAGTTTTCTCAAGCCAATTGTAACTTATAATCTATCCATGTATCCATCTATCAATCTCACATGTTTATTCTGCATCTATGTATCCATCTATCAATCTTCTGTGATTTAAAAATTCTGCATATGTTCCACTATCTATCTTAGGGCTCCTTCCTGTATATGTTCCATCATTGATTTCCAGTGCTCCTTCAGTATTTCAATTTTCACTATTGTAGGTAGATGATGTTCCCCTTAAAGATGTGATCCTATATATTTAAAAATTAAATAATATATATATATATATATATATATATTTTTTCGGTTTGGTTTGGGAATACCGAAATCCCAAAAACTTGAGACCGATTCCCATACCAAAATTTCGGGATCGGTTCGGTATTGGGTACCAAAATTTTCGGGAATTTCGGTTTGGGAATTTTTCGGTTTGGTTTCGGGAATTTTTCGGTTCGGTTTGGGATTTTTGGGATTTTTTTCCAGCCCTAAGTAGAACCCAACTTCACTGCTTGAGTTAAACAAAATATAACTAAGCATTAAGCAATAAAGTACACCAACTAGTTTTGGTTCTAGTGCTGTTTCTCTTTTTAGATAGGAGGGGATTCCAATTCAGTTCAAGAGGAATGACACATTGCTTTAGCTAATTGACTTAACTCACATTTGTTCTAATCATGTTTTAATAATAGAATAAACTTGCAATATATCTTGGTCTTTTGGTACTTCTCTTTCAAGATGAGAGGGGATTCAAACTCAGTTTAAGAGGGATCCTAGCCAATTGGCTTAACTCATATGTGTCCCATACCTACTTTATTGTAACTGAAAAACCATAAAAAAAAATCTTAGTCTAGGTATTTCTGTTTCAAGATGAGAGGGGAATTTGAAGTTTTGAAGTCAGTAACACATTGTCCTAGCCAATTAATAATCCAATCCTTTTTTTTTTTTGTAAGGTATTCATAGAAATATGCTACTGAAGTGAGTAAAGCTAAAGCAATCGTGGTATTTATATCATTTGTGGGTGGGGTTAACTCCCCATGAGGTAATTGTACGGATTTCCAAGATAAAAAAGCCCTTGATCATTTCAAAACAAAGAAACACATTTCCAACAAGGTTCTAAAAGACGCTAGGCGCTAGTCGAGCGGCGAGCTGGGATCTAGCGCCGAGGCGGACTAGGCCGATTTAGGTAAATCTATTGTATTTCGTGTAAATAACTGTCTATTTATACTTAAAATATATATAATTTCATCATAAACTAGAAAATAGAATGACATATATATTATGAAGTGGAACATAATGAAAACATGGGGAGCAAACATATAATGTGTGTTTATTTAAGTATTTAATGAGTCTCTTACAATTTATTGGAAACAATAAAATGCAAAAGAAAAGTTATCTATTTTCTATCTAAGTGAGTTGCAACCTAGGCAGGTGTCTAAGCGGGTTTGGACGGGCTAGATGGGTGCCTAGGCGATCTAGGCAGGCGCCTCAGCAAGTCTAGGCACCATTTCTTAATTTTCAAATGCCTAGGCATTAATCGGGGCGGTAGCCAGCCGCCGAGTGCCTAGGCGGGGATTTTTAGAACAGTGCCAATAAAGCAAACCCCTAGAAAAAAGAGGAATCCACATAGGCCGACTAAAGGCTTTCACTTCCTACCTTCTTGTTCGTAGGCACTGAAAGATAGATATAAGTTCCGAACAAACCATTTCTTAGATAGCTTTGTGCCCTCATACAAAATCTAAAATTTTGCGGAATAAATAGGGCTTCTTTGGGAAGTATTTGTTATAGCTGAAAGCGTTTTAAAATAAAGTAAGTTAAGCTTTTTTATTTTAAAAATGAACAATAACTACCAAAATAAAATAAAGTAAGATATGTTGCAGTCCTAAATTATTTAAGAGTTTGATTTGTAAATCTTTATGGGACTCTATAATATTTTTTTAGATAATTTCCTAGTTGTAACGTATTACTTGAAAGACACAGATTCTCCATTCCTTACTATTATAAAAAATAAAAAATAAAAAAAAAGACACGATGGATGAGAAATCATCACCACAGAATCACCAGATTCTCTCTTCTCTTTACTTGCCATCCCATCTCCCTCTCTATAATCCCTCTGTAAAATAGGCCTACAAAATGTTATCAATACGCTCCCATTACTGCTATGGAACTGAAGGTTCTTGGAGGAGGTTCTTCTACAACTAGCATTCAAAGTCTTTCTTCGTTTCATCAAATCCAGGTTATTCGAAAACACGAAATGGATATTTTATAAGCTCTGATAGCACGAAAACATTCACCATGATGTATGAACCCATGAAAACATTCGCCATGATGTATGAACCCAAAAAAAGGGAGCTTTCACAAAGGTTGGTCATGTGAAGCCTCAGTACTTGGTAGAACTCTAGAAAATGGAGGCACCGGGGCATTCGAAATGTAGCCACAAACCTCTGCTGGTCACTTTGAATCTAACTTTAAGATTCCTGTACTTGGTCGAGGTTTATTTTCATATCCGTCTAGTAATTATTTGCAAGTCTGTGCAACTTTCTATTCTCGTGCTTGAGTCCTCTAATAACTTGTTTAAGACTTACCACCACAACCATTATTGATTCAACTTAGTGAGTTCGATCAAGTAGACGTGGGCCCATGTTGAATACAGAACTTGCAGACTTAACACCGAAAGCTAGAGAGTCTTGAACAACTAATTTGTCGGACCTTTTTGAAAGTATTCTTTTATCTTTTGGAAGTGAGAAGGTTTATAGCTACTAATGTGATGGTTATATCATTCTTCATTGTAGAGTACCCAACCGTAGGTGGACCGTTAGAGAATAAGAAGGATAGACACCATATATTATCCTGAAGAGGCACGTGTCCCTCTTTTGCAACATCCAAATTAAAACAACGATCAGATGTGCAAGCCACTTCCAAAAAATGATGAAACAAAAAGAAGTCAGATAAACTGAAATCTAAAAAATACAGCATATGCAATTTTCACAGGTGGACAACTTTCCGATCGTGCATTTTGGGTGCCATTGATGCCTCTATAAAAAGAGATTCAACACGGCCGTTGTTCTAAAATTGAAGGGTCACCCCTCTCCGAATTTCAAAAGCCCGAGTTTTTATGAACAAAGTTCGTTGGTATTTCCTAAACGCAATCTCAACGTTTTAGAAATTGATGACAATTCTGTCAAAATATCTCTAACAAAATTGAAACGCGTGAATTTTACTGTTCTAACTACACCACTATTGCTAACAAGTGTGGATGACAAGGCCCCAACGACGCCACCAACCACTATTGAAAAATCCTTGTATATGTCGACCTATCATCCATGGCAAGACAGACCTCCAAGAGTACCTAACCCTTCTTCCTTACTGAGAATGCATTTTGAACCAAGCCTCTCAAAATACTCAGCCTTCATTCCCTCTTAGAATACTTGTTCAACTAAATCCCTCTAAATGCCTAACTTATTTCCTCAACAAGAAAATATTTTTAATCGAAAAGTTCTACATCAGCATCAAACTCTTCTACTGTTTTTCCTCAAGAGCAAAATAGTATCTCATATCATCAAGGTCGAGAGCAAAATGATCTCATATCATGCTTTTTTCCTGTCTTTTCCTTTGCCTTTGCTCTTCCCTGCAAGACAAGGAGAAAGAAAGCAATCAATCGGAACCTGAAATCAAACTTCTGGTTTGAAATTAATTGCATGGAACCTTGCCTGATTGCTTACCTTGCATTGCTCATGAATAGTCATCTTCAACTGTTGTTGGTGCAGGATTATAAGTCACCAACACCTTAAAATAGTTGGGACGATGTTGGCTATTTACATTGAAGCTGCTAATCATGGATGAGTCACCGAGAAGTGATGTTTTGAAGGATCATTCAAAGGCAAAAGGTTGAACAACATTTCTATTGTACAAAAAGCTAGAGCAGAAAAATCAACGATAAACCCATAGAATGACTAAGTGAGTGGAAGATCAAAGTTAAATGATGGGAATCCTCCTCACAGCCCTAACAGATTCTACCTAAGTCTATGACGACCAAAAGACAAGAACAACTTCAACTATTATTCTGTCTCATTAATTTATATCATTTAAATGATGTACAAAAAGGTAATCCAAATTTTGAAAATTACTAACTAATTACCAAATGCATTAACAAGTTGTAAAGATGTCACATGGATTGAAGTTTGGATACGACTATCCATAAACTTGACACTACTAAACTGTTACATTCCCGAAGCATGACAGTCGCTGCATGCATTCAAGTCCCAAAATGATAGTTCATGGACATGCCAATTTTAATATATCTAATGCATGAAGCATGATAGGTGTATAGGTTCCAATGATTCAACTCCCTAGAAGTGAATATTAAAAATCCAAGCTCTATAACGCTCTAGAGAAGGTTATGATCCAAATTCTCCAAACAAATAATTTGATAAGAGATGACTGTCTTAGAAAAGACAATGTAACGCCCCTGAAGAGGTAATGATATCTAAAGCAATGAAATACTTATAAACTATGCATGCGTATGGACATAAGATTATGGGATCATAAATTGAAGATAACCAATGTTTATTTTTAATTTTACAGTAGCTACTAGATTCATCAATGAGCTATGTTGATATTGAGTAGTTTTCTTTTGTTCGTCGACGACAAGAAAAATTATTGGTCAAAATGGAAAAGAGGCAATTCCATTACAATTTAGTAAGAACATGGAAAAAATGGACCCTATATTTCAAATTGCCAAATTGTGTTGAACCCAAAAGAAAACATATGAGCATTTACAGTGAAATACACTCCCATGATATGACACAAGGTTCCTAATTGAAACCTAAAATTCTAATACACTTCTGTAAACATGATTTCAATTGTGAAACTTGTTTATTTCAATGGAGAATTATATATATTATGAAAAGGCTTATGAAATACCCAAAACATATCTCCATATGTAAATTCCAAATGATAATTGTATCATGAAGGTAGAAAATCATGAAGGATTCAAATTGCTTAAGGTAAGCTATGGAAGGGGAAAACACAAATTATGTACTCAATACTAGTAGATGGTATAAATTGCCTTAGTAAGTACTTTCATTATGATATTGTTGCAACATATTAAGTCTCTTGTAAGAGTAGATATTAGATTGGGACTCTAGAAGGGTCTAAAAAGATTATAAAGTGTTGAAAGGAATATTGTCTCAAGTTGCAGATCGAGCAATATGCCAACACGATTTTATCCATTAAAAGACTTAAGGTATTAAAGAACCATGTGGATTGAAGATCATGAGTTGAACACTCAAATGACTAATCATAATTTAGACACTAAGAAAGATTTGATCCTAGTGATGGAAATGATAAACTGATACTTGGTCCAGAAGTACCATATCTTAGTGAAGTATCTATATTACTCTATTTAGCATAATACAGTGAATCATATGTTACATTTCCTTTGAAGCACAATGCCAACATATGGGTATTAGAATGACATGAAGCTTATCTATTGATATCTCTGAGAAAGTACAGACATGTGCCTGTTTTATTCCAATGAAATCACTAAAGGCATGTGCTTGTTTTATGCATAAAGATTGCTCATAGAAATAATTAAGCAATAGAAGCTGGAGAAAACGTGCTCAAAGCTAATATGGTACACAACCTCACCAATTATATACCACATTTTTCGCTTCAGAAGTTCAAGAATTGCATCGACACATATCGGCTTGATGACAAGTTAGTTAATCCAAGCTTATTATAATCAGAAGGAGATATCATTCGGGGAAGCGTCTAAGAGTATGCTACATTAGCCACATGAGCAATGTATTTTTGTTTTCTTTAGACCATTCATTCAACTCATGAGATGATTGGAGAAGTTCTAATGAAACAGTCAATTGAAGACTTGTGGTCATTCAAGGGGGAGTGTTGTAAATATGGATGTTATTTCATTTGAGGGGACGCTCATGCATGGTCAAAGAAAGTGGCTCATATGATATTTATGCATGGTAAGAGAGTGACTTACATCCAACTTGTTTTCAGTTATGTAAAGGAAAACAAGCACAGAAGAAACGGAAGTAGTGACTAGTAAGCTATAACTAGAGAGAAGAGAGAAAAATATTGAGAGTTATTTTGTACTCTTATTATTTCAGATATTGAAAAAAAGTACTACTGTTGCCCCAAGCACATAGGCACACTTTGTTAGGATTCTGATGGGATTTCTAGTAGCTAATAAGGGTTGTGATTGTGCCAGATGTCATCATCTGGTTAATGAAGCTGTAATACTTGTAATAAAGTTGTTAGTATAGTTGTAATTAGATAAAAGTAGTTGGGGAAAGTTGCTATATAGTTGGAATTGTAAGAAACAGAAAACAGTTTGTGAAATAATATCCAAGTTCTTTTTGTCATTCTCTCTCTTCGAGTTATCTCATGGCTTCACTGGGTTAAGGTCTATCGAGAGATCTATCATACTTGCCAAACCTCGTAAATATTGTGTCTTATTTACTTCATATCCCACTGCACACATATCGTTTATTTCACAACATCAAGAATATTTTCTTTATTTTAAAATTTAACGCCCATTACACCAAAGTCCTTAATTCCAAATTAGTAACCCGAAATGAACATTTTTATAGCGATGAAATAATCAAACTCAGCTAGTTCCTAAGAGCAAACACTCAAGTCCAAGAAAGAAAGAAAAGCGCAATGAACTTAGCAGTTCGCATGTTCGGTAAAAACCCTGGGTACAATGGATATTCTTGGAGTAGACCCGAACAAGCGAACTTTGCAGTTCGCATATACGGTAAAACCCAAAAGCTTCATTGTTTTTCAGCATTTTTCTTCGCTGGTCGATGACTCGATGGGTGCATTGGAGATTCTTGGAGCAGGGTCGCTGGGTGCCATCCAAGAACAATATTTCGAGATATTTATAGGGTTTCAATTTATGTTTGTCCAATTATTTTCAGTTTACTTTTACATTTTAATTGTGTGTGTCTGTTTATGCATGTCTTTCTCTAAGAGTTAAAAAAACCTAGGAAATTACTCTGATATATAAAGCTGTTTGATATATCCTAAACCGTGATAATTGTCAATTCGTACAAACTTGATGGCTTATGGTCTAATATTCATTGGGTCTGATAGGTAGTTTGCTAATTTACTCCCAATACATACCGAAATTGAGAGATTCAGAGGGCATACACAATGAGTAAAAATCACGACAACAGGTGGTTGGATCACCTTTCGGAGGACATGATTGAAAAGACAATGGACGAGCTGTGCATATTAGATTCACAGAGGTTCTGCTGTGTGTAAATCATGGAGAAGGGTAGCGTCTAATTTATAAGGTTTGCTATTTTAATTAATGCAACACATGTTAGTTCTTTGTCCACGTTGTTAGGCCATATTCTAATGATTGATTTATTATTATCGATTTCTTTTGTAATAAAGATGGTCGTTTCATTCATGCACATATGTTCACAGTTTGGTTTTTGATGTTTGTATTATGTTTGTGTTTAGCAATAAAGGAGATGACATGTAGTTAGAACCAATGTCTGTATTTGTTGTGCTGAGTTGTTATGGATGCCCATATTTGGGTGCCGTATAGTTCAAATAAAAATCAAATAAGGAAAGATTATGAGCAGCTAAATATTTGATGAACGCAATTTAAATGACTCGTGTCTCATGTAATTTTTATTTGAACTAAGGCACCCAAATATGAGCATCCATAACAAAGCACAACAAATAGACATTGGGGTACCGCCCCATGCCATCTTCTGTATTGCTAAACAGAGGAACATAATACAAATTCCATAAAAAAAAAAACAAACTATGAACAGATATGCATGAATGCAACGACCATATTCATTACATAAGAAATTGATAATTATAAATAAATCATCAAAATATGGCCTAAAAACGTGGACAAAGAGATCAAATGTGCTGCGTTATATTAAAATGACAAACCTTACTAAATTAGATGCTACCCTTCTCCATGATTTACAAACAGCAGAACCTCTATGACTCTAATATGCATAGCTCATTCACTGTCTTTTCAATCATGTCCTCTGGAAGGTGATCTGGCCATCTGTTGTCGTGATTTTTACTCATTGTATATGCATTCTGAATCTCTCAATTTTGGTATATATTGGGGGTAAATGAGAAAACTAATATCAGCCGTCAAGTTCGTATGAAATGGCAATTATCACATTACAGGGTTTAGGTTCTATCAAACAGCTTTACATATCATAGTAATTTTTCTATTTTTTAGACAATTCTTAAAGAAAGACATACATAAACAGACACACACGATTAGAGTGTAAAAGAAAACCCAATTACCGAAAAGAATTGGACAAACATAAATTAAAACCCTAATAATAACTCGAAGTCTTCTTCTCGATGGCACCCCTGCTCCAAGAATCTCCAATGCACCCACCGACCAGCAAAGAAAAGGGATTTTATCATTTTTAGCCAAATTTCACCCTTCATTTCAAAAATATCATTTTTTATAAAATATTTCTATTATATCCAAAATCAGACTTGGATAGACGTAATTGGCCTTAGTACAATTACATCCTTTCAAATATTCTGGGTTGGAGTTCAAAGTTTTGCGGGCATTGTCGAATTAATGGAGGACACTTGCAATTCTCTCCTCTTTCTCTGAAATTCGAACACTAGCCCTAATACAATTTTCATTTTTCACAGTAGTGATTGATATACCATAATCCATTGATCTTTGTTTTCTTCTCTAATGGCCGGTATGGTGGTTATGAGATTAGGGTTTCAATATGTCTAGTACGTCTTTTCTGGGCTTTTGATTTGCCTTGCTACCAAAAAAACATTTGCAGGACTACTGATTCCTATGCAGGTTATTGTCGAGGGACAATTTCATTAAACATGATTTATTCCACTACGATGATTCCTTTTTAGGAAAATTAATGAAAAAGATTTCAAAACTTTAAGTTTTAACAAAAAAATCACCTACTAACTTTTATTTAATGATAAGAACAAAATAAAAAAATAAAAAATAAAAAATACCTAACAAAACACGTGCAACCCTGCACCTCTGTCAATACATGATCCACCACTTACAACCCTGACTCTTTCTTATTTTCCCGCCATGGAAGCCATGGCAATCCATTCGGAGAAGAACCTCCATAGAAGGCATTCCGCCTACAACTTGATGGTCCGTACTCTCTTTCTCTCAAGAAATTTTACTTTTTACATCAACTTGTTTGTTTGCCGGGAAAACAACACACGAGAAAGTATAAATATTTTCATGCTCAATCGAAAAGTTCAGTTCTTTTTCTAGGGTTTTTTAAGCAACCGTTCCCAAATTAAGAGCCAGAACTGACATTTTCAGAGCAATTATCATGAAATTACTTCTTAATTTCAAATTCTTGTATGGGTCAATCTACGAGGGTGATGAACGTGGGAAAATACTCTTTTATATTTTTTGTTCCTTTCTGTTTTTCTCTATGTTCTTATCTGTTCTTTTGTTGCTTTATCCTAGTAGTCCAATTTTTCTCTTTCTCTCGTCATCGTTCCTAGATGTTTTATTTTGCTGCTTGCTACACTTTCTGCGTGCAGAGTTTAGCACTTTACAGGCAAGAATTGGACAAAAGGTTGCCTTAAACTCTATAAAAGCAAGTAAACTTCTATACCTATACATCTGCACTTCATATTTTTACCTGTTGAAAGAGTGGAGTTATCAAACTGAATTTTTACTATTTTGGATTAGCTATGCCTATCTCATATGGACCTCAAACCGGCTCATATTTTTACCTGGAGATCGATACTAACCATGTTGATCCAAGTAGAGTACAAGTTGAGAAGAAAAGAACCCAGATGGTTATGACGACGGTGCCTCTTAAACAGTGTAATAAGTTAAGTTCATAAACAGTGCAGTAAGTTTCATAAATAGTCTAGTTTCATAAACAGTGTCACGCACGTCAGATTTTTTTTTCTTTTTTTTTAAATTGTGTCATTTTCATTAAAAATTATTTTTTTTTGTCCTTTTTATTAAAATTTAAGGGTTTTTCATTAAAATTTAATTCTTTTTCATTAAATAAAGTTTATAGCATGGTTTTTTGTTAAAATAAACTTAGTATAAATCATTTTCATTAAAGTTCCCTTGATTTTTTAACGCTTAAGAAATTGGACCCAGATGGCAAAAAAAACCAGAAACTGAAAGCACATGCTGCTTTCCACGGCCTTTCATGGTGTATGGAGATTGGAGAGAATATTTATTTTGAAATCTGATGGGATCTGAGAGTTTCATTACAAGGATATTTAAGTCTATTCAAGTCAATTTTTTGCTATATTTGAATGTTTTTATAAAAACTGATAATTTTGGTTATAAATGATAAATACTCCAAAGAAAAATGATGAAAAACTATACAACACAGAGACATGGCATTCTATATCCTACAGAGAATGATAAATAGCTGGTTAGGAAAAAAAGAAAAAAGAAAAGAAGAGATAGTTAAAGTGAAGAAATTTGAAAAAAATAACAAAGAACCAAAGCTATTAACCACGAAAAAGCGATACGACTTTAACCCTTTAGGAGATTCCTAGTCTGGATTTCAAATATGCTTCTGTGTTTTACTAGAAAAATCAATAGACTACAATCACACACCCGTGAAACTGTTTGCAAGTTACAATCTTTCAATACATGAATACATACATTCACAAACAAACACACACTAATCAAAGAAATGGGTTTAGAGCAATCGCAGTAGCAGATGAGATCAAACCCTTAAGACTCGTCCTCACAAAAGCAGAACTCTTGCACGGCAGCACCAACCGAGCCATCTCAATTCAAAAATCCCCAACCAAACCTACTCTAAGCACTAATCTCTTGAATCCCACTAAGTAATCAAAGTTCCAACAAAACCTAGACGCCCAAAACCCCAACATAACCAAAGAGGCCCTAAAAATCCTAGATCAAAAATGACCCAGACGAAAAAAGAACAGAGCCCATTGATACTGATACACTTCTTATAAAGGATAATGGATAATGCAAATTATGGACACAAAAGTTCAATAAAATTATAAATAAAAAACCTTAAAAAAAAAAAAAAATTAATCCTGGTTTCAATTGAATCTGAAAATATTGAGAGAGGAATTGGATGGTTTCTTCTGCAACTACCTTGTGTTATTTGATAATCAAAATCCAACTACCTTTTGTTGGAAGCTAACCAGCTCCTGGAGTCGAGGGGTCGAAGGCAGCAAAGTGCTCCTGAGCAAAAAGGGTTCTGTCTACATCGAAGAAGGAAGAAGAAGAAATGAAGGGTTGGCCTCCAACGGCTAGTTTTGTTTAAATGTGTGAGTGACAAATGTACACTCCAGATTAGATCACTTAAATCCCAATGAAAGACTAGGATTTAATCTGGAGTAGTAAGGTGTTTTAGTGTTAAATACTATCTAAATCACCAACTCTTTTACACAAGTATGGGTGATGGAAATGTACCATACCCTTACCCCTTTCTCTACTTAATGAAGCATGGCTGCTGCATTTTCTGCACAACCTTGAAGTTGAAAACAACACTCCAAAATCCTCTCAATTCTCTGCCATACTATCCCTAAGAAACCGATCCAAAACAACCAACCAAAAATATAAAAACAAACAAAAGTTAACACCTTTGGGGTTTTTAAGGCTTTTGCTCTCTATGAGCTCGAGTTCCCTCCATCTATGGGGTCTTTCTCTCCAGTTGTGAAAGAGTTGTAACAACTTCAATTTCTCATCCTCTCTTCCGTCTCCTCCACCCCCTTCAACAGTTTCTCCCTCCGATTTCCGTTTTGAGAGTCAACGGCCGGAGAATATTCTTTTTACTTTCTGCGTTCCTTGCTCATCTTAGTCCCATTGGGACATAAATGATATATCCACCCTCATAATCACGAAATTTAAATCATATCCATAACCACAAATTAACCATCGGAGATTATCCATAATCATACCCACCTGATAACGAATTTCTCGTCGGTTAACTGTTATATCAATTTTCATCAAAAACAAAAAAATTATATTCATCAAATTGGTGCATAATAATTTAGTAGATTCTAATTTAGTCATTAAATAGTCACATCAGATAATAAAAAAGCATAATATTGAATGAATTTTGTAGAGTATAAAAATAAGAGTATTGAATAAAACATTGATGATGTGAGCTGTTGATATCTCTCATAAGCCTTATGCTTGATGCATAATGAATATAGTATAGGGTTTGATGCATAAGGAATATAGTTTAAGGTTCGGTAAATACTATCATATTATATACAAAATATATTATGCGGTGAATAATGAACATGTAATAATGGTATAGCTTCACTCAAATATAATATATATATATATATATATATATTACAAAATACTATTATATTACAAATAAATTATATTATATATTATACATATTGTTCGTCGGATTCGGGGACGAGTACAGATTTGGGACCCCTATAACCATATCCAAAACCATAACCGATTAAAGTTCACGGTTGTTCCCCATATCTGTATATATCCAAATTTTCGTACCCAAATTTGCTCTATTCGAACGGTTATCTACGGTTATCGGGTTTAACGGTTTAAATTGCCATCCGTAGTCCCCATCTTACAGCCCTTTTCCCTCAACCCCAGACCTTCTATATTTCCACCACTAACCTACAGACCATCTATATTAAAGTTTTGAGCTGCTTTTATTTGATGGGGATTAAGATTTTATCAGCTGTTTTTACTTTTGGGACTACTGCTTTTGATGCCTTCTTATATACGTTTAATGCTGGTGTTGTTCTCCGACCTTACCACATTTGTGGATTTCACATTTGCGGTGGTGGGTTTAGTTCAAGGGTCACGTTTGACCCATCCTTTGATTGATTGAGGATGACGCCGGTTGCTGGCTCCCGTTGAATGCTACAACACCATTCTTTCCAAATCTAATGTCGAGGCTTTGGTCTCTTCTTTGATGCTCAAGTTTCTTGCGGCGAAGGTAGCATGAGGTTGCAGAAGTTATTAGGGTTTTTGTGTAGGTTGGTTTTTTCTGTTGTGGGCTCCAATGTCTGTATTGGGCTCTTACTTTTGTTTGTATGGATGGTCCAACCTCATGTCTTGTGCTTACTTTTGTATTTGGGCCTTTTTTACTGTAATCTTTCTTTGTTGGTAATGAATTTACCTTTGACCAAAAAAAATGCAAGGGAAAACCCATGGGCTTTAACAAAACTTGGGATAGAACCAATTGAAGCTATTTAGTATAGACAAAAATACAAATGTTATTGTATGCCAAATTACGTTTCAATTTTTTGGGGAAATTTGATGATTGTTGTAGCCTATTTTACTAACAAGGGAATAAAAGGGTGTGGCAACAAGAGAGTGGATAAAGTGTATAAATTTCTCTGTGTGTTTATAGGGTGTGTTATTGCCTATGCATAGTGCCTTTATTTACAATAGTAAAGAGGAGAGGAATTATTTGTCCTCCAAGTAAATACAATCCTATATGTACAAAATAACTAGTAAACCAATCTATCTAGGATTTACACAATCACACTTTACCAAATGCAAGAACCTCTTCTACGATTACATCATGAATGTCTTTATCATTAGGTAACACAAGTTGTGCATAGAACTTAAAAGAATTAACCCCTTTGTGTAAAACAATTTTCTTCTACAATTTCGGTGTACTTGGATTTACCTATTAGTTCACTTTCATTCAAGTTTTTCATGTGTTGTACCCTGGCAAGATTTCTCGTTGTCTCAGTTTTAAGATCTCGATTAGTCTTTTCTACCACTATCAATTCAAAATGGATACATTCGATTTCTCAAACCAACTGCATGTGTCTATTATTCTAAATGAAAAGGTTGGGTAGAGGTTTGTAAATATGAAAACAGACGCTTTGAAAGACAACTTGCATCATTTCTGTCGGATTGTAGCCGCTTGTGGCCAAGCTTTGATTCTTTGGCAGGGGGTGTATTCAAGTTGATTGGATGATGACATTTCGAATTGGGTGTGCAACAAAACAGGTTTGGCGATGGTTAAATTAGAGCATCTTCAAAGGAGGAGCCAAAAAATCTACATCAACAACAACAGTAAAAAAAACAACGCAGCATTATTGTTTTCCAAACCTAAATGTCAATTCTTGTGTGGCATGAATTGGTAGCAAAGTGGTTGCTATCAAATTTGACAGCAACTTTAAATCTATTTTTAGTGATTAATAAATGCTTTTCATCATATTTTTTTTTAGAAAGAGAACTGCTATTAGCACTCCAAAAATCTCATTCTACACTCCTCACAAGTGTATTTTTCTTTCTAATTATAGTAAGTTTGGAGTGCAAAATGAGATTTTTGGAGTGCCAATAACAATTCTCTATAGAAATACTTATTACTATTATGAAAAATAAATAATAGTTTAAATTTGATATATTGAGTGGAAATGTTATGCAAGATGATTGGAGCGGTTTTAAGAGTTGGAGCATTAAAGAGGACTGGAGGAGAAGTTTTGGGTGTTGGTGTCATGATTGGGAATTTTTTTTTTTTGTTTTTTTAACAAACGATATTATCTACACTAAGGGGAGAATGTGAGTTTAGCCTCACAATGAGCTAGCAATAATATGGTTCAAATTCGCCTTTGGTTGGATTCGAACTTAAGACCTCTCATTTACAAGTGAAAAGGAATACTACTAGACCGTAGTATTAAGTGGCCTATGATTTGAAATTAAAGAGTAATAGAGTTAATGATTCATAATAGATGTAAGAAGGGTTTGGAAGCAAATAGGAGAATAATAAGGAGTGGAGTTAAAGAAATTAGTTGAATGTAAGATCGGTTTGGAAGAAAATACGGGATTAAAGACCCATTTTTTGTGATTGTTGACATCACCGAGCATTTGAGAGGGAAAGCACCCTCCAAAATTTTCATTTCCGCCCCCAATTTTAGCCCTCGTTTGGTGACATGGCTGGCCAAGAATAGGCCACGTGTAATTTTATGTTTTCACAAGAAACCATTCCTATTTAAAAAATCGTAATAATAAATGTATAATGTGAAAAATATAAAAAAAAAATTATGGCAATATTTGGAATCGCATACCGTCCGCTTTTATGAAGGTTAGATGGTGATATGGATTAATGAAACCCTCAAAACTCTTGCGAATGGTATTTTTCCTATGACTTCCAAAAATTAGAAACAATGTAATAATTAATTTAGAATTGTGAAAATGTTAAAAAAAATTATGGATATGCTCGTAATGACAAAGGCTGCAATTTTCGAGGAGTTAACTCCAAATATCGATATCATAATCCAACTTCCTTAGTGACAAACTATAACCATCGGATTGTGGTTTAAGCTTGAATTTTTTTATCATTGAACACTGTTTTTCGGAGTTTTTATTTTTTATTTTTTTTATTTCTATGAAAACATGATCTTATAGTTGATTGAATAAGATGAACGTTTTCGGTTGTTGACATCACTTTTGGATTTTTAAGGTTAGTGCAAATATTGCTTGATGTTCTATAGTGTCTAGAGAGTTTATAAACATCACCTTGTTCATCCCTTCCGCTTGTTCCTCCTCTTCTTCCACACCACCTTGTTCATCCCCTGCCTTTTCACCATCTTCTTCTACATCTTCATCCTCACACACAACCTGCTTCTTCTTGTCCTCCATAGGTTTTGCCTTTACTTCCCTTTTTAATTCCTCAACAAAGATGTCATTCTCATGGGCCAATGGCGCCAAAGACACCTTCAACTCCTTTATTTGCATTCTCAGCTCATCGGCATCATTTGTGTTGGGAGTGAGGTTGCTAGGCATCACAACATCGGCCTCATCGGCCCACGTCCAGTACGTTTGTTCATCTCTACTTCCATCCGGACAATCTCCCTAATCCCCACAGCCTGCCAATTGCCTGCCAATTAACGCCACTCATCAGAAATACATTTTAACACATACTCATACTAAAATATTTACAAACAAACAAATTATTCATAAACATTCGTAACTTTTCATAGACAGTGATACCTCTTAGCTCTAAATTATATACAACTTTAGCTACTTGAAACTTGGCTGCTTCTTTGGTGTCTTCCACTGGAGAAGTCACAAGGTAGCTGCCAGATCCGTTATCTTACAGTAATTTAAGGACTTCTCCAGTTAGGAATTATTTTGTATGCCCACACCTGCACTTATGCTCAATTAGTACTCAATTATAGTAATAAAGCTAATATTAGCAACAAAAGAAACACATTGTACGTAAAAAAACATATGTAAACCCTTTGCAGCTTCATCCGGATCACTGCCCCATCTTGCTTCCCCCCACTTCTTCTTTCTTCTCCTCATCTCCTTCACCATCACCACCAACTCTACCTCTACCTCTCCTAAAAGTAGTGAAAGATAGGCTATCTTGAAATTGTTCAAAGGAAATGACACTTCATGAAAAGCTGTTGAACCTATCCATATCCTCCATGAGGTGAAAGATGTCTAGATTCACAGACACATAAGTCTTTGCCCCGATCAACACAGCCTTGGCAAAGCATGCAAGACCCAGCTTCAATGCATCCTCCTCATTCTTGCACTTTTTAAAGGCCTTTTCAATGCCCTATAACTCACAGATATATTTTTGCTGACTTTCTTAGGGGCAACCTTTATTTTACCTTTGCCAATCTGTAAAGTCTAGACTTTTAGGTTTGTCTTTCCTTGTCAACATTGTAATTGTACCACATGCTTAATCTTGCTTTAGGCTTTTCTTTGTTTATAGGCTATTCATGCTGGGAAGAAATGTTTAAGGATGTGGCACATTTCACGTCAAAAGGTTTGTTCATGCATGTGCATTTCACGTCTATATTCTTGTTTCATTCTGACTAACTTAGTTGTCTAATCAGCCTTGCGTGTAGATTTCCAACAAGCTGAGTACGTAATTTAAGACCTGTCTACATGGGCTAATTGACAACTTTTTGTCAAATGTCTGTTTTTGACCCTGATCTTTTCAGATCGTTTTGTAGCCTGACACATGTCCCTTGTTGGTTGAAAAATGAACCAAAGTTTTTGGGGTTAAGATCTTTAGCTGGTTTCATTTGATTTTTAGGGTTTCCAGATTTATTTTTCTAGAGAGAGATAGAAAAAAGCATTAAGGCTTCACCTTTCCTCTTTGTTCTTCATTTATGAAACCCTATTTGCAAAACCATTTTCATGCATTAAACACCCAATCATTGAAGAATAGGGTTGCATTGTCTTTGTGGTTTTGCATTAAATTTGCGGTCTGATTATTCAAGTTTCAAATCTGATTATTGACCCATTTTTCGGATTCACATCAGTTTCTTCTTCAACTGTTTGACTGGAGAAACTCATTGGACATTGAATCCAGATCTTCATATTAATATCATATCTTCATATATAGTTTGTGTTGATTTCAGTTCCACAAGGTGAAGAGCTCATGAGAAGCTGCCGTTTTGTGAAGACCGAATGAATCCATCTCGTGTAAGGCAAGGTTGCACAAGGATAAAGCTGCTCCGAAGACTAGGTTTGGGAATTGAGCTTTGCGTGGTACTTTGTAAGAATCTTGATTACACTAGTGGATTGGAATCAGTGGAGAGTCCCCGATTTTTTTTATCCAGAGGTGGGTTTTTCCGCAAAAAACATCATGTGTTGATTGTCCTTTATTACTTGTCACATATATCTTCTACATGCACATGCTACATGTACCTCTTAACTTATGAATAGATATGTACACATAGTCATGCTCACTCAACATAACAATAACTTAAAGTAAAATGGTGAAGTGCTAACTAGGACAATTATTGGTGTTTTGGAGAATATAATCTATGTTTGGTTGACTAACGGATCTGTCTTAGTTGACTAGTATGTTAGACTAGTCAGTTCAGCATATCATTTTTATTTGCCGAATATTCCGCCTGGTGCCAATTTCACCTTCTTTCTTATTCCCTTGCTATGTTTACTTACAAACCCAAATTTCTCGAGAAAATACTCCCTCAGCAGCCTAATGCTTTTCAGCTCAACCTCTACATCATGGGGTTTGTTACATTGAAGCCCATTAAGGAGGCAAAATTCCTACTCTGTGAACCGGGTTAATTCAACAACCTATTAAACATGTAAGTCCCTCAACATCTTTGAACCCTTTATTTGCCACTCTTCGGAGTGATAATACATGGACCAATATTCACTGAAGACCAATTTGTCCACATGCTCTAGGTGACCAAAGTAGGATGCCCTAAAGGCAGCAAGTTGTGCCTTATTAAACTTCTCACGCATCACTCTTAGCACATGAGGGTTTTAGGATAGGTTGTTAACCCTTCCCTTATAGGAATTTCTTATTGAACACCGTGAGTTGTCATATCTTGTACATATAACAATACAAGCATTCAACACAACCAAATTCAACAAGATTACCCTTAATACAACCAAATTCAATAACATATACTCTTACAACAACTTGTCAATATATTTTCATAACTATAAATCTACTGGGAACAAAGCATTATGACTTAAGCAATGTCATGTTAATTCATCAAATTGAGAAGATTTCATCAACACAAATCAATCCCAACTCAACACTACAACTTTAACAAGACAAAATGAACGACATCGCCCCTTCACAACCTATCAACAACACTTCAAAAACCCACAACACAACCAAATTTTTCAAAAATTCCACATATATCCACCAATTTCAACTAATTTAATTAACCTTAAACACTAACTTAATTAATCAAATTTAACGGAAATAACAAAATTTATTTCTTGGGTTCCATTTCTAAAACTCACCAGATTTGAAATTGAATTTGGGGAATGAAGTATGACATTGAGTATTTGTGCAAGGACACTGAACACAACCTGAATGAAGCAAACACTAAGTCCTTTCTATGGAACCAACTGGAAAAATTTCGAATCAACTTCACCTAATTTTCTAAACCGCTATATGCAAGTCCAATGAGTTTGAAATGCTAGGCTGGAGACGACAAGCATTGCATGACTTCAACTATGTCTCGAACATGAAGGAAGGTTTCGAATGGGAAGGAAGTCGACTGCATATTTTTTGAAAACGTTGGCAAGAGATGGCAAGTTTTTGGCAAATCAGACGACTAACTATTGTCGGAGAAAATGAGAATTTAAGTTGGAAACAAATTAATTGTTGCCGGCTACCACTTTGCATTTAATAATGCGTCATTTATGACCCAATTTCACCATAATCTTGTTTTGATGGATTTGTTTTTTGCCGTTCAAATTTGATTCAACGGACCATATTCTGTTTACACTAAAGTTCGCAAATTACGGTCAGCACCTTAGAAAACGCAAAGGGTACTATCGTTTTGCCCAAACTACAACTAAAATCATTATTAGGCCAAAATTTGATATGCACACTTACTTTCATAAAGAAACTTTTGATGTTAGTTTTTAGCTCTCATTGTTTTTTGGATACTTCTTAAATCATTCATATTAATTCTTACTAGCCTCTTGCTTTGCTCATTCATTTTATTTTTTGTTAAAAAAAAAATTTGCAATGTGATTCAGAAAATTCAACAGAAAAAGGTCACCATAACTGCTTCCATATGTGGAGAAAAAGAAAAATGTGGTGATGAGATACTTTTACTATTTGGCCCTTCTTAATTAAATTGTCGTTTTAAGAGTTTTAAGAAGAGAAGCGCATTTTTGGTATATTGAAAGCTTCACCATTTTATGTTGTTAGATTTATATATGTAGATTGAGCACCTACACTTATTTTATTATTTCTTTTTACTAATTACTTGAGACTAGTCATCATTTCAGTGATCAAATATAGTGTGTACCAATTTTCTTTTCAATAGCATTCATCTTCAACTCACTATGTCCATGTTTAAACCCTCTTTCTCTCTAGTTATATGAATTTAGTGTAAATTTTACCGTTTGTCAGCAAAATTATAATCATAATAAACAAATAATACTTTTTTTTAACCATCTATGTATTTTAATTTAGTCCCTCTACTTTTCTTGTTTGGCCATTTGTGTCTCCCTGTTTTAATATGTCAACAATTTCGGTGATTGTCGTCCAATTTGGCGTTCATGTGCACACGTGACTCGCACTAAGATTCACATATAAGTGTGCAATGAAGTAAAATTAGATAAAAGAGATTATGATTATTTAACTAAAGGATCGTTTGACAACTATTTCGTTTTTAGTTTT
Organism: Heteromeles arbutifolia; assembly: GCA_024362995.1. NCBI lineage: Eukaryota > Viridiplantae > Streptophyta > Magnoliopsida > Rosales > Rosaceae > Heteromeles > Heteromeles arbutifolia. The sequence goes on along the minus strand of JANCRC010000013.1, from coordinate 24,392,332 downwards.
CAATTTTTGATTTTGTTTTTACTTGTTACTTTTTACTTTTTTTAAAACAGAAAACTAAAAACTAAAAAACTCAATGCCAAAATTTAAAAAAAACTTAAAGAAAGTAGTTTTTAGTTTTTAGTTTCAATTTTCAATTTTCAAAAACATGAAAACAAAAATAAAAAAAACGAAATGATTATCAAACGAACCCTAAATAAAACACGAGTACCAATCAAAATTTAAGCAAAACACACCTACCAAAATGGCATTTAACCATTTTTTTTCTTTTGTGTGTGGTAGTTCAACATATAGCTTACTTTGTCTCGGCTAGTTATGCCCGTCTATCCCCTTAAGGCGTGTTTGTTTGCACTCACTAAGTCTCACTGGGCTAGAATGGCTTAGCTAAGAATATTAATCTGTGTTTGGTGCAAGCCAGGACTGTGTTTAAGGGTGCGTTTGTTGTACCGAACTATCTCGGACTGGATTAGCTTAGGGGACTAAGTTGGACTGGCTTAGATTAGACTAAGCCAGACTGAGTTAGTGAAGTGTTTAGTGCAGTGTCGGACTAAAAAACAGAATAATTAATAAATTATAATATTATAATATTATAATATTTAATATACATCTAATATTTTATTATGAATTCAACCTTTTCCTTCTAAAAATTTACTCTTCTACGGTTCTACCTTTCTCTAGAGAGTACTTTCTTCCTCTCTGGTTTCATCGCCCATTATTCCCTTTCCTCCCATCTTTTTTTCCTTCAAATTGCTTCAAAGTTCAATTCCATTTTTTCTGCAAAACACTTCAAAACCATTTTCCTGCAAAATCGTCCCCAAAGCTACTATCTCCTCCCTCTCCGTCTCTCCATCTCTTTTTAGGCTTTTTGGGTTCGGTCGTCTGGGTTTTCTGGTTGTGGGAAGTAGGGAAGAAGGAGATGGGAGGGGCAAAGCGGAGCAGAGGTAGCAAAAGACTCGTCTTTGCCGTCGTTCGGGTCGACCCATATGACAAAAGTCCCCAAATCACCGACCCACATGCTAAAAGGGCGCTGGGTTTGCGGGATGACAGAGATCAGCGACAACCGTTTCTGGTTTGGTCACTAAAGAAGGGGGGCTGATGCTGCTCATGTGGGTTCGTGGGACGCTGCTTGCAGATGAGGGAGACGGGACTAGCAATCCCGTTGTTTTTGGGGGGCCTCGCTAAGACCTTCTAGTGAGGGATTTAGTCGAGGCGAGTCCTCCTTTGTCCTATTAAACTTAGTCCTATCAATGAACAAACACAGATTGCACTAATTTTTAATCAAAGCCAGTCCAGTGAAAGCTAAAGAAGGCAAACAAACACCCCCTAATAGTACTAGGTCAAACTCGTGCCGACTAAACTTTTCACTACTTGGTCTTAGCAGGGCCACCCAAAAAGGATGGGATTGCTAAGATCATCGCTTCGCTTTGTCTACTTTGTCTTCGTTTTCCTCAGCTTGCTTTGTCTTCATCTTCCTTAGCTCGCTTCATCTTCGACGTCCTCAGCTAGCTTCGTCTTCCTTAAATCCCCAACCCACCACTATTAAGCTTTAGTTCTTCCTCGTCTCGCAAAATAACCGATTCAGTAACTCCAGCTCTCTTGCTACTGAAGGCCCTGCCCGCAGCTCTAGATCCCGCACCGACCGTTTGCTCCTACAAGTTTGTCGCTTTCTTCATTAACGTCAATTCCAGAGATCGATTGAAATGAATTTGCAGATCCGACGAAGCCTCTACAAATTGAAATATACAATTTGGGATTTTTTTTAAGGTTTGATTTGGAGAGAAAATAAATTAAAAGAAACAGAAATATGGGTTCAAATTGAAGAGAAAGCAGATGAAAAGAAGAGAAAATATGGGTTTGATTTTTTCTGAGTTTGATTTTTACTGGGAGCAAATCTAGGCGTGCACATAACAGAAAGTATATGAAAGAAGAAAAGTAGAGAGACAAGGGAGAGAGAGTCAAACAAAAAAACTGTGCATTAATAATAAACAAAATGATTTTAAAATTGACAAAAAAATATTTGAACTCCAAAAATAATTTAGTCTGTGATTTAGTCTGACACTACACCAAACTTCATTATCCTTATACAAAAAAATATTTGAACTTCAAAAATAATTCAGTCCGTGATTGCACCAAACGCTTAATTATCCTTATACCACTTAGTCCATGCCAAGCCAATGCAGCTTGGTTCCTGAAGTTAGTCTAGTCCAAGATAGTATGGTGTAACAAACTCATCCTTGAAGTATTTCACCTTCCTTAAAAAATTTCTTACGCAAACAAGAGATAGAACACTTTTTATTCATTTACAAGGTGTGCAACTTACATTGAACGGGTTCATCACCATCATGGCGTTCTGTTCGATACTTCAACGCATGAAGATAAAAACTTACACACAACTTCATATTATTAAATCAAAACACCACAAAAACAGTAAAATCATGTCTTACAAGTCATTCTCCACTACTCTATTTTTACCATGGGACCACCTCATCAAATTATTAAAACTTCACCTTCAAAGTCCCAATCTGGTACAATATTTCTCATGTGATGTACACCCTTTGTCCAATTTGAACAAAATGAAAAAAGGCAAAGAGCCCTTCCCCTTGCCGTGTTCTACTCTTATGTGCGTCTCAATAATTTGTATCCTTTGTTTGCACTGCATATGCATCACGTTTTGTTTGTTGTTGAACTTGGTAAGGTAATTGAAATTTGCAAGCCAAATATGAGAGGAAAAAAAAAGGTGATTGAGTGAGATTGGGACCAGACTGACCGGCCGTGTGGACCACTGCATCTACCCCCCATGGTTAATAATCCTAGGACCAATTTTTCAATGGATCGATAAGGACCCATCCCTATAGTTATTTTGTTTGTCATTTAATTGTTGTTTTATCTACTTACCAAATTGTGAAAATGAATATATACTACTTTGTTAATCAGATGGTGATAGCATTGGCTTTGTCGGATTATGTTAGAAGCACGTCTATAAGCTTTACTTATCCCCCCAAACACGCTATCCTTCCTCAGTCACTTCTTATAACTTTTTTATGTAGTAGCTTCACCCACAAGTAAAAATAAAAGGGTGATTTTGTGAAAAATATATAAAAAGTTCCAATATTAATAATAGAACAACAATATTTATGTTAATTATAAATAGGTCAATCATGTATTGTGATACTTAAATGTATTTAAAATAAACAAAAATTACAAAATCTGCCACTACAGCTGACACCCACTTCAACTAACACTCATTTTCTCATAGTTTTGTATTTGGAATAAGTCAATACGTATCAAACACAAGGTTCTAAAAAACGCTAGGCGCTAGTCGGGCGGCGGGCTAGCGCCTAGCGCCTAGGCGGATTTAGGCAAATTTCTTGTATATCTTGTAAATAAGTGCATATTGACACCTAAAAAAAAATTATACTTGTATGGATAGTAAAATAATGATAAAATACAAATTAGGTACACTATTTCCATAAGTATTGGATGAACTTGTATCATTTGCAAATTAGATACACCATTTCCATAAGTATACCACCATGAAACCAAAAAAGAAAAAAAAAACACACAATTAATAAAAAAAATATAAAAAAAAACCTCCTAGGACAGCCTAGGGCCGCCTAGGACCGCGTATCCCGCCTAGCCGTATAGCCCGCCTAGGCGGTCGACTAGGCCCAGCCCGATTTTTCTGCCCAATTTGCCCAAAAACGCCTCGGTTGCTAGGCGCCCAGCGCCTAGGGCGTTTTTTAGAACACTGATCAGACACTGCAATATAGTGTCTGTTTCCTAATTCTGTTATTTACATTTGGATTAAGACATTGTGTTGCAGTGTCCATTTACTGGTTTCGTTTTTTCCATCACTCACACACCTTCTACATGTTCCTTTGTACATTTAGATTTAGACACTGCAATGCAGTGTCCGTTTCTTGGTTCTGTTTTTCACTTTTGGATTTAGATGTTGCGTTGTAGTGTCATTTCATGATTATATTTTTTCCATCACTCACACTTCTCCTACACTTCACACCTCACACGACTCCTAATTTTTAAATTTAGATTCAGCACTATAATGTAGTGCCTGTTTCCTAGCTCTGTTTTTTACCTTTAGATTCAGACACTGTAATGCAGTGTCCGTTTCTTGATTCGGTTTTTTTACATTTGAATGCAATGTCCTTTTTCCTAGTTCTGGTTTTTTACATTTGGATTCGGACACTGCAATGTAGTGTTCGTTTCCTGGTTCCCTTTTTCTTTTCTTTTTTAAGTTGAGTAGACTCTTTCATGTAAACAAACAGCGATATAGAGTGATAAAATATACATGTTATAACTATTTATAGGATTTAAATCTTCTCAACATCAGTTCCATATGATTAGAAATTCAACGACCAAAGCCTCTTCCTCTGCCTCTTTTCCCCCTCAACTCATCTTTCTCCCTCACACCCCCACACCACATCGTTGTTAACAAACCCCAAATTCAATAGCAGGTCATCTGTGCTCTAAGTTTGATTTATTTTTTTTGTTATCCCTTATTGTTTTAGCTTTTTATTTGTCATTTTTTCTTCTTCTTCTTCATCATCTTTGAGATTTCTCTCTCTATAATTCTTCCATAGTAATGAAAAAGATCTCTGCAACCAAAAGACATTGGTTTGCACGACCCCTCTATTTGTTGTTTCGTTAACATCGGCACATATTTTAACGTCAAGGGACTCGCAATTGAGGGATGTGGCGGTGGTGCGGCTGATTTTGGAAAGGATAAGGTGAGGGACCTACAATTGGTGGTTATGGGTTGGGTGGGTTATGGCGGTGTTGGGGCTAATTTTGAGGTGGGGTTGAATTTAATTTGGAATTTGGGGAGTTGGTGGTTCAAGGTTGAGAAAAAGAAGAGTTCAGGGGAAAAGATGAAGGATAAGAGATTTTGGCCGTTGGATTTGTATCAATGAATGAGATCCATCGGTCTGGAAGATCTCCACAAAATTGATCCGCGAGAGGATCTAAATTCATATTTATAATAGCTTAAGCCAATATGACATTTATAGAAAGAGAAAGAGAGAGAAGGAAAGAATAGTCAAATTCTAACTATTTATAATGACTTGCCTATGTGGCATTCATCATTGACCTATGCCTAATTAATAAAAATATATCACTGATTAAGTCCAAAACAAAAATAAATATGTCATTGATATATGGCTTAATAGTAAAAATTTTATTGACTTTTAACTAAATAACCTAAAATGAAATGTGTGAATAATTCAAGTCTAGGATGGAGTCAAAATTTTTCATAGGAGTAGAGTATAAGTTCTCTTTTTTGGTTACTATGTGTGACCAAGTCACTAGTTTTGTCTTAGACCGTCTTTAATGGAGGGCCAAATGGCACAATATAGCCCACTTTTGACAAAAACTCATCTCCACTTGAAGGCATGGGCTACCATTATTCATGGAGCCTGCCATCTGTTGCTGCCAGAGACTTGGTTTCAATGATTCGGTGTGGCGCAACCCACTATAAAATCTTGCAACCTTACATCTCTGTCGCTAATTTGGCGAAGTTATGGCAGCTAACGTCAGCTAGCCGTTAGAAAGTTACTTTTTGTTTCAATAAAAATCTTAAAAGTTGCAGTTTTATTTTTTAGACAATTCAATCTTATATGAAATCTCGCTAATTGGTTTTCAATATTACACGTCATGTCTAAAATATTTGTTTTCAATCTTCCTGATATAGTACACATCATACCATTCTTTCTTAGAATTACACTAGTAATTTAATTCTATACTTTGAAGATATGTAGGTAGTCTGATTTAGATTCAATCACACTTCTCAATTAACCCCATTCTTCCCTTCATCGAAGATCATGGGTCATTCAGACTTAATCACATCCCAAGAGTGAAGATGCGCAATTTTAATTCCAACAACTATTACTTTGGCTCAAAACTCAAGTACGAATTTTAAGTCTCAATATTGAAGATGTTTTACCTAATATTTGAACTCACACATAAAACTTGAGTATTTGTATTGAGATAAAACTTGAGTATTTGTATTGAGATGCTCTAAGTGCGGCTCCGCCCTTGATTCAAATTAAATTCAATTCCTATAACTGTTGCGAAAATTAGATAATCGAAATTAGGCTCATTAAGTCTCGAATTTTTGTGCTCGCAAGTATACGAATCAAATGACAGTATAGCATATAAGCACGGATATTGTCCCACATAGATCGAATTGATTCTAAAAATCTTACTAACTAAATTGAAACAAATTATAATTGGGAAGCTTTAAAGGAAAAGATTGATTTGAATTAAACTAAAAATGAAATATGACTTTAAAATAAAATACATGAAATAATAAAATTATAAATATAAGAAAATAAAACCTAGGGCGTCCGAATTCACCGTAACCAATTCTACTTAATTCCCTTAGTATGTTATGCTCAAGTAGTTCCCCAATATTGATGATCGATTTTCCCTAAATTATTCGACGGCCATGACATTTGGTTACATCAAAAGTGTCCCTACATGTTAACTCTCTATGGCATCTAGATGGATTTAAACAAGTAAGAACCCATTAAGCTCTATGGAAATCGTTGCAAAATCACACAAACCCTAATTTTATGGCATCTACAAATAGGTGGTTATGGTATCAATTGCAAGAAGCTAAACCCAAGTATGGCATCTACTCTAACTTGCATCAAATCAACCTAATTTAAACCTAGATGGTGATCAAGCATCTAAATAAAAATCAAGCGCATTGCGAATAGCAAAAGATACTCAATAAAGAAGAAAAACATGATAATAACAATGCCACAATGCAATTAAGTATTCATGATTAGGCTACATCGTAGCCCTAGTAAAGAAAAAAATAAACTATAAACTTCTCTTCCTCTTCCCTGCCGCAGCCCCTATGTGAATTGTTCTTTGGTGACTGACCCCCATATCATAAGAAGAAGGATCTCCTTATATAAAACAAACAGCAAGCAAGTGCTTAAAGGCAATTAAAAGCATACTAATTACTAATCCTAATGGACTTTATGTCCTTATTTAAGAAATAAAAAATAGGGTAAACTACCAATTTAGTCCCTAAATTATCACCTTAGTGAAAATTAGGTCCCTAAACTATTTTTTCAGAAAAATTAGTCCCTGAATTATAAAAATCTGCCAATTACATCCCTAATGTTATATTCGAAGCTATTATATTCAATTTTCCGTCAATGTAAGTCACGTTACTTGCATGTGATACACTTTGGAGGGTAGATTGGTAGTTTTTCCTAAAGAAATAGTGTATGGAGTTAACTTTGGAGGAGAAATTGGTAGTTTTTCGTAAAGAAATAGTGTAAGTTAACTTTTGAGGGTAAATTAGACATTAAATTCGCAACCTATATGAAATGTTAAGCACTTATAAACAAGAAAATGAAGGTATTACAGTCTAAAGTGTGTCAAGTGACTTGAGTTGAAGAAAAATTAGATAAAATAGCTTTGAATATAATAGTAGGGATGAAATTAGCAATTTCTAATGAATTTAGGGACTTATTTTACCGAAAAAATAATTCAGGGACCTAATTTGCACTGAGGTGATAGTTCAGGGACTAAATCGGCACTTCATCCTAAAAAATAAACAGAAATAATAAAACTAATAATTATGTTCTCTCCTAAATTCCATTGAATAGCACTCCATTTTTCACTTCTTTTTCACGTAACTCCCGTATTGAATGCCTATAAATTAAAATAATATAAATTAGTGCATTTAACCCATTCATATATACGAAATCCAAAGGAAGTATATGATAAAAATATATGAAAATATGCACCCATCAATAACTTAACATACTCAATTCAATTCAATTCCTCTCTCATGATATGTCTATATTTAAAATCTAGAGTACTTGTTGATATGTATAATAACCGACATGCATGGATGCATGCCCCGTGGGAATTTCTTGGGAGTATAAAAGTTTAAGATCAAACTCTTGTATTTTTAGATTTGGAAAGATTTGGTCCAACACACAACTCAAAAGTTCTTATTAAATTGGAAGCGAAATCCCTAAAGCCTTGAATCACATGTACTCATTTGAGTAATACATATAATATATTGCCATATAAGACAAGGAAAAAACAAACATATCTGATATTGGGAGACTTTTCTTGGCGGTAAAGTTGATGAGCAGTATATTAACCATCATAGACTTAAACAACCTTTTGCCATCACCAGTGGCGTATCTAGGAAAAATTATTTTGAGGAAGCATGCAAAAAGTTTTTAGACATACACAACATGTAAATGTTTCAGTGTGACATTTTGTCGAAAATTCGAAAATGGAAAAGGACTGCTTGATTTGCGGAGAAAGGATCTGGCTCTAGGAGAACCCCGATTTCAAAGGAGTCCTCAGTGTAATTGCTCAAGGTTTCAAACAAAAAAAAAAAGGTTTAAAGTGAATCAACTCAATACAATTATGCATTTATCTTATTACATAATACAATACATTGCAGAGGAGAGAGACAACGATCCGCATCGGATTTAAATGGTGAGGGGTCCAATGGACAACCCAAGTGATAAATTCACCTAAATTATACAATGAAAAATTATTGAGTGAGTGTGACTCGCTTGTGTCCTTCGGCTGGTTGGTTACCCACAAGCCAAAATTAAAGGACAACACAAGAGGGAGCTATATCTGTATTATCTCTAATGACTAATCTTACAACCAAGAAGCCAACTTCCAAAAGTCCAAAACCACATACTTTTGTGAAGTTCAAAATTTGGGTGGGCCTATGAGCTATGTTGCCTTCCAATTAGTTGGTATTGGATGTCTACCATCGGTTTGGTATTTAATAAAAAATTGATTCATTTATAATTTAGCAAAATATATATTTATATATACACAAATATACACACATACAAGAATATGTTATAAGTCATAACCAATTTTAATGTTACATAGCACTCATTGTCACGTGTGTTTTAGTTGTTACACTTGATTTTTAGAACTGTTAAACCTTCTATTTTCAGTCTTAATTTTTTATTTTTTGTACCATTTAATATTAAGTATTGTTTTGAAGAAAAAATGTGTTTTTTTTTAAATTTATTTGTTTTAGAAATTAAATTTAGTTGAAGGACCGATATATGAAGCACCCTTGTCCCTTATCTTAATTTAGGTTGAAAAAATTTTCTACCATGTATAGAGTTTCTTAAACTGTCATAGTAATAGTAGGTAAGAGTGAGACCAAATATCACCTTAAATATGTTAAGAAGTGTTGATGAAATGTTGGTATAACAAATATTAGCACATCATGACCAACAAATTTCTGATCCAATTATCATTACTGGGTTGGAGAAGGTCTCATGTTCAACTTGTTTAAGTGGAGGGATCATATATATATTTGTGATAAGATGACATTTAATCGTGGTTAGCCCTATTGCAATGACGCATTTTTGTTTTGTGTATGTTGGGGTGCATTTTTGCTCACCCATATTAACTTTGGTGTATGCTCATCATACAGCTTATTAGCTGTCATGTGTCATTTCTTCTAACTCTAGTTACTTGTTAATTAAATATATCATTTTCAATTTTTAAAACTAATTTTAAACTTTGAACTTAAAAATAAATTTAAAAAAAAAAAAACTCAAACCCTGCCCAGCAGTGTTTCGTTCCCCACCCACGCCAACCATTCAATTGATTCTTCAAAGTTCCACCCACCCACCTAGCCAATCTTCTTCTGCGGGTGCATGGCGAATCTGGCATGACTTCATCCTCTGCGCTCCCTCCTTTTTCTTCCACTGTAACAACAGCTGGAGGCCACCACAACGGCTGCGCCTTTGTAGCCATGAAATTCGATAGCAACCTCACCTAAAGAATCAGCCTTTTCTCTTTCTTGCGAGGATATTTCTGTGCACGTATAGATTTGATTTTCCGATTTGGGATTATTTTCTTGGTGAGGACATTTGTTGAGTTTCTTTATAAACTAAAATAAAATTAGAGTTACAGTGTAAGAAGGAGAACGGAGACATGGTGATTCACCATGGCACAAAGAAGATTGGCTGGGTAGGGGTAGACTTTGAAGAATTAATTGAAAGGGTGGCGTGGGTGGGTAGTTGTTTCTGGGGTTTGGCTGGGTAGGGAACTTGAAGGGCTTGAGTTTTTATTTTTAATTTTTAATTTTAATGTTTAAAATTAGTTTTAAAAATTGAAAATGATATATTTAATTAGCAAGTAACTAAGATTAGAAGGATGGACACGTGGCACCTAATAAGGTGTATGGTGAGCATACTGACACACCCCGACCCTAAAATGGGGCGTGCTGGCCGTCACGTGAGAGTGACGTAACCGTGTGCACAGTGCGGAAGCAATAAAGAATAGAATTTACGAATCAATTAAAACCGAAACACTAGCAATACTAGTATAAAAGAAGTGTGAATTCCACTAATAGAGAGCATAAAAGTCTACGTGCAGTCAAGCAGAAGTACTAAATAGAAATAACACCCGAAAGTGGTCCTACATAAGTGAATTATGTCAGAACGTCCAATGAGCTCCTCGTATGCCACCAACCAACACTACTTAATACCTAGAGGGGCGAAAAACAAAGTTGAGTGGATCAGACATAAGTCTTTTCAAAACCTTTCTTTTCTCAAAAGTTATAACCCATCGCCGTAAAACCTGTATAATTTCCCAGAAATAAAGTATATACTCATATATATAATTCTCAAAATCCTGCTGGAAAATATGTATGTATGAAAGTATGTATGCCATGCCAAAGTATCATAACTGAATGCCAAAGCATAACTCTGTGAATGTGATTAAATACTAAATAATCAACTCAGCCCTCAGCTGTATATAGCTCATAACAATCATCATATCATATAGCTCATACTCATCTCAATCATATCATCATATATATACCCTGCACACACATCAATACCACCTCTAGTGGTCTGCACAACATCACTGAATATAAACTAATATGCTCTAGTGCTACGATCACGTGAAGACTGAGCGATAAATCGCGGGTCACCTACGAGTCGAACCCACTTATAGTGGCCTATTCGACAAGACTGAGCACCTAACTTGGATCCAAGGCGAGCATACGGTGCGGGAGGTGAACATCACATGAAGGATTGAGCCCCTCTATGGGCGGGAGCACTAATATTAGTGTGCAGGTTTATGAGCTCTAATCATATCATATCACATCACATCACATCATTCTTTCACATCAAACTAGTATATAAATTTACCTGCCACTTACATGTGCGTCCTCAGCACCAACATTAATATAAGCAATCAATAACGCATAATAAATAAATAGATACTTTGCATGGCATTTCATATCACATTTTACTTAAACTGATTTTCTGGGAAAAACTAATTTATATAGGTATATACGGAAAACAAATGCCCACTCACTGATAAGTAGCCGGGTTGTAACCCCCCTGCCTAGCCTGGCTATGCTCGTCCTCCGGATAGGTCTCGCCTATATGAGAAGTAACTGAAATAACGTTAATTAATGCACATAATCGAAACCTTATAAATAACTTCTCATACATTACTCAATTTGGGTATATGAATATACCACTGTGATCTACACAATCTCATGATCATCCTCATATTTTTAGAAAAAATTTCCGACCATCCACGCGCCGCCACGCGCCAGCCAAGGCACGGCCAGACACGCCGGCCACTCGCGGCCACGTGATATGCACACTGACGGCGTCAGTTAACGCCGTCAGGAATATTCCTCAGAATATTCCGTTAAAACCCAACGGTAACAGTTAAAGATGACTGACGGCGTCAGCATATTCCGTCAAGACTGACGGAATATTCCTTGTCTTCTCCGGCGATTTGCCGGTCGGCGGCGACTGTTTGCCGGTTTCTGGAAAAATTTCCAACTATGGTTTCTCCTTCATTTTTGCACCATTTTCTATGTACTTTATACCAAAATGAAGATCTCACAAAGATGAACACAACCATACCTGACTCGACCCCCAACTCGCTGAGGATTCGCCGGAAAAAACCTCGATAATTCCGGCCAAAACGAAAACTCCCCGATCTCTCTATTCCGACGTCCAAAATCTTCAAACGAACTACTCCGAGCTTCCTTAGGACCTCATAAAGCTCCCTATGAGCTTGAAATCTCCAAAAACACAAGGTTTTACATGAGCATGAATAGTGACAAAATCGGAGATTGTGGGAACTCGGGTTTTCGAAAGCTTTCTTACTTGAAACTTGTACCAATGTGTTCGTAGGGACGAGATGAACACAATGGTGGTCTTCACGTCCTCAATCTGCAAGTTTTCGACGGGTTTGGTGCTTGTCCGAACAACACCGAGAGGGAGAGAGAGAGAAAGTCTGAGAGATAGAGAGAGAGTGCGGGAGTGAGAGAGAGAAAGAGTGAATGTGTGTGTGTGTGTGGTCCAAATACCACCAAACCAAACTCCCAAACTTAGATACACACACATACCTTAATTAATGCCTAGGGGCATTTTCATCATTTCACATCTGTCGTACGAATTTTCCGGGACGGGCTGTTACAATACCCCAAAGTTAATGTGGGTGAGCAAAAATGCACCCGTGTATGTTGCTTGTTGTAACAGTATTTTATTAAATATCGTATACTTTACCACTTCAAAAATTTAATAGTACACTCCAATAAGAGTATTGTTTTTTTTCTAAATATAGAAATTTTAAAGTGCATAATTAAATTTTTTTTTTTTTTTTTTTTTTTTGAGAAAGAAGTGCATAATTAAAATTTTGAAATGTTAATAACAATCCTTTATATTTTATTAAAAAAATAATAATAATAACACATCATGTGTTACGGGTGGACAGACAAACCGGAAAACCGAAAAAATCCACCAAACTAAACCATTTGCATTTTTTGTCCAATCGGTTTATAAAACCAAACCGAAAGAACGGTTTAGTATCCGATTTTGATTTTAACAAACCACGGGTTAACTAAACCAAACCGACTATAATAAAATACGTAATAAATAAAATGTAAAAATTATATAAAAATATTGTTATATAATTTTAGTGTTTTAACAAATATATTGTGTGTGCTACAAAACTCTTTTACCGTAGCATACAAAATCTTTTGACTAAATATCATATAAATTTTTGTTGTTCTTTTCATGGTACTTATAATTTTTTTGGTTTTTATCACAAATAGTCTTTAAAATTGACCATCACCATTAAGATAGTTTGTGAAATTGAAAATCAATCAATGTAGTCCTTGAAAATTGACCCATAAGTCTTTGGGTTTTTATTACAATTCTATTAAAAATTTCGTTAAGTGCTAATGTGGCACATAAATGGACCCATAAGTCTTTTTTTCTCACAAATGGTCCTTGAAATTGACCCACGACATCAAAATGGTCCCTGAAATTGACACGAGACATCAAAATGATCCCTGAAATTGAAAATTAATCAATATAGTCCCGCAAGTAAGTGTCTCAAATCAATGTAGTCATTCTGTCACAATTTTGTCAAAAATTCTGTTATGTGCTGATGTGACATATAAATGGGTCACACAAGTCTAATTAAATTTAAGGATAAACAACCAATTTTGTAACATCCCACATCGCCCAGGGGAGTGATCCTTAAATGTATATTCTCATCCCTACCTAGCACAAGGCCTTTTGGGAGCTCACTGGCTTCGGGTTCCGTAGGAACTCCAAAGTTAAGCGAGAAGGGGGCCATAGCACTTCCAAGATGGGTGACCCACTGGGAAGTTGCTCGTGAGTTCCCAGAAACAAAACCGTGAAGGAATGGTAAGCCCAAAGCGGACAATATCGTGCTACGGTGGTGGAGCGGGCCCGGGAAGTGGTCCGCCCCGGGCCGGGATGTGACAAATTTAGTCCCTGAATTATCACCTTAGTGAAAATTAAGTCCCTCAATTATTTTTTCAGAAAAATTAGTCCCTGAATTATAAAAATCTACCAATTACATCCCTAATGTCATATTCGAAGCTACTATATTCAATTTTTCGTCAATTTAAATCACGTTACTTGCATGTGATACATATTGGATGGTAGATTGGTAGTTTTCCATAAAGAAATAGTGTATGGAGTTAACTTTGGAGGATAAATTGATAGTTTTTTCATAAAGAAATAGTGTAAGTTAATCTTTGAGGGTAAATTAGACATTAAATTCGCAACCTATATGAAATGTTAAGGGCTTATAGACAAGAAAATGATGGTATTACACTCTAAAGTGTGTCAAGTGAGGAAAAATTGGATAAAATAGCTTTGAATATAATAGTAGGGATGTAATTAGCAATTTCTAATGAATATAGGGACTTATTTTACTGAAAAAAATAATTTGTGGACCTAATTTTCACTGAGGTAATAGTTCGGAGACTAAATCAGCACTTCACCCTATTTAAAAAATATATAAATATGCTTAATAATTTAATAGTTAATAAAAAAATTATCAACCCAAAAACCAAGTCATGCAATCACATCTGATCCCAGTCCACATTTCTCTACCTCGTTTTCTCTTTATTCTCTAAAAAAAATCTCAATACACTCATCTTTACACACTTCAACACCCTTCATCGAATTGAACCTGGATTGAGATCACATGTGGTGACGGCTTGGCTGATTGGCAATGACTTATGAGACATCACCGTTAACATTTAAGTGATCAACATCCTCACAACCTTAATCTTGGAGAGCTTGTTTGGTGCTTCCCTGGTGGTTCAGTGATGCAAAGAATGGCAAGGTTTGCCTTGAGATAATGAGGTTATAACCGAGGTGCGTCTATTGTTGGTTGAAAACTATTTCCACACCCCCTCTTAGGCCTTGGTTAAGCCTTGTGCCTTTGAGAATTTATGGAATGGATCTGTCTTTGAAGTAGGCCTTGATTAAACCCACATCAGTACATAACAAATTTTTTTTTTACAGAATTGTGGCAGAAGAATCATATTGATTTGCAACACCTACTTTCAATGACTATATTGATCGATTTTCAATTTCAGGGACTATCTTGATGGTGTGGGTTAATTCAGGGACCATCTTGATGATGTGGATCAATTTCAGGGACTATTTATGATAAAAATCCGTAAATCTTGTGAGGCCCATTTATATGCCACATCAGCACTTAACGGAATTTTTAACAGAATTGTAACGGAAGAACCACATTGATTTGCAACACTTATTTTCAGGGACTACTTTGATTGATTTTTAATTTCAGGGACCATCTTGATGGTGATGGTCAATTTCAAGGACCATTTCGGATAAAAACCTTAATTTTTTAGTGTCATGAGATTGAAAGTTTCAGATTTTAATTATGATATTGAGTATTTAGAAGCTATGAACTTGTAGTTTGATGATGAATTTATTATAAATTAAAATATTTATAATTTTTTTTATAATTATTTTGAATAACTCAAAAAAAAAAAAATTGTTTGGACATACGTGCATGTTAAATCGCAAACCTAACTAAACTGCACCACAACATTAATGAACCGATTATATCTTTCAAGCCATTACTTAGTTGTGGTTTGGTCGTGGCTTGAACTTAAAACCAAACCAACCCATCCCATGTCAAGGCCACACAGAAGATTTCTGTAATTTTGAGTTTTGGTAGCACTCAATTGTCATTATATAAAAAAGAACTTTAATGAAATGCTTCTGATATTGTTCACTTTAACGAAAAATCATATTTTTACACTACAAAGTCAATCCTTGTACTATTCACTTTACCCTTTATTTTATCTTTTTCGTTGACGCTCAAAATTTTCAAATCATTTTCATTAGTTTTTCTTATTTAATATGCTACGATCAGTTACACGCAACTAATAAAATCGTACCATTATAACTTTATTGGTAAACTGCTAATTTAGTCCTTAAATTATCACCTTAGTGAAATTTAGGTCCCTAAACTATTTTTTTAGAAAAATTAGTCCCTAAATTATAAAAATCTGCCAATTACATCCCTAATGTTATATTCGAAGCTACTATATTCAATTTTCCATCAATTTAAGTCATGTTACTTGCATGTGATACACATTGGAGGGTAAATTAGTACTATTTCATAAAGAAATAGTGTATGGAGTTAACTTTGGAGGATAAATTGATAGTTTTTCATAAAGAAATAGTGTAAGTTAACTTTTGAGGGTAAATTAGACATTAAATTCGCAACCCATATGAAATGTTAAGCACTTATAGATGAGAAAATGATGGTATTACACTCTAAAATATGTCAAGTGACTTAAGTTGACGAAAAATTGGATAAAATAGCTTTGAATATAATAGTAGGGATGAAATTAGCAATTTCTAATGAATTTAGGGACTTATTTTACCAAAAAAATAATTTAATGACCTAATTTTCACTGAGATAATAATTCAAAGACTAAATCGGCACTTCACCCTAACTTTATAGTCAATGTTCATTATAAAATGGATAATATTACTAACTTTCAGAAGATTAAACTGTATAAAAGCAAAGAGACAAATGTCCTGTCAAAACAACTTTCACAATCATATTGTTTAAGAATCAGTATTCATTGCAAATATCCGAAATATCCTCTCCATCTTTGATATTTTTTTTTAATAAATAATATTATTTACACTAAAAAGAGAAAGATGGCTTAGTCTAGTAATGAGTTAATAATAATGTGTCTCAAATTCGCATTTGACAATAATCAAACCTAATATCTTTCACTTACAAGTAAAGAGAAATATCACTATACCGTAATACTAAGTGATTTCATGCATGCTATATACCTCTCCTTGTGACAATTGGGTGTAAAAAACTTACATATAACATGTTGCATACATTCTCTCTGTCTCTCTTATCACATAACTAATCACGCAAACAAAATAATTTTTGCAACCTATTTTTTCCAACAGGATCCTCTCCAGATCCTTTTGGTGAGGATCCTGAGAATTCGTAAATCGTGTCCGTTTCGTACATCGTGCGGTCAATTTTTGTCAAGTACTATTTGTATTTAATTTTATAATAATATTTAAAATTATTTCAGGCCGCACGATATACGATAAACGATTATAATTCACGAATTTCTGGGATCCTCACAAAAAGAATCTGATGAGGATCTGTATTCCTTTTCTTTTATCCTACACCTCAATTAATTAATTTATTAAATCAAAAAATGATGTGATGTGCAAACGGAAAAAAGGGGTACAAAAATCACTTTCTGTCATGCAAATGAATATAAAAATGGGAATTTTAACCTAAAGTTTTCAGTATTGTTCATTTTAACGAAAAATCATATTTTTACACTAAAAAGTCAATCCTGATACTATTCACTTTACCATTTATTTTGTCCTTATCGTTAAAACACAAAGTTTTCAAATTTTTTTCATTAATTTTTCTTATAAAAATAGAAAGAGGAGTGTACAACATAAAAAAGAGTAATTATTCTACAATAGGCCTCCATTAAGTACTTTAGCCAGCCCACAATGAGCGAGTGAGAGAAAGATAGATCCTTTGAAATTCATATGGGGGTAACTTACTTTATCCAAAAGAGGTTTGAACTTTATGCAGACATCTATCTCAGGTAATTCTAACTTGGAAAATGCAGGCCAGGCAGTAAATTTAACCTATTTTTTCCTGTCAAAGATGAATTTTGTTAAATTAGTCATCGACGAAATTTGAACTCACACTGTCATGTAAGAACTCAATTTCTTTCCACCGCTGTGATAAAAGATCATTTGCAAATCTACCCTTTTGTTTAGGTGAAGCAGAAATATCTACTTTTTCTACTCTTTCTTTTTCAACTGAACCAAGTCCAAATTGATTGCCATTTATGCAATTATTGGCAACACAGACACTCACACAGTCATCAACTAACAAGGCAATGGCCAAACAAATGAGACTCAACAAACCATGCTTTTCATTTTCCATTGAAAGATATACATATCCATAAAAAGATATATTAAGTTCCAAACAGAAGCATCAAGGAAGTGCTTGAAAAAAGAGAAGCAAACAGTTTGACAAATAAAGAAAAAAACACAAACTTTAATTTTACTAAGGAGATGGAGGCCAGCCAACTCCTCCTGCATCTTCATGGTGATCAATTCCTTCATAGAACCTCAGCTCAAGCTGCTCCAGCCTGCCTTCATCATCCCACATCTCGGCATAACTCTCGTCGTCGTCATAGTAATCCTCCAATTCACCGGCGACGAATTCCCATGCCAAATACTCAGAAGCATCGGAGAAATCCGAGCAATCTTCCCACTCATTCCTCTCATAGTAGTCCAGAACAAGAGGCCCCAATACCTTCAATTTTGGGTACTTCTCTTTCAGGAACTTGTCCTCAAGTTTAACATCCCAGCACCCTCTCAAATCCAGGAACTCGAGCTCGCGGCAGCTCGAGAGTATTTGGAGAGCACTTCCTGTGGTGATAAGATGGTATGCCATCTCAAGGTGCTTGAGCCTTGGCATTGTGGTGGCAATGGCACGAGCCTCGTCATCCAGCAAAGGCTTGCCTGCTGTATCCAATGGGTGCATGTTCCGACACAATGCTACGAGCATTTTACAGTTCTTTCCGATGGCCTCTAAAGCTCGAAAACCAATTTTGCCACAGTAGCTAAGATCCAGGAAAGTGAGATTAGAGAGCCTTCCAGCAGTCTTTTCTACTATAGAATCACTAATTTCACTTCTTGGCAGTCTCAAGGTCTGAAGGGAACCAGTACTTGCAAAACCAAGAAAAACAGGACTCAAATCACAAGACATTATTTCGTCAATTATATCATAAAAAACTACTTTTCCTTCATTCACACAAATAAAAAATAAATAAAACCTTCATTAACAGAAGACATTGAATATAAGGCTGATAATTAACAGTGATTTGCAAGTATATAAGAAGCTAATCATGATTGAAGGTTCCAATTGTACTAAATCCAGTCTATTGGGTGTTTACAGTTTGCACAAAATGTTCAATTATCGGAAACAAAATGACAGAGCATCCGCATATACAGTAATGTGTGATCACAAAATCTTAATGAAACCAAAATTTTGTGGTGATAAAAATTTGCTAGTATGCTTACTGCTCAGCTATGTGGGAGAAGATCCTGTCATTTTGGAGGCCGGAAACTGTGAGCTTTCGGAGCGATCCACAGCTTCTAGCAATCAGCATTTCGAGCATTCGATCGAGGTGGCGAGGCTGGCATCTGTTACTCCAGTCCTCAATGTCAATCTCTTGCCAGCAGTAAGGCCCCAACACTGCCTTGTTCCAGGATTGGCAAACCCTCGGGATCACTGTCAGTATCTCCTGGAGAGTGAGATTGCTAAAAATCAGACCCAATGCATCTGGAATCAAATCGTCCCAATGCCGAAAATCGCTTCCCCCTTCCATCTAGTCTGCCTTCAGAAAAATGATACTAAAAAAATCAATAAATTTTCCGAGTCAATCCATACCATTAAAGTTGAAAAAAAAAAAAACGATCTTTGCACATAAATCTCATGTAAAAGTAAAAAATTTCTTGAATTTCATGACAGAATCAAGATTCATATACAATGCGTGGGTAGCTGTAAATTCATGATATTTTTCCACTAATAAATACTGCTGGAAATCAAAATGTTCATCTATGCCGATAAACAAGAAAATTCGGAACAAGAATTACAAAAACAAAAAAGAAAAGACAGAAAAAGGACAAACATCAAAATTTACCGACCGCAGTAGTTGTATGAGAACATAGACAGAAAAACAGCAGCGAGAAAGGACAGATTAGTTCATCAAAATTAAGACCAAAATCTTGTGGTAGATCCGGCAACATTACCATGTAAACAAAACGATGATTCTGTCAAAATCCAGAGGTTAGAACTTAGAAGACAGAACATCAACAGATCTAGAGGAGGGACAAAACCCAAATGAGAATTGAAGAAATGAGGTAAAAATTCGAAATTTAAGTTCTGAATTTTGCATTTTTTAATGATTTGGTAACCGCAGAAGCAAAGAAACAACTGCTGCTGGTTTGAGATGTAGTGTGAACTCCCCGCTTTTGCAAACGAGTTCGACAGAGTGTGAAAAGATTAAAGCTTTTATCTTTTTGCTGGATTTTGTTCTTGTCGAAGAAAATTGGACATAAATGATATGGAAAACATAACAACAACATTAGACTGATTAAACGCCCTGAAGAGGTGGGATTTGTTAACTTCAAGGATTTGGATCATGCAAACCACTCACCGGTTTATCCGCAGAGACTCAGCAAAGAAGAGAGAGGCTACAAAATGAAACCCATCTGGCACCAACCAGCAGAATCCAGAACAAAAGAGGTAAAAACAAAAACATAAGTGAAAAAGCAAACAAATACGTATGAAATGAGATATATAAACTTAAAAGGTTTAATTTAAAGGCCAAAATGGATTATTCATCTCCGTGGTCATAGGAAACTTGCATGATGACCCGCGTGGTGAAAAAACTAGGAATTAAACCCCTTTTGATCAAGAATGTCAGCAAATTTTGTCCAAAAGTAAGATTTCTGTTAAATGACTGTTAAAAATATGGGTAAAACTGCATTTTCAGTTTCAATTGACATTGAAAATAAATAATTTTTTTTATAACAATTAACAAAAAAAATAATGCTTAATTTTTTAAATAAAAAAAAGCCCTAATTCAATGTTAATTGGAACTGAAAATACAGTTTTACTTTTAACAGTCTTTTAACAGAAATCTTACTTTTGAATTAAATTTGCTAACATTTTAGACCACAAAGGTTTAATTCTTAATTTTTTTTCACCACATGAGTCATCATGCAAGTTCCTATGACCACCGGAATGAACAATTCATCTCTCTCTCCCTCCACCACTTGGAAAGCAGAAATTAAATAAATAACTGAAAAATGGATACAGAAACAACTGTCAAAATTAAATAAATAAGAGCAGTTTTTAATGGCAGATATCCTCCACACATATACAGGTAATTACACTTTCTCATTTTTTTTTACTCATTTGGTCATCTAACACATCCTCCAAAAAAGTTTTAAAATTTAATTACATCTATGTGTATGGATATTTGCCCATTAAAAACTGCTCGTATTTATTTAACTTCAGTATCTATTTTTTAATTTTTATTTAATTTTTGCTTTTCAAGTGGGAGAGAGTTTTTTTCTTTTCTACGAGTTGAAATATCTGACAACATATTTATCAAGGTCCATTTTGAAATATCATACGTATTTGTTTACTTTTTCACTCTTTGTTTTTGTTTTTACCTCTATTATTTTGGATTTTGCTTGTTGGTGACGTATCGGTTTTCATTTTGTACCTCTCTACTCTCTCTTCCTGCTGAGGTTCTGGTTCCTGGAAATAAACCGGTGAATAGTTTGCATGATCCAAATCCTTGAATTTAACAAATCCTGCTTTTAATCAGTCTAATGTTGTTGTTGTCCGTTGTTATGTTTTACCATACAATTTCTGTCTAATTTCTATCCAATTCCTTAGCATTATATTTGGATGAGGAAAATAAACTTAAATTTTTTGAACAAAAGTCGGAATTTATAAATTAACATTCACAAATTCTCTTCTTTGTCACCAATTCAACATAGAAATTTTGGATTTCCGCGTGGAAAAAAATTGGAAATTAGGACCTCCAATTCCTAAATTTAAATTTCATGTAAGGAGGTGTCATTCTAAATTTATATGAGTAGAGACTTCATATTCAAATTTCATTGTTCTTTTAGATTAACCAAACAAGAGATTTCACAAATTCAAAAATATAAAATTATATCATTTAAATTTCCGTCATTTTAAAATTCCTTAGTGATAGGGATTTTCACCACCTGCAAAAGTAGGGATAAAAATACTTGCAAGAGTACAAGGTTATCGTAGTATAGCAGTTCAAGTAAGGTCGTTCTCCACAGGGTTGAATGAATAATTTATGTTAAACCAAATCTTAATTAATTATTTGAAAACAAAGTTTGGAAGAGGTTGATTTTATGACCTAAAATATTAAAAACGATTTTAATGAAAAACAATTAATAAATTGGTAAAGTAAAGAAAACAAAAGAAATAGGTTTGAAAATAAATTTGAGCACTAAGGTTCCGCCGTCACCTTAACAATCCTACGTAGTTCTTCCAATTACTTATGAATTACACATGCATATTTTGAAGGTTAGGTTTTCCTAAAGTATGCCCTACTTGGAACCTCCAATATAGAACGTATATTTAATATGCAACTCGTCCGTAGCATCCAGATCGAATGTGAACATGCAAGACTCATTAAGTTTTGTGAAATCCTTTTGAAAAACCATATAACCCTTAAGATGTGTCGTCCATCCTAAGAAGTTACACATATTAACCACACGAAGCCAAGGCCAATTCTAGGGATAGCCCTCCGCCAAAATTGCATCAAACTACTTTTCTAAATAACCTAATGATGGCCAATCATCAAGACAATTAGATTGTTTAAACCGGTGATTAATAATTCAAAACTTGCATGCATAATATCATAAGCAAATTAAAAAGAAACTACATATTCTTGATAAGGCTCGTGGCCTCGCCCTAGCAAAAGAAACTAGTTACGAACAGTCATAAAACAAAATATTATTAAGAACATGGATAGAAAACACCTTAAAAATAAACTTGAATCGTCAAAAGCAATGTGTCTTATGCGTTCTCCTCCCTCTTTTTCTCTTTTCCCTAGTGGCAAAAAAACATTATTTATACCACTAGAAAATAAAACCCTACCTAGAAAAGGTCTTAGAATAAGACTAGGAAATCAAATAAATTGAAATAAATTAGGAAACATAATCCTAAATTAACTTGGTAAATTCGTCCAAAAATCTGCACAGTCACATTTTGGACCCAAATCAGCTCCAAAACTGGCCCAAAATAGGTGGTTTTAAAGCTTGGACTATTCT
This sequence comes from Heteromeles arbutifolia, assembly GCA_024362995.1. NCBI lineage: Eukaryota > Viridiplantae > Streptophyta > Magnoliopsida > Rosales > Rosaceae > Heteromeles > Heteromeles arbutifolia. Next base: position 24,369,554 of record JANCRC010000013.1, on the reverse strand, counting down.
GAACACTTCTCTAGAAGACCACGAACCCATCTGAGATCATCTTAGGCTCCAAAAACTGCATTTAAGCCCAAAAACGTCAATTTCCTACAACGCGCACTGCTTTTTTATTTAATCGCCAGAAAATAACCACTGGTAGAAATTGCTGAAATTTTGACACAAACACGCCAAGAGACACATGAACGTCCTCCAATTTGAATCACTCTAAAATTCATCCGTTTGATTACGTTTTGCTCCAAAGCAAGTCGAATATCCTATATTAAAAATATAAAGCAAAGTATCAAAATTCTACCAAAATAATTACTAAACTATACTAAGAATAGAGTAAAATATATGGTATAATATGGACTCATCACTTAGTAATTTTAAATTTCCTCATCCTAACACAGTATAAAGTTACCATTTTGCACCGTGTCGAACTTGTTTGCAAAAGCAGGGAAGCTTACACTACATCTCAAAGTTGCAAACTTTGAGATGCAGAAGTTTTTGTTTCTTTAATTTTGGGTTCCCAAATCATTAAAAATGAAAATTTCTGAGCTTAAATTCAAATATTTACGTCATTTCTTCAATTCTCAAGTGGGGTTTTGGCTATCCTCTAGATCTGTTCATGTTTTGTCTTCTATGGACGGTTTGGGGTTGCGGTGCTTAATAATTTATTTTTTAATATAAGAATACTACTTTTATCACATTTTTCAAACCACACATGTGTTGTTAGATCCTATCTCTTTTAGAAAGGTGATACAGATATAGTATGGAAAATATGGTAAGTGTAGCATTATTCTTTTTTCTTTTTTCTTTTTGATCCTGCAAGTGTTTGGTAATGGTAATAAAACCACTTTTTCTTAAAGCATGGTCATAAAAAGAAGAATTTGGGAAACGGACCCTGCTTCTAGAACCGCTTATTTTGAAGCACTCAGAGCTACAACAATACTTTCAAGAAATTTTTTAAAAGTCAATAAGACCTTCGTCTTTTTTATAAAAGGCCCATCATTGTCATCCACTTCTCTGTGCTAAACAAGAAATTTTTCCATATGACTGGAACACACACCTCAGCATGACAGGTGGTGTTCCTCACTAATAATCTATGGACCCCTGTATTCTTATAGCATAATAATTTAATACATTTAAATTTTATTAAAAAAAATCAAAATAAACCTGCACTGTTCCCAATAGTCCCAGTCTCCCAAAAGGCCCCCATCTCCTCCTGACTCTTCTCATCCCCCCATTGTTACCGGAAAAATCTTAAACAGAGGTCGATGAAGGCAAAATCTTAAACCACCCACCTCCATCGTCGCCTGTGATTTCGCCCGGGACGCTATTTTTCACAAAGGTTTCCAATTCCATGCCTAATGCCTTGGCTTTTTGCTGCTTTGGGGTTGTATTGTTGCGCTCCCACCCCTCCCCCCTCCCTTTTCGAAATTTCAATACCCATTTGAAATTGTAAAACCAAATGGTGCCTCTGGCATTGTTCGAAATTTCGAGTTAGAGTGGTATGATGGCATTGTTCTGTACTGCATTCTAGTCAGTAAAAGTTTATGGATGAGTAGGATACTTACCATGTCCTGTGGTGAAGATTGTTTATATCAAGTAGTAATATTTTTATGTGGAAGCATCAAACTAATTGGTGACTTGGAACTTTCTCTTTACTTGTAATTGGGAAAAAAAAAGGTGTCTATAAATGTGGTTATTGGACTCACAGACAGATGACTGAGGTTGATTCGTAATTACTCAAGGCCATCAACAACGAAATTCCTTGTCATAAGACAAAAAATGAGATTCCTTTCTTTTGATATTGTATGTATATTGAATTGGGTGGTACTGATACGTGCATCGTCGACATGAGGTGTTTGGATGATGTTTGCATCAGGAACAACAGTTTTCAAATTTATGTTTGGATTTAAACTTTTATTATCAAACATCTGAAAATTTAGTTGGATTGCTCAGAATCATTTGTTATAATGATTTCGTGTTTTTTTTTTGGGGGGGAATCGTCTTACTTCCTTAAATTTTTAGCTTCAAATTGGTTTGAATCATAGTGACTGCAGTTTCTCACTCAGGTTGGAAAACTCGGGACTTATTTTTTTCTTGCAACAATACAACCCCAAAGCAGCAAAAAGCCAAAGGCATTAAGCATGGAATCGGAAACCATTGTGAAAAATAGCGTCCCGGGCGAAATCACAGGCAACGATGGAGGTGGGTGGTTTAAGATTTTGCCTTCACCGACCTTCGTTTAAGATTTTTCCAGTAACAATGGGGCGAGGAGAAGAATCTGGAGGAAATGGGGGCCTTTTGGGAGACTGGGACTATTAGGAACAATACATGTTTGTTTATTTTGATTTTTTTTAATAAAATTTAAATGTATTAAATTGTTATGCTATAAGAATACAGGTGTCCATAGGTTATTGGTGAGGAACACCACCTGTCATGCTGAGGTGTGTGTTCGAGTCACATGGAAAAATTTCTCGTGCTAAACACCGCTCGCAACCACCCACCCACCAACCACGACCACAACCACCACCTAGCCACCACACCTAGCCCCTAATAACACCACTACCACCTCTATGAACCCATTGGCCATTAATTTTCACCCCTTGAACTTGACTACGTCAGTGAGGTGTGGGTTTTAAAGATCAGAACTGAAGAAGTCAATTTACATGTGTTGTGACAAATCTGGTGCTGAATTGTGAATCCGGCAGCTGGACCCCACTTCTTCAAGAGCGCAACCCATCATAGTCGAAACACATTTGCCGCTAGCCCTAGCCCTTGGCTTGGGTGCCAATGGCAATCCCCATTTTTTCTTCTCCTTCCCTCATTCATTTCTTCTTTTCCTCTCTCTTCTCAGTTTCTTTATGAGTTTTTCTCAATTGTCCTTGAGCATTGTCTCAAATTTTCCCTGAGCTTGTCTCATATTTGAGCTTCATGCCCCTTCCTCGGTTTTCTGCCATGTTCTTTTGTTTCCTCTGCTCCCTCTCCCTCTCCACTGATTGTGTCTATTCAAACCCAAACCCCCATCTCCCCCCACCTTTTCCATCTACCTCCCCATCTTCATTATCCATCCCACACCATCCTTTGCTCTGATTTGCAGGCTCCGAAACTACACTTTCCCCAACTGGTTTGCCGAGTTCTCCTTCAGGCCAAGTGTTATGCGACTTCAGCCAAAGTAAGGATACTTTACATACCCCTTAGCCTCACCTTTTATCCATGTGTTACTTTGTTTGTATATATTTGCAGGGTTTGGTGAAGGGGACTGGGATCCAGTGACTATTTCTCGGTTTGGTGTTTTTGGTGACGAAATCTAGCTCTGGTGTGCATGGACGAAGGGAGGTAAGGCCCTGTGGGGGTACATGCCCCCTCTCATCCTCTTTTTTTTTTTTGGTATTACAAATTATCCAATTAATCATTCCCTTTTGTTTTTGCTTTGCATATTATTCAATTAATCATATTAAAATAGTTTTTTAATTTTTAAATGCTCCTCCTTCCTGTATATTTTTCTCACGCACTAATGTATAAACCTTGTTGAGTTGCATGTATTTGGTTAATTAGTACAAATGAGCATTAGATTGTCAATACAGCAATTAAAGATAAAATTAGACAATAGAGTAATAAAATTAGGCATTTTGTAATTAATTTTTTTCAGCATTTGTAAAAGAATTAGCTTTATTTGTCCAAAAAAGGAGCTCAAATTTTTTAAAGTGCCCCCTCTTAGTTAAATTTCTGGTTTCGTCCTTGCTGGTGGGCTTTTGGTTTCATATTTGTAATTTTTGAGCTATGATTTCTTGTTCGAATTGACAACTCGGTCATTTTCTTTAGTGTTGCTGCCTCAGTGGCTGCTAGCAAGACGTTCGTGGCGGCGACGGCGGGAGCTGCTCCTACTTGGAGGATTGAGATTAGGTTTTATTTGTTTGTTTGTTTGCTTATTGCGTTGGATTTTTGTATTTTAATTTTTTTCAAGTGTGTTTTGGGTTATTCTACCTTTCTTTAGATTAGCATGTAACTTTTATTTTCTATTTAATGAATGTTACTTTTTCGAAAGAAAAAAATATACATTTGGATTTGGATGCTGTGGAAATGTGAATTTATGAAACGGTTGTGTGCACTGCTTAGCCTGAGGGCAGTGCCAGTGGGCAGTACAGTGACAGCAAGCAAAAGAAGTGGTACAATACGCACTTACAATGGTAAAAGGTCAAGTGGGTCTTTGTACTTTTATTTCTTCCTCAATGCTTTTTGGCGCAACTTGCGCGTGGGAGAAAGAGAATCCCCCAATTCCATTTCAAGACCAAATTATTATTATTCATACCAAAAATTGTAACAAAAAAGTTGTAGTATTTCTTCTAATTATTTTAACCAAAGTTTCTATTGGATTAGGGAAGATAAAAACAAAAATGTATGATGTAAGATAAAAACAAAAAAAGTTTCTATTGTAGTATTCCTTCTAATTATTTTAACCAAAGTTTCTATTGGATTAGGGAAGATAAAAACAAAAATGTATGATGTAAGAAGGCAACATTGTTTTTGGTATACGGGAACGATATTGGGATGATTTCAGACGAAGTAGCCTTCTTTTGTATATGTAAAACAAAAAACTGTTTTACAAAATGTTTACAAAGAGCTCTTAAATGTGTCAAGTTATATTTTGCTGGTGAAAATAGAAACGACTCTTTAAAGATAAAGCGAGGTGGTTAATAAGTGGCAGAAACACATGAATGTGAGCAGCGCTACTAATCCCATTCACATGTCCTATTTTGAACTCATCTACTAATCAAAATGTTCATGGTATATACCTATGCAAAGTGGGTTGCATATTCCCCTATAAGAAATGAATTACAAGATTTGTTTTAAAAAAAATGAATTTACAAGAAAATAGTATTATTTGTATTAATGTGTTTATTAACAATCAAAGAACTGAAAAAATAAGCGGTCTCATTAATTATGGATATAACACACCTAAAAAATAAAGATGGCATAAATATAGGAGAGTGGTCTATCCCATACATATTCTTTCTAATTGTGAACATTGTAAAACTTCACCACTAGCATCTACCTAAGGGACGGGGAGTGGCTAAGCCTCACAATGGGCATCAATAATGTGATTTGAATTTGTTTTTAGCTAGAATCGAATTATGACATCTCGTTTACAAGTGAAGAGACTATCACTGAACCGTAATACTAAGTGGCTCCACACTAGCATTGTTGATTATTTAAGTCTAACTAAAAAGATTATGATAATTAAGGACATTGACCTACCAACCCAAGAAATTATAAGTACATTGACCCTTGTGGGGACTTGAGTCTGGTAAAACTCATATCATAGCCGAAAGAAAAAGAGAAGTGCCGCATGCTCCTTAGATTCATCAAAATGGTCAGCTTATAGTTCGTCCCAGTTGCATTTGATGGAACCCATTTCGTTGTTAAAACGTTAGCTCGAGTGTCTTTCACCGATTGAAAGTTTTCCGATAGTTTCTTCTCGTGCATGCTACCATTCTTGCATGGACGAGAAGAGTAATATTTTGTGTGGAAACTAGGTTTAGGGTTAGGTAAACCTAAATGTATGTTGTATATTTTTATTTTTAATTGTATCTTATCTTTGATGGTCATTGTATAATAAGAGTAGAAAAGTTAATTCAAGTTAAAATTTTAAGTTGGGTGTAAATATACAAAATATGGCGTCTGATCAATTTGCCAATCAAATCTAATTTTTTTTTTTATTTTAGCCATCTGGAGAGTGATTTTTGCATTTTTATTTTACTTTTTTACACATTTTTTTTCTCTTGTTTACGTTGTGACAGCCCGTCCCGGAAAATATTGATTTTATAATTTATTAAGTGATTTTACGAAAATGCCCTTTGAGGCACGCGCATTGTTCGAGATTAATCGTTGTGTCGTGCCATCTAAGATTTGTTTCCTTAGCATATTCTCGTAGTACTCGTCACTACGGACACGTGGGCGCAAGTGGTTCGTGATTTGGAGTTATAACGAAAAAGATATAAAGTTTGAAGTTTGGGCATTTTGGGAATTATAAGAATAAAATATGGAATTCTTTTATGGAAATGGACGGCCCAGATTTAATGAGGAATAAATGGATGGCTGGGATTAATAGGAAAAATGATATGAGTTTATGTATGTGTGTGTGTGTGTGTGTGTTTGTGGCTGACTGGAAGAGGAAAGAAGAAGAGAGGATTGGGCAAAATCTGCCCAACCAGAGGAAGAAGAAGAGAGCTTCAAGAGAGAAGGGAGAGAGACTGACGAATTGGGAGAGGAGAGAGGAAGAAGCCCAGCCAATCGGAATAGGGGAAAGGAGGAAAGGAGGGAGAGTGTGGTGCGGGGGATCGGCCGGATCCCCTTGACCCGTTTTCGGACCCGGTCGGCACCCGTGTCCATGTTCGTCGATTTCCACTCGTTTTTCCGGCGAATTGATTCAACAAACCTCATGGGAAACACTCTAGGACCCTTCCTCTACCCATTCCACCTCAAATTTGGAGAGATTTGGTTGTAAAAATGGAAGAAACCGTGCAGAAGGGGGCGCACGGGTTGGGTTTATTTCCGCCACGATGTGAAGCAATTTCTTCCAATCACCACCACCCATGGCATCCTCTTGAGGCCTAGAACAAAGCCCAAGCAGTGGTTGAGGCGTTGGAACAAGTTTGGAGGTCGAATTGGAGCACACCAAACCTAGGGTTCCGACAGGTTTTGTTGGAATTGGAGGCTTTGCCGACCGAATTGGCCTTGGCCACAGGTATGAAAGTTGTTCTACTCATTGAGATCTTCATTCCTATAAATTTTGGTAATTTTTGGAGATAGTTGGATTTTCCGGCGAGCCGGGGCGGCCGACCGCCACCCACGGCGGCGCGTGCGGCGGCGCGTGGCCAGTGGGCCGCCAATGTCATTTTTAAACTATATTGGATGTCCTGAGTTCAGTTTTGATAGTGGCTTAACATTGGTTGATCATTTGGACTTAAATTCGTTAAGATGCATGGTTAGGCCAAAATATGAATTGATGATCCGACCGTTGGATTGTCACCAAACTTTAATACGTAGTAATACGTAATATTTGAGGATTATAGGAACTTACAGATCCAGAATCTGATTCACGGATCTCCCGGAATTGGAGTTGTAAGTTCATAAAATATAATGTTAATCGTCACTTAGTTCGACAATTGACGGAGATCCGACCGTTGGATGGTCATGGAATTTTAGGATGTTGTTCTAGAGATTTATTGTGGACCTCTGGAAGTTACGGATTGGAAATCTGAGTTGCAGATCTTCCGGATCGAACTACATAGTGACGTGTTTTATATAAGTGATATATTCTATCGATATGATTCTGAGGCATGATTTGAGGGTTGTTCTAGGCGCCGATCGTCATGACGCCTTGATGTGTTGTGCTAGGGAGTTGCAGGGCAAACTCTAGGTGAGTGGGCAGTTTTGTTTTCCGTATACACCTATATACTTATGGGTTTCCCAGAAATCGATTTTTGAATGAAATTATATTTTGAAATGCCATGCATAGATTTATATGAATTTGTGATTTAAAAATGCCATGCATAGAAATTACATGAATTATGTGAATTGATATATGATGCATATATGTGAATTGGTGCTGCGGACGCGCAGGTGAGTATCAGGTGAGTTATATTTGGTTCATTGAATTGTTTGATGTGATTTATGTTGATAGCTCATAACCTGCACCCCTGGTGTTAGTGCTTATGTTATTCACCCGCATCACACGCTTACCTTGGATCCAAGTAGATGCTAGTCGTACAGACCACTAGAGGTGGTTCCGACATGCTAGTCGTACAGACCACTAGAGGTGGTTCCGACTAGTAGGTGACCCTAGATTATGTGCACAGATGATTGATGAGAGAAGCACTAGAGCGTATTATTACACCATCCGAGTCGTACAGACTACTACAGGTAGTTCCGACTCATGTGCAGCGTAGTGCCGTATAGGTCGCAGTTGGCGACTCCGGCAGTGCCGTACAGGTCACAGTTGGTGACTCCGGCTGGATTGGATATTGAGCTCTAGAATCAGCCGTACAGGACCACTGCAGGGTCTCCGGTTGATTTATTATTTCACCTGATTTATGTTGATGCATCCATATTATGTTTTTGGCACATGGCATGGCATATTTTCTGAAAAATGATAAAGAATGGTGTTTTGAGATTCTTGAAGCTATATATATTTATATATGCTATTTTCTGGGAAAGTATACAGGTTTTACAGTGAGGGGTTAGAACTTTGATAAAGAAAAGATTTGAAAATACTTGTTTTACTGACCCACTCAATTTTGTTTTGCGCCCCTCTAGGTTCGAGTTAGAGCAGAGCTTTGGTGGCCACGAGGAATCCAACGGTATTCTGACAGAATTCACAATGGTATTTTTTAAGCTTCTGAACTGTGTAAATGGTTACGTCACTCTCACGTGACGGCCAGCACGCCCTCCTTCGGGACGGGGTGTGTCAGTTGGTATCAGAGCCTAGGTTGCAGTCCTGTACATCTTGAGAATTCTCTAGTGTCTTCTGTCAGAACAATACCGCCTCGTAGAGAGCCACGTCGTTTAGTTGAGTCTAGTTTTCCTTATTTAGCTCAGTTATGGGAAGCTAGTACTAATGTGACTGAATCTATTATCCAAAGGATTTTTCTCTTAGGACTGGTTATAAGTTGATGCTGAATCACTTTATGGAAAATTAATGTCCTTACTTTATGGAAAATTAATGACCTGAAGGAGCAGGTCGATGGCTTAATCATTTGGAAAAGGTGTTTCAGATTATGCAAGTTAAGGAAATCTTTCTTTTGACGGTAGGTCAAGACGACTACCTGGTTTCTGAGTATTGAAATTGCATCCTGGTGGAGACAGGAGTCTTGTATGACGTCACCAGAGGAAAGAGCTAATCGAGAGTTATTTAAAGAATTGTTTAAGGAAAAGTTTAGTCCTCCGGCATATATTGATGGTGAGAAGCGATAGTTTACAATTTGAGACAAGGAAATATGACGGCAAATGAGTATTATAGAAAGTTTACGGAGTTGTCTCATTACCATACATATATTGTTGAGAATCGAAGACTCAGAGCTTCAAAAGGAAATAAGGCTAGTTCTAGTTCTTCCAGCTGAGGTTTTAGTGCCACTGGTCAGAGGTATGGTGGTAGATTCACTGGTGATTCCAGATTTCAGAGACAAGGTGATTCAGATAGAGGGAATGTACCTTTGTGCCGTAGGTACAATAATGGACACTTTGAACAGTGTAGACAAGAAAGCAATGGATGCTTTACATGTGGATAAATGGAACATAGAGCTGCAAATTGTCCCTAGAATCAGTAATTGCCTCCGTAGTCTTCTTTGCCACCACTAGCGCTGATCCATCAGGTACCTGGATCTAGTAATTATGGTTAGATGAGCCGTGGTGTACAGGATTAGAGTCGTACAGGTCACAAGAGGTGACTCCGACTTATATACTAGCAGTGATCGATGAGTTATGAGTACAGCCGCACATGCCACATTAGATGATTCCAGCTGGGTGGACGAGCTATAGATTCAGCCGTACAGGTCATATTAGCTGACTCCGGCTGATATATTTCTTGGTATTGATGATGTTGCCAGAGAGAGTAATGATGAAGCACGATCGAGGCGTGTATATGTATTTCTAATGAGAGACAAGATGGTAATATTACACCCTTGGGGATTATTACTTACTTATCGAGACAACAGTGAGTTATCGTTATTGCGGGCTGCAGACCGTAATATCCATAACTTATTGTTGGATTCGTTAAGCGAGTAAACAAGTAGGTCAACCTACGTTAGTATGGTGTTATTCAGAGTGTCCAATGATGGTGAAAGATGTTGTTATGCCTATGAATCTTATCTAATTGGATATTGTGGATTTGATGTGATTTTTGGCACAGATTGGTTGCATTATGATCGTGGCAAGATAGATTGCTACGGGAAATCAGTTACTTTCCATCGATTTGGATGACCAGAGGTTACTTTTGGGGGATGCAAAATGGAGTGAGGTAGGTTACTTTTGGGGGATGCAAAATGGAGTGAGGTATGCCGTTATTTCTGCTGTGAGAGCAAAGAGATTGTTATCGAATGGCTACCTAAGATATTTAGCTCATGCGGTACTATGATGTTGCTCTGAGTAGTGTGGAAGTGGTCTAGGTGGTTAAACATTTTCCTGACGTTTTTCCTGAGAATTTACCTAGATTGCCACCAGACGGAGATGTGGAATTCACTATTGATTTGTCTCCAGGTGTAGAGCTTATATTATAAATTGATTCATGATGAACAAAAAGAATTGAAAATTCGGTTATAGGAATTGGTTGATAAAGGTATCATTTAACCTTGTATGTCATCATGGAGAGCCCCAGTTTATTTATGAGGAAGAATGTGGACATTAAGGCTATGCTTTGATTATAAGCAATTAAATCGGGTAACGATTGAGAATCGTTATCCATTACCGCGTATTAATGATTGTTTGATCAGCTTAAAGGTGCCTGTGTATTTTCAAAGATTGAATTAAGGTCTGGTCATTAACCAATTGAAGATTTCAGTGATGATGTCCCTAAGACAGTTTTCAGAACTCGTTATAGTCCTTGCGAGTTTTTGGTAATGCCATTCGGATTGACGAATCTTATGAGTTTGACGAATGAAGTATTCAAGTGAATCCTTAAAATGTAACAGCGGTGGATAATTTGGAACAACCCCAAAACGAGACTGAGGTACGGAGTTTTCTTAGCTTAGCAGGCTATTATGGACGGATTGTGAAGGATTTCTCAGTCATTGCCTTACCATTGACGAGACAGACGAGAAAAGAGGTCAAGTTGAGTGGGATGAAAATGGTAAGCAAAGTTTTCGACAGTTGAAGTATTTCCTCACTCATGCACTTGTGTTAGCATTCTCAGATGATAACGGGAATTATGAGGTCTATAAGGATGCTTCCTTGAATGGTTTGGGATGTGTATTGATGCAAATGGTAGGGTGATTGCCTATGTTTCACGGCAATTGGAACCTCATGAGATGAATTGCCCTACTTGTGATTTGGAATTTGCGACTATCATCCTTGCTTTGAAGTTATGGAGACATTATATTATTGGTGAAAAGTGCAAGATTTTTACGGATCATAAGAGTCTCCAATATCTGTCTACTCTGAGGGATCTTAGTCTTAGGCAACAAAAGTGGATTGAGTTGCTTAGTGATTATGATTGCACGACCAGGGTGATCGTGCAAATGTTTGGGCTGATGTACTTAATACGAAGACGCTCGTGAGAATAAATGCCTTGTATGCTTGTTATGTTCCTTTTCTTGCAGATTTGAGATCTACTGGAGTAAAGTTGGAAATAGAAGGATGAGATGAAACCTCGCTTACTAGTTTTCAAGTTAGGCCTATTCTGATTGATCATATACTTGATGCCCAGAGGATTGATTAAGAAACCAGGAATTAATTGATGCAAAGAATATCGAGAAAAGAAAGACTTCAAAGTTCGAAAATCAGATGGCGTACTTATTCTTGAGACCTGGATGTAGGTGCCTAATGAGATGGAATTAAAGGAAATAATTTTGGACAAAGCGCACTGTTCAGCTTATGCAATGCATCCCGGAAGTACTAAAATGTATCATACTATTCGATCATTTTACCATTGGTTGGGTATAAAAAGAGAAATTGCTGAGTAGGTAAGTATGTGTATCATTGGTCAGCAGGTTGAAGTGGAAAGAAAGAAGTCTTTTGGATTGATACAGTCACTTTCCGTTCTTCAGTGGAAATGGGAAAAACATTACTATGGATTATGTGTACAACTTCCTCGTACACGAGATGGTTATGATGGAATTTGAAGTGGTAGATGATCGGCTTACTAAGTCAGAACATTTTACTCTAGTGAAGAACAACAACCTTTCCAGACAAGTGCAACAACTAATTATTTGTTTTATGGAAATGGGATTTTGGCTTACGGATACGTTGAGCTTTTTGGGTATGTTGGTTAATTCTAAGTTTTGGTTAGCGTTGCACGAAGCATTGGATACAAGATTACTCAATAGTACATCCTATCATTCTCAGACAGATAGTCAATCAGAGATGACCATTCAGATTTTGGAGGATATGCTGAGATCCTCAGTATTGCAGTTTGGTGACGCTTGAATTAAGCGGGTGGATATGATGGAGATTGCCTACAACTACAGCTTTCAGTCGAGCATTGGTATGTTACCGTTTGAGGCACTTTATGAGAAAAGCTTGTCGTACACCTTGATATTAGTCTAAAGTAGACGAAAGAATTTCTGTGGGTCTTAAGATTTTGGATGAGTCTACTCGGATTGTTCAGGTGATTAAGTCTAACCTGAAAGTAGCCAGGAGCGGTAAAAGAGATTAGCAGATGGATGTGCCATTAATAGAGTGTATGATGTGGATGATTTCGTATTTTTGACGTTCTCTCCTTAGAAAAGTGTGATTCGATTTGGGAAGGAAGGTAAATTAAGTCCTAAGTGCATCAGACCTTATGTGATCACCGAGGGAGTCGGTGAAGTGGCTTACAGGCTTGAGTTGCCTCTAGAGTTGTCGTAAGTGCACGATGTGTTACGATGATTCGACATTATGTTTTAAATCCTTCACGTGTGAGAGATCCTCAACCATTGGAAATTTATCCGGATTTGACTTAGGATGAGGAACCAGTGACTATTTTGGATTGGAAAGAGAAAGTTCTGAGAAATGAGATTGTGCGTTTGGTTAAAGTTTTATGGAGGAATCATTCAGTGGAAGAAGCTACTTGGAAGTCATGAGATTGGATGAGAGAGATGTAACCAAGTTGTTCTATGATTTTTTTAATGGATTGTTTGGTTGTTTGAATTTCGAGGACGAAATTCTATAAGGTGGGTAGATTGTGACAGCCCGTCCCGGAAAATATTGATTTTATAATTTATTAAGTGATTTTACGAAAATACCCTTTGAGGCACGCGCATTGTTCGAGATTAATCGTTGTGTCGTGCCATCTAAGATTTGTTTCCTTAGCATATTCTCGTAGTACTCGTCACTACAGACGCGTGGGCGCAAGTGGTTCGTGATTTGGAGTTATAACGAAAAAGATATTAAAGTTTGAAGTTTGGGCATTTTGGGAATTATAAGAATAAAATATGGAATTCTTTTATGGAAATGGACGGCCCAGATTTAATGAGGAATAAATGGATGGCTGGGATTAATAGGAAAAATGATATGAGTTTATGTATGTGTGTGTGTGTGTGTTTGTGGCTGACTGGAAGAGGAAAGAAGAAGAGAGGATTGGGCAAAATCTGCCCAACCAGAGGAAGAAGAAGAGAGCTTCAGGAGAGAAGGGAGAGAGACTGACGAATGGGGAGAGGAGAGAGGAAGAAGCCCAGCCAATCGGAATAGGGGAAAGGAGGAAAGGAGGGAGAGTGTGGTGCGGGGGATCGGCCGGATCCCCTTGACCCGTTTTCGGACCCGGTCGGCACCCGTGTCCATGTTCGTCGATTTCCACTCGTTTTTCCGGCGAATTGATTCAACAAACCTCATGGGAAACACTCTAGGACCCTTCCTCTACCCATTCCACCTCAAATTTGGAGAGATTTGGTTGTAAAAATGGAAGAAACCGTGCAGAAGGGGGCGCACGGGTTGGGTTTATTTCCGCCACGATGTGAAGCAATTTCTTCCAATCACCACCACCCATGGAATCCTCTTGAGGCCTAGAACAAAGCCCAAGCAGTGGTTGAGGCGTTGGAACAAGTTTGGAGGTCGAATTGGAGCACACCAAACCTAGGGTTCCGACAGGTTTTGTTGGAATTGGAGGCTTTGCCGACCGAATTGGCCTTGGCCACAGGTATGAAAGTTGTTCTACTCATTGAGATCTTCATTCCTGTAAATTTTGGTAATTTTTGGAGATAGTTGGATTTTCCGGCGAGCCGGGGCGGCCGACCGCCACCCACGGCGGCGCGTGCGGCGGCGCGTGGCCAGTGGGCCGCCAATGTCATTTTTAAACTATATTGGATGTCCTGAGTTCAGTTTTGATAGTGGCTTAACATTGGTTGATCATTTGGACTTAAATTCGTTAAGATGCATGGTTAGGCCAAAATATGAATTGATGATCCGACCGTTGGATTGTCACCAAACTTTGATACGTAGTAATACGTAATATTTGAGGATTATAGGAACTTACAGATCGAGAATCCGATTCACGGATCTCCCGGAATTGGAGTTGTAAGTTCATAAAATATAATGTTAATCGTCACTTAGTTCGACAATTGACGGAGATCCGACCGTTGGATGGTCATGAAATTTTAGGATGTTGTTCTAGAGATTTATTGTGGACCTCTGGAAGTTACGGATTGGGAATCTGAGTGGCAGATCTTCCGGATCGAACTACATAGTGACGTGTTTTATATAAGTGATATATTCTATCGATATGATTCTGGGGCATGATTTGATGGTTGTTCTAGGCGCCGATCGTCATGACGCCTTGATGTGTTGTGCTAGGGAGTTGCAGGGCAAACTCCAGGTGAGTGGGCAGTTTTGTTTTCCGTATACACCTATATACTTATGGGTTTCCCAGAAATCGATTTTTGAATGAAAGTATATTTTGAAATGCCATGCATAGATTTATATGAATATGTGATTTAAAAATGCCATGCATAGAAATTACATGAATTATGTGAATTGATATATGATGCATATATGTGAATTGGTGCTGCGGACGCGCAGGTGAGTATCAGGTGAGTTATATTTGGTTCATTGAATTGTTTGATGTGATTTATGTTGATAGCTCATAACCTGCACCCCTGGTGTTAGTGCTTATGTTATTCACCCGCATCACACGCTCACCTTGGATCCAAGTAGATGCTAGTCGTACAGACCACTAGAGGTGGTTCCGACATGCTAGTCGTACAGACCACTAGAGGTGGTTCCGACTAGTAGGTGACCCTAGATTATGTGCACAGATGATTGATGAGAGAAGCACTAGAGCGTATTATTACACCATCCGAGTCGTACAGACTACTACAGGTAGTTCCGACTCATGTGCAGCGTAGTGCCGTATAGGTCGCAGTTGGCGACTCCGGCAGTGCCGTACAGGTCACAGTTGGTGACTCCGGCTGGATTGGATATTGAGCTCTAGAATCAGCCGTACAGGACCACTGCAGGGTCTCCGGTTGATTTATTATTTCACCTGATTTATGTTGATGCATCCATATTATGTTTTTGGCACATGGCATGGCATATTTTCTGAAAAATGATAAAGAATGGTGTTTTGAGATTCTTGAAGCTATATATATTTATATATGCTATTTTCTGGGAAAGTATACAGGTTTTACAGTGAGGGGTTAGAACTTTGATAAAGAAAAGATTTGAAAATACTTGTTTTACTGACCCACTCAATTTTGTTTTGCGCCCCTCCAAGTTCGAGTTAGAGCAGAGCTTTGGTGGCCACGAGGAATCCAACGGTATTCTGACAGAATTCACAATGGTATTTTTTAAGCTTCCGAACTGTGTAAATGGTTACGTCACTCTCACGTGACGGCCAGCACGCCCTCCTTCGGGACGGGGTGTGTTATACGTTATTGTATTTCGTTGTTTCTAATTTGTTTTAATTATCTAAACTACATATTAATAGAACTTCCTTTGTCAACAAAAAACCAATGAACTTACAATCATAACCTTTAATACATAACTGAAAAAAAATGTGATCATTAAAGTCATTTCGTACAAACAACTTTTTGTTTTTTTTTCTAAACCTCACATCCATGTCATCTTATCACTATCCTATAAACTCATTCTCTCTCCTTACCTGCCAACACTTTCTTTTTTTTTCTGATGCTTGCCATAACTCCTACCATAAAAAAATAAACAACAATATTTCAGAAAAAATAAAGAAAAACTAATGAAAATGGCTTAAAAACTTTGAGTTTTAACGATAAGGACAAAATAAAGGGTAAAATAAATAGTATCATGATTGATTTTTTAGTGTAAAAATGTGATTTTTCGTTAAAGTGAACAGTACCGAAAGCTTTTCGTTAAAGTTCCCAAAAAGAAATTATATTTCTCACACATAAAGCGTGTGATTTTTGCTAGCATATTTAAAAGAAAGTGAAAAAAAAAGAAAAAAATAGTCTGAAAATCACTTTTTCTTGTGGTTTCATCCAAACGTGTGACAAAAGTTAAAAAAATGCAGTCTTGATTTTCTTCCACGCCTGGAAATTCTGGGAATAAGGTTAAACAAGGCCTAGCCCACAGAATAACGAAGCCCATCTACCAAGATAATCATTCACTGAATTTACTAACTCTGAAAAGTTAAGGGGTTCTTTTGGTAATTTTGCATCAAGTTCCAAAAATGGATGTTTTGTTTTCAGTTGTAGATGAGGTGGACATTTTGGTGAGCCTACCGACCAACTAGACTAACCCACTCCGGGTTAGGTGTTGGGTTCTAATATATTTAAAATTTATTTTTGAGTAAAAGCTTGACCACCATTTTAAAGGGGTAGGGTAGAAAGATTAATAATCACATAGATATCGACCTATTTTTATTTTTAAAAAGGATAATTAATGGCAAGCCTAAGGTTATTCACTTATTCTGGACTCAGAGAGGCTATAGAGAATTCTAAACATACATGTATATTAGGTTGATGTAAATATACAAATATATATATATATAGGGACAGTTTTGTGGCATCATAAAAAAATATAAGTTCAGACACAAATCTTAGACCATTAGATCTTACACTTTTAATAGTTGAAATGTAAGTGAAAGATCTTAGGTATGAATCTCGTGGATGATGAATTTGATATCAAATTAGGTTGTCCATTATGTGGCTTAGCCAAAGTCTCATCTCCTCTTAGTGTAAAATATATCGTTGTACTAAAAAAAACAAAACAAAACAAAATTGTTGAAATGTAATTTTTTTTTTTGAACAAACGATAGTATCTACACTAATAGGTTGCGAGAGTGGGCTAAGGCTTACAATAGGCTTGCCATAATAATATTATTCAAATACTCATTTGGTGAGAATCGAACTTAAGACCTTTCACTTACAAGTGAAGAATAATACAACTAAACTGTAATAATAAGTGGCAGGTGAAATGTAATCGTAGAGCATCTCCAAAGAAAGCCAAAAAGTCCGCATCAACATAAAAATAAAAAGAAGATAGCATTAATCGAAATGTTAATTCCTATATGCCATGATGTGGATTGATAGTAAAGGTTGTTGATGTCAAATTTGGCAACAACTTCAAATATATTTTAAGTAACTAACAAATGTTTTTAATCATTTTTCTTATTATTTTTTGTTCTAAAATACATATTACAATTATGAAAAGTACGTATAATTTAAATTTTGTTGCAGTCCTATTAGATTAGGAATGTGATTGTGTAAATCCTAACATATCTAGGATATCCTTATGAGATTCTACCATATCTCTTAGACTAGATATTATCCTATTAGAGTTGTAATCCTAAAATGGTAAGGAATTAACCTTCCCTATTCTATAAATAAAGGCACAACGGGGTGGAATAGAACACACCTCATAATTACATAAATATCTTCTCTCTTTGTTGCCGCCGGCCTCTCTCCCTCTCTGTCCTTTATACAGTTCAGTCAAATAGGCCTACAACGCGTTATCAGCACACTCTTGACGCTGCGCTAAAGAGAGTTTATTCTTCAATCAGGGGAGTATTACGTTTTAATCATTCTTTTTATGATTAATTTATTATTTTATTGAATTGATCTACATGCTATTGATTCAATTTAATTTTTCTTTATTGAACGTGATACAACGCATTGGAGATGCAATTCCGGCTTTCAGAGAAAGATCTTCTACAAATTCAAAGGCTCAGTTGTTTTCTGCCAATCAAGTTCTTTTAAAATAAATTAAGATATTTGAAACGACCGTAAAGCATGAAAACATTCTCCATGATGCATGAACCCCTTATATTTATATTTTCCTTTCAATTATATATATTGTATATATGTTCATATATTGACAAAATATATGAGTCAATATATATACTTGTTCATGCAATATGCAATTATGCTATGTAAAATTTGTGAGTCAAAGAATTGAAATAAATTAGAAGCAATTAGGGTTTTTCAAACCCTAGAATTCGATAAAAAAAAAAGAAAAAAAAAATCTAGGATTTTAAGCCAAAGCTGTGAGCCATGCTGCGCCTAGCTGGCCTGAAGCCAAGCTAAGCCGTGCACCAAACTAAACCACAAACAACAGCCTTCTTTTGGGCTTTGCTATGTACGGAACCCAAAGCCCACGAGTTGGGCTTTTGCCATCTGAGAAGCCAACGGTTGAATGAACTCGGCTAGCCCTCAAACTGCAAGGCTTCGGCTTGCTGTTCTTATATTGGACCAGGTCGCCTGAGTCCTTGGTGTTGGGCTTCACGCTCGCGGCTTTTGACCCAAAAGCCAGTTTATGCTGGCCTTTTGCTCACCTCACTTCCAGCAGCTTTTATGTTGTTGGGCTCTTCCCAACACAAAGTTCGCATCCCAAACTGCAAGCCTGCAGCTTGCTTTGCACGCTGGGTTGCAGTTCTATTTTTCCCAAGCCCACATGCAGCCATCTGGGCTGCTTTGCTGCCATGACCCGAGCCCAAAGGCCTGCAATTTTTGCTGCAGGGCCGTGACTTTGCAGCCAGCCAATTCGTGCTGGGCTGCGTACTTTTTTTCGTCCTGATGCCATACTTTGGCATCCCCTGCTTCTTAATCATACCCAAATATTTTTGGGACGTTTTTGGTTAATGCTAATTAAGCTATAATTTACTTGTCACTTGGCCTGCCGTCAATTGAAGCTAATAAAACCCGCATGTCATTATTTTTGCTTCTACAATCGACCCCGAATGGTCCCGATTATTGAATTAATTAAAAGTGACCATCAGTCCATTAATCTGACAAGATATCCAAAATTATTGCCCTGAAGCCCACTTTTGGATATTAACAATTCAATAAATTATCTCTCTTTTTTTAACCGTTAACTCATTTTCGTAGTCCCGAAGCACTCACACTTGAGTTCCTGAAGCAACCCAAATCCACTACACTTAGTTGTATATTATATTTTGTGTTCTTACAGGTACCTCCTTTTATGAACCGGAAGTTCATAACTAAACATGAACTTGTAGTTTCGAATTTAGTGCCTTTGAAACCCAAAGTTTTCATGAAACAATACACCCATGAAAAATCGATTTTTTCATGTAAACCATGTCATAGAACCCAAATGTTCTAACTTTGATGCTTATCGATTTTTTATTTTCATAGCACTAATCACAATCTTGTTCCCTCCATTCAATGGATTGTCGATCCGTAACATGTTCGATTTCACTGATTTGGATGTTTCTTGATCGAAACCACTTTATGTGGGGTACAAGACGTGAGTCTCCACTTCACTATCAAGAAGTTGAGAAATCATTGTAGCCAACAATGGCATGGAAGAGCTAAATAAGCCTCTGTCATGATCTTCACTCAAAGACTTATGCCCGAAGAATTAAAAAGGGAAATACCTATCGAACAAGGATTCCATGGCTATTTGGCTCGCTTCTATGGACCGTTTAATCATGAAAGACATTTCCTGAAGCACACCATGATTACGTCCATGAATGAGTACGATTTTGAAGATTATAAATCCGATCAAATTTTGACTAGAACATATTTTTCTCGTCTTTCAATGTTTCTAACTCACTCCTGAAGCAATAGTGTAGAAAGCGGAAGTTTACCAAATTCTTGGATCTTATTACTACCACAAATGTGAGAGAAAGGTATAGACCCAGCTTTGGCTGGAGTCTATTGAATGGCTTGACCTAGTTCGGTCCAAGCCTATCGAATGATGATACCCTACTTTGGCAGGGATGCATTGAAGGGCATACTCTGCTTCGACATAGATGCACTGAACGGTATTGCTCTGCTTCGGCAGAGACTTACCGAACAGACCCATCCAACTTCGGTTGGAGCCTACCGAACCTAATTCTGGGTCTGTCTCTCTCACAATCCATTTTCGAGTTTGTTTTTACAACGTATGGTAGAATCAGGGCCTGCCAAGGTGTGGCATCATGCTCGAAATGTGATCCTTGGCACCTACGACCTAAAACTTCATGAATAAGGGATAATATTTTCCAAACCTTAGCCCTGCAAAATCTACTTCCGTCTTGATGGAATAGATCATTGGTTATGCACCTGTTTGTGCCCCTACCAATGTTGTTAAGGAGTACCATTCTAGTAGTCAATATGTGAGACTAATTTTGCTCCACCGAACACCGTTGGAAGAGCAGAATTTTGACATGAATGGCCTTGTTCTCCGAATCCACCCTAGTAACTTTGGTTTGCTTTTTGAACATTTTTCCATGTTCTTGGATTCAAGTGTGGTGTATGTTTTAGTTGTGGATAATCTTATTAATATTGTCCTTGAATACGACTTAATTGAATCATGTTTTTTGTATACATGTGACTGAATTCAATTAAACACGTGATTAGGTAGGAATTTGGGAAAGTTAGTTGTCTGGATGAATGCGATACTACGCACACTAACTTTATACCTAAATCACATCTCTAGCAACGACTTCAGGTCTATCCAACCTGATTAAGAGCATTGGCACACTCCTTGTTGTATGAATGGTACTGAATTACCATGTTAGAGACTTTATATTCTCCCTATTCCGAAAGAATGTCGTTGAGTTTTAAAGGATATTTGAGATGACAATGATCATGAATGAAACCACTGAAGAAAATAGAGTTAAATATCTTTGCACCACCTCCAAAAATGAGCCTGAAGCTTTGATTTGGGGCCAATAGGCTGTCTCCTAACTGGGAACACGCCACATGTGGCCGGCCTGGAACCGGGTGGTTAAGCAGTTTACTTGCTTTGGCATGACCATTTGGGACATTTAGGTCGAACAATGATGCTGCGATGCATCTCCTTACCTAAAGTAAGGATTTTGTGCCTACGAGCACAATTTGCCAAGCCTGCTTGTTGGAGAAATTGATTTTCTACACCATCCCTCACAAAGATACGAAACAACCCTCTTTTCACAGTGGATTCAAGGGAATATATGTGGACTAATCCAACCAAAATACGGACTATATAAATACTTATGGTTTTGGTTGATGAATCGATAAACTGGTCACATGTTTGTCCACACACACATTGCTGCTAAACCTTCTGGCCAATTTTAAGAGATCACCACCTTACTTACCCCTTAAAGTCTGGGAAACTGGATAATGCCGAAGAGTTTATATAGATGGTTTTTGATAAAGTATTGCATGTCTTTTGAGTTTATACTTGAACATCGAATTCCCATGTTCACCCCCAAATAGCCTCGCCTAGTGATCATAAAGCGCAATTTAAATGATCTCCCGGACCTTGGTGAACGTACTAAGCTTTTTCGGTTTCTGCCTAGGGCTATGCAATCTTATACGCAGTTATGTTGGTTTGCCTTGAGGCCCATTGCCACCCAACTTATTCGACGTTACAGTTGGTTACTGGGTATGAACCTAACGCTTCATATTTACGCGATTTGGGTGTGCATTCCATGTGCCAAGTTGCACCGTCGCAACGTACCAACATGGATCCTCAAAGAAGGATGTGAATCTTTGTTGATTATGATTCTCCTTCACACTAGCTCACTTAGAGCCCTTGGATGCGATCTTTTTACTGCTCATTTGGGGGTTGCCATTTCAGTGAGACAGTCTTTCTGCAGTTAGGGGAAGATAATAATGTCAACGTTCTTGTAGAACAGAGCAAATTTGCGTGAATGTTGCACACTATGTCTCATCTCGATCCCCGTACTGCACAAGTGTGATAAGCAAGTGTGATGAATTCTAACTTTCAGAATGTTACTCCAGACGCATTCCTCTGATCTAGCTAAAGTGACGAGATCATATACCAGCTGCAAATATGCCTGCAAGGATAGACGTACTTAACGGACTTCGAGTCAACATCCCTGGAAGGTGTGCCTCCGATGTTGGATAATTTGGGCACCCATGTTGGACAGTCTGGTACATCGACGGATAGCCAATCAATCTGTCTTGGCCTGAAGCATAACAGATCACTCGGTTCATAGGATTCATTTCCCTAGAAGAGGAAGACACAACACAACAATGAATCCATACTAATCACTATCTCAAATCATTTTCATCTCATGAGATTAATCCGGATTACTCCCAAGACTTGAAGTTCTTGGTCCAGTACACTAGTTTGGATGAGTTAATGGAATCAAAATGAGATTTTCATAGATGATGTTTTCACTTACAATAGCTACCAACATAAATGAAAATCGAAGATATCGAATTGTGTTCCATTGATTAGTGACAACGTAGAACAGATTGGACAACTAAAATTACAATCCAGATTAAATTCCTTATGTGTGTTGGGACTCGCAGTTCCTACACTGCCCAAGGTAACCCTGTGGAAAAGGAAGCGTAATGAGATGAATGAAATAGTGCGATATGATACACACCTTATGACGCAAGGTTTCTCTCAAACACCCTGTGATTGATAGCAGCATTATGAAATGTGGTTAGTGTTTCTCCATGGGGATATTGATACGGAGATTTACATGTAAATTCTCGAAGAATTACAAGGACTGGTTCAAATAGTTCTAAACCACGGAGCACTCTCTCAACTCGTTTGAGCCGTTCACTTACGGATTAAAACAATCCGACGGATGTGGTATACCTATCTAAGTGATTATTTGATCAGTCAGGGATATGAATGAATGCCTTTGCGTGTTAAACTATGAAGTCTTATTCCAAATTGCTAGAGTTACAGTTTATGTCGTTGACATGAATCTCACTAAGACTCTAGAAGAGCTTGATAAAACTGCCTCGCACCTGAAGACGAAATTTGAGATGAATGAACTTGGGAAAACTCATCTTGACCTGAAGTTGAAGCATTATTCTGATGGTACTTTGGTCTACCAATCGAACTACACCCTGAAGGTGTTACCTTTGAGTATACATGTGATCGTCCATACGTTATATGCAAATGAGACCCTTGAAGAAGTTATGGAATCCGAAATTTCATATCTGAGTTCAACTTTGCGCTTCATTGTATTTAGCTCACTGTATTAGACATGATATCTCATTTGTTGTTGATCTATTAGTAAAGATGCAGCACCAGGCCTACACGCAACCATTGCATTGGTATTAAAGACGTACCCTGAAGGTACTACGGATTTGGGCAAATCCCAACGCATCTCGAGCAGATCCAACCCCCTTGATCTTAGGAATGATGTTTGGCTTGTTTGTTATGCTAATGCAGGTTACTTATCAAACCTACACAAGGCAAAATCCCCAAATGGTTATGTCTTTACTGTTAAGGGATATCGCAACATCTTAGAGGTCCACGATATAACCTTAGTTGCAAAATATTTGAAACATTCCAAGATTCACCTCACTTCGCTACACCGCAAGTGAGACATGGTTATGAGTTCTTGTTGAGCATATTCAAAGTACTTGTTGTTTTCATCCATCGTTGAGTCCCAACAACGATCCATGAAGACTATGCCGCATGTATCCACCCGACCAAGATATGATACATCAACGAAGTCAACGCCAAGACATATTGCGTTTACATCTACATTAGCAAAGCATCAGGAGATTGAAGTCACGCAAGCTGATCCCAGACAACCTAGTTGATCTCTACATGATGTCACTGCCGAAGTCAACCTTCCAGAAGCTTGTCCAAGGAATTGGTATGCCTAACTATTCATATGCAATGCTTGTAGTTCTCATTTGGAAGTTCTATCAAACTCAGGGGGAGTATCCATAAGTATACTCACTTGATCTTAATGTACTCTTTTTCCCTACGATTAGGAGCATTTTTCCCACTGGGTTTTTGCTACCTAACTAGGTTTTAACGGGGCACCCATCCTGGGTTGATCATACTCTTGTGAGCTCTTCTACTTGCGTCCAGAAGACGTATAGTTTTGACTTAATGCAACTTCTCACTTTTCTCCTTAGCCTATGGGTTTTCTCCCACCTTGGGTTTTACCATAGCGAGGTTTTGTGAGTTTTACCTTTTATGCTTTCTTTCATTGATTTGAGACTCGCATTCGCTCATTGTGCCGACGACTTCATCAACTGATCTACTTCATCGCGGAAGGCCTGATGCGCCATTTGTTTGAGTATTTACACACTCAAGTATGAGTGTTGCAGTCCTATTAGATCAGGAATGTAATTGTGTAAATCCTAACATATAGAGGATATCCTAATGGGATTCTACCATATATCTTAGACTAGATATTATGTGAGATCCCACATAGCCTAGGGGAGTGGATCCTGTGAGCCTTATATGTATATTCCCATCTCTACCTAGCGCGAGGCCTTTTGGGAGCTCACTGGCTTCGGGTTCTATTGGAACTCTGAAGTTAAGCGAGTAGCGCGCGAGAGCACTCCCATGATGGGTGACCCACTCGGAAGTTCTCGTGTGAGTTCCCAGAAACAAAACCGTGAGGGCGTGGTCGGGGCCCAAAGCGGACAATATCGTGCTATGGTGGAGGCGTGCCCGGGATGTGGTGAGGGCCCGGGCCGGGATGTGACATATTATCTTATTGGAGTTGTAATCCTAAAAGGGTAAGGAATTAACCTTCCTTACATAAATAAAGGCACAGTGAGGTGGAATAGAACACACCTCAGAATTACATATCTCTCTTCACTCTTTGTTGCCGCCGGCCCCTCCCCATCTTTGTCTTTTATATAGTTCAGTCAAATAGGCCTACAACAAATTTAACATATTGGCTAGAGAACAAAATTTAAAAAAGAATCAAAGTGCCACATAAGCTTTAAATATAAATTTTTATGTTTAAAATTTGACATCTCATTTAAAGATGCTCTTATGAGTGCAATTTATTGTATAATCCAAATAATTATGTATTGAAAAGAAAAGCATCCACATCTTAAAACATAAACAGTTGGAATAAGGGTTTAGGTTTTTTTGTAGAACGGTATTCGTTCATTTTCTTTCTTACAAGTCAATGTCTTAATGGTTTTGGATTTATATAATTTTTTTTACAAGAACAATCTATGAATGATATTCTCAAAAAAAAAAAAAAAAAAAGACTATCCAGATGTTAAAATACATTACAGAGGGAGCCTCACAAAAACATATGTCAAAAATTGTGTCAAAAAATGGTGTCACAAATCTACTCTCGTATATATTATATATATAAGCTCTACCCTTATATATATTTGTCACTCATACTTCCATTAAAAATAAGACTGAAACCAACTAAGCCTAGTAAATTACAAAAAGATCCCCTTAAAAAAATTGAATCTGACGGCTTCCATGTTTTCTCCTCTCCACTGAATTGACGTCTCTCTCCTTCACTGTACTGCAATTTTCACCCATACTGGCTGGATTTCTCAAAAATAGAAGTCCAATAAATTACAAATTTTAATCCAAAACGAAATTCACCATCTTCCACTAATGTGAGATTTTTTTTCTTCTCTCTACTTCTCTCCACCTCTATTGTTCTCTGTTGATCTCTCTTGGTGGTTCGACCGTGGTGGTCTATGCCGATCTCTCTAGGAATCAAATTAAAGTGTAAGAAAAAGTGTTGATCTCTCTGGGTTGCAAGGGATGACGTTAAGCCCAAATCCAATTGTAGCCCAATTCCAACTTGATAGTCATCTTCATTTGCTTCTTGTTAGGTGACTTGAAGGCCAAGCAATTTTGGAGACGTTGAGGCCCGAGACTTGTCCGGTCCGACATCACTCCTACTACAAAGGTGGTTGGTCTAGATTAGATGGGTTCACATTTCGGATTAAAACTTCATTTTTGTTTGGTTATTTTCGACTGTTGATCCCAACTTATGTTCGAAAATGCTTTTGGAATGGTGATGGGTTAAAAGAAAACAATTGTTACTAATTTACGGAAACGAACTTACCAATGCTTAACGCTTTTTAGACAAGTACTTACATGTGCCTAGCGATTCTAACATATATACTTTTGAGATATTTCTTAATCTTACTCCAATTATTCCGAATTACAATAAATTATTTGATATATACCAAACAACCTCCGAAATGTGCATACTGTACAAATTTACATGATTTATTTTTTTCAACAAAACACCTTTTAGTGTAACTATCACAACTTCGAGAAATTTTTAGTTGTGACGGGAATACGAATGGTACACCACGTGTTTTTATGCAAGTGGTAGAAAATTTTAATTTTTAAGTTATTAACCTTTTAACACACATAACCCACCATTTATATAGAGACAGACGGTGTACAATCTCGTGTGACGGTCACACTGAAAAATCTCCCCACAACTTCATCAAAGTGCTCTAGCGACACGCACACGTCTCAAACGAGTGTTTTGCACGCGGAGGTCTGTGGGTCCCACATCGCCGGGAGCAAATATTGGCGTCCACGTACCCCAAACGCATTGTAGCTAACTCCCGTCGTTTTGTCCAGAATAACGTCTCCAGGATAACCCGGGTAAGCCCCTTTCCCAAATATACCCGTGCATGCGCTCACCGCCTCCAAAGGCGCGTCTTTTGATCCCTGAAAATATCCGTTGTCAAACGGGTTTGTCACGGCTCCCGCCAAAACCGTAGCCAAACTGATAACCATTCCGTCGATCCCCACATCGCCGTTTGGAGGAACTAACGGAGGCGTCTGCGGCCCGTAAATTGGCTGGTGAAATGGCCATGCGCACTGACCCGAACACTGGCTCGCCGGGTTACCCACCCAAGCGTAAGCCAGCTTGCCCGTCTTTCTCCCCTCAATTCCCGATCCGTGGGAGCCGCAGCGGCTGCTACAGAACCCGTCAACTGTCACGTCGGCACCGGTCAAAACGACGTTAATCGCTGCGTTTTGGCCTTTTGATGCTTTGGCTGCCAAAGCTACGAGTTTTTTATCTGTGAGTGCTTTTCCGAGAGAGTTAGTTTCGTCGAGGATTTGATTCCCTACGATGGGGGTAGAGGGGCCTCCTTTGTATCTTCCAGTAGTCTGCCACCATGACGAGACGGAGGGCTGCGGGGTGCGCTGTCCGGAGCTCAGAGACTGAACAAAGTCGACTAATATGGACCGTTGGCTGGGGGAGAACTTTCCGTACCATACGATATTGACAGTGAGGTTCCCCTTAAGGAGTGGGCCTTTGTGGTAATTGAGCACAAGCGGCTGTTGCTGAACTAAAGCTGAGAGCTTGCGCATGGTGGCTGTACTGGGGTTGAGGAAGGAAGAAATGGTAAGAAAAAATGTGACCCACATGGCCAAATGGGAAGTAAAAGCCATTGACGAGGAGGGTTTTAGCAGTTGTATTAGTTAAGTGACTTGGTGAGTGATGACTGTAAGGTGTCTGTGAATGCCTGAAAGAGATGGGGGAGTATTTATACAGAGGAAGGAGGGGACGTACGTGTGGTATGGGGGACAGTAAGGGATAGGTGGGTTGAGTTAGTGAGTGATGGGCGTGTTTTTAAATGCAGCCGCGTGGGTTTTGGGTTTTGACTTTGGGATTGGGATGAATTAAATGGAAGCACACCTAGGGTTTCAGTTTTCGATGGCATATACAGATCATAAGGTTTTGGCTTTGACTTTTGAGAGAGACAACACTTCTTCCCAGCATCTTCCTCTTCATGTGTATCCTCACCATTTGATGAAGTTCAAAGACTTGTACCGTATATTTAATTTGTAAGCTCATGCACTAGATAACCTAGCATGCAATAATACTTTATATTATGCACATCCCACTTGTGATTATCAACAAATTAATTAGTTAAATAACAAATACCAATAGATTAGGTGTTTAATAAGGTTTAAGTTTTCCTGTGGTTTGGCTGGAGTGGAACATAGATGGTGGTGGTGGGTATGGTGGTGATCTAAGATTCCTTCGTGAATATCCATCTTTAATTTACAACTTGGTAATCTGTTTGTTTCAGTAAAGCTACCCAACTTTATTATAAGGTCAATTGGTGCTAAACTATGGCTTAGTGTTTATGCTCTTTTGTGTTGATGTTGATGAGTTGAGAAAATCTCATTTATATTCAAATTTCTTCAATTTTAAGCTCATTTATTGTCAAATATGATTACTTAAGGTATATAATGGTATTTAGAGCTTCAATATACTCAAAACCTGCTACTGAAGCGATGAGCCAATCCAAGACTAAAACTTGCAGTCCGGCAATAGATCGGATCAAACTTCAAAAAATTGAGTAAAAGTGAGATTTTATCAACATTTTATGTCTTAAGAAAGGCTAGATGGACTTCCTTAATATAGTCTTCACATACAATGAACTGGTTGTAGTTATACTACTTAGAAGTTTCTTATTTGTGCTTACAACGTATGAAAACACCTTATGGACAAATAAATAAAATATTGTTTTTATATGTTTATTAGTTTGTTGATACTTTTAACCTTATCCCATTATTTGAAGTCCTCCCTTTATCGTACGTGGTGGGTTGCTAGGGTGAATAGGTCATTCGTCTTTAACCTACTGCATCAGTGATCACCCTCCCCCAACCTCGTAGTTTAGATAAATTTAGAATAGATTCTATCGTTTGTCAAATGAACAAGTTGCCCCTTTAAAATGATTTTTGGCTCCGTCTTTGCTTGAGCAAGTTAGTGCTACATAAACCAGATTCATCAGATGTTAATATATTCAACACTTTATGTGGCAATATTTATCAATCTTAGTAAGTTCGAGTCTGAATTTCACTAGTCCACTAATAAGTGATAAATCAGAAAGTAAATTTGGAAATTATAATTTCAAATATTTCTTATGTAGCAACACTTTGTAAAAAAGATAACTAATTAAGCTGTTAAACTAATAGTAGCGTAGAGGTGAAGAACCTTGGGAACTAAAATGGGGTACTTATACAGTGTTTATATGAACAAACAGCTATATCATGGGTCGGAAAGATGGAAAGTTCTACACACCCGGCGAAAGTGTTGAGTGGTGAGAGGTGAGTGGTCGGTGCTAAATTGTGACAATTTGAGCATTGGAAGGCACTGAACTAGTTCAGTTGTATTAGTTAATTATTCACGTGTGGATTCGAAGAAAAACTTAAATAACATTCATATATCCTCACGTGATTTTTTTCGTGCCAATAAAATATAGATATATAGAGAAAAATTTATACATATCTTTATCTTATCAGCACAAAACGTTTATATAACACTGTACTTATCCAATGTAAGTCATTTTCGTTGATGGGAGACTGGAGGAAGGTGCATGAATTGTGCATATATGTGTTGTCCGAGGCATGTGTGTGTGTGTATGTATAGCTCTGCTCTGGGCCCTTTGGTTTTGGGGAGTGTCTGTCGGTAAGTGGATGGTCGGCTAGCTCACCGCCAAATATGTGGCATGTGGAGGTCATCAGATTTATGGAATTGGAGTGCAAATGCTTCAAGTTTGTATGGTGCTGGCTCCTTGGACAGCGTTGAGTGTGCTCAAAGGAATAATGGTTGCAAGGAGATAAACCTACCAGCACACACTGTCATTGAATAATTTTGACGAAGAATAAAGAAAGGATAAAGGACATGAACACATTGTAGAAGAGGAACATGTTGATGTATATATTATTTCTAGTTTCTCAACGGTGTGAAAATTATTGTATGTGGCGGTTTTATTACACGTTATCATATGTGCCAGCAATTAATATTATATGATATGATAACAATGATGTTACTAATATAGTTGCACAAATTATGTATTAAAGTCAAGGCCATAATGTTAGGAAGACCAAATTTTTTAAACCAAATGATGTGGCTGTTAATGATTGGATTATTACTTAAACATTAATTAACGTGCTTATTTCCTATCGATGACACATCATCTAGTTTGCAAATTTGGTTTAAAATTTTGGTCTCCCTAGCATTACCCTAAAATCAATATATACCCCTCATTTACTTTGAATTTTAACATAAAACTCAAACTATATAATTGGTTCGTTTTCTCTGCTCATGCCCAAGGTCGTATAGATATAATATAATGTAGGCCCTTTAAGAAAAGAGATCTCCATTTGTTTTTTCAAAAAAATATAGATTAGTTGTGGGACCCACTATACATCAAACTTCAACGATCCAAACCATCTATTTTGTAAGTCCCGATTTATAGATTATCCTTGCAAAAATTCAATTCAATCCAAAACCATTTGCCTATTAATTGCCACAATGAAATTTTATTGTTTCTTATAGAACAAAGTGTTGGTCGATTTCTTTGAACTCAATTAGATGTCTCAATTATTTCTAATTTGGCTAATATTTTGCAAGGATAATCAAAACGGTGCAACTTGGAAAATAGATGATTCGGATCATTGAAGTTTGATGTGGTGTGGGCAAACTAATCCCCATTTTTCTTTTAAATGGGGAACCCTGCCCTTAAAAACCTCCTAACGTAATGCGTTGTTTGTTCAAAAATTGTTTTTCTTTGAACTAATCAATTCAATACTAAAAGTGGAAATTATGTCTAAGTTTGGTAATTTTAGACAATACTTGCCTCCGCATAACTCATAACCCTTCCCTTGTAAACGAATCAAAATTTGGCATGCGTAGAGAAATTATCCTTTTATGGTTTTAATCAAATATTTTCGTACATAATGTCATACTGTAATCTGCAGTTTATTTTCATGAAGAAATTATTGTCCACCTCTCTTGAGGGTGTAGATTAATTCTGTGTATTTTGCCATGTGTACCATTAGGATTGATTTGTGTGACATACCCCGCATAAGATAACATAACAAAATAATACCATGACAAGGATTAAAAGAAGAACAAAATAATGTAGTTTTATTATTTTCCAATGTGATACAAAAGAATAAAAAAATATTTAAATACCAAAATACAGCTCCCTAATGTTTATACTCCCTCTAGTATTGTACATATACCCTAATATTAACTCATATTTCGTCTAAACCAAAGAAGAACAAGTTGAACTTGAAGGGTCGTACAAAGCAGGAAGCAAGTACTTCTTCCCGTTATATCCATGAGCATTATAGCTAGCTCTGGTTGTGGGGTCCACTAGTAGGTCTCCTGCGTAACCAGGGTAGGACCCTTTACCGTAGACCCCAGGGCAAGTAGAAGCAGCTTCCAAAGGAGCGTCCTTTAGACCCTGGAAGTAGCCGTTTCCGAAAGGGTTGGTCACGGTCCCCGCCAAAAGACTAGCCAGGTTGATCACCGTGCCGTCCAAGCCCACGTCGTTGTTGGGGGCCACGAGGGGTGGGCTCTGGGGTCCATGGATAGGCTGGTGGAACGGCCACGCACATTGCCCTGGGCATTGGGTCTCTAAGTTTCCGACCCAAATGTAAGCAAACTTGTTGGTTTTTGATCCTCTGATTTGACTACCGCCGTTGGATGATTTGCGGGTTCCGCACAAGTTCATGCAAAACCCATTGACAAGGACATCAGACGATGCCAAAATGACATTGATACCGTAGTTTTGGGCGCCATTTGAGGCCAGCTGTTGGATTTGGCGGGCAGTGAAGGATTTTCCTAGAGAGTAATTCTCATCAAGAACTTGGGTTCCCAGAGACAGGGCGAGAGATGAAGTGGGGTTCTCGAGAGGTGGTAGTATTTCTTTATGGACTTCCACCATGTGGCGACGGATGGTTGGTCAGAGGTGGGTTTGAATAGGGAGGTGAAGAAATCGGAAACGATTGTACGCTATGAGGGGGTGAAGCGGCTGTACCAGATCAAGTTGATGGAGAATTTCCCGGTGAGGAGAGGGTCGTTGTGGTACTGGAATTGCATTTGGTTCTGGTCGGAAGTTTCAGCAAGGTTCCTAGCTACTGAGCTGGAATGAAACAAAGAAATAACAAGGACTAGTTTCAAAATTTCAAAAGCTGCCATGGTTTTTTTTTTTTTCAAAGAAAGGGTGATCAAATTCGGTGCTTGGGATCTTAATGGAGCTGAAGATCTTGTGGAGTGGGATGGAAATGAAGTGAGGAGGTGGGAGTGAATATATAGGGCTAAAAAGTTGGGAAGGAAGAAAGTGCATGGAATGAGGTGAAGGGAATTGACTAAAAACTTAAAGAAAGAAAGTAGAAAGGGGGAGAGTGAGAGGCCACTAGGATAATACGATGCGTATTTTAAAATTTTGGGTCCGTGGAAGGACATGATCTGAAGACTTCTGATCAAGGGAAATGCTGAGCCAGCTATCAAATTAAGGATAAATAAAAAGATAGCACAATAGTGTAGAAGAAGAGGACAAAGTTTAGAGCTCACTGCTCTCACTGTCAGGGAGGAGGAGGAAAATACGCGTCCGTTTTTGTTTGCTTTTTTTTTTTTTGTACCCTTATTTCAAAGGTATGGTGGACTTGATGTGGCAGAGGGTGTGATTAAATGCAAAAGTTCACTTCTATTAGAGCAACTCCACCCTTGGTGGTTGCTCGGGGGACAGGCGAAGGGAAAGAGCCCAAGGGCCGGTAGATAGGGCTCCAGCGTGGGCAGCCCGAGTGAAGGTGAGAGCCTGAGGGCCAGGCTCGTTGAGGATTGCCAGGCTGACGCCAGGCCTGACGTCGGTCTTTTTTTTAATTTTTTGTGTCATGCGCGTGCCCCTCACTAGCGGGTGGGGGCGCGTTAGCGGACAGCTTTACAGGGCACAGGGCCCGCGCGCCAGTTTCAACAGGTGATCGTTGGGAAGCCACTTGGCTTCCCACGGTCCGTTCGATCTCAATGGCTCTTTAATACGAGTCGTCCGATTTACAACGGTAATAAAAAAAATCTGATTTAATATCAACCGTTTGATCTGAGATCAATGGTTGATATTAATCTGCTTTATAAATTTAAAAAAAAATAGTTTTAAAATTAAGAAAAGTTACCGTTGTGACCCGTGGCACAATCTGTAGTGTTGGAATTCAAATTTTTTTAAATCCAACGGCAGAGATTAATTAGTTGAGTAAAAATTTTAAAAAAATTGTAAAAAATCCGGAAAAAAAATCTGAAAATTTTTGTAAAAAATTGTTTTTACTTTTCTATAAATACCACTTCTTCTCCATCTACCTTACACCACAATTGCATATTTTCTCAACTACTTTCAATCAAATTCTTATATTTCTCTCAAAGTTTCAATCCAATTTTTTTCCACAAAATGACTACTGATGCGAGTACGAATTGGTCGCTTCTTGAAGATGTTGCGTTGTGCATTAGCTGGGTTGAAGTTACTCATAGTTCGCTTATGGGTAATGAGATGCAGTTGCGAGAAATGTGGAGTTTAATTCATACCAAATTTCTTGAGAAAATGGGTGGGAAAAGAACCAAAGAATCAATGTCCAGTCGTTGGAAATTACTTAGCCATTCCTTTAGTACGTGGAGAGACGCCTTGGCACAAACTAGTAGTAATCTTCAAAGTGGGGAAAATTACTCGGGAAGGTAAGAATATATAATTATTTGTTTGTATTATTTATTTGTTACCTAATTTGATTATAATTATTTGTTTGTATTATTTATTTGTTACCTAATTTCATTATTATTATTTGTTTGTATTATTGATTTGTTACCTAATTTCATTATTATTCATTTGTAGCAACTTCAAGCACAAGCATGGTATGGTGCCAAAATCAAATAAAAAAACAAATCATTCAACCAGTGGGAATGTTGGAATATTGTTAAAGATTGTCCTAAATTCAAAGTTGTGCCCGTTGGTCCAAAAGTTTGCATGAACAGCACCCCTCTACACTTTACACCCGATCATGGCTCACATGTTCATGAAGAAGATGGAGAAGAAGTGCCTGAAACGCCCATCCCTGAACAAGCGTCGGGGTCGACCCATTATCCAATTAGGCCTCAAGGTAAGAAGGCTTCAAAGAGAAAAGGGAGTGCTTCCAAGAATGATTATGCAAAGTACATGGAAGAACTTGCTCGCCAAGGTGAATTGACTTTGGCGCGAGAAATGGCGAAATTTGAGGCTGATAAGGCTAGAGATGAGGCAAAAGCTACAGCTGTTGAGAGAGCATTTCAAGCTAGTGAGAGGGAAAGAGAGCTACTTAGGCAAGAAATGGAGTTGGTTAAGTGATGATGAATAGGGTACTTTATGTAATCGGCGCCCATAGTTTTCCAATCACTTTGGGTTATAATTTATTATTTATGTTGTTTCCAATTTATTGAATTTAGTACTTTATTTAAAGTGAGAGTACATTTATTTAATTTCGTAATATATTTATACTAATAAAATTACATAAACACACCAAATAAAATTACATAAACACACCAAATGAAATTACATAAACACACCAAATAAAATTACATAAACATACCAAATAATAAAAAACTCACTACAAAAAACACACCAAATAAAATTAAATAAACACACTAAATACAAACAAACATACTAAATAAACTTAAGTATCTTCAGCTTGTTTCAATGCCCACCGGTGCTCTATCAAGTCAATTTGTCGAGCATTGTGCATAGATGGCCTTTGAAGTGCAGTATATCGTTGAATGACCCTTTCATTGTAACGCCCATCCCTTTGTAATGGCTCGTGTTGCATGGGTTCTTCGGTACCATCATGCGCACAATATATCTGTGTTCTTGAATTATTCATCGTGTCTGGCTCATATTCATCAACCGTATCATAATTGAACTCATCTTCCACAATCATGTTATGAAGAATGACGCACGTCATCATGATGGATCGAAGTGACTCTAAATCGAACATTCTGGCAGCATCTCTGACGATCGCCCAACGAGCTTGGAGGATACCAAAACAACGCTCCACATCCTTCCTGCACCCTTCTTGACAGCTTGCAAAGTGTTTTTCCTTTGCACTTCACGGACGTGGCACTGTTTTGACAAATGTTTCCCACCGTGGGTAAATGCCGTCAACTAGGTAGTATGACCCATCGTACATATGTCCGTTGACGACGTACGTGACTTTTGGTGTCTTTCCTTGCAGGACGTCGTTGAACACTAGGGATTGGGCAAGGATGTTGAGATCATTTTGAGCCCCTGGAACCCCGAAAAAGGCGTGCCATATCCATGTATCAAAAGATGCTAACGCCTCCAAAATGATAGATTTTGCTCCTTTTCTATCCCCACATGCACCTTGCCATGCACTTGGACAATTTTTCCACGTCCAGTGCATACAATCGATGCTTCCTATCATCCCAGGAAAACCTCGCATCTCGCCCTTCTTCAGAAGCCTTTGCAAGGCCATGTGAGTAGGTTTTCGGAGGTACTCTACGGTGTACAAAGATTCGACTGCTCCGCAAAACCTTATCAGGGACTCAAGAATGGTTGATTTCCCCATCCTCGATATCTCATCCACTTGGTCTGTAGATGCTCCATACGCAAGCATTCGCAACGCAGCAGTGATTTTTTGCTTAGGCAAGAGACCCATACCACCACAAGCATCATTCTTTTGCACAAAGTAAGAATCATGGTTGCAAACATTAGTCATGATTCTGTTGAACAAATGTCGTTCCATTCTAAAACTATGTCTGAAGTACGTATCAGGAAATGCACTGTTACGGACAAAGTAATCGTCCAACAGCTCTTCATCCCGTCGTTGCCTGCTTCTATCAAGGTTTCTGGAATGGCTAGGCCTGCATATCTGAGTCACAGTTTGGATGACTTGACGGGAATGTGAGGCTCTGGCCATTCTTGCTTCGTCATCTTTCCTTGTACGCTCCTCATCCTCTTCCATCTCATTTTAGTCTATCTGAAGATTGAACATTCCTTCAGATTGGTTAAACAATTCTTCCTCTTGCTGATCGATTTCCCACATCATCCTTGATGATGAAGAAGACATTGTAAAAGGAAGCAGAAACTATGAATAATGATAGAGATCTTGAGAAAGTTGGTGTGAGATTTCTGAGGATTGATGGTGGATTATATGGACAATTAAAAAAGGATTGGCTTGTAGATAGGGCCACGTGGCATGCCTTCATTCGTTAAAAATTTGATCGAAATCTATCCTCAAAGATTCTGAAAAGATAACAACACGTGGCACGATGGCATTGGATAAAAATCTTATCGAAATCGATCTCCAATAATTATCTTTTCGGATAATGACACGTGGCGCAATGATAACGATTTAAAATCTGATCGAAATCTATCCTCAAAGATTCTGAAAAGATAACAACACGTGGCACGAGGACATTGGATAAAAATCTTATCGAAATCCATCACAAAAATAATTGTTTTTTGGATAAAATGACATGTGGCGCAACAAGAACGATTTAAAAATTCTTATCCAAAATTACAAATAATTTTATTTTTTATTATTTAAACAAAAAAATAAACAAATATTTTATTGCCTATTGCCAGGGGGCTCCAAGGGTGGAGATGCAAATGGCAATTACTGTTCATTTAGGGCAGTTACTGTTCACTAGGTGGATTGAATAGTGGATTGCTTGGGGGGAGGGCTCCAAGGGTGGAGTTGCTCTTAACCGGTCCAGCTGGTCAAAAATAGATCTGAAACCCCACCTTTTAAAATGAAAAAAAAAAATGGAGAAATAAATAAAAAAATTATTTTTATATGTGTATTAGTTTGTTGATTCTTTAACCTTATCTCATTATTCGAAGTCATCCATTTATCGTAAGTGGTGGGTTATTTTGATGAATAGGTCATTTTTCTTAACTCACTGCGTCTGGGTCCACCCTCCCCTCCCCCAACCCTGTAGTTAAATAAATTTAGTGTAAATTTTATCATTTGTCAAAATAAAGAAGTCGCCCCCTTAAACTGATTTCTAGCTTCGTCTTTGCTTGAGAAGGTTGGTGAATGATACATAAACCAGATTTATCAGATGTTAATATATTCCCCACTTTATGTGGTAATATTTATCAATCTTAGTATAGTCCGAGTTTGAATTTCATTTTTTTTTCTTCTAATGTATTAAGACCTACTCCAACCCTTGGAGCAAAACTCAAATTTTAGGTTCTAAACTTACCCCAACTTGCTTCAACCCTTAAGGAAAATATAAGTTTTAACCCAAAACTCATTTCTGGGGCAAATTTAGGCCAGGATTCCCCAGGTTAGTGGGGCTGGCCCACTTTATATGGGTATTTTTTAATTATATTTATAAATTCATTGAATTCAACGGCTAAGATCTAATATGATTAACTTCAACAGTAAAATAAAAAAAGAATCTAGCTATCCAAATTTAAATACAATGGAGATGCACCGAACGGCATACTCTACTTCAACATAGATGCACCGAACGACATACTCTACTTCAACATGGATGCACCGAACAATATTGCTCTGCTTCGGCAGAGGCCTACCGAACAGACCCCTCCGGCTTCGGCTGGAGCCTACCGAACCCAATTCTAGGTTTGTCTCTATCACAATCTAATTTTGAGTTTGTTTTTACAACGTATGGTAGAATCAGGACCTGCCAAGGTGTGGCATCATGCCCGAAGCGTGATCTTTGGCACCTAAGACCTAAAACTTCAAGAATAAGGGATAGTATTCCCAAACCTTAGACCTGCATAATCTACTTCCGTCTTGATGGAATAGATCATTGGTTATGCACCTGTTCGTGCCCTTACCAATGTTGTTAAAGAGTACCATTCTAGTAGTCAATATGTGAGACTAATTTTGCTCCACGTACCGAACACTATTGGAAGAGCAGAATTTTGACATGAATGGTCTTGGAGCCACGTGGGTTTTGGGTTTTGACTTTGGGATTGGGATGAATTAAAAGGAAGCACTGCAGCACCTAGGGTTTCAGTTTTCGATGGCATATACAGGTCATAATGTTTTGGCTTTGACTTTTGAGAGAGACAACACTTCTTCCCTGCACCTTCCTCTTCATGTGTATCCTCACCATTTGATGAACTTCAAAGACTTGTAACCAGGGCCGGTCCTGAGTTTTTTGGTGCCTAGTGCCCATGAAAGAAGAGAAGAAAGAAAGGAGTGATTCTCTTCTATCTCTTGAGTATGTGGCTTTACTCCAAGGCGACTCAAATCTCGATTGAGCAGAAGGACAATACCAGATCTGATGTCGACCTCCTTATAAACATTGAACGATCCGATTGACTTCTTTCGTGCTCGCTTTCGTTTGCTGAGAGGACACATACCTCCTCCATATTCCTTAAATAGGCAAGACTCGGATACTGCATGCGAAGTTCCGAACAAGCCCTTTCTTAATTCTCAAAATGTGCCCTTTTTTAATACATAAACATATGTTTAAAATAAATATTTTGCGAGGATAATCACATGTATGTGTAAAAAATTCATCACTAGTAGCATGCAAAATGCATTCCAATTTCTTTTATGTATATGTGAAATTTTATTTACATCAACCAAATTATGATTAAAAACAGATGGAAAATCACATATACGCAGAACGCATTAAACACATCCAATACATCCCAATCCGATCACATATTCATCCAATCATATAAAATAACATATCCCACTAAATTAATCTCAACTGCATACCATGTGAACCACCAAGTTGTTGAAGAGAAGAGCATGCAAGAACCGGCGGTGCAACTCCGGTGACCAGTTTCGCCTTTGTTTCCCTGTCCATCTTTCTCTTCTTTCTTGTTGTTCCCACCACTGTCTCCACTCACGGTGTCCGTGGTGGAACTAGTAGCCGGAGTCGAAGAAGGTTCTTTAGCGACGGGTTCATTCCAATGCTTTTTTCCCTTTGGAAAGCCTAAAAAGCACCCCATTTCTCTTCATCTCCATCACTATAGCCTTTAACTTGCTCCTCCTACCATTACCCTACACCTAAAAATCAATACTTTCCACTTCTTCACCTCAAATTTTATAAGCAACCAAACAAAAGGGCAGTCACAAGATTTACTAAAATTGATGAAGGTGGAGTCTTTTTTTTATACCTTTTTGAGTGGTGCATCTGGAGTTGTATGAAAACCGTGTTAATGGAATGAATTCCTCAAAAACATGCCCTTCACTTGAAGTCTGCTCAGAACACTCAGATTGTCCATGTAGGTAATCTGCGGTTGCATCTGAAATCTGCTACTTGCACCTCTTAATAGCTACAAAAAAACCCCAATTTAGAAAACAGAAACCAGAACAATTCAAGCAAAAGAAACGAAGCTTCCGACTCAGAACACAAAAATTAAGTTGAAATTTGACAAGGGTATGTGTTCTCCGTAGTACCTTGGGCTTGGGCAGTTGGGTGACAAGCTCCAAGCAGAGATGGAGCTCCCTCTGAAAAACTTGAATCTTATGCCTCTCTTCCATGCCCAAAACCTGGACGACTTGTCCCCTCCAGATCCCCTTTATGTTATATTGTTTTTTAATCTCCAAAACCTGGACAAGTTATCCCCTCCAGCCGTTATTTTGGGCTTTGGACAAATATTTTTTTTTATACCTAATTGTTTGGATTTTGTTTTTTGGGTGCCCCTTTCAACTTTGGGCCCTGGACAATTGTCCCGGTTGCACTGCACCTGGGCCGGGCCAGCTTGTAACATATATTTAATTTGTAAGCTACTGCACTAGATAACCTAGCATGCAATAATACATTAGATTACCCCAAAATCAATCTATACCCAAGGTCGTATAGATATAATATAATGCATGCCCTTTAAGGAAAGAGTTCTCCATTTTTTTTCTTCAAAAAAATGGAGAGTAGTTGTGGGACCCACTCTACATCAAACTCCAACGATCCAAACCGTCTATTTTGTAAGTCTCGATTCATAGATTATCCTTACAAAAATTCAATTCAATTCAAAACCATTTGCCTATTTAATTATCACAATGAAATTTCATTATTTCTTATAGAACAAAGTGTTGGTCAATTTCTTTGAACTCAATTAGATGTCTCAATTATTTCTGATTTGGCTAATATTTTGTAAGGATGATCGAAAAGGTGCAACTTGAAAAATAGACGGTTCGGATCGTTAAAGTTCGATGTGATGTGTGCAAACTAATTCCCATTTTTCTTTTAAATGGGGATCCCTTCCCTTAAAAACCTCGTAACGTAATGCATTGTTTGTTCAAAAATTGTTTTTCTTTGAACTAATAAATTCGGTAGTAAAAGTGGAAATTATGTCTAAGTTTGGTAATTTTGGACAATACTTGCCTCCGCATAACTCGTAACCCTTGTAAAGGAATCAAAATTTGGCATGCGTAGAGAAACTATCCTTTTATGGTTTTAATCAAATATTTTCATACATAATATCCGACACACCCCGTCCCGAAGGTAGGGCGTGCTGGCCGTCACGTGCACGCTCTACCTTTGGGACGGGGTGTGTCAATATCATACTGTAATCTGCAGTTTATTTTCATGAAGAAATTACTGTCCACTCTCTTGAGGGTGTAGATTAATTCTATATGTATTTTGCCATGTTTACCATTAGGATTGATTTTTGTGACATACCCCGCATAAGATAACATAACAAAATAATGTAGTTTTATTATTTTCCAATGTGATACAAAAGAATAAAAAAATATTTAAATACCAAAATACAGCTCCCTAATGTTTATACTCCCTCTAGTATTGTACATATATCCTAGTATTAAGTCGTATTTCCTCTAAACCAAAGTGGAACAAGTTGAAGTCGAAGGGTCGTACAAAGCAGGAAGCAAGTACTTCTTCCCGTTAGATCCATGAGCATTGTAGCTAGCTCCGGTTGTGGGGTCCACCAGTAGGTCCCCAGCGTAACCAGGGTAGGACCCTTTACCGTAGACCCCAGGGCAAACAGAAACAGCTTCCAAATGAGTGTCATTCGGACCCTGGAAGTAGCCGTTTCCGAAAGGGTTGGTCACAATCCCTGCCAAAAGACTAGCCAGGTTGATCACCATGCCGTGGGCTTTTTCGAGCGGACGTAGTATTTCTCTATGGACTTCCACCATGTGGCGATGGACGGTTGGTCAGAAGTGGGTTTGGATAGGGAGGTGAGGAAATCGGAAACGATTGCACGCTGGGAGGGGGTGAAGCGGCCGTACCAAATCAAGTTGACAGAGAATTTCCCGATGAGGAGAGGGCCGTTGTGGTACTGGAATTGCATTTGGTTTTGGTCGGAAGTTTCAGCAAGGTTCCTAGCTGTTGAGCTAAAATGAAACAGAGAAATAACAAGGACTAGTTTCAAAATTGCAAAAGCTGCCATGGTTTTTTTTCTAAAAAAGGGTGATCAAATTTGGTGGTTGGGATCTTAATGGAGCTGAAGATCTTGTGGAGTGGGATGGAAATGAAGTAAGGAGGTGGGAGTGAATATATAGGGTTGAATAGTTGGGGAGGAAGAAAGTGCATGGAAGGAGGTGAAGGGTATTGACTGAAAACTTATAAAAAGGAAGGTAAAAGGGGGGAGAGTGAGAGGCCGACAGGATCTGAAAACTTTTGATCAAGGACAGTGCTGAGCCAGGACAAATAAAAAGATAGCACAATAATGTAGACGAAGAGGACAAAGTTTAGAGCTCACTGCTCTCACTGTCAGGGAGGAGGAGGAAAATACGCGTCCGTTTTTGTTTGCTTTTTTTTAATTTTTTTTTTATGTATACCCCTATTTCAAAAGTATGGCGGACTTGATGTGGCGGAGGGTGTAACTAAATGCAAAAGTTCATTTCTATTAACGGGTGCAGGTGGTCAAATATAGATCCGAAACCCTACCTTCTAAAATGAAAAAAAAAATGGAGAAATAAATAAAAAATTGTTTTTATATGTGTATTAGTTTGTTGATTCTTTTAACCTTATCTCATTATTCGAAGTCATCCATTTATTGTAAGTGGTGAGTTGTTTTGATGAATAGGTTATTTGTCTTAACTCACTGTGTCAGGGTCCACCCTTCCCCTCCCCACCCCCCCCCACCCCCCGGCACCTCGTAGTTTAAATAAATTTCGTGTAAATTTTATCATTTGTCAAAATAAACAAGTCGACCATTTAAACTGATTTCTAGCTTCGTCTTTGCTTAAGCAGGTTAGTGAATGATACATAAACCAGATTTATCAGATGTTAATATATTCCCCACTTTATGTGGCAATATTTATCAATCTTAGTATAGTCGAGTTTGAATTTCATTTTTTTTTTTCTTCTAATGTACTAAGACCCACTTCAACTCTTGGAGTAAAACTCAAATTTTAGGTTTTAAACTTACCCCAACTTGCTTCAACCCTTAGGGCAAATATGATTTTTAACCCAAAACTCATTTCTGGGGCAAATTTAGGCCAGGATTCCCCCAGGTTAGTGGGGCTAGCTCACTATATATGTGTATTTTTTTTGTTATATTTATAAATTCATTGAATCCAACGGCTAAGATCTAATATGATTAAATTCAACAGTAAAAAAGATTTAGCGATCCAAATTTAAATACAACGGCTAAAGTAAAATAAAAAAAATTATTTTATGTGTTTCATATTCTTTCAATGTTTCACGAGTTTCATGATATTGGTTTAGTGATTTTTCAATATTTATCGAAATCTAAATATTTTTAGGTTAAAATGTTCATAAAATTAAATTAGGACAGTCTACATAATTGTTTTTAGAAGAAAAAAAACAATTTAAGGAAAAAAAATATTCAAAATTCATTATTTAATAATCTTGAGCTAAAAATTTAACCCATAAAGGTTCAAGGAGAAAAAAATATTTTTTGGTTAAAAATTTTAAGTTTTAACTCAAAGATTGGAGATGGTTTAATAAGTGATGAATCAGAAAGTAAATTTTGAAATTATAATTTCAAATATTTCTTATATAGCAACACTTTGTCGTATAAAAGATGACTAATAAGCTGTTAAACTAATAGTAGCGTAGAGGTGAACAACCTTGGGAACTAAAATGGGCTACGTATACAGTGTTTATATGAACAGCTATATCATGGGTCGGAATGGTGGAAAGTTCTACACACCCAGCGATGGTGCTGAGTTGTGAGAGGTGAGTGGTCGGGCTAAAGTGTGACAATCTGAGCTTTGTCAGGCACTAAACTAAGTCGGTTGTTTTAGTTAATTATGCACATGTGGATTCGAAGAACTTAAATAACATGAGTATAGCGTCACGAGATTTTTCTTGTCAGTAAAATAATGATATATGTACAAACATTTATACATACTTTTATTTTATCAACACAAAACATCAATATAACAATGTACTCATACAATGTAAGTTATTTTTGTTGATTGGAGACTGGAGGGTGCATGAGTTGCGCATATGTGTGCTGCCCAAGGCTGTATTTATAGATAAGAGACCTTTAAGGGAATATGAACTCTCATGTTTTTTTTAAATGGAGATTAGTTGTGGGGCTCACACCACATTGAATTTCAACGATTCAAATCTTCTATTCTTCAAGTTGTACCTCTTAGATCATCTTTACAAAATCTTAGCCAAATCGAAAAATATTTGAGACCTCTAATTGAGTTCAAAGAAATTGAAGAACAATTTGTTTTATAAGAAATAATGAAATATTATTGTGATAACAAAAATATAATAAGCAAATAGTTTTGAATTGAATTGAATT
Organism: Heteromeles arbutifolia; assembly: GCA_024362995.1. Taxonomy (NCBI): domain Eukaryota; kingdom Viridiplantae; phylum Streptophyta; class Magnoliopsida; order Rosales; family Rosaceae; genus Heteromeles; species Heteromeles arbutifolia. The sequence continues at coordinate 24,326,280 of JANCRC010000013.1, read as the reverse complement.
TTTACAAGATGAATCAAGATTTACAAAATAAACAGTTCGGATCGTTGAAGTGTGATGTAGAGTATGTCTCATTACTAGTCCCCATTTTCTGAAGAAAAATAAAGATCCCTTGTATTAGAGGGCATATATATATGTGTGTGTGCGCGCGCGCGCGCGCAGCTCGGTGCCCTTTGGTTTTGGGGAGTGTCTGTCGACAAGTGGATGGTCGGCTAGTTCACCGCCAAATATGCGGCATGTGGAAGTCATCAGATTTATGGAATTGGGTTTGTATGGTCGGCTAGCTCCTTGGACAGTGTTGACTGTGCTCAAGGGAATAATGGTTGCAACTTGCAAGGACATAAACCTACCAGCACGCTGTCATGACAATAATTTTGACAAACAATAAAAGAGAGGAGAAGGGACATGCATACATTGTATAAGAGGAACATGTTGATGTATACATTATTTCTAGCTTCTCAACCGTGCGAAAATTATTGTATGTGACAGCTATATTACGCGTTATTATATATATATATATATATGGCTAGTAATTAATATTATGTGACATGATAATAATAATGTTACTAATTTAGTTGCACAAATTATGTATTAAAGTCAATCTACACCGCTCATTTACATTGAGTTTTAACATAAAACCCAAACTATATAATGTATAGTTTGTTCAAAAATTGTTTTTCTTTGAACTAATAAATTCGGTAGTAAAAGTGGGAATTATGTCTAAGTTTGGTAAGTTTGGACAATACTTGCCTCAGTATGTATAACTTGTAACCCTTTTAAACAAATCAAAATTTGGCATGCGGAGAGGAACAATCCTTTTATGGTTTTAATGAAATATTTTTGTACATAATATCATACTGTAATCTGTAGTTTATTTTCATGAAGAAATTTTTGTGGTAGACTTTGTGACATACCCCAAGATAACTAAACATAACAAAACAATACCATGCAGATAAGGATTAAAAGAATTAACAAAATAATGTAGTTTTGTTATTTTTTAATGTGATACAAAAGAATAAAAAAATATTTAAATACCAAAATACAGCTCCCTAATGTTTATACTCCCTCTAGTATTGTAAATATACCCTAATATTAATTAGTATTTCCCCTAAACCAAAGTAGAACAAGTTGAAGTCGAAGGGTCATACAAAGCAGGAAGCAAGTACTTCTTCCCATTAGATCCATGAGCATTGTAGCTAGCTCCGGTTGTGGGGTCCACCAGTAGGTCCCCAGCGTAACCAGGGTAGGACCCTTTGCCGTAGACCCCTGGGCAAGCGGATGCAGCTTCCAAAGGAGCCTCTTTCGGACCTTGGAAGTAGCCGTTTCCGAAAGTGTTGGTCACGGTCCCCGCCAAAAGGCTAGCCAGGTTGATCACCATGCCGTCCAGGCCCACGTCGTTGTTGGGGGCCACGAGGGGTGGGCTCTGGGGTCCATAGATGGGCTGGTGGAACGGCCACGCGCATTGCCCCGGGCATTGGGTCTCCGAGTTTCCGACCCAAATGTAAGCAAACTTGTTGGTTTTTGATCCTCTGATTTGACTACTGCCGTTGGATGATCCATGGGTCCCGCACAGGTTCATGCAAAACCCATCGACAAGAACATCAGACGATGTCAAAACGACATTGATCCTGTAGTTTTGGGAGCCCTTTGAGGCCAGCTGTTGGATCTGGCGGGAAGTGAGGGATTTTCCAAGAGAGTAATTTTCATCAAGAATTTGGGTTCCCAAAGAAAGGGAGAGAGATGAAGAGGGTTTTTTCGAGAGGTGGTAGTATTTCTCGATGGACTTCCACCATGTGGCGACGGATGGTTGGTTGGAGGTGGGTTTGGATAGGGAGGTGAGGAAATCGGAAACGATTGCACGCTGGGAGGGGGTGAAGCGGCCGTACCAGATCACGTTGACAGAGAATGTTCCGGTGAGAAGAGGGCCGTTGTGGTACTGGAATTGCATTTGGTTTTGGTCGGAAGTTTCAGCAAGGTTCCTAGCTGCTGAGCTGAAATGAAACAAAGAAATAACAAGGGCTAGTTTCAAAATTGCAAAAGCTGCCATGGTTTTTTTTTTTTTTTTTTGTTTTTTTGTCTAAAAAAAGGTGATCAAATTTGGTGCTTGGGATCTTAATGAAGCTGAAGATCTTGTGGAGTGGGATGGAAATGGAGTGAGGAGGGGGGAGTGAATATATAGGGCTGAAAAGTTGGGGAGGAAGAAAGTGCAAGGAAGGAGGTGAAGGATATTGACTGAAAACTTAAAGAAAGAAAGTAAAAGGGGGCAGAGTGAGTGGCCAGCAGGACAACGCGTTGCGTATTTTAAAATTTTGGGTTCGTGGAAGGAAAGGATCTGGAGACTTACGATTAAGGACCGTGTTGAGCCAGCTAAGGAATTAAGGACAAATAAAAAGACAGCACAATAATGTAGACGAAGATGACAAAGTTTTGGGCTCACCACTCTCACTGTCCGGGTGGAGGAGGACAAAAACGCGTCCGTTTTGTTTGCTTTTTATGTGTATGCCCTTATTTCAAAGGTATGGTGGACTTTATGTGGCGGAGGGTGTGACTAAATTGTTGATGTTTTTTGTCCTGCAACTAAATGCAAAAAGTCGCGACTGCTATTAAAGGGGTGCAGCTGGTCAAAAATGGATCCAAAACGATGTTAAGTCCCCACCTTTTAAAATGAAAAAAATGGAGGGACCAAGAAACCGAATAAAGGAATATTATATGGTAATGTTTAGGGAGGAAATATGATTTTAGGAATATGGATACATTTTGTATGAAATAAGATTTTTCTTTTTTGTACAGAGATGAATATTCTTCCTACAATGTTTTCCATCAAGCGAATGCATGAATATCTCAATGAGATGAGAAACTTACGTCACAAGATATATCGTCAAACAATATATACATCTTAGGGCTTATCTCTCTTCTCATGCTAGAGAAGATTCATTACAAAGCCAAAATAGTTCTGAGACCTTTCGAAGGATAGAAAAAACGTTTGAGATAGTCTTTAGGGGATGCTTTGATTGTCTTGTACTAGACCTAAGATTGCCCACCAAAAATGTTTGATGAAAATGTCTATTCAATATATCTCGACTGCGATATAACTCTACAAGACTTATAAGCAAATGTACATATGTTTGTTTGCTCAACATTTGTTGACACAGCCCTTTATCAAGGGGTTCTCATTTGTGGGTAAAAAATCTTTACAAAAATTTAATTTTGTTGGAAACTATTTGCCTATTTAACTATCACGATGAAATTTTTTTTTTTTTTATGAAACAAAGTGTTAGTCAATTTCTTTAAACTCAATTAAATGTCTCAAATATTTTCGATTGACTAATATTTTGCAAAGATCTATGAGATCCAACTTAAAAAAATAAACAATTCAAATCGTTGAAATTCTATACGGTATGAGCTCTACAACTAGTTCCGAATTTGAAAAGAAAAAAAAAAAAATTTAAAAGCCCCCTCTTGTAGACATACGTAAAAATGATTATACATTCATCCTATTTTCAACTTGACAGCTTCCTATTGGACCATTTAAATCTAATCTATCATATTAAAAGAGTGGAAAAAGAAAACATGACAGTTGACGGTAAGCGCTCTCTTTTGTCGCACTCAATTCTCATCCACATTGGCTGTCTTAGCTGGCTCAGCACTGTCATCTCATAAATCTAGATGCGGTCTTAAGGCCACTGCACCACCACTCCCTCCCCCACCCAATTTCAACTTTCTTATCAACCTCCACCTCGCAGTCCTCACATATATATAAACACCCTCCCCCGCCCCACTCTCATTCCACACCAACATCTCAATCCCTCCCACCTTTTAACATAAAAAACCTCTCAAATCTAAACCTTTGTTTTCAGAAAAAAATGGGTTTGAATTCTAGTCAATGGCTTATGAAGCTGCTTGTTGTGGCCACCTTGTTCCAAGTTTCATTTGGTTCCAACAGGTTGTTCCAAGTCTCATTGGCAACAAGGAAGCTGAGCGAGCTTGTCCAAGACCAAACCCAGCTCCTCAAATACCACAACGGCCCTCTCCTCTCCGGCAAAATTACCATCAACCTCATCTGGTACGGTAACTTCAAGCCCTCCCAGAAAGCCATCGTTTCCGATTTCATCTCCTCCTTGTCCTCCTCCTCCTCCCCTTCCAAAACCCCCCAACCCTCCGTCGCCGCCTGGTGGAAGACCACCGAGAAATACTACCACCTCACCTCCAACAAAAAGTCCTCCAACACCCTCTCCCTTTCTCTGGGGAGACAGATTCTCGACCAAGGCTACTCCCTCGGCAAGTCCCTCACCACCAAACAGATTGTCGCATTGGCCGCAAAGGGCGACCAGAAAAACGCCATCAACGTTGTCCTGACATCCGCCGACGTGGCTGTCGATGGCTTCTGTATGAACCGGTGCGGGACCCACGGATCTGCCTCCGGCTCTTCCAAAACCGGACACACCAAGGGCAGAAAGAACTCCAAGTTCGCTTACATTTGGGTCGGAAACTCGGAAACCCAATGCCCGGGGCAGTGCGCGTGGCCATTCCACCAGCCCATCTATGGACCCCAAAGCCCACCCCTTGTAGCCCCCAACAACGACGTTGGCCTCGACGGCATGGTCATCAACCTGGCTAGCCTTCTGGCCGGGACAGCTACCAACCCATTCGGAAATGGATACTTCCAGGGCCCGGTCGAGGCACCACTAGAAGCTTCCTCGGCCTGCCCTGGGGTTTACGGGAAGGGAGCTTATCCTGGTTATGCCGGGGACTTGCTGCAGGACCCCACCACCGGTGCCAGCTACAATGCCAATGGTTCTAATGGAAGGAAGTACTTGCTTCCTGCACTATATAATCCTGCAACTTCATCTTGTTCAACTTTGGTTTAGTGGCTAGATTAATTAGTACTAATTAATGTATACGCAGCCTATGTAGGTGTTAAGATAAATTCATTGATTCATTTGTTCAATTTATTTTTGGTTATGAGGGTTATATATCAAAGACAGCAAATTATTTCCATTTTCATTCATAATTTCATTGAGTATTTTTTTTCAGACTTTTGAGTAAAATGATGTACCTCTCTTTATTCTTGTTTGAGCTGTGGCTTTCCAAACTTGAAAGCCCCAACGGGATAATTACTGGAATTAGTGGCGAAGTCTGAATTATGAGTGAAGGGAGTCCTTTCACAAATCTATATATACCTTTGTAAAATTGAACTCGTAAAATGTTAACACATGGATGAGAGAATAGAAACAGTAGTGTGGTTGTTTTTTTTGTAAGGAAAACTAATAAAAAAAAATTTGAAAATTTTGAGTTTTAACGATAAGGACAAATAAAGGATAAAGTGAATAGTATTAGGATTGACTTTTTAGTGTAAAAATGTGATTTTTCATTAAAGTTTCATTTTTTTATTCAAAATTGCACCTCTCTTTTAAAAATCCCTCACCACCAAACTCAACGATTCATTAAACAACCAAATAAATTTAAAATCAAAACAATCTAACCACGTTGTTTGGGGTTTCGAGTGGATTTCATACACCTTTCATAGAAGTCAGGAAGGGTTTGCAGTGGCGGAGCCAGGAATTTAAGACAATGGGGTCAAAAGTTGAGCTTCCATTACTAGACAAGGCAGACCGAAAACGCGGGTTTGATGATCTGTAGGCTGCCAGGCGGTAGATTCACGGTGGTGGGAAGATTTAGCAGGGGGACAAGAGGCGTTGATGGAATGATGACTAAAAAATGGAGCAGTAGCTCCTGTTAGACCCTAAACTGCTTCTAGTTCCAAGGATTGACGACAACAAGTGGAGCTCCAATGGATGAGTTGCTACTGCATCAAAGAAGAAAGAAGAAAAGAAGGGTTTAGTCCCAACGGCTAGTTTTCAGTTTAAATGCTTTGTATGCGTGTGAGAGTGACAAGTGTACACTCCAGATTAGATCACTTAAAACCCCAATGAAGGGCTAAGATCAAATCTGGAGGAGAATGAGTGTAATATTTGTTTAAGTTCTCTTGTCCCCACACTCTTAAAAAATGTTTTGGGAGTTAGCAATGCACCAAACCCTACAAACATTCCTTATTAAATGAAGTGATGGCAGATGCAATTTGCACAGCCTTGTAGTCGTCCAACATCTCTGCATTCTTTGTTCCATTTTTCTGTCAAGATCTAAACCCCAAGAAACTAATCAAACAAAACAAACAAACTTTATCAGCTCATTCTTCTTCTTCTTGTTTGGCCACAAGGTTATTAGGGTCAAGGAATCCCATTAGGGGTAGGCAAACGAGTACAGGAACCGCGGGTCGGGACGGGTAATCAAGGTTCAGGACGGGTACGGGCCGATTCCTAATTTTTAAAAAGAGAAACGGGGCAAGGCGGGGCTCTAGAATTTTAGGGGTGGGCCGAGTCCAGAATCATAAAAAAATGGGTACCGGGGGACCCGTTTGTGTAACATCCCAATTTTGAAAAGATTACTGTCTCCCAGGCATCCCGTGACAGTTCTCAATCTCGAGAACGTTGTCACCTTGTCTCACTCACTCTCTCTTATCTCGATCCTTATCTCCCATCTTTGCAACTCTCAATTCCTCTCCCATCTCTGCAACTCTCCATGCCTCTCCTTGTTTCTTCTCCCCTCATTTCTGCAACTCTCCTTCCCGGAGTAGACACACCACACCCACACCCCACCGCGACCTCCACCACAGTGTTTCACACATTCTCGAAGGCTCTCGTCACTTTCCTCTCCTCAGTCTCCTCCATCTCTCGCTCCTCCAGTCTCTCTCTCCCGACGCCTCTGTCTTCGATTTCACCTTGGATCTGTCGATTCTCAACCTCCTCCCTCTCGATCTCTCTCTCCCCCAGTCTCTCTCTCTCTCAACGCCTGTGTCTTCGATTTCTCACACCTTGGATCTGTCGATTCTCAACCTCCTCCCTCTCGATCTCTCTCTCCCCTAGCCTTATGATTTTTCTAATTTTTTTGTTTGTTTGTTTGGTTTGAGAATTGTGGTTTTAAAACAATTGGGTTTTGGTTTTGGTGTCCGAGTCGAAGATCTAGGATTCTGGAGGATGGCGAGTCCGGGAGGGGTTCAAAACCGGAAAAAAAAAAAGAAGAAAAAAAGAAGAAGGACCCGTGGATCCATTTGGGTTAGGTCTGGTTCCAGTGACCAGATTTGCGATACCTGGCCCGCCCTGTCCCGTTTCCTTTTTAAGCGGGTCCGATCTAGTCCCTCCAAATTTGGGCCCGGCCCGGCCGTGCCCACCCCTAAATCCTATTGCCCCCACCTTAGCTCCGCCAGTGCGGGCTTGGGACTACCCTAGCCCCTTGACGTTGTTAGTTGAATTTAAAAATAATGGGTTCATTGTTTACACCATAGGGTTTTGGAGTCATTTGCAAAATGTGCAAAGAGGTTTTAATTTTATTGTATTTTACACTACGTTGTTTCTAAATTGCATCAATTTAAATTCTCTGTTACTTTCATAATTTAATCAGACGTTAAATGTTAATGTGATATAGACTTAACCCACAATTAGCACTCATTGCCTATGAATTTCAATGTTTGATACTGTACTCTTTTACTATTTTACTCTTTTAATCATTTTATGAAATCGAGAGTCTTAACACACTTCAAAGTTTTTCAAGAATGGCACAGTAAAGTAGGTGAAGTGCAATAATATAGCATACACTTTCCAGTTTCCATCCAGCCAAATAAAATGAGTGTATCCATAGACTATAGAGATTAGAGAGGAGCTTTATCCGCAATCTATAAAGAGAAAGAAAATCTGCTTTAACATTTAACTTTTGTTCTTGTGCAGAGATCCCATGTTTTATATGTGCCGACTGCTAATGTATGTAAATATTTTTAGATAAGGAGACTAAGAGCATCTTTAAAAGAAACGTCAAATTTAAAACATCAAATTTTAATTTAATAGCTAACTTAGTAATTTGACATATTGTCATTCCCCCTAACATGTCAAAATTTATAGTTTTATTTATGTTTTTTAAATAAAAATAATAAAAGTTGGGTTGTTGTTGGTTTAAAAACAATAAAATAATACTTAAATATGCTAGCATTTAAGGTAAGGCAAGTGGGATGTCTTTGAAAATAGTAAAAATCAAATTTGAAGGCAGCTTCAAATTTGACATCTCTTTGTCCATGTCAGCTTAGCCTTCTTTTTCATGTCATCTTTGACATCTCAGCTGGAGTAAATGATATGTCATTTGTTATTGTTATATGCCTATGTGGCATTTTTGACATCTCATTTAGAGATGGTCTAAATCCATTAGCAAGTTTTTTTACTTCGTAACTATTCGAGTACTAAATTAGAGTCATACTGCAAAGAAAAATGCTATGGGAACTCTCTTAAAGGTGAGATTTTCTGTACTCTTTGACACCTCATGTTTTTGGCACACTATTTATAATTTAAGCACGGGAATTAATGTTAAACTGTTAAATGCGAGGGAGTCCATGGAGAGTCTGACTCCCCTTAGTATTTCTCTTACGCAAAACTCACTTTATTTATGACAAATGATAAGACCATCTCCCAAGGAGATGCCAAATATAAACATCAAATTTAATTTTGACAGCACATGTGATACTTTGACATGTTTTAAAGTTTTGCCTCCACCCAATATGTCAAATATTAAAAAAAATTTGAAAGTGCACTTTGGCAGCAAAAGGGAAAGATGTCATTCCATGTCATGCTATATCAGATTTGGCTTCTCGGTTGGAAAACATTACTGCTGTCTTTTCTTACTGTTATTGCTAATTTGGGACATTTTGACATCTTCTTTGGAGATACTCTAAGGAGATTCTCAAAAAATCTCTCAAAAGTGAAACTCTTCATGGACTACGTATCATCTCATATTTTGGCATAATGTTTTATAATGGTAGTATGAGCATTGATGTTAAACTATGAGATGAAATATAGTCTATGGAGAGTTGCACTTTTGAGAGAGTTTCCTTAACATTTTTCTTATTTTATTCCACGTATTAATACACACTAAAAATGCAATTGTAATAATTTAACGTTTCAATAATCAGCTACTTAGTATTACAGTCTAGTAGTATTCTTCTTCACTTGTAAGTGAGAGGTCTTAGGTTCAATTCAAACCAAAAGCAAATTTGAATCACATTGCTGCTAGCCTATTGTGAGACTAAACCAACCTCCTTTCCTTAGTGTAGATAATATCATTTGTTTGAAGAAAAAAAAAAAAAAAAAGTTTCCAAAATCATGCTTTATCAACATGTAAAATGAATTGGTTGATATGAACGAGAAATTTTCACTGTGCTATAAATATGACCGATATATTAAGTGTCAGAATACAATTAGTTAGAAGATATTTTTTAAAAATTTCAATCAATTATATTATTACAATTAGTAAACTGGGCCATGTGTTTTTCGCATAAAAAAATCTCTAGATGTGAACAAGTGGTATGCCACAAAGATTGTGGAACACAATTGCCTCAGCTATAAATTATTAGACACAGCTGGTAAAGCTCGATTCTTTACTTTATTTATCCTTTCTATGAATGGTAATGCTCACTCGAGGTTTTCAGCTTTTCAAAAGCTCACCTAACATTAATCTAACTTTTTTCTTTTGCCAGAAACCATCAAATTCCTAATACAGTTCGTTATTTTTATTTAATTTAATGACGAAAAAATTATCAAAAACCAGTGTAAAGAAAAAATTTGAAAATCAGCTTGCTTTAGAAAATGGCAAAGCTCAAGCAGGCACAACATTTTCGATGCAAATGGGAACAATTTGCATTTAATCTAGTGGTGCTATTCAGATATTTCATTTATATTTTACACACATCTCTTAAATTTTTGACACCAAATCGAATGAATTGGAAAGAATCAAATAATTAAAATTACCAAAAAATTTGTGGAAGGTTAAAAAAAATGTCGATAGTGTTGTAGGCATAATTTACTGAATAATTATGAAGGCCAAAGAGAGAGGGAAGGTGCGGCAATAGTAGGGAGAAAGAGAGAGATTTGTAATTGTGGGTGTGTTCTATTCCACCCTATTGTGTCTTTATAGTAGTAGGGAAGGTTAATTCCTTACCGTTTTAGGATTACAACTCTTAATAGGATATTAACTACTAAAGGGAATATAAAAGATATCCCTCGATATGTTAGGATTTACACAATCACATTCCTATTCCAATAGGACTGCAACACTCCCCCTTGAGTGTGTAAGTACTCAAACAGATGACGCATCAGGTCTTTAGTGATGAAGTAAGTACAGTTGATGAAGTCGTCGGCACAATGAGTAAATGCGAGTCTCAAATCAACGGAAGAATGCATAAAAAAAGTAAAACTCACAAAACATCGCTATGGTAAAACCCAAGGTGGGAGAAAAATCCATAATCTAAGGAGAAATGTGAGAAGTTGCATTAAGTCAAAACTATACGTCTTTTGGACGCAAGTAGAAGAACTCTTAAGGGATGATCAGCCCAGGATGAGTGCCTCGTTAAAACCTAGTTAGGTAGCAAAAACCCAGTGGGAAAAATGCTCCTAATCATAGGGAAAAAGAGTACATTAAGATCAAGTGAGTATACTTCTAGATACTCCCCCTGAGTTTGACATAACTTCCAAATGAGAACTACAAGCATTGCATATGAATAGTTAGGCATACCAATTCCTCGGACAAGCTTCTGGAAGGTTGACTTCGGCAGTGACGTTGTGCAGAGGTCGGCAAAGTTGTTTGGGATCGGCTTGCATGACTTCAATCTCCTGACGCTTTGCTGATGTAGATATAGGCGTAATATGTCTTGGCGTTGACTTTGTTGATGTATCATGTCTTGGTCGGGTAGTTTTCATGGATCGTCGTTGGGACTCAATGATGGATGAAAAACATAGCAAGTACTTCGAATATGCTCAACAAGAACTTCTAACCATGTCTCACTTGTGGCATAGTGAAGTAAGGTGAGTCTTGGAACGATTCGAAGATTTTGCAACTAAGGTCATATAGTGGACCTCCAAGATATTGCGATATCCCTAACGGTAAAGACATAACCATTTGGGGATTTTGCCTTGTGCGGGTTTGATAAGTAACTTGCGTTAGCATAACAAACAAGGCAAGCATCAATTTGAGGATCAGGGGGGTTGGATCCGCTCGAGATGCGTCAGGATTTGATTTGGCCAAATTCGTAGTACCTTCAGGGTACGTCTTCAATACCAATTCAGTGGTTGCATGTAGGCGCGATGCTGCATCTTTACCAAGATCAACAACGAATGAGATGTCCTGTCTAAATACAATGAGCTAAGTACAATGAAGCGCAAAGTTGAACTTTAGATATGGAATTTCGGATTCCATAACCTCTTCAAGGGTCTTATTTGCATATAACGTATGGACGATCAACGGTATACTCAAAGGTAACACATTCAGGGTGTAGTTTGACTGGTAGACCAAAATACCATCAGGACAACGCTTAAACTTCAGGTCAAAGCATAAACGAGTTTTCCTAAGATCCTTCATCTCAAATTTCATCTTCAGGTGCGAGACAGTTTTCTCAAGCTCTTCTAGAGTCTTAGTGAGATTCATGTCAACGACATAAACTGTAACTCTAGCAATTCGGAATAAGATTTCATAGTTTAACACGCAAGGGCATAATTTATCCCTGACTGTTCAAATAATCACTTAGACGGGTATACCACATCCATCGGATTATAAGTGAACGCCTCAAACAAGTGAAGAGGGTGTTCCGTGGTTTTGGAACTATTTGAACCAGCCCATGTAATTCTTCCGGAACTTACATATAAATCTCCATATCTAGATCCCCATGAAGAAAACACTAACCACATTTCATAATGCTGCTATCAATCACATGACGTTTGAGAGAAACCTTGCGCCGTAAGGCGTGCATTATATCGCACTATCTCATTCATCTCGTAACACTTCCTTTCCCATTTAGAATATAACAGGGTTACCTTAGGCAGTGTAGGAACAACAGGTCCAATACACACTTTGGTAAGGAATTTAACCTAGATTGTAATTTTAGTTGTCCGATCAGTTCTACGTTGTCACTTAATCAACGGAACATGGTTTGATATCGTCGCTTTTTATTTATGTCGGTAACTACCATATAAGTGAAAACATCATCGATGGTAATCTCATTTCAATTCCATTTAGCTCATCCAAACTAGTATACTGGACCAAGAACTTCAAGTCTCATGAGTAATCCAGATTAATCTCATGAGATGGAAATGATTTGAGACAGTGATCGAGTTTAGATTCATTGTTGTGTTGTGTCTTCCTCTTCTAAGGAAGTGAATCCTACAAACCGAGTGATATGTCGTGCTCTAGGCCAAGATAGATTGATTGGCTATCCGCCTGTGAATCAGACCGTTCAACAGGGGCATCCAAACCGACTAAACAGGGGTGGCACACCCTCCAGGGATGTTGACTCGACGTCCGTTAAGTGCGTCTATCCTTCCAGACATGTTTACAGCTGGTATATTATCTCGTCACTTTAGCTAGATCAGAAGAATGCGTCTAGAGCAACATTCTGAAAGCTAGAATTTATCGCACTTACGTATCACACTTGTGCGGTACGGGGATCGAGATGGGACATAGTGGGCAACGTCCACACAAATTTAGGCCGTTCTTCAGGAACGTTGACGTTCTGATCTCCGCCTAATGGCGGGAAGACTGTCTCATTAAAGTGACAACCTGCAAATGAGCGGTAAAGAGATTATGTGCAAGGGCTCGAAGAGAGCTAGTGTGAAGGAGAATCATGATCAACAAAAGATACACATCCTTCTTTGATGACCCATATTGGTACGTTGCGGCGGCACAACTTGGCACATGGAATGCACACCCAAATGCATAAATACGAAAAACGTCAGGTTCGTACCCAGTAACCAACTGTAACGTCAAATAGGTTGGGTGGCGGGGCCTCAAGGCGGACCAACATAACTGCGTACAAGATTGCAAAACCCTAGGCAGAAACCGAAAACTTGGTACGTTTACCACAATCCGAACGATCGTTTAAATTGCGCTTTATGATCACTAGGAGAGGCTATTTGGGGTGAACATGGGAATTCGATGTTCAATTATAAACCCAAAATACATGCAATACTTTATCGAAAAATCATCGATATAAACTCTCCGGCATTATCCAGTCTTCTAGACCTTAAGGGATAAGTAGGGTGGTAAACCCTTAATCGGCCAGGAGGTTTAGCAGCAATGTGTGTGGACAAACACGTGACCAGTTTGTCGATTCATCAACCAAAACCATAAGTATTTATATGGTATGCATTTTGTTTGGATTAGTCCACATATATTCCCTTGAATCCACTTATGAAAAATGGTGATTTCGTATCTTTGCGAGGAATGATATAGAAAATCAATTTTCCTAATGAGCAGGCTTGGCAAAGTGTGCTTGTAGGCACAAGATCTTTACTTCAGGTAAGGAGATGCGTCGTAGCATCATTGTTCGACCTAAGTGTCCCAAAAAGTCATGCCAAAGCAAGTAAACTGCTCAATCACCCAACTCCAGGCCGACCACATGTGGCGTGTGCCCTAGTTGGGAGATAGCACATTGGCCCTAAATCAAAGCTTCAGACTCATTTTTGGAGGTGGTGCAAAGATATTTCACTCTATTTTCTTCAATGGTTTCATTCATGATCATTGTCATCTCGAATATCCTTAAAAATTCAACAACATAGAGAATTTCAGGTCCCTTAAATGGTGATGCAGTACCATTCATACAACGAGGAGCATGCCAGTGCTCTTAATCAGGTTGGATAGACCTGAAGTCGTTGTTAGAGATGTGATTTAGGTGTACAGTTAGTGTGCGTAGTATGCATTCATCCAGACAACTAACTTATCCACATTCCTACCTAATCACGTGTTTAATTGAATCGGTCACATGTATTAAGAAACATGATTCAGTTAACTCATATTCGAGGAAAATATCAATAAGATTATCCATAAGTAAAACATACACCAAACTTGAATCCAAGAACATGGAAAAATGTTCACAAAGTAAATGGTTTACTGAGGGGATTCGGCCAACAAGGCCATCCATGTCAAAATTCTGCTTTTCCAACGATGTTTGGTGGAGCAAAATTAGTCTCATATATTGACTACTAGAATGGTACTCCTCAACAACATTGGTAGGGGCACGAACATGTGCATAACCAATGATCTATTCCATCGAAAATAGATTATGCAAGGTTGAGGTTCGAGAATATTATCCCTTATTCTTGAAGTTTTGGGTCTTAGATGCCAAAGATAACGCTTCGGGCATGATGCCACACTTTGGCAGGCCTTGATTCTACCATATGTTGTAAAAACAAACTCGAAATTGGATTATGAGAGAGATAGACCTCGAATTGGATTCAGTAGGCTCCAGCCGAACTGGGTATAAAGCCATACCTTTCTCTCACGTTTGTGGTAGTAATCAGATTCGAGAATTTGTTAAACTTCCGCTTTCTACACTGGTGCTTCAAGAGCGAGTTAGAAACATGGAATGAGAGAAAAGTATTCTCCAATCAAAATTCGATCGGATTTATAAACTTCAGAATTGTACTCATTCATGGACGTAATCATGGTGTGCTTTGGGCAATATCTTTGTTGATTAGACGGTCTGTGAGGTACTTCCGTTGGTAATGCTTTGGGCATAAGTCTTCGAATGAAGATCATGGTGAAGGCTTATTCAGCTCTTCCATGCCATTGTTGGCTACAATGGTTTCTCAGCTTCTTGATAGTCAAGTGGAGATTTACTTCTTGTACCCCACATAAAGTGGTTTCTCTTAGAAATGTCCAAATAAGGGAAATCAAACTTGTGACAGTTCGACAATCCACCGATTTAGAGGGAACAAGATTGTGATTGGTGCTATGGGAATGAATCATCTATAAGCATCAAAGTTAGAACATTCGAGTTCTAAGACATGGTTTTCATGAAAAACATTGGGTTTTCATGGGTGTATTGTTTTATGAAAACTTCGGGTTTCAATGACACTAAATTTGAAACTACAGACTCAATTTAGTTTATGAACATTTAGTTCATAAAAGAGAGGATCCTGCAAGAACACAGAATGCAATATACAACTAAGTGTAGTGTATTTGAGTTTCTTCGGGAACTCAAGTGTGAGAGTTTCGTTACTACGAAAGTATGTCAACGGTTCAAAGAATAGAAATAAATTATTGAATCGTTAATGTCCAAAAGTGGGCTTCAGGCTAATAATTTTGGATTAATTATCAGATTAATGGACTACTGGTCACTTTTAATTAATTAAATAAATCAGGACCAAACGGGGTCGATTGTAGAAACAAAAATAATACTAACATTCGGGTTAAAATTATTTAAAATGCTAAATAATAGCATAGGGTAAAAAAATATAGCTCCAAAAAAAATTTGGGCTCGGGTTGGCTCCAAAGTAGCCTAGATAGGCTACAAGGGGTGGGCCACGGCTGAGATAAACAGCCCATCAAAGCAGAAAAAAAAACTTGGCTGCTTCTGGGGACAAGCCCAGCTTTGGGCCGAGGGCCAAATAAGCCCAGTCAATGACAGCTGAAAGGCTGAAGGCGCTGGACAAGCCCAGCACCGGCTGGCTTGGTCTGGCGCGAGTTGGGCGTGAGAAAGCCCATTGAGAAAGGTGCTGGCTTTGTGTGTTTGAAAGGGCAGGAGGCCCAGCAAGTCAAACCCAGGCCTAGAGCCTGGTTCACACACGCAGCAAAGCTGCTGCTGTCTCACGGTGCAGCAATTTCCCTTTTTTTTTTTCTTTTTTCTTTTTTTTAAATTTTTAGGGTTTTCAGAACCCAAAATAATCATGCTTCTATTTTATTTTGATTCTTTGACTCACAAATTCCACATAACAATTTAATTGTGCGATGCATGAAACAAAGATATATATTGACAAATATGTGAACATATACAATATATATATCGGAAGGAAAATATAAATATAGGAGGATTCATGTATCATGGGTAATGTTTTCATGCTTCAAGATCGTTTCAAATATCTTACTTTATTTTAAGCGTACCTGATTAGTAGAAAACAACAAAAGCCATTGAATTGCAGAAGATCCTACCTGGAAAGCCGGAATTGCATCTCCAATGCGTTGTTTCACGTTCAACACAGAAAAATTAAATTGAATCAATAGCATGTAGATCAATTCAATAAAATAATAAATTAATCATAAAAAGAATAATTAAAATGTAATACTCCTTTGATTGAAGAATAAACTCTCTTTAGCACAGTGTCAAGAACGTGCTGATAACGTGTTGTAGGCATAATTTACTGAACAATTATGGAGGCCAGAGAGAGAGGGAAGGTGCAGCAATAGTAGAGAGAAAGAGAGAGATATGTAATTGTGGGTGTGTTCTTGTTTGGACCCAAAATTACACCATCGGCCCGAACGATTGAAGCCGTTGAATGTGTAGAGTTCTAGACCTTCGTGGAGTTGTTAGGATAATTTCTTATCATTATTGAGGGATAATATTGTGGTTTTAATCATAATTATTATCTCTTAATATAGTATATTAAATTATTTTAACTTAATATTATCTAAGATCCTAGTCGGTTTGAACGAAATGGAATAATGGGCATATGCCTTTGTCTTATTCATGCATTGCTTTGGCCACGAGGAGTAATGCATCATTAGGAGATTGATTTGATAGAATATGGCAATGCCGTGTGGAATGATACGACTGCAATTTACAAGCCACGACATCAGATGATGAAGCATGCAAGATGGGTAATTATCATCACCGAATATCCATGGTATTTTAATTAAATTGGATAATGCAATTGCATGCATTATCACATCCACAGGAAATAGGGATTGCATGCAAGACCTGGAGTTGAAATGGGACTGTATCAAGTTGTTATGAAGGAACACAAGGACTTTTTGGATGATGGTGATGATAAGATGGCAACGATCAGATAACTAACCTTCGATTTTTTATGCTAAAAGATTTAGCATATTGGTATATGCTTTTATACCGTAGGTCAGCATGAAGACCTTTATGAAGCCAGATTCACTCAGCATGAATATTGGGAATTCTTGGAAAAAGAGGGAGCGAGCTTATATAAAAAAATGTAAAAAAGTAAATTCAATGAATAGATAGAGTCAACGGTATAACAGACAGCGCTGGCTACACGCGAATTAGCTTCCGAGGTCGAGCAGTCTCAATTTCCATCCACGGGAAACAGGGATTGCATGCAAGACCTGGAGTTGAAATGGGACTGTATCAGGTTGTTATGAAGGAACACGAGGACTTTTTGGATGATGGTGATGATAAGATGGCAACGATCAGATAATTAACCTTCGGTTTTTTATGCTAAAAGATTTAGCATATTGGTATATGCTTTTATACCGTAGGTCAGCATGAAGACCTTTATGAAGCCAGATTCACCCAGCATGAATATTGGGAACTCGTTCAGCCATGCATGCCACGAATTGTGTTGATAAGGATTGCTCAATATGATTATCAAACAGTGGTTGATTATCCTTTAGTATCAAGATGTGATTTGTTGTTCACGGCAAAGGCTCTACAAGACGGCCATCAGACGACTCGGCATTATAAATATGAGGCATTGTGCAACGTGCTAAAGAGCTCTCTCGAACTCAACACACAAATCTGCCATGCGCAAAGCCTTGCTCTACGCGAAACCTCTTAACAATCTTGAGATTTTTATTTTCCTTTTTGCCAACACATCTTTAGTTTAGATAAACAGCACTGTGAAGGCAACCAGTGGTATCTTCAGTTTGGATAAACAACACTATCGCCGTAGAATCAGCCGACCGCGGAGCACCTTCAGTTTGGATAAACAGCACTGCAAAGGGGCCGACTGGTTACCTATCCAAGTCTCGGTCGAGAAGGCTTTTCGAATCCTTATTGGCAGAGGTCATCTCATCAGCCTTCTCGGCGAACTGAGGTGTTACCAGGTTACTACATTCGGCACATTGACAGCCGAATTTGATATTGAACTTCGCAAAATTAGCAGCCTTGTCTTCAGGCTCTAGAACCCGAAGGCCGAGAAGTGTTCCTTCCTCGGCCGCAGTCGCAAGATCAAGAAGTCAGCAGCGCCACCAACGCAACATCAACAAATTTTACTCACCGGCCGAGCTCGGCCGTCAAGTTGGCACGCCCCGCACACAATCGAATGACGTAGTTAGCTCATATATTACTCGACCTGCGCGCCACGTAGGCTTGGTAGTTTTTAGGGTCAACATTTTGGCACGCCCAGTGGGACCAAGTGCTAAAACTACGAAGTTCACATAATATATCAGGATGAGATTCGGCGCCTATTCAAGGAAATTGTCGAGCAACAAAAATTGCTTGGCCGGATCATTGAAGCAAATGAAGAAAGGCGAAAATCTTTTTCTCAAATGATAAAGGTGAAAGTTCATCATAGCTTACCAGATCAGTGGTTAAATGAAGATAGAGATCGATATTATGAGTGGCTCGATAAGAAAACGCCTTTTGGGTCCAAATCAATTCCATTTGAAAAATAGTTGGCTCAAAAGACTAGGGGGCAATTTTTCGCTCCGGCTACAATTAAAATTCAGCCTCAACAAATTGTCGATACGACTGAAGAAGAACCTAGGCCACCTGTTGTCTCGGTCGAGATTGAAAGTGTGGTAGGCCTAGAAGAAAAAATTCAAGTTTCTGAGCCACAAATCGACTCAGAAAATGATTCGTCAGAGGAGTGCTCCAATGACGAACAAGGCCAAGACGTAAGCCTAGCCGAAAAAACCACGCCAATCGATATGATTATTGGTGATAAAGCCGATATGGAGAAATCCCGTTTAGCTAAGATGTTTGAATTAAAAGCCGAAATTATGCCTGGGGGGCATAATAATTGTTCAACACATTCGGCGGCCGAAAGTGAAAAATATTTCGTCGAGTCAAAAATATTTGGAGAAAATTCTTTATTCGGCAAATGGCAAAATCAATTTGAAGATTTTGTTATTACAAGATCTCGACTTGGAATAAAACATCATTAGCCTCCTCATTCTCATGGATCGACCACTTTTATTCCTATATATTAGATTTCAATTTTTTATGTATTTTCTTATCCATCATTCGGCCTTTCAGGCCGATGCATAAGAAAATAGGGGGGCAACAAAGCATCCTAAGTCCTGACCCCGTACAAAAAATGTGTCGGTACAAATGGGCTATCAGACGTATTTGGAGCTTCTTGAAGACCACGTGGTTTAGTGGTGTTTTTGCAATTCGGCTGGGATCCCTAATTCTTTGGTCGAATAAAAGAAAATTTGGCCGAATACAATTTAATTAGGGATTTTTATCAGTGACGGCCGAATCTGGGTTTTTTATTGCCCTCGGTCATATCGCTCGACCAGTTCAGTTTTTCTATTCGACCATTAGACTACAAATTTGGGTCAGGAAGATATCATCAAAATAGGGTGTGAGCTCCACCAAGTTAATGGTGATTCGGCGAGTTACTCCGTCGGGCCTCTATGTGTTCATACCCACTACATCACCAGGGAGCCACGGCCTCATCGCTAATGGCAACTAGAAGACTCACCTTGAGCTTTCGCCATAAGGGATTTTTCGATCTGGTGAAGAACGAATTCACCGAGCTTATTCGACAAGTCAGTATCGAGTCGAGTTGGGTACCACGAGTGCGGAGGCGACGAAAGATGAAAAATTGCCTGCCTTTTATGGCCTCGATTATAAGCTCGGCCAGTTGTTGTCTAAGCGGAGGCCCTTTTCGTTGAAAACTTGGGATGGTGTTTAGTCAGGCGTGGGACCTTCTCAAATTTGAAATGGTTAGAGCTTACATGACAGATGCATAAAAAGAGATCAGCCCATGCAGATTCAGCAAGGATGATAAATTTCCTTTGGGCTACTAAAGCATTGAACCATTTCGGCAAGGATGGTCATGATTTTTAGGCAAGGATGACATTTTCGGCCATGGTTTGTTCTTCCATCGAAAGAAGCCATGACCATGTTCCCTCGGCAAGTTACTAGGAATCACCTCGTCACCATAAATCATAACGCTGATGATGTCCCGAGTCGGCCGAGAGAAGAGTTGAGAGTTTGACATCAGACGGAGGGTTTGTCGAGATTAATGACTGGTCAAGAAAAAGCAGGTCGTGGATTGGTTTGAAAATCCTTCGGCCCAGGTAAAAATAAGTAGGGAGATTATGTCTGTGACCATAATTGTTCCCGACCATAATTATCCTCGACCATATATTTCTTCGACCACAGCTTTGGTGATAGACTTCTTTGGTAGAGCTTTGGTAAATCTTTATGTGACGATAAAGCTTCTTATCTCTTTGAAACGGGGATATGCCATTTTCAGAGAAGGTTTCTGCCGAGTTGAAGGAGTACTTTCTGCCGCCACTCCTTTGTCATGGGCTTTCGATTTGTTCTATGATGTCCGACGATCGGTCTTAACCGAGGAATAATGATTCAATTCGGTGATGGCATGTATTGGGATTTTATTCTGAGCACTAGAAGACAAAGTGGGTGAGTCGTTTATCTAGTGGAATAATATGTTTGGTTCTTGGGAAGGAAAAGACTAGAAGCAAGTTGACCTTTTGAGTATTCTTGGGAGGTAAATATTATGTGCATACTCGGTGGAGTATGAAATTTATAAGGTGAAGTTCTTCATAGAGATTAGAATGCATGCGCTGCAGACTTGTTAAGGAAAGCATGACGTGTCTGGGTGTCTTCGGTGAGGATGTTTCGGTAGTCGTTTGAATTCAATATATTTTTTGATACCGCTGTATTCGTGATCGGCTGGAGAAATTTAATTTCCTTAACCATTCGGCTTACGGGCTGAAGCTCAAGGAAACTGGGGGGCTGTGTTTGGACCCAAAATTACATCTTCGGTCCGTACAATCAAGGCCGTTGAATAGGCATAACTCCTAAGCGAATGATGTAGTTAGCTTATAGATTACTCAGCCTGCGCGCCACGTAGGCTTGGTAGTTTTTAGGGTCAACATTTTGGCACGCCCAGTGGGACACAGTGCTAAAACTACGAAGTTCTTATAATATATCAAGATCCCAATCCGGCTCCACGTAGCCGATTGCATGAGCTTCTAGAGCAAGTGGAAAAACGCCATGAGGAAAGTAAAATATCTTTGGTAATGGAAAAGGTTCTTTGTGGCCATAGAGAGATGCAGAAGTCATTCGCTTACATGTTGAGAGTAAAAGCTCCTGTTATCCTCCAAGAGCAATGGGTAAATGAAGACAGGGCTCGATTTAATGCCTGGCTAGATAGAGAACATTTTCCTTATGTGTTTGACTACAAGTCAATTCCATTTGATGAATGGTTGGTTGAAAAGACCGGGGGGCAAATTTCCGCTCCGGCCACAATCAAAATTCGGCCTCAGAACATTGTCGAGACGACTGAAGAAACACCTAGGCCATCTGTTGTCTCGGTCGAGGTTGAAAGTGTGGTAGGCCTAGAAGAAAAGGTTCAAGTTTTTGAGCCAAAAATCGACTCAGAAAATGATTCGTCAGAGGAGTGCTCCAATGACGAACAAAGCCGAGACATAGGCCTAGCCGGAAAAACCACGCCAATCGATATGATTATTGGTGATAAAACCGATATGGAGAAATCTCATTCGGCTAAGTTGTTTGAAATAAAAGCCGAAATTATGCCTGGGGGGCATAATAATCGTTCAACACAGTTGGCGGCCGAAAATGAAAAATATTTCGCCGAGTCAAAAATATTTGGAGAAAATTCTTTATTCGGCCTAGAGCGAAATCAATTTGAAAGTTTTGTTATTACAAGATCTCGGCTTGGAATAAAGCATCGTTGGCCTCAACCTGCTTATGGTTCGTCCACTTTTATTTTCTTTTGCTAAAATTAAAAAAAAAAAAAAAAAGAAAGAAAAGAAGAAGAATAAAATATTTTCTTAACCATTTAGCTGTATAAGCCGATATTTAAGAAAACAAGGGGGCAGTATTGCGTCGACCCCATTTGTTTTTCCTCGGCACAGCATGTACAACTTTCTTTGAAGGAGTAAGCGGTGGGCGAGAGTCCCCGAGCCTTCGACCCCATTTGATTTTTTTCGGCCTTCGACCCTATTTGGTTTTCCTCGGCCAGTGGGACTTCATGTAGGCATACACGCCACATGGCATGCAAATATTTTGTTAGGAATGGTTGAAGTCAGCGTATGTGGACCGAAGGACAAGCTCGATGAAGGCCATTCAATTGCATGATATGTATATACCAACTGTTCGCCGAGCTCGATGAGTATGAGCTGGCGCTCGGCACAGGTTACCATGCTAAAATCATTCGGCCATTACACACATTTTGGGGTATTTAGTCACCAGATTGAGACAAGAAAAGCGTTGGGCAGTTTACCGAGCTCGGCGTGGTGGTGTTTGCTATGATACCATTAAGGATGCCCACCGAGCTCGGCGGTCAAGTTTCATCGAATTAAGTGGTTTTAAAGGTTTCTATTTGTTGAGGTATTTATGGTATCACTGGCTCGGCGGTTAGTCTGCCGACTTATGTATCCAAAAGAATGGCTTTTCGACGATGCTCTACATCGGTAAGTTGATGTATAGTCATTCGACTGGTAAAAATCGGCAAAGGCAAAGAACGGCTATCAAGGCAAGAATGGAGCTTTGGTGATGATTCTTTCTCAGTGGATACACTACCGGCGAATGTTCATTTTTCCTCGACCATATATTTCTCTTTGTTACTTGGAGGTGCTCAGCGGTCAGGGAACGAGAGTCATCTGCTTCAATGAGTCATTTCATTTTCGATGATACTGGGGTTCTTGGACTGCGCTAATTTCCTTCATCATTCGGCTTACAAGCCGAAGCTTAAGGAAACTGGGGGGCAATGTTTGGACCCAAAATTACACCATCGGCCCGAACGATCGAGGCCTTTGAATGTGTAGAGTTCTAGACCTTCGTGGAGTTGTTAGGATAATTTCTTATCATACGATCGAGGCCTTTGAATGTGTAGAGTTCTAGACCTTCGTGGAGTTGTTAGGATAATTTCTTATCATTATTGAGGGATAATATTGTGGTTTTAATCATAATTATTATCTCTTAATATAGTATATTAAATTATTTTAACTTAATATTATCTAAGATCCTAGTCGGTCTGAACGAAATGGAATAATGGGCATATGCCTTTGTCTTATTCATGTATTGCTTTGGCCACGAGGAGTCATGCATCATTAGGAGATTGATTTGATAGAATATGGCAATGCCGTGTGGAATGATACGACTGCAATTTACAAGCCACGGCATCAGATGATGAAGCATGCAAGATGGGTAATTATCATCACCGAATATCCATGGTATTTTAATTAAATGGGATAATGCAATTGCATGCATTATCACATCCACGGGAAACAGGGATTGCATGCAAGACCTGGAGTTGAAATGGGACTGTATCAAGTTGTTATGAAGGAACACGAGGACTTTTTGGATGATGGCGATGATAAGATGGCAATGATCAGATAATTAACCTTCGATTTTTTATGCTAAAAGATTTAGCATATTGGTATATGCTTTTATACCGTAGGTCAGCATGAAGACCTTTATGAAGCCAGATTCACTCAGCATGAATATTGGGAATTCTTGGAAAAAGAGGGAGCAAGCTTATATAAAAAAAATGTAAAAAAGTAAATTCAATGAATAGATAGAGTCAACAGTACAACAGACAGCGCTGCCTACACACGAATTAGCTTCCGAGGTCGAGCAGTCTCAATTTCCATCCACGGGAAACAGGGATTGCATGCAAGACCTGGAGTTGAAATGGGACTGTATCAGGTTGTTATGAAGGAACACGAGGACTTTTTGGATGATGGTGATGATAAGATGGCAACGATCAGATAATTAACCTTCGGTTTTTTATGCTAAAAGATTTAGCATATTGGTATATGCTTTTATACCGTAGGTCAGCATGAAGACCTTTATGAAGCCAGATTCACTCAGCATGAATATTGGAAACTCGTTTAGCCATGCATGCCACGAATTGTGTTGATAAGGATTGCTCAATATGATTATCAAACAGTGGTTGATTATCCTTTAGTATCAAGATGTGATTTGTTGTTCACGGCAAAGGCTCTACAAGACGGCCATCAGACGACTCGGCATTATAAATATGAGGCATTGTGCAACGTGCTAAAGAGCTCTCTCGAACTCAACACACAAATCTGCCATGCGCAAAGCCTCGCTCTACGCGAAACCTCTCAACAACCATGAGATTTTTATTTTCCTTTTTGCCAACACATCTTTAGTTTGGATAAACAGCAATGTGAAGGCAACCAGTGGTATCTTCAGTTTGGATAAACAACACTATCGCCGTAGAATCAGCCGACCGCGAAGCACCTTCAGTTTGGATAAACAGCACTGCAAAGGGGCCGACTGGTTACCTATCCAAGTCTCGGTCGAGAAGGCTTTTCGAATCCTTATTGGCAGAGGTTAGCTCATAAGCCTTCTCGGCGAACTGAGGTGTTACCAGGTTACTACATTCAGCACATTGACAGCCGAATTTGATATTGAACTTCGCAAAATTAGCAGCCTTGTCTTCAGGCTCTAGAACTCGAAGGCCGAGAAGTGTTCCTTCCTCGGCCGCAGTCGTAAGATCAAGAAGTCAGCAGCGCGACCAACGCAACATCAACAAATTTTACTCACCGGCCGAGCTGGGTCGTCGAGTTGGCACACCCCGCACACAACCGAAAGACGTAGTTAGCTCATATATTACTCGGCCTGTGCGCCACGTAGGCTTGGTAGTTTTTAGGGTCAACAGTTCTATTACACCCTATTGTGCCTTTATTTATAGTAGTATGGAAGGTTAATTCTTTACCCTTTTAGGATTACAACTCTTAATAGGATATTAACTACTAAAGGGAATATAAAAGATATCCCTAGATATATTAGGATTTACACAATTACATTCCTATTCCAATAAGACTGCAACAGATAGCACAATCCTTATTATATCATTATTATCCTCACAACCAAAAGAAAATTAAACAAATCAATGAATATATTTAACTCCTAATTAGGCTTATACATTAGTCCCTCTGATGTTTCAAATCAAAGTCGAACAAATCAATGAATATATCTAACTCCTAATTTGGCTTTGGATTAGATCAGTCCTTGGCGTCGCTGTGTATAATATGTTTAATTAAAGATTAAGCACCTAAAACCTCCCAACTTTCTTGAGTCATTCTAAATTGACCTCAATCATTTTAAACATTTCAAATAAATACTCAACTTAATGAAAATGTAACAACAGTTAAGCTTAATTTTCCGTTAAATAATACATGTGGCAACAATGGATCCTAATTTTTAGCTTTCTTGGACACTATAACAATAATAAAATAACTTCAAAAAAGACATGAATATATTAAAAATATATAACTAAACAAATTTACAAATAAAGTGGAAAACAAAAATGTAGATCGGGAAATATCAAGCCCGCCACCTCCAAGCTCAACCTACGACCACCGAAATCTCATCCCAACCTCAACCGGGTATATCATGGTCAACATTAATATTAGTTGTCTTAAAATCTAAATTGCCAACATAGGTTATATAACATATAGAACCCAATTATCAAACAGGTATTAAATTGAATCGAAAATGGATCCAAATTGAAATTACCTCAAGAGAGCAATCTCCTAGCAAAGAAAGGGTTAAGAATTCAGATAGGATTTCAAGGAGCTTGTTTTTGTTCATATGATTCCTCATTCGCCGATTAACGGTTCGTAAAGCTTTCAATTCTTCTTTATGTGCAGTAAAGATGGTAGTGGCCGCATCATGATAGTCTATATCATTTCAGTAACTTGCATGACTTTTTTCTCGATGTTGGCGGCTTGAGTTGTAGGGTGAAGTTAATGGTTGTGCGTTGGGTTTGGAGCTAATGGTCTGATGGGGTGGTGGTGATCATTTGTTAGTGGAGGTCATGCTTTTATGACGTTTATTGATTTTTGAGACAAAGTAAACCTTAGTTAATTTAACAGAAATTTAATTGGAGCTTAATGGATGTGACATTTTCAATAGATTGGGTGCTTGTTTGGATGTTTAAAAAGGTTGAGACTAATTTGGAATGACACTAAAAGATTGTGGGAGTTTTAAGTACTTAAATCTTTTAAATAATATTTGTTTTTTCCACTTAGTATTACTACTGTCTAGTAATAATCTTCTTTATGTATAAGTTAGAGGTTTTATATTCGAATATCGTGAAAGATAAGTGATAAGATTTTTACCACCTACAAAAGTAGGGATAAAAAGACTTAAAATACTTGCAAGAGTACAAGGTTATTGTAGTATAGCAGCTCAAGCAATGTCGTTTTCCACAGGGATTGAATGAATAATTTGTATTTATACTAATCCTTAGCTAATTATTTAGAACAAAGTTCCGACAAATGTTGATTTTGGAATTTAAAATAATAAAAACGAATTTAAATAAAAATAATTAAATAATTGAAAAAGTAAAGAAAGCAACAGACAAAGGTTTTGGAAAACAATTTAAACACTAGGGTTCTGCCGTCACCATTAATAATCCTACGCAATTTTACCAATTACTTATGAATTTCCACATACATGCTTTGAATGTTAGGTTTTCCTAATGCATATGTTCCTCGTGATGTTCAAGCGAAAACGTATATCTAACATGCAACCCGTCTGTGATGTTCAGATCAAATATAAACATGCAAGACTCATTAAGCTTTGTGAAAACCCTTTGAACAACCATGCAACCCTTAAGAGCGTGATGTTCGCCTTAAGTGAACTTACAATTACTAATCACAAGAAGCCCTCCTCAATTTCAGGGTGATGTTCCAACAGAAATTACATCAAATTACTTGTCTAAAAACCCTAATGGTCGCGAATCACTAAGACAATTAGATAGTTTAATCGCGGTGATTAATAATTCAAAGCAAGCATGCATCAATTCATAAGCAAATTAATAAAATCACATATTCATGCTAAGGATCATGACCTAACCCTAGCAAAAGGACTAGTTAGGTACAATCATAATAAAAACTAAAGAAAATATATTAACTAGAAAAATGATTGAAAACACCTTGTAGGTAAAAAGTTTGAAGTTCTCCAAAATAATGCTAAATTCTCTCAATGTTGCTCCCCCCCCTAATGGCTAAACATCCTTATTTATACTACTAGAAAATAAAACCCTACCTAGAAAAGGTTTTCTAAAAACTAGGAAATAAAATAATAAAAGGATAACTAGGAATTACATTCCTATTATGACTAGGAAATCTGCCCATCAAACAGATAGCCACGTTTATGGACCTTCATGACTCCAACATAGGCCCAAAATGACTCGAATTAAAGATTATGACCTCCTCTTCAAGTTCCAAGAAGAGCCAAAATCCATCATCTTCCAGCCCAAAAGTAGCAAATAAGCTCTACAGCCCAATCTGCCAGCACTGGGCACTGGGCATAAATTAATTCGCCATGATCTGATACTTCGAGATAAAATTATGAAATGTGGACACAACCTTCTTGACGGATTCACGAACCCGTTCCAATTGAAATTACTCAAAAATTCCACCGTTTGATTACTTTTAGCTCAAAACAAATTCGCATGTCTTACATTAAAAATACGTAACAAAGCATCAAAATCTCACCAAAATATACCAAAAATAGGGAATAGAATATAGTATAAAATCGACTTATCAATAAGTTCGATACCAATTATTCACCATATTTTAGTATAAATATATCCTTATTAAAAAGAAAACTCTTCTTTTTGGGGCGCATATCTAATGATTATTAAAGAGTAGATGTATAACATAGCATGATAAAATATGTGTGGATAAGATCACCTAAAATACTCATGTTCATCGTTACATGTTCTTGAAAATTAGACTTACCTCTTTTGCTTCATTTTTCACACGTCACATGATGTGTTGGAAGGAAGATAAGAGTGTTAACGCCGTTGTAAATTATCGATAACATCACTATAAGAGACTTAAACCAATATGACTTAGCATGTTTTTTTAATTCTTACATGTTCAAATAGTTCATTATAATTATAGGATAATGCTATACGCACATCTTTTTTACCTTACTCTCTTTTCAATTTTCAGTCGTAATGAATTAAAGAATATCAAATAACAAATTATCAAAGAATGTGTGGTATAAAATGAGTTTTGATGTACAGCACTACCCATAAAATGTGGAACTCGCGCATTATTTTATCCCATGTACTAGTTAGTTAACACAAAAAAAGAAAAAAGGAAACCTTGTAAAAGATTTTTCATTTTAGCATTCATGTTTTATCAACATGTAAAACGAAACCGTTGGTATGAAAAGTGGTATGGCAAAAGATGGTGAAGGATAAACACACATTCATTCTAGCTCTACATTTAATCAGACACAACTAGTAAGCTCGTTCAAGGTTTTCAGCCTTTCAAAAGCTCACCTACCATTACTCCAACTTTTTTCTCCGCCAGAAACCATCAATCTAATTAGATTAATTTAGATAGGTAAAAGACAAACACACATTCTTCTTAATTTCTCACAAATTTAAAAAAGAGTATGTTAACTGATGAGTCCATATTATACCATATATTTTACCCTATTCTTAGTTATAGTTTATAGGTTATTTTGGTAGAATTTTGATACTCTGTTATATACTTTCAATGTAGGACATGCGACTTCCTCTGGAGCAAAAAGTGATCAAACGGATGAATTTTGAAGTGATTCCAATTTGAGGATGTCGTGTGTCTTTCAAGATGATTGTGTCAAAATTACAGATTTTTCTACCAAGCCGTTTGACCGTGGTGATGAAGTTAAGGCCCAGCGCGCAGCTTTCCCAGATTGACGTTTCTGGACGTTTTGGGTATTTTGGAGGTCAAGAGGGCATATTTTGAGGAAGATTCCTTCTGATGATTTGTAGGGGACGACTTCATCTTTCAAAAAAGATATTTTGAGACCAAATCGAAGTTGATTTAGTCGGTCAAAAGACTAATTTTCTGAGAACTCAGAATTTTAGTTCCAATAGGAAACCTTTTTATTTTCTATTTTATTATTTAATTATGTTTCCTAGTTTTACTCTAAGACTTTTTAGGATTTTATTTTGTATTAGTATAAATAGGGCTTTTAGCCATTAGGGTTTTTAGAGAGGAGGGAGGCAACATAGGAGAAAAGCACGCACTAATTTAGAGAATTTTTGAAATTTATTTTCAAGATGTTTTCTATTCTTATTTTTAATAATATTTTGTTTTATAATTGTTCGTAACTAATTTCCATTTGCTAGGGCAAAGCCTTTAGCCTTAGCATGAATATATAGTCTTTATACAATTGCTTATGATATCATGCATGTTTACTTTGAATTATTAATCACTGTGCTTAAACTGTCTCTATGTCTTAATGCTTAGCCACCATTAGGATGTTTAGATAAGTAATTGGATGCAATTCGGTCGGAATATCACCGGAGGATTGAGTATTGCTTCTTGTGATTGATAATTGTAATTTCACCTAAGGCGAATATCACGCTCTTAAGGGTTGCATGGTTTTTCAAAAGGTTTTCATAAAACTTAATGAATCCTGCATGTTCATATTTGATCTGAATATCACAAAGGGATTGTATGTTAGATATATGTTATTGCTTGAATATCACGAGGAGAATATGTATAAGGAAAACCTAACCTTCAAAGTTGCATGTGTAATTCATAAGTAATTGGTAAATCTATATAGGATTTGTTAACGGGACGGTGGAACCCTAGACTTTTAACTTTATTTTCAAAACTATTTCCTTTAGTCAATTTATTTAGTTGTTTTTATTATTTTAAAATTCCAAAATCAACCTTTTCGAAATCTTTTGCTAAATAGTTAATTAAAAATTAATTTAAATACAAATTATTCATTCAATCTATGTGAAAAACGACCTTATTTGAGCTACCATATTACGACTATTTTGTTATCATGCAAGTATTTTTTAAGTGTTTTTATCTCCGCCATACTACGACTACCTTGTTCTCTTACAAATATTTTTCAAGTGTTTTTATCTCTACTTTTACAGATGTAAAAATCCCTATCATTAACATATTAAAAAAAGTGCGTAAAAATCAGCTAGAACTAAAGGCACAATCATTTCTTATGCAAATCGAAACAATTTGCTATTTTGATATCATTATAATCCGCATAACCAAAAGACAATTTGAACAAATCAATGAATATATCTAACACCTAATTAGGCTTGTACATTAGTCCCTCTCATGTTTCAAACCAAAGTAAAACAAGATGAAGTTGCAGGATTATATAGTGCAGGAAGCAAGTACTTCCTTCCACTAGCACCATTGGCATTGTAGCTGGCACCGGTGGTGGGGTCCTGCAGCAAGTCCCCGGCATAACCAGGATAAGCTCCCTTCCCGTAAACCCCAGGGCAGGCCGAGGAAGCTTCTAGTGGTGCCTCGGCCGGGCCCTGGAAGTATCCACTTCCGAATGGGTTGGTGGCTGTCCCGGCCAGAAGGCTAGCCAGGTTGATGACCATGCCGTCGAGGCCCACGTCGTTGTTGGGGGCCACGAGGGGTGGGCTCTGGGGTCCATAGATGGGCTGGTGGAATGGCCACGCGCACTGCCCCGGGCATTGGGTCTCCGAGTTTCCAACCCAAATGAAAGCGAACTTATAGTTCTTGCCGCCCTTGATTTGTCCGGTTTTGGAAGAGCCGGAGGCAGACCCGTGGGTACCGCACCGGTTCATACAGAAGCCATCGACAGCCACGTCGGCGGATGTCAGGACAACGTTGATGGCGTTCTTTTGGTCACCCTTTGCGGCCAATGCGACAATCTGTTTGGTGGTGAGGGATTTGCCGAGGGAGTAATGCTGGTCGAGAATCTGTCTCCCCAGAGAGAGGGAGAGGGAGTTGGAGGACTTTTTGTTGGAGGTGAGGTGGTAGTATTTCTCGGTGGTCTTCCACCAGGCGGCGACGGAGGGTTGAGGGGTTTTGGAAGGGGAGGAGGGCAAGGAGGAGATGAAATCGGAAACAATGGCTTTCTGGGAGGGCTTAAAGTTACCGTACCAGATGAGGTTGATGGTAATTTTACCGGAGAGGAGAGGGCCGTTGTGGTATTTGAGGAGCTGGGTTTGGTCTTGGACAAGCTCGCTCAGCTTCCTTGTTGCCAATGAGACTTGGAACAACCTGCTGGAACCGAATGAAACTTGGAACAAGGTGGCCACAACAAACAGCTTCATAAGCCACTGACAAGAATTCGAACCCATTTTTTCTTTTTTTCGAAAAAAAATTTAGATTTTGGAGAGGTTTATCAGTTAAGAGCTGGGAGGGGTTGAGATATAGGTGTGGAATAAAAGGGGTGGGGAGGTTGTTCATATAGAGGTGAGGAGGAGGTTCAAATTTTTGGATTAAAAATTGATAAAGTGCGGGACGGTGGGGGTGGGGTTTATTGAATGTAGGAAGGTGTTGAGAAAGAGAGACAGTAAATACAGATACAGAGTACTGTTTACAGAGAGAGGGAGAGAGAGATGGCTTCTCATTCACGACTTGAGGGGTTTGGGCAGGCGGTAGGAAAAGAAAAGGAGATCAAATCTTCTGCACTTAAAATGGATGTGATCTCTGAGGCCTCAATGAATGTTTGATATATATTCAATATCTTTAAATTTTCTTAATTTTATTGTCATAAATTTAATATGTGTCATATTCATGGGATCCACAATGAGACCACATTTATTTTGAAGGCGGAAGATTTGATCTCAAAGAAAAGTAACCGAACGGTAATAATCGCAGGACAGTACTTCGCTGCAGAGCAATTCAGCTGCTGCTTACATCTATATGTCTAAATTCTAATTAAATAATCAAAATTTAAACATGCGTCCAGTTAGTTGAGATTGGATGTAAACAGCTGCTGCTGAACTTGCTGCACCCAAGTCTTGTTCATAATTTCAAGCGCGTTTCTTTATTTTCTCAAACCTGCTCACCCCACGCTTTCACCATGCATTTGTTTCCACGCTCCAACAACGAATCAAACCCCTTTATTTGGGACAAATTTTAAAAACTTGATTGTTCTCTCTTTTTTTTTCCTTAATCGAGCAAAAATACAAAGTATATAACGAAAAAACCAATCCTCCCTTTTCAGTATATACTATATTGGTAGATGTTACTTCATTTGATAATGTCTTAATTATTTTGACATGATAAACAATTATACTGGTAGATGTTAGTTCATTTCAGAGAATTGCAAAATAATACACGATAACTTAACTATAATAAATTACTATTTGGATTTTTCATTTATAAGAAGCGAATTTAAAACTTTATATTTATATTTAGAATAAACTATTGTTTTAATGTAGTAACAGAAAGTTCACAACAACTTCTTTTTTTTGAAAAATGGATATTATTTAAATTAAGGCTGAGAAAGTAAGTTAAGCTTTACAATAAACTTATAATAATATTGTTCAAATTCACTTTTAACAAGAATCAAACTTATTCTCTTTTATTTACAAATTAAAAAAATACTATTAAATCAAATCATAATATTAAATGGCAATTGCAATAATTTAAAAAACCAATAATAATCCAGTATTGGATTTCTGGTCGTGTATAGGGAGACTTCGAGTGGGACGGTGAGAGTGGAGATCTGTCATTACTCGTGGGGTAAAAAGGAAACGTGTCTTTACAGCCAACGCCTAAACCGGAAGAAACGTTGTTATGGGGGTAGGGCTCATCCTTTGTGAAAGTAAGTATAATCCTCTTTCCTACTAC
The DNA here is from genome assembly GCA_024362995.1 of Heteromeles arbutifolia. Lineage (NCBI taxonomy): Eukaryota > Viridiplantae > Streptophyta > Magnoliopsida > Rosales > Rosaceae > Heteromeles > Heteromeles arbutifolia. The sequence goes on along the minus strand of JANCRC010000013.1, from coordinate 24,293,652 downwards.
AAGACAAAAAACATTTACAGCCTAGCTACAGATTGCACAACCACCTAATTGACCATCACACCCTTGGTTAAAGGGACTGACCCCGAATATTCGGTGGGTAGAATTGTAAACTCACTTTGGAGATAAACGTTGGGATTCGGGAAGCGTGGAGTCTGACCCAACTGGCAGTCAGCTGGAATCCGATGTGGGGCGAAACGTGACAACACGCGCCCTCCCTGTCTTACACGAAGCTTGTGAGGCTAGCTGGGCGAAGGCTAATCTCATCTTTTAGTAATAAGCATTTAAGTTGGTAATTAGGACGGGGTGCGAATTTAAGGCAGTTCCTTCGGGTTCCAGCTGGATCAAGCTAATTACACGTACTAGCCAATGACTGTCTAGAACCTGCTCAGGCTGATTCATAGAAAGAAAGTTTTTAATGTGACATGAACACGGCTCGGTACACCAAATCTCATAGCAGATCAAATTTATTTTTCAAGATTTTTAATAAATTGTATTATTATACTTAGTGTACGAGATCGCATAGTGACAAATCTCTCGGTTTATAGGTGTACACAAAGAATTAAGTATATCTTATGTACTAAAATATCTGAAAGTGACTTGTACCTCAGTTGGTTAAATAATTTATTTTGCACCTAATTTTCTATGCTTGATTCTTCCTTCATGTAGTTTAGATGAATTTATTGTAGATTATTCCGTCGTTTGTAATAAAAAATATTAATGAAATATCTATAGATATATTTCTAAAATGGAAGAGTAAATTGTAGTTATGGTCTCTTAGCTTTAACTCAATTAGAGCAATGGTCCCTCAACTAAAAATCCATTACATTGGTCCCCCAACTTTTCAAAACGTGCAGCTATGGTCCCTCAACTAAAAATCCATTACCATTGGTCCCTCAACTTTAATTCAACTGGAGAAATGACCCCTTAACTTTAACCCAATTGTAGCAATGGTCCTTTCAATATAACTCGTTTTGACAAAAATTTTGACATAGCTGACGAAAAGAACCATAATTATACACTTTGATGAGTTGAGAGATCCTAATTGTATAAATAGTTATTCTAACATAGCTTATTTTGAAAAAATTTTGACAAAATTGATGAGAAGGACTATAGCTACATATTTTGATAAGTTGAGAGACCAATGGTAATTAATTTTTAGTTGAGGGACCATTCGTACAATTTACTCAAAATGAAATGTTGATAAACGAAACGAAATGGGTGTACTATCTACACACCTTTTTTGTTTTTTTACTTTATAAACAATCTCTTAATTTGCGGCGTTCAGATCAACTGAATTAAAAAAGATCAAATGATAGAAATTAACAACGAATGTGTAAGAAGTAAAATGAGTGTTTGGATAGCACACCCCTAAGCAAATATCTTTCTAGGATATTTCTGAAAGGGTAATTCTAGCTAAACTAATGGGAAATAAGTACGTTAATTAACGCTTAAGTAATAATTCAATCATCAACAATATAAGTTGGTCTACAATATTTGGTTTAAAAATTTGAATACCTTTCTAAAATTTCAGAGATATTTTGATAATATCGACAATTTCGTTGAAATTTTGATATTTTGTCTAATGTCTAACACATTTAGGAGACTTCTAGAGATAATTTTTTTTTATGAAAATTTCAATAAATTCAATGCAATCTTTATCATAAGATTTTTTTCATGGTTGCTAGTCAATTTTTTATTAGTGTAATTTTGAAATTAAAAGGCAGCAAAAGCAATTTTTCTCAACTACAATGTTTTTGCATTTTTTCTTTTAAAAAAACTTATGTTGTTGAAAATGCTGGTGGGTTAGTGAATGCCCACAGTGTCTTGGTAGAGTTTTCAACGTCACATACAAACATTGTTAATGCCCATGAAAATTGGAATGGACTTTGGAAACAAAAGGAGTGTTTTTTTCAAAACATGCAATGTAAATTTTTAAATTGTAAGAACTTGTTTGTATGGAGCCGCTTTATAAATAGAGCGCTCCGATTGCAGTTAAAACATATAGAGAGAATACAGAAGGAAAGAAAGATCAATAATATCATCTATTCCTCCTCCTTTATTCGTCATCCACTTAAGTTATAATTACGGTGTGGTACTTTACATTTGCCTCGCACCTATCACTAAAAAGGTTATCTTTCTAACTGCTACCTATTTATAACACGTTATCAGCACGAGTCTCTAAAATCTAATCATTCTCTCATTTCTCTTCGCCGAACAAAAGAAAAAAAAAAAGTTTCATCTAAGGTTTTTACTGTTCATCTTCTTCCTTTGCCTCAACTGCGCGATATACTCTCGCGACGAACTGTTTGCTCCATGCCTGCTCTTAGTTCTCAACCTAACGGTTACATACATCTTTGATTTCTTGTTTGGTGTAGATATTGATTACTAACCACGTATTTATTTATGTTAATTTTACTGCAATCCAAGATGGTGCGGTACAATCGCCCATCTTGAATTGCAAATTTAATCTTACTGCGATCCAAGATGGTGCGGTATCATTGCCTATCTTGGACTGCAGATCTAATTTTACAGCAAATTTTAGGTGGAGCGGTATTATCGCCCATCCTAACCTGCATATTTAAATTTGTCTGCTGTTTAATTTCATTGCAATTTTAGGTGGTGCGGTATAATCGCCCACCCTGCTCTGTGTATTAAAATTTTTCTGCTACTTGAGTGGTGCGGAATACTCGCCCATTCTATGTTACATTATTTCAATGAGAATGGTGCGGTACAATCGCCTTCCTCATTCATCATGTAAATCTCGAGCTTGAAGTTTCGAGTGCTTGTCATTTTGGCCTGAATATCAAAATGAAAAATTTGTAAGAACCAGAAGTTTTAACACTATATTCCTCCAGGAATACATATTATTGCAAGTTCTTACATATCTTATTTTTCTTTCAGAAAAGAAAATGATGAACTTGGCAAAGCTTGATTATGCTGCCCTGGACATTACCGCGAAGAATTACCTTACCTGGGTATTGGATACCAAGATCCACTGGAAGCAGGGAATCTTGGAGATACCATCAGGGAAGAGAACAACTCATCCTCTCATGATCGAGTGAAGGCCATGATCTTTATTCGTCGCTATCTTGATGAGGCACTAAAGAGCGAATACTTAACGGTTGAAGATCCGTTAGCCCTCTGGAAGGCCTTAAGAAACATATACAATCACCAGACAACGGTGATTCTTCCAAGAGCTCGCTATGAGTGGACTCACCTAAGGATCCAAGATTTCAAGTCAATGGCTGAGTACAATTATGTGTTGTTCAGAATTACATCTCAGATGAACCTCTGTAGGGATACCATTACTGAGGAAAATATGCTAGAAAAGACTTTCAGCACATTTCATGCCTCAAACGTGCTCCTGCAACAGTAGTATAGAGTGCGAGGCTTCACTGAATACAACCAGTTGATATCTGTGCTCCTGGTAGCTGAACAAAACAATGAGCTCCTGATGAAAAACCGTCATTCCCGACCTACTGGATCTGCACCATTCCTAGAAATGAATGCTGCTTCCTTAGAAGTGAACACCACATCCTCTGGTGGCGATAATCATAAACGAGGAAGTGGCCACAAGCGAGGTCGATAGAACAGAAAAGGCAGGAACCATGGTGGTCAGTTTCACAACCAGGTTTCGAGGCATAATTCATGCCCGAGCTTTAAAAATGTGAATCGCCACAAAGGCAAAGCTTATATGAACAATGCTCCCAGTAACTCTGAAGAAGCCTGCCATAGGTGTGGTGGCAATGGGCATTGGGCGCATACTTGTCGTACCCCAAAACATCTGGTGGATCTATGTCAAGCCTCCCTCAAGGAGAAGGATGTCGAGACCAATTTTCTCGACCAGGCTAAACCAATGGAAATACCTGATCCAGTGTGTGATTTATCAGGACAGTTGAACACAACCCACCTAGATGCTTCCGACTTTATTGTGGAAATGGGAAATGAAGTATACCGATCTGACTGAATTGTTTATGTTTAATGTACTTTTATTATGTTGAACTTGTAGTTTAAAACTAGTTTTTCAGATTCAATAAAAGTGGCATTTAAATTTCATGTTATAACTTGCTTTTAACTCTGATTCCCTTACTCAGAGAGCATGGATAAAAACTGTGGTCATTCTCAAAACATGAGAAATGGAGAAGATATTTGTCTTGCAGACTGCATAACAACGCATACAATGCTTCGAGATCGAAAGTATTTTTCAAGATTGATGCTTACAAAAGTAAGGGTAACAACAATATCAGGACCTTCAGATGTAATTGAAGGCTTAAGGAAAGCCCATATTATGATACCAAATGGAACAATATTGTCCATACAGAATGCGTCGTACGCTACTCGATCTACTCGAAATTTGTTGAGTTTCAAAGACATACGTTTAAATGGATACCACATTGAAACGAAAAGTACAGAAAATGTGGAGTATCTATGCATTACCTCCAATGATACCCAGAAGCGTATATTGGAGAAGTTGCGTGGTTTGTCGAGTGGATTGTATTATACATACATAAGGACAATTGAATCACATACTGTCATGAACCAGAAGTTCATTGATTCAAAAGTCTACATGCTTTGGCATGACCGTCTGGGTCATCCAGGATCCACCATGATGCGTAGGATCATTACCAACTCTAATGGACATCGATTATTGAGCAGACATATTGCTATCTCAAATGATAACCCTTGCAAAGCTTGTTCTCAATGGAAGTTGGTAATTAGACCATCACAACTAAAGGTTGATGCTGAATCCCCATCATTTCTGCAAAGAATTCAAGGCGATATTTGTGGGCCTATTCAACCGTCTTGTGGACCATTTCGATATTTTATGGTTTTGGTTGATGCATCTACCCGATGGTCATATGTTTGGCTTTTATCTACTCGGAATGTAGTTTTTGCGAGACTTCTTACTCAGATAATTAAATTATGAGCACAGTTCCCATATTACCCCATTAAGTTAATCTGACTTGATAACGCTGGTGAATTTACGTCTCAAACTTTTGATGATTACTGCATGACATTGGGCATTGATGTTGAACATTCTGTTCCTCATGTCTATACTTAAAATGGTTTAGCAGAAGCATGCAACTTCAGTTAATAGCCCGCACTCTGCTCATGAAAACAAAATTACCAGTCTCTGCATAGGGACATGCCATTTTACATGCTACATCATTGGTTCGATTGAGACTTATAGCCAACCACCAATACTCCTCAGTACAACTTGTGTTTGGACATCAGCCAAACATTTCACATTTACGAGTTTTTGGTTGTGCTGTTTATGTGCCTATTGCACCGCCGCAACGCACTAAAATGGGACCTCAGCGAAGACTGGGAATTTATGTGGGTTTTGATTCACCATCTATCATTAGATATTTGGAACCCTTGACAGGTGATATGTTTACAGCTCGTTTTGTTGATTGTCACTTTTGATGAGATAGTCTTCCCGTCGTTAGGGGGAGAAAAGATCGTTCCAAAAGAACGAAAAGAGCTGACATGGGTTGTTCCCACATTATCTCATTTTGATCTACATAGCATTCAATGTGAAAATGAGTGAAAAGGATAGTTCATCTTCGAAGCATTGCCAATCAAATGCCAGATGCATTTGATGATGCTATGAAAGTGACAAAATCACATATACCAGCTGCAAACGCACCTGCAATAATTGATGTCCCTGTTGGACAAAAATAAAGTGGCAGCGAATGATTCATCTGGTGCACGCCTGAAGCGTGGTAAACCCCCACGTTCAAAAGATTCAACCATTCGAAAGAGAAAGACGAGGGCATAACTGAATCCAAATGAAATCATTCAAGAAGAATGAATGAATGACAAATCCACAATTCATGATTCTGTACTTCTAGAAAAAGGAAATGTCCTTGATGAGACACATGTCCCTGAAGAGACAGAAGTACATAAAAGTAAAGAAATCTCCATAAATTATGCTTGTACTAATGAATTGTGGGACCGAAATGAAATAATCATCGACGACATGTTTGCATTCGCAGTAGCCACTGAAATCATATTAAGTGATGATCTTAAGCCCCGCTCTGTTGATGAATGCAAATAGAGACAAGATTGGCCTAAATGGAAAGATGCAATCTAGGTAGAATTAAATTCCTTGGAAAGGCGAAATGTTTTTGGACCAGTAGTCCAAACCCCACCTGTAAACCCCGTGGGTTACAAATGGCTATTCACAAGGAAACGCAATGAGAAAAACGAGATTGCAAGATATAAAGCACGACTCGTTGCACAAGGTTTTTCTCAAAGACCTGGAATTGATTATGAAGCGACATACTCTCCTGTAATGGACACAATTACGTTTCGTTACTTAATAAGTTTAGTGGTTTCAGAAAAGCTTGACATGAGACTTATGGATGTCATCATCGCGTATCTATATGGAGAATTAGATACTGACATATATATGAAAGTCCCATAAGGACTTAAGTTGCCTAAAACAACTAACAAACCATGAGGTATGCTCTCAATCAAATGAAGGCGATCATTGTATGGGCTGAAACAATTTGGATGAATGTGGTATAATCGTCTTAGTGAATATTTGATCAAAAAAGGATACATCAACAATGTCATTTGCCCTTGTGTGTTCATGAAGAAATCCAATTCTGGATTTGCTATAGTGGCAGTATATGTTAATGATATGAACCTAGTTGGAATTCCTGAAGAGCTCAATAAAACTGCTGAATATTTGTAAAGTGAATTTGAAATGAAAGACCTTGGGAAAACAAAATTTTGTCTCGGCCTGCAGATCAAGCATTGTGCTAGTGGAATTTTGGTCCATCAATCAGTTTATATTGAAAAAATCCTGAAGCGATTTGGCATGGACAAGACTTATCCACTCAACACGCCAATGGTCGTTCGTTCTCTGGACATTAAGAAAGACCCATTCCGTCCAAAAGTACCATATCTGAGTGCAATAGGTGCTTTATTGTATTTAGCACAATGTACTAGACCAAATATAGCTTTTTCAGTTAACTTGTTAGCAAGGTATAGCTCTGCTCCAACAACTCGTCATTGGAAGGGTATCAAAGATGTATTGCGATACATTCGAGGGACAACAGACATGGGTCTCTTCTACTCAAAGGACTCCACAAATGACCAGGTTCTTGTTGGATATGCAAATGCTGGATATGTGTTCAAGAATGGAGATACAGCAATCTCATGGCCCTCAACAAAGCAAACATTAGTTGCTCCATCGTCAAATCATTCAGAAATACTTGCTTTACATAAAGCAAGTCGTGAATGTTCTTGGTTAAGATCAATGATCCATCATATTCGGAATTCATGTGATCTAACTTCAAAGACAGACACTCCAACTATCATTCATGAAGATAATGCAGCTTGTGTTGCCCAAATGAAGGAAGGATTCATCAAGGGTGATAAGGCTAAACACATATCTCCAAAGTTTTTCAGTGCACATGAGCTTCAAAAGGCTAAAGTTATTGAAGTGAGACAAATCCGTTCTAATGAAAATCTGGCAGACTTGTTCACCAAATCCCTACCAAAGTGCACGTTTCAAAAGTTAGTGCAAAGTATCAGATTACGTCGACTTACCAAACAGCTAAATTTGGAGAATGCGGAATCAGGGGAAGATATATATCAGGGGGAGCATCCATGATACATGCATGTTGTACTCTTTTTCCTTCGATTAGGATTTTTCCCACTGGGTTTTTCCTATCAAGGTTTTAATGAGGCAACATAAGCATACTTAACACTATATCAACAATCCAGGTAAAGTTGTACTCTTTTTCCTTTGCTATGGTTTTTTCCCACTGGGTTTTTCTAAGCAAGGTTTTAACAAGGCAACTGATATTGATATGTGGGCATCCAAGGGGGAGTGTTGAAAATGCTGGTGGGTTAGTGAATGCCCACAGTGTCTTGGTAGAGTTTTCAATGCCACATATAGACATTGTCAATGCCCATGAAAATTGGAATAGACTTTGGAAACAAAATGAGTGTTTTTTCAAAACATGCGATGTAAATTTTCAAATTGTAAGTGACACACCTCGTCCCAAAGAGGGCATGCTGGCCGTCACGTGAGAGTGACGTAACCATGTGCACAGTGCGGAAGCTAAGAAAATAATTTGAAATACGAAGAACTAAAAACCGAAACACTAGCAATACTAGCTAAGAAAAGATGCTAGTACAAGTCTAGGTGTATAAATACACATTCAGATCAATAAGAACTTCTAGTTGCAGTCAAGGGCAATTACTAAGATATAACACCCGAAGGTGAATCCTACTTTTGTGAATTCTGTCAGAACACCGTTGGGTCCCTCGTGGCCACCAAAGCACTGCTACCTAGAACCTGGAGGGGAGAAAAACAAAACGCGTGAGTGGGAGAAAACAAATCTTTTCAAAACCTTTTCTCTTTTGAAAGGTTCTAACCCCTCGCCGTAAAACTTGTATAATTTCTCGGAAAAATAGCATATATACATATATACTCATGTCAACTCATAACTCAAAATCATGCCAAAAGTAGTGATATGCAAGGTATATGCCATGCCAAATATATCTCATCAAATTACATAACTATATCAGGTGAAAACTCATCACAGATGATAACATGTACACCGAGTGATCAGCTCGGCTGAACTATAACTCATAATCAATCTCATCATATCTCATCTGCACACACACACACACACACACACATATATATATATATATATCCTGCACAAGAGTCGGAACCACCTCACATGGTCTCACCGACAAGACTGGGTGTAAATAAATACGCTCTAGTGCTATGATCACGTGAAGACTGAGCGTTAATCGCTGGTCACCGACGAGTCGAACCCACTTATAGTGGTCTATTCGATAGGACTGAGCACCTAACTTGGATCCAAGGTGAGCGTGTGGTGCGAGAGGTGAACATCACGTGAAAGACTGAGCCCTGGCCTTGGGCGGGAGCATTAACACCGGGGTGCAGGTTTATGAGCTTTCAACACATCTCAGATAATCATCATTTCATATTAATCATTCTCTATCATCAATGTATACTCACCTGATACTTGCCTGTGCGTCCACAGCACCAATTACCATTTTGTAGAACTATTAATGCATGAATAAAATAGATATATACTTTGCATGGCATATCATATCACATTTCATATCACATTTCACTTAAAATTGATTTTCTGGGAAAAATCTCATTTATATAGGTATATACGCAAAACAAAAGCCCACTCACAGATAAGTCGAAGGGTCACAACCCCGAGCCTCAATCGATGGCGCTCGTCCTCAAGATAGATCTCGCCTGTAAGAGAATTAACGAAATAAACGTCAATTAAGTGCACATAACCAACTTTAGCTAATAACTTCTTATATATTGCTCAAATTGGGTATATGAATATACCACAGAGACCTACTCATCCTCAGAATCATCCCCATATTTTTAAAATAATTTTCTGACCACCCACGCGCCGCCACGCACCGGCCGAGGCACGGCCAGACGCGCGGGCACATGCCAGGCACACTAACAGTGTCAGTTAACGCCGTCAGGAATATTCTGTCCAAAAGTAAGTATATTCCGTTAAAACTAACTTGACGCCGTTTGGTTCCGTTAAGAATATTCCGTCAACTTGACAGAATATTCCCCTTTATTCTCCGGCGCTCCTCTGGTACCGTCGCCGTTGCAGGAAACTGGAAAATTCTTTAAAACCTTATATCTTCTTCATTTTTGCACCAAAATTCATGAAACCAGTACCAAATCAAAGCTCTTAACCAAGGTATTAAATATCAGTAATATCGGAAATATCGGTAGTCTGAAAACACGGAAATATCGATGGAAATATCGGGATAATATCGATATCGATAAAAATTATATGGAAACCACGGAAATTGTAAGAAAAACTTGGAAATTTTTATTGAAACTTTGCAGAATGTTTATTTAGTCAATTATCTATTAGTTTATCACAAAAAATTGGAAGGAAATGCATTGCATGATGGATTTAACATTATCAAGTTGATTATATAGCGAGCTGACAAATATTGTGAGTGTAGAAAATATGTAGTAATTAATGAAAGAAGTTTAAACACACCATAATCATTTATATGTAATGAATTAGTACAATATTTTACACTTTATACATTGCATGGTAAGATACATAGTGACTTAGTACCACATAGAGTTCCTATGAGGTTCAAATTTTTCACTATCTTCATCATCTCTATGTGTAGAGTGAGTGTATTGTGAAGAGTAGTTATCAAATGATAAATCCCCAAAATAGTTTTGCATGTAATTGTTAACATGCCACCCATATGGATCCGAGATTGGTTGACGTTGTCCATAAGCAAAATCATTTGAAGATTGAGTCTCGGATTCTTTCCATGAGTCGCTCGATTCCATCCCAACAGGAATGGGATATGAAGGGTAGGGAAATGGTTGATTATGAGTATAACCATAGTTACTACCTCCCACTCCAACAGAGTCTGAAGTTCTAGATAACGAGTCATCTTCTTGACTTGACAAAATCCCCTTGCCTCTTTCTCTACGAGTATAGTCCTTCCCTATGGCACCAATTCCTGGTCCTGCCCGCCTACTGCCATGGTCATCATCCTGTGTTGCATGCGTGAAGTTTGCCTCACCAGTGAAGGGGCTCATAAATTCGGGAGGTGGTCCATAATAGTTTCCATATCCACCACCACTACCTCCAGCTCCACTATATCCTTCATCATTCCCACCTCCGGTGGTAGGTGAGTCTCCTGATCTTGTACTAGAGCTATCATTAGTATCAGCACGATGTTGTGGTTGTGTAGGATTGGAAGAAGGTGGAATTCCAGTGTTTCTTGGTCTGGGGCGCAAAAGTTCTTCCAAAGAGTCAGCACTGCTAGATCCCACCTCCTCCTCTAATACTCTTTCTACATTTATCCCTTCATTACGTGCTTCTTCAGCAACTCTGGGAGCTGGGTTGCCTTCATCATCATCTAAATGAAGAGGTCTAATCCACTGATAAAGTTGGTTACCCTTTTTAAACTTACCTTAAATATGGAACCCTTTGTGTTCAAGCTCTGTAATATATCTGGAATGGCTTTGAAAGAGGTAAGGGAAGAAGTAGAAACGAAAATACTCTGAATAGCTTTGATAAAAATGTGAAATAATATATGTTTGGAATGGCTCTGCCAGACATAGAAATAAGGTATTTGAAAACTGAAACTAGTGATGCAAACTTGCTGATGGCTGCCAATCAGATCAATCAGATAAAATCGTACGCACACATGCACAAAATTGTACACAAAACCATGTGCCAAAACCATGGTTTCCTACAAAACCTTGTCCCAAAACCGTATGTGGCTGTGTGCCACAGTCAGGCGCTGTCCACTCCCCCCGTTACCCACCCCTTCTCCCCAACTCAGATTCTTCTTTCCCCAGACAGAGAAAATCTTCAGAAAAATCTTTGGACCCCCAGAAGATCAATCACCTCTGTCTGTTCCCCCCCTGCGGCGCGCCGCGCGTAACCTACCCCCTCCCCGGCGCGCGGCCTTCCTCTTCTCTCGCAGGTCCCTCCGCACGTCCGCGTCCCCTGCCTTTACTCCCCCCGCCCCCAACACCCCTCCTCTCAACGAAGAAGAAGCACAGACCCAGAAGAAGGAGCAGAAGCAGATCCCTCACCGCACAAAACAGACCCTTCCTTCCTGGGATGCGCCGGATCCTCCCCCCCCAGATTCTTCCTTCCCTTCCCTTTCCTCCCCCCAGAACGCCTTCATCCAGTGGGACATTTTCAGGGCCCCTTTTCGCACCCCCCAAACGCACAGATGGGGTCTCCTCTGGGATGGCTTCCTGTTCTTACCCCCACTTCTCTGTGTCCTTTCTAAAATATCGCGATAATATCGTAAAATCGCGATATTATCGATATTATCGATAATATCGCAATATTTTGACGAAAACTAGTTGGATAGTAATTAAAATATCGGTACCCTAAAAAACCGATAATATCGGCGATATTTCGCCGATATTATCGGCATTTTGTTCCTTGCTCTTAACTTGTAGAACATTTCCTTACCTGTTTAAAGCCCCAAAGATCACGGGATCTCGCCGGAGAAATTCGAGAAAAACCGACCAAACTTGAAACTCACGATCCCGAGGTCCAATTTATTCCAACGAACAACTCCGAGCCTCTTGAGGACGATCTAAAGCTCCCTATAGGCTTGAAATGCTCTAAAACTTCCACATTCACGTGTGCATGAACAGTACCTCAAAACTGGGCTTCGGGTTTCCCGGGTTTTCGAAGGTTTCACGACCAGAAAATGGTATGGATGCACTCGTGACAATGAGGTGAAGATGATGGTGTTAAACACAAGCTCGATCTATGCTCGAGAGGGTTAGTTGTAGATTCATCCGTACAATTGTACGGATTTTCAGAAAAATCCAAGAGGGAGGGGAGAGAGAGAGAGCACGAGAGAGAGAGAAAAAGGGTGTTGGTGTGTGTGTGGTCCACGTGGGTCACCAATCACCACAATCCATTTTCTAATTTCTTATTAGGTCCAAAACATTAGGACCTACAATAATTGGCCCGAACCTTTAGCCCAAAACGCAAACACAATCAAACGCCCAAAGGCATTTTCGTCTCTTCACATCAACGATAAATTATTCCGGGACGGGCTGATATGATCTACCCACCTTATAAAAATTTCGTGCTTGGAAGTTACATAACCGAAAATAGGGGTGGGTTCGGTTCCGTTCCGTTCGGTTTGGTTTTTGGCCGAAACCGAAAACTAAACCGAAATTACTGTTCGGTTCTGTTCGGTTCGGTTTTTTTTCGATTTTTTTCAGTTCGGTTTTTTTCGGTTTTGGATTTTTTCGGTTCGGTTTCAGTTCGGTTCGGTTTTTTCCATTTATTTTTTATTTTTTATTTTTAAATCTGGAGGTAGCCAAAGAAGAAGAGCAAAGGAGAAATTGTTGCCATCTTGGTCCGTCAGAGAGCAAATCCCAATAAGGAACCGAGCTTGCTCTTCTTTCTTCATCGATTTCAATTGGTTTTCTTTTCTCACAGACAAATCATCAGACAATAATTATAAAGAAAATCTGAAGGAAATCTGCTACCAACAAATTATCAAACAATAATTATAAAGAAATATGTTCTTGCTTTGTTCCCGAGATCCCTCTTTTGCATCGGGAATAAAGATGGTGGATTGGGGGCAATCCTACCGAAACCGAGAGCAAAGCCACTGGTCACAAAATGGTTTAACATCAAGAGCAAAGCCGAGGACTTCGATGCAGACGACGACGCCGTTTACGGAGGTCATTGTCACATACATGCATTGATTTGTATTTTATAAAAGTTTGGGATTTCTGATTTGGGAACCTTGGATTTTACATCAAGATAAAAAAATGGGATTTCTCTGCATTTTTAGATTCTTCTTTGCTCTGAACACTCTTGCATTGCTCTAATCTGCATCACTGCAATTTTGGGTACATAAAATTTCAGATTTTAATGAACCCTGCAGCTTCAAGATCTGCCATGTAGAGAGGGAGGTATGCACAATCAAGAAAAGCAAAACAGGTGCAGCATAACCCTCAGATGTCAATATGGAAAACCCCAAAATATGAACAACATGCAAAACCCCAACAAAATAATTAAAAGAAAAACCCATTTTAATTTAGCAAAATCACAATATAAATCATATTCGTTTTGATTCGAAAATTACCTGTGAGAGATCGGAAAATCCGGATTAGAATCTTCCAATTTGGAGGGGTGCCGATTCGAAATGGGCGGGGGAAAATCATGGTTTGAAAGAAGGAATCCGCGAGGAGGATAGGAGAAGACTGGAGAGTGGAGAAAGAGTGATTTGGAGGAAGAGAATAAGGAGAGAGAGAGAGAGATTGAGGAAGCAGAGACCAAAGAGGAAGAACGGAGAGGAGGGGAGAGAGAGAGTGTTTGAGAAAACTGAAGATGTGAAATGGGACGGCTAGGGTTTGTAAGCTTTAGAAAGTTTATAAAGCATTAAAGATTAGAATACCTATAAATATTATACTTGTACAATTATAGCAACACCAAGCCTGCGGTCAAGTTGGCTTGAAGCAGCTATCCCCAACCTGGAGGGAAGGGGTTCGAATCCTCACACCACCAGGTTTTCAGTATTTACATATGATTTTCATATTTCGGTTCGGTTCGGTCCGGTTCGGTTTTCGGACCACCAAAACCGAAACCGAACCAACCAGCTTCGGTTCGGTTCGGTTTGACAGTTTCGTTTCGATTTTTTTTTCGGTTCGGTTTTTTTCGGTCTCGGTCTGGTTTTCGGTCCAGTTTTTTTCGGTTTTCGATTTTTCCAACCCACCCCTAACCGAAAACATCCACTAGTACTCATAAAATAACCTTGGGTACATCTCTCTCATCCGTTTCTCTGTTTCCCAAGTAGCTTCTTCCACTGAATGATTCTCCACAACACTTTGACAAATGCACTGTCTTATTCATCAAAATCTTATCTTTCCAATTCAACATCGTCACTAGCTCCTTATCATAAGTCAAATCCAAATAAATTTCCAATGGTTGAGGAAGAATCACATGCGACGGATCTAAGACATAATGACGAAGCATCGACCATGGAACACATCGTGCACTTCGACAACTCTGGAGGCAACTCAAGCCTGTAAGCAGCTTCATCGACTCGCTCGGTGATCACATAAGGTCTGATGTATCTAGAACTTAGCTTGCCTCTCTTTCCAAACCGAACCACACCTTTCTGAGGTGATAACTTCAAAAATACTCAATCACCTACATAATACATTCTATCAGTGGCAAGTCTGTCTGCTAAGCTCTTTTGTCGATACTGGGCCGCTTCCAAGTTAGACTTAATCACTTGAACATTTTGAGTAGTCTCATCCACAATCTCAGGGCCTACCAAAACTCTTTCACTGACCTCTGACCAACATAAAGGTGTACGACAAACTCTGCCATAAAGCGCCTCAAATGGTGCCATACCAATACTCGAATGAAAACTGTCGTTGCAGGCACATTCCATCAAATCCAACCGCTTATGCCAAGCGTCACCAAACTGTAATACTGAAGATCTCAGCATATCCTCCAAAGTCTGAATGGTCCTCTCTGACTATCCGTTTGTTTGAGGATGATATGATGTACTGTAAAGTAATCTTGTATCCAAAGCCTCCTGAAACACTATCCAAAACTTAGGAGTAAGCCTAGGATCACAATCCGATACAATACTCACAGGAACTCTATGATACTTCACAATCTCTGAGATAGACAATCTAGTTAATCGACTTAAAGAATACTTCTCCCTCACTGG
The DNA here is from genome assembly GCA_024362995.1 of Heteromeles arbutifolia. Classification (NCBI taxonomy): domain Eukaryota; kingdom Viridiplantae; phylum Streptophyta; class Magnoliopsida; order Rosales; family Rosaceae; genus Heteromeles; species Heteromeles arbutifolia. The sequence goes on along the minus strand of JANCRC010000013.1, from coordinate 24,278,397 downwards.
AACAAAATGAGCTGATTTAGTAAGCCGATCAACTATCATCCAAATACCATTATAACCATTCAGTGTACGAGGAAACTTGTATACAAAATCCATAATAATATTTTCCCATTTCCACTGTGGAACGGGAAGTGATTGTGTCAATCCAAAAGGCTTCTTTCTTTCCGCTTTAACCTGCTGACAAAGGCAACCTACTTACATACTCAGCAATTTCTCTTTTTCATACCCGGTAAATAATAAAAATGGTCGAATGGTATGATACATCGAAGTTCCTCCTAGATGCATTACATAAACTGAACAATGTGCTTCATCCAAAATTTCTTTCTTCAATTCCAAAATTATTCGGCACATACATTCTCCCTTCTTGCATAAACCTGCCATCTGATTCTCTAACTCTTAAGTCTTTCTTTTTCCCTTGATTCCTTAAATGAATTAGCTCTTGAATTTCCTCATCATTAATCTGTGCCTCGAGCACTTGATTAATTGATACTGGCCTGACTTGAAAACTAGTAAGCAAGGCTACTTCTCGTTTTTCTATTTCCAATTCCACTCCAGTATACCTCAAATCCGCAAGAAGAGGAACATGGCAAGCACATAAAGCATTAATCCGACATTAATCCGACCTTGGGATTTCCTACTCAAGCACCAGCCACTACGTTTGCACGATCACCCTGGTCGCGCAATCATAATCACTAAGCAACTCAATCCATCTTCGTTGCCTAAGATCAAAATCTCTCTGAATAAACAGATATTGGAGACTATCTATAAAAATCTTGCATTTCTCACCTTAAAGATAATGTCTCCAAATCTTCAAAGCAAAGATGATAGCCATTAATTCCAAATCATGAATAGAGTCATTCATCTCATAAGGTTTCAATTGCCGTGAAGCATAGGCAATCACCCTTCCATGTTGCATTAACATACATCCTAGACCATTCAAAGAAGTGTCACTATAGACCACATAATTACTGCTATCATCTAGGAATGCTAAAATAAGTGCATGAGTGAGAAAATACTTCAGTTGCTGAAAACTTTGCTTACAATTTTCATCCCCCTCAAACTTAACCTCTTTCCTCGTCAATCTTGTCAATGGCAAAGTAATGATTGAAAAATCCTTAATAAACCGTCTATAGTAGCCTGCTAAGCCAAGAAAACTCCGAACCTCAGTCATGGTTCGCGATTGTTCCAAATTCTCCACTGCTGCTACCTTTTAAGGATCCACTTGAATACCTTAAGCAGATATCACATGTCCCAGAAATGCCACTTGATTCATCCAGCATTGGCATTTACTGAACTTGGCATACCACCGATGTTCCCTCAATTTCTTTAATACCAATTTAAGATATCTAGCATGCTCTGCTCTAAACTTAGAGTACACCAGAATATCGTCAAAGAAAACAATAACAAACTTGTCTAGATATTCCTGGAGTACTTCATTCATCAAATCCATAAAAGCAGCATGCGCATTCGTCAATCCGAATGGCATCACCAAAAACTCATAATGACCATAATGGTTCCTGAAAGTTATCTTAGGAACATCCTCCTTGATGATCTTCAACAGTTAATAACCAAACCTCAATTCAATCTTTGAAAACACACAGGCACCTCTAAGCTGATCAAACGATTATCAATGCGCGGCAATGGATAACGGTTCTTAATCGTTACCCGATTCAATTACCTATAATAAATGCATAGCCTTAAGGTCTCGTCTTTCTTCCTCACAAACAAAATTGGGCTCCCCAAGGTGACGTACTAGGTTGAATGAAACCTTTATCAACCAATTCCTGCAACTGAATTTTTAATTCCCTTAACTCAGCATGAGCCATTCTATAATATAAGATATGTACCTGGAGATAAATCAATAGTGAACTCCTCATCTTTGCTCGCGGCAATCCAGGTAACTCGTTCTGACATACAATAGGAAAATGTCTAACCACCTTTACATCTTCCACACTACTCAGAGCAACATCATTCAACACCACATGAGCTAAGTATCCTTGGCAGCCTTTCGATAACCATTTTTTTGCTCCCATAGCAGAATTAACGGCATGCCTCACTTCACTTTGCTCAACCACAAAAGTAACCTCTGGTAATCCAAGACGATGGAAAGTAACTGATTTCCCGTAGCAATCTATCTGGCATGATCATACTGCAACCAATCTGTGCCTAGAATAACATCGAAATCCACCATATCTAACGGAATAAAATTCATTGCCATAACTACATCTTCTACCACCACTGAACACTCTGAATAAACACGATACTAACATATAATGACCTCCCTGATTACTTGCTTAACGAATCCCAATGGATAAGTTATTAATATTACGGTCTGCAGCCTACGATATCGATAACTCACTGTTGTCTCGATAAGTAAGTAACAATTCTCGAGGGTGCAATATTACCATTTTGCCCCTAATTGGGAAATACATATATATGCCTAGATTGTGCTCATTTAATACTTTCTTTACAACATCGTCAAGAACATATAATTTCTGCATCACAATCAATAACTCTAGTAAAGTGACCAAAAATGTTTAGTGTACCCATAATCAAGTTCGAATGATTCTGAGCATCTTGTGGTGATACGTTAACACGTCCCTGAGCTTGTTGTTGTCCCCCACGACCTCTATTAGTTTAAATATCTCACCCTTGCTCACCACAGCCTATCTGACCAACTATTAGATCCAGGAACCTGCTGAATCGGCGCTAGTGGTGGCAAGAAGACTGCTGGGCATCTACTGATTTTAGGGACAATTTGCAGCTCTATGTCCCATTTATCCTCATATAAAGCATCCAATGTTTCCCGCCTACATTCTCCAAAATGTCTATTACTGCACCTACGACACAAAGGTACATTTCCTCTACCAGCATCTCTCTGCCTTTATAATCTAGAATCTAAGTAAATCTACCACCTCGCCTTTGACCAGTGGCACTAAAACCTTAGCTTGAAGAACTCGAACTAGCTTCACTTCTTTTGAAGCTTTGAGTTTTTCGAGGTCCCTAAGATGACTGACATTTACCTTGGTCATCTTTCCTCTTATTCACATTCTTTTCCTTCTTCTTCTTTACTCTCGCTGGGCATATTCTCTACAATCCTCAGCAAAATCTCGTAAAACTCTTAGTAAGAAGTACTATGAATAGTGGTCACCTCAAAACGCCACTTCTTTTTAGTATCCAGCTTAAAACGACATAACATTTCCGCCGGATTAGCAGCAACATCCGGATGATAACGAAACAAGTCCGTAAACCTTCTGTAATACTCATTAGTTGTCCTTTTTCCTTGTCTCAAATTTGTAAATTCTTGTTTCTTACCATCAATATATGCCGGAGGAATAAACCTTTTCTCTTAAACAATTCTTTAAACAACTCTTAATCAGCTGTTTCCTCCGGTGACATCGTATAAGACTACTGTCTCCACCAAGATGTAGATTCAATACTCGAAAACCAGGGAGTTGTCTCGACCCACCTTTCAAAAAGAAGATTTCCTTAACTTGCATCACATGAAAGGTATTTTCAACATGATTGAGCCATCGCTCTGCTCCCTCAGGTTCTTCATTTCTCATCAAATGATTCAGCTTTAACTCATAACAATCTCAAGAGAAGTCTTTTGAATAATAGACTGAATCACAATAGCAATAGCTTTCCTTAACTATGCTATATCAGAAAACTAGACTCATCTGAACGACGTGGCTCTCTACGAGACGGTATAATTCTAACAGGAGACACTAGAAAATTCTCAAGATATACAGGACTGCAACCTAGGCTCTGATACCAACTGACACACCCCGTCCCAAAGAGGGCATGCTGGCCGTCATGTGAGAGTGAAGTAACCATGTACATAGTGCGGAAACTAAGAAAATAATTAGAAATACGAAGAACTAAAAACCGAAACACTAGCAATACTAGCTAAGAAAAGATGCTAGTACAAGTCTAGGTGTATAAATACACATTTAGATCAATAAGAACTTCTAGTTGCAGTCAAAGACAATTACTAAGATATAACACCCGAAGGTGAATCCTACTTATGTGAATTTTGTCAGAACACCGTTGGGTCCCTCGTGGCCACCAAAGCACGGCTACCTAGAACCTGGAGGGGCGAAAAACAAAACACGTGAGTGAGCAAAAACAAATCTTTTCAAAACCTTTTCTCTTTTCAAAGGTTCTAACCCCTCGCCGTAAAACCTGTATAATTTCCCAGAAAAATAGCATATATACATATATACTCATCTTAACTCATAATTCAAAATCATGCCAAAAGTAGTGATATGCAAGGTATATGCCATGCCAAATATATCCCATTAAATTTGCATAACTATATCAGGTGAAAACTCATCACAGATGATAACATGTCCACCGAGTGATCAGCTCGGCTGAACTATAGCTCATAATCAATCTCATCATATATATATATATATATATATATATATATCCTGCACACGAGTCGGAACCACCTCACGTGGTCTCACTGACAAGACTGTGTGTAAATAAATACGCTTTAGTGCTACGATCACGTGAAGACTGAGCGCTAATCGCGGGTCACTGGCGAGTCGAACCCACCTATAATGGTTTATTCGACAGGACTGAGCACCTAACTTGGATCCAAGGTGAGCGTGTGGTGCGAGAGGTGAACATCACGTGAATGACTGAGCTCTGGCCCTGGGCGGGAGCATTAACACCGGGATGCAGGTTTATGAGCTTTCAACACATCTCAGATAATCATCATTTCATATTAATCATTCTCTATCATCAATGTATACTCACCTAATACTTGCCTGTGCGTCCACAGCACCAATTACCATTTTATACAACTACTGATGCATGAATAAAATAGATATATACTTTGCGTGGCATATCATATCACATTTAACTTAAATTGATTTTATGGGAAAAATCTCATTTATATAGGTATATACGGAAAACAAAAGCCCACTCACAGATAAGTCGAAGGGTAACAACCCCCGAGCCTCAATCGATGGTGCTCGTCCTCAAGATAGATCTCGCCTATATGAGAAATAACGAAATAAACGTCAATTAAGAGCACATAACCAACTCTAGCTAATAACTTCTCATATATTGCTCAAATTGGGTATATGAATATACCACAGAGGCCTACTCATCCTCAGGATCATCCCCATATTTTTAAAATAATTTTCCGACCACCCACGCGCCGGCCAAGGCACGGCCAGACGCGCCGCCCATGCGCGGGTAAGTGCCAGGCACACTGACAGCGACATTTAACGCCGTCAGGAATATTCCGTCCAAAAGCAAGTATATTCCATTAAAACTAACCTGACGCCGTGAGGTTCCGTTAAGAATATTCCGTCAACTTGACAAAATATTCCTCTTTCTTTTCCGGCGCTCCTCGGGTACCGTCCCCGTCACCGAAAACTAGAAAATTCTTTAAAACCTTATATCTTCTTCATTTTTGCACCAAAATTCATGAAACCAATACCAAATTAAAGCTCTTAACTTGTAGAACATTTCCTTACCTGTTTAAAGCCCCAAAGATCACGGGATCTCGCTGGAGAAATTCGAGAAAAATCGGCCAAACTTCAAACTCACGATCCCGACGTCCAATTTCTTCTAACGAACTACTCCGAGCCTCATGAGGACGATCTAAAGCTCCCTATAGGCTTGAATCCTCTAAAACTTCCACATTCACGTGTGCATGAACAGTACCTCAAAACTGGGCTTCGGGTTTCTCGGGTTTTCGAAGGTTTCACGACCAGAAAATGGTATGGATGCACTCGTGACAATTTGGTGAAGATGATGGTGTTAAACACAAGCTCGATCTATACTCGAGAGGGTTGGTTGTAGATTCGTCTGTACAATTGTACGGATTTTCAGAAAAAGCCGAGAGGGAGGAGAGAGAGAGAGAGAGCACGGAGAGAGAGAAAATGGGTGTTGGTGTGTGTGTGGTCCACGTGGGTCACCAATTACCACAAACCATTTTCTAAGTTTTTATTGAGTCCAAAACATTAGGACCTACAATAATTGGCTCGAACCTTTAGCCCAAAACGCAAACACAATCAAACGCCCAAAGGCATTTTCGTCTTTTCACATCAACGATAAATTATTTCGGGACGGGCTGTTACAGTAAGAACTTGTTTGTATGGAGCCGCTCTATAAATAGAGCGCTTTGACTGCAGTTAAAAACATATAGAGAGAATACAGAAGGAAAGAAAGATCAATAATATCATCTATTCCTCCTCTTTTATTTGTCATCCACTTAAGTTATAATTACGGTGTGGTACTTTACATCTGCCTCGCACCTATCACTAAAAATGTTATCTCTCCAACTGCTACCTATTTATAACATATGTCATATTGTCAATGTTTCATTCATTGTTATAAAGTACAAACAACAACGAATATAACAGAGAAAATATAATTCAAATTCTCAGTACTGTTGTATCAAAAGTCAACTTTTCCCACCTTGCAAGAAAATTTTCATTAGGGTTTAGGGCTCCCTAAAAACATTTCATTAGATTTTAGGGGCTTCCAATTTTCCGGTTAAATTTCAGAAAGCACTAGAAAATTAGCTTAGGAGCTCCCTAAAAATATTTCCTCACTGATGCATTATTTGTTGATTTTGGAGTTTGTAGAAGTTTCGAAAGTAGCTTTATGTTTTTTGGCGAGCTTCTCGTACTTTATATTTTAACTAATATTTAAATTGATATTAATATATTAGTTGATATTTCTTAAAAATTTTGCTATTTGCTACTTGTATAGAGCATATGTGGTCATTGACTTCACACGTAAACCAATCTGCTCTGATACCATGAAAAAAAATTAAGGTTCCACCACTGTCAACCAATTGGTAGTATTGAGATACGAGCCTTTGTAAAGTTTCTTATTAACAAACCTAGCTCTAATAACCTTGTTTTATTTATTAAAAACTGGCGTAAAAAATGGTTTAAGCTAGCATATCAAAGTTTAAACAAATCTGAATCACGTTAAACTAGAAGAAGCAGCTGGCTATCGTCATACTCCATGAGCTACAACCTAAATTCACGAGCTGCGAGTAATATATACCAAAAGAAAACATTACTTATCCAAACGCATGTACAAATGTATTAAAATCTTAATGTTCTGAGTTTTGACAGTGCGTCCACCAACAATGCCATGACATCCGGATTGACGCAAAAGCATAAAAATAAAAATAAATAAATCGTGTCCGATGGCGATGGGAAGAGATCTTCAGCACTAAATATAGTTGCTTTGCTTCTCCCCTGCAACAGACATATATATAACTGTACATTTACATAACCCATTAAAATGATTAATTAATTAATTTATAATAAGGTTGTGTAGTTACACAGAAGGGTTCCATGAATGTAACCTGCAATGTTTATACATGGAGAGCCATATAAATAAATATATATATATATATATATATATATATATATATATTCTTCACTACATATCTTTTTTTTGTCTGTCTTCTGAAGGACTCCATGTTGTAGTTGTCTACATGTTTAGCAGATTTTCTTTTCCGTAGAATAGCAGAGCTGTAATTACAATAAATTTGTTCTTTGACTAAACCATGAAGGAGTAAACAATTGTAATTATGTTGGGTACTTGTTTTCTCAGTTTGAATGTAACAGATCGTATGAGCTATTCTTGGTTACATTATTGTGCATAACAGTTTTAGATTTATTTATTCTCAAGATTATCATAGGGGATGGTATTCTGATTAAGTCTAAAGCATTAACGAGGAGTTTTGGTCTCTTACTTTAGGTATTTCATGTTAAAAAAATATTAATTTTTAGAGTAATGCTACATTTACCGCATAGGTAAACAAAATCTGTTTATGCATGTAGCATTCAGGTCTAAAAAACATATGGTTAGAAATATTGGAAACTTTATAAAGCTCCATTTGGATGGTGAAGTATGAAAGAAAGATTTGGATTTGATCAAATGTAGTATAGCACTTTTGACATTCGTTTGTAATACAATTTAGACAACTGCTTAATTTAACTTCAACCTTAAAATCTAGGGAACTTTAACGAAAAGCTTTCGGTACTGTTTATTTTAAAGAAAAACTACATTTTTACACTAAAAAGTCAATTATGGTACTATTCATTTTACCCTTTATTTTGTCCTTATCGTTAAAACTCAAAGTTTTCAAACTATTTTCATTAGTTTTCCTTAAAATCTATCTATACTTCTCGATTTAGAATAATGCCTTTACCATGTGGGCACTATTTTAATAAGTGAACAACCTAACTCTTGAATCATACTACAGCTTCAAAAGGCGAAAGAGTCGACATTAAGGGACCCAAACCTTGAACTCTTGAGGAAGATCAACATAACTTTGAGTAACTTTTATTCATTGGCCGAATCATAAAGTTGGACTTTCGTCCAAATATCAATAGCGAAGACATCGTTACACTTACAACTTGTACAATAAGCTAATCAAGAGGATGGAACTGGAGTCGTATTAAAAGAATTTGGATTCTCTCTGGATCCCCTCCCTAGGGATCTCGGGGATCAATACACAATGACCGTTTATCAAAGATCGTGCGGCCACAATTAAATATTTTTTATATTTTTACAAGTAAAGCAGTCTCGTTTTGCGTAAAAATCATTTAATTGTAACCACACGATCTTTGATGAACGGTCCTTGTGCATTGATCATCGGGATCCCCAGGAAGGGGATCCGGAGAGAATCCAAATCCGTATAAAAATGTCGTAGATTCGATTAGCAAGGTGCTTGGTCTCCTTGAATGCCACCAGCTAGCCTGTCTAACGACTGATCACTTCACGTTTGTACCTATACTTGCAAACATGGTTACCACTACGTCTTTTATATATATATATATATAACATGGTCACCCTAATAAATGAAAATTTTGTAACAGTGTGCACGAGTGGTGCTTTGGAAATCCAATTAAAATCTCACATCCATCACATTTTATATATTAGTGTATTCGACCAAGACTTGATTATTGTTAGCATGTGCTTGATGATACCGTCGTTACATATAGACCGTATAGTTAAATTTCAATTATCGCATGATATAGTTTACAGAGAATAATATTTGCGTCTTGCTCTAGTGTAACTTCTTAGTTCCACCCTATTTATTTAAAGAATTTTTTCTATACATATGATATATGCAATCGAAATCAGTTTCTAGATTATAATTTCAAGATCATTTCTACAAAAGATAAACTATATAAAAAATTGGTTAGTCATTCATAAATATAAACTAAATGGGTGACCATTATAATCTTAATTATCATCAAAATCGTCTATTAGTATTATATATATGGATGACTAAATTGTCTTTATGACATATATATGTATAAGAAACATTCGTTGAATAAAATGGTGGAACAAAAAGTCGATCGGGAGTGGGACGCAAGTTTTGTTCAGTACTGACATGGTGTGAGAAGCAAGATCGCGTAGCTGGCCATTGATCGAATATTGGTGTGTATTGACTTTCATTGAAGAGATCTGCAGTGGATAGATCTAGCAATTCATAGTTATCCATTTCATTTATACTTACTTAGTAACATGCATTTATCTCCCGGTTTGCATGCAGTGACCACTTCAGGTCGGGTGAGGTATGGAACTTGTGGTAACGAGCATGGCATGCATGTGAGCCCCGAAGGGCACAGGAGCCTGCCTGCATGGGTTGGCATTTGAAGAGTACCATGATGTTGAAGCTTGTCAAAGCATGGACCAGCTGCGCCATTTGGTCCTACAGATTCCAGTGAAAAAGTCTTATAGCTGCTTTAAAATAGTTGGGAAACATTATTTATATCGAAATTCAGTATATCAACCCCATATGAACCTTTGACCTTCCTCACCTTTAAAATAAGGAAATTGGCTGAAAGGAGCAAGTTACAAATTTTAAATGCTTAAATGATCACTTTTCAATTGATATGTGGACATTATTTGATATTTTTCAATATTCAGTAATTTGTAACATGATCATCTCATTTCCATTAAAAGAAAGGGTAAATAAATCTTGTCCAGCTAATTAAAGTCCCCTAACCTTCTTGCCTTGCAATTTTTTTTAACAAATGACAGTATCTACACTAAAGGAGTGAAGGAGTGTGCTTTTTACTTTGCCAAGTTACAAGATTACTTGCAACAAATGTGAAGTACCCTAAGGTTGAACGTATATCCAACACTTTTCCTGCCCAATCTGCATTCGTATCCATTCACCTCCATATGTCCACGCTTCCTCAAAATTAACCCCTTTTCTAGGATTTGCTTTTAAATAGCTCAAAATTCTCATACAGCCACCATGTGATCCTTGCTCAGAGAGTGCATAAATTGATTAACCAAACTGATGGCATAGGCTATGTATAAAGAACTAAGCCACAGATAGATCAACTTCCCAACCAACCAATGATATCTCCTCTATTAGTTAAAACCTGATTAGGATAAATACTCAAATGATGATTATGCACAATCCGAGTCTTAGCTGGCTTGCAAGCTAACATAGCAATTTCAGACAATAAATCAAGCACATATTTTCGTTGAGACAAGTAGAGACCTTCCTTCAATTGGGCCACCTCAATCCCCATGAAATATTTCAAACCTCCCAAGTCTTTCATCTCAACCTGGGATGCTAAATACATTTGTAATTCTCAATTTCTTCAACATCATCACCTGTAACAACCATATCCGCATATATAATCAATAAGGTTACTATAACAGCCATATCATCCACATATATAGTCCCATCAGCTTTGTGTTTAATTGTGAATACCCATTTGCAACCCGCTGGTCTCTTCCCTTTTCACAAAGATAACAATATTCCAAATCTCATTTTTCTGTAAAGTATCCATATCTACTTGCATACCCGCAATCCATTTTGGATCTTTCAAAGCATCTTCAAATTTTGTCAAAGTCTGTATACTTGCCACTTGGCTCACCATAGCTTGGTATTATGGAGAGAGTTGGTGAATAGAATGTACTGGGAGGAAGATTTTTCAGTGTGACCGGTACACGGATGGTACATCACGTGTCACTATATAAATGGTAGGATATGTGTGTTAAAAAGTTAATAACTTAAAAAATAAAATTTCCCACCACTTCTATTAAAACACGTGGTGTACCACTTGTGTTCCCGTCACAATGAAAAATTTCTCTTACTGGGCAATAGCACATCTAGTCTTCTCCTCTGGTGAGAACTGTACATGTGGCTTCCCACGATTCTATATCGGAAGCAAACAATAAGGTTGTTCAACAACATTACGATTAGATAAAGTATTAGTTTCCGATTTATTTACTTCAAGAATATCCACAGTCACATGAGTGGGCACAATTGAGTAGAGATAAAGGGTTATTTCATGAACGTCAGATAATTCATTCGCTGGATATATCACTTCACATGGTTTCATTGTTGTCCGAGTAGATTAGCGATCGTTAAGGCTCTACCGACTGGTCGGCCAATGCTTTTTGTTGTTGTTGTTCAGTTCAACTAGCATTGAGTTTGTCACAATCGATCGTTCATATCTACTGACCATATTTGAATAGTTTCCATTTCGCTCACTGATACGATTTTTACCACCTGTAAAAGTAAAGATAAAAACACCAAAAATACTTGTAAGAGTCAAGGTTCTAAAAAATGCTAGGCGCTAGTTGGGCGGTGACCTAGGGCCTAGCGCCTAGGCGGCTAGGCGAGGCCTAGACGGGCGCCTAGGCGGATTTATGTAAATTTATAAAATATCATATAAATAAGTGTCTATTTACACTTCAAAAAACTATATACTTGTAATTTATTGAGAATTTGAAAAACTGTAAGTAAAGTGTTAGAGGCCCTATTGAGTTTATGCGCAAAGAAAAGACACATGGATTGCATGCAAAGCATAATGCTACATCAAATATCAGCTCCAATATGGGCCCATCAGCTTAAAGCCAAATATCATCACATATTCACTTTTTTTTTTTTTTTTAACTAAAACAAAATATAAAAAATACAAAAAAAACAGCTTCTTTGACCATTTTATGCTTTCCTACTTCCAGTCTAGAACCACAAGTTGCCGTGCGTTAGTTCTCTTCGAATTCTGCGATTTGGGTTTTGAGAAAAAACAGTATTTTCTCAGGAAAATTCATAAAATTGCCCTCCCATTTTCTTCTCTGTAAATTTGTAAAGTTAGGTTCGAATTCATCGTTATCTGAGTTTTGATTGTTGGGTTTTGAATCTTTTTCTGGGTCTCTTTGTTTCGGCTTCATAAATTGTTGGGTCTCTCTTTTGATCTGGCAGTCGATGAATGGGGTGTATGAAGCTGTTGGGTTTGCACAAAACTTTTAGGTTTGTAGGATGCACAGAGCTTCTGGGTTTCAAGTCTGAGATGAGAGTTTCTGGGTTTGCACGAAGCTTTTGGGTTCCGCCTACCACCGCCTAGATCGACTAGCGCCGCCTAGTGCCGCCTAGGCGGCCTCCTAAACCCTTCCCAATTTTATTGACATTTTGCCCAAAATCTCCACGGAAGCTCACCGCCAAGCGCCTAGGCAGCCACTTAGGCCGATTTTTAGAACACTGGTAAGAGTACAAGTTAGTTGTAGTAAGAATGCTCATGCAAGGTCGTTCTCAATTTAAAAGATTCAGCAAAAGGAAACTAACTAAAAGAAACACTACAAGAAAACATGGAATAGATGACCAAATTCTATGTGACGCCCAAAAATTCGTCACATATAGGAAAATTATGTGACAAAATGTTAAACGCGTCACGCATAATTGGTTTGCTAGGTACGGAATTTTGACCAACTTATGTGACGATAAATACGTCACATATTCCAAAATTAAGTGACGAATACGACAAGCATCACTTATAATTATTTAATATATTTTAAGATGAAGAAGTAGTGGCACAAATTTTTTGAAGTCCTTAATAAAATATATGGCGGGACAAAATGGCGCCATACGAAATAGGGTATGCGAGGAATTTCAAAGTGGGTCGCATATTTGTACTTTTGTGAGGAAAGTGGTCATCACATTACAAAGGGGGAATAAAGTTCCAAAAAAAAAAAAAAAGAGTGAATGAAATATGATTTTTTTTGAGAATTCTCCCCGTCTCCCATTCACTTTCCTGTTCTCGCTCTCATACTTCTCCCATCTCCATCACCGTGACCTAAAATCATGGCAGCCACCGCCGGCCGTCTCATTCCTCAATTTTCTTCTGTCTTTACTACAACAGTACCAGGATCTTTTGAGCCAATCGCTTAAACCCTCTCTCATCCTTTCGCTCTCTATCATTCTTCACAACCAAAAACCTTAGAGACCCATTCAACCAACAAGCCAAATTCAAGCCCCGCACCAACCAGACTACCTCGATCTGTCGTCCAATAGTTCTCTTTTTGTTCAATTATGATTTTTGTGCTGGATTCACAGGCATCTGTCTCCAATATTGAGCTTCGAGTAGCCCTTCACTTCCGCATCTACGGATCCACCCTCCCAAGTCTCTATTTGGGTAAAATTGTTTCATTTATTATCAATTTTCTTAACTTAGGGTTTTGAATTTGCAGATAATTGCCCCCAAAATTGAGCAAACCAGTAGCCTTCCTCCTCAGCATCCATATTCCTCTCTTTGTCATGCTCCATAAACAACCCAATTCCATGCCATAAGTCCCACACAAACGAGACTGCTTTTGTGTCCACGAATCGTTGAAGGGATTTTGCTTATCTGAGGTAATTAGTAAGGGGTTTTGTTTCATTTTTTTTTCCAAATTAACTTAAAATTTGTAGTTCCCTAATTTAACATATTATTAGGGTTTTGTAGTTTTTGTTTAATTTAATCCATTTTTATGACTAATTTGCTAATTATCAGATTTCTCATGCTTTGTTCTATTTAAACCCCATTTATTTTTATCTAATTTGTTATTATTTAGTGATTTTTTGGCATCAATTGCAACTGTGCTGCTGTTATAATGGTATTTGGCTACAATTTGAAGAATCAAGCTACCATGGTATGATTTCCTTTACTTCTATCATTTTTTTGTCTGGCTTAGGCATGTCTCTGTTATGTGTTCTATTTGAATTTTTTAGAAACTGAAAGCTTGTTTAATTGTATGTTTATCTAAGATGTGCTTCCCATCTCTTCCCATGGAGCTCTAGCCTTTGATAAGGCCTAAGTAACTCTTTCATTGACTTGACATTAGGGCCTATTAATTTTTCAAGTACTGTAATTTTGCCATATATAATAGTTGTGCTTAATTTGCTCATATGAATAATTTGTGCCTTTGCTTTCAATGGGGTATGGTGGTTGTGTTTTTGCTACTTGATGATGATTTTGTTTTACCTTGGTGTCTTAGAAAACTTACAAAAATTTACAAGGATTTGAGCAGGGGCTGAGCCATAAGTAATGTTTATATGAATTTGAGCTCGTAGATTATATAATAACAGTCCAAATAACTGGGGTTGCAACTCCAACCCCACATTCTCCGCCTCTCCCTCTGAAAATCACATACAACCTTATCCATGCTTTGCTGTTAATGAAGAATTCTGGAGTTCTCTAGATGTACAATGGGTGGTATGGTCAGTTGTGCGAGTGTGTTGATGAGGTGAGACACCTTGGGGGATAATATTAGGACTTATCTTTTAGAATCATTTTGCTATCTAAAGCCTTAAGGACATACCATTCACTAGCAACAAACCTATACGTTGTCTTGTACGGAGTTGTTCTTACTGTAACTACTTCTTCAATTCGTATTTTCTTCTCTTTTGTTGTTATTCAAATTCTCAATGCACCTCTAGACACCAATGTTTATTTTCTTCTCTTTTTATTATATAAGGATAAGATGAAGAAAAAGAAGGATGGAGTTAAAGGAGAAAGTATCCAAGAAGCACCTGAGATAGTGATGGTGATCTTTCAAATGACAATGATACTTGTGTTGAACTAAAGACCATGATATGGTTGATGACTTATATTATGTATTTTGTTGTTGGTTTCAAACATGCACACGGTATATCTGTTTTGTTACCGACTCAATGCCTTAGAATCTTGTTAGCATCTCAATATGTTTAGAGGTGTTAGGATGCTTATGTTAGCTTTTAGGATATACACTTAGTGTATGTATTGGATGTAACCTAACTTATTGATCAATGAAATGTGATTAACCAAAGTATTGCCTCATATTTGTTATGAATTCTAATTCAAGATGACGAATTGTTCCTAATAGGTATATGATTTTGACACGTGGCACAAATTGCACCACATGCCAAAGGAATATGTGACAATTTCAGTCTCACTTATCCTCAGTCAAAGCATTATAGGATCGGATTGAGTGATGATAAATTCCTCACTTATACATTTGTTATGTGACGAACTTATAGGTCATTGACTTTTGTGTTTTGTGGCGCTTATATTCCATCACAGTTAAAGTTATTAAGTGACGATTTCGGCGTCACAAATACAAAAAATATGTGGCGAATGTAAAATTTGTCACGTAGACTATAGGTGACGCTGTATAGGTGACGAACATAGTGATGTTGGATTTTCGTCACATATAATCAAATGTGACGAATTTTCATGTTTATGTGATGAATGTCTATCGCCACCTAAGCCATGTTTTTTTGTAGTGAAACGGGTTTTGAAAATCAATTTAAAAAGACATAGGGTTCTTCCATCACCTTAACTAGGGGTGGTTTGGTATGGGATCCCATACCGAAACCTTTGTCCCGATTCCCAAACCGAAATTTTCGGGAATCCCAATTTCAATACCGATCCCAAACCAAATTTTTGGGAATTCCGAAATAGTTTCAGGATTTCGGGACAAATCAGGAATCCTGAAATGGTTTTGGGCTTTTGGACTAAAATTTGACATATTATGCTTTTGGGCTAAAATTCAACCTTTTATATTGAAAAATTGATATATAGGCATGTCCAATCTGTCAATTTGTTTCTACTAATCGGTGCACACAAATCTGCCAATCAAATGGCAAGGCCCAGTTAGTATCTGCCTATTCAAAAGCAATCTGCCAATATGAAACGTTAATATATGCTTGAGTAAACTAGTAAATCTATCTATAATCATGCTAGTCTCCAAAATTACGTCTAAAACGGTAATATATGCTTGAGTAAACTTCTGTACATATATAATATAAGTATTATAGATAGATGTAAAGTTTTCTCAAGCAAATTGTAACTTATAATCTATCCATGTTTCCATCTATCAATCTCCCATGTTTATTTTGCATCTATGTATCCATCTGTCAATCTTCTGTGATTTAAAAATTCTGCATATGTTCCACTATCCATCTTAGGGCTCCTTCCTGTATATGTTCCATCATCGATTTCCAGTGCTCCTTCAGTATTTCAATTTTCACTATTGTAGGTAGATGATGTTCCCCTTAAAATTGTGATCCTATATATTTAAAAATTAAATAATATATATATATATATTTTTTGGTTTGGTTTGGGAATACCGAAATCCCAAAAACTTGAGACCGATTCCCGTACCAAAATATCGGGATCGGTTCGGTATTGGGTACCAAAAATTTCGGGAATTTCGGTTTTGTTTCGGGAATTTTTCGGTTCGGTTTGGGATTTTTGGGATTTTTTTCCAGCCCTAACCTTAACAATTCTAAGCAGTTTTCCCAATTACTTATGAATTACCCATGCATATTTTGAAGGTTAGGTTTTCCTAAAGTATGTTCTGCTTGGACCTCCAGTCGAGAACATATAGCAAACATGCAATCCGTCCGGACGTTCGGGTCAAATGTGAACTTGAAAATTCATCTGTTTGATCACTTTTTGCTTAGGAAAAAATCGCATGTCCTACATTAAAAATATAAATCAAAGTAGCAAAATCTCACCAAAACATACTAAGCATAGGGTAAAATATATAATATGAAATCAACTCATCACTTAGCGTAGGATTTTGCAACGATTCACACCAACTAAGTCCTTTAAACTTTGTCCCCTAGAAGGAAATATGAAGTTTTTTTTTTTTAACAATTGATATTATCTACACTAAGGTGGAAGTGATAGGCTTACTCTCACAATGAGCTAGCAATAATGTGGTTCAAATTCGCCTTTGGCGAGAATTGAACCTAAGACCTCTCACTTACAAGTGAAGATGAATACCACTAGACCGTAGTACTAAATGACGACATATGGAATTTGATTAGGAGAGAAAAAAAGCTCTTACTCGAAGAAAGTGGCATTCATAGTACCATAAAAATAGTAGAGTAATTTGGATTAATTCAATAATATCCTTCTTCCTTAGAGGTGTGATACATATACAAGTCGGTATACAAAAAAATTCCTAATAAAAAAGGGAATTACAATATTAAATAGATACACAAAACGTTGACGCACGCCAACAAATAATATTGTCCGGATCATTTATGCTCACATACAATTTACCGGTCTGCTCTGTTCTTTGTAGGTTGTGGATGCATGGTTGATCATGATTAATGTCTAATAGTGTGCATATATATATTTCTCAGCTCATTTTATGAGTTATATATCCATGTATCCATGGTCAGCATCTCTTGACCCTATCGACATGATCATGAGCTTATGATTTCTATGGCTGACCCTAAAATCGTTGAAGAAAATTGAGATTTCACTATAAAATTAGTTTGCAATATGAAGAGTAATCGCAAGTGCAGTTTGAAAAAAGTTAAGATTTCATTATAAAATCAATTGGCAATATGAAGAGTAGTTCAACCTCTTATAAGCACATACAAGGTTAGCAATATTAGGAGTAGCCCAACCTCTTATAAGCACATACAAAGCTTCTTCTTTCACAAATGTAGGACTCTTTTACCATCACATTCTCACACAGTCTACCTATTGCTTTTGGGCACTGTTATCAATTCGTGCATGTTGAGGAAAAAAAGTCACGAATTCTCCCTTATGTCTTTAGCTTAATTTTTGTATAGTATGATGATTTGCTCTTTGTAGGTGTTATTTAGACTACGAGAATTACTCCAAAGTACCAATAGGTCAAAAGTACTTAATGGAGAAAATGAAAAAGCCAACCGTACCGTCATGTTTCACAAGTTAAATTTAAAGCTTTTTAGCAAAATAGTCTTTGGTTCATAAGATTTAAAATCGATAGAAGTGATCCTTGATATTGTTCACCATCAACCGCTTTGGTCTTTCAGTGAAAAATCTCCGTTAAAATGAAAAAAATCACCAGTTCAAGTGGAGAAGTTGGTTTGACAAAAATAACCTCAATTTAAGGAAATTTTTTTATGGAAGAACTAAAATGATTGACCGTGGGCAATTTTAGAGACTAGTTCTACCAATTTTAATTTTCAAGAAACAACGGAAGGAGTTATGTCAATCTCAATTGACCGTTTTGGCTAAAAAGCCTAAGTTTAAAAGCTTATAAGTTGAGCATTGAAGTGGATTAAGGTTGTCGCAGAGAATAGGAAACATATACGCAAAAGCTCAAATATTAAGGTACATGTATCATGAAAGCGCTGCCTAGTGAATTGGGATTTTTTTTTTTTTGGAGAAACTGGAGATATTATAACCAGGAGAACCAAGAAAGCCGAACAAACGGCAAACATAACAAAAGAGATGTGAGGTCAAGGAATACAAAGACGCCGCCAAACATGGCACAAACGTCGACCCAACCACACGATACCAAAAAATTCTTTGGAGGACATAATCCGTCCTTGTTCAAAATTCTTACAAATGAAGATGGGGGTTTTTCGACCCAGACAGTCACACATCTCTGTAGGCTAATACGATGCCACGAAATCCGCCGCTTTATTCTCCGTTCTTAGGACTTAAGACCAGGTACATGTGGGTAATGAACTACCAATTTCCATTGCCCGAGACAATATGGGGTACGTCTCCCAGTATGCGTTGGCCATACTATTCACTAAGCAAGAAATGATATGTTTGCAATTAGATTCCACAACAACATAGGATAAATTTTCCCGTTGGGTCAATAAGCATCCCTCCAAAATCGCAAGGGCCTTGGCAGCGTGTGCACTTGGCACGACAATCTCCTTTATTCAGACCGCCAGACACCTGCCCAAATAATCCCTCATCACCACCCCAACAGCACCACGACAACCACAAACCTTCCAACTCGCATCCATGTTAATTTTCATCATATGCGGGGGTGGGGGGTTCTATGAACGCGAACTTCGCAGCAACTGAGGACGTGTTCTAGGGACTAGGGGGGGTATGGAGCAAAGCTTTGGCCTTCAAGAACAACTCCACATCACAGACTATGGAATTTATTGTTCAGATAGGGACGAAGTCTTATGGTTGAAGATCGCCTTACACCGATCATTCCAGAGATTTCAGCATGTAAGGGCCACAACTGTGAGGAGAAACTTCTTGTCATCACGTTGCCTAAGTACACCCTAGAAACCATGAGGATCCAAGCATCTAGAGTTGTAACTGACATCCGATCCACCCTATAGTTGAGCGGTCCACCAAACCAAACCCGAATTGTCCACGGGCAAAGAAGTAGAACGTGCTCAACTGATTCCTCATGTTCATTGCATAAAGGGCAAATAGGGGAGGGGGAACATCTTCTCTTGAATAGATTCAATTGCGTTGCCATTACACCCCTTAACACTCTTCATAAGAAGTTTCTAATTTTGGGAGGAGCGTTAATGCCCCAAATGCACTTCCACACCGAGGGGTCAGTCGCTTTAGAGGAGGAAGGCCTCCGGGTTCTTCGTCGTTGGGCATTGGTATGTAACCACCAGCATCCAGACTTGACGGAGTATACACCTCGTTTATTTACCAGCCAAATCAACCGGTCATTGCGCCTGGGATTTCCTGTGTGAGTCAAGGAGATGGCCGAGCACTCCACATCAGGGATAAATGCTACCAATGGAATCCCAGTTCAGAAACGAGTATCCGGCTGAATTATGGAAGAGACCTGTTGATTTTCATCCACGAAAACTCCGAGATTTGGAGTGGGATGACCAATAGGGATACTCGGGATCCATCTACCAACCCAAAGTCGTGTTTGATCCCCACTGATGATTTTCCAGTGGGCTACTTTCAATAGTAAATCTCTGCCCTATAGTAAACTAGACCAGGCCCACGAGGCTCTGCCAATTTTTTTTTTGCTTCGAAAGCCGATACATAGGGAAAGTAGCGGTCCTTTAAAACTTGGGTCCAAAGAGAGTTGGGGTCGTGGATTAGTCTCCAACATTGTTTCACAAGGAATACAATGTTGAACTCCCTAAGATTCTGAAAACCCAATCCCCCCCTCTGCTTTGGCAGATCCCAACGCTTCCCAACTGACCCAATGGATACGCCGTTCATTTTCTTTTTGGCCCCACAAGAACCTGGCAATAGCTGCATCAATATCTCTGCACAAATTTTTTGGAAGTTTGAACACATTCATAGGTTATGCCGGCACAGCTTGTGCAACTGCCTTAATCAAGGTCTTCTTACCAGATTGTGATAAGAATTGTTGCTTCAACTCAACGATTTTAGCCATAATCAGGTCTTTTACATATGCAAGAGCATTCTTTTTTGATCTCCCCCATATAGTCGGGATGCCAAGATAATTCTCGGGATCCTCCACCTTCGGCATATGGAGAATGTCACAAAGCTCTTTGTAAATCGTCGATGGAGTGTTAGTACTGAAGTAGACGGTGGACTTTTGTAGACTCGCTTCTTGCCCCGACGCATGGCAATAGGCATTTAGGAGTTTAACAATATTGATGCAGTTTGTCTTTGTAGCCTTCAAAAATATCAAAGTATCATCAGCATATAGGAGGTGGGATAAACGTGGTCCACTTCCACTGACCTTAATTCCTTCAATAAAGCCCAACTCCGAAGCATTCTGAATAAGCAGCGATAAGACCTCACTAACAATCAGAAATATATAAGGTGACAACGGGTTTCCTGTCTGAGTCTTCTAGTAGGCTTAAACTTTTTCCCAGGCTTCCTATTAAATAGCACTGCAAAGTCTACAGTTGAAACACAATTCATTACTAACTGGATCCAAATTTCGTTGAAACCCATCTTCACCATGACAGCTTGGAGGAAATCCTATTCCACCCGGTTGTACATTTTGTTCATGTCAAGTTTGATACCCAACTCGAATTTCATCTTGGTCTTTTGTAATTTCAAGAAATATAAGACTTCATGTGCTATAATGATATTATCCCGGATTTGTCTTCCACCCACAAATGCATTTTGGATTGGAGAAATAATAGTTGGAAGGATGTGCTTCAACCGGTTTGCCAATATATTCGAGAGGACATTGTAAGAGTAGTTACAAAGACTTATGGGGCGAAAATGATTAACCAATTCAAGATGTGGGGTTTTCGGTATTAAGACGATGTATGTCGAATTAAGATCTCTTGTACTGGTTTCAACGTGAATAAGCCATGCTGCAAGACCCCGAACTTCCGGAGAAATAATCTCTCAGAAAGATTGGAAAAAAAAAAACTCCCTAAAACCCATCTAGTCCAGGCGCTTTAAGGCCTCCCATCTGAAATAAGGCATTCTTTATCTCCTCATCTTCAATTGGTTTTGACAG
The DNA here is from genome assembly GCA_024362995.1 of Heteromeles arbutifolia. Taxonomy (NCBI): domain Eukaryota; kingdom Viridiplantae; phylum Streptophyta; class Magnoliopsida; order Rosales; family Rosaceae; genus Heteromeles; species Heteromeles arbutifolia. The sequence continues at coordinate 24,256,953 of JANCRC010000013.1, read as the reverse complement.
ATTTTCGTTCATTTCCGTTGTAACAATTGGTTTCACACAGTCCAAGAGGGACCCCCAATCACGGTGACCATTAGAAGTGAATAAGTTCCTGCATCTATCGTGAGTCGAATACCCCGTTCATCCTCCATCCATTAACCATTTGCATTCCAAATTTTTGCAATCATATTTGGTCTCCTTCTTTAAATAGCAGATTGGTGAAAAAGATAGTATTGGAATCACTGGCTTGTAGCCACTTGATCCGTGATCTTTGTTGTTAATAGTGTTCCTCTTGCGCCTCCAACCTATCAACCTGCATCGATGTATCCTTTATTTGCTCCATATTTTCCTCCCACTCCATTTGGAGATCCCCAAGCTTTGTTGGAGATTCTCAATTCCTAGCCTTCCAGCTTTAAACTTATCCTTACTCCACTCCACTAGATTTACAAGTTTTAAGTTTTCTTCTCTATTTGTATCCCAAACACCCATCAACTGCAATATTCCTACTTCTTTCCACCACATCCCTGCAGCCATCATCTTTAACCCATAAACCTTCAAAACAGAATAAGGGTTTCCCACGTGGCCTGGTAGGTTCGGTTGAAACAATCAGGGGGTAGTGATCAGACTCTCAGACCGTCCTATAGATGACATTCGTGTGAGGCTAGAACTCCTGCCAATGGCCATTAACCAAGCCTCTATCCAATCTTTCCTGAACCAGTTGGTTATTCCGAGTGCCCTTCCAAGTGAATCTCGGATCACAAAATCCCAAATCAATTAGACCCAAGTTTGACATGAAATCCTACAAATATTGAGGCCTCGTGTGTGATCTATCACGTCCTCCCGATTTCTCAAAATCCCAAAGATATTCATTCAAGTCTCCCCCGCAAAACCCAAGTTGGTCCGAAAGCTGTAGCACATCCATAGCCCAATTCCAAAAGTCCTCATTCTCGGCCCTATAAGGGTTCCCATGCATCCATGAAGCCTGAATCTAATCACATGCCTTATAATTCTTATATCGGTATGAATCAAATTTTTTGAAGAGAGCTTCACATTCACCTTCACTGGATTATTCCACCAAAGGCTTGGGCCCCTAGCAGCACCAATAGATGGAACATCATAGCCCTTATTGAAGCCCATTCGCCATCTGACTCATTCTATTCTATGGTTTTTCATTTTTGTTTCTGATAGAAAAACCATAGAAGGTCTATGTTTCCTTATGAGCCCATGTAGAGCTCGAACCACCGTGTCCGACCCAAGACCATGACAGTTCTACATGAGGTAGATCATGGCGATGGTGCGGCTGTCACAGGCCAGCAGCCACAGCCTTGGGGTGCTTTCCTTTTTCTCCTTGTTGTAAGAGGGTATGTCTCCTCCCCTGCATTTCAATCGGCAGATGTCCACACTTTGTCCTATTGAACAAGTACCTCATGGAGGTCTTTTTCATCAAATAGATTATTTTTCCTTCCCATTCCTCTATCCTGATTCTCTCCAATGCGTTTGCGACCTTTTCCACGACCCTTGGAATGTCTTGGTTCTCCCTTTTTGCTTTTCTGTTGTTGGTGATTGACAGCCATCAGTGATCATGCCGTCCCCATTTTCTTCAATCCCAACCCCTCGTAGAGTCTCTCGAGTTGTTGTTATTTACCTGCAGTGCCCTGAATGCTTTGTGCCTCAGTGGTAGAGGCCGTGATCTGTTGGGACTTTGGATCACTTTGGTTCCCTCCAATCATAAGTGTGTTTTGCATTCCCTCATGGGAGAAGAGAATGCTTTGAATTGTATTGTATTCTTCTCAATAAGAGGTACTTATAGGTTTATAACCCTAACATAAATGGAAAGAGAACTAATTACAAGTGATTACATGAGAATACACGAAATTACAATCAATTAGGGATCCTACCTAAAATACAAAAGTCAACACTCCCCCTCAAGTTGGTGCATATATGTCCCTTAAACCCAACTTGTGTAAGAAACTTGAAAACTTGTGACTTGAAACAGCTTTTGTGAAGATATCTGCTAACTGATCTTCTGTTCTTATCGTCGGTACTTCAATTATTTTCCCTTCCAATTTTTCTTTGATGAAGAACCGGTCAACTTCAACATGCTTTGTTCTATCATGTTGTACCGGATTATGTACGATGTCACGGGCAGCTTTATTATCACAAAATAATTTCATGGGCTAATCATGTTGTATACCCAAATCGCTTAACAAAAGCTTAAGACACAAAATTTCACAAATTCCCAAAGTCATACCTCTATATTCGGCTTCTGCACTGGAACGGGTAACCACATTCTGTTTCTTACTTCTCCATGTAACCAAGTTACCCCCAACAAACGTAAAGTAACCTGATGTAGAGCGCTTATCGTCAATTGAACCTGCCTAGTCTGCATTAGTATAATCTTTAATGCTAAAGTGATTATTCCTTTTAAACAAAATTCCTTTGCCCGGACTTCCCTTCAAATATCGCAATATTCTCATCACAGCATTCATATATTGTTCTCCAGGATCATGCATGTATTGACTCACTACACTCAAGGCATAAGCAAGGTCCAGTCTTGTGTGTGCCAAATACATCAAATGGCCTACAAACCTTTGGTATCTTCCTTTGTCAACTGATACTTGATTAGAATCAACACTAAGTTTCAATCCTTCTTCTAATGGTGTAGCTACTGGCTGATAAGCTGACATGCCAATTTCGTGCAACAAATCAATAATATACTTCATCTGAGACAAGAAAATTCCAGAATTGCTTCTCGACACCTCAATCCCTAAAAAATATTTCAGGGATCCAAGGTCCTTCATTTCAAATTCTGTAGACAGGTATCTTTGCAAGGCCGTACGTTCTTCCGGATCATTACCTATTACCACCATATCGTCTACATATACAATAAGTGCAGTAAGCTTCCTATTCTGTCTTTTCAGGAACAAAGTATGATCAGAGTTACTTTGTCTATAACCAAATGCTCGAGGAGACTGCTTCAAGCCATACAAGGATTTCTTCAACCTGCACACCTTTCTTTTTTATTTATCTGGAGCATTACATCCAGGTGGAAGATCCATATAAATCTCTTATGTCAAATCTCCATGCAAGAAGGCATTCTTCACATCAAACTACTGTAACGGCCAATTAAGATTTGTAGCCAAGGACAACAAAACACGAATGGTGTTGATCTTGGCCACATGAGCAAATGTATCTGTATAATCAATTCCATATTTTTGAGTGTATCTTTTTGTTACCAGTCTTGCCTTGAAGCGATCCACCGTCCCATGACTTTATACTTCACAGTATAAACCCATTTACATCCCACAGGTTTCTTATCAGCTGGCAAGTCTGTGATATCCCAGATAGCATTGTTCTTCAAAGACTTTAACTCTTCATTCATTGCTGCTTGCCAACGTGGATCAGCTAAAGCCTCATGCACACTGTTAGGAATAGATACAGCAGATAATTGATACACAAATGACTTATTTGATTCTGACAGGTGACTGGTCGACACATAATTAGTTAATGGGTATAACACATTGGATTCAAGGTTAGGCTTATTCATTGGATACCTAGTTTTTCATTTAGGGTCAGCTTCATAAGTAGGTTTAGGAATACCTCAGTTTACACGGTCAGGGAGGCGACATGGCGGTGGTGCATCCGGGATCGAGGGCGATTGATTATGGTTATTGGGGCTCAAGGGCGGTGAGATCGATTGTGAGGTAGTTGGCGACATAAGGTTGTCCACTGGTGAAGAAACTGGCAGTGAGCTGTCAGGTGGAGATAAAGGCTGTGAGTTATCTGGTGCAGTCAACTCATTACTTTCAAAGTTTTCAACATTGTTTCCATGTGACATTACCACTTACCTCCAATTCATTCACATTATTATTTTCTTGTGAATGATCACCATTTATTTCCAAGACATCACCACTTAAATCGAAATCATTTATACTATCTGTCTCCGGAATAGTATAGTCAAGAGTTTGAACTTCTGTTTGATTCTCCCCCTGAAGTGAAGACTCAGGACTAGCAAAGTACATATCATTCTCATGAAAGGCAACATCCATAGTGACAAACAACATTTTCGTCGGAGGGTGATAACAACGATATCCCTTCTGATTTGAGGCATACCCCACAAATACACACCGTAAGGCCCGAGGTTCAAGCTTACTCCTCTGCTGTTTATGAGGATGAACGAAGGCCAAACAGCCAAACACATGAGGTGGAAGATTGGGCACTGCAGAAGCATCAACGTGTGAGGAGAGAGCCTGAAGTTGTGTTTGAAAATCAACGGATCGAGATGGAACATGATTAATGAGATACGCAGCTGAGGTGAGGGCTTCTCCTCAATAGGATAACGGGAAATGAGCCTCGAGCAAAGCAGCACGAACAACCTCCAAAAGCTGAAGGTTCTTGCGTTCTGCAACCCTATTTTGTTGTGGAGTATATGGGCACGTGGTTTGATGAACAATGCCATGATGATCAAGAAAGGCATGAAGGTCAGAGTTAACATATTCACCGCCATTGTCACTCCTGAGAACCTGTATGTGGGACTTTTATTGTACTTGTACCATTTTATTAAACTGCTGAAACAAAGAAGGAACTTCACTTTTGAACTTCATCAAACATACCCAAGTCATACGTGTGCAATCATCAATAAAAGTAACGAACCAATGAGCACCACTAAACGTAGCAGTTTTAGATGGCCCCCAAACATCAGAATGAATTGTCATAAATGAAACTGAACATTTATTCATACTGGGTGGAAATGAAGTGCGATGACTTTTAGCCATTTCACAAACACCATATTTAAAGCTAGAAACGTCATGCTTAACAAATAGGCTAGGAAACAACCTTTGTAAATAGTCGAAAGAAGCATGTCCAAGTCGACGATGCCATAACCAAACCTCCGAAGCTTTATCCCTCTCCCCATGAGATCCTTCCACGGCAAGAGCTTGAGTCAAATTTCGAGAACTGTTCGATGTCAGCTCCAAGTAGTAGAGCTTTCCCTTCCGAATACCATAACCAATCGTCTTATGAGTCCGAATGTCCTTAAAAACACAAAATGAAGGCCAAAAAATAACAAGGCAATGTAGGGCGACAGTTATTTGAGCAACAGATAATAAATTATAGTCAAGGGAAGGAACAACAAGTACGGAGTCAAGATTCAGGGTATCAGAGAGGGAGACATCGCCTTCCCTAATAATGGGGACAACATTACCATTGGCAACACTAAATATAGTATTGGTGGATGGTTTTAGGGTTTGGACCTGTCTAGAATCACAAGTCATATTTTCAGTAGCAACATAATCAATTATCCATGTACTATTCATAACATATGCAGAATTTTTTAAAGCCTTACCATCATTACTTGTATGATCAGAATCTGCCTTAGCTTCGGCAACCAATGCACGCGACTTGAATCGGTCACGATTGATCATACTCTCCTGTTCGGTTTGATCAGATCGATGCAAAGTGAGTACGTGAGTACGTGATGCAGCAGTGGGTCACGAATGGATGCAGGGATCGGTTCGGTGAACTCCGGTCAGCAACGATGACGTCGCTCGCTGGTCGGACGGGCACGGTACACAACTAGATGCGCGGTGGTCTTCGGTGGACTCGGATCAGCAATGACGCACAACTGGATGCGCGGTGGTCTTCGATGGACTCAGATCAGCAACGACGGCGTCACTCCCTGGTTTCACAGTGCGCGGCACAACAGGTTGCACGGCGATTTCTGTTCTCTGGACAAATTGCAATAATAATAATATTTTTATTTTTCTTAACCTGGCTCTGGTGCCAAGAAGAAAATGCTTTGAATTGTATTGTATTCTTCTCAATAAGAGGTACTTATAGGTTTACAACCCTAACATAAATGGAAAGAGAACTAATTACAAGTGATTACATGAGAATACACGGAATTACAATCAATTAGGGATCCTACCTAAAATCACTGTTCTAAAAATGCCCGCCTAGGCGCTAGGCGGCTGGCCATCGTTTTGATTAATGCTAACGGCGCCTAGACCTACTGAGTCACCGCCTAGACCGCCTAGGCACCCGCCTAGACCCGCTTAAACACTCGCCTAGGTCGCAACTCACTTAGATAGAAAATAGATAACTTTCATTTTGCATTTTTTTTTTCTAATAAATTGTACGTGACTTGTTGCATACTTAAATGAACGCACATTATATCCTTATTTCACATGTTTTCATTATGTTCCAATACTTCATAATATATATGCATTCTATTTTGTAGTTTATGACGAAATTATATATATTTCAAGTATAAGCAGACATTTATTTACACGAAATATGATTGATTTACTTAAATCCGCCTAGTCCGCCTAGGCGCTAGGCCCCAGCCCGCCGCCCGACTAGCGCCTAGCGACTTTTAGAATCTTGCCTAAAATATAAAAGTCAACAATGGGTACCCCTGAATTTTCTGCCATTCCTGGATGTCGTCGTTTGGTGGGCTATACCATTCTCTGTCGTGGTTTCTCTTGTACCTCCTGGATCATATTTTCTTTAGTCCATTCCCCATACATCGCAACTCCTCCCCCGCCATGCTCGAAGGAGCATTCCCTGTCTGAGCGACCGATTCTCCCACATTTATACCAGAAGTCTTGTAGGCGTTCAAAGCTAAATTCTATCCAAGTGTCTCTATCCCCGGCCCTGGGGAGCCAACACCCAGCCACCAATGGGTTTTTAGTATTTACCATGATTTTGACTCGCCAGAATCCTCTTGCTTGAGCACCTCCTCAGTAAGTCTCCTGGTTTAGCCACATGCTTTCCTCTATTTTGGTAGCCAGGAAATCGAAGTTGGGCGTCCGCAAAGCAGATGCAAATCAAGGTCTCTTTCCTAATCTCAATACTTAATATACTAATTAAAAATCTTTAATCAAAGGCAGCGATATTCTTTTCTTATCTTATCTTTCTACATTCTCGTGATTCCTGAAATTGTTTTCTGAGAAATTGCTAGTGAAAGGTACCAAACAAGGATCCCACACCAATTCATTGCATGCAGGACATGCTCCATAAGAATTTTAGGGTATTTTATTGGATAGATTTTTTTAATGTGTCCACAACACCGGCACGTACGTATGTTTTTATATAAGTAGACGAACACTCATAAAAAAAAGTTCTCTCTACTTTGATACTAACATATAACATACCATCCCGTGTCCAGACGCATTTTGAAAAACATCTCATTTTGTTGAGTAAGTAGATACATCAACAGAGAGGAGCTATAACAATGGCGTAGCCTCCTCAACCCCATATAACACAATTTTTACATGAAAGAACATAATTCGCTAATTACTGTGCTACAAAATAATAATCTCTTGGAATATAATTGCACTGAAATGATTTAAACTGAATTATTTTAAGGAAACTTTAACGAAAAGCTTCCGGTACTGTTCACTTTAACGAAAAACCACATTTTTACACTAACCACATTTTTACACTAAAAAAATCAATCCTGATACTATTCACTTTACCCTTTATTTTGTCCTTATTGTTAAAACTCAAAGTTTTCAAGCCATTTTCATTAGTTTTCTTATTATTTTAAATGCTTAGATTGATTATTATTTGAAAATCATATTCAACCATGCATTAGTAAACGAATTCAACTGGGTTTGATTCTTTTATATAAAAATATCTCGAGATTGATTTTAATGACAATTGCTACATGATGTGAGTTTGATAAAGGTGAGTTCTATGTATTGATCGTGCGACACATCTATTTTTTAATGATGGATTAGTCTTCTCTCTCAAATGGTTGACCATTTATGAGGTACAAATTTGAAACTCATGAGTTTAATGTATTGAAGTCAATAAATAGATTCATTATCGTAGAACTCGAATTTTCTTGGCTAACTTAGAAGTTTGATTCCTATAAAATTAAAATCAAACTCAATTTTACAACCAACTCCAGAAGACCAAATAATATAGTCCATTAACCATAAGCAAAAATTATTTAGATTTTTCTAAAGGCTTTTGACATAGTGAAGTCAATATTTTATTTTTGGGGGCTGTAGCACTAAGAATCTAAAATACATAAACTGGTAAAAGGGACACTTAATACGAGTATGGTTCTCTCTCCTTTTTTTTATCTCTCCTCTTCCCTCCCATCCTATTTGAACGGTCACGATTAAGCTACGTTAACATCTTATATTAATTTTTTTATAGAAAGAGAAAGACAAAATAGAGAATGTGAGAGGAGGGGATGGAAGGGGATGAAAAGAGGAGGGGAGAGAATCTTAGTCCCACTTAATATTGTATCTCACGTACGTCCTGGACTACAATATACATATAAAAACATATTTGGGCACATATGAAATTGTTTTAAATAAAACTGACGTTTCACAGGTAAATTTTAAGGAAAACTAACGAAAAGTCCTCAAAAACTTTAGTTTTTAATCAAAAGGACAAAATAAAGGTGTAAGTGAATAGTATCAGGAATGACTTTTCAAGGTAAAAATGTTCTTAATGTTAAAAGTGAACAATATCAGGAGTGTTTCATTAAGATTCCCTAAATTTTATTAATGAGAAAAGAAATATACACCTAGTTGGAAGGGGAGGGGGCCGGAGGCTTAATAAGCCTTGTCCCACAAAATGCATAAAAAAAAAGTAATTTAGCCAAAAGTCAATGAAAACTTTACAATTAAGTCATATCAATGACATATTTTTATTTTGGACTTAATCAAAGATGTGTTTTTATTAATTAGACATAGGTCAATGATGAATGCCACATAGGCTTTAAGTCATTATAAATAGTTAGAATTTGACTATTCTATTATTCTCTTTATTTCTCTCTCTATAAATGCCATATGGGCTTAAGCTATTATAAATACAGATTTATATTTTCTCCATATCAATTTTGTGGAGATCCTGCGGATCAATGGCCAACAGCCAAAATCTTTTATCCTTCATCTTTTCCTCTCAATTGTTCTCTTTCTCCCCACCACCACAACCCTCCCAACCCACAACCACCAATTGCAGGTCCCTCACCTTACCCTCTCCAAAATAAGCCCCACCACCATCACATCGCTCAATTGCAGGTCCCTTGACCTTAAAATCTTAGTCGATGTTAACGAAACAACAAAGAGAGAGGTCGTGCAAACCAATGTCTTTTGGTTGCAGAGATCTTTTTTCATAATTATGGAAGAATTATAGAGAGAGAAATCTCAAAGATGAAGAAGAAGAAAGAGATGACAAATAAAAAGCTAAAATAGTAAGGGATAGCGAAAAAATAAATCAGACTTAGAGCACAGATGAGTTGCAGTTGAATTTGAGGTTTGTTAACAACGGTGGGGTGTGGGGGTGCGAAGGAGAAAGAGGAGTTGAGGGGGAAGAGAGGCGGAGGAAGAGGCTTCAGCCGTTGGATTTCTATTCCTATAGAATTGATATTGAGATGAACTAAATCCTATAAATAGATGGAACATGCATATTCTATCACTCTCTTACCATTTGTTTACATGAAGAAGTCTACTCAACTAAAAAAAAGGGAACCAGAAAACGGACAGTGCATTGCAGTGTCTGAATCAAAATGTAAAAAAACAGAACCAGGTGACGGGCACTGCATTGCAGTGTCCCAATCCAAATGTCAAAAAAAAAAAAGAAAAAGAAAAAAAAAAGCCAGAATCAGGAAATGATCATTGCATTACAGTGTCTGAATCTAAATGTAAAAAATAGAACTAGGAAACAGACACTGCATTACAGCGTCTGAATCTAAATGTAAAAATCAGGAGTCGTTTGAGGTGTGAAATGTAGGTGACGTGTGAGCGATGGAAAAAACAAAACCAGGAAACGAACACTGCAACGTGGCGTCTGAATCCAAAAGTGAAAAACAGAACCAGGAAACGGACACTGCATTGCAGTGTCTGAATTCAAATGTACAAAGAAACATGTAAGAGGCGTGTGAGTGATAAAAAAAAAAAAACCAATAAATTGACACTGCAACGCATTGTCTGAATCCAAATGTAAAAAACAGAATCAGGACACTGCATTGCAGTGTCTGATCCTTATTGACTTATTCCAAATATAAAACTATGAGAAAGGGAGTGTTAGTTGAAGTGGGCGCCAGCTGTAGTGGCAGATTTTGTAATTTTTGTTTATTTTAAATGCATTTAAGTATCACAATACATGATTGACCTATTTATAATTAATATAAATATTGTTGATCTATTGTTAATATTGTAACTTTTTATTGATTTTTCACAAAATTACCCTAAAAAAAACATACGACAAAAAAAGAGAGTAGAGAAATACCCCAAAATATGACAATTTCTTAATCTTGAGACAAAAATAAGACAAACTGGCCATGCACAAAACCGAAATTAATAAAATACCCACATATAAATGGGTCATTTGCTCCCATTTTTCTGATTTCTCTCTCTCTCGATCTCTCTCTCTCTCTCCATGTCTATCTTCTTTCACGTTCTCATTCACACACTCTCTCTCCCCTTCTCACTGTGTACACACGGTGCACTGTTATCCCCACCAACACCATCCAAATTGAAGCCACCACCAATTTCATCTCGTCCTCACGAGTCCAAAACACCTAGCCTTGTCACGAATCTCATCCTCGATCATTGGGATTGAAACTCAAGCAGGTCGCGTGTTTTCCGGCCATTTTCCGGCAACACGGCAAACAACTGAGGCTCGAGACCACCACCACTGGACTTGCATCGAGGATGGGAATAAAGCCCAGTCATTAAATATTTGTGTTTTGTTTGATGAATTTTTCAGGATTTGCCCACTGTATGTACATAACATGCACATAATATGCTCACAGATCTGAGCCAACCTAAAAACCCAGATGAATTAATACATAGAAGTTAAATTAGGGTTTGTGTTTCATGTTGGGGTCCATGGGTTGTGGAATAAATTTCAAGTTTTGACGTGCTAAAAAACTGGGATGGAACAATTTCTGGTTCAAGTGTCCAATTGCAGAAATTTGTGAAATTTTTTTTGTAATGTGCATGTGGTGTGCATGGCTACATCTTAATATGAGAAGCGGGAATGTTCACTAGTTATGATGCACGTATGTTGTGCCCCGAAATTTAGCGAGTATGATCACAACTTAGTTGGCCTCGGCGAAAAAAAAAATAAGAAAAAGCTTAGATGATGTTAAGGATCATCTGTGTCCATGAAATAATGACAACGAGTATCATGTTTTCCACGTGCACGGTTAAACGGTGATTGATATATGTAACAAGACTTTTCAAACTGCCATTGTAACCTTATATACGTAACAATTATGTTTTAGTTGTATCCATTATATCAATAGGTTGCCGTTAAAGTTTCTTATTAATGCGAAAAGCAACTCGTTGCTTGATCTTCAGTTCTGTGCATATCATGTGCATGTAACGTACATATGATGTGCATGTGGTGTGCATATAGTGTATATGGTGGTGACGTCGCAGGTGATGATGTCATTTTTTTTATTTCAAAAAGAGAGCTGTGAGCTCTAGGTTTTCAGAGTGGGAATATTATTATGAAGTTAGCCATGCACATTACGGAAAAATTTTCACAAATTTCTGCAAATGGACACTTGAACCATAAATTGTTTCATCCCAGTTTTGTAGCACGTCAAAACTTGAAATTTGTTCCACAACTCATAGGCCCCAACATGAAACACAAACCCTAACTTAACTTCTAAGTATTAATTCATCTGGGTTTTTGGGTTGCCTCAAATTTGTGAGCATACCATGTGCATGTCGTGTACATACAGTGGGCAAATCCTAAAAAATTCATCAAACAAAGCACCAACATTTAATGACTGGGCTTTGTTCCCGCTGTCAATGCGAGTTTAGTGGTGGTGGTCTTGAGCCTTAGTTGTTTACCCTGTTGCTAGAAAATGGCCGGAAAACTCACGGCCTGCTTGAGTTTCAATCCAAACGATGAGATTCGTGACAAGGCTAGGTGTTTTGGACTCATGAGGACAAGATGAAATTGGTGGTGGCTTCGATTTGGACGGTGTTGGTCGGGATGACAGTGGACCGTGTATGCACAGTGAGAAGGGGAGAGAGTGCATGAGGGATAAAGTGAGAGAAGAGAGAGAGAGGGAGGGAGAGAAAGAGAGTAAAGATAGAGAGAAACCAGAAAATGGGAGCAAGTAACCTATTTATATATAAGGACAATTAAGTCATTTCAAGGTGTAGAAAAATCCTATTTCTGTCCAATTTTTGTGCATGGTGTGTGCATATTTGAAATGTCCTATTTTTGTCTTAAGATTAAGAAACAGTTATATTCCTGAGTATTTCCCAAAAAAATAAGAAACAACAACATGCATCGCAAATACAACATAAACTACTTAAGTAAAATCTTAATATAATGATAATACCCAAGGAGTCATATATTTAAAAAAACAACAACTCAACAAACATAAACGACCCAATGGAATCTTAAATCAATATTTTAATTTAAACCCCTTAAATCAAGTGAAACACGTAAACGCTTACTTATTGAGGTGGGTTGAGCTAAAGCCAATTCATTACAACTACTAATTAATTTCCCCAAAATCTCATTTGGGCTATAGCCCATAGCTTCTCCAGATTCGTCCTTGCTTTCTCCTCTCCATCTCGATTCTCACCCAATACCCAAACCTATCTCACCCCTTGGTAATCTTTCATACTCCAAAAAGTCTAGTATTCCTATAACAAAAAAGTGTGGAAATTAGTGGGTTTCTCTAGATTTTTTAAAGCTGCTGCTCCATTTCTCTTGCTTTCTCAATGGACCCTTATGCTCACTGCCCATGGTGTGGCAGTTGAATGCTGCCATTTTAATTAGGAAGTGTTGAGGACCTTTTGATCGAGCAAGACGCTGTGGTCTATGAGACACCTTAACTTCACGTAGTTTGTTTCCGGCATCAAAAACTGAAATACCTCGAAATAAATGTATTAGAAGATATTGGAGTAAGTTAACGGCTTCAAATAACAATGAATGAATAATTGTACTAACAACAAATTTATGATTTGCCTAAATGATTTGCGGTTTGGGAGCTAAAAGGTCATAAGTTTGACATGAGAGAGATGAACATCCATGGTTGCTGGGTTTTGAGATGGCTGTGAAATAATAATGGTTGGAATTTCTGGTAAAGATGGAAATTGAAGGTTAGGTGGGGTTTAAGGCAAAGATCAAAGGAAAGGAAGAATTAAAGCTTGAGAACTAAAGGGGTTTTCCATCACTTAGAGATAGCTCACTCTACTTGCTGCATGCGTTAAGTCTTTTGTTCTATTTTTCATTGTTGAAGTGGGGTGGTTCGGGTCGGGATCCTGAACCGAAACCCACAGCCCGAATCCCAAGCCAACTCTCTTCGGGATACGATTCTAAAACCCGAGGCCGTACCCAAATTTTGGTATTCCCGAATTTTGGGAATCCCGAAATTGTTTCGATTTTTCGGTTCGGGATTGGGAATGGATGCAGTTCGAAGATATCAACCTAATTTAGGAAGATTGAATGAATGTAGTCCCCAAATAACAAATTTCCAGTCCCCTAATCCCAAATTTGCAGACAACCCATAAAAAATCAGACAGTTAAGGATCGAAGAAGGCGTCGATCAAAATTCAAAAGCAGAAAAATACAAAGCAATCAAGCATGCAATAACTGATATTAGGGGATTTTCAAAACAAAAATCCTACTTTTAATTCTTAATCCCCAAATTGAAAGTTCAAAACCCTAATCCTCAATTTCAGAATCCAAATCCAAATCAAGGTACAATAATTTCATGAAGTTTGGCACATTCAGATTAGAGAAGCTTCGATTTGGAGGCTGTTGGAGGTGGAACCATGGAAGTTTGGATTTGGAATATGGTGTAGTGGTCGATGACTCAACGGCCGACGTGTTGAGTTTGTGACAAAGGAAGAAGGAGAAGAGCAAAGAGTGCAAAAGATGATTCGAGGGATTAGAGAGAGTGTTGAGTCTGAGGATGTTGACATAGCAGAGGAGGAGATGATAGAGTGTAGAGAGATCCAAGAGGTTAGAGAGAGTCTGAGTGTGAGAGAGAGAGGCGCAGAGATTCATTTGAGAGATAAGAGAGAGAGTTGGCTCAGTGGTTAAGAATAAGAAACTAATGGTTATTAAGCATATAAATACATTTTCTGTATTATAATATCAACAATTGAGAGTTAGCTCAATGTTGAAGTTCCATAATTCCCAAGAGGAGATAAGGGGTTCGAATCCTTGCGGCCTCATTTTTTATGTAATAATCTGAAATCGATTCGGTTCGGGAAGACCGAAATTCACAAATGCCAGACCGAATACCAAACCGAACTGGGCGGTTTAGGATAATAACCGAATCGAAAAATTTCAAAAACCGAAAATTTCGGGAAATTTCAGGATAATTTTGGTTCGGGTTCGGTTGGGATCGAGATTTTCGGGATATTTTTCCAACCCTAAGCTACTTCATACCTCTTTGGAGTAAGGAAGGGATATGAACTTCGTCTCTCACTGCCTTCCCACGCGATGCTGAAGTTGTGGGATTGGATTTTGGTACTCTTGTTTGGTTGATATTTTACATATAATTTATACCTCTTTTTCTATTATTTAGTCATGGTTTTACATTGAATTGTTGGGTTTAATGTGTGTTTGTGCGAGTTTTGTAGAAAATATAATTTGTAAACAAAACATGAAATTGGAGGCTTAAATTGGAGCTAACCCAATTTAAATTTGAATGATTTGTATTTATTGCGAGCCAACCCATTGAAGCTAAAGTTTCTTAATCTATTTTGGGTTGATGCAATAAGTTCACTTTGTGTGAATTATTAAGCCCAAGTTATGATATGTGGTGATGTGATGATTAGGTTTCCTAATTGAATTGGACCAAAACAAGTCAACCTAGTTATGCAGGGGCGGTGCTGCCTTATGTTTTTTTGTTTTGAACAAACGATATTATTTATACTAAAAGGATCATAATTTCGGTTGTTTCTTTTCATGTATTCGAATGTACTTAGTTGTATTTTAAATTTACCATGAACAAAATATTTTTTGCTAGGGCTAAGATCTTGTATCAGCCCGTCCCAGAATTATTTTATCGATGATGTGAAATGACGGGATTACCCTTAAATTTCTATGGTATGTGACATTATCTTTGGTTTTATTGTCCTATCCTAAGTTTTGGAAAAATTTATTTGGAAAATAATTGTTATGGTTTTGTGTGGTTAGGGTTGTTAACCACACACCTAACTATCTCTCTCTCTCTCTCTCTCTCTCTCTCTCTCTCTCTCTCTCTCGGAACACCCTCCCCGTGCACTGTGCACGTACGGACGGAGTTGGAACTCGTCCATTTCTTCACAGATCGAAGCCCAAAAGGTAAGATTCTTGATCCTTGTTAACCCCTGAGTAGTTTGGTACCAAATTTGGAGCTTGTAACCCTCGGATTAGGCGTGAAATCCTAACCCCGAAAATGTGCACTGTTCATGCACACGTAAAATCTTGCATTTCAGGGAATTTCAAGCTCACAGTGAGCTTAAGGAGGTCCTCACGAGTCTCGGGGTACTTCGTTGGTAGAGTTTGGACGTCGGAGGACCGAGATCGAAGGTTTTTAAAGTGTGCCGAGTTATCGAGCTTTCTCAGGTAAAATCCTGTGATTTTCAAGCCTTGAAACTTGTTTAGATGTGTTCTACATGCTTAGAGCTTCATTTTGGTACCAATTTCATGAAAAATGGATGAAAAATGAGTGAGAAACCATAGTTGGAAAAAATACCCAGAATCCGGCGAACCCACCGGCGGCCGGCGAGTCGCCGGAGAAGACGACGGAATATTCCGTCAGTTGGACGGAATATTCCTGACGCCGTCAGTCAAAACTAACGGGAACTGTTAGGAGTTAACGGAATATTCCTGGAATATTCCTGACGGCGTTAACTGACGCCGTCAATGTGCCTGGCACGTGCCCGCGCGTGGCCGGCGCGTCTGGCCGTGCCTTCGCCGGCGCGTGGCGGCGCGTGGGTGGTCGGAAAATTTTTCTAAAAATATGGGGATGTTCCTGAGATTGTGTAGGTCACGGTGGTATATTCATATACCCAATTTGAGCAATATATGAGAAGTTATTAGCGAAAGTTGGTTATGTGCGTAATTAACGTTATTTCGGTTACTTCTCATATAGGCGAGGCTTATGCGGAAGACGAGCACAGTCGAGAAAGGCTAAGGGGTTATGACCCTTCGATATAACTGTGAGTGGGCAGTTTATTTCAGTATATATATATACTTAACGTTTTCCCAGAAATTGATTTTTGAATGAAAGTATATTTTGAAATGCCATGCATAGATTTATATGAATCATGTGATTTGAAATACCATGCATAGAAATTATATGAGATATGTGAATTGATATTTATATGATGCATATATGTGAATTGGTGCTGCGGACGCACAGGTGAGTATCAGGTGAGTTACATTTGGTGTATTGAATTGTTGGATGTGATTTATGTTGATAGCTCATAACCTGCACCCCTGGTGTTAGTGCTTATGTTATTCACCGCATCACACGCTCACCTTGGATCCAAGTAGATGCTAGTCGTACAGACCACTGGAGGTGGTTCCGACATGCTAGTCGTACAGACCATTAGAGACGGTTCCGACTAGTAGGTGACCTT
Source organism: Heteromeles arbutifolia (assembly GCA_024362995.1). Lineage (NCBI taxonomy): Eukaryota > Viridiplantae > Streptophyta > Magnoliopsida > Rosales > Rosaceae > Heteromeles > Heteromeles arbutifolia. The sequence goes on along the minus strand of JANCRC010000013.1, from coordinate 24,240,400 downwards.
AGATTATGTGCACAGATGATTGATGAGAGAAGCACTAGAGCGTATTATTACACCATCCAAGTCGTACAGACTACTATAGGTAGTTCCGACTCATGTGCGCGTAGTGCCGTACAGGTCGCAGTTGGCGACTCCGGCAGGGCCGTACAGGTCGCAGTTGGCGACTCCGGCAGTGCCGTACAGGCCACAGTTGGTGACTCCGGCTGGATTGGATATTGAGCTTTAGAATCAGCCGTACAGGACCACTGCAGGGTCTCCGGTTGATTTATTATTTCACCTGATTTATGTTGATGCATCCATATTATGTTTTTGGCACATGGCATGGCATATTTCTCTGAAAAATGATGAATGGTGTTTTGAGATTTCTGAAGCTATATATATTTATATATGCTATTTTCTGAGAAAGTATACAGATTTTACAGTGAGGGGATATATATATGTTGATAAAGGAAAGATTTTGAAAGACTTATTTTACTGACCCACTCACCTTGTTTTGCGCCCCTTCAGGTTCGAGTTAGAGCAGAGCTTTGGTGGCCACGAGGAATCCAACGGTATTCTGACAGAATTCACAATGGTATTTAAAAGCTTCCGAACTGTGCAAATGGTTACGTCACTCTCACGTGACGGCCTGCACGCCCTCCTTCGGGACAGGGTGTGTCAGTTGGTATCAGAGCTTAGTTTACAGTCCTGTACATCTTGAGAATTCTCTAGTGTTTTCTGTCAGAACTATACCGCCTCGTTGTGAGCCACGTCGTTTGGTTGAGTCTAGTTTTCCCTATTTAGCTCAGTTATGGGAAGCTAGTACTAATGTGACTCGGTCTATTATCCAAAGGATTTTTCTCTTAGGACTAGATATAAGTTGATGCTAAATCACTTTATGGAAAATGAATGACCTGAGAGAGCAGGTCGATGGTTTAATCAGTTGGAAAAAGGTGCTTTAGATTATGCAAAGTCAAGGGAATCTTTCTTTTGACGGTAGGTCAAGACGACTACCTGATTTCTAAGCATTGAATTTGCATCCTGATGGAGACAGGAGTCTTATATGATGTCACCGGAGGAAATAACTATTTGAGAGTTGTTTAAAGAATTGTTTAAGGAAAGGTTTAGTCCTCCGATATAAATGGATGGTAAGAAGTGAGAGTTTGCAATTTGAGACAAGGAAAGATGACGACAAATGAGTACTATGGAAAGTAGCGGAGTTTTCTCGTTATCATACGGATGTTGTTAATCCGGTCGAGGTGTTATGTTGTTTTAAGCTGGATAATAAGAGGAATTGGCGTTCTTTGACGACCACTATTTATTGTGCTTTTTACCAGGAGTTTTACGAGATGTTGTTGAGAATTGTGGACTCTGAGGTTATGCTCAGCGAGAGTAAAAAGGAATAAGAGAAGAATGGGAATTGGAGGAAAGACGATAAGGGTATTGATCCGTCATCTCAATGACCTCGTAAGACTCAGAGCTTCAAGAGAAGTGAAGCTAATTCTAGTTCTTCCAGCTGAGGTTTTTGTGCCACTGGTCAGAGGTATGGTGGTAGATTCACTGGTGATTCCAGATTTCAGAGACAAGGTGATTCAGATAGAGGGAATGTACCTTTGTGTCGTAGGTACAATAATGGACACTTTGGAGAGTGTAGACAAGAAAGTAATGGATGCTTTACATGTGGATAAATGGAACATAGAGCTGCAAATTGTCCCCAGAATCAGTAAATGCCTCCGTAGTCTTCTTTGCCACCACTAGCACTGATTCCGTAGGTACCTGGATCTAGAAATTTTGGTTAGATGAGCCGTGGTGTGCAGGATTAGAGTCGTACAGGTCACTAGAGGTGACTCCGACTTATATACTAGCATGGATCGATGGGTTATGAGTACAGCCGCACAGGTCATATTAGATGACTCCGGCTGGGTGAACGAGCTATAGGTTCAGTCGCACAGGTCATACTAGCTGACTCCGGCTGATATATTCCTTGTTATTGATGATGTTGCCAAAGAGAGTAATGATGGAGCACGATCGAGTCATGCATATGTAATTCTAATGAAGGGCAAGATGGTAATGTTGTATTCTTGAGGATTGTTGCTTACTTATCGAGACAACAGTGAGTTATCGTTATTGCGGGCTGCAGACCGTAATATCCATAACTTATTGTTGGATTCGTTAAGCAAGTAAACAAGTAGGTCATCCTACGTTAGTATGGTGTTATTCTGAGTGTCCAGTGATGGTGAAAGATGTTGTTATGCCTATGAATCTTATCCAGTTGGATATTGTGAATTTGATGTGATTTTTGGCACAGATTGGTTGCATTATGATTATGCCAAGATAGATTGCTACGGGAAATCAGTTGCTTTCCATCGACTTGGGTGACCAGAGGTTACTTTTGGGGGATGCAAAGTGTAGTGAGGTATGCCGTTAGTTTTGCTGTGAGAGCAAAAAGATTATTATTGAATGGCTACCTAAGATATTTAGTTCATGAGGTACTAAGAGATATTGCTCTGAGTAGTGTGGAAGAGGTCAAGGTGATTAGACGTTTTCCTTGAGAATTTACCTGGATTGTCACCAGGCAAAGATGTGGAGTTCTCTATTAATTTGTTTCCAGGTACGGACCTTATATTAGAGATTGGTTCATGATGAGTTAAGGGAATTGAAAGTCAGTTGCAAGAATTGGTTGATAAAGGTTCCATTCAACCTAGTATGTCGTCGTGGAGAGCCAGTTTATTTATGAGGAAAAATGTGGACATTAAGGCTATACATTGACTATGGAAAATTGAATCGAGTAACAATTGGGAATCGTTGTCCATTATCGCGTATTAATGATTGTTTGATCAGCCTAGAGGTGCCTGTGTATTTTCAAAGATTGATTTAAGGTTTGGTTATTAACCAATTGAAGATTTAGTGAGGATGTCCCTAAGATAACTTCTAGGACTTGTTATGGTCTAATGAGTTTTTGATAATGCTATTCGGATTGACGAATGCGCTTGCTGCTTTCCTGAGTTTGATGAATGAAATATTTCGAGAATATCTCGTCAGGTTTGTGTTTGTTTTCATTGACGGTATTCTGATATACTCTAATACTAGAACAGGACGTGCTAGACATTTTAAAGTGGTATTACAAAGTTTGAGGGGTCGTCGATATATTCTAAGCTTAGTGAATGCCAATGTTGGATGAATCAGGTGGCATTTCTGGGACATGTTATACCTACTTAAAGTATTCAAGTGAATTCTTTAAAGGTAGCAGAAGTTGAGAATTTGGAACAATCGCGAACTGTGACTAAGATTCGGAGTTTTCTTAGCTTCACAGGCTATTATGGACGGTTTGTGAAAGATTTTTCAGTCATTACCCTGCCATCGACGAGATAGACGAGAAAAGAGGTTAAGTTTGAGTGGGATGAAAATGGTGAATAAAGTTTTCAACAGTTGAAGTATTTCCTCACCTATGTACTTGTGTTAGCGCTCCCAGATGATAGCGGAAGTTATGAGGTCTATACGGATGCTTCTTTGAGTGGTTTGAGATGTGTATTGATACAAGATAGGGTAATTGCTTATTCTTTGCGGCAATTGAACTTCATGAGATGAATTACCCTAATTATGATTTGGAATTAATCGCTATCATTTTGGCTTGAAGATTTGGAGAAATTATCTTTATGAAGAAAAGTGTAAGTTTTGTATGGATCGTAAGAGTTTCCAATATCTGTCTTCTCAGAGGGATCTTGATTTTAGATAACGAAGGTGGATTGAGTTGTTTAGTGATTATGATTGCACGACCAGGTGATCGTGCAAATGCTTGGGCTGATGTACTTAGTATGAAGACTCTTGTGAGAATAAATGCTTTGTATACTTGTTATGTTCCTCTTCTTGCGGATTTGAGATCTACTGGAGTAAAGTTGGAAATAGAAGAACGAGAAGAAGCCTTGCTTGCTAGTATCCAAGTTAAGCTTATTTTAATTAATCGTATACTCGATGCCCACAGAATTGATGAAGAAACCAGGAATTTATTTAGGCAAAGAATATCGAGAAAAAGAAAGATCTCAGAGTTAGAGAATCAGACGGCATGTTTATACAAGAGAACAAGATGTATGTGCTTAATGATGTGGAATTAAAGAAAGCAATTTTTGGATGAAGTACACTGTTCAGCTTCTACAATGCATCCCGGAAGTATTGAAAGGTATCATACCATTTAACCATTTTACTATTAGCCGGGTATGAAAAGAGGAATTTTGGGTATGTAAGTAAATATATCATATGTCAGTAAGTTAAAACGGAAAGAAAGAAGCCTTTGGATTACGTGTACAAACTTCCTCGTTCACGAGATGGGTATGATGGAAATTGAGGTGATAGTTGATCGGTGTACTAAGTAACGTATTTTACTCCAGTGAAGAGCAGCAACATTTCCAGACAAGTGCAACGGTTAATTAATTGTTTTAATTATTTGTTTTATGGAAAAGAGATTTGGACTTACGAATCTGTTGAGCTTTTGGGTATGTTGGTCACTTTTAAGTTCTAGGTAACTTTTCAAGAAACTTCGGATACAAGATTTCTTTATAGTGCAGCATATCATCTTCAGACAGAGACAGGACCATTCAGAATTTGGATGATATACTAAGATCTTCGGTATGGTAGTTTGGTGATGCTTGGATTAAAAGTTGAATTTAATGGAAATTGCCTACAACGATAACCTTCATTCGAGTAGTGGTAGGACACCACTTGAGGCATCTTATGAAAAAGCTTGTTGTACATCTTTATGTTGTCAGAGGTTGGTGAACGAGTTTTAGTGGGCCCTGAGTTAGTGGAAGAGATTACTCAAAACATTCAGGTGATTAAGTCTAACCTGAAAGCAGCACAAGATCGACAAAAGAACTTAGCAGTCAGGCATGCTACCGATAGAGTGTACAAGGTCAGTTATTGGGTATTCTTGAAGTTATCGCCTTGGAAGGTGTTGTTCGATTTGGGAAGAAAGGAAAGTGGAGTCCTAGGTACATCGGGCCGTACCAGATCACCGAGCGGGTCGGTGAAGTTGCTTACAGACTTGAGTTACCGCCAGAGCTGTCTAAAGTACATAATGTGTTTCATGTGTCGATGCTTCGACATTATGTCTCAGATCCTTCACATGTGATACCTCATCAACCTTTGGAGATTGGTTCAGATTTGACTTATGATGAGGAGCCAGTGACTATATTGGATTGGAAGAGAAGGCTCTGAGGAATAAGACGGTACAGCTGGTTAAAGTTTTGTGGAAGAACCATTCAGGAGAAGAAGCTACGTGGGAGGCGGAGGATCGAATGAGAGAGATGTACTCGAGGTTGTTTTATGGGTATTAGTGGATGATTTTGATTATGTAAATTTCGGGGACGAAATTTTTATAAGGTGGGTAGATTGTAACAGCCCGTCCCAGAATTATTTTATCGATGATGTGAAATGACGGGATTACCCTTAAATTTCTATGGTATGTGACATTATCTTTGGTTTTATTGTCCTATCCTAAGTTTTGGAAAAATTTATTTGGAAAATAATTGTTATGGTTTTGTGTGGTTAGGGTTGTTAACCACACACCTAACTATCTCTCTCTCTCTCTCTCTCTCTCTCTCTCTCTCTCTCTCGGAACACCCTCCCCGTGCACTGTGCACGTACGGACGGAGTTGGAACTCGTCCATTTCTTCACAGATCGAAGCCCAAAAGGTAAGATTCTTGATCCTTGTTAACCCCTGAGTAGTTTGGTACCAAATTTGGAGCTTGTAACCCTCGGATTAGGCGTGAAATCCTAACCCCGAAAATGTGCACTGTTCATGCACACGTAAAATCTTGCATTTCAGGGAATTTCAAGCTCACAGTGAGCTTAAGGAGGTCCTCACGAGTCTCGGGGTACTTCGTTGGTAGAGTTTGGACGTCGGAGGACCGAGATCGAAGGTTTTTAAAGTGTGCCGAGTTATCGAGCTTTCTCAGGTAAAATCCTGTGATTTTCAAGCCTTGAAACTTGTTTAGATGTGTTCTACATGCTTAGAGCTTCATTTTGGTACCAATTTCATGAAAAATGGATGAAAAATGAGTGAGAAACCATAGTTGGAAAAAATACCCAGAATCCGGCGAACCCACCGGCGGCCGGCGAGTCGCCGGAGAAGACGACGGAATATTCCGTCAGTTGGACGGAATATTCCTGACGCCGTCAGTCAAAACTAACGGGAACTGTTAGGAGTTAACGGAATATTCCTGGAATATTCCTGACGGCGTTAACTGACGCCGTCAATGTGCCTGGCACGTGCCCGCGCGTGGCCGGCGCGTCTGGCCGTGCCTTCGCCGGCGCGTGGCGGCGCGTGGGTGGTCGGAAAATTTTTCTAAAAATATGGGGATGTTCCTGAGATTGTGTAGGTCACGGTGGTATATTCATATACCCAATTTGAGCAATATATGAGAAGTTATTAGCGAAAGTTGGTTATGTGCGTAATTAACGTTATTTCGGTTACTTCTCATATAGGCGAGGCTTATGCGGAAGACGAGCACAGTCGAGAAAGGCTAAGGGGTTATGACCCTTCGATATAACTGTGAGTGGGCAGTTTATTTCAGTATATATATATACTTAACGTTTTCCCAGAAATTGATTTTTGAATGAAAGTATATTTTGAAATGCCATGCATAGATTTATATGAATCATGTGATTTGAAATACCATGCATAGAAATTATATGAGATATGTGAATTGATATTTATATGATGCATATATGTGAATTGGTGCTGCGGACGCACAGGTGAGTATCAGGTGAGTTACATTTGGTGTATTGAATTGTTGGATGTGATTTATGTTGATAGCTCATAACCTGCACCCCTGGTGTTAGTGCTTATGTTATTCACCGCATCACACGCTCACCTTGAATCCAAGTAGATGCTAGTTGTACAGACCACTGGAGGTGGTTCCGACATGCTAGTCGTACAAACCATTAGAGACGGTTCCGACTAGTAGGTGACCTTAGATTATGTGCACAGATGATTGATGAGAGAAGCACTAGAGCGTATTATTACACCATCCGAGTCGTACAGACTACTATAGGTAGTTCCGACTCATGTGCAGCGTAGTGCCGTACAGGTCGCAGTTGGCGACTCCGGCAGGGCCGTACAGGTCGCAGTTGGCGACTCCGGCAGTGCCGTACAGGTCACAGTTGGTGACTCCGGCTGGATTGGATATTGAGCTTTAGAATCAGCCGTACATGACCACTGCAGGGTCTCCGGTTGATTTATTATTTCACCTGATTTATGTTGATGCATCCATATTATGTTTTTGGCACATGGCATGGCATATTTCTCTGAAAAATGATGAAGAATGGTGTTTTGAGATTTCTGAAGCTATATATATTTATATATGCTATTTTCTGAGAAAGTATACAGATTTTACAGTGAGGGGATATATATATGTTGATAAAGGAAAGATTTTGAAAGACTTATTTTACTGACCCACTCACCTTGTTTTGCGCCCCTCCAGGTTCGAGTTAGAGCAGAGCTTTGGTGGCCACGAGGAATCCAACGGTATTCTGACAGAATTCACAATGGTATTTAAAAGCTTCCGAACTGTGCAAATGGTTACGTCACTCTCACGTGACGGCCTGCACGCCCTCCTTCGGGACGGGGTGTGTCAGATCTAGCCTAGCTATGAATACTCGAAATTTATAATTTTATTGTTGTCTTAATTTTTTTTATTATTGTTCCATGTTGAGTGTTCGTTACTATTCTTAATTCTTGCAATTAATTGGCCACTAATTGTTTGATTAGAAGAATTAGGTTGAGAAGCTTCTTGGAAAGAATGTCATTTCTTGAATGAGTGCCAGTAATGGACTAACATGATTCACGCATTTTTTTTTTTACGGATTTTTCATAGTACATAATATGTTTTTGTTTTTTTAATGCTTGGAAAAGAATGAGTTTTTAATCAGGAATTCTTTTGGTTGAGACTGGAAATGGTTAACAAATAATTTAGGGAAAATCAATTGTCAACATGAGTAATAATTAGGGTTAATATACTATAGATTTCGGGTTGAATTGGTTTAGTGAAATCGGTTCTTACTGTTAAACCACTTTTGCTTTGTTTTCAATTGATTTTTACCTTTATTTGCATTTAAGTTTCTTTGCATATCTAATTAGTCATCAAAACTTTTGTTTTATTTATTTTAAATATGCAGTTATTGCGATTGGTAAGTTAGATTAATCCAATCCTTATAGACTTATAGTTGCGAGGGGATTTTCTTTGCAACTTTTGTTTAAAAAGAAAATAAAACTGTTTTAAGACCCGTATCACATAAGTACAAACTGTAATGAATTCTTCACGCCACACGCTAAAACGATAAGAAAAACGTGAAAGAATACTTTAACTACCTGAATGTGAATAGAATAATTATATCGATGAAACTAGATATGGAACAAATACATGGCAATTAACAAGTAGATTCAAACTCATAAGACAATTAAGCAAACAACAAACAGCAAACAGCAAACAGCCATCGATTAATCATTTCACTCTACTTTTTTTGTGATAGAAGCACCTGGTTGACCATTTTGTCGAAATCCACAAAAGATAATCCATTAGGACCACTACTGGCCTCCTTTGCCAACTTCTTCCACTCCAAGGCTTTCTTTCTCATCTCTTTGCCCTCCTCCCCGTCCATTAACTTTCTCACAAGCCCCTCCACATATTTTCTTTTTACATCACCCTCAATCTCCAACCCAATCCCCCACTCTTTGCAACTGAACCTGCAATTGGTTTGTTGTTCCGCAAAGAAGGGCCAACAAATTATTGGCACTCCACCGCACACGCTTTCAAGAGTAGAGTTCCATCCGCTGTGCGTCAAAAACCCTCCGATAGCTGGGTTATTCAGAACTTGTTCCTGAGGACACCAACTTACCAATAGGCTCCTATCTTTGGTCTCTTCCAAAAACTCCGGAGGAACCACAGCTGAATCCCCACCAACTAGATCGGGCCTAATAACCCACAAAAAGGTCTTCTTACAATTTGCAAGTTCCCATGCAAACTCAATTAGCTGCTCACTTGTCATAACCGTGATGCTGCCAAAGTTGACATAAACCACAGAGTTGGGTTCTTTAGAGTCAAGCCACTAAAGGCACTCTGGTTCCTCAGTCCATAAGGTCGATCCGATCGACTTCAACTTGTTATCCGCCGGAATCTGACCGATTTGTAGATTTAGAGGTCCGATAGAGTAAACAAGCGGAAACAGAGTTGAAAGTGCATCTAAAACTTCACGTTCGAAGTCATGGAATGTGTTCACAATAATAGCTGAAGCCCTTTTTGCTCGTTCTGTCTCGACCAGGATAAAATCCAGCATTAGGTCATCGGGTTCTGTAGTTCTCATGAAACTTGGGATGTCCTTCAATCGGATGTCTTTCATGCCTGGTATCCAATCTATCACGGTATCCAAATACCCGTTTGTCAAATAGCTGGCATCTGCAAATTCAATGAAGAAAGTGTGTTAACATTATATTATTCCATGTAAAACATTTAGTGCAAGTTAAAGTTACAATTAAAGTTATCAGAAAGAAACACAAACTAAACAGATCAAGAGAAACAAGTAGTTGGGATTTTGTTTTGGTTGATCAAAATATACCTTTAAGAGGAGCGAGACACTTTTCAATGAGATGGTGAAACTGCACGTAAGCCAAGAAGCCACAAGCACTTGTTGTCCAGTGATAGAGATTTTACCACCAGCAAAAGTAGGGATAAAAACACTAAAATACTTGCAAGAGTACAAGGTTATCGTAGTATAGTAGCTCTAGTAAGGTCGTTGACACACCCCGACTCGAACATTGGGACGTGCTGGCCGTCACGTGAGCGTGACGTAGCCATGTGCGCAGTGTGGAAGAATAAATATAGATAAGAAGTACTAGAATAGCATAACTAGAGATACAAGAGCATAAAAGAGTGTGAAAGTTAACAGCATAATTTACAAAGTTCGAGCATCCTAGGTGCAGTCCAGAAAGACATAAACAGGAAAGCCAGAATATTTACATGGATAGTGTATTGTCAGATATGCCTTGAAACCTCGCTTGCCACCAACGCTATCTCATACCTGGAGGGGTGCAAAACAAAAGTGTGAGTGGGCAAAAACAAAGCTTTACCAAAAACACTTCGATATAAAAGTTGTAACCCCTCTCTGTAAAACCCGTATACTTCCAAAAAAAAATATATATATATATACGTACTATCACTGAAAACCATCATTCAAATAATGCCATGTTCAAATAAACCATATTCAGTATCAAGCATGCATCAAATATCATCAAATCAATCAGGTGATATCTCAACACAAATCATGCCGGCAATGTATATCAGTCAGCCGGAGTCACCTCTAGTGACATGTACGGCTGAATCTATGGCTCTTCAACCAAATCCGCAATTCATCTCTCAATCAATAACTTGCACCCATGACGGAACCACCTAATGTGGTCTATACGTCAAGCTGGGTATATATATAAAACGCTCTGTGATCACGTGAAGGCTGGCGACGAATCGCGGGTCACCTACGAGTCGGAACCACTTAATGTGGTCTGTATGACAGGCTGGCGCCTGCCTTGGATCCAAGGTGAGCGTACGGTGCGGGAGGTGAACGATCACGTGAAAGCTAAGCCCTACTCTGGCGGCACAAACCCCGATGTGCAAGTAAATGAGCCATATTCTAATCTCATCGATATCACCACAGTCATCATATCAAAGGTACATACTTACCTGACTTACCTAGCGCCCGCAGTGCCTCAACATATAATCATATAAACATAGCAATAAATATATATGGCATTCGACATGGCATTCAATTTCATAAAATCATTTTAAAATGTATTTTTGGGAATCAGTCAAGTGTGTGTATATATATATATATATATACTGAAAACAAAAGCCGACTCACTGATAGGTAGACCGGTCGGAGCCCCCGAGTCTCGCGTGGTTGCGCTCGTCCTCAGGATATGTCTCACCTATATGCGAAACAACTATATAACCGTTAATTACGCACATAACCCAAATCAGATAATAACTTCTCATACATTGCTCAATTGGGGTGTTTGAATATACCAACATGCTCTACTCAATCCCACGAACAACTCCATATTTTTAAAATAATTTTTAGGAGTCCCACACGCCCTCACGCGCCGGCCAAGGCACGGCAATACGCGCCGCCCACGCGCGACCACATGCCATGCACACTGACGGAATCCTTAACGCCGTTAAGGAATATTCCGTTAAATCCCTAGAATATTCCGTTAAGGTTAACTGACGCCGTTACCATCCGTTAGGAATATTCCGTCAACTTTGACAGAATATCCCATCACCTTCAACCTCAGTTCGCTGGCGCCGCTGCGTCGCTGGAAACTGGGTAATTTTTCAAACTATGATTGCTAGCTCAATTTTCAACCAAACTTCACGAAATTTACACCAAAATGAACCTTAGGACGAGGAGAAGAGGTTTATACCTGTTAAAATCCCAAAACTCGGCTAAAACTCGCCGGAGCAAAACCAAGAAATCCGGCCAACCCCCAAACTGGCGATCCCGACGTCCAAAATCCTCCAACTTTGCCCTCCGAGCTTCACAAGACCATTCTAAACCTCTCTATGATCTCAAAATAGGCTAAAACACCACGGTTTTTGAGTGCATGAACAGTACCCTTCACGGTACTTCACGGTTTCTGGGGTTTCCGTGGGTCTAAACCTAAACTAAGGGTATGGTTGTGATCACCAGGTCCTCGAGGTTACGAATATGGCACTTAGAGCTTTGATCCGTGACCAGATCAAAAGAAGCAAGGTTGTCCGTACATTTGCAGGGAAAAATGATAGAGAGTTCGAGAAGAGGATGGAGAGAGTGACAGGGAGGTGGGGAAAGTGCCACATGTTGTGTGTGTGTATATAATTCTCAACCAATCACATCCACATAAATCCAAAAATATGGGTACCCTTCCAAAAATTTAATCTAATTCACACACACACTCTCACTTCCGCAAGGGTAAAAACGCCATTTCACATATAATATATTCCTTAGTTCGGAACGGACTATTACAATCTACCCACCTTAATAAAATTTCTTCCTCGAAATTTACTCAACAAGTACAAACCACTAAAACTCATAAAACAGTCGTGGGTACAACTCTTTCATCCTTTCTTCCGTCTCCCAGGTTGCCTCCTCCACTGAGTGATTCTTCCACAAAACTTTCACTAGACGCACTGCCTTATTCCTCAAGACCTTATCCTTCCAATCTAATATAGTGACCGGCTCCTCCTCGTAAGACAAATCAGGATTAATCTCTAATTGCTGCGGAGGCAAAACATGTAATGGATCCGAAATATAATGGCGAAGCATCAACACATGAAATACATTATGCACTCTAGACAGCTCCTGAGGCAACTCAAGTCTATAAGCCACTTCACTAATCCGCTCAGAAATCTGATATGGTCCAATATATCTGGGACTCAATTTCCCCTTCTTACCAAATCTCACAACACCCTTCCAAGGTGATAACTTTAAGAAAACCCAATCGCCCACATTATAAATCCGATCAGTAGCATGTTGATCAGCTAAACTCTTCTGACGATCTTGGGCCGCTTTCAGGTTAGATTTAATCACCTGAATATTCTCTGTAGTCTCATCCACTATCTCTGGGCCTTCTAGAATTCTTTCTCTAACCTCAGACCAACACAAGGGTGTCCCGGAAACTTTACCATACAAAGCCTCGAATGGTGACATACCAATACTCGAGTGATAACTATTATTATAGGCAAATTCCATCAGATCCAAGCATGTATGCCATGCATCACCAAACTGCAAAACAGAAGACCTCAACATATCCTCTAATGTCTGAATCGTCCTCTCAGACTGTCCGTCAGTTTGAGGATGATATGCAGTATTATATAATAATCTCGAACCCAGAGCTTCTTGAAATGCCGTCCAGAATTTAGAAGTAAACTTCGGGTCTCGATCTGACACAATGCTGACTGGCACGCCATGATACTTAACAATCTTCAAGATAAAAAGTTTAGCTAGCCGATTTAAAGAAAACTTCTCTCGAACTGGAATGAAATGTGCTGATTTAGTAAGTCGATCAACAATTACCCAAACTCCATCAGAACCATTCCTTGTACGAGGAAGTTTATACACAAAATCCATGGTAATGTCTTCCCACTTCCACTGTGGAATAGGAAGGGGCTGTATCCGTCCAAATGGTTTCTTCATCTCGGCTTTAACCTGCTGACAAATAATACATCTACTCACGTATTCAGCAATTTCTCTTTTCATACCTGGCCAATAATAAAATGGTCGAATGGTATGATACATCTTTGTGCTTCCCGGATGCATAGCGTAAGCTGAAATGTGCGCCTCATCGAGAATAGCTTTCTTTAAATTTGCATTATTCGGCACGTACATCCTACCTTCTTGCATGAGCATGCCATCGGTCTCCCGAATCCGAAGATCTTTCTTTTTCCCATCATTCCTTAATTGAATTAATTCTTGAACCTCGTCATCTTCCATCTGTGCCTCGAGTATCCGATCAATCAAGATTGGCCTAACTTGAAAGTGAGCAAGTAAAGCACCTTCTTGATCATTATCCTCTGATTCTTCCATAACTAGCTTCACTCCAGTTGATCTTAACTCTGCCAGATGAAGAACACGGCTCGCATGAATAACATTAATCCTGCCCTGAGATTTCCGACTAAGTGCATTAGCTACTACATTTGCGCGACCTGGATGGTATTCAATCGTGCAATCATAATCACTCAACAGTTCAATCCACCTCCGTTGACGAAGATTCAAATCCCTCTGGGTAAACAAATACTAGAGACTTTTATGGTCTGTGAAAATCTGACATTTCTCACCATAGAGATAATGCCTCCAGATTTTCAATGCAAAAATAATTGCCGCTAACTCCAAATCATGAGTAGGATAATTCCTTTCATGCTGTTTTAATTGTCTTGAAGCATATGCAATCACTCTGCCATGCTGTATCAACACAAAGCCCAAACCATTTAATGAAGCATCGCTATAAATCTCGAAATTACCACTGTCGTCAGGAAGTGCCAACACTGGTGCCCGAGTAAGACAATATTTCAGTTGCTGGAAACTCCGTTCACAACTATCATCCCACTCAAATTTAACATTTTTCCTTGTTAACTTAGTAAGTGGCAATGCAATCTCTAAAAAATCCTGAACAAACCGTCTGTAATTACCTGCTAAACCCAAGAAACTACGTACCTCTGAGACAGTTCGTGGTTGCTCCCAATTCTCTATTGCTGCCACTTTCTGGGGGTCCACTTGTATACCCTGAGCTGAAATGACATGTCCCAAAAACGCCACCTGATTCAACCAGAATTGGCATTTACTAAACTTGGCATAAAGCCTACACTCCCTCAACCTTTTCAGCACCAAACTGAGATGTCGCACATGCTCTGCTTTAGATTTAGAATAAACCAAAATGTCATCGATAAAAACAATGACAAATCGATCTAAATACTGCTTAAACACCATGTTCATCATATCCATGAAAGCAGCTGGTGCGTTAGTCAACCCAAACGACATTACCAAAAACTCATAATGACCATAACGGGTTCGAAACGCCGTTTTAGGAACATCATCATTCCTAATCTTCAGCTGATAATACCCAGACCTCAAGTCAATCTTCGAAAACACACAAGCTCTTCGCAGCTGATCAAACAAATCATCAATATACGGCAATGGATAACGATTTTTAATCGTTACCCGATTCAGCTGCCGATAATCTATGCACAGTCTCAAAGTACCATCCTTCTTCCGCACAAATAAAACTGGAGCTCCCCAGGGTGAAGTACTAGGCTGAATAAAGCTTTTATCTAATAATTCTTGCAGCTGAATTTTCAATTCCTTTGATTCTGCAGGAGCCATACGATAGGGAGTTAAAGATATAGGGTCAGTACCTGGCAACAATTCAATGGTGAACTCAACATCTCGATCTGGCGGCAACCCCGGCAAATCATCAGGAAAAACGTCTGGGAAATGTCTAACCACTCTAACATCCTCCACTCTGCTAGCAACCTCATCATTTAGTACCACATATGCTAGATACCCCTGACAACCCTTTTGTAATAATTTCTTGGCTCTGACAGCTAAAATGATACCATGCCTGACGCCACTAGGCTCACCAACAAATGTAACCACCGGTAAGCCCGGTCGTAGAAACGTAACTTTCTTTTCATAACAATCACTGTTAGCTCGATTATAATGTAACCAATCAGTGCCCAAAATAACATCAAATTCAGCAAGATCTAACGGAATAAGGTTAGCAGGCATAACTACATGCTCCACTAACACATGGCATCTTGGATACATCCACCCTACCTGGCACGTCTCACCTCTAGGCATAGAAAACTCTATCTCATAACCGAAAGGTGTGGGATTAGGTTGCGTCAATTGAGCAAATGTATGAGAAATAATCGAATGGGTAGCACCACAGTCAATCAATACTTTAGCAAAATGTCCAAGAACATTTAACGTACCCATTATCAAATCTGGGTTGTTCTGAGCGTCCTGCAGTGAAAGATTATGAATACGTCCATGGGTCTGCTGACGTCCCCCTGGTCTTCTGCTAGGCTGGCCAGTACACCCAGGTGTACCACGACTCTATCCCAAATGACTAGTCTGTCTTGAAGTACCCACGCTGCTCGAGGTAACTTCACCTTGCTACGGCTGCACACCGGAATACCACTGTGATCCACCTGCTGAATAGGGTGGATACAGAGCATGTCCTCCATAATACTGAGGATATCCACCCTGATTGCCACTAGAATAATATGGATCCTAGGAATAGGGATACGGCGCTGCTGGATAAAGCACAACATCACCCTGATAATGATAAGTGCTCCCCCAACTCGGCTGACCATAACCACTCGATGCTGGAGCCTGCTGACTCGGCACTGGTGTTGGGAAGGATGGCATCGGTGGCCTCTGCTGACTCTGTGGACAATTAGCTGCTTGATGACCAAACTGTCCATAGGTAAAACACCCTCGAATACCCTGCCTACACTAGCCTGCATGTCGGCTATTACACCTCCGACAAAAAGGAATTCCTGAACCACCAGAACCACCAACATCTCACTGCCTCTGAAAACGCGACCCACAAGCAAATCTACCACCTCTACGCTGGCCTGTGGAACTAAATCCTCCACTGGTTGAACTCGAACTAGTCCCACTCTTCTTAAAACTTTGCGTCTTTCTGGGCCCCTGTGATACTATACCTTTACCTTTATCATTCTTCTTGGAATCGTCTTTTTCTTATTCATCACTGTCACTAGGCAAGTTCTCAGAATCTTCGATCTGCAGCAGAATCTCATAAAAGTCATGATAGGTCAAACAGGGAATCCCGGTAGCCAAAGTACGCCACTTCTTACGAGTACCCAACTTGAATCGACGAAGCATTTCCGCTGGATTCATTGCCACCTCAGGGTGATATCTGGACAAGTCCGTAAACTTCCTGTAGTACTCGTTAGCGGACATCTTCTTCTGCTTTAAACTTGTAAACTCCTGCTTCTTACTGTCGATGTACGCATGAGTAATGAATCTCTTATGGAACAACTGCTTAAATATCTCCCAGTCTGCAGCTTCCTCTCGAGACAACTCCTCAGCCGATTGTTCCCACCAAGACGCTGGTTCTTTACCCAAAAACCACGAGACCGTCTCAACCCATCTGTCTGCAGGTGAACTCCCCTGACTCTGCATCAATATAAAGGTCTTGTCAACATGATTCAACCATTTCTCAACACCCTCGTGCCCTTCATTACCCACAAAAGTATTCAACTCCAGATTATAAACAGTTTCCAGAGAAGTCCTCTGGGGAGGTCGAAACGTCGACTGAATATCATTAGCAATAGCTTCCCCTAATTGAGCTATATCAGGGAAACTAGGCTCAGAAATCGGACGTGGCTCATGTGGAGGCGGCATAATTCTGACAGAAGACACCAAAAATAGTGAGAATATTCACTAAGTACACAGGAATGCCCAACCTAGGCTTTGATACCAAACTGAAACACCCCGACTCGAACATCGGGACGTGCTAGCCGTCACGTGAGCGTGACGTAGCCATGTGTGCAGTGCGGAAGAATAAATATAGATAAGAAGTACTAGAATAGCATAACTAGAGATACAAGAGCATAAAAGAGTGTGAAAGTTAACAGCATAATTTACAAAGTTCGAGCATCCTAGATGCAGTCCACAAAGACATAAACAGGAAAGCCAGAATATTTACATGGATAGTGTATTGTTAGATATGCCTTGAAACCTCGCTTGCTACCAACGCTATCTAATACCTGGAGGGGCGCAAAACAAAAGTGTGAGTGGGCAAAAACAAAGCTTTACCAAAAACACTTCGATATAAAAGTTGTAACGCCTCTCTGTAAAACCCGTATACTTCCCAGAAAATATATATATATATATATATATATATATATATATATATATATATACGTACTATCACTGAAAACCATCATTCAAATAATGCCATGTTCAAATAAACCCCATATTCAGTATCAAGCATGCATCAAATATCATCAAATCAATCAGGTGATATCTCAACGCAAATCATGCTGGCAATGTATATCAGTCAGCCAGAGTCACCTCTAGTGACCTATATGGCTGAATCTATGGCTCCTCAACCAAATCCTCAATTCATCTCTAAATCAATAACCTGCACCTATGACGGAACCACCTAATGTGGTGTGTACGTCAAGCTAGTTATATATATAAAACGTTATGTGCTACGATCACGTGAAGGCTGGCGACGAATCGCGGGTCACCTACGAGTCGGAACCACCTAATGTAGTCTGTACGATAGGCTGTCACCTATCTTGGATCCAAGGTGAGCATACAGTGCGGGAGGTGAACAATCACGTGAAAGCTAAGCCATACTTTGGCGGCACAAACCCCGATGTGCAAGTAAATGAGCCATATTCTAATCTCATCGATCTCACCACAATCATCATATCAAAGGTACATACTTACCTGACTTACCTGGCGCCCGTAGTGCCTCAACATATAATCATATAAACATAGCAATAAATATATATGGCATTCGACATAACATTCAATGTCATAAAATCATTTTAAAATGTATTTATGGGAATCAATCAAGTATATATATATATATATATATATACATTGAAAACAAAAGCCCACTCACTGATAGGTAGATGGGTCGTAGCCCCCGAGCCTCGCGTGGCTGCGCTCGTCCTCAGGATACGTCTCACCTATATGCAAAACAACTATATAATTGTTAATTACGCACATAACCCAAATCAGATAATAACTTCTCATACATTGCTCAATTGGGGTGTTTGAATATACCAACATGCTCTACTCAATCCCACGAACACCCCCATATTTTTAAAATAATTTTTGGGAGTCCCACGCGCCCTTACGTGTCGGCCAACGCATGGCAACACGCGCCGCCCACACGCGGCCACGTGCCGCCCATGCGCGGCCACGTGCCGCCCATGCGCGGCCACGTGCCGCCCACGCGTGGCCACGTGCCGTGCACACTGACGGAATCCTTAACGCTGTTGAGGAATATTCCGTTAAATCCCTGGAATATTCTGTTAAGATTAACTGACGCCGTTACCATCCGTTAGGAATATTCCGTCAACTTTGGCAGAATATCCCGTCACCTTCAACCTCAGTTTGCCAGCGCCGCTGCGTCGCTGGAAACTGGGTAATTTTTCAAACTATGATTTCTAGCTCAATTTTCAACCAAACTTCACGAAATTTACACCAAAATGAACCTTAGGACGAGCAGAAGAGGTTTATACTTGTTAAAATCCCAAAACTCGGCTAAAACTCGCCGGAGCAAAACCAAGAAATCTGGCAAACCCCCAAACTGGCGATCCTGACGTCCAAAATCCTCCAACTTTGCCCTCCGAGCTTCACAAGACCATTCTAAACCTCTCTATGATCTCAAAATAGGCTAAAACACCATGGTTTTTGAGTGCATGAACAGTACCCTTCACGGTACTTCACGGTTTCTGGGGTTTCTGTGGGTCTAAACCTAAACTAAGGGTATGGTTGTGATCACCAGGTCCTCGAGGTTACGAATATGACACTTAGAGCTTTGATCCGTGACCAGATTAAAAGAAGCAAGGTTGTCTTTGCATTTGCAGGGAAAAAAGGATAGAGAGTTCGAGAAGAGGATGGAGAGAGTGACGGGGAGGTGGGGAGGGTGCACACGTGTTTTGTGTGTGTGTGTGTGTATAATTCTCAACCAATCACATCCACATAAATCAAAAAATATGGGTACCCTTCCAAAACTTTAATCTAATTCACACACACACTCTCACTCTCGCAAGGGTAAAAACGTCATTTCACATATAATATATTCCTTAGTTTGGAACGGACTGTTACAGTCGTCCTCCTCAAGGATTGAATGAATAATCTATCGTAAATCAAATCTTAATTAATTATTTGAAACAAAGTTTGAGACAAAGTTGATTTTGTGATTTAAAATAATAAAAACGAATTTAATAGAAAATAATTAAATAAAGTGCCAAAACAAAATAAACTAAAAGAAAACGGTTTTTGAAAATTAAAATTGTAAAAGCCTAAGGTTCCGCCGTCAACTTAACAATCCTATGTAGTTCTTCCAATTACTTATGAATTACACATGCATATTTTGAAGGTTAGGTTTTCCTAATATATGCCTACTTGGACCCCCAACATAGAGCGTATATCAAACATGCAATCCGTCTATGGTATTCAAATCAAATATAAACATGCATGATTCGTTAAGTTTTGTGAAACCTTTTGAAAAACCATACAACCCTTAAGACGTGGTATTCATCCTAAGTGAACTTGCAAATATTAATCACAAGAAGCCTTCGTCAATTTCAGGGACCGACCTCCGACCAAAATTGCAGCAAATTACTTTTCTAAAGATCCTAATGGTAGCTAAGCATTAAGACAATTAGACAGTTTAAACCAGTGATTAATAATTCAAACCTGCATGCATAATATCATAAGCAAATTGAAAAGAAACTACATAGTCTTGCTAAGGTTCGTGGCCTCGCCCTAGCAAACAGAATTTAGTTACTAGCAATCATACAATGAAATATTATTAAAAACAAGGATAGAAAACACCTTGAAAATAAACTTGAATCCGAAAGCTCTCTAAAGTGTGCGTGCGTTTTCTCCCTCTTGTCTTCCTAAAAACCCTAATGGCTAAAAAACCTTATTTATACTACTAGAAAATAAAACCCTACCTAGAAAGGGTCTTAGAATAATACTACGAAACCAAATAAAATAAAATAAATTAGGAAACATAATCCTAAATTGACTAGTAAAATTCGCCCAAAATCTGCACTGCCTCAAAACAGCCACGTTTCTGGATCTTCAGGGCTCCAAAACAGGCCCAAAATGGCTACAATTAAAGCTTGAGATGTCCTGAACATAATTGCAGAAGGCCTCGAACTCAAAAGACACAATTTTGGACGCCAAAAAGCCCAAAGAAGCCGAAAACGTCACTTTGACAGCACTGCACGCTGTTCCTTTATTTCATCGACATAAATAAACCACTCGGTATAAAATTATGAAACTTTGATACGATCAATTCAACAGACTCACGAACATCCTGCTATTAAAATCACTCCAAAATTCATCCATTTCATCATGTTTTGCTCCAGAGGAAGTCGAGTGTCCTACATTAAGAATATAAATCCAAATATCAAAATTCTCACAAAATAACCAATAAATTAACACTAAGAATATAGTAAAATATATAATATAAAATGGACTCATCAAATACCCCCAAACTTAGCTTTTTGCTTGTCCTCAAGCAAAACAAAACTCAAAAACAAAAATAAAAACTAACAAACTAGAAACTTTATTAAAACTCAACTAAGACAAAATTTTCATCTTCAAGTTGCAATCCATAGAACACTTTAAAAATCAGAACATCTTTCCAACAGTTCCAACTAATCTCACCATAGTGTCTAAGCCATTTAGAATCAATTAGTAAAGAATTCACAAACTTCCTTCGGTGTAAAATGAACCAACATAGTTAAGAAGACTCGACTAAAACCCCTACCTTTGATCCTCTTTATTTAAGACTTCACACATAATAACTTGATATATATATTTTTTTTTTCTTTTTTTTTCCCAATTTTTTCATTTTTTTGTCAATTTTTTTTTTCAGTAACAGTAGTGGTCGTGCAATGTTAGTTCCATTAAGCTTTCAATCCAACCCATGTAGCGAGCTTTAGGTCAATGACTCCCAAACCACTAAGGCTTTAGGGCACTAGGCGTAGAACACCCCTAAGGACTTATTAATTCGAGCTGAAAAGGCTACGAAACCAATTAACCACTCTGCCCCATGCCAAGACTCTACCGTTTGACGCGAGAATCACTTTTGATCAGGCAGGACTGGCCCGGTTACTAAGCAAAGCCTCGGGTGGAACAATTATTACTTTATAACAATAACTAACTTTCACTTTACTTAAAACAAAAATTAAAAATTAACTTAGACGAAAAACAAGTGCTTCAATCTCACTTCCCACAAACCATGTTGGTGTGAATGTGCAAATTTTCAAAGTATAATTCATGAATTAGTGTCTAAGCAACGATAAATAGAAAAGACTCTACTATGGGATTAACCTTCACCATGTCCATTTGTTCTAACATTTAAAATCATCTATGGACATTAACTTAAAAAGAATAAAAAATTTTACTGACTCAAAAATTAAAATTCTAAAATTATACTTTCCCACCCCCAATCTTATATCACACATTGTCCTCAAGGTGTGGAAAAATAAAAGAAAATAAACTGAAACAACCAAAGTGAAATAAACAAAACCCTAATTGACTAGAAGAAAAGACAAAAAGTAAAACTATAAATAAAACAAAACTATAAAATGAAACAGAACATAAAATAAAAAACAAACAGAAAATGAACAAAGGGAATGAAAATGGACACACCTGGAATGGTTCGAACCCATGATCTTAGGAAACGTGAGGCGCTGGCAGAATTTAGAAATAAAGCACGAAAAATGCATGGCTCCGGGGGGTCGAACTCGTCACCTGCTGGGTTTGTGAAGATGCGCTGAGGAGCTGCTACAGCAGAGCCATCATTTCTCGAGTCTTTGAGAGATCTCGTCAACAAATCTGAGCCCAAATCCTTGCACTGCATAGTTCGTCGACAACCAAAAGGTAAATTTCATCAATCTCGATGTTCACTACTTGTTCGTACTGCTTAAATAATTTGGGAAAAACTCTGAAAGTCTCATGCATGTGGTTTGGATTTGGTGCAGATCCCATAAGAAAAGGCGCAGATACAGAAATGGCACTGGTGCAAAAATCCAAAGGGACGCCAAATGGCAGATGTCTCAAAGCCCTTACTTTCAGAATTAAAGGTATAATTCTGAAATCAACATGGATCTATGGAACGTAGTCCTTAGATTTGTGAAATTCTGTACTGCATCTTTGTGATTTATCTCCATGAATATGACTTTTGCATGCTCATGAATCTGTAATTGTGTGTGCCTGCACGTCTCCACTTATGTATATTTGAGCCCAAAATTTTGGATAACAAGAAACTGTATCCTGCCTTGATGAACCGTGTCCTCTGTGCTACTTAGATCCCTCAACTTTGTTTCTGTACTCCGCACTGCCTAATCTCATGAATGTAGAGGAATAGATGATGAATGTGCTGGGGGAATGAGTGTTGATTGCACGCCCCTAGTTGGGATTAGGCCGAATCAGTTTCGAATGCAACCTGCAATAAAAAACCTAATTAGATAAGTAAAGAAAAATAACAAGAATTAAAAATTGCATTTTTTTTTCTTTCAATTTTTCTGATTTTTTTTTTTTTGGTTCTTTCTTGTGATTCTTGTAAATAGGAATGAAAAGAGGAAAGTAAAATTAACGAAAATAAAAAGAAAAAGAGTTTTAGAAAAATTGGGTTGCCTCCCAATAAGCGCTTTAGTTAACGTTTATAGCTAGACGGATTTGAAAGAAACTAGTGATCATGTGATTTGTTCTTTTAGAATCAACCATTCCTTGACAGCATCAGAGGCTAATAAGAGGTACGGAATGTGATGGTTATCAACTGTGCATCTGAATTCATTGGGTGAAACCTTGATGTCCACCTTTCCATGTGAATGAATTTTTGTAAACAAATAAGGTTTCTTCCAATGATGTTCTGGTTTCCATTGAATTGCCTTAAATCTTGTATTTAATACCCACAATTTGTGCACCGGCCGAAATTTTGTATGATGCAGCTGGCAGCCACAAAATGTTTCGTGCTTCCCTTCATAGAATTTACCCTGCTCGTAAAATTGGCTCTGACATTCTTGATATTTGATGGGATTTACCGTTGGCTTGTTTATTTCAGCAACCAAATTTTTTTTATCAATAGTCTGCCCTGTTTCCAAAGTTGTAATGACCATAAGCTGACCTTGTGATGTACCAAATGCTGATTGTGTATGAATAGCTTCTAACACATTAATTTTTGTGCATTCGTGCAGCCTTTGTGGGATGGATTTTGGCGGCATATGAACCTGGGTTTCCATAGATTCTGGAAGGATTTCAGGATCAGCATATGCTTTCTCGTAGAACTTCATATGAATTTCCTCAAGTGCGATGGGCTGTGCACATGCAGAAACTGTTACATCATAAAAAACATTTGTATAAGTAGCCTGCTTTGTGTTCAGATTGATAGTGTGCAAGATCTGGTCATATGACTTCCTTAACTTTGAATTTGTTGTGAGCATCCCCATTTAATCCGTCAGTGTCAGTGCATTCCTGTAGCTTTGTGGGTTGCTTTGCAGCCTCTTGAAAGGGTATGTGTGGCATATGGATTTGGGTAGCAAGGGGCTTTGTGGGAATTTCAAGATTAGCAGTTTCCTCCATTGGGCGAGAGTCAATGCCTGATGGCTCCTCTGTTCTAGCGTCTTCCTGCATGTAGTCACTCTCTACACATTGGGGTGGTTGAATTACACACCATTCATCTGAATCTTGTGGGTCATCAATTTGTTGACAAGGAAACTCGTCTTCCTTGTGTTCGTCCCATTGATGCATGAACTGCCCAACTTGTTGCACCAGATTATCTAATGAAGCCTGGGTATCTTGAAGCACACGGTGGCTACTTTCAAAGGATTTAGCCATGTTTTCGATTGCAATCTTCCAATCAGCTTTTGTTGGCACAATAGGCTGTCAAAAAAGCTGATGATTAGGTTTCCACATAAGATTTTGATGCGCTGGCCATGATGGATTATAAAAATTTGAGTAGGGATCGCAACTAGTCCTCTGAAAATTGTTCCTCATATTAATATGGTGTTGCACAAACTCTGGAAAATACTGCCGTTCAGGACAATACATATTATCATGGGTATTTAAATTGCAAATAGCCCAAACTGTAGCTTCTCCTTGTGATGAACCAAAACCAATCCATTGTTGCAATGCTCTCAAAATCAACAAATTGTTACCTGAAAAAAAAAAATTAAAATCAAGTAAATAAAAAGAAATATACAAAAATAATTAACTAAGAGTTGATAAGCACAAATTATTTAAAACAATCCCCAGCAGCGGCGCCAATTTCTTGATAGGGATTTTACCACCAGCAAAAGTAGGGATAAAAACACTAAAATACTTGTAAGAGTACAAGGTTATCGTAGTATAGCAGCTCTAGCAAGGTCGTTCTCCGGGATTGAATGAATAATCTATGTTAAATCAAATCATAATTAATTATTTAAAACAAAGTTTGAGATTGATTTTGTGATTTAAAATAATAAAAACGAATTTAATAGAAAATAATTAAATAAAGTGCCAAAACAAAATAAACTAAAAGAAAACTGTAGACATCGAAATTTCAGTGAAACAAATGTTGACCAATGCATTAAAATTACAACCTTTATTCATTTCACCTACCACTTCCACTTACTTCACCAAAACAAAAGGATGGTGGTGATTCATTCTCAAAGCCTATAAATAGGCTTGTCCATCAAGGGATAAATACACCAATTAACATCATACCAAAACCTTGAAGCTTTAAAATTCTAAAAGCTCTCAAGCAAATCCCGAAAGATCAAGAAAGCTCTATTCGTTCTTCGTCAAATCCTCTTTCAAGATCAACCCCCCGACGGCCCTTGAAGAAAGTGTTCATCGTTCATCAACCTTCAAGATCAAGCCCCAAAGGCCATTGAAGAAACTTCCAATTGTTCATCCAAGATCAAGCCTCGACGGCCCTCGGATCAACAACACAACCCACAAATCTACTTCTTACGAAGATAGAATCAGAGGACCAAATTGTAAAAGAGATTGTAACCCCAAAATTAATACAAAATATTATTTTGTACACGTGTTCTTGTCTCTTTCATCGTAGGAATTTCCGTGTTTACAAAAACGGTTTTTGAAAATTAAAATTGTAAAAGCCTAGGGTTCCGCCATCACCTTAACAATCCTATGTAGTTCTTCCAATTACTTATGAATTACACATGCATATTTGAAGGTTAGGTTTTCCTGATATATGCCTACTTGGACCCCCAACATAGAGCGTATATCAAACATGCAATCCATCTGTGGTATTCAGATCAAATCTAAACATGCATGACTCATTAAGTTTTGTGAAACCTTTTGAAAAACCATACAATCCTTAAGACGTGGTATTCCTCCTAAGTGAACTTGCACATATTAATCACAAGAAGCCTTCGTCAATTTCAGGGATCGACCTTCGACCAAAATTGCATCAAATTACTTTTCTAAAGATCCTAATGGTAGCTAAGCATTAAGACAATTAGACAGTTTAAACCAGTGATTAATAATTCAAACCTGCATGCATAATATCATAAGCAAATTGAAAAGAAACTACATACTCTTGCTAAGGCTCGTGGTCTAGCTAGCAAACAGAATTCAGTTACTAGCAATCATACAACGAAATATTATTAAAAACAAGGATAGAAAACACCTTGAAAATAAACTTGAATCCAAAAGCTCTCTATAGTGTGCGTGCGTTTTCTCCCTCTTGTCTTCCTAAAAGCCTTATTTATACTACTACAAAATAAAACCCTACCTACAAAAAGGTCTTAGAATAATACTAGGAAACCAAATGAAATAAAATAAATTAGGAAACATAATCCTAAAATGACTAGTAAAATTCACCCAAATTCCCTGGCAACGACGCCAATTTCTTGATATGGATTTTTACCACCTGCAAAAGTAGGGATAAAAACACTAAAATACTTGCAAGAGTACAAGGTTATCGTAGTATAGCAGCTCTAGCAATGTCATTCTCCTCAGGGATTGAATGAATAATCTATGTTAAATCAAATCTTAATTAATTATTTAAAACAAAGTTTGAGAAAAAGTTGATTTTGTGATTTAAAATAATAAAAACGAATTTAATAGAAAATAATTAAATAAAGTGCCAAAATAAAATAAACTAAAAGAAAGCGGTTTTTGAAAATTAAATTGTAAAAGCCTAGGGTTCCGCCGTCATCTTAACAATCCTATGTAATTCTTCCAATTACTTATGAATTACACATGCATATTTTGAAGGTTAGGTTTTCCTAATATATGCCTACTTGGACCCCCAACATAGAGCATATATCAAACATGCAACCCGTATGTGGTATTCAGATCAAATCTAAATATGCAGGACTCATTAATCTTTGTGAAACCTTTTGAACAACCATACAACCCTTAAGACGTGGTATTCATGTGACAACCCGTCCCAAATTTTACGTTTTTATTAATTTTAAAAGCATGAGTTTACGAAAATGCCCTAGAGGCGAGGACTTTGACTTCCGTTGACCATCGGTTAGAGAGACATATGACTTATTCTTTTAGTATATCCTCATAGTACTCGTTGGTAAGAACGCATAGGCGAAAGCCATTTGCGAGTCCGGATGATAACGGTATAGTTACGGACGTTCGAAATTGGTTATTCAAGGTTTAGTTTTAATTAAATTAAATTTCTACCTTGTGGGGTGAAGACCAATCAAATTTTAGGCACAATAAAGGGAACCAATCAGCTACAGGGTGTGTGGACCAATTAGAAATAAAGGGAGAAAGCTCTTAGCTTTCCCGTAGACCACCCACGGCGACATCCCATTTTTCACGGCCGATTCCGGCCAACTCCGATGGAGTTTTTCGACCCCACCACCACCATCTTGAAGCTCTCATTTCCCTCTACAAAATCCACCCAAGAACCACCTTGATTAACCTCTGTATGTGGCGGTTTGAGGCCACGAAAGTTGACGGTTCTCACGGTGCTTCGGCCACCCTTTTTTATTTTTCGTCAAAGCGATGGCCGATGCCACCACTTGGGCTTTGTAGCCCATCATCCCAGGAGAAAAACCCAACTAACCTTGACCCCGTTGGACCACCATAGATGACGAATTGACACCAGGAAGCTTTAAGCACCCGTCGGCTTTGTGGGCAAAATTGACCACCTTCCGTCCACCTTTGGACTTCGTGGCAGGCAACATTGGTTCGTGATGTCTCGATATTCA
The DNA here is from genome assembly GCA_024362995.1 of Heteromeles arbutifolia. NCBI lineage: Eukaryota > Viridiplantae > Streptophyta > Magnoliopsida > Rosales > Rosaceae > Heteromeles > Heteromeles arbutifolia. The sequence goes on along the minus strand of JANCRC010000013.1, from coordinate 24,212,926 downwards.
CGCTAGGGAGTCGTAGTGCGGACCTTAGGTGAGTGGGTCTTTTCCTTTCTATCGTGTGTGTGTGTATATATATATATATGTGATTGATAATTTCACAAACGTTTATAAATTGAATATTTCATATAATTACTGTGAACTACGAATGACTTGATCCCTATTTACGGTACGTAGGCAGTCTAACGAGGCGTTAGATGCAGCCATACAATAAATGAGATTAAATAATCAAGAACACAGCCTTGTTTGGGGAATTGAGTAATGTGAAGGAATTTCGTGAAATGTGGGATTTAACCTTATGATGTGGTGGTTAAATGTTGGTTATAAATTAATATGTGAGGAATTGAGAAGTTGAAGTAAAGAATCTTAAGTAACGATAGTTAATTAAACTAGTGTTTAATCGGACTTATCATCGATAATTATTCCAGAAAATAAATAGTTCGGGATTGGGGCATTATAGCTTATGCGTTTAATGCCATTTCTATATAAATTCATATTGGAAATACTATGGCATGGTTGAATTTCAGATTGCATTATGACATATCTACATGTATATGTATGTTACCTGTACATAATTATTGTGAACGCTTTGAAGTGCGAAGGTGAACACAAAACACACAGGTAAGTTCAGTTGAAATGATTGAGTTATGGCATGACTACATTTATATTTTAGGCAACTCCGACACTGTCGTACAGGTTGCCCATGAGTCGTACATGTATATTAGATGCAGTTAGAGCTCAAAAACCTGCACGCCAGTGTTAGTGCTCCCGCCCGTGGCCAGGGCACAGTCCTTCACGTGATGTTCACCTCCCGCACCTTACGCTCACCTTGGATCCAAGGTAGGTGCATAGACCTGTTGTACAGACCACTATAGGTGGTTCCAACTTGTAGGTGACTCGCGATTATTCGCACAGTCTTCACGTGTTCGTAGCACTTGAGCGTACTTATTTACACCCGGTCCTGTTGTACAGACCATTAGAGGTGGTTCCGACTCGTGTGCAAGGATATTTGATGAGCTATGGGTTCAGCCATACAGGCCACAAGAGGTGGATCCGGCTGACATATTGCTAGCATTGGTTGATGAGATATGGATATGTCGTACAGGTCACTATAGGTGACTCTCGACTTATGTGCTAACATTGATTGATGAGATATGGATAAGTCATACAGGTCACTATAGGTGACTCCCGACTTATGTGCTAGCATTGATTGATGAGATATGGATAAGTCGTACAGGTCACAATAGGTGATTCCCTACTTATGTGCTAGCATTGATTAATGAGATATGGAATAGTCGTACATGTCACTATAGGTGACTCCAACTTGCGTGCTAGTATGGCTTATTAAGCACATGATTATTTATATTGCTAATGAGATGCTGCATAGTGGTATACTTCTGGATTTACTATTAGTATACATTTGATTTCATACTTATATGTAGTATGATTTTCTGGAAACTATACAGGTTTTACGGCGAGGGGTTACTACCTTTGATAATTGAAATGATTTTGAAAATCTTTGTTTTGCCCACTCTCACTTTCTATTTTTGCACCCCTTCAGGTTCTAGTAGCAAAGTTTCCGTATCGACGAGGATTCATGGCACTTACCCGTACAGGTGGCTTCGTTAACGGTATAATCATTATCTTACCTTACGGTACTTTGCTTATGCTCTGTATCGTGTGTGAATGGGTTCATGCCCGCTCACCAGCGCACTTTGATAGTTAGGCACTCTTAGGTTCAAATTTATTCATATTTTTCCACATTATTACACTTTATGGCTTCGTCACCTTCTAGGTGTCGGCTAGCGCAGCTCGATTCGGAGTCCTAGTGGACATTTCCTTGGGGTGTGTCAATTCATCTTAAGTGAACTTGCACATATTAACCACAAGAAGCCTTCGTCACTTTCAGGAACCGACCTCCGACCAAAATTGCATCAAATTACTTTTCTAAAAATCCTAATGGTAGCCAAGCATTAAGACAATTAGATAGTATAAACTGGTTATTAATAATTCAAAATTTGCATGCATAATATCATAAGCAAATTGAAAAGAAACTACATACTCTTGCTAAGGCTTGTGGCATCGCCCTAGCAAACAGAATTTAGTTACTAGCAATTATACAACGAAATATTATTGAAAACAAGGATAGAAAACACTTTGAAAATAAACTTGAATTCGAAAGCTCTCTAAAGTGTGCGTGCGTTTTCTCCCTCTTGTCTTCCTAAAAACCCAAATGGCTAAAAAACCTTATTTATACTACTAGAAAATAAAACCCTACCTAGAAAAAGTCTTAGAATAATACTAGGAAACCAAATAAAATAAAATAAATTAGGAAACATAATCCTTTATTTCAGCACTGCAAAATCTTGGAAGCAATCTTAGAATAATACTAGGAAACAAATAAAATAAAATAAATTAGGACACAATCTTGGACGCCAAAAAGCCCAATGAAGCCCAAAACGTCACTTTGACAGCATTGCACGCTGTTCCTTTATTTCATCGCCATAAATAAACCGCTCGGTATAAAATTATGAAACTTTGACACGATCAAGTCAATAGACTCACGAACATCCTCCAATTGGAATTACTCCAAAATTCATCTGTTTCATCATGTTTTTCTCCAGAGGAAGTCGAATGTCCTACATTGAGAATATAAATCAAAGTATCAAAATTCTCACAAAATAACCAATAAATTAATACTAAGAATAGGGTAAAATATATAATATAAAATTGACTCATCATCCAGAGAAGCACTTCGAGAATCCCTAGTTCCTGAGCTGCATCAAGAGTAAAGCTAGTGATACCATCGGAAACTATGCAACTCACAGGAGGCGAATTGGGCGAAAAGTTGAGCTTGGACAAAAGCTCTCTGAAGTGAGGCACGCTTGTTTTCGTAGTGGAATGACACAAAGATGGTATGTCTTGGGTAACATTTGCATTTGTTGGAGGGAGCCCATCGAGAACGGTCTCGAACTGGAAAGAGGAAAGGCTGTCAAGGGAGTTGGAACCTCAGGATTTAAGGAGGTGTTTGTGTAAGAATACCCCAAGGACCTAACATCATGGTATTAGGATTACACAATGACATGCAGACCATACTTGTATATGCGTGTAGCATGGCAATAATGACATGTACGCATATAATCTTGAAATACTCAACTGTCGCCATGAGTGCTTCTGGTGCAAGTCGAAGTAGTCTTCTACTTCCAATACCTCTTTATGAATACTACTAGCGAAATAGGTTTGTAGTTTTGTGTGATTCTTATGGTATGGAAGCAGGGTCTGCTTCTTGGTTATATATCTAAGGTTTCTACCGATTCCACCCTATTAACGGAAAAGATATCCACCCTAATATTCTCTAATCAATCAGAGTCTCATCATGACCTTATTCCTCGTATTCTCTTAATAAAAGGCCTTGAATTGATTGTAAATATTTAGGACTCCAATATATTTATTCCTTTAAGGTTCCGAGAATCACAAAAGATTTCATCAACTTAATGGCCAAGTCAACTACTCTCTCAAAGATTCTCAGCATAATTCATTGTCATTCACAAATGGTTTTACATTCTCCCACTTGAATTTCAATGAGAACCCCTTAATGAAAGAAATATATATGGTGATCACTAGAGTCCACTAAAGTCTGCAATCATGCCCTTTCGAAAGTAACCTGTTACTCTTGAAATTAAGTGCAGAACCAAGGAAATAAAAATACAAGTAAAACTGTATTTTTCCTCCATGCTCACATACACACTTATCTCAAAGGTACTGTGTTACTAATGAGATCAAGATGTATAGAACTGGCTATCTAAATTCTAGTTCCATATAATACAAATTGATTCATTCATCAGTACAAAATTATCTGTCAAAGAAATTTTAAATATTAATTCTCAATGCAATAGTCAAATAACAATTCAAAATAACTCAAAAGAAATAGCTATAAATCAATTAAGTGCTTACTCCCACTCATTAACTGAATCAAAAGTCTCTCTAATCCCCATATTGTGAACATGCCGTTTAAAGACTCCCACTGATAAAGCCTTTGTCATGGGATCAGCTGTCATCATCTCAATGTTGATATGTTGAATATCCACTGTCCATTTTCTCACTTCATCTCTAACTTTTAGATACTTTATGTCCATCAGCCTACAAGCCAACGATCTTTTGTTGTTCTTCAAGAAGAATATTGATGCCTTGTTATCGCAGTATATTCTCAGTGGTTTCTCAAAGTTGTCAACAACCCTCAGTTCTTTCACCATATTTCTCAACCAAATAGCTTGTTTAGTCGCTGCATAACATCCGATAAATTCAGCTTCCATAGTGGAAGATGCAATAGTGCTTTGCTTGGCATTCTTCCACGAGATAGCTCCACATGCGAGTAAGAAGATATAACCGTTTGTTGATTTTCTGCCATCCACACATCCAGCCAAGTCCAAATCTGTGTATGCCACCAACTATAGGTTATCAACATAGCTATAAGTCAACATGTAGTCCATTGTCCTATTCGAATACCTAAGAACTTTCTTGGCTGCAATCCAATTACCTGTGCCAGGATTTGATTGAAATCTTCCTAGTACACTCACTGCAAATGCCAAGTAAGGCCTAGTACACACTTGAGCATACATTAAACTGCCAATCCTTCATGTTTTCCTTCTCCAACTCATTTTTGGGACTTTGTTTAGTACTCATTTTATCCCCTTTCCCAATAGGCAGCTCTTCACTAGAGCACTTCTCCATGTTATATCTTTTGATGACTCTGTCAATGTATTATTTTTTAGAAAGGTCAAGGACTCTTTTGTTACGATTTCAATGCCGAGCACAAACTGAGCTTCAACCAAATCTTTCATATCAAAGTTTTCTGTCAACAGTTTCTTGGTTGTGTGCAACAATGATATATCCGAGCTTGCCAACAGTATATCATCGATATATAAAACCAAGAATATAAACTTAGAATCACTGACCTTTAAATACACACACTCATCCATCTTGTTCTCTTGAAAACCTGCTGCTGTCATAACTTGATCAAAGTTCTTATTCCAATGTCTTGAAGCCTGTTTTAGCCCATAAATGGACTTGTTTAATTTGCAAACCAATGATCTTTTCCCCCTTTCAACAAATCCTGGTGGTTGTGCCATGTAAATGTCTTCCTCCAAGTGTCAATTGCGAAAGACAGTCTTTACATCCATTTGATGAAGCTTTCATTGTAATCGAGTCATTTTATCTGAGTAAATCCTTTAGCCACCAATCTCGCTTTATGTTTGTCAATTTGTCCCTGGGAGTCTCTTTTTGTTTTGTAGACCTATTTACAGCCTACCACTTTTGTAACATGCTGATCATTGGGAACTAAGGTCCACACATTATTCTTGTGCATTGAGTGCAGTTCTTCTTCTATAGCTGCATACCATAGCTTTGATCTAGCACTCGAGACTGCTTTATTAGAGGAGATAGGATCATCATCATCTCCTACATTATGCTCAGCTTCATTTAGGTACACAAAGTCTGAGAAAATGTTAACTTTTCGATTTGTTTGAGATCTCCTTACATTATGTGCTTCTTGTTGAACTGCGGTTGAAATAGGGATTGGTGCAGCTGCTGCCTCATTAAATGCAGTAGAGGGTGATGCTGCAGGAACCTCAGTTGGTGTAAGCACATCCGCATTATCAGTGTAGTCAGGAAGCACTGTCTCACTTTCTTGATAATTAACTGTGTCACTTTGGGGCAGCATTGGTTGAGGTACTTTAGTAACTCGGACAGTGGCTCATTCCAGATCAAGTAATGGAAAACTTGTTGTTTTTTCAAATTCAGGTGTTGCACTGGTTGAATCACAGATGGAACCTTCTTCGATAAATTTGGCATTATTAGTTTCCATAATGCGAGTGCTAGAGTTAGGGCAATAAAATCTGAATCCTTTAGACTTATCTGGTAACCAATAAACCAACAGCTAGTTGTTCTTGGATCCAACTTCTTCACATTAGGGTTATAAAACCTGGCCTCAGCTTTACACCCCCACACATGGAAGTGATTAAAGCTGGGTTTTCTCCCCGTCCAGAATTCAAAAGGCACCAACTTTACTGACTTACTTGGAATATTGTTCGAAATGTAATTAGCAGTCTTCAATGCTTCTCCCCAGAGAAAAATTGGCAGCTGTGAGTGTGCAAGCATTGATCGAACCATGTCCTTGAGAGTTCTATTCTTTCTTTCAGCCACCCCATTTTGGTGTGGAGTTCCAGGGGTTGTGTACCGAGCAATAATGCCATTTTGTTCAAGGTAGGTTGCAAAAGGTCCCTTATGCTATCCAGTTTCAGTATACCTGCCAAAATACTCTCCACCTCTATCGGATCTCACAATCTTAATTCATTTTTCTAGTTGTTTTTCAACCTCCAAATGAAATATTTTAAAACAATCAAGTGCTAAAGACTTATCAAAAATAAAAAACACAAATGAAAACCTTGAAAAATCATCAATAAAAGTGATGTAATAACTATTCCCACAGATTGTTTTATTTGGAAATGGTCCACAGATATCAGTATGAATTGTTTCTAGCAAGTTTTGACTTCTATTTGAACCTAACTTTCTTGTATTCGTAAGTTTTCCCTTAAAACAGTCAATACACTCCTTGAAATCACTGAAATCTAACTGTGGCAACAAGTGCTGTTGAGAAAGTGCTAACATTCTCTCTTTCGAAATGTGTCCCAATCTTTTATGTCAAAGTATTGATGATTTTTCAGAAGTTATCTTGCCTTTAGAACCGTTTAGTGACACATTAAAACACTCACTGTAATAACTACAACCCATTTGCCACATATCAGTTTTGAGAAATTCACTGCCAAGCAAGGTGTTTGTATTATTTGAATGGAAAAACTTTACACTTTCATTGTCTCCAACAAAGGTAATTCCTGACTTAACTAACTTTGATACTGAAATCAAACTCCTTCGCATTGAAGGTACAAATAAAACTAGACTTAAATTCAAAATAAAACCAGACGCTAAAACCAACTTGACACTGCCTACAGACTCCACAGCCACCTTGCTCCCATTTCCCACAAAAACGTTGTAGACCTTATTGTTTATCTCCCTTGTTTTTTAGAACCCCTGCAAAGAATTGGTTATCTGGATGGAGCATCCAGTGTCAAACCACCAGCTTTGAGGGGGAATAAAAACTAAATTTGACTCAACACAAACAAAAACATTGATAATTTTACCTTTTCTAACAAGCCAGTTTTTGAAACCAGTGCAATTCTTCCTCATATGGCCTTTTTCTTTATCAATTTCAGTGTTTACAAGTTTAAGTTTGTGAGATCCTTTAAAAGTGTTAGTATTCTTAATTGAAGGGAAATAATTGACCTTCTAATTCTTCTTGTTAGCAGCATTCAATGAACTAGCATTTAGAGCCTTTGTGCCTTTTTCAGTTTGAACAAAATGCACTTCTGCAGTCTTATCAGTTTTTAGCCTGTCTTCTTCTTGAGCACATGTTGAGATTAACTCATCAATGCCCTACTTGTCTTTCGAAGTATTATAAGACACCTTGAGCTGACCATATTTTGTAGGTAGTGAATTCAGTGCCATATGCACCAGAAACTGATCAGTTACAGCCACTTCAAGGTCTTTGAGTTTTTGACCAAGGTCTGCCATTTTGAGAATGTGCTCACGCACACTCCCAACTCCATCGAACTTCATGGAAGTGAGTTGGGTGAGAAAGGTGCCAGTCTCAGCCTTTTTTGATTCTTTGAATTTTTCCCCAATAGCAGCAAGAAAATCCTTGGCATTGGTATGCTTTGGGATTCCTCCTTTCACTGACCGAGCCATGGCCTTCTTGATTATCATCATTGACATCCTATTTGCTCTTTCCCGTCTTTCAAACTTGATTCTTTGATATGCAGTGCTTGCATCAGTGAGTGTTGTAGGCTGATCTTCTCTCAAAGCCAAATCCAGGTCCATTAGTCCCAGCACTATTTCAATGTCCTCTTTCCACTTCTTAAAATTCAAACCAGTCAATGTTTCAATATTGGTAAAATTGAGTGACGTGGTGTGAGGTACTGCATCCAGCAAACAATCAATTTATTAATATTTGATATAACATTTTATGACAGATATAGAGAAAAAACTTTAGTACAAGTCTTCCTCATTTCTTCAACAACATATAAACACAACAACATCTTTGGACTGAAGTTGCTTATATTAATTTTGCATAATCCAAACATAGAACACAAGGGCAACATATATATATCCAACACTTTTGAGCAGATGGATAATATAATCTTGTCAGTTCCATGCTCCATTATACACTAACTTATTTGAATTTCAACAATAGTAATTAAACACCTTTAGGCAGATTAATAATTTCAAATTTATCAAATGAGTCAAGTCCAATCACTTGGACAACAAGCAATCAAAGCATGCTAAACACTTTTGAGCAGATTAGCCATTATGATTCTTGTAATAAATTTTTACATTATATTCATCAGGATGATAATGATGAACAAATGCTCTTCTAGCTAGGTTATGACCCATGTTCTTTGCGTCTTTCTTTTCCGTTTATACCTGTCAAGGGTTAACACAGCAGCAATACATATGCAACTTCATAGTTTATGCATGAGGATTACAGGAAAATATCATTAGCACAGCGGAATTTTATTATCACAGGAATCTATCACCCATGGATCATATCTGTAAGACCTAATATTGAACCCTAACCACACTGTGTGGCTCTGATACCACATGTAAGAATACCCCAAGGACCTAACAGCATGGTATTAGGATTACACAACGATATGCAGACCATACTTGTATATGCGTGTAGCATGGCAATAATGACATGTACGCATATGATCTTGAAATACTTACATGTCGCTATGAGTGCTTCTGGTGCAAGTCGAAGTAGTCTTCTACTTCCAATACCTCTTTATGAATACTAGTAGCGAAATAGGTTTGTAGTTTGGTGTGATTCTTACGGTATGGAAGTAGGGACTGCTTCTTGGTTATATATCTAGGGTTTCTACCGATTCCACCCTATTAACGGAAATGATATCCACCCTAATATTCTCTAATCAATCAGAGTCCTATCATGACTCTTATTCCTGGTATTCTCTTAATAAAAGGCCCTGAATTGATTACAAATAATTAGGACTCCAATATATTTATTCCTTTAAGGTTTCGAGAATCACAAAAGATTTCATCAACTTGATTGCTAAGTCAACTACTCTCTCAAAGATTCTCAGCATAATTCATTGTCATTCACAAATGGTTTTACAGTTTGTGGTTGAACTCTGTGTTGACAAAGGTTATGTGAAAGCTTTTGAAGTGGAGGAGTTTGGCTACGTTGAGCATAGGGTTTATGTGACATTGAGCTGGGTATGGTATGCAAACTGCATGCGGCTTTTCTGCCAAACTAATCGAACCCATTTTTCTGAAATCAAAACACAAACGCCCACAAAAGCAAATGGAAATGAAAGAAATTGTGGTGGTGGTGGTGGTGGCACGAGAAGGGTTAGGATATTTATAGAGTAAGGGGTCGGTGTAAAATCACATGACTAATTTTTAATTAATTTAAAAGTCAATAAATCCGACTTGAAATCGTGGATGACAATTTGCAATTTGCAACTCTCTTGAACCGATTTGGAGCAGACGCGCCGTAACCGATTTGGGCTATGAGTTGGGCTCTTTTGGGTTTGGTAGGGAGGTCCAATTTTGTTTTGTTTGAAATAAAAAATTAGTGGTTATGAAATAAAAAAATTTCCATTCTTCGAAAGGATTTACACAAAAAAAAAAAAAACAAAATACTCAGTATCCAATTAGGGTAATCTTAAAGGACCAAATTTGTAGATAAAATTTTGTAAGCTAAATGATATGGAAGTTAATGATTGAATCATTACTTAAACCTTGATAAACGTGCTCATTCCTCTTGGTAACATATTATTTAGTTTGCAAATTTTATCTACAAATTTAGTCTCCTTGCATTACTCATCCAATTATTAGCACGGAACCATTTCTATGTAAATATACTGATTTGGTTCAATGTAATTTAATATTTGTTTTTTTTTAAATAATAAACATTTTTTAACATTTAAAAACAAATAACACGCTATTTTTTGAATAGATCAGATCACAAAGTTAATATATTGGAGAATGAATAATTACTAATTAGTATCCAAGTATTATTCATTTATTTTCTCAAAAAAAAAAAGTATTATTCATTTATCATGCACTCAACATATTATTTCTTTATTTAAATGGTTGATTGCCCTTATAGTTACGATTTTCTCCTTGAACTTATAAATATATCGCATTTAGTAGAAGAAAAATAAACATATTATTTTTTATTTAATTCCTTCAAAATCAATGAAGGCAGAAAAATGATACGACAATACTTATGAAGAAAAACTTGTGTTGGATTTGATTTGTCATGAGATTATGCTAAGTAACACTACCAACCGTTCAAATCTCTCCACGTGATAAGATTTTATTATAAATTTTTATAATTTGTTTATATTATATATTTTTAACATTTAAAAACAAATAACACGTCTGCAAGTGTGTTACAGCCTGTCCTGGAAAATTATTCTCGAAGGTGTGAAAAGACTAAAATGCCCTTGGACGTTAATTAAGGTACGTGTGTGTTTAAGTTTGGGGGTGGTCCAATTCACTTGGTTCCTAAATTAGTGGACCCAATTAGAACACAACTTATCTTTGTTTTTGGTTAGTTGTATTTGGACCACACACACACACATCCACATTACTTTCTCTCTCTCACTCCCGTACTCTCTCTCTCCAAGACTCTCTCTCTCTCTCCTTCTCTTTCGTATGGACGGCACCCATAACCCTTGCAAACCTTGTAGCTCGTAGGAACTAAGTACACCATTGTATTCGTGAAGCTCAGATGAGTTGATTGGTACCCATTTCAGGTAAGGATACCTTCGAAAACCCTAGTTTCTCATAACCTCCGATTTGTGCACTGTTCATGCACACGTAATTATGGATGTTTTTGGAAATTTCAAGCTCACAGGAAGCTTATTGAGGTCCTTACGAAGCTCGGAGTGCTTCGTTGGAAGAAATTGGACGTCGGAATCGCGAGATTGGAGAGTTTCAATTTCAGCCGGAATTTTCGAGGCTTTTTTCGACAAATCCCCGACGAGTTGGGGGTCGAGTTAGGTATGGTTGTGTTCATCTTTGTGAGATCTTCATTTTGGTATGAGATTGTGAATTTTGGTTGAGGAATGGAAGAAATATTAAGGTTTAAAGATTTTCCAGAAACCGGCGAGTTGCAGCGGCACCAACGACGGTCTCCGGCGAACCAAGGAAGACGAAGGAGAATATTCCGTCAAGTCTGATGGAATATTCTAACGGCGTCAGGTTAGTTTTAACGGAATCTGTTAGCTTTTAACGAAATATTCCCTAACGCCGTTACTGTTACCGTCAGTGTGCTAGGCACGTGCCTGCACGTGGGCGGCGCGTGTGGCCGTGCCTTGGCCGGAGCGTGGCGGCGCGTGGGACGTCGGAAAGTTTTTCTAAAAATAGAGGGATGTTCATGAGGTTGAGTAGGTCTCAGTGGTATATTCATATACCCAATTTGAGCAATATATGAGAAGTTATTAGCTAGAGTTGGTTATGTGCTATTAAATGACGTTATTACAGTTATTTCTCATATAGGCGAGACCTATCCAGAGGGCGAGCATAGCCAGGCTAGGCACGAGGGTTACAACCCGGCTACTTATCAGTGAGTGGGCTTTTATTTTCCATAAATACCTATATACTTTCTTTTCCCAGAAAATGAATTTAAAGAATTATATGATTTGAAATGCCATGCAAAGTATCTATTTATTTTATTTATGCATTAGTGATTGCATATAATAATGATGGTGCTGCGGACGCATAGGTAAGTGGCAGGTAAGTTTATATACTGGTTATGATGAGAATGAATGATGTGATGTGATTAGAGCTCATAAACCTGCACCTTGATATTAGTGCTCCTGCCCAGAGCTAGGGGCGTAGTCTTTCACGTGATGTTCACCTCCCGCACCGCATGCTCGCCTTGGATCTAAGTTAGGTGCACAGTCCTGTCGAATAGACCACTATAGGTGAGTTCGACTCGTAGGTGACCCGCGAATCATTCGCACAATCTTCACGTGATTGTAGCGCTAGAGCATATTATTCTATATACAGTGATGTTGTGTAGACCACGAGAGGTGGTATTAATGTGTGTGCAGGATACACGATATGATTGAGTTGATTATGAGCTATATGATATGATGAGATTGTTATGAGCTATATACAGCTGAGGGCTGAGGTGATTATCTGGTATTCAATCACATTCACAGAGTTATGATTTGGCATTCAGTTATGATACTTTGGCATGGCATACATACATTCATACTTACATATTTTCCAGCAGGATTTCGAGATTTATATATATGAGTTTATATTTTATTCTGGGAAATTATACAGGTTTTACGGAGAGGGGTTATAACTTTTGAGAAAAGAAAAGGTTTTGAAAAGATTTGTTTTTGCCCACTCACGCTTTCTGTTTTCACCCCTCCAGGTTTTAGGTAGTGTTCGTTGGTGGCATACGAGGAGCTCATCGGATGTTCTGACATAATTCACTTATGTAGGACCACCTTCGGGTGTTATCTCTATTTAGTACTTTCTGCTTGACTGCACGTAGACCATTTATGCTCTGGTTGTGTAAACCATCTTAATTCTCGCACTAGCACACTACCTTAAATTGGGTTGCTGGTTGCATGGTTTTAATTCGTTCATATCTTTCTGATTAATCTTGCTTCCGCACTGTGCACATGGTTACATCACCCTCACGTGACGGCCAGCACGCCCTACTTTCAGGTTGGGGTGTGTCAAAGTGGCCCTTTACCATAGTGGTGGAAATGTGTTGTGCCCTTGCATGACGGCGTGGGTTCAAAACCCGTCGGTGGCTAATCTAACATTTAACTTACTAACGCTATTGTTTCATTCAAAAATAAAAAAATAAAAAAACAAATAACAAATAACACGTAATTTTTTGAATGGATCAGATCATAAAGTTAATATATTGGAGAATGAATAATTACTAATTAGTATCCACGTATTATTCATTTATCATGCACTCAACATATTATTTCTTCATACCCTAAAAAAAACATATTATTTCTTTATTTAAATGGTTGATTGCCCTTATAGTTACGATTTTCTCCTTGAACTTGTAAATATATCGCATTTAGTTGAAGAAAAAGAAACATATTATTTTTTATTTAATTCCTTCAAAATCAATGAAGGCGAAAAATGATACGACAATACTTATCAAGAAAAACTTGTGTTGGACTTGATTTGTCATGAGATTATGCTAAGTAACACTACCAACCGCTCAAATCTCGCCATGTGATAAGATTTTAGTATAAATTTATTTTTATAATTTGTCTATATTAAAGTTCTAAAAATTAAGTTTCCTCTCAATTAATAAACACTTAGATTCATCTAACCACTCATAGTTTTCCCCTTATCGCTCCCACTCTTTTTTCTTCTTCCTACACCATGTATCATCATCGTCATCGTCATCCGCCATTGTTGGAAGAGGTAAGAAATGATGTAGGAGAGAAATGGTGTAAGATAGTATGAAATGGTGAAAATAATTTGAGAAATGGTGTAGGAAAGGCTTAGGTATTTATAGGAAAAAAAAAAAAAAGGAATTTTACATATTTTTTTTTCAAAAAATTTGTTCAGAAAAAAAAAAAAAAAAATCAAATCCAACAGTCACTTGACGTCAGCTATCTGTTGGATTCAAAGAATTGGGCCGCCCCGAGGCTAGCTGCTTGGCTCATTTGGGCCAGCCGATTGACCTGATTTGGTATTTTTGGCCTGGTGGGATCTACGAGCCCTTTGGCCTAGCCCTCGGTTGGAGACGGTTTTCGTGTCATTTTGGGCTATTTTCGACCCTATGGCCATCTGGCCGGATTGGTTGGAGATGGCCTAAGGAGCTAACAATTTTCCCCCTGAACTTTTATAATTAGCTAGTGTTTGAATTTGGGATAAAATTCAAACAAAAAGTGACGGAGGGAGCTGGTGGAAGAGAATGAGAAGAACAAAAAAATGTTGTCCCTAATACATTTACCTTTTTTCCGTGCACATCACCAAGATGGTTAGAAAATCAATGAAAATTTTCAAAATCTAACTCCAAGGGAAAATTGGCTAGTTATAAAAGTCCAGGGGTAATCGGCTAAAACTAAAGTTTAGTGGAGAAATTGGCCAGTTGTAAAGTTCAATAGTTGACTAAAATTAAAGTTCAGGGGAGATATTGGTTCCTTGCATTATTGAAAATTCATATAGGTCCTATATAATATCTAAATTAATAATTTCCTGATAAACAGCGCTTATGATTTGACTATGAGATCTTCCTAGAATATGACTCAATCATTGTTTGTTTGTTCTTGAAATTGATGTCACCTTGGATCTCATCTTTAACTTTTCTTAACATGATAAGAAGTTCTGGTGTGCTACTTGGATTATCTTTGTTGACTCACTTACAAGTAGTGTTCTAAAAAGCGCTCTAAGCGGCTGCCTAGGCACTAGGCGCTAGGCGCTGACCACCTGCCACTATTAGGCCAGGATTGACAACCAATTAGGCGGAGCATAGACGGATGTTAGGCGGAGCATAGATGGATGTTAGGCGGCAGTAGGGCAACCTAGGCGATCGATGCGGAGCCTAGGCGGCTCACAAGTCAGTTAGAAGATCACGTGGATGTGGAGGCCGTGCGACCCGCCGCCCGCCACTCACAACCCATACCTTCACAACCTGTGCCCACACACCTAACATCAATAGATGACTCACAATCCATGTCAATAATAATATATGAAATTCTGAAAATTGGAAAAAAATAATAATAAGAGAAACGAAGACTCACACATGCAAATGGATAGAGAAGATGAAGAGGAAGGGAAAGAAGATGAACAAAAACAAAAAGAATAAAGAATGCATTGAATTCCATTATTCAATTTAGGATCAACAATCATTATAAAAAGCCAAAAATATAACTTTATAGTAAGGGGTTTTATCACATGTAGTCCCTTAAATTGACCCATAAGATGATTCATGAAAATGAAAATTGATAAATGTAATCCTTGAATATGGGTAGCAAATCAATTTGGTCACTTCGGCAGAATTCCGTTAATTTTTTTTTGTTAATGTGTTAATGTGCTACGTACATAGATCCACATGTCCATTAAGTAATGCTATAATAATACATAAAAAATAAAAATGAATAAAGACCATGATTGATTCGATTGCAGAACCATCGTGATAATCGAGACCTGGGCCTCTTTGCCAATTCCCTTGCCATCTCTCCCACCCAAAGCCACCATCTTCCCCACCCGCACCCGACCCCTGACATTGTTGAATAAGAACCGATAGAACAGCCATGGATATAACTCATGTGCATTGATTTTCGACCAACTCGGGGTTATAACTTAAATTGTTAATTCAGAAAATTTAGGTTCTAAATCAAAAACTTCTTTTCTCTTTCAATGGTTTTGATTGAAAATTTTAGCCTGAAATTATTAAGAATAATAGACGGTAAGAATAATATTTTTGTTAAAAAATAAATTAAAAGTTGGGTGACGTGGCGTCTAATTGGCTGTTAGATGGCTTTAGACTAAGAGCCTTGTATAGTCATGCACAGAGAAAAAAATGCAGAGGATGCAGATCCATATTTAATAGATTTGTGGGTCCACAATGTGCCACATCAGTGTACTTAGAAATTTTAAGGGAATTTTAATGGAATGATCACATTAATTTGCGACATCTATATTTAGAGATTACATTAACCATTTTTATTTTCAGGGACCATCTTGATGGTATGAGTCAATTTTAGAAAAGATAGTGCAATTCATACATCTTTTTTTACTTCTCACACATTCTTGTTAGTTTTTGTCCATTGATTTTCTTTAATTCATTCGATCTGACAGTTAAAAATTGAGAAGAGTGTGCGAGGTAAAAATAGGTGTTATGATAGCATCACCCTTTCAGAAACTACTTGTGAATGGTGATAGAAACCCTTATAATAAATTAAGGGTACACATAAATGAATATAAATTAATTATTTATTTTCCATATTATTGAGGCTCTTTTGGATTATAGCATAACACTAGTCAATTTTACCCGCACGTTCTTGCGGGAATGAGAATATAACTATATATTATGTTTTTAACATATAAATATGCAAAGAGTTATAAATATCAAACACAAAATGGACAATATTTTTATAAAGTTGTCTCGGTATATCTAATTTACAGAAAAGATATTATCAAATGCCTTATCATCATTATACAAAAAATGATTAACCTAGTATTCCCCTTTGATAGTTAGTGCTTTACTGGCATTACTACTTGAACAAAAAATATTGTAAAAGAGCACATTGTTTATATACACAAAAAGATTGGGGAATTGATGTGAGGATCTACTATTTACACACACAAAATTATCAACTGATACTTGTTTGTTTTGGATTACAGATGCCAACATTCTTTAAGACATGAGCAAAAGTTTTTTGCTTTTTGCTTGAAGGAGTTACTGCAGAAAAAATAGTTTTCTTCATGAGAAAAAAATGGAAGCTCAAAATAAAAGATAATGTTAATAAATGTGTAATAAATTTTTGAGATGAACAGATTTATAGAATGGAACAATTAATAATAAACTATAGTTAGTTTTTTTTGTACAGAGCAAAGTCTGTCTTTGAGCTGGTTGGTGACGATTAAGTCCAAAGCAAAAAATAAAAAAATAAAGAAAAGAAAATATGACAGCAAACGTGCAGCAAAGAAAAGAGAAATAAAAGAGAAGAGCTTACAGACCCAAATTTGCAAGCAGCGGTATAGAGCAGAAGTCGAGACCAAACAGAAAGACAAACGAGAGAGGAAACGTGTAGAAAAGAAAAGAAAAATAAAAGGGAAGAGCTGAAAAGCCAAATGGATGGGATCATCAACACGTGGTCTGCCTTAACTAATATATAATATATATGTGTGTGTGTGTATATATATATATATTTTTTTTTTCTTTTTGTTTTTCTCCTACTTCCAATCATGGCCTCTCACTTTCAGATTGGACTATCTTGACCGGTTGCATCAGAGAACCCAGCAATATATATATAAAGAAAAGAAAGCGTTCAACAGGAAGGTTACTGAGTTTCCAAAAAAATAAAAAAAAGGAGGAAGGCTACTGTTCATGAACAGTAGTCATCATCATGTCGTATCATTTTCAGATTGGACCATCTTGTCCGCCCTGGCCAATATCTCTCTTTTTTTTCTGCCACTTCGCGTCATGACATCTGACTTTTAGATTTGATCTTCATTACTACCACAGCTATATATATATATATATATATATATATATATATATATATATATATTTCTGCCACTTGCATTTATTATCTCTTTTTTGAGAAATGGGCCTTTGTCACCATCATCAGACCTCTCTCTCAAATGGAACCAGACCTCTCTCTCAAATGGAAGGAGACGATTAACACGTGGTTTAATGTAAACCAAAACCAACCAAAACATGCTTCCAGCATCTTTTCTACAAAACACAACACGCATACGCACCACACATCACCAGGAGCAAAATGGGTCGAGGGGCAAAATCGTCAATTCCTGTAGCATCTTTTAAAAGGCTGAAAACCGTGCGTTAGATTAGGGGCAAAATCGGAACAGCACTGTTAGTGAACAATGTTTTTTCACTTGGGTTTTAGTATAGGTATAATTGCTTTATTTTTGAATTTTAGGTTGAACAATACAAGAATAAGTAGGTAACTAGAAAATTATACATATGTTATATATAAATTTAATTTAAATAAAAAATCCGCCTAGTCTCCTGCCTAGACCTCTTGGTGCTAGGCCCCCTCCTTGCCGCCCGACTAACATCTGACGACTTTTAGAGCATTACTTGCAAGTTAAATTTTTCTAAAATACCCACAATTGTATTTGTTTTTTAGTGCTACCTGAATTATCTTTGTTGTATGTGCACAATAATTGCCGTATATTATCCATCATTGGTGATTTCTTTACACCTTTAAGATAAGCCATTATTGTATACATAATGTGTAAAAAACTCCCCGTCTGAAATATATCAACCAATACTACACAATGTTATTGGCATTTCCAATCCCTCATCGTATCCTGCACTAAATAATAAGGTACGTCTGATGTGAATCAGGCAAAGAGGTGCATGTCAAGTTCACTGAGATGGGCTTTGCGTAGACGTCGCAATAATTTACTAGCTTGTTACATATTATTAGTTAATTAGTCACAAAGGCGGATCATTAATTAATACATAAACTTACTTGTTATCAACTTTGCTTGTATCAGCAAAAAATAACTCTGCTTGTATCAGCACATTTGGGAGTGGGAGGACCAAATAGTGAAGGTTTTGCGTCCTTTTGTTAACCCAACGTGCTTTCAAGACATCAACTGACGTTTGGCATGAAGCACTGTTCAAATAGAAAAAAAGTAAAACGTGTCAAAATTTCTTCTCCAATTAGATACTACTGACGTGCGGGCTGAGCAAAAGGAAACAAAATTATACAAAAAAGTTCATGTCGTACTGATGTGGAACATAACTCTTGAAAGTTTTAGAATTTTCAAACTATACTTCAAATATTTAAAAGAAAAAAATATTTTGATTCCAAAACAGTATGAATTTTGCTTATGATTAATGCTTTTAGATAGTTCAAATGAATAATTTTAGGACGTCTCAAAATAAAAAATTATAGTTGGTTGGTATTGCCATTGGTTCATTATTTTTGTTCTAGAAGTTCATTTTTTCTCATCTACAACCACCCATCTCTTTTACATGATATTTGAGAGCACCCACTATTTCTCTGGCAATGGCTAATAGCTCCCTGAGTGTTTTAATCGTCATCCACACTAGCTCAAGAAAAATTATACCAATGAAGTGAAATTCTCTCAGTTGATGTAAATAAACTTAAGGGCAATTCAGTAGTATCGAAACAAATTTTCTGTCGTCTTTAGCTTTGACGAAAATGCACATGCAAAATAATCAACACTTTTGATCAAAAACCTAAGCCTCACGCGTCCACGAGGTTGTGTGGGGGAGGGGAGGGGGGGTGGGGGGTGGTCAATGGATCTCCGATGCCTAAGTTAGTTTATCTGAAAAAGAGTAAGTGTTTAGGGCTTTAAGGGGTAGCAAAAACTTACTGAAATTTGGTAGAATTAGGGGTATATATAGGGTAGTGGCCGGCCATGGTGTTAGGGTTTTACCCTACATATGACGGCATCCTATTGGCCAAGGTTTTATGGACAAATATTCTCAAAATATTAAATAGGAAATAATATCTTGAGATAAATGAGTAATTATCCCTAATTGATTTAAATAGGGATTACTTACTTGAATGGAGTCAATCTTCAATTGGGAATGTGTTAAAGATAGGATTTGGGTAATTAATCCTTATTTTTAATGCTTTGACTTTTCCTTGCCAAGGGCAGGTGAGTTGTGGGCAGTCGTATTCAGCTGCATGGACCTTCAGGGGTGTGAGCTGCGTGTGGGAGTATCTGAGGAGCCTGCCCATTTAATGAGGGTAATCTTGTCTTTCTTGAGCAAAAATCCACGTCTCACCTCTAGAATTTTTGGATTATTTTAGGCTTTACAAATGCCCCCACACCTGTTGGGCTGCACGTAGGAAAAGGGCAGTAGGTGTAGAAATCCCAAACTGCATGGGCTTGTAGAGTTGTTTCCCAATTTGAACTAGATCTCTTTCCTTGATTTGGAGATATACTTCTAGGAAAAGGAAACCAATTGCCCCCAATACCTATTTAATCCTGCCTTAATAAAGGATTACATAAATTAAGAGAACAATCATTATTCCAACAAAGAAGAGAGAAGCCAAAGGAAATTTGTTCCCCCTCCCCTAGCTTTCTTCTTCTTTTGCCCTTGCAAAGAGTCGTCTCTTGTTGCTATTCTTCTTCTCCGTGCCACACCAAGGTAAGAAAATTTTGAATTTTCTTCTTCTTAAATTTTTGGAACTCCGAGGCTTGAAAATTTGGCTCGACGAGGGCTTAGGAAGTGTATGAAACGTGGCATGGGTGCCACGATGCTGCTTTGCTGCAGTGGGCAGCGTGGGCTGCTGGTGGTCTGGTGGTGCAGTGGTGGGAGTCGACTGGCGTGGGCCAGGGCTCATTTTGGCTTGGTTGAGGTGCATGGAGTGTTGGGGCATAAGGAAGCCAGCTTGGGCTGGGCTTGCTAGGCACGGGGCCGTGCAAGCGAGAGGAGAGAAAGCGGGAGAGACCGTTGTGCGGTGGCTCTCTGGTCCTTATGACCTGGGCCGAGAGGCTTAGGCTTTACTGGGCTTGCGCACAAGAAAGAAGGGAAGAGGGAAGCACATATCGCCTTCCATTTTGGGCCGCGTGGGTTGCCTTGGCTGGAGTGGCTTGGGCTGCGTGTAGGAGAGAGAGAATGAGTGTTGGGCCTTTTGTGGCCTGGCTGTGTGGGTGAGCTGGGTCGTGGGGCCTGGCATGGGAGTGTTGGGTTCTGCGGTCATTTATTTTATTTTCTTGTTTCTCTTTTCGTGAGTTGCCTTCTAAATATTTTTCTTCATACTTTTTTTACAGGAATCTTTAGATGTCTTCCTCCGATCACAAAAGTGACGAATATCTTCCACCTCTGTACCATCAAGGTGGTTTCTCCGACAAGGTGGGCTACTTCTAGGCTGCACATGTCAAGATCAATTTCGATGAGTTGTTTCGGGATTTTCTCGAAACGTACAAGCATGCGATTTCATTATGGGTTCGTGTCAAGCGGTTGAAGGATGATAGCGGCCATGAACCGTGCGGCGAGGGCGCCACTGCTAGGAAGAGGGCTATCAAATTCCATCCATATTACTTTGTGTTGGGATTTACTTTTTTGATGCCTCGTCTTTTCTAAAAGGTGATATACTCCATAAATGTGTTCTGGTACTTCTTTGAAATTGGCCACAAGAAAGGCGCAGGGCAGCTGAGGTCTCGTCATAGGTTGCTTGATGCTTCTTGCAAAGGTGATCATGAGTGGGCGAGAGATACCTTGGAGGTAAGTGGAGAGTGGGAGTTTGACTCATCTCATGAGATGCATGTTCCAACTGTTTTTATCAGTGGTATGTGAACTACTTCATTCCTGACCTGCATGAATTTTATTGAGCTCCTCCCTGACTTCAATTTGTTGATCGTCTTTCTTACTTTGTACAGATACGGAATCTGGCACAACTCCAAGAACTTCGACGGATATGAAGAAGGAAGAGATAGAGGCAAGCTACCTCTAAAGGAAGAGATAAAACGAATAAATGAGAAGGTGTTTGCTCGTCCGATTGCTGTCGTAGAGCATGCTGTCAATTAGGGTGGAAAGAAGAGATCTTCCTCACCTGCCTGTGAGCCTTCGGGTGAGAAGAGTCCAATCACTTCTTCTGTTGCT
Source organism: Heteromeles arbutifolia (assembly GCA_024362995.1). Taxonomy (NCBI): domain Eukaryota; kingdom Viridiplantae; phylum Streptophyta; class Magnoliopsida; order Rosales; family Rosaceae; genus Heteromeles; species Heteromeles arbutifolia. The sequence continues at coordinate 24,191,511 of JANCRC010000013.1, read as the reverse complement.
CGTGGGGGCTCGTTTGCTGCTGAGAAACTTGTTATTGATCTGACTTCTCTCATTGGGAAGAAGAAGACGATTGAGCCTGAACCTGTGAAGCATGCTGCTCTGAAGGTAGCCATGATCATTACTGAGAGGATTGCCCAACAAAAAGGTTAGGTAGTGCCCCCGGTGTTTGGGTTTGTATCGAAGTATGAGTTGGGAGCTAAGTTCAGTTCAGCTTCTAAGAGGTTCACCATTATGAAGAGCGGGAATGTGGATTCTGCTGCAAAGGTAACGCCTGGGCATGTTCTTCATTTTGCTGCGACCGATTCATCTGTTGAGAAAGGGAAGTCTGCTCGCACGGGCAGTTGTGAGAGATCTACCGAGTCTATTTTTGGGGAGTTTTTTTAGGTTTGTGCCTTGCTAAAGGCTGACCCGTTTGAGGACTTTGATGTATGCACTAAGTTTGTTGATAGTGTAGGGAAAGTTGTCGCCTGCTTTGACTATTTTGCGAAGCATCATGGCTACTCCAAGAGGTCATCTCTGCTTGCTACAATGCATAAGACTTTAATACTAGCAACTGAGTATATGCGTGTTGATCATGATGTTGTCAAGTGTGCTAAGGACGTCGAAGTGGCATTGATGGCTCAACTTCGCCAGCTGCTGAAAAGATCGAGAAGCTCGAATCTGAACTCATCGTTTTGAAAGGGTCTGATGTCTCTGCTCTTACTTCTGTGCAGCTGGAAACAGTTCACCGAGAGGTTGTTGATTTGAAAGCTAAGTTTGGTGCAACTCAGGCGATGTTGAAAGCTGCAGAGAAGGAAGTCAGTCTCGTTGCACTAGTGGTCAAGTACCTTAACGTGTCAATTCAGAGCTACGATCTGCTTATTTTGCCAAGGACGAAGAACTTGTCTTCATGCATGCTGAAGTGTCTCATTGTTTTCATGCATTGCCAGGGTAGGCTATCGGATTATGAGTTTTCCGAGAAAGACTTCGAGACTTACTCTATCTCTCCAGTTGATCTGCTTGACTTCTCGTTTGAGGCTGCTTTTGGTAGAGTAGCTGAGGGTTAGGCAGTCCAGGCAGGAGCGGTTGAGGATGGGCTGATGGAAGCTTTGGCTACTGAGAGCGGTGTGGCTGCTGAAGGCATGGCAGTTGAGGAACCAGTGGTTGCATAGGCTGCCGATGAGTAGTCTTTTTGCTTAGACTTAGGAATTTTCTTCTTTTCCTTTTCGTTATGCTTCATTTGAACTTTGTTGGCTTTCGAGCTGGTTTATCAATTTGCTAGAAATTTAATAAACAGCTTTCCTTGCTTTACTTCATCTTTACTAGTTCGCCATGTCTTTTGCGAAACTTTACCGTACGATAAACGGCTGGGTGAGCTGCTTCAATGAAGCAGTCGATCCCACGTCATCACTTAGGTTTTATTTTTGACTTAAGGGCTTCGAGAGCCTTGCCTACTCGAGGTGACTTGCAAAACTTTGCCATGGGAAAGACGGCTGGGTTGGCTATATCAATGAAGCAGTCGATCCCTCGTCGTCACTATAGGCTTTAGTCCTGGCTTTAATGCTCAATGAGCTTTACCTGTATGAGGAAAAAAAAATGTGAAATTGGTAACTTATAGAGCTGGCGGTCGAACTCGTAGCCTCTGAAGGAAGCATGCGAGTCTGCTTAGCTGCTATAGTCATGAATCTCAACTTTAGCTGCTTTCCAGGGGCATGTTGCAAAATCTTTAACTTATAGAGTTAGTGGCCGGACGAGTGCTTCTCGTAAAAAGCAGAGGAGTTCGCGTAGCTGCTATAGTTGTGAATCTCGGGTTTAGCGGCTTCACAAGCCTTGGCCTTCTCGGGGCATCTTGCAAAATTTTTAACTTATAAAGTCGGCGATGAAACGTGTGCTTCTCCTAGAAAGTAGAGGAGTCTGCGTAGCTGTTATAATCGTGAATATTGGCTTTAGCGGCTTCACGAGCCTTGGCCTTTCCAGGGCATGTTGTGAAATTTTTAACTTATAGAGTCGGTTGCTGGACACGTGCTTCTCGTAGAAAGAAAATGAATCTACGTAGCCATTATAGTTGTACTTTTTGGCTTTAGCTCTTGCAAAACTTAAACCTCAGATCGTCGGTCGGAAACCCTGCTTTTGAATAAGTAGACGGGTCCGCATAGTCATAACAGGCATAAGTCTTGACTTACAAATACTGCTAGCCATTGGGTAGTCGGCTGGGGCGTCATACTTACAGAAGCAGACGACCTACATAACAGGTTTAGGCGTTGGCCTTGGCTGTCGGAGGTGTTTTAGGCTTAAGTTGTATGTGAAATCATGACTCAGTGGCCATATCCTCTCGAGCTGCTGGTCCCTTAATCTCTTAAGTTGCATGCAGCTAGATACAGATCTCTTGGGCAACAATTGTAATTGATTCTACACTTTAGAGCTGAGTTACGTTCATGAAGATTGCACGTCGTGGACGAACTATCCAGTCACGCGAATCTTTCATCGAGAAGGATTCTAAACTTAGCGTCTCTTCCGATTAGAGATTTGGGCTCCCACGAAATTGAATCCTTTAGACGGCTAAGTCTTTTTAGGAAAAAATCTATTGTGGCCGATTCAGGGAGTTGTCCGGCGCAGGTTGTCGAAGTATTTGGGGGAACTGAGCAGTTAAACAACCCATCCACATCTGGATATCCCAGATCAGTTTACTTCTCCTGATGGGAGAGCACACGCCATGTTTACAAAGGTAGTGTCATCTTCTGCTTTGGTAGGGGTGGTCAGTTGAGATGTTTATGCATTCGGCCTAGGCTTGTGAACAATTCCTTCAATCTTCATTGAAAATAGAGAAATGTATTAACTTAGCTTGTAGGCAGAAATAACATAACAACTGATAATCCTTGGCATGGAAGGTTACGCGTAGTACTTTCTCAGGTTGTAGGCATTCCACTGCTTTTCGATCTCTTTGTCGCTCATAGTGGTGAAGGTGTAGCTGCCTTTCCCGCCTACTCGGCTGATTTTATACAGACCTTCCCAAATGAGAGCCATCTTTTTGGAGCCTTCCCGGTGGGCAGTTATGAAGGCTTTTCTGAGGACTAAGTCTCCTGGCTGGAACTGCTGGATCTCGGCCCTTTTGTTGTAGCTGGAGAGGAGCTACTACTGATAGGCTTCAAGGTGGGTGAGAACATTTTCATGCTATTCCTCCACCAATCCTAATTTTGTGGCCATCTCATTTTTGTTATGCTCTGAATTTGGCAGTACAGTGTTAATGTTCGGCATGACGACGTTAGGAAGAATGATCACCTCAGAACCAAATGCCAATGAAAATTGAGTTTTGCCCGTTGCTCGTCTCTTGGTGGTGTGATACGCCCATAGAACACTAGGAAGCTCGTCTGGCCACTTGACCTTGTTGTTTGAGAGGGACTGCTTAAGGCTGTTGAGAATGGTCTTGTTGGACGCCTTGGCATGCCTATTTATCTGCGGATATTAGGGTATGGACATGTGCTGCTTGATACCATATTTTTTGAAGCACTTCACCAAGTCTTTGCCCACGAATTGCGGACCATTGTCTATGATGATGGAGTAAAGGATGCTGAAACGGCAGATGATGTTCTTCCATATGATGCGCTTTATGTTCGTGTGGGTAGTTGTAGTCATGGGTTTGACTTCGACCCATTTTGTGAAGTAGTCGGTTGCTACGATCATCATGTCTCTACCCCTAGTGCCAGGCAGCATTGGTCCTACTAGGTCAATCACCCACAGCATGACTAGCCAATGGCTTGTCTATGGGTGGAGTTCAATAGTAGGTAGTGTAGGTATGGGCTTGAAGCGTTGGCAGCTGTCACATCTTTGTACATACTTTTTGGCGTCTTGATGCATGGTTGGCCAGTAATAGCCTGTGTTAAGAGCTATTTGTACCAGGGAGCGACCTCCAGAGTGGTTTCTATAGACGTCTTTGTGGATTAAGCTAAGAATGTTTAGGTCGTCGGTAGGCGATATGCAGCGAAGATGTGGTCCTGAGAAGGATCTGTGAACGAGCATATTGTTCCACATGTAATAGGGTGCTGCCTTGGTCTGGAGCTTTCTGGACTCCAGTTTGTCTGGGAGGAGTGTTCTATTGACTATGTAGTCGATGATGAGATCCTGTCTGTGGATGCAAATTTCCATCGTCTTCTCCTTTAACGAAAATGCACCTACAAAATAATAACATCAAAGATTAAGGCCAAAGCCTCACGCGCCCACAAAGAATGGCGGGGGCTTTGGCCGAAGAATCTCCTATGCCAAAGTTAGAATTTGAGAGAAAATGTGTTTGGGAATTCTTGGGAGAGAATGAACTTAGGATTTTGGTGGAGAAATGAGGCTATTTATAAGGGTGTGGCTGGCCTTATTTGGAGAAATAGGGTTCGGCCATATATGGTGGGAATTTGAGTATAGTTGCAAGATATTATGTGAAATAATATCTTGCAATTAATTTGTTAATTAATCCTAAATTGAATAGGAAAAATTAAAGTTACCTTTTGAGTAAGGATTTCATAGGAATTCCGGTGTGCCTCGAGGGTAAATTTTACCTTTTTACCGAAAAGTACACGTGTCACCTCTATAATTTTTTTGATTATTTTTGGCTCCACAAATGCCCCCACATCTGTTGGGCTACTCGCAGGAAAAGGAAGTAGGTGTAGAGATCTTCCCTTGCTTTAGGAAACATAATATTGTTTCCTATTTTGATGTAGATTCCCACATTAATTGGAAATTAGATTCTTCTAGGAAAAGGAAATAAATTACTTCCAAAGTCTATTTAAGTCTGTCTTAAGTAAATGATTAAATCAACTTCAGAGAGCAATTTATTCTACCCTAAAAGAGAGAGAAAGCTAGAGGATATTTGTTCCCCTTCCCCTAGCAATCTTCTACACTTGCCCATGCAAAGGATCGTCTTTTGTTGCTTTCTTTGTCTTCACGTCGCACTAAGGTAAGAAAAAATTAATTTTCCTTGTCTTCTTAATTTTTGGGAGCCTCGGAGCTTGATATTTGGCTTGACGGGGTTCGACAATGTGTCAAAAAGTGGCTTGGAGAGGCCACGACATTGTTATCGCGGGTGGCATGGCGGGGTAGAGGCTCGGCTTGGGTTGAGGGTTAGTGGCGCGAGCCTAGGGCTTTGTGCCTGGCTGGCTTGGGCCAGGGTGGTGGGGCGCTTGGGTCTAGGCCATTGTGCTTGGGCTTCTGTAGGAGAGAGGAAGGGGGCTCGGGCTTCCTTTCTGGGCTGTCTTGCGGAAGGCTGGCCTCAGGCCCGTGTTGGCGTGGTGGATTGGGCCGAGTAGGCGCGGGCCTCATTTTCTTATTCTTTTTTTATGGGCTCAGGCCCTTATACGAGAGAAGAGACAAATAGAGGCACAGGGGCGCCAACTTTCATCTATTTGGATTGGGCCGAGAGTGAGAGGTCTAGGCTATGGGGCTTGGCGTGGCTTGCTGAGCACTTGCGGTCTTGGGCTGTGGCTTGGTCTTTGGGCCGTGGGGCCTGGCACGTCATTGTTTTATTTTGCACAGCCGTCTAACGATTATTTCTTACGTCTTTGTAGAGTTTCCTATAGTATGTCTTCTTCCAGCCACAAGAGTGACGACGGTGTGCCACTGTTGTATCATCAAGGTGAGTCTTTAAGTAAGGTGGGCTACTTCAAGGCTGCTCACTTCAAAATTAACTCTGATGACTCATTTAGAGACTTTCTTGAGGCATATAGGCACGCCATTCCATCGGGGGTGCGTGTGAAGCGTGTCAAGGAAGGCAGCGGCCGTGAGCCATGTAGTGGGGCACGAAAACCAACAAATTTCACCCCTACTACTTTGTGTTAGGATTTACTTTTCCCATGTCGTGTTTCTTCCAAGAAGTGCTTTGCTCCACGAAGTGTGCCCCCGCTTAATGTTCTCCAAATGCGGTCCGTATGATGGTGGGATTCCTCAATCCAAGCCAATTCTTTGACTTGGATCTAACTGTCAACGAATTCTGGTACTTCTTTGACATAGGCCACATTGAGGAAGTTGGGCGGCTGCAATCCCGCCATAGGTTCTTTGGTCATTCGAGCAAGGGACATCATGACTGGGCTAAGGAGATTTTGGAGATAAGTGAAGAGTGGGAATTTGATTCTTCCCCTGAGCTGCATGTTTCGACGAATTTCATCACCGGTAAGTAGAGTGCTTGGTCCCTTGGCTGCTTTGTGCTTTTGCTAAGTTGCTCGCTAATTTGTTGATTTTCCTCCTTTGTTTATGTAGATTCAGAATTCGGCTCAACTCCTAAGACTTTTCCAAATATGAAGAATATGCATACTACTTTAGGCATCCCTGCTGAGTACCATAAATGGCATTGGCTGCTCAGTCCTCTTCGCCGGGAGAAAGGTGAGCTGCCCCCGAGAGAAGAGATAAAGCGGATCAAGGTGGAAGCATTAGCTTGTTCGATTGCTGTCGTGGAGCCTGTTGCGAATGAAGGTGGAAAGACGAGATCTTCCTCGCCTACTCAAGAAATGTCGGTTAAGAAAAAGCTGAAGACTTCATCTGCTGCTCGTGAAGGTTCACATGTAAGATGAGGCTGCTAGATTTGAGCTAGTGACGCCTACCATGCCAAAGATGGCCAGTTTAATTGGCGATAGGATTGCTCAACATAGAGGTTCTATTGTGCTCCCAGTGCCAAAACAAGTGCCAAGATGTCTACTATGAGGAGAAGGAAGAGATTGCTCGCGTGGGCAGTTGTGAGAAATCCACTATGCCTATTTATGGGGAGGCTACTGAGATATGTGCTATTTTGAAACCAGATCTGCTTGAAAACATGGACGCTTGTGCCAAGTTTGTCGATGACATTAGATGGGTTGTTTGCCCAAGTTCCTTTCTAAAGCATACGACTGAGTATAGGAGGAATGCTTTGCTTGCTATGATGCAGAAGATGACTATTCTGGTAGCCGAGTCTATGCTCATTGACCAAGAAGATACTAAGGCTGCTAAGGAGGGTGGAAAAACTAAGTGATCTACTTCAAGAAGATCGTTGATAGACTAGAGCCCCACGGTGCGTCCATGTTGGTCTGCTGGAGGAGGACGAGCAACTGAAAGGCGAGAAGGCTGAGCTCGAGACTTCGCTTGTTCAGAGTCAGGCTGATTTCTATAAGCTGAGTTATGTAGATCATCTTTTTGGTATGCTATTTGACTTTGAGTTTGCTGGGAAAAACTTCGAGACCTTCTCTATTTCTCCAGAAGACTTGCTTGCCTTTACTTACAAAAGCAGACGAGTTCACGTAACCACTAGGCTGTTAAGCTTGGCTTTCTCCAATCTTTTGAGCTGTGTTGCCTGCATCACAACATACTAAAGATTTTTGAATCATGAAATCGCTAACTTTTCGTATCAAAAATATGTGGTTGTATGGAATTTCGTAGGCAAAAGTCTAAGAGAACTCCTTGCTTTTTATGTAATCAATTCCGTAGGTTGCGTAGTAAGTATCACAACACTTTAGGATTTAGTGTAGATCTAAATGATCATTTCGCGCTTGGCAGAGGTGAAACTTATCGACTGCGTAGCATGTCGGCAGTGGATAGAGCTTCGTATATCCACGCAAACTGTTTAACCTTGCACAAAAATGTGCAGTTGTATAAGTTTAGCGTAGCTTACTGCTCGAAGGGCAAGCTGTAGGTAGTTTTATAGAAATCGTAAGCTACTTTAGTGCACTTGGTAGCACCTTTAGGGTTCCAGGGCAGTCGTCCGTAGGGCGTACTGCGTAATGTGCCTCCTCCATCTCTAAGGCCCGGTTCCTCGAGGATTAGGCAAATAGACCCAAAATCCTTCAGTTAGCTAAGCCTTACAAAAGACCATTGTGGCTACTTCTAGGAATCCCAATGCAAGCCATCGTGCACCTAGTTACACCAAGACGGCCCGACTCATCCACATCTGGATATTCAGAGTGTAAAGTTTATTCTCTCGCATTGGAGAGCAAACCCATGTGGGTGTCAGGGAATTTATTTAACCTTTCACATTGGAGAGCATAGTTGGTCCCCAGGGGGTGCAATTCCTGCAATAAGTCCCTAAAAAGGGTGCGATATTCTTTTGAAGTGCAGGAGTGATCAGTTGTTGTAAGCATGCAACCAAGCCAAGTTGTAAATTACTTCTAAATTCTTTATTGAAAAACGAGCAAAATGAACGAAAACTTAGTTGTAAGGTAGGAACTGCATAACAACTGGATAGTCCTCGGTTTATGAGGTGGTGCCTGTTAAGCTATTTGAGTATTCGGGCCTTGATGTAACGGGAGGTTATGCATAGTACTTCCTCAGATTGTAGACGTTCAATTGCTTTTCGATCTATTTGTTGTTCATGGTGGCGAGGGTGTAACTACCCTTGCTGCCTACTCTGCTGATCTTGTACGGACCTTTCCAGATGGAATCCATCTTTTTGGAGCCTTTTCTGCGAGCAGTGATGAAGGCTTTTCTTAGGACTAGATCTCCGGGCTAGAACTGCCGGATCTTGGCCTTTTTGTTGTAGCTGGAGAGGAGCTGCTACGGGTAGGTTGCGAAACGGGTGATGATCTTCTCGCATTTCTCCTTCGCCAGATCTAAGTTTGTGGCCATCTCCTTTCCTTTTTGCTCGATGCTTGGTAATAAAGTGCTGATACTTGGCACGATGACATTGGGAGGAATGATTGCTTCTAAACCAAACTAAAGAAAAATGAGTCTCACCGATTGCTCGTCGTTTGGTGGTGCGATATGCCCATAGACATCCGGACAGTTCGTCTGGCCATTTTCCCTTCTCGTTGAAGAAGGATTTCATAAGGCAGTCGAGAATCGTCTTGTTAGATGCTTTTGCCTGCCCATTGCCTTAGGGATATCTTAGCGTGGACATGTGCTGCTTGATGCCATATTTCTGGAAGAACTTCGCCAAATCTTTGCCTACAAATTATGGGCCGTTGTCTGTGATGATGGATTGAGGGATGCCAAATCGGTAAATGATGTTCCTTCATATGAAGTGTTTAATGTTCATCTGAGTCGTGGTTATCATGGGCTCGGCTTCTACCCACTTGGTGAAGTAATCAGTCGTCATGATCATCATGCCTCTACCCCTACTAGCAGGTGGCATAGGCCCTACCAAGTTGATTGCCAATTGTGTGAACGGCTAAAGATTCGTCTGCGGGTGTAGTTTGCTGGCAGACAGTGCTGGAACCAGCTTGCAACATTGGCACCGGTCGCACTTTTGTACTAACTCATTAGCGTCTTAATGCATAATAAGTCAATAGTAGCATGGGTTGAAGGCCTTCTGTGCTAAGGATCGACCTTCGGAGTGATTTCCACAAACGCCTTCAAGGATTTAACTTAGAACATTTAGGTCGTTGGGATGCACTAGGTAGCGGAGATGTGGTCCAGTGTAGGATTTTTAGACGAGAATGTTGTTCCATATGCTGTAGCATGCTGCCTTTGTTTGGAGCTTTCTAGAGTTGTACTAACCTATGACACCTCAGTTGCCGGCTTTGCCTCTTTGCTTGGCTTGTGTAGATAGTCCGCCGGAATAAAGTGTTTAAGTTGATAATCGAGGGCAAAGCCTAGACTGACTAGCGTGTCCGCTTGGGTGTTGTCTACCTACAGAACTTGAGTGAGGGTGTAAGTTTGAAACACCTCAAGTTGCTTTCGTACCTTCTCTAGGTATTGCGCCATCTTCGGATGCTTTGCCGTGTACTCCCTAGTAGTCTGGCTGGTGATTAGCCGAGAATCAGAATGAATTGCAAGCTTTTTCATCGCCAAGTCTTTTTCCATTCGGAGGCCCTCTAGTAGGGCCTTACACTCTGTTTCATTGTTGGATGCTTTGAAGCCTAGAATGATCGTCTTCTTGAGCATTGAACCGTTTGAGTGACAAGGACCACGCTTGCTCCCGAGCCATTGTAGTCAGTTGCCTCTGGCGTGTCGTTGGGTCACTCTGTTATGTCGGGGCTAGGCGTGAATTTTGCTATGAAGTCCGCCAAGGCTTGGGCCTTTATCGCCGTGCAGGGTCGAAAAACTAAGCCGTATTGGCCAGGTTCCAACACCCATTTCATTACTCATTGAGAATCATTTAGACCACGTAGGATTGATCGTAGAGGATATTAAGTCATAACAATGACTGTATAAGCTTGAAAATATGGTATGAACTTTCGAGCCGCAACAACTAGTGCCAAAATTAATTTTTAATCTTCGGATATCTAGTTTCCGCATCAAGAAGAGCTTTAGAAGTGTAGAATACTGACAGTTGGGCCCCCAGCTCTTCTCGTATATGCCGCAACAACTAACGCCAAAATTAATTTCTCGATCTTCAGATATTTGGTTTCCACATCGACAAATCCTCCGCTGCTTCTTGCTTGGATAGTAAGGGAGGTGATGTGAGATACTTCTTCAGGTCTTGGAAAGCTCTTTCGCACTTATCATCTTATTTGTCTAGCTGGGCCTTCTTGATTGCCTTGAAAAAAGGCATGTATCGATTAGTGGACCGTGAGAGGAAGCGGTTGAGCGCGACTGCTCGTTCGGCCAAGCTTTGGATTTCCTTCAAGGTGGTTTGAGACTTCTTCTCTAGGATTGCTCGAATTTTCTTGGGATGTGCTTCGATTCCTCGTTGGGTTACTAGATACCCTAAGAATCTGCTTGAAGATACTCCGAATATGCATTTGGCGGGATTGAGCTTCATCTTGTACTTTCTAAGGATGTCGAAAGTTTTCGCTAAATTACCGATGTAGTCTTCTCGCTACTTGCCCTTTACCATGATGTCGTCGACGTAGACCTCTGTGGTTACTCCAATTTGCTTCTTAAACATCGTGTGTACCAGTCGTTGGTAAGTGGCTCCCGTGTTCTCGAGGCCAAAAGGCATGACCTTGTAGCAGTAGGTGCCTCCCTTCATCGCGAACGCAGTTTTCTCCTTATCGAGCTCGTGCATGGCTATTTGGTTGTAGCTAGAGTATGCGTCCAAGAAACTTAGTAAGTTGTTCCCGGAAGTTGAATCTACTAGTAGATCGATTTGGGAACTAGATAAGGATCATTCGGGCATGCTTTGTTGAGGTCGGTGTAGTCTACTCAAACCCTTCATTTTCCCTTCTCTTTCTTCATTACTAGCACAACGTTGGCAAGCCATTCTGAATGTGCTACCTTTTCTATGAATCCAGCTTCTAATAACTTGTCGATTTCTCTTTAATGATCGCCACTATTTTGGGTGTGAAGTGTTTTCTCTTTTGGTTCACCAGTTTGGCGTAGGGTCGACGTGCGGTTTATGGCAAGCTATTTTGGGATTGATCTCGAGGATGTTGGAAGTGACCATGCAAAGACATCACGATTTTTCGTAAGGAAAATCATGAGTTCCTATTTTTCCTTCAGGCTCATACGTGAGCCGATTCGAGCAGTTTTTTTCGGCTGCTAGGGATCAAGAATGATGTGCTCGACATGCTCTTCGGGTTTCTATCCCGTCTCATCTGATGGTGCGTTGATTTTGATACCAACTTCTAGATCCGACTGCTGTAGTTGCTATTTGGTAGCTTCATCATCCCTTTAGACCTTAGTTGCCTTTACAGGGGTAAAAGTCTTCTTTCTTGATTCCTTCAGTACTTACACAGTACATCGTCGAGATGTGGCCTGGTCAGACTTTATGATACTTGATGGAGGTTACGGCATACAGCTTTATCAGTCAAGGTCATCCTAGAATCCCATTGTAGGGAGATGGGTCACTTACTATCGTGAACATCTGTTTGGAGACAACTGGCGGTGTTCTCACGTCAAGTGTAATTTTGCCGATGGTAGTCAAGGTGTGTCCGTTGAATCCGATGAGTACCTTCGATCGGCGTATGATTATGTTTTACAGGCCCTTCTTCTAAATTACTGAGAGCTGAAGTAGGTTGATTGCACTTCCGTTATCAACCATCATTTTGTCGACTATAGCATGGGCTAGTTGGACAGATACCACTAGTGCGTTGTTGTGCAGGAAGTCGAAGCCTTCGGCATCCTGCTCTATGAAGCCAACGATGGGTCCAAGTTGGGTGTTAACTGCCTGGACCTGTGAGACTAGCAGAGCCTGCTGGATCTTCCTTTTCTTGGAGTGGTTGGTGGTCCTCAAGTGCTCAAATTCGACGAAAATGCCATTGATTCGAATCGTCTTGGTTGGCAGCACTTTGTTGGCTTCTGCATTCCTTCTAGGCTATGCAGCTGGCTTGTCTAAGTATCTATCGACCTTGCCTTCTTTCACGAGCTTCTCTAGGTAGTTCATCCAAGTGTAGCAGTCGTCGATTGTGTGACCAGGACCTCAATGGAATACGCAGTTTTTGGTGTGATCCAATTTGGAAGTATCTCCCTTTGATTATTTCGGCAGCTTGAACCATGGTTCATTCTTGATGTTGCAGGGGATTTGGTTGATCAAGACGAGGAACTTAGAGTAGTTCTTGAATGTCGATCATTCTTTAGTCGTGGATCGATCCCTACGCTTAGCCTCCTTCCTGCTTTTGTTGTTGTTCTGTTTCCCGTCCTCCTTCTTTTGAGCTATTACTTATTCTTTTCGAGGCTGCTCGGGTGCTTTGTCTGCTCACCGAACTTCGTCCCAAAGTGCATGCTTCTCTACCAGAGTGCAAGAGTCTGCCAGAGTTAAATCTTCTTTCATGATCAATTCTCCGAACGGTAGATGGTAAAATGAATATTCCTTGGTGAAAACTAAAGAAAGCACTTTGAAACTCCAGATAGACTATGGCGGCAGGGTGTGGAACCAATCTTGCGCCTCGTCTTGGAAAGTGGTGGCAAATATCTTGCACATGAGAGCGTCGTTGTTCCAATAGAGGACCATTGCGCTTTGGTAGTGCTTCAAGTGTCTCTCCGGGGCTCTATCTCCTTTGAAGGATGTGAAATGCAGCATGCTAAACTTCCGTGGAGGCTCTGCCTGCTTGATCTCGTCCATGAAGGGTGACCTGCTTATGTTGGTCATGTCCTATCATAATGCTTTGTTAGTGACCTCGTTGTGTTGGAAATTGCACAATAGCTCAATCATAAGCCTTTCTACTTCTTCTTAAATTTGCCTCTGTTAGGGGTAGAGGAGCTTTCAGTTGCCCCCGGTAATGACTTGCCAATCTAGGCCGCTCTTCATTGTGTTCGACTTGTCTATACCGCGGCTGTGATGCATATGGTAAGTTTCTAGCAGGCTTTCTCGCTGGTTGCCGGTTGAACTTGAGCGGGAATGAATGATTGCTTCTCTCAGTCTGTAGTGCTGCCTACTCCGATGTGAGGTGGAAGATACTAATTACGAGCCTAGCCGCAAATGAACACTTCGCCTGGATGTGTGTTTATCCGTGGGTCTACCTGAGAGTGCACGCTCCTCCGAGCCCTAAGACGAGTGTTTACACTATCTCGGGGGCCCAGCCGAAAGTGTACACTGCCTGAATGCTCGGTTCGTGGCTTGTCGAAGGGCTGGTTGCCAGGACACTGCTGGAGAGGTTCGTCGTCTGCCCTTGTCCTACTTCTGAACACCTCGTCTGGGGCTCTCTGCATCTTGGTATGTTGCAAGAGCAGATTCACCAAGGTTGTCTGTTGTGCAAGGGCGCTTGTCAACTTTATGACTTGTCGAGACAAGTGTTGTTCTCCATTTGGGTTGGATGAGCTTGGACGGTATGCATCTCCTTGAGTAATGGAAGTGTAATGGACTCTGGGCATGAGATTTGAGTTGGGATATGTCAAATCTGCATAGAAATGGGATGAAAATACCCTCGGTTCAATCGTCAGTCCAGAAATATGAAGCCGAGAAGGTTAAATCGGTTTTGGATCGGTTTGGACTACTTGGAGGGCCATGGGTATGGGCTTCTCCACGTGATGTGAACATGGGTGTTGGGCCTGGGCTCAGCTCGGGAGCGTGCTGGGCTTGCGTCGGGTGGCGGCTCAAGTCGACTTGCCTTGGGCTTGGGTCTTGATGGGCTAAAGTGACACGGCTTCGGCCTGTAAGCTTTGGGCCGCTGTCTTGGCACCGTGGGATTGAGCTTCATCGAGGGTCGCTGCCATGGTTTCTACTACGGTGGCTACCATGGTGGTGCCGCTCCACTTGTCGTCCCGTTGAGCCTCGTGGATCGCCATGGACCAAATCCTTGAACGTTGGAAGTTCCATTCGTCGTGGTTTCTAAATTTCTTGTCATTTTACTTTTGTTTTACGTTTTTTCAAAGAATTTTTGTTAAAAAAATTCTATGAACAAGAACCTGCGAAAAATCTACGAATGAACAAGAAATAAGAAACCTTGAATGTGAAAGTCTTCTTCGAGCATGTGAATCAAACTCTCAATGAAAGCACCAATTTCTGGATGTCAATTTATGTCCCCTTCTCCTTTGACGAAAATGCACATGCAAAATAATAACACCTAAGATTAAGGCCAAAAGCCTCATGTACCGACGATGAATGGGGGGGGCTTTGGCCGGAGAATCTCTGATGCCAAAGTTAGAATTTGAGAGAAAATGTGTTTGGGAATTTTTGGGAGAGAATGAACTTAGGATTTTAGTGGAGAAATGAGGCTATTTATAGGGGTGTGGCCGGCCCTATTTGGAGAAATATGGTCTGACCATATATGGTGGGAATTTGAGTATAATTGCAAGATACTATGTGAAATAATATCTTGTAATTAATTTGTTAATTAATCCTAAATTGAATAGGAAAATCAGGAGTTACCTTTTGAGTGATGAAAGGGATTTGAATAAATACCATTTTGATCACATTTGACTCTTCCACGATTTGAGCCGTCATTGTTCGTTGCATGTGCGTGGGAATTCTGGTGTGCCTCGAGGGTAATTTTGTCCATTTTACCCAAAAGTACACGTGTCACCTCCATAATTTTCTTGATTATATTTGGCTCTATACTGCCAACTCAGAGTCGTGCTGATCTGCGCCACCTCAACAGTTGGTTCCGTATCTCTGCTCGATTTTTCTATGTACTCGACTGGGATGAAGCGTTTAAGTTGATGATTTAGGGCAGAGCCTAGGCCTGCTAATGCATATGCGTGGGCATTTTCTGATCGTGGAACTTGAGTAAGTGGGTACGCTTGGAACATTGCTAGCTGCTTTCGTACCGTCTAGAGGTGTCGGGCCATCCTTGGTTGTTTTGCTGTATACTCCTCTAAGGTTTGATTGGTGATCAGCTGGGAATCGGAATAGGTCACGAACTTCTTCACCGTTAAGTTTTTCGCTAATCGGAGACCTACTAGTAGGGCTTCATACTCTGCTTTGTTGTCTGACGCCTTAAAGCTTAGAGTGATCACCTGCTCGACCATCGAACCATCTGGGGTAGTGAGCACCAGGCCTGCTCCCGATCCCTGGTAGTTGGATGATCCGTTAACGTGTAAGCACCAGAAATCTTCTGCAGGTGGGGCTGGTGCGGTTATGGTGTGCTCGGTTACCTCTAGGGCGTTTGTGGGCTCCGTCGCTATGTCATTCAGGCTTAGGGTGAATTATGCTACTATGTCCACCAATGCCTAGGCCTTTATCACCATGCGGGGTTGGTATGCTAAGCCGTATTGGCCAAGTTTCAACGCCCACTTCATCACTCTTTGAGAAACGTCTGGACTATGCAAAACTAATCGCAGTGGGTACTGGGTCATGATGATGATCAAATCTCCCTATAAGTAAGGTCTAAGCTTATGAGCTAAAACAATTAGTGCCAAAATTAGTTTTTCAATCTTCAGGTATCTAGTTTCCGCATCAAGGAGAGCTTTAGATGTGTAGAATACAAGTAGTTGGGCCCCTAGCTCTTCTCGTATTAAGGCAGAGCTCACTGTTACCTCTGATACCGCCAGATATATGTATAGGTTCTCCGCTGCTTCCTTTTTGGATAGTAGTGGAGGTGACGTCAAGTACCGCTTCAGGTCCTAAAATGCTTTCTCACACTCGTTGTCCCATTTGTCTGTCTATATCCTCTTGATTGCCTTGAAGAAGGGCTTGCATCGATCGGTGGATCGTGAGAGGAAATGATTGAATGCAGCTGGTCATCCGGTCAGACTTTGGATCTTCTTCAGGGTCGTGGGAAACTTCATATCCTTGATTACTCTCCATTTTCCATTTTCTTTTTTTCATCACCAGCACGACGTTGGCCAGCCATACTGAATGTGCCACTTCCTCAATGAATTCGACCTCCAGTAGCTTGTTGATCTTCTCCTCAATAATCGCTACTCACTCGGGTGCGAAATGTCGCATTTTTTGGATCATAGGTTTGGCAGTTGGGTCGACGTACACCTTGTGGCAAGCTATCGCTGGATCAATGTCCGGCATGTTAGAGCGTGACCATGCGAAAACGTCACGATTTTCCTTTTCCTCATTCTCCATCAGGCTCAGACGTGAGCCAATCTTAGCTGTATTCTTTAGCTGGTAGGGGTAAAGAATGATGTGTTTTCCGTTCTCTTTAGGTTTCCATCCTGGTTCATCTGCCAGGGCATTGTCGACCTTGACTTCATCTTCTTGACCTGTTTGCTGTGATTGTTATTTTGGTGGAGGTAGAATCGTCTTTCTGCACTTCAGCTGCTACTGCTAAGGCGAAAAACATATTCTTCAACTCCTTGAGAACTTGTACAGTGGGTCACCAGGATGTAAAATCAGATTTATTTTTTTTATACTCGATCAAGGTCACAGCTCCAATCTTCACTAGCCAAGGTTGACCCAGAATCTCGTTATGGAGGGATGGACCACTGACGATCACAAAGGTCTACGATGAGACAATTGAGGGCTTGGCTACGTCGAACGTGATAATGCCAATGACTGTTGAGGTAAGTTTATTGAATTCGGTCAAGACATTCGCTTTGCGTTTGATCGTGCTTTCCATGCCCATCTTCTGGATGACTGACAATTGTAGAATATTGACTGAGCTGCCATGGTCTATCATAATTCTATCAAAGATGGCGTGGGCCAATTGAGTAGAAATCACCAAGGCGTCGTCGTGCGGAAAGTCTACTCCCTCTGGGTCTTGCTCGGTGAAACCGATGATTGGTCTAGGTACATCATCTATGTCTTGAGCCTAAAAGACCGATCTCGCCTGCTGGATCTTCCTCTTCTTGGAATTGCTGGTGACCCCTAAATGCTCAAATTCGGCAAAGATGCCGTTGATTCAGATTGTCTTGCCTTAGAGTTTGGCATTGGCGTCTGCTTCTCGCCTCGGTCGGGTAGCTGGTTCGTCTAAATTCTGGTCGTATTTGCCTTCTTTTACGAGCTTCTCAAGATACTTCGTCCATATGATGCAGTCATTGGTTGCGTGCCTTGGACCTCTGTGGAATGCGCAGTACTTCGTCTGGTCCATTTTGGAGGTATCTCCCTTCATAGGATACAACATCTTAAACCACAACTTGTCCTTGAGGTCGCTAAGGATCTGGTTGATCGGGACTGAGAACTTCGTGTACACCTTGGGTGCTGTGCCTCATTTCATCGGGGATCAATCCCTGCGTTTTGTTTCTGGCTTATTTTTGTCATTGAGCTGTTTGTCGCCCTCATTCTTTTGAGTTGGCTCTGTATTTTTGCGGGGTTGCTCAGGCAACTTCTAGGGGCACTTGGTTTCGTCCCAAAATGAGTGTTTTTATGCCAAAGCATAAGAATCTACCAGGGTCAACTTCTGGTCCATGATCATCTCTAAAAAAGGTTGGTGATCTGCTGAGAGCCCCTTCAGGAAGGCTGAGCTTGCACTACTATCATTGCATCCGACGATCTTTGCTTTCTCCACCTTGAACTCTTGACGTACGTACGGAGTAACTCATTTTGGTCATTCTTCATATTGAAGAAGTGGTCAGACTTCTTCTTGATCGAGTGGTAGGACGAATAGTCCTTAATGAAAACTAAGGAAAGTTCGCTGAAGTTCCGGATTGAGCGTGACGGTAGAGTGTGGAACCAGTCTTGCGCCTCGCCTTGAAGCGTCGGGGCAAAGAACTTGCACATGAAAGTGTCATTGTTGTCGTAAAGGGTCATGGCACTTCGATAGTGCATCAGGAGCTTGTTCGGATGTTCATCTCCTTTGAACAAGGTGAAATGTGGCGGGCTAAACTTCTACAAACGGCATCACCGGTAGTCTCAATGCGGTAGAATCTACGCAGCTGCTTTGTTACGAGCCTTTGTAATTCCTCCTGAATTTACACCTATTGGGGTAACGGAGTCTCTAGCTGCCCCTAATGTTGACCTGCTAGTCTATAGTGCTCTTCTGCATGTCCTGCTCGTCTATGTTGCAGTCGCAGTGCACGTGATTCAATCTGTGATGCTCGTCATCGCTCTTGGTGGGGGCTGCCAATGGAACTCAAGCTAGACTACTCTCATGCTCTCCTCGGTTTGTCATATGGTTGCCTACTCCAATGCCTCCCAGAAGGATCTCCTTGTGGGCCTAGCCTCTTGTGAACGCTTCCCTTAGAATGCCCGGAGTGCTCGTCTGAGTGTGGACCCAACATCGAATGCACACTGACTTGTGAATTGAGTTGGGAATGAACGCTTCTCGAGGGTCCAAACGAGAGTGCACACTACCCGAACCCACGGGTCACGACGGGCTAAGCAGTTGTTTGCTTGGACGTCACTGGAATGAGTCACGATCATTTGCCCTCGTTCTGCTTCAGGACACCTCGTCTTGGGCGAGCTGCGTCTTGATGCGCTCAAGAAGCTGGTTCATCAAAGTGGTCTGTTGTGCGATGGCGCTGGTCAAATTAGCGATCTGCTGGGGCAAGTGGCGCTCACCATTTGGATTGAAAGAGTCTGGATAATGGGCGTCTCCATGTGTAGTGGAAGCTTAGTGGACTGCAGGTACAAAGCTTAAGCCCAAAGCGGGCATTCCTACAAAAAATGGGGTGAGAATAACCCTGGGTCTATCGTAGGACTGGTGGTTGAAATCTGGATCGCGGGTGGTGGTTTCAGATTAAATTGGGTTACGGGTCGAGTCGCAAGAGCGTGGCACTAGGAGGGCCAACCCGGTTGAGTGGACAGAGCACATGCGGGTATACGTTGGGCTTATGCATGTGGCGGCTGGCCTTGGGTCTGCCTTGCGCACTGGATCGGCGCCGGCTCTTTACGTGCTTAGGCCTATCTAACAACCAAATGGGCTCAAGCTACCTCTACAGCGGTCTGGGCCTAGTCTTGAGTTTGGACTGTGGCCATTTGGGCTATTGGCTGGGCTCAGTTGCTGCGGCTTGAGCTGCTGCGGCTTGGGCCTCCTAGGCTAGGCTTGCAGATTGGAGGGCTTGGGCCGTCTGCCTGTGGGTCAGGGAATGAACCTGGGCCTCCTGCCTAGGGTTTTGTGGATGGGGCACTGCAAGGGATGTGATGCTGCTTCTTGGGCCATGGCCTAGTGGCCTTGCTGTGGTTGCTGGGTCGCAGCAACGGTGGTGGCGTAGCTCCATGGAGATGGGGTTTCTCTGCGTTGAGCCTTGAGGATCGCCATCTCGGGGCTGTCTTTGTCTCCACTCTCTATCTAAATCCTTGTACGTATAGGGTTCCGTTCGTCGTGGTCTCTGCATTTCCTACCATTGTATCATTTCTCCAGGGATTGATCAATAAACTTTTCTAGAAAAAATTAATTGATACAACGTGTGAAAAATTCAACGTAGTAGAAAATTCAAGAAACCAAATGCAAGAGGCTTCTTCGAGTATTTGAATTAGCTCTTAATGAAAGCACCAATTTGTCGATGCAAATTTCCACCGTCTCTAGCTTTAACGAAAATGTACTTGCAAAACAATCAACACCTTTGATCAAAGACCTAAGCCTCACGTGACCACGAAGTGGGGGAAGGGGAAGGGTTAGGCGAATGGATCTCCGATGCCTAAGTTAGTTTCTCTGGAAAAGAGTAAGTGTTTAGGGCTTTTAGGGGTAGCAAAAGCTTACCAAAATTTGGTACAATTGGGGGTATATATATATAGGGAAATGGTGGTATGGTGTTAGGGTTTTACCCTACACATGGCGGCATCCTATAGGTCAAGGTTTTATGGAGAAATATTCTCAAGGTATTAAATACGAAATAATATCTTAAGATAAATGAGTAATTATCCCTAATTAATTTAAATAGGGATTACTTACTTGAATCAAGTCAATCTTCAATTGGGAATGTATTAAAGATAGGATTTGGTAATTAATCCTTATCTTTAATGCTTTGACTTTTCCTTACCAATGGTAGGTGAGCTGTGGGCAATCGTATTCATATGTATGGACCTTCAGGGGTGTGAGCTGCGCGTGAGAGTATCTAAGGAGCCTTCCCATTTAATGAAGGCAATCTTGTCTATCTAGAGCAAAAGTCCATGTGTCGCCTCTAGAATTTTTGGGATTATTTTAGGCTCCATAGCTACCATATATATGTTTTGGGCATTGGCTTCACTTCTGATCACACTCTCTAAATATTGCTCTTTTGACCAAAATTTGTCTCTAAAAAGTTCATATTGCCCTTGATGAATCAGGAAGGGTAAAAACACAATGAGGCTCTAATAACACCAAAGGCACTCTCCTTTTCTATATTCAACAATTAATTTTTGTCATTTGATATTCTTCAATTCAATTCGTTTTAATTCATATATCTTAAGCTTAAACCCCTTAAATTAACTGAAACACGTAAACACTTAATTAGTGAGGTAGGTTGAGCTGGGCCAATAATTCATTACAACTCCTACTTATTAGCTTCCTTGCAAAGTCTCATTTGGGTTATAGCCCATAGCTTCCCCAAATTCGTTCTTGCTTTTACATGCAAACGGCTCATCCATCACTTTACTCTAAATTTTTCGAGTGCATATCAAAAGTTCACATTTAAGTTACTACATGTATCCTCCTACTTTCTCCTCTCTATCTCAACCAATAACCCAAACCTATCTTTCCCTTTGATAATCTTTCAAACTCCAACAGTCTAATATTCCTATAACAAAAAAAAATGTGGAATGTCGATGCAAATTTTCGCTGTCTTCAGTCTTGACGAAAATGCACCTGCAAAACAATCAACACTTTTGATCAAAGACCTAAGCCCACTTTTGATCAAAGACCTAAGCCTCACGCGCCCACGAGGTGGGGGGGTTAGGTCAACGGATCTTTGATGCCTAAGTTAGTTTATCTGAGAGAGTAAAGTGTTTAGGGCTTTTTTAGGGTTGCCAAAAGCTCTCTAAATTTAGTAGATATGGGGTATTTATAGGGCTATGGCCGGTCATATGGGGTTTAATGGAGAAATATTCTCTAATTATTCCCAAGATATTAAATAGGAAATAATATCTTGAGTTAATAAGGTAATTATCCTAATTGATTTAAATTAGGATTACTTACTTGATTGAAGTCAATCTTCAATTATGAATGTATTAAAGATAGGATTTGGGTAATTAATCCTTATCTTTAATTCCTTGCCAAGGGCGGTGAGCCGTGGGCAGTTGTGTTCAGCTGCTGAGACCTCCAGGGGTGTGAGCTGGGCATGGGAGCATTTGAGAAGCCTGCCTATTTATTGAGGGCAATCTTGTCCTTCTTGAATAAAGGTCCACGTGTCGCCTCTAGAATTTTTGGGATTATTTTAAGCTCCACAGTGGGTTTCTCTAGATTTTCTAAAGCCGCTTCTCCATTTCTTTTGCATTCACTATTGACCCTAATGCTCACTGCCCATGGCGAGGCGGTTGAATGCTACCATTTTAATTAGGGAGTGTTGGGGACCTTTTGATCAAGCAAGACTTTGTGGTCTATGAGACACCTTAACTCCTCGTAGTTTGTTTCCGTCACCAAATTCTGAAATACCTCGAAAGAAAATGCACGTCTTAGGAGATATTTGAGTAAGGTAACAGCTTCAACTAACAATCAATGAATAACTGTAACAATAAATTATGACTTACCTAAATTATTTGCGGTGTGGAAGCTAAAAGGCCATAAGTTTGACATGACAGAGATGAACATCCATGGTTCAATTTCTGGTAAAGATGAAAACTGAAGGTTAGGTGGGGTTTGAGGCAAAAGATCAAAGGAAAGCAAGAATTAAAGCTTGAGAACTAAGGGGTTTTCCGTCACTTGGAGGTAGCTCACTCTACTTGCTGCGTTAAGTCTTTTGTTCCATTTTTCATTGTTGAAGCTACTTCACACCTCTTCGGAGTAAGGAAGGGATATGAACTTCATCTCTCACTGCTTTCCCACACGATGCCGAAGTTGTGGGTTTGGATTTTGGTACTCTTGTTAGGTTGATATTTTACATATAATTTATACCTCTTTTTCTATTATTTAGTCATGGTTGACATTAAATTGTTGGGTTTGATGTGCGTTTGCGCGAGTTTTGTAGAAAATATAAGTTGTAAACAAACATGAAATTGGAGGCTTAAATTGGAGAAATCTAGAGGAATTGCCGAGTTAAGTGCGTGAGCTATTTTGGACTGGTACTAAATTTGAATGATTTGGGCTTATTGCGAGCCAGTCCACTGAAACATTCTTCTTAATCTATTTTGGGTTGAGGCAATCGGTTCACTTTGTGTGAATTATTAAGCTGAAGTTATGATATGTGATGCGGTGATTAGGTTTCCTAATTGAATTGGGCCAATATACAAGTCAACCTAATTATGTAGGGGCGGTGCTGCCTTATTTTATTTTTTTATTTTTTTTAACAAACGATATTATCTACACTAAAGCAGATCGGAATTTCGGTTGTTTTCTTTCTATGTTTTCGAATTTATTTAGTTGTCTTTTAAATTTACCATGAACTAAATATTTTTTGTTCAAGCTAGATGTAGCCTAGCTGAATACTCGAAATTTATAATTTTATAGTTATCTTAATTTTTTATTATTTTTTTCATGTTGAATATTTTTTACTATTCTTAATTCTTGCAATTAATTGGCCACTATATGTTTGATTAGAAGAATTAGGTTGAGACCGGAGGAGATATATAATATATGGCTCCTTGTAACATATGTTACGTCTTGAATAAGTGCCAGGAATGGACTAACATGATTCAGGCAGTTTTTTACAACTTTTTCATAGTACATAATGGGTTTTTGGTTTTCTAATGCTCGGAAGAGAATGAGTTGTTAATCAGAATTCTTTTGGTTGAGATTGGACATGGATAACAAATAATTTAGGAAAAATTAATTGTCAACATGAGTAATAATTAGGGTTAATATACTACAGATTTCGGGTTGAATTTTTCGTCTAGTGAAACCGGTTCGTAGTGTTAATTCACTTTTGCTTTGTTTTCAATTGATTGTTACCTTTATTTGCATTTAGTTCTTTATATATCTAATTAGTCATCAAAACTTTTGTTTTATTTATTTTAAATATGCAATTATCACGATTAGTAAATAAGATTAATTCAATCCTTATAGACTTATAGTTGTGAGGGATTTTCTTTGCAACTTTTGTTTTAAAAGAAAATAAAATTGTTTTAAGACCCCCGCATGTGAGGGGATTTCCTTCATGGCACACACTAAAACGATAGGACAAACGTCAAAGAACACTTTAGACATACCTGAATGTGAATAGTTCTAGATTGAATAGAGATCTGGTTGTTTTGCTTTAATGAATTCGAAGAAGGATGAATACACACATAGAGAAGGAATGGAAATGGTTGCTTCTCTCAGCAAGTCGCAGAGGAGCGTTTGGATTTCTCATTAGATTGCTTTCTCAAACCTCTCACACACAAGTCGTGCAAAGAGGGAATATTACCGTTAGAGAGTGTTGGATCCTTTTTCTCTCTAAGCTTAGATCACAGCCACTCATCTAACTAATAACAAAAATCAAAATCCACATGGCACTCATGGCCTTTACATATTAGAATTTTACACTTGGCATTCTTTGCACAAGTGGATACACCATTTAAATCATAAAACTTATTCTAATCATATCAGCTCATAACTTATAGTTCAACACTCCCCTCTAAGTTTTGAGCTGATTTCACACCAAGCAAATCTCTGAGACAGTTGAACCGATCCTTGGTTAGTGCCTTAGCGAAAATATTTGCCACTTGCTCATTTGTTGGACAGTACACTAAGTCAATTATCCCTTCTTGCAGTGCATCCTTGATGAAATGATATCTTCTGTCAATGTGCTTGGTTTTCTGGTGAAACACTGGATTTTTAGTGATTGCAATTGCAGCTGTGTTGTCACATTGCAATGGAGTTGCTTCAGTTTGTAACTCCCCAAAGTCTTCAAGTACGAATCTAAGCCAAATAGCTTGTGTAGTTGCCTCAAAAGCACTGATATACTCTGCTTCTGCAGTGGAAAGAGCTACACAGTTTTGTTTCACTAAGGCCCACGAAAATGCTCCAATACCAAAAGAAAAAGCATAACCAGAAGTGCTCTTACTATCATCAACAGATCCTCCCCAATCACTGTCATAGAATCCAATTAACATTGCATTCTTACTCTTCACATACTCCAAACCATAATCCAAAGTGCCTTTGATGTATCTGAGCACTCTTTTGGCTGTTCCAAAATGTTTGTTTGTGGGACTGTGCATAAACCGAGCAAGGAAACTAGTAGCATACATAATATCTGGTCGAGTGGCAGTGAGGTATAACAAGCTTCCTACAATCCTTCTGTATTGTTCTTCATTTGCTGGACCACTACCATTATCCTTGCATAACTTATCTGATGAAACAAGAGGTGTGAAGACAGATTTGTACTCACTCAAACCAAACTTATTCAACAGAGAGGCTGCGTATTTCCTTTGGTGAATAAATATGCATGAGTGAGTTTGAATTACTCATATGCCAAGGAAATGGTGAAGTAGACCCAAATCAGTCATTTCATACTTAATCATCATATCCTTCTTGAACTCCTTCAACATCTCATTGCTATTTCCAGTATACACTATGTCATCTACATAGATTGAAACAATTAGAATTTCTTCTCCCCTTGCTTTGGTGTAGAGAGTGGCTTCACTTTGGCTTTTCACAAATCCACATTGTGCAAAATAGGTGTCAACTTTGCCATACCAGGCTCTAGGTGCCTGTTTGAGACCATAGAGAACTTTGTGCAGTTTGTATAAAAGGATGAATACACACACTGAAGGAATAGAGATCTAGTTGTTTTGCTTTAATGAATTCAAAGAAGGATGAATACACACACAGAGAAGGAATGGAAATGGTTGCTTCTCTCTGCAAGTCACAGATGAGCGTTTGGATTTCTCATTAGATTGCTTTCGCACACCTCTCACACACAAGTCGTGCAAAGAGGGAATATTATTGTTAGAGAATGTTGGATCATTTTTCTCTCTAAGAATAGATCACAACCACTCATCTAACTAATAACAAAAGTCAAAATCCACATGGCACTCATGGCCCTTACATATCAGAATTTTACACTTGACATTCTTTGCACAAGTGGATACACCATTTAAATCATAAAACTTATTCTAATCATATCAGCTCATAACTTATAGTTCAACAAATAGAATGATTTTACTGCATTGAAATCAATAAAACTTACAACGATGAAACTGTAGAAAGGGATATTTTCATTGATTAATCTTAACGAACAGTACACAGGAATATATATAGCCACACAGGCTCATTACATCAATACCCTTGTCATATACAACTAATTACACAAATGCCACAACTAACTATTTCCTAGTGATTGGTTTAACTCTCTCAATACACCCCCTCAAGCTGAGCTTGGGATTAACTGAGGAACCAAGAGGGAAGCTTGGATTTAAGGTAGTGGAATCGACTTTTGGAAAGAGATTTGGTGTGAATGTCGGCTAACTGATCCTGACTACAAACAAAGTTAACTTTGATGAGATTAGCCAAGACCAACTCTCGAATATAATGATAGTCGATCTCCATATGTTTAGTGCGAGCATGGAAAACCGGATTAGAAGCAAGAGAGATTGCTGAAAGGTTATCACACCAGAGGGCAGGAACCTGAGAGAGAGGAAAGCCAATATCACAGAAAATTTTGCATATCCAAGTCAGTTCAGCTGCAGTATGTGCAAGAGAACGGTATTCAGCTTCTGTTGATGACCGTGCCATAGTAGCTTGTTTCTTGGCACTCCAACTAATAAGATTGGAGCCAAGAAATATATTGTAACCACTAGTGGAACGACGATCAAAGGGACAGCCAGCCCAGTCTGCATCGGAGAATGTTGTAAGCTTAGTTGCTCCCTATTTGAACCATAGGCCTTCAGACACAGTACCTTTGAGATAACGAAGAACTCATTTGGCAGCTTGCATATGTTGCTCTCGAGGAGCATGCATGAACTAACAGATTTGATTCACAGCAAAAGAAATATCTGGACGCGTCCATGTCAAGTATTGTAAACCACCTACAATGGAGCGATACGCAGTTGGAGTGGATAAAAGAAGACCAGTGTGATCCAATTTGTTAGAACCAAGTAGAGTGCAGCAAGGCTTTGCACCTTCCATATTAGTTTTTCTGAGAAAATCCAGTAATTACGTAGTTTGATGAAGGAAGAAGCCAGTGGATGATCGTTGAACCTCTAAGCCGAGGAAGTAGTACAATGGACCTAAATCCTTGACTGGAAAAATAGCACTGAGTTGTTGAATGAATAGATTGCACAAGGAAGAGTCAGGTCCAGTGACCAATATGTCATCTACATACACAAGCACCATGACATGAGTAGTACTGTGGATAACAAATAAGGAAGCATTTGAGGAAGATTGCTTAAAACCAAGCTGAAGAAGTGCTTGAAAAAGTTTGTCAAACCAAGCACGAGGTGTTTGTTTGAGACCATAAAGGGATTTCCTTAATTTGCAAACATGATGTGGCAGATTGGGGTAAGTGAATCCAGGAGGCTGCTGCATGTACACATCTTCCTTTAAATCACCATGAAGAAAGGCATTACTGATGTCTAATTGATTTAAAAACCAATTGAATTGCACAGTAAGTGACAAAATGACTCGAATTGTGACTGGTTTAGCCATAGGACTGAAAGTCTCTTGAAAGTCAATGTCTTCCTGCTGATGATACCTCTTTGCAACCACTCGAGCTTTGAATCGCTCGACAGTACCATCAGGTTTCTTCTTAATTCTGAAGACCCACTTGCAGCCAACAACATTTTAAGAAGAAGATGGAGGAACAAGGGTCCAAGTTCCCGTGGATAGTAAAGCATTTAACTCATCTTGCATGGCAGATCTTCAGTGGGCATGTTTAAAGGCTTGCAAATATGTATTGGGAATAAAATCAATAGCATAAGGAAGAGGATGTTTGGTAGCTGCATATACTTTGGGCTTGAAGATGCCAGCTTTGGAGCGAGTTACCATAGGGTGAGTATTGGTAGGGGCAAGGATATAGTTGGTTCATTAGAAGAGAGAGATGCATCATTTTGAGACTCTGTAGGTGGTGCAGCATTGGGAGGAAGAGGGCTTAGAGTATCGCTAGTGTGGGACCGTGAAAGAGAACAATCAAAAGACCCAGAAGTAACACCAATGCTATGAGGAGCTGACACAGAATCTAAAGAGAGAACAGAACAGGTAGGAGAAGATTGAAAATGATATGTTGCTTCATCAAACTACACATGTCTGGAAATGTAGATGCGACTAATGACTGGGTCAAGGCATCGATAACCCTTATGTTGTAAGCTATACCCCAGAAAAACACAGCTTTTTCTTTTGGCTTCCAACTTGGAATGAGTGTAAGGTTTGAGCCACGGAAAGCACCTACAGCCAAAAACCTTAAGTCTGGAGTAATCTGGTGGCTTGGAAAGCAGCAACTCCTAAGGGGAGTTAGATAGGCCAGAGATTGGAAATCTGTTAATAAGATACACAGCTGTGGAAAAAGCTTCTACCCAATAGAGATGTGGAACATGAGAAGCAACAAGTAATGTTCTGGCAGTTTCCACAATGTGCCTGTGCTTTCGTTCAGCACAACCATTTTGTTCAAGAGTGTGAGGACATGTTAATTGATGAACAATACCATGAGTACGAAGAAAAGACTAAAACATAGCACCAATAAATTCACCCCCTGAATCAGAATGCACAACCCTGATTTTATTTCCAAGTAGATGTTCCACATATTGTTGGAATACAACAAAAGTAGAATAGGCATCAGATTTTGCCTTTAATGGAAATAACCAACTATATCGACTGAAATCATCTACAAGCAACAAGTAGTACTTAAAACCACTATGAGAGGTGATGGAAGCAGGACCCCAAAGATCACAGTGAAGCAATTAGAGGCTTGAGTAGTTGTAGAGCAAGCAGATCCAAAAGGAAGCTTGTGACTCTTGGCTAAAGCACAATCTGAACATAAAAGATCACCAGTAGTCTTGCCTTGCACCACAATCTTATTTCTTGAAATTACATTACGAAAAATAGAAGAGGTTGGATGACCCATTCTTCGATGCCAAATATGTACAAGAGCTTTGACACTTATTAAAGCCGAGGGTGATGAAGAAGTTAGAGTACTAGATCCTTGAAGAGGGTAGAATCCATCTTTAACTTGTCCCCGCAAAAGCGTCTTCCCCGAAACACGATCCCTTACAGTGGATCCATCAGGGTCAAGAGTCAAGGCACAATTATTATCTTTTAAAAACTGATAGGCAGACAACAAGTTGTGTTTCATAGCAGGAACATGTAATACATTACTCAACTTAAAGGAAGTATAAGATGTATTTAAAGAAGAGGTACCAATATGCTGAATAGACAGACATTTACCATCTCCAATATAGACCTTGTCTTCATCAGTGTAGGGAGAGGCAACGGAGAGATTGGAAATGTCATTGGTGATATGTGATGTAGCTTCAGAGTCCAATAGCCAAGATGAGGATGGTTTAGACGAGTAGTGAGCACAAAAGGCTGCAAGTGTGGCTGTTGGTACCTGTCCAAAGATTTCAGGGTTCATCTTGTCAAACCAATCAATGGCTTCATGATTGGTGGAGCCACAGATTTGACATGGGTTCTTGGGATTGGATGCAGAACCTTGGTTGTTATACCGGGATCCTGGATAAGGAACACGAGGTTGACTTGGACGATAAGCACCAATGAAGTGTCCACGATTAGTGTTGAATTGCGATTTCCTCTAGAAAAATTGCGAGTGTTGCGGCCTCGATTAGAATTGTAACGGAAAGAAGATTGAAGAGGCCAACTATATGCAGCAAAAGCCTGTGGAGAAGGCGTTGGCAGGAAAGGTGCTTGAGATTGGATAGAGAAGGCCTGAGAAGGCTCAGTAGTAGTGGTGGACAAAGTTTGCTTGCGACGAGCCATATAAATCTCTTTTGTCAGTAACAGACCATGCAATTCATCAAGAGAAGTAGAAGATAATCGCAGCATGATGGAATCAATAAAGGACTCAAATTCATCAAGAAAACCATGAAGAGTCGGGGCAATTAGATCACGATCAGATATATTTGCACCAACAGCATAGAGAAAATCTGAAATTTCCTTGATTTGTTGTAGATATTTTGAGATCGATTGAGAGCCTTTCTGAATAGATTGAAGACGACAGCGAAGTTGGTGGATATGAGCATTAGAAACTCCACCAAAACGTTGTTCAAGCTTCTGCCAAAGCTCTCGAAATGTGGAAACACCTACTGTGAAGGGAATGAGATCTTCAAATAGGGTCGAGTTAAGCCAGATCAAGAGGTTCTGATCCTTTTCAAACCACTACTCAAATGCCGGATTCAGAGATCGATCAGGGAGAAACGGAGCCGGACATGGCTCAGTGCCATCAACGAGGCCAAAAAGTTTGTACCGACTCAAAATTGGAGCAAATAACGCATGCCTTGGTAGATAATTGGTGCGTTTGAGCTTGATTGGCACCATGCTACCAATATTTTGGATCGTAAGAGACATATATGAGTTCTAAGGTTGAGAATTGGCAGAAGAATTAGGGTTTGGTAATGGCAGTGAGTTCATCGGAGACGAAGAATCAGAGGGGGAGGCCATGATATACCAAATCAAGATTCGAGAAAAGAGGAAGAAATGAAGAATCAAAGACAGAGAGCACAAATTTGATTACGAAATCGAGCAAGAAATCGATCGAGAACTGAGGTCGGTGAGAAGAAGAGAATCAAGACCTCGCCAACGCAAAAGTGCCATTACAGATCAAGAACAATGATCAGAATACCAAATCAATGAAAAAATCACGATCAATTTTAACAGGAATCAGAGAATTAGAGCGGAAGAAATGGAGGATCGAGGAATGCCGAGAGGCGGTTGGTGATAAAACCATGTAGAAAGGGATATTTTCATTGATTAATCTTAACGAACAGTACACAGGAATATATATAGCCACACAGGCTCATTACATCACTACCCTTGTCATATACAACTAATTACACAAATACCACAACTAACTATTTACTAGTGACTGGTTTAACTCTCTCAATAGAAACTAGATATGGTCCAATACATGGCAATTAACAACTGAATTTAAACTCATAAGACAATTAAGCAACGACAAACAGCGATTAATCATTTCACTTTACTTTTTTTTTTTTTGTGACAGAAGCACCTGGTTGACCATTTTGTCGAAATCCACAAAAGACAATCCATTAGGACCACTACTGGCCTCCTTTGCCAACTTTTTCCACTCCAAGGCTTTCTTTCTCATCTCTTTGCCCTCCTCCCCGTCCATTAACTTTCTCACAAGCCCCTCAACATATTTCCTTTTCACATCGCCCTCAATCTCCAACCCAATGCCCCACTCTTTGCAACTGAACCTGCAATTGGTTTGTTGTTCCGCAAAGAAGGGCCAACAAACCATTGGCACTCCACCGCACACGCTTTCAAGGGTAGAGTTCCATCCGCTGTGCGTCAAAAACCCTCCGACAGCTGGGTGACTTAGAACTTGTTCCTGAGGACACCAACTTGCCAATAGGCTCCTATCTTTGGTCTCCTCCACAAACTCCGGAGGAACCACAGCTGAATCCCCACCAACTAAGTCAGGCCTAATTACCCACAAAAAGGTCTTCTTACAATTTGCAAGTCCCCATGCAAACTCAATTAGCTGCTCATTTGTCATGACCGTGATGCTTCCAAAGTTAACATAAACCACAGAGTTGGGTTCTTTAGTGTCAAGCCACTCAAGGCACTCTGGTTCTTCAGTCCATAGGTTCGATCTGATTGACTTCAACTCCTTATCCACATCCACCGGAATCTGATTGATTTGTGAATTTAGAGGTCCGATGGAGTAAACAGGTGGAAGCAAAGTTGAAAGTGCATCTAAAACTTCACGTTCGAAGTCATGGAATGTGTTCAAAATAATTGCTGATGCCTTTTTTGCTCGTTCTGTCTGGACCCGAATAAAATCCAGCATTTGGTCATCTGGTTCTGTAGTTCTCATGAAGCTTGGAATGTCCTTCAATCGGATATCTTTCATTCCTGGTATCCAATCTATCACGGTATCCAAATACCCGTTTGTCAAATAGCTGGCATCTACAAAGCACAAAGCCAATGAAGAAAGTGTGTCAACGTAATAATTATTGCATGTAAAACGTTCACTGCAACTTAAAGTTTAATTTATCAGAAAGTAAGAAAAAACATATCAAGAGAAACAAGTAGTTAGGATTTTGTTTTGTTTGATCAAGATAAACCTTTAAGAGGAGTGTGACCCTTTTCAACGAGACGGTAAAACTGCATGTACGCCAAGAAGCCACAAGCACTTGTTGTCCAGAAAAGCACTTCGGGAATCCCTAGTTCCTGAGCTGCATCAAGAGTGAAGCTCATGACACCATCGGAAACTATGCAACTCACAGGAGGTGAATCGGGCGAAGAGTTGAGCTTGGATAAGAGCTCTCTGAAGTGAGGCAAGCATGTTTTCTTAGTGGAATGACACAAAGATGGTATGTCTTGGGTAACATTGGCATTTGTTGGAGGGAGCCCATCGGGAATGGTCTCGAACTGGAAAGAGGGAAGGCAGTCAAGGGAGTTGGAACCTCGGGATTTAAGGAGGCGTTTGTGGTTGAACTCTGTGTTGACAAAGGTTATGTGAAAGCCTTTGAAGTGGAGGAGTTTGGCTACGTTGAGCATAGGGTTTATGTGACCTTGAGCTGGGAATGGTACGCAAACTGCATGCGGCTTTTCTGCCAAACTAATCGAAACCATTTTTTTGAAATCAAAACACAAACGCAAGCACAAAAACTAATGGAAATGAAAGAAATGGTGTGGTGGTGGCGAGAGAAGGGTTTATTAGGATATTTTTATAGAGTAAAGGGTCGGCGTATAAATTAACCGACTAATTTTGAAGTAATGTGGGAGTCAATAAATCCGACTGTAGGTTTTACGGTTTATGACAGAATGTATAATTTACCAACATTAATTTAAAAGTCAACATAGCCGGTTGTTGAAATCATGAATGACAATTTGCAATTTGCAGTTATCTTGAACCGACTTGGAGCCGACGCGCCATAATGATACGAATTATAGCTGGCCACATGCACAGTTGTTTGTGATGATGATTTTAATACCCAAATTGGGATAATACTCATTATCGAATTATTATTATTATTATTATTATTAAGAAAGGTTCATTAATCAAATCAGTACAAATTGAAGAATGTGCATGATAGGCCTTGAAAAAACTTTGTTACTAATTTTTAACGGAAAAAGACTGTCTCACAACAAGAGAATCTATCCTCAAATGAACAATACATAGGCAAATTACGATACATATTCGAACAAAATATCTCAAGCAAATCCGGGGATTCCTCAAACCGCATGATCTCTTGGGTACTACCAATTCCCACTCGATCAAGGCAATGCGCTGCCATATTGCTTTCACGATGAACATGGTTGATCAACGACGGAAGCAAGGTTTTGAGGAAAAAAACGCAAGTGGTTGATTATAGGACCTAACGGTGATGCAAGGTTTTGCCGTGTTGCTATCGAATTATTAATCGTGGACAATACTCTCACTATCCAATAATTAGAATGGAATCATTTCTACGTAAATATACTGATTCGGTTTGCCGATATTTAATATTATATTTATTATTTGCCCATATTCATTCATGGAAATACTTATCAAGAAATATTGTGTTGAACTTAACTTGCCACTAGATTATGTTGAGTGACACTATCTACCATTCAAATCTTTCATTGTCGTAAGATTATAGTATATGATTCTTTAATTTATTATATTTAAATTTCTCAAATTAAGTTTCCCATCAATTAATATATACTGTTAGATTGATCTAACCACTACAGATTGGAACTTCACACGGTTGGGTTCAAG
Source organism: Heteromeles arbutifolia (assembly GCA_024362995.1). Lineage (NCBI taxonomy): Eukaryota > Viridiplantae > Streptophyta > Magnoliopsida > Rosales > Rosaceae > Heteromeles > Heteromeles arbutifolia. The sequence goes on along the minus strand of JANCRC010000013.1, from coordinate 24,158,493 downwards.
GAAAGGTGAAGTCTTTCAACTGACTTTCCTTGTTATTTGAGGCCTACTTGATGCTTGTGGCGTTTGATATTTTTTTAGTATAAATCAATGTAGGTGTTGTTAGCTTTGTCAAGCTTGTTATTCTTTTTTGAATACGTGATTATTTAAAATATCGTAATATAGTAAATTTCTAATTTTGTGGATATATATATATATATATATATATATATATATAATTTTGGAAAACATCTTACAGCGGGCATTGATTGTGGTCAATTAATGATCCACAACGGTATTAGCTCATGGTATTCGATTCTAATCTGCCACGGGTTAGATTCTTAATTATTGTTTAATTTTACTCCACATTTCTCGCTTATCCATCTCATTACCCGTAATCGGGTCATGAGTAGTGTGAACCCAACATTCACACAACGTAACATCTTCAATGAGCTTCCACGAAGACATTTTTTTCTCTTAAAGTGTAGAAAATATTGAAATGTAGATAGTATAGGAAGTGTAGAAAATATTGAAATGTGGTGTAAGGTGGAAGATGAGGGTTAGGTATTTATAGAAGAAAAAAAAAAATTTAAATTTTTTCTGTAATTTTTACACAATTTTCTGTATTTTTTAATAATTTTTAATTTAGTTAATTAATCTGGATCGTTGGATTTGAAAAATATTCAAATCCAACAGCCCATAAAGTGCCACGTGGCCAACGGTCATAATTCTGACCGTTGGGCCCTTTTTTTTTTTTTTTTTTTTTAGGGGACAAACGTGGACCGTTGATCTGTGATCGGACGGTCCAGATCAAAATTTAAATTAAAATTTTTTTTACCGTTGGAAATCCAACGGTCTAGAAAAACTAGCCGTTGGAAATCCAACGGTACATAGCGCACCACGTCGCCTCCCCGGTGAGAACTGAGTGCGCCTGCGCCGTGGGCCCTGCCTGTCGGCCACTCACGCCTACGCGCGCGTCAACTACACGCGCCTGGCGCAAAAAAAATTTAAATTGCCGTCTGACGCCACGCTGGCGTCAGCATGGCGTCAGATGGACCGGGCCACACCTCAGTCAATTTTGGACTGGGCTAGAGACCGGCTTGGGCTAGGTGCCAGTCAATTGGATCGGCTGGAGGGGATTCACTGGGTGCTGGCCCCTTTTTTCGGCTGGGTGCTGGGCAAAAAGCCCTCTGGTGGACTTGCTCTTAAGCACACATTCACATTGACATTTGCTACACATGACTACTCATTTTACTACAGCTGCCTGGGGTTTGTTGGGCAATCTTCTGACACTTTTGGTCAGCCTAGCTGCTTGCCTTTTTTCTCCCATCTCTTCCCAGGTAGCTTTTTCTTTCCCTTTCTCAACCCAATTAAGGTTGATCATGTTGATTAGGACTTCAGGAAATGGATATGTGTCAATCATCATATTGGCTTGGGGCTTCTCCAGCAATAGCTTCCCCTTGACTATGAGGTCTTTGATCCAATCCCTAAACTGCACACAATTGGTAATGGAGTGATTGAAGGTGTAGTAGACCTTGCAATATTTTTTCCCTCTAAGTTCTTCAGGTTTGGGCATCTTTTTGGTGTTGTCGAGCAAGATTACTCGAGCCCTCTCCAGCTCCTCATGTATGTTTGCAGCCTTGGTCAAATCAAATGAATACGACTAATATTTTGGGGGCTTCATGGGTACAAAGCCTCCGCCATTCGTCACTATCTTCTGGTCTTTAATGGGTTAAACCAATCTCTTATACGTTAAAGGTTTGAAAAGAGTGGTCATCTCTACAACACATAAATCTATTCCTTCTCCTAAACTGCTCTTATTTTCTCTAGGCTCTAGGCCTTCATACTCCAACTGATGTATTGGTGCTTTACTCTTATAAAATGGGGGTACTTTGGATGAATGCTTCACTTGTTGTTCTTTAGCCAACAACATCTCATACTTAGTAGCCACAATCACCAACTCTTGAAGCTCATTGAACTGCACATCATAGAATTGTTTCGTCAAGGGTAGCCTTAGAGCCTTCTGGGCAATAGCTATGAGTTGAGCATGGTTGATTGGGAATTGGCATCTCATACTTGTCCTCCTAAACCTCATCATAAAGTTATCTATGGACTCATTCGTATATTGCTTCATTTCCACCAGATCATTAATGGTCATTTCAGGTTCTACCCTATAAAACTGTTTGCGAAAGGCCATCTCCATTTGCCCCCAGTTGGCAATGGAATTAGGGGGTAACAAAGAATACCATTGGGAGGCCAAGCCTACCAGTGAGTTTCCAAATAGTCTTAGCTTGTAGTTAGGGTTGTCCTCAAATGCCATGTAGTGGTTTAAAAACTTGAAGATGTGATTTCTAGAAGACACATTACAATCTTTCCCACTGAAAGTTGGGAACGTGGGCATCATGAAGTTGAGCGGGAAAGAGTTATGTTTATCAATATATTCAGGGTAAGGCTTCTGGTATGTTATCCTAAACATTGAGCGAGCCTGTGGTTGAGCATTCTGCACCACTATCATTCTCAACTCTACAAACTCATTCCTGAGTTGTTGGTTAGCCACATTATTGTGTGGAGTATAAGAAGTCCCCCACTTCGGGCTACGATCAATGCCCGAGAAAGCTTCCCTTTATGGATCTGGCTGTCTCCATCTCTCTTTTCATGTTTTAGCCAATGGGAGTGGCCTATATGGAAGAGGCATTCCCTTAGCTGTGGACAAACCTTTCTTGCTTGCTTCTCCCGCTGAGTTAGACACACCAATCTTGATTCCTTCTTGCCTGACTTGCCTCCTAACATTTGGCAGAGGATCGGGCGAACCTGTTTCCTGAAAATCTTCTTCTTCTCTCCGGCTGGTTTTAGGTTCATCTTTCTTTTTCCTTTTATTCTTCTTTTCTTCAAGTAAGGGAAACAAAGGAATTACTGGTCCTTTTTCCGAGTTTGCCTCAATGGTTTCTTCACTTGCATAACCATCTTTTGGTGAGGAGTACTTTAACTCCAACCTTCTTTGCAGCGTTCCTGTTAAGGAACATAACTTGCTGACCTCTCATCTGGTTTCCAAAGAGATTTTTTCCATGCTTCTCACTACTTGAATCATGGTGGCTTGCAAATGTTTATTAGGGACCTTCCCTTTGACTTCTCAGAAGAGGTCGGGCTTTCTAAGATCGCTGGCATGTGTGATGAGGGGAAGTCTTCTGGATGATCCGTCATACTTGATTTTGCTGGACAAAGAAGTTGCCCGAATTCCACGTTTCACCTGAACGTTCGCTCTTTCCTTCTTCTTGGCATACAAAATCATAAAATGGGTCTCATCGAGCATGCCAAAATTATGTTTGGGTTGAATCTGTCCCTTGCACAGCTTCCCGGGCGCTGGCTCTCTTGGCCGTCGGGCAAGAGACTCGCTGCTTGTTGTTGTTGAAAAGTGAGATTGCTGTTAGTTTGAAATGTGCCTTTGTGAGGCCTTTGTTAGGCCTTTGAGGCTGACAAACAAAACTAACAATGGATCTGAGCGTACCATTGTTATCTATGTGTAACAAACTATTCTTTGCTTGTTCAAAACTGAGTTTGGTTACTTGCGCAACAAGTTACTTAGACTTCTTGATTTATTAGATTGTCGCAAATAGGTTAAGTTTGCATTAATTTCTTTTTCTTGCCTTGTAAACAAGGACTTTTACTCATGATTTTATATGGTCAAATGAAGGGAGTTCCGGGCCCTTTTGTTTACTCCTTTTATTATAGTTAACACTTAAAGATGTAAAGTTAATTAGTTTAGCAAATTTGATCATAAATAGGACTCAGAGCGAAAAGCAGTTGAAAGTGAGTTAAACCACAATGGAATATGCATTTAAACAAAGGGTAGCAGAGCTTCTAAACTTGACAAAAGATGGCTTTCTATGTGAAATCTACGACTAAAAAAGGGTAGAGTATGGATAAATAACAGCTTTTCTGGGTTTTTGCTTGTATGAGAACAAAGTTTGTATGTCTTTTGATTGATTGGTTGAGTGTGTTTGTCTCTGGTGCTTCTTGTTGCTTTTATAGACATCTTTGCCCGAATGCTTGAACTTGGTAACTTGCTGTTGATGGTGAGTCATCATTTATTTACATTTCATGCCCTTGAAAATGTGTTTTTGGCTGGAGGTGAGCTGTCCTTTGTGTTTCTATCACTTCTCACATATGCATGGTGCCTTTGCTGAAATGGCTTTCCATTCTTCTTGGGCCAATGGCTTGCTCAAGCCCAGTTCTCCTTTTGCTTTTTGTATTCTTGGGCCTCTATCCTCACTAAGCCCAGTGTCAAATATTAACCCAAACACATTGGCTTTCGTTGGATCATGCTCCTCCAACACCGTCAGCGTCACCCCTACCTCCTAGAGATAATTGAAGCTTGGGAGTTAACCTCCCCATCTCACATATATTTCTCTCTCTTCTTCCGGAATCCTACCTCCCCATCTCACCTATCTATCTTTCCCTCTTCTTCCCGAAACCTTACTTCCATGTGTTTGGGTTAATATTTGAACTTTGGGCCTAAAGGAATGAAAGCCCAAAAGAGTTAAAGTAAAGAGACTCGCCCGAGGCCCAGCGCCAAGCCCAGACGATCCATCTCCAAATAATATGACAGCTCCTCATTAATGCATAGGCTATGTGCCTATAATTTAAAAGGCAAGTGATGGAGACTAACTCATAATCAGCCAAAAAGTACTTTTCAGTGGCAATGCAAGTAAAATGTTGATGACTCATTACCCTCCAGTTGCTTTCGAGCAAGAGTAAAGACAACACAATCGGGTTAATTAGCCTATAAAAAGGGGAAGAGGCCCCAGAGACAAGGACACTCAACCAATCAGAGACAAGGACACTCAACCAATCAAACAAACAAACATACAACTTGCCTCTCAGTCAAGCAAATACCCAGAAAGCTGCGCTTTGTCCAGACTCTGCACCCTTTTAGCCACAAATTTCCCTTAGAAAAACATCTTTTGTCTAGTGTAAAAGCTCTTCTACTTTCTCTAAATGTTGTAGTATCGATTCCCTTGTGTAAACTCGTTTACCACTCACCCTGTTTTAGCACACAACCCTCTGTAACTACAAAGAGAAGAGATCGCAAGACGTTTAACCTTGCCGGACAAGGTGAAATCTTGCCCGACTCTCTTTATCTTGTCTTTCAATTAGTAGATCTGGTGTTATGATGTATTCCTCAGTATATATTCAAGTCATTTCTAGTCTTTTGATGATTCAAAGTTCCATCAGTTCTCAGATCTGGTTCACTTAGTGGTTTTACTGTCATAAGAAGACTATGTGGGAATTAAACTAATGACTTAATCAGATCTGGACCTCCACCCTTTAAGCATACAAGATAATGAACTAAAAGTCCTTGATCTCAAGGCACAGAAAAGAACTTAATGTGGACTTAACCCATCCATGACAATCCTTTGATAATAAGAAGTCAGAATAACTTGAGGCATAAGTAATCGGCTTAAACACACTTGTTCTACATCTGCCATACTGAGATGGCAGTGGCACGCCTTAGCACTTAGTTAGTTTTGATTGCGAGCCTCAAGGCCTACACTGAAGGCCCTACAAAGGCACCTTTTAAAACTAACTCCGTCCTCCTCTCCCAGACTCTCAATAAGCAAGAGCCCGACAACCAACCAAAGTGTCAACTTCTCGGGGAGTTGTGTGCTTGAGCCAGGGACCCTTCCCAGCGAAAATCCTGCCAGAACACCTTGTCTCCCCATATCTCTCATAAGACCCCAATTAATAGATAATTGTTTCTTTGCATGTGGGTTCTAGTTTCTAATTTTTTGTTGTTAGTTTGATTATCTACATGTGGGTTCTAGTTTGTAATTTGTGGTTGTTAGTGAGTGTTAGATTTATAGCTTGTTTACTAATTCGTAATCATATTACGTGAAATAGAATTAAGGAGGAGTTGGAATAGGTTGGAATCAATCAGATTCTTGTTGAAGATGTTTACTAAACTATCTAGAATCAGAGTGTAAATTATGCTTATTTCATATTAGCTATTTAGTTATTCACCTAAATCGGAATGAAAAATAGTTTGATTACTAAAATACCTTTGTTCAAAAATAGATCATATATTTTATTCAGCTAATTAATAATAAAATTATTTTGTATACATAAAATGAGAAATATTTGAACCACATTATTGCAAGCCCATTGTGAAAGTTAGCTCACTCCCACATAGGGGTGGTTCGGTATGGGATCCCATACCGAAACCTTTGTCCCGATTCCCAAACTGAAATTTTCGGGAATCCCAATTTCAATACCGATCCCAAACCAAATTTTCGGGAATCCCGATTTTTGGGAATCCCGAAACTCCCATATCGAAACCCTTGTCCTGATTCCCAAACCGAAATTTTTCGGGAATCCCAATTTCAATACCTATCCCAAACCAAATTTTCGGGAATCCCGAAATAGTTTCGGGATTTCTGGACAAATCGGGAATCCCGAAATGGTTTTGGGCTTTTGGACTAAAATTTGACATATTATGCTTTTGGGCTAAAATTCAACCTTTTATATTGAAAAATTGACATATAGGCATGCCCAATCTGCCATTTTGTTTCTACTAATCTGTGCACACAAATCTGTCAATCAAATGGCAAGGCCCAGTTAGTATCTGCCTATTCAAAAGCAATCTGCGAATATGAAACATTAATATATGCTTGAGTAAACTAGTAAATCTATCTATAATCATGCTAGTCCCCAAAATTACGTCTAAAATGTTAATATATGCTTGAGTAAACTTCTGTACATATATAATATAAATATTATAGATAGATGTAAAGTTTTCTCAAGCAAATTGTAACTTATAATCTATCCATGTATCCATCTATCAATCTCCCATGTTTATTCTGCATCTATGTATCCATCTATCAATCTTCTGTGATTTAAAAATTCTGCATATGTTCCACTATCTATCTTAGGGCTCATTCCTGTATATGTTCCATCATCGATTTCCAGTGCTCCTTCAGTATTTCAATTTTCACTATTGTAGGTAGATGATGTTCCCCTTAAAGATGTGATCCTATATATTTAAAAATTAAATTATATATATATATATATATATATATTTTTTTTTTTTTCGGTTTGGTTTGGGAATACTGAAATCCCAAAAACTTGAGACCGATTCCCATACCAAAATTTCGGGATCGGTTTGGTATTGGGTACCAAAATTTTCGGGAATTTCGGTTTGGGATTTTTTCGGTTTGGTTTCGGGAATTTTTCGGTTCGGTTTGGGATTTTTGGGATATTTTTACAGCCCTACTCCCACACCCCCTTAGTGTAGATAATATTGTTTATTTAAAAATAAAAAATAAAAGCCCTTTAACCAATTAAACTACTCAAATTTTGTGACACACATCGTATACTATGTACCATAAAAGGAGAAATATAAGCCCTTTTATTAAACAGAATGGAATTGAAATACCGCATGTCCTTCGGCCGACGAAGGATAGAAGTGGAGATGACCCACAAACAAATTTTATTTATTTATTTTTGATGAGTACATCGATATTTTTACACTAAAGGAGGGGGAGTTCGGTCAAGTCACACAATGAGCAGCCTAATTTGGTGTTGAATTCGCCATTCACGAGATTCGAACCTAAGACCTCTCACTTCCAAGTGAAGAGGAATACCGCCAGACCGTAGTACTGAGTGGCGACCCACAAACAAAATTGGAATCCCAAATTTTTCAACAACAACCGGGGCAATCGCAATTTCAATGGTAATAATCGTGGCAATCTGTCAAATTCTGGCTTCAACCGCTCCAATTATCAAGGTTCTCGTCCCTCAACTTCTTTTGGATCTTGAATTCCTTATCATAAATGTGGCTCTACCATTAAACTAATTGGCAATATGAAAAGTAACACAACTACTTATAAGCCCATGCACTTCCTCCCATCAATGTACGATTTATTCTCAACACATCCTCTGACGTGTGGTAAATTTTCAAGCTTAGCACGTGAATAATACAAACGGGGTGACTAGAGCGTATGTGGCCGTTGGGCTTCACACGTGGAACAACATGCTCTTATACCATAAAGAAATTGAGGTTCCATCATAAAACCAGTTTGGCAATATAGGGATTAGCCCAACTATTTATAAGCGCATGCAAGGTCTCTCGTCTCATCAATGTGGGATTTATTCTCAATAATTTTCACTCCAAACATGAGTTGCCAGGTTGAGAAGTCTCTCTTACTTTCTCACTCATTAACAACACAGTAAAGAGGTTCATGGAGTGCATCGCGCCTGCAATCCAAGAGCTTAAAGGTACAAAGAGAAAACTCTCCCCCAAACTTCTTTGTTTCAGTTTCGATTTGTGCATTTCAGTAAAATAAACCAAAACTAACACATGCACATGCATATGGTCATTCTCTGTGAAATGTTTCAGAATCCACCGAATGAAGAAGGAAAGAAGCAAGAAGGTGCTCGGATACAAAAGGGTATAAATCCTTGTCCCTGCAACTATTTTGGCCCTTGATTTGTTGAATCTGTGAATACATGGATCAGCCTTTAGGTGAATGATTATGTCTCTGTATATTACTGCATCCATATCTCGCTAATTTATCCAACATGCTCATGGATTTGTTCTGTTTGTTTGCATGTTGAATATGATGAGTGTGGAACAAAATGCGTGCATGGTTGAATCCGTGATTTAGGCTTGAACAAAAGTACTTATCTGTGCTGCCTGGATCCCCCACCCCCAAACTTGTGTTGTAATATATATATATATTTAAACGTGAGGGAGTGATTGAGTGAAAGGGGTTCCAAGTAACATAGAGGCCTTCGCAGCAACCCCATTGTAAGAACTTCAGAACTTCAACATTGTTTCTGTTTCTGCACTTTGATAAATGTTGATGAATGGATGATGAGTGTGCTAAATGAATGAATGGATGAGATGAGTGCTAGCACGCTCAGTGGATTGTATGGCCGACTCAAATCTGAATGCAACCTGCAATCAGAAACCTAATTAGATAAGGTAAAAAAAACAAAAAGAATTAAAATTGCTTTTTTTTTTCTTTTTCAATTTTCTAATTTATTTTTATTTTTATGATAAGTAATAAAAACAAGTAAATAAAATAAAGGAAAATCAAAAGAAAAGAGTTAGGAAGATTGGATTGCCTCCCAATTAACGCTTTAGTTAACGTCTATAGCTAGATAGATTTGAATGAGGTTGGTGATCACGTTACTTGCTCCCTTAGAATCAACCACTCCTTAATAAGGTCATAGAACAATAGTAGGTACGGAGTAAATCGATGCTTATCAATTATGCATTTAAAATTAGTGGATGAGTTTCTCTCGGCCACATGGGAATGAGTCTTTGTAAACAAATAAGGTCCCTCGACTCCCTTCTAGGGAGGTTGTGGTCTCTGTTGAATTGGCTTCCACCTTGTATTTAACACCCACAATTTTTGCAATGGCTGGATTTCTCTATGAGGAATTTGGCTGTCATGGAATTGATCCTCATTTTCTTTAAATTTGATGAAATGTAATCTTTGCGTGTCCAATTCAACAACCAAAATTTTCTGATCAGTAGCCGGTTGCTCCGGATCCAAAATGGTCAGAGTGGTCAAAAGCTGATCATGTGATGTTTGATATACTGATTTTGAATGAACAGCTTCTAACATATCAATTCTTATGCATTCGTGCAACCCTTTAGGAAGGGATTCTGGTGGCACATAAACTTGGGGAGAAGCAGATTGTAGGGAAATTGTTTCACGATCAGCATGTGGTGTTTCCTTCGTTGGGCATGCATAACTGGCTGGTGGCTCTTCAATTACAGATTCTTCCAGTGTAGTTCGTTGGTTTTCCCCCATCTCAATGTTTGATTTGTAGAGCACTCATTTGAACTCTGTAGGTTTGCAATTGGTTGATTAGGGAAATTTGAATTGGAATCGTTTTCTTGTTCTGCCGATTGATATGTGAGCTGTCCAATTTGGTGTGCCAGATTATCTAATGAAGCCTGGGTATCCTGAATCACACGATGGTTGTTTTCAAAGGATTTAGCCATGTTTTCGATTGCAATCTCCCAATCAGCTTTTGTTGGCACAATAGGCTGCCTAAAAAGCTAATGACTAGGTTTCCACATAGGATTTTGATGCTCTGGCCATGATGGATTATAAATATTTGAGTAGGGATTGCACCTAGGCCTTTGAAGATTGTTCCTCATATTAATATGGTGCTGCACAAACTCTGGAAAATACTGCCTTTGAGGACAATACATAATATCATGGGTATTTAAATTGCAAAGAGCACAATATGTAGGTTCTCCTTGTGAGGAACCAAACCAATCCATTGTTGCAATGCTCTCAAAATCAACAAACTGTTACCTGAAAAACAAAAATTAAAATCTAGTAAATAAAAAGATATATACAAAAATAATTAACTAAGAGTTGATAAACACAAATTATTTAAAACAATCCCCAGCAATGGCGCCAATTTCTTGATATGGATTTTTACCACCTGCAAAAGTAGGAATAAAAACACTAAAATACTTGCAAGAGTACAAGGTAATCGTAGTATAGCAGATCTAGCAAGGTCGTTCTCCACAGGAATTGAATGAATAATTTATGTTAAATCAAATCTTAATTAATTATTTAAAACAAAGTTTGAGAAAAAGGTGATTTTGTGATTTCAAATAATAACAACGAATTTAATAGAAAATAATTAAATAAAGTGACAAGACAAAATAAACTAAAAGACAAATTTTGAAAATTAAATTGTAAGAGCCTAGGGTTCCGCCGTCACCTTAACAATCCTATGTAGTTATTCCAATTACTTATGAATTACACATGCATGTTCTGAAGGTTTGGTTTTCCTAAAATATGCCTACTTGGACCCTCAACATAGAGCGTATATCAAACATGCAATCCGTCTGTGGTATTCAGATCAAATCTAAACATGCATGACTCATTAAGTTTTGTGAAACCTTTTGAAAAACCATACAACCCTTAAGACATGGTGTTCATCCTAAGTGAACTTGCACATATTAACCACAAGAAGCCTTCGTCAATTTCAGGGACCGACCTCCGACCAAAAATGCATCAAATTACTTTTCTAAAGATACTAATGGTAGCTAAGCATTAAAACAATTAGATAGTATAAACCGGTGATTAATAATTCAAAATCTGCATGCATAATATTATAAGCAAATTGAAAGGAAACTACATATTCTTGCTAAGGCTCGTGGCCTCGCCCTAGCAAACGGAATTTAGTTACTAGCAATCATACAACGAAATATTATTAAAAACAAGGATAGAAAACACATTGAAAATAAACTTGAAAGCTCTCTAAAGCGTGCGTGCGTTCTCTTCCTCTTCCCCTTCTCTCTAATGGCTAAATATCTTATTTATACTAATACAAAATAAAACCCTAAAAAGTCTTAGAATAAAACTAGGAAACATAATTAAATAATAAAACAGAAAATAAAAAGGTTTCCTATTTGATCTAAAATTTGGATTAGGGTAAAAGGTTTCTTATTTGATCTAAAATAAAAAGGTTTCCTATTAAATAATTAATCAACTCTGATTTGGTCCCAAAAGGTCTCTTTTGAAATTTGAAGTAGATCCCTACAAATCCTCAGAAGGAATCTTTCTCAAAATATGCCCTCTTGACCTCCAAAATACCCAAAACGTCCTAAAACGTCAATCTGGGAAATCTGCGCGCTGTGCCTTAATTTCATCACCATGGTCAAACGGCTTGATAGAAAAATCTGAAATTTTGATACAATCATCTTGAAAGGCACACAAACATCCTCCATTTGGAATCACTCTAAAATTCATCCGTTTGATCACTTTTTCTACGGAGGAAGTCGAATATCCTACATTGGAAATATATAACAAAATATCAAAATTCACACATAATAACCAATAAATTATTACTAAGATTAGGGTAAAATATATAGTATAATATCGACTCATCATATACCTTCGAACTTTTTTAGCAGCTCCATAATGCTTCTTGGAAGGTTTATGCATGAATCGCGCAAGTAAACTAGCAGAGAACATAATATTTGGTCTGGTTGCTGTCAAATACAGTAGACTCCCAACAATTTTCCTGTATAAACCCTCATCTGCAAGTTCACTATCATCATCACTTCTCAATTTTTCAGTTGCAATCAATGGAGTGCTCACTGGCTTGCAGTCTTTGAGTCCAAATTTATCCAATAGTGTCAAAGTATATTTTTTCTGATGTATGAATATACTCCCTTCAGTTTGAGTTACTCCCATTCCAAGGAAATGATGAAGTAAACTCAAATTTGACATCTCATACTTGCTCATCATTTCACTCTTGAATTCTTGCATCATTTCATCACTACTCCTTGTATATACTATGTCATATATATAGATTGACACGAATAGAGTCCCACCACCTTCTTTGGTTGTCACATAAAGAGTTGCTTCACTAGAACTTCTGTGAAACGCACAATGAATGAAATGTGTGTCAATTTCACCATATCAGGCCCTTGGTGCCTGTTTTAGACCATAGAGGGCTTTTCTCAACCTACACACCTTGTCTTCAGCCCCTTTAATCACAAAACCATCAGGTTGATCCGCATATACCTTTTCCTCGAGAACACCATTCAGAAATGCTTATTTAACATCCAATTGCCACAGTTTCCAACCTTTCTGTGCAGCTAGAGCAATGAGTGTCCTAATAGTATCTAACCTTGCCATTTGAGTAAAGGTTTCATTGAAATTAATCCCTGGTTTCTGTGTGTAACCCTTGGCTATAAGCCTTGCCTTGTGCTTTTGAATGGAGCCATCAAGGTTCAGCTTTGTTTTATATATCCACTTTACTCCCACAACAGGTTTGCTACTTGGTCTGTTAACTAATTCCCAAGTGGAATTCTTTTCAATCATCAACATCTCTTCTGTCATAGCCTTTTTCCAAGCTTCATCTTTAACCGCCTTACTGAAATCTTCAGGTTCAATGATGCTCATCTTCCATTGAGCATATACATCACTCAAACTCTTCCATTTCTGTGGAGTATGATCATAGGTTTCTGAGATTGAAACTAGAGAACCAAGTGAACCAGATTCCTGAGATGCTTGCAGGTCTCTAGTTGTTTGTGATCTCAGATGAGGTTGCTTAGACTAAGGTGAGTCACTTGACTCTGAATCAAGTTCAGATATCCTTGATGATCATTCATCACTCCAAGGAATAGAGACTTGCACTGCCTTATTAGATTCCCAATCCCACATTGCTTTCTCATCAAATATCACACTCCTTGATAATTCAACTTTTTGAGTTCTCAAGTTGAAGACTCTATATCCCTTTTCACAGTTGCCATATCCAACAAATACTCATTTCTCACTAGTTTCCTCCAATTTGTGCCTTTTCTGTGAAGGAATGTGAATGTAACACAAAGAACCAAATATCTTCAAGTGTTTGACACCTAGTTTTCTCCCACTAAATGCCTCAAATGGAGTTATACTATTCAAAGCATTTGTTGGACGTTGATTTTGCAGATATACAGCTGTGTTCACAACTTCAGCCCAAAACTTCAAAGGAATCTTCTTCTCATACATCTTAGTTCTAGCCATTTCAATCACAGTTTTGTTATTCCTCTCTGCAACTCCATTTTTTTGTGGAGAGTAAGCAACAGTCAACTGCCTTTCTAGTCCCATGTCTTCACAAAATTTAGAAAACTCCAGAGATGTGTATTCTCCACCCCTGTCACTCCTGAGTTTCTTAATTTGATAGCCACTCTACAGTTCAACCATTGACTTAAAGCATTTGAAAATGTTGAAGACTTGTGACTTGTGCTGCAGAAAGAACACCCAACACATTCTAGTGTGATCATCAATAAAGGTAAGGAAGAATATGTTCCCTCCAAGAGTAGTGATCTGCATTGGACCACATATATCAGAGTGAATCAGTTCTAGAGGTTGTGATGCTCTCCAAGCCTTTTCCTTATTGAATGGTTCTCTGTGACCTTTCCCTGTAGCACATCTAGAACAAACATGCTCAGTGACTTGTAGTTTAGGTAAACCCTACACCATTTCCTTCTCTTGCAGGAGCATTAAACTAATGTAGTTTAGATGTCCATATCTCCTATGCCACAACCAAGATGACTCTTCAACGGTTGCTATATTAGCCATAAGAGGATTAACATATTCTAGACTTAAGGGAAAGCATCTGTTTCCTTTCATTGGAACACTTGCAATCAAATCTTCCATTTGTCTATCTCCATATATATCAACCATGTAATCACCAAACACAAGCCAATATCCATGTTCTACCATCTGCTCTACACTCAATAAATTCTCATCCAATCCAGGTACAATCATAACCTCTTTAATATATCTAGTCACACCCTTCATTTCTATAACCAAGGTACCTTAGCCTATTGATTGCACTAAATATCCAATGCCCATTTTAACTCTACACTTCACATTTTTATCAACATCAGTAAGCAAAGATTCATGAGAAGTCATATGATTACTACATACACCATCAACATACCATATGTTCATATTTCTCCCAATAATAACAGAATGATAGGCATAAAACATGATTACAGGTTCTGTTACCTGATTGGAAAAGTTTACAAGCTTTTGGTTGATCACAGCCCTTGATGAAGTGACCAAAACGGTTGTATCCATGGCATTTTGGCTTCCCTTTAAACCAACACTCACCATAGTGTAGCTTATCACAATGTTTGCATTTTCCCTTAGCCTGATCAGGTTTTCCCCCTCGATCATATTTTCCACCTTGATTGACAAAGTTCTAAGGCTTAGGGTCCCATTTCTTTCCCTTCGATTTCCAGTTCTTATTATGTTTAGAGTTACCAAAAGAGGGATTTGACTGAGTTCCCTTTGGATTCACACTTATACTACTGAAAGCTCTCTCAATTGTGCTCTCAGCATGCCTATCAAGGCGTTGTGCAAATCCTCTCAAAGAAGCAATAACCTCTTGCACCTCAATAGTTTCAATGTCCTTAGTTTGCTCGATCACAAAGCAAACTGGATCAAATTCTTTGGTCAAGCTTATAAGCAATTTCTGAACCAAACGCTCTATGGGTAAATCTTCCCCATACGCTTTCATTTGATTCACCAGCTCGAGAAGACGAGTGAGATACACAAACAAGGTTTCATCATCCTTCATCCTCGTGTACTCAAAATCACGACGTAGACCCTGTAGTTTGATGGATCTCACTTGTTTATCACCATGAAATTCCTGGTGTAAAATATCCCAAGCGCCATTTGAGGTCTCCTCATTCAAGATTCTAGGAAAAATATCCTCCAAAACTGCTCTTTGAATGATACCCAACGCCTTAGCATCCTTCATTAGCTTATCACTCACAGAAGCTTTCTCTGAATCTGATGAGCCTTCGGCTTCGACCTTCTTCCCTTTCAATTCTGGAATTTCAAAACGCTTTTCAACCAAATCCCAGATGCGATTTGAAAATGGTTCTCATTCGGATCTTCCAAAATTCATAGTTGTCACCATTGAATATTGGAGCCTGAAGATCACCACCACTTGACCCAGCCATTTGAGACCTGAATCAATGAACAAAGCTGGAAATTTTACGTTGGATTTCCGAGCACAACCCTCACAGATCTGACGCCCTGATTCCAGATAGAACCTAGGTTCACGATACTATGTTAAGATTTGGGTAAGCTTCCATTAATCTTATGAGTTGGATTTCGAAGGGAGCAAGAAGAATGAAGAGAGAAGGAAAAACTAGAGAGAGAAGCAGAGAGAATATTTCATAACAACAACATTCCAACCGTTTAGAATGATGCTCCACTTTCATATATTCTTCATTCCTTACATCAGTCATCATCACCATTCAATATAGAAGCCATTGTGATTATGACACATGGCAATTACAAGGCATGTGAACCATTAGAATGAAAATTGATCTAAGGCCTACACTTTGCATATGAGCTCAAGTTATCTCAACAGAAAAGTAGTTTCACAAAATGACAAATAGAAAATCTACTAAATAAACCATTTACTAACAAGTAATTAGTAAGCAATTTACTTTTCAACACTGAGTCACCCAGCTATCGGAGGGTTCTTGACGCACAGCAGATGGAACTCTACTCTTGAAAGCGTGTGTGGTGGAGTGCCTATGATCTGTTGGCCCTTCTTTGCAGATCAACAAATGAATTGTAGATTCAGTTGCAAAGAGTAGGGCATAGGCATGGAGATAGAGGGCGATGTTAAAAGAGATTACATAGAAGGACTTGCGAGAAAGTTAATGGAGAGAGAGGAAGGCAAAGAGATGCGGAAGAAAGCCCTGGAATGGAAAAAGTTGGCAACGGAAGCCACCACTAGTCCTAATGGCATGTCTTTTGTTGATTTGGACAGAATGGCTAGCCAGGTCCTTCACTCTCCAGTAAATTAGAATTGCTTAAAGTTCTGTCTAGTTATTGTTTTGTATTTGGGCTTTAGCTTGATAGAACCCAGAGCTTCTTAGATATCAAATTAGTGTTTAGTTGCTTGATAACATGTGGAGTCCGATGCCATGTTTGCAATTAGATGATTTGTTAAGCTGAGAACTTTAGCCTACAACGATTTGCTATGTAAGTTGAGAAACTTGCATGCGTATAATAACTTGTTACATGAATTGATTGTACTCTACGTTTTGCAAATTAGATTCGTATTCTCTGTATACGAGTGAAAGTCTGAACAAGAATTTAACATAATCATAATATTCTCCAACAAAGTTTTTTTTTTTTTTTTTTTTTTTCCACGAAAGAAAATTCAACAAAATTAATATCAGGACTACCTTGATGCTTGAGATCAATTAATGCATGAATGATTGGTGTTGGTGATACCTATTGAGTTGAAAAACCATGTTATTCGTAGTCACTTAAACGATTAATTCATTAAAAAAAATTAAATTCAAAACTATTACAATAATTTAATGGATTTGAGAGTTTTAAACCCGAGACGGATGGGTGGAACCCCAACCAATATGCCTTTCTAAATTCATTAAAGCACCTAAATTATCTTCGTCTCTTTGCCGCATTATATGTTAGTGCACTCCTAAAATGAGACATCAATATAACTAAAATTACTATTTTTGAAAATGGCCGCTGCTTTTTGTACTAGATTTATTGAACGGATTAATTACAATAACATCTTTTAAGATTTTTTGTGTTCATAAAAAACCTCTCACGTTTGAGACATTACTCTAGCACTCCGTGAGGTTCTAATTCACTTTCACATACCCCTTTAGGTCTGACTTTACCTTAAAAAAAATTCTTAAAGACAAATTTGCCCTCATTGTTAATTAATTTAAAAAATAAAAAAGCCCTAAAAGGAAATACAATTAAAAATAATAATAAATATTGATTGGATCATGACTCTTAATATAGAACACATTAGTATCAAAACAAATCAGCAAACAAACAAAATCAATGCATGCCAGCCTATCAGAGTAATGGAAAAAGTGTACACTCTCGACTGCCGTCCCAAAGATTCTTGGCACTAACAAACATCATGCTTCATTGGCGTGAATTGTCATATGTACAGTGCCTCATTTGTTGCATGTGTTTAGTTTATAAGTTTATGTAAAATGTCGAGATTCCCTGTCGCTCTATGATGTATCCTATAAAGCTCGTGTATCGTAAAAGATTTCTCTTCTCCAGTCCAAATCTCATTTTCGTTAGGTTTGTTAGAGAGAGAGAGAGAGAATGGACTCAAATGGTTTGAAAGAGAAGCCACATGCAGTTTGCATACCATTCCCAGCTCAAGGTCACATAACCCCCATTCTCCAGTTAGCCAAACTCTTCAACTACAAAGGCTTTCACATTGTTGAAATGTCTCACATTGACCGTATCAATGAGAAAAGAAGAGTTTAAAATATAATTACTCCACTCTAACTAACACCGAGGCCTTTTGTGATAAAACCTCATACCTGACGGATTGTGCAGGTGGTAATTACCAAGTTGGGAAGAATATCGGTGTTGTTGGAAGTAGACCCTAGGCCCGTCTCTCTGATAATTCTACATGGTATCAGAGTCAGGGAGCGGGGCCGTACTATACTGCCACGTGATAAGTGGGTCTCCTTGGCCCTGCGCGATGATGGTGGGTTCTTTGGCCCCACGTGTAGGGTGAGTCCCCTTGGCCCCATGTGGTTGTCGATGTGTGGATCTCCCACGTGTGACTCACTAATTGGGTCCCACGTGGAGGGGCGTGTTGAAATGTTCCACATTGACCGTATCAATGAGAAAATAAGATTTTAAAATAGAATTACCCAACTCTAACTAACACTGAAGTCTTTTGTGATAAAACCCCATACCTGACAGATTGTGCAGGTGGTAATTACGAAGTTGGGAACAATATCAATGTTGTTGGAAGTGGACCCTGGTTCCGTCTCTTTGATAATTTTACACACATAACCTTCATCAACACAAAGTTCAACCACAAACGCCTGCTTAGGTCCCAAGGTCCCAACTCTCTTGACGGTCTTCCCTCCTTTAGGTTCGAAACCATTCCCGATGGCCTCCCTCCAACTGATGTCAATGCCACTCAATACATATCCACTCTATGCCTTTCGATTAGAAAAACTTGCCTAGCACCCTTCAGAGACCTTATGTCCAAACTCAATTCTTTGCCAAACACAAACCACCCCACCACCACCAACCCCCCCCCCCCCCCCCCCCTGCTGCTTGCATAGTTTCTGACGTTGGCATGACCTTCACTCTTGATGCAGCCCAAGAATTAGGCATCCCGGATGTTATGTTCCATACAGCAAGTGCTTGTGCCTTGATGTGCTGCCTTCAGTATCGTCCTCTCATTGAAAAGGGTTTTATTCCCCTCAAAGGTACTATTAACTATAAATCAAAATGAGGATATAGCGAGTTTGACAAAAAAAAAATTATCTACTTTGAGGGCTCGTTTGGTAACCATTTCATTTTTAGTTTGTAGTTTTCATTTTCGTGTTACAAATAGAGGGAAAATGCATGAGAGAACTAAAATGTCTAAAAAAGTACTTTTAAGTTGTTTTTACTTTCCAAATTTTGTTTTCATTCCTTCTTTTGTTTCTACCTTCCCACCACCCTTCTTCAACACTCACTTTCCGCCATATACTTTCTCCACATCTCAAACTTAAAAAGTGAAAACTAAAATCGAATTACAAAACGGTTATTAAACAGGCCCTAAGTCTTTTAGGGTCATGGTTGCCTAACAAGATCATAAAGCCTTCTATTGCCAGAGGTCCTATGTACCTCCATGCCCATCAAGGTGGGTTGTATTTATATGTTTGTCTCTCTCCTATCATCTTATTTACCTTATGTACCTCCATTCAGCACCTGAGAGAGGGTAAGCATGATGTTGTAGATGCACTTTCAACTTTGCTACCGCCTGTTTACTCCATAGGACCCTTATGTCTACAGCTCAATCAGATCCCAGCAGATAACAAGCTGAATTAATTTAATTGGATCAAACCTATGGACAAAAGAATCAGAGTGTCTTCAATGGCTTGACTCTTAAGAACCCAATTCGGTCGTTTATATCAATTTTGGAAGCATCACAGTCATGACAGCAGAGCAGCTTACTGAGTTTGCTTGGGGACTTGCAAACAGCAATATGACCTTTCTGTGGGTGATTAGGCCTGACCTTGTTGGTGGGGATTCGTCTGTGGTTCCTGCAGAGTTTTTCGAACAGACCAAAGAAAGGAGTTCATTAGCAAGTTGGTGTCCTCATGAACAAGTTTTGAACCATCCAGCTATAGGAGGGTTTTTAACACATTGCGGATGGAACTCAACTCTTCAAATCTTGTGTGGCGGAGTGCCCATGATCATTTGGCCCTTTTTCGCAGAGCAACAAACCAATTGTAGGTTCTGTGGCAAAGAGCGGGGCGTAGGCATGGAGATCGAGGGTGATGTTAAAAGAGATTACGTAGAGGGACTTGTGAGAAAGTTGATGGAGGGAGAGGAGGGCAAAGAGATGAGGAAGAAAGCCTTGGAATGGAAGAAGTTGGCAAAAGAGGCTGCCACTGGTCCCCATGGGTTATCTTTTCTGGAGTTAGACAAAATAGTTAACCAGGTGCTTCTATATTGGAGGAATTAGAAGTGATTAAAAATCTATGCTATATATATGAATCACAATTTCTGAGAAATTTTCCAGTGTGATTCAATAGTTGGTGTTCTATGAGAATACACATTTATAATGTTAATTAGAGTCTTGTTTAATGCCAAAAGAATCGTTCATATTTCATTCATGCATCAGAATGAGTCTTAAGACGAACAGTAGGACACAATTTAGGGGTCATTGGTGATAGAAAAGACATAGCTCGAAATTGATGTTGTTATACCACCTCGCTAACACTAATCTGCTTCAAATTCATGCACTAGAGTACCTAAAAGTGCATTTCTGTGTTAATATACCTAAAAATTAAAATTAATATATTCCTTTCCCTTATTACCAGCAAGTATATTCATATAATCATGTCTGTCTGCCAGAAGGCTACTACTCTAAACTGTGATAACAAACAAAACTTAATGCAGGAACGACATGAAGCACATGCACATTGAACAAAACCAAAAGGCAAACAAGATATCGGTCTACTGGTATTTGAACCACCTTATGGCTAGCCCGTTGTGAGGCTAAGTCACCCCTCCTCTTAGTGTAGATAATATCACTTGTTCAAAAAAAAAAAAAAAAAAAAAGACAGACAAGATATTGGCATTTTAACAAACATTTCATATGCATAAACAAAGAGCTAATACTTTTTCTACCGACCACCATATGAAAGAAAAGATATAGTTCACACAAAAGTAATCAAAATAAACGTATTACCTTGAAGACGCTTTGTTCTTCCCAGGCTATCTAGACTCGGAGTGTAGAGTCTTGCTTCGCATAAAATCCATTTTGTGGTGGAGCCGCAAGAATCGGTAGTGTTTTCTGTGCCTAAAGAATCTTCAACATGTTTAATTTCATAGGAATTGATTTTTTTTTGCGGATATTTGTTTTTCTAATGTCACATGCTATTCTAAACAACTCTAATTTATATGTAGGAGGATACATTCTATCTCAAGTGCAAGGGAGTACGTACATTCATGTGAGAATTTACCCCCAACACAATGAATAATATTTGCATTCCCCCCCTGAGGGATGAGCTCATTTCCCCTTGCATATATTCATCATAGAAATTTCATTTTCGGAATCGTTCAATTTCTTAATGTTTAGTCTACAAATTTAGTCTTCCAAGCTCTTTTCCTATTTTGTGGATTCTTTTGTTTTTAAAAATTATTTGTTTTAAGGATGCAATCGTACCAACCTAGAGGATCCCATCAAAACTCTAAAGTTGAGCGAGTTTGGGTAAAAGTAGTACTAGGATAGGTGATCTCTTGGAAAGTCCTCGTGTAGCATGCCCCCTCCTTTTAGTTTGAGGGATGATGATTCTCCACTGAGCCGTATGGTGAATGATACTAAATCTTGGCTATGTTCATTCGATGACTCAAGTGTTTGTCATGTTCGTCGATCTACCAATATGGCAGCTCATAAACTAGCTAAACTGGCTTTATATTATAACTCTTTTGGTCTGAGGAACTCCCATACTTTTAATTGAGGATCTTCTACTTGAAGATTGTAATCAGTTTTGATATTGGATAAAATGATACCGTTTTTCTTAACAAAAATTATCTTCAAGAGAGGTATTAATAGGCGATTTTATAAAAAGCACTTGTCCGTATTCTTGTTCTTAAAGCTGTTTAAATTTATTATATTTAATTTAAGCACTTAATAACAAACACTCCTAAACGTGGCAAGGAGAAATTTTTTATTATGACCGGAACACAGGTGGTATAACACGTGTTTTCATATAAGTGGTGGGAAATTGTATTTTTTAAGTTATTAACTTTTTAACACACATATTCATGTGTTGTGCCACCCCGTGTTCTAGTCACATTGAAAAATCTCTCCATGCCAAGGACTTACAGTTGGAGAGATTTTTCAGTGTGACTGGAACACGGGGTGGTACACCACGTGTCACTATACGAATGGTAGGATATGTGTGTTAAAAGTTAATAACTTAAAAAATAAAATTTTTCACCACTTATATAAAAACAAGTGTTGCACCACCCGTTTTCCGATCACAATGAAAATTTTCTCTTACAGTTGAAGATCTAGGCATGAAACATATGGGTGGAAACTGAAGGTCATGGCTTTAACTTGGCATCTGCATTGGTGATATCGAAGGAAAGAATTTATAATAATCTAGGGATGAAACATGGGCAGCATTTTTCTTCTGAAACTTTCTGGTCATATGGCGATTGCATTTGCAGCCAGCCACACATTACACACATATCCTCATGTCCTGAGGCATGCGGGGCAATTAAATTGAAGATATTCGTTTAATATTTGCCAGCCAAAAGTCCAGTGCCACACAGAGTTCGTTTATTGTTTAAATATTCACAATATCATATAATTGGTCTATGCAATGGTTAAGATATACAATAATTGACATTGAAATGGGAGCCACTGAAATTATCGCAGGACACAAGCACCAAAATATGAGTCGTCATGGACACATGGGAAGAGTAGGAAGACCGTTAGAAATTATAAATGACATCCAAAGCAACGCTCTTGAGTTGAGCCTCTACCACTATAAATTTTCAGGTACGTATTTCCACTTAGCTTTGTGTTTGATATTCCAGAGAGACACAGAGAAATATGGCTTCAATTTCCTTGAGACAGAAGCCACATGCAGTTCTTGTACCATTCCCGTCGCAAGGACACATAAACCCACTGATGCAATTAGCCAAAGTCCTCCACTACAAAGGGTTTCACATAACATTTGTGCACACAGAGTACAACTACAAACGCCTCCTTAAATCCCGGGGTTCCAACTCTCTTGACGGCCTCCCCACCTTCCGATTCGTGACCATTCCCGATGGCCTCCCTGCAACTGATGCCAATGCCACCCAAGACATACCACTCTTATGTGAATCCACTAGCAAACACTGCTTGCCTCACTTTAGAAACCTTTTGAAGAAGCTCAGTTCTTCGCCCGATTCGCCTCCCATCACATGCATAATTTGTGATGGTGTCATGAGCTTCACTCTTGATGCAGCCCAGGAATTGGGGCTTCCTGCAGTTTTTTTCTGGACACCAAGTGCTTGTGGCTTCATGGGCTACGTTCAGTTTCACCGTCTCATCGAAAAGGGTCTCACTCCATTTAAAGGTATATATTAATTAAATTTGTTGAGCAGGTAGTTAAGTTGGAGATAATATCATCAATGTTGATTATATAGTAATGGGCTACTTGATTAAATTTTTTGCCAACTTTCTTATATATATATATATATATATATTTGCAGATGAAAGTTATTTTACAAACGGGCATTTAGATACAGTGTTCGATTGGATACCGGGCATGAAAGATATCCGTTTGAAGGACTTGCCGACCTTCTTGAGAACAGCAGACCCAAATGACATCATGCTCAACTTTCTGGTGGCTGAAACGGAGCGAACTAAAAAAGCTTCTGCTGTCATCTTGAACACTTTCCATGACTTGGAAGATGAAGTTATAGATGCACTTTCGACTCTGTTGCCGCCTATTTACTCCATTGGACCCCTAAATCTACAACTCAAACAAATCCCAGCGGATAACGAGTTGAATTCGATAGAATCGAACCTATGGATAGAGGAACCAGAGTGTCTTGAATGGCTTGACTCTAAAGCACCCAATTCTGTTATTTATGTCAATTTCGGAAGCATCGCAATCACGACAAGAGAGCAGCTAGTTGAGTTTGCTTGGGGAATTGCAAATAGCAACAAGACCTTTTTGTGGGTTATTAGGCCTGACCTCGTTAGGGGGGAATCATCTGTGATCCCAGCTGAGTTTTTAGAAGAGACCAAAGAGAGGAGTCTATTGGCAAGTTGGTGTCCTCAAGAACAAGTTTTGAGCCACCCGGCTATAGGAGGGTTTTTGACGCACAGCGGATGGAACTCTACTCTTGAAAGTGTATGTGGTGGAGTGCCTATGATTTGTTGGTCTTTCTGTGGAGAGCAACCAACCAATTGTAGGTACAGTTGCAAGGAGTGGGGCATTGGATTGGAGTTGGGGGATGATGTTAAAAGAGATTATGTAGAGGGACTTGTGAGAAGGTTAACGGAGGGAGGGGAGGGCAAAGAGATGAAGAAGAAAGCCTTAGAGTGGAAAAAGTTGGCAAAGGAGGCAACTACTTGTCCGAATGGGTTGTCTTTCTTGGCTTTGGATAAATTGATTAACCTGGTGCTTCTTTCTTCAAGAAAATGACAAATTGGTTAACCAATCTTCTTGTTTTTATTCTGTATTTGGATCATATAGTTCCTGATAAATATAGTATTAGTTTTTTTTTGAATTTTCGAGGCAGGTCAAAATTAATATGTATTTGTTCGATCAGCAATTTCACCATCAGTTGTGCTTTTGTAATAATTTCTATGAAGTGGTAGTGGTTTTAATGTGGAACATGTCATGCGCACTTTGAGGTGTTAATTATCATCTACTAGCAGAGAGCACACTTGTGTGTGTGAACAACCGTCCACATCCTCCCACGTTCTCTTTAAGCGCAACCGCTTCAGTTCATTCAAACTATCAAAAAAACATCATGATTTCACTTACCTGTTTGAAAAAATGATGGTAGGACAATTTCCCTTAATAAGTGCATATTTTTATCTTATGTAAATATTTTGATACAAAATTATTATTTTGCCCTTCGTATGTAAATATTGTGTATCAAAAGTGAGGGCAAAATAGGAAAAAAAGGGATATGATTGTCATTTTGTCAAAAGGTACAAAATCACTATTTTTCTCTCTCATCTCAACATTGTGTATTAAAAAAAATGAGGGGCAAAATTGGAAAAAGTGGGTAGAAAAATTGACAATGTGTGTTCTCTTAATATATAATATAGATATATATTTAAAGACAAATGGCACATGAACATAATACGACATTAAGTCAAATCGAGTCAGCTTTAATATTTGAGGTAATTCATAATTGGATTATTCATTCAAATCTTATTCAGATAATCAGATTAGATGTCTAAATACATATTGTATTAGCTATAAAATTCGATACGTTGACATGTCTAGTAAACGACTAAAGCTAATAATAATAATAATAATAATAATAATAATAAATAATAAATAAATAAATAAAAATGCAATACTAGATGTAACTAGTTTACATGTCTTGTAAAAAAAATTAGTTGGGTTGACCTCTTCCAAATGGAAAGAGAACGAAGCTGCCAAATGTGCATGTAATGGCACTAGTTTGTAGTTTTTTTGATAGATCCGAGTACTTTGGTATACCGGGAAATCTATAGACCTCTTGTTAATATGGATAAATTATTATATGTACTAAAAGCCGGTTGAGCTTGGCACTGTTCAGCAATAGTGAAGGGGCGAAAATGCCTTTTGCTTTTTCTCCAGTTTCTCTTCTCTTCAGTTTTTGGCGCAGCGAATTGCCACTTTTGGCCATTGCTTCCACGCATTTGCCATTGATGGATCCTCTATTTGGACTGAGTATTCTCGATTTTTCTCTTACTTTCCGTTGCTTTCTCATAGATCTCTCTTCTGTTCTTCTCGAGCTTACCCTTTGTCGATCTTGCTTTGTGGTGCCTCGCCGATTACGATTTGCTCTGTGCCTGTTAAACCATAGAAACCATCATCGATCAACTCTTTATTTCGAGTTTATCCCTTGGATTTTTGTTTTCCATTCCATTGTTGTCTCACACATTTTTATCCTGCTGTCCTCGACTTTGCCTTCTCTTGGTCTCAATTTGTGTTGCCTCTTTGATTCTGGCTTTGTCCGTGTGTGTCAAAGGATAGAAACCGGCTCAAGTCAATTTTCTGAGGCTTGGTTGTGCTCCTTGGCTCGCTGCCCTGGAGATTAGATTCTCAAAATTCGGTGTTTCCACCTTGCTGATTCCAATTGGTCGTTGCGAGGATCAAATTGGTGAGCTTCGGAACGAAAACCTTTTTTCCTAATTGATTTCCTTGCTTTTGCCGATTATTTTTGGCTTTAATGCATGTTGATTTTTTATTTTCAATAATTTTGCATATGTGGTTTGCGATTTTTGTTCTTCATTTTGCTGAGATTGTGAGGTTTTGATTATGTTGTTTTTAGGTTTTTTTTTTGCTTTCCTATTTTTGAGTGAGATATTTGTGATCATTTTGCATTTATCAAAATTAAACTAGGGGAACTTGGTCTCTGTGTTGTGCCAAATCTTTACAGATTACATTTGGTCTATCTAGCCATTTTTTGCGTGATTTTTCTTAATCTTATATGCTTGGGTTGTAAATTGTGGCTTTCCAAAATTTTGATTTTGTGGTGTTTAACTAATAGGCAATTTGCTTTGAGGTAGAAGGAAAAGAAAGTCAAGCATACGAATGAGTTATAACGTAAGGTGTTACTATTTCAAACCTAGGCAGACGCTCTCTCAAGATACGTTGCTTTGTTACAGGTATAATAGCTATTATTGATTGTTTTTCTTTGTTTGTTAATTGGAATCAAATCGTGGTTAATGATATTCAATTAATGAAGAATGTCACCTAATTATCATTGAAATTTGGCTGAAACTTTGTCTGTTGATTGTGACTTAACAAATTGATGCATTGATTTTATAGTTTTAATTTCAAATGTTAAAGAAAAGTATGTTAAAATCTCTGTATTGGTTTGTTAATTAGCCAGGGGGTAGGGGTGATCAATTGATTTTAACATACTTTGCTGTTGTTTTAAATTTTTTTAAGGTGTTTATATGTGTAGGCAGTTGGATTAGTATTTTGATGAGATTTTTAATTTTCGATGGTGTGTTAAATTATGCATGTAGAAAATTGTGGTTTAGTTCTTATAACTATGAGAGGAGAAACAGTTGGTCTGATGGATTTGATCATAAAACGTTATGGGTAGAAGAGGATGTGGTGAAAACATCTGATGTAAAATAAAATTTTCCAACTATGTTTTGTGTTCATCTTTCTTTCTATCTTTCTCTCTCTTTATACATTTATGTATATTTAAGTATTCATAAATACATGTGTGCACACACACATGCTTTCGTTTTGATGTCAGTTGTGGTGCTTTGTTGGGGCTTTCCCGGCTAAAAGAGTATTTTGCGTTTTGGTTGCTCAGTTGATAAATCTGAGATTTGATAGCATCTGTGACGCTGCTGTTGTATTTTGGGTACGATTTCTGTCCTTCTGCTTTTTTTCCAGTTTGGAGATGCATTGATAATTGTTGGATTAGAATGGATTTGTATTTTTTTGGGAAGAAATGAGAGGAGTCGTTGGAATTTTGGAAAGCTTTGTCATTCTGACTTTTATGTGACAGAGGGAATACGGACAGGGAGAGGAAGAGAGAAAACATTAGTTTAGATTGCAATTTTAAAACTTTTTATGCTGTTAGTGCTGGAACCTATGTGTTCTGTTAGTGCTGGAACCTATGTGTTCTGTTGGGATATGCTATACAAATGTCTGCTATCTCCTACTTGTAAACATATGACTTGAAATGATTTCATTGACAAGCTGTGCCCATGGCCTTGGTTTATTTTTGAGAAGTTGCATCTCATTTTAGTTGTTAAAGTCAGTAATCAATTCTGCTTAGATTTCTTGGTAGCATAAGTACGTCTACACTCATCCCTAATCTTGCACACACAGTGCATCTCTGTCACATTGGTGAACTATGGTGTTGTTTGTTTTAATAATTAAGTCAACTTTCGTTTTCCTAGAAACTGCTAGCTTTCACTTGGAGATATTAAATAAACACCAAAAGAAAGGAAAGGAAAGCATTTACCCAAATGTTAAAGCCATCCAGTGCCACCCCCAACTTTCAGTTATCTAATAAACTTATACACTCAACTGTGCACTGTCATCATATATTAGTGGAGAAATAAGAGTTTATTTGTTTTGATGAGTTTTATGATTTTTACAACTGTATTTGTAAAATCCAATTGAGTTTTATAACATGTTCATACCTGATGATGTTTTCACTACAAGAAAATATGGCTTAGGTGGCGACAAACATTTGTCACATAAATATGAAAATTCGTCACATTTGATTATTTGTGACGAAAATCCAGCGTCACTATGTTCGTCACCTATACAGCGTCAGCTATAGTTCATGTGATGAATTTTACATTCGCCACATATTTTTAGTATTTGTGACGCCAAATTCGTCACTTAATAACTTTAACTGTGACGAAATAAGCGTCACAAAATATAAAAGTCAGTGACCTATAAGTTCGTCACATAACAAATGTATAAGTGAGGAATTTATCGTCACCCAATTTGATCCTAGAATGCTATGGCTGAGGATAAATGAGACTAAAAGCATCACATATTCCTTTGACATGTGGCGCAATTTGTGTCACATGTGTCAAAATCATAAACCTATTAGGAACAATTCGTGACGAACCAATTACCACATATTCCCTGCTTCGTCATCTAGAATTAGAATTCATAACAAATATGAGGCAATACTTTAGTTAATCACATTTCATTGATCAATAAGTTAGATTACATCCAATACATACACCAAGTGTCTCAAAAGCTAAGCATCCTAACACCTCTAAACATATTGAGATACTAACAAGATTCTAAGTCATTTGAAACCAACAACAAAATACATTATATAAGTCATCGGCCATGTCATGGTCTTTAGTTCAACACAGGTATCATTGGCATTTGAAAGATCACCATCACTACCTCAAGTGCTTCTTGAATGCTTTCTCCTTTAACTCCATCCTTCTTTTTCTTCATCTTATCCGTACATAATAAAAGAGAAGAAAATAAACATTGGTGTCTAGAGAATAGCAGGTGCATTGAGAATTTGAATAACAAAAGAGAAGAAAATAAGAATTGAAGGAATAGTTAACAGTAAGAAGAACGAAACATAACAGACGAGCCTATCTAAATTACACAATGAGTTTTATATGTACTTTAATTTCATTACCTTGCGAGCCATCCTTACATAGGACTGATGTTGCATACTTTAAATTTATATGTATCTTATCCTTACATACTGATGCTGCATAGGATTGATGCTGATATGAGGTGACTGATGCTGTATACTTTAATTTTATATGTATCTTATCCTTACATACTGATGTTGCATAGGACTGATGCTGATATGGGGTGATTGATGCTGCATAGGACTGATGTTGCATACTTTTATTTTATATGTATCTTATCCTTACATACTGATGCTGCATAGGACTGATGCTGATATGGGGTGACTGATGCTGCATACTTTAATTTTATATGTATCTTATCCTTACATACTGATGCTGCATAAGACTGATGCTGATATGGGGTGATTGATGCAGCATCAGTCATATGCAGCATTAGTCCTATGCAGCATCAGTCACCCCATATCGTCTAATAAACGTGAATAACATATTAGTTTTCCAAATTCAATATCCTTCAAAAGGTGAGTTCTGGAAGTTGTGGCTATCACTTAAGTTACCAAGTATGTTGATAAAGTGAGATTAAGATGAAAATACTGAAAGTCATCAAATATGTTCAATCTTTACAGCTCCAGCTGCATCATCACTTTTCACTTTGTAATCCATTCCAGCATAACTATCAAAAACTGTTTCACTCAATAAAAAAGATTAGGTAACCCAAATGTTGTTCCAAATGTTGTTGAAATGCATATATAAGTTTATAACTTACAAAAAAAACATTATAACAAGAAAAGAAAAGAAGTGCTGATACATTTCCTACAAGACACTTAAAGATGGGCATATTAACACTTATTTAAGTTATTAAATCACTTAACCTGTATATATTTGTCACTGCACTTGGAAATATAGGTGGTGATCTAACGAATAGCATGATCGACCTGCAAAGGACAGAAATGGATTCACACAAGTTATTTCTTGCCTAAGCTATTTGGATCTTTGGACCAATTTTTCCATATTAGTGTACCTAAGTTAACCATAAACGAAGAGACCATTCCTAAAAAAGTAGTGAAACCCAAAATACTCAACCCCATTTAAAAAGCAAAGCAAGTAGACTTTAGTGAGAAACAAGAACTTCAACAAAAATTTCAAACAAAAGTCCATCACAACAAAGAGAATACAGCACGCACCCAATTCCTCGTATGAGCTAATAAAAGTGTTAGAAGTCAAGCAACCATGTACCAACTTGTAATTGAAAATTAATATAAAAAAAATGAATAAACTAACATTTAAAAAGATCTAAATGTAGAAGCCCAAAAACACAAAAAGAAAACAAATATTGAAGTGTATTACAAACTAAGGATTGGATGGTGATCCCAAAAATCAAATATAACCAATAAGCACAAGTTCCATCATTAGTAAAAATCGATCGATTCATTGATTTTCGTATGAGTGATACAAGTATTGGTATACACAAGCAACATGAGGAGGTAAGCCTCCAAGACATGTAGGATTACAATGCAGAGCAACTAAAAGATAAACATTACAATTGAGAGCATTAATATCCTAATATCCAATAAACAGTAGGTTATGTTTTTAATTTTTAAAACTACTCAAGTACAGAGCACTCACTGCTCTGGATTCAAAGATAACCTTACATAATAAAATCACTTCTCCATAAAACATAAATGATAGCTCTTGGAAATGACTGCAAAGTATAAAGTGGTAGCTTAAACAATTATGTATGGTTCAATTTCATAGCATCTACAAAGCCCAAAAATTCTAAACCTTCTTTTCTTATTAATTTGTATAAGCAAGAAGACAGAAAGATTTTACCTTTATGCAGCAAGAAAAACATAAGCATCCCAGAAAAATAATTTCATCCTACAAATTCACAGCAAAAAGCAAAATATTGAAAAACAAAAAGCAAATAGAAAATTGATTAAAAAAATCCTCCATATGTAATAAACAAGTTAAAAAATCCTCAATCACAGAATAAAAAACCAAGCACAAATACATATAGATTTAGAAAAATCTAAACCAAATTTACCCAAATTGGAGGCTGTGGAGTGCGAATGTGCAACTGGAGGGGCAACTGGAGGAAAGTACCTGTAAATTCAAAACCAAATTTATATAAAAATACAATAAAAATTTGAAAAAAAACTTCAACCTTAGAACATTGGGAGAAAAATGGTGGTCTCGTGTGTATGGGAGAGGAAGATTTAGGTGTCGATTTGAGTTTTGGCGAAATGGATCTCCTGGGTTCTTGAATTTTCGGTCATGGACAGCAAGCGACGTGGAGATGAGGCCATGGACCGCGAAAAAGCGATGGAGATAAGGGTTTGTTGTCAAATAAATTTGGGTATGACATGCACGCCAGAGAGGAAATGGCCTTCCTGTTGGGTCACGGTGGTGTGAAAGAAACGAGCAATCTGAAAGGCAGAGAGAAAGAAAAGGGAAAGTGAAGTGGAATGACCTAGAATTTCACTTGTTTGATATTTCATTCTGGCGTTATAATTTCCCGTTGTGCATATTTTGTAAATGATCTGAAAAGTTTATGTGACGCAAATGTTGTTGGTCACATGTTTCGAGAATACGTGATGAATCTACTCGCCACTAGCTCGTTTTAAGTTAAGATTTCCAAATGATAGATATATGTGATGCAATTGAATAATTCCTCACAGATTCTTATAGTATGTGACGAATTTTTAGGCGTCACAATCAATTCCGTCACCTATTCTCCGTTTTCTTGTAGTGTTTATTTTTATTTTTACAGAGTATGGAAAATCTTGATTATTTTGGATTTCAAGCTATTTGTTCTTGGCTTCCAAGACGCTTTCTCCTCAAAGTAACTTATTTAAACTTTACTGAAATTATTTATTAAAAGTTTAACAGTGCAGTTTTCTTTTGCATTTTGTTAAATTGAAATGAAACTTTCGATTTAGACATGTCATTGTTTTGATGTGATCTTTATTGTTTTTATACATATCTTATGTTTTTATTGATTTGTTTTGTTCCTCTTTTTTTTTTTTTTTTTTTTTTTTTTAAATAACATTTGTTTTGTAGTTGTTTGTCTTTGAAAAAGTTGTAACGGTTTGTTATGTCTAAAAAATGTACAAACGATCAAACAAATGATGCTATAAAACAAAACAAAAATGTTACTGATAGTGAATGTAATACATTGGTTGACCATGGCCACCAGCGAAAAAGAATGTGTACAATGAGTTATATGCATAATTTTGAAGGCGTTGTTATGTCTGCGACTAACACATTTATTTGCGAAAATTCATCAGTTGAATATCAGTGTTCCTCTAGTAGATATTCTGCTGACTACTGTGTGATTGAGTCTGTTAACGATGATGAAATGGTGGATATCATTCCATTTAAAAAAGCGATCTACACCTCTGATAAAAAAAGGGAAAAACATTGTGAGTTTGTCAAGTAATATTAAACACAGAGTTAAAAAAACCTTAGATGCTGACAATTGTTGTCTCATGAATAAGGGTCATGCCGTTTTCCAAAAACATAGAAACGGTATGTTTTAAATTTTGTGCAATAATTGTTTGCTTTAGGTTTGGTCTATAGGATTTAGTTACTTGCATATAGAGTAAATTTTTTTTTATATATGTTTTTTTTGTAGGGGTTGTGAAAGATTATATGGATTTGGGTGATAAAAGTTATAAATGTGTGTATTGCGGTGCATATTTTTGGTTAAAAGAGTCTTAAACAAAGCTGGAAAAAAAATCAACCCTTTTTCACTCTTTGTTGTCAACAAAGAAAAATTAAATTTCCAAGTCCAAAGCCAACACCATCTGTTTTAGATCCCTTGCTTGATCCAAATGGAAGTCAAAAGAGTATATCGTTTCGAGAAAATATTAGAGCTTACAACTCTATGTTTTCATTTACTTCAATGGGAGCAAAAGTTGATCACTCAATTAATGACGGATCAAGTCATTACATTTTTAAAATCAGTGGTCAAGTTTGTCATTTGATGGGTTCTATTTTACCTGTTGATAATGAGTCTCCAAAATTTGCTCAGTTATATGTTTATGATACATATAATGAAACACAGAATCATCTTAGAGCTTTTAATTGTGATGGAACAAATGAAAGACTTGATTAAAAAATTGTGGAAAACTTGATTAAACTGCTTGATGAATCAAATGAGTTGGTCAAACTTTTTCGAACAGCAAGTGACAAATATGAAATTGATGGTCTGATCAATTTAAAACTTATGTTGTTAGAGAGGCAACCAAATGATAGCAAGCAATATGATCAACCAACAAGTGATGAAATAGGTGGTTTAATAGTTTGTGATATAGGCTTGTCTGACTCTAATAGAGATATTATTGTAGATTGTAAAAGTGAATGATTAATGAGTGTTACAAAATTGAATCCAAAATTTATGGCTCTTCAGTATCCTATTGTTTTTCCATATGGTGAAGATGGGTATAGACCAGATTTAAAATGGAATGAAAGTTATAACGGTCCAAAAACGAAGAGACAAAGAGTACCTATGAGAGCTTATATAGCTTACCAGATTCAAGAAAGAGATCCATACTTAACTATGTTGTTCAAAGGAGGTAGACTTTTCAACAATATTTGGTAGATTCCTATGCAACACTTGAAGAAGATAGATTGGATTACATTAGAAAAAATCAAAAAAATTTAAGAAGTGAAATTTACAAGGGAATTTACGATGCAATGTCAAGAGGTGACAACGATGAAAACAGTTTAGGACAAAAAATTGTGTTTCTGCTTCGTACACAGGAAGTCCTAGATATATGATCAATAATTATCAAGATGTTATGGCTATTTATAGAGAACATGGTCATCTTGATTTGTTCATAACATTTACCTCCAATGTAAAGTGGCCAGAAATCATAAGAGAATTTGGAAAGAAAAAAAGACCGGGATACAAACCTGAGGACAGGCCTGATATGATTTATAGAATATTTAAAATGAAACTTGATGATATGCTTGATTTCATCAAGTCTGGAAAGCCTTTTGGAGAAGTTGAAGCAAGTGAGTTCTAAAAACTCATTCTTCTCCTTAGGTCAATTATTTTTTTCGTTTTTTTTCTTCATCAAGCTAAATTTTTTCTTTTTTCGGTTTTCTTTTGTTTTGATTTTTTTTGCAAACAAATGTTTGTATAATTGAATTTCAAAAAAGAGGTTTGCCTCATTCTCATATGTTAATATGGCTGAAATCAAATTTCAAGTGCTATATACCATCAGATATAGATTCTATTATTTGGGCTAAGTTGCCAGACAGATTTGTTAATCCTCGACTTTATCAAATTGTTAGCCAATTTATAGTTCATGGTCCATGTGACTATATGAATCAAAATTCTCCTTGCATGCAGGAAAATAAGTGCTCCAAAAACTTTCCTAAGCCATATTAAAATGTGACAATTTTGGAACACAATGGTTTTCCATTTTATAGACGTCGTGATGATGATACCAAATTTGTTATAAAAATGGAATCAAAATTGAAAACAGTTTTGTTGTTCCTTATAATCATGAACTACTTTTGAGATATAATGCTCATATAAATGTTGAATCATGTTGTCAATCAATGCTTATAAAATATTGTTCAAATATATAAATAAAGGTTCAGATAGGGCACGATTAGTTCTTCAGCAAGATCCAAATGATGAAATATTAACATATCTAAATTGTAAATACATATCACCTTACGAAGCTGTTTGGAGATTGTTTCAGTATTCTATACACCATAGGGAACCTTCTATAGAATGATTGCCAGTGCATTTACCGTTAGAGAAAAATATTATTTTCAGTGGTGATCAATCGCTCCAATCAATTATCAATCAAAATGCTTCTGACCATACAAAGTTAACAAGTTGGTTTGAAACTAAAAAAATTTATAACGAGGCACAATCACTCATTTATGCATAAATTTCATCAAAATTTTTATATGACACACGAAAAAAAATTTGGAAGCCAAGAAAACAAAAAGGTTCAATATGCAGAATAGCATATGTGCATCCTGCCTTTGGTGAATTTATATTATTTAAGAATGCTTTTGAATTTGAAAAAAGGTGCATTAAACTTTGATGATGTAAAAACTGTTAATGGTTTTGTGCATCCTTCATATTATGCCGCATGTAAATCATTGTGATTGTTAGGAGATGATAAAGAATGGATTGAGGCTTTGTCAAGTGTTGTAAATGTAGCGTCCTTTGCTCAATGGAGACAATTGTTTGTTACAATAATTTTGTTCTGTGATGTTGCAAATCCTCAAATTCTTTTTTATACTCATTGGAAAAACATGTATGATGACATTTTGTACAACTTGCAAAAAATTTTTGCAATTCCTAATATGATCGTACCGCAAGATGAATTAAAACATTCTGTATTGTTTGAACTGTAATTGGTTTTTAACAATGCATCAAGTTGTTTAGATAAATATCATTTATTGATGCCTGATGCAAGAAAAATGTTAGAAATAAAAAATAAACTTTTAAGAGAAGAGTTAAATTATGATTGTGAAGAATTGTCGAAAAAACACACAATTTTAAAATTGCAACTTAATGAAGGTCAAAAATTTATTTATGGTTATGTTATAAATACTGTAAATAATAAAAAAGGAGGTATATTTTTTGTCTATGGTCATGGAGGCACTGGAAAAACTTTTTTATGGGATGTTATATAAGTAGGCTTGGATCCGAAAGAAAAATTGTTTTAGCAGTGGTGTCATTAGGAATAACATCATTGTTTTTGCAAGCCAGTAAAACAACGCATTCTAGATTTAAGATTCCCTTGGTTATTACTGATTCTTCAATTTGTGGAATAAAATAAAAAAAAAAAAAAAAAAAACTCATCTTGCTACGTTAATTGAAAAAATTGATTTGATTATATGGGATGAAGCACCTATGAAACATAAACATTGTTTTGAAGCATTGGATAAATCACTTTATGATATTATGTTGCATTTACATGATTTAGAAATAATATTCCGTTTGGTGGTAAACCTCTTTTATTAGGTGGTGATTTTCGACAAATATTACCTGTTATACCTGGAGGAAGCAAAGAAGATATAATAAATGCTTTTTTAAATACTTCTTAAGCACTAAACAAAAGAAAAACATCAG
The DNA here is from genome assembly GCA_024362995.1 of Heteromeles arbutifolia. Classification (NCBI taxonomy): domain Eukaryota; kingdom Viridiplantae; phylum Streptophyta; class Magnoliopsida; order Rosales; family Rosaceae; genus Heteromeles; species Heteromeles arbutifolia. Next base: position 24,122,555 of record JANCRC010000013.1, on the reverse strand, counting down.
TGATTTTGCAGATTGAATTTTACAAATAGGTGATGGAAAATTTGGTCAAACTGATTCAAATGATAAAGACACATCTTTGATTGAAATACCTAAAGATTTAATAGTTCATTCTTCTGGAAATCAATTTTTTTTTCAATTTTTCTTGCAACTTATCCCAATTTTGAAAATTCTTTTGACAATTTTGGTTATTTAAGAGAACGTGCTATTATAACACCTCGAAACACAACTGTAATATATATAAACAATTATATAATTGATTTGTTACCTGGAGATCAACTTGTGTTTCTGATTTGTGATTCTTTGTCTTCTTCTAGTGGAAATATTGAAAATTTAGAGACATTATATCCTGTTGGGTTTTTGAATAAACTAGATTTCAATAGTTTGCCTACACATAACCTAATTTTGAAAATAGGAATGCCAATTATGCTATTACGAGAATTTAAATCAGTCTTTAGATTTGTGTAATGGAACTAGATTAGTTGTTACTCAATTATTTAGTAGAATTATTGAAGCTAAAATACTTGCTGGAAACAATATTGGTCACAAAGTTTTCATACCGAGAATCACTCTTACAACAATAGAAAGTAAGTGGCCTTTTATTTTTAAAAGACGTCAATTCCCAATTAGACCATGTTATGCAATGGCTATTAACAAAAGTCCAGGACAATCTTTGAAACAAGTTGGCTTATATCTTCCTGAACTAGCTTTCACTCATGGTCAATTATATGTTGCATTATCTAGAGTGACATCAAAAGAAGGTCTCAAAATTTTGATAGCAGATGGAGAAAAAAATGTAAACAACTATACTGCAAATATAGTATTTAAAGATGTCCTACAAAATTTATAATCAAATTGTTAGTTTAATTGGCCTGTATATAAATACTTGTATTTTTGTTGGATATGATTCAAACAGCTGTACAACGATGTTGATGCTAGGAAGGCAGAAAAAGGAAAAAAAGGATATGACAAAGAGACATATTGGGCCCTTTTGGCCTAATTTTTTTTTAAAATTGATTTATGTTGTTGTTTTAGTTTGGGATTCTGACAGAGGTTTAATAACAAAGAATATATGTTTTTAACTAATTTCTTCCTTATTTTTGCAATTTTTTAGGATTCCAAACTTTTATCATTTATTGTTTGGTTTCTTTCATTTGGCTGTTTGATTTGCAGGTTTCATTTTTGCACAGTAAAACACATCTGCAACACCTTCCATGATTTTAAAACACTTGAAGGTGAGACCTAACAAATAAAATAGCGGTTTGAAAAGTTGTGATGACATGTTCATTTCCTTTTTTGTGAACTGATTTTAAGGCATATTTACCTATTTATTTTTCCATATGTTGTTTACATTTGATTTATGATAGACTACACACATACTTAACGTGTTTACATAAATTTAATGCCTTAAGCTTACACCTTACTAAATACCTATGAAATCTGCAGTATTATCTAATTGAATTGGTTAGTTTTGATTTATATTTTGTTAATTTATATATTTGTAATAGCTGACTGTGTCGAAATTTTAGTGTATCAGTTATTCTTTTCGGATTTATTGCGGTTTTACAATATAGTACATTAGAAGATATAAGGTTGTTTTTTTGCCCCTTGTGTTTTTCTGTTGTCTTCTCATTTGGTCTAAGTTTAATAACCTAATATATTGGCCATATGTAAAATATCAAGCATATCTATAAAAAGCAGCTATTTTAGTCTACAATGTCTCAACAATTTATGCGTGCAGAGTGATAAACTCTGTATTACCATCGGTGCCATTTAAAAACATGTATTTTAACAACTATCTAACACGATAAATATAATACGGATTTTCATTCTTATCTCAATAGTCATAAGCTAGGTTTAAACCTTGAATCAGTTTCTTTCTAGCTGGATATGCATTTACTTGCTTAAAATCTATTTGCTTCGTGTTTTACATATCCAGGATGAACAATGTAATTAGTGCGAGTATAACATAGAAAACAACATTATTCCATATCACAATAAAAGCCTTAAATGAGCTTCAATCCAACTCCTTTCTTTACTTTGCTTACATAACAAATTAACCAATTTTGTTCCATCTAGATAACCTTTTGAAATATTTGGTGTCCGCATAGAACAATTTTTCAAATTTTGGTTTCTTTTATTTTTTGCATGCTCTGTCTACATTTACAATTTGGTTTTCTTTTTGTTTTCAGAAAGCGATGCTCTTTGTTTTCTGCAGCTTCAATGAACAGCCTTTTAAAACCATTTGCACTTCAGGTACGTAATTTGACCCTTTCATTTTAGGCTTTTTATTCAATCAACTCCTCTGTTTCTTCTATAGGTCCATCTGTACAACAACCAATGGTATGTCAAAATATTCAAAATTTATTACCTTTTTTTTCATTAATGTTTTACGCTTAAATTCAATCTTTACTAACATTTCTCTTTAGAAGAATTGGTTATTACCAATATATATACAGACTATCTACTTTTCATCTGGTCTAAATGCATGTGCAATTACCTGTCTACACATTGATAAGTTAAGTTGGACATCCAAAACCATAAAAACACTCTTACCAAAAATGGACCCATTCCATATGCCTCAATTAAGCCAAATTACCTCTTAGCAATAGGGTGGTTGTTAGATCTATCTATGCAACATCTCATTATTCGTTAGATAGATTAAACAATTCCCCTATTCCTCCGGTCTTCTTTCATTCAATGAAACCATGTGGACAGAGTATACATTTGGTTAGAACATCTAAATTTACACTTTTGGATATCCATCTTAAACCCCTTAGTCATCAGCCAAGTAATTAATCATGCATTCAAAGCAAGCCAAAAGAAGATAGTCTTTGTCTATAAATTGGTAATAGTCCATTCCTATGAAGAGAAAAGATGAAAGTGATGATTGTTTATCCAAATGATCAAAGCTGAAATAATTGCGCAAATAGTATCTTTGTGTTACACAGAGACACCGAATCACCCCTATTTGATCCATCTTTAAACATCCTTTTTCCCATTTTTACATTAAAATCAGTACAAAGTTGGCTTACATATCATTTTACACCATATTCTCATGTTTTTTTATGCATTTTTAATGCTGGTTTTCAATTTGCTCCAATTGACCTCATCAAATTTGCCTACAATTTTTACCCAATTTTGTACTCATTCAAAAATAGCTTGCTGCAAATTTGACAAACATTTTACTCGGTATGGAACATAAATCTACTTTTTAACATGCTTTTCCAATCTTTGGACATCATGTCTTTTTTATTATATATTTTTCCTTTTGTTCTTTCTGTCTATTCCCATTTGCTAGAACAACATCAAACTCAAGTTTTGTTATCCTCAACAAATTGTCAGCATGGATTCCTATCATCTACACTCTTACCTCAGCTAAGTGCACTAATTCTTCATATCCAAAGGGTATACATGCTTATTAAGAATCAAATGACACAATTTTACATTTACAATTATATATTGTTTCCAATAGCTTATATAATTTTTTCTTCTTTTCCTGTAACATCGTATCATAACATGGTCTAATGATATTCAATATAATTGAACAAACTGTCATAGACCAGTTAATGCCAATTTAAACACTTCTAATAAGTTACAGCTACATTTATTATCTAAAATTTCAACATCAAATGTATATTTTTTTTACTTCAAACATTTCGTTAATTATTAACAATCGTTTTCACTTATTATATACTCACGTACTCATAAAGGCAGTTATTCTCTTATCCATAATTCTCCACCACAAATTTATATCAACATTAAAACACTTCTAACCTTAATTTATAGTTACCTCAGTATATTCTCTGTGCACATTGTGGAGCAAAAGATAATCAAGAAAATAGCGGTGACATGTGGACTTTTGGGTAAAAAAGGTAAAATTACCCTCGAGACACACTGGGATCCCCACACGCATGCAACGGACAATAACGACTCAATCAAGGAAGAGTCAAAGGTGATCAAAATGGTATTTATTCAAAACCCTCGCATCATTCTTCATCAAATCCTCACTCAAAAGGTAACTCCCAATTATCCCATTTAAATTAGGATTGATTACCAAGTTAATTGCAAGATATTATTTCACATAATATCTTGCAGTTAAACTCATAATACCACCATAAGTGGCCGGTCCCTATTCTTCAAATAGGGCCTGCCGCTCCCCTATAAATAGTCCCATTTTTCTCCAAAAAGCTAAGTTCATTCTCTCCCTAAAATTCCCTAAACACTTTCTCTCTCAAATTCTAACTTTGGCATCAGAGATTCTTCGGCCAAAGCACCCCCCCTCACACCAATTCATCATGGGCGCGTGAGGCTCTTGATCTTGATTTTAGGTGTTATTATTTTGCAGGTGCATTTTTGTGAAAGGAGAAGATGGCGAAAATTTGCATCCACAAATTGGTGCTTTCATTGAGAGTCTTGATTCACACGCTCGAAAAAGACTCGCATTCAAAGTTTCTCATTTCTTGTTCACATGTAGATTTTTTGTACGTTCTTATTCTTAGAATTTTTTATAAAAATTCTTTGATAAAATGCAAAAGAAAAGTACAATGGCTAGAAATTCGGAAACCACAACGAACGGAACTTCCTACATTCAAGGATTTGGATCACGACGATCCATAATGCTCAATGCGACGACTAGTGGAGCGGCACCACCCCCACAGGGCACCACCGTGGCAGCCACCACAGTAGCAACCACAGCAGCGACCCTCGGCGAGCCCACTGCCCATGGTGAGAATGCCACCTCGCAGCAGCAGGCCCAAGCCTGTGCCACAAGGCAGCCATCCCATATTCAATGGGCCCAAGTAGCTATGGCAATTGGAGCAGCCCAGACCTCACTGGCCTTCGCGCTCTAAGGCCTAGCCCAAGATCAGTGGGTCTAAGCCCAAGGCGAGCTGACCTGAGCTGCGACCTAACACTAGCCCAGGGCGCTCCCGAACCGAGCCCAGGCGAAAATTTGCATCCACAAATTGGTGCTTTCATTGAGAGTCTTGATTCACACGCTCGAAAAAGACTCGTATTCAAAGTTTCTCATTTCTTGTTCACATGTAGATTTTTCTTACGTTCTTATTCTTAAAAATTTTTATAAAAATTCTTTGATAAAAGTACAATGGCTAGAAATTCAGAAACCACAACGAACGAAACTTCCTACGTTCAAGGATTTGGACCACGACTATCCATGAGGCTCAATACGACGACTAGTGCAGCGGCACCACCCCCACAGGGCACCACCATGGCAGCCACTGCAGTAGCAACCACATCAGTGACCCTCGACGAGCCCACTGCTTGTGGTGAGCATGCCACCTCACAACAGCAGGCCCAAGCCCGTGCCACAAGGCAGCCAACCCATATTCAACGAGCCCAAGCAGCTATGGTAATTGGAGCAGCCCAGAACTCGCTGTCATTGACACTCTAAGGCCTAGCCCAAGATCAGTGTGCCCAAGCCCAAGGTGAGCTAGTCCGAGGCGCGACCCAACACTAGCCTAGTGCGTTCTCGAGTAGAGCCCAGGCCCAGCACCCACGTGCGTCGTATACCGAGCAGCCTACTCTTGTGGCCCTTCAAGCAATCTAAACTGGTCGAAGACCGGTTTAACCATCCCAGCTTCTGATTTCTGGATCGACGATTGAACCAGGGGTATTTTTACCTCATTTTTCCACAGATTTGACATATCCCAACTCAAATCTCGCGCTCAGAGTCCATTACACTTCCATTACTCAAGGAGATGCATACCGTCTAAGCTATTCCAATCCAAACGGCGAACCACACTTGTCTCAACAAGTCATAGAGATGAAGCGTCCTCATGTAGCAGACAACCTTGGCGAATCAGCTCTTACAGCGCACCAAGATGTAACGTGCCCCAGACGAGGTGTCTCGAAGTTGGACAAGGGCAGACGATAAACCTCTCCAGCAGCGTCCCGGCAAGCAGCCACTTGACCAGCCACGAACCGAGCGTTTTGGTAGCGTACACTCCTGACTAGGCCCCCGAGATAGCGTATACTCTTGTTTTAGAGCGTGGAGGAGCATGCACTCTCGGTTAGGCCCACGGATGAGCATACACTCACAGTTGGGGCCACACTCCTATAATCAACATGAGCAACCTTCCAGGCGAAGTGTTCATTTGTGGCTAGGCTTACAAGAAGCATCTTTCACCTCACATCGGAGTAGGCAGCACGACGGACAGAGAGGAACAGTCACTCAAGCCGGCTCAAGTTCAATCGGTAGCCTGTGAGAAACTCGCTCGCTTGCTAGGAACGTACAACATGCATCACAGCCGTGGCATAGATGAGCCGAATACATGGAAGAGCAGGCTAGACCAGTAGGTCACAACCGGGGGCAGTCGAGAGCTCCGCTACCTTAACAAAAGTAAATTCAAGAAGAAGTGCAGAGGCTCTTGACCGAGCGATTGCACGATTTCCAACGCAACAAGGTCACTGACTAGGCATAATGACGGAACATAACCAACATAAGCTGGTCACCCTTCACAAACAAGATCGAGCAGGCAAAGCCTTCACGCAATTTCAGCATGCCACATTTCACACCTTTCAAAGGAGATGAAGACCCAGAAAGACACCTAAAGCACTACCGAAGCGCAATGAACCTCTATTGGAACAACGACGCTCTTATGTGTAAGATATTCGCCACCACTCTACAAGGCGAGCCGCAATATTGGTTCCATAACTTGCCACCACAACCAATCCAGAGTTTCAATGAACTTTCTTTGGTTTTCACTAAAGAGTATTCATCATATCGCTCGATAAAGAAAAATTCCGACCACTTGTTCAATGTGAAGAAGAACCCAAAGGAGTTGTTCCGCGACTATGTAAAGAGGTTCACAACAAAGAAGGCAAAGATAGTCGGATGCAATGACTCGATAACTAGTGTGGCCTTCCAAAAAAGACTCCCAGCAGACCACCCACTGTTCGGAGAATTGATCATGAAAGAAGATCTAACTCTGGCAGAATTTTTTGCTTTAGTAGAGAATCATGCACTTTGGGACAAGGCTCGGCGAGCAGATAAGGCACCCAAGCAGCCTCTAAAAGAATCAACAGTAGCTCAAAAGAAGGAGGACGGGAAGCAGTACAACAATAAAATTAGGCAGGTAGCCAAGCGCAAAGACTGATCCCCGATCAAAGGAGTCTCGATGCCCAATAACTACTCTAAGTTCTCGATCTCGATCCATCAAATCCTTCGCGACATCAAGAGTGAACCTTGGTTCAAGCTGCCGAAGCAATCAAAAGGAGATACTACCAAGTTAGACTACACCAAGTACTGTGCATTCCATTGAGGTCCTGGTCACACAAGTGACGACTGCTACACTTGGAAGAATTACCTAGATAAGCTAGTGAAAGAAGGTAAGGTCGACAAATACTTAAACAAGCCAGCTGCGCATCCTAGGAGAAATGCGGACGCCGACGAAGAACCACTAACCAAGATAATTCGGAGCAATGGCATTTTCGCCGAATCTGAACTCTTGGGGGCCACTAACAACTCCAAGAAGAAAAAGATCAAGTAGGCTCTACAAGTCTCACAGGTCCAGGTAGTCAACACCCAACCTGGACCCATCATTGGCTTCAACGAGCAGGACACCAAAGGCATCGATTTCCCACATGAAGACGCACTAGTGGTATCTGTCCAACTAGCCCATGTTATAGTTGACAATGGAAGTGCAGTCAACCTACTTCAGCTCTCAGTAATTCAGAAGATGGGCCTAGAAAGCACAATCATACATCGAGTAAAAGTACTCACCGGATTCAACGAAGACACCTTGACTGCCATTGGCAACATTACACTTGACGTGAGAACACCACCAGTTGCCTCAAAGAAGATGTTCACGATAGTAAGCGACCCGTCTCCTTACAATGGGATTCTAGGGCAACCTTGGCTGATAAAGCTTGATGTCGTAACCTTCGTCAAGTATCAAAAAATCTGATTCCGCATCTCTGGAGGAGGAGTCGGGCAAATCAAGTTTGACTAAGCCACATCTTGATGATGCACTATGCAAGTACCGAAGGAACAAAAAAGGAAGACATTTACCCCCGTAGTGGCTACCGAGGTCCGAAGGGACGACAAAGCTACTAAATAGCAATTACAGGAAACGAATCACGAAGATGGTGTCTAAATCAACGCGCCAGTAGAAGAGACGGGATGGAAACCTAAAGAGAACATCGAGCACATCATTCTTGATCCCCAGCAGCCAGAGAAGACTGCTAGAATCGGTTCACGTCTTAGCCCGAATGAAAAGAAGGGACTCACAACCTTCCTTAGTGAAAATCGTGACGTCTTCGCGTGCTCACCTTCTGACATGCCTGGCATCGACCCCAAGATAGCTAGCCACAAGTTGCACATCGACCCCACTGCCAAACAGGTGATTCAAAAGAGAAGACATTTCACACCCGAACGAGTGGCGATCACCGAAGCGAAAATCGACAAGCTATTGGAGGTCGAATTTATAGAAGAGGTAGCACACTCAGCATGGCTTACCAACGTCGTGCTAGCAATAAAGAAAGAGAAGGGCAAATGGAGGGTTTGCATAGACGACACAAACCTCAACAAAGCATGCCCAAAGGATTCTTATCCAGTTCCTCAAATCGATCTACTGGTAGATTTAACTTCTGGGAACCAGCTGCTCAGTTTCTTGGACGCATACTCCGGCTATAACCAAATAGCCATGCATAAGCCCGACAAGGAAAAAATCATGTTCGTGATCGAGCGAGGCACCTGTTGCTACAAAGTCATGCCTTTTGGCCTCAAGAACGCATGAGCCACTTACCAACAATTGGTAAACATGATGTTCAAAAAGCAAACTGGAGTAACCATGGATGTCGACGTCGACGACATCATGGTGAAGGGCAAGCAGCGATCAGACCACATCAGCAACGTGGCGAAAACTTTCGACATCCTTAGAACGTACAAGATGAAGCTCAATCCCGCTAAATGCTTATTTGGAGTATCTTTAGGTAGATTCTTAGGGTACCTAGTAACCCAACGAGGAATCGAAGCACATCCCAAGCAGATCCGAGCAATCCTAGAGATGAAGTTTCCAACTTCCTTGAAAGAGATCCAAAGCTTGACTGGACGAGCAGCCATGCTCAATCGCGTTCTCTCACGATCTACTAATAGATGCAAGCCTTTTTTCAAAGCTATCAAGAAGGCATAACGAGATAAATTGGATGATGAGTGTGAAAGACATTTCCAAGACCTAAAGAAATATCTCACATCACCTTCCTTGCTATCCAAGCTAGAAGCAGCGGATGACTTATACATTTGCTTGGCAATCTTGGAAGTAGCGGTGAGCTCTGCCCTCATACGAGAAGAGTCAGGGGCCCAACTATCGGTATTCAGCCCTTCTAAAGGTTTTCTTGATGCGAAAACTAGATATCTAAAGATCGAGAAACTAATTTTGACGCTAGTTATTGCGGTTCGAAAGCTCAGACCATATTTTCAAGCTCATACAGTCATCGTCATGACTCAATATGCCCTACGATCAATCTTACATGGTCCAGATGCTTCTCAATGAGTAATGAAATGGGCGTTGGAACTTGGCCAATACAGCTTAGTACGAAGCCATACTAGCAGGCCTCCGAATGGCAAAAGACTTGGCAGTGAAAAAGCTTGCAATTCATTTTGATTCTCAGCTAATCACCAGCTAGACTACCAGGGAGTACACGGCAAAACATCCAAAGATGGCTCAATACCTAGAAAAGGTATGAAAGAAACTTGAAGCGTTGCAGACTTACACCCTCACGCAAGTTCCACGGGCAGACAATGCCCACTCAGAAGTGCTAGCTGGCCCAGGCTCCGCCCTCGACCACCAACTTAAACGCTCTATTTCGGTGGAGTATCTAGACAAGACAAGCATAGAGGTGGAGCCAACAGCCGAGGTGTCACAGGTTAGTACAACTCCAAACTGGCAAGATTACATTATTAACTACCTGGTCAATGGCACACTTCCTATGGAAAGATTGGAGTCTAGAAAGCTCCAAACAAAGGCAGCACGTTACTACATGTGGAACAGTATTCTCGTCCAAAGATCCTACACTGGACCACATCTCCACTGTCTAGAGTTGCCCGACGACCTAAAGGTTCTAAGTTCAATCCACGAAGGTGTTTGTGAAAATCACTCCAGAGGCCGATCATTAGCACAAAAGGCTCTAAATGCAGGCTACTACTAGCCTACATTGCATCAAGATGCTATGGAGTTAGTACAAAAGTGTGACCGTTGCCAACACTACAAGCCGATACCAATACTGCCTGTCAGTGAACTACACCAGCAGACGAGTCCTTGGCCGTTCATGTAATGGGCAATCGACTAGGTAACAATTTTAGATTTTGAAGCCTTTGTGCTCAATGTAAACAATTTTAGCTTCCCCATTTGGGCCTTTGTTTGTAGGCTCCTAAACCCTAGATTGCTTACTCTTTCTTCAATAATATAATCTTTGCTTAAAAACAAGCGTCTCTTTGATAACTTATCCATTGAACTAAATTATAGTTGTATCAAGCAGCACCTTATGATGGTTGCTATACCTCTAAAGCATAGAAAAACAACAGCTTTTTTTATTAGCCATGTCTTTTGCAGCATGGCAAAGATTTGGGGCTTTTCTTTCCAGGCTCCTAAACATCTTATGTGTTTAATTGTGCTTCTAAAACATTACATCATGTTTATGAAAGATCCCTTTCATTTTTCTTAGAAATTTCATCTTTACCGTAACAGTCCCATGTATTGGCTTCACTAGAAATGAAGGCAGGAACACAATAATAGTTGGATGGTATCATAGGAAGATGAATCTCCACCATGTAAGTCTTAATTTCAACCTATTTTTTGGCTTTCTTTTTTTACCAAAGTGATCGTGGAAAACAACGATCTGATAGATTGCAATGAGAAAAGATTACATATGTGGTAGATGTCGTTTTATGAGCAGCAAGCAGTTTGATTTTGTGAAATTAGTGACATTCCAAGTGTAGGATAATATGATCATTGAATCTGTTGTTAATGTTTAATGTTTGAACTATTTAGTAATTATTCTTAGGATATAAAGTGAGTAATGAAGGCAAGTGAATTGAGCTGCTTCTAATTTGTATAAGTTGAGGCTCTCAAAAAGTTGTTTGTTTTCTACCATTTTCGATATTGTTCTATTATACCATTTCGATATTGTTCTATTATTTTAGGCTGCAAATGAAGTGTTGTGTTATGCATGCCAGGTAGAATTTACAAGTGAATTAGGTCCTCTCCAGATTGCAACCTGATATGAAAGGGTAATGCTAGGGAGACCAAATTGTTAAATAAATTTTGTAAACCAAATGATGTGGTTGTTGATGATTGGATTATTACTTAAGTTTTGATTAATGTGCTCATTTTTTATTGGTTTTAAATTTTGGTCTCCTTGACATTATCCCATATGAAAACACTCCAAAACTAATTTGACGTTTTCGTGCATATTTATTTTTATCACTGTCACCATGGGTTCTCTGGATATCACATTTTGGTTTTGTCTTATAGTTTTATCATCGTACATCATTGGGTTGACCATCATTGTTTTATTCTGCAGTTGCATGGAGAGCTGTGCAAGGCACTCTATGCAATTTATGCAAAATAATGTCGGACTTTTTTTCTTTGGAAACACTCAATCTAGGAGCAAGTTTGGCATCCAAGCTTTATGTTCGTGGCATGTAACATTGCTCAGAATGTAGTAAGATTTATTTGGTAGGTATTCCCTCAATATTGCATTTGTAATTTATGCAGTTATTGTCACTCCAACTTTTTAACTAAACAATTGTTTCCCATTCTACTTTGAAGAAATAGATTTCTCTTTTGATGTTTAATTTTGTTTCATTCATGATGCGGTTGTGTATAAATTGCAGTGGCATTCATAATTCTTAGTTTTTGACACAAACAATGTTTATCAAGAGAAAGTTGCATAATCTTTCATACAATTTTTAACCCCGCAGCAATGCGCTGGTATAAATTTGTAGTATGATCTAATATTGTAAGTTTTGACCCTCAAGGGGTTTGGTATCCCTAACCCGAGTTTAAAATTCCAAGATAGTATCACTTAGGGTCACTGGCTTTGCTTTGACATTATGTTTGACTCTGGAGACAAAATTACACTACCGTCTAATATGGTACTGGACTCGTATGAGTAGGGGAGCAACCACAACTTAGTTCTACAAACTCGATATTGATAACCATGTTATCAACATCAAATAAGGATCTTACACTTCTCGTCGATACTTGAACTTACTAACTCACGACCACTAAGGTACACACTACCAAACTTCACTTCCGATGTTCCAATAACCCAAAACAAAAGAGTCCAGAAAGTATTCCCAACTAACGCTTTCCGTCAAGCAAATCCAACACGAGATGATAAGACATCAACTTCACCAGGAAGCTAAACTTCAACCTCAACAGTTTATTCACTAAAGAAACTCTAGTCGCCAACTTCAGAAGGACACAATGTTCTCGGATAGGGCACTCGGAACTAGAAAATAAAGAAACTGAACAGATCGAATCACCACAACCAATTAAAATGATTGGAACGAATGATCAACTTAACGGAAAGGGATCCTCTCCGGATCCCTTCCACCAAGTCTACCAAGCCCATAAATTTGGGCCTTTGGAATTTGATCCAACGGCTACAAATAGGGGCCCACTTTAAAAGTTATAATAACTTTATGTTGGAAAATATTAGTATTTAGGTTTATTTTTGGTATTTGGGTTTGGCTTGTTAGTTTAGGATTTGAGCCTAGCCTATCTAAGTTAGGGTTTCTTAGGTTTAGTTCTCTATAAATATTGCTTGTAATTTAGTTTGAGAGCAAGTCATTCACAATGTAGCCTCTTGGGTTTTGTAGCCGTTTCGGCATTCTCAGTTTGGTTAATAAATTCTTATTATTGCCTTGTTTGTTCTGCACTTTGATATTCAACTTGGTATCAGAGCAAGTTCGATTCTTTGGAATTTAATCTGTTCTAGATGGATATCAATTTGTTCATCCGTTTGTCCGCTGCATATCAGTTTGTTTAGGAGTTCGCAATTGGAATTTGGAATCTTGCACTTGCACCGATGGAATTTCGTATTGAAATTGGCATCGGAAATCGGCATTGGTATTGGCATCGGCATCGGCATCGACATGGGCATCGACACTGGAATTTGGAGTTTTGCATCCACATCTACTTTGGCAAACCCATGTCGTGTACCGCCATGAGTTTGACGGGGGGTGTTGGAAAATATTAGTATTTAGGTTTATTTTTGGTATTTGTGTTTGGCTTGTTAGTTTAGGATTTAGGCCTAGCCCATCTGAGTTAGGGTTTCTTAGGTTTAGTTCTCTATAAATATTGCTTGTAATTTAGTTTGAAAGCAAGTCATTCACAATGTTGCCTCTTGGGTTTTGTAGTCGTTTCAGCATTCTCAGTTTGTTTAATAAATTCTTATTATTGTCTTGTTTGTTCAGCACTTTGATGTTCAACTCTTTAGCCGTTGGATCAAATTTCAAAGGCTTGGATTTGTGGCCTTGGTGGACTTGGTGGAAAGGATCCGGAGAGGATCCCTTTCCCAACTTGACTACCCATTTCACACCCCATAGACTACACGTACTAGTCTCTCACTCTAAGTTCACAAATCTAATGCAAACTCTAAGTTTGGCACCAATGATACTACAAGGTAAGTACCAGCATCTGCTGAAATGCAAAGATTTAGTGACCATTGCTCTGATACCATTAAAAGTTGTCACACCTTAAATCGACATGTGACGGTAGGACAGTAGTACAACATATAATATGTAAGAGTGATTGAGACTCATACATATCATATACATTACAGATTTAGCGGAAATAATTTACAATAAAGGGTAACAATCCAAACTCTCGAGTGCATTGCCCACATCAGCTACACCACTTGAAATCCTCCCATATAACCGCTATCTGTACCATGTAAAATAAAGTGCAATGGCCTCGTGGGTCCTTTTGTTTATCTCATTGTGATCGGACCTGTTTAGTCCACGACCGGACTACGAAGATGCACTTACACTGGCCTGACTTAGTGTGGATAGTTTTAGAGGAAGTTAGAGTAATAACACCGTTTGGGTTCTGTATGTGTGGGAGTCCAGATCCATAATTGTCATGTGGTGTAAGAGTCGTTCAGATTACGTGTGAGAACTTTGAAAATTGTCTCAGTGTATGTGTATCTAAAAAATTGGCTTCTTATTCCATATAGTATGTCCCATGACCTTTTCCAATACAAACTAGTAGCAGTGGAGGAGGATAAGTATGGAGTTGTCTCGCAGTGCTTTGCGAGTGACTTAATAATGAATGTGTATCCTAAACTCATAGGTTGTTATAGCATGTTGCGTCATATGATATGAGTTCGGAAGAAGAACTTGAAGAAGTTCGCAGAGAATTCAAGCCCGCGCTATGAGTAGTAAATGGCGATAACGTTTTCCACATAGCTTGGAATTGCATTCCGGAAAATTCTACACAAATCTGACATTCGTATCTTCGTGATAGTGCATGACACGATCAAACGACGAATCAAATGCAACATCGAAAAACTTCATGCTTCCCTCAAGAAGACATGACGAGAACTGCCGCTGCTTGCTTCCTGCTTTGTTCTTTTTTCTGAAGGATGAGCGTTGTGAGGACATGAAGGTTTGCGTTTTGAACACAAAGGGTGCCAAGGTGCAAATATCCTACTGTTGACATGTGGCTCGATATAAATCTTGGTCAATTACTTTGTATCGGTTATCCTTGTTTTTCTCTCCATCACAAACTTGTTTATGGCTTTACATATTAGAAGGGAAACCATTTGTTTTGTAATAAAAGGAGCTCACGTAGAAATAATATGTGTGACCCAATTAGTGAGATTTTCTTTGTACATTTGTTATCTCAATCAGTTAATAAATTGAGAGTTATTTCTTTCAATTTATTTGTTCCATTTGGTGCTCTAGCACAACAATTGGTATCAGAGCCACTAAGCTCATCCGTATCAAAGTTTGTATTTGAAACCTACTTGACGAAGATGGATGATCAATCGGAATCGGGAAGCGCGCATCCTTTGCCGGAATCACACCCTTTGCGTTTGGCAAAAACGACAGTTCAAAATGCAAAGTTTGAAGTTGAAAAGTTCGATGGAACAAATAACTTTGGTATGTGGCAATGTGAGGTTAAAGATGTTTTGGCTCAACAAGATTTGAACCTAACGTTAGAAGACAAGCTGGAGGATATAGAAGAAGTTGAGTGGAACAAGTTAAATTGAATAGCTTGCTCTACGATTTGCTTATGCCTTGCAAAACCTCAAAAGTATTTTGTCATGCGAGAAACGTTAGCTAAGTCGCTATGGAAAAAATTGGAGGACAAGTACATGACAAAGAGCATCGAAAATCGCCTCTATTTGAAAAAGTAGTTGCACCGATTCCAATACAAATAAGGTACGAAAATGATTAAACACCTCGATTCATTTAACAAATTAATCGCTGATTTGTTAAATTTAGATGAAGATAAAGCCTTGATTTTGTTAAATTCATTACCGGAGGCATATGATCATTTAGCTACTACTTTAATTTATGGTAAAGACACCATAAATTTTGAAGATGTGTCTAATGCATTGATGAACCATGAAGTTAGACATAAAGAAGATAAGCAAGTTCAAAATACAGCATCAGATGCTTTGTTTGTTAAAGGCAGAATGAATGAAAGATGGAGATTCAATAACAGAAGAAGATCTCAGTCTTAACCACGAGGTAATTCACAAAATAGAAAAATATTAGACAAAGATGAATGTGCATTTTGTCATACAAAGGGACATTGGATAAAGGATTGCCCTAAGTTGCAGAAGAATAACATAAACACCAATGTTAATGTTGCACTTAGTGATGATGAATCTGATTATGTTTTGGTTGTTACTTCTGCTTGTGATGTTGATGTATGGATTTTGGATTTTGGTTGTTCTCATCATATGTGTCCAAATCATGATTGGTTTACTAATCTAGAAATTGTAAAGGCGGGAACTGTTTTATTGGGTAATGATTATGCATGTGATAAAAAGGGAGTAGGAACAATTAAATTAAAATACCATGATGGCATCGTTAGAGAGTTGTCTAATGTGTGGTGTGTTCCTGCTTTGAAGAAAAATTTAATTTCTTTGGGTGCCTTGGAAAGCAATGGGTTTAATGTAAATATGTCAGATGTTGTTTTAAAAGTTACTAAAGGTGCTTTGGTGACGATGAAGGGAATCCGAAAGCAGAATATATATTTCCTGTAGGGAAAACAGTTTTAGGTAGTGCAGCCACAATTTCTGAAAAACCAAATACTGACAACACCAAGTTATGGCATATTAGACTTGGACATACTGGTGAAAAAGCTCTTCAAGCCCTTCTGAAACAGGGACTATTGAAAGGAGCCAAAACTCGCAAGCTCGACTTCTGCGAGCATTGTGTCTTAGGTAAGCAAACCAGAGTTAAATTTGGTACTGTTGTGCATCAAACTAAAGGAATCCTAGATTATGTGCATTCACATGTTTGGGGTCCTACCAAGACTGCATCATTTAGTGGTAAGCACTAGTTTGTAACTTTTGTTGATGACTACTCTAGAAAAGCTTGGGTTTATACAATGAAGCACAAAGATGAGGTGTCAAATATTTTCTTGAACTGGAAGAAAATGGTTGAAAAACAAACTGGTAAGAAAATTAAAGTTTTGAGGTCAGATAATGGTGGTGAATACACCTCTAATCCATTTTGCAAAGTTTGTAGAGAAAAAGGTATAATAAGGCATTTCACTGTCTGTGGAACTCCCCAACAAAATGGAGTTACTGAAAGGCTGAACAGAATGTTACTCGAAAAGGTTAGATGTATGTTGGCTCAATCTTGTCACATTATCAATCGTTTACCTTCATCTGCAATTGAGGGTAAAACACCTATTGAGAAATGGACTGGAAAACGAGCTTCTGCTTATGATTTTCTTCATATTTTTGGTTGTCCCGTTTATTTTCATGTGACTCAAAGTAAGCTTGATCCAAGAGCCAAGAAGGCTATTTTTGTGGGCTTTAACAGCAGTGTCAAAGGTTACCGTTTGGGTTGTCCAGATTTGAAGAAATTTGTACTCAGCAGAGATATGACTTTTGACGAAACTTCTATGTTACAAAGAAACTCAAAGACAAGCGTTGATACAACTCAAGTTCCTAAGAGAAGTTTTCAGGAGGTGGAGTTTGAAAAGATTGCTACCACTACTCAACTGCATGTTTTGATTGAACAAGAAGTAAAGGAAGGTCAAGAAGATGAAGATGTCTCTTCCCAGGATGAAGAAGAGGCTCATACCCAACAGCCTCCAGTTATAGAGTGCATTGCTACAAGCAAAAGCAAGAGAAACACAAAGAGACCAGCAAGATATAGTGATTATGTTGCTTATGCTCTTCCTATTATTAATGCAGAAATCCCAGAAAGTTATAAGCAAGCCATGAACAGCTCTGAAAATACAGAGTGGGGTAAGGCTATGGATGAAGAAATGAATTCTCTTATGAAGAACAACACTTGGTAGTTAGTTCAATTGCCTCCCAGCAAGAGACTTATTAGCTGGACGTGGGTGTATACTAAAAAATAAGGTCGTCCAGGAGAAGACAATGTGGGATTCAAAGCACGAGTGGTAGCAAAAGGACATGCACAAAAGGAAGGTATTGATTATAATGAAGTATTTTCTCCTATTGTGAAGCATTCATCTATTCGTACTATGTTAGCCTTTGTTGCACAGTTTAATCTTGAACTATTGCAACTTGATGTTAAGACGGCTTTCTTACATGGAGATCTTGATGAAGAAATTTACATGTCTCAACCTGATGGGTATCAGGTAAATGGAAAGAGAAATGGGTTTGTAAATTGAAGAAGTCTTTGTATAGATTGAAGTAGTCTCCAAGACAGTGATATTTGAAGTTTGACGAATTCATAATAGGTCAACACTGTTTAAGAAGTCAATATGATCATTGCATTTATTTCAAAAGTTGCAAGAGGGGTCTTTCATTTATTTATTATTGTATGTTGATGATATATTAATTCCATCGAAGAATGTTAAGGAGATTGAAAAGTTGAAAGCACAGATGAAGAACAAGTTTGAGATGAAAGATCTTGGTGAAGTGAACAAGATACTCGGTATGGAAATTACTCTTAACCAAGAAAAAAGCTTGTTGTATCTTACACAAAAGCAATATTTGTGTAAATTGCTTCAACGTTTTGGTATTAATGATGCCACCAAACCTGTAAGTACTCCAATGGCTCTTCACTTTATGTTGAGTGCTTTGTTATCTCCAAAAAACAATGAAGAGAAGCTGCAGATGAAGAATATTCGATATTGTAATTTGGTTGGTGGCTTGATGTATACTATAGTATGTTCTCGACCAGATATTGCTCATGTCGTTGGTTTGGTTAGTCGTTATATGCATAATCCAGGAAAAGAACATTGGCAAGCAGCTAAGTGGATTCTAAGATACCTACATGGGACTAGAGATGTCGGCTTATGTTTTTAGCAAAGTGATAGTAGCTTTGAGAATTTTGTGGTTGGATATGTTGATTTTGACTGTGCTGGAGATTTGGATAAAAGAAAATCGACTACTGACTACTTATTTACCATGGCCAAAGGGCCATGAAGTTGGAGATCCATACTACAGTCCACAGTCGCTTTGTCAACAACGGAGGCCGAATCTATGGCTATTGCAGAAGTTGTAAAGGAGGCCATTTGGATACATGGACTGATAAAGAATCTAGGAATTTATCAAAAGTAGGTGGAGCTACATTGTGATAGTCAAAGTGCTATTCACTTGTCTAAATACCAAGTTTATCATTTGAGGACAAAGCATATCAATGTTCGGTTTCATTTTATTCATGAGATTTTGTCCAAAAGAAAGATTATTCTTCAGAAAGTTCCAACTGCGGACAACCCAGCTGATATGTTAATGAAAGTGCTCGGACCTGTCAAGTTTGAGCATTGTTTGAACATAGCTCATATACTATGTGCTTGAATATGTTTGTGATTACAAATCTCGCCAAGGTGGAGATTGTTGACATGTGGCTCGATATAAATCTTAGTCAATTACTTTGTATCAGTTATCCTTGTTTTTTTCTCCATCACAAACTTGTTTATGGCTTTACATATTAGAAGGGAAACTATTTGTTTTATAATAAAAGGAGTTCACGTAGAAACAATATGTGTGAGCCAATTTGTGAGATTCTCTTTGTACATTTGTTATCTCAATCAGTTAATAAATTAAGAGTTATTTCTTTCATTTTATTTGTTCCATTTGGTGCTCTATCACAACACCTACTTCTTTGCCAATTTGAGGTATCGACGCTTACCCAATGGAAACGAAAAGGCAAATACAAATGTACCAATGATGTGCCAACGAGATGCTATGGTGCCATGAAGCAAAGATGTCCCAATGGGATGCTGTGAAAACATCTTTGGCCCAAAGGCTTACAGAGCGAACACCGTAAGTGGAATTGTTATCTGCTCCACAGACTCCTACAGAGCGAATCGTGCAGGTGGAACCACTATCTTCTCTGAAGACTTCTGCAGAGCGAATGTAGCAGATGGAACAGCCATCAGTTCCGAAGGCTCCTACTGGGTGAATCATGTAGATTGAATTGTTTCTGTGATAATTTTTACGGAGCGAACGCCGTAGTCAGAGTCGACCAGTGTTGGCTATCCGAAGATTCACTTGAACGGGGATCCATAAATGCGTTGCTTCAAGTCTAGTCGAGGTCACGAGATCTAACACAGTCTACAGCGACCTAAAAAAGAGGTAAGTAAAAATAATAGGGGCTAGTAGAAAAACTTTGTATTCATTGATACTCCTTTTTCAGACTAAGGCCAGGATCAAAGAGTGAATCACCCAAATGCCCAAAGGCCTGCTATTATCAACAATTGTTTCATCAATGTTTGAAATATTATTAATACCTTATTTATGATAATTGATCAAGAGGTTTCTGTTTAAGGCTTAAGAGTAGTGTAGTCTCAAAATCCCAATTGAATACACCCCCTCTCCTTAGTGAGGATGAGGTTAACTAGTTTCAAACGCAGAGAAAATTTCATCAGAAATGTTTTTAGTGTAGGCTCTGAAATATTGGATCTCTGAATGTCCCATGAAATGGAATCCATTTCGATTTATCGTTTAGTTTCAGATGGGGAAAGTTAGGTCTGAAGCATATTTTACATAAACAGTGTTTAGACCCGAATTTCACTCTATTTACAGAGTGGCCATGCCATTGCTTTAATGAGTGGGCTTTGTGGAAGGTTTGGGTTCGGGCTGGGGTTTTGTTTTTTGGGTTTGGGTGGATGGGCTTTCGCAGGTTTAAGCTGTGGCTGGGTTTGTTTTGGTTGGTTTGGGTATGGGGTGAGGTAGATGCGGTGAGTCACCAACAAAGGTTAACCTGCAGCCTGCAGAATGCCAGAGAGAAGATGAGAGATGGAAGAGTCGTGCGTGAGAGAAGAGGAGAGAGGAAAGAGTCATGCGTTGCAAAACGAGGGATGAGAGGAAAGAGAGGGAGGGGTAGGATGAGCGAAGCAAGGGTAGGGGTGCCCGAATGTTTGGTTTTATGTTTATCCGCAACAGGTGCGCAGAGAGACGGCGAGGCAGGGAGGGAGGGCTAGGGGTAGGGTTGCTTTTTGAATTTTGCTCCCAGCTGGAAGCCATTTCTGCAAGCAATTGATGAGGATTTCTCCCCACCTGGCAGTTTCATTCGGTTGAAAAGATAAGTGTCCCTTTTGAACCAATTTTTTTCTTCTTTGACTGCTGCTTACGGTTTGAACCTAATTGGAGTGACTATTTTTTTTTTCTTCTGGTTTGTTTGCTGTTTGGTTATGGTTCAGTTCTCCACCTTTTGGTTGGGAGTACAAGAGATGGTTTTAAATTATTAAATTAGGAGAGCTAAGAAGATATTTTGTGCTGATTACTCTGTATTTCTTTTTTGGCTACCGTTTGCTCTCCATTCCTCTTATTCTTCCTTTTTTCTTCCTCTGTGTTGGTCTTTCAGTGTTATAGCCTCTCGGCAAAAATCACACTGTATGTATTTTGCCCCTTTTTGTTCATGGCCCTATTGTTTGTTGTTGTGGTGGTGAACCTGTGAATTAAATACTCAATTATCTATTCCTGTAAAATACATGATGCATCGAATTTGTTTTCGTTCACAACTGATGGCACATGCTTGAGGTTTTTATGCTGTCACTCTGTTGGTTGTTTTATGATTGTTATTTTTTGTTTTAGAATATGTATGTTGTGTGTGATGTACAAATTAGAGCAGAGGTTTCTGCATGTGGTTTTAAATTGAGGGGGAACCATAATTTTTTTATCAGAAAAATAGTGATTGAGGTTTGATCTGGTTCTGTTACGGTTGCATAATCCGTGGTTCACAGCGACTATGATCGTTTCCTAACAAATCTATGGACCTATGTTCTTTTTGGTAGGGAATTATGGTTGCTAATGTTAACAATGGATTGAGTCTTTCTGTTTGGTATGATTATATCTCTGAACAAGAATGGTTTTAAAGAGGGTGCAAATGACAATTTTGTTTGCACGAGAAAATGCTTGGGTTTGTGGTTTTTAATCTCTGTCATTTAATTGGTGTACCTTTGCTATGATCTCTGTTCTAGCGGTGTCTGATTAGTGCAAATGGATTTTCAACACTCTTTCTGAGCTATTATTTTCGTTGCTGTCCTGTGAGTTAGTGTTAACGTTAATGGGTTTGCTGTGTTTGCGATATTCAGAAACTTGGATTGTTGGACGAAGCGCTTGGCCCGTTGGCTTTTGAGGTATATTTATTTACGATGGTTACATGACTGTTACATTTTTTTTTTTGTGCATGTTGGAATTGGATTTGGCTATGTAATTGTGGCATCCTTTGACTATGTATGACCAAGATGGCGGTGGAATGTGTAATCGCTATGTCTTAACTTGGGCTTGGTTTATTAATAAAAACAAGCAAATGTATTGACTTTTGGACGTGTTTCGCATAAAAACACCAAGTTGTGATGTGTTTGTTGTTGTGAACATGATCAGGAACTTTGGCTTTCAATGTGTTTCGCATGAGAAAAACGGCTAATATATTGAGCTTGAAAATAAAGGTTTAGGGTTCACTGTCTTTCCATGTATAGAATTGTACCCTTATTTTTAGTTTCTTTATAATTTCAATTACCTTTTAGGAACCTAATCACTGAACTTATTAAATTCATTGACCAGGTGATTTTGGATTCAATTCCGAAGTTCCTATTTCTTGGATTGGTGTTGTGTGCTCTTTTCTGGTGGTCAGATTGGTAAATCATTGCATTTTACTGAAGGTATTTGACTTGCCTATTCTAAACTTTTGCGCTCATTTCGTCTCTAAAATGTTTTAACATAGTCGTCTTGGGACTCTTACTATGATCGTTCTTCTATTTCTTAGATTCAAAATGTTTTTAATTCTCATTTAATTGGTGTACCTTTTCTCATTTAACTAGCATTTTAATCAGATTTGGTCCTCAGATTTCTCTGAATTGCTAAAGGATTTATTTTCTTTGGAATTTTCAGAAACTCGGGTCGTGCAAGGAAGAAGCTGGTTTCTTGCCATTTTTAGGTATATAATTTTGTGCCCTGATTACATGTTCACAGCCTATTTAGTTATATGGATTTTTTATTTATCTTTGTAAAGCTTTCATGCTTGGATTTTAATTATGTGATTGGTTTGTGAGAAATAAAGGAAAAAAATAATCATGGGGGTTTCTATGTTGGTTATGAATTTTAGGTGACTAAATTGGTGGTTTCGTATATTAAGTTAAGTTACATAGTAGATTTTTCCTTCGTTTTGGAAAAGTGCGTAGCTGAGATTATTTTGAAGTTCCCGTTCATTACAATATTGTGATTTTGATAAGAACTTTGTTGACATGTTTTTTGTTGAGTAATGCTTTACTTGGTTAGAAGAAGCTCTTTGAGATTATGTTAAAATCTATTTTGTGGATGAATCTAATTTGTTAAATTTGTCGGGTTTAAGTTATGTAAGAAATTTAATTGCAAAGTTGAGTCTTTTTTCTGAGTTATGTTAATAATTCTACCTAAATTTTTTGTAAATTCATGGTTGGGTTCATGTTATATTAGAAAACATCGATCATTCAAGTCTTAGTACAACTGGATGTTTGTTTACTTGCACAAAATCTTTGTGCATGGAAGTTTGTTTCCGCTTCTCCGGTTCTTTGTCCCCATGTTTATTAATTGTGTTTTTCTCTATTCATTTTGGCTGTCTCAATGGATTGAAGATCTTAGTGAAGGTTCTTTCCCTAGCATTTCAAGCTAGATTAGCTGGTGAGTGATATGCTCTTTGTATTGGTGTGGTATAATTGGTGCTCACTTTGTACTACTGCTTTTGTAACGTTGGGATGTTTGAAGATTTATGACTCTGTGTGCTCTCTCTCTGCACTCTCTTTCTTCCCTCGCTCGCTCTCTTCCCTCGGTCCCTCTCATGTAGAGCCATTTTATGGTACAATGTGTTTACACAATAGGAAGAGAGGAGAAAAATTGTGAGTGAGGATGTCACCCATTCGTGAGGATCTTCGATTCGGTGGGTGGGATTGTGACAGTGAGACAAAGAAAGTATGATAATGGGAGTAAACGATACCCCTTACAAATATTAGTTCGGTTCTCATGTCCAAATTTTACGTTCTACTTTCAATTAAGTTTTGTTTGTATGTTATGCTTTCGTGGAATCTATTGCACAGATTTCAATTACGTTGTACTTCAATGTCCTAAACTCAGGTCAATCAGGATTTTTTGTTTTGTTGAAACCATTGAATTTCGTTGTACTTGAATGACATAGATGTGGGGAATACATTTACATAAGGATTAATTTTAACCATTGAATTTTATTTCATTTTTCCTTGGAGCTTGAGTAACAAGATCATCAAATTCTTATATTCGTTATCTGTGAGAATGAATACAGATGCATAACAATATTGTTACACTTCTACTTTTCTTGGGTTTTTATACATTGTGTGTGTTTTCTTAGTCTTGCCTTAGAGTTGGATGCACTTTGTGTGATGGATTGTGATTTGTTTGAAAATATCTTTAGTATGATGATTTTGAGTATACGAATTTAATATAAATTTATGAAGGATTGTGATGGATTGTGATTTGCACCACTCTTTCGCACTTTTTTTCGTGGCTATCATGTTTCTCTCTGACCTTATAAATTTTTCCTTGATTCACAACAAAAAACCTCGCGGCGAGCAAACAGGCACAAGCAATTCTGCCAGAATTGCTGGAGAATTCCACAATTTGGTTGTCCCCAAACTTTAACCCGTCGACAAAGTTCCAATAGCCGCACTCAAGACAAAAACTCAGGCCAAAAAAACCCAAACGTAGGTAAATTACAATTTGTTTTCTGCACGCACACCTACATAGCATCCATGCTGAAATAGGTGCCTACCCTGCAAGACACATATTTTGCCATCTTAACTACAAGTGCAAAATATGTGTGAACTGCATGTTGCTTCTGTTTCCAATTTTTTTGGCAACCATATGTTTGTGATCAAGAACGTTCAATTTCTTCCTACTAATCGTGCAATGTCTTTACATGTTAGCTCAGTTGAATGTATATGAAAGCTGATGCGATGTAAATAAGCACACAAATTAAACTCTCTTGTTGACAATTGTAGTAAAGAAGCAAGTAGGGATCGTTCTAGACCGGGGATTAGGAGGGATTGCTAAAACACTTGAAACTGACTTCAAAATGCAAAAACAAACTTAAAAACACTTATCAAGACTCACAAGACTCAAAACAAACTTAAAAGACTCAAAACAGCTTAAAATAAGCTAAAAGACTCAAAACAGACTCTGGGAGTAAAGTTCGACGGATTTGGAACTATAATGACTCAAAACACTTAAAAACACAAAGTTGGACAGATTCTAACTAGTTTGACACACAAAAGTAAAAGGGATTGGGTTTTGGACGAATTTAAAGTAAAACAAGCAAACTAAAGACTTAGACAGATTTTGACACGAAATTGGTGTTTTGGATGAGTTTTAAGCTAGCTAGAGGGTTCTTCTCCACACATGACACACTTGCATTCAAACCAATTTTCAGTTGTTCATTCGATAAACCATGAAACTCAACACTCCAGATTAATTAGGTACGCTTAAATTAACCTTCAAGTTCTCCTTAAGTTATTGAATTGGATGGGAATGCGCATACAACAATTCAAAACATTCTCTAAAAGTCTCCTACGTGAACAGCACAATAAAGATACAATCAGAGATCATTAAACTTCATGAGAACTATAAGCTTTAACGAGGCATTCGTAACTTGATGAGCATGATACTCCTGCCAAGAATTCACTTAACACGATTGTGACTAGCAATCTCCACTACACATGAATATAAGTTCATAACGATTATGTGAAATTCCCCTATATTCTAGCATCAAATTCATGCATGAAAACTAAGCGTGCACTCTCAATCAACATACAAGAATAAGTTATCAATCAAACAGTTAAGCAAATTGAATTCACAATTTATGAAATCACAACTGAAGGTAATCAATTCATATTGCAAGTATGTTCATGGCTTTGAATAGCCCCCTAGCCAAAAGGGGTTTAGCCACTCATGTTCACAAGAAAACAAAAGAAAAAGAAATTAAACATTGTAAACATAGAACGAATTACACCTAGAATGCTCCAACAATCAAGCTCGAACATCCAAGAGTCCTCCCTTCTTTCTTCTTGCTGCGGCACAAAGGTGGATGAAGTGTATGAGATGTGTTTTGGGGTCAGGAATGTGTTTTAGGTTGAATGGAGTTGCAGCAAAGGTGTAGAGATGGCTGGGATTATGCAGAATGGTGTAAGGTTGTGTGAATTGGTTAATCCTCTCCCTAAGGCTGCAGCAAGACTTGGTATTTAAAGAACAAGGCTCTAAATTAAATTAGGTAATCAAAAAATATTCTAAATCTTAAAGGAAATAGGAAATTAAGTTCAAAATCCCAAGGGAATTAGGCAACAAGGTGCGGCAAAAGAAGGGAATAAAGAGAGAGATTTTCCTATGCGGCAAGGGAAGAGAATCAGTTTTCCTTGCTGATTTGGGTCCTAAATTAAAAGGGAATGTGTTTACTTGTGCAGCAAGTAAGGGTAAGTGATTAGGAAGGTGCGGCATCCTCCTAGAGCAAGGAATTAAGTATCCCAAAGTGTTTAGGACTCCTTCTTTGTAGCTGAAACCTTTGTGCACTAGGATTAGGAAACTTTGACTTGGTCAATCCTTCTTCTTCTTGGATTCCTTTTCCCTCTTTGACTTGAATTACTTTCTTCTTCCTCTCTTTGGCAGGTTCCTAGCTTCTTTAAGTCTTCAATTTCGTCCATCTATATTGCTCCAAGCATAAACTATTCAATTCATGCCCAAAATTTCTCCAAAAGACTCCAAAATGCACCTTTTTGCATATTTTGTCCTTAGAACCTGAAATTGCACGAAAATGACTTTAAACACTAAAATAACTAAGGAATAACAACATAAATGCACGAAAACAAGCAAACTAAATCGCAAAAATATGCTCCTATCAAATTCCCCCACACTTAGCTTTTTCTAGTCCTCAAGCAAAACGAAACAAACGAAACAAACAAAACACAATCTAAACCTTCCAACATTTGCCTCAGGGATTTTCAATGCAACATGACATGCCAAAAATCACTACTCCCACAGATTTTAGTGATCCCTACCCTCAAGCACATACTTAATCATGATCACCATTCACTAGCTCGCATTTAATCAATTAAAACAACGTTTTGAATGTAGTAACATGCCTTAGAGAATCCCTCAATTCCTTACTAGATATGCACTCAATTTTCATTCAGATTTTCTGACTACACGTCCTACACTAGGTATATGTGAGAAGATTGATGTAAACATGAAAACGAACACTCACATATGTTATAGCAAAGAAAGCACTTTTCTGGAGTTATGAATGAATATGATCTCATGAAAGGAATGCTACTACTTAGATGCAAGAACTAGTGACACCATATGCTCATACCAATCCCAAACTCCACGTATTGAAACGCACAACACTCAAGATAGAAGTGAAAGGGTTGTAACGAGGCTAAGGGTGTTGGCTAACAAAGAAAGGTTAGGGATAAACAAAGATTCTTAAAGAAATAGCAAGCAAAGTAATGAAATTGACACTTAGAAGTCACTTTTGAATGCAGAAGTCAACTTTTAAACACAAAAAGGGGAGATTTACACATTCTAGGGCCAGATTTCATGTTTTGGACCCTTTTTTCAACAATCAACACTCTTAAACTCATTCTTTCTTCTTTTCAAACTCTTTTTCTTTCTTTTCTTTCTTTTCTTTCTTTTCTTTTCCCATGTTTCATTTCACACGTTTTTCTCATCTTTTTCTTTTCTTTTGAGAAACAAAATGTCCAAATGAGCTTAAAAACAACCAATCATTCCCCCACACTTGATTTTCTGCATAAGGACAATCAAAAGGAATTCCTTCTAAGTCATGCTTCACTATCCTTTAAGAATAAGGGTACGGATAGTCCTATTCTAGGCTAGGTAAGGATAATGTGGTTAACAAAGAATATAGGCTAAATAAGGCTCAAAAGGGGTTAAACCTACAAAACATATGACAAAAGGGTTCGGCTTTTTGGCTGTGGCTCACTAAACAACTTCATCTTGATCATGTGTTATGCAATTCAATGTCATGCTTTGAATGAAACATGTATGAGTTCTAGTATTTGAATCTATAATGATGAAAATCGCATTCTAAGTAGCAACCAAGCAAAGAAATAATGAGATCATGCAACGACTTTAGAAAACAACAAAATGCAGATTAATAACTCTCCAAAGAACGTTTTAGGTTCAAGTCTCACAGGGGTGTAGCGTGAATTTGAGTTCCTTCCTTCAAGCATGTTACAAAAACTGATTTTATCCTTTTGTGATTACATGTGAATTCATAAACTGTAACAATAACCAAGCATAAACCAAAGAGCATGTCAAACTTCCATCCATGTTCATAACTTTCTTTAACAGTCATGCAATTAAAAACCAAATCCTCATCATTGTGTTGGAAGGTACCTAAGACACAAACACACCAAAACGACTCTAAAAACACTTCAAAAACTAGTTTTTTTTTTTCAAATTTTCGTATTTTTACTTCAAAACACACAAAACTACCTCAAAACACACTAAAAACACTTAAAAACAGTGAGAAACAACTTTAGAAGTAATGGGTGAAAGAATCTCACGAATTTGCATCAAAAACACTTTGTTACCCCCTCAACACTTAAATCAAACATTGTCCTCAATGTTTCAAGCATAAACTCACAGAAAGCAAACAAACAAACAATGAACTTAACAAAGCAAAATTAAAGCAGTAAAGAGAAGGGTTTAGGAACGCAAATCTGGTTATTGGGTGATTCCTAGAACTTCCTTCATTGAATGCATGGGTTGCCTCCCAAGAAACGCTTGCTTTAACGTCGTGCAGCCGAACGATACCTCCAATTATGCTTCATTGGAGCCCATGGCTTGGAGGGGTATTTCCTCCACGACATGCTCCTCAAACTGCTCGTGCATTGGGTCTATGAATGGTAAAGGATAGTGATTCTTCCAGATTGTGGCGTTGAACATCCTAAAATCAATGTAATCATGCCCACCAGCTTGGATTCGATTGGGAATCTGCACCATACAAGGTAACAACCTATTAGTTGAAATGGGAATCGAATCTGGAATAGGTGGCTTACCAATGTACTGCAATGAAGTGGCAGCACTATCAACAAATGCATGTGGGATGCTCTCGACCAGATTTAGAGGTTTGAGGGTTGTAGCCGTGCAATCCTTGTGCTTCACTCCAAGTCCCTCTTCGTTGGTGGTTCGAAATGCATCCTTCTTGATTGATGCTGAATGTTCCTACCCTTTATTTTTTATTTTATCAATGACAAAACAAGAACGAACACCATTAGTATTCTCAACAGATTCAGAAATATTAAAGTTAATCATATCACCACCAAACGCCATAGTTACTGCTCCTTTGGCCACGTCAATCTCGGTTTAAGCTGTTTTCATGAAAGGTCGTCCAAGTAAGAGTGGCGATGGGGGAGAGTGGGCTGAGTCCTCCATGTCAAGTACATAGAAATCCGCCGGAAAAATCAAATGATCAACCTGCACCAAAACATCTTCCAAAACCTCTTTTGGATATGCGTTAGAACGATCGGCCAATTGAATAATCACACCATCATTTTTCAGCTCTCCTCAGTTCATAGATGCATAAATAGAATAAGGCATGACATTAATTGATGCACCTAAGTCTAACATGGCATGTTTAAACCGAGTATTGCCAATAACACAAGGAATTGTAAAACTACCGGGATCTTTGCATTTAAGGGGCGGTTTACGTTGCAAGAGGGCTGAGACATTTTCACTCACATGCACCACCTCTTTCTCTTGAATTCGTTTCTTGGTTGTGCAAAGCTTCTTCAAAATCTTAGCATACTTCGGAATTTGCTTTATTGCATCAAGAAGCGGGATATTGACTTGCACCTTCCTAAAGGTCTCTAGAACATCCTTTTCATTATCTGCATTCTTAGCTTGTAAGAACCTACAAGGGAAAGGCACATTTGATGGAATAACATTAGAAGGACTCCAATCTCGACCTACCTTAGTTAAAGTGAACGGCATAGGGTGCTTAGGAGGCTACAGCAATGGTGGTTCTATCCTTGCCGTGGGCTTTGCTTGTTCCTCCTCTTTGACTTGCAACTTCTCGTCCTCTTTTTGGCTGTAATTGGATGGTTGGGGATCAGTTCCTACTTCTTTTCCACTTCTCAACATGATTGCCTTGGCAGATTCAAAGCCTCCATTTGGATTCACAACGGTTGAACTAGGAAGTTTGCCTTGTTCTCAAAACTGCCCAAGGAATTCTGAAATCTGCCTCATTTGCTTCTTTAATTCATCCACCTCCTTGGCTTGATTTTGCATCACTTTGTTTTGATTTTCTTTTCCCTGAGAGAAAGTGGTAAGTAACTTAAGAAGCGTATCATTATCCAAAGACATACCTGAATTGTGTTGGGCAGGTTGTTGTTGGGAATGTGTTGGTGTATATTGATTTGAATAGAAGCCCGGGAGTTGCTGCCTAAATCCTCCTTGTTGTTGAGGTTGTTGAGGCTCCCTCCACTTGAAATTTGGGTGGTCTCTCGAACCTGGATTGTAGGTATCAGAGTATGGATCGTTCCTTGGCTGGTTTTGGCTTCCAAAACCCACGACATTGGCAGATTCCCATCCACCCTTCTCAATCAATTGCAGACACTTCTCAGAGGAGTGTCCTTGGATAGAACACACGCCACACACACTTGGTCCTTGCATCCTCATCCCTTCGGCCATCTGAGACACAATAGAAGTAAGATTAGCTAATTAGGATTGAATGTCGGATGTGGAACTTACCTCATTCACTTGCTGCCGTGAAGTGTCCCTTTGCCTAATGCCTTCGTATTGTTGTGCATTCAATGCACGATTTGCAATTAGTGTCTTAGCTGTCATAGGTGTTTTATCCACCAACGTTCCTCCTGCTGAAGCATCTAGCATTTGTCTTTCAATGGGAAGAAGGCCTTCATAGAAGTACTGAAATAGAAGCTCTTCTTTCATTTGGTGTTGAGGACATGATGCAACAAGGCTTTTGAAACGCTCATAATACGCTGGAAAGGACTCTCCTTGGCTTTGCTGGATTCCACTAATCTTCTTCCTCAAAAGAATGACTCTTGAAGTGGGGAAGAACTTCTTTAAGAACGCCCTCTTCATGCTTTCCCAAGAAGTGACGGTTCCAGGGGCTAATTCATATAACCAATCCTTAGCCTTCTCTAGAAGAGAGAAAGGAAAGGCCTTCATCTTCAAAATGTTGCCATCGACATTGATTGGAGTCATGCTTGAACACACCACTTCGAACTCTTTCAGATGCTTGTTTGGATCTTCCATGGATAGCCCATGGAATTTAGGAATGTGGTGCAGCAAGCTAGACTTCAATTCCAACTCATCGATCTTGTCTTAGGCAGCCCTAGGATATTGAACGCACAAAGGAACGGCATTGTCTAATCCCGAGGCAGAAAGCTCCTGGATTGTTCGATTATCCGCTACCATGGCTTGTTCTTCCTCTTCCTCTTCGTCAAACTCAGATTCAGAGCTAGAACTAGGTGGGCTAGGTTCTGGCCTTTTCCTCTTCCTTCTCAAAGTTCGTTCAAAATCGTCGTCAAATTCCAAGATGTTTTCACGAACAGTATGAGAGCTTCGAGTTATAAACTAGTACCTAAAAACAGGAAACAAAACAAATTCCGAATTTTAAACAAAAACAAACGAAAAAGAAACAAGGGATTATCAAAGTTGCTAATCCCTGGCAACGGCGCCAAAAATTTGATGCGATGTAAATAAGCACACAAATTAAATTCTCTTGTTGACAATTGTAGTAAAGATGCAAGCAGGGATCGTTCTAGACCGGGGATTAGGAGGGATTGCTAAAACACTTGAAACTGACTTAAAAACGCAAAAACAAACTTAAAAACACTTCACAAGATTCACAAGACTCAAAACAAACTTAAAACAAGCTAAAAGACTCAAAACAGACTCTAGGGGTAAATTTGGACGAATTTGGAACTATAATGGCTCAAAACACTTAAAAACACAAAGTTGGACAGATTCTAACTAGTTTGACACACAAAAGTAAAGGGGATTGGGTTTTGGACGAATTTAAAGTAAAACAAGCAAACTAAAGACTTAGACAGATTTTGACACGAAATTGGTGTTTTGGATGAGTTTTAAGCTAGCTAGAGGGTTCTTCTCCACACATGACACGCATTCAAACCAATTTTCAGTTGTTCATTCGATAAACCATGAAACTCAACACTCCAGATTAATTAGGTATGGTTAAATTAACCTTCAAGTTCTCCTTAAGTTATCGAATTGGATGGGAATGCGCATATAACAATTCAAAACATTCTCTAAAAGTCCCCTACGTGAACATCACAATAAAAATACAATCAGAGATCATTAAACTTCATGAGAACTATAAGCATTGACAAGGCATTCGTAACTATAATGAGCATGATACTCCTACCAAGAATTCACTTCACACGATTGTGACTAGCAATCTCCACTACACATGAATATAAGTTCATAACGATTAGGTGAAATTCCTCTATATTCTAGCATCAAATTCATGCATGAAAACTGAGTGTGCACTCTCAATCAACATACAAGAATAAGTTATCAATCAAACAATTAAGCACATTGAATTCACAATTTATGAAATCACAACTGAAGGTAATAAATTCATATTGCAAGTTTGTTCATGGCTTTGAATAGCCCCATAGCCAAAAGGGTTTTAGCCACTCATGTTCACAGCAAAACAAAAGAAAAAGAAATTAATCATTGTAAACATAGAACGAATTACACCTAGAATGCTCCAACAATCAAACTCGAACATCCAAGAGTCCTCCCTTATTTCTTCTTGATGCGGCACAAAGGTGGATGCGTTTTGGGGTTAGGAATGTGTTTTAGGTTGAATGGAGTTGCGGTAAAGGTGTAGAGATGGTTGGGATTATGTAGAATGGTGTAAGGTTGTGTGAATTGGTTAATCCTCTCCCTAAGGCAGCGGCAAGACTTGGTATTTAAAGAACAAGGCTCTAAATTAAATTAGGTAATCAGGAATTATTCTAAATCTTGAAGGAAATAGGAAATTAAGTTCAAAATCCCAAGGGAATTAGGCAATAAGGTGCGGCAAAGGAAGGGAATAAAGAGAAAGAGATTTTCCTATGCGACAAGGGAAGAGAATCAGTTTTCCTTGCTGATTTGAGTCCTAAATTAAAAGGGAATGTGTTTACTTGTGCGGCAAGGAAGGGTACATGATTAGGAAGGTGCGGCATCCTCCTAGAGCAAGGAATTAAGTATCCCAAAGTGTTTAGGACTCCTTCTTTGTAGCTGAAACCTTTGTGCACTAGGATTAGGAAACTTTGACTTGGTCAATCCTTCTTCTTCTTGGATTCCTTTTCCCTCTTTGACTTGAATTACTTTCTTCTTCCTCTCTTTGGCAGGTTCCTAGCTTCTTTAAGTCTTCAATTTCGTCCATCTATATTGCTCCAAGCATAAACTATTCAATTCATGCCCAAAATTTCTCCAAAATACTCCAAAATGCACCTTTTTGCATATTTTGTCCTTAGAACTTGAAATTGCACGAAAATGACTTTAAACACTAAAATAACTAAGGAATAACAACATAAATGCACAAAAACAAGCTAACTAAATCGCATAAATATGCTCCTATCAAAAGCCAAGCTGCTTATCTTATCGACTTCATTCACTCATGTGTCCCTCTGTTCATTCTTGATTGTGTTGAATTTATCTAACTTAAATGTGTTTTATTCATCCGGTTACGCCTGAGACAGCTGGCTCCCGCAGCAACGCGCGGGCGTATTTTCTAGTATCTTCTAAAGAAAATGAGAAAAAAGGTCCAAAATTTATAATAATTATGAGCCTTACCAACTCCCTAACGAATTCTTTTCTTCGAGTATTTAAATTTTTTTTAGAAATGCTAAGAAGATTTTTTCAAAAGTGGGACTTTGCATGACTCTTCGTCACCTCATCTTTTTGTCACAATTTTCGTGTCAATATTATAAAATATTGTGCTAAAAACATAGGTCGCTGAGAGTCATGAAGAGTGCCACTTTGAGAGAATTTGCTTAACATTCCCCAAATTCCTTTCTAAGCTATAGAATCGGAAGCTTTAGGCTTGATTGAGTATATAGGCTTGATTGGGTATTTAGGCTTTATTTACACCATAATGAAGACTATCTGAGGCCGAAAAACCTATAAACAATCAATGAACTGATGACAAAATAGACATTGAATCATACTTGACTACTCAAGGTGAGTTTGAATTTCTATTGAAAAAATTTGTGCCCGATGCATATTATTTCATGCTTATAATCAAAATTTGGTCATATTATACATCACTTTATTAACATCATCTTTGCAAAAAATAATGAAAACTAAGGTGCTTTAGTTCATTAACTGTAGCAAATAAATAGATGCGTAGTTCGTAATGTTTTTATCATTTTCATCTGTTTGTTGTTACAGTGATGACTAAACGACTTTAATTTTAATTGATTTTTGGTAGACATGATCATTATAGAGTAATTTATAATATAGACAGTTCTAATCATGAACACGAGCTTCTACAACTCGAAAACGAAGAGTTTTAAATAAGAACTCCTACTATTTTTTTAGTAGCAAAGTATTATCATATGGGAAGGTGAAGTAGCAACTAGCAACATAAAGTTTTTTTCCGAGATTGTGGATTATTTTTTTAGATTTTGCGGAGCTTGGGGCATTGTACTTCTTTCTATGCGAAGCTTCATGCTGTCATTCTTGCTGTGGAGTTGGCTCACGCGCGGGGTTGGTAACATTTATGGCTTAAAAGTAACTCTTCTAGCGTGATATCTTGCTTTGCTTATGGTTCTTTTTCTCCTCCTTGGTCGCTCCAAACTCGTTGGAAGAACTGTATTTCCTGATTGCAGCACATGGTATTTCGTTGCTCTAAAACATTTTGAGAAGGGAATGCAAATTGATAAATTGGCCAATTTAGGGTGTCTTCACTTGTTTGGCAGGCGGCTCTTTTCTGTAATAAGATTTCTTGATGTATCCCGGCCTACAGGTTTGTTTCCCCTTCTTGATGTGTGTTTTTCTTTTTACCTAATTTCTTTGGATTTTTTTTTTATTTTTTATTTTTTATTTTTATTTTTGCAGCTTATCTTGCAAGTTCTTACCTTTTAGGTTTTATTTTACAGAGATTTGGTCCTGTGTCCACCTCGTCTTTTTCTTGTATTTTCTTTTTCAAGAAGGGTAAGTATGTGTTTGGGTTAATATTTGAATATTGGGTTGCAAGTGTGGGAAGCCCAGAGATGTCAATTAACAAAAGACTTGCCCGAAGCCTAGCACCAAGCCCAGAGACAAATTTGCGCTTTCCCATTAATGCATAGACCATGTGTCTATGGTTTAAATGTCAAGTGATGGAGACTAACAATCAACCAAAAAGCACTTTACAGTGGCAATACAAGTAAACTGCTGATGACTCACTACCCTCCAGGTGCTTTCGAGCAAGAGCAAAGATAGTGCAATCAGGCTAATTTGCCTATAAAAGGAGGAAGAAGCCCCAGAGATAAGAACACTCAACCAATCAAACAAACAAACATACAAACTTTGCTCTAAAGCCAGATTTGCAACTCAAAGCTATAATCAGCCCAAATCTTAGTTCTTTTCAGGATATTTCTCTATAAAAGTTATCTTTTGTCTTGTTTAGAAGCTCTGCTATCACCCTTAGTGGCGTAGTATCGATTCCCTTGTGTAAACTTGTTTACCATCCACCCTTTTTTAGCGTAGAAACCTCTGTAAATCCAAAGAGAAGTGACTGCAAGAAGTTTAACCTTGCCAGACAAGGTCAAATCTTGCTTGAAGCTCTTTGTTTGCTTTCTAACTTTGTAGATCTATTACTTAATGCATTCTCCAGTATGTATTCAAGTTATATCTGCCTATTTTCCTACTTTAAAAGTCTCATTTGTATCCGGATCTGGTCAGTCTAATGGATATGCTTCCATTTAAAACCAATCAAGAACCAAACAAATGACTTAAGGGATATGGACTCCCTTCATTCGAACATACAAGACTATGAACTGAAAGTCCTTGTTCGCAAGGCAAGAAAAAGAACTTAATGTGGCCTTAACCCATCCACGATAATCTTTTGATAACAAGAAGTCCGAGTAACTTGGGGCGCAAGTAATCGACCGAAACACTCTTGTTCAACATTTGCTATACTGAGATAGCAGTGACACGCCTAGCACTTGGTTAGTTTTGATTGTGAGCCTCAAGGCCAACACTTAAGGCCCCACAGAGGCACCATTCAGAACTAACTTTGTCTTCTTCTTGTAGCACACCAGCAAGCAAGAGCCCGGCTATACATCCAAAGTGCCAAATCCCTTGGGGAGCTGTGCTGAGGACCAAGGACCCCTCTTCGGAGAAATCTTCGTCCGAACAATATGTCCCTCATCTTTTCTTGTATTTTGTTTTTCTTGTTTTATGAGAGGAAAATTTTTGTCTCTCCTGACTCGATGTAACTTTTTTTTTTCATATCAATACTTTTCTCTCACACCGTCGAAGTTTTCTTGAAATAAATAAATAAATAGCATCTGAGAGTCTTGGCATCACGTGACAAAAGAAGAC
Organism: Heteromeles arbutifolia; assembly: GCA_024362995.1. Lineage (NCBI taxonomy): Eukaryota > Viridiplantae > Streptophyta > Magnoliopsida > Rosales > Rosaceae > Heteromeles > Heteromeles arbutifolia. The sequence continues at coordinate 24,086,330 of JANCRC010000013.1, read as the reverse complement.
GGTATAAGAAATATTTTTGAACAGAAGTGGGGAGTCCCAGTGCCTTAATTTGGCTGTACAGCTTTCCTTTGGTTTGGCGTTATGAACTGCTTGACCAAGAAAACGAAACTCTAAATAAATAAATAAAATTTAAAATTTAAAAAAATTAAAATTAAAATTAAAAATTAAAGATTAAAAAATTAAAAAAATTAAAAAAGAAAAACCTATTAAGATTTTGTACAAGTGGAAACTAACAGGTCAGTAAACCAGTGGAGGTTCACTATCCTAGTCGTCTCACCTTTTTTTTTTATCTTTTTTTTAGTACAATAATATATTTTATACTAGAAGAAGAGAGAGTTCGGTTAAACCATACAATGGATAACCTAATTTAGTATCGAATTCGCCATCCACGAGATTCGAATCTAAGACCTCTCACTTACAAGTTAAGAGGAATACCACCAGACTGTAGTACTGAATGACTACTCGTCTCACTTAAACATTTAACAATTCTTTGACACAGTATAAGTAAAATGAAAGGGAGTTGGATTCATTTTCCCTGCCCCTTTTCCTTCCCTCTCTCTCCTCCTCTCTTAGTTTTTTTTTTCTTCTCTCTCTACAAAGAAGGTAAAATAAAAGGGGAGGAGTGGGGAGGGGAGGGAATTCAGATCCAAATGAAAAACGTGAGACACAAATGTGTTTTATGTGGTAATATGTGGTCGTCCTCAACGTTTTTACATCCTTCAGCACAACAATAGCGTGGGAAGCATATGTACAAATGCCATATGTACGTCAACCATATATAGGAATCATCGCATACAGTTGGCATGACAATTGAAATCATGTATCTGCTGCAAAAGATATGGAATGGAGCTTCGAGTGCACGTCCGAAATATTTTGTACAGAAATTATTTTCGCATTTCTTTTTGTTATTCAGTTTCACGTAATTGAAGAGACATACATACTAAAATGACTTCGGTTTTATTCTTTTAATTTCTTATTTTTGTCAATGACGAAAAAAAAGGCACGTAAGGTAGAATTTAAAATCCCCTTTAAATTATATAGTATTTCAATGTGGGCATGTGGAAAGTGGCCCTCTAACACAGTGATGGAGATGAATGTTGCTCTTGCACCACGACGTGGGTTCAAACCCCGTTAGTCCCTAATCTAACAAATTTAATTTTTGACAAAAAAAAATAAAATAAATGTGGGCATGTGCTAGCCACACATAACACATTTTAGAAATCCTACGTTAAGAAAACATACTCATACATGTGCTAGCCACACATAACACATTTTAGAAATCCTACATTAAGAAAACATACTCATAAGTAATGCTCACCTAAAGTCTTCATTTTGAGGACATGCGAGGTCCTTTTTAATAAAAAAATTTACATTAATTTAACAGTATATTAACTTATAGAGACAATCATCTTCCACTATGATTCACTCATTCGAGAACGGTTCTCCGCTTTTTTGTAAGCAACGCATGATTCAAATTTTGCAATGTCGTTAGAAAATTTGATTGCCTTTATATGGTTTGTTCTATGCAAAGGTTCTTGTTCGTCAAATTTAAGGTTTCTTTTGTGGCTGGAAAAAAACTCAGAGAGAGATGGAGAGAGGAAGCGCTATGGGGATAGAGATAATAGGATTTTGATTTTGTGACATGAAAAGTCTGTCACCCATGCAAGAAGCTCTGCTGTCGTAAATTTTTCACGCCTTTTTTTTTTTTTTTTTTCTGCCGCTCAAAGGATTTTGATTTAAATGAAACTACAAAAAGCTTTCCTTAAAAAAAAAATTGAAACTACAAAATGCTTTCACGCTTGAACTTCTTTTTCTTATTTTTTTTTTAATATTTTAATTTTGCAAGTTAGGATTTTGATTAGGTATAAGAGATTGTTTAAATTTATGCGATATTCTACCGTTAGTTTAATCTAAAGTCTCTTATTAACAAAGACCTCACATGTCCTTAAAATGAAGATTTTAGGTGAGCATCACTGACATCTTCATTAGGTAGTAGTCAAGATAGTGTCCACATTGTGGACACTTAATGACACGTAATGACACCGTGCAAATTGATATATATATATATATATATATATATATATATATATATATATATATATGGGGCGGATTGGTATAGCACCATAAAAAGCACAAGTTTTAAACTATTAGATTAGTCCACGTGGCCGCCATGTCATCAGTTAACGGAGGTTCTAACGGAAAATTTATCATCCCAGAATTATAACTTTAGGTACCAAACTGAGATGACAAAAACCTGGTGTATGAAATGTTGAAAACCAAGAAACTTCAAGGCAGTAAACTAAGATTAACTCTATTTTCTATTTATGCACTTGTACTCAAATGTTTAGTGGAACTAAGCTAGTTCACTTTCTAAAAGCACTGAATATTCATTAATCTAGGTAGAGTATTTCTAAGAAAGTGAAAAAGATTTGGTGCATCGTTGCTACGAAGTCTCAAATAATCCCAAAAATTCTAGAGCCGACATGTGGATTTTTGTTCAAGAAAGACAAGATTGCCCTCAATAAATCAACTAGCTTCTCAGATACTCCCACGCCCAGCTCACACCCCTGAGGGTCCCAGCAGCTGAATACGACTGTCCACAGCTCACTTGCCCTTGGCAAGGAAAAGTCAAAGCATTAAAGATAAGGATTAATTACCCAAATCCTATCTTTAATACATTCCTAATTGAATATTGACTCCAATCAAGTAAGTAATTGCAATTTAAATAAATTAGGGATAATTACTCTATTATCTCAACATATTATTTCTTATTTAACATCTTGAGAATATTTAGAGAATATTTCTCCATAAAACACTTGGCCAATAGGATGCCACCATGTGTAGGGTAAAACCCTAACACTATGGTCGGCCTTATCCCTATAAATACCCCATTTTCTACCAAATTTTCAGAACTTTTGCTACCCCTAAAATGCCCTAAACACTTTACTCTCTCAAAGAAACTGACTTAGGCATCGGAGATCCATTGGCCTAACCCCCCCCCCCCCCACCTCGTGGGCGAATGAGGCTCAAGTCTTTGATCAAAGGTGTTGATTGTTTTGCAGGTGCATACGTCAACACTGAAGACAGCGAAAATTTGCATCGACAAATTGGTGGTTTCATTGAGAGCTGATTCAAATACTCGAAGAAGCCTGTTACATTGATTTTTTGAATTTTCTGTTACGTTGAATTTCCCACATGTTGTATCAATTAATTTTTCTTAGAAAAATTTATTAATCAATCCCTGGGGAAAGGATACAATGGTAGGCAAGTTGGAAACCACCCCGTACGTGCAAGAATTTGGATCGGGAGTCGAGACGAGGACATAGCCTCATGACGGAGATCTTCGAGGCTCAACACGAAGACAGGAGGAGCCACACCGTCGCGAAGCCATGCCACCACCGCGGCCACCACCTTGCAGCCCACGGCAAGGACCACCGTAGCAACAATAGCCTAAGCCGAGACCCAAACTATTGCTGAAGCGGCCTACCATGCTACAAGGGCACAAGGAAACTACTGGTATGAGGCCTAGCCCACTGCAACAGCAAGCCTTGCTGCACAACAGGCCCAGACTCGAGCCTAGCCAGACAGCCCAATGGGCCCAAGCCCGAGCCACCTAGCCAGCAGGCCACAGCATGGCAACCCAATGGCTAGGAGGGCCGAATCTCGTGCAGGCCCAAGGCGAGCAAGCGCTGGCCTAACGCGCAGCGCATTGCCTGACCACCCGGGGCCCAATCCAATCCAAGGCCATCTCCGGCGATCTAAATTTTGACCACCGGTCCTGCGATCGATTCAACATTATTTTCACCCTACTTTCATTCAGGAATGCCCGCTTTGGGCTCGAGTTTCGTACCTACAGTCAATTACACTTCCACCACACATGGAGATGCCCATTTTTTGAACTCTTCTAATCCAAATGGCGAGCACCACGTACCCTAGCAGGTTGCCAATCTGACAAACGCCCTCGCGTAGTAGACCACCTTGGTGAAACAGCTCCTCAAGCGCATTGAGATGCAGCACACTCTTGACGAGGTGTCCCGAAGCAGAACAAGGGCAGAAGAACGTGACTCATTCCAGCAACGTCACGGCAAAGAACCGCTCAGCCCGTCATGAACCGTACGTTCGGGTAGTGTGCACTAACATTTGGGCCCTTACAAAAATGTTTTCTCTCGCCTAGATGCATAGAAAATCGTTCATTCCTGACTCGGCTCACGAGTTAGTGTACTTTCAAGGTTAGGTCCACACTCCGACGAGCACTCAGGACATTCCAGGAGAAGCATCCACATGAGGTTAAGCCCACAAGGAGATCCTTCTACGAGGCACCGGAGTAGGCAGGCGTATAACGAGCAGACGAAAGCACGAGAACAATCCAGCTCGAGTTCCACTAGCAGTGCCGAAGAGCAACATGGACCAACAGGTCAACAGTGGGGGCCGCTCGAGGGTTCGCTGCCCCACTAGGCGTAAATCCATGAGGAAGTACAAAGGCTCGTAGTGGAGCAGCTACACGGATTCCAGCGCATTGACACTACCGACGATGTTTTTCGTAGAGACGTGGCCAACCTGAGCAGGTCATTTTTTACAGATGAGATTGAGCTGATGGAGCCACCGCAGAAGTTCAACCAGCCACATTTCACCTTGTTCAAAGGAGATGAAATCCAGATAGACACTTGATGCACTACCGAAGCGCCATGACCCTCTACGCCAACAATGACACTCTCATGTGCAAGATCTTTGCCACGACGTTCCAAAGCGAGGCGTAAGACTGGTTCCACACTCTACCGCCACGTTCAATCTGAAACTTCAACAAACTTTCCTTGGTTTTCACTAAGGAATATTCGTCCTACCCTTGATCAAAAATAAATTCGACCACCTCTTCAACATGAAGGAGTCACTTCGCACATACGTCAAGAGGTTCAAGGCGGAGAAGGAGAAGATCATCGGATGCAATGACAGCATCATATGCTCAGCTTTCCGAAAAGGGCTCCCAGCAGATCACCCATTTTTTGGAGAATTAATCATGGGCGACAACTTGACCCTAGCAGACTTATGCTTTGGTATAAAAGCACTCCCTCTGGAATGAGGCTAAGCGCTCCTAGAAGCTGCCTGAGCAGCCGCGCAAAGAAGCAGAGCCAACTCAAAAAAAGGCGAGCAATAAACCCCTCAATGACAAAAATAAACCAACGAGCAGATGCAGGGACTCGTGAAGGAAGGCAAGTGTGACCTGTATGTTTATAGGCCACATGCCCGACCAAGGCGAGAAACAGACGCCAATGTCGAGCCCCCAACCAAGACAATCTGAGTCAACAGAATCTTCGCTGAATTCGAGCATCTGGGGGCCACCAACAACTCCAAAAAGAGGAAGATCCAGCAGATGAGATCAGTTTTTCAGGTTCAAGCCATAGATGTTGCACCTGGACCAATCGTTGGCTTCACTGAGCAAGACGCTGAGGGAGTAAACTTTCCCCACGACGACTTCATGGTGATTTATGTTCAAATGGCCCACGCCATCATTGACAGAATCATGGTGGACAACGGCAGATCAGTCAACATCCTACAACTGTCACTCATCCAAAAAATGGGCCTGGAAAGCACAATCCAACGTAAAGCAGAGGTCTTGACTGGATTCAACAGACTCACCTTAACTGTCATTGGCACTATTACACTCGACGTAACTAGTGCACTGATTATCTCATCGTAGACCTTCATGATTGTCAACGACCCATCTCTCTATAATGGGATATTGGGCCGACCCTGGCTAGAAAATGTTAAAGCAGTGACCTCAATCAAGTACTAGAAAATCTGATTTCGCATCCTGGGATAAGCAGTCAGAGTGATCAAAGGCGACCAGGCCATGTCTCGGAGATATATTGTATAAGTTCTGAAGGAGTCAAAGAAGAAGTCTTTCGCCCCAGCACTAGCAGTTGAAGTGTAGAAAGATTATTCTACCTCCACCAAATAGCAATTACAGCAGGCAGGTCAGGAAGATGGCGTCAAGGTTGACAATGCCCTGGCAGATGAATCAGGATAGAAATCTGAAGAAGACGCCGAGCATATCTTCCTTAACCCTAAGCAGTGGTTAGACTACGCCGAACACACATCTAAGGAAGAACAGAGTAATCCTGGACATGAAGTCTCCTACAACTCTGAAGAAGATCCAAAGTTTGACTGGACGAGCAGCCGTACTCAATGTTCCCTCTTGCGATTCATCAACCAATGCAAGCCCTTTTTCAAGGTAATAAAAAAGGAGTAGAATGACAAATAGGACGACAAGTGCAAGAAACCATTTCAAAACCTAAAACAGTACCTGACATCACCTCCACTACTATCCTAGCTGTAAATAGCGAAGAACCTGTACATCTATATGGCAGTATTAGAAGTAGCAGTGAGCTCTGCCCTCATACGAGAAAAGCTGGAGGCCCAACTGCCTGTATTCTATACATCCAAAGCTCTCGTCGATGCGGAAACCAGATACCCGAAGATTGAAAAGTTAATTTTAGCGCTAGTTGTTGCAGATTGGAAGCTCAAACCCTACTTTCAAGGGCATCCGGTCATTGTCATGACCCAATACCTACTACGATCAGTTTTGCATAGTCTAGACGCTTCTCAACGAGTGATGAAGCGGGCGTTGGAACTTGGTCAATACGACCTAGCATACTAACCTCGCATGACAATAAAGGCCCATGCATTGGTGGACTTCGTAGCAAAATTCACCCCAAGCCTGAATGATGCAGCAACTCAGCCCGAAAGAGCTCCTGAGGCAGCTGAGCACACCGTAGCCGTACCAGCCCCACCTACAGGAGATTTTTGGTGTTTGTAAGTTAACAAATCATCCAACTACCAAGGATCGAGAGCAGGCCTAGTTCTCAATACCCTAGACGGTTCGATGCTTGAGTAGGCGATCACTATAAGCTTCAACACGTCAAATAACAAAGCAAAATATAGACCCCTACTAGCAGGTCTCCGATTGGCAAAGAACCTGCCGGTGAAGAAGCTCGCGATCTATACCTATTTCCAGCTGATCACCAACCAAACCTCAGGGAAGTATGCACCAAAGTATCCAAAGATGGCCCGATACCTCGGGAAGGTACTAGAGCAGCTAGCGATGTTCTAGGCGTACATACTCACTCAGGTTCCATGAGCAGAAAATGCCCACGTAGACGCACTAGTAGGCCTAGGCTCTACCATAAACCATCAACTCAAATGCTTCATCCCAGTTGAGTACCTGAAGAAGCTGAGCATAAATAAGGAACTAGCAGTCGAGGTGGTGCAGATCAACATAACCCCGAGTTGGCAAGATCCTATCATCAACTACATAGTCAAAAGAACGCTCACCGTAGACAGACTGGAGTTGAGAAAGCTCCAGATGAAGGTAGCATGCTACTATATGTGGAACAGCATGCTCGTTCGTAGATTTTTCTCAAGACCACATCTCTGCTGCCTATTGCCTCCCGACGACCTAAAGATTCTTAGCTCAATCCACGAAGGCATCTATGGAAACCACTTTAAAGGTCGCTCTCTGGCTCAAAAAGCTCTTAACGCTGGTTATTACTGACCAACCATGCATCAAGATGCCAATGAGTATGTACAAATGTGCGATAGTTGCCAGTGCTTCAAGCCCGTGCATACACTACCTGTTAGCGAACTCCACCCGTAGATGAACACTTGGCCATTCATGCAGTGGACGATTGACCTGGTAGGACAAATACTGCCTACCACTAAGGGCAGAGGCATGATAATTGTAGCGATCGACTACTTCATCAAATGGGTCAAAGCCGAACACATGACTAAAACTACCCAGATGGATATAGAGTGCTTCATATGGAAGAACATCATCTTCCACTTTGGCATCCTGTATTTCATCGTCACTGACAATGGTCTGTAGTTCATGGGCAAAGACTTGGTAGAGTTCTTCAAAAAATATGACATCAAACAGCACATGTCCACACCCCGGTATCCGTAGGGCAATGGGCAGGCCAAGGCGTCCAATAAGACCATCCTCGATTACCTCAAGAAGTCCCTCTCAGACAAGAAGGCCAAGTGGCCAGACGAGCTCCCCGGTGTTCTATGGGCATATCGAACCACCAAGAGACAAGCAACCGGCGAAACTTCATTCTCCCTAGCATATGGCTCTTAGGCGTTCATTCCTCCCAACGTCATGGGGCCAAGCTTCAGCATTGTATTGCCAAATCTCGAGTAGAACGAGAATGAGATGGCCATAAACTTAGACCTGGCAGAGGAAGAGCGCGAGAAGATTATTACCCACATTACGGCCTATCAGCAGCGGCTCTTTTCTAGCTGCTACAAGAGGGCAAAAATTCAGCAGTTCTAGCAAGGAGACTTAGTCATCGGAAAACCCTTCATCACCACATATCATGAAGGCTCCAAAAGCATGGCTCCTATCTGGGAAGGTCCGTACAGAATCAGCCACCCTCACCACCATGAATGACAAAGAAATCGACAAGCAGTGGAATGCCTACAACCTGAGAAAGTATTACGTGTGACCTCTAATCGTTCCTTGGATCCTGATCAAAACGAATAAAGTTCGAAGACTCAAGCAGTTCGTCGAACAAGACCTCGCATACCGAGGATTATCAGTTGATATGCCATTACTGCCTACCAGCAAAGTTAATAAATTTCTCCATTTTCAATGAAAATTGAAAGAATTATTCACAAGCCTAGGCTGAATGCATAAACAAACTGACCAACCTTGTGACAAGCAGAAGACGCCCCTGCCATTGCAGACATGGCGTGTGCTCTCTAATTAGGAGAGGGTAAACTAATCCAGAATGTCCAGACGTGGATGGGTGGTATGACTGCTTAGTTTCCCCTGTATATAGCGCCTACTTGAGCCGGACAACTCCCAGAATTAGCCAAGCACTTGTCCGGCCGCCCGCTCTATAGGTTAAAAATTTCGCAATACGCCCTTGGAGGGCTAAAGCTCGTGAAGCCATTCGAAGTCGAGATTCATAATTATAGTAGTTATGCGAACTCGCCTGCTTCTTATGGAGGCAACGAGTTTGGCCACCACCTCTATAAGTTAGAAATCTCGCATTTCTTCCTCTTGTAGGTAAAGCTTTATTGAGGCAGGTCACCCAGCGAACCATCCTAGGATAAAGTTTTGCAAAAAACATGGCGAAATAGAAGAAAGAAGCAAAGCAAGGAAAGCTGTTTTTTAAATTTTTACCAAATTGATAAACTCGCTCGAATGCCAGCAAAGTTCAAATAAAGTATAACAGAAAGGCAAAGAAGAAAATTCCTAAGTCTAAGCAAAAAGACTACTCCTTGGCAGCCTGCGTGACCACTGGTTCCTCGACTGCCACGCCTTTAGCAACCACACTGCTCCTACCAGCGAAAGCTTCCATCAACTCATCCTCAGCCACCCTTGCCTGAACTGCCTGACCCTCAGTTGCTCCACCAAAGACAGCCTCAAACGAGATATCAAGCAGATCAACTGGAGAAATGAAGAAAGTCTCGAAGTACTTCTTGGAAAACTCATAATTCGACAGCCTACCCTGAAGATGGTCTACATAGCCAAGCTTGTAGAAATCAGTCTGACAAGAAACAAGAGCCACTTCGTGACCAGCTTTCTCATTCTTCAATTGCACATTCTCCTCAACAAGCCTAGTGTGAGCACCCTGCAGCTTATCTTGTTTCTTTCTCAGGTTCTTGCTAGCAGATAGTACACCTTCCAGATAAATTTCCTTGGACTTAAGCCACTGGCAACTTCCTTGAGACGAGACATTTTAGCATGCATGAAGACAAGTTCCTCGTCATTGGCCAAACAAGCAGATCGTAACTCCGAATTGACATATTCAAGCCACTGACTTCCTTCTTTACAGCTTCCAACATCGCCTGAGTCGCACTAAGCTTAGTCCTCAAATGGGTGACCTACTAATGAGCGATCTCCAGCTGCATAGAAGTTGGGGTAGAGACATCAGACCCCTTCAAAATGGTGAGTTCAGATTCAAGCTTCTCAATCTTTTCAGCAGCCGAGCGAACCTAAGCCACCAACGCCACTTTGACCTCCTTAAAACACTTGACAACATCTTGATTAACTTGCATAGACTCAGCTGCCAGGATCAAAGTCTTATACATTGTAGCAATCAAGGAAGACCTCATCGAGTAAGCAGGACGCTTCATAAATGAGTATGAGAGAATGATAACTTTCCCGACACTATCAACGAACTTGGCGTACCCATCGACGTCCTCAACCAGGTCAGCCTTCAGCATCGCACAAACCTCGGGAAACTTACTAGCCTTAGACTCGATGGAACTCTCACAACTGTCCATGCGAGCAGACTTTCCCTTCTCAGCAGACGAGTCAGTCACGGCAGATGGAGGAACAGGTCTAGATGCCACCATAGCAGCAGAATCCACATTTTCGCTCATCATAGTAGCGAGCATCTCAGAAGCCGAACCAAACTTAGTTCCCGAGAGACGCTACGATACAAACCCTAACACTGGAGGCACCATCGAACCCTTCTGTTAGGCACGTCTCTCAGCAATGGATGTGGTCACCTTCGAAGCAGCAGGTTTTACAGGCTCACGCTCAACAGACTTTTTCATCCTCTTTGGAGAAGTTTAGTCAATGACGAGCTTCTCAGCAGCTGACGAGCCCTCGCAAGCAATAGAAAAAGCCCTTAGCTTCTTCTCAGCTGAAGGCTCACAAGCAGGTGAGGCAGATCTTTTCTTTCCACCCTCGTTGGCAGCAGGCTCTACAGCAGCGATTAGACTAGCAAGTACCTCATGTTTTATCTGCTTTATCTCTTCCTTAGGAGGCAACCCGCCTTTTTCCCGACGAAAAGGACTGAGCAACCAGCGTCATTCATCGTACTCAGTAGGAATCCCCAAAGTGATGTGCACTTTCTTCATATCTGCCGAGGTCTTTGAAGTTGAGCCAAATTTCGAATCTACACAAAGTAAAAAGGATGATCAGTAAACTGAAGTCATGGAGCAGCTCAACAAAAATTCAAGCAGGCCAGGAATGAAGCAGTTCACTTATCATTGATAAAGACAGTCAGAACACACAGCTCAAGAGAAGAGCCAAACTCTCACTCTCCACTAACCTCTAAGGTGTCTCTCGCCCACTCATGATCGCCTATGAATGAAGCATCAAACAGTCTATGGAAAGACCTCAACTACCCCACGTATTCTTTGTGGCCAATTTTGAAGAAGTACCGGAACTCATTTATGGTCCAGCCAAGATCAAAGAACCTTCTCAAGTTTGAGAACCGCACCATCGCACTAATTGCATTCGGGGAACACCGAGCAGGCACATATTTCATGGAGCAGATCACCTGTTCGACACAAACCCCTAACAGAAGTAGATCCCAACACGAAGTAGAACGGATGAAATTTGATAGCTCTCTTCTTAACAGTGGCAACCTCGCCGTAAGGCTCATGGCCGCTATCATCATTCATCCGTTCAACACAAACCCCTGACGGAATCGCGTGCTTGTATGCCTTAAGAAAATCCCGAAACAGCTCATCGGAGTTCTTGACATGCACAGCCTTGAAGTAGCCCACCTTGCCGGAAGAACCACCTTGATAGTACAAAGGTGGAGGATATTAATCAATTTTTGCAATCAGAGGAAGACATCTCAAAATATTTGCAAAAAGTACGAAGGAAAATATATAGAAGGCAGCTTAAAAAAAAAAAAAAGAAAAAAAAAAAAGAAAACTGGGGATCGCATAGCCCAGCGCCAGGCCTCACGGCCCAGCTCGCAACCCTCACTTTCTCTCCTACACGTAGCCCGCACTGCTGAGCCCAACATGGAAAGAAGCTCGTGCCTCCCTCCTCTCTTCCTCGCGCGCCAAGCAGCCCAGGCAGGCCTGGTGGCCTTGCGGCCCAGTCCAATAGAGGGGGCAAGTGCCCCACGCCTTTCACGGTGCACAGCAGCCTTGTGTCACCCACGTCCTCGGCCCCTCCCAAGCCAATTTTTCAAGTCCCAAGACTACCAAAAAATTCAACAAGAAGAAACTTCAAATTTTTCTTACCTTGGTGCGGCACAAAGAAGAACAACAACAACGGGAGACGACTCTTTGTAAGGGCAAGGGAAGAAGAAAGCTAGATGAGGGGGAAGAAAAATTTCCTCTGGCTTCTCTTCCTTATTAGAATGATGATTGTTCTCCAAATTTATTTAATCCACTGCTTAAGGCGGAATTAAATAGGTATTGGGGGCAATTGGTTTCCTTTCCTAGAAGAAGTGTATCTCAAAATCAAGAAAGAAAATCAAGTTCAAATTGGGAAACAACTTTAAAAGCCAAGTAGCTAGGGATTTCTACACCTACTATCATTTTCCTGCGTGCAGCCCAGTGGGTGTGGGGCCATTTGTGGAGCCTAAAATAATACCAAAAATTCTAGAGGCGACACGTGAACTTTTGCTCAAGAAAGACAAGATTGCCCTCAATAAATGAGCTGGCTTCTCGGATACTCCCACACGCATTTCACACCCCTGAGGGTCCCAGCAGCTAAATATGACTGTCCACAACTCACCTGTCCTTGGCAAGGAAAAGTCAAAGCATTAAAGATAAGGATTAATTACCCAAATCCTATATTTAATACATTCCCAATTGAAGATTGACTCCAATCAAGTAAGTAATCGGAATTTAAATAAATTAGGGATAATTACTCTATTATCTCAAGATATTATTTCCTATTTAACATCTTGAGAATATTTCTCCATAAAACACTTCGCTAATAGGATGCCACCACGTGCAGGGTAAAACCTTAACACTATGGTTGGCCCTATCCCTATAAATACCCTATATTCTACCAAATTTTCAGAGCTTTTGCCACCCCTAAAAAGCTCTAAACACTTTACTCTCTCAGAGAAACTGACTTAGGCATCAGAGATCCATTGGCCTAACCCCCTACCCCCAACCTCGTGGGCGCGTGAGGCTTAGGTTTTTTATCAAAGCTGTTGATTGTTTTGCAGGTACATTTACGTCAAGACTAAAGACGACGAAAATTTGCATTGACAGTTGCTTTTAAATTATCTCAAATTATTAGGTTAAAATTTAAAATTTAAGTTTTAAACTAACAAAATTCTTCTCTAATCGTTGGACCTAAAATAAGTTTTGGGTTCAAACTCAAATTGTAGGCAAATTTAACCTAGACTTCCAGCCAAGGTTAAAACGCCGGCCCACCTTATGCTTGTGGACACGCCCATAAAAAGGGAGACCGACGCAAGGTAATGCGCCTAACGAGCCAAAGCTGATAGGAAGTGGGGCGCGCCCTTGACAAGACTGTCAGCCACCTAAAACAAACCCTACGACTCTTTTTCGATTTGACGGTTTTAAATAATGGACAGTTGGTTGATCCAACGGTCTAGACTCAAAACTATTTAATTTTTTATTTTTATATAAATTATATTTAATGGAAGGGATCGAATATTGACATACCCCGATCCGAAATGTCCACCTGGGCACCTGAATCGCGATGTGTCGGCCGACACCTGGAAGTGACGAAGCCATAAAGTGTAGTGATGTGGAAAATGTGAATAAATTAAAACCTAAAAGTGACTAATTTAGAGTGCGCATGTGAGCGGGATTGAACCCATATCACACAAGTCATGTCAGAGCATAGATAAATTGTAGTAAAAGAAGAGTAAGGACATTTATACTGAAAGGAGAAGTCTCCTACATGACAGCTTTTACCAACAATCCTCGCCGTCACGAAACCTCTTCCACTAAAATTCTGGAGGGGAGAAAAATAAGTGTGAGTGGGCTTGAAAAATAAAGTTTTGTAAAACCTTTTCGAAAAGTGTAACGCCTCGCTGTAAAACAAGTGTATGGTTTCCCAAAAATATTATAATAATAGTATGTAATAGGTACCCTGCATCACAAGTGGGCTACATGATGTAGGCACAACAACAAGATATCACAACATCAAATCTCAATTCATTATTATAAGAAATCAATCCGCATTAATTTATGTAGGCACACAAGTCCACTGCAGAGATATTCCAACGGTAGAACATGCTGGGTGTAGGTTGTACATTCTAGTACTACATCACGTGAGCTGGGCTAGTCGCATCACTTACGAGTCCAAAACATCACACAAAAGGACATGCTGGCACCTAACTCTGGATCCAAAGCGAATGTAAACGGTGCATGTGAACTACACGTGAAGCTAGTCGTTGGCCTAGGATAGTACAAGTAACTAAGAGACACCATGCAAACATGTAATAATGAGAAAATAAAATGCAAGGATGTCATGCCACAAGTTTATGCTCACATATAATATTACAAACTTAAAAGTGTACGAAAAGTCTATTTGTAAAGCTAAACATGGCATGTCACATCATAATATATAAAAGCAGTTGTTGAGAAAAGCACATACATATATATATATATATATATATATATATATATATATATATGTATGTATGTATGTAAAAACAAAAGACCCACTCACAGGTACTTGTGATGTCACATCCTTTTGAGCTAAGAAAGTCGGAGTCTTTGATAGTAATCGCACCTAAGCATAATAATATGACCCATTAGTAAAACTCAACTTAAACAATCAAATTTGAGAAAATGGAGTGCAGATTTGGAATCAGAGCGTCGAAATACGCTAAGAGGGGTCCCGAGCAAATTTTGTAAAAAGTCGACGAAAAGTCAACAGTCAACCCTAAAAGTTAACCAAGACGCCCCGGTGGTCAACTGTGTTAAAACTTCATAAGTTTCCTAAATGGATGTCAAAAATGACTCGGGACGTCGAAATTAGCCTAAGAGGGCTTCTAAGAAAATTTCGTAAAAGTCAACATAAGGAATATTTTAAAGAATATTCTAGGTCCATTTTGGAATTGGGCCGAGCCGAATCCCGAGTTCGGATCCGGATCCCGAGTTCATATCCGGATCCGAGTCACGGATCTTTTTTTTTTCTCTCAAGTCAGGTCGACTCGGTCCCCATCGTAGGTCCGGTCACTGGTTTCTGGGCTGCTTTGGCCGGGATAAATTCTCGAGTTCCGAATGAGCTCGATCCTCAACCATTTCACTCCAAAATTAAACCAAAATAAAGATGAAAAGATGAGGGAGTCGAATGTACCTTACCCACATAAAATAGGTGGCCGAAGAGGCCTGAGAATCGCCTTTAAAAATCACGGATATCGCCGGAAAACCGAGGGAGGTCTCCCCGAGTTGATTTATGCACTGGATCATCACCAAAACATGCATACAACTAAAAAATCGAATCAAAATGTAAAAGAGGAAGAGAACACAGGTATTTCGAGTCTTACCTTGCTGGAAAAATTTGAGAAGTCGCCGGATTCTGGAAAAATGTACCGACAACATGCATGTATTTTCCTTAGTGATTTCCAGCTAAAAAAAACCACATGCATGAAGATAGTTATTACCTAGGAAAATATTTGAACTGAACCCAAGCTCTAGAGCTCACAAACTCGTCAGAGTTTGCATGGAAAAGGTGACCGAAATTTTGGGAAAAATATAGAGCAATTGTAGGGTGTTAAACCTCTAGTTTCGAACTGGAAAACACCACAAATCTTGTCCCAAACAACATTAAAACATAATGACCAAGATTTGCATAAAGAACCTCACTTGGGTTCGAGTTTCAGAGCTTGGAGCTCTCGGCTTCAATGGTGGTTTACACCATGATGGTCCGATGACGCATGCAAAAACATCTTTAGGTTCCTCTCATCTTAGAGATCAAGATTTCAAAGTTTTTGGGTTTGATTTGTTGAAATTTGAAGAAAGGAAAGGGATGAAAGCTCACAGAGCTCTAGAGAGAGAGAGAGTTTCGAAAGTTAGAGAGAGAGAGAGTATGTTCAGAAAAATGAAGAGGGAAAGTTGAGTAGGTAGAGAGAGAAAGAGAGAGAGAGAGTATTTTTTTTTTAAAAAGAAATAAAAGAATGATGTCTAATGGATATGTGTTGACAAGAGTGCGTTTTAAAACCCCAAAATAATTATTTGTTTAATACAAAACCGGCCCAAACAGTGATGGACACTGCACGAGGTCAGTTTTAAGGATTTGAATTGGGAAGTCTTATTGGCACTCCAAAAATCTCATTCTACACTCCTCACAAGTGTATTTTTCTTTCCAAATATGGAAAGTTTGGAGTGTACAATGAGATTTTTGGAGTGCTAATAACAATTCCCTTTGAATTTATCTCAGGTAAATTTACATTGTTTCGAACATAACTTCTTCTTTATAACTCCGAATTGAGTTCTGTCTGGGGCCACGTGTTCGTAAAAATGAGTATTACTCGAAAATAGTAGAATAAGACTGGAAAAGTGAAAGGAAAAATTGAGGTCCACGTGGAAGGCCTACGTGGCATCTCAAGGGCATTTTGATAATTTCACTACTACTGAGAATAAAATACAATAAATCTTGGGATGGGATGTCACAAATATGATCAAATCTAAAGGTTAAAAAAGATCTAAGGCTGAAAATGCAGCTAAAACAATAAAAAAATTATTTAAATCAAAAGTCACACAAAAACTCTATTAATACAAATTTCGTGGGTCGTTTAGTGAATTTTCAGATTTTATCGAAATCTAATAAGTATTTAAGTTAAAATTTTTATAAAACTAAATTATGATAATCTACATAAATTTTATTAAAAAAAAGAGTTACTGAAAAAAAAATATAGTCTATATTCATTATTTAATAATCTCAGACTAAAATTTTAACCCATAACCATTAGATCATAAAACTGTTTCTGGATTAAAATCTAAATTTTCTGGATTAAAAATTTTAGGTTTTAACCCAAGGTTGGAGATGGTCTTAGAGTTCTAAAAGTTCTATTGTGCTTCAGAGTATTCTATATTCTGCATTTTTTACACGTCATGTTCCTACTATAAGTACAGGTAGGGCATGATCTACTGGAGTAGGATTCTCTTCCCTTTTTCTCCCTTCTCATTCCCTCCCCTCCTATTTGAACGTCCAAGATTAAACCACGTCAATATCTTATATTAATATTTTTATAGAGAAAAAAGGCAAAATAAAAAGTATAAGAAGAAGTGTGATAAAAACAAGTATAAGAAGACGGGAGGAAAAGAGAGAAGTATACGAGGAGAGATAATCATACTTTCAATCTATCGTATCTAAGTGGGACTGTGCATTCTTAACAGTAAGAAAGAACTGGAGAAATGAATAATTGCAGAGGTAAGAAATCTAGAGAGTGAGAGAAAGCTTAGTGAAGAAGAAAGTGTTTCTTTGTATTTGCTTCAATTCAATCGTATCGTACAAATGATCTTAATTCTTACACTTATACTCTGTAACTGTCTTGCTTACACAGTAAGCTATTATAGCTAATATAACCGACTTTAGCTAAAACAAATGCTGACATGTCATCCTTATCTCTAACCAATCCTATCAGCTATAACATGGCACATGCCATGTAATCCAACATCCCCCCTCAATCTCAACTAGGGAATCCTAGCTTGAGATTGGAACAATGTCGAACAAATGAAAGGCTATCCCTTTGTCAAGACATCAGCAGTCTATTCATCAATGGGTAGATACTTAACAAACAAATCTCCTTTATGAACTCTTTCCCGGACAAAATCGTAATCGGTATTGAGATGCTTAATCCTTGAATGATAAACTAGGTTTGCACTGAGAGCAATTGCAGACATATTGTCACAGTAAATGATTGGAGGAGTAGGTAAAAAACACACCCAAATCCCTTAAAATTAACCGTATCCAAGCAACATCAGCAATGGTATGTTCTAAAGCTTTATATTATACCTCAGTTGAACTCCGCGAAACTGAAACATGTTTCTTTGATTGCCAATAAATTGAATTGTTGCCGAAATACACCACATAACTTGTAACAGACCTTCGAGTGTTTAAATTCGCAGCCCAATCTGAATAAAAGAATGTAGTAAGTTGAATTGGTGTATTAGAGGAATAGGTGACTCCACACTTCACAGTACCTTGAAGATATCTCAAAATTCTCTTTACATAAGCAAAATCCACATTAGTAGGAGACGACATGAACTGACATACATTATTCACTACAAAAGCTATATCTGGCCATGTGAAAGTTAAGTATTGAAGAGATCCAACTAGACTTTTGTACAAAGTGGCATCTGACAATGGTTTTCCTTCATTGACCAAAAGCTAACTATGGGGTTTACAAGGAGTGTTAGCAGGTTTACATGATTCCATACCTGCCTTGTGAATCAAATCCTTGACATACTTGGATTGGTTAACAAAAATATCCCCATTATCTTGATATTGGATCTGTAATCCAAGAAAATATGTAAGTATTCCCATGTCTTTGAGATCACAGTAGCTAAATCATGAATAACTTGGTGAACTTTATTTGAATTTGAAAGTTGAGGTTCCATCATACAACCAATTGGCAATATGGGGAGTAGCCCAACCTTTTATAAGCGCATGCAAGGTCCCTCCTCCCATCAATGTGGGACTCATTCTCAACACGCCCCCTCATGTGTGGCGAATTTTTTAGCCTAACACGTGGATCAACAAAACAGGGTGACATGGAGCACATGTGGCAATTTAGCTTCACACATGAGACAACCTGCTCTGATACCATCTTAACAATAAGAAAAAACTGGATAAATGAATAATTGCAGAGGTAACAAATATAGGGAAAGAGAAAGCTTAGTGAAGAAGAAAGTGTTTCTTTGTATTTGCTTCAATTCAATCGTATCGTACAAATGATCTTAATTCTTCCACTTATACTCTATAACTGTCTTGCTTACACAGTAAACTACCATAGCTTATATAACTGACTTTAGCTAAAACAAATGCTAACATGTCATCCTTATCTCTAACCAATCCTATCACCTATAACATGGCACATGACATGGTACATGCCATGTAATCCAACATGCATCCTTCGGTCAGCTTCGTAAAAGAAAATAAATATGGCACATGAAGAAGTGAATAGGGTTACAGGGCAGCATATGTTTCTTCTGCAGTTTGTGGGCACAGTGGCAATCTTCACATGCAGCCACACATTTCACACATTTCACACGTCCCAGATCACAAAAGAGATAGGATCGCGCATATCAAGGCATCCCTCGTGGGGTATCCTTTGTGCTGTGACATGTGTGACGGTGCATGTCTCATCGACCTCGTGGACAATTAAATGATTCTCTAGTTTTCAACCTCACTTGTAATATACATTGTAGTCTGACAATTTTTTATCTAATTTGTTAACACGATACGTAAATGATATGATAATAATATATTTTAAATTAACATGATAATTAATTGGATTGTTATCGGATCACACGATAAGAACCCATTAATAACGAGTTCTTAATAGATTTACATGAGGGTGACACACAAGTAACACGTTTGGATACGTTAAGAAAAAAGTTATTTTGATTATTTTAATTTTTTTAAACTACGTAAAAACTAACTATAAAATTCAATAGCCATAGTGTATATGTATATATTATAAATTTAATAGATATTATTGTATTATTGTTCTATATAAATTTTAAAATTTGAGTTTTATTTATTTATATATTTTTAAAGTATACAATAGGCAAAGAATGAGATTAAAAAATTATAACACACATTAAAAATAAAAATATCGAGTAATTTTAAAAATACCAAACGCATCCAAAAAATTATAATAATTAATTTACAAGTGCAAAAATTGTGATTGCAAACGCTCGTGATCGCATCCTCTACTCTTTGAGGATGGGTCTATCGTCCTCTGAATTTTGAAACCCATACAAACCCTCATGAAACGCAACTCTCTTAATTTCACATATCCTTGAACATTGGTATTCTGTAGTAATGTATTAATGTTTTTTCATGAGGCTCTTATTTTGGAGTGTGTAATACTTGAAAGACAAATGTTTTATTTATTTATTTTTGAAGTAATAGTTATGTGACAATATGGTATGCATACACTAACTTAGCATTATGTTCTCCATTATTTTTGGGTCAAATTATGTTTTTTATTTTCATTATTTATTAAATTAAATATATTTTCTTTAACTGGTAACGGGTCGAGTCATATTACTTGATAATATTAATGGGTTAATTTCGGGTTAGTCATATTACCCGTTTACTTTAACGAGTGTTACACAACACAACCTATTAAGATATTAGGTATGTCAAAAAAAAGACACGAATAAAAAAAACGACACAAATGACAAATCTAATTGTTAGCATGATTTTTAAACCACATGTTGTTTGATATTTACCATAAAAACCTATCACATACATCTTAATTAATGGTTAGACAAAAAAGAGAGTATAGTTTAATGTATTTGGAGATAATCACATGAAGTTATTATATTTAAACTGTAATATATATTTATTTTTATTAATATATTTAAAAAGTCTGACACGTTAATTATGTTCTCCACTCACATTATAACGTCTTAAATGATATACTCGACCTTGTGGTGCGGCTTTCTTCATCGTTTCTCATATTTCACATCGGGACTAATAGATAAATCCTAACCATCCCATGCATTGTAGGCTCCACATGCATTAAGTACGGAAGCTGCCGGCCTGCCACGTTCATTAGGATGGCACTTGGCGACCTTTTCACCACTATAAAACTGCAGGCAAGAAGGAAAGGTCTCATAGCCAAAAGCATCCCAATTTTCTCAGATTTGTTTTTTATTAGAGAGAGTTAAGAGAGACAGAAAAGGAGAGAAAAATGGGTTTAACTAAGCCACATGCAGTTTTCATACCATTTCCAGCACAAGGTCACATAAACCCCATGCAGCAATTAGCTAAACTCCTCCACTACAAAGGCTTTCACATAACATTTGTCAACACAGAAGTCACTCACAAGCGCCTCATTAATTCCCTAGGTGCCAACTCCCTCGACGGCCTTCCCACCTTCCGATTCGAGACCATTCCTGACGGCCTCCCGGCAAGTCATCCCCGGGACGTGCCATCACTCTGCGTTTCCACTAACAAAACCGGATTGGCGCCATTTAGAGAGCTTTTGAAAAAGCTCAACTCTTCACCCAATTCACCACCTGTGACTTGTATAATTGCTGATGGTGTCATGACCTTCACTCTTGATGCTGCCCATGAATTGGGAATTCCTGAAGTGCTTTTCTGGACAACAAGTGCTTGTGGCTTCTTGGCCTACGCTCAGTATCACCGTCTCATTGAAGAGGGTCTCACCCCTCTTAAAGGTATACTACTACTCAAATCAATCTGACGTTGCAATAAGTTTCATGTTTTCGTTGAAAACTACAAACTAAAAGCTGAAATGATTATCAAATGGTGACAATATTTTTCAAATAGAATGTTAACTCATCAGTGATATTTCTTGATTTGACCTTGCAGATGAAAGTCATTTCACAAACGGATATTTAGATACAGTGGTAGATTGGTTGCCGGGCATGAAAGATATCCGTTTGAAGGACATTCCGAGCTTCATTAGAACCACAGACCCAAATGATGTCATGTTGGAGTTTATGGTGGGTGAGACAGAACGGACCAAAAAAGCTTCAGCTGTGGTTTTGAACACATTTAAGTCTTTTGAGCAGGAAGCTTTGGATGCAATTTCTAGTTTGTTTCCACCAACTTACTCCGTCGGACCCCTAAACCTACTATTCAGTCAGATTCCGGCAGACAACGAGTTGAAGGCAATTGCGTCGAGCCTATGGACAGAAGACACAGAGTGTCTCGACTGGCTCGACACCAAAGAACCTAACTCAGTGGTTTATGTGAATTTTGGAAGCACCACAGTCATGACAAATGAGCAGCTAGTTGAGTTCTCTTGGGGACTTGCAAATAGCAACAAGACATTTTTGTGGATCATTAGGCCTGGCCTTGTTGCTGGAGACACAGCTGTGGTTCCTCCGGAGTTTTTGGAAGAGACCAAGGGAAGAGGTAAGTTGGCAAGTTGGTGCCCTCAGGAACAAGTTCTGACGCACCCTGCCATCGGAGGGTTTTTGACGCACAGCGGATGGAACTCTACCCTTGAGAGTTTGTGCGGCGGAGTGCCGATGATCTGCTGGCCTTTCTTTGCGGAGCAGCAGACCAACTGTAGGTACGCATGCAAACACTGGGGAATAGGCATTGAGATAGAGGATGAGGTGAAAAGAGATTACATTGAAGGTCTCGTGAGAAGATTGATGGAGGGAAAAGAGCGCAAAGAGATGAGGAAGAACGCGTTGGGATGGAAGAAGAAGATAGAGGAGGCCACTAGCCCTAAGGGATCATCTGTTTTGGATTTGGACAACCTCATTAACCAGGTCCTAATTGCTCCTTGAAATAAGGATTTGATTAGAATATCCATATATCTTATCTTTTTGTGGTTGAAAACCATATATCTTATCTTTGGTAAAAATAATGTTTGTCATTCTTTTTAACAAATAAAATTTGTGCTTGATCAGCAGTTTCATCACAATGTGGCAATGTAATTGCTGATCAATCTACCTTATAAATAAAGGGGCACTCTATGTTGTATTGCTGGAATTTTTCTGAGGTGATAATGCGGTTCAACATTATTTTTTTTGTTGTAGGCCTATTTTACGGAACTGTATTTAGGATTAGAAAGGGAGAGAGGCCGGCGGTAAAAAAGAGAATCTAGATAGATTTAATTGTGAAGTGTGTGTTGTGTCACCCTGCTTTTATTTATAGTAGTATAAGTTAAATCCTTATCCTGATAGGATTATAACTCTAATAGGATAATATCTACTAATGAGAACATTCAAAGATATCCCTAGATACACTAGGATTTACACAATCACATTCCTATTCTAAATGACTGCAACACTCCTCCTTGAGTGCGGAAATACTCTAACAAAATATCGCATCAAATCTTCAGCAGTTGAGGTAGAATAGTTGATGAAGTCGTAGGCACAACGGGCTAATGCAAATCACAAATTTAAAGAAAGTATGCATTGGTAATAAAACTCACAAAACCTCGGTATGGTAAAACCTAAGGCAGGTGAAAACCCTTAGATTAAGAAAAGTGAGAAGTAAGCATAATGTCTAAAACAAACGTCATATATGACACAAGTAGTGAACTCAACGGAGTACGATCATCCCAGGATGAGTGCCTCATCAAAACCTCGTTAGGTAGCAAATACCCAGTGGGAAAAATGCTCCTAATCGTAGGAAAAATAGTACATAAAGATCCAGTGAGTATGCTTCAGGATGCTCCCCCTGAGTTATACATAACTTCCAAATAAGAGAACTACAAGTAATTCAACTCAGATAATTTACGTAGATCAATTCCTTGGACGAGCTTCTGAAAAGTAGACTTGGGCAATGACTTGGTAAAGAGATCGGCCAGGTTGTCCTGGGAACAAATTTGCTTGACTTCAATGTTCTGATGTTATTGTTGCTGGTGAGAATAAAAGAACTTTGATGCTATGTGCTTGGTGTTGTCTCCCTTAATGTATCCCTTCTTTACCTGTTCGATACATGCTGCATTGTCTTCAAAGATCGTCGTAGGAAGGTCAACGATGGTAGTAAGACCACTAGTGCTTCAAATATGTTTCATGACTACTCTCAACCAAAACCACTCAAGCGAGGCTTTATGCAGGGCGAGGATCTCAGCATGATTCAAAGAAGTCGCAACTAGCGTTTGCTTGGTAGACCTTTAAGATATAGCAGTGTCTCTAATGGTAAAGACATAGCCCGTTTGAGAACGTGCCCAATGTGAGTCAAACAGATAACTAGCATCTGCGTAACCAACGAGGCAAGAATCATCCCGATGATTAGGGCGGCGGCGGCTCATCTCAAGGATTCATGGGTGTTGAATAAGCCCAAATCTGTTGTACCCTTAAGGTAGCGAAAAATGTCTTTAACACCATTCCAGTGTATGGGTGTATGCGCATTGCTGTATCTAGCCAAAAGATTAATAACGAATGAGATGTGAGGTTTAGTGCATTGAGCCAAGTACAATAAAGCATCAATTGCACTTAGATATGGAACTTCGGGCTCCAAAATCTCTTGCTCATCCTCCTTGGGACGGAAAGGATCTTGTTTAGCATCTAGAGTCTGAATGACTATAAGAGTACTCAAAGGCTTCGCTTTATCCTCATTAAAACGTCGCAACACCTTTTGGGTGTAGTTCTATTGATGTACTAAGATTCCATCCGAATAATGCTTAATTTTCAGGTCAAGACAATATCGAGTTTTCCCAAGATCTTTCATCTCAAATTCCGATTTCAAGTGAACAACAATTTCCTCAAGCTCTGCGGGAGTTCCGGTGAGGTTTATGTCGTTGACATAAACTACAATGATCGCAAATCCAGAATGTGACTTTTTTATGAACACGCATGAGCATAGTTCGTTGTTCATAACCCTGACTTGTCAAATATTCACTTAGACGATTATACCACATCTGTCCGAATTGTTTCTATCCATAGAGTGATCTCCTCAATCTAATAGAGAAAGTGTTCCGTGGTATAAAACTATTTGAACCAGTCAATGGAAGTCCTTCTGGAACTTTCATGTAGATTTCCGTATCTAGATCCCTACAGAGATACGATGTTACCATATCTATAAGCTGCATATTCAGTTTTTCAGAAACTATCAAACTGATAAGGTAGCGGAACGTTATGACGTTCATTACGAGGGAATACGTCTTCTCGTAATCAATCCCAGGGCATTGAGAGAAACCTTGCGCTATCTTTCACATATTTAGGGATATTGAGAATCCTCGTTGAATACAAGATCCTTACTTAATCACATTTTACTTTAAGAGTATTGAAAGAAGGCAAATCAAATTACTTAATTATATTCATCTGCAACCATAGGTTTATGTTTGTGTTATGTTTTAGACAAATAATTATTAGAAATCCGTGAAAAATTAAAGCTTTAACCAAAAAAGGTTCAAAATATTCTATTTAGTCTCAAGTGCGAAATGGGTCTTGTGGATGCAAATTTCTTCCTCCTTGTTCTTGGACAAAATTGCACCTACAAAACAAATAACACCTTAGGTCAAGTCCAAGAGCCTCACGCACCCACGATGAATGGCGGGGGCTTTGGTCGAAGAATCTCCGATGCCAAAGTTAGAATTTTGAGGGAAAAGTGTTCGGAGATTTTAGAGAATTTAGCAAGAGAATTGGAATTGAGTTTTGGAGAGAATGAGGATATTTATATACGGGTGTGGCCGGCCACCTTGGGAGGAGATGGACCGGCCACTTGGATGGTATTATGGGTGAAGTTCATGATTTGTGTTTAATTAGCAAATTAATTGAATAATTAATCAATTAATTAGCTAATTAATATATTAAAAAATGAATGATTTAGGGGTTACCTTGTGGAGAAGATTTGATGAGGATGGATGAAATAGGTTATAAATAAATACCTATTTTGGGCACTTTTGACTTGATTGAGGGATGATTGTCCACTACTCACGCATAAATAAATACCTTAAGTGGATTATTAAATCAACTTTGGAGAGCGATTCATTCTACCCTACAAGAGAGAGAGAGAGAAAGAGAGAGAGAGAGAGAGAGAGAGAGCTTAGAGGATATTTGTTCCCCCTCTTCTAGCAATCTTCTACATCTAGCCCGTGTAAATGATCGTTTTTCATTGCTTGCTTCATCTTTTCCGTGCCACACCAAGGTAAGAAAAATTTAATTTTCTTTGTCTTCTTTTTAGATAATGTTGTCGCAGGGTAGCCATCGAGGTGGTGCGGAGCAGGGGCTAGGAATCGGCTCGGCATAGGCCAATGAGGTGTTGTGGCAAAGACCACTGCTTGGGCTGCTCGGCTTGGCTAGAGCCAATAGCAGCTTGTGCGGCTGAGGCCGTGGATTGTGGCGTTGGGGCACAAAGCTAGGTGAGCTGCATGGCTCATGTCCTTTGGGCTTTTAGACCTGACGCGGGCCAAGTCGACGATTGAGAGAAATGAGGAGGTTGCGGGCTTCATGGGCTGCTAGAATGCTGGGTATGCAAGCCTCATGCCTGTTGGTCTGAGAGAAAAAATGAGGGAAAAGCCAATATGAGTTGAGCTCCCTTACTGAGTACCAGAAATAACGTTGGCTGCTTAATTCTCTTCGCCGGAAGAAATGTGGGCTGGCCCCGAGAGAGAAGGTAAGGAGGATCAAGGCGGATGCCTTGGCTCGTCTAATCGCTGTTGTGGAGCCTACTGTGAATGAAGGTGGAAAGAAAAGATCTTCCCCGCCTGCTTAAGAGATACCGGTTGAGAAAAAACTAAAGACTTCATCCGCTGCTCGTGAGGGTCCGCTTGCTGCCAAAAGTCCTATGATTGACATGACTTCTTCCAATGGGAAGAAAAATAAGGCTGCTAGATCAAAGCATGTGACATCTGCCATGTCGTGAATGGCTAGTACGATTCCTGATAGGATTACTCAGTGTACAGGTCTTGTTATGCCCTCAATGCCGAAGTCTGTACCAAGACGTTCGTTGAGAGCTAAGTTAGGTTCACATTTGGAGAGGCTTGCTATTATGAAGAGCGATAAGGTGGACTCTGCTGCTAAAGTGGCGCCAAGGCCCACTCCCCTTGCTGCTGAGAATGAGGAGACTGCTCGCGTGGGTAGCTGTGAGAAATCTACTAAGCCTGCTTCTGGGGAGGCTACTGAGATCTGTGCACTTTTGAAACTAGATCTGCTTAAAGACATGGACGCTTGTGCTAAGTTTGTCAAATGCGTTAGAGGGATTGTTTGCCCAAGTTTCTTTGTGAAGCATACGACCGAGTATAGGAAGACTGCTCTACTTGTAATGATGCAGAAGACGGCTATTCTGGTAGCCAAGTCTATGCTTCTTGACCAAGAGGATATCAAGGCTGCCAAGGAGGTGGAAAAAGCTGTGGCAGCTGAAGCTTATTCTTCTGTCGAGAAGATCGAGAGGTTGGAATCTAAGCTAGTCGCTTTGAAGGGGTCTATCTCTGCCCCTACTTCTCTGCAGCTTGAGACAGCTCGCAAAGAGATCGTTGACTTGAAGACTAGGCTTGACGCGATCCAAGTTAAGTATGAAAGTGCAGAGAATGAGATCATGTTACATACCTCAGATTCAAGATCTTGAGCGCGCCGTTTTTTAGCTTCCTTCCGCTGCTTGTGCAAAGGATG
The DNA here is from genome assembly GCA_024362995.1 of Heteromeles arbutifolia. NCBI lineage: Eukaryota > Viridiplantae > Streptophyta > Magnoliopsida > Rosales > Rosaceae > Heteromeles > Heteromeles arbutifolia. The sequence goes on along the minus strand of JANCRC010000013.1, from coordinate 24,059,357 downwards.
AAGAGTTGAGTGTTGCTTATAACCAAGTGATTCACTTCAAGAAGATCGTTGATAGGCTTAAACCCCAAGTGTTGGAACTCCAAGGTGCACTGAAGATCAATGAAAGTTTGAAGAAATAAGTGGATGAGATGCAGCATGTCCATGTTGGTCTGCTCGAGGAGAACGAGCAGCTGAAAGGTGAAAAGGCTGGGCTCGAGGCTTCACTTGTTCAGAGTCAGGCCGATTTCTACAAGCTGGGTTATGTAAATCATCTATTTGGTAGGCCGTCTGACTTCAAGTTTGCTAGGAAGACTTCGAAACATTCTCTATTCCTCCGGAAGACTTGTTTGCCTTTACTTTTGAGGCCTCAATCAGTGAAGTAGTCGGAGAGGTTGATGCCCAAGCTGGAGCAGCCAGAGGTGAAACACTGGATGATGCCGCTACTGGGAGCGTTGCGGCTGCTGAATGTGTGGTGGCCGAGTAGTCGTGGGATGTCCAAGCTGCTGAAGGGTAGTCTTCTAGGTAGCCTTTAGGATTTTCTTTGTTCTCCTTGTTGCTCTTGTTTTGCTTGAACTTCTTTGGCCTTTGCTAGTCGTTTATCAATTTTGCTAGAAAATTTAATAAACTTTCTTCCTTCGCTTTTCTCCATCTTCGCTTCTTTAGTTTATGTTTTAACCTTAGACTTTATAGACCAGTGGCAGGCGTGCTGCTTTTCTATAAGCAGACAGACTGCTTAGCCAATACAGCCGTATGTGTTGGTGTAGAATTTTTGCAAAGTTGTTAGCCATAGGGTCGGCAGCTGGACGCCTTACTTATAGAAGTAGACAAGTCTGCGTGACCACTAGGCTGTTAACCTTGGCTTTCTCCAATTTCGTAGGTTACGTAGCAAGTATCACAACACTTTAGGACTTGGTGTAGGTCATTCCGCGCTTGGCAGAGGTGAAGCTTATCGACTACGTAGCATGTCGGCAGTGGATAAAGTTTCGTATATGCACGCTAGCTTGTTTAACCTTTCACAAGAATATGTGGTTGTATAAGTCTAGCGCGGCTTTATGGCTCAAAGGGCAAGTTGTAAGCAGTCTTTTGGAATCCGTAGGCTACCTTAGTGCACTCGGTAGTAGCTTTAGGGTTCAAAGGTAACCATCCATATGGCGTACTACGTAATGTGCCTCCTTCGTCTCTAAAGCCCGGTTCCCTACAGATTAGGCTAAGAGACCCATCTTTCAGTTAGTTAAGCCTTGAAAAAGACCATTGTGGCTACTTTTAGGAATTCGGGCATAAGCCATCGTGCACCTCATTATACTAGGAAAGCCCGACTCATCCACGTCTAGATATTCGGAGTGTAAGTTTATCCTCCTGCCTTGGATAGCAGACCCATGTGGGTGTCGGGGAATTGGTTTACCCTCTTGCACTGGATAACAATTAATTTATCCTCTCGTATTGGAGAGCAGACCCAGATGGGTGTCAGGGAATTGGTTTACCCTCTCGCACTGGAGAACATGGTTGGTTCCTCGGGGGGCGCAATTCCTGCGATAAGATTCCTGCGGTAAGTCCCTAAGAAGAGCGCGGTCTTCTTTTGAAGTGTAGGAGTGATCAGTTGTTGTACGTATGCAGCCGAGCCAAGTTGTAAACTACTTCTGAATTCCTCATTGAAAAATGAGTGAAACGAACAAGAACTTAGCTGTAAGGTAGGAATTGTATAAAAACTGGATAGTCTTCGGCTTTTCAGATTTTAGCAGCTGGTCGAGCTTTCTTGTCATACTCGTTGAGTAATTATTTGCAAGCATGTGTAACTCTCTATTCTTGTGCTTGAGCCCTCTGATCTCTTATTTAAGACTTGCCACCTCAGCCATCAATGATTCAACTTGACGAGTTCGAGCAAGTAGGCGTTGGCCCATATTGGATACAAAACTCGCATATTGAACACTGAAAGCCAAAGAGTCTTGAACAACCAATTCATCCGACTTCTTTAAAAGTATTCTATTATCTATAGGAGTGACAAAGTTCCTAGCTACTACTGTAGCCGTTATATTATCCCTTATCACAGAGTCTCCAACTCTAAGTGGGCCATTAGAAGATAAGAAAGACGGGGGCCATATATTATCCTGACGCGGCTCGTATGTATCCTTCTTGAGACTCAAATCTAAACAAAGGTTAGATGTCAAGCCATTTTCAAAAATGATGAAGGAAAGGAGGTCAGATAAAATCTCAGAAGTGCAAGGAAGGGAAAATTCTATAAGCAGCTGCTTTCCGAAAGTACATTTTGAGCATAATTAATGCCTCTATAAAAGAACAGGCAGCAGGGCGACTTGTTCAAAAATTGAAGAAACACCGCTCTCTAACTTTCAAAAGCCGAATTTTCCTAAATAAAGTTCATTAACATTTCTCAGACGCAATCTCATCTTTCCGGATAGGAAGGACAACTCTATCAAAATATCTTTGGCAAAATTAAAACGCGTAAAGTTCACTATTCCAACTACACCACTGTTGTCGACAAGCATGGGTGACAAGGCCACATCCGCACCACTACCTGCTATTGGGAAATCCCTATAAATGTCAACCTTCATCCTCCATGGCAAGGCACACCTCCAAAACACCTAGCTCATCTTCCTTGCCAAGAATACATCTGCAACAAAACCTCTTAACACAGTCAGTCTTCATTCTATCTGAGAAAACCTTTTCCACCAAGTCCCTCAAAATGCCAAACTCATTTCCTCAGCAAGAAACCCATTTCGATCGAAAAGGTTTACACCAACATCAAAATCTTATACTTATTTCTTCAAGAGCAAAAGTATCCCATATCGTTAGGGTTGAGAGTGAGAGTATCTCATATCATGCTCTTTCTCTGTCTTTTCCTTTGCCCTTACTGTTACCTGCAAGACAAGGAGAAAGAGAGCAATCGGAACCTGAAATCAAACTTCTGATCTGGAACTAATTGCCTGGAACCCCTTCCCTAATTGCTTACCTAGCATTGCTCTCGAGTACTCATCTTCAATTTTTGTTAGGTCTCGGATTTCCTCAACAAATACAGTTGACATGGTGTTGGCTATTTACACTGAAGCTGCCAAGCATGGATGAGTCACTGAGAAGTGATGTTTTGGAAGATCATCCACCACGTGAAACTGTTCGTGGTCGTTTTCATTCAAGACTAAGCCTCGCCGGCCCTTCAAGACACCCTCCAGCCAAGTTTAAGAACATGTCTGTGGAAAGTCAACAACAAGTAAAGCACCTCTTTCGGCAACTCTCCTCGCTCAGAAACTTGGAGGGACTCCCATTATGTGGTTTGTACTGTACTTCACCATTCTTGAAACTACAGATAAGGCAAAAGAAAAAGGTACACCATCTTGGGTGAAAACATCAGCTAAAAAAAACCACCGCATGCACTTGGGGGATAGAAAAGATAGCAGAAGACTCCTACATGGGAGACAAATACTTCCAAATAACATACTACTTCTACTATGCAAGAGACTGAAGCAAAAGAATCAACGATGAGCCCACAAAAGTTCAAGCATTGCATTAACACGCATCAGACTAAAGAATTTGAAATTAGGGGGAGATAATCATCAGGGGGAGCATCCAAAACAGATAAAAATTTTAACGAGTTAATCGAAGACTTGTGGCCATCCAATGAGGAGTGTTATAAAGTGTGGATGGCCCAGCTAGCCAATTCTACTTCAATTTGTCTTTCTTAGTGCGCTCCACACATTGTCCACTAATCCACTTGCTGCCTCATCCTTCCGTATAAAATCACACACTAAGGCACAACAAAGAAATGAGAAATGGGAATGTCTGAAGGCACACGGCAGAGAGATAGACATGGCAAAAAAATATAGAGAGAAAGATGAAGAGAGGAGATGAGGAAATAGAGAGAGTTATCTTTGTACTTTTATTACTCAAGATTATAATGAAAGCACCACTACTACTCCGAGGACATACTCCAGTCACATTGACTGTAGAGGAACCTCGTAAACTTTGTCTCTTGTTTCATTTATTCCATTGCACACACCGCCGATTTTACAACACTTTTGCGTAGTGGTTGTCACTTTTTACAGAAATTCACATTGTTTCTGAATGACCAGTTGATTTTTGGTTGGTGGACAACTTGTCTTCAAGTCTGCTTCATGTCTATTTTTGAAATTTTGAAAGTATTTTAAAATTGCCCCAAAAGTGGGTTGAATAGTTTCCCAATAAAGTTATCTCTCACCGAAAGAATATGTTGGTGATCAAGTCATGTTTATCATGCTTGTGTTATTTTTGTGATATATATAATATCTTAACGGATTGTGTCATATCAAGTTTGTTAAAATGAATGGTAACATAACTTGATATGAACTCAATCTGTTAAAATTAACAGATATGATCTGGCCTGTTACTCGTTAAAAAAAAATATTTTACTCCAATAAATAATTAAATAAAAAATATCATACTAATTAATATTTACATACCACATCGTCCCATAAATATTACTTCAAAACATAAAAATGTATTTGTCTTTTAAATATTACTTAAGTACATTATTAAAAAAATATAAGATGTACAAGAGTATGCAAAATGAAGAGAAGTTATGCAACCTATCTAAAAAAATCAAAATCTTGCCAATGAGACTGAAAACTTGCATATTATTTTTTTACAGCAAAACCTTTCAATTTTTATCAAGCACCAAGAGAAATGGTATTGGGATTTTGGCCTGATTTATTGTCTTCAAGAGTTAGATTTATGTGTTTTCAGTACAATTTTTCACATTAGCACTCTCGTTCACATAAACTAAAAGTAGAAAAATGATAAATCATTCAAATTATGAGAAATTTATTAAAAATAATTATTAAAAGAGATAAAATAATAGTAATATTATATATAGATATATTAGTTTCTTTTGCAAAAAGTCAATCATATGTGATATTAAATCATATGATCCTCGTAGTAAGTTTTTTTTAGTAGTTAAAATTTATCAAATTAATTTTCAGGTTGAAACTAGTTACATGCAGGTAGACCTATTAAGAACCCGCCCCATTAGTTTAAGTGTTGACCCGAAACCAATTATTGTCGTGTCGTTTCGTGATGGATTAACGGGTCGTGTAAGTAATTGTTTGGTCTAATGTATTGTTGTTATAGCCCAGCAAATAATTAACGGGTATTACTAAGAACTTCAGGCCGAATGCAGGGAAGATAATTTGCTCAATAAGTTATAGGAAGAAAATTCTAACTCGGGTGAATATGAGATAAAAAATTTGCTATAATTAATGTTTGTACACCCACCTCTGTTGCCCTCTTCTATTTTTTTTTAAGTAAATCAATATTTTTATACTAAGGGGAGAGGGAGTTCGGCTAAGCTACAAAATATGTACCCTAATTTGGTATCAAATTCGCTATCCACGAGATTCAAACCTAAGACCTCTCATTTTCAAGTGAAGAAGAATATCATCAGACTGTAGTACTAAGTGGCTGCCCTCCTCTATTTTAAAATAAAATTATTTCTATGTAACCAATTTACACGTAAGTTGTAGGAGGGATGAGAAATTCCTCTCTTTTTTGTACCCACAAACCACCACCAACTAAAGTTACTAAACAAATCAGAAATTCTTATCAGTGAAATCAGATTTGAAGGAAGCTATCTCATATTCTAGTGGAATCGGATTCGAAGAAACATTAGTATATTAATACAAAATATATAATGTACATTAATACATTTTTTTTCTTCCCTTTTTCTCTTCTTAAAAGGGGCTTCGCCACAGCAGTCTATTCTTTCAGGGGCTGGAAAGACTCAAAAAGGTTTCAGCCACCTGTGGCCACCATCGTGCAATTCACCAATGCTAGAAATCAAACACAAGACGTATCGTATGGAATATGGGCCTGAAATTCATTCACAACTATTAAGCAACCCCGCAGTGGTTAAAGGTACATTAATACATTAACCAAGCATATTGCCGTCACACCTTTCTCACAAATTCTTAGATTGAGAACAACTGATTAGTATAGCAGTCAATGATACTGGAGACAGTGCTACTGCTAACAAAAGGAAAAGTGATCAGGGAATGTGACAGTCGATGAGAGCTTATAACGGACATCCGGGTCCATAAGATGCACGCTTCAATTATTACAAGTACTATAAAACTGCAGGAGCAACTTAAAACTTCTCTTCAACATAGGGCATCCCAGTTAGCTTGTGTATGATTTGAGAGAGGAGAGAAAGGAGAGAATGGATTCGATTTCCTTGACGCAGAAGCCACATGCAGTTTGCAGATGAAAGCTACATATTTTTTTTTAAATTCTTGTGTGTGATTTGAGAGAGGAGAGAAAGGAGAGAATGGATTCGACTTTGTACTAACAATGCTACATTTAAAAAAAAAATTCTAGTGTTAAAGATCACTAGCTAATACTATTATTCGATTTGCAGATGAAAGCTATTTGACAAATAGGTATTTGGATACTGTGATAGATTGGATACCGGGAATGAGAGGTATCCGATTGAAGGACATCCCGACCTTCATTAGAATCACAGACCCAGCAGACCCCATTATCGATTTTATTTTCGTTCAAATAGAACAAGCTCAAATGGCTTCTGCAATAATTTTGAACGCGTTTGATGCCTTAGAGCATGAAGTTTTGGGTGCACTTTCGAGTTTACTGCCACCTATTTACTGCATTGGACCCCTTCAACTACAGCTTAGTCAGATTCCCCTCGATTATAACGATTTGAAATCGATCGGATAAAACCTATGGGGAGAAGAAAAAGAGTGTCTTGAATAGCTTGATTCTAAAGAACCCAAATCTCTGGTGTATGTCAATTTCGGAAGCATCAGTCATGACAAGTGAGAAGCTAATTGAGTTTGTTTGGGGACTTGCAAATAGCAATACGAACTTCTTGTGGGTGATTAGGCCTGACCTTCTTGGTGGGGACTCAGCTGTGGTTCCTCCCGAGTTTCTGGAAGAGACCAAAGAAAGGGGTCTATTGGCAAGTTGGTGCCCTCAAGAACAAGTTTTGAGGCACCCTGCTATTGGAGGGTTCTTGACACACAATGGATGGAACTCTACCCTTGAAAGTGTGTGGTGGAGTGCCCCTGATTTGTTGGCCTTTCTTCGCAGAACAGCAAACCAATTGTAGGTTCTGTTGCAAAGAATGGGGCATAGGCTTAGAGATAGAGGGTGATGTTAAAAAAAATTAAATAGAGGACACTGTGAGAACATTAATGGAGGGAGAGAAGGGCAAAGAGATGAGGAAGAAAGCCATGGAGTGGAAGAAAATGGCAGAGGAGGCCACTACTGATCCATATGGATCATCTTTCTTGGCTTTGAACAACATGATCAATCAGGTGCTTCTTTCTCCAAGGAACCAAAATTAGTTTGTATTTGGATCATCTAATTTATTTCTCTCATTTCTATGTAAAGATTGATGACGAGTTGGATCCTGATTATATCTAGTTTATTGTGTAGTTTAACTCAGATCGTTCTTTGTCTTAGTATCATGTATCAAACAAAAATTCTAGTAAAGGTCTCGTGCTTATAATTTTCTAAAAATATCACATCAAGTAGTTATATCTTTTACTTTGTTGCATGTTTGTATTCTTCACATTTGTGTTATTTTGAAAGATGCAGAGTGATTCAGTTTGTCCAATTTGAACAATGCAGTCTTTTGCCCACCTCTACAAACAATCATATAAGTAAACCAAAAAAAGCCTAATTACACGTTGCACCTATGGTAACAGTTTGGTCCTCTTTTAGAAATTGACAAATGCAATCCTTAAACTACAAAATGTTACACTATTTGCCTGTCAGTCTATCTAATTATCAAACTAACAGCAACTTTCAAACATGACACACATAATTTATGCTTACATGGATGCTACGTTGATATCAGGTGGATTCACATATGTCATAAAGACATAATAAGAACTTTTCTCTAAGAAAAATTTGACATCCTTGTTATATATAATGTGATTAAGAGCAAAAAAAAAAAAGTCTAGATGACACTAATACAAGAGAAAACACATCTTTGATTGTCATGTCAAGAAATAGTAGGTAACTTGATAATAAAATTGACTAATGAGCTAATAGTGTAATAGTTTTTAACTTTTAAGTGTTGTTTTTGTCGAAATTTTTGCTGGTAGCATACAAAAGGGGTTCTAAGTAGTAGACCTGGGTACAATTTGGTTTGATCAATTTCCCACACCAAATCTCGATCAAATCAAACGATTATTGTGCATTTTGGTTTGGCTAGTTTGAGCTTAATTTCCTAAACGTTCTGTCTTTTTGTTGTCTCTAGTTAGTTACCCAATTGTAAAGCCAACTGAGATTCTTTTCATTTTATCGGAAAAAGTGGTGATGGACTCGGTACAGTTTGACTCGGATTTTTTTCGGAACCGACAACCAAACTTATGTCATGTTGAATACTTAATTTTTGTGTACAAGCAGTTTTAGGTGCAAACTAGCAATTGAGCTCGCAGATGCAGAGGGTATCAAATTTGTGTTAAATTTGTGAATATATTAAAATTTATTTAGCGCGTGGTGTTCGATTCCAATCTACCACGGATTGGCCTGTGATTATTGTCTAATTGACAACGCGCTTTGCTCATGGTAGAAACCCGAACTTTTTATCACGTCCAAATTCTTAATGGGCACAGTGTCTATGGTGGATTGTAATTTATCACACGCATCCATTGTGATAGATGTGGGTTTGTCTTCTAGTGAAACTGCCATCACCAACTCGCCTACATTGACGGAATCTGGCCAAATTTGAGTTGGCCAGTTCTCTATAAATTCGCCGAAAAACGAAGCAGTTAGGGTTTGAACTCCAAATCACAAATTTGGAGCATATCATTACATGCAATAGGTGTAGAAGGTAGCTAGGGTGATCAGTAGTCGTTTCAGACCAACCTAGAGGCATGTCGTTGCCTGAATCGTCGAAGTGGTCACTGGCTGCTGTGTTTTCTGTCATTCTCGGAGAGAAGAGCGATAGAGAAGGGAGAAGGAAGAGTTTGAGGAGAGGGTTTGGTTTTGGTTGGTTTGAGGTTTGAGGTTTGAGAGTTTTTAGGTATCGTAGAGAGAAGAGCAGAGAACGAAGAACAAGATCGAATGAGTGAGAGAAAAGTGAGGAGGGGAAGCAAAAAAAAAAATTAAAGAAATTCACTATATAATTTGTAAACAAACAGGACATACTTGAAATAACAGAAAATTAGAGGAGAAAAATCGTTACTCCGCTATACTTATGAACAATTATTCAGGTTTGAATTTTAATATTGACTAATCACACTTAGAATTTTGGATCTAAATATTTTTGGATCTACGCAAGGCGACCGATCTAGTAGGTATATTGGAACTAAGGTTAAGTAGAGTAGATAGCTAGGTAGGCATACCAATATACAAATGCTACTTGGTTGATTTAACTCATCTTTTCTTGATGAGTTCTTATATTGTATGCTTTGACATGACATGATTTATTCATAAGTTTGAAAGAACAACCTATAAGTTAGAAAGAACAACCCTTAATATTAACATAATAATATTATCATAGGTGGTACATTATCCTTAGGTTAATCATCAACTTATCTTCTTCATAATTAATAAGTTTTCTTGCAAATTACTTTATTGCTTCCTTTTCAATTTTCACTTCTAGTTTGTTAGAAACATCAAATATAAATCCCTATTTGTGCTTCCAGTACTTCCGTGTTAAATGTACTAGTTCGTCTTAATTAAAAGTGGTTTGAAAGGTAATTAAATTCGGTTAAGAGTTAAATTTGAAGTTAACATCCCAATATCAGTGGCAATGATCACCTCGTGCGTCATACTACTGATGAGTCAATATTTTACTATATATTTTATCCTAATTTTAGTATTAATGTATTGATTATTTTGATGAGAATTTGATACTTTAAATTATATTTTCAACGTAGGACATTCGACTTCCTCTTAAGCAAGAAGTGATCAAATGGAAGAATTTTGGAGTGATTCAAATTGGAGCAGGTTCATGAGTCTTTCAAGATGATTGTATCAAAGTTTCATATTTTTCTACCAAGTCGTTTGACCATGGCAATGAAATAAAGGCCCAGCACGCAGCTTCTCTAGATTGACGTTTCTAGACATTTTGGGTATTTTAGAGGTCAAGATGGCATATTTTGAGGAGATTCCTTCTGAGGATTTGTAGGGGACGTCTTTAGCTTTCAAAATGGACCATTTGGGGTCAAATCGGAGTTAATTTGGTCAGTCAAAAGTCTGATCTTCTGATAAGTCTGAATTTTAGTTCGAATAGGAAACTTTTAAAGCAGTTCCACCCGTAACATAAATGCGCCAGCACCTAGCGCATTTATCCACTCAGTGAACAGTGATAGACCCCAATGAATAGTAATAGGCCAAATGCAACTCCACCCCTAACAAAAAATAGCCTAGTCCATTTTATTAAAATATGATTAAATAAAATGCATCTCCAATTAAATAATTTTCTTTCTCTCTCTCTCTTTCCCTCTCTCTCCCTATCTATTTTCTCTCCCTCTCTCTCTCTTTTCCAGCTCACTCCCATGAGCTCTCCTTCTCCTTCCTCTTCAAAACCTTCAACAAATCAAACACAAAATATTATTTTTGTAAACCCTGGAGCTCAAGGAACCCAACCACGGCCTTGCATGCGGCATCGGTGCAGGTGCGAGGTCCTACCATTGAAGCCGAGAGCTTGAGCTCTCAATCTCTAACCCAGGTGATGTTTCTATCACTGTATTGTGTTCTTGAGCTTTAAATCTTGTTGTGTTTCAATTTTGTGGTTAATTCAAGGGCTTAATTCCCTGCATGTGATTCCGACAAAGGAAAACGGACAAACTCCGACGAGTTCAAGGTCCAATTCTCGGTGAAATCTCTTGCATTTCACCTGGGTAAGTTCTCAATCATATTCTTATGGTTTCTAACTTAGAAATCATGTTGGAAACCTTTACGTTGATACAAACATGCTATTGGTGCATTTGTTTTCAGATTTTCCGACGAACTCGGGCCATCACTTTCAGGCCATTTGCCTTCTCCCTCCTTGGCTTCTTCCCTCCCTAAAGTCAGCATGGCGTCATACGGGCCGGCCCATGCCTCTGTCGATTTTGGGTTGGCCTGGAGACCAGCTTAGGCTGGGTGCCATTCAAAATGCTGGGCTTGAGTGGATAGCTTGGGTGCCGGGCTGGTTTTTTGGCTGGGTGCTGGCTTAGCAGTTCCCCGATGGAACTGCTCTTAGGGTTTTATTTTGGAGTAGTATAAATAAGGCTTTTAGCCATTAGGGTTTGGGAGGAGAACGCATGCACCACTTAGACAGTTTTTGATGATTCAAGTTTATTTTCAAGGTGTTTTTTATCCATGTTTTTAATAATATTTTGTTTTATGATTGTTCGTAACTAGTTTCGTTTGCTAGGGCGAGGCCACGAGCCTTAGAAAGAATATGTAGTTTCTTTTCAATTTGCTTATAATGCATGCAAGTTTTGAATTATTAATCAACGTTTTAAACTATTTAAGTGTCTTAGTGATTCGTGACCATTATGATATTTAGAATAGTAATTTGATGCAATTTTGATCGGAATGTGCCCTGAAATTGGTGCTGGCTTCTTGTGATTAATAATTGTAAGTTCACTTCAGGCGAATACCACGTCTTAAGGGTTGCATGATTTTTCAAAGGGTTTTCATAAAACTTAATGAGTCTTTCATGTTCATATTTAATCTGAACGTTCGGACGGGTTACATGTTAAATATACGTTCTATGTTGGAGGTTCCAAGTAGGATATATATTAGGAAAACCTAACCTTCAAAATATGCATGGGTAATTCATAAGTAATTGGAAGAGCTACGTAGGATTGTTAAGGTGGCGGCGGAACCCTAGGGCCTTTACAAATTGATTTTCTTTAAATTGGTTTCTAGTTGATTTATTTAATTGTTTTTAATTTAAACTCGTTTTTATTATTTTAAATCTCAAAATCAATATTTTTCAAACTTTGTTTTCAATAATTAATTAAGAGTTGGTTTTAAACACAAATTATTCATTCAATCCATGTGGAAAACGATCTTGCTTGAGCTGCGGTACTACAACAACCTTGTTCTCTTGCAAGCATTTTTAAGTGTTTTTATCCCTACTTTTGTAGGTGGTAAAAATCCTGTCAACTATTACCATTAATATTGTGCACTTGCGAGTATAATTTGTGTTTAGATTAATTTATGTGTTGCACAAAAAAACGAAGATAATAAATTGATATCAAACTCATATAAATTCTCAGTCCAATTCATAGCCATGAAGTTTAAAGAGGGAGTTGTTTGGGCCCAAATATTATTTTGGGCCGAACTGAGAGTCATTCTCGGCCCAGTAACATTCATCTAGAATTTTGTCATGGGCTGTCCAGTCAAGGTCGGTCGAATCCTGTTGCAAGAAGGATTGGTTTAGATAAAGGAGAGGTAGTCAAACCCTAGTACAACAAGGAGTCTTAAAGCTAAAGGTGCTTAAAATTAGGAATGAATCTTGTTTGTTAAAGAGCGTGGTTCAAAGTCCTATAAGAATTAGGATTGGTCAAAACCTGATTAGATTAGGATAAGGAGTTCTAATCCGAGTACATCTCTAGTTCGGCCATGAGAGGGGTTAGCTGCTATAAATAGAGAAGGGAGTGTAACATTCAAAGCACCTTCAAATCAACAAACAAATTGCCCTGCACAAAGCTTCTCAATAGCCTTGAGAATTGTTCTTCTTCCTCTTTCTTCCCACCAATACATCTTCAGTTTAGGTAGACAGAACTATGAAGGCAACCAGTGACATCTTCAATTTCGATAAACAGCACTTGAGCCATAGAACCAGTCGACCGAATGGCATCTTCAGTTTGGATAGACAGAACTGCTTTGAGACCGACTGGTTATTTGTCCAAGTCTCAGTCGAGAAGGATTTTCGAATCCTTGTTGGCAGAGGTCATCTCATCAGCCTTCCTGGCGAAGTAAGGTGTTACCAGGTTACTAGGCTCAGCACATTGAAAGTCGAGTTTTGTTTTATGATTGGATATTCATAAGTACATTTTAGAGTTCGGCATTCCGACAGCCGAACCACATTTACGATCAAGACATTTATCTCTTTCGAGTATTTGTGTCTATGTAGTCTGGTACCAGTTCAACGTACTTATACTATCACGAATATAACTACTGAGACCGAACCCGGTGGCGACGATTTGTGAACTTCGCAGAACTACCAGCCTTGTCTTCAGGCTCTAGAACCCGAAGGCCGAGACATGTTTCTTCCTCAGCCCCAGTCGTAAGATCAAGAAGTCAGTAGTGCGCCCAACGCCACATCAATATATTTTACTCCACGGCCGAGCACGGCCGACGAGTTGTCACACCCCACACACAACCGAATGACGTAGTTAGCTTACTAGTTACTCGGCATGCGCGGCATGTAGGCTTAGTAGTTTTTAGGGTCAATATTTTGGCATGCCCAGTGGGACCCAGTGCTAAAACTACGAAGTTCATGACCATTAAAACATGGTCAGTAAAAAAGAAAACAGTCATGGGTAAGTCAACGACTAATCTTCCACCTACAGTCCAAAGCCCAGGACAAGATGGCTTGGCACAGGCACATAATCCTTTCGCTGCCATGTCACCTGAAGCCACAAGTACAACACGCAAGAAAATGAAATTAATCTCGGCAGTCAGACCCGTGATGCAGAAATCCCCACCAAAATGACAAAAGGCATTTTTGTCGAAGGATTAGTGGAGGATTGTGATGAGGACAGTGATGAGGCCTCTGATCCACCATCTAGATTTTTTTCCCTAGCGAAGAGCAATCTCAGCAATTTGAGCAAATGTTCAGCCGAGAAGTAAAGAGCATACTTGAAGAAATGTGTGATAATAGCGATGTGCACAATAGATTGCTCGAAGTTCTGGTTAGTAAAGTCCATGACATTGGACCCACCGATCGATCCAGACACCATCTTCTAAAGAATAACCCATGCCAGCGATACAGGCCAAGACAGGATCTGCTCAGCTCAAAATGATTGACTTAGAGAAAAGTGGTGGATCAAGCAGCAGATCGAACAAATTTGACCAATGAGCAGAAACAACATTTGTTGACATGGTCGAAGTCCAGAGAATAATTGATTCGGCCTTGAAAAAAGGGCCGAAGTTCCCAAAATTCATTCACCCATATCCAGCATTTGTAGAAAGGTTCAAGTACCCTAAGGGATTCAAGATTCCAGACTTTAGCCTTTTCGCTAAAGAATCATCCTTAACCTCATCAGAACACATGGCTCGATTCACTGCTCAATGTGGAGATGTCAACAATGACTTTCATAAACTATGACTGTTCAATTTCTTGTTGACCGACTCAGCATTCGCATGGTACATCAACCTTCCACCCAACTCCATCCAAAGCTTGGAGGAATTAGTCAAGAAATTTCATGTCGGCTCGGGATGGAAATGTCAGTCTTTTCTTTGGCCAAGATAGCTCAATCGTCCGACAAGTCACCAATAGACTATCTTACGAGATTTAAGTCTGCAAGAAACTGGTGTCGAGTACCCCTCCCCGAAGTCGAGTTTGTTAGGCTTGCCCTAATTGGCCTGGATATGGAGTACAAAAAAAATTCTTGGGGGCAAACTTCTGAGATACGTACGAATTGGCTCAACATGTCGAGCAATATGATTACTTGCTTCAAGAAAAGAAGATCTCGAAGTCCCCAACCCGAGGGCAAGGAATCCCCAATATGCCAGTATAGATGCATCGGTCAAAGGCAAGGAATCCTAATATACCAGTATAGATGCGGCCTAGATAGTCATTGACAAACCATACGTATGCAAAGTGTTGGCTCACACCAACTCCAAAGATGTCAAAACCCGCTCGGTTTCTGCAGAGGTCGCCATCAAAACGTCAAAGGTATATACTTTGGACATCACGAAAGCTGACACCATCTTCGACCAATTGTTACTTGCGAAAATCATCATGCTTCGGCCAAGGCATAATATCCCCAAGACTGAAGATTTGAAAGGGAAGACGTATTGCAAATACCACAACTCAAACAAGCATATGACAAACAATTGTGTCGTATTTCGCGACGCCATCCAAAGCTAGATCGACAATGGTAAACTTAAGTTTCCCAAAAAACAAATGATCGTTCACGCCGATCATTTGCCTTCGTCGACGGTAAGCGTGGTAGATGTTTTTCTACCCAGGGACAAGGGAAGAGGAAAAGCCGAGTTCATCTCAACATAGTTACTCCTTAAGCAGAACTCTCGACCACGATTGAAAATTGATTTATCTGCCAACGAGCCACCTAAATACTTTTTCAACCCAGCCTATGTCGAGTCAATGTCGGACGCTAGCGTAGAAGAAACTGACAGGCCGATGGTTTTATGTAGTCGGTGCAAATCAAACATCATCTTAACTAACCAAAAAAAATAAGCCACATCTGGCTCAAACATCGCAACCGACGCTTGCAGCTGCGCATCTCAAAAAGTGCTCGGTGCAGACCAACGCCAGAAAGTTTTTGACATACTCGGCCCTCAAAAAGTGCCATTTTACAATGAAGAATATTATGCGCGCAACTCTAGCAGCTCAGGATCACCAGTGAACCAGCTAACATTCAAGCCACCTAAGCCACGCGACCAACGTTGGTATAGCTACAACTCATCTGCCGGTGTACATACTGCGTTGTCCAAATCGCAGAAACGCTGGTGCCAAAGAATAGACTATATGGCTCACCAACAAAGATGACTGACAACCTCCGGCAATCATAGCCAAGCTGCTTCAAGGAAAGAAGGTGATCGACGGCGATTTTAAAACCACAATTGAAGAATCCGAGAAACGAATCAAACTTCTTCTTCGACCTGGGGAGATGAAAGCTCGCCTCAAGCACTTTCGCAAGGAAGCCGAGAGTAAACTCCCTCCATTACCCCCACAAGAGCCATTAATTAAAGTCCGATGCAATCTCCACCCACCATTTCTAGACAAAGCTCTGGAATACATGCGGGAATTTCATAAGAAACATTCAGCTAATGACTTATACAGCCTACCAAAAGCAAGCCAATTGGATCTTGATCTAGCGCTAACCTGCCTCGATGCTGAGCAAATTATCCAAAAGACCACGGATCCAGGAATGAAGGCTAAGTTCCAACATATACGCGTGGCCCAAGTTCTCGGCTTTAAGGTAGACCCATATACTGATATTGAAGCTGCCGATCTCTCTTTCTCTCTTGTGGATCTTTAGTATTTGCGATACCATTTTGAAGTTTTCTCGGCCATGTCCCTCTTCAGCCTTACGACCGATGAAACAGAACCTCTGGCGTGATTAGACGTTTACCTGGACATGAGAGACACCATCACATATCTGGAACGAACTCACAATGCTTCACAAGAGCAAGAGTAAGTCTTAACACCGAGCAAGCCCAAGATCGACATTCAGAACAAAACAGCTCCGGCGGACATGTCGCATGAACGTATTCTCATGACAGCAGAAGAAGATCAAGTGAGTAATGCCCATGAGCAAGTTACCTCACCCAAAAATCCAGAGGACGAAGATCACGACCCGATGGGCCATTCGATCTCGACAACATGGAAATCAGCATGGTCCATGTCTTACCTACCGAGTTTCGACTAACCATATCCTAACCAAATTTCTTGGATGGTAATGTGGTTGCCGAGGAGGCCACGCAAGTCGATCTTGTGGCCACCGAAGAGATTGAACAAGTAAGCAATGAGGTTAACCTTAGATAAGCTCGCACGGAACTGTTTCCCCGTTCTTCATCCGTTAATCTTCATCATTTAAAGCTGTTGTATGTCACGACCCATATTGAAGGATACCCGATTTCTAAGATTTTTGTCGACTATGGAGCAACGGTCAACATCATGCCTGTTTCTATCATGAAAACACTACGTCGCTCCAACGATGAACTCATTCCAATATGGGTAACCATGAGTAGCTTTGTCAGTGAAAAATCTCAGACTAAGGGAGTATTTCCTTTAGAGGTGAATATCGCAGGTCGAAATCACATGACCACATTTTTTATAGTTGATTCAAAGATCGAGTATAATGCATTGCTCGGTCATGACTGGATCCACCAAACTAACCGTATCCCTTCACCATTATATAAAGTCTTCATCTTCTGGGACGGCAAATCGATCTTAATTCATATGGCCAACAATCAACCATTTGAAGCTAATATGATTCAAGATCGCTATTACGATGATCACGTCGGCTACATCACCCTGCAGGGTTTTAACAAAGAAGGACGACCAACTCAGATTTCAGTTCAGAAAGCCATCGAGGTTGGCGTTGAGACTGTTCACCAAGATTGACAATGCTGATGTCTGATACCATACAGGATTAACGTCGGGTTGCGGTTTCATCTATCATAGAACGCCTACTGGCCTATTGGTATACTATTTCCAAGCAACCGAATTCTGGCATGAACTTAGTCAAGTTCCTCGCCAAAAGAGACAACAGTTCAGTCCTGTTACTTGATAAAGTCCAAGCTGCCTTAGCCAAGCTCGAAGACAGTCGACCCCAAGTCAAAGATCCATTAGATGAAATAAATGTTGGAACGGCCGATGACCCTCGACCTTTGTTTATTAGTTCTTTGTTGCCCCAACCTATGTAAACCGAGCTTTGTAAATTACTCGAAGAATTTAAAGATTTTTTTGCCTAGAGTAACCATGAGATGTCTGGCATGGACCGAACGCTCGTCGAGCAGGAATTACGCATCAAGGTTGGTTGTAAACCTTTCCGCCAACCCCCATCCCCCCGACAATTCTTAACCAAAGTTCAACTCAGTATAAAAGATGAACTCGTTCAACTTTTAAAAGCCGGGTTTATTCGGGCAACTTGATACGTCGAATGGTTTGCGAATATTGTCCCAGTTTTAAAAAAAAGTAGTGCTCTATGTATTTGGATTGATTTTTGTAATTTGAACTTGGCAATCCCTAAAGATGAATATACAATGCCAATTTCAGACTTGTTAATCAATGTTGCAGCAAACCACGAGATGTTATCTTTCATGGACGGCCATGCTGGTTACAACCAGATTTTCATTACTGAGGCCGATGTCCACAAAACTGCTTTTCGTTACCCCAGGGCACTTGAGACCTACGAATGGGTCGTCATGCTTTTCGGACTTAAGAACGTCGGTGCAACAAATCAACGCGCTATGAATACCATTTTCATGACCTGATTGGCATAGTCGTTGAAGTATATATCGATGATGTTGTGGTCAAATTGAAGCATCACCGAACACATTTAGATGATCTTCGACAGGTTTTCCTTCGAATGCGCCAACATAACCTTAAAATGAACCCTGCCAAATGCGCCTTTGGCATATCAGCAGGCAACTTCTTGGGTTTTCTTGTACATCACCGTGGCATCGAGGTGGATAAGAATAAAGCTCGAGCGATCATTGATGCTCCATCCCCAACAACTAAGAAGCAATTACAATCCTTACTCGGCAAAATAAATTTCCTCCACCGTTTTATTTCTAACTCGACGGGGAAAATGAAGGCCTTCTCTACGCTTTTGAAACTTAAGGATTCAGACAAATTTGAATGGCACGAAGAGCATCAGGATGCTTTCACACAAATCAAGGTCTCCCTCGCAACCCCATATGTCCTCATGCCACCTCGGCGGGGTAAACCTCTTAAGTTGTATATCTTGACGACCGAGGAATCCATTGGTTGTCTTCTTGCACAAGACGACGACACTCGACAGAAGCAAGCCATTTTTTATCTTAGCCGAAATCTCAACTCAGCTAAGATAAACTATTCAGCCGTC
Organism: Heteromeles arbutifolia; assembly: GCA_024362995.1. NCBI lineage: Eukaryota > Viridiplantae > Streptophyta > Magnoliopsida > Rosales > Rosaceae > Heteromeles > Heteromeles arbutifolia. The sequence continues at coordinate 24,040,644 of JANCRC010000013.1, read as the reverse complement.
GAGAAACTATGTTTAGCTTTGTTCCTCACTACGTCTAAGCTCAGGCATTACATGCTCCCTTCCGTTACTCAAGTCATCACCCAAACAGATGTTATTCGCTATATGCTCACTCGGCCAACAGTAAAAGGCCGAATTGAGAAATGGACAATGGTGCTATCTAAATTTAGTTTGCAATATGTGCCCCAAAAAGCTATCAAAAGACAGACGTTGGCCGATTTCTTAGCTCAACATCCCTCCCCATACGGTTTTGGGGGCAACGACGTCGAAATTGGCATGGTGGAAGCATGTGATAATTATTGGACGATGTATTTTGATGGCTATAGTACCTCAACCTCGGCTAGCGTTGGAATCGTTATCCAGTCCCCTGATCACTACCAATGGTATTTTTCTCTCAAGTTGGATTTCGACTGTACAAATAATCAAGCCTAATATGAAGCCCTCACCATCGGCCTTAATGTCCTTCACGACTTGAGGGCAGCCCGCATGCTCGCCCTTGGTGATTCAGAACTTGTGATTAACCAACTCAATGGGACTTTTTGTTGGATGCGTTGTACTCTTACGCCTTATCATATGTTTGCCAATTATTTAACAAAATCGTTTGCAGGTATTACGTTCAAGCACATCTCACGGGTTCGAAATACCAACGCAGACGAGTTGGCTCAAATAGCCTCCGGAGCATAACTCCTGAGGGATGAACTAGGCCGGGTCATACCAGTAGTACGACGACCACACCCGCCTTGGTTAATCAACAAGTTCTCCAACATGACCACATAATCCGTACACGAGTTATGTCCCTACCTTCGTTGTTAGAACGAGATGATCCTATAGTTATCTACATGGTCAAGACATTACCAGACAACTGGAGAAGATTAATTATGTAGTAGCCCGATAATCCCAATGGTAAACACAACCGCAAGACGATGCTACATGCCATGAATTACGTAATGTATCAGAATAAACTATACCGAAATGGTGAAAACGGTCTATTGTTATTATGGCTCGACCCGAAAAATGCTGCCCAAGCTATTACAGAAGTACACGAAGGAATATGCCGGGCTCATCAATCCAGACGTAAAATACGATGGTTGCTCCGCCGACACGGTTATTTTTTGCCAAGCATATTGAAATATTACATTGGATACGCGCGAGGTTGTTTACAATGTCAAATCCATGGACCCATACAGAGGGTCCCGGCCGACCTACTTCACTTAGTCACCAAGCCATGGGCGTTCAGATGATGGGCCATGGATGTAATCGGCAAGATTACACCATCTTCCCGAACAGCAAAGCATGCATGGATACTCGTGGCAACTGGCTACTTCACCAGTGGGTCGAAACAAATTCATACACCGAGTTAACATCTAAAGAAGTTTGCAATTTTGTAGAAGAAAACATCGTGACAAGATTCGACGTACCAGAAATAATTATAATGGACAATGGCACGATTTTTACAGCCGACAGGTTTAAAGAATAAGCGGCGAGTTTGAAAATTCAGCTCGATCAGTCCACGCCGTATTATCCACAAGCAAACGGACAGGCCGAAGCAAGCAATAAAGTTTTAATCGCTATCCTAGAGAAAATGATAAAAGAAAAGCGTGGTATATGGCATTTGAAGTTAAGCGAGGCACTATGGGCATATCAAACTTCATTCCGATCAGCAACAAGGACGACCCCATATGCGCTAACTTACGGACACAATGTGATGCTACCGATGGAGCTAAGCATAAACTCGTTATGAGTTATCGAACAAAGCAATTTGGTTAGTGCTGAGTATAGTCAGGCCATGAGGCAAGACTTGGAGGATCTATAGCAAGCTTAGCTCGATGCCTGTAACTTACTAGTGGCGAAGAAAAAGATTGTCGAACAAGCTTATAATCGACGGGTTTGGCAAAAGACGTTCGATGAAGGTGAATTAGTATGGCAAACCATGTTGCAAGTATGGATTAAAGATCCTAGATTCGGGAAATTGTCGCTGAATTGGGAATGACCATTCATTGTCCACAAATTTCTCGGCAATGGGGCATACCACCTCAAGGATGAACTGGTTTTATTCATAAATTATCGATCAATAGGAAATTCTTAAAGAAATATTATTCGGTCACTTGGGAAATGCAAGAATAAAAATTTATTTCATTGATTTTCAAAGAGCGTACAAGCAAAATTGCAAAAGTCGACCGGCCTACAAATAAAGACAAAATCCTAAGGAGTCGGGGGAAGAAAAGCTTCAAGAGCAGCTTTCAATTCTAACCACTTCACCTCGCCAATTGTAAACTCGGCCTATCACGTTCTTTTGTCAAGCTTTAGTTGTTGTATCCGCTTCGCGCCAGTCGCGTACTCTGCCAGTCGAGGTTTGTTTGACTCGAAATCTTTTTCAAGCTCAGAAGCAACGGCCGACCTCTAACGTTGAAGATCGGCGATTTGACAATCAAGGTCAGCCAGTCTTTCCTTCTTCACCTTTATTGCCTCGAGCATTGGTCAGATAACGTCGTGAGTGACCATTACAGCCTTGAGGTCGTCCTCTGCCCAGAGAGCCTTCTCGAAAATAATGAAATATTGTCGAGTTCTTTCCAAGACAGACGACAAATGAACAACATACTCATTGCTCAGCAGGCCATCGGATGCAAGGTCGTTCAAACACTTTCCCATAGAGTCGAGACCTTTGCATTGTAGGGTTTGCAAGGCCGAGAGAGACATAAGCTCTTATAGCTTGGCGAGGGTGCTAGACTCGGCCGCGGTTGCAGAAGGCTCGACCGCAGTTGCAAAAGGCCCAGCCATCCTAGAAGTGCTGGAAATGAGGGCGTCGAGCTCGACCTCCGATGAAGGCTGCAAAAAAAAGAGTTGTTAAAAAAGAGAAATCAAAAAGATGGCAGAGAAGGAAGTTGTGTTAGACCTGCCAAGAAGAGATTTCGGCTATGTCTGTTGGTTCGTTGCTTGAACTTAGAGAGCTTAATGGCTGAGCCCAGTGTTTAAGGCAGCCTTTTAATTCATGTGGCCGATGAAGGTTATCTATGTTTGATGGCCATTGGGGTGGCCAGGAAATATAAATAACGCCCTTCGGTGCATAGAATTTTTGGTGAAATGAGCGATTGGGCACTTGACATTTAATGTTTTTTCTTGGTTTAGAGTTCTAAGGCAAGAAATTAATAAAAGAAAATGATGATGAGTGTTACAAAGGTCGAAGTAACCTCCTGAGGATGAATGTCGAGATTCTGGCCTTGGGGATGAACCGGCATCTCTGCCGTTGCTTCTGGCTGGACAGGAGGTACCGCTTTATGTCCCGGACTTGCTTCGGCCTGAGAAGGTCGACCTGGCCAGCTGCCTGATGGAAATGTGCCCTAAAGCCAATCATATGATGATACTTTACGAACATTTCACATGTTAAACTAATCTAGTTTAATATAAAGGGCAAAGATTATTATTCAAAGCCGTCTCATATAAATGTTATATGCTTAAACGATAAATCCAAGGAATATGTAATTAAGAGAAGGTGATTTGAAGAAGTTAAATTCATGATACCATTCACTTTCGTATACATATCCTAAACATTCCTGATCATAGGATTCCCAATTGGGCATTAACAGTCCATTAAGATCAGTACGTGTTATGTTTTCTCTTAGAGAGAGTGATTGGTCTCGAGTCATTAGTGTGATTGACACCAAGACAAGCATTTAGGTGCTCAATAGAGAATGAGTCCACTAAACGCGATCAATGAGGAATTCTCATACTCATGTCACATGAGAACTCATGGTTAGGATAATGCAAAGTAGTCTTTTGACCTGAGGCATCATAGTTGTCTTGTAGTTAGGTCCTTGATCTTTGACTATGTCAAGTCACTCCGTCAAAGGGTGTCCACAGCATAGTTGGGGTTAAGCCACTTAGCCATGGAGGCAAGTGAATGCACAATAAGGGATCTCTAACCTTCAAACCGTTTGAGGGAGAATACTCTACGATATGATTAAGAATCTCTGGCCAGAGTATGCATGAGATTTAGGAAGTCATTCCAAATCACATTCAAGGTAATCATATAAGTAAAAAAACATCATATTGGATAGTAGACATGAATAAATTATCAAACCAAACAATGTGGTTAAGAGTATTGTATTAGTGAAAGACTGTATTGCATTGTAATCCAAAACTAAATAGGTTCTCCACCTCTTCTGATTAGCTTGGGTTGCCAGGATATACTGCTAGGTGTCACTCATGGTTTGTGAAAGCCCTAAAGGTGTATAATCACTAAAGGGAGGATTGAAAATATGTTTCAATTCACAATGGATTTGAAGAGTTCTAATTGCCCACTGCCTCGCTAAAAGGAACCTAATGGATCGTACACCATGTAAGGTAAAGATTGAAGAAACAACGGAAATGAGTAAGGATAATTAAATGGTTTAATATTAAATGGTTTAATTATTTATGGCTAGGATTAATTAATATGTTAATTAATCAAACGAATAAGTTCGTTTTAACTGTTGAGTAATTATTGGACCTCAAGGCCCATTGGGCTTAGAACCGTCAAGCCCATTAACTTAAGTTTTATGAAAACTTAATGACTAAAGACTCAAAAGGGCCCAAGCAGCCCAAAGCCTTTAGAAGGCCAGCCATATTGTAAATGAATGGGTTTTTGGTTCTTTTTGTCACTTAAGTGAAGTGACTATATAAAGGACTTTATAGCCAAAAGTTCATTAAGGGTTTTCTAGAGAGAAAAGATGAGAACACAAAAGCTCTCTCTTATCTTAGAAGGCCAGCCATCCTAGAGGAAAATAGCTACCAATCTTTCTTACTCTAGGTGACTCATCTCTTCCCCAATGCTTTCCTTGTGTGGAGACTTAGAGGTTCCCTATTTTGGGAACTTGGAGAATCAATTCCTTCATCCAACCAAGAAGTCACAGAGCTAAGAAACAAAGTTCCTCCATCCACATCCATAGAGTCAAGGAGCAAGGAGACTAAGGAAAGAAGGCCCTCACATGGGTGAATATCCTTTGCTAAGCGAAGAGGTGCTTCAAAGGTATAAAAGTGTCTCAACTCTTTTCTTTAAGATTTGAGTTGAGTCTTGGTTCACCACAATTACTAGGCCTTAAATTTCAAGGGTAAAGTTTTGTTTTTGAGTGCATACAAGCATGATTCCGCCTTTTAATTGTTAATTGCATGCATAGATGTGTCACAAATGAACTAGTTTTCACAAATATTTCCTTCACCGCCTCGATCGCCGGTTAAGGACTGGTAGTTGGTAATTCAGCCTATCGAGGCGTCTCACCGGCGAGGGTACTTCGCTCTTGTTCTCCTGGTCATAGAAGAGGATTGTCTGTTAGTTGGGAGATCCAATTAAAATAAAAGGAGAACATTATTAAAGGTAATTGTCATACCTCTTCTTCTAGGACAATCACTAGAGCCTTCTTCGGATTTGGGGGAGGGTTTCTCTCGACCGTGGTTGCCGACTTCTCCAGAGTAACACCTATTGGGCCGACATCATTAGGGGCAACGGCCGACTTCGGGGTTGCAAGTTCTTCGACCATTGGGGCGACGACCGATTCGACTTCAACAGCGACTTGCGTGGTGGGTTGAACCTCAGTCGTCTGGTGCATGGTTGGCGTCGAAGGGTTATGCGGTCCCTTCGCTAAGGCTTGGATAGCAGGAGAAGGAAAGGGATACCAAGAGTGGTTGCTCCTGTGGTTTGACTTGAAATGACGTGAATTTCTCGCTCTCCCTTCTTTGCCTTTTTCTTAAGGTGATTTTGGGGCAAGATAATCCTGGCGAGTTCGTTTGCTCGATGGGGTTGGCGCAGCAGGGGCCGTTACTAGAGTTGGTTCGGCTGAGGGAGGTGCGATGGTCACAGCCTTCTTTGGAAGAGAAGCGAGTGTCTTTTTGGCTGCTACCATCGTGACCACATCAGCCCGTTTTATTTCATGGCCACCTGGAAAAGCTGAACCAGAGTCAGAAATGAGTTCGAATTGAATAAATAAACAAGAGAAGTAAAAGATATATACCTTGAGTCGTTTCTTTGGATTTTAGAGCGAGAGTCTTCCTCGGTCGATTGCCAAAAAGTTTCTTTGAAACTTCCTCGATCGAAGTACTGAAGAAATCCTTGTCTTAGGCATCCAACCAATCAATCGGCGAAGGTGCTGGTACAGTGGGTTTCTGGGGTATTTGGCCGAAGGTGAAATTTAGTACACCGCTCTTGGAATTCTCTCTCGACTTCCTCGCATTCCCTTTTCGAGAAGCCGGAGAGGCTTTCTCAGCTCAAGAGTGAGCGAGAAGTGAGGAGCGACATAGGACAGGCCTAGAGGTAGCCCAGTTGATGGGCCACGAAGTGAGGAGCATCGCAACCGAATAGAAGGTCATGAGCCAGGATAAACGACCACTAAGACTGTCGAAGGTCGACTTTTTCTGCTTCTTCCCTTGCCGATGTAGAGAGCCTGATGGAAGACGGATATTTCTTGCGATGGCAGACCAAAAACTCCTCGTCAGATAAATTTTCAAGACTGAAGAAATATTTGAATATGTCTTCAGCCATGTGAGCAGGAAAGGGGTGCGAGGCCAGTTGAAGACCCATCGCTTTAGAAGAGTTAAAGCTAAGGATCTTCGACCTCAGTGTGCAGAAGTAGACCTGTAGCCAGAGGTGAAAGACCCAGAGCGGGCCGTTCTGGTGCAGATTGATCTTCCCAGCAAATGCCTCAGCCAAGCACCGAGTAAGGTTGGCAAGAATGGCCGGGCTGAGGGTCACCGACATGTTCTCGGCCAAGCACTTGTTTGACTTGGTACAAAAAATGAATTTATTGTACCAGTAGAACAAGAAGGCCTCGTGTTCTCCCTTCTTGAGGTCTTCCCCTTCTAAGCCAGCAAAGTGGCTGATTAATGTGTTGTAGTTGAAGAAGTTTTTGTGCAGCTTGTGCACATTCTCTTTTGACACCCCCTGACCTTTCTTCGCCAAAAGCTTCAATAGCACGCTCATCGAAGACTGTCTTCAGATCTAGGTCGAATTGATACTGAGAAAGAGCGGTATCAATTGGAAGGCCTGGGGGAGAGGTGCCAAGCATGGCTGTGATATCCAGCACGATCGGATCGATAGGGCCGAGAGGAATAACCATAGTGTTGGTGGCCGAACACCAGAAGCTCAGGACGGCCATTAGGAGTTCTCGATCCATGTTGACCTCAATGGTATAAAGCTTAATGGCATCAAAGATGCCGAAAATCTTCCATTCACCTCCAAAGTGTGGCTCTATCTAGGTGACCCAAGCAGCCCAAGTCGCGGGGGTCGATGGCCAAGCTCCTTGAGGTTTGGTTGATTCCCACTTCGACCAATCGTACCCTTGGTATAGGAGTTCAAGGCAGTGGACCTTCAACATCTTGGTGATGGATTCTGGAACGTCGTCTTTGAAAAGTGGTCCCAGAATCTGGTGGAAGGCACTCGAATCATTTTCGGATCGAAGGGTTTTGATGGCGTTCCGATCAATGAAGTCTTGGCACTTGTCGCATTCCTCGGCGAGCTTGGTGATGAAGGTGTTGGCGGCCATTGATGAAGGTTTGAAGGTTTTTCTAGGTTTCGAAGTTTGGTTTCTTTTCTGGGTTGAGAGCAAATGACAAGAATTTCTAGAAGTTTGAAAGCGTCAAAGTTCGAATAAAGCTGGGGCAGAGTATTTATATGCGATTAGAGAATAAGATCAAAGGTTTGGGTTTAAAGAGATGGAGGGCAAATCCGACCGAAGAGTTTTGTAATTATAACAGATATTTGAAAATCCAGGTGAAGAGGTCGAAAAGCATGGGAATTGAGGTTGCACGATTGTATGTAACGGTGAAATTCATGATGAAGAAACATTTCAGTGTCTACATGCCTCGAACATGGAGGCACGCATAATTGAAGATGGACAGTCATGATGAGGAGCTGCCACGTGTCAAGTTGTGCAGCGTTTTTAGAAAACTGGCAGAAGTGGGAGATCGTGGGAGCTGCCATGTGTCAAGTTGGGCAGCATTTTTCAAAAAATTGACAGAAGTGGGAGGTCGTGTTTAGTAAATGCGTCTGAGTGGTTGGAGTGTTCGAGGCTTGTAATGTTCTTTGGAGAAATATGCTAAGGGTTTGTTCTTTGGTAATAAATCGTTTCTTCAAGGTTGAGGCTTGGCCAGGAATTATGAGTCGAAGACCTTAGAAGCGAGGGGGCAATGTTTAGGCCCAAAATAATATTTTGGGCTGAGCTGAGAGTCATTCTCGGCCTAGTAACATTCATGTAGAATTTTGTCATGGGCTGTCCAGTCAAGGTTGGCCGAATCCTGTTGCGAGAAGGATTGGTTTAGATAAAAGAGAGGTAGTCGAACCCTAGTACAAGAAGGAATCTTACAGCTGGAGGTGCTTAGAATTAGGAATGAATCTGGTTTGTTAAAGAGCGTGGTTTAAAGTCCTATAGGAATTAGGATTGGTCGAAACCTGATCAGATTAGGATGAGGAGTTCTAATCCGAGTACATCTCTAGTTCGGCTATAAGGGGGGTTCGCTACTATAAATAGAGAAGGGAGTGCGTCATTCAAAGCCCCTTCAAATCAACACACAAATTGCCCTGCGCAAAGCTTCTCAACAACCCTGAGAATTTTTCCTCTTCCTCTTTCTTCCTGCCAACACATCTTCAATTTGGATAGACAACACGTTGAAGGCAACCGGCGACATCTTCAGTTTGGATAGACAGCACTGGAGCCGTAGAATCAGCCGACCGATGAGCACCTTCAGTTTGGATAGATAGCACTGCTTCGAGACCGACTGATTATTTGTCCAAGACCCGATCGAGAAGGATTTTCGAATCCTTGTTGGCAGAGGTCATCTCATCGACCTTCCCGGCGAAGTGAAGTGTTACCAAGTTACTAGGCTCGGCACATAAAAGGCTTCATTCCATGCTTCCTCTTGTAGTGCGTTTGAAGGGTCCGGAAATCTTTTAGCGGTTTTGCTCTTGGGTGGTCGATGTTGTTCTTGCATCCTTCAGCACAACAATAGCATGGGATGCCTAACATGGCTCGCGGTTGTGTTCCCTTTAGTGACTCTGGCCCCCTACGATATTGTGATCCATACCCCCACATGTGCATCTACCATGGTATTTACTTATTGCTTCATATTGGAATCAAGTATTTGTTGCAACGTAAGAATATTTATATATGTGCTCGTATGCGAATTTTGTGAACAAAATTGAAGTCCCTTCGACATGCATGTCTCGAAGTTTTCGTTGGGAAACTCAAGCTTATTTATTTGGCTAAAAGGAGTTTAGGTTTCGAAACCAAGGAGTATGGCTGAATGGGGTTTTGGCTTTGAAATCAGAGAATTTGGCCAGTCCAAGTTATTAAGTTCGAGTCCAAAACCTATTTGAGAAGTAGGGAAGGGACTTCAATTCGTTCCACAAATGATTGCCATTGTCTTAGAAAATGTAACCATCCTTTAGACAAATAAACAACTTTTGGTAGCAGATTTACAAATCTGTGTATAGACACATGCAAAAACCAATGCGTCTGCATGAATATGTGCACTTGCATGGTTCTATATGTGTATGCATATAAGAGAAAATTTGTACCAAAGATGATTTCTAGTCGGATTGTACCAAAACTTTGAACGAGATCAATTATATATTGAAACAAAACAATGGTTATATACCTGCAGATTATTGTAACGGTTAAATGTTTTGAAGCAGACATGGCAAGAAAAATGTGTGAAGCCAATGAGTATTTGTTATGCAGTTGGAATCCAATATTTTTGTGCTGTCACATTATCTTCGTCATCTTTCCAAACAATTGAATAACTCATAGAGCCATCCGAATAATCTGGAAGACCAATGTGCAAGGCCACAGTGACTTCATCCTTTTTATGATCTTCATTGCATATTGCTTTAAGGTTTTCGTCATGGGAATTAGGCACTTGATCAGGAGAACGAAATTTGGGGTCTCACTAGGAAAAAGATTGAGGGTCTCGAAATTTTGATTTGAAGAAAATAAGGGGGAGGAGCTCGGACAAATTTCAAAGGGCTCCATTTTATAAGAGTGATTATTAAAAGTGTAATAGAACGCTGCAATGTAATTGACTAAAGATCAAGGTTTTTATAATGAGATCATAGCATGAAATGAATGCATTGTATCATGAGAGAGAGAGAGAGAGAGAGAGAGAGAGAGAGAGAGAGAGAGGAGTATAGAGGGGTGGCTGGAGAATATTGCAGTTGAATGAAAGGAACCATTGTTGAGGGGGTCATAACTATGTGCTGTATGGACTGTGTATATCATTGGGGAAAGGAAGGAAATAACCTTAAATTCTGTGGCCCATGTCATCTGAATTTAGCAACAATTGCACCACAGTGGGTTGAAAATCTAAGGCAATGTGTATCATCATGCGGTATATGCAAATTACATATCCAACAGTCAACCCGCATCAGGAGAGAGAGGGAGAGAGGGAGAGAGAGAGAGAGAGAGAGAGAGAGAGAGAGTTGCAGGGTGAATCATTAATTTCTAGTTATTTAGGAGCCTGTAGACATTTCATCATTTACCTTACGTGCAAGTTTTAGTTAACCTAGCTTATATAGTTGAGTTGTCATCCTAGCTACCTTTGTTTTCCCCCAATATTTGACATGTTATCCGCAGTTTAATTAATTACGCCCTATTGGAAAATCTTAGTATTTTATGATTCTTTGGGTTTGCTTGTTAGTTTAGTTTATGGAACTAACCCGTTCGAATTAGGATTTGTAGATTTTGCTCTCTATAAATATAGCTTATAATTTACTATGAAGTTAAATTAGTCAAGATGTAACTTCTTACGGTTTTGTAGCCATTTCGACATTCTCGTTTGTTTAATAATATTTTTTATTAGTGTGTAGTCTTGTTTGTCGCACTCTGATATGAGCAAGTACAATCCTTCATGATTTAATCTGCTCTTGTTTGATATTGTTTGTCTAGTTTAGGTTTGTGAAAATTATTTTGGTTTCGTTCTGGGATTTTGTCTTGATTAGGGTTTAGACTGTTTATTCATGGGTAGTTTGAAAAAATAAAAAAAATCGGTAAAACAAAAACTGGAGTTTTGCCGCTAGCCTGCTATGGTGAATCTGCATCGGAACCACAAGTCACACCATCGGCGTTGAAGTTTGTTTCTGGAAACCCAGAAATCCCTTACAGTTGCCCACCGCCACACCAAACCATGACCGAGCCGCTGCCCACTGCACTCTCCCCTCCTCACCAACCTTCTGCACCATCCCGCCATCTGTATTCGTCCCTAACGAAGCCCAGATCCGAGAACAACTCGAATCGAGTTCGTCTCCACTTGAAGTCGTGTAAGCCTGCATCACTGACCATCTGATATACCCGCATCAAACCCACCGCCGACCACCAGGTCTGCTGTGCTTGTTTTGCAGGTATGAAGACGACCAGACCTACAGAAAGGGAAGTAAGAAAAAAAGGAAGAGAAAAAAGAAAAAGAAAAAAAAATAGAAGAAAGGAAAGAGAAAAAATTGAAAATGAAGAAGACCAGACCTCCAGAAAGGGAAGTAAGAAAAAAAGGAAGAAAAAAAAGAAAAAAAAATAGAAGCAAAGGAAGAGGAAAATGATTGACGTTGTTTTAAAGGCCCACACGGTTCGGGTATCTGTCGTTGTTCTTCGTAACTATCACTCGAGGGCTTGGACTTGTGACCGCTCAAATGACGTTGGGTACCTAGTTATAAATTGAATAATTTCCTAGAATTAGATCGTTTGCTGCCATCTTAGTTCGCCATTCGCCAGTTAAGTCAAGTCAAGCCAAGTTTGCATGCCTGCCAGTCCGCCTAATGGAGCCAGTCCACATCTATTTGTTTGCAAACCCATGTCGTATACCTTCATGAGTTTGATGGGGGTGTTGGAAAATATTAGTATTTTATTATTATTTGGGTTTGCTTATTAGTTTAGTATATGGATCTAGCCCGTCCGAATTAGGGTTTATAGGTTTTGCTCTCTATAAATATAGCTTATAGTTTAGTATGAAGTTAAGTTAGTCAAGATAGAGCCTCTTGCAGTTTCGTAGTCGTTTCGGCATTCTTGTTTATTTAATAATATTCTTTGTTATTGTATATTGTTTGGCACACTCTAATATTCAACTGACCTAAGTACTGCTAGAACATACAACAGAATTATTGTGGTAAGTTATTCTAGTTTATTGTTAATTTCATAATTTTGAGCATAATTACCGCCTCCTTTCCACTAGAGCTTGAAGAGTTCGAAAATGTTGTTCGAGCTCGAAAGACCTAGTTGCCATCCCGACTCGTCAGCGCCACTAACAAATGGACCAACAAGACCTAGTTACGAAAACTCATATGTTAGGCCTTTTTGTCTTTTGCATGAGATAACATTTGTGCATGGATCTAGCCTGTAATGAATGCTTGTTGGAGCCACTAGTAAAAGAAAACTATTTAATTGATCAAACTTTACGTGGCGCACCAAATTTCGTCGCGCAAGGGAAGGTGTATCATCGCACGAAACGTCATGACTATAAAAAATAATTAAAAACATAGTGTGACGAAGGGTTTCGTCACGCAAGAAGCTTTTGGACGACAAAAGTAACGATTCGTCGTGCAATGTCTAAGAAAAAAGCGGCAAGATGGAGATTTGGCGCCAACATCTTGCCCGATGCCCAATTTTTGCACAAAAATCTTGCGCAATCGAACATTTCATTGCGCAAAGGTCCCTTAAATGGTCAGTGAGATGATGAGTCGATATTTTACTATATATTTTACCATAATCTTAGTATTAATTTATTGGTTTATTTTGATGAATTTTGATATTTTGAATTATATTTCTAATGTAGCACATTCGACTTCTTCTTGAGCATAAAGTAATCAAACGGACGAATTTTGGAGTGATTCCAATTGAAGGTTGCTCGCGAGTCTTTCAAAATGATTGTTTCAAAGTTTCAGACTTTTGTACTAAGCCGTTTGACCGTGGCAATGAAATAAAGGCCTAGCGCGTATCTTTCCCAAATTGTCATTTTTGGATGTTTTGGGCATTTTGGAGGTCAAGATGGCATATTTTGAGGAAGATTCCTTTTGAGGATTTGTAGGGACGTCTTCAGCTTTCAAAAGAGACCTTTTGGGACCAAATCGGAGTTGGTCGGTCAAAAGTCTGATTTTCTGAGAAGTCCGAAGTTCAGTTCAAATATGAAACCTTTTATTTGCTAGTTTATTATTTTATTATGTTTCCTAGTTTTATTCTAAGACCTTTTCTAGGTAGGGTTTTATTTTGTAGTAGTATAAATAAGACTATTTAGCCATTAGGGAAAACGCATCAATTCGGTCGGAATATCACCGGAGGATTGAGTATTGCTTCTTGTGGTTAATAATTGTAATTTCACGTACGGCGAATATCACGCTCTTAGGGGTTGCATGGTTTTTCAAAGGGTTTTCACCTAACTTAATGAGTCTTGCATGTTTATATTTGATATGAATATCACATACGGGTTGCATGTTAGATATACGTTCTCACTAGCGGAGCCAAGGTGGGTGCAATGGGATTCCTTGACCTCAATAACCTTGTGGCCAAATTGGAGGCTCTTCCACAACTTTAATTTTCAAAACTGTTTTCTTTTGTTTTCTTTATTTTACCAATTTATTGAATTGTTTTTATTTAAATTTCGTTTTTAATATTGTAGGTCACAAAATTAACTTTTGAAACCTTGTTTTAAATAGTTAATTAAGAATTAGTTTAAATACAAATTATTCATTCAATCGCTGTGGAAAACGACCTTGCTTGAGCTACTATACTACGATAACCTTGTATTCTTGCAAATATTTTCTAGTGTTTATATCCCTAATTTTTCGATTTCAATAAAATTCCTTTTGTTTATGGTTGTTCATAACTAATTTCCATTTGCTAATGCGAGGCCACGAGCCTTAGCATGAATATGTAGTCTTTACTCAATTGCTTATGATATTATACATGCATACTTAGAATTATTAATCACTATGTTTAAACTGTCTCTATATCTTAATGCTTAGCTACCATTAGGATGTTTAGATAAGCAACTGGATCCAATTCGGTCGGAATATCACCAGAGGATTTAGTATTGCTTCTTGTGGTTAATAATTGTAATTTCACCTAAGGCGAATATCACGCTCTTAGGGGTTGCATGGTTTTTCAAAGGGTTTTCACATAACTTAATGAGTCTTGCATGTTCATATTTGATCTGAATATCACAAATGGATTGCATGTCAGATATACGTTCTCACTAGCGGAGCCAAGGTGGGTGCATAAGGATTCCTTGACCCTAATAACCTTGTGGCCAAATTGTAGGCTCTTTTCGGCTAACAGTAAAAGGAAAAGAAAAATTGAAAGGCTAGAGCCTTTTCGGTGCCAAGAGCCACAAATAAGAAAAAGGAGATGCTGCTCCATTGTTAGCTATCAAGCCTATCACTCCATCAAAGTTGGAGTTGTTGTACTAGTTTTGAGTTACACTGACTGTGGAGAAACCTCATTAAAATTTTGGTGTCTTTTCTGTTTTATTTTTGCATTTTTATTTCATGTAGGTTTGCTTGAGTTCGTTTCCAAATGGTTATGGTATTGTTGTTAGCCCAACAAACCCATCGTCCATCTCCATATACATCATCGGCGGCTCTCTCTCAGCGCCTCTTCTTCCGCTGCTAAGGGCTCGCTTGGTATTGCTGTGCTTTGAAACAAAGCTGCTGTGAGAATAAACGGTTGTGCTGTGAGAATAAGCGGCTGTGAAATAAAGCAGCAGAGTGTTTGGTAAACTTTTTTGTAAAAGTGCTTTTAGAAAGGAAAAAAAAAGGCTGTATGATAGTGTTTGGTAAACTTTTATGTAAAACAGCTGTGACTGTGTGAAATGACCAAAAAGGGTATAATACTCTAATAATTTAATTTTCTTAACAAATAAAAGTGAATTGCTAAATATACTTTATTTTTAGAAGAAAAATATTTATAACTTTATCTTAAATATTAATTAGTATGACAAACTACTTCAATTGAAATATTTTAGAATGAATAGTTAGGATTCATTAGTACAATATTGTTAATGTACTTGAAAGTAGTCTAATTAGATGCATTCATCAAACTTGTTGCTATTCTATTTCTTAATGCCTCTATCTCATGTGATCCTTCAACTTGATAATTTTGATATTCGTCATCATCATCATCACTACTATCGCTCTCTTCACAAAAGTCCCTAGGGTCATCAAAATGACGATCACGTTCAGAATACCTATGTATGTAGTTATGAGCCATTGTAGCAATGACAATCTTCACTTGCTTATCGAACGGGTAATTAGGCATATCCCGTAAAATTGCCCATCTTTTCTTCCATACCCCAAAAGTCCGTTCAATGATGCTCCTAAGAGAATAATGCCTGTGGTTGAATACCTCTTTATGACCTGTTGGTTCGGCACCCCTACAAAAGTCCGGGAGATGATATCTTTCACCTTTATATGATCCCAAATAACCTATCATTTGTGGGTACCCCGCATCTACCAAGTAATATTTTCCTGACAATTGAAAATTTTGTTTTGTATTGTAATAATTATACAAAGCATGTAAAATGTTATAATAAAAGTATGAAGATTACCATTTGGAGGCTTAGAAAATTTTAAATTTGGATTCCGTAGCACAAATAGAAAAACCCTTGTATCATGTGCAGTGCCTTCCCATCCGGCACAAGCAAATGTGAATTGCATGTCAAAGTTACATGCAGCCATAACATTTTGAGTCGGTATTCCTTTCCTACCAATGTATGGAACTTGATCCGAAGGTGGTATTGAAGCCTCAACATGCACTCCATCTATGGCACCAATACAATCCTAACAATAATAACATAGAAGAAAACCGTCAACCTACACTTATAGTTTGCAAATAAGTTAGAAGACGAGTCAAACTTTACCTTAAAATAAGGCATGTATCTTATATCTCTCCTTATTTCTTGGGGAATGCCACAAAACTCTGAATCCATCGGTTTGATAATATCTATTGCCATCTTACATACGATATCCAACATAGCACCAAAATGTGTACTAACAGACTCACCAGAATGTTGAAATCTCTCTTAAGCTAATCTATTTTTCACACCATGTCCCAACATATGCAAGAACATTCATAATATTTCAATTGCATTCATTTTCCTTGAACCTTTCAATCCATAATTAGTTTGCAAGTCATTGGATAATCTATAAAAGACATCTTTGTTCATCCTAAACATTATATAGCATCGCGCATCATTTCCTTGTAGTACTTCCATCAACCAAATATTACCTGTATAGGAAGAATTCATACATGGAGTTTTGTGGACATATTTTAAATAATATGTTTCAACAGCTCTCGCTACAATGCATATAATTAGACCATCCTCCAACTCCTCAACATCATCATCAGAGATGTTCATATTGAATATACCTGTAACCTAACACATAATTCAACATTCCACAAGTCATAATCCAACAATCACTACAACATCATAATCCAACATTCGAGAACAAGTCAATCCAACGTTTAACAAGAAATCATAGTCTTAATGCCAAGTACAAACCACATATAGTCTTAATGTAAAGTACAAACCAAACAAAATACAAGCAACATTCAACACATAGTCTTAATGCAAAGTACAAACCACACAAAGTCCTAATTCATAGTTATAGCTTCTTATTATTCTTTGTTGAACATATATTTCAACCAAGTCAACAGCTGGACTTCAGGATCTTGCATCGTGGTAAACAACTCTCGCTTCTCTGCAGAACAAAATAAACATGTAGCAAACAACCATAACTCGCTAGGTGGCTCACAACTAGGCAATTGTGCAACAACCGCTAACACTTCCGGAATACTACTACCTATATGCAGTAACCTCATCAATGAGTTTGCAGAACTCCTAGTTTCATAAGCTTCAACAAGACGGTCAATTTGACCACAAAGTTTTGCAGCACCTCCAATTTTTTTCCCTTTCTTATCAACCTTCTTCTTTCACAATTCTCCTTGGTTAGCCACTCTTTTTTTCCCTTCCTACTTGCTTGCCTTAGATCCTGCATAGTCTCAGTTTCTTCCTCATCATATGAATCAATTTGTCCTACAGATTCCTCTCTTGACTCTGTTGGTAATACTCCAGATGAAGGTGCCCAGGCATGTTCACCGGTAGCAACTGTACTCGAGAACATCCTATCTAACTTGTCCTTCATCTCAGGACTAATGCCTTTTTTTTGCAATTTTGCATATTCTTTGTTTATCTACAAGTAAGAAAGAATATGGTTAATACATATTGCATGATATCATAATACATCTTAAAAGATAAATACACAAACCTGAATTTTATTATTCCACCACTCCTCAGAGGCATCAACGGTACCCTTGCTCGAATTCCACCCTAGGCCAGTTTCTTTACCAACTAGCTCTTTCCACAACTTCCACTCATTTTTAAGTGCATCCCACTTATTCTTCAGTTGCTTTCTTTCATAATCATGCCTTGTCTCTGCCTTGAAGTTAGCTCTAATATTTGCATATCCATCTTTGTCAAAGTGAGTGCCCGGACGATGTCCGGTCTCAACCTCCTTGATGCAAACATCACAAAATATAGATATATTGTGGACATTCCATGTAGCTACGGGATTTGACGAAGATGCCCCCTTCTTTGCCATCGATACCAACTACTGATTTGTATATATATACATATATATATATATATATATATTAAAACAAGAACAAAAGATATTGTAATATAACCAAGAAATGATATTGTAATACGATACCAACTACTAGTTAATGCTATTGAGAAATGACTTCATTTCATTGAATAATGATAAGTTACAAATGCATATTGAACCAGTAAAAAATAAAAAAGTACGAAATGATACCCTTAATTAATTATGGTTGAACAGACACTACAAGTGCACTTAGCCAAGTTAATAGATTCTCCTAGAAGGGTACTAACATGTAACTACAAACCTTTCCAGTTCTTGCAAACCAGAAATCCCCAATTAACTAACAGAAAAAGAATTGAAATTATACTACAATAAATAAAATTTATACTACAACATTTCAATTCAAGAACATAAAAGGTAAAGTTCCCTAACATTAATCCTATTCCATATTTGTCTACCCAATAACATCTTCACATTAAGTTGTATTCTCTAAACTACCCTATTAAAATTATGGTTACAATCATATAGGTAACTGATGATGGCAGGAAGTAGAAGATTGTCCATTCTCTTTATTTTATTCTTTTGGCATAATATATTTATAAGGCAAAGCATGCTTTGGAAGATTTGAATCCAAGCATGGAACTCAACAAATTATAACACTTGAAGCAGGAAAATGCTTTGTGTTTCTACAAAACTAGTGATTTGGTGAAAGCAAAGCCAAAGACAGTTTAATAAATACACATGCATTTAAAAGATCCTACATAAATACAATAATAGCATCAATGCATAAATACAATAATAGCATCAGTGCATCAGAATTATAGAAATGAGATTCTTTCCAGTTCTCAATGTTTGAAGGACAAGGACCAGCAAATTCAATGCATAAATACAATGCTAGTTTTGTTCGCAGTAAACCAACAACACACACAAACCATAATAGACACATTTGGCAAAAGTGTAATCCTCACTATAATAGTGATATGTTAGACAACTACCAAACCAAGTTTGCAGAAGAATTCAGAAACTCTCCATAACCAAGTTTCATGTAATGGTGGAATGAACAATCCTCAAAGTAATAATGAAATAACATTGACATGGGAAAGTAAGAAAAGGAAAGTACAATATGAGCTGTTGATTTTAAATTTATGCAGCGAGCTCAAGAAAGGATATGAGGGCAGAATCAACTGAAAACAAAAACCAATAGCGCAAAAGTTTCAGCGTCCTGATATCAACATTGTGTACTACCTACACCAGAAGAACAATCCCGAATATTTTTCTCCAGCTTCAACCATATAAAATACCAATAATGAACTATACCCCAGAAGGTTATTAATCAAACACAACCAACCATAATCACAGAGGCCAACTCTACAGCTTCGAAAAGTTTAGAACCATAAGCTTTTCCCAAATTGTTCGATTGAAAAATTAGCCGACTGAACCTTTATTCGCACTCAATTTGTCATCACTCAATGTGAAACCGAATCAAGTTTCAGGGTATGATCAAATCCCCATACCATACAATAACCACCATGAATACTAATGGCGAAATAACAAAAAAATTGAGATCATTGATTTCCGATTCTCAAATACAAATGCACCAACGAGCTATAACACTTACCCAAATCGTATCTAAATTTCATATCAAAGAATTCAGAAAAACAAAAAACAAAAAAAAAAAAAGAAAAAGAAAAGACACATAGCATAAATGAAGAATTCAGAAAAAATATATATATATAAAACACGATAGCACTGAGAGAGAGAGAGAGATAAGATATGAGCATTGACCTAGAGGTTGGAGTTTTAGAAGAGACTGCGAGAGCTTGAAGAAGACGATGAAACGGCGTCGAAGAGAGGTGAGCTGAATCTCAAGACACGCTTGACAAATCAGAAGCACAGTTCACAGATCAAAAGCAGAGCAAAGCTTTATAAGAAATTATCCCTTACCTAAACCCAAATCAGAAGCAGACCTTCTAAAAAAATGAATAAAGAAGTAATCAAACTTCTCTCTCAATTTTTCTTGTTTCCTCCACAATCCCTATTTTTTTTCCCCAATTAAATTTTTCCACAAACCATATCAGCTTCCCCATTTATTTTTTCCCCACCCTCCATCCCCAATTGTTTTTCCCGACACCCATACCCTCATCCATTTGCTCTTCTCACCCCTCTTTCCCTCTCAATCTCCCATCCCCAAATTGAAAAATCCAAACAAATTAATAACAAATTTTTACAAGAGAAGCTTACCAAAGGAACCTGGAGAAACCTGGAGAACAAGAGAACGAGAGAGATCGCTGGTTTTTGGAACGAGAGAACGAGAGGACGAGAGGTAGGAGAGAGTGGTTTACCAGGGGTCGGGTATGCGAGAGCTTTGAAGGCGAGAGCTAAAGGCGAGAGGGAAATGAGGGCAATTTTGGGTTATTGAAAATTTCATTAAACGTACCACAGTTCACCCGTGTTTTCGAAATAAGCTGTTTTTGGAAGCTGCTATTTGCAGCTTCAAGTCAGCTTCAGGTTTTGGGCTTTTTTTCACCCCTAACTTTGAAATAAAGCTGTTTTTGAAAGTTTACCAAACACCAAAAACCCTCACAGCTTTTTTTCGTCCCAGCTTTTTTATTAATCACCTCAATCCCAAACTACACCTAAGTCTCCCCACCACAGTGAATCTGCCACCTGGCAGTTTCCAGATCGTCGAACCTGCGTTTTTGGCCTCCCTTGTCTAGGGCATCAAATTGGCCGGCAGCTCGTGATACTGGACATGAAATTTGGAGTGCAAGCCACAGCAGTATACTCTTGGCCCCATCGTTGTAAATTCCTGGCTTCGCCAGTGTACTTTCTTGCTTGAATATCACAAGAAGAATATGCATTAGGAAAAGCCAACCTTCAAAGTTGCATGTGTAATTCATAAGTAATTGGTAAAGTTCCATAGGATTGTTATGGTGATGGCAGAACCCTAGTGCTTTCACAACTTTAATTTTCAAAATTGTTTTCTTTTGTATTCTTTATTTTACCAATTTATTTAAAATTTGTTTTTAATATTTTAGGTCACAAAGCCAACATTTTCCAAACCTTGTTTTAAATAGTTAATTAAGAATTAGTTTAAATACAAATTATTCATTCAATCCTTGTGGAAAAAGACCTTGCTTAAGCTACTATACTATGATAGCCTTGTACTCTAGGGATAAAAACACTAAAAAAATACTTGCAAGAGTACAAGGTTATCGTAGTATAGCAGCTCAAGTAAGGTCGTTTTCCACGGGGATTGAATGAATAATTTGTATTTAAACTAATTCTTAATTAACTATTTAAAACAAGGTTTGGAAAGTGTTGATTTTGTGACCTAAAATATTAAAAATGAATTTTAAATAAAAACAATTAAATAAATTGGTAAAATAAAGAAAACAAAAGAAAAAGGTTTTGAAAATTAAAGTTGTGAAAGCACTAGGGTTCCGCCGTCACCCTAACAATCCCATGTAACTTTATCAATTACTCATGAATTACACATGCAACTTTGAAAGTTAGGTTTTCCTAATGCATATTCTCCACATGATATTCAAGCAAGAATGTATATCTAACATGCAACTCGTCTATGATATTCAGATCAAATATAAGCATGCAAAGACTCATTAAGTTATGTGAAAACCCTTTGACAAACCATGCAACCCCTAAAAGCGTGACATTTGCCTTGCGTGAAATTACAATTATTAACCACAAAAAGCAATACTTAATCTTCCGGTGATATTCCAACCAAATTGAATCCGTTTACTTATCTAAACATCCTAATAATAGCTAAGCATTAAGATATACAGTAGGTTTGGCAAATAGGGCGTGTTTGCCGTTTTCATGTCGTTTTCGTGTAACATATGTTATCTTAACGGGTCGTGTCGTGTCACACCCATTACCTTAACGGGTTCTTAACAGGTCGAGTCATTTTACCCAACAGGTAAAATGACCCAACCTGTTATGACCATTTAAAAAAAAAAAAAAATTTTCTAAATTTGCTCATACCACATTGACACATAAATATTACTTCAAAAACGTATTCGTAACGAAAGACCCCAATTTTCACAAGCCTTTGAAATGAAAAACCCCAAATTGAAGAAACAAAACCAATCTTAATTTGAAAAATAATTCGAAGCAAAACCCTATATTTTGAAAGTAATTTGAAAGAATCAACAACTACCTCGATTAAGGCTAGAGATTCGCTAGATCCATAGAGAATCAGAGACAAAAGTAGTAGATCGACTAGTGGTGGGTTACTAGGTCGTATGTGGTGACAGTGGTGTGGTGGAGGGAGATTAGAGAGGGTGGTCATGGACTCATGGTTAGCTGGAGTTGAGGTTCGAGACTAAGATTCGAGAGTTCAGTTCAAGAGAAAGAGCGTCTGCTTCGATTCGAGCCTTCGAGGATGAGAGAGAGACTGATTTAGGGCTGAGATAAACATCGGACGGCCGAGATTAAATCTCAACCAATCCAACAGTCATCAATTTTCTAAGTTTTTTTTTTTGAAAAAAAAAATATACACACACACATATTTATATTTTAACTTTCAGTTCAATTCGGCATGAAATTCTACTGTTTAATTATAGTATTTCCTTTTAGTGTTGTAAAATTATTTAATTAGTATTTTTCTTATCGTGTAATGGGTTATCTACGTGTGTATAGTATACTAGACCGACCCATTATCTTAACAGATGTTTATCAGGTTACTCGATAACGACCTGATTCGTTATTTTGTCGATCCGAAAAACTGTTAATTTCGTGTCGTATCGTGTCGGGTTAACAGGTCGTGTCAGAAATTTTCAGGCTAATATAGAGACAATTTAAACACAATGATTAATCATTCAAAGTATGCATGCAGAATATCATAAGCAATTGAATAAAGACTACATATTCATGCTAAGGCTCGTGGCCTCGCCCTAGCGAACGGAAATTAGTTATGAACAGCCATAAAACAAAAGGAATTATATTGAAAGAGAAAAAGGATAGAAAACACCTTGAATATAAACTTGAATCGTCAAAAGCTCTCTAAACCGAATTCTCTAAATTGATGCATTTTTTCCTAATGGCTAAATAGGCTTGTTTATACTACTTTAAAATAAAACCCTACCTAGAAAAGGTCTTAGAATAAAACTAAGCAACATAATAAAATAATAAACAAGCAAATAAAAGGTTTCGTATTTGAACTTAAATTCGGACTTCTTAGAAAAATAGGCTTTTGACCCACCAAATCAACTTCGATTTGGTCCCAAAAAGTCTCTTTTGAAAGCTGAAGATGTCCCCTACAAATCCTCATAAGGAATCTGTCTCAAAGTATGTCATCTTGCCTCCAAAATGCCCAAAACATCCAAAAATGACAATTTGGGAAAGCTGGGTGCTGAGCCTTTATTTCATTGCCACGGTCAAACGGCTCAGTAGAAAAATCTGAAATTTTGATACAATCATCTTGAAAAAGACTCACAAGCATCCTCCAATTGGAATCACTCCAAAATTCGTCTGTTTGATTACTTTATGCTCAAGAGGAATTCGAATGTGTTATATTAGAAATATAATTCAAGTATTAAAATTCACCAAAATAAACCAATAAATTAATACTAAAATTAGGGTAAAATATATAATAAAATATCTACTCATCATGAGACATTTAAGGTGGAGTAATTATTACACGGTTTGCACAGTGGGGCCTTAGTTGCGCAAAGGTTTCACAAGTTCTATAAAATCACGGATCTTCTCCCCTTTTCCCAAACCCCTCAACACCCTCTCATTTTCTTCTTCCCCAAACCCCTCATATCCCAATTCTTGTTTTCTTTTTTTGTAAGGTGGCCGATTCCTCTACTACTCCAACTAACAAGGGATATGAGGAAGAAGAATCTCAGACATGTAATACTAAGTTTTATAGGGATTTAATAGTTTTTTTTCAATAAAATTTATTATGATTATCAAAAAATTGGCTAAATTAAAGATTTTTGTTTTCCGTAGAGAAAAAAAATCAAGAGAATGCCTGGCAGGCTAGGAGAGGGAGTAATGACAAGCCAAGGCAAATCAACTATGACCTGTAGTTTAGGAGATCTGAGAGGGAGTCGCACGCCATGCTTGCGCACGACGTTGGGTCATTACTGTAGAACAAATGTCCTCTAGAGTGCGTTTTGGAAAAAAGTGTTGGAGGACATGAAGAAGTCTATGTCGGATGAGTC
The DNA here is from genome assembly GCA_024362995.1 of Heteromeles arbutifolia. Taxonomy (NCBI): domain Eukaryota; kingdom Viridiplantae; phylum Streptophyta; class Magnoliopsida; order Rosales; family Rosaceae; genus Heteromeles; species Heteromeles arbutifolia. Next base: position 24,016,857 of record JANCRC010000013.1, on the reverse strand, counting down.
AGTGGTAAGTGCCAATTAGACTAAGGATAATTTCTTAATTTTAGACTAAGGATTTAGGAAAAGTTTTAAATTAATAATTTTAGGATTATTTCTTAATTTTAGACTTAGGATAAAAAAATTAATGTTAGGATTAAGATTTTAGTTTCACAATTACTTTTTGGAATTTAAGGATTAATTTTATAGTTTCTACAATGGTATAAATGTTGCGGCTTATTCTTTAGCCGTAAGGCTATGACCAGTGCACCTCCCGCACGTGCTACTGCTATCGTCACTACTCCACCGAAGGTGGAACCTAAGCCGGTTCCTCCATTTGTCCCCTGGGGTCCAAGGCACCCGCGTCATCAATGTCTTCGGCGGCGCTTCCAGTTAGCGCTTGTCGGACTCACCAGCAACCCCGCACGCTCGACACTCTCTCGAGGGAGAGGGATCACAGACAGTTAAAATTTATTAAAATTTTATTATACATTGTTGGTTTGATTTAAAAAATATTTTTTGTTGAATATGATTGGTTGCATGCTCTGAATGTCAATTTTGTGGCAAAATGTGTAATTGAACCGTTGAAAATGTTGGTTCGATAAGTAATGTTATTTGTATTACTCTTTGCACGTTTTGGGAAATGTTATACTTTTAGGGGAGGTTCTGCTGAATTTTTGGTAGGATTTTAAATTGTTCAAAAATGTAAAATTGAACTGTTTGACCGTTTTAAATTTTTCTTGCAGCTAAGAAAAATACCAAAGGGCCACGCCAACAAATGAAGACAACGAAGGTCACACGCGTGACAAACGCTCGGAGCATAATTGAGTATGACGAATGACATTGGGCAAAGCCTACGCCAGAGCATCATAGCAACTTGGCCCACGACACTGAGCACGTCATTCAAACCAATTGCCCTATGAGGTGGGATTCTTGGCAACCGATGCCGAAGAAGGTGAAGAAGACAATGAGCCATCATTTGTCAGTAAGTATACAAATTCTCAACTTTTATTCGTTTTTCAATAAAGTATAGAAATATTAATAAAGTATATATTATTTTTAATATTTTCCTATTTGTAGGTGTAAAGTCTAGTCTTAAGTGTTTAGCTTTCCTTATCAAATATTGTATTTGTGTACCACATGCTCAATTTAGCTTTAGACTACATTCTCTGGTTATGGGCTGCTACTGCTGGGAATAAACATTCAAGGTTGTGACACATCTCACTTCAAAAGGTTTGTTCATGCATGTGCATTTCATGTTTAAATTCTTGGTACTTCCTGATTAGCTTAGTTGTCTCGTCAGTTTCGTGCACCAATTTCTAGCTATTGGGCACACAATGTAAGGTCTACCCACATAGGCTTTCTGACAACTTTTTGTTGATGGTCAAATCTTAGCCCTTGATTGTTTCTGATCAATTTGTAGCTCAACAAATGTCCTTGGTAGGTGAAAAACAAACTGAGGCTTTTGGGTTAAGATCCCTAGCTAGGGTTCTTTGTTTTTTTTGGGGTTTCTAGATACATTTATTTCTAGAGAGAAGTTAGAGAGAGAAATAGCATTTATGCTTCTACCTTTTTCTTCCACCCCATGTATGAAACCTTAGTTTCAAAACCAAGTTCATGCATTAAACACCAATCATTGTATATTAGGATTGCATTGTTTTAAGGTTTTGCATTAAGTTCTTGGTCAGGCTTTAAGCTTTAAATCTGTTTTTAGGCCAAGCTTTTAGATTCAAGTTAGATTCTTCCTTCAACTGTTTGATTAGAGAATCTGATTGGTCGTTTGAATCCAAATTTTATATGCATATCATCATATCATATTATTTCGTTATTTGAGTTGATATCGGTGCCATAAGGTGAAGAGCTTAGGAGGAACTGCCACTTCGTGAAGGCCAAAGGAGTTCATATCGTGTAAGGCAGGGTTGCATAAAGTTAAAGATGCTATGTAGATAGGGATCTAGAAATTGAGCTTGTGGGGTCATTATATGAACCTTGTTTACACTATGGATTAGACTCAATGGAGAGTCCTGGGTTTTGAACCCAAAGGTGGGTTTTTCCGGCTCAAAACATCTTGTGTTCAAAGTTATTTATATTGTGTCACACATCTTACATACACATACATTGTACATATATCTCTTGAACATTTAAATGGTATGTGCTCATAGTCATACTCACTTGACACATTAATAACTTGCAATGAACTGAGGCTTTGCTAACTAGGATAGTTTTTGGGAATTGAAATTGGTAATTGAATATTTGATTTATTGACTAACAAATTTATCTTAGTTGACTATTAGGCTTGACTAGTCAATCCAGCGGATTATAATTTATATATACAGGGTATTCAACCTGGTACCAATTTCAATTGGTATCAGAGCCTTGCTCTAGATATACATAGAGTGATCTTAGGGATTTGCTGGTATTGGGTAGAATCTTACGATGGACCGTGATCGTGTTGGTGGCTCGTGGAAAATCACCTCCATTCTTTGATGTTACAAATTATGCTACTTAGAATTCGAAGTTTCAAATCTTTCTTGAGGCTCAAGATCTTATAGTTGTTGATTATCTCACCCTTGAGTGGAAGGCTCTATCAAGTCTAGTCAATGGAGATTGTGTGATTAAGCCAAATCTTTCTTGATGCTCAAGATCTTATAGTTGTTGATTATCTCACCCTTGAATGGAATGCTCTATTGAGTCTAGTCAATGAAGATTCTGTGATTAAACTAAAATGTGAGTGGACTCAAGGAGAAATTACTTCGATCATGGCTAATAGGAAAGCAAAGAATGCTATTGTTTCTGCCATTTCATCTAATCAGTTTGCTCATGTTTGATATTGCACAACTACCAAGCAAGATTAGGACAAACTCCGAATTCTTCATGAGGGTGATAGACAAGCGAGAGATCTAAAGCTCCAAATGACCGTTTCAAAATTTGAGGATTTGAGAATACTCGAGTCTAAGACCTTCTCAGTTTTATATGAGAAAGTTGAAATGTTGACAAATTAAGCTTTGGGGTAAGGAAAGCCTATTGATGAAACAACCATTGTTCAAAAGATTTTGAGATCCTTACCCAAGAGATTTCATGCAAAGAAGGTTGTCATTCAAGAGTTTCAGGACCTAAATGAAATCAAGCAGGGAAAATTGGTTAGGAAACTCATCACCTATGAGATGGACTTGATATGGATGAAAGTGATTCCAAAAAGAGAAAAGAAGTGGCCCTTCAAAGTGTTGCGAATAGTGAAGTTGTAAGTGAATTGTATGGACAATCCTCTGTTAAAGATCTTGCCTTGTTTTTCAAGCATTTCAGAAGAATTCTCAAAAACAAAGGGAAAGATTCTAAGTGGTTTGGTGAATCATCAACCAGTCGGGAAAAACTAGCTACTGGAATGAAACACAAAGGGCTTGGTAGAAAAAAGTGACAAAAAGTGGTCAACAATATATGGTCTCTGCTTTGCATGTGGGGAAAGTGGGCATCGTGTTGTTGATTGTGCTAACATCAAACTCCTTAGTCAAAAGCGTGAAAAGGCAATGATGGTCACCTGGAGTGATAACAATGATCAAGGTTATGTGCATTCTGATGAGTCATCAGATGATGAAGAAAAATTTGTTGCTTTTGTTGCTCAAATTGAGGATGTCTCTAAGTGATGATAATTCTGTACCGACTGGCAATGAGGAGATGACTTATGATGAATTGTGCATTAATTATGAAACTCTGTTTGATGAGACTTGTACTACAAAAGTGGAGAAAATTGAGCTAACTAAGAAGGTTGCTGAGTTACAGAAAAAAAAAACAAGTTTCTTCGTCTAGTCAGAACTGAACTGGATGAAAAGATTGGTTATCTTGAGCCCTATGTTGAGGAGATGAATGAAAATGTTTCTAATTACAATGACAAAGTTGAAAAAGATGATGTTATTACTACTCTTGAAGCTCAGGTTCAAAACTTGATAGAATCTGAAGAAAACTTGATGAATCAAATTCATATGTTGAAGGCAAATAATTTAATGTATCATGAGACTAACAGGAAACAGTTACTTGAGCTGAATGAGGAAAATGATAAAGTTATTCATCTTACTATTAGGGTTGAAAAATTTGACAAGATGCTGAGTATTGGGAAACTACACGGTCACAAAAATGATCTTTGATATGCATAAATGGCTAAAGTTATATCCCCACTAAAACAAAATTTATGAGAGAATCTAGGCCTGTATCTCATAAAGTCAAACCATGTCCAAAGACAATATCTGTTCCTAAGTGTCATCACTGTGGTGAAGTTGGGCACATTCTTCCAAAATGTAGAAAATGATACTCTGGAAAGACCAATTTGCCGAAAGGTTAGGTGGATCGTCTAGTCATCGAAGTCAACATAATTGCTTAACTTGTTTATTCTTCTTCATCTGGAAATATTAAGCAAAGTTTAAAGTGGGTTCAGAAGGTCTCAAATAGGTGTCTTGTTGTTCTAAATTCTCTATCTGTTACCAAACCAAATGTGTGGTATCTTGATAGTGGGTGCTCTCATCACATGACTGGAGACAATGAGGCTTTCTCATCTCTTGCTCCTTGTATTGGCGGTGGTGTTGTGTTTGGTGGTGGGGACAAGTTTTAGATCATAGGGAAATGTGATGTCAAGATCCTTGGATTACCTAAGCTTGAAAATGTTAGCTATGTTGATAGGTTGAAGTCAAATCTCATTAGCATTAGCCAATTGTGTGATGATGTGGCTGATGAAGTGTGCTTCTCAAAAAGAGGTTAGCAGATTATGGATCAACATGGAAAGAATTTGCTTGTACTCCCAAGATCTAGAGAAAATTGTTACATTCTTGATGTCTTTAAAATTGCTGAATACTCCATGTGCCACAAAGCTATTGATGAAACTAGTCTATTGTGGCATAAGAGACTTAGGCATGTGAACTTCAAAGACTTCAAGAAATTGTCCAAACATGAGGTTGTGAGGGGGCTGCCACCTCTTTCTATTTCTAACTCATAAGTTTGTGGATCATGTTAATTAGGACAGCAATTTGAGGTGGCTCATTAGAAAGTCACTGACATTGGAACAACTAAGCCTCTTCAATTGATTCATATGGATCTTGTTGGACCAATTCAGACCTTATCTCTTGGTGGCAAAAAGTACATCTTGATGTGGATGACTACCCTAAATTCACTTGGGTATGCTTTTTAAGGAAAAAATATGATACCTTTCAATAGTTCTTCACTGTGTACAAAGTAATGTTGAATGAATCTATATCTAGTCATCCTGCTTCAGTCAGAATTAGAACTGATCATGGAACCGAAATTGAGAATGCTCACTTTGATGATTTTTGCTCAATAAACGGCATCAAGAATGAATTTTCTGCTCCAATCAACCCTCAACAAAATGGTGTAGTGGAAAGGAAAAATCGTGTTTTGATAGAGATGATAGCACAAACTTGGCAAAACACTTTTGGCCTGAGGCCATGAACACTGCTTGTTACATCTCAAATCAAGTGTTTCTTAGACCTAGAACTAATGGGACACCTTATGAGCTCTGGAGGGCTAAGAAGTCAATGGTAAAGTATTTCAAAGTCTTTGGGAGTGTTTGCTACAATCTACGTGATCAAGAACATCTAGCAAAGTTTGATACTAAGAGTGATGAAGGAATCTTCTTGGGGTACTCCAACACAAGTTGGGCTTATAGGGTGTTTACAACCTGAGAAGAAAAACCATCATGGAGTCTATAAATGTCAAGATTGATGACACTGATGTCCCTCCCTTTTTGGCAACTGAAAATGATGATGTGTTATTTCCCACTCCTAAGGATAGTGGTGATCCTTCTGTTGAGTAAAGTGTGGTGTCAAATAGTGACAATGAGAGTGAATCAAGCACTTATGAAGATTCTTGTGTCCTTTTCAAGGATAAACCGAAGTGAGCTAGAGGTCATCCTGATGATAAAATTGTAGGTTCGATTGCCAAAGGCATTAGAACTCGAAGACAAATAATTGATGAAGTTGCAAATGTTTTCTATGTCTCCCAGATTAAGCCCAAGAATATCAAAAATGCCCTAACTGATGAAGAATTGATCTTAGCCATGTAGAAAGAGCTGAATCAGTTTAAGAGGAAGAAATCTGGTCGCTTGTCGATCGTCCATCGAACACTAACGTTATTAGCACTAAATAGATTTACAAGAACAAGTCTGATGAGTCAGGAAATGTGATAAAAAATAAAAACAAAATAAGGCCATACTTGTTGCTCAAGGATACTCTCAACCTAAAGGTGTTGATTTTGATGAAACCTTCGCTCATGTTGCTCGTCTTGAATCAGTCAGACTTCTTTGTGCTATTACATGCCATTTAAAGTTCAAGCTTTTTCAAATGGATGTCAAAACTGTATTCCTTAATGGATATCTTAATGAGGAAGTCTATGTGGAACAACCTAAGGTTTTTGATGATCCTCACATGCCAGATAGGGTGTACAAATTGAGAAAGGCTCTCTACGGTCTTAAACAAGCCCCACGTGCTTGGTATGATAGGTTGTCTTCTCATCTTCTTACCCATGGTTATACTAGTGGCTCTGTTGATAAAACATTGTTTGTTAAAAAGGTTAAATCTCATGTTGTGATTGCTCAAGTGTATATGGATGACACAGTTGTCGGGTCTACTTCTGATTGTCTTGTGAAACAATTTATCGATATGAGGACAAGTGAATTTGAAATGAGCTTGGTTAGTGAATTAAACTACTTCCTTGGACTTCAAGTGAAACAAGAAAATGATGGCATCTTCACTCTCTCAAACAAAGTATGCCAAGAACTTGGTGAAGAAGTTTAGCCTCAAAGGTTCAAAAGCTGCTAGATCTCCAATGAGCACATGTGCCAAAATTCACAAAGACTCAAGTGGCAAGAATGTTGATCAAACTCTGTATAGAAGCATGATTAGAAGCTTACTCTACCTGACTGCCAGTAGACCAAACATCACATTTGCTGTTGGGGTACGTGCACGGTTTCAAAGTTGTCCCAAGAAGTCTCACTTACAAGCAGTCAAAAGTGTTATCAAGTATATGTGTGGCACCACTGAATATAGACTTCAATATACTCATGACACCAACACAAACTTGGTTCGGTTAAGAGATGCTGATTCGGCGGGTTGAATTAATGATCAAAAGAGTACTTCTAAGGGAGCTTTCTATGTTGGGAACAATTTGGTATCTTGGCACAGCAAGAAGCAAAATTGTGTCTCTTTGTCTACTGCCGAGGTAGAGTATGTGGCTGCTGGGAATTGTTGCACTCAACTAATATGGATGAAACAAATGCTCAGTGATTACGATATATCTCAATCCACTTTTCTTATTTATTGTGATTACATGAGTGCAATTGATATTTCTAATAACCATGTCCAACATTCGAGAACAAAACATATTGGCATCAGGCATCACTTCATTAGAGATCTAGTGGAAGGTAAGATACTTACCCTAAACTTTGTGCCAACTGAAAACAACTAGCTGACATATTCACTAAAGCCTTAGATAATCGAAGGTACAAAGGTCTTCGACAGTCTATTGGTCTTTCTACTATGAACTAAATTGTTTGAATAGATACGCTTCCAGGTTGTGTCTGTCTTGTCAGCATGCTCATCAGATACCCACATTTTGTCTCTCTATATGCTTATCTTAATTGTCATACATTCATGATATTTTTGGGATTATCCTTGGATAATTATTCACTTTGATGTCAAAGGTTCTGCCTATTGTCTTGGTAGCCTCTCAAAACTCATGTTTCCATCATCTAAACCTTGAGGTGATTTTGGTGTTAGACTTGCTTTGGTTCTATGTGATTGGTAGTGACTTTACTTACTCTATAATCTAAACCAAATGTCATTTCCCCTGTTCTTTTTTGTCTCTCCCCAAAAAAAAATATCAAAGAGAAAAAAATGGAGCATAGGAACATCGAAAACAACAAAGGGGGTTTTACTTCAAGAAATATTATCATCGATCAAGGGAAAATCTCTTCAAAAGTATCCTTTCATGCAATTTCATAGGGTGTTTCAATGTCTCAAATTCCCTTCCTCAAGTCATACATCAATCTTTTCATTATTTAGAATGGTGGTCCATAAATTATACATCTTCTCTCAAATGATCTTGACATCTCTCAAATGGTGATGACCTTGACATCTCTCAATTGGTGTCTCACTCAAAGTCTCACGAAATGTGCTCCCTTCATTCAAGGCCTTTACCTTATTTTGCATGTCTTATCCTTTGTTTATAATATGTAAGAAGTGTTGTCTCTTAAGGTCAATGAATTTTTAAAAGCTTGGTTAAAATTGGCATGACCTTTTTAGTTAAGTGCTTGGATCTATGATTTTAAGATGGCTACCCCAAATCATTTCTCCCATACCTTGACACATCACTGCAGGATAATGAGCTTGTGTTAATCTCATTATTAATGTTTGTGTATGCCTTTGAAGATTTGTCCATTGAGAACTGCATTGCACGTCTACTTTTTGTGTTCTTCAAATTACATATCTCTTGGAAGCATAGATTTTCAAGCTACATCTTAGTTCATTCTGTTACTGGTTGTTATGTTGTTGGTTGTCTATTGATGCAAATCTCTAATTCTTTTTGGTAATCTTGTTCAAGAGTTTGTAATATTGCAAGCATCATTTCTAGAGGAGTTTCCATTATGAGGGAGTTCAATCACAATGCATGCATATTTTGTGCTTACTTGTTGCTAATCTAATTGTTGCTACATTTTGCTTGGTCCATATGATCTATTGCAAATTCTTTATCCAATGTGCTTTTATTGTTCTTGTCTTGTGCATTTGCAGCAAATTTGACTATTCTGTGCAATTTTCCACCTTGTCTTTGTTTTACCATGACAAAATGGGGGGGGATTTTAGTTGTGTTTCATACCTTGCAAGCCTTTCTAGGCTTGGGGTATTTTGTCAAGGAAAGCTAAAGGGGAAGATTGTAAAGTCTAGTCTTAAGTGTTTGGCTTTCCTTGTCAAATATTGTATTTGTGTACCACATACTCAATTTAGTTTTAGACTATATTCTCTGGTTATGGGCTGCTGCTGCTGGGAATAAACGTTCAAGGTTATGACACATCTCACTTCAAAAGGTTTGGTCATGCATGTGAATTTCAATTTTAAATTCATGTTACTTCCTGACTAGCTTAGTTGTCTTGTCAGTTTCGCGAGCCAATTTCCAGCTATTGGGCACACAATTTAAGGTCTGCCCAGCTTTTTGTTGATGGTCAGTCTCAGCCCTTGATCGTTTCTGATTAGTTTGTAGTTCGACAAGTGTCCTTGGTAGGTGAAAGAGCATTTATGCTTCTAGGTACATTTTTGTCTAGAGAGAAGTTAGAGAGAGAAAAAGCACTTATGCTTCTATCTTCTTCTTCCTCCCCATTTATGAAACCTTAGTTGCAAAACCAAGTTCATGCATTAAAAACCCAATCATTGTATATTAGGGTTGCATTGTTTTAAGTTTTTTCATTAAGTCCTTGGTCAGGTTTTAAGCTTTAAATTCGTTTTTAGACCAAGCTTTTGGATTCAAGTTAGATTCTTCCTTCAACTGTTTGACTGGAGAATCTGACTGGTCGTTTGAATCGAAATCTTATATGTATATCATAATATCATATCATTTTGAGTTGATATCGGTGCCCCAAGGTAAATAACTCAGAAGGAGCTGCCACTTCGTGAAAACCGAAGGAGTTCATCTCGTGTAAGGCAATGTTACACAAAGGTAAAGCTGCTCCATAGATAGGGATCTAGGAATAGAGCTTATGTGGTCTTTGTATGAACCTTGTTTGCACTAGTGGATTAGACCCAGTGGAGAGTTCCTGGTTTTTTAACCCAGATGTGGGTTTTTCCGAGCAAGGAACATCTTGTGTTCAAAATTATTTATATTGTGTCACACATCTCACATACACATACATGGTACATATACCTCTTGAACATTTAAATGGTATATGCTCACAGTTATGCTCACTTGACACATTAATAACTTGCAATAAACTGAGGCCTTGCCGACTAGGATAGTTTTTGGGAATTGACATTGGTACTTGAATCTTTGATTTATTGACTAACAAATCTATCTTAGTTGACTAGCGGGCTTGACTAATTAGTCCAGCAGATTATAATTTTTATGTATAGGATATTCCGCCTAGTACCAATTTCAATAGGCTAACTATAATTTTGACGACATGGATGACAAGATGGCCACGTACATAGACAAGTGGTTCTCAGCCAGGTACAAATAGTGGAAAAGCAACCTCTACAAGTTTTTTGAACTATATGATGACCTGCAGACTGCTCTCCTAGAGGGTTGCCTTAAGGAGTTGGTGGAGCGCCCAGAAAATTGGGCGTGGCTCTACAAGCATTTTCAGGAGGAGAAATTTTTAGTATGTATATTAGTAATTTTTTATTAATTTTTTAGTATTTTTTTTTTTAACATTTTCTTTGAAATAGAAAAACTAATACGTTGATTTGGTGTTTAACAAAAGAGAGCCAAGGCCAACAAGATCAATTGGTCGAAGAAGAAACTTGTCCACAGATCGAGTTCAAGGCCTTCTCATATAAGCTGAAGGCGCGATGGAAGGTAATTAAGCCTATATTTTTAATTTCTATTTGGATTACTAACACTTTTCTTAACTTTTTTCTTTCAAGCAGGCTCTAAGTTCCCAAAGACCACCATGTCCAAGAACGTATACGTTCTACCGAAGGATGAGACCATTAAGCAGCTCCATGCAAGTATATTCCTTTACAAAATAGGGGACAACTGGTAGCAAGTCAAGGTAAGTATATTTAATTCTTATTATTCTTACACTTGTAACTAGTGTAAAAATTAATTAAATATTAATATATTTTTTTCTTATTATTACAGGTTACTATGGTGGAGAAGAGCAAGGTTGCTCTCCAACAGGTAGCATTGGAGCCTTCCCAGAGCTACCCTGGTCGAGGACGTGACTCCGACCAAGGATGGGGAATGTGTGACATTAGAACACTGAGGCCTCTTCTTCTAGACAGGTCACTGCGTTGACGCTGGATGTTGCTGACCTGAAGCAAAAGCTTGGGGCCCAGGATAAAGCGCTGGCGGCCCAGAAGGGTAAGATGACCCAGATTTTACGAGCCCTTTAATTTTCCGACATCCATCTCCCACCAGCTTCTCCTCATCCACCTTTGAGCTCCCAGCCCCTCCAACTAGAAGGTACCTAACACCTTGACGCAATAGACCTTAACGACCTTTTTTCATGTATTTGGATAAACAAGTTTCGGTACGTACATTTTCATATATATTATAAATAAATAATATTTTTTATTAATTGTTATATAATTTATTAAAAATAATTTCAAAAAATTAAATTAAATTATGTAATTTAAAATGAAAAACAAAGGGAAATAAAACCCTTTGCACGACGAAGGCCTTCGTCACATAAGATTAAATGCAAGAAAGGAATTGATTACGCAAAATTATAAACGGCAAAAATTTTCTAATTAAATAATACTGAAATTACGTGAAAACCAAATAATTTGGGACAAATTTTGTTGCATAAAGGTTTACTCGATGAAATCATTCGTCGCACATAGTCTTAGCTAACGACATCCTCTTGTCTAGGGTGAGTTCGGTTCCATTTGGTTCGGTTTTTTGCCATAATCAAAAATCGAACCGAAATTACTGTTTGGTTCGATTTTCTGTCAGTTTGTGTTCGGTTCGGTTTTTTCTTTTTTTTTCAATTTTCAATAGAAATAAAAATTCCAATTTTCAATGGCAAGTCAAAATTTTCATCTTCCAAAGACAATGAAAAATAAGAATTCCAAATCTCCAATAGAATCAAAGACAATAAAAATAAACATTCAAAGTTCAATTATAATCAAGTCTTCCAAAGTCCAAAAGCTTTAAATAAACATCAAAGGTCAAATATTTCAAAAGTCCAAACTTAAGATAAACATCAAAGTTCCAAGTCTTCTACACCTAAAATAAACATTCCAAAGTCCAAACTTTAAAGAAATATTCTACTTAAAATAAACATTACAACTACGATAATAAATTCATGTAAACATCCAAAGTTCCATGTCTTGCACACACTTCTTCAAGTTCTCAAGATCAACACTCAACCATTTCAAGTTTGAATGATAGTTTGCTTACTAATGCTTAGGCGGCCTAGGGGGCAACATAGCACATTTTTTTTAACTTCCACTTGCCATTTCTACATACAAAGAATAATAAAATAATACTAATTAAAATGTTATTTTCAAATAATTTAAGAAAACCAAATGCAATAAATAAAATTACCCTTCTCAACTTCACAAAACTCAATCTTCTCAATGGTTAGCTCATGATGTAATGCAACATGGATAGACCTAAGCCAATTTTGACTACATATCAAAGCCTCCGCCATTTTTGGACTCAAAGAACTACGATATAGATCAATTATCCATCTACTTGTGCTAAAGGAGGATTCGGAAGCAATGGTTGATACGAGAATAGCTAAGATCTCTCTTGCAACACATGCCAAAATAGGATACTTAGAAACCCCATTCACCCTCTACCAATTCAATATATCAAAGTTTTCCTCTTCCTCCCCTTCATTAGAATTGGAAAGATACCTATCCACATCATTATGCACAACTCGAGCTCTCTTTGCTTTTTTCATTTCACTTTTTTTCTTTCAACTTTCTTTCTATTTCGATCATGCTTGATGAAGAATATGCACTTGTTTCTTGAGAACTACCACCCTTATTCACACTTGGTTGTGTACCGAAAGACATATCTTCATGAATCTTGTAAAAATCAATCAACAAGTCCTTCACCACATTTGTGGCACTTTCAACTTTTTCTTCATTCTCACCCAATAGTATATCAAAATAATCAATAACTTTCTCCAATTTATGGCGAGGATCAAGCATAAGTGCAACAAAAATATATTGATTCATATCCTCAATTGAACCCCAATACTTGTCATATTTTTCTGTATGAACATCGAGATCATAAACAAAAATTCACTATCTTTGTTTTAATGCAAGAAACTTTTGATCTTAAACAAATCATCAAAAATAGTATGAATTGTTGGAGTATTAGAACAACATACTTTTAAAGTCACTTCATAAAAAAGTCTCAAAAAGATTGCAAACACCCCCACCTCACTCCAACCATCCATCGAAGGTGGCCCGTCCCTCGTATTACCATGATTGTCTTTAACAAAGTACGGAAGCTGGTGACCATCCTCTACTTTCAATCTATCATGTCATCTTGAACTCTAAAGTTGATTCCAACATTAAAAATGTGGAATTCCACCTAGTAAGGACATCCAAAATCACAAGCCCTTTGCTATCTATTCTCACTTTCTCAACACAACTTTTAAAGCTCTCCAACCTTTGAGGGGAAGATCTTACATACCTAACCGCATTACGAATGCTTTGTATGGCCTTATTCAACAACTTTATCCCATCACTCACAACTAAATTGAGGATATGAGCAACACACCTCATGTGCAAATATTTTTCATCATGCAAAAGTGCAAAAGGACGCCCCCACCCACTTATTCGGTGCACCGTAATAGTTAACACCTTCTCTATACCCTAGTTAACACCTTCTCAATACCCTACTTCACCAAACATTCCTTCAAAAGTTGAGCAATGGATTCTCTTATATGATTTGGAATGACACAAAAGTTCAAACATCCAATCATCTTCAATAAAATGCACGGTGAGAACCATGTAATTTGTTTGTTGAATAGAAGTCCATGTATCTATTGTTAGACACACCCTAAATATCTTCAATTGATTTTTCAATTTATCATTTTCCAAATAAAACAAGCTAAGTACATCCTTAGCAATTGTCTTATGACTAGGCACTCTCCACATAGGACATGTTTGCATGAAAAAATGGCGAAAACCTTCTCCCTTGACAAAAGTAAAAGGCAACTCGTCTATAATAATCATCTCAACGCTAGCCTTAGTTACTTCCTCTTGAGAAAAGCCTATAGCTTCCAACTTATCTTTCTTGGCGGCAAAAGTTAAGATCTTTTGCCTATTTGCGACAAATATTTCCTTATTAGGACCGTAGCTTTTACATCTTGCTAAATGATTTCTTAAATTAGTTGTACCATTTTTATCCAGGTCGGCCATATATGATTGGGTGCAATACTTGGACAACCCCTTAACTCTACCACCCTCAATTTTTCTTTCAAAGTGCTCCCAAACTGTAGACCTTTCATGACTTTTTAATGATTCTAAGAGAGCTTCTTCTTTACTTACTTGGTCACTTGAGTCACCTTCTTTTGGAGTTGCATCGGAGGGATTTCCGGATCCACCAAGAGAACTAGGAGTTTGTCGAGGTGCCACCATGGAGTTTTGAGGTGGAGTTGATTCACCGACAATGTCCATCTAAAATAAGAGAATCATTACAATTAATGAATTAATTATTAAACATAAGGGCTAAAGTAATTTAGAGAGATGACTACTTACTTCCGAAGGTATACTCGAAGATGAATTCGTTTGATCATAAGGGCTATTTGACTTTGATCTCATTGAGTTTGAACTTGAGCTTGAGGCCTTTGAGGCCTTTTGACGCCTTTGACTTCATCTAATTCAAACAAAATAGTAAGAGGATAAATTTCCATAATCAGTCATATTAAATTATTTATAGAGACAAAGACAAGACTTGTTAAATTTTCCTGCTCTTAGAAGGCTACTAACATTCAGATTGTCCCTGTATCTGCCACTAATCAGTGTACCATACTGATTTGCTTTTATGCAAATAAACTATTTTATGCTCTTTTGTGGTAAAATAAAGACATTCCCATTGATCATGAGTTAAATATTACAATTTGTATTGGATGTTTATAGTGCAATCCATTCCTTCACCGATACAAGGATAAAGATCCACACTTTAAATTAGTGAAGGAACACAAGCTCTAGATAAATCTGGAAGGGAGCCATGGCAACAGTATACAAGTAGGATGGTAAAACATTTGGACTCTTTGGAACAAATTAGCTATTAATCAAGTGACATTTCTCTCCATTTTGATAGAAGAGGTCCTCAGTTTAATTCTCCTTCCCCCACATTAGGCCAAAAAAGGACGTTGTCGGCGTTTTTTGTCTATTTCAGTAATCTAAAATACAGTCTAAGAAACTGCGGGCTCTATCGACCATCTAGCAGGATAGCAGCTGCTCAGTTATGTGTTCTAGATTATTTGCCTTTACATGTTATCGTTAAAGCCAAACTTAAAAAAAATCACAATTCAAGCTTCAATTTAAATTACTACTAAAAGAGAAAACAAACAATTCCACTTTCGAAATTTAAAACACTGAAGTGAGACAAAACAAATACAAACGCATATTTGTCCAATCAGAACTTTTCAATAGATTATAGTGTTTAATCAGAACCAATTTGAATTTCAGTTTATCACAGTTGAATATCAGAGTGCGGACGAAGTAATAAGAATATTATTAAACAAACAAACTAAAACGGCTACAAAACCTCAAAAGCTTACATCTTGACTAACATATACTTAAGTGAATAACAAACATCATATTTATAATAAACTAAACCCTAATCTCTAACAAAAACTAATTCTAACGGGCTGATCCCAAATCCTAAACCAATTATTTTCCAACCCCACCCCATCCCCCTCACCCCCCCCCCCCCCCCCCCAGGTCAAACTCATGGCAATAAACAACATGAATTTGCCAACAAGTGGATGTGGATGCAAGCTTTGTTAGTTGGACAGGCAGGCAGGCTCCACAACGCGGACAGACAGACAAGCAAACTAATTTTGATTTCAGTAGACAGATGTTTGGGAGTACGAACCCTATCACTAAACGGACGAAATTCCTATATGTCCCAAATGCAACAAACAAGACAACAATCCCTCGAATGGTCACTAGTCCAAGCATTCGAGTAATTACCAGACAGGCGACAACAGACTTTAAGAACGAGCTAACAAACGAACAACCAAATCACTCAAACAAACCATAAGCCGCCCAACAACCAATGTGGGCCTCAACAAGCTCCAAACATAATTTTTTTTCCCCTTTTTCTCCTTTTTTCCTTCCTGTTTTTTTTATTTTTTCTTCTTTCCGGGCAAACAAACTAGAGGTGTATGGTGCATTGGTGCGGCGGCGATGCGAACAAACAGCAACAAGAGGGTGGTTCTAAGGCAGCGGGTACAGGAGTGATGTGGTGGATCGGTCAGATCGGCTGGTCGGGTTGAGGTTGCAGGCAACAGTCTGGTGCGGGTCAAAGACAGTGCGTAGGTGGTGGTCTGGTACATCAACAGGCGAATTTTGGTGACAGGACGTGATCGATCAGGCAACAGTAGCGCGGGCTGGGATCTGGGTTGCAGGTTCCTTCAATGCTGGGGCTTCAGGTATGCGGGATGGATGCAAGCAGTTTGACAATGGCGTTTTCAGATAGTGGTGCTAGACGGGATGGAACTGGGTTCGTCAGGACGTTCAAGACAAGCGCGAGATGGTGGTGGATTCGTCTGATCACGGTGCCAGTGATCGAATCATTGCGGAGGAAACAGGAACAAACGCAGCGGTGGACGACAGTAGGGGCAGCTGCTGGTGGCTCAACACGACTCCGGCTTCAGACTTCAATTGATTCTTTTCTCTTTTTTTGTAATGACAACGAAAGGGTAACTCAAACCAGAAAACGAAAAAAGTTTCACGGAACGAAACTGGACAAAAACAAACAAGGAAGATATAGGCAAACTGATACGGGCAAACAAAAGCAGATTAGATCGAAGAATCAAATCTGCTCTGATACCAAATTGAATATTAGAATGTGAGATGAACAAGACTACAAATTAATAAGAATATTATTAAACAAACTAACCGATACAGCTACAAAACCTCAAAAAGTTACATCGTGACTAACATATACTTAAGTGAATAACAAACATCATATTTATAATAAACTAAATCCTAATCTCTAACAAAACCTAATTATAACAGGCTGAGTCCAAATCCTAAACCAATTATTTTCCAACAGACCACACACATAGATTTGTCCAATCAGAACCAATTTGAACAAATAAATAGAACGAAAAATTAAAACAAAGAAGTGAGACTAAGGCCATCTCCAACCAATTGAGGGCCAGAGAGCTCGTTTTAGTCCTATAGTCCTTCAAGAAATTAATATTTTAATGAACAGTGCCAAGCCATTTTGCTTACCATCTCCAACCGAGGGGCCAAAGGGTCATAGGCCAAACATAGCCTTATGACAAAAAACTATCTCTAACCGAGGGGGCCAATGGGTAATAGGGTCAAACATAATTTATTATTTTAATTAAATTAATATGGTTACTTAAATTAAATTACCTCAATAATTTTTCGAGATGGAATGTCAATAATTTTTCATTCACTATTGTGCCAATAGCAGGATAATTTCATGTAATATTTTCATTTCATGCTAATCTACTTGAGTTACGAATTTTTGTAATTCATATTTCTATCATTAATAATGCGATATTTAACTCGCTATACACGTGAGTCAAACTTGAGACATTACATAATAACATAAAAAGGATGAATGCGTTCACCATCACATTTTAAATACAAAAGAATATTTGCTTCACTATGATTTCTCAGTATATCAAACAGTATTAAGAGGAATTGCAGAGACAAACTCTGAACATAAGATAAACAACAGCACAGATCGAGCCCAAGGAGAAGGAGATCCCGACAGAGTTCGTATCTCATGACCTATGAGAGTAAATAACCCCACATAAAAAGGGTATACCAAATGATGATATTGAATAATGCGAGCTCCTTCCGTGAAACTCCAAATCGATGAGCAACATTTTCTGAGGTGATTCCCATAGGAAGAAGGCAATTCTGGGCTTGTTCAAACATCTTCACCTGACCATAATTATGAATCTTACAATCCTGTTAAAGACATCATTTGTGCAAGGAACTATTTTTCTAAAACGGAAACAAAGGACAAAAATGACGATATCTCCAATTTCACTTGGGTTCACATTGGTCTTTTCTACAACTGCCTACAGCAAGCAATTGTCGTCCCGGTAAGAAAAAAATATACTTCTTTCTATCAATTCAAGATAACAATAGTTCATGGAATAATACTTGTTCCTATCAAACTTCACCAGAAACAAAAACAAGAATGCAAAAACGAAGATAATGGTAATAACAAACCTTCAAAACAGGTGCAAGAAGATCATCAGCATGAGTATCCTAGAAGCCGCTGCGTTTCGCCTTGCAAATCGGAGAAGCATCATATCATATCATTTTGGAAAGTAAACAACTTACGCAACAATCACCACATCATCTCCGAACACGTTTGTCCTCGCATATGCAGCGCTGTCCCCCGCCGCACATGCCGATGCCTGATACCAAAAATACTCAAAAACAATCTCCCAAAAATTAATAAACCGCCATTTATTCCAGTAGTCTGTCGGAGAATGAAATTTGAATCCGAAATCGGTTTTATCAAATTACAGAGCTGGAATTCGATCGAATTCAAATCTTTTATATATATATATATATATATATATATATGTGTGTGTGTGTGTTTTGTTGAATCAAATCAAATTAAGGATGAATCGAACTATTTTCGATCTTTTGGCAGGATCGGTTGGAGATGGCCTAACCTTTTGGAATTGAGGTGGTGATCTGGTCTGTGCTATCGAGACTCAAAAGGGCAAGATGAAGCTCGCAGGTCGTGGGGGTGAGATACTGACAGTGAGATAGAAATCTTGCAAAGTGCGAGAGACCAACGGCGAGGTGTGAGAAACTAACGACGAGGTGTGAGACAGAGAGAGAGAAGGGTCATGGGTCGCCACTGGGAAGGAGAGTCTGAGAGTGACTGAAGACTGAGAGGAGGAATACGCGAAGGCTGTGGGAACTGGGAACTGGGAGATACTCAGAGAAGAATGATAGTTGTTTAGGGTTAAGCTAGGGGAAAACGATGTCGCTTTCTCTATTAGGATTATTAATTAATAATTAATTACAAAACAACGTTGTTTTGAAGAACTTCGGTTCAGTTCGGTTTGATTTTTGAACCTTAAAAACTGAAACTATCCAATCAGATTCGGTTCGGTTTGTTTCAACAACTTTGGTTCTTTCTTTTTTTCAATTCGATTTTCGGTCTAATTTTTTTTTGTTTTTCAGTTTTTTTAACCCACCCCTACTCTTGTCACCATAAACTCAATGCGACGACATGACGTTGTACCTTTAATATTTGTGCGATGACGGGCTTTGTTCCCCTCCTTTATTTTAGGCGACAAAGTAACAATTTGTCATGCAAACGTTTTTTTCACGAGCATTGCTCGACAAAGTTTGGTTCGTCGCGAAAACTGTTAAATGTAATAGTGAGCTTTACTCCTCAAGATCTGAGTTCCTTCGCTGGTCGCTGAGTCATTTGCCTACTCCTGCCTTGAATGTTGGCTGATAGGGTGGTCATATACAACTTCTTTTCTTGGTCGTCTGCGAAATGGCAACTCCTACTTGTTTTCCCATTGATTTGGCAAGCCAAAATCAAAGTTATGGATAAGGTTGGTGATAGGATTTTTACCACCTGCAAAAGTAAGGATAAAAACACTTAAAAATACTTGCAAGAGTACAAGGTTGTCGTAGTATAGCAGCTCAAGCAAAGTCGTTTTCACAGAGATTAAATGAATAATTTATATAAATACCAAATCTTAATTAATTATTTGAAAACAAAGATTAGAAAATGTTGATTTTAAATTTGAAAATAATAAAAACGAATTTAATTAAAAAGGTTAAAGAAATTAGCAAAGTAAAGAAAACAAAGGAAAACGTTTTGAAAACCAAATTGTAAAAGTCTAGGGTTCCGCCGTCCCAATAATCCTATGCAATTTTACCAATTACTTATGAATTTCTACATACATGCCTTGAAGGTTACGTTTTCCTAATACATATTTTCCTCGTGATGTTCAAGCGAAAACGTATATCTAACTTGCAACCCGTCTGTGATGTTCAGATCAAATATAAACATGCAAGAATCATTAAGCTTTGTGAAAACCCTTTGAAAAACCATGCAATCCTTAAGAACGTAATGTTCGCCTTAAGGGAACTTACAATTACTAATCCCAAGAAGCCCTCTTCAATTTCAGGGTGATGTTCCAACAGAAATTGCATCAAATTACTTGCCTAAAAACCCTAATGGTCGCGAATCATTAAGACAATTAGATAGTTTAATCGCGGTGATTAATAATTCAAAGCAAGCATGCATCCATTCATAAGCAAATTAATAAAATCACATTTTCATGCTAAGGATCATGGCTTCACCCTAACAAACGGAAATTAGTTACGAACAACTATAAAACAAAAGGAATTTTATTGAAATAGAAAACGGATAGAAAACACCTTGAAATACAAATCGTCAAAGCCTAGCTAAGTTCTCCAAATTGATGCCTCCCCCTCTAATGGCTAAATAGCCTTATTTATACTACTACAAAATAAAACCCTAAAAAGTCTTAGAATAAAACTAGGAAACATAATAAAATAATAAAACTGAAATAAAAGGTTTCCTATTTGAACTAAAATTCGGACTTCTCAGAACATTAGTCTTTTGACCGACCATATCAACTCCAATTTGGTCTAAAAATGTCTCTTTTGAAAGCTTGAGACGTCCCCTACAAATCCTCAGAAGGAAGCTTCCTTAAAATATGTCATCTTAATCTCCAAAATACCCAAAACGTCCGAAAACGTCAATTTGGGAAAGCTGCGCGCTGGGCCTTTATTTCATCGCCATGGTCAAACGGCTTGGTAGAAAAATCTGAAACTTTGAAACAATCATCTAGAAAGAGTCACGAACATCCTCCAATTGGAATCACTCCAAAATTCATTCGTTTGATCACTTTTTGCTCAAGAGGAAGTCGCATGTTCTACATTGAAAATATATAACAAAGTATCAATATTCTACCAAAATAACCAATAAACTATAACTAAGAATATGGTAAAATATAAGGAAAAGTAATGAAAATAGCTTGAAAACTTTGAATTTTAACGATAAGAACAAAATAAAGGGTAAACTGAATAGTACCATGATTGACTTTTTAGTGTAAAAATATGATTTTTCATTAAAATAAATAGTACCATGAGCTTTTCGTTAAAATTCCTTAAAATATATGGTATAATATGAACTCATCCGTTGGTTTGAGTGAGGAGTCAGTTAAGCATAATAATATACTGGCTAAGTGCTGAAGTCAACTTACACCATGCATGGAAAGTACTTCCGGATGGATGGGGCCTACAGTGGCCTGCTCAAGTGTAGGTCTGCTCGAAGACGCACAATGCACCATGGATTAGGTCGCGGAAGGCTGCAAATATGGGCCAAGGCGTATAGAAGCTAGGGTTTCTGAATAATTGGGTTTGGGTTGTGAATGTAATTCAGAAGGGACAAATGGAGAGCATTTTTGTCGTTCGATAGCATACTACCGAACTGGCGGTAGCTGTTCGGTGACAAGGTGGTCAAACTGAGGGATACCGCGCCGGCGGAGACTGTTGTTGATGCAATTGTTGCTGTTAATGTCGTGGCACGTGGTGGTGGATTGGCGACGGTATTGGTAGTGAGGGTGGCGACGGTGTTAGCCTGTGACAATTTCTCGGCAATACCATCTCGTGGTGAACCGTGAAAGAGGTTCCAATCCTTGAATGTAAAGGGCAGCAGGGGCCGCGGTTGGTGAGGCACCAGATTGAGCGATGGTTGCGGAGATGCCGCGACACATCGCGATTTGCGATTATTGGTTATTCTTGATCGTAGTTCTCTATATGCTCACCTTGGTTCGAAGGGTTCGAAGAACGAAGAAAGATTGAATGAAGAAGGAAGAACAGTGAAGAAAAATTTTCCAATAAACTTACTCACTCAGATCTCTAAGCATGCATTGAGTTCAAATTTCCGCCAAGGATGGATTGATGAAGATCACACCTGCAAAACAATAACACTATTAGACTAATCGACAAACATCCAAAAAGAGGAGAAAGGTGTCCGCTAAAGATTCTATGATGCCTAAGTCAAAAATTGTTTAAGAGAAATTGAACTTGAGAGAGTTCTAACTAGTAAATAGTTTGAGAGACACTAAACTTGAGAGTTCTAACTAGTTCCAACCTGATTTTCCTTTGTAGGCTCATAGTAGGACTTTCTTTGTTCGTTGCCACTATATTTATTCGAAGTCTTGCTTATTGTTTATGCATTTTGTGTATTGTTACTTTTTGGGAGTTGTTATTGACATCCTCCAATGAGCTTTAGTACTCTTCTCATTAAATTTTATCTTATCTTTTTACACAAGAGGAGTAGAGAATGACCAACAAGAAGAGTAGAGAATGACTAACTTGTGATTGCCGAGCTGCCTCATGTATTTATTAGAGAAACAGTACACTTGAAATGAACAAAGTAAATGAAAATAGTTGATAGTAAAATGTGAAGGATTAGTTGATCATCTCTTTCTTGCAATATCTGTGCAGAGCACAAGAAATCTTGAAGCAGTAGTCACCTAATGTTACAGATTTCAACCCAAAAAGAATCTTAGGAATGACTGACAGCAGAACGTAAGGATCGAGTGATAAAGAACATAATAAATTTTAATCATAAAGTTTATACAATTGAATGTTTTCATCAGATCATGTATTCAACTAGTCCTTTTAGGCATCTGGAGTGCTTTCTGAAGTAACAACTCCAGGTTCTGTTTCTGTTGAGGCATGTTGTGGGTTCTGCGAATCTGAAACCAACAATAACAATACATATATTTCCATGAGCACACCCCTCATATTAATATATACGAAGTATATACACATGCAAACACAATTTTATCTGATCAAGCGTAACCTAATCAAGCCTAGGTAAGAAGATCATGGTGATTGCTTATTGCAACCTAAAACTAAACCCTAAATTGGGTTGGCGTTAAGTAGAAAAACCGTACGTGTATGTCAGTATATATATTAGCTAGAATGGTCCATAATTTCAACATGACATGTCATGGATGTCTTATGAAATGAGACAGCGTCCCACAGAAAATCTGTGCCTATATATGTGGGGTTTCAAAGAGTGGGGTTATGACACTTACAAACTCTATGGCCACCATGAAAAATGACTGAAAAATGTTCCAACCATAACCACCACTCAACCACAAGCGATCCACGGCCATTTATAAATTGGATACATTTTTCGAACATCGGCGAGAAAAGTCACTTAGTATTAAAGCTTAATAGTATTCTTTTTTACTAATAAGTGAGAAGATTTATGTTCAAATCACATAAATGACGAGTCGAGTTCAATACAAATTTATTTTCTTATTCCTTAGATGTAAATAGTGTGTGTGTATAAAATATAGAAAACGTTTCTTAAACAGCATGACATGACATATAGTAACTATTTTGCAAAACAAATTTTGTTATCAAACTTTAAACCAATACGACATAATTGATGTTATAATGAGCAACATAATTCGTCTGACAAGATAACAATATTACTCGTAAGTGTATAAAAAGTTAGTTGTAAATTACAAAACATACTGCAACGTATAAAAATGCGCTAGGTGTCATTTCCCAGGGCTCCAACACCAAGGGCCCGAAACTTTTTATTTATTATATATTTATTATGAAAAAAAAAATTAAGTATTCTTATTTAAACTTCAAATATGTCACATAGTATTACGATCTAGTAACATTCTTTTTCATTTATAAGTGAGAAATTTTAAATTCGACTCTTATCAAAAACAAATTTAAACAATATCAAATATGTCATGCTGCACTCTTTTACCTACAAATTGTCTTTAGTGTTTCTATAAATCTAGGGTGTATGATGATTTATTTGGATACCAACAAAATCATCCAAAATTTTTTAATACAGGTTAAATCTCAATTTACTATCAGTAAGTTTTACGGTTTTCAACATTTAGTATATGAAGGTTTTTTCGTCACAGAGTTGTACCTAAAGTGTTAATTTTAGGACAGTCTCATACATCCGTTAGTCTGAATGTTAAGTTTTACATTAACTGATGACGTTGTGCCTATGTGAACAATGATTGAGTATCATTAAGGAGTCCACGTGAAAATTAAAAATTCAAAACAAAAAAAAAAACAAAACAAAACCCCACCCGTCTTCTACCTTCCCCAACCCCCTCCCTCCCTCTGCAACCCGTACCCTCCCTTCTCTCCTCTGCAAATTTAACCAAAAAACCAATAAATTAAAGAAAAATACACAATTCCTTGAATTTCCCTCAAATCCCAGAAAAATCTCATACTTTTCGACCTTTCTAACCTGTTTTGATCATGCAGTGAAAACCCATATCCGGGATTTACATCCTGAAAAGCCAATTTCCCATGGAAGCAAATAGTAGAAAGGTCCAATTTTTCCAATGATTTGGCAGAAACCCAGAAATAAATGGAGAAAAAGGTCAGAACTTTAGCTCTGGATTTGAATTTTAGAAGGACCCAATTGAAAGAATCGTGAAAAAGGGGTTTAAATTGAATCGTGCAAAAATGGGGATGAAATTAAATTCTAACCAGTGCAAGTTTCTTATAGGAATTTCTGAGCTCCGAGTCTGTGCATTCCTTGTCCAACCAGAGGAGAGAAGGGAGGGAGGATGGGTGGGGGTTGCAGAGGAGAGAAGGGAGGGAGGATAGGTGGGGGTTGCAGAAGAGAGAAGGGAGGGTACGGGTTGCAAAGGAGAGAAGGGAGGGTACGGGTTGCAGAGGAAAGAAGGGAGGGAGGGGGTTGGGGGAGGTAGAAGACGGGTTGGGGTTTTTTTTTTTTGGTTCCACTTGGACCTCTTAATGACATGTGGTGTTCAGTCATTATCCACATGGGTATTACGTCATCAGTTAACGAGAAACTTAACCGCCAGACTAACGGATGTATAAGACTGTCTCAAAATTAACACTTTAAGTATGATTCTGGAACAAAAAAAACTTCATGTACCAAATTTTGAAAATCACGAAACTTGAATGTAATACCCTTTAATATAATGTTAATCTGATGTTCTTTTTAATTAGTGACACGAACTTTTGTGTGTAGGCCGAAACTAAAAAATATATTGGCACAATAGTAGGGGTGGGGTGTCGGATTGGGGGGTGGTTTCCCTAACCCTAATTTTGGTTCTTGAAAGTTTAAGCTAAGAAACGGCAAATACAAAGACATCAAATATATATGTTTCTTTTCTGGTGAAGACAACGCGTCGAAAAAGTTGCATTGTAATTTTTCACTATGAGCTACCAAAAACTCAGAAACCGCCTTGAGCATATATATAATTGTATATATACTTAACGATGATATTTTTTTTCTTTGTAAAATTAACCTAACTTCCCTCCTATATCCCCACGTCTTAATTTCCCTGACTCATGATTGGCAGTATCTAACATGCCCGGACCTCTCTAAACAACCACTTGACTCCACCATATCTTAGAATAATGAACCACAATTCTGAGGCTGAAGCTACATGCAGTCACTGTTAGCTTACATGTACACTCTGCTATGCTTCTCTGTCATGACTTTCCAATATTTGACCTTCTGCTTCTGGTCATCACCATGGACCAAAATATCGAAAATATCGGCAAAATATCGCTGATATTATCGTTTTTTTGGTCCAACGATATTTTGGTGACTTATCCTCTTATTATCGTTAATATATCGCGATATTATCGATAATATATTATCACAAATATCGCGATATTATCAATAATATCGCGACATGAAATCAAAAATACATTAAAATTTCTCAAAAGTCTCAATTTTGAGCATAGAGGGATTCGAACCCCTCCCATTTCACTTCTTCAAGACCTTAACCACCATATCACTTATGTTTTTGTGAAAATATGCTAAAATATTTATATATATGGTTTTGTTTTGAATTCTTTTTGCAAGAAACAAATTTGCACATATTCCAAATTTTTTGTGGTATTATATTTTAAATTGTGTCAATTAATTACTTAGTCAATGACATATGGTTTTTAATTTTTCTATTTTTTATTTGGTCACTTACATGTAGGGCTGGAAAAAATTCCCGACAATCCCAAACCAAACCGAAAAAGTCCCAAACCCAAACCGAAAAATCTCAAACCAAAACCATCCCGAAGTTCAGGAATCTCATCCCGAAAAATACCGAAATTTTCGATATGGGATTGGTTTCCAAATCCCATTTGTTTGGTAATCCCGAACCCTTCATATCTCATTCATGTTGGGATGGAATCGAGCGACTCATAGAAAGAATCCGAGACTCAATCTTCAAATGATTTTGCTTATGGACAACGTCAACCAATCTCAGATCCATATGGATGGCATGTTAACAATTACATGCAAAACTATTTTGGGGATTTATCATTTGATGACTACTCTTCACAATACACTTACTCTACACATGGAGATGATGAAGATAGTGAAAATTTTGAAACTCATAGGAACTCTATGTGGTACTAAGTCACTCATGTATCTTACCACGCAATGTATAAAGTGTAAAATATTGTACTAATTCATTATATATAAATGATTATGGTGTGTTTAAACTTCTTTCATTAATTACTACATATTTTCTACACTCACAATGTTTGCCAACTCGCTATATAATCAACTTAAATCAGTTAAATCCATCATGCAATGCATTTCCTTCCAATTTTTTGTGATAAACTAATAGATAATTGACTAAATAAACATCCTGCAAAGTTTCAATAAAAATTTCCAAGTTTTTCTTACAATTTCCGTGGTTTTTATTCAATTTTTATCGATATCAATAATATTCCGATATTTCCATCGAAATTTCCGTGTTTTTGGACTACCGATATTTCCGATATCATCGATATTTAATACCTTGGTCATCACACAAGCCATGCAGCAGCCAGCTCACTCACATGGGTTGCACTTCCCCTCCTTGCCCCACTGGTTCCTCTCCCCAAATAGACAAATCCCTAGGGAAACTAAATAAAACTTCCTATATATGTATTGGGATTAGTTTCTAGCTATCGACAACCATTTTTTTTTAATTACAAATGATATTTGCACTAATTTACAATAAAAGAAGAAGAGAGAAGGAAAAAGTTTGAATCCGAAATGTAATGAGTTGAAATGAAAGAACCTAACTATTAGGACAGTTTACCACTTGTTTTATCAACAAAGTTATAATAGTTATTTTCTCAAATTTAGTTTGGATTATAACTACACTTCGCATGCAATATAAATAAATAAAAGGAGAGAAACTAGTTAATTACCAGGTGAAGGAAAGGTAAAATTAGGAGGATTATGCCTTGAGGTGGGGGGTGGTTGTAGGAGTGGAGGATTAGGATAGGAGCTGGAGGAGGGCTCCATGTTGTGCGTAGGATAGTAGAGATAGGAGGGGGCGGGCATACGATGCGCCCGGGGTGAAGAAAATGTTCCCCTTGGACTTGGAGATTGAAAAGAATAGCCATGATAGTAATATGGAGTGCCCATTGGTGAAGATGGTGATGATCCATACACTTGAGGGTAGTACTGAGGTTGTTGATGCACTTGTGGGTTGTACATAGCATGCTGCAATATTATTGCAACCATTCAATAATGTGATCAAATTGTTGCAAATGGAGAGAGAGAGAGAGAGAGAGAGAGAGAGAGAGAGAGAGAGAGAGAGAGAGAGAGAAAGAGAGAGAGACTCACTTGATGGTACCCATAATCTGCAGGAGTGTAGGTTGGATAGCTGCAAATCAATATTTAATGAGATTGATGAGTTAGGATGAGCAAAAACTTGCTTAGAATGAGACTGTCAATAGGGTGCCATACAAAAACCCTTTTGTTTTTTCTACATCGAAAGGTTTCAAACACTAAGCTTACTTATACCCATCACCCTACCTATTTCTCCCAATTTTTTCTAATTATACGTACATGTTCTTAAATGTGATAGTTACATATATAATTTGAAAATGACAAAATCTACTAACAAGAATTAATAAATTGAGTTCAAGTGAATCAGAAGTAACCTAAATACAATCTCTAACTTAGTTTTGCTAGTGAAGTGAATATGTTTCAACCGATGTTGGGTACCACATAAATAGATTCTACAAAAATTCGAAAACACTAAAGACTTAGGAAGCACCACCACCCCCTAAACTTGACTGATCAAGACAAAGATAGACCACAAGAACAGATCAAGAATATATAAGTGTAATTAATATTTTACGTGTCATCATCCCCCAATTGTCTCTCCATTAATCTTTTTCGTTTCAATGCAAATTTTACTCTTACAATATAAATACAGAAAAAATAAATAAATACATAACAGCAAAAAGGGGGGTCTCCAAATTTGTGCACTAAAGTAATTAACTGAGGACCACCATGACGACGACATTGCTTAACCCTTCTCTTACCCTTCTTTTTCCATCTAAAAGTCAAACATAAATTGTTTGAATTACTTTGCTGAAGATTTCAACAAAACAATTTTGCAAAGATAATACAATGTAATTTTCAACAATTAATCTCTGAATGTGTAGTAGTTAGTTAAGTCATTCTTTTTTATATCTGAGGTCTCGAAATCAATTTTCTCTTTCACAAAAATCACTTGTGGATAATTTTGGTTAATATCACTAATGTACCATATACTATATGGTTGAAGGGTTGTCCTTATGCAACTGTAGCCAGGTAATATTTAATGTAACATTAAAAAATACCGACACAACGTCTATCTAGCTACTCACTTTTTTATTTCAATGCATGGACCATTTCTCTTTTAATACAGCCCCAAAAAAAAACATGCAACACTAATTACCTGTAAGATGAATATATTATAGGAGCCGATGGCGGTAGTGGTGGCGGTAAAGGGGGCACTCCGCCGTAGGACTGTGTAGCCTGTGGTGCATTTCCCGGGTATGGAGTGGCGCCTTGGTTTCTTCCTGTATGAACCATAAAAATGTACCTCCAAATTAAGTATTTTATCAAATTTCTAGCAAAAGTTACTACTTGTCATCGATCACTTTCATTGAGCAATAATCAAGGAGACAATAATCGAACATACGAGCTCAAATTCATGAGCCGAAATGCGCAATGTACCTCTTGGGGGAGAAGGTCGTGGACGTCCCAGTGAAGCAATGTTACAATTTGCTCTTCTTCCGCCGATCACCGGGTTTGGATTAGCGCAAGCCCTCCTTGCGGATTCAGGATCACGAAATGTCACCTACTCATATAATTATTAAAACCCTAATTCAGAAACAAGAAAAAGGAAAAAATACACAGCGATCTTCGAACACAATATATACGTATCAACATTAGACTTACGAATCCGTAGCCTTTAGATTTTCCAGTATTTTTGTCTGCAATAATAACAGCTTCAAGAATCTCCCCAAACTGCTCAAAATATCTGCTCATTTCATCAGTTGGTGTCTCCCAAGCTAACCCTCCGACAAACACTTTTGTAAACGTGGTGTCCCCGAACTGCGATCGATAATGTGGATGCGCCATGGCATCTAAATCATCAAAATCTCACAGCTTCTGCTTCTGTATTAAGATGATCTTTTAACTTGTTTTTGCAGCTGGATGAACTCATATAGTCAAAGAATGTTTGACTAAGAAGAGCACTGTTAATATCTTCCACCTCATATTTTAGTTGATCTTCTTTGCTTCCTCTGCTAGCTCTATATGTGTCTCCATCTCCAAATATTTATTCCATATTTTCTATTTTTACAGGAAGAAAATCATTGAATACACATGGAAAATTAAAAGGGTTTTGGATTGGTTTAAAATGTTTGTTTTTGTTGGTTGTATTGCTGTCAAATATTTGATGGGCAGTTTGAAATGGAGAAGTTGGTTGTGTGTGTGTGTGTGTGTGTGTGTGAGACAGAGAGAATCCGACAGCTGCAAACTCTGATTTGCTGGCTGTGAATTAGGAGAGGGAGGGAGGGAGGGTGTGGTTTTGTAAGACCGAATGACAGCTCTGGGTGACTGATGCACTTTCGAGTGTGTCCTCTCTGTCTCTGCATTAATAAACCCTCCCACCCTCCAACCAAATTATAATCCCACTACTCCATTTTTTCTCTCTAATTTACTTCCTATACTTTGTGTTCTTCTCCACGTTGGGTTTTTTAGCTCTTGATAATCTTGATTATTTGCCACTTAGCACTGTGGTTTATGGCAGAGTAAATTGTACGAATGGTCCCTCAACTTTAATCAAATTGGAGCAATGGTCCCTCAACTAAAAATCCATTACCATTGGTCCCTCAACTTATCAAAATGTGTAGCTATAGTCCTTCTCATCAATTTTGTCAAAATTTTGTCAAAATAAGTTATGTTGGAATGGCCATTTATACAATTAAGATCCCTCAACTCATCAAAGTGTATAATTATGGTTCTTTTCGTCAACTATGTCAAAAATTTTGTCAAAACGAGTCATATTAGAAGGACCATTGCTACAATTGGATTAAAGTTAAGGGACCATTTCTCCAGTTGAATTAAAGTTGAGGGACCAATGGTAATGGATTTTTAGTTGATGGACCATAGCTGCACGTTTTGATAAGTTGAGGGACCAATGGTAATGGATTTTTAGTTGAGGGACCATTGCTCCAATTGAGTTAAAGTTAAGGAACCATAGGTACAATTTACTCTTTATGGCATGTTTACCTAAGAAATGTATTTATGTGGGTCCCATCAATTTTGGATATGTGATACATGAATAACGAAACTATGTCATTAACATAAGGGGTTGTTACCTATACCAACTTTCACATCCACATTCCTTTTAATCCCTCGGTCTTTCATATTCTCATACTATGTAATTAAGTAAACACACCCTTAAATTCCTTTTCACCTATATATGATAGGTTTTTAGTTCAATGTTTGTCAATGGCCGACTAATATATTGTGTGGCTTAATTTAAGTCGTCCACCTTTTGTATAAATATAGCGTTTGTATTAAAAACAATCTTAATTATTTGGCCCAAAGATATTGATAATTAAGTTCAAGTAGACCCAAAAATCATATATAATGTGTTGTGATCTGTAATCAGTTAGCTTTCTTTTGTTTACATAATTGATACAAGGTGTGGTTATGAGATGCCCTCAACATTTGTACTCATTGTGGGTCTGCTAGCTAGGCCATTAGACCATTCGATCATCATCGAGTTACCACATTGTATCGACAAATGATTCAGTGGATGTATTTTACAAACTACAACTAATTAAATTTGTTCACCAAATTATGTAATAATACTGGATTAATGTGTATTAATAACTCATAATGGTTTAGACTTTAAAGTGTAGTGTTTTAAATTTCTTGTCATATATAGAGGGTTTAAGGTTTAGACTAAATTCATTTTTTTTGTAATTCAGCCAATCTTAGTTATTTAGTTTAAATTACAAACATACTAGGAACTGATCAATCTTAATTATTTATTAAGAATTGATCAATCTTAAATTTTAAAATTTTCGCAAATTAATCTTAATCTTAATAATTTGGTGAAAAAAAATTAAAATTCAATCAAACACTGAATGTCTTAGTTCTTTTGATCTCTTTATTCTTTATTTTTTATTTTTTATTTTTTTGGTTTAAGCAATGGACCACAATTCTTGGTATGTGGAAAATTGACAATTGGTTTTCTCCAAGATAACCAATGTTGTTTTACTCTGCACAAGTTCTTCTGCTTTATGTTACATTAGCTGGTTTATGGTCAGAAGAACAGCTAATTTTAGCTTCACAAAGATTAAGATTTGATATTTATTTTAAGATTGATAAACTGCTTCAAAACGCAAAATCAAATATTCCCACATGACCCCATGTTCTTAACTGTCTAATCATAAACTGTTCATAAAGCCAACTTCCAAACAAGAAAAGAACTGAAAACAAACAGTAGCTAGGACAACATAACCAATGGCTTCAGATAAAAAATCATGTGCAATGCAAGCTATGGGCGGCAGCTAGCTAGCTTGCCAAGTAAAATCAAAATCTATCCGGTGTTTATTATATGTGACCATCTGCATCGAATCATTCCCAATCCCAATCCCTGTCAATAATTTTTAATTAAACAAAAGGTTCATGCTCTTATTTGCATTATAGTGTGTGTGTGTGTGTGTGTATGTATGCAAATGGAAGACCATTATCTTGTCCATAAGCTAATGGCCATGCGAGCCATAAAGTCTCTTTTGAAGGATTCATAAACATTCCAACTTGGGATTACATGATCCTGATTTCCACGTCGTAAAGCTTTGATTAATTAATTCTATGTGGTATGCAGTGTCATGTTATCATATAAATTAGGTTTATATTGTCGAACTATGATTCTGAATTATATATACAGTCAGACTAGATTCTATATAATCAACCGTTCTGAATATAAAAAAAAAATTGTAATTAATCATTTAGAACCATAATTGAAAAAGTAACTTGTGATAAACAAAAAGCAACTTTATTATGCATTAGTGAGTAGAGAGGTGCCAACTCATTTTGCTTGATTTCCATGTTGTAAACTTGTAAAGCTTGGCATCAATTTTCTTTTATCAAACTTTATTGGTTCTTTGTGAAGCTTTAAATAGGAGGGGATGCTACCAACCCTTACAAAAGCTTGGGACAACAACTGTATAGTGGAAAGGGTAATGTTCTTTTTTCATATTATGAAATTGAACAAAACATCGATTTTAAAATTAAATTATTAATAGTCCAAATTCCTAATTTTACAAATATTTTATGTTGCCAAGCAACGAAAAATTTGTTTTAAATATTTGAAATGTTCTTTTGTTGTTGTTTGGCAACATAAGATGATTTCATTGTCAGAACTATCAGTTTGGACTAATAAATATGACAGCCATGTACTCATTGCAAACTATGGGGTGATTCTTAATGAATATGTGATCTAAATTAACAGTCTTACAATATAAAAATAAATACTAAGAGTCTGTCAAAACTATGTTATCCTTCTTTTGATTAATATGCAATTTGAATTTAAGACACTTCCAATTTCGACAGAGAAGTACCATCACACTAAAAATACGTGGTCAAGATAACACTATTAAGCAAAGTGAGGAGTTCATACCTCAGTGAGTTGGCTAAGAATATTCATCATTAAGGTCCTTAATTCAAGTTTCTTCTTCAATATTAAGAACTCCGTTAAGTAAATAGCTATACATGTATATCACGTATAAAAAGAACGCTATTAGCTCTGCAAGGGACTTTTTGATGGTGAGGCCCATGACCACAAAGAACACAGAGGACGCACGCACGCACGCACAATGAGCAAGAGAGAGGGAGTAATAATCTACCATTTCTATTAAAAAATATCACGTATCACTATAAAAATGATAAAATATATGTGCTAAACAGTTAATAACTTAAAAAATAAAATTTCTCACAACTTCTATTAAAACACATAATGTACCATTTATATTCTCGTCATAATTAAAAATTTATCTTTTCCTATACCACAAAAGGAAGACCCTTTTCTTGGTACGTGTTCATGACATGATTTCTTGACATGATTCGAAGGCTGAATTCTTTGTGACTTTGAACTTTTTCTTTCTTTTTCACATTTTAAGGATCTTTTGCCAGCTCATCTTCTCATTATTTGATTGCTGACGCAAACACCTAACTACGGTTTGAAAGTTCTTCGAAGGACGACCATCTCTATATTCTCTGAGGATACCAAAGATCATTCAATTATATCTGTTCATCGTATATGTGCGGTTAGAAATTATTGTAAATTTTTTTATTTAAAATTAAATATAAACAATACCTGATGAAAACTGACCGTACAATATACAATGAACGGATATGATTGAAGGATTCTCAGAATTCTCACAAAGAGGATAGGAAGGATCCTCATTCAAGTTCTTCACCTAAACAATAGCGGTTTTTCTTCGTTACGTGTCAAAGTAAGTGAATGCACTTTTTTACATAGTGTATTGCATTGCTCTTTTAACACGATACTGCAATTTTAAATATCATTATTGTCACTCTTGTGACCCATAGTCGGTAGAAAATGACAAACACTACTACTTTAAGTATCATTACCACTTTTCACAATTTGTTTTCACTTAGCGCAAACACTGATAGAAGAAGAATCAAAAGAATAGTCGCTAGCCAGAAGCGTAGACACTTGGGTAAAACCCGGGCAAAAAAATATCAATTGAGCTCTTTCGTACACATTCATGATTTCTACTTGGTAAAAAAAGGTACCAATTTGTATATTTTATTGTTAAATATTGTAGTGATTCATTAATTGTGACAACCGGTACTTACTTTTACAGTTTTATTAATTTTTAAAAGCATGAATTGACGAAAATGCCTTAGAAACGAGATTATTGTCTTCTGTTGACTATCCCTTTGGGGCGTGTGCAAGTTACTATTGTATCGTACTCTCGAAATTTTCGACGAGAAGATCGCGTAAATGTAATCTGAATCGAAACCAGAGTTTTGATAGGGTTTTACGGAACTACAAATCCGAAAAGTATTTTTGTAAAGATTACTATTTATTATTTTATATATTTTCCATAATTATTATATTATTATGTTTACATTATTTGGTTATTATATGATTATTTTAATATTAGTTGATAGAAAATAAGGGGAATGGTGGACGGAAGAAGAGAAGAGAAAGGAAAGAGCTACTGCCTAATCGGAGATGAGAAATGAGGGTGGATGGACCAACCAGAAGAAAGAGGTGAGGAGAGTGACCAATCAGGAGGAGAAGAAAGGAGGGAAAGGTGAGGGGGGAAAAGCAGCCAAAACCCCCGGACCTGTTTTCGACCCTCTTGACCCGTCCCTGACCCGGTTTCTGGTCGCTCATTCCGTCGTCGATTTCGTCCATTTTTTGGTGAATCGCGACTATCCACTACCATCATTCATCACCCCGGCCTCCTCTCTTCTTTACCCATCCAAACCCGACTGGGTTTGACCCCAATTTCGTGATGAACCGCACCGGTGGGTGCGAGGAAACTTTGATGGTGATCCACCATTTCTGAAGCCACCACCGTCGATCTCCACCATCAAACAACTTCCTTTGAGCTTAGGAGCATTGCCCAATCATTGGTTGAAGCGTCGGAGTTGATTTGAGGATGAATCAAGAATACCCAAATTCTAGGGTTCTGGTAGGTTCGTGGAGATTTGAAGCTTTTCCCGGCCAAATTGGACTTGGCCACAGGTATAAAACTTGCTCTAATCGTTGAGATCTTTATTCCTGTAAAATTTGAGAATTTTTAGAAATAGTTGAATTTTCCAACGTGTTAAGATGGCCGGCCGCCGTGTGTAGCGGCCTGTGGCGGCGGCACGTGGGCCGTGGCACCCACTGACCTTCCTAGGCTAAATTTGATACCCCAATTCCATATGTGAAGTCTGATTGATGAAATCTCATCATTTGAACATAGTTTTAATAGAGACTATCACTTTATCCTTATATGAATCGATGATGGGACAGTTTGATCGTCACCAAACCTTAATACATTATAGTACGTAATATTTGAGGATATTAGGAACTTGCGGATCGGAAATCCGACGTACGGATCTTCCTGAATTGGATTTGTAAGCTCGTAAAATAAAACGTCGGCCGCCATTTAATTTTAGCAATTGGCGGAGATCCGATCGTTGGATCGTTCTGAAACTTTAGGATGTCATTCTAGAAGCTTATTGAAACTTTGGAAAGTTACGGATCGGAAATCAGAGATGTGGATCTTCCGGATCGAGTTACGTATGGTTGTGGACAACCTTTGACCGACGGTTGACTTTTGGTCTATGGGTTTCAAATCATTCTAGAACGTCATTGGGGATATGTTTTATGTAAGTTACGTGTTCTATCAATAAGAATTCTGAGACGTGATTTAATAATTGTTCTAGGCGCCGATCGTTCGTGACGCCTCAATATTCGTGCTAGGGAGTTGTAGTGCGGACTTCAGGTGAGTGGGTCTTTTCATTTTTATAGTATTTATATATGGTTGATAGTTTCCACAAATGCTTTTGAATTGATTTATGCATATCGTGCCATGATTAAATATCGTTATTAGAAATGTTGTACTATGGTGAAACGCTCAATAATCATATAAGATGCGCAAGTAAGTTTATTGACAGGTAAGGTTATTATGTTGATTTGAATTATTGTATATATTCATATAGTCTGCTCATCATTGCTACACCTAGGTGTTAGTGCTCAGCCCAGGGCCAGGCTAGTCCTTCACGTGATTGTTCACCTCCCGCACCGCACGCTCGCCTTGGATCTAAGTTAGGTTCTAGCCTGTCGTACAGGTCGCATTAGGCAACTCCGACTCGTGTGCTAGTATAGATTGATGAGCCATTGGTGCAATCGTACAAGTCACATTAGGTGACTCCGACTTGCGTGCTTGTATAGATTATTGAGCACATGATTATATTTATATTGCTGATAAGATATTGTGTTGTGGCATACTTCTGGATTTACTATTAGCATGCATTTGATTTCATACTTATACATAGTATGATTTTCTAGAAACTATACATGTTTTATGGTGAGGGGTTAAAACGTTTTTAAAGGTTTTTATTAAAACTTTATTTTCAGGCCCACTCATCCTTGTTTTTCGCCCATCTAGGTTTTAGTAGCTGAGCTTTCATATCGACGAGGATTCTTGGCGAATCTCAGTATAGGTGGCTATCTCTGAGGGTATAATCATTATCCACTGTACTGTACTTTACTTATGCTCTAACGTCACGTGTGAAATAGGTTCATTCCCACTCACAGCGCACTCTTATATTTAGGCACTTTTAGGTTTAAATTTATTTACATTTTCCATATCACTACACTTTATGGCTTCGTCACCTTCCAGGTGTCGGTCAGCACAGCTCGATTCGGAATCCTAGTAGACATACCAGGTCGGGGTGTGTCATTAATAATGTAGATAATGTTTTGCCGTAATGACACAAAGCAATAATTCTTATGCATCGTGATGTCGGTTCGATCCTCACCGATTTCCTTTCTCTAAACATTAAACTTTCTAAACCACTAACGCTATCAATCAAAATAAATTTAAAAAAGAAAGAAAGAATTAAATGAAGTCAGAATCAGGCATATAATACTCGTTGATGAAAAATGTGTGAATTAAAAGTAAATGAAATGAAATTAATAAAATTTTGTGTGTCCTATAACAATCTATGTTGGACCTCTTAAAGAAAAAATAATTGAACATTAATTATATAATTTTCTTACATTTCTAATAATATTTTGGGTTATTGGCGCTTCAAATAAGTCATCATTACTTATTTTTATGAAAATAATTTTGTTGTTGTTGATTTGGCTTGTTTGGATTTGTCATACAGTTTGGGTTCA
This sequence comes from Heteromeles arbutifolia, assembly GCA_024362995.1. Taxonomy (NCBI): domain Eukaryota; kingdom Viridiplantae; phylum Streptophyta; class Magnoliopsida; order Rosales; family Rosaceae; genus Heteromeles; species Heteromeles arbutifolia. The sequence continues at coordinate 23,979,710 of JANCRC010000013.1, read as the reverse complement.
GTCTTTTTTTAGCAAGCTCGTCCTCTTATCGTCAATTACTAGTTGCAGATATAGATGGGGTCTCATGGCCTCGTGATATTCTCATGTAATCTTTCATTTTCTTTCGGGCTTATACTTCGTTGTCAACCCCCAAAAACAAAAGGTAAATTTTACTTGAAAAAATGCATGGACTTTTTTAAAGTGTCTGTAACAGCTATATATTATTAACACACATACATACATGATAATAAAATAGAAAAGTTGATTACAACCTGCATTAGGATATTTTTAGAGAAACAAAAAAACCCATTTATCTTTTTACTATCGTTTAATGTTAGAAAATACCATAATGAGCTAATGAGGTCAATAAATAGTTATAGTGCTCATTTGTCATTTTGTTTCATGCCTATTTTACCCTCTACAATCTCTCTCTGTGTTTTTTTTTTTTTTTTTTTTTTTTGTCAACATCATTTTTCGAATTTCATGTCATTTAAATCAACGTGACTCCGGCTCACCAACTTAGGAGCCCAATTGGGATCCTATCTCAAGATTGGGACAACCGCTTCACTTCATCCCAACTCGTCTGAGGGCTCATTTCCTTTTCCGTAAAACTCTCTTAGCTCTTCAACTCAAAGCCTTCATTCGAAGTAAACATTGCATACGATCCCTGAGATCTAAAACTTTTTACAACTCTGTCATTTTGTAATATGATTCGGTTGATGTTGATAAGGTTAAAAGCACACCACAAAGTAGCACACATTTGTCCTATTGATTTTCCTTATCAATATTAAGATTTGTCAACTGTAGCATATGAAAATAAGGATCTTACCCGTAGAAGATTGTCTTACCTCACCACTTAAATTGTCACCAAAATGGGCTATTGTTCCTACTGATCAGGCACTGAAAACTAATTAATAGATTGACTTATGCTTATCTAAACTCAACGAAATTTATTTCTGGACACTAGACACACAGAGGTACACTCAAAAATTTTCAAGATTTTAGGAGTTGGTATGCTATTTTAATTCAGTCCAACAAAAACAAGACAGAAACAAAAATAAAAAAATGAAAACAGATTTTAGTTCACAAATTAAGAAAACGAGTAAGGGGAATTGCTATCCTCTCTTAAAGCAAGCATGTTATGTTTCATTCAGATTCCTTTGTTTCCAGATGAAGATGCTCAGGTTGGTTCAATGTTAGAACATAATCTATTACTCTTTATTACGTAGTATGTTACGAGAATGGTGTTTTCAACTTTACTCTATTACTCTTTATTACGTAGTATGTTAAGAGAATGGTGTTTTCAACTTAACTTAGTTCCCAGCATACAATCTAGAATGGCATATTCATATATTTAACAAGTAGAAATCATTAAGCATTCGAAGAGTTTGAGTCATCACTAGGCATCGTAAGTGCTTAGTATTGTCTTACTTATCCTAGATATTGTCCTAGATATTGGTTCACAAGCTAATCGCAATTAACAAGTACTACTCTAGAACACATGTAGGTCCTAAATTGGTAAGGGCAGACACATATATATTTATAGAATTCGAATCCTAGATATGCTTACTAAGTATGCATCCGTAGAAAACACATAAAGAATTCGTCCTTGACACAAGTAGTGAACTAATTTTCATCCATTCATAAAAGACATTCAAACAAAATATCATAACAAACTTGCAATCATATATGGGACTTCATTACAGCCTCTAACTTCTAGAAATTTTGTTATACATAATTAAGAAACAAAAGAAATTCCCAAGTTTCAAGAGATTAGAAAAAACCAAAAGAAATATAATCTCCCCTTGCTGCTTTGTTCCCTCCTTCCACGCTAGCTTCTTTTCATTCCTTTTCATAACTTTCAAAGTGTTTTATGGTTATCACCATCATGACAATTCAATTCTAATTAAGGCCAATCAGTATTGAGACTCTGGTTTTCTTGACTGCATCAATTTTGACTGCTATTGTGTTTATTGCTTTCTTGTCAGTCACGAACTGCTCAGTCTCTTTGGGAACTTTTCAGTGTTAAAACGGATGTAACTTTCTCTATAAAAATGATATTACCAATCCGTAAAATGCTCGAGAAAGTAGACATCTATCGCTTTCTAAAAATATAAGGCTCATTCTCTGATTCATTTTGAGCTATTCGCAACTCACTACCAAAGTCAGCTAATCTGCACAGGCAGTTTTTGACGAATTTGCCATTTGAAATCCCACTTGTGCTCTTTTATCTTCTTTGCTTGAAAAATCTTGCAAAACACAAAACAAAGTAAATAGCTCAAAAATATAAGGAACTAACTAAGAAAAGACAAGTGAATTTGATGTAACATATGTATCAATGTGAGCTTATCGGATGTGTCATTCCAACCACCTTGATTCCCTTTCCAGGGCATAATTTTGTACTAAGTTCAATCTGATACGAGTGATCTCAGCAGACTTCTCAAGCATTATCTTGCTCTTCATGGCCTAAATCTTGCTAATCTCATTGCTTTCTGTACATTTCCTATTAATTTACATTTCAAGTCATGTAGCTCAGCCCATCGGCCTAGATTTTACTTTTGTAAACGTTGTAATCTTGACTTCATCATGAAATGATTACATTTTGTTTCTTGCTTTAGTTTCTACTTCGCTTTCATTTACTTTTTTGGGAAGCATACACGAAGTTACACTAAATTTTAAGGCCTTGTTCGCTCGAGGCACAAAAAATAACTTAACCTAACCAGCATCACATTCGGTGCATAATCATTTAGTTAAGAAGTCAAATTAACGCGCAAATTTTATACACATTCAAACACAAACACTGTCTGTTGGCAACCTCCAATCTTTCTCTTGAACCATTTTGTGGTGCCAAAACCGAAATCAACACTCGAGACGAATACGTGTTGAACCAAATCCAGACTCCATCCGAGTTTTGACACCAATAATGACAATTCAGTTTATAATTTCAAATTCTTGCTTCATGAGGTTTTGAAACTTTATAAAATGTTAATTTAGTTCATTGGATATAAATACTGCACCTATTGACACTTTATCAAGGTGAATATTTCCCACGTACCTAGTAATTATCGTATAATTTGGTGAGTTGTGTTTAGAAGGTTTCTGCAAACAATAAATGTAAGCTTGAGGACTCCTGGGAACTTATGAGATATAGATCGATGGGAATAACAACCATGTTACTGCTACGAATTGCATGGAACTTCTCGTGGCGGTTCCATGTTAGGATTCTTCCACTCGACGATCTCGATTCTCAACTAAGGTCTCCCTTTGGGTTCATGGTTCACTGGCCTTTCCCTTTCGTTTTTAAATTTGGACCTCTACCAAGTTTGGCCCACATGATTTTAGATGACAACAATCCTAGGCTCATTTGACTAAAGCCTCCCTAAACAGAAATAGTAAATTTGGTTCCTCAACATTGTACTTTCAGTACCAAATTGTGCGCTCGTATTTTTATTTTTTTCGATCCTGGCTCAGAAATAAAAAATAATAATACTGCAGAGAGTTCGATTCTGGCTGAGGATGAACGCTGTTGGCATGCTTTGGTCTCTCATTCTTGTTGATGTGTAGCTCATTGGTGATACTAAATTTCATCAAAGTCGACCGAATGAGCATCAATTAACTTAGGCCGAAGCTCTAACAAATATGAGGAATTAGTACCACAAAGGAGGCCCAAAGAGGTAGCCTGATCATCAACATCAAGCTGACAAGCGTCAAACGATGAGATACATTCATAAGCATAGGTCATAGGCTTAATGTGCGATTGATTGTCACAACATGACCAAGCCTAGACAAGCAACTATGTTAACTATTTGTCGCACAACAAAGAGGAAACAGACGGTTGGAATCATTAAATTCTCACATAAAGGGTGTCTTACCAATCTCTCTAAAATTCGTCAACAGAAGGAGAATGACTTATATGGCACAAGTACACAATTATGGTAGCGTCACATGCCAATAATGTAAGGACATGTGTTAGTTTCTCTCCATGTGTCCCTTTGTTATTGGCACGAGAGGCCAATGTAATAGTGTACATATGCTATACAAGTTGTTCTCCGCCAAAATATCACTAACATATGAACCATGAGTGAAATAGTGAAAGAAATTTTGAAGGAGAACAGTGAGAAGGCCCATACACTAACCTTATGGACTCAAGAGCCAAGACAGACCGTCTTTTAAACAAATTGGGCCGATGGCTTATAGCCCCCAATCTTGGTGCGTCCGTTAAGAAAATTGTTTGGGCTAGTGTTTAACAATTGGGGTGGTGGCGCAGTTGGCTAGCGCGTAGGTCTCATAGCTTCTGAGTGATCCTGAGGTTGAGAGTTCGAGCCTCTCTCACCCCAATATATTTTTATAAATCAACTTTTTGGCTTTTCCTAAAACCTAATATTTTTTTATTAGTGACTTAAAACCTAATATTTTGACTTGTTTGCACCTGAAATTAAACCCCACAGAGGCAGTCAATTTTGGAACCTCTCACTTAAAAGTGAAGATAAATATTACTAGACCGTAGTATACCCTAATACTTTTTTATAAATCAACTTTTTGGCTTTTCCTAAAACCTAATATTTTTTTTATAAGTGGCTTAAAACCTAATATTTTTACTTGTTTGCACCTGAAATTAAACCCCACAGAGGCAGTAAAGTTTGGAACATCTCACTTACAAATAAAGATAAATACTACTAGATTGTAATACTAAGTAACTTGAAACCTGATATTTTTACTTGTTCGCACCTGAAATTAAACCCCACAAAGGCAGTCAATTTTGGAAGGTAGTATAGCATTATTGCATCCAGTATCAGAGGTGGATCATTCATAATTTCATATCATTAAACAGTGGAAGTGGTCCTTAATCCATAATTCTGGCTGCCTGTCCTTCTCCACCAAATTGATGACATTATTATTCTGTTAAACAATTTATTAGATCCATCAATCTCCAACTATCAAACAACTTATTTTGGCAAAGGGATGTGATTGGATTGTTTTAATTAAAATAAGTCCAAAATTTTGATACCTTTAGCAATTTACCATTTGTTTTACACCATTGTTACACAATAATTACTAATTTCAAAGTTTTCTTTAATTTTGATCACTAGGTGATATTCAAGCATTTTATTACCTGGTATTAACAAATAAATGAGATTGGGAGCGATCTCGGTTATAAATTGTGAAGGGCAAAACCGATGACGAAATGTTTTTAATAAACATATAAGTTCGTTGCAAGAAGTTTGTAGCTCATATTTGAACACATTTACCGTTTGGACTTGAGGTCACAAGCTTTTTTTCCTACAAGGTTTCATCAACTCCCACAATAAAGGCACCATATCTGCTTTGTATTTTCGTTTACCACAGCAATGAATGAATATCTTACTCTTTCAACAAATATATATATACACACACACACACACATTGCAATTTGATCTTTATTTCGTTTAAGAAAATTTTAGATGAGTAAGGAATTCTAAAATTAATATATGAAAATTTTATATGAGCAAGGAATTCTAAAATTAATATATGAGTCCATCTTAAGCAATTAGCCAGGACAACTTTGGAGATCATCAGAAGCTGTGTGCATGATATATGGACCTACAACTACAAGAAATTAAAAGAGTGGAGGCAATCAAATGGCTAAAGTGGGGTTAAGAAAACGAATAACGAATCATATTTAACATGCATGCACGAACCTTTTAATTATTTTTTTCCAAAATTTCTTTTGATTCCTACAAATGATTTGAAATGTCGTTGCTCCTATTGCTACTTTCTTTTTTCAGGCTGTGAGTAATGGATCTAGTATTGATTGTATATATCAATATCTTTTGGGTTCACGCCTTAAACTTTTTTTTTTCTTTTGATACAAGCAATATTGGGGAATGAAAAATTTGAACTCAAGACCTCGGGTACAAAAGACTAAACATCTTGGATTTGATTTAGTTATGAGATACAGTAATATTATATATATACAAGAAACTTTTAGGTGTCATTGGTTATATAAAATATGTGACTGCCTGTAATGATGTGATTAGATATTAGATAAACGCTTATTGGCATATAAAAAGATTTTCTACTTTAGGTACACTCATGACTATCTTATGTTTATTACAAAATCACCATAATGTTAATGGTATTGTACAATACAAGAAAAAAGGACAACAACAACGGAGCAAGTGTGGTTCTTGCTGGCCTCGCTATTTCTAAAAGTGCCATAAGCAGTCTAAAGAGTGACAACTTTTGATTTTTTGTCACACTTTAAGCAATAGCTACCAGAGCAACAGACACGTTTGCTCTGTGATTGTTGCCCTTTTTCTAGTAATTGTATTCTAAATTGCCCTAGCATGAAACGGAAGTGAACTTTTTGTGGCTTAGACCAAAACATCAAAACTAGATACAAATGAATAAAATTCTTATTGTTTGGGCAAATAAATAATGCAGTATGTAGATAGTTTCATCAATGCCATTTGATCCTCCTTGTGCGAACACGGAAATGGGAGCCATGCATGCACGAGAGATTATTGACATTTGTGAGCTCAAAGCCTGAAATCTTGTTATGCAGTCAATGCAGAAAAGATTTGAAATGGGAAGATATTCTGATATCCTGTTCTAGCCACGCAGCTTCATATTTGGTTTCAAATTTTGAATTGCAATGTCAAGTTAAAGCACGTCAAAAAAGTACTAGGCAGAGAGTAAATAAACACTGTGAAAGGAGTAACGTGACTGATAAGTCGCGTACTAGTAGTCTAGTACGTAGAGTGCCAAATCAATGAACTTGTGGCCGGCCGGTCCGGCTTTCCGGGAGCAATTTCAACAGGATAAGGAATGAAGGTTGATTATTGCTTCTTCTTCTTTTTTGGTAGTTTAATTTTTTTTTTCTTTTAAGAAAAATGTACGATATTTATTAAGATAACGAAAATACATAGAAGATGATAGATATTGGACTCAACTATGTCAGGGCTTTCAACCCACATCCAAGGATAAAAGAGTACCTTACTATAGAAGAATACAGAAGATAAATTTTGTCGCCATAGGTTCATACCTCTCCTACCATGATGCCTGGGAGATCCTCGAACCAAATCGTCTCCTGGGTAATTAGTTTACGTGCAAATAAATAGGTGGAGTTGGTATAAAATAAAAAAACATCATCTCATACACCACATGGCATCACTTAATATGGTGCACGTATCATATTTACTCATATAATAACGTGCATATGTTGGGAAATAAAATTACACTTTGGCACATGACAAAATAATATACAATTAATATATTGAAAGTTTCCATTCATAGTATTACATATGTCTTTTGTCATAAAACTCAACACCTAGTAATAGGTGATTAAGTTGAACAATATCTGTGATGTTGACGGTGGATCATGTGCTAGGTTTATAAAGTTTATACGGGGGTATATACATATATATAGAATTTAGTACTTATACAAGTATTATAACTTAGGTATATGTCATGCATCACAACAAAATGTCACGCAATATATGCAATAACTTCTTGGCATAAAACAGAAATGGATCATCTTTAGTATGAAAAACATGTTCAACTTGCATTGTATCATTTTCTACTCAGTTAGATCTTTTTAAGTCAATAGGTTTTTTCCATGTCAGTTAGTCGATGAAAATGGTATTGTGAATTTGGCATGGCTTGGCTTAAAATTATATGGTGGCAAAGGTTTCGTCTAATGTGATGTTTAATCTAGTCCTTTTGCCCATGGGTCTTGGTTTGATTTGACTGTCAATTCGATGGTATACACACAATACGGTGGAACCTGCTGTGTGGTCAGTGGTCACTAACCAAGAGATTATACCGTGATATGATTCCTTGTTATGTATGTAGTGGCATGATTTCTGCATAGTTTTCTTTTATAGTTTCTGCGGAATTATAATAGTTGGGTTTTTTTATTTTTTTATTTTTAATTTGTTCAATTTAATAGTTAAAATAAAATAAAAGTATGCGAAATAAAGAGAGTATACAGAAATCATTTTTCTTGATAGAAACTGCACTTCAGGTTTGTAATTGACATTTACTGAGTTGTTATGTATTTCTTGCCAAAATTATTCACATTTGTGCAAATTATCTTCATATCAATAACTTGATCACTGGAAAATATATACACATCTGGAATCTCTTGTAATTGGTTGTTCTTGTTAATAAAAGACTATCCCTCTTGTCAAAAAAAAAAAAAAAAAACATAGAAGGATATATTGATCATATACTTTTTCTTTTAGTGCATTTTTGCTCACTCTCTACTAAAGCGAGGGTGATGCTCAATCCTCTCTCTCTCCCCCCCCCCCCCCCCCCCCCCCAAAACCAAAAAAAACAATTGATTGTCATTATATTCATTTAAATTTCATAATTTGTTTCTTAACTCAATTAAACCAAACTAATCTAACCACAATAAAAAAAAAAAATGAGCGTCACCACAAGAAGGGTGAGCAAAGATGCACTCTCTCTTTTCACTTGGGCAGTTTTCAGTGATGAGAATGTTTTTTATTGTACATCAAGGAAAAAAACTCATTTTAGTTTTATCTATTACTCAACTCTATACTACATCTTTCTTTCTTTTTAACCCTTTTTTTTTTTTTTTTTTTTCTGGCGGTGAGTCGTGAAAGTGTTCTGCCAAAGTTAAATTATAAGTTCCACCTGGCTTTACTATTTTTATCTTTCATAGCTTCTTGCACTAATTAAGTGGTTGTTTGTACATTCAAGTTTCGTATCCGGATATCATTAATTGAATTTAAAATGAAAAGAGTCTTGTACCCATATATAAATTTACCATAAAAGATTAGTAATTTCTTAGAGAAAATTGTAACAATGGTCCTTCAACTTTAACTCAATTTCCTCAATTAAAAATTCATTATCAATGGTCCCTCAACTTTAATCCAACTGGATAAATGGTCTCTCAACTTTAACCCAATTGGAGAAATGGTCCCTCGACTTTAACCCAATTGTAGCAATAGTCCTTCCAACATAACTTATTTTGACAAAATTTTGACAAAGTTGACGAAAATGACCATAGCTACACGTTTTGATGAGTTGAGAAACCAATGGTAATAGAGTTTTAGTTGAGGGACCATTGCTCCAATTTGATTAAAATTGAAGAACCATTGCTACAATTTACACAATTTCTTAAGGGAAACCGTTATTTTCTTAGAACACCCATAATGTTTTAAAACCGATCCAGATCCTCTTCGAATCTTTTTATCTGGATCCTTCTAACCACATCATCGTGGCCATTCATGCAAAGTTGATGCATCGTATAGCTAAAGATTGTATTTAATTTTTTTTTAACTTATTCCAAGAAAAAACGGGTGTTGCCTCTTTCGTCCCTTTTCCCTTGGTCTTCCTGCCGCTCTCTTTCCTTCTCCTCTCTCCAAGTTTCCCTAAATCTCAGATACCCAGCAAAGAAGCATGAGTTCTTCCATGTCAAAATTGAACAACCACTAGGATGCAAAACTAAATGTAAAGCACTCATGCTGCTTTCAATTCCACATGACGAACACTATTGATTAGATCAATATTGGGCAGGATGCAAGTATAAATTTACTGTATTGAATATAAGCATTTGTCAGACAACATAACTCTAAGTCTCTAACCTCTCAATTTACCCATTAGAAAGTGGTTGTATCCAGGGATGGAGCCAAAAAATTCTTGTAGTGGGGGCAACCGAAAACAACTAAGAAAACCTTATTATAGTATGGTTGTATGCAATGTGATAGTAAGGATGGTTTCAAATGATTATGTATCACAATTCGAATGTTACAAAAATTTCAATATAGTAGTGGAAAGTGGCAAAGTGATAAGAAAAATATAAGTACATGATAGGCAGGAAAGGGTTTTTTCAATTTGAATGACAGAACAAGAGCACTATTGCTCATATAATATTTGATATGAAGTATAAGTAGAATGCATGTATGTTGAATATTAGATACATATGTTTTCTTCAAAGATAATCCGTGTATATTATATAATTGTAGTCTGCAACTAAACAAACGAATTACTTAAGTAGAAGCATCTGCCCCTAGTGAGCCTTCATTGGCTCCGTCCATGGTTGTATCTTAAATAGAGTAATTTGTCACTGCAGGCCTTTTGTTTTCATAGATGATGGAACTATATCAAGGGAAATGAACCTACATAGCTAACATATGAAGCAGGTAAGAAGTGATGTGGAGAGGTCACATGCTACTTGAATTATGCATAACCAAATTTAAGCAGTGCATGGGGGTTATGTCTTCAGCCAAATCACCAAGATAGAAAATCAAAGTGCTCTTATTTAAAGACATCACATGCACTGCGGGGTCTTGAACGTGCACGTTTAACTTAATCCAGCCGACATCCCATATTGCCATGCATGATTGGCATTTTTAATAGCTATGTGTCATTAGTTTTGTGCGATTTCTATGGTTTTCAAAGTGAAACATTCGAAACTTTACTGGGTTTTAGTTTGATTTATATAGGGCAGGGGTTATATCGATCTCTGATTAAAAAAAAATTGAATTTTATTTGTAAAAATTACATATATAGTTCTCTATTTATAGGGTTGGCTACAATATATGCATCTAACCGTCAATATAATTGTTAGTATATGTAAACTAGAAATGTATATGTGATATATATAAATCCCCATTTACGTATACATTCCGACTAGAGATGCTCTAACAAATGAATATTACTTCCAAAAACATCATAGTCGACACGATATAATCAAGCATGATAAGGACCAGTTTTCCCATAAGTTTGTACTGGGGTGATGGGAGTGGGGTTATTAGAAGTAGGGTCATGGTAGTATTCATCAAAGTATGAAAGTATTCATCAAAGTATGAAAGTCGGAGTGAGGTGAGGCGATGGTGTTGGGTTTTGTATTGAAACATGTGAAAGACAAGTTGGGGTTCAAAGCCATGTAGAGTAAAATGAGATGAGGTGATTTCTGATGTGAGGCCACCAAGGTCAGAATGTGATATCCCGGTGGTTAAACTATAGTCAATCACGTTTTTGTTTTCCTAACATGTTATTTATATAAACAAAATTGACACGCTCGTTGATATTTGATAGATTAAATAAGACAAAACGATAAATAATATGTATCACAGAACGCAGAGGACCATCTCACATAGAAGTTCCAATCAAGTAAAAAAACAAAAACCCTAGCCCATAACTTGGAACAGAAGCTACAATTCAAATATGTCAAATTCTTGAGTGAATCTCAAGCATGACAAGTGTATTAATTAGGTCCTTATATAAAATACACAGTTACATATAATCTAAATCCTGCGGCTAACATGCTAGTGCTATACAGATGGGTTGATAAGATGACAAGACCCAGAAAAAGCCTCCCTAGTGGACGACATCAATAATTAACATTATACACTAACACAATAATTATCTTTTATTTAACAATAAACAACACTCACAAATTCCACAAAAGCGCGTTTTAAGCTTCTTCGTTCACCTCTTTGACATCGACGTACGAGGAGCACTTGCCCTCACTAATTAATCATTCCTCTAATTATATTAATTTAATATATAATGGAAACAAATATATATACAACTTGGTATTATGATATTATAAATGTTAATGTATGTTTGACTGTTGACTTTTTTATTAGTTGACTAAAACCTACTGCAATTATTTCATGGTGCTGTCAGAGAGATTTTTCAATGAGTTGAGAATACAGTATCGTACATAACGTGTCATAATATAATTGGTTAAAAATATTTTTTTTTTAGTTTTCAATCAATTATATTATGATATTTGGTGTACCTGTCAGTGCTCTTAGCACACTGAAAAATTTCTTGCCCAGCTATAGCTGATTATTTTTTCGATTAATGCTAATCTAGGAGATAATTATGCATGGTCATGAATTGTTTTATTGTTTCAGTGTGTGCATAGTACTAAGTCAAATGGTTGATGATTTGCAAAGGTGGAAACACACCGAGACATCACGTGAAATGTTTTGACCTAAACACTCATAGAACTGAAGCGCCATCCTCCCAGTATATTATAATTCTTCTTTCAAACGACATTAATTAATTAATTAAAGTCGTTAGAGTCAAACAGGGGATCAAGATCCACTATAATTAAGATCTACTTTTAGGGTTGGTACTTAACCATAAACCTGTATGTGAATGCTATTATATTATAACCCTCTACATTTACAAGTCTACAAGATTTACGCTTCTGGTTGTTATTTTTTCATTTTTTATTGTTTTGGTAGGAAAAGAAGGAACTTCATTTAGGAACATCATTCATCTAGGAAGGGGATTTTGGAATTTCAAATGCATTATTACTTAGCAAAATTATACACAAAGTAGTTAAGTTAGTGTTATTGTTCCTTTTTTGCATTACACAATCAATGTATCTCTTTTATTATGAGTGTTGTGTTAGAGTGTTCTGTTCTGTGACATGTCTTGTATTGATTGCATTGTTTTGGGAGTTCAATTTCAATCCTTAAAGATGAGGAAGAATTCCCTTCAAAACACTTGTGACCGATTTATAGAACCTTCTGCTTGTGATTGGAACCTTTAAATATTACAATTACTATTTTAAGATTATTTATGTAAAAAATCAATAAAAATATTAGATCATTTAGTCATCGAATTGTATAAAAGTACATAGTTGGTTGGAATCTATAAAAGTATTGCAAACCGACTATTTATTTGCTCCAGTGTTAGATGGGAGTTTTGTATTTTGCATTTATTACTTAGCATTTCTCATTATGCATTAGTGTAATGTGTGTTTAGTCTTGAAAGTAGTTAAGTTAGGGTTATTGTCCCATTTTAGCATTACACAATCAATGTATCTCTTTCATTATCAGCAGTGGTAGAGTGACATGTCTTCTATTGATTGCATTGTTTTGGGAGTTCAATTGGCTCCTTAAAGATGAGGAGAAATTCTCAACAGCCGATTTATAGAACTTTCTTATGATCAGAACCTTAAATATTATATTATTGTGTTAAGATTATTTCTGTAAAAAATCAATGAAAATATGAGATCCTTTAACCATCAAATTGTATAAAAGTAGTTGGTTGGAAATTTGGAACTCATAAAAGTATTACGAACCAACTATTTATTTGCTACAGTTAATTGACTAAACAATCTTAGTTTAATTAATTTTTTGCTAAAATGATATAATACATAATGATTTATAATATGCATGCTTTTTATAATAAACACAAAAGTTCTTTAATTGACCATGAAGTGTTTTGAAGAGGAATTTCCCTCATCTTTTGAGGAGCCAAGCATTCCTCTTGTTTTGGAGGAAGAACATGGGTTGACCCACAGTATATAAAAAAAAACTTCCATACGGTGGAAAAATAGTATCTCAAATTGGGACTATGAATTGAAAAAATTCAAATAGAGCCTCAAATTGAGACCACGAATTAAAATATTGTTGGAAAAATAGGGTTTAATTGCTATATTAAATTCACATGGAAAATCAAGAAATAATTCATGCAATTATATATCAAAGTAATGCATGCACATGAGTTACTAATGTTAAATGAACATGACATAATGGATTAGAAAAACTTGAAAATACGGTCGAGGCAAGTGTTAGACATTTTGTCCTTAAGACAAGTTTACGCCCCACAACGGTGCTCATGGTTGATCGGCGCATGTCTCCCAAGATACAACGACCACGTCCTTGTAATAGTAGCACTCCAAATCACAAGGCTCCATGAACCACGATTGTGTTGAAAACTCTATCATATGGACTCAATAAGACTCTCTAATATTTAGTGCACTCTATGTATGATTATGTAAACAATGAAAAGTTATTTTGTTATTATAGGGGGCTTCCCTATTTATAGAATGTGAGATACTTCTTTGGAAAGCATTGTGACCATTCATAAAGAGTCAAAAGTTGCAACTCTTCATTTGAGTAGACACATCTTTCTACCAAAAAGTTCTACTTCTAATTTTCATTTAATTAATAAATTTAATATAATAATATTATTATTAAATTTTCCAACAAATATGAATCTCAATTACAAACTCGAATCAATTCCTTAAACCTAAATTATATTAAAAATGGTTATGATATGGAGTTGGTTTCACGTGTAGCCCACTAAAGACTAGTTCCATATGAGAAGGGGTGTTGAAGAATGTAAAATTCCTACATCGGAACCTAACCGAATCATATACACAACTTAGGGTGAAGTGCCGATTTAGTCCTTAAATTGTTACCTAAGTGAAAATTAGGTCCCTGAATTATTTTTTCGGTAAATTAAGTCCCCAAATTCATTAAAAATTGCTAATTTCATCCCTACTATTATATTCAAAGCTATTTTGTCCAATTTTTCTTCAACTTAAGTCACTTAACACATTTTAGAGTGTAATATCGTCATTTTCTCGCCTATAAGCCCTCCACATTTCATATAGGTTGCGAATCTAACATCTAATTTACCCTCGAAAGTTAACTTACACTATTTCTTATGAAAAACTACCAATTTACCTTTCAAAGTTAACTCCATACACTATTTCTTTGTGGAAAACTACCAATCTACACTCTAATGTGTATCACATGCAAGTAACGTGACTTAAATTGACGAAAAATTGAATATAGTAGCTTTGAATATAATATTAGGGATGTAATTGGCAGATTTTTATAATTCAAGGACTAATTTTTCTGAAAAAAAATAGTTTAGGGACCTAATTTTCACTGAGGTGATAATTCAGGGATCAAATTGGCAATTCACCCCACAACTTATATTGAATGCTACTGCTACTAATTTCATCGAGATTTTTTGTGTAAAGTCCCATACATATTGGATTGTACGTGTAATAAAGTTGTGAACAATATCAATACTAATTAATTGTGAGTTGATGGACCGATTCTAAAAATTTGTCAATATCTATCTAACCGATGAAAAGTTTCTATATTGACTTCTCCTCTTATTGTTTATAGAAAAATTAAGAGAAAAACTTTCATTTTCCAAAGAGAAAAGGAAGGAAGGGTGAAAGTGCTCTAAGAGATTAACTCTTAGTCAAATGGTAATCTTTTTTTAAAGAGAAAATTTTCTCATGTAAGTAGTATCCAATCTTTACCATATCAGAAATTCAATAAATAAAGCACGACAAATGCAACTTAAAAGACATATTAATTAACTAATGAAAACCACCCAAATTTCTATGAATTTAGGCATACTATATGTCAAAAAATAATCTTCATCAAAAAAAAAAAATGTCAAAAAATAATAGTAAGAACTCTACTCATGAGCAAGTTTAGTGGCAACAGAACAACCCACCCACCCCACCTTGGCAGGCCGCAGCCTTGTAAACTGTTGAGATTTTGGTACGGAGGCATTATATAGGGCAAGCATGCATATGGTGCTCTCAGTCTCATCAGCTCTGAAAATTTTACATGGGACGACAAGGGTCCCAATATTTCTGCCATGCCATGAGGAATTCAGGATGAGGATTGAGGATTAAGGATCGAGGAAGGTGGACAATGGCCAGCTTATATTATCGTCCTACTTTCTCGATTTTTAATTTTTTTATCTTTTTTTTTTTCAATTGCATCATAATTACTGAATCATGACATCCATAATGCTAAATGTATGGATATGTAGGGTTCGAGAATGGACTGGTGGTGGTTGCATTTGTCAACCAAAAAATAAATACAATAAAGAAGTACAAATTGATGATACCGATCGAGCTGAACTCATAGTGACCAGTGCATAGTTTGTTGTATCTTGTTGGAGTTTAATAACATCAATACAACGAACTATGCAGATATCTAGTAGTAACTACACAATGTTTTTTAGTTTCATGACTATCGACCTGTAACTTGAAGTGGATATATCTCCTTTTGCTCTTTCTCTTACGCTACTTCAAGTGCATGCCCAAATTATATGCCATACACATATCATATGAACGATTCCCAACTTATAAATCTAACACCGTTACAACCTACAACGTTAAAAGTAGCATAAAAGACAAAGTTAAAATGTTGATGCCTCGATGTAACTTTGAAGAGATACTTAATAGATGATAAGTTGATAACCTAACTAACTCCATCAAATGGAGTTTAAACACGACGCATCCACTTGGCCCTAATCAATCATAGTCTACATTGTCAATATCACACCATATAAAGTAATAATGTTTTTTTCTAACACAAACTAAATTATTTGTAACATTAGTAGTGGTAAGTAATAATACCATTTTGTTTGAAAGTGCTTTTAAAATACCTAAAAATGTTTTTGGTTAAAGTGTTTTTAGAGTCAATCCTTAGTAAAAATATAAGTGAATCTTAGAAAAGTACTTACAAGAAACACATAACTGGTGTTTCTTACATGAAACACTTCAAGTGCTTTTTGAAGCAAAATCACTTTCAGCAAGTCTAGCGAGGCCCTTCCCAAAACTTGTGTAGTTCTACATTCTTATCAAAGAAGCTCTCAATGTTAAAAATTAAAAAATGAAAAAAGGAAAAAAAATTAAATGAATGGCAATCAAAAGGCTAGATATAATTTTGTTTCATAAACTTTTTTGCAAGAATGAGTGTCAAAAGAAAACTCAAAAGATGTTTCAACATGTCCATTTTTTTTTTTTGGATAAAAATAGAGAAAGATTAGGTAATAGTTTATGGTCGCGTGTGAGGTAACGACCCGTTATCCGAAAGAAAATTACCCGCTCGTTCTCTCTTTACAAATTTCATTAATAACAAGAAGGGGAAAAAAAAAAATATATATATATATATATATATATATATATATATATATATATATATATATAAACAGGAGAATTAAGCCAAAACTCGCGCAATAATATACATTAGCGAAATCGATGAGTAGAACAAAAAGACAAATCTCGACTTTGGGCAGAAATTGCAAATAGCAAGATCATTGACCAATCAGCAACCTGTGTTATACCTTTCGATAAATATATGTGCAAATAAAATTTAGTTGATGAAGATCCCATAAGCAATTGTTTCAGCCATTTAGCAAAAAAACAAAGCACTATGGAAAGAACTTTGTATAAATGATGAACCAAAGTGAATTAATCTGTTTCAATCCAAAATCGTTTCCATTTGCAAAACAATGATTTATATAACACGAGTACATATTGGTAAAATCTCGTATCAATAAAATAAAGACATGTATAATTGTTTTTTTAACACATGTGTCTTAGTTTCATTAGCACAGGACACCACTTGCCGATATACCTATGTCATGTAACTTGTTCTCCCTTCACTGATCCAAACTACACATGACTGCCTTAGTAAAAACTAGAATTTCACCATGTCAATACATCTTAGTTATTTAATTTTGTTCTTTGAAAATAAAGAAACATTACAAACTAAATCCTACAACCATACAATCAAATGAGCCAAAAAATTAGACTAAGACTGTCTCTGTAACAAATTCTTAAAGAGGTTTAAGACTGTCTTTGTAACAAATTCTTAAAAAGGTTTGTGATATGCCCTAACAATGGAGTGAATAGCCTCCCACTAATAACTCCAAAAACCCTAGTCCGTTATGGGTAGGATGATGACGCTGGTAAATAACTCAATCCGTGACAAAAAAAAGGAGGAGAAACACGCCCTCCCTCACACTCAGACTCAGAAATAATGAAGCTTTCCATTTACTGTTTTTTGTTTTTCTGGCCTCACCTCACCTCACCTCACCTCACCTCAGCCTTCGTTTTTAACAGCGTGGCTCGTGGCTAGCCAGTAGCCACCCTATTCAACTCCCGTGTCTACGCTCCACCGCCACTACCGGACAACTCCCGCTCACCCTTGTGACTCCAGGCTGCAATCCTCTGCGACACGCACCTCGCCAATCCACCTCCACCCGCCACCTCACCACTCCAGTCCCACCGACACAGACAAACATGGCAACGGGGTCCCACTGATCCTATCCGGATCCCTTTCCACCTAGTCTGGGATCCGAGTCGTTGAAATTTGATTCAACGGCTACAAATAAGGATCTTCTTTAAAAGTGATAATAACTGTAACCGTTGAATCAAATTTCAATAGCTCGAATTCCAAACTAGGTGAATTAGGTAAAAACGGATCGCTTTTCCACCTCACTACCTTTGCTTTTCGCTCTTTATCTTATGAAAATTTGCATGTGTCTCCCGTCAGCCCTTCAATAATTTTTTAATAAAAAATCCGTTAAAAAAGTCCAGTTCTATGGTGTAATTTATTTCAGGGCTTCCAATCCAGTGTGGTAATGTGCATGGTTAAACCAATTGCCGGATGCCACGTCAGCGTAGTGAAATGTTGAGGAGGAGAAAGATTGCTACATTTCTGTCGGAGAGGGGATTTCCCTTCAGCTGATTCTCTGACCCAAATCATCCCTATAAGCCCCCAAAGTGTATAATTTCCTCGTCAAACAAGGGCCCACCTGTTATTTAGTACTACATTTTAATGATATTTTTTTTTCATCTGAAAGTGAGAGGTGTTAGGTTCGAATTTCGTGGATGACGACTTTGATACCAAACTAGGTTACCTATTGTGTGACTCAGACGAACTCTTTCTCCCCTTAATGTAAATTATTTTTACTAAAAAAAACAAGGGCTCACTTATTTACTTGTTTATTTTCTCCAACTTTATTCTGAATTTATTTATTTTGGTATGTATTTTATGAATTTACTCTGTGTCAACAAACACAATAATATAATTATGTTAAATTTATTGAAAGTACGAAGAAAAAAATTTGAACTTGGATGCATATAATTGAACACATTAATGTATCCAACTTGGCTAAACTCATTTTTATTTATCTATTTAAAAGATAAACATATACTCCTTTTAGTTTTTCACATACTTCTATTTAATTCATTCAATTGAATAATAAATTAAAAAAAAAAGTAAAAAAAATGGAAAACTCAAAAAAAAAGTGTGACATTTTGTACTGTTGTGATTGTGATTCTTCCTAGCTAGTAAATCTTATCTTAAAGCATTATCTGTCTTTTAGCTTTGCATGAGTTACATTTGAAAATCTGTCCTCAACCGTGACAATTTTTAACCCCACAAACCAAAAGCATTTTCACTGTACGAACAAAGACATGTGATATGTGCTTTTTGTTCCTTTTATAAAAATTTCAGAAATTATGACTTAAGGTAATATACATATTTGTCTTATCACCATTTGCATGTAAATATTTGACCGAAGATGCATGATTGTATAAAACCAGTAAACCTTAATATACTAGCTGCCTTTTTAAAGCGTGTTATTGAAGTATTTCTTTGGTTTTGAATTGTTAAACGGAGTGGGAGGTAGTGAGAAGTAATGCAAGTGCAGAGTGGGGATGGTAAATTATAAGATTTTTTAGTACAAAAATATAGAATGGGTAACCAAGCCTAAGTGTCCGGCAAATAAGCCGCAAGTCAAAGTGTATATTTTGGTAGATCCATAAAAACAATGTCTCCTCCTCAGATCTAGCTTTGCACATAGATAGACACACAGACACAAAGGAAGTCAGCAAGTAAATTCCACAATTGCTTTTTTCAATCGTAGGTTTAAATTTAATTCTTTGGAAGATTGAGTGGGGCTCATCCCAGAAAGCCCATTCTCTCATACCTTTAAAGAGATTTTTCTTGTTACAAAGAAAAAAAAAAAGGGTTTTAGTTTCAAAGTAAAAAAGGATTTAGTATTACGATGTAGTCAATAAGTGAGAAGTTTTAAGTTCAATTTTCAACAAAGATCAAGTTGAATCATATTATTGCTAGCTTATTGTGAGGTTTAGCTTACCCTCCCACCCCTCTTATTGTAGATAATATCATTTACTCAAAAAAAAAAAAGGGTTTAGGATCAGGGATGGTGAGGGTAGGCCAAAGAGTTAAAGTGATATAGGGGAGATAATTTTTTTTAAGATTTTTTGAACATTAGTCCTTAAAAAAAGTTGAAATTTAAAAATAAAAAACTTGCTAGATTACATATTGATTTTAATC
Source organism: Heteromeles arbutifolia (assembly GCA_024362995.1). Classification (NCBI taxonomy): domain Eukaryota; kingdom Viridiplantae; phylum Streptophyta; class Magnoliopsida; order Rosales; family Rosaceae; genus Heteromeles; species Heteromeles arbutifolia. The sequence goes on along the minus strand of JANCRC010000013.1, from coordinate 23,959,836 downwards.
CTTTGAAGTGTATTTCTATTAAAATTCATATTTTTGTTTGTTTGTTATTTAATGTGTATTTTTATTTAATACCTCCACATTATAAAAGTTTTGATTCTATGACTATGCACATTTTAGTTCTTTTAATTATAAATAAACTTAAATGATAAAACATTGAAAGAAATTAGTGACACATAAGAAAAAAAATATGTAAACATATAAATGTACAAAAATGACTGTATCGAAATATATTAAATTGACTTGTTTGTACCGAAATCTCTATACCAAAATATATTATAATGAATTAGTGTACCTCAATGTTTGTACCAAAATCTCTGTACCTTAATATTTGTACCGAACTATAATATAATGAATCAAAATGTCTGTACCTAACTATATTATAATGAATTTGAGTACATAAATGTTTGCACCAAAATATATTTATAATGAGTTAATATACTTAAATAACTGTACTGAAATATTATAATGAATTAGTGTAAACTTAGAAAAAGAAAAATCATGAAATTACCAAAAATAAAAATAAAAATCACATGAATTATTAATGTTGGCATTTAAATAGAACCAATGGACTAGACTCAAATTTTTTTTATCTTGTACCGAGAATTAATCTAAATTTCATCTTATTTAAGGATTAAAATCTAGTTTTTATTTTTTTTATTTATAGGTTTAGAGATTCATTCCTTTATATTACACAAAATACGAGTTTTTGGATATGTTTTTACCAAGATTCAATATGTTAAATTATATTTAAAAATGGTTCAACGATTTAAAAGTTAACTCAAACCGGATTCTGTTTTAAATTGTTCTTTTACTATATTAAATGAAGTTAAATATATTAAATACATGTAAGTATTGTAGCCAAATTTTAAATTTTATTTTAGACATGAATATTTGCTTTTCAAAATGAAAATATACTTTGACATTACATTTTCACACTCACAGCAAACCAATTTTACTTCTTGAAATATTCTAATAAAGATGTCACTGGAGTTGTAAAATGTCTGTTTACATCCTCAATTTCGCATCTTTACATTGAAGTTGTTATAAAGCAACGAGACATTCTTTGTGAAGGCAAAAGAAGACCGTCTATGTAAGAAAACAAGTGACCGTCTCGTCACAAAAGTTCAAATGACATACAATATAGTTAGTTGAGTGGAGATTGCAAACTAAAAACTAATTAGGGATATGCTTAATAAGTAATTAACAACATTCACAAGGTTTTCAAAATCTTATAACGAATTTTCTTTCTCCAAATTTCACTTGTACAAAAACAAAAATCCTTGAAATCTTTCCCAAAATTTCAGTACGCCAAATTCACCAAACACGTCTGTAGTCGTGAGATAAAGACTAGTGAGTGTGAGCAGGGATACCGACTCATATAAGATCAAAACTAGTCGGATGGAGGTCTCTTTCGTGGAAGACCATGTGGCTCTACTGGCGACCATAATAATTTGAATGCCAAATTGGGAAGAATTTGGGGCTTTTGATATCTCACATTTGCGACTCTGGAAAAGTGTGAATTAAGAATTTACAGCTGCGGTGCACTTCTTCTCCTGCATGGTAACACATAGCGTGTTCTTTCTGCATATATTAAAACAATTTCTCAAGTATATACAATCAACATTTATATATATTTATACTCTCTCTATAGTTGTGTATTTTCTCTTTCATGTTACATAGGATTCAGTTTTCACGGGCTCTGTCGTGATTGGATCGGTACAAAATCCTCTCTCTCTCTACTCTCCTCTTTTTCTGTGAGCTAAGCATTTGAGCAACGAGGGAGAGACCGACCCTAGTGAGGGATGAAATCGGAGTCAGAGCAGCACAAGTGTTTGTGGCAATAAACAGACCGAGCGAGTGAGTCCATGGACTCATACTGATTTCCTTCCAACAATTTCTTGGCTCTTCTTTTCTGTTTCTTTCTCTTTATCCATTGCCCTCTTCTCTTTCCCTAATTAAAAAGGTACTGTTTTTTCTGCAACTACTTCTTCTCTCACTTTTGCTACATTTGGCTCCTTCTGCACAATGGGTAACCACTGTTTTTGCTATCGGTGGATTGATCTCAATTGGGTTTTGCTCGCTTTGTCCTTCTGGGTCTTTTTTTTACACACTGAAATTTGAGTATAAATATGCTTGCCCTTTTGTTATTAGTTCATTTGGGTACTTGAAAGTGATTTAATTTTTTGTTTTTTTGGGTGTGGGAAGTGATCCAAATCTTTAGTTTATATGTAAATGCATCTGCTTTCTGTCTCTTAATTTCTGCAAATCTTAATTGTTCTGTCTTCCTTTTTTTTTTCTGGGTTTATTCTTGCCAATTGATTCTTGGTTAAAGTGATTTCCTTTTCTCTTTAATCTATCGAAACGTTTATGGGGTCTGTCTTGCAGCTTGGTTAAAGGATCTAGTGAGGGAATGATCATACTTCTCAGGGAATACTTTTGATTCATTCCTTTTTTTAATCTTATTTGATGAAGTTATGACCTCACCACAAAAAGAAAGCTTTTTTGAATCATGAATTGTTGTGGTTTTGCAATTTTCTTAGGATTTAAGTAAAGAACATTTGTGGGTTTCTGTCTCTTTTTTTTTCAACTTTCAGCTTGTTTTTCTCTTGTTTGATCTTTCCTGGATGTCTTTTTGTTGTGTATGATTTTTAATTTTATCTATTCTTTTAACAGACTCTTGTTCCGCGGTCTGCATCGATTGAAATCAAAGAATGGTTAGACCTCTGCATCGAGGTCTGTCTGGGCCGCGGATGTCTGGCAGTAGCAATGATTTTTTTGACTCCCAAATGAAAGATAAAACAGATAAAGAAGATTTGGACAGAAGAGCTTCTTCGGATAACAATAGTTTTGCATTTAGATTTCCCATTCGAGTACTTTTTCCGGACAATTCTCCTTCCAAACATGGAAATACCGAAAATGGCTTTACATCTGATCCCTTCATGGCTGGTACTCCCAGAAGTCGGCACAAGTTAACACTGCTACTGTTGAAGTTAAGTTTAGTTTTGATTGTTATTCTAGCTCTTACCGGATCCTTTTGGTGGACACTCTCCATCTCAACAACTTCAAGAGGTCACATATACCATGGATACCGGCGACTCCAACAGCAACTTGTTTCTGACCTGTGGCATATCGGAGAGCTTTCTCTTGGTTCTTCAAGGTTGAGAGACTTGGAGTTTTGTCCTCAGGAGTACGAAAATAATGTTCCATGCTTCAATGTTTCGGAGAATCTTGCCTTAGGTCTTGCTGATGGCAACGAGTATGACCGGCATTGTGAGAATGGGATGAGGCAAAATTGTTTAGTTCTTCCACCTGTGAATTATAAGATTCCTCTTAGGTGGCCTACTGGTAGAGATGTCATCTGGGTGGGGAATGTGAAAATAACAGCGCAGGAGGTACTTTCTTCTGGAAGCTTGACGAAGAGGTGAGCTGGGATTTGTCTTGTAAGCGAACTTTGCTCTAATTCTATTAACCTGTCCTGATTTTTCTTTAATTTTGAGTTTCCATATGCTTACAGGATGATGATGTTGGAAGAAGAGCAAATTTCATTCCGTTCAGCCTCCTTGATGTTTGATGGTGTTGAAGACTACTCGCACCAAATTGCAGAAATGATAGGACTGAGAAATGAATCCAATTTCATACAAGCTGGGGTAAGTGGATTGGAACTTTTGTGTATTAGTTGTTGGAACCGACCCCACAGAACAATGGAATCATTTGTTATCCGGTTCCTTTCTCTTGATTGATTCCCCTCGTGTAGTTTATTTCACTTATATTTAGGTAGAAGTTTAGTTAAGCCAGTTGACATCTTTATTTAAATGCACATAATCATATTAAACAAGAAGGGGTTAGGAATATTATGTAGAATTTAGGCCAAGCGGTTAACATCTTTATTTTAATGGTGTTAATCATATTGAACAAGAAGGGGTCCTAGCCTAACCCCCAGTCCAGAATATTCAGTTTAAGAAATGAATCAGCATCCTTTTTGTATGTGGTAGTTGGAATTAACATGTGGGTTAATATGTCAAACATCACCATTGGCATGAAAATTGCAGCTCAGGTAATAACCAGTTCAAACTGTTTCAAGCACGTTTACGTTTAACATTGCTAACTCCAAAAGAGACTGCAAATACTTTATAACTCCTTGGGGTATCCTACCAAGTTGCTTTTTTAGCTTTGGTTCCATTATACATGCACATATGAACACATACATACCTACCACCTAGAAGGGTACATGTCATATCCATTGGTTTCTGATTCATGATTGATCGTTACAGAAAATCTTATATATGGATCTGATTATGTCAAAGACAAATAGAGCATACTGTTGTGATATTATGATCTCTTGTAGTGTATTTTCTCTGCGATGCACTGCAACACAGTTATGTGCCATATGGACTATGGTATGTAGACTCTTGTGTCTATGTACATATTGTCAAGATGTGTGGTGGTTGCACTGAATTTAAATCTCTGCTTTTATGTTTGAATTGGTGAATGAAACTGTCAACATTAATTCTGCAGGTGAGAACCATCTTGGATATAGGATGTGGTTATGGTAGTTTCGGAGCACATCTCTTTTCCAGTCAGATCCTAACTATGTGCATTGCAAACTATGAGGCTTCAGGAAGCCAAGTTCAGCTGACTCTTGAAAGGGGTCTTCCTGCAATGATTGGTTCTTTTATTTCGAAACAGTTGCCTTATCCATCTCTCTCTTTTGATATGTTGCATTGTGCACGATGTGGCATTGATTGGGACCAACAAGGTAATGCTCCTCCTCTTTAACAAGTGTTTTCTTTTTGTGCCTGCATACACCACACCTTTTAACCAACGCTACTAACCTACTGCTTCTAATTGTACTCTATGAAGTGCATATATTTTAAATGTTCAGTCTGCATTATGTTCTTGTTTTCTGTAATAGAATTGTTTCTGTATTAAAGAGTTTTCAGAAATATAATTAGACATAAAATTTTTTGGATTTGCAATTTTGGTGAGAAGTGGGATTGCTGAAAACATCACATTCAACCATTAATATACTAATAGGAGAAAAGTCTTCAGTAACAGAAACGAGCTGATGTGATGCACAAACCTTTGCTTGTATAATCTCAGAATCTGGACTGTGAGTTTGAGCACCTTGGTATTCACTCTGAATTTCTTGATCTGGATGGGTCCATGTTTACTGTATATTAATCATATGTACAATTATGTTATGTGCTACAGATGGGATCCTCTTGATTGAGGTTGATAGAGTTTTGAAACCTGGTGGATACTTTGTCTGGACATCACCTATTACCAATGCGGAGACATTTCGTCGTAACAAAGTGAATCAGAAAAGGTGGAACCTTGTACGTGATTTTGCAGAAAATCTATGCTGGGAGATGTTATCACAGCAAGATGAAACAGTTGTATGGAAAAAGACTAGTAAAAGGAATTGTTATAGTTCACGGTAAGGAAACTAACATGGATTTTCTTTTGAATGTGGAATCGTAAGTGTTTGGTCTTTTAGTGCACAAGAATAAGAGCCAAAACTGATATGTAGTACAATCTACTTATTTCTTCAGGAAACCAGGTTCAGGTCCCTCTATATGCAGCAAAGGTCATGATGTTGAATCTCCATATTATCGACCACTCCAAGCCTGTATTAGTGGAACTCAAAGCCGCAGATGGATTCCTATTGAAGAGAGGAAAACCTGGCCTTCTAGGGCTAATCCGAACAAGAGTGAACTTGCCATATATGGTACTTGTTATGTTCTTGATATAGCCTATTTTGTAGAGAAAACAAATGCATTGCTCACCCACTGACTAGTCTATTTTCTCCTAATTTGTTTTCATGAAAATCATATAATTCATGTGTATTGAAATTTTCATGCAGGATTACATCCAGAAGAACTCACCGAGGATGCTGAGACGTGGAAAATGGCAGTACGGAATTATTGGTCTCTTCTGTCACCATTGATATTCTCAGATCATCCAAAGAGACCTGGCGATGAAGATCCTTCACCGCCCTATAATATGCTTAGAAACGTACTAGACATGAATGCTCATTTTGGTGGTTTTAATTCTGCATTATTGGAAGCTGGAAAGTCCGCATGGGTCATGAATGTGGTCCCAACAAATGGACCCAATTATCTGCCCTTGATCCTAGACAGGGGATTTGTTGGTGTTCTGCATGATTGGTAAAGCTACTTTTTTTTTCTCACATTTTTTTCCTTACAATTACTCTTAAGCATCATTTTTAACTTGGAGCCTCTTAACCAAATTTCATCTGCAAAACCACATTTCGGCTTAGATAGAATTGCTTGCGATCTGAAGTCTTGTTGCCGTGGATTCTTTTTTTCTTTTTCTTCAAAAGAGCCCACCAGTTTACTTTCACATGGATAGGATATAACGTAGATTACATCATCTTACCAGGGATTTTTCTGTCCTGGATGTTTAGTAGGCAGCTTAGTGATCCTTCCCTTTTGTTGATCAGTGGCGTAAAACCAAACAGGAATTTTCTTTCATAAAAAAGACTTCTAGCTCTTTGTATTATGCTGACTTTACACAGGTTTGATGGGTAAATTCTTGATGGGGGAAATAATTCAGCATTAAAATACTCTTGTAACTTCGGAGTTATCTGCAAAAAAAAAAAAGAAAAGAAAAGGCAGTGCATACTGAGGGATGTCAACATCCTATTGGTTTGTGAGAGGACATTTGTAACTGTTGAATTACTGAGCCCAATAGATTGAATTTGACATAAAAGTGGTATTATCATGGTATTTGAATGGTCGAAAAGTTGATTTTCCTCCAGCATGTTTTACATCATGTTCTGGAGTCTGGACGCTGGACTCATATCGTCATTTGTAATTGTTGTAAATGCTGCATCGTTGTTCCTTTGTAGGTTTTTGTTTTAACAAGAATTTTTATCTGTTTCTAGGTGTGAACCCTTTCCAACATACCCAAGAACTTATGATATGGTGCATGCAGCAGGACTTCTTTCCCTTGAAAGTGATCATCAGCGCAGATGTACCATTCTTGATCTATTCACAGAGATTGATCGATTACTTCGTCCAGAGGTACCCATATTAAATAATTCTCATCACATTTCATCTACTACGGTTATTATACCAGTCCTTATATTCCATAATAGTTTTGGTGAGGCAGAAGAACTAGTCAGACATGTCACATGCATCATTATTTCTGGATGTTGATTATCATGCAAGATTAGAGAGCATATAATTTGGGAACTGTTGTTGGCGCTCCAAAAATCTCATTGTGCTCTCCTCACATGTGTATATATCTTTCTAAATATAGAAAGTTTGGAGTGCACGAAGAGAATTTTGGATTGCCAATAACAATTCCCTATGGCTTTTCGCACTCGAGATTGAATTCATTGCTATGCAAAGTTTGTCAGTCATATTATTCATAGGTTTACAATTTAAACAAGATGCAAGTTTTGTGGGTGATTTGTTACATCCAAAAGAGAAACTGCATATATGGATCTGTGGAGCTATAATACTTCAGATTAACAAAGAAAGTTTTATTTGGTTTGGTGGAACCGATAACGGTGGTTGGTTTTATCTCTTATAGAAAAATAATGGCTGTTGGTTTTGTGCGTCTTCTAATCATGCGTGGTTTATTCTCCGTACTGGTAGTTTGCCTTGTATATATCTGTTTACATGTCAGGATGCAACTGGCATACACAATTTTGTCTTGTTTTGTACAGTTTCTTATACCATCGACGTTTATGGAAATTAACAACAAAGTTAACCCGAGTTCCACCAAAACACAATAGACCACTTACAGTTGCTATGTAGGATGGCTTTTTGTTTGCTGCGTTATGTTTGTATTTTGAACTCTTCTGATATTAGTGATTGTTTGCAGGGTTGGGTGATATTCCACGACAAAGCTGCTCTCATCGAATCAGTAAGAGCTCTCACGACAGGGCTGAAATGGGAGGCACGCGTGGTGGAAATCGAAAGCAACAGCGATGAAAAGCTCCTCATATGCCAAAAGCCTTTCTTCAAGAAGCAAGCAAACTAATAAAAGCAGTTTCCAAAGGGGAGCCTGAGATACACGGTGGTAATATCACTCGATTCATATTCATTTACTTATTTTACTCAATCATCATAAAGCTCTGCCATTGAAAGGAGAGGGAACCAAAATTTTTGGACAGACGAAACCAAAGAAACAAGCGACGAAAGAAAACCAGTGTCGAGTCTTGTAAAAGCGACAGGAAGCCTATGGAGCTGGCCGTAAGGCCGCCATAGGACATAGGCAATGTAATTATTTATGGTATCGAGGTCCGGAGCAAAGTGAGAGAGAGGAGTGGAGATTATATTTTTAATCTTACATGTAATTTCTCGTTGTTACTATACAGAACCACATGATTAAGATTGTGAAGATCGTTACAGCATAAACAAATGCAGTCAGTTTGTTATAGTGTAAAAAACATGCTTGTCAATGCATTTATGTCAAGCACCCTCAACCTCAATAGTAGATTTAATTACATTTCAAAGCTTACAAATCATGAATCTGGCTACAATATTTACATGTGTTTGATACAATCACGTTTTGTGTTTTATCTTCGAGAAGTGGCAAATGGCATTAGTTCTTCATTTAGTGGTGTCTTTCTTTTCTAATATTGGAAGAGGTCTCAAATTCAAATGTCTGATCGAAAAACTTTGAGATTTATATATTTTTCAACCAAGTGTCAAAACTTAAAAGACCCATATTATTTATTTTACTATAATTTCTCTGAAGATCACGACCGCCTTCTTAAAATAAATCTCGTCCTTATTTTCCGTTGAAAACTTGGTAAAGTACAATGCAATTTGATTTTGGGAGTTCTATCTATACAATCTAATTTGCTTAAAATTATAGAGAGATTTCAAATTTGGAGTGAAGTTATACCTATTGGCCTTGTTTGGTGATGAATTGAATCAAATAACTCACTAGATTCAAAATACGTTGAATATGGATTATGGAGAAATCGATATTGAAGTTTCTTTTAGGGGGGTGTATTCAATTGAGAATTTGAGAGACTTTAATGGATTTATAAATCCATGGATTTTTATGGAGTTTAATTGATTTGTAGAGATTCCATATAAAATTTTGATTCAATTCCCTCGAAATCTCATGGGAAGAAGTGAGATTTGTGGATGCTTAAAACATACTACGAAATCTCTCCAATTCCTTCTAATTCCTCAACTTTCTCAAATTCTTTAAATTCAATTTCTAATTGAATACACCTGGAATGTTATAACCTTCTTTAAAATCCTAATTGAATACACCCGGATTTCTAAGGATTTTATTAAACTATCTTAAAATTCTAATTGAATACACCTTGAATTTTAGAGAATCACTCTAGATTCATTAAAAGAATTAAAATCCCTCAAAATCCCAATTGAATACACCCCCCCTGAATTCTAAATTTTAGGGAAGATTTAGGAAAACCAATGGAGTTGCTAATTTGCTATTAGCCCACAAGATTTAAAGAGGGTGTAGTCAATTTGGATTTCAGAGGATTTTAAAAGACTTTACAAGTGATAGATTTCAAAGGATTTTAATAGATTCTATGGTTTTATATGGATTTTGGCAGATTTATATAGATTTGTATTATAGATTTCCATGGATTTTTGTGGATTTCTTTCATGGATTTCTTAGGATTTCAAAAGATTTGAACCTATACAAACTCATGCCAAATGTTGCCGTAGAGAAGAAAATGGCCAAGTTTTGCTTACAATTTGGTAAGAACCATCAGCTCAAATATAAACGTTTGAATGTGACAAGGAAGAAAAGTACTCAAGGCAGGGAAGAAAAGTATTCATTGCAGGAATGCATTCTTGGTCTTGTCTTGTTTAGGTAAAGAATCAAATAAAGAGAGAATGGCGGAGGAAATGGAAATAAAATCCAAAAACATAAACAACTTCCATTAAAGCAAAGAAAGAGTCAGCTGTGACTACTCTAATGAAAAAAAAAATGAAAGAACCGTTAACCACGTTTGTAATTAATAAAAAGTACGAATAAGTCAATTAAACATAATTCAAAACAAAACGAACAATAAATAAAAACTAATGTTGCATGAGTCAAATTACAATCTCATTTCAAATTATAGGTAATCCAATTTGAGCGCTCTTTAGGTGACATCTTTAGAAATGCATCTTTTTTGGTCTTAGTATCAAGTAAAGTAATCGCTTGGTAGTGAGCAGCTTCATCCAAATTTGGAGTTTCTTTGATAGCATCCCATATGCAATTTTGTCTTTCTCTATCCTTATCCTTTTTCTCCAATATGCTATGAACTCCTTGGAAGTCAGTGGCAATTGAACCAAGAGTAAGTGAAATATTTTCCATAATTCCAGCTTGATTGGTGGCCTCAGATGATCTAGTATTCCTTCGGTATTCGGTTTTGCTTCGTTTCCTATGGTTGGTGTTTGGTGGGGGAATTTCTAAGCTAGTGGCTTGAGAAGGCAAGGGTGAAGATGTTTGGTCGAATGATAAAGCTTGGTGTAATGTTGGGTTTTGATGTGGTAAAAAAACTCCATTTTCCTCATCATAAAACAAGTTCTCTATTCCATCTTGTTCATCTTCCTCTAATCCACCTTGTCTATCTTTCACCACAAAAGTTCTCGCATCAGTTTCCTCACCCAATCCTATTGAGTGCTTCCCAGTAGCAGTTGCATTCCCAAGTACAATTTGCAAATCTTCAAAGTCATCACAAGATTTTGTACGGATGCCTCGTTGGTTTGGATGGGCCTACAAAGAAACAAGAAAAATCACAATTGTTTAATAAACTATAAGTATATACTTAAGTTAAATATAATATTTTAAATAAAAGCTAAGAATCACCTTAAAGTACTCTTCCCAAACTTCGTCATCAGCAACAAATCTCTTTGTGTTTGCATCCCACCCAAAACCAGAGTTGCTTCCTGTAAGTTAAGTATACTTTCCATATTCTTTCTTAAAGTATTTCAACCGACTTGTGTAATGCTTATAAGTTTTATTACATTTCAATCTTTCATTAAGTACCGGAAGTATTCTTGTCGTCACAATTTCCTTGGTTAGTAAGCCATTAGCATCACGCCATCCACGCAATGTATCTTACACAAGCAATTGTAACAACATTTTGCTCTCTTCTATAGTCCAAGTGCTATAATCACTCTTCACCTTCACTTTTTCGTTTTCTTGTTGTTTGTCTCCCATTTGTAACTTTACTAATATATATGTGCAAATTACTATTAATGAAGTGAAGTGATAATGTACACAATTATAGTATGCAAAGATATTGTATAACTATGAAAGTCCTGATGATTATCAAAATACCTACTCAAAATGACTATAAATTATCCATTAGCTTTACAAATCTTATAAAAAAATAACCAAGATATCCGATTCAATTGACATTTATTCCAAAAAATATTATAAAATAAATAAAATAACAAAATAACAAATAAAAAACAAAAAAGCAACATAGAAATTTAGAGCAAGCCTTCTCCGTTGGAAGGGAAAGTTGGAGATTATAATCACATGAAGTCAAGAAGTGGTCAACAAAATGATAAGAAAACAAAACACATAAAAGAGAAAACAAAACACATGCAGGCGTTCTGGTTGCAAAGGCAAGACTGAGTCCAATTTCGTACAGTGATTACATGCTAAGAACAACTATATATTGAAACACCATAACATATCATGAAAATAATAAAGAAGATTATACAAATTTGGAAGAGAAAAGCAATACCTATGGAGGAAGACGGTTCTTTTTGTTTGTGACTGTTCCTCTTCTATCTATGAATGTGAAAAGAAATCAAAGGGGGTAGAGTGAGATTCTTGATGTAATTTGGTATTTATATCATCCACCTTGAAATCTATCAAAATTCTTCTATCATTAAAATTCTAACAAATCTTTAGTATTTTGACTACCCCTAGACTTGAACTGATTTTTTTTAAATCATATTTGACTACCTATGTATTTTGTTGTATTCTTTAAAATCCTACCAAATCTTAATTTGATTACACTGTAATTTCAAAATCGTTTAAAATCACCTTATAAAATCCTGATTGACTACCTTTAAATTTTAAATTCTATTAAAATCCTACCAAATCCTACTTCAGCCCCTAAGTCTCGGATTCTCAGTTGAGCTGGTAAAGCATCCATGGCGTTTTGGCGCCTCCTCATTTCCAAAACCCAAAACCCTAAACCCTCACCTCCCCTCCCAAACCCTAACCACTCGCCGCCCTCCCTCCTCCCTCTCCTCTTCCTCTGCCAAACCTCACCGTTCTCCACCTCCTTTCTCATCACCAAAACCCCAAAAAAATTCAGAAAGAAGCGCAAGAAGGACGAAAGCCCCCGAACCAAGCTCGTCCAGACTCAACCCAACCTCATCCCCCACTTCGAACACATTGTCGAGCGCGACGCCTACTTCCGATTCCTCACCAAATCGAAAGACTTCCTCTCCAATCAGCCCCACCGCGTCCTCCGCCTCGATGACGCCGGCAAGCTCTACCGTGAGCTCGGCTTCCCTCGCGGCCGAAAAGTCGCCCGATCCCTCCAGCGCCACCCCCTCATCTTCCAAACCTACCGCCACGACGACAACAAAATGTGGATCGGATTCACCGACCTCATGGAAGCTCTGCTCGAAGAGGAGCGAGTCATAATGGACTCAATGGAATCGGACCGAGTCAACAAGGTTCGTAAATTGCTCATGATGTCCACCAACAAGCGTATCCCTTTGAGTAAAATCTACCATTGCAGGTCGATTTTCGGAATTCCTGAAGATTTTAGGAACAGGGTTTCGAAATATCCTAATTTTTTCAGGATTGTGGTTGAGGAGGATGGGAAGAGAGTGCTTGAATTGGTGAATTGGGATCCGTTGATGGCGGTGAGCGCGTTGGAGAGGGAGTTTATGGTGGATGAGGAGAGAGTGAAGAGGGCCTTTCGGTTTCCGGTGAAGCATGGGAAGGATTTAGGCCTGGAGATAGAGGATGAGAGGAAATTGAACATGTTGAATTCGCTTCCGTTGGTTTCACCTTATTCGGATGGATCAAGACTGGACCTTTGGACTCTGGAAGCGGAGAATTACAGGGTGGGAGTGTTGCATGAGTTTTTGAGCTTGACTTTGGAGAAGAGGGCTTCTATACACCATATTGTGGAGTTCAAGGAGGAGTTTAGCTTGACCAAGCATACTTATCAGATGCTGTTGAAGCAGCCCAGAACGTTTTATCTGGCCGGCACGGAGATGAACTGGGTTGTTTTCTTGAAAGATGCTTATGACCGAGACGGGGTTTTGATTGAGAAAGATCCGCAGGTGGTTTTCAATGAGAAGTTGTATAAGTATTCTGATATGAAGGAAAATGAACAGGGATGTGTTGATCAATGGAGATGATGAGAGGGTTTTAGGCAAATTTGAGTGAGTTCATTCTTTGCGTGAGTTTCAAGGAAAAATGGGTAAAGGCCCAAACTTTATGTTGTATAATGTAATGGAGGAGTAGCATTCTTGAGGAACCCTGGGGCTACAACAAAATCGGCAATTCAAATTTTGAAGTCAAATGAGAAATCATGAGATATGAACCTTGGGGCACTATGTGGAAATTTTGATTTATATACCATCAATGATAATCCATATATTGGCATTTTATGATGAAAGTGTGCTAAAAATTATGCCTCCGAGCTTTGAGTTGCAGTAGGAGTCTTCATTTCTTGTTGATCAACTTGACCTAGAGTTAAAGTGATAAGTGATCATACGAAAAGCTCAACAGGGAATTATGTGAACTGGGCCATTCGGGTACCGTTGACCAAGGATTTACTTCAAGAGCTGTCAAGTTCTGCCATAATTTATTTGCTACTAGATTTCAGGTAATATATGATTGGTGAAAATGAGCTCCAAAGTTCTGTAGTGATCTTTTGAGCTTCAACTTTAAAAGATAACAAGTTCTCTTTTGTTTATTACTTTGTATACAAGATCCCGTACGTTCTTGAAAAATCTTTACGGGTCCCCTTTTTCTTTTAAGATCAACCCATTGAGAGGTGTATTGGCAGTTGGAATCTCTTACTCAAGAGAAGCCAAAATTGATGTACAAATATTCATGTCAACAGGTTTTTGTATCCCTTCAGACCTTGAAGAGACACTGAAAACAACAGAGCCAACAGGGTTTGTCATGGAGGCCAGTCTCAGGTAATCGGGGTATTGTTGTGTATATGAATTATCCGAGCATCTCCAACTGATATGTCAAATAATTATGTGTTTATGAATTGTTTAAACCGAGTAGTTAAATCCTACATGGATTTCAAATAAAGATTTGATACATCATAAGATTACACCGAAGATTTGTTTTTGTTTGCAAGCATTATGATCACGATGTTTTCCCGCAATTCTTCCATGTCAAATTGTGGTCCAATTATTTTTCTTTGGTGGGAAATAAATATTGCTGGCCTAAATGATCATCTCCCAACTGTTAGTCTGAGCTGTCTCTCAAGTATGTGCCAAGCTTTGTGAATGTTCTTCAACTGTTATCTATATCTTATGGCCTCATTTGGTTGCTCGGAATGCTAGAGTGGGTGTAAGAATTCAATTCATTTCCAGGACTATCCTAGAACGGAATGGTTACAAAAATCAATTTCGGCGTTTGGGACAACTGATTGATAAGAGATTAGGAATTTGACACCTTTCCAATAACAAACCCCTGGTCTGTTTCTCTTTCTCATTTCTTATTCTTTTGAAAACATAGGACTACTTAAATTGCCCACAAACAGTGTGTGAAATAACACCTGCTTGGGATTTTTCCAACTTGCTTGCGTCATTTAAATCTGAAAAATCTTTCTAGAGCTGCTTGGTACATTGTCGATATCATTTGTTATCAACAGAAGATGAACAAACTATCGAAAACAACCAGCCTACCTGGTACTATAGATTGGCATCCAGCACCGGATATTCATTTTCCAAATTCTTTAGCTGTTTTGGATGTATCATTTAGTAGGTTCAGGTAGCTGCATCTGTGTTGGTTTCAAATATAGCCTGTGAATATCTGATCGCATGCTAAACGAGATTCGGAAATTGGGACAAAAAAGCAGCCTGAATATATTAACCGATGGAAAACTGAAACATGAAAACTACCAGGTCCTTTGTAGCCCTACAGACTTTAGAAGAATCACTGAAAACACCAGGCGGGGGACACACATAGAAATTTTAATGCGATGAAGAGGGGAGTTCCGATGACACTCTGACCATGCTCTTCGTCTTGCTTAGGTTTCGCTGTACATCACTTGAACCAGTGTTGTGCCCGTGGGTAGGAAATGATGAGCTTTTCTTCGATGGCAAGGCATGAGTATTTTTAAACGATGCACTTCTCTGGCTAAGCTTCTTGCTGGATTTTCTTCTAGGGTTCCATCCTTTGTTCCCAAGTGCAGCTTTGGCGACACTGTCTGTGACTGCCCCCCTTGCTCTTTGTGGCTTGATGGACTGCTTGTTCAGGTACACTAGCTTTGGGAGGAGACTGCAAAATGTCTTGCGTAGTTGCTCATCGCTGATGTTGTTCTGGATTGGATTCCCTAATAGATTCACAGCCTGCAGTGAGTTGTAGTTAGCCACCAGCTGGCCCAGCGCCTTTGTTGTTGTGATCTTGTTGAAGCTCAAGTCCAGAACTGTTAGCTTCAGTAGCCTATGCAGGCCCTCAACATCACTGATCTTGTTCCCAGTAAGATAGAGTTCTTTCAATACACTACAGCTTGATAACCCTGGCATCGTGAAAATCCACCGAGTCAGTGATCGGAATGATACATTTTACTAGGGAAAGCTTGTATTCTGATGTCAACTAGAGGTTTGAAAATCAGAAGAATTTAAGCTTACCACGTCCGATTCTAGCAATCCGGTTGTAACTGAGATCAAGTACTCGCAATCGGGTTAAGTCTCTTAGTCCTTCAATGGTGCTGAGCTTGTTTTTGGATAAGTCGAGTGTGTGAAGACTCTTCGGCAGCGACCCTGGAGTAATGTTGGCTGCAAAAATAGAAGGACAAATAGCCAAGCAACTTGGTTAGCTATAAAGTATGTTTTAAGTTTAACTCCAGTTTATTTCTTTTCTGCCAAAGCATACCTATGAAGTTGTCCGACAAGTTGACAGATCGAAGACTGTAGTAGCATGAAACGTTGGGGATAGCTTTCATGCCCATACCAGATATGTGAGCCACTGTTGAGGAAGAATTTAGAGAATGGATCACAGTATTAGCATGTAAGGTATCCTCTTCAAGACCTCGACTAAAGTAGGTGGCGCTTTTCAATCTAGCGGTCTCAGGAGTCACAGGAGACTTTGGAGACTTTGGAGACTTTGGAGTCTTAGGAGTGGGTGGTGTCTGTGGGGAGACAATTCCCTCGTGGTCATCTTCATTATTTTCAACGGAGGTTTGTATTCTGAGATCTTTCACCCACTCTTGCACTCTTGAAGATGATGAGGGTTCTGTCGAGAAAGCAACCCATTGGTTCTGAGGCCATAAGTCCGACGTACCAATGTGAAAACCACCCCAGCTCTTGTTGTCATCTACAGTGTTCTTCCCCTTGTCCAAGAACTCTCCAGTATATGATAGTGGTGAGTCCGTCTTGCCAAACTGCATAGCTCGATTTGGTTCGAGCGTATCTGAAGAGTACCCTCCTTGCTTGTTCACTGAAACGGGACTAAGTACTGAAACGGGACTCAGTGTATTTGGTTTGGCATCCCGTGTTCTGTGCAGGTTCCTGTGGCTCCGCAGGAACAACTTCCACCACAATTTTCGACTTCGAGAAGGCAGAACTTGGCTTGAAGAATGCTTCTTCAGCATCACTCTATCAGCACTGTAGTGGGTTAACACAGAACTAGGGCTGCCTGGATCAACATCCTTCCTCACACTATCAGCCATTTCCTGCAGTTGTTCGAAAGACAGAGACTTCAAAGCAGGCATCTTAGAGGACATCTTTTTAACCACTTCCTTATGAGTCTCCAAATTAGAGCATGATCTGGTAAGCTTTGGTGATGTCCAAAACTCCGCCTTACCAACCCCGGGATCACTAAGATGCCCGCTTTGAACCCTATCAACACCTCGAGCGCTCGAGTCAGGTTCGGATAAGTCCAACTTCCTTGATGGACTCACTTCACCTGAATTGGCTTCATTGGGTTGCAGATCAGAGTGATCATTAAGAGAGTTTCCGTTGGCTATGGGGCTCTCTTGGTGCTCATATTCCCCTTCATAAGCCGCTGCTTCTGCTGCTTCAACACCATAAGGTACTAGGACTCCGAAAGTTGCCGTCTTCGATTTGCCATTAATCTCCAACGATTTCACAGGCTGCTGTTGAAGCCTGATGTGCAGGGTTCTAATTGCCTGGCCCAGATCACCTCTTCTTGTAGGTACATCATCCTAAAATCGAAAACAAAAGTTACCGAAAAATCGGCGGATCATCCCAATTCACATATTGAACACATCACATTATGAGAAAGAAACCGAAAAGATTAAGATTCTCACCTTAACCTTCTTCTTCCCCCTAACAATTGCAGAAAAGCAACTCAATTTTGCCATTTTCGATATGAAAGACTGGATTTTCCCGCTGTTTTCTTCAGAATTGAGCTCACATTCCAATTCCAAACGTCTGATTGAATGTTGCAGCTGTACAGGGAGTGATGGTTGGATCAAGGGTTAACCATAATCAACGGGAAGCCACCAGACCGGCGATCGAGGCCACCCGAAACAGGGCTGAGAGCCAGAGAACTGAGCACCAACGCCTGCCCCTGCTCGAGAAAACTTGTCTGATTCGTCGGCCAGAGTTGTATCTGCTGCAGCTTCTCTGTGGAAGCTTTGAGATTATTTTGTCCTCCTCTGTCACACAAAACAAAAGACGAATCGAACACATTAGAACAACTCCAAAACAATTTCGAAAACCGACACCAACCCACATTAGAAACAATCCCAAATCCCCAAAAAACTACCAAAGACATGAACTTTATTGCAGAAAACAACCACCACCACGTGCAGTTCGATACGTTTCTGCACGGACACCATTATTCGTGGCAAAAAATATACATCGCGGCTTTTGAGAGTTATACGTTACAGAGTTTTTTGTTTACCTGCCAAATAGTTTGCTTTGTTTCCCCAACACCAAAGCAAAACTTTTATGTTTTTTCAAGGCTTCTCGTTTGTGATCACATCACCAACATCACACGTGAGAGAGAGAGAGAGAGAGAGGGTGCCGGCGGTGGAGGAGCGCATTCACCCTCCGCATCCGCACTCAAGAGTTCGACTCTCGTCCTCTTCCGCTTGAGTTTGGAGTGGGAAGAGTGAAAACGCCTTGGCCTCCTTTCAACCGGAAAAAGATAATTATTTAGCTTTTAAGGAGTCCAAAGAAAGAGGTGGTGGTTGTGGCTTTCAGGTTGTCAGCCAGTTAAAGCCACTAGATGCAAGGGAAAACACTAGAAATAGGGAGAGGGAGAAGGAGGATTGTAGAAGAGGACATACGTAAGCGCATGTTGCACGGCACTATCTGTGACATCATGCAACCCTCCCCATATAATATAGGACCAAGAATAATAATATATAATAAAAATAAAAGATCAAAATTGGCGGGTTTTCTTATTATGCATCAATGTTTAAACAGCTAAATTGAGATTGTCAAAATTTAATAATACAAATCCAGCCGTCCAATACAAAGGTGCATCCTACACACTTGTGCGTTGTAGAATTTTTACATCCATCCTAAACCATGGTGTGGCCTTCACAACCCGTCTTCACCTTCTCTAATTGTGTAGTGGTGCTTAAAAGACTAACAATGGCTACTCTATGCATTTAATTATTATTTTTTTAACAAACAATATTATCTACATTAAAGGGGTGGGGGAGTGGGCTAAGCCTCACAATGAGCTAGCAATAAAGTGGTTTAATGTTAACTTTGACGAAAATCGAATCCTCTCATTTACAAGTGAAGATGAATACCATTAGATCGTAGTACTAAGAGTAAATTGTAGCAATGGTCCCTCAGCTTTAATCAAATTGGAGCAATGGTCCCTCAACTAAAAATCCATTACCATTGGTCCCTCAACTTATCAAAATGTATAGCTATAATCATTTTCATCAATTTCGTCAAAATTTTGTCAAAATAAGTTATGTTGGAATGACCATTTATACAATTAGGGTCCCTCAACTCATCAAAGTGTGTAATTATGGTCCTTTTCGTCAACAACGTCAAAATTTTTGTCAAAACGAATTATGTTGGAATGACCATTGCTACAATTGGGTTAAAGTTAAGGAACCATTTCTCCAGTTGAATTAAAGTTGAGGGACCAATGGTAATAGATTTTTAGTTGAGGACCATAGCTGTACGTTTTGATGAGTTGAGGGACCAATGATAATAAATTTTTAGTTGAGGGACCATTGCTCCAATTGAGTTAAAATTAAGGGATCATAGTTACAATTTACTCTAGTACTAAAAGACATTTAATTATTTCTCATTTAAAAAGAAAAAATTCCCAATTATTTAAGAAATAACTAAATGCACAAACTAACCATGGGAGGTTTTTCAAACAAGTGGCAACATTTTTTAAAGGGATAAGGTTGCACAGTGATTAATGAGGGTGAGCAAAACCTACACTAGAGAAATCGAAAGCCTTACAGAATAGTATACAAGGATTGTTCATGTGTGATGTCAACCACACGCGTACTGTCAATTGCAGGTATAAAATAATGCTCTTAAGTCATAACTGCTTAAATGGAAATTGTCTGTCCTCCCAGTTTCGGTGCCCTTCCATGCCCTTCTGTTTTATGTGGTTACGGTTAAGCCACGTCAACATTTTATATTATTTTTTTATAGAAATAATAAGACAAAAATAAATAGTAATATAAAATATTGACGTGGCTTAACCGTGACTATACAAACAGGAGGGCATGGAAGGGCACCGAAACTAAAAGGGCAGACAATCCTACTCCATTATCAACCATATCATTGTCCCCAGCCCTTCAAAAGTAATTATCTCAATTAATAATCCTGAATTATCTTTTCTATGCGTGTGGTCTTTCTATCATCCTAATTATTGTTTGACACTTATTAAGTTTATGACAACAAAAATCTTTACTATGCCTACCCATGACATTGGATAATCAAGTATATATATTTTTTCTTCTTTAAAAAGGAGACCATCCGGTTACTTCGCTGCGGCAGTCCACTCTTCCGGGAGCCAAGAAGACTTACAGAGGCATTTCAGCCTCTCCTTGACCATCATCGTGCGATTCACCAACGGTAGGAATCGAACTTAGGATGTGTCATGTAAAATACGGACCTGAAATTCGTCTTAACCACTAAGCCACCGGATGATAGTTAACCAAGTATATTCTTAAACCCTTAGTTAATTACTGCACTAAATTGTACTGCGCCACCAGTGACTAGTGAGCCGTCACAATTCATCAATTTGATTGAGACTTTGAGGACTTTTAAATTTGGGAATGTGATATGAGCTGCTTGAGACCGAGTTTTCATGACCATGACGGGCACATGAAGCGTGCAGAAGTCTCATGCTACCATGCCATCATCCTTTATTTTCATGGTTAGGATTGCCAGAGCCATCTCATCAGCCCTAATGAGGTTAAATACGTCAATTAAAAGCGCAACTAAAATCTCCAAACACTTCTCTTTATAGGCTTCTCCTTAGGCCTCAAGTCAAGTTGGCACACCCGCACTCAATCAGAAGGACCAAGAGATCCCAAAATCCTTGATTTGTGGTAGGGATGGCAACAGATTGATTTGGGGATGGAAATGCTATGTATATCTCATAACCACGAAAATTAACCATATTCATAATTGCAAATTAATCTTCAGGTATTATGTATAACCATACCCACTGGATAACGGATTTCTTATCGGTTAACGGTTATATCCATCTTCGTTAATACAAAAAATATATTCACCCAATTGTCGTATGATAATTTAGTAAATATTAATTTCGTCATTAAATATTTAATGTATAAAATGATTTAATTAATGGATTTTGTGGAATATAAAAATTAAAGCTAAACATTGATAATGTTGGTTGATCTTTGTTATCTCGCATAAATACTATTAAATTCTTATAGATTTTGATTCATATCAAAACTTTTGAACTTTGCCACAAAATGCAACTCATACAATGCAATTTTTGTATTCTCAAGGTAATGGATTTGGTGAATAATGAATATACATATATATATACACACACACACACATGTATATACATATAATTATATTATATATTATTCGGTTCGGATTCGGATTCGGGTACGGATATGGATTGGGAACTCCTATAACCATATCCAAAACCATAACCGAATAATATTCACGGTTTTTCCCCATACCCCAAATATACCCAAATTTTCATACCCAAATTCAATCCATTCGGCCGGTTATCCACGGTTATTGAATTTAACGGTTAGAATTGTCATCCCTAATTTGTGGCCAAGACCAAATTTGAGACCAACAACTCTAAAAGTTGTTGCGCGGATGAAGGGGTTTTTTTGGGACAATTAAAAGCTCCCGTCTTATTTTTTTGGGAATGAGATATTATTTTCAAATTGTTGGGTTTCACGCATATTATTGGAATAAAGTTAATTCAAATAGTTAAATACGCAGCGAAAAATAATAAATAATTATACAATATGTTACTACAATTACATATCTGGTTGGTTGTAAATTGATAATGCAACAAATAAAGATAGACAAGCTTCTTTAGTCATGCGTATGCTATTTTCATTTTGTAGGATTATCCTTCTACTTATGTTTTTCCTCTTCATGATTGATCATGAGAAAGCTTCCCAAGTGTTGAACTTTTAAAAGTATCCACACTGATACACTAACGATGAAAGATGGAGTCCAATTTGCTATCAAGATCCCTCACTTGGAGTTCTCTTAGGCACACTAGGAAAAACGACTATGGGGGTTTCTCTCTTTTTCTCTAAGGAATAAATATAATAATTTGGGACATAGAACGGAACAATGGGTATTTAGAATATCATTGCTGCACCTTTAGCTGGCTGGACGCCAAATAGACTTCATCCTTGCATCAAGTATACCGTATACTCATACTAGCCCACTCGAACTTGTGACTTGGATCTCTTTTAGTTAACTAAAGCTCAATTAGTATTTTAATTAAAACTAAGTTCAATAGGCCCAAATATTTAATTCAATATAATTAATAATGAATTATATTTTAATCATCATCCATATAATGCCATTAGTACTATCATAAGTGTGTGACCTCTTAGATTCTAACTACTGCCAACAATGAAATTAATTTAATTACACAAGTCATGAGTAACACCTAGCAGTATGTCATGGCTACCAGCATTAGATGGAAGTATTCGTGAAAAAGTCATGATACTCTTTTAAACCTTGATTGTAGTTACAATGCAACTCATTTCTTCCATCTTCCAAATCCCGATTGAGATTTATGTGATATGGAAAAATGAAAAATCACATATAGATATCTTTGATCACCGTGATGCATCTCATGTTGAAGCACTTTTTACAAACATAGCTTGATCAACAAGTGTTTATACCATACTTCACTAATTCTGAAACTACTGAGCACTGGTCAACTAAATATCTTTGAATACCTGGCTAGGGACTTTGTTTAAGGACTAACGACTATGGAATACAAGTTTATCTGCCCTATTTAGGATATTTGCTTCCACACCTTAAATGTCATAGCCCGTCCCGGAAATGTATGTTATTTTATTCTCGAGAATGTGAAATTACTATTTTACGCTTGAACGGTTGTGGTGTTGTGTGGTCTAAGTTTAAATTTATTTGACCTAATTCTAATTTTCCTAAGTTTTGGAACACTTAGGATACAAGGTGTTTTGTTGGTTTTGGGTTGGTGACCACGTGGACCACACTCACACACACACACACACACACACACACACACACACACACACACACACACACACACTCACACACACACACACTCTCTCTCGTGGACTCTCTCTTTCGGATTTTTCTGAAAATCCGTACAAGTTGTACGGATAGTCTTCGGACTCTCCATTTCAGGCACAAATCGAGGTTTTAAAGGTAAGATTCTTACTCATTGTAACCTCCTGAGTTCATTGGTACCCTTGTTTGGACTTAAAACCTTCGAAAACCCTACTTTCTCACGAGCTCCGGTTTGAGTACTGTTCATGTGGTCGTAATTATGGATGTTTCAGGGAATTTTAAGCTTGTAGGAAGTTTTAGGACGTTCCTACGAAGCTCGGAGAAGAAAAACCAAGTAATTTGGACGTCAAATCACCGAGATCGACGAGTTTTAAGATGTGGCCGGAATATCGCGAGTTCTCCAGCGAGATTCCATGAATTTCAAGCCTTGAAATTGGTAAGGTTTTGTTCCTCTTGTTGTAAGCCTCAATTTAAGACCAATTTCATAAAATTTGGGTTAAAAACGAAGAAGATATGAAGAAATGAGAAATTACCCAGTTTCCGGCGACGGCGACGATCGTCGGAGTTCAAAGGTAAGAGACGACGGAATATTCCTAACGGTGACTAACGGTGTTAGGTTAGTTTTAACGAAATATTCTCTTTTTGGACAAAATATCCCTGCCGGTGTTGACTGATGCCGTCAGTGTACCTGGCACGTGCCCGAGCGTGGGCGGCGCGTGGGTGGTCATAAAATTTTTCTAAAAATATAGGGATGTTCCTGAGATTGTGTAGGTCACTGTGGTATATTCATATACCCAATTTGAGCAATATATGAGAAGTTATTACCTATTGTTGGTTATGTGCGTTAAATAACGTTTATTCGGTTATTACGCATATAGGTGAGGCCTATCCGGAGGACGAGCGCCATCAATCGAGGCTCGGGGGTTATGATCCTTCGATATATCTGTGAGTGGGCTTTTGTTTTCCGTATATACCTATATAAATGAGATTTTTCCTAGAAAATCAATTTAAGTGAAATGTGATATGATATGCCATGCAAAGTATATATCTATTTTATTCATGTATTAATAGTTGCATATAATGGTAATTGGTGCTGTGGACGCACAGGTAAGTATCAGGTGAGTTATAGAATGATTTATATGAAATGATGATTATGTGAGATGTATTGAAAGCTCATAAACCTGCACCCCGGTGTTAGTGCTCCCGCCCAGAGTTAGGGGCACAGCTTCACATGGTCGTTCACATCCCGCACCACACGCTCAAACTTGGATCCAAGGCAGGTGCCAGCCTGTCGTACAGACCACACCAGGTGGTTCCGACTTGTAGGTGACCCGCGATTAGCGCATAGCCTTCATGTGATTGTAGCACTTGAGCGTATTTATTTATACACCCAGCCTGTCGTATAGACCACTATAAGTGGGTACGACTTGTGTGCATGATATATACACATGTGATGATGAGATATGATGAGATTGATTATGAGCTATAGTTCAACCGAACTGATCACTCGGTGGACATGTTGTTATCTATGATGAGTTTATTTCACCTGATATATTTATGAGATTTGAGGAGATATATTTGGCATGGCATATACCTTGCATATCACTATTTTTGGCAGGAATTTGATTTATGAGTTGAGATGAGTATATATGTATATATGCTATTTTTCTGGGAAATTATACAGGTTTTACGGCGAGGGGTTAGAACCTTTGAAAAGAGAAAAGGTTTTGAAAATATTTGTTTTTGCCCACTCACGCGTTTTGTTTTTCGCCCCTCCAGGTTCTAGGTAGCAATGCTTTGGTGGCTACGGATCCAGCGGTGTTTTGACAGAATTCACAAAAGTAGGATTCACCTTCGGGTGTTATATCTTAGTAATTGTCCTTGACTGCAACTAGGTGTTCTTATTGCTCTGAATGTGTATTTACATTTATCTTATTAGCTTCCACACTGTGCACATGGTTACGTCACTCTCACGTAACGGCCAGCACGCCTTCCTTGGGACGGGGTGTGTCATTAAAACCTATGAACTCATTCATAGTATATTATATCTATACAAAGCCAAACTCATGAATGAATTAATCTTGCCCTTAATTAATTAATTAATATGAAGTTGTTACATAATATCCAATATTACAAAATTAACTTTTAGGCACAACTCCGGTAAGATGAAATAGAAGGCAGCCTAAAATCATTTATCTGAAACCCAAACGTGAAAATCATGACATAAAATGTCTTTAAGATAAGGTGTTGCTCGAATATTATCACGAGACATAAACAAAGATAAAACAAGACATTCCTAAGTGTCTTCAATCCTATCTACCAAATTTTAAAATCTTTCTAACAATCCAAGAAACTAATTTTTCGAGAGTACCATGTAGCATTCAATGATACAGAATTTAGACTTGTTAGAACACAATTGAACAACTGACTGTTAGAGAGCAAAGTGTTTTTCTATGCGACGACTTAGAACCCACTTGAATTTTCAATTTATTACGCATCTGTCTGTATTTGATCATTAATGAATTCAGTTTAACGTTTGAGAACAAACATATGAATTACATATTTTGTTTAAAATAATATTGAAAAATGGAGCACCCTAATTATAGAGAGTCACTAATAGCTCAATCCTCCCTAAATATAGGAGGTCTTAGAGGAATTCCTATTATATGCGGCGGACAGGAATCATATTTAGAGTGTGTTTTTGGGTCAAATGATAGTAATTTTATTAAACTCGAATAGAAATTACATTTTTAGCGAGAGTATTGAACAATCATTTAGAAAAATCTTACCCAATTTAAAGGTTTAGATAAAAGCTCATTTAAAAAGTCCATTAAAGATGCTTTTAGCTTGGTTTGTGGTTTGGATTTGAAAATCAACACTTGAACTAAATAAACTTAATGCTAAATATAGCAAATGTTTCAAAAACTTGGGCCAAATACTCAAAAGCCTTGACCAGGTCAGTACTTAATTGTCATAAAAGAAGTTATATGAAACGAGTAAACTGACACGTGAGGTTTCAATCTAGCAATACATTATTATGTGTAAGTTTTTCTTCCTAAGACAATATACGTCACATCCCAATCCGCATAGCAAAATATTGTCTGCTTTGGGCCACGGCCTCACATATTTGTTCTTGGGTTTTGGCACGAGAACTTCTCAGGCAGTCATCCATCCTAGGACTGCTCTCACCCAAACTCACTTAACTTCAGAGTTCTTATGGGATCTTGAGCTAGTGAGTTCCCAAAACGCGTCTTGCAATGGGAGGTGAGCATGTACATATAAGGCCACAGACTAACCCTCACCCCACCGATGTGGGATCTCACAATTCACCCCATTGGGAGCCCGATGTCCTCGTCGGCATACTCGAACAGACGGTGAGTCTGGCTCTGATACCAAATTGTCACATCCCAGCCTCCGCTGTAGCAAGATATTATCCACTTTGGGCCACGCCCACACGAATTTGTTCTTGGGTTTCGGCACGAGAACTTCCCAATGGGTCACCCATCATAGGACTGCTCTCGCCCAAACACACTTAACTTCAGAGTTCTTATGGGATCCTGAGCCAGTGAGTTCCCAAAACGCGTCTTACAATGGGAGGTGAGCATGTACATATAAGGCCAAGAACCAACCCTTACCCCGTCGATGTGGGATCTCACAATCCACCCCCTTTGGGAGCCCAACGTCCTCGTCGGCACACTCGAATTGACTGTGAGTCTGACTCTGATACCAAATTGTCACATCTTAGCCTCCGCCATAGCAAGATATTGTCCGCTTTGGGCCACGCCCTCAAGGATTTGTTCTTGGGTTTCGACACAAGAACTTCCCAGGGGGTCACCCATCCTAGGATTGTTCTCGCCCAAACTCACATAACTTCAGAGTTCTTATGGGATCTGGAGCCAGTGAGTTCCCAAAAAGCATCTTGCAATGGGAGGTAGGCATGTACATATAAGGCCAATGACCAACCGTCATCCCATCGATGTGGGATCTCACAATATATTATGGCACCATAACAATTTAGTGGCTGTGAGCACGTTTCATGTAAGGATAATGCTAGAGAGACCAAATTTGCAAATCAAATGAGGTGTCACCAAGAGGAAATAAGCACATTAATCAACACTTAATTAACAATCCAATCATCAACATTCCCATCGTTTGATTTACAAAATTTAGTTTAGAAATCCGGTCTCCCTAACATTATCCTAAGGTAAATTGATTGGGAATTTTGCACAAGTACCACCTGAACTTGAAAGCATGTGCACAAATACCACCTAAACTTTCAATTTTGTATTTTTACCACTTGAATCTACCACCTATCGTTACTTTCCATCCATTTTGCTGTTAAAACATATCACTTATGGGGCATTTTCGTCAATTAACTTTCTAAATTTCCTCAAATCACTTTATGTGAAAGAAATTGATAAACTAGCATCCGGAGGGAGGGTCTTTGTTGTAGCAGGATGTGAAGGTTTCATTGAGAGAAATGAAAACAACTATGTTTGATTTTAGCAAGGATTGTTGAAGAATTCAAGAAAAAAATTGATTGGTGGCATCTGTTTTGGCGTCAAGTAAAAAAAGATGGAGGATAATTAGTTCAGATTTATTGGGGAAGCCCCAAATTATGGTAAATATGACATCGTTCTTTGATTTGTAGTTAAGGTTTAGTTTCGTAACTTGGTTTGTCAAATTTACAGATTTGCTGGGTTTGTTGTGGTCTTTTCATTTGAGGTTAAAGTGAAGGCATGAATTTCATTGTGATTTGAGTTCTTTTTTGTTAAATTTATTAGTAGGTAAAATGAAGGCATGGATTGCAATCTGTAATTGCAATTTATTTGAGTTCCTTTTTGTAGCTTTGCAATATGTAGTTGCAATATGTACTTATGTGTCCAATTTTGGCACCATATTGACATGGTCAGGTTTATTTAGGAGTTCTGGCGACTATGGACGTGGAGGAGGAGATTATTGATTGTCTAAGCATCAATTTCGAGGACAGACTCGACCTTGATGAACGATTTGACAACTCTATTCACCTTGTCGGCCGTCTCATTGCCGACAACAAACCCTCTCATAACGTGGTCAAGGAGATCTTGAGATCGGCCTGGAACAAAATGGGAGTTGTTCGTGTTCTTCGTGCCAAGGAAAATGTTTATGTAATTACTGTTGGTGAAGAGGAAGTAGCCTGTAAGCTCTTGGATGGCAACCTTTGGTTTGTCAAAGATTACACTTTCTCAGTTAAACTATGGTTGACCTTCCATTCCCTGGACGACATTGAGGCAGACCGTGCCATTTACTGGGTACAGGCCCACAGAATCTCGAGGAACTATCACACCAAGATGAATGCCAAAAATCTGGGTTCCAAAATTAACTCAGTGCTGGAGGTTGAGGATCCCTCCACGACTAGTTTCCGCGGCTTCTTTCAACTTCGTGTGGATCTGGATGCCAGAAAACCTCTATTCACTTGCTTCACCGTTCCGTGCCCCACCCGTGGAACCTACATTACCTGCCTCAAATATGAAGGACTTCGTATCTTCTGTTACAAATGAGGCCGTCTTGGCAATTTTAGGGGGTGCCTTCTCTCATCCGGCGAGGCCAGGTACACTGACTCACTTAGGGCCTAACCTCCGTCCAAGGCAAACCCTATTCTCTTTCCCGCCAAATGCGTTGCTTCCATTTCCGGTGCAAATGAGTCACACTAGCGACATAAATAGAATTGCAGGGACGACGAGTTATATGGTTTACTGGACGACGATGTTGATTTTCTGGCAAACTGTTTCTTGGCAACACGACGAGACAAGGAAGTGGCTGGCCACCCTGACGTGGTAGGTACTGGTGTAAGCGACAAAACCCCTAAGGGACAGTCAACATCTTATGCCACTTCTGATATGTTGGCTTCCCATTCACTCCCACTGAAGACCAAACCCGGCACCTATCATACTAGGCAAGGCTCAACCACACGATCAAATGCCCTCTCTCCTGATCTCGGACACATGTGGCACCCAGATAGCTATGGAACCTAATTTACGAATGGAATCCTTTCCATTGCGGTAAATGGACTTTCCTTGGACAAAAATTGGTATGACCCACGTACCATTCCTCCGTGGGCTTTACAGAATGCAATGAAATTATTTTGGGCCTTTAAGGATGTTAGGGCCAACCCAACCAACTTCCAGATTTTGGACTGCTTTCCTCATAATACAAAGATCCAGGATCTAGATGAGTCTGCTTATAACATGTCACGCTAGATGGTCCATGACTCAAATGGCGAGGGGACCCTTATGAGACTTCCACCATCGCCGCCTACCAAACGCGCTAAGGTTGCACTTAAACTCAAGGGTACGAAATCTCATGGTGGGCACATGAGCAACAACCGGGGCCTCAAGTCGGCTACGTATGACCTCCCTGTTTACTATGATGTAGCGAATAATGGTGATGGGCTTTGCGAGGTGATCACCAGTCTATCCAAGGACCTGACGGATGCGGAGGAAAAAGAATTACTATGAAGAAAACGAGGTCACTCCTACATATGATCAGCGGAAGCTAACGTGGTTCAGCTTCCTCGTCAATTATAAATGCACTAATTTGGAAATGTCGAGGGCTTGGGAACCTCTGAAAAGTTCAAGCTTTGCAAGATCTGATCCGGTAACAAGATCCCACTTTGGTTTTCTTATGTGAAACTAAAGTTGATTTAGTAACTGTTATTTCTTTGAAGCACAAATTGGGTTTTAATAGATGTTTTGGAGTTTCTTCTCGGGGCCAATTCAGGGGACTCTACTTGTTTTGGAACAATGAAATCAACTTGCGTGTTCTCAATTCTTCTGATCGCTTTATTGACTTTGAAATTGGGGGAATCGGGGATGCCTAACACTGGCGATTTAAGGGGTTATACGGTCAACCTACCATGGCCGACCGACCTCTGTCCTGGGATACCTTACGAGATCTGGCTTTTTCGAGCTCTATTCCATGGGTCATCTGCGATGACTTTAACGAGCTTTTCCACCCTGTGAAGAAAGAAAGAGGATCGACCCGTCCCATTAACCATATCATCATTTTTCGAACGCCTATTAATGATTGCGATCTCCATAACTTGGGGTTCTCGGGCTCCCCGTTCACATGGGTCACCACTAGGTCTGGGCCAATTAGGGAGTGTTTGGACAAGGTTTTGGCTACAACTCACTGGAATGACCTTTTTAATTGTGTTGCAATCCATCACCTAAACCTAAGCACATCTAACCATGTGCCTATTCTCATCTCTGTCAATGGTGCCACCTATCGGTCTCGACGATCAAGGAACACATTTAGGTTTGAGGAATTTTGGGCTTTCCATGATGGATGCCAAGAGTTAATTCGGGGTGCTTGGCCCCATTTGGTGGTGGGGATTCCCATGTATCAAGTAGTCCACAAAATTAAGGCAACACGTGTGGCCCTTCTCAAATGGAGTCATGATGTGTTTAGGGGTAAACATGAGGAGATGTTTGTGATCTGTGCTAAGTTAGCCTACATTCTCTCTCAACCCATGACCGTGGATTCGATTAGTGAGCACTCATCCCTCCTACAGCGCCTGGATGAATTATTGGGCTAGGAATAAGCCTTTTGGTGACAAAAATCTCGGGTGCTTTAGGTTCATGATGGGGATAGAAACACGACTTTCTTCCACCATCAGGCTAATTGTAGATGAGCTAAAAATCATATCAGGTGACTCAAAAATGACAACGGGGCTTGGGTTTCTGGTGACATTGACTTTGAAAACACGATTCTCAATTATTTTGAGAACTTATTCTCCTCTGATAGGCAGGACAATTGCAACCTAATTCTCGATATCCTTGAGCCTAGGGTCATGGCCCAAATGAATCAATCCCTTGATCGAAGCTTTTGTGACGAGGAAGTGAAGATCGCACTGTTCTAAATGGACCCTTCTACTGCCCCAGGCCTGGACGGGATAACCCATTTCTTTTACCAACAGTTATGGCATGTAGTTGGAAAAGATGTCTCGAATGCTGTCTTAGGATTCATCTCTTCGGGCAAACTGCTAAAGCATATTAACTTTAATCTGGTCTCACTTAACCCCAAGCAAAAGAACCCTGAAGACATGACACACTTGAGACTTATCAGTCTCTGCAACGTCCTGTTCAAGATTGCTTCCAAAGTCTTGGCTAATAGGCTCAAGGTCATACTACCTCATATTATCTCCCCTTACCAGAGCGTATTCATCCCCGGACGGAACATCTCTGAAAATATTATCTTGGCTACCGAGGTCTCCAACCACATCTTCAAACAACTACCTTATGTCTCTAAAATTGGATATTAGTAAGTCATATGGCAAGATTGACTTAGGCTACCTTCGGGGTATTATCCTGAAACTTGGTTTTTCCCACAAATGGGTAGAGTTGATGATGGTATGTGTCTCTTCTGTGTCATATTCCTTCATTATTAATGGCTTTCTGATGGGCTACCCCCATCCATCTAGAGGTCTTCACCAAGGAGATCATCTCTCCCAGTATTCGTCACTCCTATACGTGGAGGGTCTCTCTGCCCAAATTGCAAAACTTGAAACTGAATGTTTGATCAAGGGCGTGTCTTTTTCCTCTGGAACTCCACCTCTCAATCACCTCACGTTTGCAGATGACAACTTGTTCTTCTGTCCTGCCAACGCACCTGAGTGTACTCATATGTCGAACGCCTTCCGAGCTTATAAAGTGGCATCTGGACAAAAAATAAACTTGAGTACAAGTGAGGTGTGTTTAAGTAAGAATGTTAAACCTCCAATGAAGAATCGGTTGAATTTAATCATTGGTGTTCGATGCGTCTCCCGCCATGAGAAATATTTGGGTGTGCCCACCCTTATGGGCCGAAACCAAAGCAACTGCTTTAGGTACATTAACGAACCGCTATGGAAACAGCTTTAAAATTGGAAGGGGAATCTACTTAGCGCTGCAGGGAAAACAATCTTGGCAAAAACGGTGGTTTAAGCTATCACTGTTTTTACCATGAGCTGCTACCTCTTGCCCAAATATTTTTGTGAGGATTTAAACAAACTCATTGCGTCATACTAGTGGAATGGGGATGAGGGGAATGCAAGATAGACTGGTGCTCTTCGAATCAAATGTGCACGCCAAAGAATGAGGGTATGCTTGGGTTTCGAAGTCTTTACGCTTTCAATTTGGGAATGCTTGCAAAACAGGGGTGGATGATTCTTTCTAACCCAACTTCACTGGTGGCCCGAGTGTTGAAGGTTAAGTACTTCCCCAACACTTCTTTCCTCGATGCCCGGGTTAACAGTGATGCCTCCTTTTGCTGGAAAAGTATCTGCGCTAGGCGAACTGTCCTTTCTGGGGGATGTCGCTGGTAGGTTAGTGAGGGAATTTCAATTCGAATTTGGGAAGACCTAGGGATCCATTTACCCTTAACCTTCCGACCTTTCTCCCCCAAGCCTCCAGATTGCAGCTTATTAAGAGTTTGTGATTTGATTGATCTGATTTGAAGAGTTAGAAAATCGAGATATTTAATTCCTTATTTTTCCCGGTGGAAGTTAATCTCATTTGCTTAATCTGGATTAGCATTCAATCTCCTCTGGACACACTAGTTTGGCACCATGAAAAGAATAACATGTTCTCGGTTCAGACTACTTACCACCTGGCAAGAGAGGTTATTCTCCAGCTCAACAGCTCATCGTCGTCATCTCCATCAGCTAGTTTTTAGGACAAGCTCTGGAAATCTCATGTTCCACCGAAGGTTAAGGTGAAAGTTTGGCGGCTATACAACAACTTTGTCCTAAGTCGTGGTAATCTCACTCGACGCCACATAATCTCTTACCCCTCTTGTGATCTGTGCAATGGCCCCGAGGAATCGGTTATCCATCTATCACGTTTTTGCCATTTCACAAAGTGCGTGTGGCTTGCAACAAATTTGGGTGTCCCGCTTTGCGACCTCAACCCTTTACTCTAATGGATTTGAGTATTGACATGGCGAATTGTCTTTCATTGGGGAACTTCAAATTGGCTCTCATGATTCTTTGGGCAATTTGGAGTGCACGTAACCAAAAGTTTTAGCCGAACACCTGGGACAATCTTGCTGTGTTAGCGACCCGGTGTATCACTTGGTGGCAGGAATTCGTGCGTACTAAGGCGGCACAGTACAAACGCATCCCTCTGTTACCTCCCCCTCCCAAATGGGCTGCCCCCCACCTTGTTTTTTGAAGATGAATATCGACGGAGCTTGGAAAGAAAGAATCTGCAAACCTCGGGGTCTTTGGTCTTATTGTCAGAGAGTTTGTTGGGTCTTTTGTGGCTGCAAAAGCTGGGAATTTTAGTGACATTTTCTACCCTCTTCAGGCGGAAGCTTTGGCGTTTCCTTCGGCTTTGGTTTGGGCGTGTTCTAGGGGTTTTCACAAGATGATTTTTTAGTCTGATTCGCTTTAGATCGTTCAAGCTTTGAAGGATTCCTCACTTAATATTTCCCTACATGGATAGGTTATTAAGGATATCAAAGCTTTGATTTCCACGATCACTGAAACTTCTTCTTTCCATTCATGCCGCCAAACAAACGTCTAGCTAGATATGGTCTTACAGTTTCCACGCGATTGTGTTTGGTTGGATGTTCCACCAAGTATAATTTTGGACATCCTTTTTGAAGACTCACCCCTGCCTTGAATGGCATCTCCAATGACTTCTGTAATGACCTTTCTTTATGAATGAGTGCGTGGATATCTTTTACAAATTCTTGCAAATAACCCATTCTTCCAAAGAGTTAAAAGAATTCGCCCGTTATCTCCTCATCTTCCTATTTATATATCGTTTCATTAAAAAAAAGAGTTATTTTATTCTAACCAGCCCTATGAAGTTAATTGACGAAAATACCCCTACAAGTGACATGCTTTAACGACAAAATTGATGGAAAGTAACGGTAGCTGGGGATTCCAACAACTAAGAGAGTTTAGGTGGTAAAAAACTACAATTGAAAGTTTAGGTGGTATTAGCGCACATACTTTTAAGTTCAGGTATTGATTTGTACACAAACTCAACTAACACACGTGTCAGTACCTAGTCGGGTTCTCATAGAAGTCAAACAACACCGCGTGCCAGTCAATCAAAAGTCGGGTTCCGAAACGCCTCGTCGTTTAACATCCACCCTCGTCTGCTTTTCGTTTCTTCTCCTCCCCCAATCTCTGTCTTTCATCCTCTAACTGTTCAATGCCATGGCCTTCCCGCCTGCCGTCGACCACCACAACCCTAACCCTAACCCTAACCACCTCCACCTTGAATCCCTCCCTCTCATTGACCTCGGCCTCCTCTCTCAATCGGACCTCTACTCTCTCTCCCTCACCTCGTCCTCCTCCCCCCAATCCCACCCCACCCGCCGCTTCGACGATGACGTATTGATCCCCAAAATCGACCGTTCCGTCTTCAACGAATCCGCCGGCAGCCGCAAGCAGACCTACTCCCGCCTCCGCCTTGCTCCTCGTAACTCCCAATTCCCAATCCCAAACCCCAAATCGCAGAAAACGATTCCCCATTCCCAGGCCCGAGACCCCGAAACCCTCCACATTATCGCTCTCTTGAAACAGCTTTTTCCCTCCGAAAAAGCCCCAAACGAAAACGACTACGTACACGTCCCTGTCCCCGTCCGCCTCGCCCAATACGACGCCACGCCTGGGCCCTTCGGGGGAAACTTCCCGGCTGGACTCTCCGTCGATATCAGTACGAAGAGGAAGAGAGGCCGCCCGCGTAAGGATCACAATGCCATTATATCTTACCCGAGCGTCAACGCTGATGTTTCGATGGAGATGCGTGGCGGTGACAATACGACGCCCGGGATTGTTGTTCAGAGCAGTGAGGGCCGCAGGAAGCGAGGCCGGCCGCGCAAAGATGAGAACAGAGTGGGAGTGGTTTCGGTGGCTAAGCGTGAGAAGAAAGTGACGGTCAAGGAAGCGAAAGTCAAGGAAGGGAAAGTGAAGGTGGAGGAGGCTGAGATGGTGATGGTGAATGGAAATGGAGTTGTTGTGGACTTGGCTGCGGTAGAGAATGCGGACGGTTTGTTTGGGGAGGAGTTGACAAGGAGGACGGAGGGGATGGAAACCCAGGCGCAGTTGTTAGGGTTTCTGGGAGGGTTGGAGGGGCAGTGGTCGAGCGTTAGGAAGAAGAGGAAGATTGTGCCTGCGGGTGAGCTTGGTGATGTGTTGCCGATGCATTGGAAGATTTTGCTGTCTCTCAAGAGGAATGGAGGCCTAGTTCGACTCTTCTGTAAACGATACATCAGGTAGTTCTCTCATTGTCAATGAAAATGCTTGAGTTTAAGTTTATGAAATTTAAATGTTATTTCGGTGCACATTGCTAATACAAAGTTTTGGGTCATACAAGTTAGAATTCATTTGCATTAACATTGCAAAGAAATAATGTTCATCTATTATAGGTTTATCTTTGCTTTTTCTTGCTAATTTTAGGGTGCACGTAACCAAGGATTTAAGTTTCGATTTTGTAGCCCAAATAGAGAGATATATGGAAAGGTATATCGATGCAGATAGAAACAGTGGTAAAAAAGAATAAAATGAAAAAAGAGTAGCTATAAAAATTTAAATTATATGTGAGCCTCTACAAACTCCAAAACAATTTAATAATATGTTCACTTAACATATAAAATGATGGTTACAAAGATAAACTACAAAGCAGCCTCGTGAAAACCTTGCCATAAAAATCCTCCTAAAGAAAGAAACTCCAGTCTAGGAAAGAGTACAATAAAATCTAACTACAAAATAAAGCACAATAATTAAAACTACATATGCTAGGGGAAATGATAAACACACACCTTTTATAGCTTCCTACACACCCCTGGCTAATCCCGTCCATTGTTTTTGTTTGATTTATTCAATTCAATGGCCTGGAACAAAGAGGGGTGTGGGAAAAGCTATAAAAGGTGTGTGAAAATCAGCTCCCGCCTACAAAAATACTAGTACATAAACTCTTCAAAATGCATCCTCTGCATTACATATAAATATTCTAATATTTCTAAGTGATTTAAATTTGTTCAAACAAAACAAAAAAGTGATTTGAATTTGTTTCTATTAATTTCTATTAATTTGGATCGGGGTTTACTAATTTAATGATTGAACAACCATTGGAAATTGATTCCAGCCATAATGATTCAATTTTCAATACATTTCCATTTTGATATTGGCAATTGTTCTACTTTTTAAAACAAAACGACTTGGTTTTGTCCAGGGTTTTAATTTTTAATTTTTGTTTCTTCTTCATCCTCCTCTGGACTGCCCTCAACTTGCCCCACACTGTCTCCTCTTCCTTGCCTCTGGGCAATTTGGGTTTTGAAATTCCACCTAAATTCAACCGATATTTCCATCAAAACCTCTAAAATTTGGGAGATATTCAACCGAAGAATCGATATCCAACCAAAACCACTGAATTTTTTGTGGAAAGTCAGTACATATATGATATATACCTTGACGCCCCTTTTGATTGTTGGTTACATGATTTTTTCAAAATTTCGGCCGATATATTTGGAAATATTAGTGAAATTTTAATCCTTGGACATAACTTCAAAGAGTAAACTGATTTCCGGAAGTTGGTGCATTTGATACCCATTTTTGGTTTGTCATTTTTTTGGGAGAAGGGAGTGGGAGGTTATTCAAAATTTCTATGTTTGTTTTTCTCAGGAGATGTGTTGTATATTGTTTCATTAATTCATAGCAAAAAATATCAACTATTTCGGGATAGCTACTATTAATTTTTGATCTTGCATTTTTAAGTTAGATGGTTGCCTGGCTCTTATACTAGTTTCCCTAATTTGGTATTGTTCAGCCCTAATGGGCAGCAGTTTGTGTCGTGCAAGGAAGTTAATTCGTACTTGATCTCTTATTTTGGAGTTGGAAGCAAGTCAATTCCTGGTCATACTGGTGGCAGTATTCAGCTTTCTAATAAAATGGTTTCTGGAGACGTAAGTCACTCTGCATTTTTTTTTTGTTCTTTTCTATCATTCTGTTTTCTTCATTCATGTTATTTATTCAGGGTATGCAACAGGATACAAATCTTACCTTTGAAGATGAGAGCAAAGCTAATGAGCTTGCTAGCCGCTCGCTAATGCCTGTTACTTCAGTATCACCTGGTCATGAGAAACAAGAAAATTTCTTTCATACAGAAAATTTACAGGACTTTCAAGCAGGAGAAGAAATGGGCATGCCTAAGAAAGTTGACCCGATAAAGACTGGTATTCTGCAGACATCTTTGAAGATTCATGAGTCGGGTCAAATACACAGGGAAGCATCTTCTGATGCAGTAGCCAAATATGAATCGAGTGCTGGTTTTCCTTGTGGTAAAGTGAATAATGATATCACAAATTGTTTTGGATCGAACAATAGTGAATCTAATTCATTGTCTTGTGAGGATCAAGCTTTGACGAATAATAAAATTGGTAAGGATTTGGGATTTTTGGATCAGGGTAGTGCAGTTATTATGACAAATGATAAGTTGGTGGATGAGCCTACTGGTCCTGGTCTCAGCTTTGGTGAAACAAATATTTTGGACTGCTTTCATGATGGAATAAATGATGGTTATAAGGCTTCTGTGAGTTCAGTAGATATGCCCAAAGTAGACACTGATACTGCTTTAAATGGTACGCGAAAAGAACGGAGGTCTGAGAATATTGATAACAACCAATTAAGTAAAACAGAAGAAAATACAAAATTTGATGATGTGGATGATCGTGGGAATGGCAGGTCGATATCTGGTATCAGTGAGAGTTGCATTGAACCCCAGAATGTTTGTATTAATGTCGTACAGCAAAGTACTTCTGAAGCCTGCTCACTTCTTCCTTCAACTATCATACAGTCTCTGCAGAAGAGAGGCTCTGAAAGAGGTTTATGTAGTACTACTGTTGAGAAAACATGTGATGCCAGGGATGATTACAATAGTGAGTCACTCTGCACATCTTATGGGCCTAAGTTTGATAATATTGATCTATATGGGAATGACGACAAGGCAATCAGTTTAAGCAGCGACCATGCTATGCCGAATGTGGGTGCCATGGAAATCAATGAGCATGCTATAAGTACTGGGAGCTGTTCCAGCGTTCCAGGTCTGGATGGACAAAGTTGTATCACATTAAGTAATGCAAAGAATCCTAGTTGCATAGTGGAGGAACTCTGGCAGGAAAAGAGTTTGCAAGGCAATGTGTCTGTTCCATTTGTTAGACAGGGCAGGGGTTCTTCTGAAACTGGTATGATTTACCCCTTTGGCTATGCACGCAATGTGAATAGCACATACTCAAGCTCAATGGAAGAATCAAAACAGGAGGATTCTAAAAGGTCTTGGAATAACGAGGTAATGCTTTCTTTTAGCAGCAGTTATGCTGGATCAGTTGCCAATTCTATGACAAACACTCTGCATGAAAGGAGTTCTGGTGGACCTTCCCTTGTTCATTCAGGGAATGGTCAAACAATTTTCACTGGAAATAAATTAACTGGCATTTTCAGTAGCTCAGTATTGGATGATAAGCTCATTAGAGGTTCTGTTGATGGTTCAATACATCCAAATGGTGAAGAACAAATCCCTGGGATAGAACATAATATAAACAGGGTTTATGGCAGCATAATGTGGGAGCAGTCTAACACTGAGAGTGCTGAAAAGTCCAGGAACAATGAGCCCCTAAATCATTCCCAACCTTCTGGGGATGTCATGGCTGAATTTATGTGGAGAAGTGATGAGCAAAATGTTCAGCAGAGTGGACTGGTTGATACACCAATTGAACTCATGCAATCATCTGGCTACTATCCGAACATTGGTCTGTTGTCTGACAAGGTATGCTGTATATAGAGAATATATATATTAGGGACTGATGTACGCATTTATTTGAGACTGCAATGTACCTTTCAACGTTTGTTTTACCTGCACAATTTCACTTGTTTTATTCTTAGAGCACTATTTTTTACTTGTTTGGAACATAAAGTGAGTTCATTTGCTAGTCTGCCCGTCTCCTTCTTCCATTGAATTATTTCAATTTTTTCTTTACAACTAAAAGCTGCAAAGAATCTGATGTGTTGTATTTTCAATAGAAATATTTTTATATCAAATTTTGCTTCAATGAACAGGGTGCAAACAGAGCTTTAAGTGTAAATGAAAAGTGTGACCATATGTCAGGTTTGGAAGGATTGAAACTGGGTCAGTTTGATTATAATTTCCCAACAGTGCAAGCAACCTCACGTACAAAGGAATCAAAAGTGTTGTCATATGATGGAGAGATGGAACAAGGTTTCAGTTCATCGGATTGGCTTGAAAAGGAATCTTTGCCCTCAATGCCAAATATCGCAAGCAGGTATGAGATTAACACCTGTGTCTGGTGCAGAAATGAGTTTCATCATGAGGTTTGTGAAGAGACACAACCTGGTTCTGTCGGTTTGATGTGTGCAACCTGCCAGGCCAATTTCTCAGGCAATTTTTTGTAGTTATTCATTCGTGCTGTTGCTCCCAGTGATGGTTTTCTTGTTATATATCCATCCTCCTTGCAAGAAGAAGAATTCTTGGTTGAGGTAATTATCATATCTAACTTTACGAACTTGATATATTTGTGCGACATTTTGTTTGGCCTTTAATATATTTGTGCGTAGAATTAACTTTACAAACTTGATGAATGTTGGATATACCCTGGTCCAGTACACTTGTGTACAGGCCATTTTTCATTCTTTCGCTTTCCTATTTTTCTTTATTTTTTTTTATCAATGGGGGAGAGGATACGAATTTGGTCTTATTTCCGATCTTTGTGGGTTAAATTTCTTCTATTTTTAGTTGTCATACTGAGTGTCAAGGGTTTGGACTTTAGTCTGTTTTGGCATTCAAGATTCAAGTCTTTATATGTTTGCAATGCAGATTAAGCCCCAATATGTTCCATTTTTCATTGAAAAAGGAATCATTTTAATGAAGATAATGGCGTTGTGAATGATTGTGGATTGTTCTTTTGTGTTATGTATCATGCAGGCTTTGATGGAACTGTTTTGAAGATCACTTTTGCTCATTGATAGATCTAATGTTCCCATGCAAGAGGCTGATAATTTCCGGTTCTGGTATGGAGCTCTATGTCCATTTCTTGCCAGAGGTTGCTGCAGCACATTTACATTTTGCTTTGCCTCCCTTTAGGTCTAAATGATTGTTTTATAATCTGATTGAATTAGGCCTTTTCTTTTTCCTTTCCGGCGGAGGACCTTTTTCATATACTCCGCACGAGAAAGAAACTGAATGTCCAATTAGGTTTTTTGGACTAACTTGTGCATAACAAACTTCGATAACATTTTCTGCTCCGAATGTTAGCCTCTCGAACAAACATTTATTTTGTTAATGAAGATGGTGACGATAAGAATTCTTATGCTGTTGAGAACATCAATATTTTGTCTCGGAGGCTCGGGATCTACTTTGTTCTCGTTCTCCTAGTAGAACTGGGGGAAACGTTTAATGGTGGGTATTAAACAATACAAATGATTTCTGTTCGTCCCTTTTTTTGTTCCTTCTGTGCGCTTTCCTTTTTTCAGGCCTTTGGAACGAATAAACCAAAGGAGAATCAACGGACACAAGTAAGGAGAGGTACGCAGGCCGTTTGCTAGTTTCCGCTATCACCATCTCTCCCACCCTCTTCTTTTACATTTTTTATCTTTTCATTGCTGAGCTCTTACTGGATTTTAACTTTATTTTTCCATTTCCCCCCATCTCATGCAATGGAGGGATATGGATTAGAGGAGAGATATTGTGAAGACATTCACAGCAGTGAAGTGTTGTCTTTCCTCTTAGCCAAAGGTTTAGCTTTGTAAGCCGTCTGGGCAATAAGCTACGTTTTTTGAAGTGTTAATAACAAGTCTTGTCTTAGCATCCACTATCGAAACTTTCGAGTGTGGATGGTATAATGTGATATGAAAAATATGATAAAAATGATATGAAAAAAGAACGCGTCCCAATGTGTTTACAAGTCTCCTTTTTTTTTTCCTTTCCTTTCCTCTCCTCCTGTTTATGGATGGTATAAAAGCCTCAATACGTTTCATTTAATTGCTAATTGCTAATTGCTATTGTATATCTAATCACACAATTGTAAACTAGTAAGCTTGCAACATCTCCAGTCTACAAGCTGATAAAAATAATAAAAACAAGTTTACACTGTCACCGACGTTGGTATTGGTATCAACAATGTTGCCGCGTGGGGTGCTTTGATAGCAACCATTTGTTTTTTTCTTTTCTTTTGTTGAAGATACTATTTTGTTTAAATTGCTTAAAGAATTAGTTAGAGACCTGTATAATTTTTCAATAATTATCAGATAGTTTTTCTTGGGACAAAAACACAATATTTATCCGGACCCATATAAGCCCTTTTTCTTATTTCAATCAACTATTCAAATAACAAGTTTAGGTACTTCCAGATAGAATCAGCTTCAATGATTTGAGTTCGACTCGTATTTAGTTCGTCTTTAATTTGTTCTAACTTAGTAGGAAAAGGCTTTGTTATTGTTTAGTTTGTTCTAACTCGGTTGGTAAATGAAACTAGCCGAGTTGTAACAATATTAAACTTGAGTTTTGATATATCAACTGATGAAGCTGAATGCAATCATTTTAATTTATTTAACTTATTAATTTCTATTTTTCATTAAATCAAACAAATGTAAGCTTGAGCTCATTCAAGAAAATAAGCTCAGCCAGCCAGCCACCCAACATTTTTGATTTACAAATGAGCTGAGTCAACATCAAACTTGAAAAACTAATTCAACATGAGCTTAGCATATGTTAACGCGTTTTTTTGAGCTGAAGCACGAATAATGCTATTTGAGTCAAGTTGAGCACCTTATTACTCGGGTTAGCGGCCACAGGCCTATTGTCCCCGTTTTGGTGTCTCCTTTATGTCTTCTTCTTATTTGCTTGACATGTGTTCATTCACTTAATCCAAAAATTAACAACGTTAATGTTCAATCTATTAACATACAAAACTTAAAAAAAAAAAAAGAGATAAAGCCGCCATCTTTGTTCCCCTTGAGGTCGGAAGGATCGTAGGTGAATTGAGCTATAAAAGTGTTAATTTTTTACTCAAGTGAATGGACTCATATCTATCAAATAAAGATATTAAAGAAACACAAAATGGAGATAGCAGACTTGCGACCCTCATTTAAGGGACCCAAACAACCCACCCAATAACTCTTTTGTTTTAAATTGTATGTAACGAGAATTAAAACACCATTTCATAATCATCACATAAAAAAGTAGCAATTTTTTTAGAATGTTTTATTCCCAAAAGCTAATTTAAAACACCATTATATAAAATAAATATTTTTCTTTAGTAAAAAATAGGGCATGAACCACTTGGTGGTCTGGTGATATTCGCATCACTTATAGATAAATATCTTATATTCGATTCTCGCAAACTACGTTATTGAAAACTCTGAGGCTAAACCCTTTTCGTGCATAATATCAGGCATGGATGAGGAAGACCAGTTGAGAACCGAGTGTGTGACCCTAAACAAAGAACTCACCGATATCTCCACGTCTCGGTTTTCTCCTCTCCTCTCCTCTCCCTTCCTCACAATACTTCCAAATAAACCAACCCATTTTCTCACAAATTACCATTAATAATCCAATCCGCTTCCCCAACCAACAACCCTCGACGCTAA
The DNA here is from genome assembly GCA_024362995.1 of Heteromeles arbutifolia. NCBI lineage: Eukaryota > Viridiplantae > Streptophyta > Magnoliopsida > Rosales > Rosaceae > Heteromeles > Heteromeles arbutifolia. Next base: position 23,917,326 of record JANCRC010000013.1, on the reverse strand, counting down.
AATGCGCCGGGTTTTCTCCCCTGCGCCCCCTCCTCCTTCCTCCTCATCCGCCGTCGCGCTGTTGCCAAGCAGCTTCCTTTTTTAGCTTTTCGTTTTTTATTTTGGTTATTTTTGTGTTTGGGGCGGCTTTGATTCTTAAATGGGGATTAGGGTTTGGGAAAGTGGGATCGTGATATTGGTTTTATGGGTCCGGCTAGTTTGCGCCGCCAAGCCCGCCTCTTGCCCGACGGAGTCCGTTGCCGATGCGATCTTCGGCTTCCGGTATTCCAATTGCCCCGTCGACGGCGCTTGCAGATCCGTTGAATCCATGGGTGTTATCGTGGTATGCAATTACTTATCTATTTACTGTTTTGCTATTAATTTTTATTTTCTGGGAAATTATGTGTTATTTAGAGTATATCATTGGGGGTGTATTTGGGTTTGAGGCGCTGTTTAGGGAGATGCTGTTTTTATTTATTTATTTATATGTATTTGTTAAAAGTTCGGGTTTTCGGTAGGTGCATTGACCTTGCAATTAGGGTAGTAATTTGTATTGTTCTTGTAAAAGACCGAGTTGGAATGCCGATTTTTCAAATGGTGCTCAAAGTAGCTGCCGGCCTCTATCCGAAATGGCTTGATTCATCGAGTGTTTCCAAGAGGATCATTTTAGGTTTTTGAGTCTCGCTACGTTAGTATTTTGAGTGCTTGGCTGACCTCTGATAGCGAACCCTTTTCCGAATTTATATGTTTGGATAAACCAGAACAATACTTGTCCCAAATGCAGTTACTTGAATATTAGAATCCTGCAACCAGTTTCTCCTGTGAATGCTGTAAATATCACATGCAGTTTAGTTTAGAACCTAAAAGTTCTCCTTAGGGGTGAGGTAATGGAAGCGGTTTTCTTCCGAAAGTAGAATTGGAATATATGGTACTGAAGATGAATCTGCAATGCATAAGTGGCAGAAAATTCAGCTTTTATCACAATTCCTTAGATTAGTCTATTGCTGGGATGACAAAAAATGTCTTCTTCTTTATTTTTTATTTTTTATTTTTTTTACATGTAGTCTATTGCTTGGATCTAATGGAAGACATGACGCAAAACCAAGTGCAGTGGCGTTCTAGTATTCGTACAGCCGACCCCACTTAGTGGGATAAGGCTTTGTTGTTGTTGTATTGAAAGTTGAAATTTCTTATCTCTTACATTTGTTATTCTAATTTTGTTTATGTCTTGCTGCATTGAAGGGAGATGAGGTTTCCTTACAAAGGGCATTAAATATGGTTCACAAGAATACTCATGATTATGTGGCGGTGCTCTTCTATGCGTCATGGTGCCCTTTTTCGAGGATGTTTAAACCAACGTTTTCCATCCTGGCTTCTTTGTATCCTTCGATCCCCCATTTTGCATTTGAAGAATCAGCCATCAGGCCAAGGTTTGTAAATATCTGTAGAGACTATATTCTAAACGATTTGTCATTAGAAATTGAACAGAACTGATTAATTGTTTGCAGTATACTCTCTAAATATGGAGTTCATGGATTTCCTACACTTTTCATTTTGAATTCTACTATGCGTATTCGATATCAAGGCGCCCGCACTCCTGGTTCTCTTATTGCTTTCTATAGTCATGTTACTGGTAAGTCTTTTTGTTCGGATCGTAGGCTTTGATTGTGAACTTTATTTCTTATGTTTTATAATATTTGGTATTATGAATAAAAAGCAGTCAAAAACCTTTCATCGAGTGATGTGTACTAAAGAGAACTGGATTTTTATTCTAAATAAACTGTTTTAGATTATGCGTGACCCACCGGTTCTATTTAGTCCTACAGAACAACTTGTTCGCTTTTCTGATATTCTGCATCACTGTCCAGAATCATGTTTTCTTAATATCAGATTTGCCATTCTTGAGTCTCTCACTGTCCTTGTATTTATCTTATATAGAAAGCTGTTTTTAGTTATTGACTGAGGTGAATTGGTGCAGGCTTCAAGACCGTATCACTGGATCAACTGTCACTGGAAAAAATTGGATACCCACTAAATCATGAGAAGCATGATAGCACTGAGCAGGAAAGCTGCCCGTTTTCTTGGGCTATATCTCCAGAGAATTTGCTTCGGCAAGAAACATATTTAGCTCTGGCTTCTGCTTTTGTGCTTCTGAGATTGCTCTACTTCTTTTTTCCTGCTCTGCTATCGTTTGCTCAATCTGCATGGAGACGGCATATTCAAGACATGAGATTGGGGAACTTGTTGGAGCACCCTTTGGCTTTTCTAAAGCGGGCAGTGCAGTTGTTTAATTCTCTAAAAGAGCCTTGCAAGAGGAGTAATTTGCAGGAAGGAGCAATGAACGCCAGGGTGTGGGCTTCCAAGTCACTTGCCACAGTTTCTATCGGGGATGCAAGCACCAGCAGGGGTTATAGCACTGACTGAATGCCGTAGATGGTTTTATCTGAACAGGCTTTGATGCTTCCATGACGAAGGGTGAGGCTGCAGAAAATGTATTGTGCTAGAAGCGTTTGGTAATCATCTCAACACCCCTTGATTAGGGTTGTCTTGCAACGAAGGTGAAATATGTCGATGTATCTTGTTGCTGTTGCGGATCATTCCGTCCTTGTCTATATGCTTTATACTTATAGGTTACGATATGTTTATCATTCAAACTGCTGAATTTGGACTCCAATTTTTGAATAGGTTTAATTAAGTAGTAACCCTTTCATGCGCCACTTACATTCGCTTGCGTTCGGTGTTTGTCTAAAAGAAGTGTGAGGGGTCCGTTGCAAGGTACTGAAAGGCGCTAGTCGGATGGCCGGTAGAGGCCTAGACGTCTAGGCGGGGCCTTGGTGGGGTTAGGCAGTTTTTTTAATTTTAATTAAATTTATTATATAGTATAATAAATGTCTACTTATATTAAAAAAATACATAATTGTATTTGGATATATAGATTATAAAGTATTTGAACATATTGAAAACATAGGGAATAACCGTATAATGAAGGTTCATCGAAGTATTTAACAAGTCTTATACAATTTTTTGAAAAAAAAGAAAGTGCAAAATGAAAGTTAATCTATTTTATGTTTAAATGAGAGTGCACCTAGGCTGATTTAGATTGCTATGTGTGTTTTTAAATTTTCAAATGTCTAGGAATTAATCGGAACGGTAACTAGTCACCTAACTCCTAGGCAGGGCTAGATGGAAATTCTTAGAATAATGTTTTGTTGTATCATGTAGCTTAGAAATTTCTGATAAGTGTTGAGATTGATGGAAGTTGATACCAAATTTGGCATGATTTTTTTTTAATTTCTAGACCGGACTAAATTACAGTTATTGCACAGCATAAGTAGGTAAAGGCATAAAAATAATGATTGGCAGCGCTCAGAAAGCACATGCAGTTTGTGAATCCAGGCTCCATTATTAGCAAGAGCACAGTTGCATTCATCATTTCCTTCTGCCACAAAATTTATTCTGATGTTGTACACTTATTCTATGGGGAGTAGGATTCTCTCTCTTTTTTTTTCTCTCCATTTCATTCCCCTCTTAGTTGAATGGTCATGATTAAATCACGTCAACATCTTATATTAATTTTTTTATAGAAAGAGAAAGACAAACTAGAGAATGTGAGAGGAGGGGATGGAAGGGGATAAAAAGAGTAGGGGAGAGAATTCTAATCCATTCTATGGAGGCTTTATGGTGACTGCTTTGTTCTTTTTAGCACGGCTACCTCTCGCCTCGTTACATGTCACCATTATTATGGTCTAGTAATATTCTTCAATTGTGAAGTATTAGGTTTATGTTTGTGGATGACGAGTTTGATCTCATGTTATTCTGGCGTACCTATTGTATGAGTTAGTTAAAATCTCACTTCTTAGTTTAAAATATGGGTGCGATTATTTACTCTAAAAATTTCATTGTGCACTCTTCAGTATATGTATATATTTTTGAGTATAGAAAGTTTGGAGTGTGGAAGGTCTTGGGAGAGACGAGTATAGCATGACATAGCTTAAAAACGAAGAAGATGTCAAATGAGTGGCAAAAAAGCACTTTGGTGCCTATGTACAAGAGTAAGAGTGACATACAAAATTGCATGAACTATAAGGGTACTAAGTTAATAAGTCGTTCCATGAAGCTTTGGGAGAGAGTAATTGAGTATAGACTGAGGCAAGAGATACGGGTCTCAAACAATCAATCCAGGTTCATGCTAGAGCACTCGACTATGGAGGCAATCTATCTCTTATGGAGGTCGATAGATGATAGAGAGATATGCAAAAGGATTTGCACATGGTCTTTATAAATTTGGAAGAAAAAAACGTATGATAGGGTCCCAAGAGAAATTCTATAGAAGATTCTAGAGAAGAAAGAAATACGAGAGCATATATCCAAGCAATAAAGGATATGTATGATGGAGTAAGGAATGCTGTAAGAACTCATGAAGGACAAATTGAAAGCTTTCTCATAACCATAGGGTTAGACCAAGACTCAGCTTTAACTCTTTAGCATTTCGCATTGGTAATGGATAAGTTAAAGAGACATATTCAAGATGATTGCCTAAGTAGGGTCAAAGACAAAGTCTACGGAGTGTAAGTTTAGTGGCAAGTTGGGGGTCCAAATGAGATAGGGGTGAGGATTGGAGATCCTGAAGTACCAAAGAGCAAACGTGTTTGTTATCTTGGATCTATCTTGTAAAAGAGCGGAGAAATGAATGAAGTTCTCATTGTAGAATAGAAGTTGGATAGATGAAGTGGAAGAATGCATTGAGTGTATTATGCGACTGTCGTATGCCACTAAAGCTTAAGAACTTTTTTATAAGCCATCAATGCTTTACGGCACATAATGTTGAGCCGTCAAGCATCAACACGTGCGAAAAATGAGTGCAGCGAGATGAGAATGCCTTGTTGGATGTGTGGGTACAAGAGAAATTACATGATTAAGAATGAGGATATCCAAGGTAAAGTAGGAATGGCCGCAATTGAAGATAAGATGAGAGAAAATTGGTTAAGGTGGTTTGGACATGTCAAACGAAGACCTACAGATACTCCGGTAAATGCAATTATGAGACAGAGGCTTATGGTAAAAAGGGTAGAGGAAGACCTAAGAAGATGTGGAAAGAGACTTTAAGAAAAGACATGGAGTACATGGAGCTAATGGAAGACTTGGCACAAAACCGAGTGCAGTGATGTTCTAGGATTCATACAGCCGACCCCACTTAATGGAATAAGGCTCTGTTGTTGTATAGAAGTTTGAAGTATAAAATGAGATTTTTAAAATGCTAATAAAAGCATCCTAAAATGTTGTTTTAAAAACTCCCTATAAAGTTTAACTCTCATCTTATAGGAGCGCTGGAATGCTAACTAGGATGTTAACTTCTCGGCTATACTCTCTTTAGAAAATAATCTCATGATCTGTATCATATATATTTTAGCTTCTCATTCGCAGATCATAGCAAATATTTATTCAAATCGGAAATTGTATTAAATATTGCAAATTTAAAAGATAGATTTTGTCCCCCATATACAGTTAGGTTAGTATTAACAAACTGAATGATTAAAACTTTGAGCGATGTGTATAAGGTGGTCAATTCAAAAGTTCATCGACATGTGAGCTCTTGCTAACATAAAATCGTATCCTATATAGGGTTTACCAGAATCAGTACCCAAATTTGGTAACTGGTAGGCATAAATGATGACAAATAACTAGCATCGATTCACTGCGAATATTCATGCCATTTGTGTAGAGAATCCACGTCATAAGGTACATATCACCAAAATATATTAGTAAGCGTCCACCGGTTCTATATTTTTAGATATTAGCAAAAAGTTTAAAATCTCCATGCAAAAAATTTATCTTTACATGTCTTTAAAAATCTATCAAGATGGTAAAATAAATAAATAAATAAATAAAGATAGTCTAAATCTCCTGTTACCATGCATAGATCACTATAAATTCCGAAACACAACCTTAATGTTCAACCATCAAAGCTTCGATCATCCACAACGAAAGAAAGATGAAGAAGTCTTCAACTCTCATGGCTAATAACAACATTCCCTACAATTTCATGCCAACCAAAGCCAAAGAAGAGAAGGCAAGGGCCAACATGAAGGTGAAGAACACTTCTTACTACAATTTTATGCCAACGAAAGTTGAAGAAGATGCGGCGACGGCCAACAATCGCGAGCATCTAGTAACGCACACTTGTGTGGAAATCAGAGAGCTTTCGGAAACAAAGGACTTCCTTGGTTCTTAGATGTTTAAGACTAGAGTGTTGCTCTTTAAGTTTGTTTAGGATGTGAGGGTGTTCTTTTATTTCGTTTCGTTTTTGCATGTTTACCTAGTGGAGTTAGATTTTGTTTTTAGGACGAGGTTAGAACTTAGAACCTCTTTTGTCATTGTGTTTTAGGATGTGAAACCAGTTGGTTCTGTAGTTTTAGAATTCTTGGCAAAGTAGCTAGGTCGATGGGCAAGCCCCCTCCTGCCGCAATGGTGTGGGGTGTCAGAGGCCTTTACACCGTGGCCAACTCAAAGGAGTTGAAGTTCGACGTAGAGCTTTTTGGTTGTTTAAGTCAGCTTTATTTGTGTCGTCACTCAATTATTACGGTTAATCTCTGTTTACTACCCTAAAGTTTTGTGATTTTCAACATTTGGTACATGAAGTTTTTTTCATCTCAGAGTCATACCTCAAGTCTTAAATTTGGAACAGTTTCATATCTCCGTTAGTCAAACTGCTAAGTCTTCTGTTAACTGATGATGTGACGCTCATGTGGACAATGACTGGACGTCATGTGTCATCCACATGGAAATTAAAAATAAATTATTTATAAATAAAATAAAATAATTAATTAATTAAAAAAAAACAAAAAAAAAAACCTTCTTCCCCAAGTCCCACCCGTGCCCACCCTCCCACCCTCCCATCACCCACCCTTTCTCCCACCCCCCAACACTCTCTCTTAGTTAAAAGGACTCCACGAAGAAGAACGCCGGCGCTCCCCGAGCTCCGATCAACCCCAAAACCTAACAAAACCTAGACATATTATATACCAAATTGAAGCTACGGAGGAGAGGAGTATAAATATACCAATATTTGGCCCTGCCGTAGCCAGAAAGTGGCCGGAAAACGGCTCAAAAGCTGTCGGACCCTCGCCGGAAAACTGAGTTTCTTGCTTTCTCTGTTCCTGTGCAAATCCGACGTTTAAATCGCAAACTCTAGGTTAAAATTAAACCACCATGACGAAAATGAAAGAATCTTAAGCATCCCGAGGCTTACCCAGGTCGGAACACCGTGAAATCTCACCGGGAAGTATGGCGATGGTGGCTGCCATTGCTGCAGCTGTGCCGCGAGCACAGAGGAGAGAGAGCGGGACGAGGGGAACGGGGAGGTGCATGGTAGACAGTGATGGTTGTTGGTGGCGGTGAAGCTCGCCGGAGGGGCGAGGCGAGGTGGTGCCTCGGGTCGTTGTTGTTGTTGCAGAGGGAGGAGGGATTTGGGGAAAACGAGTTTTTGTGTTTTTTTTAATTAATTAATTAATTAAATTTATTTTATAAATAATTTATTTTTAATTTCCACTTGGATGGTACATGGTGCCTAATCATTGTCCACATGGGCATCATATCATCAATTAACTGCAGACTTAACAATTTGATTAACAGAGGTATGAAACTGTCCCAAATTTAAGATTTGAGGTTTGACTCTGAGATGAAAAAAACTTCATATACCAAATGTTGAAAACTACGAAACTTTAGGATAGTAAACAGAGATTAACCCTAATTATTATTTACAGAGTCAATATTGAGTGGAGATCCGAGAAACATGAATATTTATGAATTGACTCGAAGAGGACAAACATGTTCATCAATTCAAAAAACATGCACGTTGGAACGAGGAAAATTTCGAAAATAATCATGAACAAATTATAAAACCATACCTAATTGATTTCTAAAATGATACCTATAAACAAGAGCATCTTCAAAAAAGACGTCAAATTCAAAACATCAAATTTAAATTTGATGGCTGACTTGACAATTTGACATATTGTCAATGTTTTCCTTCCACCCGATATGACAAAATTTATTGCTTCATTTATGTTTTTTTTTAAAAACAAAAATAATAAAAGTTGGGTTGTTATTGGTTTAAAAATAATAAAATAATACTTAAATATGCTAACATTTAAGGTAAGGCAAGTAGAATGTCTTTGAAAATAGCAAAAATCAAATTTGAAAGCAGCTTCAAATTTGACATCTCTTTGTCTATATCAGCTTAGCCTTCTTTTGTCATCTTTGACATCTCGATTGGAATGAATGGTACATCATTTGTTACCGTTATTTGTCTATATGACATTTTTGACATCTCAATATGTGTGCTTTAATGTTCTCACTAATTAGTTTATACATATATTTTTGTATTCTATTCTTTGAGCGGAGGCCGATGGCTTCAATGGTGAGTGCTAAGATAAGATCTTTTCGTCTACATAATTACTAGAAGCAGAACCCAAATTTGTTAATTGGTAGGCATAAATAGGAGATACAGGCTCATCTGGGAAGTGCTTTTAAATGACTGAAAACGCTTTCAGAGAAAATATTTTAGGAGCCAATCCTTAATAAAAATGCAAGTTAATGCTTTTGAAACCCAAAAACATTTTCTCTAAAAATGGTTAGTCATTTCGAAGCACTTCCCAAACTAGTTAACATTCTCTTACAACTAACTAATATATTGTTTCAGTGATTCATTCGCTTATAAAGGATTTTTGGAGTGCCGACTGCCTCGTATCTAAACTTCATCAGCGGTATTTCTTTCAGAAAAAACAAACCTAACGCAATATAAGGCCTAGATGAAGACTTGACATAATGAATACATCTATTGGAATACATCTATTGGCATTATAAGCTTCCTTAAAACTAGAGAAAAGTCATATGGCGGCACGATGGAACCATCAAACTACAACTTAGATGCAGTCAGATCCAAGTTGGCAGCCCGCCGCTAGTCGTTGACATCCACGGAGACAACCTCTTTGTTCACAATCTGCAAGAATGGATGCATACAAATACATAGCATAGCATAATCAAGACTTCAGGTTTGCAGAAACTAAGCAAATGAATTTCACTGGACATACATAATTAGATTTAGGCAGGGAAAGCTCTGAGCTTTTAGTACAAATCACACAACTATGAATTTTTTTTCTGCAACAAAGCGACAAAACCGCCGAACAAGACTTTCTCCCGAGCTAATTCCCCAGAGCAATATAAGAGTGTTGTAAGTGGCAGCACCCTCGGAAAAATGTTCTTTCAAATGGTCTTTAATATCTTTTACGTTTTATCGTCTTCTATACTTCTACTACTTTCTTTTGGGATATGGATGAATTTAGAGAATGTTTCATCTGCATATGCATATTTGTCTCTAGGGTTTTCGGAGTAATTATAATCTCCTACTAGTTTGACACTCGTAGTTTCTACCATATTCTTGCAACCTCTTACAGTTCCTTGGGGCTTGTTTGGTATCCTACTTGAGTTCAACTTGTTTAATTGAAAAACATTTTTTGAGTTTTAGGCGTTGAATTCTTGTTTGGTAGGACTCTTTTTAAAAATTGAATTCAAAATTAACTGAAAAACATGGGCTATTTCTTAAAAACACTAAAAGTGAGTTTTTAGAGTTTTTTCTGCTTTCTCATCAACATCTTTTTTTTGCTCTCTCTCCTAACCCTTTCTTTTTCCTCTCCTAACCCTCTCTTTCTTCTCTCCTAACCGTCTCTTTCCTCTCTCCCCATGTCACACCCTGTCTTCTCTCTCTCTCCTCAGCCTTTTTCTCATCACCCTCTCTTTCTTCTCACCCCTCACTTTCTCACCGTAATTTTTTGCTCTCCCTCACCTCCTAGCCCTCTCCCTGTCTTTCTCTCCTCTAATTTCTGCTCAAGGTAGTTTGAATTCAAACTAAAAAATTTATTTTTAAAACCTCAACCAAACAGATTTTTGAAATTTTGAGATTTAAAAGAAAACTGTTTTTAGTGATGTTATTTGAAAATTATTTTCAGGAACAATCAAAGTTTTTGGGTAGGATACCAAACGGGCCCTTATATTTTCTTCAAGTTCTTTATTCTAAAAAACATAGTATTTCCTCATTTTCTATATAGAACTGGTTGTATAATTTATTCCTATTCTTAGACTCCTCAACTTCCTCTCCCTTCTAAACTACAGGACCCCTCCTCATCCATATGACGGGCTCAGTCACTCTCTGCGCTGTCAACTCTAGTAAGACCGATCTTTATTCTAGGATAGAGAACCAATGTGTACTTTCTTAACCTTCCTTAAATGCAAACTTAACGTTTTGTTACTTTGCAATCTTCATGAACTCTCTACACTGTTCATTGTGTTACTCTGTCTATAGCTCTACCTTGCACACACTTTCAACTTGTGTCCGTACAATTTATACTTTGAATTAAATGAGTGGAGACACAAAAACTTGAACCTCTAACAACTCTATCAATTCCCAAATAGAGGACAAACATGTTCACCAATTTGAAAACCGTGCAAGTTGACATGAGTAAGTTTCCAAATATACTTTTTCTCTGTTGAGGGGAGATATATATACACTCCAAACAGAACTTACTTTTAGCTGCACAAGATACTTAATCATGAATAATATTTAGAGTCATTACGTAATTGATCTCGAAATCATACCTCTGATATGTGTGCTTTAGTGCTCTCACTAATTGGTGCATCTAAAGCTCTCTCCGCAAGTTCATAAAACAAAGTATTGCCTTCAGGTCCACTTACTTTGTCTTTCTGCAAATATCTAAAACGAAGAACAATACTTGAGATAGATACCTACAGATACAAACAACAACAACAAAGCCTTATCCCACTGCGAATAAACAATCCTTAACAAGCCAAACCTTTGCTGGACAAGTGTGTCCAGTGCTTGCTTTATGTTTCCTAGGACTGGATGGTTTTCATTGCTTTCGTCCAATCCCATTCGTCTCAAATTACGCCAAAGATCCTCTGCAGTTCCACCAGGACAGCAAAAGTTGGTTGTCTCACAATACGACACAAGGTAACAGAAAATAAATAATTGCCCACATTGGTTTTTAGCATTTTAAAGACAATATGTGGTGATGTCTGATCCATGCACTTTGCTACACAATCTCATTATACCAGATGTGGAAGAGCCCATTAAGCAAGCAGATCACCGAATATGTATAAAAGTACATTCATCAAAGAATTTGGCTTATAGTTTACCACAAAAAAAAAAAAAAAGAATTTGGCTTATATATAAGCAATTTCCTAACTAAATTGTTCTGCCAGCTATCCTGGCATCTTTCCTTTCGCAAATGATTAGTTTGTAAACATAAAACTATAAAATAAAACCAAAAGGCAGCCATACCTTCAGTCATTTTTCCGCCGGAAATATGTACAAGACTCAGTACGACAAAAGTGAAACCATTGAGAGGAACCGTACTATCATTGTCGTTCAAGACATACTTCTTATACACATCAGAAGGAAGCTTACTCGTGATGATATAGGACTTTGCCTCCGCAGCACCTGAATAATGTGTTCATAAACTACTGTCAAAACCCGAATCCTCGAAATTACCAAGGAATGATGGGCACAGCGTAAAATTACAATTGAACTTGCATCAAAAGGGAACATATAACCTACAATTGAGAAACCCACATTTCCTGCAACTTAGGAAACCTCAATTTCCATTATATATGGTTTGGCCAACACTGGCTCATATGGGTATCATATGGATCCTACCATACTCGGACCAGAACAAATCACAACAGAATTACAATTCAAATAAAATTTTGAACCTTGAGCTTAATTAGCAACATAACCATCGAAATTTCGAAAGTAAAGAATCTTACTCTGTTGCGAAATGCGTCCCTGATTAGCGGAAGAAGGACGAGACCTCTGAAGCTCCCGCATTTCGTACCCAAAAATGGAGGACAACTTCTGTATGGCCTCGTTGATGATGAAAGTAGGAAGATTGCGCTGGCGGTAGTTCTTGGTGAGCAGCTGGGTGAGCTCTTCCCTCTTTATCGGACACCCCGAGCTCTGGTGCGTCTTGAACAGCACGTATCGGATTACTTCCGCTACAAGCTTGTCCTTTTCCTGAGAAAAATAAATACCGAAAACGAAAAATCGGAGATTTTTTCTTCTTCTGAAATTTGGGGAATCCAAGACGAAGACTGGAATTGAAAGTGTGCGAGTGCGTTCTTACCTCTTTGGAGATGTCGAATTGAGAGAGATCTACAACTGGTTGCGACATGATGGAGGGAATTTGGGGATTTTGCCTTCAATCTGAAACCCTAATCCCCTTTTTCTTGAGCGATTTTGTGGCGGGAAATCTGTTTTCTCACCGATGAGCCACTAAGGTTTGGAATGTGAAATGTTCCTTTTAGCGGGTTCTGTTGGGCCTGGGTTGGAGGGCCGGGTTTTTATTTCAGCTTCAATGATTTCATTCACTGTTATAAAAATCTCTGCCTAACGCCTCCTAGGGGTTAGGCGGTTGACCACAGCTCCGATTAATATTTAGGCGTTTGAAAATTAAGAAATGGCGCCTAGACCTGCTGAGGCGCCCGCCTAGAATGCCTAGGCACCCTCCTAGCCCACCTAGACCCGTCTAGGCATCCGCTTAGGTTTCGACTCACATAAACAGAAAATAGATAAATTTCATTTTGCATATTATTTTTTTAGTAAATTGTAAGAGACTTGTTAAATACTTAAATGAACACACATTATATGTTTGTTCCCCATATTTTGATTATGTTCCAATACTTCATAATATACATATCATTCTATTTTATAGTTTATATATATTTTAAGTATAAACAGACACTTATTTACACGAAATGTAATAAATTTACTTAAATCTGCCTAGTCCGCCTAGGCGTTAGATCCCAACCCGCCGCCCGACTAGCATCTAACGTCTTTTAGAACCTTGATTTCATTTCATCTCTCATAAATATTCTATTTTCATATGCTATATTCAATTTCAAGTTACAAACTTTTATTTTATGGATTTATATTCAAATATTTTTTTTATAAACGATATTATTTACACTAAGAGGGTGGGGGAGTGGGCTAAACCTCACAATGGACTAGCAATACCGTGGTTCAAATTCGCCTTTGACGAGAATCGAACCGAAAACCTCTCACTTACAAATGAAGAGAAATACCTTAAGATATGCAGATTGTTAACCTTTTAATATTATATTCATGTATTTTTCTTAGGTGATTCTGTACATATAATGTCTCAATTATGAATGGGGGTAATGAAATAATTCAAGAAGACTTGTTGGAGGAGGAAGACATTGAGGGGGAAATAGGGGATGAAGAAATTGAGGAAGACGAACAAGAAAGCGAAATGGAGGACGCGAAATGGAGGACGCAAAATTAGAGCAAGAATTGAATTTGTGGCTAGCATTTCAATGATTTCAATAAAGATTTTACTCTTACCAAAAGAAATTATTGACCAATGACTCTATTAGACTCCATAAAAGTGCTTTCAGTTCTTTTAAAAGCGTTTTCAAGCAAGCCTTATAATATAACAAAGGTATAGATAAGTCATTTCTTGGTAGACACCCTTGCTTAAAGATCTCTCTTGGTGAAAACCGTAATGAAAAGGAGTTGACATAACATGTAAGCATATATACAAATGGAGCCCACTTGCAGTGCACCACTCACCACTCTCACCCTTTCCAACATCAAACACCCATCAGTGGTCGCCCCGTTCAATAACGCACCCAACCACGTTGCTCCATGTGATCCACGTTCGAATCTAATTCCATCACCGGCCCTTATCTCGCCCTCTGAGGAAAATCCACAACCATTTCAGACCATTGATCCTAGTACCTGTCCACTAACCATATCCAACGGTCTCTCGGTCGAACTATTTGAATCGTCATGTGATGAAAGAGATAGACGGAGGGTTGTGATGAGATATATATAAGTAGAGCATATTATTTAGTTGCAGAATTTTTCGAAGTTGCCAAAACCAGAGTTTCAGAGAGAAAGGCTATGGAGATAGAGAGAGAGAAGCATGCTTACCAGGCGAAACTTGCCGAGCAAGCTGAAAGATACGACGGTATGTTGTTCTTGCATGGACCCATCTTACTTTTGTGATTTGTGGTGGCGTGAAGTGTTTGTTATATTCTCATGGCTTTTGGAATACTAGACCAAGTTATGAGTTTTACACAAGGAGCATCTAAGTTTGCATCATAACTAGACCAAGTTAATTACTGCGTGTTTGATCCTGTAACAATGAATATCTCAAGTTTCCGGCTTGATCCTTGATAGCTTAGCCTGGTTTGGTTTTTCGATCCGGAAAAGAGAGGAAATGGAAGAGTGATTACATATATAATAGGTGTTCGTAAGCAGAAATAAAATTTCCAGTTGTTTACAAGCAAAACTGGTTATGTTAAACATTCTTTGATTGCGATACATGTCATACCCCGTCCTCGATCACCTGTTCATTCTGAGACTCAATTCGGTACCATGTATTTGGTTTGTGTGTGGCATGTGTAATATCATCTGAAATTTAATGGAAATAGGGTATTTTTCTTATCATTTTTGCAACAAATTTTCCGCAACGTTGCTGATTTGAGTTTTGGTCATCTGTGGTGGCAGTGGTGCAAACAATTTTCTGTTTTTGGGTCAGTCCTACACTTGCATAATACAAATTAATTATATTTCATTTTTCTTGTTTCAGAGATGATTGAAGAAATGAAGAAAGTTGCCAAGTTGGATGTGGAGTTGAGCGTGGAGGAGCGAAATTTGTTGTCAGTTGGGTATAAGAGTGTGATCGGGGCAAGAAGGGCGTCATGGCGGATACTGTCTTCCATTGAACAAAAGGAAGAGGCCAAGGGTGGTGAACAAAATGTGAAGAGGATAAAGGAGTACAGGCAGAGGGTTGAAGACGAGCTTGCGAAAATTTGCCATGACATACTAACAGTTGTTGATTATCACCTTCTCCCCTCTTCATCCACAGGGGAATCTACTGTTTTTTACCAGAAGATGTGAGAGCAACTATTTCGTTATGAATTTCTTACCTTTGGTTACTTTTCGCGTGCATTATGTTCGGAGGATCTTCGCTTCAATGCCTATTCCTTTTGACAGACTATCACAATGCAAAGTAATGTTGCGGTTTTCTTTGGCAACAATACGGCATGTGTGGGTGTGAGACAGAGAGAGAGAGAGAGAGAGAGAGAGAGAGAGAGAGATTTGATTTGTTACCCTTGTTGTTTTGTGTGACAGGAAAGGAGATTACTATCGATATCTAGCTGAATTCAAATCTGGTGATGATCGCAAAGAAGCTGCTGATCACTCGCTTAAAGCCTATTTGGTATGCTTTGATTCCGCTTCCTTGCTGGATGTCTTCTTCCCTATCATGTTTACAATTTCTTTTCATTGTCATGTTATATACACGTACCAACAACTAGATCATAACGCAATTTACATTTGTGCTGCAGACTGCCGTTGATACTGCTGCCTCTGAGTTGCCCCCAACACATCCAATCAGGCTCGGCCTGGCTCTAAACTTCTCTGTTTTTTACTATGAAATTCTCAACTCCCCGGAGAGGTTTCCCTAAGCCCCACTTGCCTGCCTCCTTCCAATTATTTTTACACAGCGTTTACTTTTACAACATTGAGTCACCACTTTTATGTTCCATTTGCAACATTGCACCGTGCAGGGCCTGTCATCTAGCTAAGAAGGCATTTGATGAGGCTTTTGCAGAACTTGACAGCGTCGACCAAGAATCTAGCAAGGACAGCACCCTCATTATGCAGCTTCTCAAAGATAATCTCACATTGTGGACCTCAGATCTGCCAGGGGGAGGTAATTTTACGAGTCGGTTTCTTTCTGCATTGTTTGAATCTTGTGTCAACTTTCTATATTATCTTCAAGCCATGTCTTAGTATGATTTCTACAAGTCCTGAGAATCCGTCTTAATTGGAGTGGTCGTGTTACGGGGTAAAATCTTCTTAAATTCATTATGTTCTTTTCTCACTCTTGTGTTAGCGTATTCTTTCGTTTTCAGACTTTAGTTCGTCTAAATTCTTTTCCTTGTGAAATTTAAATTCTTAGACCATTCTGTGTTGCTTTTACATAAACAAAAAGAAAGCGAATACGTTTGCTTTCTTCAAGAAATACTTTCCATCTGATTATGTTCTTCCACTTACCAATCTTTTGTTGTTGTTGCTTGTGTAATTAATGGAAATTAATCAAGAGTTTATGCACTTAATTCGTGATTACTGTTTTTTTATTGAATTCTCAGGTGAGAAACTTATAGTTGAAGAACCACTTCCAGAGGTAAGCCAGATAATATTATGACATAGAAAACTGCAGTTTCATCTTGGCAAAATGTCATTTCCACCTTGTGCTGTTTATTTTCGGACGTAGATTTTCTGCTTTTGTTTGTTAAATTGCCTTGTTTCCTTTAATCCCTAGTTAGTAATGAATCTGCAGAGTTAGATGGGGATCAGAGAGACTAATTATTTGGGACTGGCTTTCGACAACGGAGCAACATAAGGCATGTGACTCAACGGATTACTAAGTTTGTAGCAGAGGGAAAGTGAGTAGTATTGGCTTGTATCTGTGTATGTATTGTCTATCAACATAATCACACTCTGCATTTGTGATCCTGTTGGAATTTGTATGCCAAACTGTTGAACTCATATATGTTTATGTTTGCTCTCCTACCACAATTTGCTTTCGTCTATGAACGAGACACGCCTATTGCTTATCGACCATTAGATGCGTTTTTTTTGTTTGACTGCATTGAAAGGAATCGAACCCTTGACCACTGTGACTTGTTTGTCAACTGTAAAATTCAGAGAGTGTTTGATACGAATCTGACATTGAATAAATTAGTTTACAGGGTAGGCGCGCAGATTATGTGCCTCTTATGCTATGAAAATTACATTAAACAGGGTCCTTCAAATGAATCTCGTTTTTGTTGTACACAAGTCCAAACTAGCTAGTACGATGTTTGTTCTCGGTACAACACAAGCTTGTTCTTGGAGCCTTGAACGAATCAGGTGTTGGCAATGTCAACAACGTGCGCGTGGGCAACTCCCGGCAGTTGATTCTTATGGGGATCAACTTTCAGAGCCTCAACCATTGACGCGGCGACATCTCTCTACAGATGATTAATTAGTGACTGACTGGTTTAGCAGATGGAGTTGTCGGAGGGGAACGGGGCAGCGAATCGACTAAGAAGGACTTGATGTGCTTGTGGTACTCCTTGGGCTTCTCTGCGTTTAGTGCATGCCCTGCATCCTTGATTACTACAAGCTGAGCGTTTTCTCCGACGTGCCTGTGTTTTTCCAAAGAATTCAAAACCCAGAAGAGTGAGCGATCGAGTGACTAAACAAATGCATTTGGTCAAAGACTTTAACTAACACACCCCGACCCGATTAACCTTCCAGCTAAGGGTGGAAGTGTGCTAGCCATTACTAAATTGACGATAAAACCTTACCGTAGGAGTGATGAAATACCATCAACTTAATGACAACACCATAAGTAAGGAAATTGTAATGTGAAATATTTTGAGCTAAGCATCAGAAAAACTGACCTTTTTAATCTGTGAGCAAACTCAACTGGAAACACTTGATCATGTTCTCCCCAAATTATGAAGGTTGGCTGTGAGAGAAGTGAACAAAATTCGAAATTTATTGTTACTAACGTTGTTCTGTTGTAAATAGTGGGTATGTATGCCCACATGCATACAGTAAACTTTTCATATGCTTAATAGTGTAATTTGTTTGTTTCCAAGGTAGTTGCTCTATAAATAGAGCATTACGAGTGTTCAACAAACAAGAAGAACAACAATATAATAACAACAATAAGAGAAAGAAAGAAAAGTTCGAATCTTTTAAGTATCCTCCTATTTCTCTCTTATCTGCAATCATTTTGTGTTAGTATAATATTTTGCAACAACCTCACTCCTGTCTCTAGCAAATGTTATTTCTCTAACTTTTGCCTATTTATAACATGTTCTTAATTTTATGAATTTTGCTTGAGATAGTCCCACTTGCATACTCTGAAGATTTTCAACAGTTGACCCAATATGCATCAACAGTTGAAAATTACATAGTGAGTGCCGCAACTGACTTAAAGCATTTTTTTGGGAAAAGACATAGAAGAAGATTGAACCTGAGGAATCTTGGGGAGTTCTGAAAGTTTACGGTTTTGGGGGACGGCCCGGATCAACTCTTTCTTCTCTTGCACAAATTCGGTGAACATTGCCTGTTCATTTCACATGTTTTAATCGTTAAATATTTATTTAGAAATTTAAAATTTAATCGTTAAAAAATTAAATTATTTTATACTCCGCACCGTAAAAATTTTACGTTACTTAATAATTGCAACAATCACTTATTATTTCTTTTAAGACTATTGTACCAAACAATGTTGACTGACAAATCTTATGATTGATTGTTTGATTTGTCAATTGTCACGCACACGATCAAGAAGGATTCTTTCTCCTTCTATTTGAATGGTTACGATTTAGCTACGTCAATATTTTCTATTGATTTTTTTCTAAATACAATAAGATAAAAAATAATATGTGAGAGGAGAGAAGAAAAGGGGATGAGAATATGAAAGGAGAGAATCCTACTCCCACAATCAATTATTCAATAAAACAAGGGATTTTACACGACTAATCCTTCAGGGGACAAGAATTTAAGATATGATTTAAAAAGAGTAAATTTACACGTGTCAACTAACTGTTGGTTTGATGATATGTTCTTTCCTATCTCGTTTCGTAAATTAATAAAAAGCAACAAAAAAGAGAAGTCAAATTTGGGTGTTTGTATGCGTATACGTATTATTTACACTTGTCAAACGACAAGAAGATACTGCTAAAAAATGGACATATTCGACAAAAAAAGGACAATAAAGATACTGCCAAATGAAACAACTAAAATGAAATGCATGAAAGATTAAAAAGTGTGTATTTACGTTTTTTGGTGTAGCTGAAACTTTCATGTGCAATTAAAATTATATTATATTATTAATTTATAATTATTTTATTAGAATAATTTTAGATAGATCATATTTTATATACTATATGATGTGATTGTTGATAATTGAATATCGTCTTTAATTATTTTAAAGGGTAAAGATAAATCACCCTTTTTGTTATGAATATACTTTACAAGTTAGCAAAGATAAATCACCTTTTTTTTATGAATATACTTTACTAAAAATATGACTTTAGCCACTAAACTTTATTTTCTCCATATAAAACCCGACATAAATTTTTTACTCTAATAAAACTCATTGACTAGATTCCACATCAGCAAATTCATTAATTATATTAGACTTTACACAATTAAAAAAATTTGATGCCTAAAATACACCTATTTGAATGTTTGATGTACACAATTAATTTTATACGGATTGTAAGGAAGATTTAATGATTTCACAAAAATAAAAATATAATAAAACATGCCTAATATATGTAATAATACATGCTTAGTTTAGTTAATCAAATTATATTTTACAAATAAATGTAGGTAAATTATTTCACACACACATATATAACAAAAAAAACATGCTTGATATCGTAAAAATTCATGCGAAATAATTTACCAACAAAAAAAATTTATTTGATTCAGTGCACCTACTATTCAAATTTTAAAATGTCAGATGCTTAAGAAAAGTAAAATAATTTACCCAATAAATGTAAAGTAAATGCAAAATAATTTACCTACACAATAAAGCAAACCCAATAGATGCAAAATAATGTACCTACATAAAAATAATATTTTTTTATTCAATACTAGTTTACCTATTATTTGTACATATAATAATATAATGTGACCAATATATGATACATACAAAATAAAATACCTACATAATGAAGAATATTATTTGATTCAAAATTAATTTACTTACAAAATAAAGCAATTTTATTTGATTCAAATTAATTTACCTATTATTTGTACATATATCTTACAATAATAAAATGTGCCAAATATATGTAATAATACATGAAAAATATATTACCTACTAAATAAAAGAATGTTATTTGATTCAACATTAATTTACCTACAAAATATATGTTAGTTGCTCATCATAAATAAATATATATATATGTGTGTGTGTGTGTGTGTGTGTGTGTGTGTGTTAGGGGTAATAATATGTGTAATAACATTTGAACGTGTATATATATATATATGTGTGTGTGTGTGTGTGTGTGTTAGGGGTAATAATATGTGTAATAACTATTTGTTCATTGTAATTAAGGTGAGTAATTACATTTATTGAGTTATTTTGAATATTGTGGTACAAGTTGTAAATATCTTGTAATAATAGGGCAATTATTTTTCTACTTGGCAGTCATTTTCAAATTTGGGTTTTATTTGGAAGTTTATAACTAGGTGGGTTTTAGTCTAGAAAATAAAAATTGTAAGGGTCTATATCTAAAGAAATCTATACTTTACAAATGAGTAAAGATAAATCATGCGATAAGTGTTCCAATTATGTATAATGTAGTTAAAAATTCTCATTTAGCCCTACATTTATAAGAAAATTATGAGCCACACAGAGGACTAACCTCAATCTAAGAAGAATGATTTTCCATGTTAAGGGAATTGGAATGCAATAAAAAATTAAACAAACTTGTTTTGTAATATTTGAAAAAAAAAAAAAGCAGTTGGTGGTTTCCCTTAATAATTATCGTGTGAGTCATCAACGATAGAAATCGAACTTAGAATATGCTATGTGTAATACGAACCTGTAATTCGTTCCTAACCTAGGTAATCTCTCAGTCGGATTCAATTAGTCTAATAATTTAAGGACTATTGCAAAACAATTAAACAGGGATTAAAATATTAGCAAGCTTTTTACCTGAATGAAATCCATGAGCAAGCAAGAGGGCAACAACCAAACTGGAGGTGGCCTGAAAAACGTGTACATAACTAACTCCCTCAGCTTCTGCGGCGTCTGCGGCGTCAAAATCCCCGCCGCCTCATCCAAATCCGAGATCCGAAACGCACCTTCCTGGAGGTCTTTCTCCTCCAGGCACACGGCGGCGCAGCATATCACAACCCTCTCCACCGCCTCCTTGTACCTGGCAGCCAAGCTGTACGCAACAAACCCGCCGTAGCTCAGTCCCACCAGGCTCAGCCTCCGCACCGAGTGCGCCTCCATCGCCTGCATCACGCACTCCGCCTGGAACGACTCGGACCGGTCAGGCCGGGTCGTGTAGGAATCGCCGAAGAAGACGAGATCCGGCACGTAGACATTGTAGTGAGGGGTGACATAGCGGAGCAGGTCTACGAACTGCCACATTGCGTTGAGGCCGAGGCCGTGGATGAGGAGGAGGTTGGGCTTGGAGGGGTTTGGGGACTGCGGGACCCAGCAGTGCATGGTGGTGGCGCCGTCTTTGAGGTCGGTGATTGCGGACCGGAGGCCGGCTCGGGCGAAGGTAGACCGGTGGCATGAGTTTTTGGACTGGGTGAGGCTGAAGCATGACATTTTGGGTTGTTTTTGGGACTCTGTGCGGAACTAAACTGAGGACCGGGTGAGATTGCGTGATACAATTTGGGTCGGTTTGAGGTGTGGGTGATGGTGATGGCTGGGACGGGTTGGGTTGGCTGCACAATTTTCAAGTGGATGTAATGTTGCATGGAAAGAAATAGGTGCGGAAACATGGAGAACTTATGCATGTAAAGGTTGAAAAGTAGTTGAGGAGGAGGAATAGGATTTTTTTGGGGAGTAGACTAGTCCTAGTAATACCGTCGACATGGATGTGGTAGTTGAGCCCACAAAAGGAGAAATTAGTTGCAACCTTGACGTTTGTACATTGTTACCAGATATTACAGCGTGGAACTAAAATTAAAAGTGTGAGGTGTTTTGTATGCATGTGATTAGTCAGTCATGTAATCTGGTCATCCACACCTATGAGTTTCTCTAATAAATGAATCAAACTATTGATCAATTGATTTTTGTCAAAATGTGTTCAAGTTTAAGAAGAGAAGCAATGCCCATAATTCATATGCAAAGATGGCACTTCCTAATAGAACAAAGTGGTTGAGATGGAGGGATATGATCTGGATGACATGGTTCATGAGGATATCGTCCTAATAATAATAATATATCTCTTGAATCCAAGCACCGATCGGTCATCACAATATCTGCAAAGCAAATGATAAAAGACACACACTTAGCTTCTCACACACTCTAATTTAATTATATTTGTTGTTTTTATTTGATTTATTTAAATCGATGACTAGAAATAAAGAGAGTGTTTCAAGTTAAAAGAAAAAGAAGAACAAAAAAAAAGGTGCGTGAAAAATCACCTCCGTATCTCCAAATATATGACCTTTCGCAATGTTGTTTTGATTGACCCAACCAAGTGAATAATGTTGTTTATATTGACCCAATTCAAATTATAACCAACCTGAATTTGGTTGGGATAAAAATTGTAGTAGTATATTAAGAATAAAAGCTTCCAATAGCTGGTGTGCATATTATCTATGGAATCGCGGAGGATGCTCCTGTAGACAGCAGATGATGGAAGTATTTCTAGGTTATAGTTATGTTCGAACTGGAGGATCTAGACAAGTTTGTAGTTTGTAGATGCAAACCGTACAAATTTCATGGCAAAAACAATGACATATTTACTTATTTAAAATCTTAAAAATAATGAATCAGCGTGAGAATGAATGAGTATTAGATATGAGAATTATTTATGTTCCACGTTTTTAGGTTGTTTGATGGAGGATGCAAATGAGTGGGCTTCCCAATTACAAGATGTGAGAATCACCTATGTTTCACATCCTTGGAAATGAGGTTACCCATCGTTCAGCAAAGTTTGCTTTCTCTATTGGTTGTAATTCAAGACTCATTGTAATATTTCTCTTGGTTAATGGCATTATCGTTTTTCTTTCAAAAAAAAAAAAGTATGAGATAAATAACCGCCTGATTATTCTATACCAAACAATTTAAGGTATGTCATACCTAAAATTAATAAATGCATGATATGATATGATTGTTAATGATATCAGTAAACTATACTCATATTTAGCTAATAAAGCACATTACTTTAGTCTAAAGTAGGAGGGGAAATTGGCACTATTCATGTGAATAGTGTTTTGGACCACATTTCAGTTTATTTACGAAGCTGCCACTGTCTCTGTCTGCCGCTGATCTTGATGACGCGTGTTGATGATCGTGGAAAGGCAGGGTGCGATCGTCACTTTACCATTCTCTTCCTCCCCTCTCTCTTCCTCTCTCCCTCAGATCCCATTCTCTTCATCACTCTCTTTCTCTCTTCCTCAGTTTCAATCTGCTCACCTAAAATCCCCAGATCGAACATCCTCCATCTCAAATAAAAAAACCTTCCCCCTTTAGAGCCTATAGAATCAGCACTCATGAAATATTCATGGATTTTTGTGGAGGTAATTTGATTGTTTCCTCTTCTGTAATTTGTTTCTCTTAGTTCATTATTCTTGAATTTTAATTTTTCTATTTTATGACTTGGAAGTGTCGACCTTCAGGTGATAAAATCGTGATGTGACCATCGTATTCTCTCTCACAGCTCACTACGATGAAATCACATAGGGCTTCGTTGATTTCTGTCAACTCCGACCACCACCAGTGTCGGGTAAGCTATCGACTACCCCCTCTTCATCTTCTTTTTCTTCTTCCGCTTCTCCCTGCGCATTCCAGTTTGACTGTCTGTGTTTTGGATGCATCTTGATTTCCTTAGTATGATTAGACGATTCGGATGCGCCTAATAAACAAACCTAATTTGCCTCGCGCGTTCAGGCATCACCTTCCTTCGTCTAAAACCTCACGCAGAGACAGAGCTCCCTCAAAACCCTAATCGCCCAAAGGTAATTTTGTTTAATTTTTCAATTAGTTTTAATTATCTGACGAATCCCTAGCATAAATTCACTCTCTCTACTCTAAATGCGTATAATTTTTTTGTTTTAATTTTTTGCAGTATTAATCACAAAGCTACGGAGCTGAAATTGCAAACGTTATCCATGGCTCACTTCAAAAATGTAAGCTTGAAATTTTTAGATTCTGTTTGGTTGTTGAGAAAACTAAATCAAAGAGGGATTTTCTTAGTTATTTTTTGTTTGTTTGTTAATTTTCTGGAAACGTAGTTGATTGTTGTGTTTCTGAAAATTTGAAAACAGAAGAAGAAGGTGTTTGTGAAGTTGATTTCGACGAAGAAGCAGGCTAATATGGACCATATCACGGGATAAAATCCCAAACAGCTTAGCGAAATGTACGTCTTCTGTTGGTGGATTCTGTATCGAATTTGTTGTTGGTTTGTTTTCTTCAAGGTTGATCCGGATGAAGTGAATGCCCTGGCTCAACTCATGACCTGGAAGACTGTTGTGGCCGACATTCCATATGGTGGAGCCAAGGGTGGAATCGGATGCGCCCCTAGGGACTTAAGTTTGAGCAAGTTGGAGCGTCTGACTAGCATCTTCGCTCATAAAATCCATGACCTCATTGGAACTCATACTGATGTTCCCGCACCCGATATGGGCACCAATGTTCGGACCATGGCATGGATCCAAATTTCATGGTCACTCACCAGCTGTTGGAAAGCCCATTGTAAGTATTCGGCACAGAGAAAATTAAGCCAAAAATCGGTTTCCTGGAGTTGAAAAGTAATTTGTAAATTCTATGTTTATGTCATTTGTTGTCAATGTTGTGATTTATAACGTAATTGATCTGGTATGCATACAGAATTGGTATTCTATGTTTATGTTGTCATTTGTTGTGAATGTGGTATAAAAATTTATGTTTATGTCATTAGTTAACCAAATGGCTCAAGTTCGCTGCAAAGAGTGCAAGAAGAAACCATTATGTATTCCTTGCATACATAACTGCTATGCATTAATCTGCTCTGTATCCTTTAATATTTCTAATTAATAACTTACTAAGATGTTGGGTTAATTGAGTTCGTTTTGTTAGAATGGCCACCACTTTTGGAAGTGATTTCCTCTGACTAGAATCCACCAAATGATGTTTGATATGGTTAAACATATATATTCAAGATTTTGATCTCAGTGTGATTTGGCAATACTTTTCACCTAATATTCCTCGATCTCTCTCTCTCTCTCTCTCTCATGAAGGCACTGATTGCATTAAAACTTTGTCCATTCAGAATTTCTACTGTGAGTAATTTCCTTTACATTAGGATATTGGATTCATTTCATACTAATAAGTTTTTTATCTTACATATTCCTGCTGCGCATCTCCACAATCATTACTAGATATCTTAACTGCTTGAATGGCCTTATTTTTCGTATCTTTAACAGGATGAAACCACACTAATCTGGTATTCACATGGAGAAGAACGAACTCCGAAATTAGCTTCTGTCTCTCGAATTATCCCCGGACAGAGAACAGTGAGTTTAACACTCCACTACCAATAACTAATCGATATTGTTGTGTTTCAACTTAGTAATTATTAGTTTCAGTCTATAATTATGAACCACTATTGTGTCCTACTCGACGTATGTGGTTCAAAATTTTGGTTAAAAATGAGGATTGCTATTTTTATTTTTTTTACATTATTGTTATCGTTCAAGCTAAAAATGTCTATATACATAGTTTAGGAAGGGGGTGCTTACAAATGTTATTGTAATAGGTTGCTATTACATTTTGTGGTTAAATCAGATTTGTTGTCTAAACCGTGCTATGTGTTTCGTAACTCTTTGTATTTCTTATTTGTATCAGTGGAGTTTATATTTTTGTTTTTCAAATTTGATTTCCTCTCATTCTGTTTTGATGGATATTTTAGAATTTGAGAAGGTGGTTGTGGTTTCGTGCGATCGCCGTTATGCAATTCAGACCATCACGATTCACCATTGTCACCCCATCACTGCCGTCGCGACCACCGCCGCCACATCACGGCTGTCGAAAACACTAGGTAATTTGTTAGGTTTTTTTTTATTATGTGAATTTCTGGTTTAGGGATTTAGGGTTTTTGAGTTAGTTTTTGTGAAGGTCATTTTTTTATTTTAGGCACACTATAATCGAGTACAAGTTTTCGGATCCTAAACACTTTGAAATGGTTTCCAGAAAAGACATCTTTCCAAAGGCAAGTAGTGACACTGTCAATTTCCTCAACCAATCTTCACTGGAATTTTCTCCGTCATCCTATATATTGCAGCATTAACACATTTGATAAGAAATTTTCTGTTTTTGGTCACTTAAGATGGCAGGAAAATGGACACAATAAATTATCCATGGTCTTTATCATGCTAGCTGAGAATTGGAAAGTGCCTGAAATTATTAGTTATTAAACTCTTCATTTTTGTTTGAAATGCGGGTGGTGTTGGACAAATGGGATAAAAGAAATGGTTGTTGCCTGAAAAGTTATCTGAAAATAATGGAAAGAAAATTTTCTGCATCGTTATTCTTTAATTGTATGATAATGTTTTCAATGTTTTAGATTACATTGATATGTATTATTTTAAAGTATATATAAAGATTAGTTTATAGGTGTATGCACTTAATATTGGATATATGGTATTTTTCAGGTTATTTGACATACAATTGCATATAATCTCAATTTTCTCCTGCAATTTTTATCTGAGCCTCGGAATCGTTGAAAAATTTGTCTGAATAATAAATTAATTGAAATAGTTATTAGTAATGAATGAGGTGTTTACTGTGTTTTTTTGGTGTGTACAGAGCCAACGGTATGTTGCTAACGAAGGCAAAAACAAGATGCAGTTTGCTGCATATAGAAAACGGAGGTTAGTTTGATTCCAACTCCTTTTTTTAGTTTATTTGAATAAAAAATTGGTAAGTTCGAGTCTGATTTGATTATTTCTTGCTTTTTCTGCTGCTTTTTTCCTTCTTTTCTACTGCCTGTCTGCTCTCTCCCTTTCTTGCTACCATCCAATTCCTTAAACAAAAAAAAGAAAAAGAAAAAACCATTTGCCAAACCCACCAAAGCCACAAGAAAAGCCAAGTAGAATTTTATATTCTCTACCCACTTTTATTCATGATTGCTGTTGGCTTCCTTTTTTAAGAAAGGAAAACTCCCGCTCTTCTTGGACAATACCATCTTTCTCAAAACATGGATTCAGAAAGACATCTGATAGAATTTATTTTGAGTCTAAATTATTAAATTAGGAGAGCTAAGAAGGTATTAATAACTCTGGTTTTCTCTTTTGGCTACCACCTTGCTCTCCATTTCTCCTTTTCCTCCTGCTCTGCTGCTTTTTCAGTGTTACAACCTCTCTGCAAAAAAAGCATTGTATGTGTTTTGCATGTTTTTGTTCATGCTTCTATTCTTTGTTGTTCTGGTGGTGACTCTGTGAATGGAATTCTCAGTTATCTATTCCTCTATAATACATGATACATCTGATTTTTGTTCATTGACAGATGATGCCACATGCTTGAGATTTTTATGCCATCACTTTGTTGGTTCTTTTGTGATTGTTATTGTTTGTTTTAAAATGTGTGTGATGTGTGTCATGCACAGATTAGAGCAGAGATCCATGATTTAAATTCAACATAATCCTCACATGAAACTTAGTTAAGTTTAATGTTGTTTTTTGAAACTTTGTATGCTGTTACCAATAACGTTAAGTTTAAATCATTTTAGCATAACATTATGTATTTACATTTAACTAATAATGTTAAGTAATAAAATGAGGTAACAAAACAATATTCATTGACACACGCCAAAAACAAGAATCTTCATTAACGTTATTAATAAACCAATCAATATTTCATAATTTTTTGAAGATAAGTGTACTAATATCGATCCAAAGCCGCATGGCCTACCTGTGTGGTCAAATCTTTTGATATAACAATCTACTTGACGTTTTAAATGTAAATAGCATTATCTTTAGTACATTAATTCAAATAAAATTGTGGCACAAGGGAACAGTTAATGATCCACATGGCATCAAAGTATCTTACTCAATTGTATATTACACGTGTGTACTGCATTACGTGTGTGGGAATACCTTTTTTCACTATCAATCTATATTAGTTTTGAATTATGAGTTGATTTAACTAATAGGTTTCTTTTTATTTCAGATTAATTTGGTTCTCGCTAAATGAATCAAAGATCACAAGACTAGAACCAGTGGTTTCCAAAAAAGGTTGGTTCTTGAATATTTTCATTTATGCTTTTTCAGTTCTTTGAATGGACTTCCTATAATCCAAAATGAGCTATTGAACAACTCTTTTGCTACATTGTGTTTGCAAATCAATATTTGGGCTAATAATTGAAGGCTGATTCTTTTGTGTTGAAAAATGTAATCTGGATTCTTAAACTGTGGCGGTTAATGTGGTTTTTAGGTGAATTTTTCGAGTGGGGGAGAAGGGGTGGGTTGGGGGGCTTTAAATTGTTATTCTCAATTGGTATATAAATATTTAAATGTGCAAAACATGGATATCATGGAAGAATTCAAATGTTTTTCCTGCATTAGGTTGGAGAGCATGATCATTTTCTGTTTGCACATCACAAAGTTTGTTTTGAGTACTTCTCACGCCATTGAGGCACAAATGTTCTTCCTGCATTAGTTAATTTTCTTTATGTCAAAATTTAATAAATTCAATTTTCCTTTGTATCCAAATATGTATTAAAGTAATTGTGATTGAAGTTTGTTATTGTCTGCTTTCCAAGATTTATTTTTTGTTTACATGTCTTACTCCGTTTATGAATGCTTTTTGGTTAACTGATTATGTCTGCTTTCCAAGATTTATTTTTTGTTTACATGTCTTACTCCGTTTATGAATGCTTTTTGGTTAACTGAAAGAATGCTTTCCATTCTCGGTTTTCAGGACTTTATCTACCGTTTACAAGTCAACCCCATAATACCAAAGTACAAGAGAAGCAAATATTTGAGGTGATTTTTGCTCTAACTTATTTAGATTTTATATTCTGGGTTAATTATCAACCGGATTTTGTTACTAGATTTAGAATTGTAATTTGGTACCACTGCTGTCACCTGCTGCTTCAGTTTTCACATCCTAATGCCACAAAATGCTAATTTTAAATTCTAGGTTATGGGTAAGCATTAGTATTTGGAGGCACAAATTCTTTTCAGCCACTAAACCAAGTTCTAAATCTTTTTTCGTGTAGTTTACATTAGGCTATTCAAGCCCTATTTTAAATGTATGATTGGTTTGCGTGAAATGAATGAAAAAGAGAGTTAGAATACCATGTGAGATGACCGATTCCAGAAACCATTTTAAATAAAACGTATCAAAAGTGTTGAACGGAGAGCGAAAAGATTCTTTGCATGGAAACCATATTTCACTTTGTTTTCTTTACTCAAAATGCTCTTATTTAATCTGGTTTTGTTTCGGTTGCGTAGTTCGTGGTTCGTAGCGACTAAGAATTGTTTCCTAAGAAATCTATTGAGCTAAGTTCTTTTTGGTAGGAAATTAGGGTTGCTGATGTTAGTAATGGATTGAGTCTTTCTGTTTGGTATGATTATATCTCTGAACAAGCATTAATAAATAGAATGATTTCGATCAATAATTTTATTCGGTCAAGATTCAAACTCCCATTGTAGAGCAAACTATAACTCAAACTCCCATTGTAGATCAAACTATAAGTCAAACTCCCATTCCAGAGCAAACTATGAGTCAAACCCCCATTTCAGAGCAAACTGGGAACGAGGAGAAGCAATAGGGCATGGTTATTTCCGGGGCATCGGTCGTTTTGAGATTCTGGTGTAATTAGGTTTGAACATTCTGCTCCTCTGCTTTTTTATTTGTATATATCTCGAATTTCTTTCAATTGCTAATGGATGTATTTTCTTGGGAAATTTCAGAAAGTTGGGTCGTGGGAGGAAGAAGCTGGTTTGTTACCATTTTTAGGTATATAATCATGTGCCCTGATAACTTATTCAAAGCCTATTTAGTTATATGGATTTTTTATTTATCTTTCTAAAGCTTTTGTGCCTGGATTTTAATTATGTGATTGATAATTACTTAGCACGATAATTGTCAAGCATATGATTACTTAGCACGATAATTGTCAAGCATATGATTACTTAGCACGATAATTGTCAAGCATATGATCATTATTCATGAATACAAAACCTTCATTCACAAATCACAAGTGTATGATGAGCTATTTAGAAATTCGGCATTGTCGTCATCCAATTCAATAGCATTTGGGATACTATGCTAGAATTCTATTACAGCTACAGTTAAGAGATGTGAAGCATGAAGAACATCTCTTTAGGAAGTGTTAGCTAATCTGGTTAATTGGTCAACGAAATTAGCCATTTTTGTCATTTAGATTGGATAACCTAGGAAGAATGTTAGAATGATTGATCATATTCGTTAGCCCTATGTTTTTTTATTGCATAATGATGGAATTGACGCATCATTTAGTCATAGTAATTGATGTAATAAGTACGCATCAACTGCCGCATTCACTCATCTATACCTCTCTTCATTTAGGTAAAATGTATCTTATTCATGTAGTTCAAGGTGATGCATTCAAGTCCCACAGCAACGCGCGGGCACATTTTCTAGTTACAACTACAATAGATAGTTGTTTCAGGGAGGAATTAACCTTTGAAGTTTGAACATGTTATGTGCAATGTGACTGGCCAAAACAAACCTACTCTAAATAACGCATGTCAATTATGTCAGTTTTCACACCGGTGAGATTTTCATCGTATCTACGTCCCTTTTTTCATCGCTTGAGCTGCCTTCTTCAAAACCCTACCTATCACCTTCGTGATAATAAGGGTGTCTCTTTTCAACTCATTCCCGCCACCCTTGCGTTCTTCGTTGTAGTACCCTAGATTGCACCCTTCTTTCCGGCTGTGGGAACTGGATGAGCACTGGCTTAGGGAATTAAAGATATCGATATCGCTCCGGTATGTATCGACCAGTAAGTGGCTTGGTTGTGATTGTCTGTCCAACTCGTTCAAGGTAATGCCATATTCTAGATAATCAGCACCAGCCATTGCAAGAGCTTCAATTGAAGGCGGCATGTCGATTTTATTTTTGGGACTGCAGAAAGAATCTTAACTGTATTGAGGACAAGTCCTTCAGGAGTATATGTAGAGGAAATTAAACGTATTTCCTGTCCAATTATATTTCGGATTGGGTAATATTTTCTATTTTCCTTTAGATTTTCAGTTAGGAAAGAATTACCAGTCCTATTTCCTACTTGGTTTGGCCTAACTTCATGTTTCCTACTTTGACATGGTCCGACTTCCTACTTCTTACTTCCACTCTTCTTCGGCACTGTTTTCATACTACAAAATATATCAGGATTTGTTTTTAGATCTTAAGCTCTATATTTTTCCTTTTTTCTCTCTCTCTTACAAGCGATATTGGGAGAGATGGCATAAGATTGACACGTCTAAACCTTCCTCTTCGAAGCAGAAACAAACGTGGCCGAAACATATGAAGATCGGCGTAGTGTCAAAGGGACAAATCTATATCTCTTAGAGTGATTGCAGACTAGATGTAATGTAAAACATAAGAAAAAAATAACACCTAACTTAACCACTTCTCATGTTCTAACTTATTCTTAATTAGTTGCAAAGTTTCTTTGGTGTCATTCTTCCTCTACAAAATCACCGGAGTTTTTTTTCTTTTTCCTAAAGTTAGTCTTGTGAGATCCCACATCGTCCAAGGGAGTGGAACCTATGAGCCTTATATGTATATTCCCATCTCTACCTAGCGCGAGGCCTTTTGGAAGCTCACTGGCTTCGGAGTTCATCGGAACTCCGAAATTAAATGAGTAGCGCGCGAGAGCACTCCCATGATGGATGACCCACTGGGAATTTCTCATGTGAGTTCCCAGAAACAAAACCGTGAGGGCGTGGTTGGGGCCTAAAGCGGACAATATCGTGCTACGATGGTGGAGCGGGCCCGGGTTGTGATCCACCCCGGACGGGGATGTGACAAGTCTTGAGTCATTTAGTATTACGGTCTAATAGTAATTTTCTTTACTTATAACTTGTAAGTGAGAGATCTTAAGTTTAAATTTAGATAATGGCGAGTTCACAACCAATTTACTCTCTCGTCCCTCAGGCCCCATTTGTTTCACCTTCGTAGCTAGAATTGGACTAGTTTCAGGGATTAAGCTAAACTGACTTGGCTTGGACTAAGTAGTAGAAGAATTATGAAGTATTTGATGCAATGTCAAACAAAGCTATTAACTATAATATTTTGAGGACCAAATTTTTTTACGTTGGAATGGTGTTTCCCATAACGACATTAAAAATTCTAAATGCAAACCCGAAAATTTTGAAACTGAATATTTTTCGAAAAATTGAAGTGCATTTAGAGATTTCGAGAATTCTGAATTATCGATCCAAATTTTTCTGAAGTGCTCTGAACATATTACGATAAAAAAGCTTCTAAAATAATCCAACTTTTTAAAGTTATTTACTAAAATTATATATTTTGTAATCAACCATTATATTTTATTGTTAGTTTTTGATACATTTTGTTCATAGTTTTTATATTAAACATGCCTTTGTATATTAAAAAAGAGGACAGATCCGTGACACCACTTCTTTTACACAACTTTTTACATGTTGTAGGGCCTGT
The DNA here is from genome assembly GCA_024362995.1 of Heteromeles arbutifolia. NCBI lineage: Eukaryota > Viridiplantae > Streptophyta > Magnoliopsida > Rosales > Rosaceae > Heteromeles > Heteromeles arbutifolia. The sequence goes on along the minus strand of JANCRC010000013.1, from coordinate 23,884,828 downwards.
TCCTTAATTCAACGGTCATATGAGTTTAGATTTTGGTGATTTTTGGTAGACATGATATTTGAGGAAAGACTTAAAAGATAAACAGTTCGGATCTTTGAATACGTTACCAAGTGGTGCCCAAAAATTGTGTGTCAAAATTTGTGTAAAAAAATATATACCAAATATTAAGAAAGAACAATAAATTGCATGTACAAAATAATTTCAGAATATTTAAAAACTTATAAAATATATAATTTTCCTAAATTTCCAAAATTACTCAAATTCCAAAATTTTCGAATATACCGATAATTCCAAATTTAAAATTATCATATAATTCGATTTAATTGTTGAAAATTGAAAGCGTTGTTTCTGATGCGATAATTCCGAAAAACACTCCTATGGCACACTCAAAGTTGATGGACCTACCCCAGCTGACATCCTCAACAAACATCTTTATGAGACACTACCCCCCACTCCCCAAAATCACTCTGTTCCATCAAATGTGTCTCCTAAAAAGAATGAGCATACGTATATAGTAAATATTAAGAAAGAATAATAAATTGCATGTACAAAAAAGTATATTCAAAACTTACAAAATATATGATTTTCCAAAATTTAAGATTACTCCAATTTCGAAATTTTCGAATATGCTAAAAATTTCGAATTTAAAAATTGTGATCTAATCTGATCTGAATTCTGAAATTCTAGAACGAAAACTAAAAACGTTGTTCTGAAACAATCCTAACCAAGTGGCACACTCAAGTTAAAGATAAAAACAAAGTTGATGCCCCTTCCCCAACTGGTATTCTCATCAAACATCTTTATGTGACTTAGACCTGGCAGTTTCTTACTGTGACATCCCACATCGCCCAGGGGAGTGATCCTTAAATGTATATTCACATCCCTACTTAGCACGAGGCCTTTTGGGAGCTCACTGGCTTCGGGTTCCGTAGGAACTCCGAAGTTAAGCGAGAAAGGGGCCAAAACACTCCCATGATGGGTGACCCACTGGGAAGTTGCTCGTGAGTTCCCAAAAACAAAACCGTGAGGGAATGGTAAGCCCAAAGCGGACAATATCGTGCTATGGTGGTGGAGCGGGCCCGGAAAGTGATCCACCCCGGGCCGGGATGTGACAATTGGTATCAGAGCCAATCCCTGGCCGGAAGTGTGCCGATGAGGGCATCAGACCCCTAAGGGGGGGTGGATTGTGACATCCCACATCGCCCAGGGGAGTGATCCTTAAATGTATATTCACTTCCCTACTTAGCACGAGGCCTTTTGAGAGCTCACTGGCTTCGGGTTCCGTAGGAACTCCGAAGTTAAGCGAGAAGGGGGCCAAAGCACTCCCATGATGGGTGACCCACTGGGAAGTTGCTCGTGAGTTCCCAAAAACAAAACCGTGAGGGAATGGTAAGCCCAAAGATGACAATATCGTGCTACGGTGGTGGAGCGGGCCTGGGAAGTGATCCACCCTGGGCCGGGATGTGACACTTACACAACACGATGACACGACACGAAAATAACGGGTTTTGGGTTAACACGATAACTAATCGGGTCATTATTGGATGACCCGTTAAGAACCCGTTAATAACGGGTATACACGCAGGTAACACGTGGGTCACTCGTTTCGACCGGTTAAGAAAAATAAATTTTAATTTTAAATTTTAATTACTAAAAATTTTATTATAAAATACAATAGCCATATTGTATATATTGGTATATTCTATTTTAAATATATATTTTTGTATTATTATTCTATATAAGTTTAAAAAATTAAGTTTTATTTATTTATTTATTTTTATTATGAGAGTTTCTTATTATCATTAATAGGATAAATTTTACTTTACATGTTGTTGTCCAAAATTAAAATCAACTAGTATAGTATTAGTGTAGGCAATGAGACATCCCTACAAGTATGAAAAATGTGAAAGAATATATATACACTCGTGATTCATCATTCCTCCACGAGTAGACAATGGCTACACTTACATTATCGTTTAGATTTTTAAAACCCTCCAAACTGTCATGAATAGCGTTTTTTATTTGAGTGTAAAAGTACTAAAATTATTAATAGTTATTGTAGAGGTGTAAGAAATGTAAAAAAAAAAAAAGTATACAATCACTCATAGTGACAAGCTTTACAACTTTCGTGAAGGGGTCAACTTTGAAATCCGACACTATAATCCATAAACCTTAAATTTGTATTTAACCGTCGATTGTCGTTTAGGCTTTATTCTTTATATTGAATTTCATTTTTAAAATTTTCTTTTTTGAAAACATGATCTTCTAGGGGATGTAGAAAGATGAACGGTTCGGATCTTTGATATCATGTCCCGATATTTACGATTAATTGAAATATGAGTCGATATTATATAGTTTGTAGAGACTTTATAAACATCAAGCAATATTTTCACTAACGGTAAAACTCTGAACATAATATCAACGATCCAAACCGTTCATCTTCCTGTATCCTCTAATAGATCATGTTTTCAAAAAAGAAAAATATGAAAAATCAAAATTTGGTGAGAAAAATGAAGCATAAATGTAAACAACAATTGACGGTTAAATTTTGATCTATGATTTATATGATTATAGTGGCACATTTCAAAGTTAAGCCCTTCACGAAAGTTGTAAAGCTTGTCATTACGAGCGTTTATATATTTTTTCTATATTTTTCACACTTCTACATTAATTAAAAAACTATTAAAGACTTTACTTAAACAATAGCCATATGATAAATGAGAATAGAGTGCTAATGTAGAAAGCTTCACTGAAAATATCATCAATATAACTCTTGAAGACAATATATCAAGCCAAAGTTCCAATACCGTTTCCCATGGTGATTGATGAAAATTGAAGAGTTTGATTGTAAGAAAATGTGCAATGTTCCAAACCTTGAAACATAACGTCCTTAATTTTGCAAATCTTTTGAACATTTGATATTTTGTAATGGACAAATGTGTTTTTATGTTTTGAATGTGATAATAAGGTATGTATATACTTATTTAATATTATGTTTTTCATTTGATTATTTATTGGTTTAAAATATATTTTCCTTAACGAGTAATGGGTTAGGTTATATTACCTGTTAATATTATCGGGTCGATTTCGGGTCAGGTCATTTTACCCGTTTATTTTAACGGGTGCTACACGACACTACCTGTTAAGATATCGGGTATGATACGAAAACGACATGAACACAGAAAACTCGACACGAATGCTAGGACTAATATGACACCCCCAAAATCACTGTGTTCCATCAAATGTATCTCCAAGACCTTGCAATGCCAAAATCACTCTGTTCCATCACCTAATGCTTTTCGCTCGATCAATTGTTGTCAAACCTCTAGAAAGCATGGTGTTGCGACTTGCAAGTAATCAGATACGATGAAGGCAATGGCGGCTTCGGACATGTACAAAGACCAACATGTTCTTAGTTTCTCGGAAGATTTGTGAGTCCCAACATATACATATTTGCGTGCATATCTCAATGTGGTTTGCTTGAAATAGAGAATGAATCACGAACGTTGCTTCTTAATCAATCCGGAATGGAATGGGATTCGATAACAAGATTGTTCGCGTTTCTCTTAATTACAAAGCCGTTGCTCCTTCCACTTATACAATGGAAGAGTTTCATATATATACCGAAGATGTTGTATTGGGGAAGACAAACAGCTCGTGTCATTCGAGACTCGAGAGACACCAGCGCTACCTCCACCTGATTTAAGCGTAAGTGTGTATGGAGACGTGTGCCTTGTTTGATAGTGGAGGCAGTAACACAAGTAGACTTGACTTGAAAAAACAAGAGTTTAATTGGAGGCCTCGTCCTATGAACAACACCTTCTCTGTTGTTCACGTCTGTATTGACATGAAGACATTAATTAGGCCTAATACAGGTTTCACATTCTCAACAGGACCATGGAATGTCTCTTCATTTCCTGATTCACACTCCCAACAAGCTATACAAACTTTGGATTTTCAAAGCAACGGATGAAAACAGCACAAATTAAAGTCATCGTCATTTCAAATGTATGCAGGTTCAAATCCTTTTATTGCAAACTCCAGCAAATTTTGTGTCCAATCCCCACACACCAACGAAAAAATACACAAAATCCATCAAATATGCTAAAAAATTAGGGTTTATAGTAAAAAACAAATTAGGATTTTACACAAGAAAGAGAAAACTTAAAGAAAAAACAGAGAATTTAAAGGGAAGATTGAGATGTTCCAAGCAAGGGATAGCCAGAAAAGCAAGAAATACTAATCCGGCATTGAACCCCAAGACTATGGAACCAATTTATGCCTCCAGAACAAAGCATTGCAAGAAATTGATCGAAAGATCTTAACCCTTGCAGCCGAAAGAAGAGGCATTTCCACATCAATTAATTCGCATCCTAATCATGCTTAATTATTGCTTAATCTACACACATAAAACGGAGAGAGGCGGAGAGAGACGGAGAGAAGGGAGAGGAGGGAGAGATGTTGAAGGATGCGAGGTTAATCGTGTGTTTATATAGGCGCTAGCTTCAAACCCTAGCGGCGATGTTTGGGATTTTTGTAGACCGAAACAGTGGTGTATTAGCCGGACCTCCTGCTTCATATCATATTTGCATATTGGTACCCCTGAAAAGTTGGGATTTATGATTTCGCCTCCTTTGTTTTTTGTTTGAAACCTACCAAATGTCATGTCTGAAAAATAATAATTTTGAAACCTGCCAAATGTCATGTCTGAACAATAATAATTTGAAGAAAATAGGAAAAGTCTACAAATTATTTTGGCTGATTTTAGCTACGTGGAAACTCGATTATTTTGCTTCATGAAACTCAAAAGTCGTCATTTTATTTTTCGAAACTCATAATGTGCTCCATTTTGATTTTGATCCCATTCCCTTCCTAAAACTTGAAAGTCGTCTCTATAAAACTCAAAATTTGCTATACATTGCCTTAGATCTGCTAACTTGAAAAAATTATTTGGTGTGTGTTAAATGAACGTAGATAAGGATTCTCATGATCTACAAGAGGGGTAATGACTTGCACAAGTTGTTGTAAATTCTTCCATCAAGTTGCCCGTACAGTAAATCTGCGAGCCACCACATGTAAGAATTTATCTATGACTTGAATATTTTCAATTGTAGGGGAATTATCTCCATGTAGGTTTTAAATTTAGTGCTATGTGAGCTAAACATCTAGTATTTATCTAATTGTTTCATGAAGGAGAATTTCCACTAGCATGACAATGTTAGTTCTTTTTAAAAGCTTTCAACGTTGGAGGAATTCACCATGTTCACTGAGAAGCAAACATTGTTACTTGTGCTCTAGCAAACTATATACATATTCTACCTAATCCTTGTATTTGGTTTTGTAACTTTTCCAAAGTTTTTTTTTTGTTATGCTACTCAAGTTAGTGTGCAATAAATAGGGCGAAAAGTGAAATTAAAACATGGTGAGTTTGCCTCCAAGTCTTCACTAGTAGCTAAGAGGTTTTAGGTTCGCCTCCTATAAATGCTGGGTTCGATACCAAATTATTATTGCTCATTATATGCTTAGTTCGAACATTGAAATAAAAGTAAAGTTAGAAAGGATTATTTGGATTGTTTGTGGGTTCGATACCAAAAACATCCTACTTTCGGTATTTTTATACTTCACAATAACAAAGGGGAAGAACTATTTTTATAGGGTAAAAGGGAAAGAGCTGGTCCAAAACAAAATGCATTTCGTCCAAATCACAAACAGAATACACATCAGACTAGTTCACCTTCTCAAACAACTCGAACAATATCAACTGCCTCTTGATTTGCCATGACCTGGATTATCACAGCAAAAAGTAAATTCTAAATGCTAGTATTTGTTCTTTAAGAACATGCAGCTGCTGTTTAGTGAACCAATGGCGTTGTTGTCCCATCTGAGTAGCCAGTCCACCTCGTGACTGGTGCTTGTTGCCAGAACCCCATCATTAGGATCCACAGCTTGTGGAGAAGATCCACTCGACTGCCGATGGGCGAAGCTATTGCATCTGCAATGTATCTGGATTGTTTTGTGAGCTTTTTACATGGAAAGAGTTGTCCACAGCCTGGCTTGTGTTTGCAGATGACTGCGCGGGATGGGTACAAGTCATTCCATTTCCAATAGGAACTGACTGCCTAGGTCACATCTGGTTTTCTCTGCCATGAACAAAAAACTGCTGCATAGGAATGCTGTTATTATTGTTAAAGTTACTACGATTTGAACCTCAACCAAAAGGGTTAGCCGCAACTGTCTGCTTTGCTTTTGCATAGCTAGACTGCCCAGATGCACCACTTGATGTATTAGCCTGAGAAGAACTCTCACTCGCAACTGGAGGAGAAGTAACCTGCTGCTTTGACGCTGGAAAAGGTAAAGATTATGCAGCCATGTTGCTTTCATTAGCTTTTTATTGAGCAGCAATCCTCAACTGCAACAGTGGAATGAGCTGTGGCATCAAGTTGGCATTTCCAGGCTGTGAAAGATCAAAATTGTGCTCAAAGTGCAAATGCTTGCAACTGAACAGCCAATGCAATGTGGTTATTCGGCATGTTTGGGCACTTGGCTGAGATTGTGGTGCCAGCCCTAGCCTTAACATGTTTTCGGGCATGAACCCATGACTGACGGCTGGGCTAAAGGCTTTGATTGTCCTTGGTCCATCTGCTTTTCTCCACGATTAAAATGTTCCAGTGCCTGATTAGTATGCAGTTAACAAAAGCGTGTAACAATTATCCGTAATTTGGACCAAACCTCACAGTTCGAACAATGTCTATGCACAAGTTAAAAGTCCTAAAACGAATGCAATCTTTGACTACAGTTGAAAAGTGTCCTACTGGTAGAGAAAATATTGCAGGAAATGGTTAAAACACATAAAGCAACTGTCGTAATGACTATAACATATAAAGCAAACTCATGCAGGTATGTTTCACTCAATAATAAAAAGGGAGGACTGAAATTTTAAAATACAATAACACCAGTGAAAGGCATAATCACAGTTCTGAAAGATTTTTAAACATCATCCAAACAATTTAACTGATTGTTCTTCGATAACTAAAGTTGAAACGAGAAATCCTGATTATTGGAAGAGTTGGTGCGATGAAAGTCATTCTCGCTACTTCTAAGCTTGGATAGACCATGACATCAGACAAACAAGAAGGCATGCTGAGTGCAGAGACCAACTCCAAGGAAACAAACTATCAAATATACAAAGATGTTAACAGAAGGTAGATCCTCCAGTGATTGACCCATGTCCTTTTTAAGAGAGAGGTCCTATATTTGATGAGACTCCCTGTTATCTTGTGCATTGTATCATCCAACCTTTAGTTGGAAACATGAAAAACCCAGTAATAATGCAATTTCACAAAGCAAGCACAATGCAGTTAAAATAAACCGCAAAAACGCAGAAAATTAATCCAAGGAGATCAGTAAAGTTATATTCCAAGGCAAAGTAGGCTGATCCTATTTAGGGTTTGGTGCTTGTATTTCGGTTTATTTTACCATATCCAAATGATGATATTTTCTTGCAAAGAAAATAGCTTATGGTATTGCTTCTTGATTTACCACTAACGGGAGAACTTTGCAGGATAAAACTCGAATGTACACAATATACTAAAAGATGAAGCACAACTCTAACAAGGAAAATAGTGAAGATTGAGTACTCATTTGTTCAAGAAAAACCAGTCATGTCCATTCAAGTAGTTACGTCATTTCATTAGTATTTACACAGTGATTGAACTTTCTACACATGAGAGCTGTAAATACCTGCCATGTTAAAGACAAATCCACCTCTGTTTTCAATGCTGCCTCGTTCGGTATTGAGCTCATGTTCTGTAGACATCTGCACTGCCTGATAAACTCTCTTGGAATAACTCTGTGTTGCTAGGTCCATCTTCCCTTGCACACCTTCTTTTCATAACATCCGCTTTTTCTTGTTCCCAAAACAGTTTTGAATCAGACGACATATTGTTTAGATTCTGGGACATAATTTCCCGATCTCGCTTGTCCATCCTTTCTCTCAGGAGTACCTCATCTTGTTTTCGTGCATACTCCCTTTCTCTTGCAAGTGCCTCGTCTCTTAACCTCTCCCGCTCGATATTAATTTCACCTTGGCGAACAAGTTCTTTCAAGAACTTTGCACACTCATTGAAAGAATCCCCCTTTTTACCTCTTTTCTTCGCAACCTTCTTACCCACAGGAATGGACCTTTTTTCAGTTGGTGACTCCTTTTCAACTGGGGACTCCAACGGCAAATCTCCATTAGGTGAATCGTGCCGTGGTACCTCGTTTTTGACAACGGTTGGACAATTGGAAACAATTTTAAATCTCGGACATCCCTTCACAACGGCCCAACAATTGTGATGTTTGAATGACTTATTCCTGTTGTCTGCACTATACAACAAGAGTGCTTGTAGTGCCTACAAAAACATTGCAAGAAATAAAATTTAATCATCTACAAAATGAGATTACACATTTAAATTTCAAAAAATGAAATTTAATTATCTACAAAATCACATTACATTGCATTAAATTCTACTACCTGACGAGTAAGATTTTATTAAATTCTACTACCTGATGAGTAAGATTTTTGCCACTTTGAAAATCATCTTGAGCTTTTTCCAAGGCGTTTCTCCAGCTGCGTAACTTTTTGTTAAGAGTTTTCCACCTGCTAGAAATACTTTGCTCCGTGCGAGTCGAATTGCTCCTCTCGGAAAATTCTGCACGGATTTGTTTCCACATTTGATTAAGCTTCAATTCGCTACCCGTAAGCGGGTCATGAGCAACACGAACCCAACACTCGCACAACAAAACATCCTCCATAGTCGACCACGAGGTGCCGGGTTCCATGGTGAAATATTGCAAGCAAAGAAAATGGTAGCAGGAAATCAATTGATGGCTTCAGAACAAAGCATTGCAAGAAATTGATCGAAAGGAGAGGCATTTACTACTCTTACCAGGGTTTCAAGACACATTAAACAAAACCCACGTCCTAATCAACATCCTAATCATGCTTATTGCTTAAAATACACAGAAAGAAAACAGAGGGAAACAGGAAGGGATTTGTATTTGGATTGGTTAGGCTAGGATTGGAATGGATAGGTTGGGATTATTGTCAAGTGTTTGGATTGAATCGAAGACTGTAACCAAAAAATGACTCTGTATTTCCAAATCCAACATGAGCCCACCTAAAAATCAGACCCGCAGCCACTCACCCAGTATCAACCCCCCTGAAGAACGCTGGAATTTAGAATTTCAATACCCACAGATCTGAAAATAGTGGTTGCAATTTCAATACCCACCAATCTAGAGAGAGAGAGAGAGAGAGAGAGAGAGAGAGAGAGAGACTTGTATTGAAAAAGTCGGTGGGGGAGTTTTGATTACAGTCGGCGGACGACAGCTTGTTCAACTGCGGAATCACCAGAGACCATTAAGTTCAATGTCAGCTCTCCCAGATGAGCTGTGGAAGAGAATTCTGGAAAATTAGAGTGAGAATGAGAGAGAGAGAGAGAGAGAGAGAGAGAGAGAGTAGATGACGACGGAAAGAGGAGGACGATGAGAGTTTAGAGCGGCGCCGCGCGACTCGTCTCAGGGTTGGTTTGGGGTTGAGGTGATTTATCAAAAAAAAAAAAAAAACTGATATGAAAAAAAGTTGGGAGAGTTTTTGGTGTTTAGTAAATTTTCAACATCAGTTTTTGTTTACGGTTTTGGATTAAAAAAAGCCAAAAAACAGAAGCAGCAAAGGCAGCTTTGCAAAACTGGCTTTTTCTTCTGCGCAAACCTCTAAAACGCAGGTGAACAGTGACCTCTTAATGAAAGTTTCTGGCAATCCTACCCTTTAGTCTCCCACATCGAACTCTTAGAAGGAAGACGACGGCGTGATCGTGAAGCTCTTGCAGTCCCAAATTGTCGTCCGGGGCAAGCAGGCCGCAAACGACGCCGCATTTGTCACGAAGAAGCTCATAAAGAGCATCGGAAAGGCCGCCTGGATCGCCGGCACCTCTTTCCTCATACTGGTGGTGCCGTTGATCATAGCCATGGACCGCGAGTAGCAGCTGAACGAGCTCAAGCTCCAGCAGGCCAACATCCTCGGTGCTGCGCCGCCCCAGAAGTAAGTTGAGCCGAGTCGGGTCGAGTTTGAGACATTGGTACCCTTCCTCCTTTTCTTTTGACCTTTTTGTATCGCTAGGGTTCGAGATTGGTGAATCTTTTTGGGGAGAGGGTTTTCTGTGATGATTCCGTAATTTTCTAGGGTTTAGTAAAATTCGATTTGGGATTACAATAATCTTTAGGGGTGGTTTTTTGATTTGAGATATTGAAAGTCGATTGAATTACCGAAACTTCCGGCTGTGCGTTTGTATGAATCGTATTTGAGAATAACAAGTTTTAGAGCCGAATTTGTTTTCAGATTAGTAAATTTTGTGCTGCTTGATTCAGTATTGATAATATTGATATTTGAAGTGGATTTACATGTGCCTTGTTCTATGTGCTATGCTTTGATGTGCAATGAGTTGGGAAATTCAATGAAAATTCAGTTGTCATGCTTGCAAAGTTTCAGTTTTCTTCGACATATGTTGTTCCTTGAGTAATGAGCTTTATGCCTAATTAAAGATCACGGTTATTTTTTCGTGTTCTGGTGTAAACTTCCATATGGCAAGCATCTTGGTGGGGTGGGGCTTCTAGTTTTATGGCAGCATTTTAGTGATAGAACTTTTGTTGGAGATGAGTACGGTAGGGGGTGAGGCATAATTAGTATTATCAGCGTTCTCTCTTTATGTAGAGATGTTTGCTGAGTGGGGTTTTTAGTTATTTGATGGCATGAGGCTCAATGAAACTCAGCATTAAATTGGCTCCATTTAGGGGGTTGTCATTTGCATTGGCACGGTAAAAAAATCTTGGGTGTCTTTCATAGCATAAAACAGATGAGTGATATCCTTGTCTAGCATCCAGAACTTTGCTTGACTGTGGTTCTGAACCATACGATGCGTGATCCAAGTGTATGTATTTTCACATTGAAGTCTGAAGTTTATTTTGTCTCAACTGAGTCCTCTGTTTTAAAGTTTACTTTTCTGTCTTTCGTTGTTTCCATTCTTACAGTGCTCTTCCTCTCCGCAAAGCTTGTCTTATCTGTCTATCCATTGTTTTGAAAATAGTCCGTTCGAAAATACTAGTTTTCCTACTGATGTTACTTGGTGGACAGGGTTCGATTTGATCTCCACCTAAGGATGCTTATGTTGATAATATGTGGTCTATTATGAAGGATTTTCATCATTGAGTGACTTTTGATTTCTATTATTACAGTGAGTGAGAAATGAAAGTTAAGCTGCTTCAGTGGTTAAAAGAGCAAAGATGAAAATTTGAGTATATGGTTGTATTTGCTTAGTTCAGTTCTCTTTGAAAAAAAAATAGAGAGATCATATAGTTGTAAATGATTCAATGGTGATATGACATTGGAAATTTGGAATAAAAAAATTTCTTGGTTTAGTTAGCGTTTCAAAGTGATATGTGATTCCATAACTACTATAGTTGTTTCCTATATGCTACCAGATGCTATGGATTGTACAAGAATGCTATAAAAAGCTATAACAGCATTTGGAAAATGCTATGAAAAGTTTACAATAGCGTTTGATGAATGCATCCAATTAGACTACTTTCAAGTACATTAACAATATTGTACTAATGAATCCTAGCTATTCAATTTAAAATATTTCAATTGAAGTAGTTTGTCATACTAATTAATAATTAAGATAAAGTTTATAAATATTTTTCTTTTAAAAATAAAGTATATTTAGTAATTCACCTTTATTTGTTAAGAAAATTAAATTAATAGCACATCTAGTATTATACCCTTTTTGGTCATTTCACACATTCACAGCTGTTTTACATAAAAATTTACCAAACACTATCATATTGCTTTTTTTTTCAAAAGCACTTTTACAAAAAAGTTTACCAAACACTCTGCTGCTTTATTTCACAGTTGCTTATTTTCACAGCATAGCAGAAGCAGTTTTTTTTCAAAGCACAACAATACCAAACCAGCCCTCAGTCTCAGGATTCATAGCGCACGAGGTTTTGCCCCTCTAAACGGGTCGGGTTTACTGGGTTTGGGTCAGGTTCAACCTAACCCGTTCCGAATCCAACCCATTAAGCTAATAGGTCACCTGCTTCACCCGTTAACTTTTTTTTTTTTTAAATTTTTTTTTATAATTTTTTTTACATTTCATCCAAATCAATTATAGCTCTGTTTTATATAGTAGAATTCGACTTTTACATGCGTCTCCGAATCTTAACATGGATCGGGAAATTGTTTAAGTAAAACACAGTAATTCTCTTTCTCAAGTCTCAAACAATGTCTAACTACAGAGTCTACAGTGGCGCTCTTTCTTCTTCTTGCATTGCATCCTCTGCTGCTTTTTTGCCTTCAACATTCACCTTTATTGTAACTGATGAAAAGAAAACAAAGGAAAATAAATAAGAAGCATAATAACAATACAATCTGAAGCCTGTGAAGAAACAACAAAACAGAACCCAACAGAAACAAAACAAAAGGACAAAACTAATTAACAACAGCATCCTTATTGGAATAAATAAATAGCACCAGTCCTTAATATTTAATGAAACTGAAGCCTGTGAAGAATCCCAAAAATACACTCCCATTAAAAATCCACATCTTCCAACTTAGGCCTTTAAGAAATCTCCTATAATAGGCTTCTCCAAACAACCCAAAGCAATTTCAGTACATCACACTGAACCTAGCACCAAGCCCCCTTTCCTTTCTCCAAAGAACAACACTTGGTTGCTGAAAATTCAGCAGCCACTCCTGCTAACACCCAATCACGGGTGGACACGTGTCCAAGTTTTGATTAAAAAAATCAAAACTTGGACACGTGTCCACCCGGGATTGGGTGTAAGCAGGAGTTCCTGAACAACCTTTAAGCAGCCAAGTATTTTCCTTCTCCAAAAGACATAGGCGTCTCCAAAGTAATGGAGCACAAGATTCAGGGATTCCCCAGCTTAATTAACCTTGTCTCCCTAAATAGCCTTGTCCATAAAGCATACACAATTGGACAATGGAGAATAAAATAACAATATAACCTAAGAACCAAGAGCATAATTTACTATAAGTAAATTATTCATATACCATTTTTCCACCATAGGCTTAAAAGTTGATAAAAGTTGAAAAATATCTTTAAAAGAACAAGTTAAAATACATACCATGCTTAATCAAGACCAAGGTATTAAATATCGGTAATATCGGAAATATCGATAGTCCGAAAACACGGAAATATCGATGGAAATATCGGGATAATATCGATATCGATAAAAATTATATGGAAACCACGGAAATTGTAAGAAAAACTTGGAAATTTTTATTGAAACTTTGCAGAATGTTTATTTAGTCAATTATCTATTAGTTTATCACAAAAAATTGGAAGGAAATGCATTGCATGATGGATTTAACATTATCAAGTTGATTATATAGCGAGCTGACAAATATTGTGAGTGTAGAAAATATGTAGTAATTAATGAAAGAAGTTTAAACACACCATAATCATTTATATATAATGAATTAGTACAATATTTTACACTTTATACATTGCATGGTAAGATACATAGTGACTTAGTACCACATAGAGTTCCTATGAGGTTCAAATTTTTCACTATCTTCATCATCTCTATGTGTAGAGTGAGTGTATTGTGAAGAGTAGTTATCAAATGATAAATCCCCAAAATAGTTTTGCATGTAATTGTTAACATGCCACCCATATGGATCCGAGATTGGTTGACGTTGTCCATAAGCAAAATCATTTGAAGATTGAGTCTCGGATTCTTTCCATGAGTCGCTCGATTCCATCCCAACAGGAATGGGATATGAAGGGTAGGGAAATGGTTGGTTATGAGTATAACCATAATTACTACCTCCCACTCCAACAGAGTCTGAAGTTCTAGATAACGAGTCATCTTCTTGACTTGACAAAATCCCATTGCCTCTTTCTCTACGAGTATAGTCCTTCCCTATGGCACCAATTCCTGGTCCTGCCCGCCTACTGCCATGGTCATCATCTTGTGTTGCATGCGTGAAGTTTGCCTCACCAGTAAATGGGCTCATAAATCCGGGAGGTGGTCTATAATAGTTTCCATATCCACCACCACTACCTCCAGCTCCACTATATCCTTCATCATTCCCACCTCCAGTGGTAGGTGAGTCTCCTGATCTTGTACTAGAGCTATCATTAGTATCAGCACGATGTTGTGGTTGTGTAGGATTGGAAGAAGGTGGAATTCCAGTGTTTCTTGGTCTGGGGCGCAAAAGTTCTTCCAAAGAGTCAGCGCTGCTAGATCCCAGCTCCTCCTCTAATACTCTTTCTACATTTATCCCTTCATTACGTGCTTCTTCAGCAACTCTGGGAGCTGGGTTGCCTTCATCATCATCTAAATGAAGAGGTCTAATCCACTGATAAAGTTGGTTACCCTCTGTATCATCATCTTCAGCAACAATATCAAACGCATCTAGTGGGTCACCACGGTCGACATGATCTATTTCTGCTTCCTTATCTCGAACTTGAAGCTTCATGTTGTAGTAGCAATAAACTAATTTTTCCAACCTACTATGAGCCAACCTATTTCTTTGCTTTGTGTGTATGAGTGCAAATGTGCTCCAATTTCTTTCACAAGCAGATGAGGAAGCTGTTTGTGATAATACTTTGATTGCTAACTTTCTCACAGTTGGTGCATCGGTCCCATACATGATCCACCATTCAGCTACAATGAAAAACAATGTTGATAAGCCTAATAACTCCAACAAATTCTATTATAAACTTATAGTGAAATATGTTTACACTCACTAGGAGACATTTTTGTTCGAGCAGCAACTGATGTTGGTTCTCCAAAAGTTCTTCTTGCATCTTTAAACCATGTTAGTTGAATTCAATAAATCGTGTTAGTTTAATCCAATAAAGTAATTATTATAATTTAAGTAATTGTGTACCTCATTTCCAAATTGGCCAATTGTTGGTGATGCAGGGTCTAATTTAGAGTATACATTATGTACAGCACGTATAAGGGTACCATCATCTCCAACACCGGGTCTGTATTGGTATCGAGGATTCAAATAATATGCTGTTCAAAGAAACACATACTCTAATAAGAGAAATAATACTTATGCAACTAAAGAAATGAATTGCAAATTATGACATAATTTATACCGGCTGCATGCAAATCGTGGTATAATGTTTTATACCATCGATCTTCAATTATCTTTATGACCCACCTTGCACCATGTTTTCTTTCCAATTCATCCTTCACTACACGCATCAACTCATATATTGCCCCCATAGTAGGATACACTTCTGTGTCAACGATCCGTAAAACTTTGTAAAGAGGTTCAAACACTTGGCACACATGTTCTGATTGAGTCCAAAAAGCATGATCAAGCACTATACTTTCCACCATACGACCTGCATTTGAGCGGCTCAAATTATGGTTGGCCCAATCGTCACTAGTGAATAGATGCTTCAACCCTGATTTCTTCTTAAGTAGGCTGTCTAATGCAATATAGTTGGTGGCGAATCGAGTGGTAGCTGGACGAATAATTTCTCCTTTGCAAAATTCAAGCATCTTTGCCAACAACCAACCGTGATTGTAAATATAATTTATGATCGTTCTAGCACTTTTTACCACAGTAGCAACATTCTCTCTCTTCCCCATTGCCTCAAACATGAGATCAATACAATGTGCTGCACATGATGTCCAAAACACATTATGATGCTTCATTAACTTTTTTCCAGCTTTGACAAATGCAGAACCGTTGTCGGTCACGACTTGGACAACATTATGCTCTCCAACCTCCATGATTACATCCTTCAATAATTTGTAAATATACTTGTAGTTCTTTATATGGTCTGAAGCATCAACAGACTTCAAAAAAATTGTCTTTCCCTTGGAGTATACCATGAAGTTTATGATAGACAATCTGGTCGGGCCAGTCCATCCGTCACACATGATTGTGCAACCATTAGTTTCCCACTTTGACTTCAACTTGTTAACATACTCGCCAATGTCTTTATACTTCATCTCCAAATATTTGTTTCTTATCTCATAGGGAGTGGGAGGTTGTACTCCAACACCGGCTTGTTGACATCCCACTACCATATTTTTGAAATGATGTGATGATGCTTTCTCAGCAAGGACATTTTCATAGATAAAGAACTTGCTAATTAGACGCCCCATTCCCTCCTTCACATTACCTCCAGTGAAATAACTCCAAACACTCTTTTGACGTGATTTGGATGATTTATATAAACTTGGGGCTATTGGTGGTGTTGGTTGTGATTCTCTAAGACTGCCTCCCCGTCTCATTTGTGCACCACCACTTGTCCCGGAACCTTGTGCTCTATTAGGAATTTTATGAAGGTGTTCTCTTTCCCATGCTGACTGTTTGGAGGCACGTAATGCTTGTTTCAAACTGCGTCGTTCTTCAGGTCCCATGTCATCATCACATTCGTCCTCATCGTCATCATCATCACTGTCAACCGCTTCGCCAATGACTTCTCCTCGTAGCCCAGCTCGAATATTTTCCATTCCATGTGTTATCTTTTCCTTCTGTTGTTTTTTATTTTTTAATAATGTGCTGATGAATGCCTTCACTTCTGGGGGGGACATTATCGCATCGTTGGACATTTTTTGCTGGATCTAATCCACTAAGATGGTACTTAAGTCGTGTCACTCCGCCACTCTTCATTACTCGATGACAATATTTGCAAATTGTGCCATGTTTGTTTCCGTCTATTGGGTCTCCATGTTCCCAAGCTGGATCACGTTTAGTAACTCCACTCGACATCTTAAACGTACCTATATTTATTTTTCATGAAAATTAGACAATTTTTATTTGGCCAAAAAATATAGTAGTGATGACGGTTATATAAGAGAACCTAAATAATAAAGTTATTGTACAGAAGAATTAAATACGAAGTAAAGAAAATGATTGTAAAAATTTAAGTAATTATAAAAATAATATGGAATAATAAAACCTAATATTAATCAATAATATTCCAATTTGATAAAAAAAATAATCCTAATATAAAACATAGTGATGAATAATAATCCAATTTGATAATAATCCAATTTAATAATAATCCAATTTAATGAATAATCCAATTTGATAATAATCCAATTTAATGAATAATAATCCAATTTGATAATAAAAAAAACCTAATATTAATGAATAATAATCTAATTTGATAATAAAAACTAATATTAATAAAATAATAAATAACATTAAATATATTAAAATTATCCTAGGGAATAATTATACAACATTACTTAATTACTTACAAAAATTAACATGTAATTGTTAACATTACTTAATTAGTTACAAAAATTAACATGCAAGTATTAATTACTTAATATTTGCAATAATATTTTTGTGTATAAATTAACATACAAAAATTAACATTACTTAATTAGTTACAAAAATTAACATGCAAGTATTAATTACTTAATATTTGCAATAATATTTTTGTTGTTGTATAAATTAACATACAAAAATTAACATTACTTAATTAGTTACAAAAATTAACATGCAAGTATTAATTACTTAGTACTTGCAATAATATTTTTGTTGTTGTATAAATTAACATACAAAAATTAACATTACTTAATTAGTTACAAAAATTAACATGCAAGTATTAATTACTTAGTACTTGCAATAATATTTTTGTTGTTGTATAAATTAACATACAAAAATTAACATTACTTAATTAGTTACAAAAATTAACATGCAAGTATTAACAAAAATTAACATACAAAAATTAACATTACTTAATTAATTACAAAAATTAACATGCAAGTATTAATTACTTAGTACTTGCAATAATATTTTTGTTGTTGTATAAATTAACATACAAAAATTAACATTACTTAATTAGTTACAAAAATTAACATGCAAGTATTAACAAAAATTAACATACAAAAATTAACATTACTTAATTAATTACAAAAATTAACATGCAAGTATTGACAAAAATTAACATACAAAATTTATTTTTGTTGTTGTGTAAATTACAATAATATAAATATAAGTTTTTAAACTTACCTTAAATATGGAATCCTTTGTGTTCAAGCTCTGAAATATATCTGGAATGGCTTTGAAAGAGGTAAGGGAAGAAGTAGAAACGAAAATACTCTTAATGGTTTTGATACAAATGTGAAATAATATACGTTTGGAATGGCTCTGCCAGACATAGAAATAAGGTATTTGAAAACTGAAACTGGTGATGCAAACTTGCTGATGGCTGCCAATCAGATCAGTCAGATAAAATCGTACGCACACATGCACAAAATTGTACACAAAACCATGTGCCAAAACCATGGTTTCCTACAAAACCTTGTCCCAAAACCGTATGTGGCTGTGTGCCACAGTCAGGCGCAGGACCCCATCTTGTCCTGTCCGCTCCCCCCGTTACCCACCCCTTATCCCCAACTCAGATTCTTCTTCCCCCAGACAAAAAAAATCTTCAGGAAAATCTTCAGAGCTCCAGAATGAAGAGCTCCAGAAGGGCCCCCCCCCGCGGCGTCCCACCCCTCCCCCCCTCCCCCTCTCCCTCCCGCGTCCCCAGAAAAAGCAGATCCCTCCCGCGTCCCTTGCCTTCCCTCCCCCAACACCTCATCCTCTTCAACGAACAAGAAGCAGAGATCCAGAAGGGCCCCCCCCCGCGGCGTCCTACCCCTCCCCCCCTCCCCATCTCCCTCCCGCGTCCCCAGAAAAAGCAGATCCCTCCCGCGTCCCCTGCCTTCCCTCCCCCAACACCTCGTCCTCTTCAACAAACAAGAAGCAGAGATCCAGAAGGGCCCCCCACCGCGGCGTCCCACCCCTCCCCCCTCCTCATCTCCCTCCCGCGTCCCCAGAAAAAGCAGATCCCTCCCGCGTCCCCTGCCTTCCCTCCCCCAACACCCCCCTCATCTTCAACGAACAAGAAGCAGAGACCCAGAAGAAGGAGCAGAAGCAGATCCCTCCCCGCACAAAACAGACCATTCCTTCCTGGGATGCGGCGGATCCTCCCCCCCATATTCTTCCTTCCCTTCCCTTTCCTCTCCCCAGAACGCCTTCATCCAGTGGGACATTTTCAGGGCCCCTTTTCGCACCCCCCAAACGCACAGATGGGGTCTCCTACGACCACGAGTTGAGCATGTTCAACCGGTTCGACTCGCCCCCATTCGGGTCGACTCAGCTGTTCGAGAGGCGATATTATCGGTTCATCTCGCGATATTATCGGTAATATCGCGATATTATCGATAATATCGCGATATTTGGACGAAAACTCATTCGATATGTGTTAAAATATCCTTCTCTCCCAAAACCGATATTATCGGCGATATTTCGCCGATAATATCGGCATTTTAGACCATGATCAAGACTAATACTATTGGAGCATTGTCCCGAGTTTTCGTTAAGGCTCATGTCAAAAATTTCTTTAGTGAGTTCTTCCAAGTCAGCACCTTCTTTCTCTAAAGCTAAACATAAAAAGAAAAAAAGGAAAACAATTATAACCTATTATATAAGAAAAAAAAAATTCCAAAGTAATATAAAATTTAAGGTTCTTTTGATATGGGTCCAAAGTCACTAAAAATTGGACATATTTCAAAAGGTGGGGTATAAAATTGGACCTATTTCAAATTTTCCCTAAAATTTACCTTCTTTGCCAAAAAGCCAATCTCTAGTACATAGCAAGGCTTGAACGGTTTCATGCTACAAATAACTTCGATATTGATCAAGCACCCTACCACTAATACTAAATGCTGATTCTGAGGCAACAGTTAAGATAGAAATTGTTAACACATCAGAAGCCATACAAGAAGTACAGGATAACGAAATTGCTCCAGTTTCCACCATGAAAGAATATCCAACTCTTGTTTTCTATCGAGTCTCTTTTCTTCAAGATATAGATGTAATTCAGTTTTTTCAACTGAAGTTGACCCATCTTGGTAAATATTATCAAATTCCTACATATAAAAGCAAAATAGAAACAAAGATCAACGTACAATATAAAGATGCACATAAAAAGTATAAAAAGAGGAATAACAAATATAAATACTACCTCAAAAAGTTTGTCTCAAACTTTTATTTGAGTAGGAGTTTGATTAACTGGGTTGGATACAAGAAGATGAGAGAACTTGTCCATGCAACGACCAAAGAGTGCAAACAATGTGCCACTAACATCCTTCAACTCTCTCGACTCCTTACCATAAAGCTTGTCATAACCCGACTCTACAAATTGCAATTTATAGCGAAGGATCAAGAATCACCGCAATGGCAAGGATCAAACTATACTCTGACCAATACTTTTCAAACTTCAAACTCATATAACTCCTCATCCATCTCATGAAATCATCACAATCTTCCATAGCATCTTGAATACAATAATGGACTTTGAACACTTTTGGGAAGAACAAGTTTGATGTAGGGTAATTTGTTCTGGAAAATAAGCAAGTAACTTCATAAGAATACCCCAAGAAATTGGAAATCTTCTCTATTTTATCCCACTCTTCCAAGGAAAGACATGAACTAAAATTAGAATCAATAAGTGCCAAATTGAGAAAAGCACGACGATAGAAAATAGCACTATCAAGCATTGTATATGTTGAATTCCGTCTGGTAGGCACATATTATCTCAACCCTCTTTTACTACCTACCAACCCTACTTGTGCAACTCAAGGAAAAAACTTATTTTTTCTCCCTTCTGAATGCTTTATATATTTGATGCACTCACGAACTTCCGTCACTGATCCATTAATTTCCTTTAGACCATCTTGGACTATCAAGTTTAGGATGTGAGCACAACAACGAACATGGAAGAACATTCCATCCATTAATAGCAAACCTCTAAAATTTAATTGTTTCTTCAATAGCTCAACATAACAATCATTTGCAGAAGCATTATCTAAAGTAATGGAAAACAATTTCTTTTCAATCTCCCACTCGGCTAATAAGGCATTAATTTTTTTAGACAAAGCAACCCTGGTATGTGGAGGAGGCATATGACAAAAATTTAAAATTCTTTTGTGCATTTGCCATTCTTTGTCAACAAAGTGAGCTGTGAGTGTGAGATATCCATCAGTTGCAGTAGAAGACCATAGGTCAGATGTCAAACAAATTCTTCCCTCAACTGTATTTAACCAATCTCAAAGTCTTATCTTTTCATCTTCAAACATCCTCAACACATGTTTTTTAACGATATTTTTACATGGCAGTTTGATATTAGGAGATACGTATTTAAACAAAGTTCTAATGCCCTCATATTCAACAAACCTAAAAGGCACATCATGCTTAACTATAGCCTCAATCAATAGCTCACAAAAACTAATATGGTTAAACTGAGAAGAACGTAATCCAACTTGAGATTTCTTCATATCAATGTGATGCTTTTTACTACACAAATCCATACGATTCAATAGGTTTTTCGTCCCACAATTACTATCACATACGTAAACTATCCCACAGTTTTTCCACTTCGCATGTTGTTTATTATCAAGACCAACAGGCAATTCTTTAAACAAAGTCCAAACACGGGATCTCTTTTGACGTATCTTACCTACTCGTATACCTTTAGCCTTTCTCTTTGAAGGACTTGGTGCACTTGTTGTACCTTGCGTATAGGGATGGCAATTTAATCCGTCAAATCCGATACTCACAGGTAACCGGCCTGAACAGTTCGGTTTCGGGCAGCAAATTTCGGGTTTTTTTTACGGTAATGGGTAACCGTTGGGTAAAATTTTCGGTTTCGGGTTTGGTTATGGTTATAGGGGTATCCGTTCCGA
The DNA here is from genome assembly GCA_024362995.1 of Heteromeles arbutifolia. Lineage (NCBI taxonomy): Eukaryota > Viridiplantae > Streptophyta > Magnoliopsida > Rosales > Rosaceae > Heteromeles > Heteromeles arbutifolia. The sequence goes on along the minus strand of JANCRC010000013.1, from coordinate 23,863,039 downwards.
ACCCATACTCGAACCCGACCCGTTTTCATTCTTTAATAAAAATAAAAATATTTATTATATTTAAAACCTTTGAGTTCTTTAATACCCACATATGCAAAAGTCTTAAGACTACAAAAGTCCTATTTTTGTGCTCTGTGCTTCTCCCTTCCCCAAGCACCTTTCTCTTCTTCCTGTGCTCTCTCCCTCACCTCACTTCTCTGCAAGTCTCTCTCTCTCTGTCTTTCTGTCTTTCTCCTCATTACACACCACACCACCATCTTCTCTCCCTCATCCCTCACATTTCTCTCATTCCCGTGCTCTCTCCTTCACCTTACTTCTCTGCAAGTCTCTCTCTCTCTGTCTTTCTCTCATTCTCCTCATTACACTCTCCTTACCTCTCCCAAGCTACGCATACACGGCACCACCACCTACACCACCCCACCATCTCTGGCGAGCCCTCAAACCACACCTTCCAGACCCCCACCATCTTTGCAACCTCTCACTCTCTCTCCTCGTCCCGCTAGCATCGTCACCTCAAACTCCCCCGAGAACGAACCACTGAAACACCACCGGCCTCCTCGTCCGTCTCATTGTTTAATCAGCTAAATTTTATGGTTACGGGAAAACCGTTACCCGATGGGGAATCCATTACCCGACGGACTCGGTTATTGAGAATACCCGTTCTGGATTTTTACGGTTTTCGGTACGGGGAAAACAAACAGGTTTGGTTATGGGGATGGCACATCCGAACCCAATCAGCCCCGTTGCCATCCCTACTTGCGTATCACTTAGATTGACTGTTGACATTTCCATAGCCTCGGTGTTCTCAACATCAATATCCATTTGCACTAACCATAAACGAATAAACTATGTAAATGGACAAGAATGTAGTAGCTAAGCAATATTGGGAAATCGATAAATGGAATAGCCGTTCTATTGTTCTTGGAAGTAAGATGTTTCCAGTTTTCATAATCCTACTAAGATGTTTCCAGTTTTCTTATTAAGTAATTACTTCCACCTTTTTTATAGTGGTAAACTTGTCAACCCTTGGTAACATAGTTATGCCTGGTCAACTGGAAAATACAATCAGTACACACATGTAAATAAGTCTAACTAATCTTGAACTCCAAGGTCTGGTCTTTAGTAATCCAATTTATAGAGAATGAAACTACTATTTTAATCATCACGCAAAAACAAGACATATGAATACTAACAGTACAATGATGAAAATTACTTCTCCCAAATCAGCATATGAATACTAACAAGCTGAGATGCAATTTGAGAAAAGAATAGAAAACGCTACTATACTCAAAGAGCAGTAAAATTTTTGAGGGAAGAAGATGAGGGAGATAACCGAAGCCAGAAGGGAAGGAGCACAACGATGAGCGATCTCTCAGTCTCAGAGAGCAACATCGTGCGACGGTGTGAGAGAGAGTGAGTCGTGAGGGACCTGAGAGTTTTCTATTAGGACTATTGAAATTACACAGCAGTCCTCAATAACGGGTGTTAACAGGGTTTGCGGGTTCACCCAAAATGACCCATTATTTAACGGATAATTTACAGGTTGACCCGTTAACCACCTGACCAGTTTATCACTCACCCGAATACTAATTTTAACGGGTCGGATCGAGTTAACAGGTCGGGTGGAAAATGCCAGGTCTAATTGTAGATTGACATTACAGTGTATTAGCCCTTATGACCTGGCAAACGGTTTCGTCTGCCATGTTTGTGTCTTTTTCCTATCAACACAGGAAAATGATCCTCTCCCGATCCTTTTTGTGGAGGGATCCGAGGGATCAATCAATTATGTCTGTTTATCGTACATCATGCGGTCAAAAATCATTTAAAATTTAAAATTTAAAATTGAATATGAATAGTACCTAACGAAAACTGACCGCACGATGTACGATGAACGGACATGATTGATTGATCATCCAGATCCCCATAAAGAGGATCCGGAGAGGATCATTTTCCACCAACACATATTATCTTAATGATTTATGTCATGTTTATTTTTTTATTTTTGGACAAATAATTATTTATGTCATGTTAAACATGTATTTTAACGAATTTTAAAATTTAAATTCAAACTCAATCCATTAAAATTAACGGGTCACTCAGTTCGTTTTATTCGTTAAAGATAGTATTTTATTACTTCAATAAATAATCAAATGAAAATCTTCACAATAAATTACTAAACGTTATATGAATTCAAAAGCTCTCTTTGATTCAGAAATACAACTATAATTATTTCACATCTACATGCCATATAAATCGAGGGAGAGACTGAGAGGGCTAAAACTTTAGTTTAACTGGTTACTCATGGGTAACCTGAATTAACCCGTTATTTAATGGGGCTTAACGGGTTGTCTTGATAAAATCCCCCGACCCGTTAAGCCTCAATCCAAAACTTATTTCTTTCGTTTCATTTCGTGTCAGATTAATGGGTCTTGATTGTCCGATCTACTTTATACCGCGTATTTGAATATTGATATGACCTTCCCCCTTCTTTTATATATAACAATACTCTACACTAAAAGGGTGGAGGAATAAATTATGAACTTTGATAACCATTTTGATTTTAGTTTCATTTTTCTGAAAATTTAAAGTGGTTATCAAATATGAAAACTGAAAACAAAATGGCTATTAACCGACCTCGTAATGCATCTCTAAAAGAGATGTCAAATCTTACGAGGAGATGCCACTGTGCATATTTGACATAAAAATTCTTCCAACTGAAGTGTTATTTGTTGACTGGATTTAAAGCATTTGTGATTAGGAGTCAAATTTGACGTCAACGTCAAATTTATTTTTGATTAGTTTAATGGTAGGTCCCTTATGTCACTTAGTACTATGATCTAGTGATTTTCTTCTTCAAATGTAAGTGAGAGATCTTAAGTTCGATTTTCGCCAAAGGAGAATTTGAATCACATTATTGCTAGCCTATTATGAGGTTAAGCCCACTCCCTCCCCCTTAGTGCAGATTGATAACAGTACTATATGTATCAAGAAATTACCAGCGAAAAGGACGAAATGCATAAATGAAAGAAGAAGGAAGAGAGAATTGTAGAGAGAGAGAAAGCTAGGAGTTTTGGTGTATATTTCACTAACTGAACAACAATGACAGTTTACACACTTTATATAGCTCACTAGCTATCTTGCACTATAAGCTATTAGCCACAACAACTTTAACTAACTACCACATCAACTGTTTTGCCATATCAGCATAACTAGTCTTTGGACAATACTACCTTTCAATCGATATCAGTCAATATCCCCCCTCAATCTGAACTTGGGTTACCAAGTTTAAGAATATAACTGTGTTTGACAAATGAAGGACCATGGAACCCCTTGGTTAATATATCTGCAGATTGATCTTCAGTAGGTATGTAGCTAACTTCCAAGTCACCTTGCTGCACCCTCTCTCGAGCAAAGTGGTAATTAGTATCCAAGTGCTTTATCCAAGAGTGGAACACCGGGTTTGCACTCAGTGCAATCGCAAACATATTGTCACAATGAATAACTGGAGATGTAGGCAGAAATAACTCCAAATCTTTCAAAATACTCCTGATCCAGGCTATATCAGCAACAGCGTACGCCAATGCTTTCTATTCTGCCTCTGTAGAACTCCTAGATACTGAACTTTGTTTCTTTGACTGCCAAGATATGGGATTGTTGCCAAGAAAGACAATATATTCTGTCTTAGATCTTTGAGTATTCAAGTCTGCAGCCCTATTTAAGTCTGAGAAAGCATTAAAAGTTGGTTCTGCATCCGATGAGTACATAATACCATACTTCAATGTCCATTGGAGATACCTCAGTATTCGTTTCATGGCCCCAAGATCAATATATGTTGGTGTTTTCATAAATTGACACACTGAATTTACTGCAAATGCAATATCTGACCTAGTGAAGGTCAAATATTGCAAGGATCCCATTATACTTCATTAAAATGTAGGATCACTAAGAGGAATTGCTTCTGTCACTAGCAGTGAATTATGTGGTTTACGTGGTGTTGAAGTAGGTTTGCAGGAATCCATACCAGTTTTATGAATTAAGTTTTTGATATACTTTGGTTGATTGAAAAAGATATCACAATTTGACTGATATGTAATTTGAAGGTCCAAAAAATAGGTAAGTTTTCCTAGATCCTTTAGATCAAACACCTCAAACAACTTATGAATAACCTAATGTACTTTGACAGAGTTGGAACCTGTCAAGATGATGTCATCAACATAAAGAAGAAGTATGATAATATCAGTCCCATCTTTCTTCATAAACAAGCTTGTATCAGACATAGAGGCACATAATCCTATAGCACTCAAATAACTTGTAAATTTAGAATTCCAGGACCTTGGTGCAGAATCAATAAAACCCTGAGGTTGTTTCATATAAACTTCCTCCTGCAAATCACCATGTAGAAATGCATTCTTAATGTCTAACTGTTTTAATTCCCAATGATTCATTGCAGCTACTGCAAGAATAATTCATACTGTGGTATGCCTAACAACCAAGCTAAATGTATCAGAATAATCAACTCCATACTCCTGAGAGAACCCTTGAGCAACCAACCCAGCTTTGTATCTGGAAACACTGCCATCAGGATTTCTTTTTCACCTTGTAGGCCCATTTACTTCCAACAATCGACCTATCAGTTAGAGGTGGCACTAATATCCAAGTACCTTGTGCCCTGAGAGAATCATATTCTTCTTGCATAACATTCTGCCAATGTGGTACACTTGCAGCTTTTTGAAAACTGGATGGTTCTGTGGCATCAGAAATCTCAGTGACAAATGAATAACCACCAGAGAATGGTTCATCTTCAGTAAGTTGTAAAGTTTTCAACTCTGGAAAAGTTGCTAGATAAGTAGCATAATTCTGTCTTTCAATAGCCCCACTTTTCAACCTTGTAACCATATAATGATGAGGAACTGGATCTGTAGTTGATGCATGAGTTTCAGAAATTGCATTCAACTGAGTTGAGAAATGAAGAATTACCTCTAATTGAGAACTATGATGGACATGCATCAAACGGTTAGGCCATCCATCTGAAGAATGCAGCATATCTACTCAAGCTTGTAGCAAAAGAATTAGCAAACACATTGACTGGAATCTTGAAGTGTTCCTCACCATCACTCATTCATTGGTACAAGATCACCCTTGTTGCCTTGTCCTGTATAAAGAAATCCACATGCATCACAAATAAACCAGCATCTATTATCTTTGCATAATTTCTTTACAGAAAGAAGATTCACAATTATTTGAGGCACATGTAGAACATTATGCAATATTAAGGCACTAGAATGAGTAATAATGGAAGTAGAACCAATATGCTTGACTGCCAAACCTTCACTATTTCCAATTGTAATTTTCTCATCTCCATTGTAAAGATTGACTTGAGATAAGGCATTGACATTTGCTGTCATATGGTGTGTAGCACCATTGTGTAAGATCCATGCATCACCATTAGAAAAACCATGTCTATTGTACTGTGGTGGACCTTGACCAATATGAGCATGTGCAGTTATTGCAGTTAGAGATGGTGGTGGTTGACTTCCTTGGTAAGTGAAATTATTTCGATGGTAGCATTCAAGAGCAATATGCCCTATTTTTCCACAAATCTGACAGATGATGAACCCTGTGTTTCCAGTATCAGCCATATGATAACAATTGGCAGCAGTGTGTCCTCTTCTAGAACATATCTGACACTCAGGTGAAATACCAGACTTGTAATTCGAATTACCATTCCAATTGTTACCTTTTTGAAACCTATTTCCAGATATAGTATCATTTCCAGAGAAATTACCACTCTGTGATTGCAGACTCTTCCCATTCCCAGAGAAATTGCCATTAGTGTTCCCATTACCACTCTTATTACCAAAGTTGCTCGAAAAATGTCTTGAATTATTGTTATTGCTCCCAGTATACTTCCTGTTACCTCCAGAGAAATTAGGCTTGTGAAAAGACTTGCTTGCATTCCCCATGAAACTAGAACCACCTTGAAATCCAGAATGATAACCATGTGGTTGCTCTCCTTCATAACCACCTTGAGATCTTTGGGAATTAGAACTCTCACCAGTTTCAAAACTATTGTAACCACCTGAAAACCCATTAGAACCGGATCCTTCTCCTTGAACATACATTGCTGCCATAGAAATGCTCAGAGATTTCATTCTTGACTTAATACTTGCTTCTGCTCCAAGAAGTTGAGCTCGCAGATCTTTATATGAAATAGTTCAATCCCGAGCAAGTATGACAATTTTGATCATTTCAAATTCGGGTGGTAATCCAGACAAGACAACTATAAGAAAGTCATTCTCAGTAATCTTTTCTCCAGCAGATACAAGTTGATCTCTGATAGCTTTTTCTCGTAACAGAAATTTATCTATCAACTCCCCACCTTTCTAAATGGTGTGAAATTCACTTTTCAATTGATTAATTTGCACCATGGAAACTAATGCAAACCCTTTTTGTAAACAGGTCCATGCCTTATGAGAAGTCTTGCAACCGATAATATGTTCTATAGCGTCATCAGACATAGTAGCCATGAGCAAACTCAGCAATGCCAAATCTTTCTTTACCCAATCTTTGTAAGCCGAAGTGACCTCTTTTGTAACTCTTGTCTCTGTATTGATCACAAATTTTGGAGGACATAGAGCATCTCCAATGAAATGATAAAAAAGATCATAACCTCTAAGAACCGACTAAAATTGAAAACTCCATTTAACAAAGTTGTCATCTTGTAATCTCATTGTGACCATACCAAGTAACCCTTCAATCTTTATAGTAGAATCTACCATTTGAATACAATCGCAACTAGTTTTGATCACACAATACTTGTTCTTCACAGAAAGCTGTGTTCTTGAATATCAAGAACCAAATTACAAATTTCTCAAGAAACCACTCTTTGGCTATCAGACTTTTTCGAGTAAAAAATTAACAATCTTCAACAATTCTTATACAACTTTAACAATTTTGACTATTGGCCTTGTAATCTTTCATAAAATGGCTATCGGCCTTTCAATCTTGAACACAAATGACAAAAATTTGATACCGAAGCATTAAAGCAAACAGTTGGCGTGCACAGAAAAATCAGAAGCATAGAACCTGATATACACTGCAATCTTGATCATGAACGATCAAGAACTTTAATTAACTAGCAAAGAATTGTCAACCAGTAAAGAACCTTCGATTGACCAACAGGAATCGCACAGCGGAATCTGCATCGAGGATCGACGGGCTCGTGATACCATGATAACAGTACTACAAGTATCAAGAAATTACTAGCGAAAAGGAAGAAATGCAGAAATGAAAGAAGGAAGAGAGAATTGTAGAGAGAGAAAAAGATATGAATTTCGGTGTATATTTCACTAACTGAAATGCAATGACAGTTTACACACTTTATATAGCTCACTAGCTATCTTGCATTGTAAGCTATTAGCCCCAACAACTCTAACTCACTGCCACATCAGCTAGATATCTAACTGTTTTGCCATATTAGCATAACTAGTCTTTGAACAATACTACCCTGCAATCGATATATATAGATAACATCATTTATTAAAAAGTAATAATAATAATAAATGGTAGGTCCCTTATTCCACTACATCCAACCAATAAAAGTTTGATTTTAACATTTTTTTAATAAATACAACCAGTTAAAGTTCTACATTAAGAAAATAATATTTGACAATTTGGTTGGAGAAACACAAAAGTTTACATAAGACTTCAGATTGCCACATTAGCCATCAATTGTAATTTGACTATTATATAATTTGACATTTTCATTGGAGATGTTAAATAATAATACTAAAAGACATCAAGGTATTCTTTAGTGGAGATGTAATATATGATGTGGCAATTGAGTCATTTGACTCCTTACTTTCTTGCTGCCTTTTTGTACAACAAACAAAGATAAAGTCAAATATATTTAATTTATCATGGGTTCCATTGACAACTAATATGATAAAAAAAAAACAACTAATAATATGATGAAAACTAGAATCAATTTTAATTATTTTTGAATAGATAATATAACTATGTGTGACAGCCCGTCCTGGAAAATATTGATTTTATAATTTATTAAGTGATTTTACGAAAATGCCCTTGAGGCACGCGCATTGTTCGAGGTTAATCGTTGTGTCGTGCCATCTAAGATTTGTTTTCTTGACATATCCTCGTAGTATTCGTCGCTACGGACGCGTGGGCGCAAGCGGTTCGTGATTTGGAGTTAGATCGAAAAAGATATTGATGTTTGAAGTTTGGGCATTTTAGGAATTATTATTTTAGAAAAATCTGGAAATTCTTTTATGAAAATGGACGGCCCAGATTTAATAAAGAAATTAATGTATGGCTAGGATGAAAAGGAATGAGATTATGTGTGTGTGTGTGTGTATGGCTGGCGGAAGAGGAAATGAAGAAGAAGGGGATTGGGCAAATCTGCCCAACCAGGAGGAAAAGAGAAGAGAGCTCCGGGAGAGAAAAGGAGAGAGAGCTGGCGAATGGGGAGAGGAGAGAGGAAGAAAAGGACCAATCAGAGAAGGGGAAAGGAGAAAAAGAGAGAGGGTGAGAAGCGGAGGATGAAGAACAAAAATGGGTCTTCAACCCGCGACCCGCGCGACCCGTGGGTTTTCCACCCTTGTTCGTCCAAATTTCTTCATTTTTCCGGTGAGTTACTTCAAACCATCACTTGGAAAACCCTCTATGATGTTCCCTCTTCCTATTACACCCCAAAAATCAAAGAATTTGGCTTGAAATTGGATGAAACCGTACGGTGTGTGTGCGGTGGCTTAGTGTGCAAATTCTTCAAATCTTGAAACGTTTTCTTTCAATTGCTAACACCATTAGCATTCCCTTAGGACCTGGAGCAAAGCCCAAGCATTAGTTGGAGCATCGGAGTAGTTTTGGGGGTCGAATTGAAAACACCCATTTCTAGGGTTCTTCACGGTTTTGGCAAAATTGGAGCCTTTCCAGGCCGAATTAGTCTTGGTCACAGGTATGAAAGTTGTTCTACTCTTTGAGATCTTCAATTCTGAAAATTTTGGTAATTTTTGGATAAAGTTGAATTTTCCGGCGAGCCGGGGCGGCCGACCGCCACCCACGGCGGCGCGTGCGGCGGCGCGTGGCCAGTGGGCAGCCAATGTTATTTTTAAGCTATATTGGATGTCCTGAGTTTAGTTTTGATAGTGGCTTAACGTTGGTTGATCATTTGGACTTAATTTCGATACGATTCACGGTTAGGCCAAAAGATGAATCGACGATCCAACCGTCGGATCGTCACCAAACTTCGGTACGTAGTAGTATGTAATATTTGAAGATTGTAGGAACTTACGGATCGGGAATTCGATGGACGGATCTTCCCGAATTGGATTTGTAAGTTCATAAAATAAAAAGTTAACCGCCATTCGGTTTTGGAAATGGGCGGAGATCCAACCGTCGGATCATAACGAAATTTTAGGATGTTGTTCTAGAGATTTATTGTGGACCGTTGGAAGTTACGGATTGGAAATCTGAGTTGCAGATCTTCCAGATCGAACTTCATAATGACGTGTTTTATATAAGTGATATATTCTATCGATATGATTCTGAGGCATGATTTGATGATTGTTCTAGGCGCCGATCGTCATGACGCCTTGATGTGTTGTGCTAGGGAGTTGCAGGGCAAACTCCAGGTGAGTGGGCAGTTTTGTTTTCCGTATACACCTATATACTTACGGGTTTCCCAGAAATCGATTTTTGAATGAAAGTATATTTTGAAATGCCATGCATAGATTTATATGAATATGTGATTTAAAAATGCCATGCATAGAAATTACATGAATTATGTGAATTGATATATGATGCATATATGTGAATTGGTGCTGCGGACGCGCAGGTGAGTATCAGGTGAGTTATATTTGGTTCATTGAATTGTTTGATGTGATTTATGTTGATAGCTCATAACCTGCACCCCTGGTGTTAGTGCTTATGTTATTCACCCGCATCACACGCTCACCTTGGATCCAAGTAGATGCTAGTCGTACAGACCACTGGAGGTGGTTCCGACATGCTAGTCGTACAGACCATTAGAGACGGTTCCGACTAGTAGGTGACCCTAGATTATGTGCACAGATGATTGATGAGAGAAGCACTAGAGCGTATTATTACACCATCCGAGTCGTACAGACTACTACAGGTAGTTCCGACTCATGTGCAGCGTAGTGCCGTACAGGTCGCAGTTGGCGACTCCGGCAGTTCCGTACAGGTTACAGTTGGTGACTCCGGCTGGATTGGATATTGAGCTCTAGAATCAGCCGTACAGGACCACTGCAGGGTCTCCGGTTGATTTATTATTTCACCTGATTTATGTTGATGCATCCATATTATGTTTTTGGCGCATGGCATGGCATATTTTCTGAAAAGTGATAAAGAATGGTGTTTTGAGATTTTTGAAGCTATATATATTTATATATGCTATTTTCTGGGAAAGTATACAGGTTTTACAGTGAGGGGTTAGAACTTTGATAAAGAAAAGATTTGAAAAGACTTGTTTTACTGACCCACTCAATTTTGTTTTGCGCCCCTCCAGGTTCGAGTTAGAGCGGAGCTTTGTTGGCCACGAGGAATCCAACGGTATTCTGACAGAATTCACAATGGTATTTTTAAGCTTTCGAACTGTGTAAATGGTTACGTCACTCTCACGTGACGGCCAGCACGCCCTCCTTCGGGACGGGGTGTGTCACTATGAGTCCAATATATTAATCAAATAAATATTTGACACATCCATTAAAAATAAAGAAAATTTGATATTTAATCAATTGGTCATATCAATCATCAAATAAAATTATATTATATTCAACATCTCATTTGGAGATGGTCTTAATTGCAAAGTCATTTTTTTTCGGAATTCGAACCTAACACATCTGTGAAGAGGAATACCATTAGACAATATTACTAAGAGTCGCCTCTTAGTATAAATAGGAACATACATAAGATTTATGGATACCATCGTATCTATCCCCTACCTGTTCGCCAAAGATGCACACATAAAGGAATTTCATACATTTCAAGTTCCATACGAGCCCATGTGGAACTTGAATGTAGAAGATGTGTGTCTTGTGTGGACATATTTAAGATGAATAATGCTAGGGAGATTAAATTTGTAACTAAATTTTGCAAATTAAATTTGTAACTAAATTTTGCAAACTAAATGACATGGACGTTGATGGTTGAATTTTTATTTAAGTGTTGATTAACGTGTTTATTTCTTAATGGTGGCACATTATTTAATTTACAAATTTAGCCTACAAATTTAATTTACCTAGCATTACTCATCTAAGAATTCTCAAAATCTAGGAGAGTTTTCATGACGTTCTTCCAAATTCTATAGCACAAAGATACATTCTATTGGCTTTAAGTGGGTTGAACGCATTGGATTATCTAACAACTTTATTGAAGGAGATTATCAACTTATTATGGAAATGACAAATGTTTGCACCCTTTTTGAGAGCTTTCAATGTTGGAAAAATTTATCATGTTTAGCAAACTATGGACTCACTTTTACTAATATTGGTATTTGGTTTTGTAATTTTCCCATGGTAGTATGAATGTTTGTGCAAGAGTAGGCAGATATAGGCTTTGAAACCAAAATGACGGTTCACCGGCACTTGTAATTGAGAAATCACGAGTTCAACGCCCCTGAATGACGGTTTTGAAACCAATCTGTTGTTGACTTATTATATGGCTTGACCCCAACCCCAGCGGTTGCCTTCAACATCGTTGTATTAAATCAAATTACCATGAAAGGGGAAGGAGAAGAATCCCAGTATTCCATTTCCAGCTAAGATGCGTGTTCAATGGTAGGTAAATTTCACAATTCCATAGAGTAAATGGGAAAAACCTGGTCCAAAACAAAATGCATTCCTCCAATCACAAACAGAAGCACGTCCACGTCATCACATAGCCGCTTTTGGTCATTTGTGTAGAGTAGAAGGCCATATACACATCAGACTAATTCACCTTCTCAAAGAATTCAAACAATATCAAAACACCAGAACATAAAAATAAGAAGCATAAATTTACACTGACAAGCATCCCACTATCTCTCTCCTCCTTTTTCTTTCGCCATTTCCGTGCTCTGCAGAAATTCGCTGTACCGTAACCCCCCGAACCAGGTAAGTATTCGTTGTTGTGCAATCCATTCATAAATCACCCTTGCATATGAAGAAACTTCAATTATTCCTATATACTGCACCCGGCAAGCAATACGGTTTTACTGGTTTCATCCCCTTAGTCTAACAACAACGCATGAAATATCATCTTTACTGTCTCTTTTCAGTGCTTCGGCGGTTAATTGCTTTGCCGCCTTCAGAGGGTCTTTGGTCCTTCTTGCCATATTAACTACCTCTTGATTCTCCATGACCTGGATTATCACAGAAATAAGTCATTGCTAAGAGACTTTTGAATTTTATCTTGTTGCTATGAAACTAAAGCATGCAGTGTTTAGGCGAATTCTTCCTGCTTTTTCTAGAGTGCACAATGCACCAAGAAGAAGAAGGATCAGGTAAAATGACTCACCTTCCAAAGACCATCACTGGCAAGGATTAGAACATCAGTACTATTGTCTACGTAGACATCTTGTATGTCGGGATCCGATCGCAAATGTGACTTGAGGCTTTTGTCTCCAAAAGCACGAGAAACTGCCAGCTGCCCATTGACTCTAGGGACATCTCCTGCAAAGAAAAGGGTTCAATAGATGTCAGTTCAACGAAAGACTTAACATAAGCTCAATTGCAACCTCGTGTTACAGCAATAAATACCAATGCGCTGAATATTCATTAACAGAAAAGGCTCATAACTGGCTGATGCAACTTAGAGCTGCATCAGACAAGTATTTCAAGACTTAAACTCTTTCGCACAGATGGTAAACTAATATTAAGGTAAAAAAGAATCAAGTCATGAAGGACAAACTGAAAGCTTTCCCATAACCATAGGGTTACACTAGAGCTCAGCTTGAAGTCCTTACCTTTTTGCATTGCTAATGGACAAATTAACGGGACATATTCAAGAAGATATCCTTGGTGTATGCTTTTCGCAGATCATAATGTGTTGATAGTTGAAACGCAGGAGGGAGTAAATGCGAAGCTTAACCTTTGGGGGAAGTGTTGGAAGCTAAAGGTTTTCTTCTAAGTAGGTCAAAGACGAGAGTATATGGAGTGCAAGTTCAGTGGGGGCCCAAATGAGGTAGGGGTGAGGATTGGAGATCAAGAAGTACCAAAGAGTGAACATTTTTGTTAGCTTGGATCTATCTTGCAAAATAAAGGAGAAATAGATGGAGATCTCAACCATAGAATACAAGCTGGATGGATGAAGTGGAAGAATGCATCGGGTGTGTTGTGCGATCGTCGTATGCCACTAAAGCTCAAGGGAAAATTTTATATTACAATAAGAGCTGTGATGCTTTATGGCATGAAATGTTGGGCGGTCAAATAGCAACACGTGCAAAAAATGAGTGTAGCGGAGATGAAAATGCTTCGTTGGATATGTGGGCATACGAGAAATGATAGGATTAAGAACGAGGATATCCAAGGTAAAGCATGAGTTGCCGTAATTGAAGATAAGATTAGAGAAAATCGGTTGAGAAGGTTTGGACATGTGAACCGAAGACCCACAGATGCTTCGTTTAGAAGATGCGACTATGAGATGGAGGCTTAGGGCATTTGAAAGAGTTGGGTGTGTTGTGCGATCATCGTATGCCACCAACCCATGTGTTGTGCGATCGTTGTATGCGACTAGAAGATGCTACTCGGGTGTGTTGTGCGATCGTCGTATGCCACCAACCCATGAAGACTTTGAAAGAGACTACAAGAAAAGATATGGATTACTTGGAGCTAACGGAAAACTTGGCGCAAAACCGTGTGCAGCGGTATTCTATGATTCATATAGCTGACCCCATTTAGTGGAATAAGGCTTTGTTGTTGTCGTTGTTGTTTAATTGGAACTTGTGAGTTTTTCACTACTTTGTGGCATACAAGTGTTCTATTACTGTAATAACCATGTCTATACACAAACAAACAAACAAATGAACAAGCAAACGAAAGTATAACGTTCTAGGCTAAAATGAAAGCAAGGATCACATTAAACCACAATTGAAAAGTGTCCTAATGAGAGAGAAATATTACAGGAACTGATTAAAACATGTAAAGCATGTCAAGTACCGTAAAGATAGAAAATAATGCAGGGGATGATTATAACCTATAAAACACTGAAAGGACACAATAACAGTTTTTCTAGAAGATGTCTAAACATCACAGTTGAACAACCAACAGTACAAGATGTCTTTCACTGGTTGTGTTTCGATAGTTAAATTTGAACAGAGAAATCTTGATTTTGTTACTTCAAGAATTTCATTACTTCAGAACATATAGGAAGAGTTGGTGCATTTGAAAGTCATCCTACCTACTTCTAAGCTCGGATGCACAATAACATCGGACAAGCAAGATGTCCATATTTGCTGAGACAATTCCAAGGAAACAAAGTATCTACATTTACAAAGATGTTTTCTTGCAAAGAAAATAGTCCATCGTATTGCTTCTATCTATTTGGTGGAAGAACTCATCAACAATTTTAACTGTAATGCAAGGAGGTGAAAAGAGTTGTTGGAGTTCACAACTAAGGGGAGAACCTATCAGCATAAAACTAGAATGCATACAATATATGAAAAGATGAAGAACAATTTAAAATGAAAGTAGTGAAGATTGACAACTCATTCCTTCATGAAAAACTCAAGTAGTTACATCTAGATGAGTATTTACACATTGCTGAACATTTTAGACATCGGTGCTGTAAATACCTGGCATGTTAGAGACAAAGCCACCTTTGTTTTCAATGCTGCCTCGTTCGTTGTTGGGCTCATGATCTGTAGACATCTGTACTGCCTGACCCGCCCTTGAAAGAACTGCCCGTGAATCTCCAACATTTGCCACCAATAACCGCCGACCGTTTAACAATATTGCAGTAACAGCAGTAGACCCGCCACGCCCCAAGTCAGAACTATGCGAGAGAATTGCCTGGTCTGTCCTCTCATAGGCTTTTGAGATAGATCTGTTAGGATCAACCCAAAACTCTTCCTGGAATAGTTACATGAGAAGTGTAAGATAGCGTCATTCCACTTAAATGCACCTAAACAAGACCAATAGATGAAACTATCTGAAATTAGTAGCAATACCTCCTTAAGGATATTTGAAAATAAATGCTTCTGTAGGTATGCAGGCACACTATCTCCCAAATGGCCATCATAAATAGCAAACAATCCTAACTCATGTTCCTGGATCCGAACAAACTTAGCAACATGATAATCCTCCATTGGATGATTTGCTTTTCCTTTTACCAGGCTGAAGCCATACTTTATTATCCCATCGTTGTTTCTTCCCTTACCAGAGCCAGATGAATGGCCCCCATACTGCACAGAAAAATTAACATAATACAACCTCAATCTTGTGTATCAGAGACGGGAAATATTCAGAAGGAAACAACTATTTTCGATTCTTTTTTTCAGAAAACTGAAAACTTTCAGTTCCTAATCCATTTAGTGGGGATAGATTGGAATATTAGTTTCAAGCGCGCAGGCTAGCATAGAAGAAAATTGAGCTTGAATCTATTTTTTTACAATTTATTTTCCCTTCGTAAGCTTCTTTTAACAACAATGAAACATAACTCTATTCTCTGCCTATAGAGTTTAAAACAACATACTTATACTAACTGCACCAGACCGACAACAGCAGCCACTTAGATACATGTTGATTTGGTTTTTTAAGGCCCTAAAGTTTTAGTTATTCAGAACATCAGCCGCAGCTACAAAAATGATCAGTCAACTAGAACACGAAAAGCAGTTCAATTTACCAAATATTCCATAGCAATCCATTAAGAGCAGCTCAGAAAACCAAAATACACAAAACAATCGATCGAAAAACATGAGAAAATCAAACAAATAAGAAAAACATGCATGAAGGATCATTGTCCCTCTAAAATCCCAAAAAGAGTCTATCAATCCATCTCACCATAATAACACAGAATTTTCACATCTACCCAAAATCTAACGAAAATCCTACTAGAAAACAAAGTACAAGAAAAAAAAATAGAAGTCAACTGGATTCAACATTTGGTCCCAGAAAATAATTGAAACCCATGATTCATAAGACTTATGATTGAGCAAATAAACACCAAAAAAGAGAAATAAAAAGTGCAGAAAAATGATTACCTGAGAGTGGGAAGAACTAAAACAGCATAACCTATCCATAAAACAGAAGGAAAAAAAAGGAAGTAAACTGGAGCTAAATCTGCAGCATCCACCACTTGTAATCACCTCCAATCCAAATTCCAAACCAAACCCAAAACCACAAACAAAAATTGCCCAGATTCTCAAACTGCACGATCAGACCCGAATTCAATCAGTATAAACAGACCAGCCAAAAACCCTTTTCAGAAAATATATAGATAAATAAACATCCGTAAAACCCAAAAAAATAATCTTAAAAACGAGTAAAATCAGAAAGTGGGTGTCCGAGATTTTGGTCATACCCATCCAATCAAAGGTAGAAATTGCTTGGCGGTCTCTTATTTGCCGGTGGTGGCTGCTTTTCCTTTTCTTCTTCTTCTTTGTTATGACTTCGTACACAAAAGATAATAAAAACAGAATGGTGATGATGACGAGTTATAAAGAAAATATAAATAAAAGAGAGAACATTTCAACCTTTTCTTCCTCCCAAAAAATAAATAAAAAAAAAATTGTTTTTCTTGGGAAGTTTTGTGGGAGTCTTAGGAATTGTGTTTGATGATTTATAACCGCTGTCGTGGGAGTCTGCGAATTGATATTAATTAATTAATTGTGTGTTTTTATTTTATTTTAATTTAATTTAATTAAATATTGTGAAAGGTCTTATAGGAAACACCGAAAAGGCTGCCATAAAAGACTTGTTGGCTGTTGACTTTTGGTGCCTGCCCCGCCTGCTTCCCTTCCTTCTACTCTATCTCTCTCTCTCTCTCTCTCTCTCTCTCTCACAGTCTAGTCTGTTTCTTCGTAGACTGCTTTTTCGTAATTTTACCTTTTTTTTTTTACACACGCGGTTTTGTACTTTTCTTTTTTCTTGATATTCAATAAGGACACGCGCTTTTGCATTTCGGATTTTGGTACGAAATATTTGTACCTGAGTATTAATAAAAAAATAGGAAATTTTGACCGATAAATATGTTATTTATATAGCTATAGGTAAATCTAAACAACAATTAAATTAGGAAACGGATACCTTCTTGAGCTTAGGAGGATGAGTCTCCTAAGAAAAATCACACAAGCCGTTGTATTTTAATCTAACGGGTACAATTATTATAACTTTTAGAATGACCTCCTATTTATAACCATTAAATCAAAATTCAACGACCTGTATGATTTGTTCAAGAGGCTCAACCTCCTAAGCTCAGGAGGGGATCTGTTCCCATTAAATTAGACCAAATATGGGCCTAGAGATCCTATAAAGATAACTTGGTTATTTAATTCACAATTTACTTGGAGGAATTTAATCTTTACAATTGAATACAAATATTATTATTTTAGTATTAACACCTAATTCGGTTTACTTTTATTTATTTATTAAAAACTACAAGTGTTTAGTAAATGTAAAATATCCTACTTATTTTAAAAATAATGGTCTCCACACAGTAGTTTTTAGAACAGTACGTATGTTGATTTTAAAAGCTACTTTAATAAAAAGCTGAGCTGAGCTTTTAATGAATATTTTTAATTTCTATATTACGCTCATTAATTAAAACAATAACATTAATTATCTTTGCAGACACATTTTATCCTAGAGAACAAAGTGACTACCAGTACTTAGTACTTACCACTACAAACTCTAATCTCTTACAACACCATTGCCATTATCACCATCTTTATTGTCACCACCACCACACCACAATAGCGCCACCACCACCACAACCATATCTACCACCACCACTACGACCACAATCACAACTGCCACTGTTATCGTTGCCTCCACCGCCACCACCACTACCACCACACCGCCACCATAGCGGTTGTTGTCGCACCTATCACTATTGTTACCTCTGCAGCCTAACCACCACACCCCTTTATTGGCACCACCACCATCACCATCACAACCTTGCAGACACATTTTATCCTAGAGAACAAAGTGACTACCAGTATTTAGTACTTACCACTACAAACTCTAACCTCTTACAACACCATTGCCATTACCACCACCTTTGTTGTCACCACCACCACACCACAATAGCGCCACCACCACCACAACCATATCTACCACCACCACTACGACCACAACCACAACTGCCACTATTATCGTTGCCTCCACCGCCACCACCACTACCACCATAAAACACAATTGCCACCACTACCACCACACCGCCACCATCGCAGTTGTCGTTGCACCTACCATTATTGTTATCTCTGTAGCCTGACCACCACACTCCCTTATTGGCACCACCACCACCACCACCATCAGCACAATCACCATCACAACCATTGTCATCGTCAACATTGTCGTTATCATCGCTCACACAATAATTTATCAAACACTTAATTATTTTATTTTCCAGCTGATTATTTTTAAAAAACAACAAAAACATTTTTTTTCGAAAAAAAAAAAATACAGCATCCCAAACTGACCTCTATGGAATATCAATATAATTTTTTAATAATTACTAAAAGCCAATTTTGATTTTGGTCTTTGTCAATGGGGTGCATTTATTATTTGAGTCCAGGCCAATAAGAAATGCCACGTAGGTTTTAGACCGTATAAAGGGTTAGGAAAATAAATTTTCAGCTCTTAGGCCTTCTTCAATCGTGGGCTAAAACTCAAATTTCCACTTCTATTTCCCCTCCCAAAACTCAACCCAACCCAAGGCTAAAATGTGGCCTAAAACCTAAAACTCAAATAGAAGCCAAATTTAGCCCATGATTAGTGGGATTGGCCTGCCATATATGTATATTTTATTTAGTTTTATATTTATAAATTCATTGAATTCAACGATTAAGATCTAATTTGATGAAATTCAACGGTAAAAAAAAAATTTAACGGTCCAAATTTAAATCTAACGGCTAAAGTAATTTAAAAAAAATCTTTCATTTGTTTCATATTTTTGCATAGTATTTAACGAGTTTCATGGTGTCGGTTAGTGATTTTTCAGTATTTGTCAGAATCTAAATATTTTTAGGTTAAAATGTTCATAAAATTAAATTAGAATAGTCTACATAATTTTTTATTTTAAAAAAGTTACTTTAAGAAAAAAAATTAGTCTAAATTCATTCTTTAATAATCTTGGGCTAAAATTTTAGGCCAGGAGGGTTGGAGCAGAAAAGTTGTTTTTAGGTTAAAACCTAAATTTTTTGGGCCAAAATTTTTAGGTTTTAGGCTAAGGGTTGGAGATGGTCTTAATAATATTACTAAGACTTAAAATTGAACTTGCGTGTCCTTGAAGCCTTGATCAAACTCTACTTTGTAGTTTTTATTTATAGTTATATGGATTCTGACTATATGTTAATTTTTTTACGCATTCAATAATTTGCCCTTTAAACTTATAAAGCATTGTGAATGTCCTATAAACTTTAACTTTAGCTAATTTTCTCATGAACTTTTATAATTATCCAAATTCGTCCTACCGTTGATTTTCAAAAATTTCAACTAACATTTCGTCCCTTTTTTCAAGCATTGTCCACTTGCGGAAACTTATATGGCCAAACAATTCTGTTGTCTGATTTATAATTTATTTTAAGCAAACAAATGGGAGAAAAGGTAGAATTGGTTGCTGGTGTGGGTGTTAGTAAGGGACAACATGACTACTTTTTTCACTCCCAAGTCTCTCATTGGACAACATGTGACGAAGATGAACGAGATATTGGATGAAAAATTCTAATTCCTAACCGCAGACGAAATTGGTTAATTATAAAAATTCAGAGGTGTAACTAGTTAAAATAGAGAAATTAACCGTATTTTACAAATTCGGAGAGAAAGTCGAGGAATACTTCTTTTCTTTTTAAGTGAACTATGTTATTGCTTCACCAAACAAAAAAGGCTGTGGCATGGGTATGTTAGGTGAGCATACAGAGACTTGGTTTTATATACAAATTAGGGCAAATATTGCTTAATATTCTTATAAAAAGTATTGTTTGAGTGCAGAAGCGTTAGGCCTTTTGGCAGAAGAAAGGACCTTTTGACCAATATATTCTAGACTTTTGTTTTGAGAGATAAGGAAATTCCACACAACTAGACACACAGGTCAACGGTTAAGATTTTGCATTAGCATCCATCCAAATAGTAAACCTTTCATTCATTGACACAGTAGAGCTTCTGCAGTTAAAGAAGCTAATCACTTTTAGAGACTAAAGAATCTCTACAACTTAGGCTGAGGGATCACAAAATTGTTTTCGAAAAAAGAAATTTCGCAATCTTTTACTTCACGTTTTTGCCGACCACTTCAAAAACAGCTCATTTTGTATTCTCGGCTGAATACAAATTTAAGGCCCAAACAAAATTAAGGAGACATAAATTTAGGTTTTGGACATCTAAACCTGATTTTTACGACAAAACTATCCGAATAAGAAGAAAAGCTATTAGAATAAAACTGTGTAATTCTAAACTGGTTCTAAAAAATGCTAGCCGCTAGTAGAGTGGCGGGCTGGAGCTTAGGTAAATTTAAGTAAATTTATTGTATATTATATAAATAAATGACCATTTACACTAAAAAATAACTATACTTGTATTGAAAATTTAGGAAACTAAATGCAAAATAGAAGTATGAATAACATGCAAAATAAGAATACATAGACTAAAAAATACTACAGTTTAATTAAATTTATTATACAACATATTTATTGAAAGGATATTTAGCCCAAGGTCAATAAAATCTTTACTAATTAGCCATTTATCAATGACCAATTTTTTTTTTTTTGACATAATCAATGAAATATTTATAATAACTATGCACAAGTCAATGAAGCATTGCCACATAGGTTTAAGCTAGTTAGAAAATAACTATTATGCTCTTCTCTCTTTATTTTATTCCATTCCTTATCCCCTCCCTTCTCTTGTCCTTATTTACGTGATTCTCTCTCAATTTTCTATCATGTCTTTCTCTTCCCTTCTATCTTTTCACGCTCCTGTTTATCTCTCCTCTCCCTGCCTCACCATCTCTCTTTCTTTCTCCTCCGTCAAACCCAAATATATAATTTGACTAATCTCAATCCTCCGAAACTTTCCCAATACCAAACACAATGGCGAGAGAAAAGAAAGGAATTCCAAGTGTTAGTGTTTCTACAATGGCTTTTATGAAGTGCTTTAGATCATGTCATGCTTTTACTATAAATACAAGTGTTAGTGATGATGCGGAGATTTATGAAATTATGGTGGCATAATCATACATATTATATGTGTTTATCATCCATGCTTATACTGGTGTCTATAATAATCGTTCAGGTTAGGATCATCTTCATGTGTATGTTCACATCGCACCGTTAACTTACGCTCACATTAGATCCATTGGAGGTGTCAGCCTACGACTCATATGTGACGCACTTAGCACCAACTTCACGTGTATGTAATAGTCGAGTGTGGATTATCACACCCAGCCTGTTCATGTTGCTACTTTCTGAATGGACTTGTGTGTTTGCATTTTTTATGAGCACCTTGTATTACATAGTTAAGATATTTGTGATTTATCCGTATCCTTAGCATAACTGCTTTTATACTATTGGCCTTGACTTTTCATACTTATTTGTAGTATAATTTTGGAAACTATACAAGTTTAAGTGAGGGGTTACTATGTTACGAAAAGCAAAGGTTTTTAGTAAATCCTTTTTTCCCCACACACACTTTTTGTTCTGCGCCCCTTCAGGCTTAGTAGTTGAATTCTGTGGCGAACAAGGGATCACTGGTGGTTCTGACATCTGTTTCACTTAATGTAGGAAAATTATTTCCTGTTAGTTTTAAATATTCGTCCTACCCAGGATAGGAATATTCTCATTTCTGCTGCACTTTTTAACTGTGCTCTGACACTGCATGCATTGTAATAAGGGTTGTAATAAGGGTTCATCCTACACTTCACACTTTCACACTTTCACTCTCACTTTAGTTTAGTTCTAGACTTTGGTTTAATTTAATCGTATTTTTTACACATCATTTGCATGTGGCTTCGTCACCTTCCAGGTCTTGGTCAACATATCTCGATTTTGGTATCTATTTGGATACCCGGGTTGCAGGGTATGTCGTGTATATGTTCATCATGAATAAACGATATCCGATTAAATTGATATTTTATAGAAAGTAGATAAAACTAAAAAAAATGAAATTTCAATTATGATGTTTGTACGGTAAAGATAGGTATTCGTAATGTGGTGAACCCTATGGGGTAGATGCAAGTATTTCCGTTCAATTTTGCCTTTACGAGGAGACCAATGAAGAGAAAATTTTGGATAGTGGTTTTGGTCTTAGTCGAAAATCAAAATGTTTTTAATAGGCTTATGGTAGAAAATGTAGTGTTTATTGACCCACAACGAAATAGGTAAATTATTTATTGACCACCAAAACCCAATTTCCAAGTTTTTAATTTGGTACACCAAGAGATTTTGATTAAGCGACATAATAGTCCAGTCATAATTAAGTTGTTGAAACGTAGTGCTAGTGGCTTTTACTAGTATTGTTTAACACTTTAATTTTTAATTCTTGTCTTAAGAGGGCAACTTATATGGAGCCGAACATTAGAATGGTGGTGAACCCATTTATATAAGTTCTTCCATCGTTTTACGGTCATTTGCATTGGTTGTACCGTTGGATTTGGATTTTAGTTGATTAGTATTGTAGGTACATTTACACTCATAGTTGTATCAAAATTCACTATAACATTCGACTCTAATGGAGAAACAAATCTTATTCCAAGACAAATTAACGTTAAACTTTTCCTTTTGGTTTGTGAGCAAGATACAAAGGCAGAGGAAAAGACGAAACTACTGCGCAGTCATTGTTAAGAACAAAAAAATGGGACTTTGGAGCTTGATACAGGTAAATGATGAGATGAAGCACATAGTCCAAATGTGCCGCAGTAAGTAGGGGTAATCATGATTCTATTATATTGATTTTAAGGAGCTAACTACAACATGTAAAGATACCTGCACTTGCAGATTTTAAGAGAGAGATTTGTATCAGTAAAATACTTTCTTCATTGATTTGTAATGGTTTACAATGATCACCTATATAGGTGTTTCGGTACAAAGCTTGCAGAGCAAGTAAATCTTTTTAACCACCTCCTTGTATCAACTAACTCTATCTGTAACCAACTTTATCCAAGTTCACCAGATTCTAACAACTAACTATATGTATAACAACCTATTTAATCTCTTGACAAGTGGCATTGTTTTGACCATTGATAACCTCATCACTTGGATCACAATCTTGCACCTTATTCTTCTTACATCCCCCCTCAATCCGATGCTCGAGGGCACTGAGCATGAGATTGCTGCAATGCTACTGAAACAATGGTGCATATAAGCCCTTTGTAAGAATGTATGCTGATTGATCTACTGAAGACACATGTTGAACTTGAAGATTTCCTCGAGTGACTCTCTCACGCACAAAATGATAGTCTATTTCAATGTGTTTTGACTTAGCATGGAACACAAGATTGCTAGAGAGTGCTATGGCCAAAACATTATCACAGTATATCATTAGGGAGGAATGTAAAGGAATATGCATATCACATAATAGTTGTCGAATCCAGGCAAGTTCAGTAGCCGTGATTGCTAGTGCTCGATACTCAACTTATGTGGAAGATCGAGAAACAATGTGTTGTTTCTTAGAAGCCCAAGAAATAGGGTTTGAACCAAGGAACACAACAAAACCTGAAGTTGATCTCCTATCATTTGGATCACCTGCCTAATTTGCATCACTGTAAACTTGCAGATGCATTGGTCCTAGCTTGAAATGAATGCCATAAGTAGATGTCCCTTTGAGATATCGAATAATTCTTTTCACTGCAATGACATGAGAAATCATAGGGTTGTGCATGAACTGACAAGCTTGATTAACTGAAAATGCTATGTTAGGTCTTGTAAAGGTAAGGTACTGAAGTGCCCCAACAACACTCCTATATTGCTCAGGACTGTGATAAGGTTTCCCATCATCCTTGAGTAACCTGTGATAAGGTAGACATGGTGTAACACATGGTTTAGACTCCTGTAAATCAACTTTATCGACCAACTCATTGATATACTTTGTCTGTGACACAAACAATCATTCTAAGGTATAACTAATTTGCAATCCCAGAAAGTAGTGCAATAAACCCAAATCCTTCATTTCAAACTCTGCAATGAGAGTTGTGATAACTTGGTTGATCAATTGAGAACTGCTACCTGTGAGAATTACATCATTAACATACAATAACAATAACACTGTCCCCCTTGAAGACTGTTGCACAAACAAGGAGGGATCAGCCTGTGAGACTTGAAACCCCAAACTTGGTAAAAAACTGGTGAATCTTTCATTCCAGGCTCAAGGAGCCTGTTTTAGACCATATAATGATTTGTGAAGTTTGCAGACATAGTTTGAGGGATGAGTTGCACTCTCAAAACCTGAAGGTTGTGCCATATAAACTTCCTCTTAAAGTATGCCATGTGGAAAGGCATTTTTGACATCTAGCTGCCTAAGAAACCACTTGAATTAAGCAGCTAAGGCAAATATCATCATTATAGTTATAGGTTTCACCACAGGGCTAAATGTTTCCAAATAATCAACACCCTCTTCTTGGCTATACCCTTGTGCCACAATCTTTACCTTATACCTTGCCACAGACCCATCTGCATTTTTCTTTATTTTGTAGATCCATTTGCATCCAACTAAATTCTTATCAAGTGGTAATGAAACTAAAGACCAAGTCTTCTGAGAGTGAAGAGTTGTTATTTCCTCTTTCATTGCAATCTGCCATTTTGGAACTTGTGATGTAGCTTTGAATGTTTTGGGTTCTGAAGTGACAGTAGTTGAGAAAGCCTTCTTTTTTAACACCCTATTCTTAGACCTTGTTTGCATGGGATGTACGTTAATTGGTATTGGCAAAACAACACTTGGGTGCTCATGTTGGAAATCAGGATCCACAGGGATATGGTGTTGTGTACTGGAACTGATTGGGGATAACTGATGTAGTGAAGAAGCACAGGGTATGTGTGGTGTAGTGTTATCATTTATAGGTAAAGAAATAAACTCCGGAGCACTAGATGCAACTGTTTCCAAAGAATCTGAGGCTCTAGATACAGACAAAGATTCTGAGGCACTAGATGAATGCATAGTCAAGGAATCTGTGGTCTAAGATGATAATGAATGAGATGAGGGTGATAATGCTTGATTTGTTAATGTAATGATTGGAGTTAACTGAGGTAAATTTATTGAAGTATTTGATGAATGTAATTGAGATGATGCAGAAGACAATTTTAAATGTTAAAGTAAACTGGGGTTTGAATATGGAAAAATAGATTCATCAAACAAAACATGCCTAGACACATGAATTTTAGCAGTAGCAATATCTAGACATTTGAACCCCTTATATTGGCCTGCATATCCCAAAAACACACAAGTTGCTGTTGTAGGCTGAGTTTAGAAGTGTTATAGGGTTTTAAGAGGGGAAAACATGCACAACCAAAGACCCTGAGATGTTTAATCTTAGGAACTGTGTTATATAACTTTTGAAATGGTGACTGCATATTTAAAGAAGCACAGGGAATCCTTTTGATCATATAAGAAGTAGTGGCACAAACATGAAACAAAAATTGGTTAGGTAATTTTGCAGTTTGGAGAAGTGTAATTGCTGTTTCTACAAGATGCCTATGTTTTCTTTCTGCCAAGCCATTCTGTTCAGGTGTATAGGGACATGATTTGTGATGTAAAATACCATGTTGTGACAAAAATTGTTGAAACTTATTGCTTGTATATTCACCACCACCATCACTTTGGAATACTTTGACTATAGCAAAAAACTGTGTACACAAGTAGGCATGAAAATGAACAAAAGTTGCAGAAACTTCTGATTTATTTCTTAATGGAAAAATCCATGTGTATCGAGTACAATCATCTATGAAGGTTACATAATACCTAAACCCTTCATAGGATAGTAAAGGGGCAGGTCCCCATACATCACTGTGTATTTTCTCTAAAGGTTGTATAGATTTGGTTACATGAAAAGTAAATGGTAACTTGGTAAACTTTCCCTCTAAAAATGGTGTACATATTGATGAGTATATGTCCAGTGATGGAGGAACTTGAGATTGATGTAGAATTGCAGAAGTAATTGCATTTGATGTATGCCCTAGCCTTTTGTGCCATATGCTTGAATTAACTGGTTTTGCATGGAAACATGAATGAGATGCAGGTGGTGTAGGTGACTGCTTTTGTGAAATGGTGAATGGTATAGGATAGAAACCAGCTCTACACAGCTCATTGAGTAGTATTTTCCCTGTTGATTTGTCCTGAACCCAAAAAGAAACATCATCACAAATGAATCTGCACCTATTATTCTTGTAAACCTGCACCACTTGCAGTGGTAATTGTATCAGTTCCTTGATATGGAGTAGACATATCCAAGTTTGCCAATTCAGAGGTCATGTGTGATGTAGCACCAGTATCTGTAATCCAAAACTGTTCAGATAGCGCTGAAGGTTAATGATTGGCATGCATAGCAGTGAGATTGACAGTTAGAGGCCTCACTTGATAAGCAAAGTTACTTTTGTGGTAGCATTGGAGAGCTGAATGTCCATATTTCCAATAGATTTGACATTGAGTAGGAGAGCTCGAAGCTGTGTTGGTATGTGATGGCTTTGGAGTACCAAGAATGCTAGGATTACCATTTGAAAACCTTGGACTGGAATTGTATTGAAACCTTCCTCTACCTTTACCTCTGAAATTGTTACCCTTATAGCTACCATAGTTGTGATAACCCCCATTGAAAATGTTATGAGACCCATTTCCATGATTAGGATTTGCAGAACTTGATCATCCACTATGCTTGAGGGATTGATTAGATGAAGATCTTGGTTGATCTTGATCAATAGCAAGTGCTTTCCCTTCGTCAGATTGAATTCCAGCAACCATGGCACTGCCAAAAGATAATCCATAAGAATTGTCAAATGATTGATCAATAATGGCTTCCTCTGCCAATAGTTGAGACCTGAAGTCTTTGAGAGATATTCCATTCTCCCTTCCTCTGATCACACATCGAAATGTGTTGAATTCTACAGGTAGACCTTTCAATGCAAGTATGATAATATCATCATCATAAAAAATTACTCTAGTTGCAGCAAGATGGTCTCTTGCATCTTTGATCTTTTGGAGATAGACCGAAACTGATTCTGACCCTTTCTTGATATTCTGTAGCTCTGTCTTCATCTGAAAGATTGTGGCTTTTGTTATTGCAGAGAACCTTTCAGTGAGACTCAACCACATCTCAGAATAACTCTACTCCCAATGATGCAAGAAATAGCAGTCGTGGACAATGTGGCAATGAGTAACCGCATCAATGCACGATCGTGCATTTTCCAAACCAAGTAGTCATCATTTTCAACCCCTTTAGTGTTAGAATCATTGTCAAATCTTGGTGGACACTTTCTTGAACCATCAATGAACCCCACAATTCCATGACTTTCCAGAAGCAATCGAACCTGAAAGCTCTTAGTGAGGTAGTTTGAGTCATCAAGTTTTACTGTAACAAAAGTGGAAATTGTAGAGAGAATATTGGTGATAGGTGACTGAATAATTTGCAACTGAGCAGTAGTGACCATTTTGCAGAATTTGTGAAGAAATCTTTCGCTGAGGCTTTTGATTGAGCAGTTGGTCGGTAGAAGACAAGAAACCAACTTTCTGAGCAACTGGTATATTTTCCGATGCCAAAAATCACACAGAGATGCAAATTAGAGGGTATAGAAGAGAAAGAAATGCTTTAGAGATTGAGCGGAAGCACCAGATCGGCTGGCGAGGATACCATGTAAAGATACTTGCACTTGCAGATTTTAAGAGAGAGATTAGAGAGAAAGAGAGAGAGAGATTTGTATCAGTAAAATACTTTCTCTTCATTGATTTGTAATGGTTTACAATGATCATCTATATAGGTGTTTTGGTACAAAGCTTGCAGAGCAAGTAACACCTCCTTATATCAACTAACTCTATCTCTAACCAACTTTATCCAAGTCTACTTGATTCTAACAACTAACTATATGTATAACAGCCTATTTAATATCTTGACAAGTGGCATTGTTTTGACCATTGATAACCTCATCACTTAGATCACAATCTTGCACCTTATCCTTCTTACACAACATAATTGGTGCAGTTCAGCTATAACAAAAATCATTGAGAAACTAAACCAAACCAAGTTGATTTTGATCAATTTGATTTGGGCGGTCTTGCTGAACCGAACCATTTTTTTTAGTGAAGGCCGCATTAACCAATTGCGCAATCCACCACTTACCATCATACCGTCCTTAAACTTTAACATGTCATCAAACTTCAAAAATCTAAACTAAAAGGGAGGAGAGGAAGGAGGGAGAGGGAGGGAGGAAGGGGGGGTGTTCCTTATGGTTTCTTTTTCTTAAGTCTCTCAGAGCAGGCTGTCTCTCTTCTCCTTTGTAGAGAGCTTTTGTTTTCCCCAGTTTTGTTGCTGGGCTGTTTTGTCGATCTTTTAGTTGTCTAGGGGCTTCATATCGACCTCTTTGGGTCGGATATTGTTTGATTTACTTTGTTTGATCACTTTGGCTGTGCATGTTGGTGGCTACATGGTGTTGATCTGGTAGATCTTTCAAGTTAAACTAAGGAAGATGCAAATATGAGATTTATTGTTACTTTGAGACCTTCTGGTGGCTAGAAGAAGCTTTGACATTCTTGAGTGTCTAAAGATTTATTAATTTCAAATCTTGTAATTGCTTGTGTGGTTATCAATGAAATTGATTGTTGTTCTAATAAAATATAGTTACAACTCGAAGATAGTAGGTTTTTAAGTTCCACCAAACTTTGGAAATATTTTTTCTCACCGTCTAAAGTGATGGTGATGCTCACCATCCAATTGATTACCGTTGAATGAGTTTTATTTAATCCATCAACTACACAAATCTCGAAATTTAAACTAATTTAAGGGTAATTAATAGGGTGTTAAGCATGGTGAGCAAAAAACACTCACAAACTTCAAATTTAACATTTTTATCTAGTTAATTAATAGCCAATTGGAGCACTATATATGTAAAATAAAATCAAATAACAATAAATATATAAGTGGTCACTCCCGTCTAAATTAAGCTAGTTTACAAAAGCTCAAACCACAATCGAACCAATCCAATGGCAGCTCTTGCTTCAGCTGGAGTTGGATCATCATAATTCTGGTGGAGGGAGAGGGAGAATTAGGTTTATTTTGTTATAGAGAAATAGATTTAACTTGGTTAATCAGGTAATCCTTAGAAGGCACGTGGTCTCGTAAACCTTTTTTGAGAGCAAATTAACCACAAATCAATGATATGAATATAGAACTTGCTAGCAATTAAAGATTTGATCCACTTTGAGATGATGACAGATGCAAGTAATTCTGTTCTAATTGGCCACATTAACAGCCATAGTAACCGCAAGTGTCTGTGACTACCGGCCGAGGCCTGAAAGCCAATAATCTCATAGCCTGATGATTTTGACCGAGTCTCAGAAATCTAAAGATGTATGTGTCTTTACCTAGTCACAAAGAGATAAAGGGTGCCATATTAGTGCCAGAAAGACTACAAATAATTATACTTCTCGTGAATTTGGTAGTCTGCATTTGCCATCTGTTTTAGTTTTTATTTAGGGTGTAGCTATCACACACTTTTCTCAATTTTCAACCACTAAATCGAATAAAATTAAAGAAGATTAATAATATAAAATTAACAAAGATGTGTGGAAGGTAAAAATATGTGTGCGAATAGCATAATCCTTTATTTAAAGAAAAATAAACAAGTTTACAGTCTAGTTATCCTTTAGTAAATTTGATTTGTTTACAGCTTTCTTCTGCACTGCCACTTAATACTACAGTTTAATAGTATTCATTTTCGCTTGTAAGTGAGAGGTCTTAGTTCCAATTCTTTGCAAAGGAGAATTCGAATCAAATTATTATGGCTACCCTATTGTGAGACTTAGACCACTCCTCCACCTCCCAAGTATAGATAATATCGTATGTATTTAAAAAAAGATCACCCCACACTTCAATTTATAAAATCACAAGAATTTTTTTATAAAAAAGAGTGTAAAATGACATTTTTAGAATGTGCACCCTTTATAAGCAGTTATAAGGTCCTGAGTCTGGAAGAAAAAGTAGGAATAGTAAAGGGATGCAGCATCCCTAATCTAAGTTATTATATATCATCTTCTATACTTATAATAATCTTTTAAAATAGATAAACATAAGAAATAAAATAGATAAACATAAGAAATTCATGACCAATACTTTATGCTTTGTTACTCTCATAGCTTTAAGCTCTTCATATATTGTGGTGGTATATGGCTTTCTTTATCCCCCATCAAATCATTTGCGTATTTTCCTCCTAGGTAATGTATTGGTGTTGACTTCTGTACTAGTGGCCCTGAATCCGATACTTCTTTTCTGCTAAGAAAAATTGAGAAAATGCAGGCTTTGGATGCTTTTTTTTCATTTTTTCAGAGAAAGAAAAACAAAGCAGTAAAATATTTAGGCCAATGGCTGATTAATATTTAAGAATTAATAGACGTTATGCCCTGTAATATCTCCTATGAGCATCTCATGATTCTACATCCTCTGCTTCTTAGTATGGCACTAAAAGACGGTTCTCATACCATCATTCACACCATCATTCACTTCATACTTTTATGTGTGAAGCATTCTCTTTTCTCCCCCACCATTTTCAATTTCTTCACCACCATTTTCAATTTCTTCAAGCTAAAAAATACAGTAAATCTATAAGACGTTTATTAGCAGATTGTGACTTAGCCGAGTTAGTTAGAACATTGTGCTTTTCCCTCTGCATCCAAGTTCAAATCCTTCTCTCCGTAGCTTAAATATTTAATGTAAAATATCGGTTGTATAAAAAAAATGGATATATTGGGTGCCAATTTGAAGTTTAACTTCAGCTTGAATCTATTTGGAGAGGAGATAATATGGAAACAAATCTGCAATATTCTTTAACCAATTAATGCTTCCCATGGAAGTTGAATGATATAAATGTAAATATAAATTTACTAATTGAAGGAGCAATATAAATTTCTTCTTTTTTGTGTTAGATGCTGTTATGTTTGGGTCAGATTGTAGGGTTTCAACTTGGAGCAGGCCAACGAACTTCCAGGTAGTCACATCTGTTTAATTTTCGTTAACAACTTGCAAGACTCTGCATGTGAACTGTTGTTGATCCTAAACATCATAAATCCAAAGTCAAATATATTGATTTGGATTAAAGAGGGCTGGAGTATAAATCAACCTCTTGCCCTACGTAGTAGTTGCGAAGATAAATGCTCTATACTAAAATTAGAAGTCTTCACTTAAATAGGTCATGTTAAGTTGTTAACATTTCGTGTTCAAATTCCGTGGCATTGCCCACTAACAATTTTTGCACAATTTATTCTTTGTAAAATGTTGCGTTCTAAAATATGTCAACTTTTTCACCATGTCACAAATTTTGTCACTTGATTTATAACTAATTTTGGTACAAATTTACAAACGAGCACAAAAGTTCATCCGGCATTCGGACTATGTTCCATGCAGTAGAATATGTATAGAACATGACTCAATGAGCAAATTACATTTATCTAAAAAAATAACTTTCTTATCTTTTTTCTTGTTACTTTGTGAGCATCTGACCTGATCTGTTGGACACATGGAAGTCCCGCATCAAGTTTACTGGGTGTAATATTCCACCAAGCTGATTCCCAAATAGTAAAAAGCATGCCATCCAAATCAATTTCCCAATACTAAACAGAAAGTCCGGCCTCAATAAATTAACAAATTATGCACAACAGCACACCAAAACAACTCTTTCATGGCACAGGAAGTTAATAAATAAAATTTCATGTAACAGATATGAAAAATAACCTAGTGACAGTGCCAACTTATAGCTTTTCCTAACAGTGCAGGAAATTAGTGCATATAAATGTAAGCGTTTGCTAGAGGTGGCCAATTCATCATCAACTACTCACTCAACCAAAACTAGCTCTCTTAGTTTTTGCAATGGCTAATTCCTTCTCAATTCCTTCCTTCTCCTAAACTTGTATTGTCCATTGGTCACACTACCATGCAAGAAGCAGGAGCAAATGATGGTACTCAAAAGCTCATCCCTAAGGCTGATATTTCTACTTCAATCTTCCAAAAGGTACACATAGTAACTCATTTGTTTACATTTGGGAACCAACTGCTCAACTTCTTGGACGTATACTCAGGCTACAATCAGATTGCCACGCACAAACCTGACAAGGAGAAAATCGCATTCGTGATTGAGCGAGGCACATACTGCTACAAAGTCATGCCTTTTGGCCTCAAGAACACAGGAACAACCTACCAACAGCTCGTAAACACGATGTTCAAGAAGTAGATTGGAGTAACCATGGAGGTCTACGTCGATGACATCATGGTGAAAGGCAAGCAGACGTCAAACCACATTGGCAACTTGGCAGAAACGTTTGACATCCTTTGAGAGTACAAAATGAAGCTCAACCCAGCCAAATGCACTTTTGGTGTCTCATCAGACTGATTCTTGGGGTACCTTGTAACCCAGTGAGGAATTGAGGCTGATCCAAGGCAGATCAGAGCAATCCTGGACATGAAGTCTCCGACAACTCTGAAGGAGATCCAAAGTCTGACCGGACGAGCAGTCGCACTCAATCGTTTCCTCTCGCAATCCACCGACCGATGTAAGCCCTTCTTCAAGGCAATCAAAAGGGTGTAAAAGGATAAATGGGATGACGAGTGTGAAAAAGCATCAGTACTTGACATCACGTTCACTACTATCCAAGCTGAAAGCAGTGGAAAACCTATACATCTATATGGCAGTATCAAAAGTAGCAGCAAGCTCTACCGTCATATGAGAAGAGCTGGGGGCCTAACTTCTTATATTCTATATATCTAAAGCTCTCCTCGATGAGGAAACCAGATACCCAAAGATTGAAAAGCTAATTTTGGCACTAGTTGTTGCAGCTTGGAAGCTCAGACCCTACTTTCAAGGGTGTCCGGTCATCGTCATGACCCAGTACCCACTACGATTCGTTTTGCATAGTCCACACGCTTCTCAACGAGTGATGAAATGGGCTTTAGAAATTGGCCAATACGGCATACCATGCCAACCCCGTATAGTGATAAAGACCCAGGCATTGGTGAACTTCGTAGCAGAATTCACTCCAAGCCTGAAGGACGCAACAAACTCTGCTCGAAAATACCCCTGAAGCAGGCGAGCACGCCATAGCTGCACTACCCCCACCTGCAGAAGATTTTTGGCATTTGCACATTGATGGTTTGATGCTCAAGCAGGCGATCATTCTAAGCTTCAAGGTGTTAAACAACGAAACAGAGTCTGAAGCCCTACTAGCAGGTTTCTGATTGGAAAAAGACCTAGCGGTGAAGAAGCTTGCAATCTATTCAAATTCCCAACTGATCACCAACCAGACCTCAGGGGAGTACGCAGCAAAGCATCCAAGAATGGCCCGATACCTCGAGAACGTACAAGAGCAGCTAGTGATGTTCCAAGCCTACACAATCACTCAAGTTCCACGAGTAGAAAATGCCCATGCAGACACATTATCAGCTTTGCCTCAGACCATCAGCTCAAGTGCTCCATCCCAGTTGAGTACTTGGAGAAGACGAGCATAGATAAGGAACCAGCAGTCGAGGTGGCACAGATCAACACAACTCTGAGTTGACAAGATCCTATCATCAACTACATAGTCAAAGAAAATCTCCCCGCAAACAGACTGAAATCTAGAAAGCTCCAGATGAAGGCAACACGCTACTACATGTAGAACGGCATGCCCGATCAAAGATCCTTTTTAGGACCACATCTCTGTTGCCTATCGCCTCTCGATAACCTGAAGATTCTTAGCTCAATCCACGAAGACGTCTATGGAAATCACTCAGGAGGCTGCTTCCTGGCGCAAAAAGCTCTTAACGCCAGCTACTACTGGCCAACCATGCATCAAAACACCAAGGAATATGTACAAAGGTGCGACAGCTGCTAGCGCTTCAAGCCTATGCCCGCACTACCTGCCAACGAACTCCAACCGTAAACCAATACAGCCTGTCATTGAGAGCAGATGCATGATGATCGTAGCAACGGACTACTTCACAAAATGGCTTAAAGCCGAACCCATGACTACCACTACCCAGACAGACATTAAGCGCTTCATATGGAAGAACATCATCTGCCACTTCGGTATCCCACACTCCATCATCACCAACAATAGTCTACAGTTCGTGGGCAAAGAGTTGGTGAAGTTTTTCTAAAAATATGGCATCAAGCAGCACATGTCCACGCCCCGATATCCATAAGGCAACGGGCAAGCCGAGGCATTCAACAAGACCATCCTCGACTGCCTCAAAAAGTCTCTATCAGACAAGATGGGTAAGTGGTCAGACGAGCTCCCCGGTGTTTTGTGGGCGTATCGCACAACTAAGAGACGAGTAACCAGCGAAACTTCATTCTCTTTGGTGTATGGCTTTGAGGCGATCATTTCTCCCAACGTCATGGTGCCAAACATCAGCCCTGTACTACCAAACTTTAAGCAGAACGACAAAGAGATGGCCACAAACTTAGACTTGGCAGAGGAAGAGCGCGAGATGGTTATTACCTGCATTGCAGCCTATAAGCAGTAGCTCATCTCCAGCTACAATAAGAGGGCGAAAATCTGGCAATTCCAGCCATAAGACTTAGTCATCAGAAAAGCCTTCATCACCGCCCGCCGGAAAGGCTCCAAAAAGATAACTCCTATCTGGGAAAGTCCATACAGAATCAGCCGAGTAGGCGAAAAAGGCTGTTACACCCTCACCGCCATGAGCGACAAAGAAATCGACAAGCAATGAAATGTCTTCAACCTAAGAAAGTACTACGTGTGACCTTTTACCATTCCTTAGACCCTGTTCAAGACGAATAAAGTTCGAAGACTTAAGCAGCTCGACGAACAAAACCTCACATGCCAATGATTATTAATTGTTATGCCATTACTGTCTACCAGTAAAGTTGAACAACCTTGTGACAAGCAGAAGACACCTCTGTGACAAGCATGGGCTGAATGCATAAACAAGCTGAACAATACTGTAACAAGCAGAAGACGCCCCTGCCATTGCAGACATGGCGTGTTTCCCCTGAATACAGTAACTACTTGAGCTGAACGACTCCCAGAATTGGTCGAAATAGTCATTCTCCTAGAATAGACTTAGTAGACTAAATGATTCAATTCGCGGAATCCTGGGTTTCTAACCAGAAGATACGCTAAGTGCAGGACACCTGTCCATGAAAGAATTCCAGTGACTAGATAATTCATCCTCAATGTGGAAGTGTTTATGAAAGTAGCTTGGTTTTAAAATGTTGCAATACTAGTTAAGCGACCTGGGGGATCAAGCTAGCACTCGGAAGGATATGGTCTTTGAGGGGTGATTCTGCCTACACCTTAGGCCTAAAATGCCTTCGAGAGCCAGGGACGACGCCTGAAGTGGTTACGCATGTCGTCTACTTTTGTAAGTAAGACGCTCGACCGACGACCCAACGGTTGACAGCTCAAGGTAATCCATGAGCCAAGACTTACATCTACTATGACTACGTGGACCCATCTGCTTATTTAAAAGTAGCACTTCTGGGCGACGGTCTATGATTTAAGTTTTGCAGGAAATAAAGCTGAAGTATAACTATAGTGGCTACGCGGATTTCCTTTGCTTTTTACGAGAAGCATGCGTTTGACCGCCAACTCTATAAGTTAAAAACTTCGCAACACGCCTTGAGAAGGCTAAAGCTCAAGAAGCCACTAAAACTGAGTTACGACTATAGCAGCTACGCGGATCTCCTCTGCTTTCTACGAGAAGCAAGTGTCCGGCCGACGACTCTATAAGTTAAAAACTTCTCAACACGCCTCGGGAGGGCCGAAGCTCATGAAGCCAATAAAGCCAAGATTCATGACTATAGTAGTTATGCAGACTCGCCTGCTTCATACGGAGACAACGAGTTCGGCCACCAGCTCTATAAGTTAAAAGTCTCGCACCTATTTTTCTTTTGCAGGTAAAGCTCTAGAAGCCCCGAAGCTAAGACTGAAGCCTAAAGTGACAACGTGAGATTAACTGCTTTATCAAAGTAGCCAACACAACCCCATCCTATGACAAAGTTTTGCAAGTCTCCTCAAGCAGGCAAGGCTCTCGAAGCCTAGAAGCCGAAACTAAAACCTAAATGACAACGTGGGATCGACTGCTTCGTTGAAGCAGCTCACCTAACCGCCCATCATACGGTAAAGTTTGCAAAAGACATGGCAAAATAGAAGGATTGAAGCAAAGCAAGGAAAGCTATTTATTAAATTTCTAGAGAATTGATAAATCGGCTCGAAGGCCAAAAAAGTTCAAATAAAGCATAACGTAAAGGAAAAGAAGAAAATTCGTAAGTTTAAGCAAAATGACTACTCATCGGCAGCCTGCGCAATTGCTGGTCCCTCAATTACCACGCCTTCAGCAGCCACGTCGCTTTTAGCAGCCAGAGCTTCCATCAGCTCATCCTCAGCCGCCCCTGCCTGGACTGCCTGACCCTCAGCTGCTCTACCAAAAGCAGCCTTAAAAGAGAAATCAAGCAGATCAATTGAAGAAATAGAGAAAGTCTCGAAGTTCTTCTCGAAAAACTCATAATCCGACGGCTTGCTCTAAAGATGGTCTACATAGACAAGCTTGTAGAAATCGGCCTGACAAGAAGCAAGCGCCATTTCGTGACCAACCTTCTCATTCTTCAGCTGCACATTCTCCTCAATAAGCCTAGTGTGAGCACCCTGCAACTTATCCAGTTCATTTTTCAAGTTCTCGCTAGCAGACAGGGCCCCTTGCAAATCAACTTCCTTGGACTTAAGCTTACTGGAAACATCCTTAAGACAAGACACTTCAGCATGCATGAAGACAAGCTTATCGTCCTTGGCAAAACAAGCAGATCGTAGCTCCAAATTGACTTGCTAAAGGTCATTGATTAGCAGAGAAAAGCGACTGACTTCCTTTTCTGTAGCTTCCAACATTGCTTGAATCGCACTAAACTTAGCCTTCAAATAGGCGACCTCTTGATGAACGGTCTCCAGCTGCATAGAAGTGGGGGCAGAGACATCAGACCTTTTCAAAACGGCAAGTACAGATTCAAACTTCTTGATCTTTTCAGCAGCCGAGCGAAGCTGAGCCATCAACGCCACTTCGGCCTCCTAATCACACTTGACATCATCTTGATCAACATGCATAGACTCAACTTCCAGGATCAAAGTGTTATGCATTGTAGCAACCAATAAGGACCTCATCGAGTAGGCATTACGTTTCGTAAAAGAGTCTGAGCGGATGATAACTTTCCCAACACTGTCAACAAACTTCGGGTATGCATCGACGTCCTGAAGCAAGTTAGCCTTTAACAGTGCACAAACGTCGAGAAACTTTCCAGCCTCGAGCTCGATGAATCTTTCACAATTGCCCGTGCAAGCAGATGAGTCAGTCACGGCAGAATGAGGAACAAACCCAGAGCCACCTTAGCAGCAGAATCCACATTCCTGCCCTTTATAGCGGCGAACCTCTCAGAAGCCGAACCAGACTTAGCTCTCGACGAGTGCTTTGACACAAACCTGGACACCGAGGGCACCACCGAACCCTTTCGCTGGGCAAGCCTCTCAGCAATGAATGTGCTCACCTTCGGAGCAACAAGTTTTACAGCTTGAGGCTCAACAAAATTTTTCGTCCCCTTTGGAGAAATCAAGTCAATGATAAGCTTCTCAGCAGCAGAAAAAGTCATTAGCTTGTTCTCAATCGAAGGCTCCCGAGCAGGTGCGGAAGATCTCTTCTTTCCACCTTTATTAGCAGCAGGCTCTACAGCCGCAATCAGATGAGCTAGCGCCTCATCCTTTATCTGATTTATCTCTTCATTCGGAAACACCCTGCCTTTCTCCCGATGAAGAGGGTTGCGCAGCCAGCACCACTAACGTTACTTAGCAGGAATGCCCAAGGTGATGTGCACTTTCTTTATATCCGCCGAAGTTCATGGAGTTAAGCCAAATTCCGAATCTACACAAAGTAAGAAGGATGATCAGTAAACTGAAGTTATGAAGCAACTCAGCAAAAATTCAAGTAGGCCAGGAATCAACAATTCACTTACTACTGATAAAGATAGTCGGAACGTGCAACTCAGGAGAGGAGTCAAACTCCCAATCTCCATTTACATCCAAGGTGTCCCTCGCCCACTTATGATCACCTTTGTAAGGACCATCGAGCAGCCTATGGCGAGATCTCAGTTGCCCCACGCCTTCCTTGTGGCCGATTTCAAAGAAGTACCAGAACTCACTTATGATTAAGCCAAGATCAAAGAACCTGCTCAAGTTTAAGAGCCCCACCATCGCACAAATTGCATTTGGAGAGCACTGAGCAGGCACGCATCTCATGGAGTAAATCATCTTCTGGAAAAAACGCGGCATAGGAAAAGTGAATCCCAACACGAAGTAATATGGATGGAATTTGATAGCCTTCTTCCTAGCAGTGGCACCTTCGTCGCACGGTTCATGGCCGCTATCATCATTCACCTACTTGACGCGAACCCCAAACGGAATCGCATGCTTGTACGCCTCAAGAAAATCCCAAAACAGCTCATCGGAATTGATCTGGACATGTGCAGCCTTGAAATAACCCACCTTGCTGGAAGAACAACCTTGACGGTACAAAGATGGAGGATACTCATTACTTTTGCGATCAGAGGAAGACATCTTAAAGTCCCTGCATAAAGTTCAAAGAAAAATATTTAGAAGGCAAAACGTGAAAGAGAAACAAAAAGAAAAATAAAAACAATAAAGAAGGACCACAGAGCCCAGCACCAGGCCCCATGGCCCAGCTCATCTACACGGCCAGGCCACAAAAGGGCCCAGCCCTCACTCTCTCTCCAACACGCAGCCCAAGACAGACCCTAGCCGGTCTCTCCCACTCTCTCACCTCACGCCAATACGGGCCTATGCCCAGCAACTCTCCAAGTTAGCCCAAGGGCTTAAGGCCCAGTCCACCAGCGAGGGGGCGAGCGCCCCGCGCCTCTCTCTCTCTCTCTCTCTCTCTCCTTTACACTCCAACAAGGTCCAAAGCCCTTCAACCCAATCCACTAGCAGGAGAGACCTGGTCTGTGCCAGTCTCTCTCTCTTCCGCACCACCAGCAACATCGTGGCACCCCTACCACGTGTTCCACACGACCTCGACCCCTGGAGAGCCAATTTTTCAAGTCCCAAGACTCCCAATCAAGAAGGAGAAAATTCAAACTTTTCTTACCTTGGTGGGGCACGGAGAAGAAGAACTACAACTAGAGACAACTCTTTGCGAGGGCAAAAGAAGAAGAAAGCTAGGGGAGGGGGAAGAAAAATTTCCTCTGGCTTCTCTTCCTTGTTGGAATGATGATTGCTCTCCAAATTTATTTAATCCCCTGCTTAAGGCAGATTTAAATAGGTATTGGGGGCAATTGATTTTGTTTTCCTAGAAGAAGTCTATCTCCAAATCAAGAAAGGAGATCAAGTTCAAATTGGGAAACAACTCTACAAGCCTATGCAGCTTGGGATTACTACACCTACTGCCCTTTTCTTACGTGCAGCCCAGCAGGTATGGGGGCATTTGTGGAGCCTAAAATAATCCCAAAAGTTCTAGAGGCGACACGTGTACTTTTGCTCAAGAAAGACAAGATTGCCCTCAATAAATTGGCATGCTTCTCAGATGCTCCCACGCACAGCTCACAACCCTGAAGGTTCCAGCAGCTGAATACGACTGCCCACAGCTCACCTGCCATTGGCAAGGAAAAGTCAAAGCATTAAAGATAAGTATTAATTACCCAAATCCTATCTTTAATATATTCCCAATTGAAGATTGACTCCAATCAAGTAAGTAATCCTAATTTAAATCAATTACGGATAATTACTCCATTATCTCAAGATATTATTTCCTATTTAATATCTTGAGAATATTTCTCCATAAACCCTAACACTATAGCCGGCCCTATCCCTATAAATACCCCATATTCTACAAAATTTCGGTAAGCTTTGGCAACCTTAAAAAGCCCTAAACACTTTATTCTCCTCAGAGAAACTGACTTAGGCATCGGGGATCCATTGGCCTAACCCCCCCGTCCACCTCGTGGGTGCGTCAGGCTTAGGTCCTTGATCAAAGGTGTTAATTGTTTTGTAGGTGCATTTTCGTCAAGACCAAGGACGGCGGAAATTTGCATCGACATCAATGATATGGAACTTCCTAATAACAAATTCATGTAACTTTGTTCTAATTGGCCGCATTAACAGCCATAGTACCCACAAATGTTTGTGACTACTGGCTGAGGCCTGAAAGCCAATAATCTCATAGCCTGATGATGATTTTGATCACCAAGAGTCTTAGAAAACTAAAGATGTATGTGTCTTTACCTAATCACAAAGAGATAAAGGGTGTCATATTAGTGCCAGAATGACCACAAATAATTATAATCCTCGTGAATTTGATAGCCTGCATTTGCTCTGTTTTACGATTTATTTAGGGTAGTGCTTGTAAGCTTTGTTAAAGCTGCTCACTTGTCTAACACATGATTAAGGGATTAAGATCATAAGCAAGGTATTAAATATCGGTAATATCGAAAATATCAGTAGTCCAAAAACACGGAAATATCGATGGAAATATCGGGATAATATCGATATTGATAAAAATTATATGGAAACCACGGAAATTGTAAGAAAAGCTTGGAAATTTTTATTGAAACTTTGCAGGATGTTTATTTAGTCAATTATCTATTAGTTTATCACAAAAAATTGGAAGGAAATGCATTGCATGATGGATTTAACATTATCAAGTTGATTATATAGCGAGCTGACAAACATTGTGAGTGTAGAAAATATGTAGTAATTAATGAAAGAAGTTTAAACACACCATAATCATTTATATAATGAATTAGTACAATATTTTACACTTTATACATTGCATGGTAAGATACATGAGTGATTTAGTACCACATAGAGTTCCTATGAGGTTCAAATTTTTCACTATCTTCATAATCTCTATGTGTAGAGTGAGTGTATTGTGAAGAGTAGTTATCAAATGATAAATCCCCAAAATAGTTTTGCATGTAATTGTTAACATGCCACCCATATGGATCCGAGATTGGTTGACGTTGTCCATAAGCAAAATCATTTGAAGATTGAGTCTCGGATTCTTTCCATAAGTCGCTCGATTCCATCCCAACAGGAATGGGATATGAAGGGTAGGGAAATGGT
This sequence comes from Heteromeles arbutifolia, assembly GCA_024362995.1. NCBI lineage: Eukaryota > Viridiplantae > Streptophyta > Magnoliopsida > Rosales > Rosaceae > Heteromeles > Heteromeles arbutifolia. The sequence goes on along the minus strand of JANCRC010000013.1, from coordinate 23,821,571 downwards.
TGGTTATGAGTATAACCATGGTTACTACTTCTCACTCCAACAGAGTCCGAAGTTCTAGATAACGAGTCATCTTCTTGACTTGACAAAATCCCCTTGCCTCTTTCTCTACGAGTATAGTCCTTCCCTATGGCACCAATTCCTGGTCCTGCCCGCCTACTGCCATGGTCATCATCCTGTGTTGCATGCGTGAAGTTTGCCTCACCAGTGAAGAGGCTCATAAATCCGGGAGGTGGTCCATAATAGTTTCCATATCCACCACCACTACCTCCAGCTCCACTATATCCTTCATCATTCCCACCTCCGGTGGTAGGTGAGTCTCCTGATCTTGTACTAGAGCTATCATTAGTATCAGCACGATGTTGTGGTTGTGTAGGATTGGAAGAAGGTGGAATTCCAGTGTTTCTTGGTCTTGGGCGCAAAAGTTCTTCCAAAGAGTCAGCGCTGCTAGATCCCACCTCCTCCTCTAATACTCTTTCTACATTTATCCCTTCATTACGTGCTTCTTCAGCAACTCTAGGAGCTGGGTTGCCTTCATCATCATCTAAATGAAGAGGTCTAATCCATTGATAAAGTTGGTTACCCTCTGTATCATCATCTTCAGCAACAATATCAAACACATCTAGTGGGTCACCACGGTCGACATGATCTATTTCTGCTTCCTTGTCTCGAACTTGAAGCTTCATGTTGTAGTAGCAATAAACTAATTTTTCCAACCTACTATGAGCCAACCTATTTCTTTTCTTTGTGTGTATGAGTGCAAATGTGCTCTAATTTCTTTCACAAGCAGATGAGGAAGCTGTTTATGATAATACTTTGATTGCTAACTTTCTCACAGTTGGTGCATCGGTCCCATACATGATCCACCATTCAGCTACAATGAAAAACAATGTTGATAAGCCTAATAACTCCAACAAATTCTATTATAAACTTATAGTGAAATATGTTTACATTCACTATGAGACATTTTTGTTTGAGCAGCAACTGATGTTGGTTCTCCAAAAGTTCTTCTTGCATCTTTAAACCATGTTAGCTGAATTCAATAAATCGTGTTAGTTTAATCCAACAAAGTAATTATTATAATTTAAGTAATTGTGTACCTCATTTCCAAATTGGCCAATTGTTGGTGATGCAGGGTCTAATTTAGAGTATACATTATGTACAGGATGTATAAGGGTACCATCATCTCCAACACCGGGTCTGTATTGGTATCGAGGATTCAAATAATATGCTGTTCAAAGAAACACATACTCTAATAAGAGAAATAATACTTATGCAACTAAAGAAATGAATTGCAAATTATGACATAATTTATACCTGCTGCATGCAAATCGTGGTATAATGTTTTATACCATCGATCTTCAATTATCTTTATGACCCACCTTGCACCATGTTTTCTTTCCAATTCATCCTTCACTACACGCATCAACTCATATATTGCCCCCATAGTAGGATACACTTCTGTGTCAACGATCCGTAAAACTTTGTAAAGAGGTTCAAACACTTGGCACACATTTTCTGATTGAGTCCAAAAAGCATGATCAAGCACTATACTTTCCACCATACGACCTGCATTTGAGCGGCTCAAATTGTGGTTGGCCCAATCGTCACTAGTGAATAGATGCTTCAACCCTGCTTTCTTCTTAAGTAGGCTGTCTAATGCAATATAGTTGGTGGCGAATCGAGTGGTAGCTGGACGAATAATTTATCCTTTGCAAAATTCACGCATCTTTGCCAACAACCAACCGTGATTGTAAATATAATTTGTGATCGTTCTAGCTCTTTTTACCACAGTAGCAACATTCTCTCTCTTCCCCATTGCCTCAAACATGAGATCAATACAATGTGGTGCACATGATGTCCAAAACACATTATGATGCTTCATTAACTTTTTTCCAGCTTTGACAAATGCAGAACCGTTGTCGGTCACGACTTGGACAACATTATGCTCTCCAACCTCCATGATTACATCCCTCAATAATTTGTAAATATACTTGTAGTTCTTTATATGGTCTGAAGCATCAACAGACTTCAAAAAAATTGTCTTTCCCTAGGAGTATACCATGAAGTTTATGATAGACAATCTGGTCGGGCCAGTCCATCCGTCACATATGATTGTGCAACCATTAGTTTCCCACTTTGACCTCAACCCCATTCCCTCCTTCACATTACCTCCAGTGAAATAACTCCAAACACTCTTTTGACGTGCTTTGGATGACTTATATAAACTTGGGGCTATTGGTGGTGTTGGTTGTGATTCTCTAAGACTGCCTCCCCGTCTCATTTGTGCACCACCACTTGTCCCGGAACCTTGCTTTATTAGGAATTTTATGAAGGTGTTCTTTTTCCCATGTTGACTGTTTGGAGGCACGTAATGCTTGTTTCAAACTACGTCGTTCTTCAGGTCCCATGTCATCATCACATTCGTCCTCATCGTCATCATCATCACTGTCAACCGCTTCGCCAATGACTTCTCCTCGTAGCCCAGCTCGAATATTTTCCATTCCATGTGTTATCTTTTCCTTCTGCTGTTTTTTATTTTTTTAATAATGTGCTGATGAATGCCTTCACTTCTGTGGGGACATTATCGCATCGTTGGACATTTTTTGCTGGATCTAATCCACTAAGATGGTACTTAAGTCGTGTCACTCCACCACTCTTCATTACCCGATGACAATATTTGCAAATTGTGCCATGTTTGTTTCCGTCTATTGGGTCTCCATGTTCCCAAGCTGGATCATGTTTAGTAACTCCACTGGACATCTTAAACGTACCTATATTTATTTTTCATGAAAATTAGACAATTTTTATTTGGCCAAAAAATATAGTAGTGATGACGGTTATATAAGAGAACCTAAATAATAAAGTTATTCTACAGAAGAATTAAATACGAAGTAAAGAAAATGATTGTAAAAATTTAAGTAATTATAAAAATAATATGGAATAATAAAACCTAATATTAATGAATAATAATCCAATTTGATAAAAAAAAATAATCCTAATATAAAACATAGTGATGAATAATAATCCAATTTGATAATAATGCAATTTAATAATAATCCAATTTAATGAATAATCCAATTTGATAATAATCCAATTTAATGAATAATAATCCAATTTGATAATAAAAAAACCTAATATTAATGAATAATAATCTAATTTGATAATAAAACCTAATATTAATAAAATAATAAATAACATTAAACATATTAAAATTATCCTAGGGAATAATTATACAACATTACTTAATTACTTACAAAAATTAACATGCAAGTATTAATTACTTAATACTTGCAATAATATTTTTGTTGTTGTATAAATTAACATACAAAAATTAACATCACTTAAGTAGTTACAAAAATTAACATGCAAGTATTAACAAAAATTAACATACAAAAATTAACATTACTTAATTAATTACAAAAATTAACATGCAAGTATTAACAAAAATTAACGTACAAATTTTTTTTTGTTGTTGTATAAATTACAATAATATAAATATATGTTTTTAAACTTACCTTAAATATGGAACCCTTTGTGTTCAAGCTCTGGAATGGATCTGGAATGGCTTTGAAAGGGGTAAGGGAAGAAGAAGAAACGAAAATGCTCTGAATGGCGTTGATACTCCACCTTTGAGAATGTGAAAGAATATAACAAACAGTGGCACACTATTTTGAATGTGAAAGAATATCACAGACTCACAGTGGCACACGGTTTCATTATGAAAGCACTCTATTATTTTTGTCTTGTCAAAAACTGTACAAGTTATAAAACTTGCCAGATACAAACTATTATTTTTGTCTTGTCAAAAATTGTACAAGCTGTAATGTAAAGGCTGTAAAAGTTGAACCCCTGAGAATGTGAAAGAATATCACGCGTGGCACACACGGTTTTGAATCTTGATGCATGAAACCACCATTATTTTTGTCTTGTCAAAAACTGTACAAGTTATAAAACTTGCCAGATACAGACCATTATTTTTTTCTTGTCAAAAATTGTACAAGCTATAATGTAAAAGCTGTAAAGGCTATAAAGGTTGTACAAGCTGTTAGGCTGTAAAGGCTGTAAAAGTTGAATTATTTGGATGAAAAACTTTTTCTCACGCCATCCACACACACACACACACACACACACACACACGCACGCACGCACAGCCACTCACATGCCACCACACACGCGCGCACACACACACACACACACACACGCACAGGCACTCACATGCCACCACAGACGCACACACAGATCACACACGCACAACACAAGCACACACAGATCACACACGCACACACAGATCACACACACGCACAGAGACTGAGGTCTCTGGATCATGCTCTCTCCCACATGATCCTTCTTTCTTCTTCCTCTCCCTTCTCCCACATGATCATTCTCTCTTCTTCCGATCCCTTCTCCCACAGGATCATTCTCGCTTCTTCCACATGATCCTTCTCTCTTCTTCCTCTCCCTTCTCCCACAGACACATACAGAGGTCTCTCGATCCTTCTCCCATATGGCCTTCTGCTCCTCCCTCGCCTTTCTCCTCGTCTGCGTCTTTCGACTCGTCGGCGCCGTCTACCCCCATCGGCGCCCTCCGTGACCTCTACCCCCATCGGCGCCCTCCGTGACCTCTACCCCCATCGGTGCCCTCTACGCCCTTCGTGGAACCCAGGAACTCTTCGGCGAGTTCTCCGGTTAGGTAAGCCCTCAATTCATCTTCGCTGTTGTCTGATGTGGTTGAGATTCTCAAGATTTACTAAGTTTTATTATCTGGTTTTTTAACAAGGTTTTAGAAGGAGATCGACCAGGGGGAAGTCACACCCAGATCCGGCGAGAGCCGTCAGTGTAGAGGAGCTTTCCGACCACCTCCGACCGTTTCACGGCGAACGGAAATTATAAAAACATTCCTCTCATCTTGTATTTTAGTTTTATACTTAGATCGGAGTCTAGGGTGCCCTTTTACAGTTGGCCGGAGCTGTAGAAGCTCCGGCGTTCTTCTTCGATTAGCAAATTTCGAAAATATCGCGATAGTTTTGGAAATATCGATATATTATCGATATTATCGCGATATTTTGACGAAAACCATTTGGATAGTAATTAAAATATCGGTATCTTGAAAAACCGATAATATTGGCGAAATATCGCCGATATTATCGGCATTTTGTTCCTTGATCATAAGAGATTAGGATTGATTATACTTGTAAGCTATCAAGGAATGTATGTGGACTGATATATAGCTAAAGTAATTCTGATATGAGTAGAGATATATCTACACTAATATGAATAAAATGGTTTCGTGGTGATAAGGATTATTAGTTTGATAGTTTGATAAGGATTACATGATGGGAAGTGTCCTTATCAAACACCACCATTTAGGAACGATATAATAGGGTCCCATGCTCTCACACTAATTACACACAAAATATATCAAGCCCCATTGGTTGTAGCAGTGCATTCGGCCTGTGTTGAGAGTAGAAGAACCCTTAGTTCACTGCAGCAATGGCATCACAAGGTTAGTGGTTAATTTGGTATCGTGATTTACTTGTTTTGCATTTATTGATCTTACGTGTTATCCACACACTCATTTTTTCTTCTCACACACTGCTCTCAATTTTCAACTGCCAGATCGAATAAATTAAAGAAGATCTATGGCCTTAAAATTAACAAGGGTGTGTAATCCTTTATTTAAAGAAAAAAATAAACAAGTTTACAATCTAGTTATCCTTTGAGTAAGTTTGATTTGTTTATAGCTTTCTTTCGGTACTAGTTAAAATCCAAATTTTTTTTTGAGTACTTGTAAAGTAGTTGTTATTGATATTCTAAAAGGATCATTTCGCACTGGCACTTAATACTTATTCATCGTCGCTTGTAAGTGAGAGGTCTTATGTTCAATTCTTTGCAAAAGAGAATTCGAATCAAATTAGTATGGCCATCTCATTGTGAGACTTAGTTCACTCCCTCACCCCCAAGTATAAATAATATCATATGTATTAAAAAAATCATCACACAGTTCAATTTTTAAAATCATAAGAAAAAATTTCTAAAAAGGAGTTCAAGATGACATTTTTAGAGAGTCAAGCCCTTTATAAATGCAGTTACAAGGTCCTGAGTTCCCAAGTAAAAGTAGGAATTGTAATGGGATGCAACATCTAATCTATGTTATTACATATCATCTTCAATACATGTAATAATCTTTCAAAATAAGATAATACATAAGAAATTCATGACCAATACTTTATGCTTTGTTACCCTCATAGCTTTACGCTTTTCATATATTGTAGTGGTATTTAGCTCTCTTGATCCCCCATCAAATCATTTGCATATTTTCCCCCTAGGTAATATATTGGTGTTGACTTCTGTACTAGTGGCCCTGAATCTGATACCTTTTTTTTTTGCGCTATGAAAAATTGTGAAAATGCAGGTTTTGGATGCTTTTTTCATTTTCTCAGAGAAAGAAAAATAAGCCGTCAAATATTCAGGTCAATGGCTGATCAAAATTTAAGAATTGATAGACTTTATGCCCTGTAATATCTCCCATGAGCATCTCATGATTCTACATCATCTGCTTCTTAGTGTGGCACCAAAAGAAGGTTCCCATACCATGATTCACTTAATACTTTTATGAATGAGCGTTCTCCCCCCACCATTTTCTATTTTTCAAGCTAAAAAGATAGAGTAAATCTAAAAGACTTGTATTAGCAGATCGGGGTTTAGCCAAGTTAGTTAGAACATTTTGCTCTCTCCTCTGCATCCAAGTTTAGATTCTTCTTCCCAGTAGTTCAAATAAATTTAATGTAAAATATCAGTTCTGTAAAAAAATAAAAGTGAATATCTTGGGTGCCAATTTTAAGTTTAACTTCAGCTGGAATCTATTTGGAGATAATAAGGAAACAAATCTGCAATATTCTTTAACCAATTAATGCTTCTATGGAAGTTGAATGATGTAAATATAAATTTACTAATTGAAGGAGCAATATAAATTTCTTCTTTTTTGTGTTAGATGCAGTTATGTTTGGGTCAGATTGTAGGGTTTCAACTTGGAGCAGGCCAATGAATTTCCAGGTAGTCACATCTGTTTAATTTTCGTTAACAACTTGCAATACTCTGCATGTGAACTGTTGTTGATCCAAAACATCATAAATCCAAAGTCAAATATATTGATTTGGATTAAAGAGGGCTGGAGTATAAATCAACCTCTTGCCCTATGTAGTTGTTGCGAAGATAAATGCTCTCTACTACTTAAATTAGAAGTCTTCACTTAAATCGGTGGTGTTAAGTTGTTAACATTTTGTGTTAAAGTTTTGTGGCATTGCCTACTAACAATTTTGCACAAGTTATTCGTTGTAAAATATTGCATTCTAAAATATGTCAACTTTTTCATCATGACACAAACTTTGTCACTCGATTTATAACTAATTTTGGTACAAATTTACAAACGAGCACAAAAGTTCATCCGGCATTCGGACTATGTTCCATGCAGTAGAATATGTATAGAACATGACTCAATGAGCAAATTACATTTATCTAAAAAGTTAAAAAATAACTAACTTCTCCTTTTTCTTCTTACTTTGTGTGCATCTGACCTGGTCTATTGGACACATGGAAGTCCCGCATCAAGTTTACCAGGTGTAATATTCCACCAAGCTGATTCCCAAATAGTAAAATACATGCCATCCAAATCACTTTCCCAAAACTAAAACAGAACAGGTTAGTCCGGCCTCAATAAATTAACAAATTATGCACAACAGCACACCAAAACCACTCTTTCATGGCACAGGAAGTTAATATATAAAATTTAATGTAACAGATAGAAAAAAACCTCGTGACAGTGCCAACTTAAAGCTTTTTCTAACAGTGCAGGAAATTAGGGCATATAAATAGAAGTGTTTGCTAGAGGTGGCCAATTCATCAAGTACTCGATCAAAATTAGCTCTCTTAGTTTTTGCAATGTCTAATTCCTTCTCACTTTCTTCTCCTAAACTTGTATTGTCCATTGGACACACTACCATGCAAGAAGCAGGAGCAAATGATGGTACTCAAAAGCTCATCCCTAAGGCCGATATTTCTACTTCAATCTTCCAAAAGGTACACATCGTAACTTATTCGTTTACATGATAGAAACTTTTATATATGTTCAAGAACTATTGTTCATGAGATTTGTTTTAGAAGACTAAACAGCTGTTGGAGGCATGGCAGTAACTAATGTTGTGATTGTCTACTCATCAAGAGTTTAGTTCATTTATTCGCTTTTTTACTATATATACGTGGGATCGATGTCTTTGTTTATGTGAATAGATGATGGCAGAGCTTGTGGGCACATACATTCTTATATTTATAGGCTGTGGGGCTGCTCTTGTCAACAAAATACAACCTCTTACAATCGTGGGAATAGCAATCGTATGGGGTCTTGTTTTTATGGCCGCAGCATATGCAGTTGGGCATGTCTCTGGTGCACATTTCAATCCTGCAGTTACTATTGCCCTGGCTGCTGGCCGCATATTTCCAGTCAAACATGTGAGACACAATTGCACACCTTCCTATATTTGCTCCAAGGAAAGTTTGAGGGCTTCTTCATTGAAATAACTTCTTTACATAAAGTTACAAAAGTTTAGTGACCTTTATTCTCTTATAAAATTAGAAAACTAGCTTATTTAAGACTTAAAAAACTAAGATGGGGCAAGTGATGGGTTCAATGATGGTTACGGCCTTTTCAACCCACTGCATCTCAAGTTCAAACATTTTTCATTATCTTAGTGTAGATTAGTGTAGAATATCACTTGTAATAAAAAAAGACTAAGATGGGGTAAGAAGAGGGTTGATATGAGAGTTGAGTTCACGTATCCTATCTTAACATATAGTTTCAAATTTTGGTTTTCAAAAGAGCCTTTTAGCTAGCGAATTGGATTAGTTTTTTTAATATAAACGATCCACCACAAAACATGGGTAGTGATTTTCACTTTCAGTTTAGCATGAGTATAAAAACTTAGTTTTTTTAATCTAAATGATCCACCACAAAACATGGGTAGTGATTTTCACTTTCAGTTTAGCATGAGTATAAAAACAATGAAATTATCAATTTGGAGTGCAACAAAAGCTAAATTATGAGTGTCAAATTCGCTTCCTGAAAGCATCAAGACAAAAACTCTACAAAGTGAGTATAAATTAAAACATAAAATTAAAGAATTACTACTTTTCAAGAGTCTTTAAAACATTTTCAATTACAACTTGCTAAAAAATGCTTTGTAAATGTTGTCGTGCTATAGGTACCTATGTATGTGATGTCACAATTGTCTGGTGCAACATTAGCAAGCCTGACCCTCAGGCTGTTATTTAACGACCAAGACAGTATTCAAGCAACCATGACTCAGTTCTTTGATCCAACAACTTACCTGCAAGCCCTCACTTGGGAATTCGTTATCACGTTTATACTGATGTTCACCATTTGTGGTGTTGTCACTGATGACAGAGCGGTACCATCCTCTACTTTTCTCAGTTTCTTTCTCGGTTCGGTTAGGGTTTTGGCACTATTTTATTTGCGGCTACATCGAAATTGAGTATGCAGAAGGCTAAAAAAAAGAGTGTAAAATTGTTTTTTTGTTGACAAAGCACTAACCCTATGCTTGACTGACAAAATTAGGGCAAAAATCTCTCTGGAATTGCAATAGGTGGTGCATTTGTGGTGAATGTCATGATTGCTGGGTAATAACTCCTCACTAGTAATCTAAAAATCCTGTTTAGTACCATTTGCATTGTACGTACCGTCACTCTTAAACATGAAAAATACCCTTTTCTTATTTATTGGATTTTGCAGGCCAATCACTGGAGCTTCCATGAATCCTGCAAGGAGTTTGGGACCAGCTATCGTCGCCGGAGTTTACAAGAACATTTGGGTTTATATTGCAGCCCCTATTCTTGGAGCCATTGCTGCTACTATGGGGTACAGTGTGCTCAGGGTACCTAAGCTTGTAAAATCTGATGAAAAGGCTGATCCAGTAAGATCACAAGTCTGAATTGTTCAACAGGAGTAGGATTGGCTGTACACAAAATGTCACGAAAAGCACTTCGATCACTCCTGTCGTGCCAAGTAAAATAAACAATATAAAATTAATAATAAAATTATTTCTTATTTATCCCTATTTCAACGAAAAACCAATTGTAGCATGTAGGGTTTTGTCATTTGCTTATTTATTTCTTTTAGAGAAAAAGATTCATTAGAAATAGTTAAAAAGTATATACAACATACATATTAAACGTGTCTTTTAGAACTCAAGAGACTACAATGCTGTAAGAACATAACAATTCACAACCCTACAATTACAAACACATCAAAAATACAATACAATTCTTCAAACATGGAGGAACCTTAGTCCTAAACCCTAGTCACGAGGACTAGAACATTGGCAAAGAAGCACTACTATGTGTCCCCTCCAACAAACCACAAACATCACCACTTCAAATCTGAGCAACAATCGTCACTCTAGAATCCGAGATAGAATAAACCACGACCATGACCACAACTAGGAAAGCTCTCATCAATCAAGCGAGAGAGCGACCACAACCACTAACTAAATGCTCTCTTCACAAAACGAGAGAGCGACTAGAACTAGAAACAAAGAGAAAATAAAAAGGAAAAAGATCAAGAAGAATTGCGGTCGACCCCAAAATCAAAACAAGGGTCGGAAGCTATATATTCTTTCTCTTACTTTTCTGTAGCCACAAAAGCCTTTTGTAGAGTAATACTCCAATAAATTGTGCTCCAGTACAAGAATTGTAAATGGGGTGCAGCATCTAATCTAATTTATTAATAAAATTATCTCCTTCCTATAAAATAAAGTTAAGAGACAACGATTGCAAACCATCTTCTTCACCATATTATTCCGGGGAGCAAATTTTGTTGTGAATGCGTTGGCGGCAGTGGGATATTCCTCCTAGCTCGGATCCTTCTATTTGGCTTAATATTTTGCCTAGTGAAGCCGAAGCGGTTTGGTTTGGGGAATTTCACTAATCTTAGCTGTTTTAGGAGCTTTTCGTTGTAATCTTTTATTTTCGTTTAAGGAAATTAAAAACTTAAGAGATAACATATAAGAAATTCATGGCTATTACCTTTTATTTCTCATAAGTAATAAATAAGGTTCTTTAGATATCGGTCCTAACAAATCATGATTTCTAAATATAAACCTACATATAATTAAACATCAAACAAAAACCCAAAAATCAAATAAACTGTGACATAAGAATATAAGTAACCTATTGTTACAAATTATTTACAATTTTTCCCACAACCCTTTGATACTGTTTCTCACACTTGAATTTTAGCTTCAATCAAGGGCCTTAAAATCTGATTAATCATCCTGACGTTTTGTTTATTTATTTTTTAAATTTATACAACAATCTAGTGGATTACCTTAAATCACCACTACATTATTATTCAGGGTAATTTATTCGGAGTAGGATTCTCTCCCCTCTTTTTTTCCCTCCCCTTCTCTCCCATTCTATTTGAAGGGTCACGATTAAGCCACGTCAACATCTTATATTAATTTTTTATAGCAAGAGAAAGACAAAAGAAGAGAATGTGAGAGTAGTGGAAAGAGGAGGGGAGAGAATCCTAGTCCAAATTATTCTCCTTATATAATAGTAAAACATCTCTACTAATTTACCTATATAAATAATATTGCCCTATGGTAGGTAATTTACCTAAAGTATATACACATAATATTCTCGTACTTCTTTTGGCAATTTACCAATGATATATAGTAATATAATATTCTCATACTTTCTTTGTATTTTACCTATAATGCAAGTAGGTAAATTAAAAGAAAGTAGGTAAATTATGGAAGTAGGTAAATTACGGACGTGATACCAATTTACCTACATTTTTTATGTGAACCAAATACTCTAGACTGTATATGTAAATCATTTACCTATAGTTAGTTTCTTGAACCAACAAATCCGTAAATTTGTGCCAATTCAAAATTGATTATCAAATTGATATTAACGGATCCAAACCAACAAATCCCTGCATTTATATGTAAAATATTATTTTTGTAAAATCATTAATTCCCCTTTACAATTTGCATAGAATTAATTGTGTACATTAAACTTCTAAATAAGGGTATTTTAGGTATCTGAAAAATTTTAAATGGGTAAAGTCAAACATAATTAATGAATTTACTTATATGGAGTCTAGTCAATGAGTTTTATTTGAGCAAAAAACTTATGCGGATTTTATGTGGAGAAAATTGAATTTCAAAGGTTAAAATCATATTTTTAGTAATAAATGTATTGTGTTGACTTCTAAATCTTACACTTTTCCTACTAAGAAGAATGAGAGAAAAAGGCACAGTAAAATACAATATTTTGATAGGCTTTATGCCTAAAAGACTAGAGATTTTTTATAGGCCTTATATAGTAACCATGCGTCACTATATAAATGATGAGATACTTTTGTCAAAATTAACAATTTAAAACACTACTAGAATTATGCTCAAAGGACACCATTTGTTGCACACCCTTTGCAATTGGTGGCCATCAATTGGCAGAAGTGGCATTTCAACACATCTATCTGTATCTAATGATTGCCTGCTTGAAAGGATGATTATACGTTGAAATTATTGCATTGTTTTTTCTTGAATTTATAATGTTGATTTCTTGTTTGAGTTTCAGCATGTGATTCACCTATCAAGAAGAGAAACCGTGGTGCGCCTCATTGGTAAGGAATTTCGGCTTCGTAGAATTAAGACCTACGAAATACAAAGTTATTCGTTTAATTCGGTCTCATTTATAGTTTGGTGTTGTGAACTCTTTTTGTGCATTTGCAGGTGGAATGAAGGTGAAAGCTGACAGAGACGAGTCTTCCACATATGCTGTCATGCTTGCTTCAGATGTTCCACAGAGATGTAAGCTCTTGGTCTGTTTTCAATATATTGTTCTTAGTTCATTGTGTTTTATTTTTACCATGTTTTGTAAAAGATTGATTTTTCAATTCAGAAAAAATTGCGGGACTCTCAAGAAGGGAATGTGGTTAAGTGAGCTTCATTGAATGACGAACTTAGGTCCGACGCCTGCAGCCTGTAGTGGAAGGATGGAATTCTGAAGAAGGCTTAGTTGTAACTTGTAAGTTATGTAGGATTTGTTGTGAATAGCTGAAATTCAGTAAGTGAAAAGTTAACTATGATCCTTTTTGTGAATTTTACTTGATGCATATACTAGAAATGCCATAGGGAAGGCATATAAGCAATTGGGTGGATTTTGTTAGTTATCAGATTGATGTGCATTGGATGTGCATAGCTACGTATGTGGGATAAAATGCACCGTCATCACCCTTGGGTACTTGGTTGTGATGGACAATATCGTTGAATGTAATATGCTTTCTTATGTAGCACAAACCTTGTTATTGATAAATCTATTGTATATAAAGTGTGGTTGGTTGGAAATGTGAATCCTTTTGCAAATTTTAATTTCATGTGAATTTTATATTAAAAAGCTGAGTTTTAATATAGTATAGAGCTATTACTAAAATGCATGAAATACAATTCGAACCTACTGGCCATTTGGAATGCTGTAGATTCACACCAACTTTGGTGCCTATACTGTAAAAGCCACTGATCCTAATATAGACACATAGGATTGGTGTGTGTATGAGTCTGAAAGGCACCAATATTAGTCTCAAATCTAGCCACTAATAAGAAGGACAATGAGATATTTTGAATTTTAGAAATAATTATAAAAAATAAAAATGTTGTACTATTCACATACCCACCAATGCAATATTGGTAGCCATTGTTACAATAGAGTCCTCTACATAGGCCATGTTCTCTAGTTTAGTGGGTGCTTGGTGGCCATAGAGGTTTGCCACCAATGTGAGTGGCAACACTTGACAATAGCCACCAATGAAAAGGGTGGCTTCTAGCCAAATTTCTAGTGGTGAAAGATCAATTTTTCCACCGTTTATATAATAGCATGTGGTGTATCACCGTGTTCCAGACACAATGAAAAATTTCTCAAAAAAGACAGCACGTATAATCTTTATGTAAACACGATTTCCTGCAACAAATAAGACAAGAACACACGTACAAAATAAATTTGTATTAATGAATTTGAAGGGTTACAATCTCTATTTACAAGTTTCCTCTGATTCGATCTCCGAAAGATGTGTAGATGTGTAGATGTGTAGGTTGTTGATCCAAGGGTCCCAATGACTTGATCTCAGATGAAAGGTTGCCGCGAGGTTTTGGCTCTTGGCAATTTGAAAGATCGACAAGGGTAGTAGTGCTTGATGATTCTTCGAAGGTTTGGTGAAGAAGAGAGCTTTCTAAATTCTTCAAAGTGTTTTGAGGGTTTGGCCGCTTGAATGATTTCTGGATCATTTTCTTTGTCTTGGAGCCTCCTATTTATAGATTCTCCAAGCCTTGACTACGGATGGATTTGGCCTTGATTGTGGGCTTGATGAATTGACGAAAGAACAAAGACTCGATTTGTGGGCCGGTTCGTGATTTTACTCCATTAATTAACATTCGATTTAATTAAAGGAAAATCAAATAATTCCTTTCTGCCAAGTGTTGACATGTGTCCTTCTTAATGACTCGTTCGATTTTGATGAGTCACATCCACGTGTACGATTTGTGAGACGCATGACGCATACCACGTATGCTATCGTATGTCGAAACTTTAATGTGTTGGTGAACATTTATTTTACCAAACTTTCGATGGACACACTTTACTATGAGCATCTCGTTATTTGTCCTTTTTATGAGTGAGGCATTGTCTTTTCTCCCCACTTTTTTTGCTTTTCAGTCCGAAAATGATGCGATAAAGCTAACATAAATTGTATAAATATTATTTGTCCAACTCACAACCAATAAAATTATATCATTCTTACAGAGTCATAGAATATTTCGGTAGTTAGAGTCTTTTCTTCAACTAGAAATTAAAATTTGTGAAAGTTCTGCATGTGACAGTTGGTCCTTATATCATAAATTATAGATCAAATATGTTGATTTTGATTTAATGAGGTTTAAGTAAGAATTGAACTTTTGCCGTCGATGCCAAGGATTACGTGTTGCATCGCTGAAGTTAAAAGTTTTCACTTAAATCTGTCATATTGTTTAAGTTATATTTAGTACTAAAGCACTTTCAATATGAGATCATATTTTTATTGCATGAGTTATTATGTAGAAAGGGAATGTAAATATTATGTAAATATTAGAGTCATGTTTTAGGAAGGTTATATTTATGTCTTTTATTGTTTCCTTGTGTAACTAGTATTGTATGTACTTATATTGAGAATTATGGAACACATGGAAATTAAGCCGTAAATTTCTATTTGGCATCCGAACCGAGTTATCGTAACCCTAAACTTTCTTCACCGTGCCGCTACTTGGAATCTGCAGCCGTGTTCTTTTCTGCGCTCCTGCAGGAAGAGAAGCTGCTGATGTGCCGTGTGTGTCTGTTGTGCCATGTGCCGCCATCAATGGCAAGTTTTGATGAAAACTCACGGTTGAAATTGGAGGGGTTTCACATTCGACCACCGACAATTCAGTTGTGAGCCCTGTGGTGATACATAATGATGCTTCAAACATACCAAATACTGTAAAACTCAATAAATCAAACTACCCTCTTTGGTCCAAAATATTGGGGATGCATATCGCTAGGCGTGGTAAGAAAAGGTTCGTGACAGGGAGTATCAAGGAACCCAAGGAAGAAAGTGCTGAGTATAAAGTTTGGGAAACATGGAATGCAATTGTGAAAGGATGGTTGATTAATTCCATGGATCCTACCATCATGGGTTTTTTTCATCCATCTTCGTATTGCTAAAGAAGTATGGGAAGAAGTTGCTTGGACGTATTATGATGGCTCCGATATCTCTCAGATTTATGAGTTAAAGGTAAAGTCATTTCTACTCCGTCAGGAAGGGCGTTCTATTGGTGTGTACTATGTCGATCTCAAGGCGGTGTGGCAAGAACTGGATCAAAGAAGACCCATTAAGATGGAGTGTACTCTTGACTTAAAGATGCTTCGAGATGAGATACAATTGGACCGAGTTTATGCCTTCCTGGTGTGACTTGATGATGTATTTGATAAGGTACATAGTGATATTTTGAGAACTCAACCCCTACCATCTATCGATGAGGTGTTTTCTATCGTTAAGTGTGCGGCCCAACGTCATGCTTCTATGTGGGAGGAAGCAGTGTCGGCAGCCAAGGAGGAGCCTTGACACCGACGATAGCCATGGTGTCTCGGCCACTCCCTGCTGGCCAACCACATGGCTTAACCTCTTCGACAAATTCTCGACCTTTTACTCGAGAGAATAAAGATGATTTAAAGTGTACTTTTTGTGGTCAAACCTGTCATACTGAGGATACATGTTTCCAAAAACATGGAGTCCCTGAATAGTTCCCAGAATTCAAGAAAAAGTTACGTGCCAAGGAATGAGCTGCTAATTGAGCAAGTGGAAGCCGTGCATCCGTTGCCACCGCCACCATGGAAGCGTGCCTACCGTGCCTACCCCTAGTGATCCAAGTCAAAGCTTGTTGACTATGACCGCTCTTAGTGAAACCCCGTCCAATCCAGGTAGCATGGGATGTGTTTTTTTAGCCTCTGACATGGAACATCATACAGGTTGGATTTTGGACTTTGGTGTAACAGATCATATGACTTTTAATAAAAGTTTATTTACTTGTATGACAATGACTCCACGAAAGTGTATTGCAACGGCAAACGGCAACACTACACCGGTTTTGGGGGCTGGTACCGTGAACCTCACGCCGGCTCTCTCCTTTCATCACTACTTGCTTGTTTCGTCGTTGTCTCATAATTTGTTATCTATTCCTCAAGTTACTGAGCAATTAGATTGTGTTGTACTTATGTATCCATTTTTTTGTTTACTTCATAATATTCAGACCAAGGAGATAATTAGGTGTGGCACTAAGAGAGGGGGGTTATATTATGTCGATGACGTCGTTCTGGCAAAGCGAATGCAGTTCGAGCAGCCTGTACCAATAATTTACAAAAAGTTTGGTTATTGCATCGTCAGTTAGGACATGCTTCATTTGGTTCTTTAAGGTGTATGTTGTCTAGTTTATTTCATGAAATAAAAGAATCAGACTTATATTGTGAAGTATGTATTCTCGCAAAGAGTCATTGCCCTTCATTTCCTCCTAGTATGAATAAAAGATTGTTTCCATTTGATCTTGTGCACTCTGATGTTTGGGGTCCCTCCCTTGTTAGTACTATTTCTGGAATTAAATGGTTTGTTACCTTCATTGATGATTACACTCGTATGACTTGGATATATGTGATGAAGCATAAAAGTGACGTTAGTAGGGTGTTTCGATCATTCTCTCAGATGGTTACAACACAATATTCCTCTGTTATTAAAGTTATGCGCTCTGATAATAGAGGTGAATATATTGGTTCCAAATTGTCTGTTCTGCTTCGAGATCAAGGAATTCTACATGAAACTACTTGTCCACATACCCCGCAACAAAATGGGGTTGTTGAGAGAAAGAATCGTCATATTTTGGAAACTACTTGTGCCTTGCTTATTGGTGCATTCGTACCTAAACGGTTTTGGCCTGAAACTGTTACCTATTATTTGTATGTGATTAACTGTATGCCATCTCGGGTTGTGGACTTCTGTACACCTCTCCAAGTGTTGACAGAACATGTTCCCATCATATCCACCAATACCCTCACCCCTTGTGTGTTTGGATGTGTAGCATATGTTCATATTCACAAGATTCATCGTAGTAAATTGGATCCATGATGTGCTCTCCGGTGTGTCTTTGTTGGGTTTGCTTCTCAACAGAAATGGTATAATTGCTATCATTCTGAAACTTGCCATATGTATGTGACCATGGATATTACTTTCTCTGAATCTGAGTATTTTTATTCTTCGATTGCATCACCTTCAGATCACCAGGGGGAGACCACTAGTGGTGATCTTGGGTGGTTGGAGATATCAGACAGTGTGATATGTAGTTCAGGGGGAGTGTGTGTTGACGAAGAAAATAATGAGGGATCTTAGCAAGAAACTGCCGAGAATGGGTGCACTCATCAGCCCGCTAAATACTGAACCAGGTGGAGCAAGTTAGCGACAGCTTGCCGAGAATGATGCAGTAGATCAACAAGATTCTGCCGAACCAGTTACACTAGCCCAGCAACCATCTGCTACCGAACCTACATCACCCTCTCTCTTGAGCTCGATAGTGCCACCGAATGTGTCTTCTCTGAATATCCCTGGGGTAAGTACTACTGATGCTCATGTAACTAATCCAGATAGTGTTGTGAGTACATATAAGTTGCCGCCAAGGCAAAATCGTGGTGTTCCTTCTGACAGGTTCTCTCCCGAAGGAAAAGTAAAGTATCCAATAGTGAATTATGTGTCATGCACAAACCTTGCACCGGAACGTCAAGCATGGGTGAATAATGTGGAAGCAATCCAAGTACCAACCCGAGTTGAGGAGGCCTTGAAGGATCCTAAATGGGCTACTACAATGGATGAAGAAATGATGGCACTACATAAGAATGATACGTGGGAGGTAATGGAACTACCAAAAGGAAAAAAACCGGTTGGGTGTAGATGGGTCTTTATGATTAAATACAAGGCCGACAGATCAGTAGACATGCATAAAGCAAGGTTAGTAGCAAAAGGTTATACCCAAATGTATGGTGTTGATTACCAAGAAACTTTTTCTCCAGTAGTTAAGATGAATACAATATGTGTTCTAATTTCTTTAGCTGCAAATTTGAATTGGCCACTGAAACAGTTTGATGTAAAAAAATGTTTTTCTTCATGGGCATTTGGAAGAAGAAGTTAAGAAGTATATATGGATTTTCCTCCAGGGTATAATGTCGGAGGGAAAACTAGAGTATGTAGGTTGCGAAAGTCACTTTATGGGCTTAAGCAATCACCTCGTGCATGGTTTGGTAGATTTACTCAAGTTATGAGGAGGATTGGATATTACCAAAGTCACTCCGACCATAAGTTGTTTGTAAAACGGAGAAGTGGTAAAGTGAGCCTTAATTATTTTTGTGGATGACATGATAATAACAGGTGATGATTTAGAAAAGATGATGAAATTGGAACAAAGCCTTGCCGCCGAATTTGAGATGAAGAATTTGGGAGATTTAAAATATATCCTTGGAGTAGAAGTAGCTCGTTCGTCTAGAGGTATTTTGTTGTCTCAACGTAAATATGTTCTGAATTTATTAAAGGAGACAGGCATGCTTGGATGTAAACCTGTGGACACTCCCGTTATAGAGAAACATTACTTGAGGATTTATCCAGATCAGAAACCGGTTGACAAAGGTAGATATCAGAGACTGGTAGGGAGACTAATTTATTTGTCTCACACTCGTCCGGATATTGCCTATGCCGTAAGTGTGGTTAGTCAGTTTATGCACTCACCAAGTGTGGATCATATGGCGGCAGTGATGAGAATTTTGGCATATTTAAAGTCTGCCCCGGGAAAGGGGATTTTGTATAAACATCATGGACATATGAGGATTGGGGGATTTACTGATGCTGATTGGGCAGGTGATGTGACTGATAGACGGTCTACGTCTGGGTATTTTACATTCGTTGGACGTAATTTGGTTACTTGGTGGAGCAAGAAACAGAAGGTGGTGTCACGGTCTTCTGCCGAAGTCGAGTACAAGGGTATGGCGCATGGTGTGTGTGAGATTCTTTGGTTACACAAGTTGATTTGGGGTCTTGGTTTTAAACAGGAGGAGGAGATGAAATTGTATTGTGATAATAAGTCGGCAAGAGAGAAAGTCGAGAATCTAGTGCAGCATGATAGGACTAAGTATGTAGAGGTTGATTGACATTACATTGAAGAGAAGATTGTGTCAATTCCGTTTGTGAATTCAGAAGAGCAACTTCCAGATGTTCTTACTCATGGCATGTGTAGTAGAAGTTTTGATGACTTGCTTATCAAGTTGAACATGTATGATATCAATGCACCAACTTGAGGGAGAGTATTACGTGAGTTATTATGTAGAAAGGGAATGTAAATATTGTGTAAATATTAAAGTCATGTTTTAGGAAGCTTATATTTGTGTCCCTTATTGTTTCCTTGTGTAACTAGGATTGTATGTAATTATATTGAGAATTATGGGATGCATGGAAATTTCGCTGTAAATTTCTATTATTTTAGGATCTCCATCCCCGTCCTCCTGTCAGGGGACTTACAGAAGTTTGTGATGTTAGAGAAATATTACCTCCAGTAAGGAGAGCCACATTCGAGAGTCCCTATCTTAAAATATTTGTGAAGATTTCCGGCAAAAGAAGAATTCAAATTCCGACACTAATTATTTTCCTTAATAGAAACGAGTACAATTTGTTCTTTATTTTTTGATAGACCTATACACACACCTCTTTGTACCCACACACCTCTTAATTTCCTGCGATCGAATCGAATAAATTAAATTAAACAAACGATAAGAATTAACAACGCGTATTGAAAGGTAAAAAGAAGTGTGGATAGCACCACCCTATTTCTTTTTTCTTGTAGCTCATCTCCTTCACATCCAAATTGCATTAGGATGTAAGAAAATAAGCAGATAACTGTGCTGCGAAATCCAAATTAACAGACCAGTAAAACTTCAAACCTACAAGAAGAGGTAAATGTGGATATAAAGAATATGTTACAAGCATCTGTTACCAATAGAATGAGAGAAAAAACCCTGAGCTTATTCAAAGACTACATATCTTATTTCACTCGCTTCCTTTATAAATACCACATTGCTTTACACCAGAGCTACATTATGGTGAAACAAAAAAAAAGGATAGCTATTAAGTTGCCTGTATTAATTAGAAAATATCACACAGGAGATCTGCTGTTGAGGGCACTCGTGGCGGAGAAAGGGTCGGAAGTTCAATGTGGACGGCAAGTTCCCCTACCCAAATTCATTAGATGGCGTGCATCATTACGCCTCACAGCACTCTTTTCGCTTTCCTACTTGCATCTATATGTTTCACCTGTAAAAGAAACAATGAGGAAAAAAATGAGACTGCCTGCGTGTGAATGTAAAGATGAACTCTATCTCAAACAAATTGGCATTCACTCATTGCTTTGGGATATATCATTAGAGAGCTTAGAAGCTTGAGAAATTTTAGTAATGCATACGAGACCAGAAGATCGATTCCATTTTGTGGTACGTCTCAAAGCTCTTAACTGCTAAGGCAAGATGCAGGTTCAAAATTGTTTGTTTGAACAAAGAACCCAACAAACTGTTTATTTCAGTCGTAGTCTCATTGTGGATATTGGTGAATCGTTCAAGAATATTTACCCAGTTTGAGATAGCCGCCTCCAATTCATTATTTGGTGAGACTGAGGCTGTCTCTGCAAATACGAACTTGTTCCAATGCTATTGTCTTCACTCCCAAACTGCTCTGAGTAGCTAGAACTTGAAGGAGACCAAACTGGAACTACACCTCCATCCCTCTGTCGCCTAGTGCTACTGGAAGATTCTGCAGTCGAATCTTCAACAGCATGCTGCATCCCTATTGCAGCATTGGGTGGTGGAAGAGCATTGTTACGAGTAGTCTGAAAAACCCCTTGGTTTAACATGTCTCTTCTTCGTTCCTGATTCACAATTAAATCTGTAGGCACTTCTGCTCTGGTTTCTTCTGTTAAATTTTGAAGTTCCAAAGAAGTTTCTTCCTCTTCAGCTCTAACCAAAGAAGTAGTAATGCTTGGGACCATCTGATCCTCATACCTTCGAGTGCCAGGAGGGTTGTTCCTCACTGGTTCATTATTTTCCTCCATTTGTATGTCTTGAGGAAAAGCAATTGGCACTGATTCAGAGGAGTCTCCAAGCCCTTCTTCAGTCCCATTTTCAACAGCAGCTCTTGAAGCAGCTTCGTGCTGCCACATCTCTGATAAAGCTTCTTGCAACCGGGTTTTCGCCGCATCTATTCCTACAATAGGGAGAGGGTAATTCGATCCTAATTCAATTCCAGCTGCTTGGAGTACAGATTCTGGTGCATTCCATGGGTGGTGTATCCATTCAGTTGGTAGCCTAGCAAGTTCAGGAAGCCACTTCCGCACATATTCTCCATTTGGATCAAACTTGTAACCCTCAAACTGTAGAAATCAAACAAATACGAGGATTTTTCAATACACAAACTTGATCAAATAAGAGTGGCAATATTGCATAAATCCTCTCAGAACAACAGGAGCATGTCAATTTATATCAGTGAATGCTTCATACCAAGATATAGGTAAAGTGAACAAACAATAGTTAAACAAAAATTTTCAGTACTAGATTTTTGCAGGTTTTCATGTACGATGGTATGGTAGTGATGTGTGAAAACAACTCTGTGATTCCTCTTTTCTAATAGTTTAGAGAGCAGGATGTCAAATTCCATAAAAAGCAAAAAGAGAAAAAAAAACGTATTGATACTGTAGAGTATAGATTTCAAAGGGATCCAACTATTTTGAAAGCACTATTTGATAGAAGTGGTCCTTGAGATTATCCATCGTCAATCATTTTGGTCCTTCCTTAAAAAATCACTGTTAAATTGAGGGCCTTTTTTGTCAATCAACCCCACCAAGAACGGGTGGTTTCTTCAATTTAATGGACATTTTTCACAGATTGACCACAATGATTGATGGTGGACAATTTAAGTACCGCTCCTATTGATTTTATATGTCAGGAACCATTTCTTTGAAAGCACTATGCCACTACCCATATAAACCTAGTAGCCACTACTGAGGTGGACTCTTTCAGGCTTTTCCTTTCATTGTGTGAGAGTGGAACCAAGCAAAACTATTTCCCAGAAACTTTGAAAAAAAATGCAGTCTTATGAACAGTCATGAGCACTGACAAACAACTGCACTAGAATTTCTATTCATTGCTGATGACCCTAGATGAAGACACTTAAATAAGCAATAACTGAAAAACATGAATAAAAACGCATCGAAAATCTTTTCCATCGTTGAAATTTAGAACAGTGTGCATGTTCGTTCAGAAGCACATGCTCAATATAATTCAAGATAATCAAGCTCATTATCCGTACCTGGGGATTATCTATGCGGTCAAATTCACGGCCATCAGGGATAGTACCAGATATATACTGCCAGCCAAGAGCATCACTTTCAAGGTCAGCATCTAAAAGTGTATCCCAGAAATACTTCATTCCCCACCTCCATGGAAGTTGCAGAACCTTTACGAAGAAACTAGAAACTACTACTCGTATTCGATCATGCAGCCAGCCAGTAGCCCACAACTCTCTCATGCCAGCATCCACCAATGGATAGCCAGTTCTACCTTGCCTCCATGCCTTAAAGTAGTTCTGATTTATAACCCAGGGGAAGAACTTTAGGTGCCCAAGAAGAGGTCTTTCATGACTGTAAGGATGATTGAAACTAATGTATCTTGAATACTCCCGAAGACCAATAGACTTCAGAAACAAGTTTACGCTTTCTTCACCAGCCTTGTTGCCTTCGTTGGCCCAAAGAACCTGCTTCATGCGAGCAAGATGAAATGCTTTTCTCACACTCACCTCCCCAAAATGCAAATGGGGAGAAAGTAATGATGTTGTAGCACCATCAGCCTTTCTGCGGTTATAAGAGTAATCAAGTAAGGGTCCATTTATAAATGTGGTCAGAGCCTTATCAGCATTACTCCACCCAGGTGACCATGCTCGAGCAAGAAGTGCATTACTTCCCTTCTCGGATTCATCTTCAAAAACCAATGTATCAGAAGGGCACCTTGATACATCACCTGAAAAGTTCATGACTGTTTGAATGTTAATCTAACACATGAACTGAAAGGTGGTTATGAACTTGTGAAAGTAGAACTGGAAATAATTGTATAAAAAGTACGCATACCGAAGGAATCAGGAAACCTATGACACACAAAAAGCAAAAAGCAAAAAGCAAAAACAAAGGAAAGGAAAATAATCGCAACTTAAGCCGTCAGTGAACCCTGCATGTTCACCAGTAACATGGACATGACTCATGACAACTACTCCACCAATATCATGAGGCTTATAGAGGAAGCGACACAACTCCAGCATCAAAAGGGTTTTATCATCTTAACTTGGTGGAATACTCACATAGGGAGAACTTGAAGTGCTTAAAACAACTGCTATTTCCCACACATGAAGTGTGCTGTGTGACTGTCAAAATTTTTCTGTTGATAGTCACCAAGTAGATCTTATTACTACTAAATCCTTGGTAAAATATAGGAACCAGAAGAACCTTCTTCCATCCATGTTTTCGATTCTCTTCAGTTTGACTCATTTGGAAAAGAAAATCAGAACATTAAACGACCAACCACACCAATGAAAAATGTGGATCAGCCTTTCAATAATTTGCAGGAAAATAACCAAGACGGAACATGAGATCAAATAAAAGGCCAGCTGTATGCTGAATAGGGTTGAGGTTCAAGAAGAATATGAATGCATTCAAACCTGAAATAATTCTCTTAGGGGGGAGAAGTGGCGCATCCGGGTCAAATGGCATGCTAAGACATCTTCCCCAAAAGGCATCAAAGGTTGTGAACGGGCGATCATGGACATCATTAACATCCCATGGTTCGTAGAGCAAATCCGCATTAAAGGAGCGCACAGCTATACCTTGAGCAGTCAGAACCTCCTTCGCCCGTTGATCCCTAACCAGTGATATAGGATCTGAAACACAAAACCAGTGATATAGGATCTGAAACACAAAGATAGCACTAAGCATCAAATTGCCATGTAAAACCGAATACAAGAGTTCTTCAACTGGATAGCAGAAAAAACCTTAGGCAGAATAGACAAAATTCAACCAGGCTTTGTACCATAACAAAATCCAATTAGGCCAAATGAACAGATCATAAATAAAATCAGCACCCAGTCCTGATAAAAAAAAGGGACCACTATACTACCAGCAATCGAATAACATTTATGCCCCAATCAAGAAACCCCAATACTGTCAGCAGCTAAATGAACAGTAAATCGTCCAAAATTAGGAACATGGTAGGTAATACTTAACAGACACCTCCACCAAATCAATCAAAGCACCAACCTTCGACGTTGCAAACAGAACAAATCAATTTCTTTCGGCCAAAACCAGAGATTTAGCACACCAAACCAACAAATTCATTGTAAAATCACATACCCGAAAAAAAAATATGAATTCAAAAGCCTACAGAAATCATACAAACAAAACCAATAGATTGAGAAGCATAATTAATTAAGAAAATTGGTTTTACCATATAAGTGGTTGAAGAAAAGCTGAGTGGCACCAGTGGAAACAACAACTTCAAGGAGAGAAGAAACACTGTCAGTGGATCTTTTGGTGATGAGAGAAGTGCCAAGACTTTTCAGGGAGGAATCAAGATGAGCCAAGCTGTGTTTTAGCCACCATCTTGAAACCCTTCCAGGATAATAAGGGCCTTCTTCCTCAGGAGCCCAGATGAAGACACAAACCACACCTCCTGCTCTCACTGCAGCTGCCAAAGCTGGGTTATCTTCAACCCTCAGATCTCTCCTGAACCAAACCACACTGCAACCACCACCTGACATCTCCAAAAATATATTTTTTCACCAACAAGCAAAACCCAGCAAACCAATATTTTTCTATCTCAAACACATATCATACCATATGGACATATCATCTTTCTCTTCTCTCTCTCTCTAGGAGCACACAACAGGGGGTTGTAACTAAATCTGATCCTTTTGCTATATTTCCCTTACTTTTGAATATTATGAGGATGGGATTTAAGACCCATCAACAACAAAATGGTTGATTTCATTTTTTAGGAGTGAAAGATATGATTTTCTTCCACCTATCTTTTACCTTTCTTTGCTTATTTCAACTTTTCCAATATTTTGAGTGAAATTCTGCCCCATGCAGATGCGTTCGAGTCTTTTCTAGGCCAGTTGCTAGGAAAAGGCTTTCCAGAGAGAGAGAGACGTCAGCTGGGAGCGGGAGTGAGTGAAGAGGATTGGTTAACGCCAATGGAGTGGGTGGTATACAACAAATTGATAGGCAAACTGCAGCCACAAGTTTAATTTTTTATATTTCTCTTATCTTATTGTGCAACAAAAACAAATCTCATCCAAGTTCCAACCTCTCTAGTTCCTTCTCAAATCCTGTGTCTTTGACAGGGTGGAAAATGTCGCTCCATTTCTTGGAACTTTTGTTTATAACTCTCTGTTTTGGAGCCACTACTTATGTAACTTGGCATCAAAATTCTTATTGCCACTTGCTTGATTATATTTGGCATAAAAGCTTGAAGTGTTTTTAAGGACATAGAAGCAGCACTTCTAAGTTCTAAGTGCTTTTTTTTTGTTGAAGCACTTCTATTTATTTTTATATGAAGCACTTCTTACCCTTTTTTGAGAAGTACTTGAATTTTTAAACAAAAATATAATGTGTTTATAATAAAAACAATCATAGCAAAAACGACATACTTTGTTTTCTGGAAAATGTGTCTTTGTTAAGTGAAGAGTTAGAGAAAAAGATGTGTTTGTAAATCGATCAACATGAGCTTATTACACCATATTATTCAAGCATTGATATTATCTTCAACTTAACAAGCGAAGATGGCTCAAGCTCATTAGTTCTCATTGACCGAATAAAAGAAAAAAAGAAAAATCACTGAACCCTAACCACCGTATAGTTTATCTAAAAAAACCTCGATATTAATAGCAACAAACCATCTATTGATCTGTATTATATTTTCTTGAGGTACTTTCTCAATGTGAGGTAAGTCTATCCACATTTTTGGCTTGTATCAAGTTACACAACCTCAACCAGTTGTATATATACAAAGGCGAAGCCAAGAATCAAATTATATGGGGGTGCGCTTTTTTATGTTTCCATCTAGGATAGAGTGAAATTTAGGTCTTAGAAGATGGACAGAGATCCCAGCCCGGATCTCACCCCACCAAATCCTAAGGATTCGAAGATCCGGACCGTTGAAATTTGATCCAACGGCTATAAACAAGGAGCCCTTCTAAAGTGATAATAATTGTAACCGTTAGATCAAATTTCAAGGGTCCAGATCTCCGGATCCTTAGGTCTTGGTGGGGGAGATCCGGTTGGGTTCTCTGTCCTTAGAAGATGAGGTTAGAGAGAGAGAGAGAAAACAACTTTCGCGATACAAATATGCTATTAATGTGGTATCTCGTGCTAATAGTATAATGTCTTCTACAAATTTTTTTACATGATTTTGTATCATTAGCATAAGACATCACTGTGGCAGTTATCCGTGTCCTGAAAATCTTTCTTGTGGAATAGACCCATGCAAGCCAATACATGGCTATGTTTCTCTTATTATTTTCATCAAATGTCTCTGTAGGTATAATATGAGGTTGCATAGTTTTTTTTCTTCAATTGCAAACTATATTCTACAGTAATTTACATTAAGGGGATGGAGAGAGTTTGAACCCAAGACTTAGTGAGCTGAAGGAGAAAGTCTAACTACTAAGAGAATCCACCACTTGCACATATGTGTTCTTGATACAACAATATATCTACACTAGGGGTGAAAGAATAAATTGGTTGCAAATTGTCATTCACAAAATTTAAACCTAAAATCTCTCACTTACAAGTAATATTCCTCTTTACTATAATTGTCGTAGAAAGTCACTTACAAATATGTGTTAAAGTTAATATATGTTTCGGTCATTTAAGAGCCACAAAATCTTATGAGATTAATGATTGACAAATCACTAATTCAAGAAAAATCTCTTTGCTTAATATTTAATCACTATAATTGCCACTTCACTTTGAAACTCATTAGGTGCCAATTATTGTCAAAGCCTTCTTTAAACAGAAAAGGCAGTTTTATTTTGCTTTGCAACTGAATCTAATTCCAATTACAGTATACAAATATATTTTGTTTAGTTGGGGGATTTGTTGCTATAATTAAACATGTTATCTCATTGTCTCAACTTGGAATTGCATTGGCAGCTTGGATTTTGGAAAGGGACAGGTAGCATGGGAGAGATAGGCATCGCTGAATGCTGACTCCTTTGCATTTGGCATTTTTTTATATTTTGGCTTCCACCTCTTGATAAAGCTTGCTTGGTGCTCAGATTCCATTCATGGGTCACTGTTGAAAGTGAATTATGATGTGGCCTTCTCTGTCTCTCTGGTCTGCTGCCTAAACGAGTTCCATTTTTTAAAGGAAAACGTGAAAGAGATTTTCTCAAAACGGAATTCTAGTACAAAGTAAAGTAATTAAGAGAGTATTGCTATTTTATGTTCCTCGGAAGGAGGTTTTGGTTAGGGTTCTAGCTAGGGTTAGAGTTTGCCGCAAGGGTTTTGTTTATGGTGAGGAACTTAGGGTTTGGGTTTGGATAAGAATTCTCAACGGTGTGTGTGCTCTGCTAGGAGGCCTGGGTTGGAATATTAGTGTGTAGGTTTGTGCTCTAGGAGAGTAAAGGTTTGTGTTTTGCAGTAGGGGAGTTGCCATTGTTGTGGCGGCAGATCGTGATCGGATCGATGTGGAGGATTTGGGGTCTCGGTTTGGAGCCAACCTTCGATTGTCTGACAAGGAACGGAATGGAATCACAATTGATCGTAAGGCTGTGGAAGGTGTACTACTAGGGTTTCAGTATACTATGGTTGTGGAAGTCCTTACGTCTAAGGAGGTGCATGGTGAATCGTTCATTGATTGTTTCACGTCACTTTGGCGAGGACGGGAAGGGGTGTCTATTAGGGATATTGGTGATCGTCGGTTTTTAGCACGGTTTGTGGGGCATAGTGATATGCACAGGTTGCTGGACGCCGATCATCCCCGTTGTCTCTTGGTGTTTTTTGGGTGCAGATTCATAATGTACCTCCACTCAATATGATTGCGGCAGTGGCGAAGGCTATTGGGGGATTGATAGGCACTGTACGGAAGGTGGATACGTCGGGGAGTCGTGATTGCATTGGCAGATTTCTTAGAGTGAAGGTACGTTTCAACGTGCATGAATCCCTCATGCATGGGACGTTTGTGGATTTCCCGGATGAAGGCAAGGTTTGGGTGGATTTTAAATATGAGTCCTTACCTAAATATTGCCTCATTTGTGGGATTATGGGGCATGTGACGCGAGTTTGCAGAGATATGCAGCAAGGTCATAGGGTTGTGGGTGCGAACCTTGAATATGTAGGGGAGGATTTGGTGTATAGGGGATTGGATGCTGAAGTTGATCTCCAGGGTAATACTTTGCGAATGACATTTCGGGGTGGTTAATCAAGTGGGTCAAATGGTGGGCGCTCTAATCAGGAGAGAGGTCGAAAAAATTGTCACAATGAATGGGATGGCTTGAGGAGAATGGTTCGGTTTCCGACGATATTTGCAACGAGGGGACATGCCCAATCAGGGGAGAGTGTAACTCAACATGGTACTGATTCTCTCGATTCTAGGAAGCAAGGAAGGCTCGAGAGGAGACTTATGATGCAGGGTTGATTGGTCCAGGGGGTGATCGCAGATGGTGCTGTGAATGTGGTTTTAAAGATAATGCCAGAAGAGGATAAGCGGGTCAATGTGGTGTGTGTATCGTAGGAGACGAGAAGGGAGATTGATTTGAATGTTAAGGTGCAAATTCGGGAAGGAGTTGATAATGGAAGAGTGGACGCGGTGCAGGGCCAGGTACAGCATGTAATGGGTGGAGTTTTGGAAGTGGGAGTTGGGGTAAGGGAAGATGATCCTTTTAATTTGGACCCTATCATTGAGGAGGTGATAAAGCAGCAAAAAGGAAGGAAAAGAGCTATCCATGAGGTGGAGTATATGGAGCCAGTAGAGTGTATTGAACATCGAAGTAATAAACCAAGGAATATGGTATTATCTGAGGCGGATGAGACCAGCCTTAAGGGGTCTCCCAAGTCCCCATGAAGCTAATATGTTGGAACTGTCAGGGTATCAGGGGTGACCTGACAGTTGATGATTTGATGGAGCAGAATCGGCTTCACACCCCCGACATAGTGATTTTGTTAGAGACTAAAAATTGAAGTAATCGTTATGTTTATTTAAAACGGAGGCTTGGGATGGAATTTATGCATGTTGTTGAACCACGGGGCATTGCTGGTGGTATGTGTATTTTTTGGAGGAACTATAATTATGTCTTACTGGTCAAATATGCAGATTTTTTATTGAGGTTGGTATTAATGATGTCCAAACGAATAACCAATGGAGGTTGTTTGGGATTTATGCGAGTACGGATGACAAAAAAAGGAGGGATCAATGGCGAGTTCTATCTCGGCGGGTTGAGGTTGCTGGTGATAATTGCCTACTTATTGGTGACTTTAACGATATTATTGATGACTCGGAGAAAGAATGAGGGAACTATAGATCAGTAGCGAGTAGGCGTGATTTTTGTGATTTTATTGCTGTAATGGTTTGCTTGACTTGGGGTTTACGGGATATCCATATACGTGGAGAAATCGTAGGGAGGAAGGGTCTATACAACAACGTTTGGACCGTGTGTTGGCAACGAATGGATGGGTCAATATGTATCCCGAGATGAAAGTAATGCATGTTGTTCTCAAGGGTTCGGATCACGCTATGCTTATTTTGGATACAGCCGTTAGGCCACTTATTCAGAGACGACGGTTTATATATGATTCAAGGTGGAATAAGGAGGAAGAATGCCAACGCATTGTGAAGAAGAATTGGGGACGTGGCTTTGTGGGATCCTATGCGTTTAAAGTAGCTGAAAAGTTGAAGTGGGTCCGCAGTGGGCTTCAATGTTGGAGACGGACTAGTGGCAGCAATTCAAAGGTTCACGTTGAAGCTTTAAAAAAATAAGCTAAGGCAGGCCTATCAATCCTCAGATTTTGCTAATGAGGATGTTCGACAGAAGGAGAGTGAGTTAAGGCACTTGATAAAGGAGGAAGAAGCCTATTAGTAGCTAAAGTCAAGGACTCAATGGATTTGGGAAAGGGATAAAAATACTAAATTCTTCCATGCTCAAACAGTGAAACGATGTCGATACAATAAGATATTGGGTTTGGAAGATGATCAAAGGATTTGGTGTATAAATCCAAGTCAGATGGATGCGGTTGCGGTGAGCTATTTTCAGAAGCTTTTTATTACTTGCAATCTGCGAAGGGTGGAGGAGATTACGGGTTGCATTGAACCACAGATTTTGCCGGCGGATGTGACTAGGTTAATGTAGCCAATTTCAGAGGAGAAAGTGAAGCACACAATTTTCCAAATTCCAGCGGATAAGTCACCTGGCCCTGATGGGTTTACAACTAGCTTTTATCATGAATATTGGGATATCGTTGGTAAGGATGTGGTGGATATGGTGAGGGCGTTTTGGTTTTCTAAAAAGCTGTTGAGGAAATTGAATCATACTCACCTTGTGTTAATTCCGAAGGTCTCCAACCCTCGGAATATGTCTCAATTACGGCCGATATCATTATGTAATGCGGTTTATAAGGTGATTGCTAAATTATTGACTAATCGTATGAAGATGGCTATGCTGCATCTCATTAGTGCGAATCAATCGGCATTTGTGGCTGGGAGACAGATTCAAGATAATATCTTGGTGGTTCACGAGATATTGCACTCTCTTAATCAACAAAATAATGGTGATGATGTTTTCTTAGCTATGAAGTTGGATATGGCGAAGGCTTATGATTGAGTGGAGTGGAGCTTTTTGTTGGCAATGATGCATGCTTTGGGCTTCTCACCTGAGTTTTGTCAATAGATAGCGGAGTGTATTACTACTGTTACTTATAGTGTGTTAATCAATGGTGCATCGACTGGGTTCATTCAACCACAGCGAGGGCTGAGGCAAGGTGATCATATGTCCTCGTTTTTATTTTTGATTTGTGCTGAGGGGTTCTCGGCTTTGCTTCGATGTAGAGATAAGCGAGGATTATTGCATAGAGTGCGAGTGGTACCTTGTGGCTTGTCTGTATCTCATTTGCTCTTTGCAGATGATGTGGTATTATTTTGTAAGGCTGAGGAGACTGAGGTTCAGGAGGTTATGGAGGTATTACGGTGTTATGCTGAAGCCTAGGGTCAAGTGATTAATAGCGAGAAGAGTTCTTTATTTTTTGGGGCTAATTGTGGGCGGCAGCGGCGAAAGAAAATTGCTCTTTGCACTAATATTATGGGCCGAGATTCATTTGGTAAGTACTTAGGAATTACAGCTGATTTTGGTTCATCCAAAAATGTGGTGTTTGAGCGTGTTCGGGAAGCGTTAGAAGGGAGAATAAATGGATGGGCCGAGTAGTTTTTGTCTTTAGCAGGAAAAGAGGTTCTTATAAAAGTGGTAGCTATGGCGTTACCCAATTATGCAATGTCATGCTTTAAGCTTCCTGTGAGCCTTTGTAAGGAATTGGAATCGGCTATTGCCAAGTTTTGGTGGAGGGGGAACAAAGATAAACGTGGTATACATTGGATATCCTGGAAGAAGATGAAACGTCAAAATAGGCTTGGATGGCTTAGCTTTAGAGACTTATTGGCTTTTAATCTTGCTTACCTGGCAAAGATTGGGTGGAGACTTTTATATAAGCTGGATACTTTGCTGGCCAAACTTCTTAAAGAGAAGTACTTTCTGGGGATATCTTTTATGGAGGCTAATTTGGGGCGGTGCTCTTCATGGGGATGGAAAGGAATTATGCAGGGGACAAAGATTTTGGAGAGAGGTTTGCTTTGGCGGGTGGGTGATGGCAGGAGTATCTGTGTAGTCCATGACCCGTGGCTGCCCAGGCCTCATACTTTTAAAGTGAGATCGAAGCACATTGATATGCCTATCATGGTGAAGGATTTGATGGAACCTGCGGGGGGAATGTGTAAGGGCAAGTTAATTCGGAGATGTTTTGATGAGGAGGAGAGTAAGCTTATACTGGGGTTGCCTTTAAGCTCAGTGAGATGTGAAGATCGAAAAATATGGCATTATGCTAAGAATGGAGAATATACGGTACGTACGGGATATGGTGTTGCCATAGAGATGCACGAAAATGGCGAGTTTGGGAGGCAAGGAACGGGGGGAGTAGTCGCCGGGATATGGTTGATTGTTGCTGAAGGGATATATGGCATCTGCAGGTGCCCAATAAGATGAAATTTTTTATCTAGCGATGTTGTAATGGTTCTTTAGCTGTGATGGTTAATTTAATTCGGCGGCGTATGTGGGTGGATGATGGGTGTGTGATGTGTGGTGCAGCGGAGGAGATGGAGCACCATTTGTTTTTTTGATTGTGAGTTCAGTAGGGTGATGTGGTAGTGCTGTTCACTGCAGCTTGACATTGTGGCCTTGCAAGGACGGGATTTCATGAAGTATTGGATGCATCTGTGTGATAGATTCAGGGATAATGATCGGGAAGAGGTGTTGTTGCAGGAAGCTGTTTATCTTTTGTGGAGAATCTGGAAGTGTCGCAATGATATGATCTTTAAAGGTGTGTCGGCAAATCCCATGGAGATGATTCATGTTGTTAGGCAGCAAGTTGTTGAATTTCGTGAATGCCATGTTGTGAAGAAGGCCGTTACTGGTGACACTGTGTCTGGGGGGAATTCTAACTTTGCGGGTCAACAGGTACGGTGGAAGAGACCAGCTTTTGGGGTGTTAAAGGTTAATTGTGATGGGGCTTGGTGTGGGAAGACTTGCAAGGGTGGCTATGGATGGGTATTGAGAGATTTTGCAGGCTTGTTGCACGCGGTTAGTGGGGAAGGAGGTCTGCTCTTTAATACCCCAGTGAAGGCAGAGGCGGCTACCATTCGTGCAGCGTTACAAGTCTATCTTGAGCTGGGATGCATGGAGGTGGAGGTTGAGTTAGACTCTCAGTTGGTTATTTGTGAGTTGGTTATTTGTATGGCTAATGGGGAGTATGTGATTGATGCTACTTTGGAATGTTTTTTTCATGACATTAAGTTCTTGGTTTCCCAATTAGGAAGGGTGAAGTTTGCGTTTGTCAAACGGCATGGAAATGCTGCTGCTCACGCTGTTGCTTCGTATGTAACCTCACATGGAGGTTCTTTCCATTAGGATGCTATTGGTCCGGAGTTTTTGTTTAATATTTTGGCTACAGATGTAAACATTTCTATTAGAATTTAATAAAGTCTACTCTTTGACAAAAAAAAAAAAAAAAAACTCTTTGGACTTTATATTTTTAGCACAATATTTCATAACGTTGGTTCAAAAATTATACTAAAAATATGAGGTGGCGAAGAATAAAGTCTCACTTTTGAGAAGATCTCGTTAGCATTTCTCTTTTTCAAAATGCCTCATTAATTTACAACATTAAATTTCTTTTTTCTTAAGAGAATTGTTATTAGCACTCGAAAAAACTCATTTTACACTCCAAACTTTCTATAAGTAGAAAGAAAAATACATTTATGAGGAGTGTAGAATAAAAATTTTAAAGTGTTAATAATAGTTCCCTTTCTTAAAAACAAATATCTTAAATGGAAATTTTATTTTCTATAAATCTCTATATACTAAAACCCAACCCGGTGGCACTGTGGATGACCAGTAGGCAGACGACCTTGCCCCTGGACTTTTGCTTCGGTTGTTCTTCTCTTCGGTTTTTGGGGTGCAAAAATCTCGGTTTTGTACATGCTGGACGTGTGTTGGTAAAGGAAAGATGCTGAATTTACATGTGTTAGTCATCTGGGAAAGGAAGAAAGGTGGAAAAGTAGAGCTCTTCCATTTGCTTCCACAGATTTCTCGAGCTCTCTCTCTCTCAAGCCCGGAACCCTAGCCTCCTCAAGCGAATTAGGTTTGTCTCTCGCTTTCTTTCTTTCACATATTTTTTTTTTCAATTCAGGATGGAATTTCAATCATCGTTGAAGCTCCTGCTTCCACTTCTTTTCCGCTTTTCTTTTCCTTTCATTTCTTTCTCTCGCTCTCTGTCACAATTCTCACCTTTTTCAAATTTTCAGTTTAATTCGAAGAAAATGTTACCCAGAAAAGCTAGGGTTTCCTGGTGAGTCTTATCTCGATAGTATACTTTGTTTGAATGTTTTATTTTACTTGAACTATAGTCTATGTGTTTCCTTTTGCTGATCGTTTCTTTCGAGCAAAGGCTGGGTGGATTTTGGGAAAACAATCTGTTGTGTTCGTCTTTTTTTTCCGTCTGGGATTTTCAATTTCTGTCCAAATTTTTGGTTGATTTCTAGCCCAGTTTGGGGGTACCTGCCTACTCCTTTATTAATTTTTTTTTAATTTCACTTTAAGCACTAATTATTACAATTCTTCCATTTTTGCTGGTGAAGGTACATAGAATGGCGTGGACTATGAAGGAAGCTTGCTTTGTGTTGGAAGTATTGTTTCTTGCTATTTCCATTCTTATTTGTGCGTTATTTGAGGCTAAGATATACATATTTCTTAATAACACCAGCAATTACGTTTTTGATTTTGGAATCACTGCTTCTGATTAAGCCTTTGTGTGGAGCATGTTGGAAAGGTTCGAGATGTTGGTGTCAATAGAAATGTGCTTTCCCCAAAGTTTCAGATGCTTTGAAGGTTTTACTCTTACTCTCCTGCTTTTCCTCAACTATTATGCGGTATGATTTAATTTTTGGATGGCTTTTCTGGTTTGTTCTTAACTTTATGTTTGTTGTTTGCATTTGATTTGGTTCAATGGAGTTAATATGTAATTATGGTTTGTTAATCATGTTGTATTTGGACCCTTGGGTTAGCATGTAGTTTTTTCTTCAAACATATGAAGAATTGTTAATTTCCTCTTCCACCCTTGGAAAATCAACATGCACATACATTTATTGGGAACCAGAAGACCACGGGGGTAGCTACCTGCAGTTTTGAGTCTCAATCAAAATTACAAACAAATAAATGAAGAAACAAGAGAAATAGAGACAAGGAAGATTGTAATCAACAGCTGCGGGGCACAATTGTTCCTGATACCTTGAAAAGAATGAAAAACAGAACTCAAAGTGTTTGGATATAAAGAAATTAAGAAGTCAAACAGATGTTAACGTAATGAAAATAATTCCACCGCGTCCCTTCTCTAACTTGATGACCATTCTTTTGGAACAATGTTTGATGAGTTTCTTATTTCGAATGTGTTTGCCTTACCATTGGAAATTGCTGGAGCTCCTTTTGTTCCTTATCTTTCTCACAAGCGTATTGATACGTAAATGTATTTAAGAATTTGTGTACTGATAGGATATATGCATTACACATGCTTTGTTTGTTAGTGTTTTAAAGCATTATTAGATAGCATGTTGCATATTCTTTTAATACTTACTTGATTATTGCAAATTTATGAATCTTATACCATAGCAAATCTTATGAATTCTCTTTTTCCAGTGTATCCAAGGTTTGGCAGAGGGTGTGCTTTGGTGTATCATTTTGATAGCGTTTGGTGATCTTCAGGTATGAAATCCTAACATGAGTTGGAATGTTAACGTTTTCAATTTAAATTTGTGTACTAAACTAAAGTCATTGTACTACAACAGTGATCAATGTAGAAGAAAAAGGTTGGCTTCTTCCAATGACCAAAATTTGTTGTCAAATTGATAGTTAGCTTTTAGATATCGATTTGTACAATTCAATCAAACTGTTACGTAGATGCGAATATAAATCTTGATTTGTTTTGGGTTAATTATATTCTTCATATATCTCCATAACGGGGCAATAGTCCTCCACCCATTATGTGGTCCCATTATACAGCTTACTTTAATGGGAAAATAGCACTTAATTAGTTTCTAATCAAATTGGATTAGTTCTGGAAGTATGAAAGAAATGTATAGTTCAATGTGACAGCATTTCAGTGCTTTGAGTGATTCAATAGAGTTCAATGTGACAACATTTCAGTGCTTGAGTGATTCAGTGTTTAAATTTAATCTTTCAAGCAGTATCTGAATTGATGAGTGCTTGAGTCTTTTTATATTTGAGTTTGATCTTTTAAATTGTACCTAAATTGCATTCTTATCATTTTTTTTTCATAGCTCTTCCTTTTTATTCTTCCTTACTATATTAATTAAGTGTCTTAGAATTGTCTTATTTTTTTCACTGCAAGTTTGTAAAAATTTGCATATTACCAATATGTATATTTTGTCTGCAAATTTACAAGACAATGAGCATCGTACCAATATGTGAATTAAAGCCTCTTAGAAACGATATG
The DNA here is from genome assembly GCA_024362995.1 of Heteromeles arbutifolia. Taxonomy (NCBI): domain Eukaryota; kingdom Viridiplantae; phylum Streptophyta; class Magnoliopsida; order Rosales; family Rosaceae; genus Heteromeles; species Heteromeles arbutifolia. The sequence goes on along the minus strand of JANCRC010000013.1, from coordinate 23,784,552 downwards.
AAGATCAAAGTTAGAATTTGCCTGATGTGGACACCCAAAATGTTTGGACGTCAGAACCAGTTCAATGGCTTACAATGTGTACTGGTTGATGAACTGGTAAGAAAACCATTTTGTTTAAATGTAATATAGTTAAAACTATAATTTGAAAAACATACACAAAGCTATAATTAACTCTATAATTTTTATAATTCACAATGATGCCATTAAAGCATCGGTCTTAGAAGCAGACTATGAGATAGTAGCTTCAAAGATACAAGTTGGTTGTATATATGAGATCACACGGTTGCACAGTCGTTCCAGTAAACAAATGTTCAAGGTCGTACCACACACTGCACAACTTTATCAGCATTCAACATTTATGATTGTGAACTATCTTTGTATGTTTATCAATTTATTTTTTATGGTTTTCAGCTTCCTAAATGAAGTTTGACATGTATGAAATTTGACAATTTATCTTCCTTTGCATTCTTGCATTTGAACTGCAAGTTAGTTTATGCTAAATGTTGTTTAATAATTTAGAGATAATGTTTCAATTGATTGTCATGCAATGCAGCTGCAAATTTGATGATTTAGAATTAGCTTATCCATCTTCCATACGATTTCTAATCCTGCAGCAACGCGCGGGCAGCAATTTCTAGTGTTCTCTATTCTAAACAACTTTTTTTATGAGAAAATATTATATACTCCATAATAATATAAAACAAGATAGAGGTCATTTAAGCCAACGAATAGTCCAGTACCAATCGCTGGATTTAGAGAACCAATCCAATCCAAGTGTTATTCCAACCTATCTCTTTGGAATAGTGCTCGTTGTACATCTCCATATTGTCATGAGCAAATTTTATCGAATAATGCTACATTTATTATATATTTGTATTATCATCTATATTATCTTTCTAATAATTAGAAAAATAATACAAATAATGAATGATATAAATATATGAAAAAAGTAAATAATTCTCCATCCTCTTAGTGTAAGTACATCGTCGATAAAAAAAAAAAAAAATTTACAATTAAGCTCTAACTAGTGACCTAAAATTTTGTTATGCCCTCTAATACTCTACACAAGTTTTCACTTTACCCGCACACTCTCTTTTGTCTAACTTTAGCCATGTACTCACCATCTGTGTCTCACTTTCACCTAAATAAATATAAGTTAAATAAAAGGTTCTTCAAAGAGAAATTTTATTTGAACTCATATGACCTATTTCTACATCTAACTTACTCTCTACACCCATATCAATTTTAATTAAACCATCAATATCTTTCTAAACCCAAATTTACTACCTAAACTACCCTCACAAACCCGATTTAATACGTAAGTTTAGCTTTACACCCATTGATAAAATAAAAACACAAAATCTGTTTATAACAACTCATTCAAATGTAAAGAGAAAAATATATCTTACATATTTGTCTCGTGTTTAATCCTTCTTTTGTTGCATATTTCGCATTGCTCGTTTTCTTCACCTAAACAACCCAAGCGTTGAGGTATTCAAAATATTTTTTAGTTTGCAGAAATTTAGCATTTTCCAATCGTACAGAGTGTAGTGATTTAGAGGTTGAATTAGTGGAGAATTGTGAGAAAATTGGATTGGGTTATCGTGTGGGTTTCTTTTGCACCTGATGCTCTGAGCAAGTTATTGTTTCAATGAGATCTTACCAAGTATAATTACCCAGTTCAATTATTTGATTTCAATAATCCTTGATTTCAATTTTCTCTTCGAGTGATGTCTATTCCCTCTTAACAAGAAAGATTCAGTTCCGACATATTTTTATCAGGACACTACCACTAAAACTTGTCTTCAAGGTGATCCTTGGTAAAGATGATTAGCCATATATATGGATCTTTGAAAAAACTAGAACATGTTGTGGCAGAGAAACAAAATACCGGAAAATACATCATCCACCTTTATTATCCTTCATTTCAAGCCTATTTGCAGGCAGTATAAAACTGCTACTAAAGCCTAAAAATAAAGAATTGAAATCAAATAAAAAAATTAACATAAATTGATTCATTTTTATTTGGAGGATCTAAAACTTCAAAATTATCATTCATCCGTCAAAAAGAGTTTATTTTTCTCTTTGACAACATCTTAGGATTTTAACCAAAACATAATGTAAAAGAATTTTTGCGTGATTGTAAGGGTGTGATTATTGAATGTGGGTTTATTGGTAAATTTTGATTTTTGTGTTTATTTCATCTTGTGCTTGATAGTAATTACACAATAGGGCTAAGAAGACAATTCACAATTAAGATTTAGGTTGGGTGTAAAATGAGGTTGTATGGGTTCAAATAAAATTTCCCTTCTTTAAATATCAGTGTTCTAAAACGCGGTCAAGGCGGCCGCCTAGGCGCTTGGCGTCAAATCGCCGCCGTGATTTTTCCAAAAACGTTCAATAAATCGGCAAGGGTATTAGGCGGTGTCTAGGCGGCCGACTTGGCGGGCTGGGCGGTCTTGGTGGCGAGCTAGGTGGTCTCGGCGGCGAACTAGGCAATTTCTGGAAAACAAAAAACAAAAAATTTGACCTAGACTCTTCGGATTTCTTCACCAGAGCCAGCAACGTTTTCAAGGATCTTTGCTGTGCTAGACTATGTTTTGGGAAATTTTGCAGGGCAAGAAGATGGGGAATTAGGCGGAGAAGATGATGGAGAATTGGGCGGAGCAATCGAAGAAGTGGAGGAAGAGGAAACGGGACAGCCCAAATTAAAAGCATCTTGATTTCCAAGGCGTCAAAAGTCCCCTTATCTGATTGATTTTCCACTACCAACTCCCTTATCTGATTTGATTTCCACAACTCAGGGAAGAGAGAGTGAAAAGAGAGAGAGAGAGAGAGAGAGAGAGACTGCAGGTGAATTTTTGCAGCTCGTCCCTGTGAACTAAAGATGAAGGAAGAAAAAATGTTGTTGGCAAATTTCTGCAGTCATCTGTGAAGATGAGAGAAGAGAGTGCGAAGAGAGAGAGAGAGAGAGAGAGAGAGAGAGAGAGAGAGAGAGAAAGAGAGATAAACATTTCAAATGTAGTGGTGCGGACTGGGATCTCAAATCCAAGTCAAAACTAATGGTTTTAATTATGAAAATCATGGACTCTAATGGTTTTAATAATGAAACCCACCCAAGTTGGACATGTGATGTGAAAGAAATAGGACAGGTTGATGGTTTTAATAATAAAAACCACCACAAAGTGGGCTTTTTATATTTTTAAAAGTTTGTTATATATATATATATATTGTGTGTGTATGTAAATCTTATATAATTATAAATTATTTAGATAATTTTTTTTTCCTAGGCAAGCATATCATATATGTACATAAAACATTTACATATGTATGTTCTTCTATAAGAAATAACATATTAGTCAATAATTATTTACAGATATAGTAAATTTAATTAATTCATAAAATATATAAGAAATTTACCTAAATCCGCCTAGGCGCTAGCCCGCCATCCGACTAGCGTTTTTTAGAACCTTGTTAAATATAGCCCCTTACAACTCATATTCATCAGACAAAAACCCACCTATATATAACGTTATAAACATCCAACAAAAAACCCATAAATAAAATAAATTGTTACATAGGAAAATAAGTAACCTACTAGTATAATTTTTATGATTTATGCCACAACATTCTACAACTATTCTCACACTCATAGCCAACCATTTTTTTGACTTGACCGATTATAGTTTTAATGACAATTTAAGAAATTGAGTCATTTAGTGTTACACAGAGAATTTGGGGTAATTTGGTTGGGAATTTAGTTTTTGTTTCTCGTGCAGAATGATTTTTGTGGGTTCAGATACCCTAAATGTGAATACAAATTGAAAAGACATGCCACATCATGGAGAGTAACGCTTCTTTCAACTCAGTTGCCATAATAGTGTAATAGGGGAGATGGATGATGAGATTTTAGAGTACATGGAGCAAAGATAAAAATAAGCATTGAGTAATTTGGTTGAGGTGTAAAACAACAAAAACACTTTTAAAAGTGGGGTATAATGAACCAGTTGCACTGCGCTACAATTGTTCTCCTTGCCACTTATAAGTAGAAAGTCTCAAATTCGACTTTGATAAATGACAATTTATACCAAATTATAGCTAGCTATAGCTAGCTGACTTATTATGTGTAATCCGGTTTATCACCACCAATGTGATGTATAATATAAATTAAGTTAGTATACGTTATCCCTTGTATTAAAAAAAAAAAAAAAAAAAATCCCTAAATTCATTTCATTATAATCTCTATGCATAATGCAATACCGCCTAATCCGTTTGCATGTCAGTATGTCATATTCTAAACAACGCATTATGTCTATTGAAAATTTTCAACCATTTTGCAGCCATAAAATGTGATGGTGGTGACTGGTTAATATATGCGTCAAGAGTATCAATCTTACATTAGAAAAATGAGATATTTTGTATGTGCTTATAAGTAAATGAGTTATTTTATATATTTCTAATTGGTTTTATGATTGAATCTCAACTTTCTTTATAGTATCAGAGCATGTTGTCCCATGTGTGAAGTTGAATGGCCATACGTGCTCTACGTCACCTGATTTGTATTATTCACATGCTTAGCCTAAAAATTCGTCACACGTGAGGATACATGTTAGGAGTGTCAATCCCACATCAAAAAAAAAAAAAAACATATATATATATATATATATATGCTTGTAAGTAATTAAATTACTTTATATATGCCAATTGATTTTATACGAAACTTCAACTTTATTTAACATGCAACATACATTGAGATAAGGTATGAGGATCCAAGAAAACATTTTTCAGTACTGATATGACGGATCATAGCTTTTCAAATGTAATATCCAAATTAAAGAAGGCAAACTCCTCAAGTCCTAATTTATTTGCAGGTCCTCTTTCAATAGAAATGTACGGCATAATTTTCATGTATTGCATAATTCTATATATAAGTATATACAATCTTTGTTATATAAGGAAATCATAAAGGATGCAAATATATCCTTTTTTAAAACATGACTCTAATATTTACAAAATATTTACATTCTCTTTCTCTAAATATTGACTCACACCAATACTCCCCCTCAAGTTGGTGCATAGATATCACACATGCCTAACTTGATAAGTGAGTCATCAAAGCTCTTACTACACACGGCATGAGTAAGAACATCTGCAAGTTGCTCTTCCAAGTTCACTAACAGTATTGACACAATCTTCTTCTCAAGCTTCTCTTTAATAAAATGTCGATCAACGTCAACATGCTTCGTCCTATCATGTTGTACTGGATTCTCTGCTATTTCTCTTGCCGACTTATTGTCACAATACAATTTCATCGCCTCTTTTTGTTTGAACCCGAGACCCCAAAGCAACTTTCGTAACCAAAGGATCTCACACACTCCATGTGTCATGCCTCTGTATTCAACTTCCGCGGAAGACCTTGACCCCACCCTCTGTTTCTTACTTCGCCAAGTAACCAAATTCTCTCTAACAAACGTAAAATACCCAAACGTATAACACCTATCAGTCGCATCACTTGCCCAATTGGCATCAGTAAATCCCTTAATCCTCATATGACCATGATGTTCATACAGAAGTCCCTTCCCCGAAGCAGACTTTAAATACCCCAAAATCGGCATAACTGCAGCCATATGATCCACACTTGGTGAGTGCATAAACTAACTTACCACACTCACTGCATAGGCAATATTTGGACGAGTGTGGGCCCAATAAATTAGTGTCCCTACCAGTCTCTGATATCTACCTTTGTCAACCAGTTTTTGATCTGGATAAATCCCTAAATAATGCTTTTCCACAATAGGAGTATCCACAGGTTTACATCCAAGCATACATGTTTCCTTCAATAAATCCAGAACATATTTACGTTGAGATAAGAAAATACCTTTAGACGAACGAGCTACTTCTACTCCAAGAAAATATCTTAAATCTCCCAAATTTTTCATCTTAAACTCGGCAACAAGATTCTCTTCCAGTTTTCCTATCTTTTCTTAATCATCACCTGTTATTATCATGTCATCCACATAAATAATTAAGGCTGTCACTTTACCACTTCTCCGTTTTACAAACAACATGTGATCAAATTGACTCTGGTAATATCCATTCATTCTCATAACCTGAGTAAATATACCAAACCATGCACGAGGTGATTGCTTAAGCCCATAAAGTGACTTTCGCAACCAACACACCCGGTTTTCCCTCCAGCATTATACCCCGGAGGAAAATCCATATATAATTCTTCTTCCAAATGCCCATGAAGAAATGCATTCTTTACATCAAACTGTTTCAGTGGCCAATCCAAATTTACAGCTAATAAGATGAGAACACATACCGTATTCATCTTGGATATTGGGGAAAAAGTTTCTTGGTAATCAACACCATATGTTTGAGTATATCCTTTTGCTACTAACCTTGATTTATACTTGGCTATCGATATGTCAGCCTTGTATTTAATTGTAAAGACCCATCTACATCTAACTGGTTTTTTTCCTTTCGGTAGTTCCATTACTTCCCATGTATCATTCTTTTGTACTGTTGTCATCTCTTCATCCATTACAGCAGCCCATTTAGGATCCATCAAGGCCTCCTCAACTTGGGTTGGTACTTGGATCGTTTCCACATTATTCACCCATGCTTGGCGTTCAGGTGCAAGATTCTTGCATGACACATAATTTGTACTTTACTTTTCCTTCAGGAGAAAACCTGTCAGAAAGAACACCACTATTTTGCCTTGGCGGCAACTTATATGTACTTACAACATCATTTGGATTAGTTACATAAGCATCTATAGTACTTGCCTCAGGGATATTCAGAAAAGACACATTAGATGACACTATCGAGCTAGAAAGAGAGGGTGATGTGGGTTCTGCAGGAGTCAATTCTTCCCCTGGTGTACTCAGTTCGGCAGCAGCTACTGTTGGACTGTTGTAGTTTCCTCGGTAGGACCTTGCCGACAGCCTGCATTTGTCTCAACAATAGCAGTTGAAGGCCTATATCACTTTCGGCATTTTCTTGCCGAGATACTGTTGCCCCATTTTTATTATTTTCTTCTGTAGGCATGTAAATTTTGTTGCATACAAATAATGCATCACAAAGCTCCACGTGGCATATAACTCATCACAAATGGACAAGTCATAAATGACATGTGGCACAAATCAAGCAAATGAAGCTCAAAACTTCCCCAATTCGGCAAAAGGGGGGAATCTCTCCTTAAAATCGGCAAGGGGCCAAAATTGCTCCTAAAACCCGAAAGAAAGCTAAAGCATCTTCACAAAACAAGCAAGAATTACAGATTGCTCACAAAATAGGCAAGAAAGCCCTATAATTCGGCCAAGCAAGGGAAAATGACTGAAATTAAGACACAAAACATGCCTAAATTCTCCCATGGATGAATCAAGACACAAATCAAAGCCAAATCTATCCAAAGGCATAGCTTCAGAAGTCTATAAATATAAGGTCCCCAGACACAAATAGGGGTCGACAATTTCTACATTCAAGGCCAAAATTCTCACAAAAGAAGAACCTCTACCAAATCTTTGAAGACTAATACGCTACCAAAGCTCTATTCGAAGAACGCACAACCAAAGCTGAAGCTTTCTTTCAACCAAAGCCAAAGTATTCCCTTGAAGAATCAATAAGCACTTATGTCGATTCGTTCAAGACTTTGTTATAAGCTCAAAACTTGCAACGACGTTCGATTCAAGATCAAGTCGCCAAGACCCTTGAATCAACGAAATTATACATCAACACTCCATTTGCCACATCCCTAAACCTGAGGTGAAGATTATCCACGCATTGTTTCAAGCTCAAAATTTGAAGCAATCGTTCAATCGTTCGTCCGATATCAAGTCATTGCGACCCTTGGATCAACAACCTATGCATCTACATCAAATTTGAAGACTGAATCAAAGGAAAATTGTAAACAGAGATTGCAACCTACAAATTCATCAATACAAATCTATTTTGTACACGTGTTCTTGTCTCATTCGTTACAGAATTTTCGTGTTTACAAATTTGGCACGCCCAATGGGACCTCTCTGCCTCTCATCTCTATTTTCAAATCCACAAGAAGAACAAATGGCATCAGGAAAAGATCAAGTTGTTCCCGCAATCAATGCAAAGAACAAGAACATCATTGCCGCAAGTGGTGGCACTTTGGGCGTCACAACCCGAAGCAAGGTAAGAGCTTTCTCTGTCGTGCCTTCCACCCTTACATCAAACCTGTCTAATGAGCAAAAGCACTTGAGGCATAAGCCCGTGATCACCCTGGCCTCGCTAAGGGTGCTAAGGGAAGAAAGCCTGAGGAAGTACTCTGAGTCGTTGACTTCTGATGCCGACTCAAGCAGCAGCTCGTATCCCATAGCCATGCAAGTCATGACTACTGGTCCAACTCTTATCCAGGAGCAGCTGGCACAAATGAACGAAGCAATCCCAAGGCTGACAATGACCGTGGAGCAAAATGACTTGCAAATTGCTACACTCGTCAACCTCCTGGAGGCGCAGGACGACGAGAAAGCTAACCCAAAGCTTGATCCGTAAAAAGAGAAAATCGACGAAAAAGATGAGCCTCTAGTGGAGAAAGCTGAGGAGAAGCTAGATTAAGGCACAGTACGAATGGAGCTCACATGACTTCGTGTTGTACTAAAAGCCATACTCCAAGAAGATTGACGCCTTGAGGATGCCAAAGGGTTATCAACCACCAAAATTCATGCAATTCGATGGAAAAGGAAAATCCCAAACAACATATTTCCTATTTCATCGAAACCTGCAACAATGCTGGGACGAAGAAAGATTACCCCATCAAGCAGTTTGTGTGCTCGCTAAAAGGTAATGCTTTTGACTAGTATACCGACCTCGAGCCCGAGTCCATCAACAACTGGGATTAACTTGAAAGAGAATTCCTCAACCGCTTCTACAGCACTCGTCGCACTGTAATGCTGGAGCTGACGAGTACGAAACAGTGGAAAGATTAACCTGTTGTCAACTACATCAATAGGTGGCATTCATTAAGTCTGGATTGCAAAGATCAGTTTTCTGAAACCTCCGCCATTGAGATGTGTGTTCAAGAAATGCACTGAAGGTTACATTACATCCTCCAAGGTATAAAACTGAGAACATTTGAGGAGCTAGCAACTCAATCCCACGACATGGAGCTGAGTATTGCCAATCATGGGAAGAATGAACCAATCACCGACTTCAAAAAGGATAAGGAAACTTTTACCGTCAATACTACCTCCATCAAAACCTCATATGCGCCTATCAAGATCGCCTCCAAGAACAAAGTGAAGGAGAAAGAGATGTGAGCCTTCTCGTACCCAAGATAGGTACAAAAACACCTTGAGGGAACTAGAGCAGAAGACGTACCCTTTTCCTGACTCTAACGTGGCTGCAATGTTAGACGACTTGCTGGAAAAAAAAAGGTGATCGAGCTACCCAAATGCTAGTACCCCAAAGAGATAAATCACGTTAACGATCCTAGGTACTGCAAATACCATCGTATCGTAAGTCATCATGTCAATAAGTGCTTCATCCTCAAAAAGCTCATCATGAAGCTGGCACAACAAGGGCAGATCGAGCTTAACCTTGAGGACACGGCTACAACACATACTACTACGACTGCGTTTGGATCCTTCGATCTCGTGCCTCTCCAAGTAACGCATAACCATTCTCATCCATGCTCAAGCTACACGGCACCTTCTGCACAACCATCGCTGGGGGCAAGTAACCAAAATGCACTTACCGATGATGAAAAATGATAGACATTGGTGACCTACAAAAAGACAAGGAAGCCAAAACCACAAGCTGCACGGCCAAAGGTGGAACAATGGAGAAAACACCGCCGATGCAACAGTAGGAAGCCCAAAAGAAACGTAAGAGCTATTAAGCCAACGTACGCTGAGGAACCTATGGAGCAAGACCCACGCATTCCTGTCTCCTTGCATGAATATTGCCCGAAAGACTTCTTCCAACAGTGCACTGCCGTTGTCTATCACATGGTTGAAATAAAGATAGAATAGCCTATAAGAGGCAAAGTTATCGCCATCGAGGAAAAAAAGACCCTCACACCCAAATAGGGCTTGCCGGGACACTTTAGCATAGAGGAGGAGTTGTGATTGCCCAAGGAGATGCAAAGAGCAGTAGTAGCGGTCTTGGCGAGTCCCGACAACCACGAGGTGCAAGAAAGCAATGACGAAGGCTTGAAGCTTTGGCCACATAAATATGCCACATGTTGTGCCAACCATGACGTAATCAACTTCACTAACGAAGACTTGCTACTAGGGTCAAAGCCTCATAACCGTTTTATCTTTGTCTCTAGGTACATAATGGAGCACAAAGTTAACTGCAATCTTGTGGATGGTGGATCGGTCATAAACATCATGCCAAAGTTAACAATGACCATAATCGGCATTAAGGTAGATGAATTGTCCCGAAGTTACCTTCTAATTCAAGGTTTTAACTAAGGAGGACAAAGAGCAATGGGTATGATCCGAGTCGAGATGACCATTGACGAACTCAAGTCAAGCACGATATTCCATGTGATTAACGTAAGAACTTTCTACAGCTTGCTCTTAGAAAGGCCTTGGATCTATAAGAATTGAGTGGTGCTATCCACCTTCCACCAATGCTTAAAATTATACCGAGAATGAGTGAAAGTGATACAAGGCGACACCAAGCCATTCACTGAAGCTGAATCACACTTCGCGGACGCCAAGTTCTACATGGATGAAGAAATGATGCCCGAAGCTTTTCCAAAAGAGATTAAATCCACAGGCAAAGTCGCACCTAAGAAGCAAGAGTGGTAAGCCGTGCCCAAGAAACAAGAAGGGGAAGTCGTGTCATCTTCAAGAAAAAACGACGATGAACATACTAAACCCATAACAATCAAATGGAGTATGATGCCCTCAAAAGAACCAAACACACCCGTCTTTTGATACATCTCAGTATCAAGAAGAAAGAATGGGCAATCCCTGTTCCAAACTGGAACAAGCAAAGCGGACACATAGCTGCACAAGGACGATGTAAAGCTGTTAAAGATAAACGCAGTTTTACCTCTAACACAGTTAGGCGACGCTAAAGTTTCAAAACCACCGTAAGGTTTAAACCCCTGCCAAATGGGGCAGAACCAAGCTCTCTGCTAACCAAGAAGACCGAAGAAGGTTTCGACCCAAAAGCCTACAAACTCATGTCAAAGGTTGGGTATGATTTCACCTCCTCTTCAAATCTTGGAAAGAAAAATGCAAACACCGTCAAAGACAAAGAACGTGACCTCATCAAAACTCAAAAGAAGTTGAAGGAGCATGGTTACGGAGTTGACAACAACAAAGCTGGACTTGGCTTCACACCAAATACACCCGTGAAGATTTCAAGCAAAACAAAAAACGTTAGCGCTCAACACATTAGCATGAGCGTTGAACAAGATCAAGATGAGCCTAAACCCGCCCCTCGAACATCAGTCTTTAATAGGCTGAATCGTTCAAAATCCAGAATTTCGGCACTTGATCGCATTAGTAGTCAAGATCAAACTTTCGTCTCTTAGTGCCATGCCCAATTAACACGCCAACTCCTCTCTCTTAGTACCACTTGCTCTATTAGCAGCTCGCTCATTTGCATGTAACTTTTTCTTCAATTCAAAGAACCCTTCAAGGACTCCATGCTTTTGAAAACAAGTATCCTCAGTATGATAGGTTTAAAAGCAGAAAGTACACTTTAAATCATCTTTATTTTCCCAAGTAAAAGGATGGGAAGTTACCGACAAAGGTGAGACATATGGCTAGCCAGCAGAGAGTGGCCGTGACACCATGGCTACAGACCGTGTCGAGGTTCCTCCTTTGCTGCCGACACTACTTCATCCCATCATGGTAGCATGATGTTGGGCTTCACGCCTAACAACGGAAAACACCTCATCGACAGATGGTAGGGGTTGAGTTCTTAAAATATCACTACGTACCTTATCAAATATGTCATCAAGTCCTGCCAGGAAGGTATAAACCCGATCCAATTGGATCTCCTCTCGAAGCGTCTTCAAGTCAATAGCACACTCCATCTTAATTGGTCTTCTTTGATCCAATTCTTGCCATACCGCTTTGAGATTGGCATAGTACACGCTAATAGGATGCCTTTCCTGACGAAGTTAAAATGACTTTACCTTTAACTCATAAATCTGAGAAATATCGGAACCATCATAATATGTTCGAGCAACTTCTTCCCATACTTCTTTAGCAGTACAAAGATGGATGAAAAAACCCATGATGGTAGGATTCATGGAATTAATCAACCACCATTCCACAATTGCATTCCCGGTTTCCTATGTTTCATACTCGGCACTTTCTTCCTTGGGTTCCTTTATACTCCCTGTCACAAACCCTTTCTTACCACGTCTAGCAATATGTATCTCCAATACTTTAGACCAAAGAGGATAATTTGATCCATTGAGTTTTACTGTATTCGGTACGTTTCAAGCATCATTTTGTATCACTACAGGGCTCACAACAGAATTTTTGGTGGTTATACGTGAACCATCCTCCAACTTCAGCTGTGAGTTTTCTTCGACACTAGCCATCACAACAGTACACACAACCAGTAAGAAACACCACAACAATCTCAGCTTGTTGTAGGGAAGCAGCAAATAACAAAAAATTGCAGATTTTCTTGGCATAACAGCAGTAGCACTGTGGGATTTTTTTCTAGGGTTACAATTCGGCTTTTATACCAAATAGAAATATACGGCTTAGTTTTCATGTATTGCATAATTCTGAATATAAGTATATTTAATCCTTCTTTCATAAGGAAACAATAAAGGACACAAATATATCCTTCTTAAAACATGACTCTAATATTTACACAATATTTACATTCCCTTTCTCCTAAATATTGACTCACGCCAATACTTTCCTTTGGTGCACATTCATCTTAAAGCATTAGCCTATTCTCTCATTCTTCTGGTTTGAATAGTATGTATAGACCTAGCCTTGTTGAGTGATTCTGAAATTAATACTAGAGAAAGACACTTAGAAGTAGAGAAAAAACTGGGTCCGTTAATTTTTATTTTTTTATGGAAAAATAAATTCATTCAAAGAGAGAAACCATGATTACAACCGCTACCAGTACAATCGAAGAGAAAAGAATTTCTAGCAGTAGTGGGTAAAGGCCTACCCCAAAGAAAAGTATCATGAATAGAGTGCCCTATGCTAGTAATGGCATTAGCAAGAAAATTCGCCTCTAGAAAAACATGAGTCCAAGATATAGAAGAAAATGATCGTGTAAACAATCTGGCATCCTCGATAATAGTCTTCAATCGCCAAGGCATTCTGCACTTGTTTAAAATAGAAATGATAACAAGCTTGGAATCACCTTCAACACAGATATCCTTAAAACCTTTAACTTTTACAAACTTCAATGCATCACGTAAGGCAAGAGCTTCAACAACAGATATAGTATTCTCTCCAAGATTGCGAGTCCCAACAACAATAGGAGACCCATTATGATCTCTTATGACAAAACCTGCAGCTGCTTGAGATCCCACCACTGAACTGTCAAAATTAATTTTCAGCCATAGCGCACAAGGGGTTTTCCACTTAATAATCTAAGAGCATCTATGAACAACATCAAAATTATGAATTGATCTTGAGCTTTTATTAGTGTTGTAGTACTCACTACCTACTATAGTAGCCACCATTGGAACTTTAGCATGATGGACCTTACAATTATGAAAAATCAAATTGTTTGTCATTCCATATTTGCCAATAAATCAGGAGAGCCTTACTAAGATCAGACAATGCCACATAATCATTAGCATTCAATTGAGATAACCAATCAGTTAAATCCAACCCGACACCAACAGGATTAGGGCCAGAGAAAATTCGCCAAACTTCTTAAGCATAGATACATCAAACAAAAAGATGTTGTTGATCTTCTTCATTAGTATTACAAAAAAGACAAACATGATTAGTATTAGGAAAGAACCTATGCAATCTCACTCGAGTTTGGAGTCTCCCACGAACGAGAAGCTAACAAAACTTTTTTATCTTTTGAGGTATTAATAGTTTCCACATTTTATTCAACAAAACAACTGAAGGGTGTACTATTTGGTGCTCAACTTGCAACCAAGTTGCAGACTTAACAGTGAATTCACCATTAGTAAACGAACCCCAAATGCACTCATCTTGCCTTTCCTGCAAAGGAAGAGGAATACTACAGATCTTTCTTACAATATCAATGTCCAACATACTCATTAATAAGGTCTTGTTCCAACAATAGTTAGCAATAAAATCACAAACTCTCACATTCCAATCAATATTCACTGTTTAGGATTCGGGTAAGAGATGGAACAGAGGGAAAGGAAAACCCCAGTTATGGGTCTAGAATTAAATATCCTCGTCATTTCCCACAATCCATCTCATACCCTTTAAAAGAATATCCCTGGAATTCAGGACACCTTTCCAAGCCAAAGAATGATGTTTTTGCTTTAGTATTAAACAAACTCTCATTTCTTAAATAGTTTTGCTTGACAATTTGAACCCACAAACTATCTTTATCAGTAATAACCTTCCAAGCAAGTTTCTCTAAGGAAATGTTATTAAAATGGTCAGCTCTTCTTATACCAAGACCACTAATAGATTTAGGAGTACAAACATCATCCCAAGCCATGGGGGCCATTTTAGTTTCCTTACCCCAAAGAAAAGTTCTACACTCTTTGTCCAAAGTATCAGTTATTTTATTAGGGCATTTAAAACCAAGGTTCTCTTTCCCAAAAAAAACCAAGGTTCTAAAAAACGCTAGGCGCTAGTTGGGCCACAGGCTGACGTCTAGCACCTAGGCGCCTAGGCGGGGTCTAGGCGGGTGCCTGGGCGGCCTAGGCGGATATAGGTAAATTTATTGTATATCTTGTAAATAAGTGCATATTGACACTTATAAAAAATTATACTTGTATGAAATCCATGGATAAGATAATAAAAGAATGATAAAATCAATATTCTAAAAGACGTTAGGCGCTAGTTGGATGGTGAGCTAGGCGTAGCACCTAGACGGATTTATGTAAATTTAATATAAATTAATTAAATTTACTATATGATATATAAATAATATGTCTTTTCTTTTAAAATAATATATGTGATGTTAGGATTTAAATACATACTAATGTAAATGGTCTTAAAAGAAAAAAGAATAATAAAACAATAGATTTTATTAGTTTATGTAAATGGTCTTAAAAGAAATAAAAGAATAAAAAATTAGTAAAGAGAGTAATTGGAACCAGGAGTCCAAGACGCGTGCAATCAAAAGAGAGGAGATGGTACGACCATAAAGAATTCACCCCACCCGAGACCCGTTCGTTTAAATTGAAAGCTAATATGGTGGCCCCCCCTTCATCTTCTTCCTCTCGACCTGCAACATCATTTTTCCAGAAACATTTTCAGATCCCGACGTCCTCTCATACGCCCGCCTAGCTTTCGCCCAGCCCCGCCCAAACCCGTATAGGCTCCGCCTAGACTCGTCTAATCCCACCCCGCTCCGTCTGCTCATGCGGATCCATCGAAGAACATCGTCCATGTTAGGAAAATGTCGATGTAGAACACTTCCTCGTCAGGCAAGTCGTCTGAGATTTTCCAATCAGCTGGGATTGGGTGATCGGTAAGGAAGTCTGTTAATGCTTGTCCCTTGACGGCTTTAGCTGGGACGTAGATGATCTCATACTGGTTAAGAAGCAACGCCCATTTAGAAAGTCACCCTGTCAAGACTGGTTTGGACATGACGTATTTGACTGGGTCAGCTTTAACAACCAGGTGGATAGTGTAAGCCTGCGTGTAATGCCTAAGCTTTTGGATGGCGAACACCAAGGCAAGGCACATCTTTTCTATTGAGGAGTAGTTCAACTCAGCATCGGTGAGGGTTCGACTAAGGTAGTAGAGCTCTCACTCTTTCTGGGATTCACTTTCTTGTGCCAAGAGTGCTCTAACTGAACTTTCCTAAGCGGCGATGTACAATATAAGCGGCTTTCCAGGCACAGGCGCCCCCAGGACAGGTGGACTTGATAAATACTTTTTTATGCTTACAAAAGCATTGTGGCATGCTTCGTCTCATACAAACGGAACATCCTTCTTCATGAGTCGACTGAACGGTTGACAACGCCTTGTAAGGTTGGAGATGAATCGTCTAATGAAGGTTAGTCGTCCTTGTAGACTTTTCAGCTCCTCCAGGTTTCTTGGCTCAGGCATGCTTTGAATGGCCTTGATTTTTTATTGGTCCATTTCAATGCCACGGTGCTTGACAATGAAGCCGATGAACTTTCCAGAGGTAACGCCAAATGCACATTTCAACGGGTTCATCTTGAGGTTGTATTTTCGCAGCCTTTCGAACACTATTCGTAAATCTTTTAAGTGATCTGATCTTTTCTTTGTCTTGACCACCAGATCGTTTACGTACCATTCTACGTTTTTGTGTAGCATGTCATTGAAAATTTTCTGCATAGCGCGTTGATATGTAGCTCCAGCATTCTTTAGACCAAAGGGTATCACCTTGTAGCAGTAGATACCTTTTGGAGTGCGGAAGGCTGTTAGTTTCTCATCTTCGAGAGCCATGCGAATTTGATTGTACCCAGAAGAGCCGTCCATGAATGACAGTGCCTCGTGGCCAGTGGTTGCGTCCACCATGATTTCAATGATTGGCAAGGGGAAGTCGTCCTTCGGGCAAGCATCGTTAAGCTCTCGGAAGTCTACGCAAACACGTATTTGTCCAGATTTCTTAAGGACAATGACGATGTTGGAGATCCACTTGGGGTATTGCACCTCTCGAATGAAGCCTGCCTCGATTAGCTTGTTAATCTCAGTCTCAATTTGTGGGATGAGCTCGGATCGATAGCATCTTTGAGTTTGCTTTATCGATCATGTTCTAGGCTTGACTGCAAGATGCTGCACAACGATGATAGGGTCAAGGCCGGGCATTTCTTTGTAGGACTAAGCAAATACGTCTTTGTACTCTAATAACAGCTGGTAATATTCCTCTATCTCGTCCGCACTTAGTGGTGCACTTACGAAGATAGGCTTTGATTCTTCGCTTGTGCCTAAGTTGAGTTCCTTGAGATCGTCAACCGTGGCTTGCTCCCAATCTTCAAGCTGTGGTGGCACAGCAGTGACATATTCCTCGAGGATTTCGTCTTCTTTGCCTTCATGGTTTGTGATGTGGAAGACATATTGGACCTCTTCTTCAGCGCTGTTCTCTCGAGCTTTGTATTGTTTTGAGTTACGAAACTCTATGCAAGCACGGAGTTGCCCTGATTTTTTTAGGGCAACATTTAAGTTCCGTCCCGAGTCCATGACCTCTTGAAATAAATCAGCTTCGATCATATTGACAATCTCAGCTTCATCTAGGCTTAAAAGTGTATTAACAATGGTTTCTTGCCTTCTTTCCGATCGGTGAATTTGTGGATGCAACGTAGGCTTCATGTGTAATTTCTTTGGGGCGACATGAATCCATCATTCATCTTCACTTGACTTAGAACATGCCCCTAACGGTCGAGGTGAAGACTTTGAGTCGAAAAAGCCAGAAGTGACATCTTCCCTAGGGATTTCATCTTCTTTGTCTTCTTAGATCGTGACGGGGAAAATGTCTTGGACCTCCCCTTCAGTGCCATCCTCTTGGGCTTGTTGGCATGAAGATTGTCCAGTATGGATGATGGTGCGCCTTTTTACTTTCAGCGGTCTATTTGTGTCAACCTCCAAGATTGCTTGGTGCTTCATCCTTAAAGGAATTGAGCTTCGAATATCGCCTTTTTCTGCTAGCCTGTCGAGCTTTTCTTCCTTTGACGTTGTCTCCCTATTTCTAGAAAGTTTCTTGTTGTCTTCAAGTCTTTCCAAAACTGACCGACGAGGAGGAGAGCTAGCCGTGTTGCTTCGCTTCTTAGGTTTTGACAACCTTTCAAAAACAAAGCTTTGGGATGTTGGCATGGTAAGCCTCTTGAAGATGGAGATTCAGTTTTGACCACTAATGCGGTTAAGTGCTGACATTCTGGGTCTTAAACGATTCATCCTATAAAAGACTGATGGCCGGGGGGCAGGTTTAAGCTCCTCTTGATCTTGCTCAATGCTCATGCTGATGTGTTGAGTGCTAGCGTTTTTCGCTTTGCTTAAAATCTTCATGGGTGCATTGGGTGTGAAGCTAAGTCGAGCTTTGTTGTTGTCAACTCCGTAACCATGCTTCTTCAACTTCTTTTGAGTCTCGGTGAGGTCACGTTCTTTGTTGTTGATTGTGTTTGAAGCCTTCCTTCCAAGATTCGAAGAATAAGCGAAGTCGTACCCAGCCTTCGACATGAGTTTGTAGGCATTTGGATCAAAACCTTCTTCGATCCTCTTGGTTGGAAGAAAACTTGGTTCCACCCCCTTTGGCAGAGCTTTTATGAAGCCTTGTGATGGTCTTGCAACCTTAGCGTTGCCTAGCTGTGTCAGAGGCAAAACTGCATTCGTCTTGAGCAACTTTACATTATCCTTGTGCCGCTATGCATCGGCTTTGCTTGCTCCAGTTTCAAACGGGGATTGACCATTCTTTCTTCTCGACATCGGGATGTATCGGAAGACGGGTGTGTTTGGTCCATTTAAGGGCGTCCTACTCCCTTTGGTTGTTGTAGATTTAGTAAGCTCATCATCATTTTTGCTTGAAGAAGGCATAGCTTCTCCTTCTTGCTTCTTGGGCATGGTTTGCCACTCCTGCTTTTTAGGTGTTGTTTTGCCTGTGGATTTGATCTCTTTTGGAAGAGCTTCGAGTACCATGTCTTCATCCATGTAGAACTTGGCGTCTGCGAAATGTGATTCGGCTTCGGTGAATGGCTTGGTGTCGCCATATGTCACCTTCACTCATTCTTTGTAAAACTTTAAGCATTGGTGGAGGATGGATGACACTACTCCATTCCCGTGGATCCAAGGTCTTCCTAGAAGCAAGCTGTATGAAGTTCTTGCATCAATCACGTGGAATATCGTGCTTGATTTGAGTTCACCAATAGTCATCTCCACTCGGATCATGCCCATCGCCCTTTGTCCTCCTTGGTTAAAACCCTGGATTAGTAGACGGCTTAGGGACAATTCATCCACCTTGATGCCGATTGTGGTCATTGTTGACTTTGGCATGATGTTTATGGCCAATCCACCATCTACGAGTATGCGGTTGACTTTGTGCTCCCTTACGTACCCCGAGACGAAGAGATGACGGTTGTGAAGCTTTGATCCTAGCAATAAGTCTTCGTCGATGAAGCGGATTGCATCCTGGGAAGCATAACACGTGGCATACTCATGTGGTCAAAGTTTCAAGTTTTCGTCCTTGCTTTTTTACAATTCGTGGTCGTCGGGATGCGCCAAGACTGCTGCTAGTGCTCTTCGCATCATCATTGGAAATCGTAGTGCTTCCTCGATGCTAAAGTGTGTTGGCAGGCCTTCTTTAGGTGTGAGAGTATTTTCTTACTCGATGGCAATAGTTTTGCCTTTTGAGGGCTCTTCCATCTCTACTTCAACCATGTGACAGGCGACGGTAGTGCATTTTTGGAAGAAGTCATTATGGAAATACTCATGCAAGGAGACAGGAATACGTGGCCTTTTCTCCATAGTTTCCCCACTATATGTTGGCTTAGCAACTCTTATGCTTCCTTTGGGCTTCGTATTGTTACGACGGCGGTGCTTTCTCCCTTGCTCCCCATTTGGCCTTATGGCTTGCGGTCTTGGTTTCCTCATCTTTTTGTAGGTCACCAATGTCCACCCTTCTTCATCATTGGTAGGTGCACCTCGGTCGCTTGCCCTCAGCGATGGTGTTTAGAAGGTGCCGTGTGACTTAAGCATTGGCGGGAATGGTCATGAATCATTTGGAAGGGAAAGAGGTTGAATGATCCAAACATGATCGTGGTAGTATGTGTTGCAACCGTGTCTTCAAGGTCGAGCTCGATTTTCCCTTGTTGTGCTAGCTTCATGATAAGTTCTTTGAGGATGAAGCATTTGCCAACAGGATGGCTCACGATGTGATGATACTTGCAGTACATGGGATCATTAACGCGATTCATCTCCTCAGTGCGCTTGCATTCTAGTAACTCGATCACCTTCTTTTCCAGCAAGTCGTTTAACATTACAACCATATCTGAGTCAGGAAAAAGGTACGTCTTTTGCTCCAACTCCCTCAAGGTGTTTTTATATCTGTCTTGAGTGCGAGAAGGCTCATTTCTCTTTATCTCATTCGCTTTGTTCTTGGAGAAGATCTTGATGGGCGCGGATGAGGTCTTGATGGGGGTAGTGTTGATAGTAAAAGCTTCATTGGCAGACATCTTCCCGGTCTTGTCTACATTCAGGATGAACACCTTATTCTTCTTGAAGTCGGTGATCGGCTCATTTTTCCCGTGATTGGCGATACTCAGCTCTATGTCGTGGGAATGAGTTACCAGCTTCTCAAATGTTCTTGGTTTTATGCCTTGGAGGATGTAATGTAACCCCCAGTGCATGCCTTGAACGCACATCTCAATGACGGAAGTTTCAGAAAGCTTATCTTTGCAATCCAAACTTAATGAACGCCATTTATTGATGTACTCGACGACAGGTTCATCCTTCCATTGTTTCATACTAGTCAGCTCTAGCATGCTTACGGTGCGACGGGTGCTGTAGAAGCGGTTGAGGAATTCCCTTTCTAATTGATCCCAACTGTTGATAAACTCAGGCGCGAGGTCGGTATACCAGTCAAATACGTTGCATTTCAGCGAGCGCAATAACTGCTTGGCGAGGTAGTCTCCCTCTATTCCAGCATTGTTGCAAGTTTCAATGAAATTGGCAACATGTTGCTTTGGGTTTCCCTTTCCATCGAACTGCATGAACTTTGGTGGCTAATAACCCCTCGGCATCTTCAAAGCATCAATCTTCTTGGAGTATGGCTTTGAGTATAGTACAGAGTCATGTGAGCTTCCTTCGTACTGCGCCTTGATGGTGCTGGCAATCATTTTCTGTAGCTGCTGGATAGAGAAAGATCTCGTGAGTGCCGCTGCTTGGTCTGGCTCCCGCTTCCCTTCGACTTTCTCCACCGAGGATCCTCTTCTTCATCGACTTCTTTCTTTAATGGATTAACCATTGGGTTGACTTTCACGTCAGGCTTTGCATATAGTTGATTGACGAGTGCAGCGATTTGCAAGTCTTTTTCCTCCACAGTCCGTGTGAGTTTTACGATCACTTCATTCATTTGAGCCAGCTGCTCATCGATTGAAGTTGCTCCAGTGGTCATGACTTGCATGGCTGAGCTGCTGCTCGAGTCGGCATCGGAAAGTAAGGACTTTGAGCACTTCCTCGGGCTTTCTTCTCTTGGAGCCCTTAGCGAGGCCAGGGTGATCACGGGCTTGTGCCTCGAGTGCTCTTATTCCTTTGGCAAAGTTAATGTAGGGGTGGAGGATATGGCAAAAAGAGCTATTGCTCTGATTCGAGTTATGATGCCCAAAGTGCTACCACTTGTGGTGAGGACGCTCTTGTTCTTCGCGTTGGTTGCGGGAACATCTTGAGCCTTCCTTGATGCCATTGATTTTGAGGTGTGTTTGGATTTCTTGAATGAAGAAATAGATGACAGGTAGAGATGGTCCCATCGGGCGTGCCAAATTTGTGAACACGGAAATTTCTGCGATGAAAGAGACAAGAACACGTGTACAAAATAATATTTTGTATTAATTTTTTTGGGTTACAATCTCTTTTACAATTTGTTCCTCTGATTCGATCTCCGTAAGATGTTGGTTTGTTCATGTTGTTGATCCAAGGGCCGTCAAGGCTTGATCTTGGATGAACGGAAAGTTTCTTCAAGGGCCGTTGGTGGCTTGATCTTGAAGGTGGATGAAGGTTTCTTCAAGGGGCCGTTGGGCTTAATCCTGAAGGTTGGATGGACGATGAACGATGAATGATCTTCAAGGGCTTTTGGGCTTGTTCTTGAAGAACGGATGAACGATGAACGATGAACGAACTTCAAGGGCTTTTGGGCTTGATTCTTGAAGAACAGATGTTGTTGGTCCAAGGGCCGTTGGGGCTTGATCTTGGAGGAATGGGTGTGTTGATCCAATGGCCGTCGGGGCTTGATCTTGGAAGGTTGAACGAAGTTTCTTCAAGGGCCATCGGGGCTTGATCTTGGAAGAACGATGAACGAAGAACGAAAAGAGTTTTCTTGATCCTTCGGGATTTGCTTGAGAGCTTTTAGAGTTTCAAAGCTTCAAGGTTTTGGTGTGATGTGAATTGGTGTCTTTGGCCTTGATGGAGAAGCCTATTTATAGGCTTTGAGAATGAATTATCACCACAAATGTTCTTGGTGAAGCAAGTGGAGGTTGTAGGTGAATTAAGTGGATGGTGTAGGTAAAATGGGTGGAGGTTGTAGGTGAATTAAGTGGATGGTGTAGGTAAAATAAATGTATGATGTAGAAAAAAATAAATGTATGATGTAGGTGAAATGTTGTAATTTTAATGCAATTGTCAATATTTATTTCACCGAAATTTCAATGTCTACAGCTTGGTTGGTAGAGGTTTGAGATCAAGGGACCTTTAAAACATGACTATCATGTCATTAATCTGTACAAACAAAAACCAGAACTGACCACGATCACATGACATGTGCACCAAGTTTGGCACAAAACTGACCTTGTCCAACTTTTATGTTCCTCTTTCCACACGGATTGAGTGTAGTTGATGCAGATTGCTGTGTACTTAATTAAGCAGCACTGCCTCCTCCTTGGTTCAGATATCTGGTTCTCAATTATTGATCACTCAACTTTTTTTTCTTTTTTTTTTTTTGGTCTATAATATCTTAGATAATTACTGCTTTAATTAGCAATCTATCCCACTCTAATTGGATTCTGTCCCCTAATCAAATTGTGATGATTGGCATTAGCCACTCAATTAGGAGATTCTGTCCCCTAATCAAATTGTGATGATTGGCATTAGCCAATCAATTAGGATTCGTGTTCAAGTTTCTGCCTCATGATTAGTAGATTAGGATTTTTCTGGGTTTTGGTGGGATCTGCGGTCACTTCTGGCCTATATGTAATTCAGTTACTATAACGACTATAATTCTAATTAATTTTCTGAAAGGTAATTATCTCGATTTCATATATAAATTGATATAGAATCTTGACTTTCATTTTTGAGGTTCAGTTTCTTAAATTAATAAGAGATGCAAGTATTTGTGAAGTTTATGAGAGGGTGCCAAGAATTAGTTGATGAATAAATATTTTTGGCTACGTACAGAAACGATATATACACAAGCTAGGGATGTATACTTTGGAAACCCTATGTTTGTTCATACGCCATCAAGCGGTTCAGTATTAGACCAAATACTCGTGCATGTAGCATGCTTTTGGAGTTCCCCATATGCTAGATTGCTAGATTCATTAGAAAAAAAAATGTTGGTTTTGTTGTAGGCCTATTTGATTGAATGATCTAGGGTTTGAGCCGGTTATAGTTAGAGAGAAGAGATATTGATTTAATTGTGAGGTGTCTTTGATTCACTTCATTGTGCCTTTATTTATAGTAGTAGGATATGTAAATACATCTCCTCTTAGGATTACAACATTTAATAGGTAATATACTCCTAATAGGAATATAAGATACTTTTCCATATTCTCTAGGATTTACAGAATCACATTCCTATTCTAAATACGACTGCAACACTCTCCCTTGAGTGTGTAAATACTCAACAAACCATCGCATCAGATCTTCAATAGATAAGGTAGAATAGTTGATGAAGTCATCGGCACAATGGGTGATCGTGAGTCTCAAATTTAATTGAAGTATACATTTGTAGTAAAACTCACAAAACCCCGCTATGGTAAAACCCAAGGCATGGGGAAAACCCATAGACTAAGGAAAAACGTGAGAAGTATGCATAATGACTAAAACAAACGTCAAACATAACGAAGGTAGTGAACTCAATGGAGTATAATCATCTCAGAATGGGTGCCTCATTAAAACCTCGTTAGATAGCAAAAATCCAGTGGGAAAAATGCTCCTAATCGTAGGAAAAAGAGTCCATTAACAGCATGTGAGTATGCTTCTAGATACTCCCCCTGAGTTAGACATAATTTCTAAATAAGAGAACTACAAGCGATTCAACTCAGATAATTTACGCATACCGATTCCTTGGACGAGCTTCTGAAAAGTAGACTTGGGCAACGACTTGGTGAAGAGATCGGCCAGGTTATCCTGGGAACGGATTTGCTTGACTTCAATGTTCTGATGCTGCTGCTGGTGTGAGTAAAAGAACTTCGGCGCTATGTGGTTGGTGTTGTCTCCCTTAATGTATCCCTTCTTTAACTGCTCGATACATGCTGCATTGTCTTCAAAGATCATTGTAGGAAGGTCAACAACTGATGTAAGACCACTAGCGCTTCGAATATATTCTATGACTTCTCTCAGCCAAAAGCACTCACGCGATGCTTCATGCAGGGCGAGAATCTCAACATGGTTAGACGAAGTCGCAACTAACGTTTGCTTGGTAGACCTCCAAGATATAACGGTGTCTCCAACGGTAAAGACATAGCCCATTTGAGAATGTGCTCTATGTGGGTCAGACAGATATCCAGCATCTGCGTAACCAACAAGACGAGAATCAACCCGAGGACCATAGGGGGCGGTAACACTCGGAGATTCGCGGGTATAGAACAAGCCCAAATCCGTAGTGCCCTTGAGGTAGCGGAAAATGTCTTTAACACCATTCCAGTGCCTGCATGTGGGCGCATTGCTGTATCTAGCCAATACATTCATAGCGAAGGAGATGTCGAGTCTAGTGCACTAAGCCAAGTACAATAAAGCCCCAATTGCACTTAGGTAAGGAACTTCAGGTTCCAAAATCTCTTCCTCATCATCCTTTGGATGGAAGGGATCTCGTTTAGCATCTAGAGTCCGAACGACTATGGGTGTACTCGAAGGTTTCACTTTATCCTCGTTAAAACGTCACAACACCTTTTGGGTGTAGTTCGATTGATGTACTAGGATTCCATCCGAACAATGCTCGATCTCCAGGCCGAGATAATATCGCGTTTTCCCAAGATCCTTCATCTCAAATTCTGATTTCAAGTGTGCCGTAATTTCCTCAAGCTCTGCGGGAATCTTGATGAGGTTCATGTTATTGACATAAACTGCAACGATTGCAAATCCAGAATGTGACTTCTTTATGAACACTCATGGGCATAATTTGTTCATAACCCTGACTTGTCAAATATTCACTCAAACGGTTATACCACATCCGTCCAGATTGTTTCAATCCGTAGAGTGACCTCCTCAACCTAATTAAGAAAGTGTTATGTGGTCTAGAACTATTTGAACCAGTCAATGGCGATCATTCTGAAACTTTCATGTATATTTTCGTATCTAGATCCCCATAGAGATACGCGATTACCACGTCCATAAGCTGCATATTCAGTTTTTCGAAAAATACCAAACTGATGAGGTTGCAGGACATTAAAACATCCATTATGTGGGAATTAGTCTCCTCATAATCAATTCCAGGGCGCTGAAAGAAGCTTTGCGCTACGATGCGTGCTTTGTATCGCACTATCTCATTCTTCTCATTACGCTTCCTCACGAAAACCCACTTGTAGCCAACAGGCTTCACGCGTGGTGGTGTAGGAACGATAGGTCCAAACACTTTATGTTTTGTGAGCGAATCGAATTCAACCTGGATTGCTTGTTTCCAATTTGACCAATCGGTTCTACATCGGCATTCATCAATGAAACGTGGTTCAATGTTATCGCTAAGCATGATGTCAGTAGTTACTGAGTATCATATGCATCATCGACGATCATCTCATTCATATTCCAAACCTCATCCAATACTGCATAGTGGACCGAAATCTTGTGATTCTCGGGAGGCCGGCATGTTTCGTCTGAAGCATCACCGTAATCTAAAATAACCTCATGCGTTGGAACGGATGAGTGAGCGATAATCGGATTCAAACTAGGGTCACTAGTTGGTGCCATTTTCCTCTTCCGGGGTTGTGAATCCTTTGAACCAAGGGGTTTGCCACGCTTCAGGGTCGGAACAGATGATTGGCTAGCCGCCAATATACCTTGCCGCATGGAGGGTATAGCCTCCCTACCTTCGGGGACGGTTCAGCCTTCCCAGGCAGGTTATTGACGTACGCGAGGTACAGTTATCCTTGCAGGTGTGTTTGCAGCGGGTATATGTGATATTGTCACCTTTGCTAGATCATTAAAAGCATCCGGTATGCTTTGAGCAATGCTCTGAAGATCTATAATTCGTCGCACCTCAGTTTCAGACTGGGCAGTGCGGGGATCTAAATGAGACATAGTGATAGCATACCACGACAATTCGCAACGTTCTACGGGAACGTTAGCATGCTTATCTCCCTCTAACAATGAGAAAACTGTCTCATCGAAGTGACAATCCGCAAAACGTGCGGTAAAGAGATCTCCTGTCAAGGGTTCTAAGTAGCGAACAATTGATGGCGAATTATAACCGACATAGATTCCCATTTTTCTCTGATGACCATTTTAGTACGTAGCAGCGGCGCTATTGGCACATAAATGGCGCACCCAAACACCCGTAAATGCGAGGTGTCAGGCTCGTATCCAGTGACCAACTATAACGATGAATGTGGTTGAGTAACGGTGGCCTCAGGCGGACCAACATAGCTGCGTGCAATATTGCATAGCCCCAGGCAGATATCGGTAGTTTGGTTCTCATAACCAAAGTTCGAGCTATCATTTGAAGACGCATTATGAAAGCTTTTGCCAGGACGTTTTGGGTTTAAACATGGGGCACATAATGTTCCACATCAATCTTTACTAACATGCAATAATCGTCAAAAATCTGTGACGTAAACTCTCCAGCGTTATCCAGTCGAATCGACTTAATTGGATAATTAGGGTAGTGAGCCCTTAGCTTAATGATATGAGCTAGGAGTTTAGCAAACGCGTCGTTGCGTGTAGACAACAAACAAACATATGACCATCTTGTCGATGCATCATCCAAGACCATAAAATATCTAAATGGTCCGCAAGTTGGTTGGATAGGTCCACAAATGTCCCCTTAAATCCTCTGAAGAAATGTAGGGGGCTCGTGAATGATCTTTGTATGTGAGGGTTGAGTATTCAACTTCCCTAAAGAACACACTTTGCATGGCACGAGTCTAACATAGGGATGTAACTTATGCCAGTGAGAAGATTTGAAGATACGGCGCAACATGTCACGTCTAGGATGTCCCAAACAATCATGCCAAAGCAACAAAGTGTCCTGGAACTCAGGCATAGGGCCGGCCACACTATGGGCTTCTATGCTGCGAATGGTTATGATGTACAACCTACTCGGCAGACTTTCCAACTTCTCGTGAATATGCTTCAAGCCATATTCGTATGAAGTGATACAAAGAAATTCAGAACCATTATTTTTAGTGGTTTCAAGATGATATTTATTATCTCGAATATCTTTAAAATTGAGCAACGTTTTTCCGGAACGTAGAGAATAGAGCGCCTCCTTAATGGTCAAGATTGTACCATTAGACAACATGATACGTGCCTTTCCATATCTTTCAATCAGGTTGGATGGGCCTGAGAGAGTTGTCAAGTGAGCTTTCTTGGGTATTAAGTTAGTAAAATAGTGTCGTTCACGCAAGATGATGTACGTTGTTGCACTATCTGCCAAACAACTAACTTCCCCACTAGACATACCTAGAAATAAATTGATTGAATTTGTCACATGCATAAATATAAGTCCATTCATTCAATTAAGCAGTTCGAGAAAATAATATCCATTCAAATAACAATCCATAATTCAAAACAAACCAAAACCAAACAAATTATTCCAAATACTTAGAAAAATTGTCCAAAATTAAACCATAAACCTAGCAAAATAGGGGGGGTAGGGCCAGCCATTCCTAGTGGGTTTGGCCACTAAGGGTAAACACCCTAAAAACATGTCTAATTTATTCATCCATAGGCACTGATGCCTCCTGAAAATCCGATATCTTCATTAATGTAGTTGCATCTTCTGGATGATCCACATGTGTAAAGTTAGACTCACGATGGGAATGATACTTGGCAATAGCCTCAGGGGAAGCTCGGCATACGCATGACCAATGATCCCTTGATCCACAGTGGTAGCACATGTCCAGTTCAGTAGAAACGGGCTAAACAGGAGCTTTGCCCTTGTTCTTGAAGCTTGGGGCCTTAAGGGCAAGTAGTGGATGTTGCTGGGTCATAATTCTTCCCTTAGGTGAGGCACTCTGTTGACCTTGGGCCCGTGGTGGGGCTTGCCGCCCATTGCCACAGCCACAATGGTTCTGTCGTCGTTTATGGCTGCTAGAATTAATCGTATGCGCTTCAGGTGCGGCGTTCGAGCCAGTGGGTCGAGCTTGATGATTCTTCATCAAAAGCTGGTTCTGCTTTTCAGCAAGAAGTAAAACAAAGATCAAATCCGAAAACTTGGTGAATTTTTGTGCCCTATATTGTTGTTGCAGGACAATATTGGTGGCATGGAAGGTCGAATAGGTCTTCTCTAGGAAATCTGATTCGGTGAGTTCCACTTCACAGAATTTCAATAAAGAATGGATTTTACAAACTTCAAAGTTGTATTCATTCACGGACTTAATGTCCTGGAAGAGAAGATGCTGCCAGCCGTGTCTTGCTTCAGGCAAGTATATGTCTTTCTGGTGATCGAAACGATCGGCCAGAGCAAGCCAGAGGGTGCGTGGGTCCTCCTTAGCGAGATACTCAATCTGCAGTGCATCATGGATGTATCTTCGAATGAAGATCATTGCAGTAGCCTTCTGAGCTTCATCAACAGGTTTGTCGACGATAGGTGCCTCGATGGTGGCTCTAATGCCCTTTGAAGTTAGATGGAGCTTCACGTCTTGAACCCACTTCAGATAGTTTCTTCCAAACACTTCTAAAGTGGAGAAATTGAGCTTGTTCAAGTTTGACATGTCCCTAAGACGGAGGGAGAAAATGTGAGTAGTCATATGGTAAACCATAGACATATATCGTAGAACATACAAGTTCTATAGACATGTATCGGTTTAATTTATGCATGAAAACTACAGGTTTCATGTGGTATGTTTTGAATGAAAACTTCGGGTTTCAAATGCACTAAATTTGAAACTACAGGTTCAATTTAGTTTTATGAACAATTAGTTCATGATGAGAGGTTCTTGCAAGAAACATAGAATGCAATATACTAATTTGAATATAGTGGATTTGAGGTTCTTTAGGAACTCAAGTGTGAGAGCTTTGTTACTACAAAAGTATGTTACGGTTCAAAGTATAAAAATAAATTATTGAATCGTTAATGTCCAAAAGTGATCTTCAGTTCAATAATTTTGGATTCATTATCAGATTAATGGACTGCAGGTCACTTTTAATTAATTCAATAAATCGGACCATACGGGGTCGATTGTAGAAGCTAAATAATATTAGAATAATATTATTGGATCAAAAATATAGCCCCAAAAATAATTGGGCTCGTGTTGGGTGCCTTGAGTAAAAGGCATAACCCAAAAAGTGCCTCGAGTGTGAGCTTCAGGTCACTGGGTGAGGGAGAAACGCCAGCCACAGCTGGGTTTCAATTTTGGACCAAGGGAGGGCACGGGACAAGGCCCAGCATGAGCTGGCCTTGGGTTTGGCGCGAGGAAGCCCAGCCGTAATGGGCTGGCTGTCATGCAAGGCGGGCCGGGGTGCTGCAAGGCCCAGCAAGCACAAGCCCAGCAACCATAAGGTTGCCGCATGCGGGTGAGTGGACCCAGCCAAACAGGGCTGGTTTCAGCGTTTTGGGTTCGGGGCTTCAAGCCCTGCCGAGGTGAAGTCTAGGCCGTGGCCTGGTTGCTGTGTCCATAGTGATGGTGTGGTGGTGTGCCGCACCATATCCCATTCCCCTTTTTTTTTCAAAAATCCCTTAGGGTTTAGGAAACCCAAAAATTGCTTCTAATTTAATTTTATACATTGACTCACATATTCCACATAACAATTTAATTGTGTGATGCATGAAACAAATATATATATTGACAAATATATAAACATACACAATATATATATATATATATATATATATATATATATATATATATATATATATATATCGTAAGGAAAATATAAACATAGAGGGGTTCATGCATCATGGGGAATGTTTTCATGCTTTGTGGACGTTTCAAATATCTTCTTTTATTTTAAGCGTACCTGATTAGCAGAAAACAAATAAGCCTTTGAATTTGGTGGATGATAGCCTCCTCCTACGATGCGTCAGTTTCTCAGCTTCTGGCAAGAACATGCTGATGTTGTAGGCCTATTTGATTGAACGATCTAGGGTTTGGAGAGACAGAGGGGGCCGGCTATAGTTAGAGAGAAGAGAGCTTGATTTAATTGCAAGGTGTCTTTGATTCACCCCATTGTGCCTTTATTTATAGTAGTAGGATAGGTAAATACATTTCCCTTTAGGATTACAACATTTAATAGACAATCTACTTTTAATAGGAATATAAGATACTTTCTCATATTCTCTAGAATCTACACAATCAAATTCCTATTCTAAATATGACTGCAACAGATTTCAATATAAACTTGATGGGATTATTGGAAATTGGAATGAATATGCATGGAGAAAATTTCCATTCAGGAACCTAACACCTTCATGCCTTGCATGATTGTTTAACAATCACATGAAGAGAGAGAGAGAGATATATATATATATATAATGACGTATGTATATACTTACGATAATATTAGTAGGATTATACTTTCACATTAACGGACTGAGAGGTAAATGGGCTCTCTCTGTGCTCCCGTCGTCCGCCGGGGGGGGGGCGATTTTGGGGCTTTCACATTAACGGACTGAGAGGTAAATGGGCTCTCTCTATGCTCCCGTCGCGGGGGGCGGGGGGGGGGGGTGATTTTGGGGCTAGGGTTAGGGTTTTTTTGGGGCTTCTTGTTCCTTATTGAGATAATCCAATTTCTAGGCAAATCTATCCCTTGTAGAGTAATTATTAGCCAAAATAAGAACAACACTTGACTGCTAAAAATTCAGCAGTCACTCCTGCTTACACCCAATCACGGGTGGACACATGTCCAAGTTTTGATTTTTTTAATCAAAACTTGGACACGTGTCCACCCGGGATTGGGTGTAAGCAGGAGCTCATGCACAACCTTTCAACAGCCAAGTATTTTCCCCAAAATAATAGGTGGAAAAAGTTATGGGAAAATTTCAGAGATAAAATGGGGTGTATTCAATTGAGATTTTGAGGGATTTTAATTCTTTTAATGAATCTATGGGTATTCAATAAGGAATTTAAGTAATTCTCTGAAATTCAATGTGTATTCAATCAAGATTTTAAGATAGTTTATTAAAATCCTCAGAAATCCAGGTGTATTCAATTAGAATTTTAAAGAAGTTTATATAATTCCATGTATATTCAATTAGAATTTGATTTTAAACAATTTGAAAAAGTTGAGGAATTCGAGGGAATTGGAGAGATTTTGTAGTGTATTTTAAGCATCAACAAATCTCTTCCCTCCCCAAGAGATTTTGAGAGAATTGAATCAAAATTTTACATGAAATTTTTACAAATCAATTAGACTCCATAAAAATCCATGGATTTATAAATCCATCAAAATCTCTCAAATTCTCAATTGAATAAACCCCCAAAATCAGCCACTTCAATTCTGAGTGCTTATGGAAGGGGAAAGGTCTAAAGCTAAGAACAGGGAGTTTCGAGCTTCGCGTGGAAGGGAAGGTCTTTTCTCTGCCCAATCTGGAGAAACGGGATATTGGCATAAGCAATATCTACAATACATCCAATCAGCTAATTGCAAGGTGGAAGAGTAAAGAACTTTCAGCTGAAATTTTATGGAAAAGAAGAGGAAAGTGTGGGAGTATTGCTCAGGTGGTCATGTGGCCAGCTAATCTCGAGGTGGGAAAATAATGAAATTGCTAGAAGGAGCTTTCTGGAAGGAAAATCTGCTTTCGATGAACCCAATCAGTTAAGTGGGCAAGTAATTCTTACTCTATGGTTACTTTTAATTCAGATTAATTGTCTGTTTGGGGCTGCAAGTAATTTGATTTGGGATAACAACGATGAGATTAGGGTTTGTAGGATTAGGGTGGGTAACAATGGGAACCCCAAAAGGAGTAATTACTTACATGGGGATATGAGAATTAGACTTATTAATGGTATTTTCCTTCTATCTTTTCGCCGAATTGTTTTTTGTTATGTGAAGGATCTTTTGTTCATCCTTTTAAGTAAAAGTTATGCTAAGAATTTGAGATGTGTGAGATGTTTTGAGAAGTTAAATCGTTTCCTAAATTGGTTATTTTATTACTCCTTGATTCGTCTATTTGGGGTTAAAGAATCTGTAATTGGTATGCCATTGTTTCTATGTCTTTCGGTAAAGGATAGGGCCTTAAGGGTTGGCTTTTTTCTTAGTTTTCTTCAACTCTTTAGCTTGCCCCAACGTAAATTTCAGGATAATACCTTTCTTTTACTCTTGCTTGTCTAAGCAGGTGCTTTTTTATTTACTCAGCAAATGAAATTAAGCTTCCAGTTGATTGCACAAAGAGGATTGGATGATGTGCTTTTGTTCGTAGTCTTTTTGCAAGGTGCAGTTTTGAAGGCATTGAGCAAGAACCTAACAATGTTAAAGGAAGATTCATTTCTTATGTAGTGCTCAAGGTAAGCTATTGCACAAAATTTACTATTGTGATCCCGCAACAAGGTAGGGGAAATTTAGAAGGTAACATTCGTATTTTATTCTCCCCTTACTCGATAAGGGTTATGTGTTTAAGTTCTTTTGGTAAAAATAGTGGTTGTGTGTTTGAGAAATTTGAATATATTGTTCAATGAAGTGCATGATATGGAATTGTAGGGGCCTTGGCAGGCCTGAATTTGGAACCCAATTTAAAAATCTCTATAGTCTAAACAGTGTAGATCTTTTTCATTTAACAGAA
The DNA here is from genome assembly GCA_024362995.1 of Heteromeles arbutifolia. NCBI lineage: Eukaryota > Viridiplantae > Streptophyta > Magnoliopsida > Rosales > Rosaceae > Heteromeles > Heteromeles arbutifolia. Next base: position 23,751,636 of record JANCRC010000013.1, on the reverse strand, counting down.
CCTAGATCGTGCTTTTCTAAAGTGCCTAGGAGTGTGTACAATGGGTTTTTTTTATAAGTATTTTATTGCACCTACTGTTTGCCATTCTGGAGGCCTTTGCCTACTTTGGAACTCAGATGTTATTTATATCAATGTTATTGCATTTCAATCTCGATTCATTCATTGTACCTTGAAGGACATAAAGTTGGATATAGAGTGGTATGTTACTTTTGTTTATGCTTACTCTAAAAAAGAACTACAACTACAATTGTGGCTTGAAATTCTTTTGTTAGACCCTATTGATAAACCTTGGATGCTAATTGGGGACTTCAATGCAATTCTTTCTTTAGAGGAAAAAATTGGTGGAACTCAAAGTGCGAATAATTATATGATTAATTTTTCAAATTTTCTTAGGGATTGAAATTTAGTTTCTTTGCCTGCTTATGGTGTTCCATTTACTTGGTCTAATTGTCATAAGGACCACACTGTGATTTTTGAAAGACTTGATAGAGCCCTTGCTAATCCCAGCTGGTTGAATCTTTTTCTCGATTTTAATTTGCATAACTTCGCTATCTTTGGGTCTGACCACAGTCCTATTTGTTTAACCTTGTATAAAACTTGGCCTCAAAGAAGGGTTCCTTTTAAGTTTGAGGCTATGTGGATTCAACACCCTGAGTTTCAAGATATGGTTAAAAAGACTTGGGTGTGCCATTTTGATGGCAATCCTAATGATCATTTTAGAGGTTGTGCTGGTACTTTTAAGCATTTGATTAGTATTTGAAGCATTTGATTAGTATTTGGAACAAACAAGTGTTTGGTAACATTACCTTGAAAATAAGAAACTTGCAGCATAGTTTAAGTGATATTCAATCTAAAACAATGGTTGGTAATCCTAACCCTCAACTTCTTGAGGAGGAAATCATGTGGACTCAAAAGGCTAGAGTTAATTGGTTACAGTTAGGGGATAAAAATACTAAGTATTTTCAAACTCATGCTACTATTAGAAGAAGGAGAAATGAAATACAAAGAGTCAGAGATGCTAATGATATTTGGTGGAATAGGGGTGAGGGTATGGAGGAGGTTTTTGTCCAGGATTTTAAACTGCGTTTTTCCTGCTCCCATACTCCCAATCCCAGTGATGTGAGTAGCTTTATTGACATTATCAATTCGTGCATAACTGATTCTCAAAATATCGATTTACTGAAGGAAGTCTCTGAAAATGAAGTTTGGATGACTGTGAATATCATTGGAAGCTTAAAGGCCTCGGGACCTGATGGGTTGCATGCTACCTTTTTTCAACATTGTTGGTCCACTGTTAAGCATTCTGTTATTGAATTGGTTAGAGATTTCTTTGATAATTGCTCAAGTCTTAAACTGATTAATCATACTAATATTGCCCTAATCCGAAAAGTTGAGAGCCCTAAGATTGTTATTCATTATAGGCCTATTAGCTTATGCAATGTTATTTACAAAATTATAACTAAAATTATCATTTCTAGGCTTAAACCTCTGCTTCCACAACGTATATCTAAAAATCAAGGGGTCTTTGCCCCAGGAAAAGCAATCCATGACAACATTCTTATTGCTCACGAAATTTTTTCCGGATTTAAGAATAAAAAAGGCAGGTTGGTTCCATGGCCATTAAGTTGGACCTTGAGAAAGCCTACGATATGCTTAATTGGGACTATATTCGAATGGTGTTTAGTAATTTTGGTTTCCACCATAATTGGATTAAGCTGGTCATGGAGTGCGTCACTTCAACCTCCTTCTCTGTCTTGATTAATGGAGAAACAAAGGGATATTTTTATCCTTCACGGGGAATCAGACAGGGCAATCCTGTATCCCCTTACATCTTCATTTTATGCATAGAGCCTTTAATTAGACAGCTAAATTTGTTAGCTTGTACTTCTAAAAATCAGGTTGGTATTCTCACTTCTCCTTTAGGGTTTTAGTAAAGCCTTTTGTAAAGCAGCAAGGAGCATCATGAATACCCTCAGTAAGTTTTCTTTTGCCTCTGGCCAAAAGATTAATTTCAACAAATCGTCTCTCTATTTTTCTAATAATACCACTAGTAGTTTAAGAAACGATATAGTTACCATCTTGCAAATTCAGCATAAAACAACTATTGGTAAGTACTTGGGAATTCATAATATAATTTTTTGGAAAGATCCCGTCAACCCTAAAGAACTTATTCTTAGAATAAAAAAGAAACTTGCAGGTTGGAAGGCAAATACCCTTTTCTATGGTTGGGAAACTAACTTTAATTAAATCCAATTTATCTAGCATGCCTAATCATGTCATGGCTTGTTTTAAACAATGTTCCAAAAATTGGTCTAGGCGGCTGCCTAGGCGCTGGACGGTGACCGATCGCTCCGATTAACTCTTAATCGGTTGCAAAATCAGAAAATGTATTAGGCGGACTCATGTCGCCACAAAGGCAAATACTACCTTATTCTTTCCAACTAAGCGAATTATGCTCTAACAACGTCGCTGAGTACCAAGTACTGATCATCGAGCTCCAAATCGCGATCAACATGGAAATCACAGCCCTTGAGGTGTATGGCAACTCCAAGCTCATAATCAATGAACTCTTAACTGAATATGAGGTGAGGAAAGATGATCTCGTCCCATACTTCCCGGCTGGCAACTCAACTGCTACAAAAGTTTGAGGCCGTGACACTAGAACATGTGCCAAGAAAAGAAAATCAAATGGCAGACATTCTCGCCAACCTAGCCTCGAGCATGACACTAGGAGAAGACAAAGCTGCAAGCGTGCCAGTTTGCCAAAGATGAGTGATCCCGCTCATCACTGAAATGCTACTTGACGATACAAATGTCATCTCAGTACTTCCAGTCGACACTGAAGAGTGGAGACAGCCGTTGATCGACAACTTGGAGCATAGAAAACTTCCGGATGATCCTAGACATCGCTCTGAAATACGTCGACGAGCACCTCGCTTTCTATACTACAAAGGGACGTTCTACCGACGCTCTTTTGAATGAATACTTCTGAGATGCCTAGGTGAGGAAGAAGCCAATCAAGCCATGGAAAAGGCACACTGAGGCGTATGCGAAGCTCATCAGTCTGGACCAAAGCTACATTTTCAGCTTAAAAGAATGGGTTACTACCGGCCAAGCATGGTGAAAGGTTGCCTGGAACACGCCAAAAGGTGCCAAGCCTACCAATTCCATGCCAACTTCATACATCAACCACCTGAGCCATTACACCCTACTGTTGCTTCATGGCCGTTCAATGCTTAGGGATTGGACGTCGTAGGGCCGATCGCACCAAAGTCATCTGCAGGAGAAGCTTACATCCTTGCTGCAATAGATTACTTCTCCAAATGGGTTGAAGCCATACCCCTAAGGGAAGTCAAGAAGGAAACTGTCGTTCGTTTCATCAAGGAATATTTCATCCACCGATATGGTGTGCCTCGCTACATTATCACTGATAATGGAAAACAGTTCTCCAACCGACTCGTGGACGAGCTGTGCGAGAAATACAAGTTCAAACAACACAAGTCTTCCATGTATCATGCTCCGGCTAACGGTCTTGCAGAAGCATTTAACAAAACATTGTGCAACCTCCTGAAGAAGGTGATCGGCCGAACAAAAAGAGACTATCACGAAAGAATAAGCGAAGCACTTTGGGCATATAGGATGACACATAGAACTCCTACCCAAGCTACGCCTTATTCTCTCGTATATGGCATGAAAGCTGTTCTATCGCTCGAAAGTCAAATCCCCTCATTAAGGATGGCTATACAAGAAGGCTTGACTGATGAAGAGAATGCAAAGTTGCGCCTTCAAGAGCTGAAAGCGCTGGATGAGAGAAGGCTCGAAGCTCAGCATGACTTGGAATGCTACCAAGCACGGCTATTCAAGGCATTTAACAGGAAGGTCCACCCAAGGTCTTTCCAAACTGGAAATCTCGTCCTTGCATTGCGTAGGCCTATCATCACAACTCACAAGACAAAAAGCAAGTTCACATCAAAGTGGGATGGACCATACGTAATACAAGAGGCTTACACCAACGGCGCCTACTTAATCATGGCAGAAGATGGCTTGAAGATCGGCCCCATCAATGGCAGATTATTGAAGCGCTACTACCCCTAAAACAAGCCACAAGGCTCCTCGCCTGCATGAGCTTTAACTGCACGCAGTACAACACTCCTGGCCTGCAAAAGTATAAACTGTGTACAGTAAAATCATCATCAAAATCATCATCAAAATCACCATTAAAACCGCCAAAAGCAATCCGTCACTCTTTTGAACTACGTCATGACTTGATCCCTCCTCAACCGAGGGTACGTAGGCAACTTGAAACTTCAAAACTTCAAGTACAGTCACATCATCAACAAAAGCACAAACACTTTGAAGAATAAAGAGCAAATTCAAGAATGAGAATACTTTATTTCTTTTAAGGAAGGATTTGGTTACAAAGCCTTATTACAAAAAAAAATGAGCAGCATTCCAACGTCACCACCGAGGGAAAACTACTGTGACCAAAAGGCACTACACAGCGAAACCCCGCTGCGATCTTTTACATAGCGCCACATGGCAAAAAGTGACGTACTGCAACAAGCCTCAAGCAGCAGGATGATGGACAGTGCAACAAGGACAGCAGATGGTGAAGTGACGGTAGAGCAACAAGCAGTGCAATAGGTATGCAGCAAACGGTGAAGTGATGGTAGAGCAACAAGCAGTGCAGTGGCTATGCAATGGCTGCGCAGTGACGGTTCGATCCCATATACATATATGCAGAAGAACTCAGAGAAGCAAACGAAGTGCGGTGACTGTGCAAATACAGTGCGGTGACGATGCAAAGTAAAAATGACCCGCATGCAGAGAAGAATGAAGTGCGGTGACTATGCAAATCATAGTGACTGTGCAAACAACGACCCGTGCTTGGAAAAGAAAACCAAAATGAAAGATGATGGGATTGTGCACTTAGAAAATATGATTATGCACGGCACTATCCTGGAAAATGTGATTAAAAAAAACAGGTTTTATTGGTATTTAGCACAATACATTGAATGAAATAAAGCATGTCCATTGATCTCTAAGAAGTCACAAGTGTGTACAAAAAAAAAAAAAAAAAAAAAGGGAAAAGAAGAGAAAAGAAGAAAATAGGAGCCTTCATGAATGCATGAATGTCACTTATGTGAAGCCTCAGTACTCGGCAGGAACCTTAGAAGGAGGCACTGAAGATAGATTATTCGGAACCTCAATACTTGGTCGAACTCTAAATGACGAAGGTAAAAGGTGCCTCTGGAATACATCCACAAACCTCTGATGGTCACTTTGAATCCAACATTCGGAGTCCAGCAGCTGATCAAGCTTCCTCTTCATGCCCTTCGAATAATTATTCGCAAGCACATGCAACTCTCTATTCTCGCGTTTGAGCCGTCTGATCTCTCGTCCAAGGTTTGCCACCTCGGTCGTCAATGATTCGACTTGGCGAGTTCGAGCAAGTAGGCGTTGACCTATGTTGGACACAGAGCCCGCACATTGAACATTGAGAGCCCGGGACTCTTGAACAGCCAACTCATCGGACCGTCTTAAAAGCAACCTATTGTCTATAGGAGTGATGAGGTTCTTAGCTACTACCGTAGCTGTTGTTGCATCCCCCGTCACAGAGTCTTCAACTGTAAGAGGACCATTAGAAGATAAGAAGGATGGGCACCATATATCACCTTGACGCAGCACGTCTGTATCATTCCCAAGACTCAAATCTAAGCCAATGTTAGACGAATAAGCCAGTTTCAGAAATGGTAAAAGAAAAGGTTTGAATGGAGTAAAATCTCGGAAATACACCAGAGATAATTTTCACAAGCGGGTAATCTTCAAAGTGTGCATGTTGGATGTGATCGACACCTCTATAAAAAGAGAGGTAACACAGCCACTAATTCAAAAAATCGAAGAGACACCATTCTTTGACTTTCAAAAGCCGGATTTTCCTGCATAAAGTCCGTCAACACTTTTCAGGCGCAATCTCAACTTGTCGGATAACACATGCAACTTTGTCAAAAAATCTCTGACAAAGTTGAAAACGCGTTTCATTATTCCAACTACCACACTTTGCCGACAAGCGTGGGAGACAAGGCTTCATCCGCACCACTACCTGCTATTGCACCCTTCCCTATATAGGTCGACCTTCATCCTCCATGGCAAGGCACACATCCAAGATGCTTGACTCTTCTTCCTCGCCAAGAAGGTATCTACAACCAAGCTTCTCAGCATACTCAGTTATCTTCCTCTTCGAGAACACCTCTTCGATCAAGTCACTCAAAATGATCAACTCATTTCCTCAACCAGAAACCCCTCTCGATCGAAAAGTTTACACCTGCATCAACATCTTATACTTTTTCCTCCAAGAGCAAAAGTACCTCATATCATCAGGGTTGAGAGCAAAAGTATCTCATAGCATGCTTTCTCCCTATCATTTTCTTTGTCCTCCCTCTTCACTACAGGACAAGGAGAAAGAGAGCAATCAGCCGACGCTTGGAATCAACCTTCCGAGTTAGAACCGAGTGCCTGGAACCCCTTCCCTGATTGCTTACCTAGCCTTGCTCTCAAGTACTCATCTTCAACATCTTGTGCTTCCAGAGAAGATACCACATCCGCCTGGAGAACAGGCAAGGGAAATTAATACATCAAAGCATGTGGAGACAAGCGCAACCAATACATGCGCTGATCCATCCGCTGCTTCTTCAAAAGCAAACGTATCTCATATCATCAGGGTCAAAAGCAAAGGTATCTCATATCATGCTTTTTCCCTGTCTTTTCCTTTGCCCTTGCTCTTACCTGCAAGACAAGGAGAAAGAAAGCAACCAGTCAGAACCTGAAATCAAACGTCTGATCTGAAATTGATTGCTCGGAACCTTTGCCTGATTGCTTTCCTCGCATTGCTCTCGAGTGGTCATCGTCAGCTGTTGTCAAGGTCACGAATTCCTCCGACAAATACCTCATGACAGTTGATCAGATATTGACTCTTTACACTGAAGCCGCCAAGCAGAGATGAGTCGCTAAGAAGTAATGATATGAAGGACCATTCAAATGCAAAGGTTGCGCACCATTTCTGCTATGCCACAAATTAAAGCAGAAGATTCAATGATGAGCTGGAACAAGCCAGTACAACACAACGCCGTTCCTGCAAAACTGCATAATCTAGACAAAAAAGTCTAAGTCAGATCCAAGCTCGGCATCGTTGCCCTATCTAAAGAACTCGAGAAGCTTCAACAAACCTTTCGCTGGCACCGTCGCCGAAGAGCAAAGCCTCGCCGTGCAACGCTGTCAAATCACCACTACTTCTTCAAAAGCAAAAGTATCTCATATCATCAGGGTCGAAAGCAAGAGTATCTCATATCATGCTCTCTCCCTGTCCTTTTCCTTGTCTTTGTTCTTACCTGCAGGACAAAGAGAAATAGAGTACTCAGTCGGCACTTGGAATCAACCTTCTGGTCTGGAACCGACTGCCTGGAACCCCTTCCCTGATTGCTTACCTAGCATCGCTCTTGAGTACTCATCTTCAGCTGTTGATGTACTTCCAGAAAAGATACCACATCTGCCTGGAGAACAGATAAGACGAGTGACAATGAAACATCAATTTTGTGGATCATCATCAAACACAACAAATGTACGTGCTGATTCATCCCCTAACCCTCTTCAATATGAATTGGAAAGAATGAACAAAGAAACAGGCCGTCACCTCCACCTTGTGCCTGCCTGCCAAGTGTTCAAATCCTGAAACCGCTCGTGGTCCTATCTAAGTTCAAGATTAAGCCCCAATGGCCTTTGAAGAAATCACAAGTCCAATTAAAAATCAAGTGTCCACCACCCTTGAATCAAATTCAGCTCCAGATAAAAGGAATAAGTTCAGACCTTTGGAGGGAACCAGGAAACCCTCCAGCCCAGTTCAAGATTAAGCCTGTGGAAAATCAACAATTGGAGGAAACCAGAAAATCTTCCAGCCGAATTCAAGATCAAGCCCTGAAGGCCCTTAAAGAAATTTCCAGTCAAATTCAAGATCAAGCCTCGACGGCTCTTGGATCGACATCTACATTAAGGGACTTCAAAATGCATCTTCTACACGTGACAAGCAGATGTATACGACACGCCTTAAAGTGGAGGCATTTATAGACATTGAAATTTCGGTGAAATAAATATTGACAATTGCATTAAAATTACAACATTTCACCTACATCATACATTTATTTTTTTCTACATCATACATTTATTTTACCTACACCATCCACTTAATTCACCTACAACCTCCACCCATTTTACCTACACCATCCACTTAATTCACCTACAACCTCCACTTACTTCACCTACAAAATTTGTGGTGATAATTCATTCTTAAAGCCTATAAATAGGCTTCTCCATCAAGGCCAAAGACACCAATTCACATCACACCAAAACCTTGAAGCTTTGAAACTCTAGAAGCTCTCAAGCAAATCCCGAAGGATCAAGAAAACTCTCTTCGTTCATCGTTCTTCCAAGATCAAGCCCCGACGGCCCTTGGATCAACAATCATCCACCTTCGAGATCAAGCCCCGATGGCCTATGAAGAAACTTCATTCAACCTTCCAAGATGAAGCCCCGACGGCCCTTGGATCAACACACCCGTTCCTCCAAGATCAAGCCCCAACGGCCCTTGGACCAACAACATATGTTCTTCAAGAATCAAGCCCAAAAGCCCTTGAAGTTCGTTCATTGTTCGTCGTTCATTCGTTCTTCAAGAACAAGCCCAAAAGCCCTTGAAGATCATTCATCGTTTGTCGTCTATCCAACCTTCAGGATCAAGCCCAACGGCCCCTTAAAGAAACTTTCATCCACCTTCAAGATCAAGCCACCAACGGCCCTTGAAGAAACTTCCCGTTCATCTAAGATCAAGTCTTGACGGTCCTTGGATCAACAACATCCACAAACCAACATCTTACGGAGATCGAATCAGAGGAACAAATTGTAAAAGAGATTGTAACCCAAAAAAATTAATACAAAATATTATTTTGTACACGTGTTATTCTCTTTCATCGCATGAATTTCCGTGTTCACACAAGCTTCCAAGTATCAATGGTGCATCTTGACTGGTGAATTCTACCCTTACACAATGAATTTGGACGAAGGAAAATAAAGGAAAGGGAAAGAAAAATGGTTTAGATTGGTTTGGTTGAAATGTAGGTCAAATTAAAAATGGTTGATTTTCAGGGTTTTTTGAGTTTGTTTGGAATTGCGTATGAGAGTGAATAACTAAAAGCACTTCTAACCTGCATTTGACAAACTCATTTGGGTGTGCTTTTAAAATTACTAAAAGCGCTTTTAGAGAAAATGTTTTTGGTTCCAAAAGCACTTAAAGGACTTCTGGAAGAAGCACAGAACTTGTGCTTTTTCCAGGAAGCACTTTATGTGCTTTTTCAGAATTTACTTACATTTTTACTAAGAATTGGTTCCAAAAACAATTTCACCAAAAGCGCTTTCAGTCATTTCAAAAGCACATCCAAACGAACTCTTTGAAAACTGCTTGAATTACGAATAAAATTTAAAACACTTCTAGTGAAGCATTTGTGCAAAACTACTTCATAGAGAAACTATCCCAAATGAACTCAGTTACATAAATAAGTGAACCTACACTCGAGCAAGGGAAGATATAGCTACTCTGGTTGAGAGTATTCACTTTTAGTCTCATCTACACCAAAGTCTTTTGTTTGTATCAAGCAAAAGAAAATACTGCTCAAGAAGTAATTAGGCAAATACCGATTTAACGAAATCAATAATCGCTCTCAGATATCTATGTCGGGTTTGAGGTCAATAATAATGTTTTCCTTCTCCATACTTATGTAGTGATGTGGGATGTTTGATTAGTGTGTATGTCTTAAGAATTATATGAAGCCTTATCTATAATATTTGAAGGGTGATGATATCCACACATTCGTTTTTATCTGTTATACAACTTTCTCAATTTTCGACCGTCGAATCAAATGAATTGGAAAAAAAATCAATTAACAAGAGTGTATAAGAAGTAAAAAAATGTATATAAATAACACTGCCTATTTTAATTTAATTAATATCCTCAAACACAAATACCTTCAGATTTGATATTTCCAATCACAATTGTTGGTGAAAGGTCATCAGACTCATTGTCTCCATTGCATCTGGACCACATCTCCTCTCTTGGAAACTGCAAATTCTTTTGGGTTGGAGGGGTAGGTGCCCTAAAAGATAACGACTTAACATATACGAGCTATATACAATTACAAAGGTAGAAATGTCTACATCCAACCCTACACTTTTTGCTAGCTAATCAAAAAGTCTAGGGCTGGTTCGGGTCGGGATCTTGAACCGAAACCCCCAATCCTAATTCCAAACCAAAACATTTCGAGATGGGATTTTTTATCCCAAAACCGAACCGAAAATATACAATTCCTAAAATTCGAGATATCCGAAACTGTTTCGGGATTTGGCCTTCAAGCCCAAAATGTTGGGCTTTTTAAACTTTTTGCAATTTTAAGCTCTTTAAACAATGAGCCCACCCTTTATTCAGGAAAAAAAAAAAAAAAGGTTCACAATTGCAGGCTTGCAGCCCCCTGCCCGCAGCCCACCTCTTTCACAATCACATGAATTCAATTCAATCAAAGTTCACCACAATCTCATCTCATAATTTCAATTTTCATACGAAGCAACAACTAACAAGTTAAGCTTAAGTTCACAATTGTCTACCAAACTAGTTAATTAAAAGTGCATGCAACCAAAATGAAATAAATTAAGTTTTACAAACCAAACTTCCGAATGAATTTAGATTAAGTTATAAACCAAAAGCAAAACATAGTTTATAAGCAAAAAAGTGCATGCAACCAAAATGAAGCTTAAGTAAGTTCATCCCCTTTCGCCCCTTCCCCTTGTTAATGAATGACCCGTTGCTGTTGATGGTGGACACCTTCCTCTTGTTGATAATTGAACCCTCCTTCCTCTTGGTGTAGATGCTCTTGAAATAGGTGGTCGCGGAGGTAGTGATGGGCGGCGTTGAACTTGAGGTGGTGGAGGAGGTGGCATTTCACTTTGTGTGGGATTCTCCTCACCTCCCAAATTAGGCAACTCTAAAACAATAAAAACAATAAAACACAAAATATATTTAGAAAGTGAATGTATAAATTAGAAAATTATAAATAATGAATACTAAGAAAATAAAAACATGAAATCAAATACTTCACTTACCCTCTCCAAGTCTTCAAGTTCCTTGTAGAACATGAGGTCCTATTTCCTATATCAATGCACAATAATATATCATCACAACCACAGTTCATCATATATATAATATTCATATATCTCATATTCATATTAATCACTAAGCAATGAGCAATTGAGCATATATTAATCACTGAGCTATTGAACAATAATGCACCCGTGACCCACCCTCCCAAAGGCCTGCAAGTCCTGCACTACACCCACCTTAATCTCAAACCCCCTACAATTCGTGCAGGTCCTATTTCCCCATCCCCTATAATTTCATTCTACAAATTCGTGCACCCACCCACCCTAATCTTAATCTGAATGAACCCACAAATTCGTGCACCCACCCTCCCAAAGGCATGCAAGTCCTGCACTGCACCCACCCTAATATGAAACCCACAGTCCTCATACCCTCAAACCCTCAAGAAGTAATTAGGCAAATACCGATTTAACGAAATCAATAATCGCTCTCAGATATCTACGTCAGGTTTGAGGTCAATAATAACGTTTTCCTTCTCCATACGTATGTAGTGATGTGGGATGTTTGATTAGTGTGTGTATGTGTCTTAAGAATTATATGAAGCTTTATCTATAATATTTGAAGGGTGATGATATCCACATATTCATTTTTACCTGTTACACAACTTTCTCAATTTCCGGTCATCGAATCAAATGAATTGAAAAAAAATCAATTAACAAGAATGTGTAAAAAGCAAAAAAATGTATATAAATAACACTGCCTATTTTAATTAATACCTCAAACACAAATACCTTCTGATTTGATATTTCCAATCACAATTGTTGGTGAAAGGTCATCAGATTCATTGTCTCCATTGCATCTGGACCACATCTCTCTTAGAACCTGCAAATTCTTTTGGGTTGGAAGGGTAGGTGCCCTAAAAGATAACGACTTGACATATATGAGCTATATACAATTACAAAGGTAGAAATGTCTACATCCAACCCTACACTTTTTGCTGGGTAATCAAAAAGTCTTATTCCTTTCTTTTCCAATTTTTTCCCCATTCAAGTCTTATGCTGTATTTGTGACCTATAATTTATTACATCCTTTTGTGTTGCAGGTATTGTGCTTAACATTTAAACCCATTGACCAGTGTTCTAGTAATATTTTTGGAACACCGCTTTGGTTTATTTATGGATGAGAAGAAATTCATCTTCAAAATATGCTTAGTGACCGATTTACAAGACTTCGTGCTTTTGATCGGAAGTGTTGATTCGTGCTTATAATCAGAAGTGTTGATATTGCAAATCAATTAAAACAAATGTCGTTTAGCAATTAACTGTAGAAAATATATAAATGGCTCGTAATACTTTTGTCAATTATGACCATATGTTTTTACGATGATCAAACGATCTAATACATTATTGATTTTTGTAAAGATGATCTTTTACATAATGATTTATAATATAAATTATTCCAATCATTAACACAATGTTTTATTAATCGATTACGAAGTGGTATAAGGAGGAACACCTCCTCGTCATTTGAAGAGCAAAATGTTATTCATATTTTTGTTCACTTTGCTGAAAGATATCTTAATTCGAATCTCCCTCCCAAATAAAACAGTTTAACCAGAGTTTAGTGGTTTTCTTGCTCATTTACTGTTAAATAGCTAATCAAGACCGAAGCAATCCAATCTAAGCATGCTTTTTAACGTGTAAAAGAGGTCACATTTCACAAGTTTAAGGATAATTAGTTTGAGCTTGTTAAAAAGTTATTCTGCATTCTTTCATAGTGTTTTTTTTCTCCTAGATTTTTCACGAGATAGAATTGCAGGTTAACTATTTTAGAGTGCTTAGTCATGAATAGCCAAAAAGAAGAAAAAAAACACATCTTAATGTTTTGTCTACTTAAGTCATTATTGTCATCACTGAGCACTACCGTATAATGGTATTCTTCTTTATTTTTAAGTTAGAGCTCTTAAGTTTAACTCTTATAGATAATGAGTTCGATACTAAATTATTATGTCTATGTCATTAAAAAGAACACAAAGACTTCATCCAACAAAAACTGTTATTTTATTACTTACTTTGACATATTCAGTGTAGTGTAAAACTTTACCATATATCAAATTATCACATAAATCATCAAATTTAAATTTAATGTTTGACGTTTGACATGTCCTTTAGAACAGTGTGCTTCTCCATTTACGGCCAAGTTCAAATCCTCACCCCGTTTAGATCCAAAACAAAAACGGGCTTTCGAAGTAGACGATTGAAGGGCCCAAAAAATGTTAAACCCAGCTAAGACCTTGTTTTGTTCACTCACGCTTTCCAGTTTTTTCAGTGTCCATGACCGCAATCAAATGCGCTTGCCACCATAGCTATTCACTCGATTTCTCCAAGCTTTTGAATTCTAACACAGAAACCCCGAACCCCCTCTTCTCTCTCTCTCTCTCTCTCTCTCTCTCTCTCTCTCTCTCTCTCCCCATATTTTCAGCTCGCTGCTTCCGCAATATAGGTGCAGCAAACCTGGTTTGTATTTTTTCATACTTTAATTTACTCTCTCAGAAATTTATGTTTTGATTTCTCACTTTTTGTCCTTTATTTCTACTTATTTTACTTTACAGTTTATTGGGTTTTCGTTTTTCTCTTCGTTTTGTCTTTCAGGAATTCATAGGAACTTCTGCAAGTGTGAGATCAACTGTAGCAAATTCATGGAGTGCATGGTCCAAGGAATTATAGAAACACAGGTGAGTTTTTTACTTATTTTTGGGGGTTGAATTGGACTATCTTTTGTTATACAATTTCTGCATTTGCAAATTTTCTATTAGATGAGAAAAAAAATTGAATATTTTGCTTGGTGGTCACTTTTTGGTGGATATATATACTAGCCAAGTTTACCAAATGCTTCATTTGACGTCAATGTGTTAGAATCATTGTAATTGTGCCTTATGGGTGTTTGACATTCTGTTCCTGAGTTAAATTGATGACTTGGTAACAGCGATACTTTCTGTTTATGGGTTGACATGGAAGCAACATTTGCACTACATGGACCGAAAATAATCATCATGGAGCTTCGAGTTCTCCCAAACCGACAAACAGTTGGTACATTTTGTCGTAATTGTCCAAGTGTGGCTTCTGCGCATCCTAGAGACGGGTTCCACATCTGCCATGTTATCAATCTAATGAAGGGTGAGACAGACAAATGGACAACAAGCATAAAGTGATACAATTTCAAAACCTTACAGTGCAATGTGAGAAAATCAAAACCTCGTTGGACCATTTTAAAATTCGCAATATATACGGAGGGTGTAAAATGTAATTATCCCAAAAAGAATTTGTGTTACGTTCATTTGATTTAGTAGTTTTTTTCCCCTTGCATGCACAAATTATTCGTGTTTATTGGATATATTTTGTTCGTAGTTGTAAGTAAAATAACAAGAAGAATCCCTTTTCCCCCTTTCTGTGGGAAGTGTTTGGAGCTGCATCTAAAATATGGTTTGCATTTTGCAGCATGTTGAGGCCCTTGAGATTCTTCTTCAGGGTCTTTGTGGTGTTAGCAAGAAAAAATTGAGGGTCCACGAGATATGCCTTAAAAGTGGCCCAATCCTTGGTAATTGATTTCTTTCCTCTTTTAATTTCGATCCGAGTGGTTAGGATACCATGTCTAAACACATTTTCTACACAATTAAGCCACATCCATTACAGCTCTTTTGCCTTTCGTGAGCTCATTTTAAGATATGTTGAAAGCTTACCCTGGTGTCAGTGGTGGGCATTAATAACAAATTTTTCCCAGATGTCTGTTGTCTTTTTTATCTGTTACTTTTCCAATGTGAGATGCATGGGACTGTTAGATGAAATTTTCTAGAGTTTCTGATTTCTTTAAATTCTTAGGACTGACAACAATAATATACTGTAGTATCTTTCATTTATTGACTACGACTTCTCACACGATCATGTTAATTTGTCATTATTTTTTGTTGGTATGGTCTGGTTTAGTAGATATCCGATGAATAGCACATAAAGAGATTATTTTGTAGGTCGTCACTAGTTATGATCTTCCTTTCTATAGGGGCTGGAGCATCAGAGGTTTGGCTTATATGCGATATGAACAAACTGAACCAGCATGGTAAGACCCTTCCCTGTCATATTCATTGACATGTATGAGTTTGTGTTTTACCTTCATACTTTTGCATTTATGCCTAATTCTAGATTCTGCAGGACTATAAGGCAGATAGGGGGTGCAATGAGAGGTGCAGGTGCTGAGCAACTTTCAGTGATTGTAAGATCCGTGGTTGAAAGCAAAACAAGCAAGAATGTGCTTCGCTTTTTTTATGCACTTGGATACAAGTTGGATCATGAGCTGCTAAGGGTGGGATTTTCCTTCCATTTCCAGAAGGGCACGCAGATCAGTGTGACAGTGTCATCAGTTAATAAGATGCTACAACTACATTATGTAGATGGGGCTGTCCCTGTAACTCCTGGGATACAGCTGGTTGAAGTAACAGCTCCTGCTACATCCGAAAACTATACTGATGTTGTTGCTGCAGTATCATTTTTTTGTGAATATCTTGCACCGTAAGTTTCTTCATTCTATCAAGAAGCATTAACACCAACCCCTCCCCCCTCTCCTCTTCTCTTCCTTCCCTCCCTCCTTTTCCAGCTATGGCATAAGTTTTTTCCTTGTATGTCTCATGGCTAGGGGTCCCAACAGTCTATGCTTGAAAACCAAACAGAATGGTCCATTTGTGTCTTGTTTATCTATTGGCTGGACAACCCCTACCATCTCTTATTCATAAATAAGAGCTGGTTGGTTGGGTTGATCAGCAGTCATAACGTCCCAAGTGATCCAAATTGACTATTTCTTGCGCGTTGGTTTATCATATTATAAGTGATGAGACTACAAGAGAGTGCATATTATTTGCATAAACCTGATATTTGTTGGTCCCTAACCAGGATTAGGCAAACTGATTTTAAGGTTTATGATGCATATAATGAAGATTTGTTACTTGACTCACATCTGAAATTGATCTCTCAGGCTCCTGCATTTGTCAAAACTGGGCATTTCAACTGGGGCTGTTCCTACTGCTGCTGCGGCTGCTGCATCTCTTTTATCAGATGGTGGGGGTACGACCTTATAAGCAGAAGTTTTATATTGCTTTGATTTTAGTATCTCCTGTCAATGGGGAATGATATATCATTTATGGCAATCAATCAAAACTGCTTGTCAAACTTCGTATTAACTCGCAAGTAGTTTTTCTTTCGGATAACTAAAACTTTAGGTAGTTATGTTAGTGACAATGGCTCGGCTCATGCATCGCCTTGATGGTCAATGGCAATCATAGGTCCTTTCTTTTAGTAATTAGGCATCTATTGAATACTAAATGAAACATGTAGCATTTGCTAGATAGAGGATCAAAGGATAGACTGACTAAGTTAGCTCTAGGTCATTAGGAGGGTTGGTGGTGAGTAGGCACTGGTGGTAATTACTAATTACTAATTACCCTAGTTTGTAGGGAGGGTTTGGCTAAATCACTTAATAATTTGTTAATGGTTGTGGGTCGTTTGTCGTTCTATATGCAGATCTAAACGGTTGAGATGGACCTTTGGTCCAATATAATTAGAAAGGAAGGCTTAAGATAGGCATATGGCTCTAAGGTTATGTAACTAGTAAGATTTATGTTTTTGTGTCTTCTCTCTATCTTTCGGTCAACCACGTTTGAACTCTCAAGGGCCCCTGGCCATCAAGGTTTCCAGAATAAATACAAGGTGCACTGGGGAGGAGGGGTCGGGAATAGAACCTCGAGTGTAGAAGTAAATGCTTGAAACTACTTTGTCAAGAGCGATTACATTCGTGCACTGCTTTTTATTCTTTTTTCCTTTTCTAGGTGAAGAGTTGATTTTGTAGAGTAGCATCCCAGACCGAGTTCCAATAATTCCTACAATAAAGGAGGTAAAACACGTTGGGTAATGCTAGGGAGACTAAATTTGCAAACCAAATGATGTGGTTGTAGATTATTTAATTTTTAATTAAGTGCATATTAACGTACTTGTTTCTTATTGGTAATAATTATTTGGTTTGCAAATTTGGTTTAAAAATTTGGTGTCCCTAACAGATTTACACAGACCATACACTGATCAGAGCAATGAATAAGTGTCGTGTACTACTAACAAACAGGATTTTCTATGTTCCAGAATATGGGATGCTTCAGATATTTTAGCTATTATATCTTTATTTAAAAATATAAAAATTAAGATTTAATGGTTCGGAATATCGCCATTGAATTTTAGGAAACAAGGAGCCATCCTTTCCATGCTTTGTTTAGACACAAAAATGTTATTTATCATGATTGCCATGACATAACAAACGTCTTAAACATGATTACGATGACATCAGAAACTTGGAGTGGTGTACAACCATGGGATGGGTTAGGTGGTGCTGAAGTTTATTTCTTTCAGTTGGGAAAATTTGTGGGAGGAAGAAATCTAATCAACCTTACTTTTCTATGTTGCTTTGACAATCATGAGTCCATGAACAACTTAAATATAACTAATATATGATAGCCTTCAACATAAAAAAAAGGCTTAAATGTCAAAATTGTCCCTGTGTTATAGCCATATGGCTAATTTAGTCCCCGTGTTTTCGATTTGGTTGGTTTAGTCCTTGTGTTTGTCACTGTTAGCCAATTAAGGACATTTCATTCAATCTCTTTTAAAAAACTCATAAGAAAAATTTTATAAGATATAAGTATCCTTTTCTCTTTACATAAAAATGCAAATCAATGAGAAATAACACATATAAGAGATAAAAGCTTCCAATTTGAAAAATGATTAAGGTTGTGACATAGAAAAGAGAGGGGGTAATGTTTGGGAGGATGTCGGGGAGTTGGGAGGAGAATAATTTTCTTTTTAATTTTTAATTTCATTTCATTTTTAAATATTTTAAATCAAATAAATAATTTTATAAATAAGTTTATAATAATTTATAAGTTATTTTACAGAAATTAGATGGAAATGTCCTTAATTGGCTAACGAAGATAAACACAATGACCAAATTGGCTAAATTAAAAACGCAGGGACCAAATTGACCCAATGACTAAAACACAAGGACCGTTTTGACATTTAAGCCATAAAAAAGAGTTGTAAATAACCGGGTTGCTTCTACTATGAATGTTTTTCACTTATATGCAACGAGATAGCATTGTGGTGTCCTAAGTCAATGATACACTGCTATGGGGGAGGGAGATTTCAATGAACGAGTTCACCACCAGTCCACCACTATTCCTAACCACTAATACAAGGTCATGTGTAAGACTGTCTCCCCATGACCTTGTGCTAATGACTTAGGATGCCACAAAGGCAGTTGTGAGAAGTTAAAATGCATGTCACCTTAGACATTGCTATGTGCTTATACACACTGGCACCTTCCCAGGTCATTAATACAAGGCCATCTATAAGGCTCTCTCCACATGTACAAGCTAATGGCTTTGAACGCCACAAAGGCAGTTGTGAGAAGTTAAAACGCATGTCAATGTGTGATTTATTCTTGATTGGCTTTTAGGCAAAAAACATCAAATTTATCAAATATGTGATTGGCTTAAGCATAAGATAGCAGATATGTCAAATATCTAACCATGCAAGGTAAATTTGACACAAATCTATCGAAACCTAGGGAGAAGATAAAACCTTGCATAAGACTAGGAAGCCTAGCACAAGATGGCTAAGGAAGCAAGCACTCTTCACATGAATTCGAAGGAAGAGGAGGAGGAGAGGAGTTTCTAGAATCCCTCTTGTTGATAAAAAAAAATAAAATAAATTAGACCTCGTCAGCTAGTGATTGTCTTAAGAAAGTGAGAAATGCACAACTTTGCAAACATATTTTGTGACATTGCCAAGATCATGGGTTGCCATGTTTTCTTGAGTAATAGTAACACCGTATGATATGATGGATGATGTGTTAGTAAGTTAAAAAAGGGTGAATTACATAATTTGTACTCCTCTATTTTGGGGTAAGTAACGGCTTAGGGCATTGATTTATGTTTAAAATTAACTAATAAAATAGCCCTATGTCCGGAAATCATACCGTAATCATAAGGCTCGATAATTTGAGCAACCAGACTTCAACATAAATGTGGTAATTGAAGCTTACACTGCTCACAATTTGACACGTATACATTAATAACTTATTAAAGTGCAACAAAAAAATTACCGCACACAGATTTCCCTCTAAAAGATGAGAAATTAGCACTATAGTGTATGATAAAGGTCCTGGTCTTGTAAATAGTGGTCCAACCATAAATTTTTTAAAACAGTTTTTATAAAAAACAGAGAATTAAACAGACGAATGAACAAATAATTCACAATTACAAAGAGGGAGAGAGTAAATTTAAAATACTCATCCCAAAACAATAATGTCCATATATATATATATATATATATATATGTATATAATGCGTAAATATACAGGGTAGTTGTACATGTACAAGTATACATAGATATGCATGACATACACGTATCTGTATTTGGCATATATACGCTTGCAAATGCATGCAATAAGTCTCTATATATAGGGAGAATCTGTGAAATAATATTTAACTAAGAATTGTCAACCATAATTGGCGTCCTCAAGAAATAGTTCAGGCCAGTAGGATGAAGAATTACTACTTCTGCCTCCATAGCTAGAACTGCTGCAGCACGCATCTCCAGGAACATTGCTGGTTGGAGTAATAGAGGGAGCAGTAGGAGATAAAAGATTATTAAACCATGGAGATTCATCGGGTAGGTTATTTTCTTGACTACTGACCATTTTAAAGTTGGAGCCCTGGCCCATTTCATGATCACTGTTATTCAAAGATGGTAGAGAACTGAAAGGGACTTGTGGGTCTGCTAGGTCATAAGGCAGTAGGGTTTGATGATGGTGGAGTGGTTGAGAAGAATTACGACCATATCCGTGATCAGAAAATAAGCTTGGATTTTCCACTTGTGGTGAATTAAAATTTGGGTTTTCTTTGATGGGAGGAATATTAAGTGAGTTTAGCAAATTAAAAGCCTGATCATCCATTTCCATTTCCACCTCTGCGTTTCTGTTGTGGCTGTAATTGTCAGTGTAGCTTGTATATGTTACGGATTGGAGTAAATGCTGCATGTATTGAAGCTTGGACAACTGAACGGCTTGATCTGCTTGTAATGTTGCACCATGTTGATTAATGTGATCTACGGGCTGATATTGCTGCATGAGGTCCTGCAGGTTAGCTAGGGCTAAAAGCTGAGATAAGCTGGAAAATAGATCAGTTCTTGGCTGATGGGTCATTGGATCAAAACCCATCTGGATTAGCTTCTTCTTCAAATGTGTGTTCCAGAAGTTCTTGATTTCATTGTCCGTTCGGCCGTCTAAGTGTGTTGCAATTGCTGACCATCTTGTAATTAAGAATAACCAAGTTTTAATATTTATGCAAACACACACATATATATAGAAGGAACGGTTGAAAACTTTGATGTATTTAATCATGGAACCAAGAGTAGTAGAATAAAGCATTACTTGTTTCCAAGGATAGAATGGAGATGAAGAATTGTTTGCTCCTCTTCTTCAGAAAATTTGCCTCTTTTGATATCAGGTCTTAAGTAGTTCGTCCATCTTAGCCTGCAACTCTTACCACATCTATTGAGACCTACAAAAGAGAAAATGATATTTGAAATGGGTGCATTTTTGCTCACTACCATCAAGTGGTGGTAATGCTCACCACCATATTTATCACCGTTGGATGAGTTTAAAATTTTGAGATTTATATCTATCTACTATACAGATCTCGAGATTTAATTCATCTAATGGTAATAAATAGAATGGTGAGCAAAAATATTCCCTTTTGAAATTGATAAAATCAACAAATCTTATCACCCAATGGCATACAGGAGATCCTAAACTCAAATCTCAATATAATGGTGGTGATAGACGATGCATTCGCATGTTAGGGGATAGTAATAATGTTATAGCTTAAGCTTTCGAGGATAGTCGTCGTAAACTAACAATTTAATCAACAAATTAAGATATGCTAATTATATATTATAAGCAAACCTGCAAGCTTTGGAAGAGCTCTCCAACTTCCATGGCCATGTTGTTCAATGTATTGCACAAGCTTTTGATCCTCTTCTGGAGTCCACGGTCCTTTTTTGAGACCACTTTCATCACTACAGGGAGATCTCCCCATTGTGTTTAATCAATTTCTGAATATGATCGTAATTTGCTTAATTAAATTGGTCAGCTGCTCCCTTGCTTCCTGATGTTTCCTCAAAAACTAGGGGTGCCTATTTATACACAAATTAACTAGAACATGGGCTGCTTAATTTCAGAGAGCTAAGTTTTTTAATGCCAAGCTGAAGAGCGAAACTTTCAAATCACAATGTCAACGTTGCAGGTCACCGCTTTGTCAAAAAACTCGACTCATGCACGCAAGAAGAGATCCTTTCGTACGTCATTATTTGCATGTCTTCACAAACGACTTACGCTTATTACGTCTTAAATTTGAACTTTATACGTGCTTATTCCTAACCTTGAGAATCTACGGTCTACTACTTATTATGAATCCCTTATCACAAAAGGTCCTAGAAATTGACTCACGTCATAAAAATGGTCTTTGAAATTAAAAATTGATCAATGTAGTCTTTAAAAAGTGGGTGTCGCAAATCAATATGGTCATTCCGTCACAATTCTATAAAAATTCTTATGTGCATATGTGAGTTTAATAATCAATTAAAAAAATTATCAAAACACCTTTTTGCACAGTGAGATTATCTCAAGGTAGAGCTTGCCATTCTCCCCAACACCAAGGTCACCGAGTGAGCGCTAACAAGATCTCCAAGATTAAGGTTGTGAGGTTGCCGATCGTCCAAATGTTGACAGTGGTGTCACAAAAATCATCACCAATCCAAGCCGTCACCAAAGGTGGTCTCGATCTTGGTCCAATTAGCTACGTGAAGGGTGTAAAGATGGGTGTCTTGAGAATTTTTTTTTTTTTAAAGAAGAGAATACGAAGGCTACCATAGATGGGGGTAGAGCAATGTGGGTTGGGATCAGAAGTGATTGCGGGACTAGGCTTCTGGGTTGACAACTTTTATAATTAATTATTAAATTATTAAACAGAATTCTAATTTATTTTTAATTTAATTAAACTTAAAGGGTCCATTTATAGAATTGCGATGGAATTGCCACATTAATTTGACACACTTATTTCTAGGATTACGGTGATTGATTTTCATTTTCAGAGACCATCTTAGGGGTCAATTTCATAGACCATTTCTAATATTAAAAAAATAAAAATAAAATAAAAAAGACTTTAATTTGGGATCTATTTATGTGCCACATCAGCACATAACATAATTTTTTGACAAAATTTTGACGGAATGACCACATTGATTTGCAACACCTCTTTTCAGGAACTATATTGATTGATTTTCAATTTCAGGGGCTATCTTGATGGTGTGGGTCAATTTCAGGAACCTGATAAAAACCTTTATGAATATCATATATGTGTGGTAGAATGTACGTTTACGTATACTAGAGATTATGGATACTTGTATGTACAAGCCAAAATGCAAAAGTACTTAAAAATAATATTCCCACATTTAGTATGTAGACACATATTTTGTGTGTACGCATATTATGTAAAGTTTATACAGAAATTCTCTTATCAGACTTGTGATAGATCTCTATATTGTACATATAGTAAATTTATCACTGTGTTATTATATTTCATTTGAATGTGTAGTTTAGGTTCACAATTTAAAAATATAATACATTAATTTGACATGTAAATTGAGGTATTTCAACTTAATTTACAATCTAACAATATATGTACGTGCATGTAAATTGAGGTATTTTAACTTAATTTACAATGAATGAGAAAACAATACGAGATTTCTCAGGTACCTTTGAACTTGGTGTTTTCTCTATCGCACCACTTCGATTTATATCCACTTAAAATTGTGAAAGTTATATCTAATATTCATGAGTTCAACCTATATAAAAACCACCTGCCCTAGAAGTGGAAAAGGAAGACCAAATGCACACAATGTTCTCCATGTGTTTTAACCTCATTGATGATACAACAATCATAATATGGCACATGTCACTTATTTCTAACCTCTTCAGTTAAATCAATCACCTAATCTAAAGAACCTACAAAAATCCATGAAAACCCTGTGTACCAATCCCCTCTCCACCTCAAAACAAAAGAACATGTGGCAAATACGAAAAATGCTAAGCAGGCTATCTTTTTAGACCACATTTGTAAATTATGTAATGTGTCATTAATAAAAAACAAACATGTTCATCAAACATTTAAATAATAATTCAATTATTAATAATTATATCATATGATTTACAAAATATAATTTAAATAGATGATTTTCCTGGCATTACCCAACAAATACAAACTTAAAAAATTATTGGTGTTAATTATTAGACACTTTGATATATTGTTAGAAAGAGACAGTAGAAGATTGCATACATGGGGCCCATTTGACTTGGAGGGTGGGGCAGTTAGAGGGGAGTTAGTTGGTGCAGCAAATGCCCCAAATTTGCACCAGTTTTTCCTCTTTTGTTTCAGTGCAACACACAAACCATTCTCGACACGCTTGAGAACTCATCCATGGCGTTTGTTGGTAGCAATTGTCCTCTTTCATCTTGTTTCTTATGCATACTTTCCCTCGATGTTTCCTATATATTGGTATAACCTTCTGGTTTGAATCAACCACTAAAGTAAAAGGTTATCCTCTAGTACAAGCCAGTGTCTTTTTTTTCTTTGGGTAAAAAATTAAAAGGAATTATTATTGGCACTTTAAAAATCTTATTTTTTGTTCTAAACTTTCTATAATTAAAAAGAAAAATACACTTATGTAGAGTGTATAATGAGATTGTTAGAGTGTTAATAACAATTCCCAAATTAATTTCGTTAAATGTAAAATGAATGGCTATATGGGCCAACTCAAAGGAAGGCAGAAAATCTAAACTATTAGAAGAATCTAAACACACAAAAGCCCACAATAAGCAGAAAGATAGAAAATAACATAACCCTAATTCAAGCCAGTGTCCTTTGCACGAATGCATGAAGGCAATGCAAAATGAAATATAATGCGCCAACAATTAAAACTAAGATATCAAGTTCGATCACTTTTTCACTAATATCGCTTGTATAAAAAAAATATATAAATCAAATTTAAGGAGTTAGCTCTATCTTAGTCTCTTTGATCTTAATGATCTTAATATCTATTATATTGGCGTATGTTGATGCACAAAATCATAAATGATTATAAACTAACTAAGAAACCATCACAAAATGAATATAAACCAAGTTAACAACCTAGTGGCCACCATAACAGCCATATGGCAAAATGTCTCAATGCAATTGGGAGCTGAAATTTTCAATATAAGTTGTAATTTATTTTATCAAGTTTCCGATGTGGAATTTCCTTAGTCCCCAGTACAATTAGGAGCAGAATCATCAATATAAATTATAATTTATTTTATCAAATTCGACTTATGTGAATAATAAGTTTGAGACAGTCCTAGTCCTCAGCCAGTGTTACTTGTTAGGTGACCAATTATCTCTAAATAAGGTTTTGAAGGATGATGAAAGTTGACTTCTTTTTAGTGATTGAGCCCGACCTTATTGTTATTAAGAATGTATACTACAATAATGGGAGGAGCGACTTTACATAGATTCTTAGTAAGTTGGACTCCTTATATTACCAATTAATTTTATGGTGGGATCTTAACTTCTTCATGATATCAAAACAAGTTGTCCCAAGTGTGAAGCCCAACGGTCCCACGTCCTCTGTGTCACCGTGTTTGTGTTGTTCATGTGTTAGGTTTAAAAATTGACCACACATGAGATGGCGTGTTGAAAATAAATCTCACATTGATGAGATGAGGGACCTTCTATAAGCTTATAAGTAAATTGAGATACTCTCAGTATTACTAATTGATTTTATAATGAAATTTTAATTTCTTGATCCATAACTACCTATCTCTTTGCTGTCAATTTGGCCAATTGTTTACCTTCTGAAATGGGCTTCATGGCAGGAAAAGTTTTACATCTAAATTTCCAACTTGGTCGACTGGGTCCTATAATTATTGAGCCCAAATGGCCCAATTACTTTATTATCCCCCCTTAGCTCCAACCAGAACATCATCACATGTTTGTTAATGATCTTCTTAATGAATGCGATTCAGAATTAAGCTACTCTACATATGGCATTTGCTAATCTATGTGTTGTCCACATGATGTTCACATAAGTTGACGTCAAAAAATAAAAAATAAAAATAAAAGGATTTGTTCGTTAATATTTATGGACTGTTTGATAACTATTTTGTTTTGAACTTTTATTTTTATTTTTTTTAAATTAAAAAAATTAAATTTTTTTTATAACTACTTTCAGTTTAAAAAATAAATAAATAAACTAAAAACTATTTTCTGCTGTAGGCCTAATTCACTTAACTGTATTTAGGACTAGACAGGGAGAGGGCCGGCGACAAGAGAGAGAGAAGGGAGAGATGTCATTCTGAGGTATGTGTTGTATCACCCAATTGTGCCTTTATTTATAGGATTACAACTCTAAAAGAATATTAACTACTAAAGGGAATATTCAAAGATATCCCTAGATACACTAGGATTTACAAAATCACATTCCCAATCTAATAGGACTGCAACACTCCCTATTGAGTGTGTAAATACTCAAACAAAACATCACATCAGATCTTCAACAGATGAGGTAGAACAGTTGATGAAGTCGTTAGCACAACGGGTGAATGCGAGTCTCAAATTTAAAAGAAAGTATGCATGGGTAGTAAAACTCACAAAATCTTGCTATGACAAAACCTAAGGTAGGTAAAAACCCATAGATTAAGGAGAAAAGTGAGAAGTATGCATAATGTCTAAAACAAACGTCAAACAGGAAAAAAGTAGTGAACTCAACGGAGTATGATCATCCCAGGATAGGTGCCTCATCAAAACCTCGTTAGGTAGCAAAAACCCAGTGAGAAAAATGCTCCTAATCGTAGGAAAAATAGTACATTAAAATCAAGTGAGTATCCTTCAGGATACTCCCCCTGAGTTAGACATAACTTCCAAATAAGAGAACTACAATTCAACTCAGATAATTTACGCATACCGATTCCTTATAACATCCCACATCGCCCAGGGGAGTGATCCTTAAATGTATATTCTCATCCCTACCTAGCACGAGGCCTTTTGGGAGCTCACTGGCTTCGAGTTCCGTAGGAACTCTGAAGTTAAGCGAGAATGGGGCTAAAGCACTCCCAGGATGGGTGACCCATTGAGAAGTTGTTCGTGAGTTCCCAGAAACAAAACCGTGAGGGCGTAGTCGGGGCCCAAAGCGGACAATATCGTGCTACGGTGGTGGAGCGAGCCTGGGAAGTGGTCCGCCCCGGGCCGGGATGTGACAAATGGTATCAGAGCCAATCCCTGGGCGGAAGTGTGCCGACGAGGACGTCGGGCCCCTAAGGAGGGTGGATTATAACATCCCACATCTCCCAGGGGAGTGATCCTTAAATGTATATTCTCATCCCTACCTAGCACGAGGCCTTTTGGGAGCTCACTGGCTTCGAGTTCCGTAGGAACTCTGAAGTTAAGCGAGAATGGGGCTAGAGCACTCCCAGGATGGATGACCCACTGAGAAGTTGCTCGTGAGTTCCCAGAAACAAAACCGTGAGGGCGTAGTCAGGGCCCAAAGCGGATAATATCGTGCTACGGTGGTGGAGCGGGCCCGGGAAGTGGTCCGCCCCGAACCGGGATGTAACATTCCTTGGATGAGCTTCTGAAAAGTAGACTTGGTAATGACTTGGTGAAGAGATCGACCAGGTTGTCCTGGGAACGGATTTACTTGACTACAATGTTTTGATGCTGTTGTTGCTGGTGAGAATAAAAGAAAACTGATGTTATGTGCTTGGTGTTGTCTCCCTGATGTATCCCTTCTTTAGCTGTTCAAGACATGCTGCATTGATCGTTATAGGAAGGTCAACGATGGAAGTAAGACCACTAATGCTTCGAATATGTTCCATAACTGCTCTCAACTAAAAGCACTCACGCGATGCTTCATGCAGAGCGAGAATCTCAGCATGGTTCGAAGAAGTCGCAACTAGCGTTTGCTTGGTAGACCTTCAAGATATAACGATGTTTCCAACGGTAAACACATAGCCCGTTTGAGAATGTGCCCTATGTGGGTTAAACAGATAACCAGCATCTGCGTAACCAACAAGACGGGAATCAACCCGATAACCGAGGGGGGCGACGGTTCTTCTCAAGGATTCATGGGTGTAGAACAAGCCCAAATCCATCGTACCCTTGAGGTAGCAAAAAATGTCTTTAACACTATTTCAGTGTCTGCGTGTAGGCGCGTTGCTGTATCTAGCCAAAAGATTAACAGCGAAGGAGATGTCGGGTCTAGTACATTGAGCCAAGTACAATAAAGCATCAATTGCACTTAGGTATGGAACTTCAAGCTCCAAAATCTCTTCCTCATCCTCCTTGGGACGGAACTCGTTTAGCATATAGAGTCTGAACGACCATAAGAGTACTCGACGGCTTCGCTTTATCCTCATTAAAATGTTGCAACACCTTTTAGGTGTAGTTCGATTGATGTACTAGGATTCCATCCGATTAATGCTCGATCTCCAGGCCAAAACAATATCGACTTTTCCCAAGATCTTTCATCTTAAATTCTGATTTCAAGTGAACGGTAATTTCCTCAAGCTCTGAGGGAGTTCCGATGAGGTTCATGTCGTCGACATAATCGCAAATCCGGAATGCGACTTCTTAATGAACACGCATGGGCATAGTTCGTTGTTTACATAATCCTGACTTGTCAAATATTCACTCAGACGGTTATACCACATCCACCTGGATTGTTTCAATCCATAAAGTGATCTCCTCAGACTACTAGAATTTGGCCCATAGGCCACCATTTTTTACACACCCTTTGCAATTGGTGGCCATAGATATAAAGATGCTACTCTTACTATTTTTTGGTGGCTTTACAATGGAATGCCACTGACATGGGTGGCCTTCAATATTGAGCCACCAATGATTGGTGGCTGTTAAATAGCTTTATTTGTTAAAAAATAATTTCTTTTGCATATGTGATTAAATGGGTCACCAATAAAGGTTTATTGGGCACCAATAAAACAAATAAAAAAGACAATTAACCTCTCTCTCATTCACAAAAGTCCAACTTCTCCCCTTCATTTGATCCGCTCGCTTCCCCCTTCATTCTCTCTTTCCTCCCTCCCGTATCCTCTCTCTCCCTCTTCTCTTTCATGCAGCCATGCAGCAGCGGCTTTGTCCTCCGGTCACCAACGAGCGTCAAATTATACCTCTAGAATCCTCTTCCCTTCCTCTTTCCAACCCTCAACTTAGTTTCTCCAAATTTGTATCCTAATTTTCTCAATTTCAGATCTAAGAAAGGTGACTGTGGGTATTCCGGCCAATTTCCGGCGAAGTCTGCCGAAATTGGACCTCGACCAAGAGGTAAAAATGATCATCTCCTCGTGGCTATTCCCTATTGTAAGTGATTTCTCAAAATAAAAACTTTCAGTTTTTGGATCGATTCTAGATTTCTATTTTGAATTCCATTTTCTATATGCATGTCGAAGATTGGGGACGAGGAAGGTGAATCAAGGTTGTTTCCAACCTGGGCCGAGAAGAATGGAAGCCTTGGAAAGTGCCCGCCACGTCGGGGGTTGTGGTCGCAACTGCCTTAACCATGTTGCATTCCAGGTATTTGTTTAAATGTCCTCCACTTTGAATTTGAATTTTTGTGCTTTATCTTTTACATACTTTAACTCTAGAAAAAATTAAGGAGATTTCGTGATTTACTTCCAAACATTTTAATTTCGTTACTCATTTCCTTTTGTTCGCATGTATTAATCTGGGATTTCTTTTTTTTTTTTCAATTTTTATAACATGTCGTTTTCTGCAATGTAATTGCATCTTTCAAAAACAGAAACATGACCTTTTCAATTTAGCAACAGAGAGACGGAGGATAAACACAGTGGTAGATTATCTATATAAATAAGGATGTTCGGTTGAGATTAGTATATTCTGTTGCAGGGTATAGTCTATAGTTAGATTAATTATGTTACCATTGTTCCATTCTTCCGAATTTTTGAGTTCGAAGCAGATCAATTTTTACATTTTTATGTTTAATTTTGGGAAGAAATGAAAATGAGTTTTGCCTTTTTGAGTATTTAATCAGTACTAGCTCGCTGCATATGCTGTTCTCTGGGTGTAAAGATAATTCTCTTCTAAGCAAGCTCTTTGAACTCTTTAACTAATTTGTGGCTGCAACAAGATTTTTTTTTCGGACTTGTTACAATCTTTTTAACAGTATTAGGTCTATGTGATATGTTGTCAAGAAATTGCTTCATTTGTTGATTTCGTGTTTTTCGACGGGTTCGAGCGTTATTTCTTATCTGGGTATTTGTCAGTTACTCAATCTATACGGGTTAGAGTAGGAGCGAAGCTTCTTTCTTTTTTTTTTTGTTTTTTTTTTTTGGATTTGAAGAAAATGATTTTATGTTTATGACTAGGTTGTGTACTGTTTTCGGTTTGCGTAGGTACAAAACTTTCATTGTATGCCTTCAAGAAGTTGAACATGAATGATGGTGACACGGGTTTGCTTGGACATGAGAAAATAGAGCCTTCTGTTGCATTTCTTGACTCACTGCTTATCGGGGAGCTTTGTTTGTTTCCTTTTGTAGTTAACAATTATTATGGAATAAAATTGTTTACCACTCCATGGTACAGTGGGAAGATCGCATGCAGAGAGGGCTATTTCGCTATGATGTCGCTGCTTGTGAAACCAAGGTGGATTCACTTACTGTTTCCTCAATTTTGTAGTTCCATAAACGGGAATTGGAATTCGAGCTTAGGAACAATGTGTATGTATATGTACTACTTATTTGGGATATGGGTACCAATTTCTTTGATAATTTGGTGTAGGTGATCCCAGGGCAATTTGGTTTCATAGCCCAGCTGAATGAGGGTCGCCAACTTAAGAAGAGGCCAAAAGAGTTTCGAGTTGATAAGGTTCTCCAGCCCTTTGATGGCAGCAAGTTTAAATTCACTAAAGTTGGACAAGAGGAGGTTCTGTTCAAGGCCATCATCAACAATTCGTATGTCTTTCTGTCGAAATTATTTATGCATGTCTTGCATTACAATTTCAAAACCCGTAGCAGCGCGTGTTCAATTTTTCTAGTTGATTCTAAATTTTTAGTTTATTTGTTAACGGTCATCGTTACCAACACTTGTGCAAAATTGTATAAGAGATCAATTATCTACTCGCAAGTATATCACTTGTGAAATGTTGAGACTCATAAATTTATCTGCTGAAAAATTGATCTACTTGCCATATCAGTTTTTCGTGTAGAATATTAAGAGACTCTTACTTGCAAGTATATGTTTTTTATGCAGGTTGTAGAAAACAATAAAACTGTAAAGGCATACTTTTGTGTATATTTTAGTCATTTGATCCATGTGCTTATGTGTTTACAGGTAGAGATAGCAATTACTGAGGGTCAAGCATTACGAGGAGCATGTCACTCTTAAAAAACATGTTTGGAGGTGTTCAAGAAAATGTGAATTCTTGCAAGTGGCAATTTCCTTCAAATTTGGTGCCTGTTTCGCACTTTGAAGGATAGTTTCATATGGTTCTTTATAACTAAGAATCTGTAGTGTAGGGTATTTGATAAGCATTTAATCTCTCATCTTTTGTTTCTTATTAAACATAAATATGTAAATAAATTTTGATATGGATGTAAATATATTTTAATATATTTCACACGTTTAACACAATTTTAAAACCCGCGGCATCGCGCGGGCTCAATTGCTAGTAATAATCAGGATGTCCCCTGAGGCATCCTTTTTTTTTAATATTATTTTGCAACTTTGCCACCAATGTGAATTAGGGTGGCTTTGATTGCATACCCACCAATGCAATATTGGTAGCCATTGTTACAATAGAGTCATCTACATAGGCCACATAACTAGTTTAGTAGGTGCTTGGTGGCCATAGAGGTTTGCCACCAATGTGAGTGGCAACACTTAACAATAGCCACCAATGAAAAGAGTGCTCTCACGCGAGAACTTCCATGTGGGTCACCCATCATGGGAGTACTCTCGCGTGCTACTCGCTTCCGAAGCCAGTGAGCTCCCAAAAAGCCTCACGCTAATTGGAGGTGGGAATATACATATAAGGCTCATAAGATCCACTCCCCCTAGGCGATGTGAGATCTCACAATCCACCCCCCTTAGGGGCCCAACGTCCTTGTTGGCAGACACGCGACCAGGGTTAGGCTCTGATACCAAATTGTTACATTCCGGCTCAGGCCCCGACCACAACCCAAGCACGACTCCGCCGTAGCACAATATTGTCCGCTTTGGGCCCCTACCACACCCTCATGGTTTTGTTTCTGGGAACTCACACGAGAACTTCCCAGTGGATCATCCATCATGGAAGTGCTCTCGCGCACTACTCGCTTAACTTCGGAGTTCTGATGGAACCCGAAACCAGTGACCTCCCAAAAAGCCTCGCGCACATATAAGGCTCACAAGATTTACTCATCTGGGCGATGTGGGATCTTACAGAACCAGTCAATGAAAGGTCTTTTGGAATTTTCATGTAGATTTTCGTATCTAGATCCCCATAGAGATACGCAGTTACCACGTCCATAAGCTGCATATTCAGTTTCTCAGAAATTACTAAATTGATAAGGTAGCGGAACGTTATGACGTCCATTACAAGGGAATACGTCTCCTTGTAATCAACCCCAGGGCGTTGAGAGAAGCCTTGCGCTACGAGGAGTACTTTGTATCGCACTATTTCATTCATCTTATTACGCTTCCTGACGAAAACCCACTTGTAGCCCACGAGCTTCACATATGGTGCAGTAGTAGCTATATGCCCAAACATCTTACATTTCGCAAGCCAATCGAGTTCGGCCTAGATTGCTTATATTTAGTTTGACCAATTCGTTCTACAATAACATTCATCAACGGAACGTGGTTCAATGTCATCGTTAAGCATAATGTCAGAAACAACTATATACGCAAATGCATTATCGACAATCATTTCATTCTGATTCTAAACCTCATCCAAAAATGCGTAATGGACCGAAATCTCATGATTCTCGAGAGGCTGGTTTGTCTCATCTAAGACATCACTGTAATCTAGAATAACCTCATGCGTTGGAAAATATGAGTAAGCAATGGTCGGATTCAAACTAGGGTTACTAGTTTGTGTCATTTTCTTCTTCTGGGGTTATAAATCCTTTGAACCAGGAAGTCTGCCATGCTTCAGGGTAGAATCAGATGATTGGCTAACCGTTAGTGTACCAGGCCACGTGGGGGTGCAGCCACCCCATCCTTGGGGACGGTCCGGCCTTCCAAGGCAATGATACAACATACGTTGAGTACATCCATCCTTGCAGGTGGGTTTGCAGCGGGTATATGTGATCTCGTTACCTTTACTAGATTAGTAAATGCATCCGATATACTTTGAGCGATGCTCTTAAGATTTAGAATACGTCGCACTTCAGTTTCAGACTGAGGGGTGTGGGGATCTAGATTAGTAAATGCATCCGATATACTTTGAGCGATGCTCTTAAGATTTAGAATACGTCGCACTTTAGTTTCAGACTGAGGGGTGTGGGAATCTAAATGAGACATAGTGGGAGTAATCCATGACAATTCGCGGTGTTCTACATGAACGTTAGTGATATTATCTCCCCCTAACGACGGGAAGACCGTGTCATCAAAATGACAATCTGCAAAACGTGCAGTAAAGAGATCTCTTGTCAATGGCTCTAAGTAGCGAATAATTGATGGTGAATTATAACCGACATAGATTACCATTTTTCTCTAAGGACCCATTTTGGTACATAATGGCGGTGCTATTGGCACATAGACTGCGTACCCAAACACATGTAAATGCAAGACGTCAGACTCGTATCCAGTAACCAACTGTAACAGTGAATGAGGTTGGATAGCGGTGGGCCTCAGGTGGACCAGCATAGCTGCGTGCAATATTCCATGGCCCTAGGTAGATACTGGCAAGTTGGTACTTATAACCAAAGTCCGAGCTATCGTTTGAAGGCACTTTATGAAAGCTTTTGCCAAGCCGTTTTGGGTGTGAACATGGGTACATAATGTTCAACTTCAATCCTACCAGACATGCAATAATCGTCAAAAATTTGTGACGTAACCTCTACAACGTTATCCAGTCGAATCAACTTGATCGAATAATCAGGGTGGTGAGCCCTAAGCTTAATAATTTATGCTAGGAATTTTTCAAATGCAGCATTACGTGTGGACAATAAGCAGATATGTGACCATCGCGTCGATGCATCAACCAACACCATGAAGTATCTAAATGGTCTGCATGTTGGTTGGATAAGTCCACAAATGTCCCCTTGAATCTGTTGAAGAAACTTATGGGGGTCGTGAATAATCTTTGTAAGTGACGGTTGAATGTTCAACTTCCCCAGGGAGAATGCTTTGCAAAGTAGATGGCCGGGATAAGATTTTAAGTGATGCCCATGTGATACTTTGAGGATACGACACATCATATCTTGTCCGGGGTGTCTCATTCGATCATGCCAAAGCAGAAGAGTGCTCTGGAACCCAGCCATAGGGCCGGCCACGTGATGGGTCTCTACAGATCAAATGGTTGTTATGTATAACCCACACTACAACAAATTAGTCCCTTACGTTTCAGCAAGAACATTATCTTCCATGTTGTAGAGTTGCTTTCGGCGAGGAAAATTTTCAGTTCTCGCAAAAAGTGAGCTCATTTGGTCTCCTTACATCTGTAACAAACAATAAGGAAAAAATAATTTCAGTGAGAAAATTGTTTTGTTGTTGTACATAATGCTAGCTAGGAAAAATTGTTCTTCTCGCGCTAGGTTTAGCGGGAATTCGCACTAGGTTTAGCGGGAATTATATTCCCTTCCCACCAAAATATTAGCGAGGAAATTATTGTTTTTCTCGCTGAACAAAATTTTTAGCGAGGAAAATGAGTTCTCGCTGTAGCATTCCCATTATAATTTTCCAAAAGTTTCAAATAGGGCGCCTTTTATTCACACCTACAGCGAAAAATTTTGTATTTGGGTCGCATAAGTGTTCAGCGAGAAAAATATTTCTCGCAGACGGCCCAAGTTTGTGAAACTCAATATTTTTCTAAGTGTTATAAGGGCAATACGGTGTTGTTTATGGAATAATAATAATAATAGTATTAATAAAAGAAAAGGAAATGGCAGAATCTTCTAAAAAGGGGAAGGGGTGGAAAAAGGAGGAGGAGGAACCTGAATAAGGAAGAGAAGAGAAGAGAACAAGGGAAAAGAAAAGGAAAGAAAAAGAGGTAGAAGAAGGATAACGAGGAGAGAAAACTATACCAAGTTTTTTAGAGAGGTCGAAGGAAGTATAGAAGACTACGTTTGAAGAAGCAAAGAGAATCATAACAAAACTATGGTTCCTTTTGCCGACCTGCAACATGGGTAAAAATTCCCAGCTTTCTTTGTTATTTCCATAGCTGCTTTGTATCAATATTTCTTATTACTTTTAATTTTATACATTGGGTGTGTTAATCAAATATCATGTTTTAGGGATTGGCTTAAAAAGTCAATTTTTGTTAATTGTGAGTATAATTGAAATCAAAGTTACAAACATGATTTTGGGATTATATGGAAGTATTTTGAAGTTATACTTAGAAGAGTTTGGGTTCTAAGTTGCAGGGAACTTATGTTTCTGTGAAGAAAAACTATGTTTCAAGTAGCCTACTTTGGCTCTTGATTTCTATGTCATTATGGATTCATTTTGATCCATGATCCATTATCATGTGTTTTGAAACTAGACATGTCCATGATCAAAGCCCATCTGATTTCACATAATTCCGTTCAGTTTTGAAATGTCAAAACCATGTTCAAGACACGATAACGAGGATTCTGAAGAAGATAATCCATTGGATGATGGTGAAGATGAAGAAATTCTTGAAAGTGATGATAGTGATGACAGTGACTACTAAGATTTTTCTAATGTAGTTTCTGATTTTGAACTTTTGGTAGTGCCATGATGTACTTGCATGTTTTAATTTTTGCATTTTCATATGGTTATTGTAATTGTAGAAGCTACTAATGTGATGAAAGTGTATTTTGTCTTTGGCATTTGAGGGGTAAGGTGCAATAATTTCCCCTGATCAATTGTAATTATTCCTTGTCTATATTCATAGAACTAATTTGTAGTGTTGTTAAGCTTTCTCAAATAACTTGCATATTTTAATTTTGTTAATTTTTTTCTTGTTGAAGAATATCACTATGGCAAGAAAGAGGAAGCGAATCCCTCGTGACTCTTCAAGTGAGGCATCAACTGATAATCCACAAATTAGAGTTGTTGATGTGATACCTTCAAGCAATACGGTTGTTGTTGTTATATGTATGCCTTTTTATTTTGAATGTTATCTATATTAGGTTGCTTAATTGAAGTGATTTTCTTCTCTAAGTGTATTTGAATATAATATGTGTAAGAGTTATGACGTGTTTTATTAACTATTTGAACTTTTCATTAATGGATTAAAACTTAGAGCAAGTGCTTGATATAAACCTAAAAAGGTGTTCTGTTTTATAGCAAGAAAATGTGGCTCCTTTCTTTTAGGATGTTATTGGTGTGTTCAATTGATTTTTTTTATTCTTATGGTTTTCTTGGTCCTCAGCCTTCTTGTTCCACTTGGTTTGTATTGTCTTTGTTTCTGTAAAAGGTTCTTGTATCATATGTATAATAAAATTTGCATTAATGATGTTTTACGTGAACCGAAAAAAAAGGTCAAAGACCCGTGGGACGAATTCTGATAAACTACAAGAGCAGCTTGGTGGTTTGAAAATACCAATTACTCTGACAAAACTAAAAGGGAAGCCCATAGGTCCGAATTTCTCATTTCTTGTGAATGATATTGGTATTGTGGTTCGGACCTATGCACCACTAAATGTGAAGCAATGGAGGAATGTAGAAAAGAAGGATGTGGAAAAGATGATTGAAAGAATAACTGTGAGTAATATTTTCTTTTCACATTTTTGTTGCATTCAGTATGTAAAAGTCTTCTTAAATTAGATTTACCATAAATTGAATTCCATGCAGAGCAAGTACAATATTGATATGTCACTAACTCATGTTAGTACATATATTAAGAATGAATTACAAGGGCGGTTTGTTGATTTTCGACACAAGCTGAAGAAGCATTTTGATTCCTTCCCAACTGTAGTGGAGGCAAAACAAAACAAACATGAGGGTGTAACTAGTCAAGAGGAATTGAATTTTCTTTGTGATCGTTATGCAAGTGTTCAATTCAAGGTACACGTGTATATTAATGAACTGAATTGTGGTTGTCATGTGTGCTGTTTATTTTATTCATGTCACAACATTTATTTTCCTATACAGGAACGCTCAAATAAAAATGCAATTAATAGGTCTCATTTGACTTACAATCATAAAGGAGGGTCAAAATCTTTTAGGGCCCATGAAGAAGAGATGGTAAGATGTGTTTTTCATAATTTTAATCTAGATTCTAGGTGGATAATAAGTTATTAACTTTAATTTGTGATCCATGTATTAGGAAGCCAAAACCGGAGAGTAACTAAGTGCAATTGATATATATATCCTTTCACAAGAGGGATCCCCATTTTTCTAAAAAAATAGGGACACCCTCTTGACCGTTGGATCTGACTTTAATGAAATTGTGTGGCTGAGATTGTGTGGCCTGTGTTTTAATCTCAACCACACAATTTCATTAAAGTCAATCAAACGGTCAAGAGGGTGTCCCCATTTTTTTAGAAAAATGGGGATCCCTCTTGGTAAGGGTCATGTGTGTATATATATATATATATATATATAGACACACACACACACCAAACATGATAGATTTTATGTTTGTGTACATGAAGGAGCCAAGCATGATAGTTTATTTTTCATTTGTAGGAAGAGATGCTAAGTATGAAAAATGAAACAACTCTTCCAGATGGTGCTGTGACGTTGACAGATAATGAAATTGTTCTAGGGGTTCTTGGTCACAAGTTTGTGTACTTCAAAGGTCCTTCAAAGTCTGTCTCTTGCGAAGACACTATGTTGGACAAACATTTAGAAGAAAAACTTGAGACTTAACAACAAGAGCTTGTGACAACAAAACAAGAGCTTATTGAAACAAAACAAGAGCTTGGTGAAGCAAAACCAGAGATCCAAGAATTGAAGGAGAACCAAAAGAAATTTGAGGAACTCCTACACAAAATAATGGAATGGTAGCAACCACCTCCATAAGTAGTCCTTTTGTTTTGCTGGAATGTGTGAACTTTTTGTGAAAACAATATGAACTTTCATAGTTGTTAACATTAAGGTTAATTGATTTTGTAGACTATGAATTATATTGTACGCTATTTTGGTTTTGGACTAATATGAATTGACTTTCAGTACCTTTGATCATTAATTCTTGGCACTACATTCCAGTTACAGGGAGAAACCAACTTCTCGCAGTAGATTATTTATGAGAATAATTATCTTCAACTTACAGTGTGGAATTTTACCTTCGTTAAAGTTCTCGCTATAGACTTACTAAAACGAGGAAATGAGTGTCTCCTAGATACTTATCAACGAGGAGATTCATTCTCACAACATCTGATCTGCAGCAAGAAATAATATGTTCATCGCTAAAAAGTCACCTACAAATTCCTCACCAAAAGATATTTACAGCGAGGAATTTGATTATTTTTGTGAGGAATTATATCCTCGCACAAGTTATGGAATGTCAATATTTAGGTTGTCAAAAGGTTGTGGGGACCACATTCCGACCCTTTTAGCTAGGAATTTGTCACCGCTCCAACTCAAGTACGAGAAAAAGTTCCACTCTTGCTGTATCATTTCTGTGATGAAACAATTCCTCGCTGTACATATTTCCCGACGGGCCTACTACGAGGAACAAGCGAGGAATTGTTTTCCTCACTGAAAACCTTCAGCGGCAAAACAACAACTTTCAACGAGGACAAAAGTCCTCGCCAAATAGCTATTTTGTTGTAGTGCCACTCCAGAAAGGTTCCAGCTTCTCGTGAATATGTTTCGGGCCATATTCATAAGAAATTATACAAAGAAATTTAGAACCATTTTCTTCAGTGGTTTCAACATGATATTGATTATCTCGAATATCTGTGAAACTCAGCAATGTTCTTCCGGAACGTGGAGAATATAATGCCTTTTTAATGGTTAATTTAGTACCATTAGACAACATAATACGGGCCTTTCTGTATCCTTCTATCAGGTTGGATGGGCCTGAGAGAGTTGTCAGAGGTGCATTTTTAGGTACAAAGTTAGTAAAATAGTGTTTCTCACGCAATATGATGTGTGGTGGCACTATTAGTCAAACAACTAACTTCCCAACTAATCATACCTAGAAATAAATTAATTGAATCGGTCACATGCATAAATATAATTTCATTAATTCAATTAATCAATTTGACAAATAATGTCCATAAAATAATTATCCATAATTCAAAACAAACCAATCCAAACAAATAATTCCAAAGACTTAGAAAAAAGGTCCAAAAACTAAACCGTAAACCTAAAATTTAGGGGGGGGGTTCGGCCACTCCTAGTGGGTTCAGCCACTAGGGGTGTAAAAACACACTAACATGTCTTAGAAAAATAAAACTTTATTCTATCATGGGAGCGGATGCCTCCTGAAAATCTGAAACCTCCAGAGTTGTAATAACATCTTCGGGATGTTCTACATGCACAAAGTTAATCTCACAACGGGAATGATACTAGGCAATAGCCTCGGGGGTAGCTCAGCATACGTGTGACCAATGATCCACTACTACAATATTAGCTTTAGGTGTCGGACGATGGTGGCGGTTAATAAGTCATTCTGACGGATAAAGATATCCGACACATAATTTATTTAGTGTCGGATAAAAGACAATTTTTGTCGGATATAACCGACAATAATTTCTGTCGGATTTTTCCTGGCGGATCTAACCGCCATTAAATTATTATAACCCTCAGTAATTTTGAATTCTTTTTTTTTTTTAATATTTTTAACATTTTCTAGCAGTTTTGAAGTTAATTGTAGCGGTTATAACCGACAGAAATTGATTTTTTTATTATTTTAGTATTCTGGCGGTTATTATTTTAAATTTATGGTAGATATAACCGACATAAATTAAATATTTTATTATTTTCCTCCTAAAGCTTTTCAGTTTGTTGTTTATTCAAATATCTCTGTTCTTCATCTTCAATCTTCAATCTTCAATCTTCATCTTCAATCCTCACCTTCAATCTTCAATCTTCAATCATTTTCTTCTCTTCATTTCTTTTGCTTCCATACTTTTCATCTTCTATTTCTTTCTTCATTTTTTTCTTCCCTTCATCTCACAATAAGTTTTTCATTTATTTTGCTTCCATACTTTTCATCTTCTATTTCTTTCTTCATCAAGTACTTTGTGACTTTTTTTTATATTCTGATTTGATTTTGCAGGTGCTTTATTTAGTTGGTTGACTACGTAAGGAATAGATCGACGACGGAATTCTTCAATAGTTCAGGTTTTATTACTGAACTTCTTGATGTTTAAATTGTTTGTTTAACACACAAGATTATTTATTTAGAGATTTTAATTTAATTAGTAAGATAAATTAGGAATATTTGTGTTCCATTAGTTTATTTTATTTACTTAAATTGTTATGAAGAAATTGAGATAAATATTATTTGTAAGTATTTATGTTAAATTGACAATATTTAATATACCATAAATTGGTAATATAGGTATATTATGTTAATTAATTAAATATTTCACTCTAATTGCTATGAGGATATACAAAACTTAAATTTAATAAATAATCAAGAGTGTAGATAAACATATTTTTGTTAACCTTTTATTGTATTTTTAATTTGTTTTACTATGATAGGTGTTGGAAATTAAATTGCAATTGTGATAGTTCGAGGTTGAAAGATAGGGATTGAAATTTCTATGTGGGAAAGAATTAAGGTATATATTTACTTAAATTGTTATGAAGAAATTGAGATAAATATTATTTGTAAATATTTATGTTAAATTGACAATATTTAATATACCATAAATTGGTAATATTTAGTAATATAGGTGTATACTATGTTAATTAATTTAATATTTCACTCTAATTGCTATGAGGATATACAAAACTTAAATTTAATAAATAATCAAGAGTGTAGATAAACATATTATTGTTAACCTTTTATTGTTTTTTCAATTTGTTTTACTATGATAGGTGTTGGAAATTAAATTGCAATTGTGATTGTTCGAGGTTGAAAGATAGGGATTGAAATTTCTAATAGTTATGCCTACATGATAGGGATTGAAAGATTGTAGGCATCTTAGTTTCAACGTAATATTTGCTCTTGTACAGTGGTAAAACATGGAAAAGAATTGGGTGACACTACCGCGAAATTTGGGAGCGTATATGACACACCCCGTCCCGAAGGAGGGCAAGCTGGCCGTCACGTGAGAGTGACGTAACCATTTACACAGTTCGGAAGCTTTAAAGATACAAATACTAAGATATAACACCCGAAGGTGAAACCTACATTTGTTCAATTCTGTCAGAACACCGTTGGATTCCTCGTGGCCACCAAAGCTCTGCTCTATCTCGAACCTGGAGGGGCGAAAAAAACATAAAACTGAGTGGGTCAGTAAAACAATTCTTTTCAAAACCTTTCCTTTCAAAAGTAATAGCCCCTCGCCGTAAAACCTGTATAATTTTCCCAGAATAATGTATATACTCATATATATATCTTTCTCAAAAACCGCTGTAAAACAAGTATATATAAACGTATGCATATGCCATGCCAAAGTATCAACTGAATGCCAAAGCATCTCTGTGAATGTGATTGAATCATCAAATATCATCTCAGCCCTCGGCTGTATATAGCTCATATCATACTCATCAATTCATATATCTCATCATCATCATAATCAAATCATATATATATATATATATATATATATATATATCCTGCACACACATCAATACCACCTCTTGTGGTCTGCACAATATCACTGATAATAAACTAATATGCTCTAGTGCTACAATCACGTGAAGACTGAGCGATAAATCGCGGGTCACCTACGAGTCGAACCCACCTATAGTGGCCTATTCGACAGGACTGAGCACCTAACTTGGATCCAAGGCGAGCATGCGGTGCGGGAGGTGAACAACACGTGAAAGACTGAGCCCCTCTCTGGGCGTGAGCACTAATATCAGTGTGCAGGTCTATGAGCTCTAATCATATCACATCACATCACATCACATTTCATCATTCGTTCTCAATAACTAGCATATAACTTACCTGCCACTTACCTGGGCATCCTTAGCACCGACATTAATATAAACAATCAATAATGCAGAATTAAACAAATAGATACTTTGCATGGCATTTCATATCGCATTTCATAACACATTTCATTTAAACTGATTTTCTGGGCAAAATTCATTTATATAGGTATATACGGAAAATAACTGCCCACTCACCTAGAGTTCGCCCTACAACTCCCTAGCACAACACATCAAGGCGTCATGACGATCGGCGCCTAGAACAATCATCAAATCATGCCTCAGAAATCATATCGATATAATATAAACTTATATAAAACACGTCACTATGCAGTTCGATCCGGAAGATCTGGAACTCAGATTTCCAATCCGTAACCTCCGGAGGTCCATAATAAATCTCTAGAACAACATCCTAAAATTTCATGACCATCCAACGGTCGGATCTCCGTCAATTGCCAAACTAAGTGACGGTTAACATTATATTTTATGAACTTACAACTCCAATTCCGGGAGATCCGTAAATCGGATTCTCAATATGTAAGTTCCTATAATCCTCAAATATTACTTATTACAACATATCAAAGTTTGGTGACGATCCAACGGTCGGATCGTCAATTCGTCTTT
This sequence comes from Heteromeles arbutifolia, assembly GCA_024362995.1. Taxonomy (NCBI): domain Eukaryota; kingdom Viridiplantae; phylum Streptophyta; class Magnoliopsida; order Rosales; family Rosaceae; genus Heteromeles; species Heteromeles arbutifolia. The sequence continues at coordinate 23,709,433 of JANCRC010000013.1, read as the reverse complement.
TAGCCTAACCATGCATCGTATCGAAATTAAGTCCAAATGATCAACCAATGTTAAGCCACTATCAAAACTGAACTCAGGACATCCAATATAGCTTAAAAATAACATTGGCGGCCCACTGGCCACGCGCCGCCGTGGGTGGCGGTCGGCCGCCCCGGCTCGCCGGAAAATTCAACTTTATCCAAAAATTACCAAAATTTGCAGAATTGAAGATCTCAAAGAGTAGAACAACTTTCATACCTACGACCAAGGCCAATTCGTCCTGGAAAGGCTCCAATTTCAGCAAACCCGTACGAAACCCTTGAATTTGGTGTGCTCCAATTCGACCTCCAAACTTGTTCCAACGCTTCAACCACTGCCTGGGCTTTGTTCTAGGCCTCAAGAGGATGCCATGGGTGGTGGTAGTTGGAAGAAATTGCTTCGGGATTGGGTGATTCGAAGCCAAGACCGCCACACCCCTCTTTGCGGTTTTACCCATTTTCAAGGCCAAATCTCTCCAAATTTGAGATGGAATGGATAGAGGAAGGGTCCTAGAGTGTTTCCCATGAGGTTTCTTGAATCAATTCGCCGGAAAAACGAGTGGAAATCAACGAAAATAAACATGGGTGCCAACCGGGTCGAAAACGGGTCAAGGGGATCCGGCCAATCCCCCGCGCCACCTTCTCCCTCCTTTCCTCCTTTCCCTGTTCCGATCGGCTGGGCCTTTCCTCTCTCCTCTCCCCATTCGTCAATCTCTCTCCCTTCTCTCCTGAAGCTCTCTTCTTCTTCCTCTGGTTGGGCAGATTTGCCCAATCATCTTCTTCCTCATTTCTTCTTCTACCAGCCACACACACACACATTTAAACTCATACAAATTTATTCCTTTTAATCCCATCCATCCATTTCATATTTCCTTTAAATCTGGGCCGTCCATTTCCATAAAAGAATTTCCATATTTATTATTATAATTCCTAAAATGCCCAAACTTCAAACTTTAATATCTTTTTCGTTATAACTCCAAATCACGAACCGCTTGCGCCCACGCGTCCGTAGTGACGAGTACTAGAAGGATATGTCAAGAAAACAAATCTTAGATGGCACAACACAACGATTAACCTCGAACAATGCGCGTGCCTTAAAGGGCATTTTTGTAAAATCCTTTATTAAAACTTTAAAAATTCTTAAAATCAGGGACGGGATGTTACAGTATACAGATGGAATTAATTTATTTTTGGATCAAGCAGTTGCGAATGGTGCTGGCCCCGATAAGTTTAGATGTCCTTGCAAAAGATGTTGTAATCGATATACTTTTGTTAGAAAAACTATTGTCGAACATCTTGTGTTGTATGATATTGATAAAGATTACAAAAATACTTCATGGCGACATCATGGGGAACCTTTAATTGGAGAGAAAAATATGGGGATTGGAGAAGAAGGTGTTGGGCCGTCTACTAAAACAGGAGATCGGTTGACTGGTATTCATGATGTTCTTAATGATTTATTTGTCCAACCATTAACGGAAGAAAGTGTTGGGCCGTCTACTGAACGCCTTTCTGGGGAAGGGTGTCCGGAAGAGGTCGAGACCTTTTTTAAGTTGCTTGAAAATGCAGATCAAGATTTGTGGCCAAGTTGTAAGGAATTTAAAAAATTAGAGGCGGTTGTAAGATTGTATCAGATCAAGTGTTTAGCAAGAATGCCGGACGGGATCTTACGTTACTCGAGTTAATTAAAAAAATGCTGCCTGATAGAGATTGTTTGCCTGAATCTTGTTATAAGGCAAAAAAACTTATAAATGACTTGGGTCTAATGTATGTAAAGATTGATGCGTGTCCCAATAATTGCACGATCTATTGGAAAGACACTACAAAGTTGACTGTATGCTCAGTTTGTGGTGAATCAAGATATAAAAATGTCAATGAAGATGATGGCTCTAGAAAAAAAATCCCAACTAAGGTTATGTGGTATTTTCCTTTAAAACCACGATTGCAGCGGTTGTATATGTCGAAGCATACGGCTGAACATATGAGATGGCATGAAACTGAATGTCCTAAGCATGGGTTTATGAGACATCCTTCAGATTCTCCAGCATGGAAGCATTTGGATAATTTATATCCGGAGTTTGGATCAGAAATTCGAAATGTCCGATTAGGGTTGGCCAGTGATGGATTTAATCCTTTTGGAAAAATGAGACAAGACTATAGCACATGGCCTGTGGTGCTTTCAGTTTACAATTTACCGCCCTGGATGTGTATGAAGCAACCGAATTTGTTGTTCTCTCTGTTAATACCAGGACCGCGCAGTCTCGGTAAAGAGATTGATCTGTACATGTGTCTATTGATTGATGAGTTGAATGAGTTGTGGGCGGTGGGCACTCCTACTTATGATGCGTATTCCAACCAAACTTTTACGATGAAGGCTGCCGTCTTATGGACTATAAGTGATTTTCCGGCTTATGGAATGTTATCAGGATGGAGTACACATGGATATAAAGCCTGTCCACATTGCATGCATGATAAAGAATCTATTTACTTGCCGGCGAGTCGTAAGATTTCCTATTTGGGGCATCGACGCTTTCTTCCTGTTAATCATAGGTTTTGAAGGCAAACCACATCTTTTAATGGTCGGCGAGAGCATCGTAGTGCACCAAGGCAGTGGACTGGTTTACAATGTCTTGAAGAACTTTCTACTTTGAGATTTACTTTTGGAAAGCCACAGAAAGATATTTCGGTTGGGCAACGCAGAAAACGAACTGAGAGCAGTACAAGTAGTAAGAGTCAGTGGAAGAAGAAATCTATTTTTTATGAACTACCTTATTGGAGGCATCTATTGATTAGACACAATCTTCATGTTATGCATATTGAAAAAAATATATGTGACAATGTAGTAGGAACATTGTTAGATATAGATAAATAGTCCAAGGATGGATTGGCTGCACGTGCAGATCTTTAAATCTTGAACATAAGACATAAACAACATCCGCGTAGGGAAGGAAATAGAACATTTTGACCTCCAGCATTGTTCACGTTGAAAAGAGAAGAGAAAACTGCATTTTGTGAAGTGTTGTCTACTATTCAGGTTCCCGATGGATATTCATCAAATTTGTCGCAATGTGTGCATGTGAATGAACGAAAAATACATGGATTGAAAAGCCATGATTGCCATGTTTTAATGCAGCAGTTACTCCCACTTGCAGTACGTGCGGTTTTGCCTAAATCTGTTACTATGATATTATTAGAGTTAAGTGCCATTTTCAGACAATTGTGTAGTAAGAAGGAGTCCGAGGAAGGTTTCAAGCAATTGAATTCAAGAATTGCCTTGACATTATGTCAATTGGAGAAGATATTCCCGCCTGCATTTTTTGATGTAATGATGCACCTCCCAGTTCACTTGGCAGATGAAGCAGCTATTGCAGGGTCTGTTCCATATAGATGGATGTATCCAATTGAACGGTAATTAACAAATCTTTATAAAATTTGTTAATTTATAATGATAATTTTTATTAGCAATTATAATAATTTGTGTTTTGTACTATAATTATAGGTTTTTACAAACACTGAAGCGCTATGTTCGTAATAAGGGTCATCCTGAAGGTTCTATTGCTGAAGCGTATTTGGTGGATGAGTCTTTGTCCTTTTGTTCCATGTACCTTAGAGATGTTGAGTCTCGTCGCACTCGTAGAGGTCGAAATGAAGATGGTATTGGACGTGGAGTATCTGGTGGGTTACCAATTTTTGACTCTAAAGGATGTTATATGGGTTCATCAGAAAATGTGGAGCTCGAGTTAAATGTTCTTGATCAGTGCCACAGATACATTCTAAATAATTGTGATGAGGTCAACCCATTTAGAAGGTAAGAACATTTAGTCATACTTCTTAATGTTTTATCAATTTTCTTTACTTTGAAAAATTAGTTAAGCATATTTGGATCTGATTGGCTAGGCAACATAAGGAATTCTTGAAAAATCAACATCGTCGAGCAAGGCTAACAATGCGACAAATCAAGGAGCTAAGCAAGAAGGAATTTCCAGAATGGTTCAAGCAACATGTGAGTTCATATATCAGTTACATTATTGCTTCTTTTTTTTTACATTTTAATTATGACGTATTTATATTTGTCGTGTCAATTTTTATCCTTTTACTTATTACAGATTAATTCAAGATGTCATGCTAATGACATCTTGATATCTGAAGACTTGCGTTGGCTAGCCAATTATCCTAGTAAAGTTGTGATGAAATATAAAAGTCACATTATTCATAGATTTCGTACAAAATCTGTGGACGATAAGCATAAGAATCAAAATTGTGGTGTCTTTGTACCTGCAAATGTCCCTGGTGCAATTGGGCAAGTGAATTGTTATGGTATAATCATAGACATGTTTAAGGTTAGATATTGCGGCCCTACCGAAGCAGGACACAGGGGTCGAGCTGTGATGTTGTTTAAATGCGAATGGGTTAATAGTGAAAGTCCAAGAGGTATGAAGACCGATCAATATGGATTTACTTTAGTAAACTTCAATCGATTGGGATTTAAAGAGGATCCTTTCATATTAGCTTCACAAACATTACAAGCATTTTATGTGAAGGACACAATTGAAAAAGATTGGCATGTTGTTGTTCGAACGCAGCAGAGAGATTTGTTTGACGTATTAGAGGATAATGATGCTCTTGATGATTATGCCATACCTGATTTGGATGATCATGTACTTGACAATGAAAATCTGCATACAAGGGTTGGCGTGGAAGAGACTCTTTTCACGAAGTATTACCATTGCCTACCCAGTTTCCTAGTTTTGTTAATGCCGACGATGACCTAACAGAAGATGAAATGGAGTAGTTCTATTATTTACTTTATATTTTTTAAGTATTAATTAGACTATATTTCAATTTGTGTGGAGGCTTTTATTTAAAATATTTTAGTTTGTGTGGTACAATTTAAAATGGTATAATGGTAAAAAAAACAAAAAAAAAACATGGTTTATTTTTTTTATATTTTGTGTGGTGACTTTTATTTAAAATATTTTAGTTTGTGTGATAAAATTTAAAATGTTATAATGGTTAAAAAAAAAAAACACATGGTTTATTTTATATTTTTTTGGTGTGGTGACTTTTATTTAAAATATTTTATTTTGTGTGGCAAAATTTAAAATGTTATAATGGTAAAAAACAAAACAACATTTTTTTTTTTCCGTTAACGTCCCTGTCGAATATAACCGACACAAACTGACTGGAATTTTGAGCAGGAATTTTCCCGCACGTTTGCTTCGAAAAAATTAATGACCCTGAGACACATTTTTTAGGCGGCACTTTTCAAACAGGGCTGGTGGTTTTAATAGACTTACTATCGGTTAAGACCGACACTAATCTGACAGCTATAACTACCCTTCTGAGATAATAATGATGTATACGTTCTGACATAATAATGATCTTACTGACCGATATTAGTTTTCTGATGGTTTTAGATGATTTCTATCGGATATTACCGACACTAAACTGACACATTTTTAATATTTTAATTTACTGGCGGTTTTATTGAGTTTCTGTCGGTTATAACCGACAAGATTTATCTCGGTCAACCACCCTATCTACGTCAGCCGTTCCTCTTCACCTTCTCATTTCACTTTCATTTTTCACCTTCTCATTTTCACTCATCTTCTGCATCTTCCCGTTTTTACCACTTTCACTTTTACCTTCATTTTTCGCCATGGAGGAACAAAATGAACGTAGGACCCGTGGAGCTGCTATTCCAAAGTGGAAAGGGAAACAAGTTTGTCTATTTGACTCGACAGGGAAATGTGTAAGTGAAAATTCCTCTGAATTTTCGAAATTGGTAGCCTCAGAGGTTAAGGATCCAAGACATATTCCACTGGTGAAGGATTGGCGCGGGGTTCCTGCAAATGATAAGGAACTTATGTGGGAAAGAATTAAGGTAAAAATTTTCGTTTTGTACTTTTATTTTTCAAGAGTTAAGGTATATATTTTCGTTTTGGACCTTGTATTTTTCAAGGTATATATTCCAAATACTAACATGTTTTTTTTTATGAATACAGGGTAATATCTTGTTTCTTGATGAAGATCGAGATAGGATGCCAATTATTCGCAACATGACTCTCCATGTTGCGGATCATGCATACAAGGAATATCATAATTGGTTAAAAGGAGAGTTTTACACCAAAAGGCAAGAGCATGAGCGCTCAGAACCTCCCCCTGGTGTGGATGGTGGTCAGTGGGCCGAGATGTTAGCATATTGGGATAATCCTAAAACAAAGGTAAAAAATTAATGGTTTGATATTTGGTATTGAAATATGTTCTTATAAGGTTTTTTTTTTTTTAATTTTCAGGAGGTGGCAGAGAAAAACAAGCTTAATCGTGTGTCAAAAAAGATGAACCATACTACTTATTCAAAAACGTTTGCTCGGGTTCGTGAGGAACTTGTAAGTGTTGCTAAATTGTAATATTTGAAGTGTTTTATTTTTGTTTTTTTATTTATAATCAGGGGTTAATATGTACTTGTTGTTCTGTTTTAACATGTTTAAAGAAGAAAAAGCATGAGAAGGAACCAGATCTCATCTCTTTTTTTCGAGCTACCCATACCCGGAAGGACAACACTTGGATTGATGAATTGTCGCAACAGAGACGGGTAATTGATTTATAACTCTATTCAGATTATGACTGTGTATCTAATTTTTATTTATCTTTGGATTGTTGAATCTGTGTTGTGAAACTTGATGAAATATTATATTTCAAGAATCTGTATTTTTTTCTCTTAATAATTTTTATTTTTTTGTTTATATATTATATTGCAAGATATCTATGGAGAGGCAAGTTCAGTCAATGGTCGACTCCGGAGAAGAGGACACCTTTGAGGTTAGAACGCAGATATATGTTGAGCAGATGAGGACTAAGACTAGAAACAGAGTTCGAGGTTATGGTCATGGGGTGATACCGGATATAGTGTCATATGCAAGTTCTTCAGGTTCTAGAGCTTCCAGGAAATCATCTAGGGGTGCATTGGCCAAGTTGGTAGCTGAGAACAATGAATTGAGGAGGAGGGAGGAATAAGCCTCTAGGCAGTTGGCGGCAGTAACGGTTGAGCTTCAGCAATCAAAGAACTCGTAGAACCAGGTGAACCAGCAGCAGCAGACAATGAACCAGCAGCTCATGATGCAGCAACATCAATTATTTATGTTGCTAATTCCACAACATCTGCAGCGGCCACCACTTAGCCCTCAGGCATCATAGCATTCGGCTCCCAATCAGCCACTTGCGTCTGCCTATCCCATGCAACATATGTCTTTTCAGCCGCAGTATCCAATACCAGTATATCGACCTCAGATGGTTTCTCCCGGTGATCACTCACATATTTCTCCTGGTGTTTTTAATGCCGGATTATCCCCCGGTATGCTTTCTGGAATGTTGTCGGGTAGCTTTGATGGCGATGTGCTGAGGTATCTGGGATCACATGCAGGATTGGCAGAAGGTGCCGAATGACATGGTGGAGTGGCAGAAGGCGCCGGAAGACATGGTGGAGTAGCAGAAGGCGCAGGAGGACATGGAGGGTCGGTGGAAGGCACGGGTTCGGTTGAATAGGTTGTTGATTTTCATGACGGTTATATCGGACGTCTTATTTATATTTTTTGTTAACTTATGTATTATGGCTGCTGCAGATGACAGTATTGTAAGTTCATTTATATTTAACGTTTACTTTATGTGTTATGACGGATTCTAAAGACATTATTCTAGTAAGTTATTTTATATTTGAATGCAAATTATAAGCTTTTATTCACTCATTGATATTTTTGTATTCAGTCTCTAAAATAAAAAGGTAAAAAAGAAGTTTCGTTTTTTTTTTAATTACTAAAATTTTGTTTTATTCAGTCTGTAAAATAAAAAAGAATTTGTTTTTTCTTAATTACTCATATTTTCCTGTCGGTTAGGACCGACGGAAAATAGTTGAATTAATTTTTTTAATATTATTCTATCAGTTAGGAACGACAGAAAGATGACGCTATCCAACAGTTTTTTATAATTTCTAGCGGTCAGGACCGACAGAAATTGGATAATATCCGACACTATTTCATGTTTATTGTCGCATATAGCCGACATAATTTCTATCGGTTTTAGGGCCTTAACTGACAGAAAAGTCATTTCCTAACGCCAGCAATTATGTCGATTAATATATCTGTCGCTGCAGCAACTTTCTATCGGATTTGACTCAATTTCCGACAGAAATATATGTTTCTTGTCGGTTATTATAGGGACACTAATAATCTATTTTGTAGTAGTGATCATTTGATCCACAGTGGTAGCACATGTCTAGTTCAGTGGAAGCCGATTGAATGGTAGTTTTTCCCTTGTTCTTTTAGTTTGGGGCCTTAGAGGAAAGGGTTTGGCGCTTCTGGGTCAAATTTTCTCCCTTGGGTAGGCCTCTTTTTTGTTGACCTTGGGCCCGTGGTGGAGCTTGTCACCCCTTTCCACTGCCACAATGAGGTTTCCGTCGGTTGTGGCTGCTAAAATTAGTCACATATACTTCAGGCGGAGCGTTCAAGCCAGTCAATCGAGTTTAATGATTCTTCAACAAAAGCTAGTTCTTCTTTTCAGCGAGAAGTAAAACAAATATCAAATCCCAAAATTTGGTGAACTTGTGTGCCCTATATTGTTGCTGCAAGACAATATTGGTGGCATTAAAGGTCGAATAGATCTTCTCTAAGAGATCATGTTCGGTTAAGTCCTCTTTACAGAACTTAAGCAGTGATTGGATTTTACAAACTTCAGAGTTGTATTCATTCACAAACTTAAAGTCTAGGAAGTGTAAATGTTGCCAGTCGTGTCTTGCTTTAGGCAAGTAAATGTCTTTTTGGTGATTGAAGCAATCGACCAGAGCAAGCCAGAGGGTACGTGGATCCTCCTTTGCGAGGTACTCGATCTGCAGTGCATCAGGGATATGTCTTCGGATGAAGATCATAGCAATCGCTTTCTGAGCTTCGTCAACAGGTTCATCGTCGATAGGTTCCTCGATAGTAGCTCTAAGACTCTTTGTTATGAAGCTTCACGTCTTGAATCCACTTTAGATAGATTCTTCCAGAGACTTCCATAGCAGTGAAATCGAGCTTGTTCAAGTTCGACATGTCCCTAAAACAGAGGGTACAACGAGACGTGGTTAGTCGTATGGAAAACCATAGACATATGTCGTAAATCATGCAAGTTCTATAGACATGTATTGGTTTAATTTAAGCATGAAAGCTACGGGTTTCATGTGGTAAGTTTTGAATGAAAATTGCGGGTTTCAAAGGCACTAAATTCGAAACTACAGGTTTGATTTAGTTATGAACGTTTGGTTCATATATAGGGGTACCTGGAAGAACACATAATACAATATACAATAAAGTGTAGTGAATTTGTGGATTGCTTCAGGAACCCAAGTGTGAGTGCGTCGGGACTACGAAAGATAGTCAACAATTCAAAGAAAAGAAATAATTGAAAGCCTTTGATGTTGTAGAAGAAAGCCTCATCCACGATCCTTCAGTTCCTTAGCTTCTGGCAAGAGCGTGCTGATAACGTGTTGTAAGCCTAATTTACTGAACTATATTTAGGACTAGAGAGGGAGAGGGCTGGCGACTAGAGAGGGAGAGGGCTGGCGACAAGAGAGAGAGAAGAGAGAGATGTAATTCCGATGTGTGTTGTATCACCCCCATTGTGCCTTTATTTATGGTAGTATGATAGGTTAAATCTTTACCCTTATAGGATTACAACTCTAATAAGATATTAACTACTAAAGAGAATATTCAAAGATATCCCTCGACACACTATGATTTACACAGTCACATTCCTAATCTAATAGGACTGCAACATTTTCTTGAATTTTCAAAATTACCTTGAGTTTTCACTTTTTGGGTTTCAATTTTCATTTTTTAAAAACTGAAAATTAAAAGTAGTCATCAAACAAGATATTAGTTTTCATTAGCAAAAAAAAAAAAAAAAAAACAAGAAGATTTTTTTAGTTTTCAAAAAAGTGAAAACTAAAAATGAAGTGTTATCAAACGGTCCCTTAGTTTTTAGTTTTTATTTTAAAAATCAAAATCAAGCAAATTTTGAAAATTCGGAAAAGTAGCTTTTGGTTTTTATCTTTTTGAAACCAAAAACTATTATCACATAAGTTTTTAGTTTTAGAAAAAAGTGAACGAAATTTGAAAACTAAAAACGAAATGGTTATATGATTTGGGTTAAGCTATACGATGGACTGGCCATAATAAATAAATATCGACCTCCCCATTCACAAAATTCGAACCTACAAGCTTTTACTAAAAAGGGAAGAGAAATACATTAGATAATAGTATTAAGTGACACATAATGATCCAATTTAGTTTTCAAATGACAAAACCGCGAACCGAATTGGTTTAGGTCAAAATCAAAAACTCGCCTACTGTTTATTTATTTTTATTTAGACAATGATATATTTAAACAAAGAAGTCAGAGAATATTTTAGTATTGAACTCGTCGTCCATAAGATTTGAACTTAAAACTTTTCATTTATAAGGGAGAAATATCCCTAAACCATAGTACTAAATAATAACCTAGTCACATGATGGAACGTGTAAGACTTGGGGATTACGTGGCGTTCCCCATGCATTTCACAGCTAAGCAAAAGCATACATGGCAAGAAAGAGTGATAACAACATAAATGCATTTGTAATAACAGTTGGGTTCACATTGAAAGCATTTTCTAACCACTTCTCTGCACTTAATTTTGTGAAGCAAATCCTCAAAACTAGGGCGGGTTCAGTTTCATTCGGTTCGATTTTTTGCTGTAACATGGCCGCCGCCTCCACAACCTGATCATGCCCACTTTCTCCATCCCCACCACCACACTAGTCCTTCTTCCTACTACTTCCATCCATCTTCTTCACCTTCGTCCCTGTCGTTTTCAGTAAGCTTTTCTCTGGTCTCTGTCACTAAGTATTCCCATGGCAAACGATGCCGTTTTCAGGTCTTCACTTGTTTGGTTAGCTGTAATTATGGTGGTTGTTGGAATATATACTCAGTCGTTCAAGAAGATGATGTTAACGTACGTGGTTGGTGTGCTGGGAATTGCTGGGCTGCTTTTGCCTGATTGGGGTTACTTTGACCGCGACTTCTCGCGGTGGACCTCTCCGGTTTCCTTCGAGGAGAGAGCCTATGAAATTGCTCAAAGATCTGGATTAATAACAAGGTTAGTTGAATTTTTGGGATTTTTGTGGCGTTTCTAATTAATGTTTTGATATTGCTGAGAGAGAAAAAATTAGCTAGGAATTGACTGATACATGCGTATTTGTGTTCATACGTATTTGTGTTCTATGAATTGGCTGATGCAAAGGTCCTGTACTTGAAGTCGTTAAGAATATCGCTCGTATTAAGAAAATGACTATTTGACAGAACGATATAGTTCATTAGGCGAAATCAGGCCGGCAGGCGAATTGAATTAACGTATTACCAAATTAAGAACTAGTTGGTTATTCAGGCCGGAGTTAATCTCCATGTCGAACGGGAAATGGCCTAGCTAGAGCTGTAAATTCAGCTCGAAGCAACTTGAGCTTGCATTTGGTTTGGCTCGTGTTGGCTCATCCAAGCTCAGCTCATAAAAGAAGCAAGTCAAGGTTATGTTCGGCTCAATAACAAGAAGCTAAGCTTGAAAATTGATATGTTCGATTCATAAAACTCGTAAATAGCTCATATGTTTTACCAGATAAATCGAGCTAAATTTTCTATACAAGACGTTTGCTTGAAATGAAAGATCATGATTGAGATTTTGTTTTTCAAGAGTAATGTTCATGTCTTTCTAAATTTAGATTGCCTATCTTGAATTTGACTTTTGTTAAGACATTAAGTCCCCTTGGTTTTCTTTAAACTTCCCTATCTTAGAGTACTATGTTTGAATCTTGTCAAAAAAAAAAACTATGTTTGAATATTTTGTGTATATTGTTGATATTTAATGTATTTTACTATGGAAATGTGATGTTAGACCATCTTCAAAGGAGATGTCAAATTTTGAACATAAAATTTAAATTTTGACAGCTTATGTGGCACTTTGACATCTTTTAAAGTTTTGTTCTCCAACCGATATGTCAAATTAAATTATTATTTTATTATTTTATAAAATAAATTATTAAATTAATTAAAATTTAATAAAGGACATTTAAAGTTTAATCAGTAATCTGTTCACCTTCCTTGATTGAAAAGAAGAAAAAATTAGGATAATTGCATCGGTCAACTCAACATTAATTATAATAAATGATTAAACTAATTAAAAATTAATAAAATACATTTAATAATTAATAAAAAAACATTTGAAGCTGTTGTCAAATTTGACAGCAACGTCTTTTTCTGGAAATTCATGTCATCGCCATATAGGATTTAGCACTTCGGTTGGAGAATATTGGTGTGATATTTTTATACTGTTATAGCTCATGTGTACATTTTGATATCTCATTTGGATATGCTCTTACGTTGCAAATTTTTTAACAAGAATGGACCAACACATTATAATAAATAACTTGAAATAGCTTGGTTATGGTATCAAGCTTGAAATTTTAAGCTTGCTCGAGCTCGGCTTGTTAAAAGTTTAAACAGATAAGGCTTAAGTAGAGTGATATTCAATTTGACTCCGCTTATTTATGAACCATAATCCTCCCCGGATCCATTCCCTAGGGATCCTGCAATCTTGTCCGTTCATCGTATATCGTGCAGTTAGTTTTCGTTAGGTACTATTTATATTTGAATTTTAAATTTTAAATTTTAAATGATTTCTAACCGCACGATATACGATGAATGGACACGATTGCAGGATCCCTAGGAAATGGATCCGGCAAAAATCCTGGTTCCTTATTTATAGCCCCAAATTTTCCCAATTTTCTCTTTTATTTGTATAATATTACACCGTGCTAACCACTCGTTTTAGCCTAGCCTACTACCAAGAATTGTTTACTTTTTAGGTCAATAGTAAAGGTCAATCCTTCTAAAATTTATTGGTTATCCAACCTCATTAAACATTATACTAACTAGACTTGTATGTATTTAATAGGACCGTTTCATTTGCCATTTAGTACTACGGACTAATGATATTCTTCTTCACTTTATAGGTAAAAGTCTTAGATTCAAAACTTGTAGATGGGGAGTATGAAACTATATTTCTCTTTTGGGGCTAATGGTTGATTAACATGGTATTGTAGCCGTCCATGTAAATAATTTTGCACGAGTGAAAAACATCGAACTAGATTTAGGGTTCGTGTGTGCTCAATTCATAAACCTTCAAGAAAATCATAACGTAAATTAATTAGTTTAAGGATTGCGTAGAAAGTTATAAGGCAGTCCTGAGTTCTGACGAATTCTCCCTTTTGCAGATTTAGAAAGTATCCCATGAGATTGGTTGCTTATGCCACAGTTTATGGGTTTACTTTGTACAAGTGGTGGATGTTCATATCAACCTAATATCAAACCAGTTAAGACTAATGGTGTGATTCTATTTTATTGGTTACTCTTGGTTTCTTGCGTGCTTAATTTGGCTTAAATATTATGATGTTATGTCATGCGTTATGGGTTTGAAACTCTTTCATTCCTTAAATTATTGTAATAGTTTTGAATTCTCATTCAAATATGTACTAATCCAATATATCTAAAAGTTTTCAACTAGCTATTAATTTAGTATAATTATCCTCTTCGTAATATTGCAAGAGGTTAAAAGTCCGAATCGCCCACTTCCCAACGGAAGAGGTTATAAGGGATATCATTTTTAGTCTATAACATTACATGGTGCACTTTGTTTAAGTGACGGTTGGATGAACTGCAGGTATCACTGAACACATGGAGATTGAATTATAACGGTGGAGAAAGGAAGAAGAGGTCATCGGACAGTGACTATAAGTAGTCAGAATTGTAATCTGTTGTATTTTTTGGGAGTGGAAATTAATTAATATGTTGTTACAAAAGCATATGGTTCAATATCTTAATTGATAGAGTATTAGATTTTTACTCATGCTTTCCGGGTTCGAAACTCTTTTATCCTCTAAATTATTATAGTAGTTTCGAATCCTCTCTCTCCTCTTAATAATAAAAATTTTAAAAAAAAAATTGCTAAACCAAATTATATCTTACAACTCATATATTGTTTTTTGACCTTCTCATTTTTCAATTAGACAACTGAAAATGACCATTGGAAACTGAAAAGATTATGACAAGTGATGAATTATTCTTGTGGTTAAAGTCTTTTTCTTCATCATAGTGCATTCGGCGTTCAAACCATTTCCCATGCCTTTAGAATATCACTTGTAATAATAAATAAACTAAATAGGTTATGAGTAAAGATTTAGAGAAAATTGAGTATTGGTTCTTCAAAGGGGGTTTGTGCACGTCAGGGGAAACGCGCACGCATGAAATGAACCCATTTTAAGTATGTCCATGGCATGGCATGTGGTTAATCTTGATGGAAAGTCTCATCGAGTTGGCGTGAAAGACTAATAATCAACATTTTGTCAAATTTCCAATTTCAATTTTGTGAATTATTCATTTAAGGACGAAAACTGCATTTCGGTCATGATCCACAAATCAATGCACCAATTTACTATGATTTTACCATAAATTACTTTTACTGTTTTATTTTTGCACTAATAAACAAAAAAAATGTGAGAGATTCAGGGTTCGATGCTCCGAGCTTGTAAGTTTGTTTGACTATGGCCACGGGTAGAATGCAATTCTCTATAATCTCTCCGGGCCCCGAAGAGTTAGAGGAGTGTAGTCAATTTGGATTTCAAATGATTTTAATAAATGTTTTTTAAGTAATAGATTTCAAAAGATTTTAATAGGCTCTACCATTCTACATGGATTTTGGTAGATTTATATGGATTTCCATATAGATTTCTATGGATTTGTATGGATTGTCTTCCATGAATTTTTTAGGATTTTTAGAAAGAAAATAAATTTTTATGTCAAAAAAAAAATTAAATAAAAAAGAGTGATTCCATCCCTTCAATTAACAAAAATTCAAGAAATCTCTTTCTTCCTCTACCCATTTTCCTCTCTTGTGTGCCTTTCAATGGCTTCCAAACAGAGTGCCTTCCAATGGCTGAAGCACCAAAACCCGATAGTATCGAAGATAATTCGATACATAAAGCCCTAGCTTTGGCACGAAAAGGTGAAGCTATTTTATTTTCTATGAAATTTTAAGTGAGTATTGAATTTCTTAGAAATGTTGGGCAAGTTGGAATCTGGGCATTATTTGGGAAGATGGAGGTTTTAGTTGGTTTCTGTGAAGTGGGTTTTGGAATTGGAATATGGGTTGTGATATTGGCTTGGTCAATTTTGATGATTTCAGTGTGAATGGATCCAAAGGGCTGCCAAGAAATTCTTGCTCTACATCTTCTTCTGTGCAATCATCTTGGCCTACTCTGTATCGCAATCCGTCACCTTTGATTTTGTTTGTTTATAGTTTGAACAGTGAGGTTGAAGGCGATGGTAGGGAAGGGAGGGACGGGGAAGATGAATGTTCATCTTCTGTGGTTGTGTGAAAAGAAATCAGAAGAGGTAGGGTTGGATTCTTGATGCGCTTTGGTATATATACCACCCACTTTCAAATCCATCTAAATTCTTCACTTATTAAAATCCTAACAAATCTTTGACATTTTCACTACACTTGAATTTAGATGTATTCTTTAAAATTGTAATTGACTACGCCTGGATTTTGATGTATTCTTCAAAATCCTTTTAATTTCAAAGTCCTTTAAAATCATTTTTTAAAGGGTTTTTATCACAAATGGTCCCTGACATTGATCAAACACATCATTTTGGTCCCTGACATTGAAAATCAATAGAAATGGTCCATGAGATTGATCAAACACACCACAAATGGTCCTTCCGTTAAAAACTCTTTGGGCAATTTTCAAAGCTTCGTAACTCAATCGTTTCTTAACCAAATTCGACCCATAATATATCAAAATGAAGATAGGAAAGCGTAGAACAAGATTATACCTATTTAGAAGCCCAATGGTTGCCGGATATGGCCAGAAAATATCCTCAAATGTGACTAGTCCGTGGAAAAACTGGAAAACTTGCAGAAAACTGGGTAAACTTTAAACGTTCATAACTTCTTCAATAATCAACGAAATCGAGTGATTCAACGAAAATCGTACCTCTCAACGAGACGAAGAGAATGGTATCTTTTTTTATGGCTAACTCGCCGTAGTTTGGCTGGAAAACGGCTCGAAATTGGATAACCATTTTCGAGTTAGCCAATTTCGAACCATTTTCCGGCCAAACTACAGCGAGTTAGCATCAATAAAGATACCATTCTCTTCTTCTCATTGAGAAGTATGATTTTTGTTTTTGAATCACTCGATTTCGTTGATTATTGAAGAAGTTATGAACGTTTAAAGTTTACTCAGTTTCCTGCGAGTTTTCCAGTTTTTCTGCGGACCAATCACATTTGAGGCTATTTTCCGGCCATCTCTGGCAACCATTGGGCTTCCAAATGGTATAATCTTGTTCTACACTTTCCTATCTTCATTTTGATATATTATGGGTCGAATTTGGTTAAGAAACGATTGAGTTACGAAGCTTTGAAAATTGCCCAATGAGTTTTTAACGGAATGACCATTTGTGATGTGTTTGATCAATCTCAGGGACCGTTTCTATTGATTTTCAATGTCAGAGACCAAAATGATATGTTTGATTAATGTCAGGGACCATTTGTGATAAAAACACTTTTTTAAAATCTAATTGATTACACCCAGATTTTAAAGTCTATTAAAATCCTATTAAATTCTGATTTGACTACACCCTCCTTAGATAACCTTTATTTGCCACCAGTTGTCATTTAAAAAATAATAATAATAATTTACTTTTGCTTTATTACTTTAAGTGATACTACTACTCTCTAATTAAACTTTCTTTTTTTTTCAGATTAAGTATGATATTTATTTAAATTAGGTTTTGAATACATGCAAAAGAGAGGATATGGTGCAATTAAATGGGCTTCGATATAAATCTTGTCGGGAATTTCAACCCAGTCGAAGGAAAAAAATGTCTCACACCAAAATTACATAGTTAAACTCTTCTCCAAAATAAGGTCTAAGATTACAGTTATTCAAACCAAACTCTTCATTTATCTAACATGAGTCCCATTCACGCCAGTCTCTGAGCCAGCTTATTTGCCTCTCGTCGGGTATGGAAAAGTTTTGTTCGAGACATTGAACGTAGAAAATAGCGCGTATCCTTCACCACATGGCCCATTGAAAAAGTGTCATCTGGTGCATGAATGTTTAGAGCCGCAAGGACCATTGTTGCATCCCCCTCAAATTCAGCATTCGACAAAAATAAAATTTAAGATTTCTCACTTAAAGTGAAAAGGTATACCACAAGACCTAATACTAAGTGGCATCTTAGAATAATAATATTAAAGAAAATGTTAACTAAAATAATATTTGTTTTTTCTCCCTGCAATATAATGAATTTAATATAAATACCGCTTGTACACCAAAAATGATATTTTTCAAGTTTTGACCATCTGATAAAATAAGAGACGAAAGAATCAAACTTGAATGAAAAATAAATATTCGTAAGCTAGAAGCCCTTGCAACAATTCTCAATCTAAAAAATTAATTTAACGGCACACTTTTTTCATATACAGGCCATAATGTAAAAGTGAGAAATCGATCTCGATACCTCTAGTACAAAGGTGAGCAAAAATAAAAAAATAAAAGCCCCCTAGAAATTAAAGGTAAGGATATTTAGGTAATTATGCCATGTGATAAACCCTAATTATTTTCTCCTTCCAGTCATAAACGCTCACCAACCCCTCCGACTCTCTGCATTCTCTCTCTCTCTCTCTCTCTCTCTCTCTCTCTCTCTCCATTGCCGGCGGCCGTCACAGGTATTTAGCTTACCCCAACTTCCTCAAACTTGCCCCTTTTTTCTGTTCTACTTATTGGAAAATCAGAAGCAAGTTCATGAAATTTTGCAAACGAAAGTTGGAATTGTTCTTTGCTTGCTGTAATTTTAGGATTCATCCCTGTTTATGCACTCTGTCTGTAGCTCTGTGTTTGTAATTTTGATCCGTAATCATATTAGCTGGGGATTTGTTTAATCAATTTTGCCATTTCATTTTATTGATATGCCTTGTAAATTTTGCTGAAAACTGATCTTAGTTTGTCTCCTTAGCTTCCTTTTCAGATGTATTTAGCCAATGTTTCTGGGTTTAGACTGCCATGTTTGAGTTGGTACATTTTTCCGCAACACGATCAAGCGAAAACACACTGCTCATTGCCGGATCTAATTGCGAAAACACCAAACATTTATGCCTAATTTGGTATTAGTTTGTGGTTTCAGGTCGTCAGGCAAAACGTAGAGAACCACTCTCTGCACTTTAGGCTAAGATAGTGAGAGAGATGAGGCTGCTAACCCACAACATGCTATCATCCAACATCAAAGGCGTGACCAACGGCTTCCCTCTGCGCATTGAAATAGAGAAGGTGGTCGAAAAGCAGGTTGAATTCAACCCCGACTTCCTCAAGAACATGTTCCCTAAGATCGAGTGGAAGGCTCTTGTCAATGCCTCTCATAGTATGGGATATGTGGAGCTCCCTGAGGAGGTTGAGCCTTCTAGGCTTGATTCTGAAGATTTTCTTCACAAGTTCCATCACGCCCTTTTGGAGCTTCATCTCGAGGAGGGGGTGCTTGTCTGCCCTGAGACTGGTCGCCGCTTTCCAGTTAGTAAGGGCATACCCAATATGCTACTTCATGAAGACGAAGTGTGATTCGTGTCAAATGGTGGATCGGGCTTGCCATTGCTCTTCTTGTACTTACTAAAACTTAGGGTTTATGTACTGCAGATTTTGGCATTATGAAATGGAATATGCTTTCGTTTTGTTTAGTTATGTGTTGAAAACCATTTTAGCATTGAGGATTGTTGAATGTAGTAGTAGAATAATCATGTAGAACTAGCATCGAGTCCTAAACATGCAACCGAGTTCAAATCCCCGGATTTGGATCCCATCCGGATTCTCATTGTGAGGATCCCTTATCCGTTCATTGTACATTGGATAGTCAGAAATTATTTTGAATTTGTTTATTTAAAACTGAACGCAAATTGTAGCTAATCGTACGATGTACAATGAACCGATAGGATGTAAGGATCCAAAGAGGATCCTCATCCCAAATCCCGCATTTTAGATTAGACTGAAATGTAACATCGCATGTATTCGTGCGGAATGTGATGCCACTCAGTGTGTCAAAATCGCTGAGTATAAATTAATGCCCTACAACTTTAGTAACAAAATGTGAGAGTTATATGGTACATAACTCCCTTCCATTCTGATTGGAGGAAATGCAAAAAGGAAATCTCTAACAAAATGACTTTAAACCGAAAATGCTGTAGACACTACTTCCTAACTGTTTTTGCAGCGAGGGGTTTCACAAGATGGAGGTGGGACGCCGAAAACCCAATCGAGAACATTCAAGTATTTGGATCTGAAAACTTCTCTCTCTTGTGCATAGCAATGCATTATGATTGCTGTTGATAAGCTGAAGATTACTACGTCAGCTCTCTTCAATTTTGTTGAAGGCGGCAAGTACCCGGTATCAGCCATGCAGGTGAAAAAGCTCTCGATGGCCCGAGCAAAACAGTAGAGTGAAATCTCAATCCGCCTGCTTTTCTTCTCGATGGCCAAGGCTAGACCAGTCGGGAACTGACAACAACACAATTGAGACTCCTTGAGCAAACATATAAAATTTATCTTGGTACCGAATTAAAAGAATTGAAGAAAGTTCATACCGTCCCCATTGCGACCATTGGTATATTACACCTCCTGAAAATCCTAAATAGAAAGCATGTCCATGCCCTGGAGAGAAATATTAAAAATAAATTTTCTCAACATAATTAGAAGTGGTTTTTTTTTTTCAGTCTGTCAATTAGAAATGACAAGTAACAATAATGTGAAAATACAATGATGCAGCATTTTGAATATAGTTATAAGTATCGAATCTCAGTTCATGAAGTCGGTTGAGGGGATTTTGGGGCAAACAATGTACCTGACCAATCTACTCGCCGATCCTATTTCAGTATATTGTCCAACATCACTAGGTTATAACAACTTATTTTTACCTTGAAATATCAGATTCTCAAAAATTTATCAAAAATTTGTTGTAGATAACAGAGAAGGAAAAGGAGGCATGCGCAAACATACCTTATTAATCTAGTCTCCAAGAGGGTCCAAAATATTTCATCTGGTATGGTCAATCTCTAACAGAACACGTGTTTTAAGTTTCCCATGTGGCATCGTATGAATTGTTTAAGCACTGCCACCTTGGCATCCTCGTTTCATGTGAGTCATTGTCCTAGTCTTGAGTTCCTTCGGTATCCTATGCTTAAAAGATTTAATACTGCGTTTCATTTCCAGTTTCATCAGTTCCTACTTCTGGTCTTGATACCTTAAAGTTAATTATGCCCCATGAAATAAATTTTCTAAGGAGAAACAATGCTGAACACTTATGACGGGTACAAGGAAAGACCTAAGTTTTAATAATCGAATCTGGACACTTCTGGGGTTCTCATATCGATATCTTTACCAGTAGCAGTGTTCATGTAAATGGTACCATCAGAATGCGAGATAGAAGAAAGTAGCTGCTAACCAGGCAGATGAGCAATATACGGATAGAAACAAGCTTGATCTTGCAGTACCAAGAAGGCCCTTTAGTAGTATAGAGTAATGCCTGCATATAAACAGCAACCATAAGAGCACAGACAAAAGCTAGATTACATTAACGCGCACACACACATCTCCCCAGTTAAAATCAATTTTGTTTTCCTGGAAACTTCAACGAGAAGAAGATAGCAGTTGATCACATCTACTTAAAGCATCACCGGTAGAGGAAAAAGATGATCAAGAAAGTAAATCACATGAATAACCTTTTCAAGAGATCTTGGCGATGAACTATAAGGGCAGGAATCAGATACACTGGAAGATAAACCGGCAATGCTCTCTTATA
Source organism: Heteromeles arbutifolia (assembly GCA_024362995.1). NCBI lineage: Eukaryota > Viridiplantae > Streptophyta > Magnoliopsida > Rosales > Rosaceae > Heteromeles > Heteromeles arbutifolia. The sequence goes on along the minus strand of JANCRC010000013.1, from coordinate 23,688,452 downwards.
GGCTTGAATAAGGAAAGAAAGAACATGTCCACTACACGACTGATCTCCATGAACGATCTGCATGAATTGTGAGAGAAGACAATCATAAAAAATTAAGTTAAGGAAGTTTAAATAATTTTGAAATGAATGACAAACAAGTTTAAATTGTTTTTACACGGTAGGTAGGAAAAGGAAGTACTATGATAATTGAAGAATGCATACCGAGCAGGGAACTTGCATGCCTGGATCTAGTTTAATATTTGTCCCAATGGATTTGTAATGTTTTTCGATTGCTTCCAAATTAGTAAAAGGTATGCCACTTGCAATCTCTTTTACACCTTGCAATATTACTGTATCCTTTCCTCCGTGTTTATTGAGAAAGGATTTGTACGATGGAGGCAAACTTTCCTGCTTCAATATGTAAGCAGACCTGAGAAATGAAATTTTCCTCCTTTTAGTTGTAGTACAGTCTAAAGTTAATGGTAATCAGAAAAAATACACAAGTTTGATGATCCATAAAACTCGGGAAAAGACATTTCTTAGTTTGATACGAATGAACGTGACACCACAACCGAAAAGACATAAAGTTAAATGAGCCAACTACAATATCCCTCAACTTTTAAGTAGATCTGGTGAGCAAGTCACCAGAGTCATAGCTAGAGTTGAGGAAACTGTAACTTCAGAAACAAATAACTTCTTAAGAGATTAAATCAAATATTGTGACTTAGTAGCAAAATCTTCTTTGACGATCAACGAAATGGACTCACAAACAGATCCAAAAGTCATGTCAGTTTTATTGATTTCCACATACAAGTATACACGCAAATGGGAAGAACACAATCCATGTCAAAACATTCAGGGCTTCGCTAACAATATATTACACAGTTTGCAGTGAAGGGTGCGTACAGAATTTGCGAGGAGGAGAGGCACATAAGGAAAATGTCACCATGAGCCCAAGTGAGAGGTTTACAAATGCCACCAAACCGTTTGCTTTTGATCCCACACCGCGACGCCAACACAGCAGCGCGCATAAGAATGTATATGGCCAAGCTCGTATGCTGCGTGTTCAGTCCGGTAAGAAGCATAGACGGCCCTGCTATAGCACCTGCCAACAAAGCCCTCCATTTGGCTGTCCTGAACTAGAATAAACCAAACACATCAATTAAATCAGAGCAAACAGAAATCGAATCCAACCCGAAAAAATAAGAAGTTGAATCATGGAAGAACAAGGAACTTGCCTACGGTGACCTGCCAACGAACCAATAATCTCGTCCACCGAAACAAATGCGCCGGCAAAGGTTCCGAGAAATAAACCATATCTCAATGTCTCCTTCAAAGCGGTAACAATTGCTTCTCTATTTGTGATCACACCCTCCGTCCTGAATAATTAATCAGAATTTTACTCAAATTACCATGATTAAACAAAATTACACTTAAATTCTGGATTATAGAGAATTCGAAGCTGGGTGAGCATTTCACCTCAGAGAGGCTAAGAGCTTCCGTCGTCTCAGCCGAGCTAGGATCGAGAAAATGGCGAGGCCGCCCTTGAGGCCGGCACCGATCGTGAATCCCTTGACCGAAGCAGTCACGACTCTCCGTAGCTTCTCGGAGTCGCTCAACGGCGCCGAAACGTATCCGAGCGAGGAAGAATAGTAAAGCGACGAGGGTGAAGGATCGGACTTCCTGCAATGCGTACAGTTAGGATCGGCGGATCCGTGGCGGTCGCCATCGGGGCCACCATTTCCTCCAGCGAAGCACGTGCAGAGGTCGCGGTCCGGCAGCATCGCGGCGAACGAGTAAGGGCTTTTAATGCAGGAATGGGGCTCCGAAGCCGAAGACGATTCGGAGTAGAGGAAGGAGAAGGGAGGGCTTTGCGATAATCCACAGGGCGAGCCAGAGACGCACAAGTGTCCGACAGTTTAGGTGGTTTGAACTTTGAAATGATGACGTCATTTGTTCTACTACTTCTTTTTTTTTGTATTAATTATTTATTAGCTTTTTAAGAGGTTTCTTCTTGTTGGGAGATTGAGAAAATAATGGTTGTTAGGTTTGGTTAGCTTTACCTTTACATATTCCAACATGTAGCGTTTTGATGACATAGAATATATACCTGAAAAAGAAATCTCCATCATCTGTCCAAAAAGCGCAAAAATACCGAAAATTCTACCATACCGGCACATGTTACGCTGTGGGATTTAACCCACGGCCTAACTGTGGCAACGAGTTAGAATCCAAATAGGCCTAACATTCGATTCCCACCCGTGTAACATAAAAAATTTATACCAATAGCATTTAGGAACAGTAAATTTATTATTGTGTACCACATACCACAAATTCTTCCGCAATTCCTCAGTAATCACTACAGGACCGTTTGGTGGGCTAGATGAGATAGATTGTGATCAATTAAAAAGATACTTAAGTTCAGTCCGTTGTTTGTTGCGTCAAATGTGAGATGAACAAGACAAAAAATGATGGGTTATAACTTATAAGCCCACTATAGAGTCGGTTATCTAACATATCTTTATACATAAATTACAAGTCATGTCTTACAAGTCCATGCCGATATAATCTTATCTCTAAGGCTCAATTTCATTCAACACACCAAATTGACCCATAAGGATACCATAAAAATCAAAGCCCCAAGGGAAAGTGGAACAAAAAGTGATGACAACTCAACTGTTACAGCAAGTAAATGAGAATGTGATAGCAAACATGCATAAAGTAGCACCAAAATATTGCTATTTCCTGACTAGAATACGATTCTTCAAAGTGAAAGTTCGGCAGTAAACAAAGGGTTAGATTTGCAAACGAGTTAGTATGAATTAAGCAAAGATTCAGCTGTGGAGTATTTTCCTTCCTTTCGCAATACATGAAGCTTATGGGAACATGAGTGGTAAATGCAAAAAAATAATGCTAGGTAAACCAATTTTTTAGACCATATTTGCAAACCATGTGTCTGTGTCAGTGTCAGTGTCAATGTCACCAATAGAATATAAACTCGTTAATCAACACTTAATAATAATTCGATCATCAACAACCATGTCATATGATTTACAAAATATGATTTAAATTGATTTCCCTAGCATTACTCAATGCAAAAATCACTATAATCCTACCATTCTGAATTTATAGCAGGTGCTCCTCCGAGCTTGCCATGAAACCTCCAATCATATACCTTCAGACATACCCATTGTATCTCTTCATTCTACCTTGAGAACAATCTTCATAAACTCATAGACGGCGTAACTTATTGCGGCTGAAGGAAGTACCTGAGTATGCAAAACACCAAAGATAAGAACAAAGACATAACCTTAATGCTTGAAATTTGAGAGAAATGGACCACTGGAAATGAATGGAGAATGTTACGGAAATGGAATAAATGATTCCATAGCACATCAAATCTTAGTATGGCCCAATAAAAATGTTGTTTTTCTTGGAAGGCTAATACAGAAACGCAATATTTGGAAATGAATCACTCGGTTTGGGAGCCATGTACGATGTACCATCCCAACTGTAAAACATATGCAGATTTTAATCTCCCATAGTTTATCTTGTTTATTGATAGTCTCCAGTGTTAGGGTAAACCTATAAGATGATGCTATGCGAATATATGAACGATAAAGTAAACAAACCACACACAAACACAAAGAATTTAGCAAGGTTTGGCGAACTTTGCCTACTCCACGTGTGATCTATCAAGGATAGTTTTGTAAAAGACAAAAGTAAACAGTGTCAATTTTGTAATTACCTTGATTTTCTGTTATAGGTGGTTATAGGACAATTAGATTTGTTATGGTCAGCTGTCAAGTGCACAGCTATTGTATAAATACCGACTAATGTAATCTTATCATTCATTCAATGGAATACATTTCCTAATATGGTATCTTTCGCCTTTATCTTACAACCGACTTCGATCCTCTTCTTGTTAGGATTTTGGCTCGTCAAATATGTCCTAGTTGGTTTAGGATTGTTTTAGGAAACCTAGAGGTATACCGATTCTTGTCCTAGACGGATTAGGAAAGAATTTATGTTTTCCTTATTCAATTTAGGTTTGGATTTCTAGAAGTCTATTTGGATTTGGATAAGTGTAATTTCCTAATCCACTTAGAAATAGGAATTCAATTAGCCTTGGGACATGTAAGCCAACTCTGTCTACAAATAGGGTGCGGCAAGGCGGATTTTTACAGGGAAAGAAAACAATCAGAAAGCCGAGAGTTTTGAGATTAGTTCTAGGGTTTGCAAAAGCTCTGTAATCTCTATTATTAATCAAAGGAGCGGTGATTTCTCTACCTAGAGAAATCATAACTGAACGTAGGCAAAAGTTCTGCCGAACCAATATACTTCTTGTGTGTTTCTAAGTTTTCTAATATTTGCTAGTTTAGTCTATTGTCGTTGGTTACATTAAAGAACAAGGTCTGATATTTTCTAATACATGCTAGTTTAGTCTCACGTTTCCCTCTTTCTCCTCTCTGAAACCCTAACTTGCAACAATGGCGACTGCTACTTCTCCTTCCTCTAAGTCTGCTTCATCCTACTTCGATGGTCAATTCGTGCCCTAATTCCTCTGGCACAGCTTCAATTGCTTCGATTACGATTCAGAATATCGGTTCAATGGTTTCGATCAAGCTCACAACCACTAACTACCTCACGTGGAGTGCAATGTTTGCTCCAATTTTTTGAAGATACAATCTCACCGGAATTGTTAACGGCTCAATCGAAGCTCCGCCTAAAGTTCTTCGAGATTCATCTGGTAACCTAATCTTGAATTCTGAGTACACCGCTTGGTTTAAGAATAATCAGAATATTCTTATCTGGATCAACTCAACTCTCTTTGAATCTTTGATTCCATATACTGTTGGTGTAAATTCATCTCGAAAGCTATGGTCCAAGCTTGAATCGCACCTTGCAACGGCCTCCCAATCTCACATTCATGAACTCAGATCTCGACTTCGCAACATTTTCAAAGGCGAATCCACTGCTGCTGCCTATCTTTCAAAAAAGCGTAGGCCTCGGGCAATTTGGCGATGAAAAAACTACTTGAATAAAGAGCATAATTAAGACAGATACAGATCAAACTAACTATATTAAGCATAACAAACATTTTGTTCTTGAGGATAATTGTATTTTATTTATTTTGATTAAGTTATTAATAAATTGAGTCTTTTATTATTTTATTATTATAAATATGTTATTATTCATAGAACAATTTGAGGAGATTGCTGATGCTCTTGCCAACGCCGAAGCTCCAGTTGAGGACTCTGAACTTATCTCTATCACACTTCATGGCTTGTCGTTTAAGTATGATCTCTTTGTTGATGTGATTCAGTTCCATCTAGGATCTACAACCATTGACGAATTTCATGGCTTGCTTCTTAGCAAAGAGATCCAGCTTGCAAATTGCAAGAAAGCCACTACTTCTTCTGGCGTTTTTTAGGCCTTCAATTCAAATCTTGGATCATCAACTGGAATTCTATACACTTACCTCAAATTCTAGTTCCCAAGCCTTTCTTGCTCAGAATTCATCCAATTTCAATCAGAAACAAGGTCGAATCAAGATCGAAATTAGTCAAACCCTAGGTCTTTTCAGAATAAGGGAAATTTCTCTGGTTATGGTGGCAATAATCAGCGTCAGCAATCGCTATAATCAAAGGAATAATCGTGGACGTCGCTCAGGCTACAATTTTTCTAGAAAAAGAACTACTTGTCAAATCTGTCGCCAATATGATCATGAAGCTTCTGAATGTCTTCACCGTATGAATCCTCAGTTTGGCAACAGGAACTCTCAGACAGCTATGTGTGCCAACACTTCTCAGAATGCTTATCCTTCATGGCTAATTGATTCTGGAGCTAGCTCTCATATGACAAGCTCTTTGGCAAATCTGCAGAATCCAAAACCTTATACAGGCCCTGAGCAAGTCTACATTGGTGATGGAAAAGGTTTGTCTATCTCTAATTTTGGTTCTTCACACATACATACTCATCATCATAGTTTTGCTTTAAATAATGTGTTACATGTTTCTGATTTAAAGTAAGACTTACTCTCTGCAAATCAATTTACACTTGACAATTGGTGCTCAATTCACCTATATCCTTTTCACTTTACTATGAAGGATCTTTCTTCGAAGATGATGTTTTTTAAAGGCCCTATGAAGAATGGTTTTTATCCTTTCTCTGCCTCTGTCAATGCTGGTTCACAAAAGCTTTTTGCAGGTACTGTCAAAGCTTCTGCAGAGATTTGGCATCAAAGATTGGGTCATCCTTCTTTTAAAGTTTTACATAACCTTGTCTCTCAGTCTAGTATTCCTATTTCTACTAGTATGAATAAGACTTTCTGTCCCAGTTATGCTTTGGCTAAAAGTTCAAAATTGCCATTTGTATCAGTATTTAGTGTTACAACTAGACCATTGGAACTTTTACACACAGATGTCTGGGGTCCAGCTCCAATTCTCTATGTATCTGGTTATAGATATTACCTTCTTATAGTGGATGATTTCACTCGATATTGTTGGTTATTTCCTATCAAATGTAAATATGAGGTGTTCAAAACCTTTGTTGAATTCAAAGTTCTTACTGAAACTATGTTAAATACCAAAGTTGTTACTTTGAAGTCTGATTCTGGAGGTGAATTTCTTAGCTCTATGTTCACTCAATATCTCAAGGATAATGGCATACATCATCAACTATCTTGCCCTCACACACCAAAACAAAATGGTTGTGTTGAGCGCAAGCATAGGCATTTAGTGGAAATTGCTCGAAAACACTTCTAGCTGCCTCTAATGTTCCTCATATTTACTAGGTTGATGCATTCTCCATAGTTGTTTATCTCACTAACAGATTGCCTACTATGACTAGATCTTGTCCTTGGAAAAATCTTTTCAGCAAGTCTCCAAATTATACAACACTGAAAGTGTTGGGGTGCAGGTGTTTTCCTTGGTGAAAACCATATACTGATTCCAAATTAGAGCCTAAAAGTAAACCTTGTGTCTTCCTAGTCTAAATCACAAGGGTTATAGGTGCCTTGACATTCAATCAAAAAGGGTTTACATTTTTAGACATGTCATATTTGATGAACTGACATTCCCATTTCATCAAGTTTCTCAAGTTCAACCTTCTATCTCTTCAGCTTCTAACCATTCTCCTCAAATACCTTCAACCCTAACCTTTACTAAGATCACTGATGCACCAGCCTACCCTTCAATACCTATTAATCAAGTTGCACCCTCACTTAACCCTAACCCTTCACCACCTCAAAACACCACCTCTACCACCTCTATCCCTAAACATTCATCATCTCTACCAACATCACCACCTCAAAACAGCCAAAATAATCTTAAGATTTCTTAAAGGTTCTCTCACACAAGGTTTATGGTTCAAAAAGGGTTCAATCATCTCTCTGCCTTCTCAGACGTTGATTGGGCAGGCTGTCCATTTGACAGAAGACCTACAAGTGGTTATTGCATCTTTTTTGGGATCCAATTTGATTAGTTGAAGTGCCAAGAAGCAATCCATTATCGCTCGCAGTTCAACATAAGCTAAATATAGGTCATTAGCTCACACTACTGCAGAAATCACCTGGATTTGCAAAGTTCAAAATAATTTATTGTCCGTGAAGCACTTCTAAGTACTTTTTTAGAAAGCACACTTGAATTTTTAATAAAAATTTCAACTTGAATCCACTAAAAGAACTTCTAGCAAAAGTACTTATAAATGTTTAATCACAAACAAGGCCTTAGGTCTTTTGGGTATTGGGTTTGGTGTTTAAAAGTATGTCAATTCTCGTACTGAATGTTCTGGAGCCACCATCATAGAATGTGGTGTGAGCATGCTTCCAAGGCCTGGCGAGGTGAAACTTGGCTTATGGTGCTTGCGGAGAAGTCTGAGCTGCCCACGGTTACCGGCACCGACATGGTCGGTAAGTAGAAGAATGAGCAGCTGAACCCAAGAAAGCTCACAAATTAGACAATGTCATAGTGTATAATTAGCACTCACTGAGATTGACGTGGTAAATATATAGTACAAGACTCTAGTGGTTTTAGACTTAGCTGGGATTGTTCCGGTGGTTATATTTCATCTCTTTAAAAAGTTTAGTAATGAGCATAACGGCCCAATGACCGCTACTACAAATGGTACTACACTCTTGATCGTGAAATATCAATTGCTTGTTGAATTTGTTGTATTGGTTGTTAATTCGACCCACTGAGAGGCATTTGGTGAATCAATTTGAATTAGTTGTTAATCAGTTGAATTTCTCGCATTCAGGCAATTTGTGAGCTGTCATTTTTTACGGCTGAGATAGGCTATACCTTATAGTTTGAGGATTTGTCCATTTTACATTTGATTAATCTACACAGCAAAATTGCCATAATAATGTAAATATCGAACTCGTCATCTAAACTATTCGAACTCAAGACCTTTCAATTATGAAAATGACTTACATAACACGAATATATTGTCATTGTGGCATCTTATGCCAATAATATATGTAAAAAAATTTGTATCACGATGACGTTAAACACCGATATTTACTTCTCAAACACCTTTTCAATTTTTGATCGTCCGATCGAATAAATTGAAGCATATCGATAAACAAAAATTAACAAAAGTGTATGAAAGATAGAAAAGAAAAAAAAAATGTGAATAGTACAATCCTTGTATTATTTATGAGCACGACACATCACAGTAACAGACTAATAGTACGTTCATTAACAAACCCCACCAAATTAACAAACCAAAAGAAACTAAAAATTCAAGAAAATTAATGAAAAATTAGGAACAATCAGCTTTCCCGCCGCTAATTATTTACTTGTTTTCTACTGCAACTCCATTTTTCCAGAGGAAAGAGCAATTACGAAGCTCCATCTTCGAAAGCGAGCACGAGAAGGAAAACGGAAACTCCAAATAGCAACGCAAGAAGAAGGAGCTCCAGAAAGCCGAAGATCTTGATCCTCTTGTTCCTGAGTCGCTCTCTCGCAACCTCCACTTTCAGATCTCCGATCTCCTTCTTCATCTCCTTCTCCTGATCATCAAATTTCAAAATTCCGATCAAAATTGTGATTGCTAATACGAAATTAAGCAGTAACGAGTTAGAGATGACGCGAATACGTACGGCAATGTCGTCATCGTCGTCGATTGCAGTGTCGCGGCGGCGAGTGGGCGATGATTTGAGCGAAGAGAGAAGAAGCGCGGCTTTTGCACAGCGAATTGCGACGTCCGATCTCAGAGCTCCGCCGCCTCCGTTTTTCGTTATGTTCTCTCCTGCTGCTCCCTCCATAGCTCTCTCTCTCTCGATCGAATTCTGCTTCACTTTTTGTGTATGTGTTTATGAATTGAAATTTTGAGTTTTTAAATATTTTGGAATCCCGCTCTCCACAAGTGTCGTTGCCACGTCATCAGGACGAATCAATTCAGGTCCCAATTCCGTATAAACTGGGCAGGTGGGCAACAATTATCCGTATAATCCAGTTTCCTAGATAAATTAGAAACTGGATTTCCTCCGGATCCAAAGGAACTGAGCATAATGATCAAATGATCTGAACTATTGAAATTTGATCTAACAGCTACAGTTATTATAACTTTTAGAGCACCCACTGTTTGCAGCCGTTTGATCAAATTTCAATGGCCAGATCATTTGATAAGTGGGCTCAATTCATTTGGATCCGGTTTCTATAAATTAAAGGAAATTGATGATTCATTTATTTAAAAAAAGTCCCAAAAATTCACTAGTACTCAAAAGACTTTTTCATGCAACATTTATAAAAACAAAATAAAAAAATCTTTTACCCAATACTAATACACCACCTCACAACAAGGATTGCTTGAAATATAGAGACGACCAAAAGAATCAAACCTAAAACCTTTCACTTACAAGTGAAAAAGAATACCACTAGACCGTAATACTAAGTGACAAATACTGTTTATAACTTATAAAATTGTACCACATAGTGTCCATGTGACGACCCGTTCCCAAATTATTGTATATATTTATCCCCGAGTATGTAGAATGACGATGATACCCTCGAGGCTTAGTGACGTGGATGTACGTATATAGTTTTAAATTATTCTTCTCGCTGACGTAATTAAATCGTACTCGTCGTCACGAGCACGTCGACGCAAGTTTGGGCCGAATCGGGTTCGTAACGAAAACGTTACGAACGAATAAGTGAAATTGGGTAGAAAAAAAATTTGGGTTGCTTATTTCATGCTCACCAATCACCTTAGTTCCTACAATTTATGACCCAATCAAAAATTGATTGGTTTTATGTTTGTTTGAGACCCTTTTATTTCTGGCCAACCCGTGACCATACACACATAGATACACACATGCAACCTCATCATCTCCCTTCTTCTCGAATTTTCTCTCCCTTCTCTTCTCGAAATTTCCTTCCCGTCCGTACACTCGAGCCTACCAACTCTCAAACTCACCAAAAACTACACGGATCAAGCTTTTCAAGATCACCATCGTGTTCCTCTCAAGCCTACAATCTCAGCCATACCAATAGTTCGAGGAAAGGATAAATTTTACACGGGAACTCTCGAGCTCTGGTGAGGTGCTTTGTTACTCCATCGTGATCGTGGACGTTTCACGGAGTTCTAAAGCTCAAGGAAGTCTTTAATCAACTCCATAGGGACCCTAAAGTAGATTTAGGGTGGAGTTGATGTCGGGATAAGGGGATTCACGAAGTTCCAATTTGGCCGGATTATACCAAGCTTTATTCCAACCACTTTACGTCGGTTTTGGGACTCCAAATAGGTAAGGATTTGTTCTCCTCTATGAGAGCTTCAAATCCATGTAAAGTTTGTGAAATGTGGTTGAGATTTGAGTGAGAAAATCAAATTTTAAACTTTTCCAGAAACCAGCGACGCAGCAGTGATCGCGTTGGAATCCGACGAGCCACCGGAGAAGAAAGAAGAATATTTCGTCAACTTTGACGGAATATACTGACGGCGTCAGGTAAAGTTAACAGTATATGCTGCTATTTAACGGAATATTCGTTAAAGCCGTTAGGAATTCCGTCCAACGTGCCAGGCACGTGCCTACGCGTGGCCGATGCGTGAGGGCGCGTGAGACGTCGAAAAATTATTCTAAAAATATGGAGATGCTCGTGGTGTTGAGTAGACCACGATAGTATATACAAACACCCCAATTGAACAACGTATGAGAAGTTATTACATGGTTTTGGTTATGTACTTTCGAATTAACGTTAAATTAGTTGTTTCACATATAGGTGAGACGTTTCCGGAGGACAAGCGTAGCCAGGCGATACTCGAGGGTTACGACCCTGCAACATACCAGTGAGTGGGCTTTTGGTTTTCTATATATATATATATATATGTGTGTACGTTTCCCAAAAACTATTTTAAATGGAGTTTCGTTTTAAATGCCATGTCATATTTGCTTTACATTTTAGCATATGCATTAGTATAGCTTTGCATAATATTGCATGATGCTGCGAATGCCAGGTAAGTTCAGGTGAGTACATATTGATGGTATGGTTGCATGATGGTTGGTTATGAGTTGATGCATGTAGAGCTCATTATCCTGCACCTCGGTGTTAATGCTCCCCCCCGTGGCCAGGGCACAGTCCTTCACGTGAAGTTCACCTCCAACACCGCACGCTTACCTTAGATCCAAGTTTGGTGTACAGTCCTGTCGTACAGACCACAATAGGTGGTTCCGACTCGTAGGTGACCCGCGATTATTCGCACAGCCTTCACGTGATCATAGCACTTGAGCGTACTTATTTACACCCAGCACTGTCGTACAGACCACAATAGGTGGTTCCGACTCGTGTGCAGACATGCTTGATAAGCTATAGGTTCAGCCGTACATGTCACATTAGGTGACTCCGGCTGGCATATCACTTTTTACATTAATTTATATCACCTGACTTACATATTTATTGCTGAGATACTTGGCATGGCATATATTTCGATTTATACTGCTTTTGAGCAAGATTCTTATATACGTATGTATTACTATTTCTGGGAAAATTATACGGGTTTTACGGTGAGGGGTTAGTATGTTTAGAAAGAGAAATGCATTTTCAAAAGCTTTGTTTTTGCCCACTCACGTTTTCTGTTTTGCGCCCTTCCAGGTTCTAGTTAGACGTTTGTGTTGGTGGCTTACGAGGACTCTACGGCTGTTCTGACAGACTTCAAATAATGTAGGAATTTCTTTCGTATCCTGTATAATTAATACTTAGCTTGCTGGACTACACTTAGGTTACCTATGCTCTGACTAGGTGTATCTATGCTTTAAACACCTTCACTCGCACTTATATATATATATATATATATATATATATATCTATCTAGTGTAAATTAGCTAGTTCGGTTTTTATTTATTCACATTTTTAGATCACTATCACTTCCACACTGCGCACATGGCTACGTCACCTCACATGACGGCCATCATGCCTCAATTCATGTTGGGGTGTGTCAGTCCATACAACAATTCACAGAACCGAATAGATTTCCCTTAGTTTGATACCAAAATATTGGTTATTCTTTGATGAAAACAACCAATTTGATAAATGTCAATGTCCTTATTCATTCTTGCATGTGGTCAAATATTCTAGTGGATTGGGTGTTGGGTTTCCACTCATGCATTCCGGGTTCCAAACTCCTAATTTCAAAGCATGAAAAAAAAAATACCACTTTGAGCCAGTCTCTTAAATCATACAAGCTTGGTTAAGTTTAGACATTAAGAGTCAAGCTTTAGTACTTGAATTATAAAACCAAGAGATTAAACACTAATTAAGCCCTAATCCTTTAAATTGATCCAAACAATAAACAAACAACATTACAATAATTGGTGGCAGAATCTTAGTCATAGTTTGGTTTAAACTTATAAATGAGTTGAATTAGCATTCAAGCTTAATAAACTTTATAGTAAACCTTAGATCACTATATCATAATTGGATTTCACGGTCTAATCGTATCTGAAAAAGACTTGCAAAAATTTAATAAGTTGTCCTTAAAAATTTGATGGTATCTGATAATTACAACAAACAAAATATATACACGAAATTATGTGTAAAATATTTTATGTGGCACTGTAAAAATTTCATTCTACACTCCTTATAAGTGTATTTTTATTTTTAAATAAAAAGTTTGAAAGTCAAAATAAGAATTTTAGAGTGTCAATATAAACTAACTAGCAATTGTACACATGCTACACATGTGCTTATTAAAATTTTGAAAATAAAATTTACAAAGTGAGAAAAATATAAAAATGGTTGCTAGACGATCTTCAAATGATTTTTCGTCATTGAAGAGACTGTTCATTTTTTTAGCGATTGTTTCTGAATAACTATTTCACCACTAAAATTTTATTTTATTTAGGAGAAAATTATGGAAAAGAAAATGAGGACAACTGATATAGTAACATGACTATGAGGCTTAAAACAAACAGTAAAATTATTTTATGATTGGTTTACTATATTGCCCATAACTTTTATTTTTGGTTATTTTTCTTTAGTTTTGTTGACAAGGTTAATTTGATATTTTCACCATTTTTTGGTTTACAAAGACAATTTTGTTAATAGGCCATTTAGATAAGTTCGATGAAGTGGGTAACTACAATGAAGAATACATACTACCATGCCACTGTAAAATTTTCTGTATTGTCCAAAAATTCATCAGAGGTTACTAACTTAACCTAATAGAACATAATTCATTAGGCAAACTACCAAGAATACACAAAACTGTTTTCTTAGTATACATTACTATGATTCATTTAATTGTTGTCGCAAAACCTAAGAAATGATGGTTTGAAAATTCCTTTTAAGCACCTACTACAACGCTAGATTATTTGTATGGTGAAAAACACCAATAAATCAAATTTGACTTAAAGTAACTACAACGAAGGACACACAAGATTATTTGTATAGGAAAAAAAATAATAAATCGGATTTGACTTAAGAAGTAACTATACAAGTACAAGTAAGAAAAGTTTGGCTAATGAAACTACAAAATTATCATTCCAATTTTATTTTTTTCATTTCGCAGTTCAACTAATTTATTTACGACACAAAAGAAAATTTATTTCTTAATTTTACTAAAATAAAAATAAAATCATTTTTTCCTTTCCTATCAATTTTCATTCATAATTTGTTGCAGATTAAAAATAGCGGTAAGACACAAAAAAACAAACACTCCCTCTCACTCACTATAAAAAAAAAACATATACTTAGAGCAGAGAGAGAGGCCTCTCCATCTTCCTCCGCGTAAAACCTCTGATAAAACCCCCAAAACCCCATTAATTTTTCTCTCACAAAGCTTCAATCTGTTGCTTCAAAGAGATAAAAAATCCCATTTTCCGCAAAACCCACCTCCAAAATCCCCTTTTTTCTGGTAATGCCATTTGGGTTTCAATGGCTCAAGAATCTGGGTCGTCTGAGTCCCCCAATTGGAGACTCAATCTGCATTTTCCTTCAAATGCTCCTGTGTTCGGCTGCAGATTCCAGCCCTACATTCATGTGGTCACACCCAAGGACTCTTTTCAATTCCCGCCTCACGATAATTCTTTCACCTGGTTAGCCTCTCTCTCTCTCTCTCTCTCTCTCTTAATCTTTCTGGGTTTTAATTTCTTGATGAATGTATGAATATATTCTTGTTTCTTCATGTGGGTTTTAATCACAATGCATGGCTTGTAAGTGGGGTTTTTATTAAACTTTTGGTTGCTAAAGAAACAGAGGAAAAGATTACTCTTTTTTGTTTAGTGAATTTTTGGTGAAATTTAGTCCCAATAAGGACAAGTAGGATTTTTGGTCCTAATTTGGAGAGTTGGGTTTTGGTTTCTTGAACCAAAATCAAGTTTTACATTCTTCTTTTTGCTCAAAGCAATCAAAATTACTTCCTGTAATAAAAATTCTGTTTTATTTCTTATGAATTGGGTAATTGTAGTCAATATTTTTGCTCTGTTTGGTTGCTGAGAAAAATGGCTTCATTTGTCCAAGTGTATTTCTAAATCTTTAAGAAATAAATAAATAAATGAAAAGTTGATGCTTTTATGTTTATTTATTTTTATTTTGCTTCCTTAAAGGTAGGCGCTTGTAAGAGGCTTCATGAAATTTTGTTTCCCTAAAATAATGATATATAATTATAATTAAAGAGATGATTTATTTTTTCCTTATTTATTCAAATTTCAGACACTTAGGCATACCCATGAATAATTATAGCAGTAATTATGATCAACATAAATAAAAGTTACAGCAATAATAAAAATATTAACAATATATTGAGAACAAAATAAAAATACAGAACAAGAAAGGATAATAACTATATGAAGTAAAAGATGGTTTATTATATAGAAAAAAAATATGGAATTTTTCGTGCATGCAAAGTGTTGAAATTGTTGTACTTTAGAAAATTATTGTTGAATCGCAGAACCTGCTATGGCGGGTTCCTGTTCAATACTAGTTCCAATATACGGTAGCACTGCTGTTATCATGAGTAGTCTTACTAAAATCTCTCATTATTTTATATTGTAGGTACCGAGAGCATGTTTGCTCGTCTTCCAATCAAGAGAAGGTTCGCTGTTTTGTCCACCATGACAAGCTGTCCACAACTCAGTGTAGAGTTTGTGTAGGTCAAAATCGACATAGCAAGATAAGTTACTATTGCTCTAACACTTGTTATATGGCTGCCTGGAACAAGCACAAGGTGCACCATCATTTTGCAGCTCCCAATCCTGATCCACAAGCACTGAAAATTATCAAGAGTTTTGGGCCTTATGGCTCCTATACTGATTTACCTGGCTATCAGGATGACGATTCACAACCTGATGAGGCGGTGGAACAAGATGGGAAAACATGGATTGAAATGGGATCTTGGGAATATTATGTACCCACGGAAGATGATATTGGATTTTGTCTGAGGCTAAAATTTGAAGTTGTTGATTCTTCAACGCGTACACAATTGTGCCCAGCAAGAATCAAAGTGACAGATCCTGTGATTTATCCTCCTCCTCATCCACCGCGTTGTACAACGTGGAACTCTTGCATCGCTGACCTCAAAGAACACTCTTCTAACGATGTAACATTTAGGGTGCTGTCCTATAATATTCTTGCTGATTATCTTGCTACTAGTGGTAGTAACCGGCACGATTACTGCCCAGATTGGGCTCTTTCATGGGAATATCGTCAGCAAAATTTACTTTATGAGATCATTGACTATGACGCAGATATCTTATGTCTCCAAGAGGTAACTACTCTGTTCTTAAACGCATATGTTTTTATGAGATCATTGCCCAAGACTGTTTTATTTTTTATATTTTTCCTCATCTACGGGCAGGTACAGAAAGATCATTTTGAGAATTTCCTCAAACCTGAGTTGGCAAAATATGGATACTCGGTTGTATACAAGAAGAAAAAGACCGAGGTAAGGTGATATGGCCTGTTTAATAGAAATACATGCACTTCCAGGATTTACTGCTTAGAATAGTATCCCTTTGCCCAACGTATGCACCCTTGCAGCCACGGATAGAATTGGTTAACATGGTGCGCTGGAATGTAGCTTAGCTTGTTTTTTCTGAGTTGTTACTTTATTGTCCTTGTAGTATACATTGTTGGCCCACCCCTTAAAAACTTAACCACTTGGAGTTCAATGCTTGTCTAACACGGTATGAGCCTGCGGTTTGAAACCTCCAATTCCTACTTTTTAGAGGAATTGCAAGGTGTATGGAACTTCGTATTAGCAGGTTGAAAGTCAAAATTACAGGGCAACTGTGATAAAATTTGAGCTTGACCTATTTTGTTTATAGATAGAGTTGGTCTTGATTTTTTGTTCCCCAACATTAGCCTGACTTGTAATAAAGCATTACTATACAGTATGAACTGCTCATCTGGAATAATTAACGTTTAAAAGTATATGAATTGTTAGATAAATATTGGTTTGCTTGCTTTGCACTGTGATTGTAGTCATCAGCATTTGGTAAGTAGGTTGAGTTTCATACAGAATCCTGTATGAACAATGTCCTGCTACAAGGCGGGACTGGTAAAAAGTCTGGTAAAAGGCCCTGTAGTCCTCTCATTGTCCTAGTTAATTGTGTCCACGAACTTTGCCACATTAGTATGCCACCTTCCTATGGCCTTTTCGTCAAAGACTTGGACAAAGCATCCTTGAGATTGTTCAACAAAAGTTTTTAGGTAACAGGATGTCAGTTCTATGTAACTTGCTGATACTCAAAAATCTAAATACAATTTTTAAAACATCCAATTCATTCGCCCAGGTAATATTGATTTTTGCATTGCTTTCCGTTACAAATAATGAAAATAATATTTTTTAAAATATAAGTTTTGTGCATTTGAATTCTTAATCATATTAATTACCTCCCTACCCAAATGTTCTGTGCAATGTGCATTCTGATTTCTGCACCAATTTGTTCTCAACAGAATATGATATATAAATTCGTCTAGAAAAGTCGGAGCATATCTTTTGCTTTATGTGGTCTAACGGCAATCACTTAACAGAAAATGCTTGATGGCATTATATCATGGTAATATGAATTTAATGGATGTCTTTCAGATATTTACGTTTAAGTCCCAGCTTACAGTTGATGGATGTGCTACGTTTTACCGTGATCAACGCTTCAAAGAAATTGCAACATATGAGGTGAGGAAGTTCTCGCTTGTACTTTCCACGAAAATGGAGAAAAAGTGAGGAAATCTATCTATGTGAATATATGCATGCTGGAGGTATTTAATGGTTCTGGTTTTCTTTGCAGCTTGAGTTTAATAATTCAGCAAAGCCCTTCGTAGATTCATTGGATGGTGAACAGAAAAATGAAGCTCTCCGTCTGTTGAAGGTTTACATCTCTAGACTCTCGTATAGTTTTTACTCTTCGCTATGTTCTAGTGGCTTTTGTTTCTGCTTCACATCTGTTTGTTATATCAGCTTCTTGTACGTGATTTTGTAGGACAATGTTGCACTTGTTGTTATATTAGAAATGGTGGAAAATGAGGGCTCTTCTGATGGCAATCGACCTAGAATTTGTGTGGTAGTATCTCTATTTCAAATTCTACAGCCTTATATCATAAATCCTCGAGTGCTGACTGCTGACACAGTTGTCCCTTTTGACCATAGGCAAATACCCATATACATGCAAATGTACAAAATCCAGACATAAAATTGTTGCAGGTGCAGTGTGTAAAATGAAACTCTTCCTTCTATTAGTTTTGAGTTAAAAAAGCAGAATTGACTCGCTTCTTTTCTGGTACAAGGTTGTAACCCTCATCCATGCACTTGAGAAAATTGCCGAGTTGAAGATTCCCCTGCTGATTTGTGCAGATTTGAACTCTCTGCCTCAGAGGTTAGCCTTCTGCTACTACTGATTGGCTTCTGAGACTATGTGGAAGAATTGATACAGTCCCTGATTTTCCGTTTACGATTTTTTGTACTCATTGATTGATTCCATGTTTCTCTTGAGCTAATATATCCAATTGGATATATTAATTATTATTCCTAACAAACCAAACCTCCTCTTTCCATATATTTCTCTTCTTAACTTTGGCGACTATTTATTTCTACTTGGGATGAGAAATGAAGGTTAGACTGATATTCACATCCAACATTGCAGTGATCCTTATACGTTCATAAGCAAGGCCAGAGTTGAGATTCTTCCCATCAAGGAAACTGATAAATCGGGCATATTGCAGACACTCAAGCTTTCTCATCCATTGAATCTGGTAAGGCCAATGTATCCCTTAATTCCCTACTGACCAATTCTCTGCTCAGTTTTTAATCTCAGCTCCTACTGAACAATGTATCCCAACCCGCACCTCTAAAGCTGGTTGAGGTTCTGAACATCTTGCAAGAATTTGAATTCTGCAGAGCTTATCGTTTTTGTGATCATTTTAAAGCGCTGAAAAGTTGTTCTTTTCTTTTCCAGGTAAGTGCATATGCAACTTTTTTTCAGTCTGACGGGGTCGAGGATCACCAACGTGAGAAGATGGATCCTAAAACCAAGGAGCCTTTGTTCACCAGCTGCACACCATCCTTCTTTGGAACTTTAGATTATATATTCTACACAGGTACCATTTGAGTTTTATAATGTATCTGATTTTTCTCTGCTAAAGTTCAGCCTAACATATGTTTTCTTTGAACAAAACGTGTATTATGAGTCATTGAAAGTTCAATATGAATCTGTATTAACAAATTATACTTTTGAAAGACCACATAGGTTTCTGTCCTCTACTTATATGTCTGTCACTTGAGAGTCGAGAGCTAGGTGCTTTCGCTTTCTTTTTCTTTTTTTTTCTAAGAGAGATCCAGGCGTCTTAAGGAGGCTTAAATTATTTTCCAAGTGTCCTTTGATGTATGTATTGATTAAGTTCTACCAAAATAATGGGCTCATAGTCAGACAACTGTATCAGGAAAGTGGCATTACATATAATAATGTGAGGATTGAGCCTTGATGTATTTAATAGCCATGGACATTTGAGAGAAAAAAGGATAGCTTTACTTGCTAACAAATTCTTCGCTTGCAATGTAAAATCTAAGTAGGCTTCGGTTCTCCCCTAAAATTCTTGTTCGACCCATATATTGTCTTTTTTTTTTCTTTTCTAAATTCATTCACGAAACTTATGGGGTAAACTTTAGAAAAATAATATTTTGACCTCCCAAGGTTGCTTATGTAGAACAATTCAGAAAGACGTTTCTAGCAATGACTATATCTAATTGGATGTATTTAAAATCTTGTGAAAGTTTCTTATCGGTTCATTCTATAGCACCGTGTATTTCTTCCTTATTGGCTTCCAAGGCATTGCAAATCTAACATTTTGGTTATAGTACATCGTGGAATACATTACGAGAGTAATTGCATTTTCATAATGTATAAGCATACGGCATTGCTGTTTAGGCTTTCTGATGAATATAATTAACACCTTGTTCAAATTCTGAATTTTGTTTTATTCATCGTTTTCATTGACTGTATGTATAATGCTTTCCTGCAGCTGCTAGCTTGAGGCTTGACAGCGTATTGGAGCTTCTTGACAAAGAAGGTTACCTTCCCTCTGCTAAATGGTCATCAGACCATATTGCCCTCATGGCAAGTTTTTCTCTTGAGACAAGCGCTTACAATTGGAGCTCAGAACCTCTTCCAGAGAGCCTATGGCAGCACCCAACATTTTTGCACAACAATAAAGTTTTACAGGAAAGCTGAAGATGATTGAGAGATTACTTAGTCCGAAAATCAGTACGGAATGAATTCAAATTCTATACAAAACCAGCAGCTGGCAAAGTTGGTACTTACATAGGATACATGAAAATACACAGAAGATTAAAGATTAGCATCGATCTCTATAGTTTCGTCGATTTAGGTCAAGATGTAGATACACAGAAGAAGATTAGACACAGAAGGGAAGATTAGCATTCAAATTTTCTTCCTTATACACAGTGACAATTCATCGTTTTTTTCTTTTCTAACATGGTAAATTTTCAGGGACCTCATCTTTCTGTAAGATTGACTTGAATGCTGCTCTATAGTTGAAAATTTTCCATTTCTATTAATTTTTACGATTCGCTATTCAGAGCAGGCTATATTACATGATGTGAAGTATGGTATCGTGTTTAGAATGTTTTTTCTCCTAATGGATATTAATGGATTTTTGGATATCGGACTCGTTATGTTTTGACAGTGAATGATTAACCACTCCCGTGTTGATTTCATCTGATCAGCGGTTTTAATTTACATTTTTATGGTCTTTACCACGAAATTTTTTATTTTCTAGTGTCAGCTGGCTGCATGAGCAGCATTTGCTCTTGGTATTTTCCTTTTCCCAGAAGTTCATCAGTTTTGTAGTTGGCTACTTTTACTTTGATCTCACTATAAACCTCAATTACCTAAAAACATTTGGGTAAATCTTTTAGTTGAACTCCTCCAAAAAGTAAAAGGTCGCCCTTGTTAACAGTCGGGGAAACATGTGCAGTGAGATTTCATCAGAAATAAAAAGGCAAAAAGAATAAGAGATGCGTGTACTTGTATGCTGACACCAGTTTCATCCTAACCATAATAATAATAATAATAATAATAACTATTATTATTAGAAATTTAATTTTGTCTCATAAAAGTGTTTTTTTTTTTCAAAATATAAAAAATTCAGAGAGCACAATTAGATTTTTAGAGTATTACCAATAATTTCGTAAAAAAAACTTATAATTCTATAAAATAATAATAAATGCGATGATGATACCTACGCCAGTGCAGTGTAGACCTCCACTATAAATCGTCTTTATTTTGCAACGGTTGGGGGATCGATCTCTTCCAATATACTTATAAAGCAAAGAAATAAAAACCTTGAGACAGAACAAGAAAAGTAGAGCATTTCTATATAATCAGTAGCAGACCTTGATTACCGACACCCATGGTTTAAACAACTTTAGTCGTACGATAATAAGCTTCATCTATATTTACATTAGGTAGAGAGGTCTCTCTCTCTCTCTCTCTCTCTCTCTCTATATATATATATATATTAGCACTCTTACCAGTCATTTTTCTAACAGAGGAGGAAGATGAAGCTATAAATTGACAGGAATTTAAACCCTCCAGGAAGGAAGATTATAACACAGAATATATAATTAGCTGTTACATAATATGGCATGCCTTGTCTTAGTCTTAATTAGCAGAAGCTTAATTACTAGCTAATTAATTAACACATGAAGCTACTAGTACACCTTGGCTTGAAATTGAATAGGGTTGGGGGGCTCTGATCAGGTTGGTGCATGTACTTGCAGTTAGGGCATGCAGGAGAAGACCTGCACAGCATCACCAGCATGTGGCACTTGATGCACACAGTGGCCACCATCTCCTGCTGCTGCTGATGGTGATGATCAACATGAAACCCTAAATTAATAGGGTTACTTTTTGTTGGTCTGTGGGGCTCCATGAACAAATCACTGAAGCTGTGTGTTGATGAAATGTCTGAATTAGTGCTGGATTGATCACATGATCTTAGGTTGAGCTCCAGGTCGAGGCTCATGGGACGACGACGACGACGATGATGATCAGCAGCTGGACTAGTTGGTGGCTCAGGGCTCCTCCTTGGGTCCCTTGAAGTCTTCATCTGAGTCCTTGTGTTGTAAAAATGTATCTGCCCCGACTGCATGTACACAATCGATAAAAAAAATTGTTTCTATTTAGAAGTAAAATACTAAAAACTGAAATGGTTATCTAACGGTATGCTATCTTTGTTACTTATGTTTATATAATTGAAACATACACAACACACACATATATATAAAATATACCTGAATATCAAGGCATCTTTGCCACTCCAAAGGCAATGGAGTCTCAAGGTGAAGCTCGATATCAAACAAGGATTTCGGTGTGCTTTGTGGTACTTTCGCACGTTTTTCGAAAAGTTGTTCCATATGATCGTATGGATCGTCGTCCCATTTTCTTTTCTTGGATGAATTCTCAAAGTCTGGGATTGCCTTCCTTTGGTTTGGAGAAAGAGGATGAGCTTGAAAAGAAACCATAGCTCTAGCTGATTCAATCACTCAAAGATAAGTAGTTGTACTCTCTCTCTCTCTCTCTCTCTCTCTCTCTCTCTCTCTCTCTCTCTCTCACAAAAGCACACACACAGAGCTGAGAGCTGGGGAGAGTTGAGAGTTTGAGAGAGTTGGATTGGATTATATGTCAAATGGTTGGGAAATTTTTTTGGTAGTTATATAGGCTGGTGGAGTTTGGCCACAACTGCAAGGGAGGATCTAAGGGGCAAAATTTGAAGGTACAACTAAAAGAAACCTGGCCTACGCATGCATGACGTGCATTCCAAGTTGGTTGTATTAACTCTGATTATTATAGCAGAGAGAGAGCTCCAAGCCATCTCTCTATTAAAGCCTAAGATGTGAAATTCTAACCAACTCAACTCCTTGGTCTAATACCCCCAACCCCCCTGATCCTGATGCCACCCTAACACACCCAACTATATAAATCTTAGCAATGCATTTTGTCTCCATGGACTGTATACTGTACAAGAAAAATAAATATAACTTCTGCCATATGGCAATGCTATGCAACGCAACGATTCAGTTAAAACATGACATGTGTTCAAATTTGATTACCGACTTTTATGTTTTTTTAAAAACATTTTAAAAGTCTTAACTAGACTATATATTGTGAAACTCAGTAGTGCTATCTGGCAGGAACAACTTCACATAAGTTTTTTATGTCTCGAATTTAGTGAGGTATGTTATCCAAGACATGCATAAGCCACAATTAGAAGCTAAATGTACACCAAAGCCAAATTTTAGCAAGACTATTGCACCAACATTGTCCTGTGGCAAGAATAACTCATGCTTTGAAGAGTAAGAGAATTAAGCTAGCCAGGCTAAAAGCCAAATGTACACCGAATGCCAAGTTTTAATTGGATTATCGTGCCACTTGGCATGCAAGAACAATCACATAAGTTTTCAAGTCATCAAAATTCAAAGAGAATTGCTATTAACACTTTAGAATAATCTTTACCCAAATTTACTATAAATTTATGTTGCTGGAACTCATCCCAAGCTCAAACTACTGTAACAGCCGGAACTATCGGGTGATTGGGAGAACCTCACAAGTTTTTGCATGTATCGGAAAATTAAGTTAGCTAAGCTAGCCAAGCTAGAAGCCAATTGTAGACCAAAGGTCAAGTTTTAACTGGATTTTTACATAATCGTTACGTGAACAATTTAACATATATACCTCATGTCCTGAAAAGTAAGCAACCTAAGCTAGCCAAATGTAAACCAAATGCCGAGTTTTAAGTGGAATGTTGACACTCAACACTGAAATGCAACATGAACAGTTTTGTAGATGTTTCTCTTGTTCTGAATATTAGAAGAGTACATGTAAGCACTCTAAAATAGTTATCATGCACTCTCCAAGTCCTCCAATTTCATTTTCCCCTTAATTTCTATAAGAGAGAAATTAATAATAACTATTTTGAAGTGCTAAAAACACTTCGATTTCAATTGAAGGTGAGCTAAGCTAGCCAAGCCAGAAGCCAATAGTTGAAAACCAAATGGACACCAAATGCCAAGTTATGATTCTTATGAGAGGGCGGTGGGATGGGAAAGAGGGGGGAAGAGGTGTGTGAAGTGGCCATTAAATGAGGAGAGTCTGTATACAGTTGAAGGAAGGTCTTGAATATCTATGGATCATTAATATACACAATAACTCCAACTTCCCACAATTAGGTTACTCAAAGAAAAACAAAAACCTTTAAAGCTCTCAACACCCAAACTCCTCTCTCCCTCACACCCGTCAATAACCACATTCCTTGCCATAAGCCATGAAATTAATCACTGCAACTAATTAAATTTGCTTTTAAAGCTCTCAACACCATCGGCTATTTGTGTTTTTTTTACAGGGAAATCAATGATATATGAGAGCTGCTAAGGAGACTTAAAAGTGGGATTCTCTGTCACTTCATATTTTTGGCACAGTATTTTATAATGTTGGCATCGAAATTGTCGTTAAATTGTAAGGTAGCAGAGAGTCAATGGAAAGTCTCACTTTGAAAGAGTCTCCTTAATATTTCTCATGATATATTGAAAGTAAAAAGAAATTACTAACTGAAAGGGAGAAAACTTGATCGTAGACATAAAGGATTAAGTGAGACAAACTACACATGAGGACCCGAATTGTGGTTGACCATCAACTTACACATTCTCCCGACTCAAAGCAATTGGAAGGAACCAGACCCTCGATAGAACGTCCCCGGTCCCCCTACGAACTTGAACCAACACCATCGGCCATTATATCCCCCATGCCCCATATTTTATTTCTTCATTCAATATTTATTTACTTTTTTTTTCTTTGCAGTATATCTTGCAATTCATGACCCAACGATATCCATTTGCTCCTAAGATCAGAAACTCTATTTATTCTTGGACCAACAATCAGATACTTTTCTTTTGACTATTGTTTATCCACATAAAATTTGTTTACATATTTGGTGAACATTGAACATTTTTAATGTAATCAATCTATCCATTAAACATTTAAGTATATAGCTCATGTACTATAAACCTCATGCATCAAAGGTTCAATGATGTCACTGACCTTATAGTGTAGTGGTACCTCTACCCTTATTAAATAGGTAGTTTTGAGTTCAACTTTGAATAGACTAGGCAGTTGAATACCACTTTTAAAGAATAAGTACCTAATATACTTATGTCTTTCATCACAGGTATGTACATGGCACTGGTTCATCACTACGGTAACATCACATTTCTATGAAAAAAAGATGTGGAAGTTTTCATCTTCATTGGCATGGGACGGCAGCAACAATGCACCTGTACCATGTAAGTTTCTCTCGTATTTTACAATAACAAAACAATAAAAAAACTAAAACAAGATATCATAAAAATGATATATTTATTGAGTTTTCATTGGCCCTATCTAACTGCTGGTTCTTTATTATTTGTTTTGCATTTTCTCTTCTACTCCTTGATTATATTTCGTGAATGTGGTATAGATAGCAGAGTGCAATTTTGGGTCAGAATTGGAGTGAGTGCCAAGGGCAAAAGAAAAAAGAGATTGCAAGTTTTGGTGGGCAATAAGTTCCTTTGTTTGGGAAAGATCTAAGCATACTCATGAAGGATGAAGCCATAAGGGCATTGGAGAGGAGGGTGTGCTTAGAAAAAAAATCACCAATCAAGTATAAATTGGAGAGGGACCCTAAATAGACTAGACAACTAATGACATAAATACCAGGCCTGTTTATTGGTACTAGTCAAAAGAGCTAGGACAGAAAAACTAGTTTTCCTAACAAAGGGGCATTTTTGTAAGGTAGCCACCAAATTGAAAACAAGAATGTAAGTGGAGAAAAGAAAAACTAGAAGAGAAATTATGATTGCAAGAATGTATAGTATTTGTGTTGAGTTTAAATTATGACTGATTCATTGTATGACTTGGCCTAATTTTTCTTGTCATTTAGAATAGAATATTGTTGTATAAAAATTGAGCTGCTACAAGCACTCTAAAAAAGTCATCATGCACTCCAAATGTATAACAATACAAGGAAAATTTTGTAGAGTGCTGATGACATTTCCATAGTGCAAAGAACCAAAAAAAAAAAAAAAAAGAATGGTAAGAGAAAATTCATGAGTATCGGTCTTTGAATTGCAGTTTTGATCTTAGAACTAAAAATTCATGAGTATTGGTGTTTGAATTGTCACAATATAAAGTAATGGTCATTTTGGGTAACTCTATTAGAACTTTTGTGTTACCCAAAAAATAATTAGGTTACTTCACATTATAATAAGTTCAAGGATCAATACTCCGAAAATTTTTAAGTTAGGGATCAAAGCTTCAATTAGGCAAAAGTTCGGAGGCTAGTACTCTAGATTTATCCATAGATAATTACCAAAAAAATATATATTTGAGAAAATCCTAAGGGGTCCCAAAGAGTATTAAAGGCTTTGAGGGGAAGAGGGTTTCAAGTATTGTTCACCTGCCTTCATTAAATCATCTTGAATTCACTTAAATGCAGAATTCAAGGATGACCATTGAAACCACCCTCACTTACTTCGACACTCTTTTCTTTCGATCGTCACTCTCACCAGCACCAGCACCAGCACTGGTTTTATTTCCTTCTGTTAAATGCTCCCAACCCACCTCTTCTTCCATTTATTTATGCTCTCTCTCTCTCTCCGTGAAAATTTATTCATCAAGTTTCAATCAGTTTCCCCCATATAAGAATCAAGTGTCAGAATATCTACTCTCTTGTGTATTCATAAATTCCAGAATTAATTTTCTTTTAATTAAAAAGAATGTTATTGCACTTATTTCTAGTGTCCTAGCAGGAAAATCCAGCTTCGGTACCGCAAGAACTTAAGAAGGGAACCGACAATATTGCTTATATTCAACCGATTAATTTTCTCGGTTCACCTTCAAAGTCACCAATTCTCTTCATAATTAATTGGACAAACATATTTAACAACCATGCTCACCATCTTAAAGTACCAAATGTAATGCATGAAAATCCTAATTCAACATTTGAAAAAGTCCCATAGCAACTATATGAGATAAGCTCTATGGAACTGTGTTACGGGTTTCTTACCTATGTATCTCTCTTATAGTTTGTAATTGCATGAGAACCCTAATTTAACTTTTGAAAGAGTCCCACAGCGACCATGAGACAAACTTTTATGCAACTATACATGTACAGGATTTTGACATATTTCTCTCATCACCTGAATAATTGGTAAGGTGATATATACCGGCACTGGCAGAGCCAGTTAATGCCTAGCTAGGAGAGTTATATGACCCTTCTTACAATTTGGAAATGTGACCCTTCTTACAATTTGGAAATGTTGTATTTATATATGATATATTGATGTAGCTTGGCTTTTATATTTAAAGTTGACCCTCACAAATGTAATTTGCTCACGGTTGGGTCCAACACTTAGAGCTCGTTTGGATGTGCTTTTGAAATGACTGAAAACGTTTTTGGTGAAAATGTTTTTGGAACCAATTCTTAGTAAAACTACAAGTAAATTCTGGAAAAACACTTTAAGTGCTTTTGGAACCAAAAATATTTTCTCTAAAAGTGCTTTCAGTAATTTTAAAAGCACATCCAAACAAGCCCTTAATCTCATAATTTCATTCTTTGCCTAATCAAATAAATGATATTTCATTTCATTTCCTCATACTTATATTCAATTTTTTTATTTGAGTTCTCATCAAGGTGCATATGTATGATTGTTTTTTGCCATAAAGCGTGATCTGCTAAAATGTAATTAATTAAATCATAACAATATAAAGATTGTGCCACTTAGTACAACGGTCTTGGTATTCTTCTTCACTTGTAAGTGAAAGGTCTTAGATTCGATTTTCGCTAAAGGCGAGTTTGAACCGCATTGCTGCTTGCCCATTGTGAGGCTAAACCCATCTCCCTCTTTTTTTATTTAGATAATATCGTTTGTTAAAAAAAAACAATATAAAGGTTGGAAACTTGGAATATTTTTTATGCTTAATAAGCAGATACTCATAACCATTTCTTCAATAATTTTTATGTATAAGCTAATTTATCATAATTTTATGATCATTTAAGATTGACCCTTCTTAATAAAATTTCTGGCTCCGCCACAATAGCAAAAACTCTAGCTCCGCCATTGAATGTACGTAAGTGTAATTATCTGGTATTAATGGCTTTGATTTGAGATGGAGTTGGGGGTGACAAAATGTATTACATAGAATTAAAGCAGCCTGCCAAGATTGATCACTTTCAGTCGTTTTTAGATTTAATTAATCTGTTAACCGTTGAGTGGCCGTCAGCCCGCGGGGGTCATAAGCTTTTGAACCGAAAGCTTTATATTATATGCACAATACATGTCTAGATTATAAAAGCAAGCATATGCATGTAGATTTTGAAACCAAGAAAAACAAAGTATACTTGTATACAAGATTCACTAATGACTCATCAAAATCTATTCACCAAATTTATTCACTAGATGGTTGGTGATCAATGTACGTGTCAGCATCTTACTCGTTAGAATGAAATAATTTGGATATATGAAACACTGTCAGTAATGTTAGGTAAACCCAATTTTTAGATTAAATTTGCAAATTATATGATCGGTCACCAATAGAAAATAAGCAAGTCGTTAATCAATATTTAAGTAATAATTCAATCGTCACAACCACGTCACATAATTTACAAAATTTGGTGTAAATAGTTGGTCTTCTTAGTACTACCCAAACACTATTATATAATCTAGGGCAAAAGTTCGTTGAGTGTACCACTTCTTAAGTTTCAGTACAAAAGTTGTGTAGCTCAGCTTGAGTCATGGTTGCCAGAAGACTACTAGCTCAACTTTTGTAGTCTATTTCGAAAGAAATCTGATTCCGACATTTAGACATATTAATGGATCAGATTTTGATATGGACCTGATCCAAATATGATGTAATTACGGTTGAGAATGAATCATTTATTGATGGTGGGAGGAACTTTGCAAAGGCTTATAAGTAAGTTAGGCTATTCTCATATTGTCAATTGGTTTTATGGTAGAACCTCAACTTGTTTCATGGTATCAGAACAGTGTTGACCCACGTGTGAAGCCCCACGGCCACATGTGCTCCACGTCATCTAATTCTTGTTGTCCACGCGGCTTGAAATTTGCCACATGTGAGCGGTTGTGTGAGGATGTGAAGGCAAAAAAGTCACACATCATGAAAGAAGAAACCTTACAAGAGGGTATAAGAGGTTGGGCCACTCCTCTTATTGCCAATTGGTTTTATGGTAGAACCCCAACTTTCTTTTTTATGGTGGAACTCAAGCTTTCTTCATAGTATCACAGCAGGTTGTCCAATGCGTGAAGCTCAGATGCCATACATGCTCCACCTCACCCGTTTGTTTGTGTTGTCCACGTATTAGGTTTGAAAATTTGCACACGTGAGAGAGCGTGTAAGAATAAATCTCATATTGATAGGAGGATGGACCTTGTATGAGCTTATAGATAAGTTTGGCTACTTCTCATATTGCTAATTGGTTTTATGGTGAAACCTCAACTTTCTTCAATTAATGGATCAAGGTTTCCAATCTGATTATCCGAATAAGATTCGAACCGGATAATCCAATTATAAAGGAATCCGGATAGATGAATTAAGGTAATCGATCCGACTTAACATAACATTTTTGTGAATATTATACTTGTTTGCAATATCAATTTAGTTCTTATGCATGTAAAACACACTTATAACTCTATTTTCTTATTAAATAATATGAAAAATTCTAATTAAAAATAAACAAAAAATATTAATTAAATTACTAATGATATTTTAATTTTTCTTTTGGTCAAACGATAAATTTTGTTAGATTAGTTATCAACGGGGTTTGAACCCATGTCGTCATGCAATAGCTCATCATCTTTCCACCACTGTGGTAAAGAACCACTTGCTATTTTAATTTTTTTTTAATTTAAATAAGATCTTATATGATGAACTGGGTGACGTGAAGCATATGTGTAGGCTCACTAGATTTAGACATATATTGAGCCAAATGTGATTCACTGAATTAGACATGTATTGAACCAACTCCAAACCCGATTTAAGTTGATGTATTTTTTAAGTACAACCGATTGTATACATATTGTAAGAGAATATGACATTTGAGTTTAAAATCTCCAGTATGAGGAACAAGTATTCTAAAATTTCACTGTTTTTCATTTTACACATATTATCGTCTTTCTAAAATAATTATTATGCACTCAAGACATTCGAGTGGTAAATGACTATTTTAATTGATTGTATACTAGTACAAACCCTAAGGTTACACTTAGGACACAACAAAAAAGAAACCAGAACTTTTTTACATTCAAAAGGGGGGTTTTACATTAGAAAAGGAGACAGGAGAGAGAGAGAAAGGGGAGGGAGGGTGTGGTGGTAGAGAAATTTTTAGTTGTGATGGGAATACAGATAGTACATCATGTGTTTTTATGCAAGTGGTGGAAATTTTTTAATTTTTAAGTTATTAACCTTTTAACACATATAACCCATAATTTATATAAGGACACATGATGTACCACCTCGTGTGACGGTCACACTGAAAAATCTCTGGTGGTGGTTGTTGCCTAATAAATCACCTAAGTAATCGGTCCTTGTAATGTGTCAACTACTTCAGTGGACAACACTTGGCTTTCAACTCAATCTTTGACGGGTCATCCATCTATCTGCCCCATTGGGGGCACACTAAATAGAAAAAGATGATCTATTTTCTTAATTTTGAGATAAAAATAAGATTTTTTAATATGCACACGGCATTGCATAATAATCGGACAAAAATAAGATTTTTTTTACATTTTTAAATTACTAAATTGCCTTCGTATATAAATGGGTTATTTCCTCATATTTTCTTATTTATTTCTCTCTACTCGCTCTCTCCCTCCCTCCCTCCCTCCTTCTCTAAAATTGATATTTATTGGCTATTCTTAGATTAGTGAAAGATAACGAAAAATTCAGTTGGAAGATTTGATTTATTTGGAGATTGTTTGTGTTTGCTGATTGGCCCTTTTTGGGAAATGAATACATTTATGTGCTTGCAATTACAGATTGGGGATTTCTTCCTTAAATCATCATCTTCTTCCTCAAATTCGAAATCCTATGCAAAACCCATATGGGTCAAAACCAATCTGCAGTCCAAATTTTTTTTCAGATGTCGAAGAAAATCCATTATGAAAAACTAAAAACACCATTTTTTTTGTTGCAATCTCTCTCCTCCGCCGATGAATGCCTTATCCCTCTAAGTTCGAAGAAAATCCCAAATTTGTTATTTGTATCAATATGTGTAACGACATCGGTTTTGGTGTGGACGTGCATCATGTAATTAACGGCGTTGGAGGATATGTGGGGCTTAGATTCTGGAAATCCCTTAAAGATCTGTAGTTTACAAGTCTTTGACCTGAACCTAAATTATGAAAATCCCATTAAAAATCATCTATTTTCAATGACATGCACATGATATGTTCACAGATCTAAACCAACCTAAAAACCCAGAACTCACAGCTCTCTCATTGAAATCAGAAAAATGACATCATCACATGTGACGTCACCACCATATACACTATACGCACACCACATGCACATCACATGTACAATACATGCACATGATAAGCACAGAAAACATAATTGTTACGTATATAAGGTTACAATGGCTGTTTGAAAAGTCTTGTTATGTATATCAATCATCGCTTAACCGTGCACGTAGAAAACATAACAATCGTTGTCGTTATTTCATGGACATGCATGACCCTTAACGCCTCTAAGCCTTTTCTTAATTATGTTTTTCGCTGAGGCCAACTAGGTTGTGGTCATACTCGCTAAATTTCAGGGCCCAACATATGTGCATTATAACTAGTGAACATTCCCACTTCTCATATTAAGTTGTAGCCATGCACACCATATCCACACCACATGCACATTACATAATTTTTTTTTACAAATTTATGCAATTGATCACTTGAACCATAAATTGTTCCATCCCAGTTTTGTAGCACGTCAAAAAGTAAAGTTTATTCCACAACTCATAGGCCCCAACATGAAACACAAACCCTAATTTAACTTCTAAGTATTAATTCATCATACAAACAACCCATGTATTCCATAAATCATTGATGTAGAAACTTGGAACTAAAATAACAAAAACCCACAAACAAATGAAAATTTCCAGAACACATTCTGAGCCCTTTCTTCCTTATCCCTCTTTTCTTCAACTTCCCATCTTTGCAAATCCAAAAAACCAATTGTAAAAACAAGTAATTAGATGCATAAATGGAGACGATGATCAAGTGAAAGAGAGAAACATATGAGAGAAAGAGAGAGATGAACCGAATGGCTGTGGAAATATGGCTGCCGAAGCTTTACTCGCCCAAAAAAAAATGAAATTTTCCGGCCAAAACTGAAAATCTGGTATAAGGGTCATATCTTTAAGGATCGAACACTGATACAAACTATAAACCCTCACTTCGAAGCTTCACTCTCGACTTCCCTCTCTTCAAAATCCAAGCTCAGAGATATGAGCTCAACCCAGAAACTTAGAGCTCACAGAGCTCTTTCGACATCCCACTCTTCCAAATAAGAAAAATGATGCAGTGAGCTGAGGATTTTTAGTATTTATATGTGGGTATTTTAGTAATTTTAGTTTTGTGCATGGTGTGCATGGCTTGTGCATGGTCTGTTTTGCTTATTTATGTCCCAAGATTAAGAAAATGGGTCAATTTTGTCTTTCCCAATTATTAATCCTAATAAAGCTCAACCCCTCTCCCTTTTTTATCAACTTTTTTGTGGATTTCTCTTTCTATCGTTATCAATGGACTGCCCTTATTAGTAAAGCTTATGGGTTGGGAAAGCTGAGTTCGTGATCTGTCTGTCTTTCGTATCATGGTGTTTGTAATAAAACAAGTAAATAAAATCTGTTTGTCTTTCATATAATCAGTCGATCTCCTGTGTTTGTCTTTCATATAAACTGTCGATCTCGTGTCTTTGTCCCTTCACGCCAAGTTCACTATTTCCACCTGTTACGGCGGTAACGGTAAATCTCCGAAAGGGGGCGCGAGAAACTCTCTCTAAGGAACTCGACACTATGACAAACTTCGGAAAACCCCTTGTCCATCTCCGAGATTTCCTTCCCTCTGTTTTTAATTTATCCAGAATGAGTTTTCATTTTGTTATTATTTTTTCCTTTCTTTTCTTCTTTTACTTTTTTTTATTCCATTCCATTATTTCTTAAGTTTCATAGGTTTGATCCTGTAGAATCTAAAGCATTTTATCATCCTTAGGGTTCGTTTAAGAAGTGTTTTTTAATGATTGAAAGCTCTTTTTGAGAAAATATTTTTTGAACCAATCCTTAGTAAAAATGTAAGTTAATCCTGAAAAAAAAACACTTCAGTATTTTTGGAACTCAAAATCATTTTCTCTAAAAACTCTTTCAGTCATTTAAAACACTTCCTAAATGAGCCCTTAATTAATTATATTGTCAACTTATGAGTTTCACACAACATGCTGCCTTAATATTTCAGTCCATTTCATATCCACGAGAAAAAATAGCATGTCATCACAGCAATTTATGATCCAAATATTGGATATTTGCTTCAAAATATCAAAGGCATTCGGGCGTCACAAAAATATAACATAATCGTCAAGGTTTTAAAAGACGCTAGGCGCTAGTCGGGCGGCGGGCTGGGGCCTAGCGCCTAGGCGGACTAAGCGGATTTAATCAAATCTATTATACTTCGTGTAAATAAGTGTCTGTTTATACTTAAAGTATATATGATTTTATCATAAACTACGAAATGGAATGACATATATATTATGAGCTATTGAATCATAATGAAAACATGGGGAACAAGTATATAATGTGTGTTCCTTTAAGTATTCAACAAGTCTCTTACAATTTATTGAAAAAATAAAATGCAAAATGAAAGTTATCTATTTTTTGTTTAAGTGAGTCGCAACCTAGGCGGGTATCTAGACGGGTCTGGACGGGCTAGGCAGGTGCCTAGGGGGTATAGGCGGGCACCTCAATAAGTCTAGGCGCCCTTTCTTAATTTTCAAACATCTAGGCATTAATCGGGACGGTGGTCAACTGCCTAGCGCCTAGACGGGGCCTAGGCGGAGTTAGGCAGAGATTTTTAGAACAATGATAATTGTACCTAGCTAGGAAATACAATTCATTTACTCTTAAAAACTGTATTAACACATTGGGATGATTTCCATTCAAATATAGTACTTGGTTGATCGGAAAAAAGAAAACAAAAATACCAAATTGGAGTCACCAAACAACGTGGCATATTACGATATGACGATTTAGCTATTACAAACAAACGAGGTTCAAAGTGAAATCAAATATGAACAAGTGAAGCACAACCGCATCATTTGAAGCGAAAAATCTTGAGTTCTACTTTGGCATCCCTGGCTTTACTCATTTTCATCGGCATTAACCTTAGGGCTACCTTCAACGAACCGGCGCCAATACCAATGCTTCGCCCACACAGTGTGAACTTGATCCAGCGGGATTCCTTTAGTCTCCGGCAGGAAGAGCGCAACGAAAATGGTCATCAC
The DNA here is from genome assembly GCA_024362995.1 of Heteromeles arbutifolia. Classification (NCBI taxonomy): domain Eukaryota; kingdom Viridiplantae; phylum Streptophyta; class Magnoliopsida; order Rosales; family Rosaceae; genus Heteromeles; species Heteromeles arbutifolia. The sequence continues at coordinate 23,653,924 of JANCRC010000013.1, read as the reverse complement.
CAGAATCCAACCGCCGTAGAACAAGAATGTGGCGTATTTGAAATGGCATAACATGGACAAGAAGGTTTGGGAGAGAACAAATGTGGTGGCAAAGTTTACTGCTAGCCCCATGCTTTGGCCTGTGGGTCGAATTTTCATGGGGAATATTTCACTTGGGATAAGCCAACTCAAAGGTCCCCATGACCAACCAAAACCAGCAGCATAAAAACACATCATTACAAGAACTAGTACGGCATAGCCCTTTGAGATATGGCCGTTGCCATCCGTACCTGTCGTAGCTGCCAGAACTATAGCCACACCAACCTGCACAAAAACATTTCAGATAAGAAAACTTTTCTTCTTTTACATAGATAACGATCATCCTTTGTATATCTTGACTCGTCTGAACTTATTTTTTGACTATGCAAAAAGGGTATAATAGTTTTATCCACATAAGGGTTTATGTTGCAATATAGATGTTTATGATACTAGACTTTGAATATAGACTACTCAACCAGACAAAAATTAACCTAATCAATAGTCATATAGTCTAGATTCACGTCTTATAACGTAACTAAATAAACAACTTATATTGCCAAATAGTGTGACTATAACAATATAAGTAGAGGTGTGATATCCACACACTCCTTTTTACTTCTCACGCACCCTTTATTAATTTATGTCTTTTGATTTCCTTCAATTCATTATATTCGACGGCCGAAAATTAAGATGGTGTAGAAAAGTAAAAAGGGGTCTGTGGATGGCACACCTCCTACAAATATTCTTTACTAGTGTTATATTACTAAACTGTGAATATGGACTACCCCCAATCAGACTAAAATCATCTTAATCAGTATTCTAGATTCACCATATTATAAAGTAACTAAATGAACATCTTAGCTTGTCAAATGGTATGACAATGTAACATTGCCCTCCCATAAAAAAAAATTTAAAAATTAAAAAAAAAGGAGTTTATTTTGCAATTTTTTCACGGTAAACTCAATATACCATATTAGCTAGATGATAGTTACCTGACAGATGACCATCTGGATGCCACCCTCCATGAACAAAAACCTCCGACCATGCCGATCAACCATATACGTAGACACAAGGATCGAACCAAGATTCACCAACCCAAGTATAATCGAAGCAATAAGTGCAGAATCATTGCCAAAACCCACAGATTGAAACAAAACAGGAGCATAAAAAGCAATGATATTAATCCCACTGAGCTGCTGGAAAAACGGCACAGCAAGCGCACCGATCAAAAGCTGAGGCCTATACTGCCTCTGAAATATGGTCACAAAAGGCTCCTCATTGAGGGCTTTGGCAACTTCACTGGCCTTGATAAGAAGGGCCAGCTCGTCCTCGATGTCGTTCTTGCCTCGGATTTTGACTAGGGATTTTCTGGCTTGGTCGACCCTATTGCGTTCTACTAAGCTTGTGGGTGAGTCCGAAATGAAAAGGGCGCCAACAGTCATGATGGTGGCTGGGACTATGGCGAGGCCGAGGGAGAGACGCCAGCCCCAGCTGTGCTTGGCGGTGGCGTAGTTTATGCAGTTGGATGCCACCACCCCAATTCCTATGAAGAACTGAAAGCCTGTGCTGAATGCACCTCGCCACTTGGGTGGTGCAATCTCTGAGAGGTAGATTGGAGCAGACTATATTGTGACAATATTACAAGGGATGTTAGTAATGGATGAAATCAAGCAAATATACACAAAGGAACCCGTGGACCATTTAATTAAGGGAGTTTTAACAAAACACTCCCGGTGCTATTCACTTTTAACGAAAAATTATATTTTTACCTTTAACTGTCACTATTCACTATATCTTTAAAAATGACTTTTCGTTAAAAGAAAAGTTTTTTTGGATTTTTCGTTAGTTTTCCTTTTAATTAATTCACTCTTTCTCTTAGACAAGTAGGGCAAATATCAGATTCACCTTTATTAGAAATATGATACATCAAATGATCAGTTGTCATGATACAAAATAATATCAATCACATGAAGAAGAGAGACATAAGAAAGTTTCCCAAAGGACGGAAAATGTTTCTTTTCCAAATAGTAGCAATAATCTGTATTAATATCGATCACATGATAAAAGAGATAGACACGTGTTGTGATTCAGAAGAAAGTTTCTCAAGGGACTGAATATGTTTTCTTTCCAAATAGTAATAGTAATCTGTAGCACATGCTTAGACAAGAATCAACTTGATAAATGATCCATAAAATGGTAAGAGTGTTGTGGATATATTATATGATATGATTATGCAAATCCGTAGTAAAGTTAAGTTAGGAATCCTAAATTATATCTTTCCTATTAAACTTTGTATTTTTAAAGAGCAAGTTTCTCTCCTTCTATTATTTACTATAAATGGATTCACTGACAAAAGAGAATATAATATACAATTCTCCCTAGCCATATTTCTCTCTCTCTCTCCCACCACCTCTCTCTCCTTCAGTTCAAAATAGGTGACAACAAAGAGAACGTCTTCTGAATCACACAAAAAAAAAAATGGATTTTCGATCATTTAAAATGCTTTCTTTTTTTATGGGTTTGCATGTTCTTTGCAGGCCCAAGGATTTACATAAAGAAAGTCCACTTACTTGGTTTGTGAAACCAACCCCAAAGCCGAGCAAGATACGGCCCAAAATAAGCATGGCAACATTGACAGCGCCACCATTGATCGCAGACCCAGCAAAGAAGGTGCAGCCACCCAGAAGCATAACATTCCGGCGGCCGATAGTCCTGGCCAGACGGCTGGCCACAAGCGACGCAGCCAACCCCGCTATGTAGAGGGAGGATGTGAATGCTGTCAAAACCTGGCTGTCATACACACAATATATGTTTTTTGGGGGCCCTCCCTTCCTCAGCACTTCTGGGAAAAACTTGTTCAGAAATGGTGCCATTGTAGTTACTCCTCCTGAGAAAATTGTTTATGTTCATGATTAGTTTCATGCATTTGATGTGCACCAAAGTATATGATAATTGTAGATGCTATTCATTAGTTTCATATGTATAGCTTCTTTGTGTCAGTGGAGGTATATCTTTAGTTTTTACATTCGATTGTATGACATACTGTTGACCTTAAAAACTACCAAGCCTATGTGGCGCGCAGGCTGAGTAACTAATAAGCTAACTACGTCCTTCAGTTGTGTATGGGGTGTGCTAACTCGTCAGCCGAGCTCGGTCGGGGAGTAAAATGTGTTGATGTGGCGTTGGGCGCGCTGCTGACTTCTTGATCTTGCCACTGCAGCTGAGGAAGGAACATGTCTCGGCCTTCGGGTTCTAGAGCCTGAAGACAAGGCTGCTAGTTTTGCAAAGTTCACAAATCGTCGGCGCCGAGTTCGGTCTCGGTAATTATATTCATGAGAGTATACGTACGCCGAACTGGCACCATACTATACAGACACAAGTACTCGAAAGAGATAAATGTCTTGATTGTAAATGTTGTTTGGCCGTCGGAGTGCCGAACTCTAAAATGTACTTATGAATATCGAATCATAAAGCAATACTCGGCTTTCAATGTGCCATGCCTAGTAACCTGGTAACACCTCACTTCGCCCAGAAGGCTGATGAGATGACCTCTGCCAATAATGACTCGAAAATCCTTCTTGACCGAGACTTGGATAAATAATCAGTCGGTCTCGAAGCAATGTTGTTTATCCAAACTGAAGGTGCTCCTCGGTCGGTTGATTCTACGGCTATAGTGTTGTTTATCCAAATTGAATATGTCGTCGGTTGCCTTCACAGTGCTGTTTATCCAAACTGAAGATGTGTTGGCGAGAAGAAAAGGGAAGAGGAAAAATTCTTAGAGTTGTTGAAAAGCTTTGCATAGGGCAATTTGTGTGTTGATTTGAAGGGGCCTTGAATGATGCACTCTCTTCTTTATTTATAGCAGCGAACCCCCTCATGGCTGAAGTAGAAATGGACTAGGATTAGAACTCCTCAACCTAATTTGATCAGGTTTCGGCCAATCCTAATTCCTCGTTGAACCAAACTCCTTAACAAACTAGATTCATCCCCTAATTCTCAGCATCCTTAGCCTTAAGACTCCTTGTTGCACTAGGATTCGACTAACTCACCCTTATCCAAACCAATCCTCTTCGTAATAGGATTCGGCCGACCTTGATTGGACGGCCCATGACAAGATTTTAGATAAATGTAACTGGACCGAAGCTTGGCTCTAGGCTCGGCCCAAAATAATATTTTGGGCCCAAACACATACACAAAAATATATTTCTAGTTGTATGGGAGAAGGCCTCATGTTTGGTTGCTTTTATATAACAAGTATGATTAGAATCAGAAAATTAAAATTGAAATCCGCCAACTAAAAGGCGAAGGAGATCGATTTTAGCTCGGTAGCTGGTACATGTCTTTTAGTTATCTTGCCAAATAGTTTGACATTTTGTAATACCAAATAAATAACAAGATGAATTCTTATTCCAATGTTCTCGAAGAAAGTTTGCATGTCAAAAATTATTACATTATTATTAGCACTCTAAAATAATAAATTTGCACCCGTCTTCCATAAATAAGTAAAAAAAATAAAAGAATTGTATAGTCGCAAGTATGATTACTTTTCAAATGAACTAGCCAAAAACGAAGTCAGAGAGAGGTATAGAGAAGAAATTGTGTGTGTGTATTTTTTTATTGGGCTTACTACAATTTCTCCACTAAAGGTTTGAAAGTGGTTTCAATTTAGGCCATGAAGTTTTAATTTTTTCACATCGCACTTCAAAGTTTTATAATTGTATCAATTTACACATTTTGTCTATTTGAATGTCTAATTCCTTCATTAAATTAATAAATTTTTTAATCAAATTAGTACAAATCTGGTTTACATGTCAGCCAATTGCGGGTTTCACGCTTACCATATCATAAATTTAATGAAGATTTGAATAATTCATTTGAGAAAAGGCATAAATTAATATATTTTTACAACTTCAGGGGTGTAATGTGAAAAAAAAAATTAGAATTTCATGGCCTAATCTGGAAATCAATCTAAACCTAAAGAGTATAGAATTTAGTAATTAGGCTTTTTTTTGGAAAGGGATCCGTCCTTTCTCCTAATCCACCAAGTTCGAAGATCCGGACCGTTGAAATTTAATCAAACGACTACAAACAGGGGCCAACTTTAAAAGTTATAATAACTTTAGCCATTTGATCAAATTTCAAATGCCCGAATCTTCGGACTTGGTGGATTAGGAGGAAGAGATACGGAGAGGATCCCTTTCCTTTTTTTTTTAAAGGTAATAATAAGGAGACCATCTATTAAAACTATATTTTAGAAACCATATAATATGATTGTTGATGATTGAATTATTACTTAAGTGTTGATTAACATGTTTATTTTTTTATTAAAAACACATTACATAATTTACAAATTTGGTCTAAAAAAATTAGTTTACCTAACGTCTTTTTTTTTCGGAGAGTGTTTCTTCGTTAATAAAAGTGCAAGCCTATGCTACGTGGCGCCATAGCTCAAAGTCGTGTCACTACTTGTTACTAAATTATTTATCTATGTTTAGTTGAAAAGATTTCGTATCTATCGAAGCTTCTGAACCACTTGGTTGAATTTATATTTTATTTTCTTAGGCATTTGAAATTTGAAGACTTTAGCAACCTAACCTTACTGGTAGAATAGTCTATCATCAAATAATTCATAGAGAATAGTAAATTAAAATTAAAACGAGAATACTCTTCTATATATTTAATAGTAACAATATTAGTTGTAAACATTTTTTTTATAAAAAAAACATTTTATTCTTTTTTTTTTTAACATTTTGTTATTGGCAACGTACAACTAATAAACTAACAAATGGTTAGGGTAGCCACACTCTCATTTTTATTTCTTACACATCATTTTCAATTTTCGATCGTCGGATCGAATGAATTGAAGAAAATCAATGACAAAAAAATTACCAAAATGTGTGTGAAAGGTAAAAAATGAATGTATGAATAACACTATCTCTAATGAATTAAAGGGACACTTCTCCCTTGCATTAAATCATGAGCGGGGTGATGCTAGCAGCCTCTTATGGCGTATAATAAAGTTATAAACACATTAATCTAGTTGAAGTTTGTTTTTTCTTTTATATAAAGTGATGTCTTTTTTTGTATAAGATTTTTTTTTCACAAACAATGATCTACATTAATATATGCTAATAAGCGTGAGGGAAGAGTTTGGACTTAGAAAGCAGTGAGTTAAAGAGAAAGATCATAACCAAAGGCAATCCATCACTTGCGCTTTTATAAGAATTTGGGTAAAGCTTTTTATTTTTGTTACTTATAAGATCTAGGAATGTTTGATAAAATAAAATTTTAGGTGCTTATACCTGTGAATTATTAAAGCAACTACACCCCCTCCCAATTGTAAGGGAGACTGGGCGATTCAATATAATCCCACCAAAACCAACAAAATGAGCTCCACCCCAGATGAAACAAGTCGAGTTACAGTAAAAAGAGGGCGGCCCGATTGCTCACTCAGGTCAAAATAGCCCAACCCCAACGCCTGAGGGAGTGTGAAGTCACCACGTTATTATATTTTTCGTTTTTTGCGCTAGATGCGTGGTTTCACGTGCACGAGAGTTCGGTCGTTCGATTTGCACAGATTTCTATCCTACGGTTCAGATTTTTTCAATTTTTTTTTTTTGAAAAGAAAAAATCTAAAGGAAAAAAAATACTTATAAGCTGTTGTAACCCATGTGGCAAAATATGGGTTGTTGAATTACAAAAATATGTCATCCAACGGTTCATATTAATCAGGTAAGAAATAAATATTAAAAATTATAAATAAAAAGAGTAATTACCTAACCATGATACGTGATGGAATCAGCAAAATTTTATTTTTGAAATTATACATAAATTTATCTTTTTATTTATTTTAAAAAAAATAATTTTTGGTGTCAATTGTCCGGGAAATTTATTTTAAGGGTAAATATGCATTCGGACATTTATTATTAACTAAGACAATAATTCCCTTTACTCAATAGCCCAAGTAGTAATTACCTTAGTGGGCTGGAGTTGCTCTTAAGCCAGTTTAACACGTTACTATAAAAAAATTTAAACATGAAATTAAAACAATATATCTTCACAGTGCCAGAAAACTAGAACGAGTGTTAAAATTCCGACCATGAGAAAAATGCATGCCAAAATTGCTACCCACCTAATATTGGTATTAGGTAAACTGTGACCATCCATGATTCTCTTCTGAATATCTACAGGCTACAATATTGCAGTTAATTTCATTCATCGTTTCTTCTTCTTCTTCTTCTTTTTTCTTAAAATATAAGAATAAAAATAGTTTTTTGGATAATTAATGTAATTTGTAACAACAACATACAGAGAGAGACAAAGCATTTCAGATAACAATTTAAATTTCGAACGTTAAAATTAAAGAAACGACTAAATTATATAATCAAAACAAACGCACCTGAAATTCCTATGTCATAACCAAATATGAGGCCGCAAGACGCAGCGACGATGCACGTTATAACCACCGAAACCGTTATCTTCCCGTCAATGCCAGTGACGGCCAGAGGTCCATCGCCAGCAAAACCACCCACGGCCATTTGTACCGCTCTTTAATTCTCACTCTCCTTTCCTCTCTTATTTTCTCAGGAAACAAACAGCAGGTATCGCTCAAGTAGTCCGCTCTTGGACAGCTGCAGTTTTGCAGAGAGTATGCATGTGCTGCTTGCCCGAGAGTTGGGGGTCATAAAAAGTGATTAACTTATAAGCAAAGATTAATGGCGTTGCAATAATTAATTTGTTTTTGTATTTAAAAAGACCAAAAACCCACGTTACCCGCCACCGTAACAAGAAAAGCTACCTACCAGTAAGCAGCTATATAGTTGTAAATTACAGGTCATTTTGTAAACTTATTATGCATGCATAATATCCATTTCCCTACAAAAATAAAATCCTAATGAGGAAAAAAAATGATAACCATACACCATTTCCCTCTTTCTACACATCCATATTTAATCATGTTTGTTATTTTTGTTTGAGTGATTCAATCTGATGGTTATTAAGGGTTCCACACCATTAGTTAGATGATTAGTTAAAATGATTGTACAAGTCAGCAATTAGTTAGTAAGTTTGTTAAAATCTGGTTATAGTTGTTGGGATCTGTTATAAAAACATAATTGTAATAATTATTCTGTAGGGTGAATACAACAAGTCTCACATTTTTTTCTCTAAACTTTCTCTCTCTATACTTTTTTTTCTCTATTATCCTTTATTCTTCAGTTTCTCTACCATTCTCAAATATTTCAATGTAATTAACAATGACTAGAAATAAACAAAGAATGTGTACGAGGCTAATTTTTTTTTTTTTATATAAATCAGCTCCCAAGAGTATCAAATGTAAGTCTTTACGTAAACTTTACGTAAACTTCAAAAAAAAGGCAATCATATCACACGCATCAGCTAAATCCATATATGAATATTCGTAATTAGGTTTAAAAATAGCGGGTACTTGATGATATTCCTAATTATGAATGCCAAATATTCAAATTGATCGAATATGTATGATTTCTTTGACATTCATAATTAGGATTTTAAGTAAATTTTGAAAGAATAATCATGTTAAAAAAGAAATCATGATATTCCTTTATTGACAAGAGTATCAAGCTTCAACACGTTCACTTGAATTAGAAAAATGAATTGACCAAAACAAAAAGATTAGAAAAAATGAAAAAGTCACATGCATGCAATTGTTGATAGATTAAGCTAATTATCTTGGCGTGGGTAGTTGGTGATGAAACAAACGCGTGCACCTTCCCTTCCACTATTTCCTTCCGTTTCCGTTGTATGCGTGAAATTTTTAGTTGTGACGGGAATACGGATGGTACATCACGTATTTTTATGTAAGTGGTGGGAAATATTATTTTTTAAGTTATTAGCTTTTTAACACATATATTCCACCATTTATATAGCGACACGTGATGTACCATCCAATGTGACGGCCACACTGAAAAATCTCTCGTTGTATGCAAAGTTTTGACGTGACATGTGGCAGATGAGATGGGTTCCACTACTTGCAATTAAAGGAAATTACAGATGGGAATGTGTTAATTACCCCTTCCCATTCTTTTTCTTTTTATTTTTTATCGATACGTGTTTATGTGGTAATTAATCAGTATTTTCTTGTTGATATGTGTTTAGGTGGTAATTAGTATGAGTTGTAACCTAGCTAGCACTACTAGAAAAAATCTAAAAACAATAAGTTGTTAATTGCTATGGAGAATAAGGATTTCCCTTTTACTTATTGTGTTCCGAGTTTAAATATTGGGTAATGCTAGAAAAACTAAATTTATGGACAAAATTTTGTAAACCAAATGACATGAAAGTTGCTGATTGGATTATTACTTAGGGCTCGTTTGGATGTGCTTTTAAAATGACGGAAAACACTTTTAGAGAAAATATTTTTGGGTTCCAAAAGCACTTAAAGTGCTTTCTGAAAGAAGCACCAGTTATGTGCTTCTTCCAAGAAGCACCATTTATGTGTTTCTTCCAGGAAGCACCAGTTATGTGCTTCTTCCAAGAAGCACTTTAAGTGCTTTTTCAGGATTTACTTGCATCTTTTCTAAATAATGGTTTTTAAAACATTTTCACTAAAAACGCTTTCAGTCATTTTAAAAGCACATCCAAACGAGCTATTAAGCTTTGATAAACATGCCCATCCTATTGGTGGCATATCATTTAGTTTGCAAATTTTGTCTCTCTAGCAATACCCTTAATCTTATCTCATTCTTTTAGTAAAATTTAAAATATAATCTAAACTACATTAATAAAATCTTCTTAATCAACCAAAAGAGGGTAAAAAGACAATTTTGTCTTCTACCAGAAAACAAAATCATAGGCAGTAAAGTAAATTCATCGAAACTAAATTTTACAGTTTTTTTTTTCAAAATCTCACCCAAGGGTGATCCTAACATCCTTTAATTTTGAAAAATAAAATATAAAAAGAAAAACTTATCTCTAATCCACGTTCATTTTTTCTCCCCTTCTCCTTCCCATTTTAAAATAAAAATAAAAATTATTTTTACACACAAAGTGTGAGGCATATACTAGTTGTTTATAAAAAATAAAAAATAAAAATCTTTAAACGCAGCATTAAAAGTATGGAATGTCAACCCACCATAAGAGAATACGACAGAGTTTTTCATGAATAACTTATTACAAAAGCTTCTTCCTCATGATAGATTTGACTTCACATCGTGAAGCAAAATTGTACAAGATTCGTGCAAGGAGTTGAGTTTGAACATCATAAGAGCAACTCTAGTGTGAGAGCTCATCCCCAGGCTATTCACTATTTAATTCACCCAATGAATAATAATTGTCATAATGAACAGTGCATTCTCTTGGCAATTGACTTTTGCATCTCCACTTCTGCACTTGAATAACCCTGGCAATTGGTAATAAAATATTAGTATTTATTTATTAAATAATACATAATAATTTTATTTCTAATTTCGGATAAGATTTTTAATCGTTCTCGTTGCGCCACGTGTCATTATCCAAAAAGCCAATAACAATAAAATATTAGTATTTTTTATTTATAAAATAATTCAAAATAATTTTATTTGTTATTTCGGTTAAGATTTTTAATCGTTCTAGTTGCGCCACGTGTCATTATCCGCAAAGACAATTATTGGTGATGGATTTCCGATAAGATTTGTAATCGTTCTCGTTGCGCCACATGTCATTATCCGAAAAGACAATTATTGTTACCTGATCCATTAAATTTTCTCCACTTCGAAGATTAGCACTAGCTTGTGCCAAGACGTCTCTCCATGTACTAAACGATTGGCTAAGTAATTTCCAACGACTAGACATCGATTCTTTGGTTCTTTGCCCGCCCATTTTCTCAAGATAATTGGTATGAATAAGACTCCACATTTCTCGCAACTGCATCTCATTACTCGTAAGCGGATCATGAGGAACTTGAACTCAGCTAGCACACAACGCAACATCTTCAAGAACAGACCAATTCGTACCTGTAGCAGTAATCATTTTGTTTGAAAAAAAATTGGATTGAAACTTTGAGAGAAAGATAGGAATGTGGTTGAAAGTAGTTGAGAAAATGTGAAATTGTGGTGTAAGGTAGATGCTAATGATAAGGTATTTATAAAAAAGTAAAAACAATTTTTTTTTCTTCTGATTTTTATTCATTTTTTACAATTTTTCTAAATTTTTTATTCAACTAATTAATCTCTACCGTTGGATTTAAAAAAAATTGAATTTCAACATTCCAGATTGTGCCACGTGGCACAACGGTAACATTTCTTAATTTTAAAACTATTTTTTTTTTAAATTTATAAAGGAGAATAATATCAACTGTTGATCTCAGATCCAACGGTTGATATTAAATAAGATTTTTTTATTTTTTTTACCGTTGCAAATTGGACGGTCCAATTTAAAGGGCCGTTGAGATCGAACGAACCGTGGGAAGCCACGTGGCTTCCCAACGGTAACTTTTTGAAATTGCGTCGCGGGCCCCAGGTACTGAAATCATGTCGAGTGACGCACCCCCACGAGCGCGTGAGGTGCACGCGCCTGACAGAAAAAAATAAAAAATTGGGTTGACGCCTGGATGACGTTAGCCCTGCGTCAGATCCACTTCGGGCTCGCAGGCTGGCAATTCTTCATAGGCCCACTGCTCAGGCCTCCCCTGTCCCTCGGGCTCCCACACACTGGAGGAGGTAGGCCGGGCTCTCCGGCACTGTTCATGGGCCTGTCCCCTGAGCACAAGCTCCCACTGGAGCTGCTCTAAGCGGGGCAGATGAACAAATATTGAGAAGAAAAACCCAAACCCCAAGGAAACACATTGGACAATATTATACCTACTGCCGTGAGCGTTGAACCTGTGTAGTGGATGGGTGGATTTGTATTATTAGATTTTAGGGTAAATCTCAGTTTACTACCCTCAAGTTTTATAGTTTTCAACATTTAGTACATGAAGTTTTTTTCATCCCAGAGGCATACCTAAAGTGTTAATTTTGGGACAGTCTCATACATCCGTTAGTCTGGCTGTTAAGTCTCCCATTAACTGATGACGTGGCGCTCATGTGGACAATGACTGGACGCCATGTGTCATTAAAGGGTCCACGAGGAAATTAAAAATTCAAAAAAAAAAATTCCCATCCAAATTTAAAATATTAAAATAATTAATTAAATAAAAGTATTTAAAAAAAAAAACCCAGAACCCCTTTCTTCTTCCCCACCCAACACCCCTCCACCCCTCCACGGCTCCACCCCTCCATCCCCCTCTACCCTCTTCGTCCTCACTTTGTCTCTTAGCTATTTCATCAAACACTTTCTCTGCATTCAAAACCATCACAAACTTGTCAACCTCATACATGCCGACCCACCCATTAATCTCATTCAAATAAACATCATTCATCCCCACCTGACCATCAATATAACACGCAAGTAACCTATTTAAAATCCAATGCCATTTGGCCTTCCCGTGTGACAAATTGTAAATCAAAGATTGCAATACCTCATGGCGACGTTTCGTGGTGTTTGTATGAGAGAGACCTACATATTTAGTAGCTCATGCGTTCCTGAGAGGGAAACCCAGAACATGCGCCATTGTTGTAGTTTCCTTGGTGCTCAAAACAGGTTTGTGACTGTAAGCGTGGGCTGATTTAGTGCTAAAGGTTGCTGAAATTGGAAATAGCAGCGGCGTTGTGGTCGCCATCACAACAGGCCTGGTTTTCTCAACATTCTGCAATGGAATTGTGGTTAATACAAAATCATTTGAGTGTGGCGGTTGGACGGGCGAATTTTCCATTGCTCTCAACAACGGAGATGATTTGAGTAACGGAGGAATGGAATGGACTTGAATTTTCGAGGGAATTCGCTGTGGGCTGCCGTTTCTGTCTTGTATCCCAAGTCGTGGAAGTTTTTGGTGATCGAGATAAGGAATTTCAACGTCATCGGAAGACATTGGGGCTAGATCAGAACCGTCCTCAGCACCGAGAGCCAAGTCATGGCGTAACAGAGTAAGGTTACGGCAGATTGGTGCGATTGCAGAATCTATAGCCTTGCAGAGAGCGAGGGAAGAATCCCAAATTGCACGGAACTCAGCACGCATCGAAGCTTCAAAGGAGTCGATGGCAGCTGAGAGGCGTGCATCCATGGCAGGAAGACGGGTTGGGTGGGCATGCACAAGAGGGAAACCAGGATTCGAGAAGGATGATACCATTGATAGGATCCAAATCTCTAAGCCCTTAATCAACCTGTAAGTAACACAGAGGATAGAGAGGGAGAGTGAAAGAAGAAAGAGATGTTGGGTGGAGCCGTGAAGGGGGTGGAGGGATGTCGGGCGAGGAAGATGAAGGGAGTTCTGGGTTTTTTTTTAAAATTTTTTAAATACTTTTATTTAATTAATTATTTTAAATTTGGGCAGGAATTTTTTTTTGAATTTTTAATTTCCACGTGGACCCCTTAATGACACGTGGCGCCCAGTCATTGTCCACAGGGGCACCACGTCATCAGTTAACAGGAGATTTAACAGCCAGACTAACGGATGTATGAGACTGTCCCAAAATTAACACTTTAGGTATGATTCTGGGACGAAAAAAACTTCATGTACTAAATGTTGAAAACCACGAAACTTGAGGATAGTAAACTGAGATTTACCCTAGATTTTAACAGTTTTAATATAACAATTTAATTCATTCAACAAAAAATATAACAGTTTAAACAACGGTACATCTCATACGCCAATGCATTATAAATAACCCTAAACCAAATAGGGAGAGAAATTGAATTGACATAAAATTAACTATTATTAACCTTTCTTATCCTTGTCGCAATTTGACAACATTCACCACACCTCTAATCTTGTCATCAACTTTATATTTGTTGTTTGTCTTTGAATTTGTTAAAATATTCGTGTATGAGAGTTGAGTTTCAGGTTTGAGCTTCAATTGATGGTGTACTTCGACGATGAAGTTGGTGTCCTTGAGCTTGTCGATCTCGGCTTCTATAATCTTACTTCATTTAGTTTCACGATTTCGCTTACGCTGGATAACTGGTATGGTGGTTGGGTCCAAGTGAAGGCGATGACAGATCACAAAGTGGTCAATCCCAGGCATGTCCTTTGCGGACCAAGCGAACACGTCTTTGTTATCACATAAGAAATTGGTGAATAGTTCATTATCTTAATCGGTCGATTTTGATCTGATCCTAGCTTTGCGTTTTGGCTTGTCGGGATTGAGGTTGATATACATATCGTCCTCATCTGTCTTTGACTTCAGAGTGTTGTCGTCTTGGTGGTCAAGATCTAGGTCGAACTCTTTGTAACTCGTTTGTTCACTCCCAGGCTATGATTGCTATGCTGATTTGTCCATGGGAGTGTTGGAATGAGCACCGCTCTCCCTTCCAGATCATATTCGTGTTTTCAACAGCGCATCAGTATGCCCCCACTTGGTCTCCATCGATTTCTTTATTCCATCCGGAGTGGCGTAGTGAAGCAGCTGGTGGTAGGTTGAGGGAACGATTCTCATCTTGTTCAGCTAGTTCCGACCGAGAATGGCATTATGAGGAGTCGGGCAGCCATAAAATGGAAGGTCACTAGATTGTTGTATAACTCTGCCTAAACCACAAGTTTCACAGTTCCCAAAGACCAGACAGAGGTTCCTTTGAAGGTATGAAGGTTATTTTTTCTATTATTGATGCTGTCGAGGATTTTCATCTTCTCGACTGCGTCTTTGAAGAAGACATTGACTCCTAATCCATTATCCACCAAAACTCAGCTAACCATAGTGTTAGAAATCTATACCTTGATGGCAAGAGCGTCATTGCGAGGGGAGTAAACATCTTCTAAGTTTCGATCAAAGAACATCAAGATGTTAGAATCGATGGGTAGTGGTTTGTTGATTGAAGCCACCATTCGAGGCTTTTTGCTTGCTGTTTTCCTTTCCTTTAAAGTATTTCCCAGATAATCCCGTTCTCTGTATATGCAATTGACCTTGGAGAGTAATTTTTTTTCCCGAGCATTGGACTGGGTGAAGGTCCTGAATCTTTCTCAACTTTCTACATTGGGTTTTGGGAGTAGGTCTTTGGGACTGTGCGCATAGCCTAGATCAACGGCTCTTGTTGGGTCTGAGTAGGCGTTACCTATACCATTGCTCATTAAAACGAGAAACGACATCTTCAAGAGCCTTTACTCGTATCCATAGTCTAAAAAATCGATATTATCGGCGATATTTCGCCGATAATATCATTTTTTTTACCGGCCGATATTTTTTGGAGCAAAATTAAAATATCTTTAAAATATCGTGATATTAGCGATATTAGCGATATTATCGCTAATATTCGTCGTCGTCGCCGCCGCCGGGAGGTGAGAAAGGGAAGAGGAAACCACAGGTAACTCGGCGGAGTTGCAGAGAAGAGATGGGGGGGGAGGTGGTGATGGTGCTCGGCGGAGTTGCAGAGAAGAGATGGGGGAAGGCGGCGGAGTTGCAGAGAAGAGATGGGAGGGGAGATGGTGATGGTGCTCGGCGGAGTTGCAGAGAAGAGATGGGGGGAGAACTGGAGAAGGATCGAGTTCGAGAAACTGAGGGAGAAGAAGAAGGATGGAGAGATTGAGGGAAGGATTCAGATCGAGATCGAGATTCAAGATTCGAGAGAGACTGAGGTGAGGTGACCCAGCATAATGGACGGACTACGGAGAGACCGGATCGAGGGAGAGAAGGAGACGGAGAGACCGAGGGAGAGACGGAGACGGAGAGACCGAGGCAGAGAAGGGTTGCGTGTGCGTGTGAAGGAGACGGAGAGACCGAGGGCGAGAAGGAGACGGAGAGACCGAGGGAGAGAGAGAAGGATCCAGAAAGGCTTCTGGGTGGGTATGCGTGTGTGCGTGTGCGTGTGTGCTTGTTGCGTGTGCGTGTTGCGTGTGCGCGTGTCCGTGTTGCGTGTGCGTGTGTGCGTGTGTGCGTGTTGCATCGTGTGTTTGTGTGTGTTGCAGAGTGTTGTAGAGTGTTGCAGAGGTGAAAATAATTTTGCACCCAGAGGTGAAAAGATGTGAAAATAATGTGCATGTGACTGCAGAGTGTTGCAGAGGTGAAAAGAGGTGAAAATAATTTTGCACCCAGAGGTGAAAAGATGTGAAAATAATGTGCATGTGACTGCAGAGTGTTGCAGAGGTGAAAAGAGGTGAAAATAATTTTGCACCCAGAGGTGAAAAGATGTGAAAATAATGTGCCTGTGACTGTGAGATGTTAGGTTTGTGTGAGTGTGTGCCAATAATTTTGCAAATAAATCCAAAGAAAACCTACTGAAACTGAACCAAACCGTCAAATCACATGTGAAATGTGAATATACACTGCCAAATCCATGTGTGTGTGTAAAAAAAACACTGCCAAAAGTTCAAAACCGTGTGCGTCCCAAAGGTGGAGTATCAGATCATCACACATATTTTCACCCTTCGAAAATTGAAAAACCTCTATTACACATTTCCGTTTCTTCTTCTTCCCTTAGCCCTTTCAGAGCCTTTCCAGAACCTTTTCTCTCTCATTTATTCACAGACGGCAAGCTGCAGAGGATCGTTGAGGTTTTACTGCTGCTACGTACGACATCGAAAGTTCCAGATTTGTTACATTTAAGGTAAGTTTACAAACTTACATTTATATTATTGTAATTTATACAACAACAAAAAAATTTGTGTGGACCCATGCATGAGATTATTTAATTTTCACATCCTCACACTATCGTAAATGAACTTTCCAACACCAAAAGAGGGGCAAAACATTTACTAACTTTGGTTTATGGCTTTGTTCGAGCTCGTTTGCTCCTGATTATCCATTTTGATTAAACAATTTCTACATACCTCCCACGAAAAGGGTCCATAATCAATCCTTTTAGTCTCCATTTTCAAAGAATATAAAAGAAACGGCAAGGAAAATAAAAGGAAAGAAGAAACAATTTTAAAAAGTTTTAAAACACTTTTCTCAAAAAACAAAAAAAGAAAAAGAAAAAGGTTTTAAAACACTAAAAAAGAAAGAAGTTTGTCTAGAACACTTTATTAATTCTTAACAATTTGTAATAATATATAATACAAACACTAGTTAAGTTGGATATATAGATAATGTACATATATAAGGAGGTTAATTATACAAAAAAATTTGTGTGGACCCGTGCATGTGATCTAAGAACCAAATAATATGTTAATTTTTTGAAGTAATTAAGTAATGTTGTATAATTATTCCCTAGGATAATTTTAATATGTTTAATGTTATTTATTATTTTATTATCAAACTGGTTATTATTCATTAATATTAGGTTTTATTATTCCATATTATTTTTATAATTACTTAAATTCTTACAATCATTTTCTTTACTTCCTATTTAATTCTTTTGTAGAATAACTTTATTATTTAGGTTCTCTTATATAACCGTCACTACTATATTTTTTGGCCAAAAAATAATTGCCTAATTTCCATGCAAAATAAATACAGGTACGTTTAAGATGTCTAAACGTGATCCAGCTTGGGAACATGGAGACCTAATAGACGGAAACAAACATGGCACAATTTGCAAATATTGTGGTCATGTAATGAAGAGTGGCGGAGTGACACGACTTAAGCATCATCTTAGTGGATTAGATCCAGGACATAAGGTCCAACGATGCGATAGTGTCCCCCCAGAAGTGAAGGCATTCATCACCACATTATTAAAAAATAAAAAACACCAGAAGGAAAAGAAAACATATGGAATGGAAAATATTCGAGCTGGGCTACGAGGAGAAGGCATTGGCCAAGCGGTTGACAGTGATGATGATGACGATGAGGACGAATGTGATGATGACATGGGACCTGAAGAACTGCGCAGTTTCAAACAAGCATTACGTGCCTCCAAACAGTCAGCATGGGAAAGAGAACACCTTCATAAAATTCCTAATAGAGGACAAGGTTCTGGGACAAATGGTGGTGCACAAATGAGACGGGGAGCAAGTGTTAGAGAATCACAACCAACACCACCAATAGCCCCAAGTTTATATAACTCATCCAAAGCACGTCAAAAGAGTGTTTGGAGTTATTTCAAGGGAGGTAATGTGAAGGAGGGAATGGGACATCTAATTAGCAAGTTCTTTATCTATGAAAATGTCCCTGCTGAGAAGGCATCATCACATCATTTCAAAAATATGGTATTGGGATGTCAACAGGCCGGTGTTGGAGTACAACCTCCCACTCCCTATGAGGTAAGAAACAAATATTTGGAAATGGAGCATAAAGACATTGGCGAGTATGTTAACAAGTTGAGGTCAAAGTGGGAAACTAATGGTTGCACAATCATGTGTGACGGATGGACTGGCCCAACCAGATTGTCTGTCATAAACTTCATGGTATACTCCAAGGGAAAGACAATTTTTTTGAAGTCCATTGATGCTTCAGACCATATAAAGAACTACAAGTATATTTACAAGTTATTGAGGGATGTAATCATGGAGGTGGGAGAGCTTAATGTTGTCCAAGTCGTGACCGACAACGGTTCTGCATTTCTCAAAGCTGGAAAAAAGTTAATGAAGCATCATAATGTGTTTTGGACATCATGTGCAGCACATTGTATTGATCTCATGTTTGAGGCAATGGGGAAGAGAGAGAATATTGCTAATGTTGTAAAAAGAGCTAGAACGATCACAAATTATATTTACAACCACGGTTGGTTGTTGGCAAAGATGCGTGAATTTTGCAAAGGAGAAATTATTCGTCCAGCTACCACTCGATTCGCCACCAACTATATTGCATTAGACAACCTACTTAAGAAGAAAGCAGGGTTGAAGCAATTATTCACTAGTGAAGATTGGGCCAACCACAATTTGAGCCGCTCAAATGCAGGTCGTATGGTGGAAAGTATAGTGCTTGATCATGCTTTTTGGACTCAATCAGAATATGTGTGCCAAGTGTTTGAACCTCTTTACAAAGTTTTATGGATTGTTGACACAGAAGTGTATCCTACTATGGGGGCAATATATGAGTTGATGCGTGTAGTGAATGAGGAATTGGAAAGAAAACCTGGTGCAAGGTGGGTCATAAAGATAATTGATGACCGATGGTATGAAACATTATACCACGATTTGCATGCAGCAGGTATAAATTATGTCATAATTTGCAATTCATTTCTTTAGTTGCATAAGTATTATTTCTCTTATTAGCGTATGTGTTTCTTTGAACAGCATATTATTTGAATCCTCGATACCAATACAGACCCGGTGTTGGAGATGATGGTGCCCTTATACGTGCTGTACATAATGTATACTCTAAATTGGACCCTGCATCACCAGAAGTTGGCCAATTTGAAAATGAGGTACACAATTACTTAAATTATAATAATTACATTGTTGGATTAAACTAACACAATTTATTGAATTCAGCTAACATGGTTTAAAGATGCAAGAAGAACTTGGAGAACCAACATCGGTTGCTGCTCGAACAAAAATGTCTCCTAGTGAGTGTAAACATATTTCACTATAAGTTTATAATAGAATTTGTTAGAGTTATTAGTCTTATTAACATTGTTTTTCATTGTAGCTGAATGGTGGATTATGTATGGGACCGATGCACCAACTGTGAGAAAGTTAGCAATCAAAGTATTATCACAAACAGCTTCCTCATCTGCTTGTGAAAGAAATTGGAGCACATTTGCACTCATACACACAAAGCAAAGAAATAGGTTGGCTCATAGTAGGTTGGAAAAATTAGTTTATTGCTAATACAACATGAAGCTTCAAGTTCGAGATAAGGAAGCAGAAATAGATCATGTCAACCGTAGTGACCCACTAGATGTGTTTGATATTGTTGCTGAAGATGATGATACAGAGGGTAACCAACTTTATCAGTGGATTAGACCTCTTCATTTAGATGATGATGAAGGCAACCCAGCTCTCAGAGTTGCTGAAGAAGCACGTAATGAAGGGATAAATGTAGAAAGAGTATTAGAGGAGGAGGTGGGATCTAGCAGTGCTGACTCTTTGGAAGAACTTTTGCGCCCAACACCAAGAAACACTGGAATTCCACCTTCTTCCAATACTACACAACCACAACATCGTGCTGATACTAATGATAGCTCTAGTACAAGATCAGGAGACTCACCTACCACCGGAGGTGGGAATGATGATGGATATAGTGGAGCTGGAGGTAGTGGTAGTGGATATGGAAACTATTATGGACCACCTCCCGGATTTATGAGCCTCTTCACTGGTGAGGCAAACTTCACGCATGCAACACAAGATGATGACCATGGCAGTAGGCGGGCAGGACCAGGAATTGGTGTCATAGGGAAGGACTATACTCGTAGAGAAAGAGGTAAGGGGATTTTGTCAAGTCAAGAAGATGACTCGTTATCTAGAACTTCGGACTCTGTTGGAGTGGGAAGTAGTAACTATGGTTATACTCATAACCAACCATTTCCCTACCCTTCATATCCCATTCCTGTTGGGATGGAATCGAGGGACTCATGGAAAGAATCTGAGACTCAATCTTCAATTGATTTTGCTTATGGACAACGTCAACCAATCTCGGATCCATATGGGTGGCATGTTAACAATTACATGCAAAACTATTTTGGGGATTTATCATTTGATAACTACTCTTCACAATACACTCACTCTACACATAGAGATGATGAAGATAGTGAAAAATTTGAACCTCATAGGAACTCTATGTGGTACTAAGTCACTCATGTATCTTATCATGCAATGTATAAAGTGTAAAATATTGTACTAATTCATTATATATAAATGATTATGGTGTGTTTAAACTTCTTTCATTAATTACTACATATTTTCTACACTCACAATGTTTGTCAGCTCGCTATATAATCAACTTGAAAATGTTAAATCCATCATGCAATGCATTTCCTTCCAATTTTTTTGTGATAAACTAATAGATAATTGACTAAATAAACATCCTGCAAAGTTTCAATAAAAATTTCCAAGTTTTTCTTACAATTTCCGTGGTTTCCATATAATTTTTATCGATATCGATATTATCCCGATATTTCCATCGATATTTCCGTGTTTTTGGACTACCGATATTTCCGATATTACCGATATTTAATACCTTGCTCGTATCTCAAGGTCAGTGAGTCTAGCTCGTTCCTTGGCTAGTGAGCTTCTTCAGAGATCCTTTACAGACACATATATTTGCAACATAATCTCCCATATTCGGTCCACGACGGAAACATCTTCGTTCTCGCCGTGCCTAGAAGTGGTGTAGTCATAGGGTGATCTCTTTAGAGGGGCCTGCGTAGGGGTATAATGATTTGCTTGAGATGGATATGAGTTCGCTCCCAATGAAAGCACCAATTGTTGGAACCAAATTCGTGCACTGCCACAAGTGGTGGAGATGCATAAATCCGAGTAACCTGCAAACGAGTAGACAACCGTGAGCAAGCTAAAGACTAGGGGTGTGCTGGTCAAAGACTCTCAAATAGTTAAGTTAGTAAGCAAAATAAGACTCAAATAGTGGGCAAGAGAGTTAGAGTGTCACGCCCTGACCCGCGAATAAAGACTATTCACGGGCTAGGGTGTGAGCCATATCTTAGCTATAGAAATAAATTCTACAACCAAGATATGGTGAAAAATTAAAATAAAATTGATTAATAACTGAAACACAATACATCACATCAAAAAATCTTACGTGATAAAACTTGAGTTTGCAACATATAATTTATTGAATAGGTAGCGGAAACAAAGTAGTACACAAATTAATTCACAACAAAAAGTACCAACAAAATAATAATTAAATTGTAACAATTCTTTCACATGCATAAAATATATGCACATGAGATGGATGAATATACTCACTCCCTTCTAGTCCCGTCAACTTATACCTAAAGCACCCAAGCCTGCACGTCCCATACCATAGAATATGAGTCAACTCCCGTTCATCCCTTAAACCTAATTTTTCGTAATTAAATTCTCAGTTTCCACTTTATTATACAGGCATTTCCCCCGCCGCCCAATTGTATATTCAAGCCCTTCCCCCGACGCCTGACATATATAAGATTTCATTATTTTATAACCAACCGATTGTATACTCAAGCCCTTCCCCTGACGCCTGACATATATAATGTTCATTATTTTATATTCAAGGCAAACTTCAGCCCTTGAATATTCTCACAACTTAACTCTTTTTCTTACTTTACAAGCATGTCCATGTAACAAGGATATCAATAATCACATGCTCTATAACATCTGCAACACTAATCAAATTGTTAGTAGCCAAAATTGTATTATATTACCGATAATATAGTTTGATAACACACAACAATCTAATTGAGAAATATTACTTTACCATTTTACTCCATCTATCTCTAGGTGATATTGATGTATAACCCCATTTGGATTCCATAGAGCAATTTTGTTGGAATATAGCTTGCTCAATTGTACGAGTCTTAATCCCAACATCGTTGTCGTCCCCCATGGCTCCCATTAGTGAGGTTGACTGGCCAAAGCCAGGGGTTTTGCCACTTGGTTATGGCGTTTGAACACCGATCAGAAGATGAAGAACTGTGTAGGCTATTTTGGTGTGGCATGATGACGGTGAGACTTGTGTTGCACATGGAGTTTATGATGATAAGGTCTTCATAGTTTTATTTTGTAGAAGTTTGGTACAAGAGGGTTGAGATAATTTTGAAATGGTGTGCTTAGTACATCATGTAAGGACCATATAACGGCTTTCTTCTCCTTTTGATTCATGCATGATTAATCTGCTTGCACAAGGTAACTATCTTGGTGGATTGATTGTATATTTTTGGTAGCTTTTGCCGTGAGAGAAAATATGTAGAGAATGGTATAAATCTTGTACTAAGACAATCTCACACCGAATTTAAGTGGTTCACCAATTCAGCTACGTCCACTAGAGTTGTATATGTATTGTATTTCACTATGTACGAGAGATTTGCAAAAAAAATACAAAGGCGATGGCTTATAGCCTTTACACAATTTAAAAGAAGTGGATGGTAGGGAGATTGGTCTAAGAATGAGAGATCTTTGTTGTTGTTGCTGTTGTTATTGCTGTTGTCCTTGTTCTTCCTCCTCCCCCTCCATTATATAGAGATGCATCAAGACTGATATTGGATAGAATCTTCATTTACGTTTCCAGTAGTCCACCTGTTATCATCTCATTGGAATATTTGGAAGCTTGGATGAGTACCATTGAAGAGAGAATATTTTTCAAATGATTGAGATTCCCCTAGGCTAGTGAGTAAGCACTCCTAATACCACAAAATATTGCCTCATGCATGCTAATATACACACTTACAAAGTCATAGACCTCCCACCTCCACCTTTTAGAGTGGTGAATGATCACCAATCATTAACTACTAAATTCCTAATGATTACAAACGTGCCAACTCACCCTTAAGTAGACTTCTACCTCTTATTTTAGAGTGATGAATGATACCTACTCTTTACTCTCTAATGATTGTCAAAATGACACCTTGCCTTTGTGAGAAAAAAATCAAGGCAAACTCATCATAATCTCCTTCTCCAATTCAAACTAAAAATATCTCTAATTACTTATGAACATGAAATAATACTAGTTAGTTTTTGAAATAATCTTGTAGCAAAATGAACTTACGTTGACACTAGTATACATATCAAAAGTATAAGTTCTTGTACACATAGCGTATAAAAAGAAACCCAATAACATTATTACATAAAAATAACTTTGCACATACAAACACACATATATAATCATTTTTTTAAATACGGGATATTACATAGAGTGCGATAATTGCGTTACTAGAGATGAACCCTAGAAGGATGTATTTATACCAATCGGGAGAGAGACATTTTTAAGATAAAATCCTATATTAAACCGGGAGAATTTAAGAGGATATCTAGGAGTAGATATTGCATGCCTTTGGGGGTGTGATTACTTGCGTCGCACGCCAATTCCTCAATGAAGGAACTCCAAGCATATACGAAACCTGGTTGATTTCGTGTTGGATCAGGTTCCCGTATCTTGCGGAACAAGTATGGTCATTCTCAGCAAAGTCGTTCGGACTTCGCCCATTGCTCCATTAATCCAACTCCGCTCGGAATTGTTGAGTCCATGACCGAACTTCTTAGATACTTGTATTCCGGTCCACCTTACTCCGGCCCTAGAAAATCATGGTCCCACAACTACATCCCAACTTCACACCCTACCATTTTTCTTACTGTAGATTAGTGTAGAATATCGTTTGTACTCGAAAAAATCATAAAGCATATGTCCCCATGTGTGTGGTTTCATTATTTGTGCGTTTTAATTAGGGCTGGTACACAGTTTGGTGCAATTTTATTTTAGGGTAAAAGCAAAGCCGAAATTTTTTGCGGTTTATTCATTTTAACAGTTGGAATCGAAGTAAAATCAAACCATTCAGGTTTAGTTCAAGTTGGTTTTAGTTTGGGCCTAACTTATGGGCGCGTTAAAAAATTGGGCTTACCTTACATGCCTGTTTAGATTTCGGGTTCTCAACTTTTTTTTTTCTTTTCAAATTTTAATTTTACAGTTTTTTTCCAATTTGTTTTAGCCCTCGAACGGGAGAGGAACATTTTAAAGTAAGTAAAACCAAAACTGATAACCACTATACCAAAGTTCAAGGAAACTCCTTTTGGGTTTGTTTCAAAATCAGAAGGGAAAAATAAATTCCAGCAACCAATAACAACTATACTAAGATTCAAGTATCCAAATTTAAATTCTTGTATGGATTCCGCCAAATAACCATTACCCAACACCTAACTTGCTAATTAAATTAAATATTCTTTATAATGCGGTTCGGTTCTATTTCGTTTTGTTTCCAACTTTTAGGAATTGAAACCAAACTGTTATTTTAGCTTTTGGTGCGATTTCAAACTGAAACCTATTTTCAAAACCAAAAAACTGAATCGTTCGATGCAGTTCAGTTTAGTCTCGGTTCAGTTCGATTTTCCGTCCCAAATACCGACCCCTAGTTTATATTATATTGCAGAAGAAAAAACTTATATGGAATTTACATATGGGCGGAAAAGCGGAGAAAACCGGGAGAAGTCGGTAAACATAGTAAACCAAAAAACCACATTGAATAAAGAAACAAAAGGAGGGGCATATTCGTCAACATACCGCCCAATAACTTGACCTCCTCCTCACTACGCTCGCAAAATCCCCCACCTCAAATCACAAACCCTAGCGCTCGCGAGCCCTCGGACACCGCCGCAGACTCACGCACACCCGCCGCTCCAATCCCTCTCGGAGATGTCGCACTTCGGTCGATCCGGACCTCCGGACATCAGAGAGACCTACTCCCTCCTCGTCCTCAACATCACTTTCCGTAATTCCCCTTTTGCCCTCCTCCTCCATCATCCCCTTGCTCAAAATCCCAACTCTCTCCCTCTCTCTGACACTCTTTCTCTCTTTCTCTCTCTCTCTCTCTCTCTCTCTCTCTCTCTCTTTTGTGTGTTTACAGGAACCACGGCGGACGACCTTTTCCCGCTCTTCGACAAGTACGGAAAGGTCGTCGATGTCTTCATTCCCCGAGACCGGAGAACTGGCGATTCCCGCGGATTCGCTTTCGTTCGGTATAAGTATCAGGACGAGGCGCAGAAGGCTGTGGAGAAACTTGATGGTTCCTCTCTCTCTCTCTCCCTCTCTCTCTCTCTCTCTCACTCTGCCCGCTTATTAGCTTAATTAGAAGCTCGGATTTTGTAATTAATCAATTGAATTTTGATTTCAGGGAGAGTTGTTGATGGAAGAGAGATTATGGTTCAGTTTGCTAAATACGGCCCCAATGCGGAGCGAATGTAAGTTTTTCATGTGATGTAATGGGTTTTGAGAATTGTGTTTGTTTCAAGTTTTGATGTTTTTATCGGAGTGTTGCTGTTTTAACAATTTTAGTTTGGTTTGTTTTTGATTTTCTAGCCACAAGGGTAGGGTAAGTGAATCAACTTCTAAGCTCAAATCAAGGTCCCGAAGCCGTAGCCGTAGCCCTCGTCCTAGGTGAGATTTCTTCATTTGCTGGAATTGGGTAAAGCACAAATCGTTGTATTCTGATTAACTATAATTGGGTAATACCGATATCTTGTGTTCTAATGTTGCGTTTCTAGTCCTGCATTACCACATATTGGTTTTGCAGTTTCCTTCTGAATAATATGTGCGTGCTGTATTTAGTTGGTATTCACAGTTCACAGTTTGCTTTAATACATCTAGGCATTTAATTTTAGCAGCTGATGGTTATCAGTTGCCATTGAAGTGGACTGCATATATGCAAGGGGTATGCTGTTGTAGCATGGGGTGATAGGTTTAGCGGTCCTGGACTGGTCGATTTTTGTTTCTTAAACGCTATCTGGTATTGGCGTTTTTCACCATCCTACAACTTTTTGGGGTTTTGGTGAAATTTTCTAATCTTACACCTTCGTACATAATTTTTCTTTCTTTTCTTCATTTTTTACTGGGGGTTTTTGCACATCAGTTTCTGTTTTTATTTTTTCATGACTGGGGTCCTAGCATAATGGCAGAGGAGTACCAAAGGACTCTTTAACAAGGCTCAGGTGTTTTGAATTTGAAATACCTACTTCTTTCGATCCTCAACATTCTTTCTTTTTTCATGTTGACGAAGAGCATTTAACTATTTCTTAGTGCTGCATGATGCTTTGGGTGGAGGGTGATGTCTCTGTTTCAGTTATTTGATTCTTGCAACGGTACAGCTGTTCTTTGAAGCTGGTGAATTGTTTTATTTTTTATATAATTTTTTTATTGAGTTTATTAGTACAGTAACTACAGTTATTATGACATTGGCCTCTATTCTCACTGAACAGATTTTACATGGATTTAGGGTGTTTTTTTATATTTATTTTTAGTGGGAGCTAATACAGCCATATGTGTTTGTTAGTAATTGTGTGCTTTTGGAAAGCTGTACCGCTGACATGAGTCTATAAAATTTGTGGAAATTATGTTGCAGCAACTGACCCTAATAATTTTCAGGTATCGAGATGAATATAAGGAAAAGGATTACGGAAGTCGCAGTCGAAGTAGGGAGAAATATAGTCGTGATAGGCACCATAGGAGTGAAAGAGAGCATCGCTACAGAAGTAGGAACCGCAGTGCAAGTCCTGATAATCGTAAGAGGGGCAGATATGATGATGAGCGGCGGAGTCGAAGCCGGTCATATGGAAGGTATAAAATATTGTTTCTGATAATGTCTTTTATCATGAATTATTGTGCCTTACTAAAGTGTTATTTGATGCTAACCTTTTGTACTTCAAAGTGCCTCTCCTGTTCGGAATAGCCCCAAGTCTCGCAGGAGCCCCTCTCCTCGTAGGAGCTCATCTCCTCGCAGGAGCCCTTCTCCTCGCATGAGCGCATCTCCTCGGAGGAGTGCATCTCCTCGGAGGAGCGCGTCTCCTCAGAGGAGCCCATCTCCTCGTACAACACCTTCTAGGGGTGAGAATGTTGATGAACGCAACCGCAAGGAACGCTCTCCTACCCCCAAAGATGTTTCACTACATGGACGACGTGATGATTCTCCAAGTCTTTCCCCTCGTAAATCTGATGCTGATGTAAGCCCATACACTTTGGGTAGATATTTAATTGTTCCTATTGTTGGATTGCAACATATTATTGCATGAATAAGTCTGTATGAGTCGTTTAAGTTGTTATATTGTTCTGCAGGAATGATGGACTCTCATCTTTTGGCCCGAGATGATAACTTTTGGCTCGACGCCTTGTGTCTGCATTCTCTTAGTTGGAGGATGAGTTTCATATTATGGATCAACGTATTGAATGTTACTTTTGACTTCCTGCAGTTTTGTTGAAGGTTAAACATTTCTTTGTTGGACTCTGAGTTTTTTAACTCATCTAAGTCTGATGGTAGCCTTTTGTATTCTATTACTGGGCTGGTACAATATTAAGTGTTTGCTGTAGTTTTTATGATGGCCTTAGCAGTCCATGCGAATGGGAGTCTTCTGATTATCGTTTTACATTGCAGTTTTTTAGGTTCTATAATTAGCGTCTTTATTTTTTCAAAATATTTAATCTTTTTGGTTTCTTTCTATTCGTATTTGTTTTGAGCTTTTTTATTGCTGGCATTTTTTCTGCACCGTTATTTTTACTTATGTTCATTTTTTCTTTCCTTGAACTGAAACTTGCTTTGTTCATATACTTACGGTGGTCCATATACTGGCCTTATTTATTAGTGATGTTCGGGAAGAGTGAACATTGCTGATTGGTGAGATGCTGTAGCTGTACTAGCTGTTGGTGCTATTTCTACTACAGAAATGGTAGATGTCAATGTGTCGTGTCCCTGCTGATTGCAGTCTGGTCTTATCCTATTATCCTACTTGCAATGGTCGATAGATTGGCCTTATGTAGTGGTATCAGGAAGAGTGAACTTGCTGATTGACGAGATGCTGTAGTAGCTGTTGGTGCTATTTTAACTACACAAATGGTAGATGTCAATGTCATGTTCTTGCTGATTGCGGTCTGCTCTTAACCTGTTTTGCTTTCATGAAACTCTGGTTGGTAAGAGTAAAACTCATGTTTCCAGTCTTATATCCATCGGTTTTTTGTTTTTTGTTTTTCCCTTGTTCACACTGATTTTGCTTCACTGATTGTAAAGTTTTGGTCCTGTAAAGGAATCGGGGATGCTGTGGTTGCCTAAAGTTGGTCGGAATTCACTTGCCATTGCATGTAGCCGATGCAGTATTTTTCTAATAGGAGCTGATGCATTAATTATTTATAGGAGCTGATGCGGTATTTTTCTTTTAGGAGCTGATGCAGTTTATAGGAACACATTGATTTTTGTTTTGCTTTTGTTTTCTTTTCTGGGAGTAGAAAAAATAGCGGGGTGGTGGGTGCGTTACGATTGATCATTAGCTAGTTGCTGGCAGCCGCTGCAGTGCTATGAATAGTCTCTAGTCATGCCCTTGATGCAATAATTGGTATGTTTAGGTAATTACTGACACAAAGTACTTGTTCAGCTATGTGAACGATTGTTCATGTTCAACAAAGTTAAGCTTGTATAATGATATTTTTTCATTAACCTATGTAACTGTACTATTGTGCAATTTTTCTTTAAATTCTTTGAATTTCTTTCGGGTCTTGGTACGACGATACCATTGTTAAAACTCCTAGATGCTATAATCGCAATGTAACATGTTCATTCTACGTTGAAGGAGACCTTTGCGTATTGGGTTCTGTATTGCGGTAATGCTGCGTTATTCAAAGTCTCACAGGGGAAGGACCTGGCTACACCTCACTGTGGCATCTTAGGCCAAAAGTACTGTTACTTTAACTTAAAAACACTAGTCATTTCGATGTTGGCACTGGATGTCACTGGCGTGATCAGGGGTGTAAGTCTTGCGTCTTGCGGGATTCTTGTTACACTGATGAATGACCTTGTATACGTGTGACTGGGTCTTCCGACTCCTCACAACTAAGAGCAGCTCCACCGGGAGCAATTGCTTGATGGACCGTGGGTGGAACAGGGCCAGATCGCCTGAGGGAGGAAGGCCAGCGTTGGCTGGTGAGGGAGTTGGAGCAAGCCCGAGCGCCAGGCCCGTGGATTGGTGCTGGCCCTTGAGCCCGAGATGGGTCTGACGTTAGCTGACGTCAGATGCCTTTGTTACTTTTTTTTTTCTGTCAGGCGCGTGCCGTTCAAGTGCGAGTGGGCGCGCGTCAGGACACAAAATCAGAAAACGGGGCCCACGGCGCATATTATTTTTGTTACCGTTGGGGAGCCACGTGGCTTCCCCACGCCCATTGAATTTCAACGGCTACAATTTGTGGACCGTTGGATTTCCAACGGTAATAAAAATAAAAAAAGCCATATTTAATATCAGCCGTTGGATCTGAGATCAACGGTCCATGTTATTCGACTTTAAAAATTAAAAAAAAAGAAGAAAAAACAGTTAAAAAATCAGAAATGTTATCGTTATGCCACGTGGTACAATCTGGAGTGTTGGAATTCAAATTTGTATAAGTCCAACGGTATAGATTAATTAGGTGAATAAAAAATTTTAAAAAAATGTAAAAAATTAATAAAAATCCGAAAAAAAAGTTTGAAAAATTAAAAAAAAAAAGGATTTTACTTTTCTATAAATAACTTCTCATTATCTTCTACCTTACACCACAATTTCATATTTTGTCAA
This sequence comes from Heteromeles arbutifolia, assembly GCA_024362995.1. Taxonomy (NCBI): domain Eukaryota; kingdom Viridiplantae; phylum Streptophyta; class Magnoliopsida; order Rosales; family Rosaceae; genus Heteromeles; species Heteromeles arbutifolia. The sequence goes on along the minus strand of JANCRC010000013.1, from coordinate 23,623,812 downwards.
CTATTTTCAACCACATTTCTATCTTTTTCTCAAAGTTTCAATCCAATTTTTTTCCAATAAAATGACAAATGATGCATGTACGAATTGGACGCTTATTTAAAGATGTTACGTTGTGTACTAGCTGGGTTGAAGTTGCTCATGATCCGATTACGGGTAATGAGATGCAGTTGCGAGAAATGTGGGGTCTTATTCATACCAATTATCTTGAGAAAATTGGTGGGAAAAGAACCAAAGAATCTTTGTCCAGTCGTTGGAGACTACTCAGCAAATCGTTTAGTACGTGGAGAGACGCCTTGGCACAAGCTAGTAGTAATCTTCGAAGTGGGGAAAATTTAACGGATCAGGTAACAATATATTTTTTATTTGTTTGTACTATACCCAAATTTACATTACCTACTTTGGTTATAATTATTTCTTCTCCCGCATTGTGTAGCAACTTCAAGCACAAGCTTGGTATAATGCTAAAACCACAAGCAAAAACAAATCGTTCAACTGGTGGGAGTGTTGGAATATTGTCAAAGATTGTCCTAAATTCAAAATTGTGCCTATCGGTCCAGAAGTGGTCTTTAACAGCACCCTTATACATTATACGTCGGATCATGAAGATGACGCAGAAGAAGTGCCCGAAACGTCCATCCCTGAACAAGCGTCGGGGTCGACCCATTATCCAATTAGGCCTCAAGGTAAGAAGGCTTCAAAGAGAAAAGGGAATGCTTCCAAGAATGATTATGCAAAGTATATGGAGGACCTTGCTCGCCAAGGTGAACTGACTTTGACGCGGGAAATGACTAAATTTGAGGCTGATAAGGCTAGAGAGGATGCAAAAGCTGCAGCTATTGAGAAAGAATTTCAAGCTGTTAAGAGAGAAAGAGAACTACTTAGGCAAGAAAGGGAACTGGTTAGAGAAGAAAGAAGGGCTCAACGAGATCGTGACATTATGAAGGAGCCTTTAGAAGGGAAGTCTCCGAATTCTAAATATTTTTGGAAGTCTGAGAAAGCGGACGTGGTGGCTAGGAGGCGTGCAAGAGAAGTTAGAGAAAGAGAATGGTCCTAGCACGACAAGAGAAGATGATCCTAGCACCACAAATTGGTTAAGTGATGATCCATTCATTAGGCCATAATTTTCCAATCACTTTGTTTGTAATCGGATCCCATAATTTTTCAATCACTTTGGGTTGTAATTTCTTATTTATTGAATAGAGTACTTTAGGTAGTGTGGCCCGTGGTACTTATGCCCGTTGACGTGTACGTGCACTTTGGTGCTTTGCCTTGCAGGACATCGTTGAACATTGGGGATTGTGCAAGCACGTTGAGGTCATTTTGAGCTCCCGGACCCCGAAAAAGCTGTGCCAAATCCATGTATCAAATGATGCTACCACCTCCAAAATGATACTTTTTGTGCCTTTTCTGTCCCCATAAGCTCCTTGCCATGCACTTGGACAGTTTTTCCAAGTCCAGTGCATACAGTCGATGCTTCCATTCATCCCAGGAAAACCTCGCATCTCGCCCTTCTTCAGAAGCCTTTGCAAGTCCATCTCAGTAGGTTTCTGGAGGTACTCTGTGGTGTAGATAGATTCGATTGCGAAGCAAAACCTCATCAAGGACTCAAGAATGGTTGATTTTCCCATCCTCGCTATCTTGTCCACTTGGTCAGCAAATGCTCCATATGCCAGCATCCGCAAGGCAGCAGTAATTTTTTGCTCAGGCAGGAGACTCATAGCACCAAAAGCATCATTCTTTTGCACAAAGTAAGAATCATGGTTGCAAATAGCACCCATGATTTTGTTGAACAAATGTCATTCCATTCTAAAACGACGTCTAAAGTAAGTATCAGGAAATGCACTGTTACAGACAAAATAATTGTCCAAGAGATCCTTACCTAGTTGTTGCCTCCTTCTATCAATGTTCCCAGCACGGCTGGGCCTGTAGATCTGACCCACAGCTTGGATGACTCGACGGGAATGTGAGGTTCTTGCCATTCTTGATTCGTCATCTCTCCGTCTACGCTCGTCATCCTCTTCCCTCTCATTTTGGGCCCCTCGGCGTTTGAACATTCCTTTTGATTGATTAAACAATTCTTCCTCTTCCTGATCGATTTCCCACATCATCTTTGAAGAAGAAGAAGAAGAAGACATTGTAAGAAGGAAGCAGAAACTATGAATAATGATAGAGATTTTGGTGAATAAGGAAGCAGAAACTGTGAATAATGATAGAGATCTTGAGAAAATTGGTGTGAGATTTCTGAGGATGGATGGTGGATTATATAGAGGATTTTGAAACGATTAGGTTGTAGATAATGCCACGTGACATGCTGTCATTCGTTAAAAATCTGGTGGAAATCTATCCTCAAAGATTGTAAATAGATTGTGACACATGGCGAGATGTGATTGGTTAAAAATCTTATCGGAAATCAATCTCTAATAATTGTCTTTTCGGTTAATGACACATGGCGCAACGAGAACGATTAAAAATCTTATCGAAAATCCATCACCAATAATTGTCTGTTCCGATAATGACGCGTGGTGCAACAAGAACGATTACAAATCTTATCGGAAATCCGTCACCAATAATTGTCTGTTCCGATAATGACGCGTGGTGCAACAAGAACGATTACAAATCTTATCGGAAATCCGTCACCAATAATTGTCTTTTCCGATAATCACACGTGGCGCAATGAGAATGATTAAAAATCTTATCGGAAATCCATCACCAATAATTGTCTTTTCCGATAATGACACGTGGAACAACGAGAACGATTAAAAATCTTATCCGAAATTACAAATAAAGTTATTTTGTATTATTTTATAAAATAAAAAAAATAGTAATATTTTATTGCCAATTGCCAGGGCTATTCAAGTGTAACGGTGGAGATGCAAAAAATGATTACTATTCATTAGGGCAGTTACTGTTCATTAGGGCAATTACTGTTCATTGGGTGGATAACATAGTGGATAGCCCTAGGGGGCTTCCACCACGGTGGAGTTGCTCTAATAGAAGAGTTTGGGCTGGTTTGCGGTTGTGTTTTTCAAAAAAGAAGCTTTATTAAAAAATTTGAAACATCAAATATATATAGTAAAACAAAACAAAAAATGCTTATTTAAAAAATTGTTGCCGGTGCCAGTAGAAAAACATAGCAAAGTAGAAGTGGTCTACGATGCGACCATGCTTCTAAAAAAGTGTTTTTTTTTTTTCTTTCAAAGCATAGTGAACAAGTGCCCATTTAATGAAACGTTCAAATGGCGTGTATACCTCTGTATCTTTTACACAATGACAATCTTTGTCTTGCATTATTCTTTTTGGTAATTATTATATTACATTAAATATTATATCATTTTTAGTCATTTAACATATTTATATCAATTTTATATTAAAATTTACCAAACACTCAAACACTGTTTTTTATGTTAAAAACACTTTTACGACAAAAAAAACTTTACCAAACACTCAATAACTTTATTGTACCGTTGTTTATTCTCACAACACAACAAAAACAATTTATTTATTTATTTATTTATTTTCAAATTACGACAATATTAAACTAATCTTAGCTTCTAAGAGGAGAAAATGCGAGATGTAGTAAATGTGAGACGCTTTTTTTATGCAACGGGTGCAGCCTCTAAGAGGTATGACTTGGACCGATTTTCGATCTTACGCCAATAATTTGAGGACTTGCCCACTAAAAACCGTTGGCGAGTCTTTACAAGACAAACTGTCGATCCTACGCCACTGCACTACGCCACTGCAAAAGTCTGCTGCAGCCCTGAAATAATTGTCTTAGAAAAAAGAAGCCTAACTCGAAAATTGGTTTTGTGCACTTCTTGATCATGTTTCCTGCTGTTGGGAAGCCAGGGCTCACATGTTCGCGTGGGGACAATGGGGACTCACCCAAGTCGGGGCTCATCCGTTCACGTGGATGTACGGGCATGTCCCCTAGCTCTAATACCATCTTAAATTTCAGGTAAACGGGCCATGGGCCCACTCCAACAACACCGATACTGTCCCCACTTGGCCACCTGCTCAATCCGTCAGGTGTGGGGTTTTAATACAAAAGGCCTCGTTGATAGTTAGAGTGAGATAATTCTATTTAAAGGGCTTGTTCTCAAGCCTTTTGGCCGATGTGGGACAGAGGAATTCTAACACATTCAACCAAAGATTTGAATTGCTCGCACTATCAATATTTGATGGAAAAATATTGTACGAAGAAATCATAAAAGCAACTGAGGATTTTGATGCTAAATATTGCATTGGGAGAGGGTCAGTTGGAAGTGTTCACAAAGCAATGCTGCCCTCAGATGACTTGGTAGCAGTTAAGAGACTCCACAGTCCGTGTGATGGTGGTGAGTGGAGCAATCGAAAAGAGTTCTTAAACGAGGTAAGGGCATCAACTGAGATACGCCGACGGAACATTGTTAAGCTTTATGGTTTCTGTTAACATTCGCGGCACTCATTTTTTATTTACGACTACCTTAGAAGGGGTAGCTTGTATTCAGTCTTGGATAATGATGTGGAAGCTAAGAAGTTGGACTGGAGTAAGAGGGTGAATATCATTAAAGGTGTGGCTCATGGTTTATCCTATATGCACTCTAACGTGTCTCTGCCAAATGTTCATCGAGACATATCCAGCAAGAACATTTTGTTAGATGATGCATATGAAGTTCGTATTTCTGACTTTTCTTTCTGTCCAATTTGGTATTGAAATTTCTTTCTGTTCAATTTCATGGTTTGACATTTCATGCACTGTTATTCTGACATAATTAACCATTGTCGAGTTGGTAAGTGAGTTAGAGAATTCTTATTTGAGCATGGTGGTGACTGAGATGTGATATATTAAGATTTTGGTTACAAGAACAAAAATTCTTTTTTTCAGGTCCGAAAACAATACAAAAGAGAAGAAGGACCTTGCAACCGCAATCAAACTTTCAAAATGAATACAAATAACACAAAAATCGTGTTTTTCTATAAAAAAATAAAAATAAAAAATAATTAGAAGTAGCGTTTGCCACAAGAAAACCACCGTAAAATTTCATATTGATATTTCATATACAAAATCAAGGCCAGAGATAAAGATCTCGGGTTTCGGATTTCCGTGATTTCTCTAATACACAGCTGAAAATGTGAAAAGCGCCAAATCAAAGAACATGTGCATGGAACAATCACAAGCATGCTCTTAAGTCCAAAGTCAATACATAAGTTTATTAGTACAAATAAATGGTTTTTCGATGTGCACGCATGTGCGAATTATGTATGATTCACAAAATTCCCTTTTGCAATCAATTCTTGAATTAAACCCAAACCACACGCTCATTTTAAGGCAACTCAAACTTTTAATAGCCCTTGAAAATGAATCTATCCATCCGTAACTAAACTGCAATTGCCTTTCTAATGTTCGATTTTGAGTAAAATATTGCGGTTTTACTTGTGCATTTTTATGTAGAACTAATTACAGTGAAAAAGTTTATGTAGATTTCAATTCATACCATACAAAGGAAAAATGCAAAAGTTCAAATTTCTTCGAAGATAACTTTGACTCCTAAAACAAAATACTGCAAGCCTTTGCAAAAAGTTCCTTCCCTCTTCTTCCAGGCAATTTCCAATATATGTCTACGTCGAGATTTATAAAAATCTTTTGTCATAGTCAGGAGAATACTAAAAGTAAAAAAACAAGTATTAATGAAGCATCATTAAGCTCTTAGTCTTTGAAGAAAATATTTGAAAACAAATTTCCAAATTGCATTTAACTTTTATATATATATATATATATATATATATATATATATATAAAAGTTAAATGCAATTTGGAAAGCAACCTTTCAAAACCATACCCACCTTCAAAATCTCACCTCGTGGACTTACCTACCCGCTCATACAAAAGTAGCCCCATGCTTTTGGATTGGTATTTCATGCAATGCTCCTGGAAGTGTCACTGTGATAAACCTTACCAATTTCGGTATACAAGGTACGTTACATGAATTTTCATTCTTGTCCTTCCCCAATCTTCAATACCTCAACCTCAGCAACAATAATCTCTTTGATGCCACTCCAGCTCGAATCAGTTCCCTATCCAATCTCATCTATCTTGATCTTTCTAACAATCAGCTCAATGGTTTAATTCCAACATCCCTCGGTGATCTCACAAACCTTACCATTCTCTATCTCTACAAAAATAATATTTCTGGCACAATTCCTAAAGAGATAGGGAAATTGAAATCTCATGGAGCTAGATTTGTCTGAGAATCAGCTCAATGGTTCAATCCCAACATCTCTAGGTGATCTCACAAACCTTACCATTCTCTATCTCTACAGTAATAATCTTTCTAGCACAATTCCTAAAGAGATAGGAAAATTGAAATCGCTTGTGGTGCTCAGTTTGGCAAGAAATCAACTCAATGGTTCAATCCCAACATCCCTAGGTGATCTCACAAACCTTACTAGTCTCCATCTCGCCAGTAATAATCTTTGTAGCGCAATTCCTAAAGAGATAGGAAAATTGAAATCTCTTATGAGTCGGTTTGTATGAGAATCAGCTCAATGGCTCAATCCCAACATCCCTAGGTGATCTAACCAACCTTACCATTCTCTATCTCTACCGTAATAATCTTTCTGGTTCAATTCCTAAAGAGATAGGGAAATTGAAATATCTCGTGAATCAGCTTAGTGGTTCAATCCCAACATTCCTCGGTGATCTCACAAACCTTACCATTCTCTATCTCTACGTTAATAATCTTTCTAGCACAATTCCTAAAGAGATAGGAAACTTGAAATCTCTTGTGACTCTAGATTTGTCTGCGAATAAGCTCAAGGGTTCAATTCCCACTTCAATTGGAAACCTAATCAACTTGAAATTCTTAGTAGTGAGTCATAACCAACTTTCTGGCTCCATCCCCCAACAGATAGAGAATCTTAAGAAGTTTGCTAGACTGCATTTGGATTTTAACCGGTTAATAGGTTATTTGCCCCAACATATTTGCTTTAGTGGACAACTCCAAAACCTTTCATTGAGATATAACCATTTGACTGGTCTAATCCCCAAAAGCTTGAAAACATGCAAGAACTTATTTAGAGTTCGTCTTGATGGGAACCAATTGACAGGCAATATATCAGAAGACTTGGGTGTCTATCCAAATCTTGATTTCATAGATCTGAACCACAATAAGCTTTATGGTGAAATCTCCCCAAAATGGGGCCAATGCTCACAATTAAAAACCTTGCTAATTATGGGAAACAACTTTACTGGTAGCATACCTCCTGAGATTGTCAATGCAAATACAATTCATGTACTTGATTTTTCTTCAAATCACTTAGTTGGGGGGATTCCAAAGGAATTCGGGAGAATGACTTCTTTGCAGAAGTTGATGTTGAATGGAAATCAACTTTCCGGCTATATACCTTCAGAATTTGGATCACTTATTGATCTTGAATATCTTGACTTGTCATCGAACAAATTCAATGGGTCAATTGCGAGCATTCTTGGTCACTTTCTCAAACTGTACCATTTGAATTTGAGCAACAATCATTTTTCTCAAGGAATTCCATTTAAATTGGAGTTCTTAGTTCAGTTGACCGAACTTGATTTAAGTCACAACTCACTTGAAGGTAGCATACCACCAGAAATCAGCAATATGGAGAGTTTGCAGACACTCGATCTTTCTCACAATAATCTTTCGGGCTTCATACCGTCAAGTTTTGAAGGCATGCACAGCTTATCGTATGTGGATATATCTTACAATGAATTGGAAGGTCCCATTCCCAACAACAGAGCATTTCAAGAAGCTCTGCCAGAAGGTTTACAAGGGAACAAAGGATTGTGTGGCAACATTGAAGGTTTGCAACCCTGCACGCATGGCTCGAGAAAGGACCATAAACGGGTATTTGGAATCACATTCTCCATTCTAGCAGAAATTTTACTTCTTTCTACTTTCTTTACAATTAAATTCGTAGTGGAAAGAAAGAAGAAACATCCGGATAAAGCAGAAAAAAACATGCATGAAGAAATATTGTTTTCAGTTTTAAATTTTGATGGAAAGTCAATGAATGAGGAAATCGTAAGGGCGACAGAAAATTTTGATTCCATATATTGCATTGGGAGCGGAGGAGAAAGAAGCGTCTGCAGAGCAAATTTGTCAAGTGCCAACATAGTGGCTGTGAAGAAACTACATCAATCGTGGGATGGCGAGAAGAAGGGGATTCTTGAATGAAATAAGGGCACTAACAGAGATAAGACACCGGAACATTGTGAAACTCTATGGTTTCTGTTCACACCATCGACACTCGTTCTTGGTGTACGAGTTTGTTGAAAGAGGTTGCTTAGCTACAATTTTGAGCAAAGATGAAGAAGCTAAAGAAGTGGGATGGAGAAAAAGGGTGAATATTGTTAATGGTGTAGCTCATGCCTTGGCATACATGCACCAGATTCTGAATATGAGGCCTCTGTTTCAGACTTTGGCACTGCTAAGTTTTTGAATCCAGACTCAATTAATTGGATTGCCATTGCAGGCACATATGGATATGTTGCACCAGGTAATCTGTTTTCTTCCTTTTAACTTTATTAATTCAATATTGTTTCTGACTAATTTTTTTGCCAAGTATTATTTCTTTTCAACATACCATGTTACATGCTTTGATTTTGAAGGGAACATTCACATAAAGTATAGAAGATACATGGGTTCATTGTAAGTTCTTCCAAGTCAGCACCCTCTTTCCCTAAAGCTAAAACATGAAAATAAGTTAGAAAAAAAAAAAACAATTATAAACATGCAAACTGCAGTAAGCATCCAATGTAATAAGTAATACCAATCGAGATGCAAATAAACTACTAAAAACTAATTATAAAAATGTAAGCTGCGGTAAGAATACAAATATTAAGTGACATATGATTTATCCCTTCTGCCAAAAAGCCAATCTCTACTACATAATAAAGCTTGTTTTATGCAATAAATAACTACGATATTGATCGATCACTATACCACCAATAATAAATGATGATTCAGATGCGACAATAGAAACATAAATTGTTAATACATCACAAGCCAAACGAGAAAAAAAAAATATGCAACTCTTATTTTCTCTCAAGTCTTTCTTCATCAAGATATTTACGTAATTAAGATTTCGCACTTTAATTGAGCCCTTTTTGTAACTTTATCAAAATCCTGCATATGAAAAGTACAAAAACACAAAATATAAGACTACCAAAGGTTATTATGATGTAAAATATTTTGATCCAAGAAATTCAAACAAAAGTTTCTTAAGAAAAAAAATGGCTTGCATTGTTTCAATTAGAGGGTATTATCAACAAGGACAAGCGGTCACATATCGAAGAGAGCCCATGTCAAGTATTCTTCTAATTTAAACCATGACATGTAACAATAAAAGTGACAACGACTAACCCTCTTCAATGGGTGATTATGGATTTCGTGGGGTTTACCCGAAATCACCTGTTAAACAATGGATTGCTAACAAGTTCACCTATTTTTATTCCAGCCCATTTTGCCAGCTTTATTGTCATCTAGTTTTTTTTGTTAAAGTTGATCGTAAATTAGTTTGTTCACTCTTTATCTTCAGTTTAGGTATTATATATACAAACTAATAGTCACATTATTGCTATGATCTTATTATGAGCAGAACTTGCATATACCACAAAAGTGAATGAAAAGTGCGATGTTTATAGCTTTGGAGTGGTCGCATTCTAAATAATCATGGGAAGGCATCCCGGAGATTTCTTCTCATCTTTCCCATCAATGCCTTCTTTGTCCACTTTGTCATCAACATCTACATTACAACCCAATCAAATGCCAATCACGGATGTTCTGGACCAACGCATTTTGCCTCCAACTCATCAAGAAGCAGGGGAAGTACTCTCTCTTTGAAGATTGCGTTTTCATGCTTGAATTCCAGTTTGCATTCTCGCCCTACAATGAAACAAGTTTCTCAGCTCCTTTCAACTCAGAAGGTGCTTTTGTCGAAGCCATTATGTATGATAACCTGCACTGAATTGCTTGTTCTTGATCATCTGACTACCTGAAAACCAGAGAATGTGCTTGTTTCCGATAAATAAATTTTGAGTCTTTCTTTTAGAAGAAAGATTTTTCGAAGATGTTTCCCTTATTGTAATTTATTTCATGCACTTGTTTGCTAGAGCTATTTTCACTTTGTGCAGGATGCTTAATGCTTTGTAGTTAAAATTCTGTTTACCCTTGTGAGGAAGAAACAAAAGTTGATAAAACAGATTTGATTGTTCATGCATAGGAACAACAATTAAATGTGAATTGTACTGCGATTCCACTTCTAATTACACCAACATCTTTTGAAATAAAACCCTTACACTTGTGTAGATGGTAAGAAGCTAGTTGGGGGACAATATATGTGGGGCAGCTAAATCAAGAGAGTGTTTATTTATGTGAATTTGGTGGATTGGTGAAAGGTCCGTGTGAATGCAATTTTTCGATTTAAAAAAAAATAATTTCTGCACTGTTAAATTGTATCAAAAAAAGATAAGGTGTATGAGATTATTCATCTTCAAAGAAGAGGAGATTGGTATAGATATTCTGAAGGTTTTGAAGGGATAAGCTCTAATTCGTTCGTAGTGGTAATTGATAAGCTATGATCATCTTTCTTTTTTTTTTTTTTTTTTTTTTTTTTTTGAGAACTGAAAATATGACATTACCAGGCAAAGATGCCAAAAATACATAAAGAGAGCATACCGCAAGGCAAACAACATAACAACAGAAATAGGCAGTGCAAGGGGATGAATGAAACCCGACGCAACAAACAAAGCAAACGCGTCACCCCTTCCACTACCACAACTAAATTAATGAGGGCAAGGGAGTCCGTCATTGTTTAGAACATGCACCAGTGAAGATAGGGGCCTATCAACCCACGAGAAATCACACATCTACACACACTTTCGCGACGCCAATAGGTCCGCAGCCATATTGGCTAGTCTTGGAATCCAAGACCAGCGACAGTCTTGAAAGGAATCTCCAAGCAATTTACTCCTCGAAAGAGTTGGAAATGCCTCCCACCTGCCATTTGAAATCTCACCCTTAAGGCAAGAATTAGATTCAAGGGAATCAGATTCGATAACAACAAGATTCAATCCTAGTGCAATGGCCAACTCGCATCTAAACCGAATTGCTAAAGCTTTTGCCACAGCCACAGAGTATGTAGAAATTATGTATATGTGAGCAGCCACAAAGCTACCCAAAGAATTTCTCACAACTACCCCAGCATATCCCCCATTCGTGTTGGCTACCTAACTAGCATCGACATTTACCTTAGTATACTGTGGAGGGGGAGGTGCCCAACGTATCTGCTCCTGTGAGACAGGACCGACGAGGACAGTATTTTCCCTCGAGAACCTAGTAGCCTCATAAAAAGCACAAACATTCGTAGAGATGGCAGCAAGAACAACACTCGGAATAAGAGGCTGCTGTTGGAAGAGGAAACTACATCTAGCTTTCCAAATCTGCCAACACGTGAATGCAACATAGGACATCATCCTATCCAGATCCGTCTTCAAGTTTTTAAACGAACTGATTAAAGCACAAAACCAATTCACCCATGAAGTGATCTTATTTCGGTTAACTCTGTAATTTAGCAAGCCACCAAACCACACCGGTTCCACCCACGGGAAAAGAAGGAAAATGTGCTCAATCGTCTCCTCGTGAGATTTACACACAGGGCACAGAGGTGAAGGAGTAGATCTCCTTCTAAACAGAGCCGTCATCGTTGCCAGGGCATTATGCATTGTTTTCCATATGAAGCACCTAATCTTCGGATGGGTATGAACCTTCCACGGAATTGACAGAAATGAGGAAGATCTAGGACTAACCCGCGGGATGACCCTCTCATGAGTACAATGGTATCCCGATTTAACAGAGTAGGTTCCACATTTATCAAAAGGCCAAACCAGCATATCCCTTATACTCGAGTCACCTAGCTGAGTTTCCAAGACTGCATCATATTCCACCGATGAAATGAACAGTTTTAAAAAGTCGATATCCCATTCACTAGATACAGGGCAAATTAAAGACTCAACCCTCAAGTTTCGACTTACCTGCACCGAACCACTTGGGATAGGGTGGCCAATCAGAAGGGAATGGAGCCAACGGTCTAACCAAACCCGGACCTCTTTGCTATTCAAAATTTGCCAATGTGTATCCTTCAACAGTATTTCCTTACCCGAGAGCAGGCTTGACCAAGCCCAAGAAGCTCTTCCACCACGCTTGGCATCGAAGAAAGAGTAGTGAGGGAAATAGCGAGCTTTCAGAACCCTAGCCCATAAAGAGTTAGGATTTTGAATCAAACGCCAACATTGTTTAGCGAGGAGGGCGTCATTAAAATCCATGAAACTTCTCAGCCCAAGGCCCCCCTTAGCCTTTGCAGGACCCAAAGTGTCCTTAGATATCCAATGTATATGGCGCTCGTCACCTTTATCTCCCCACCAGAATTTGGAAATAAGTGAATCCAATTCATTGCAAATGTTGGTAGGGAACTTAAAAATGTTCATCGGGTAGGCCGGGATAGCTTGACCAACTGCTTTAATCAAAACTTATCTTCCCGCCTGAGAGAGGGTTGACTGCTTCCATCCTTGAATTTTCCCCATAACACAATGTTTGACATATGCCAATCCCCTCTTATTTGATCTTCCCCAGATGGCGGACACTCCAAGATATATACCAGGGTCCTCCACCGATGGCATCCCCAAAATACCCCTAAGTTCTTATTTGAGAGCCGCTGGAAGATTTGGACCAAAAAACACACTGGACTTAAGAAGATTGATCTGCCGCCCAGAAGCCGCACAAAAATCGTTGACTAAATTCACCATATTAGTGCAATTCTCTTTGTCTGCCTTTAGAAAAATTAAAGTGTCATCCGCAAAGAATATGTGAGACAATCGACCCTTGAGAGCTAATTTGAACCCCCTTGATTTGCTTAGATTCACTAGCCTTTTGGATGAGCGAGGAGATGACTTCACTTACAAAAAGGAACAAATAGGGGGATAAAGGGTCACCTTGGCAGAGACCTCGTGAGGGAGCAAACTTCGACCTAGGCTGCCCATTAAGCATAATAGCAAAGTTTACAGTGGAGATGCACCCCATGACTAGCTTGCACCATTTAGAATCAAACCCCATTTTCTCCATGACTGCCAACAAAAAGTCCCACTCCACCCTATCATATGCCTTATGCATATCCAACTTAATTCCAAGATCGAATTTTCTCTTTGCTTTTCTAGTTTTAATGAAATGGAAAAGCTCATGTGCAATACCCACATTATCCTGAATTTGCCTTACCGCCACGAAAGCGTTCTGCGAAGGTGAAATCAACTCCGGCAGTAATGGCTTGACTCGATTAGCCATAACTTTTGAGAGAATTTTGTAGGAATAGTTGCACAAGCTGATTGGTCGGAATTGAGAAACCGAATCCGGGTTTGGGACTTTTGGGATGAGAACGATAAGTGTAGAGTTAATTCGAGTTGGCTTTCCATTCCCATTCATGATATCTTTAACCACCCCATTGACCTCCTCAGCAACATCATCCCAAAACGAATGATAGAAAGTACCTTGGAAACCATCCGGACCGGGGGCCTTAAGCCCCTCCATTTGAAGCGATGTTGTCTTAATTTCCTTCACAGTGACCGAGGCAACAAGGGAGGCATTCATCTCGGCACACATCTGAGGATGAGTACAATCTAAGATAGGACCACACTCATTCGTACAATCTAAGATAGGACCACACTCCCGCGCTTCCATCGATGTGAACAGACTGGCAAAATGACTGTCAATGGTTTCCCTTACCTTCTTAGGGCACTCAATCCACACTTCATTCTCATATTTAATTTTTACCACTTTATTCCTCCTCCGCCTCTGCAAAGTGGATTGATGAAAGAAAGTCGTATTGGCATCCCCCTCCTTAAGCCATTTCACTCTAGAGCGTTGTTGCCAGAAGCTCTCTTCCTGGCTTTGCAGCTTATCCACATTCTTAGATAGATCAATAATCTGCTGCAAGTTCCTGCCCCAATATTCTTGAAGGTTTCTCAAATGGGCCATCATCTTCTCAATCTGATACCCCATCTGCTTAAATTTTTTCCGGCTCCAATTCGTAAGCATTGAACGACAATCATTTATTTTTTTGTTCCATCTCCCCAAACTATCACCAACATTTCTTTTTTCCCAGCATTTCTTGACTATATTTCTGCATTCAGGTTCAAGAGACCAAGACGCCTCGTACCGAAAGAGGCGTCTACCCTTGTCAGTAGTCGGCACCCCTTGAACAATAATAGGGCAGTGGTCAGAACCAATGACGGTGCCATGGGTGACCGAGGTATTGGGCCAGCGATTCTGCCACATGTTGTTTATGAGCCCGCTATCTAACCTCGCCTCCACCAGTTGCCCGTTTCGAGTGCCTCTCCAGGTGAACTGCGGACCATTGAACTCCAGATCCATGAGCTTAGTCTGTCTCATGAAGTCATCCAGATATCTATGACGGTTATACTTTGACTCCGCCCCGCCCACATTTTCCCAATCCCAAAGGTAGTCGTTGAAATCTCCTCCACAAATCCAAGGGATGGCAGTGGGGTGGAAATCGTTTATCATGCCACACCAAAAGGCAACCTTCTCTGCCACAAACTTAAACCACCTGCTATCCCTACCGGGGCAACATTGAATCCATTTATGAATCCCATCATTCTTCTAACTCCATCAATTCTATGATCTTTCATTTTTGTTTCTAACAGAAAGATCATAAAGGGCCTATACTTTCTTATTAGCCCATGGAGGGCCCGAACTACCGTGTCCGACCCAAGACCACGGCAGTTTCAGAATATGTATATCATGGTGACCTTGCGGCTGTTGCAGGCCAATCGCCACCACCTCAGGACAAACTTCCCATCCTTTTCACGATCATTGCTTGTCCTTCCACTTCCGAGATCTCCTCCATATACTCCCACATGTCTTGGTACTTAACTGGTAATTCCTCCAGGTCCTCTTCAGCATAGATCGCTCTCTCCACCATTAGACATCTCTCCCTCACACTCATCTTCCTCAATTTCTCTGCCATCCTCCTTTTCCGTTCCACAGTGCTCTCCTTATCCTCAATGGGCTTACATTTCTTACTCGAGGATTGGACTATCTCAAGCTCCCATGGCTCCACGACCCTCTTTATGTTGCTGCCTTCCAAATTCCCATAAGAAATGGATTTGTTGTTCTTGCTGCTCTCCATGTTGCTTCCTTCGTCCCGTGAGGCAGATTGATTTTCCATCAGATATGTTGCAGGTTCCAGAATCGCACTTTCAAGAAGCTTGCCTCATGGAAGAGTGTAGGCCACCTTTGAGATCTCCTCAATTCTCACTGATGGACTTCTGGCATGCCTACTAATTAGATTCTTAAAGAGCTGGCGTTGGGAAAGCTCCATAGTCACATGGTGGGTCAGTTGGGAATTATTAGCATTCACAACCCATTGGGTCGAGTTAGAAGGCTCACCCAGTGATCTTTTCCCCATTCTGTGCCATCTTTTTTCACTTCTCTTCCCTACAAGTGTTTCAGCAGAAAGAATGGACCCCATCGCCTTCTTTACCTCCATATCCCCATCTCCATCCATGATCTCGACACCAACTATTTGACTGGGCCTTGATCCACATCTTTTAGCACATGCCCTTCTGCGTTCTCCTGTGCTAATGGCTAGAGAATTTTGAGTATCCACAATGTCTCGAATAGGTGGTGTTTTGGTCCAATCGCCATACCCTGCTGTACCTCATTTTGAAGGTTCAAAGGAACATTCATTGTTCGAGTGGCCTATTCTCCCACAACGGTAGCAAAAGTCTTGGAATCTCTCATAACGGAATTCAATCCATGCGTCTTCGTTGTCCTCTCTTGGCAGCCAGCATCCAGTGGTTAGTGGGTTCAGGGTATTCACAGTAACTTTGACCCTTAGAAACCCCCTATTCATTGAGAGATCTTCAAGTTCCACGAATTCCCCAATTTCCTTTGCTAAGCGTTTGACATTCTCCTCTGAACTAAGGTAGAGTGGGACCCCCATAATTTGGACTCAAAAAGGAACAAGCTCCAGCTGAACCTCTTCCAGAGCCAATTCAGATGACCATCTATGGATAGAGAAATTCTGCTTCATTACAGCCCATGGCACTAGATTGATTATTTTCATCGCAGTATTCTCATCCTGCACTGTGATTATAAAAGTATTTTCCCGAACCCATTTAATTTCTACCTCCCCTAACTCATTCCAAGCTGACCTAAGGATGTTTCTGACCCCCCATTTGTTGAGGTTCCGATTAACCAGCGCCTTACCCACAAGCTTGACACCATTTTCCATAGTCGATAAATCCATGGTCCTCTCTAAGTTGACCACCAACTCCTCCACCTCCTGGTTCGCCATTGCTCGTTGAGTATGGTAGATTTTTTGTATAGTTCTTCCAGCGGTATTGGGTTTAAATAATCCAAAACCTCTCTCAACTTTGTCTTCCTTTCTCGTTTCTCCGTAGTAAAGATCTCTTTGTAAGTACAGAAAGACCAGAAGAATAACAGGGGGGTGTAGGTACCTTTTTGTTGCCCTTCTGTAGCAAGCGTCATAATTTCCAGATCCGTTGGTGCTTTGAATACCTTCCTCGTCCCTGGTGGTCTTGGGTAGTTGGGGATAATTACTGCTGGGAAGAGGGTGAG
Source organism: Heteromeles arbutifolia (assembly GCA_024362995.1). NCBI lineage: Eukaryota > Viridiplantae > Streptophyta > Magnoliopsida > Rosales > Rosaceae > Heteromeles > Heteromeles arbutifolia. The sequence goes on along the minus strand of JANCRC010000013.1, from coordinate 23,607,142 downwards.
AGTAATAACTTTGATTTTGATTAAGGCTTTCTTCAGATCTGTAATGAACTATGGTTTCTTCTTTCCTGACAATTACTTCGGCGAAAGGAAAGATTAGACGTCCCATCCCCATACCTTTACAGGTCTGACCGTCCCGGGCGGATCTTAGCTCAGAGATTTGGATAATTAAGCGTCTAGGGTTTTGATGAAGGGAACAAACGGGCCAGGAATAATTAGGAAGTGGGTGAAGGAAATAGTGGTTAGATTAATGGTTGGTAAGAGAAATAAAGGTAGAGGAAAAGTCAAAGGAAAAAATATAGAAGCTGGAAAGCGATTGGGATTGTTCGATCAGACTCTCACCAGGGAGAGAAGAAAACTCACTGAGGACTCTCACAGAGGAGAGAAGACTCTCACCATGGGAGAGAAAGGGAGAAGCTCTTTGCTATGATCATCCTTTTAGCAAAAGGGGCTTGATATTGGTTACAAATATAGTCACACTTGAAAGCAAAAGGCTATTGAAGAATCTCTGTGGACCAAAGCAGTAGGTCTTCGCATGAACTACTTTTGGCAAGACAGGCTTATCACTCTCTCCACAATTGGGGACTTCCGCAAGGTAAAACTGCTAGAGTATAACTTTTTCAGCATATTATATACTTGAGCAACCCAGATATTAAATGAACTAGCCTTCATGCATGCGCGTGAGCAACCTAGATATTAAATGAACTAGCCTTCATGCACGCGCTCACATGCGCGCATAAGGTATTTTTTTTAATCACGGCGTGTTACGTGCGACTTACACGTTTTAAATGTATTTATATGCGTAAATTGACAAAAGGAAAGTCAAATATTTGAAGTAAATGAATAATCAATTAAAGCAGCTGAATCCACATAATAAAATCGGTCTCTATTGAATTTACATTAAGAATAGAGAAAATAATATTTAATAAACAACTGATTTCAATTATTGCTAGCTCATTATGAGGCTAAGTTCACCTCTTTCTCCTTAGTGTAGATAATATCGTTTATTAAAAAAAAATTTATTTGACAACTAATTTAATTACATTATTATACGCGTGCGAAAGACCTTTTTTATAACCGGCATTACACGCCTCTTAAAATGTTTTGAACGTGTTTAAAAATAGAGAAAATAATATTTAATGAACAACTGATTGAATTACATTATTGCTAGCCCATTGTGAGGTACTAATTATAAAAATTAAAAAAACAATATTAAAATCACGAAAATACCCCTGCCTCATGTACTCGATCTTTCTTCAAATCACTTAGTTGGGGCGATTCCGAAGGAATTCGGGAGAATGAATTCTTTGCTAAAGTTGATGTTGAATGGAAATCAACTTTCAGGCCATATACCTTCGGAATTTGGCTCACTTATTGAGCTTGAATATCTAGACTTGTCATCGAACAAATTCAATGGGTCGATTGCGAGCATTCTTGGTGACTTTCTCAAACTATACAATCAATTTTCTCAAGAAATTCCATTTAAGTTGGAGAATTTAGTTCAGTTGACCCAACTTGATTTAAGTCACAACTCACTTGAAGGTAGCATACCACCAGAAATCAGCAATATGGAGAGTTTGCAGACACTCAATCTTTCTCACAACAATCTTTCGGGTTTAATACCATCAAGTTTTGAAGGCATGCACGGCTAGTCGTATGTGGATATATCTTACAATGAATTGGAAGGTCCCCTTCCCAACAACAGAGCATTTCAGCAAGCTCTGCCAGAAGCTTTATAAGGGAACAAAGGTTTGTGCGGCAACGTCGAAGGTTTGCAACGTTGCAGACATGGCTCGAGAAAGGGCCGCAAACGGGTATTTGGAATCACATTCTCCATTCTAGCAGCAATTTTACTTTTTTTTGCTTTCTTTACAATTAAATTCGTAGTGGAAAGAAAGAAGAAACATCTGGATAAAGCAGAGAAAAACATGCATGAAGAAATATCATTTTCAGTTTTAAATTTTGATGGAAAGTCACTTTATGAGGAAATCATAAGAGCGACAGAAAATTTTGATTCCATATATTGCATCGGGAGCAGAGGAAAATGAAGCGTCTACTGAGCTAATTTGTCAAGTGCCAACATAGTGGCTGTGAAGAAACTACATCAATTGTGGTATGGCAAGAAGAATTTGGAGAAGGCATTCTTGAATGAAATAAGGGCACTAACATAGATAAGACATCGGAACATTGTGAAGCTTTTTGGTTTCTGTTCACACCACCGACACTTGTTCTTGGTGTACGAGTTTATTGAAAGAGGTAACTTGTCTGCAATTTTGAGCAAAGATGAAGAAGCTAAAGAAGTTGGATGGAGAAAAAGGGTGAATATTGTGAACGGTGTAGCTCATGCCTTGGCATACATGCACCTAACTGCGTGTCACCAATTGTGCACCGGGACATATCAAGCAAGAACATTTTGCTGGATATTGAATATGAGGCTTCTGTTTCAGACTTTGGTACTAATAAATTTTTGAATCTGGACTCAACTCATTGGATTGTCATTGCAGGCACATATGGATATGTTGCACCAGGTAATATGTTTTCTTCCTTTTAATCTTATTAATTCAATATTGTTTATGATTAAATTTTTTGCCAAATCTTTTTTCTTTTTGACATTAGGACAGATTAAACTTATTAATTACATTATTGAATAAGTAATACCAATCGAGATGTTAATAAACTACTAAAAACTAATTGACTCCGAGGCGACAATAGAAACATGAATTGTTAATACATCACGAGAAAGTATAGGATAATGATCCATTTTCTATCAAGAAAAAATATCTAACTTTTATTTTCTCTCAAGTCTTTCTTCATCAAGATATTTACGTTTCGCTCTTAAAATTGAGCCCTTTTGTAACCTTTTTTGTTTTTGTTTTTTTTTTGTTTATCGAAATCATGCATATGAAAAGTATAGAAACACAAAATATAAGACTAGCAAGGATTATTGTGATGTGAAATAACTCTGATCTAAGAAATTCAAAGAAAAGTTTCTTAAGAAAAAAACTGTCTTGAATTGTTTTCAATTAGAGGCTATCATCACGGAGAAGCAGTCACATATCAAAGAGAGCCCGTGTCAAGTATTCTTCTAATTTAAACCATGGTATGTAACAATAAAAATGACAACGACTAACCCTCTTTAATGGGTGATTATGGATTTCGTGGGTTTACCCGAAACCACTTGTCAAATAATGTGTTGCTAACGAGTCCTCCTATTTTTCATTTCATTTGGAGGCTCAGTAATGAAATAATCCCTATTGGAGAAAGGTTGCAATTCCGATGAGTGGCGGACAACGCTGGGTGTTGGCGTTGTCTGGGGGAAATTGAAACTACCATTCATGCCTTGAGGGACTGTCCGCTTAGCAAACAGGTTCTTTCTTCTCTAGGTTTCCTGACGTCGATGACAAAGATTAGCTATGTTTCAACTTTGCAATGGCTTATGTTTGCATCTGAAAATCTTTTTGGACATGTATTGGAACTATTTTTCATCTGTTTATGGACACTTTGGAATGCTAGAAACTCTTTCTACTTTGAAAATGTAGATTCTGATGTAGAAAGTTTAAAAATTTGGTGAGGAACTATGCTGCAGAGGTGATGAATGCTGCACATAGGAAAACTTCGTCATCTGAACGTCAAATCAGTTTATGGGTCCCTCCGTCAGTGTGATTTTTCAAGTTAAATGTTGATGGCGGTGTGGATACGATGAATGGTTGTTGTGGAATTGGAGTGATTATTCGTGGTTCTAATGGTGATTTTGTAGGTGCGATGTCTATGCATGCTCCTCCTTTAATTTCAATTCTTGCTTTAGAGCTTCATGCCATTAAGAAAGGATTGGAATTGGCAATGGACTTGGGATGTATTCTGTTGATAGTGGAATCAGAGTCATTGAGTTCTGTCCAATTGATTAACCAAGATGAGGAGTGCTTGGCTTCTGATGGTGTTTATGTCGATAGCATTCGAGCTCTTTTGCGTGTAAACCAGGTGGTTGTGAACCATGTTTCAAGGGACGTTAATGGGACTGCACATCGTTTAGCCCAATTTAGCCTACAATGTCGTGAGTTGTCAATGTGGGTGGATACTGGTCCGTCGTGGCTTATGGACCTTGTTCATGCCGAGTCTGTGGTGGAAGTCTAAGCTTTATGTGCATGTGAGGCCTCTTCCTTCGTCGAGCTTTTTCCCATTGGGTTTTGTTTGTCAAGGTTGTTCAGAGGTCTTTTGAATTCGTTTCTGTATGCGTGACGTTGTATGACTTGGTTATTTATGAATAGAATTCTATTTTACCCTAAAAAAAATATAATGTGTTGCTAACGAGTCCTCTTTTTTTAATTCCAACTTATTAAGTCTTCACCTATTAGTTGAAATTTTGCGAGCGAATTGGGTCGCATTAATGGGCTGGGTTCAATTTGCCAGCTCTATTGTCATCTAGTTTTTGTTAAAGTTAATGTAAATTAGTTGTCCGATTTTGTTCAATTTTTCACTCTTTATCTTCAGCTTAGGTATTTTATATATATATATATACACACACACACACACACATAAACTAATAGTCACAATATTGCTATGATCTTATTCTGAGCAGAACTTGCATATAACATGGAAGTGAACGAAAAATGTGATGTTTATAGCTTTGGAGTGGTCGCATTGGAACAATCATGGGAAGGCATCCTGGAGATTTTTTTCTCATCTTTCTCATCAATGCCTTCTTTGTCTACGTCGTCATCAACATCTACATTACCACCCCATCAAATGCGAATCGCGGATGTTCTGGACCAACGCATTTTGCCTCCAACGCATCAAAAAGCAGGGGAAGTACTCTCTCTTGTGAAGATTGCGTTTTCATGCCCGAATCCCAATCCGCATTCTTGCCCTACAATGAAATAAGTTTCTCAACTCCTTTCAACTCAGAAGCTGCATTTGTCGAAGCCATTACGTATGATAACCTGCGGTTAATTGCTTGTTCTTGATCATCTGACTACCTGAAAACCAGAGAATGTGCTTGTTTCCAATAAATAAATTTTGAGTCTTTCTTTTAGAAGAAAGATTCTTCGTAGATGTTTCCCTTATTGTAATTTATTTCATGCACTTGTTTGCTAGGGCTCTTTTCACTTTATGCAGGATGCTTAATGCTTTTTAGTTAAAATTGTGTTTACCGTTGTGAGGAAGAAACAAAAGTCGATAAAACAAAGACCTGATTTTTATGCATATGGACAGCAATTAAATACGACTTGTAGTGTGATTCCACTTCTAATTACACTGACGTCTTTTGAAATAAAACCCCCATACCTGCCCGTATTGTGTAGAGGTAAGATCCAAGTTGGGGGACACTATATGTGTGATTAGTAGTGGACCGCTAAATCTAGATGGTGTTTATTTATGTGAATTTGGTGGATTGGTGAAAGGTCCATGTCAATGCAATTCTTCGATTTTAAAAAATTTTGTACTGTTAAATTTGTATAGGGAAAAGATAATGCGTGTGAGATTATTCATCTACAAAGAAGAAGAGAAAAGATTGATGTATACATATTTTCTGAAGGTTTTGAAGGGTCCAAATGATTTGAAACAGCTCTAATCATCCTGTAGCAAAATGGCTTGATATTGGTTACAAATATACTAACTTTTGAAAGCAAAAGGCCATTGAAGGAACAAAGAAGTGGACCAAAAACAATCAGGTTCTGGCCGAAATAGCCTGCAGTAGGTCTTCACATAACTGCTTTTGGCAATGCAGGCTTATCACTCTCGACACAAGTAGTCCCCCAAAGAGGATGTTGCGCATCACACAACTGTGGACTTTCGCAAGGTAAAGCTGCTAGAGTATAACTTTTTCGATGTCAATATTATATACTTAAGCAACCTAGGTATTAACTGACTATTCTTAAAAAAATTCCTGAAATTTCAATGTCAATATGTTTAATTTTGCTTGGAAAGTAAATTTTGGTATCAATTTACCTGTCAAGTTTTATTTCGTTTAAGATTTTCATCGTCTTTGCATTGAAGAGAGAATTACTAATTTACTACCTAACTTTGTTCCCAGCTTTTGGCCCCTCTTGTTAGCTCATACAGATATGAGGGAAATGAGGTGAACTGCACATTAGCAAAATCCGAGGCTAAGCTGCTCCATGAAAAGATCTCAGACAAGGCCTACGATGATGATGATATCATCAGGATTCTGGCTACGCGGAGCAAAGCACATATCAATGCAACTCACATTCACTACAAAGCTTTGTTTGGAATTTCACTAGTTTTATCTCATATCCGTTTGTAAAATGCTTTTAAAGTAGACATATATTCCAGCTCATCCAGCCAATCTTGTAATGGAGTTCTAACAAGTAGGATCGTTAAAATTGGGCTTACAGTCACCTATTGAATCTGTTGATTTTCTGATTTAAATTGTAATGTATTTCATATCAAACAATGTACAAGAGAACAAGTATATATATGAGAAGAGGTGAGAGGGGGAAGGCTACAAGCAACCAACCGAAAACCCTAGTGACCGGATAAACCTAGGCTTAATCCAATCCTTAAAGCAAGGAGATTACACCAAATCCTAGGTTATGAAACTAATCAGTCAACTCTCTTCAATCAAGGGAAGATAGGTTTTTTACACTTTGAGATAATGATGACCTTGATATCTAGGATTTGGTGGTGATTTGGTGTCTCTAGGCCATGTGACCTTAGACCACATGGGTGTATACTTCAACACTCCCCCTCAAGATGGATCGAGGAGGTTAATGGATCCAAGCTTGCCTAAAAAACGATGAAGTTGAATCGATGACAGTGCCATGGTGAAAAGATCTGCGAGTTGAGCATGACTTCGAATGAATACGATCCGGATGACATGCGACCTGATGAAATGGCAGTCCACTTCAATATGTTTGGTTCTTTCGTGGAACACAGGGTTAGCAGCAGTGTGTATAACTGCCTACTTATCACACATAAGTGACATAGTAGTAGAACTAGGAAAACCTAAGTCTGAAAAGAGACATTTAAGCCAAATCAGTTCACAAGCCGTGACCGCAATTGCTCAATATTTAGCCTCTGCGCTGGAGCGAGCAATAACTTGTTGTTTCTTACTCTTCCATGTTACTAGGTTTCCACCAATAAATGTACAATAGCTGGTGGTAGATTTTCTGTCAATTGCATTCATTGCCCAATCTGGATCCGTGTATCCACTAATGGTGGTGGAATGGTTATTGTGCATGATAATTCCTCTCCCTATGGAACCTTTGAGGTATCGTAGGATTCTCTTAACAATGTTAAGATGATGTATAGTGGGTGAATGCATGAATTGACTGACTAGGCTCACTACATAGGTGATATCTGGATGAATGATAGTGAGGTAGATAAGCCTGCCTACCAACCTTTGATAGTACATCACATCATGCATAACTTCTCCATCAAGTGGAGCTTCAGCTTACAATCAATAGGTGTGGTGGCAGGTTTGTAGTCGAGCATTTTTGCTTCCTTGAGAAGATCCATCACATATTTTCGTTGATAGAGAAACAGCCCATTTGAAGATGTTGCCATTTCGATTCCCAAGAAGTACTTCAACCTTCCCAAATCTTTGATAGCAAAAGTTTGGTGTAGTGAGAGCTTCAGAGCTTTAATCTCAGTGGCACTATCCCCAGTGATGATAAGATCATCAATGTAGATGAGTACCACCAATTTCCCATTTGTACCAGTTCGGAAAAATAATGAGGAATCAACATTACTTCGCAAAAAACCAGCCTTTTTCTAGCATTGAACTGAGCTTGGCATACTAAGCTCGTGGAGATTGCTTCAATCCATATATTGCCTTGTGCAATTTACAAACCATATTATCGTTAATGCGATAATAGCCTGGATGAGGCTACACATACACTTCTTCATGTAGTTCTCCGTGAAGGAATGCATTCTTCATGTCCATTTGATAGAGAACCATCCACAATTTATTGCCACAGAGAGTAAAACCCTTACTGTGTTCATCTTGGCAACTGAGGCCAATGTTTCCTTATAATCCACTCCAAAGGTTTGAGTAAAACCTCGAGCAGCAAGCTGAGCCTTATGTCTCTCGATGGAATCGTCAGCTTTGAACTTGGTTTTGTAAATTCAACGACTTCTAACAACCTTTTTTTTTTTTTTTTTCTGAGGGAAGTTGAACTAAGCTTCAAGTGTGGTTTTCTTCCAGTGCTTTAAGCTCTTCTGCCATGGCTTGATTCCACCATAGGAGGAGAGTTACTTCTTGAAAAGTTCTTAGCTCACAGTGCTTATCGAGTTCACTAAGGAAGACAGCATGAGTGGATGAAAGTGCACTAAAACTTTGAGTGATAGGGTACCGTGAAGCATAAGTCACATAGTCATGCAACCTTGCTAGGGGTTTTCTTGTTCGAGAAGGATTTCTCATGATCACTTGAGACTCATGGGAAGGGTGAGAAAGATCTGAGTGTGACTCTTGGTCTCTTTCACTGCTAGATTGGTGTCTAGAAGTGTTTGAGTCATCTTGAGCTTTTCCAGTATCATGAGTTGCAGCGACTGAGCTCTCTTCCAACACATAATCGTTGAAGTTTTGAGGTAGTGGGAATAGGTCAAACAATTCCTCCCTCTGACTTGTAGTGGCTCTACTCTTGGTGAAATAAGGACATGCTTCTTCAAACTTTACATCTCTTGATACAATGCACTTCTAAGTGACCGGATTGAAGCACTTGTATCCTTTTTTGGTGGAACAATACCCAAAAAACACATATTTAGTTGCCCTAGCATCTAGTTTGTCACGGTTTAGTGCTTGGATGTGAACAAAGAAAACACAACCAAACACCTTAAGGTGTGTCAAATCAATTTGCCTGGCCTTAAGTACTTCATAGGGCAATTTAAACCCTAGCACCTGACTTGGTAATCTGTTGATGAAATAAGTGGCAGTAAGGATGGCAAATGACCAAAACTTTTTGGGAACATTCATATGTATCTGTTGACCCTAAAAACTACCAAGCCTACGTGGCGCGCAGGCCAAGTAACTAATGAGCTAACTACGTCATTCGGTTATGTGCGGGGCGTACCAAATTGACGGCCGAGCTCAGCTAGGGAGTAAAATGTATTGATATGGCGTTGAGTGCATTGCTGACTTCTTGATCTTACGACTATGGTTGAGGAAGGAACACGTCTCGGCCTTCGGGTTCTAGAGCCTGAAGACAAGGCTGCTAGTTTTGCGAAGTTTAATATCAAATTCGGCTTTTAATGTGCCGAATGTAGTGACCTGGTAACACCTCACTTCGCCGAGAATGTTAATGAGATGACCTCTGCCAATAAGGACTCGAAAATCCTTCTTGACCGAGACTTGGATAAATAACCAGTCAGTCTCGAAGCAGTACTGTTTATCCAAACTAAAGGTGCTCCTCGGTCAGCTGATTCTACGGCTCCAGTGTTGTTTATCCAAACTGAAGATGTCGCCGGTTGCCTTCACAGTGTTGTTTATCCAAACTGAAGATGTGTTGTCGGAAAAAGAAAATAAAAATCTCAATGTGTTTGAGAGGCTTCGCGTAGAGCAAGGATTTGCGCAGGGTCGTTTGTGTGTTGAATTGGATGAAAGCAAATGTTGCCTATGACTTTGTATTTATAGCATCCATACTTTTCCTTGGCACGGCCTGATAATTTTGTAGAGTCCAACTGCAACTTTTACTTGCAGAACTGAAATACTGATTCGTGGCATAGGCTAAAGCCTATCTTCCAGATGGTTATCCGTGACTTTCAAACAAAATACAAACCTATCCAACCAAAGACCTAGCCTACCTCTTTTGCATAGATATAATCATCTTAATCACATCACATCACTATCTCACAATTTCACCTTTATCCCATTTTTCCACGTGGCTCTGCATGCAAACCCATTCAAATATGGAACTGTTGCAACTGACTGGATACCAAGCTACATGACAAGCCCTCCCATAGGTCTCCTTACTGCCGCATTAATTGTAAAGGCTTGGCAAGCAGCCAGCTGTGCAATCTCGTTTAATTTCTCTACCATCCGATAAAACTCTTGGTTATCTACAAAAGAATCCCACGTGTGTCTCTGCAAGCTTTAAGGATATTTTCAAGATAATTACTACGATTAAAATCAATAGTAATGCCACGAAAAAAATCTCTTAATTTTCATAATCATCGGACCGCTTCGATTGCTTGGGCCGAAAATGTAAAATCGGGTCCAAACAATATCATGAGAGAGCGAGTCTTCTCCAAGAGATCTCGATTTTTTCTTTCTGCTACCCCATTTTGTTGTGGGGTTCCTACACAGCTTGTTTGATGAATAATTCCATGTGCACTTAGGCATTGAATCATGTTGTTGGACATAAATTCGGTGCCGTTGTATGATCTTAACACCTTAATATTTGATTGAAATTGGGTTTTAACATGCATATGAAAGTCCTTGAAAATAGTAAACACTTCACTTTTTGATTTCATCATATATAAGAAACTAACTCGAGAGAAATCATCAACAAATAAGACAAAGTATTTAAACCCTTCCATTGATTCAGTTGTTGGTCCCGATACATTGGTGTGTACCATTTCAAAAGGTTTACTTGTTCTAGACATTGAATTACCAAAAGGCAGCCTAGTAAACTTTGACAACTGACAAGTATCACATGTAGTATGTGACTTACAAAAATTTGGGAACAATTTTGCAAAATGGTCTTAGAGGGATGAGCTAATCTCCTATGCCAAAGTTGGTTTTCATCCATAGACTTCGATTTAGCTTGAAGAACTTGAGTAAAACATGAATTATTGCATAAGTGGTAAAGTCCATTTATGAAGACCCTTTCACCAATCATCTTCATGGTGAGAACATCCTGGAGCAGTACATTATTTGGTGAGAAAATAGCACGACAGTTTAGGGTGTTTGTGATTTTTCCAATTGACAAAAGTTGGAACAGAAAAGATGGTACATATAGGGCAGTGGAAGGTGTTTCGTTTGAAAGTAGGTTGATCTCTCCTTTGCCTAAAACTAGGACATTTTTTTCCATTTGCAAATGACACATGAGAAGGACTTAGAAAAGATTTAAAATTATGCAAATTTGTAACATTTTTTGCCATGTGATCAGTGGCACTTTGAATCAATTATCCAACAATCATTTTCAACACTCGCTAATAGAGCAGTAGAGAATGCTTTGAGAATACCTGGTGCTTCATCACGTGGTACTTTTTCATTCCTAGCAAGGAAACCAGCAAATTGCCCCAACATAGCTGTGTGGTTGCTTCCTTCATTACTAGGACCAAATGAAGCTCCCCCATGTCCCTTACCTTGCAGGTAAGCAACAAACTCATTGATGAGAGTTAGTGGATTTGTCGTGAATTCTACGGACCCTTGTGGCATGGTAGGAAGGGAATGAATAATAGCAAGTTGAGCCTTGAAGTGAGATTGCTGTGAGGATCTTGGTATTATTTTTCCATCTTTGGTGAACTTAGGCTTAAGTTCAGGATGAAGTTCCCAACACTTCTCTTCTACATGCCCAACAACATCACAATATTTGCATTTTAGGTGTGTGTTTCTGCCCTTGTACACCTTGGCATCTGAGTGCTTAAAATTAGAGGCATATGCTCGAGACTCCGTCAGTCTTAAATTGTGTTCATCATTCATCTCCTTCTTCCATGCTTCTTCTGCTTGAATAGTAGCACAAACATTGTTGAAAGTGGGCAACTCTTGACTCATTAGGATGTGACTCCTTAGATCTTCATACTCAGGGCTCAAACTCCCTAACAGCTGGTAAAGTATGTCTTCCTAGGGCTCAAACTCCCTAACAGCTGGTAAAGTATGTCTTCCTCAGCTCATTTTAGGAGAATGATAGGATCTGTGGTATGTGGAAGATAAACATCCAACTCATTCCACATGGTTTTGAGACTCCCAAGATGCTGAACAAAAACTTTCCCTTCTTGCTAAATACTCACAATGTCTTTCTTCAGTTGGAACACTCGAGCATAGTTGTTTTGATTTCCATACATATCCTTCAAGGCTTTCCACAGGTCTTGTGAGGAATTGGAGTAACTGAAAATATCATCAACATGTTTCTCTATGGTGTTGAGCAGCAGAGACATAACAAGTTGGTCCTTGCACAGCCATGCATCGTACGTGGGAGAATAACTCCACGGTTCCATTCACAAACCCTAATTTGCCTTTGCCATCGAGAGCTAATGAAATAGCTCGCGACCAAGGCAGGTAATTGAATTCATTCAGTAAAACTGAACATAAACGTTGATTGGTGTTAACCTCAACATCTGAAAATTTTGAGGAAGGAACTTGTGAAGTTTCCCCCCCAAGATTCACAGAACTTTCTTAAGCCATAGTTCAGGCTTTGAAGAAACAATCGCAGTAGTAAGAATGGGCATAGATAGGTTACAGAAGAACCTGCTCTGATACCATGTTGATTTTCTGATTTAAATTGTAATGTATGTCATATCAAACAATGTACAAGAGAACAAGTATATATGGGAGAAGAGGTGAGAGAGGGAAGGCTACAAGCAACCAACTAGGAAACCCTAGTGACCGGATAAACCTAGGCTTAATCCAATCCTTAAAGCAAGGAGATTACACCAAATCCTAGGTTATGAAACTAATCGGTCAACTCCCTTCAATCAAGGGAAGATAGCTGTTTTACACTTTGAGATAATGATGACCTTGACATCTAGGATTTGGTGTCTCTAGGCCATGTGACCTTAGACCACATGGGTGTATGCTTCAACAGAATCTGACCCAGCATTCTTTAAAAGTGTCTCATTGCTCTGCAGTTAGAAGCTCTGTTTCTGTCCTTTTAGTTAAGGTTTTCAAAAGCAAATTTACGATTTGGCTAATCCATAGTACACTAGATTTGCATAAAAACATGTTGGAAACAACGCCCGAGTTGATCTCTTTCCACTGATTTTTCTTGTTCTTCTCAATGTTCCCATATACAGCTAGGTGACATTTTGATACATATAGTTTGAGCACTGCTACTGAAAGCCTCAGTCTTTGGAACAACTCAATTACAGATAAGTGTGGTCCTTAAATTCAGACTGACGTCTTCAGTACTACGGAGAGTAGTATATATGATAATTTCTTGCATACATCTAACCCACCCCGCTGACTTCTTAGCGTAGAAACTCACCAACAGATTCAGAAACACATCAGATGAAACAGTTCACACCTTGAATATGCACTTCCAGCAGTATTATACAAAAATACCTTACAGCTACCCAAGTAATGAGTAAGAAACATCATTAAGGTTCACATTATTGGTTGCATTAGAGTAAATTATACGGCGAACATGTAAAGGTTTATGGACATAATGCACGGAAACAGTGCATTTCCTATGGCAAATACATGACTTTACAAAATATAGTATTTGCAATTTTGCATAATAGTAATGATCAACATAATTTTCTTAAGAGCCTTATTTGAACTGTCAAGCTAACAATATTTTCGTAGAATCATACCTTATTGTCTTCGTTGCTAAAGCAATCCAAACAACGTTGTACTACATGATTACCATTTAGAACCTTAATAAGATCAAGAAAACCGCATTCAAGGGACGAATTAACTAACGCTATCTGTTTCCCAGCTTTCAGTCTCAATCAAATTCTGTACTACACGAGTCCTGAAACCATAGCACCAATTATATTCAGAATCAGGATATTAGTAAGGAGCGAACAATATAAATTTAGTAACAACAAATGAGTACAGTAGGAAGAATACAACCCCTTGTGTCTAAGGAAACACTGACAAGCTGTCCTGGTTCTTTTGTTACCTTGATAACAAATTGCATTCTTTGTTGTTCATTGCACATATCCAACAACTCCTGCATAAGGTAATTGCCAAACGGGTTTGTCATAAGTTCGAAAACATGGTTTATTTTGTCAAATATTGATTGCAAATCTTGGCCGATCCCCTCATCCAGCATCGTTTGTAATAACCGACAGCCGTAATGATGCTTTGCAATGAATCATATATATCCCTGGACCTCAGCCAATGAACTCAAACTTAGTACTGACCGAAACGAGTTATTGGCACTCTGACTCCTTTCATTTCCACCATCTATGAATCGGAATCAAGTCTGGAGGTCTTCTCTCCTGTCTGAATTGCCATCTTAGTGCAAGAGTTCTTGTAGCGCTTTCAAGACTTGCTACCTTTACTGATGGCATGATTCAAATGTTTTCATTGCATGATGAAACTATACTCACAACCATAACTATCGAGGTCCCCTGCACAATTCACGAACTTGAAAGATTCAGGAACACCACTGGTTGGATTCACTATAGTCCTTTGTTTTATCATAAAATGGTTATGTGAAAGATTGTCTGCATTCAACTGAGCAACCGAGGGGAACTGAGGGGAACTCATTGTCTGCATTCAACTGAGCAACCGAGGGGAACTGAGGGGAACTCATCGGATACAGTAAAGGGCATTTGACTTCACCAACAGAAGAACCAGTTTCTGAAGTGACCGAGGATATTTTAGAAACATACAGAAAACTGGATGAAGAAAAGGAAAAGAAATAGGTTCAAAACTGAGGCAAGAAAATCTCTATAATGATCCTCGCAGGGAAATATCAAAATGTACTGCCTAGAAGTGGAAGGATCTCTTGGGTAATTGATAAGATTTCGAAAAAAAAAAAAAAAAAAATTATCGGAGGAATGGTTAAATAAGTTGCAGGGCTCACCTTGTGGTCACGTGCTGGATATCAAGGAAAAAAAAGATTGAACTGGAGCGGTCAACTCGCACAAGCAATGATGTATGAAGCCGCTCATAAAACTGGCCCCGATGGAAAAGTGGTTGACAAGCCAAACAGGCGAAAGAATGTATTTTATGTTGGGGGAAAGGGTGATAAGCTTTATGGAATGAGATTTTACGTTAATCACAGGCCTGCGGATTGTTAAACAACTACGACTACAATGCCCAGACATTGGATCAGTTAAATGAAACAATCAGGCTAAAGAGAGAATAGTTTCGAGAGGGGACAAGTGTTAGCCGCACTCAATTACAAGCAGCCTTCCTCGATTGCCCTAGGCCGAGGACAAATATAAGTTGGCACTGATCTTCTTTGTGCACGCCACATTGTTAGGGAGTCAAAAGCTACAACCAATCGACTTGCAGTACTTGCAGCTGGTTGATGACCTTGAAAATATCTACAAATTTCCACCACCGGCAATCGGGGCTCTTACATTGAGATACTACCAGGTCCTTTGTGGACTTGTTCAATTTGTGCTCGAAACTTTCCTGCAGTTCTTTTCTCAACACAACACGCTTGATGTGTCACTTGTCTTCGAAGGTACCATGCAGAACAGGTTTCCGCAAACAATTCCCATCGTCCGTGCCCACCTCAAGATCCAGTACTTCTGACGAATTTGTAACAGCATCGGCCATGATCGCTTCATCAAGGACTAGAGGGGATAGAATTACGAACAACGGTGCCATTGTCGCAGAATGGTTCAATAAACAGTCAACCGAGTCGTTGTCTTCAACGGGGATTTATTTAATTGTACCAAGTGAGGTGGTGGCAGCATACTTCATTTCAATGGTATGAGTCGACTCGTTTGCCTTTGATATATCAAGAGCCTTTCCACGAAGCTCACCATAGCTTGTGTTCCGAGCATGGTCTAAAATATCCATAATATCCCGATATTTCCATCAAAATTTCCGTGTTTTTGGATTACCGATATTTCCGATGTCATCGATATTTCCATCTAAATTTCCGTATTTTTTTCATCGATATTTCCATCTAAATTTCCGTATTTTTTAAATTTCTATATTTAAAAAAACACCAAGGGGATTCGAACCCCTCCCATTTTACTCGTTCAAAACCTTGACCACCATATCACTTATATTTTTGTGAAAATATGCTAAAATATTTATATATTTTCTACACTCACAATGTTTGCTAGCTCGCTATATAATCAACTTAAATCAGTTAAATCCATCCTGCAATGCATTTCCTTCCAATTTTTTATGATAAACTAATAGATAATTGACTAAATAAACATCCTGCAAAGTTTCAATAAAAATTTCCAAGTTTTTCTTACAATTTCCGTGGTTTTTATTCAATTTTTATCGATATCGATAATATCCCGATATTTCCATCGAAATTTCCGTGTTTTTGGACTACCGATATTTTCGATATCATCGATATTTTAGACCTTGGTTCCGAGGCAATCTTAGTGCTTTCTTTTGCCCACCTTCATACGTGAGACCTGTGTCATTTGTAAATCATTGACCTCCGTAGCAGAATAAAACAGGCACCTTGTCCACCTATATCATTTGTAATCAACTGTCCTCTGTAACAAAGCAGAATAACTGTCTCAGTATGTTACAAATTTCAAAACCAAAATACATAGACTTCCGTAATTTCATTACCAGAAATAGTACCACACCCTTGATCATGAACTTATCGATTGCTTGTTGAACCCTGTAAATGTAAATTGTGTGAAACTAGGATACATATAAACCATAGGGTGAAGAACAACGGTATTTATTATGAATCTTGCTTTCCTTTACCACTACAATATCCACCAAATTACCTTATATGCAAAATACCAAACAGACACAAACAACAAATTGACAGATCTACATGTAGACCTCTACATGTCCACACGGAATGGCAAAATTTAGCACCCAAACAGCAATTTGTTGACCAATGGCTAAAAATTGAGGAAGCTTTACCTGAAGTATAACCGCGACTCATATCCTTACTGTCTTTGCGACACCAGTGTAAATCAAGTCGACTTTCGTTAACCCGTCATGTCCACTGTCTTCCGAGTGCAATTTAGATCCTTGCCAATGTAGTGTATGTGTTCGTCCTACCTGATTTCTAACCAATAATGGGGCTTTCAGTTCTGTGCAATTCTCTTGGTAGGCTGCAACACAAGTTCAATTCCCGCTACTATTCAAAGGGAAATTCAAAAGTAAGCTTTGACTCACAGTCTATTAGTGAGAGTCCTAATCGCCCACTGCCTCGTTGACTCGTACGCCTGTAAGGCTGAGTTTGAAGAAAGATAAAAGGGATGGTTACATTCGATTAAAATAGTTTAATCAAGTTTAAATTGGGGTTGGATGAGATTAATTAAGTTAATCTCCACATTTAGGCTTCAATCCGTAGTTGGGCTTTTCGTAACCCATTGGGCCATGAATCCTCAAAGACAAATTTGTTAAGTTGTATAACAAAAGAACAAAAGGGCCCAAAAGCCCAAACCTTGTCCTCTGAAGTCTAAACCTTGTCCTCTGTCACGCTGTGGTGATCTAAATGTCAAGGTGAATTTGTTATGTTGTATTTTAGTGATTTCATTTCATGGAAACCTTCCACGTGTATCTCTTGTTTTCAGTGGGATTTAAATCTTGGACTCTAGATTAAAGCTAGTTTTTCGTATTGTCTTCTGCCCGAGCTTTCCATGAAGGCGCGGGTGTTTTCTTCCTATGTTTTTCGTATCAGAAATTTGATTACCGGGAAATGTTCTTTCCTATGTTTTACCTTGCAATTAGACATATTTCAAAAGTCAAAAGTCACTAAAAATTGGATCTATTTCAGAAGTTGATTTATAGAATTGGACCTATTTCAAATTTTCCCTTTTTTTTTGTCTGTACAATATAATGGTTTGACATTTCATATGCCCTCTGTGATTATCAAATAACCATAGTCCAGTTAGTGAGCTTGAGAATTCTTCTTATTTCATTGTTATGACTGAGATGTGATATTTTAACGTGTTGATTACAAGAACGAAAATTCTTCTTTCGAGTTCACAAACGATACAAAAGAGAGGAAAGACCCGGCAACCTCAATTCAACTTTAAAATGAACACAAATAACACAAAAATTGTGTTTTTCTATTAAAAAAAATAAAAATAATTAGAAATAGTGTTTGCCACAAGGGAACCAATGTACAATTTCACATTCATATTTATGTATACAAAATCAATGCCAAGGATGAAGATTTCGGGTTTTGGATTTCCATGAATTCTCTAATACACCGCAGAAAATGTGCAAAGTGCCAAATCAAAGAACAAAGAAGCATCACAAGCATGCATGCTCCTAAGTCCTAAGTCAATAAAGTTTATTAGTATAGATCACGGTTTTTAAGGCCACTCAAACTTTTAGTAGCCCTTGAAAATTAATCTATATTCTTAACTAAACCTCGATTGTTTTCTAATGTTCAATTTTGAGTAAAATATGGCAGTTTTATTTGTGCACTTTATCTATAACTAGTGAAAAAGAAAAAAAGTTTGGTAAATTTCAATTCATCCAATAAACGAGAAAAATGCAAAAGTTCGAATTTCTTCTTCGAAGATGATTTTGACTCGTAAAAGAAACTGCAAGCCTTTGCAAAAGGTTCCTTCCCTTTTATACAAGGCAATTTGCAAAACAATGCCAATATATGTCTATGTCGAGATCTAAAGAAAATCTTTTGTGATAGTCATATGAAATAAATAAAGGAGAATACTAAAAATAATAAAAAGTAGTATCAATTAAGCATCATTAAGCTCTTAGTCTTTGAAGACAAATTTCCAAATTGCATTTGACTTATATATAAGAGAAAAAGACTTTGATTTCGAGTAAGTTAATTTATGAAAGACTCCAAAGTCATGAAAGAAAATATTAATTGGAAAAACTTTTCCATCATCTAAGCTATGAAGATGTCATTTTCTTGTGGAGAACAGAAGAGTATGCAAGTCTTATATTATTGTTCTTCTCTCCCACCCCTTTTTAATCTGTGCGAGTCGAATTAAGGCTTATTTTTAGCTATGCCCTTTGAAACTTAATTTAAATATCACTTTGCTCTCTGTAACTCAAAAGTTATCACTTTACTTCCTGAAACTCCAAAGTTACCACT
Organism: Heteromeles arbutifolia; assembly: GCA_024362995.1. Taxonomy (NCBI): domain Eukaryota; kingdom Viridiplantae; phylum Streptophyta; class Magnoliopsida; order Rosales; family Rosaceae; genus Heteromeles; species Heteromeles arbutifolia. The sequence continues at coordinate 23,588,336 of JANCRC010000013.1, read as the reverse complement.
TTACTTCCTGAAAATCCAAAGTTACCACTTTACTTCCTGAAACTCAAGATTCGCTTAACTTTGTCCCTGGAACTTGATTTTGATCCCATTTTGCCCTCTAACACTTGCATGTCAAGTCTATGAAACCCAAATTTTGCTCCAAATTGCCTTAGATATGTTAATTTTTTATGTAGGTTTGATTTGGGTGCGCCAGGCTAATCGATTTATTTTTTATTTTTTTCATTTCTTCAGTTTCTTTGAAACTTAATATTCTATGATTGTTGAATATTAACGCATAATGGAGATTTATAATCAAATTTATTGCACATGTGACATAGTCTTATTAGGTGTTGGGTCCCACATATGTTTTAGGAAGTGGCCTATAAGTTTCCAAGAGAAAAGAAAGTCCACAAGTCAAAGCGGAACAAATTTTTCAAGAAGAAAAATGATAACTTATCAGTTACAGAAGAAAAAATGAAATCAAAATAGAATTCTAGAGGAAATAAGCCTCGAATTAATTACAATAGCTCATGAATGCCGTATTAAATTGTAAAACTAAATCTAAATGAAAAACCATTGCTCTTAAGCATGGTAAAAATACAAAAATACCCCTCTTCAAATTTTCTTTTTCTTTATTTTAATCTAAATGGAAAACCACTGCTCCATCCGACGTCGTTCCCTTCCCAGTTCTCTCACTCATTTCTCATCTCTCATCTCTCTCTCACTCTTGCGATAACTCATGTTGTATATCCTATTTATGATTTCCCAATATACTACGTGTACCAAGATAAAAAATGTGTGATCGTCTGCAAAGCATTGCACCAAAGAGAGGAATATAATGTATAGGTATGCTTGGTTATTCAAATACGAAATTTTTTACTTAATTGCTAGAATGGGACTTACAATTACAATTAACCGAATGTTGACTGGTCGGGCTGTCCAGGTTTAGTTAGACTTAACTCCATATCATGAGTAGCACTCCAACCAGATGAGTAGGCGTGGGATGGGAGCTTAGCTTTATTTATATTTGTGAAGCATTAGTGTATTTTGTATTGAACTTTTAGATTCCGTTGAGTAAAATCTGGTCAAGCTTGGTTATAAGTTTTCCGTCAGTGGTAATCTCACTTTTATACAAAGAGAGAAGTAAAGATTCAAACAAAAAAAATGTAAAAATACAAAAAAAAAAAAAAAAAAAAATTAGAAGTAGTGTTTGCCACAAGAAAACCGACGTACAAAATCAAAGCCAAGATAAAAATTTCCCATATACAAAATCAAAGCCAGGATAAAAATTTCGGGTCTCGGATTTCCATGATTTCTCTAGTACACAATAATCAGAGAACATGGAACCATCACAAGCACGCATGCTCGTAAGTCCTAAGTCAATACATACGTTTATGAGTACATATACATGGTTTTTCGACGTGCACGCATGTGCGAATTGTTCATGGTTCACAAAATTCCCTTGTGCGGTAAATTCTTGAATTAAACCCAAAGCACACACTCAATTTTAAGGCCGCTAAAACTTTTAGAAGCCCTTGGAAATTAATATATCCTTAACGAAACTTTGACTCTTTCCAATGTTTGATTTTGAGTAAAATATTGCGACTTTACTTGTGCATATTTATCTATAACTAGTGAAATGGAAAAAAAAGTTATGTAGATTTCAATTCATTCAATACAACGGAAAAATGCAAAAGTTCGAATTTCTCCTTAAAAGATGACTTTGACGCGTAAAGAAAACTGCAAGCCTTTGCAAACGTTCCTTCCCTTTTATTCTAAGGCAGTTTGCAAAACAATGCCAATATATGTCTATGTCGAGATTTAAAGAGAATCTTTTGGCATGGTCATATGAAATAAAGGAGAATACGTATCAATTGAGCATCATTAAGCTCTTAGTCTTTGAAGAAAAAATTTGAAGACAAATTGCCAAGTTGCATTGAACTTATATAAGAGCCAAAGACTTTGACTTGGAGTAACTTAATTTATGGAAGACTCCACAAAGTCAAGAAAGAAAAAAATTAATTGGAACAACTTTTCCCTGGTCTGAGACTCTGAGCCATGAAGAGGTCATTTTCTTGTGGAAAACATAACATTCTGCAAGCCCTTTTTTAGGTGCGGGTCAAATTAATGGAGGTGGATTGTCTGCCCTTCCATTTCCATACTTTCCTCATGCCCTCCTGTGATGTGTGATCACCGTTAAATCACGTCAACATTTTATAGTAATTTTTTATAAAAATAATAAAAAAAAGTAATATGAATATAAAATGTTGACATGGCTTAACCATGACCACACAAACAGGAAGAAATAGAAAGAGTATAGAAATGAGAGGGCAGACAATCCACCTCCCAAATTAATTGCAATAGCTCATAAATGCCATTATAAATGAGCCCTAGAAGTAGATTATAGTATGTACATGAAGTTAAACTAAACAGTGGCCATGACATCTTTAGCTTTTCATAAAGTATGCCCTCTGGCTTATTGTCTTATCTTGTACGTACAACTTGTTTCATCACGAAGTTTGAATTTATGACACCAAACGGAATAACTTTAATGAGAAGAAAAAAAAAATAGAAACAAATGAGATATGAACAAGAGAGCAGGGTTGGGATTGTGATACTCTTTAGAAGAAGAAAGATTGACAATTAGACGCATTTACAAAGTACATTGTATATATCACAAGGTTCTAAAAAACGCTAGACGTATTTCTTATATATTTTATGAATTAATTAAATTTACTATATCAAATGTAAATAATTATTGACTAATATGTTATTTCTTATAGAAGAACATACATATGTGAATGTTTTATGTACATATATGATATGCTTGCCTAGGGAAAAAAAATTATCTAAATAATTTCTAATTTATATAAGATTTACACACACACACAAAATATATATATACACACACACATATATACACACACACCAAACTTTTAAAAATATAAAAAGCCCACATAGTGGGTGATTTTTATTATTAAAATCATCAACCCGTCCACCACACCTCTGCTCTTTCACATCACATGTCCACCTTGGGTGGTTTGCATTATTAAAACCATCAGAGTCCATGGTTTTCATAATTAAAATCATCAACTTTTGACCTTGGATTTGAGATCCCAATCCGCAACTTGCACCACCACATATTGAAGTGTTTATCTCTCTCTCTCTCTCTCTCTCTCTCTCTCTCTCTCTCTCTCTCTCTCTCTCTTTCTCTCTCTCTTCACACTCTCTCTTCTCTCATCTTCACAGACGACTGCAGAAATTCGCCAGTAGCATTTTTTCTTCCCTCTTCTTCACATAGACGAGCTGCAAAAATTCACCTGCAATCTCTTTCTCTCTCTTCGCACTCTCTCTTCCCTCATCTTCACAGAGACAGGCTACAAAAATTTTCCGGGGCTCTGCTGCTACGTACGAGATCAAAAGTTGTAGATCCTTTGCGAAAATTGCATCAAGTTTGGGATTTGCAGCGAGCGCCTAGGCGGGCGCCTATGTCCTCCCCGCCTAACTAAACGTTTTGGTCTAAATCGAGTCGGAGCTCCGCCGCCCAGCGCCTAGGCCGATTTTTAAAACATTGATATATCATAGGAAAACAACCGTTAGCAGGAGTGTGTGGGCCCCATAAAACAAAGTGGTGTACTATACTAGCGGGCGACAAAGACTTTGACTTGTGCAAAACAAAACAAAACATTTTGCAAGTCTTGTATCTTTCATCTTTGCTGACTTGAATTATTTACATTAGCTCATGAATGCTATTATAAATAAGCCCTATAGAAATATGTAAACGAAACTAAACACTAGTGGCCATGACATCTTTAGTTTTTCATAAAATATGCCCTTCGGCTTATTGCCTTATCTTGTACAAACAACTTTTTTCATCGCCCAGCTACGCTGCTTTTGCTTCTGCTTCTGCTACTTCTACTACTGAAGCAGAAGCACTTCTCAAATGGAAAGCCACCTTTCAAAAGCATACCCATCTGCAAAATCTCACCTCATGGACTTACTTACCCGCTAATACAAAAGCAGCCCCATGCTTCTAGACTGGTATTTCATGCAATGTTGCTGGAAGTGTCACTGCGAAAAACTTAACCAATTCCGGTATGCAGGGTACGCTACATGAATTTTCATTCTTGTCCTTCCCCAATCTTCAATACCTCAACCTCAGCTACAATAATCTCTTTGATGCCATTCCTGCTCGGATCAGTTCCTTTTCCAAACTCATCTATCTTGATCTTTCTAACAATTAGCTCAGTGGTTCATCCCAACATCCTTTTGGGACCTCACAAGCCTTACCATTCTCTATCTCTACAGTAATAATCTCTCTAGTAGAATTCCTAAAGAGATAGGGAAATTGAAATCACTTGTGGAGCTAAATTTGTCTGAGAATCTGCTCAATGGTTCAATCCCAACATCCCTAGGTGATCTCATAAACCTTACCATTCTCGGTCTCTATGCTAATAATCTTTCTAGCAGAATCCTAAAGAGATAGGGAAATTGAAATCACTTGTGGTGCTAGGTTTGTATGAAAATCAGCTCAATGGTTCAATCCCAACATTCTTAGGTGATCTCACAAACCTTACCTTTCTTGGTCTCTATGCTAATAATCTTTCTGGCACTATTCCTAAAGAGATAGGGAAATTGAAATCTCTTGTGAAGCTAGATTTGTCTGAGAATCAGCTTAATGGTTCAATCCCAACATCTCTAGGTGATCTCACAAACCTTATCATTCTTTATCTCTATGCTAATAATCTTTTTGGCACTATTCCGACAGAGATAGGGAAATTGAAATCTCTTGTGAAGCTCTCTTTTTCAAATAATCAGCTCAGTGGTTCAATCCCAACATCCCTAGGTGACCTCACAAACCTTACCATTCTTTATCTCTACAGTAATAATCTCTCTAGCAGAATTCCTAGAGAGATAGGAAAATTGAAATCACTTGTGGAGCTAGATTTGTCTGAGAATCAGCTCAATGGTTCAATCCCGACATCCTTAGGTGATCTCACAAACCTTACCATTCTCGGTCTCAATGCTAATAATCTTTCTGGCACTATTCCAAAAGAAATAGGAAAATTGAAATCTCTTGCCTTATAATAAACTTAAAGGTCCAATTCCTAGTTCAATAGGTAACCTGATCAACTTGGAACACTTAGGCCTACAGTTTAACCAACTTTCTGGCTCCATCCCCCAAGATATAGGGAATCTGAAAAAGTTGACTGAACTGTATTTGGACAATAACCAGTTAATTGGTTATTTGCCCCAACATATTTGCTATAGTGGACAACTGAAAAACCTTACAGTGGCCGATAACCATTTGACTGGTCCAATCCCTAAAAGCTTGAAAACATGCAAGAGCTTAGTTAGAGTTCGTCTTGAAGGGAACCAATTGACAGGGAATATATCAGATGACTTTGGTGTCTATCCAAATCTTGATTTCATAGATATGAGCCACAATAACCTTTATGATGAAATCTCACAAAAATTGGGACAATGCTCACAATTAAAAACCTTATTAATTACGGGAAACAACCTTACTGGTAGCATACCTCCCGAGATTGTCAATGTTGATATTCATGAACTCGATCTTTCTTCAAATCACTTAGTTGGGGCGATTCCGAAGGGATTCGGGAGGATGACATCTTTACAGCAGTTGATGCTGAATGGAAATCAACTTTCAGGCCGTATACCTTCAGAATTTGGATCACTTATTGATCTTGAATATCTCGACTTGTCATCGAACAAATTCAATGGGTCAATTGCAAGCATTGTAGGCGACTTTCTCAAACTACACCATCTGAATTTGAGCAAAAATCTTTTTTCTCAAGGAATTCCATTTAAGTTGGAAAAGTTAGTTCAGTTGAACGAACTTGATTGAAGTCACAACTCACTTGAAGGAAGCATACCACTAGAAATCAGCAATATGGAGAGTTTGCAGACACTCAATCTTTCTCACAACAATCTTTCGGGTTTCATACCGTAAAGTTTTGAAGGCATGCACAACTTGTCGTATGTGGATATATCTTACAATGAATTGGAAGGTCCCCTTCCTAACAACAGAGCATTTCGACAAGCTATGCCAGAAGTTTTACAAGGGAACAAAAGATTGTGCGGCAACGTTGAAGGTTTGCAACCATGCACGCATGGCTGGAGAAAGGACCACAAAAGGGTATTTGGAGTCACATTCTCCCTTCTAGCAATAATTTTACTTCTTTCTGCTTTCTTTACAATTAAATTCGTAGTGGAAAGAAAAAAAGAAACATCTAGATAAAGCAGAAAAAAACTTGCATGGAGAAATATCGTTTTCAGTTTTAAATTTTGATGGAAAGTCAATGTATAAGGAAATCATAAGGGCAACAGAAAATTTTGATTCCATATATTGCATCGGAAGCGGAGGACAAGGAAGCGTCTACAGAGCAAATTTGTCAAGTGCCAACGTAGTGGCTGTGAAGAAACTACATCAATTGTGGGATGGCGAGAAGAATTTGGAGAAGGCATTCTTGAATGAAATAACGGCACTAACAGACATAAGACACCGGAATATTGTGAAGCTTTATGGTTTATGTTTACACAACCGACACTCGTTCTTGGTGTATGAGTTTGTTGAAAGAGGTAGGTTGGCAGCAATTTTGAGCAAAGATGAAGAAGCTAAAGAAGTGGGGTGGAGAAAAAGGGTGAATATTGTTAACGGTGTAGCTCATGCCTTGGCATACATGCACCACGACTGTGTGCCACCAATTGTGCATCGAGACATATCAAGTAAGAACATTTTGCTGGATTCTGAATATGAGGCCTCTGTTTCAGACTTTGGTATTGCTAAGTTTTTGAATCCAGACTCAACTAATTGGACTGCAGTTGCAGGCACATATGGATATGTTGCACCAGGTAATATGTTTTCTTCCTTTTAACCTTATTTATTCATTTTTGTTTATGATTAAATTTTTTTCCAAATATTATTCTTTTCAACGTTAGGCGGATTAATACCATGTTACATGTTTTGATTTTGAAGATAACATTGACATAAAGTGTAGGAGATACTTGGGTTCATTGTAAGTTCTTCCAAGTCAGCACCCTCTTTCTTTAAAGCTAAAATATAAAAATAAATTAGAAAAAAAATTATACACATGCAAATTAGAAAGAAAAAAACAATTATAAACATGCAAACTATAGTAAGTATCTAATGTAATAAGTAATGTTGTTCGAGATGTTAATAAACTACTAAAATCTATATAATTAAAACAACATGCAGTAAACATGCAAACTGCAGTAAGAATACAAATGCCAAGTGATATACGATTTACCCCTTTTGCCAAAAAGCCAATCTTTAGTACATAATGAAGCTTGAACGATTTCTTTCAATAAACAAAACAACTATGATTTTGATCGATCACTCTACCACCAATAGTAAATGTTGATTCCGAGGCGACAATAGAAACATGAATTGTTAATACATCACAAGCCAAACGAGAGAGGACAAGATTATGAAATTGTTCCATTTTCCACCAAGAAAGAATATCTAACTCTTATTTTCTCTCACGTCTTTCTTCATCAAGATATTTACGCAAGTCAAATATCGCACTTAAAATTGAACCCTTTTGTAACTTTTATCGAAATCCTGCAAATGAAAAGTACAAAAACACAAAATATAAGACTAGCAAACATTATTGTGATGTAAAATAACTTTGATCTAAGAAATTCAAACAAAAGTTTCTTAAGAAAAAAATTGTCTTGCATTGTTTTCAATTAGAGGCTACCATCAACAAGGAGAAGCAATCACATATCAAAGAGAGCCCATGTCAAGTGTTCTTCTAATTTAAACCTTGGCATGTAACAATAAAGTGACAACAACTAACCCTCTTTTAACTAATGGGTGATTATGGATTTTGTGGGTTTACCTGAAACCATATGTTAAATAATGGGTTGCTAACGGTTCACCTATTCTTAAACTAGCCGATTCAGTCTTCACCTAATAGTTGAAATTTTCCAAATGAATTGGATCGTGTTAACGAGTTGGATCCATTTTTCGAGCTCTATTGTCATCTAGTTTTTGTTAAAGTTAATTGTAAATTAATTGTCCAATTTTTTTCAATTTTTTCACTCTTTATCTTCAGTTTAGGTTTTATATATACAAACTAGTAGTCACATTATTGCTATGATCTTATTTTGAGCAGAACTTGCATATACCATGGAAGTGAACGAAAAATGCGATGTTTATAGCTTTGGAGTGGTCGCATTACAAACAATCATGGAAAGGCATCCCGGAGATTTTTTATCATCTTTCTCATCGATGCCTTCTTCGTCCACGTCATCATCATCATCTATATTACCACCCCATCAAATGCCGATTGCGGATGTTCTGGACCAACGGATTTTGCCTCCAACGCATCAAGAAGCAGGGGAAGTACTCTTTCTTGTGAAGATTGTCTTTTCATGCTTGAATTCCAGTCCACATTCTCGCCCTACAATGAAACAAGCTTCTCAACTCCTCTCAACTCAAAAGCTACATTTGTCGAAGCCATTACGGATGGTAACCTGCGGTGAATTGCTCGTCCTTGATCATCTGACTACTTGAGAACCAGAGAATGTGCTTGATTTTGATAAATAAATTTCGAGTCTTCCTTTTAGAAGAAAGATTCTTCGTAGATGTTTCCCATATTGTCATTTGTTTCATGCACTTGTTTGCTGGGGCTCTATTCACTTTATGCAGGATGCTTAATGCTTTTCAGTTAAAATTGTATTTACCATTGTGAGGAAGAAACAAAAGTTAATAAAACAAAGACTTGCAAATGGCTCTTTACCACAGTGGTGGAGATGAGTGTTGCCCTTGTACCACGGCATGTGTTCGAACCCCGTCGATTCCCTAATCTAACATCTAATCTAACAAATTTATCGTTTGACCAAAAAAAAAAAAAAAACCAAAGACTTGATTTTCATGCATTGGGATAACAATTAAATATGATTTGTAGTGTAATTCCACGTTTAAGTACATCGAAATCTTTTGTGGTAAAACTCTCACACATGCCCGTGTGTGTGTAGAATATGTAAATGGTAAGATACAAGTTGGGGGACAATATATGTATGATTAGTATTGGGCCACTAAAATGCCATGCTCTAACCTCTAAAGCTAAGCGGGCTCACATAACATAAATTGATTGAAACACAGTTGATCACAATCAAGGATATTCTAAGGTTTATGCTGACTGTCAAGTCTAGTATTCCTGCACAAAAGAAATCATTGATGGCTACTGCTGCATTTTCATCATCCATTGCAAAACCTGCAAACAGAGCAGCCCTCCAGATCAAGCACCCGATGAAGGAAAAGTAGTGTTAGATTTGTATCAGGAAAAGATAATGTGCTCATTATTCATGTAAAGGAAGAAGAGAAAAGATTGGTATATATAGATTTCTGAATAATTGTTTGACAAATTTTAAGGTGGATGAATAATTGTTAACGATTAGAAACCATAAGCTGCAATTAGAAATAGCTCTAATCATCCTTTTAGCAAAGGGGCTTGCCATTGGTTACAAATATAGTCACTTTTGAAAGCAAAATGCCATTGAATCAACAAAGAAGTGAACTAAAAGCAATCAGGCTCTGGTCGAAATAGCCAGCAGTGGGTCTTCACATGAACTGTTTTTGGCAAGGCAGGCTTATCATTCTCGCTACAAGAAGTCCCTTGAAGAGGATGTTGCGCATCATGCAATTGGGGACTTCCGCAACTTAAAGCTGCTAGAGTATAACCTTTTCAGCATATTATATAGGGAAATAGACAAAAATATGATATTTTCTTAATCTTGGGACAGAAATAGGATTTTTCGAATATGCACATAGCATGCACACGCCATGCAGAACACTAGAACACAAATAGGATTTTTTCTATAACCGAAAATGACCTAATTGCCCTCATATATAAATGAGTTAATTCCTCCATTTTATTTTATGATTTCCCTCTTCTCTCCTCTGGTCGACGTTTATACTCTCTCTTCTTCTCAGTCTGCATTCAATTTCTTTGCAAATTACCAATGTTCTAAAAATCAACCTAGGCGCTATGTGGTGGTCAACCGTTCGGATAAAGCAAAATCGGGAGGCAAATCAAGGAAGAAATTAGGCAGGCGCCTATGGAGTCTAGGTGGGAGCCTAAGGGTCTAGGCAGGCGCTAAGAGACCTAGGTGGTTTGGACGTGGTTCAAAGTCGAAGAAGTTTGATTTTAGCTTTGATTTTTTCTTCTGTTTTGAATCTGCAAAAAGAAGAGGAATCGCCTGTTCTAACAAGGAAGACTATGCCACACAGAGGCATAGGGTTTAGAAGGTGGTAGCCTCATTTATTCTCTCTCATTCCCACGTGACAAAGCAACTTTCTATCTTCTTTTTTACTTGTTATCCTATGAGACTATGCCACCTAGCATCTATTTGCCTTCTTTTGTAATTGTAATCCAATGAGACGGTGGCATCCTAAATTCCTAATTAATAAAGGCCTTTTTGAATTAGGAGTTTGCATATGTGCCGATGAAAATAAAATAAATTATGAGGTGTGATTCTCCAAATGTCTTACATTTAATTAATAAGGCACTTTTTTTTAATTTTTATTTCATACCACCAAATTCACTAAGATACTAAAGTGAGAATTCCCATTTTTTTTTGTATGTTGTATGTTAAAAAATAAACTTAATCTTAATTATAATAATAAACACAAATATTAGTATATGTTGTGGCCTATATTTAACTGACAGAGAATGGGGGGCCGGCGGCACAGAGAAAATAGAGAGAGAGAGAGAGAGAGAGAGAGAGAGAGAGAGAGAGAGAGAGATATATATATATATATATATATGTGTTTGTAGGGTTGTGTAGAAGATGTGTTATTCCCCCTACGCAGTGCCTTTATTTATAGTAATAAGAGGGAGAAGAAATCCTTCTCCTCCAAGGAATACAAGTCCTAATAGGAAGGAATAACTAGAATCAAATCTAATTTAGGATTTACACAATCACACTTAAATAAGAAGTTTATAACACTCCCTCTTGAGTGTGTAAATACTCAAGTAGATTCGGCATCATGTAGAGGTTGAGAAAGTCGACTCTTCAGCACTGATTCTAGGAACACGCTAATCTCAAAGTAAAGTAGGAACTTGCATAAAGAAGTCTCACAAAAAACCCTAAGGCTATGGTAAAACCCAAGTAGGGACAAAATCCATAGGTTAAGGAAAAATGCGTGAGAAATACAAAGTCAAATGAAACGTACACGAATTTAAACACTAATGGCCATGACATCTTTAGATTTTCATAAACTATGCCCTATGGCTCATTGTCTTGTCTTATTCGTACAACTTCTTTCACCACCAAGATGCGCTGCTTTTGCTTCTGCTACTTCTACTACTGAAGCAAAAATGCTTCTCAAATGGAAAGCCACCTTTCAAAACCATACCCACCTGCAAAATCTCACCTCATGGACTTACCTACCTACTCATACAAAAGCAGCCACATGCTTCTGGACTAGTATTTCATGCAATGTTGTTGGAAGTGTCAGTGTGATAAACCTTACCAATTTCGGTATACAAGGTACGCTACATGAGTTTTCATTCTTGTCATTCCCCAATCTTCAATACCTCGACCTCAAGTACAATAATCTCTTTGATGTTACCTTTCCAAACTCATCTATGTTGATCTTTCTAACAATTGGCTCAGTGGTTCAATCCCAACATCCCTCGGTGATCTCACAAACATTACATTTCTCTATCTCCAACGTAATAATCTTTCTAGCACAATTCCAAAAGAGATAGGGAAATTGAAATCTCTTGTGGGCCTAGGATTGTCTTTTAACCAGCTCAGCAGTTGAATCCCAACATCTTTAGGTGATGTCAAGAACCTTACCATTCTCTATCTTGGTGTTAACAATCTTACTAGCACAATTCCTAAGGAGATAGGGAAATTGAAATCTCTTGTGGAGCTACATTTGTCTAAGAATCAGCTTAATGGTTCAATCTCAACATCCCTAGGTCATCTCACAAAACTTACCTATGTCTCTCTTCACTAATAATCTTTCTGGCACTATTCCTAAAGAGATAAGGAAATTGAAATCTCTTGTGGAGCTCAATTTGTATGAATATCAGCTCAGCGGTTCAATCCCAACATCCCTAGGTTGGCTCACAAACTTTACCACTCTCTATCTCCATAGTAATAATCTTTCTGGCACTATTTCTAAAGAGATAGGGAAATTGAAATCTCTTGTGGAGCTAAGTTTGTATAAGAATAAGCTCAGCGGTTCAATCCCAACATCCCTAGGTGATCTCACAAACCTTATCGCTCTCTATCTCTTTAGTAATAATCTTTCTAGCACAATTCTTAAAGAGATAGGGAAATTGAAATCTTTTGTGGACCTAGAATTATTTGAGAATCAACTCAGCAGTTCAATCCCAACATCCCTAGGTGATCTCACAAACCTTACCACTCTCTATCTCTACAATAATAATCTTTCTAGCACAATTCCTAAAGAGATTGGGAAATTGAAATCTCGTGTGGCCCTAAAGTTGTCTCATAACCAGCTCAATGGTTCAATCCCAACATCTCTAGGTGATCTCACAAACCTTACCAAACTCTGTCTCCATCATAATAATCTTTCTGGCACTATTTCTAAAGAGATAGGGAAATTGAAATCTCTTGTGGAGCTCAGTTTGTATGAGAATTAGCTCAGTGGTACAATCCCAACATCTCTAGGTGATCTCACAAACCTTACCATTTTCTATCTCTATGTTAATAATCTTTTTGGCACTATTCCTAAAGAGATAGGGAAATTGAAATCTTTTGTGGAGCTAGATTTGACTTATAATAAACTCAAAGATCCAATTTCAAGTTCAATAGGTAACCTGATCAACTTGGAACAATTAGTCCTACAATCTAACCAACTTTCTGGCTCCATCCCTCAAGAGATAGGAGGAGCCACCTGCTCTAACGAGGAAGACTATGCCACACAGAGGCATAGGGTTTAGAAGGTGGTAGCCTCATTTATTCTCTCTCATTCCCACGTGACAAAGCAAATTCCCATCTTCTTTTTTACTTGTTATCATGTGAGACTATGGCACGTAGCATCTATTTGTCTTTTTTTGTAATTGTAATCCAATGAGACGGTGGCATCCTAAATTCCTAATTAATAAGGGCCTTTTTGAATTAGAAGTTGGCAGATGTGCTAATGAAAATAAAATAAATTAGGAGGTGTGATCCTCCAGATGTCTTACATTTAATAAATAAGGGACTTTTTAAAATTTTTATTTCATACCATCAAATTCACTAAGGTATTAAAGTGAGAATTCCAATTTTTTTTGTATGTTGTATATTAAAAAAATAAACTTAATTATAATAATAAACACAAATATTAGTTTTTTTTTTTAAGTTTAAATAAATATTTGTTTTTATGATATATAATAAACTTATTTAAATGTTCCTCTACGCTTAACGTCTTTTAGAATGGTGGAAATTACTAACCCTAACCCTAACCCTAACCCTAACCCCCATTTCCAATTTCTGTGAATGCTCTAGAGTCTCTCTCTATGTCTATCTTATTCTCTGAAGGAAAAAGGCAATGGAGTCCACCGAGTCCTCCTACATGTCGTCACCGTAGGCTTCATAGAGACGCGTATCGCCGCCGCCCCAATCACCTTTAGCAATTACATTCGTTTCCATATCAATACGTCTCCCGATTCTCTCATAATTCGCTTCTTTTTCCCAATTCTTACATTTTCCTAACCCTAAATTTCATCCTAATCTGATCCAATTTTGTAAGTCTGAGGAATCATGTTTCTGTAAGTATTTGAGTATCTAATTGCAGTGTTTGTGGGTGGTTACTTCTGTTGTTTTCTTAGGAATTTAACATTGAGAATCTGCATGTGGTTAGAGGCTGAGAAGAGAAGATAAAGCGAAGGTTTGATAATTTTTTTTATTTTTTTTTTATTTTTATTTTTTTGTCAAAAGGAAAAGCATGTGATTTTGTTACTCTGTTAACTCTCATTCGACATGTATACTTGTGTTTATTTTAAGTATTGATTAGTTTTAATTTTAAGTATTGTAATCAAACTTTTTAACTGCACTGGTGCTTGAACGAGTTGAGGACATACCAGAACAAATTCAATAATACCTTTACCAAGTACAGACTGTTGGTAGAGAATTATGGGTACCGCATGGTGATTGGCATGATTATTGTTGTGCTGCATGTTTATTCTGAACTTTTAGTTCTTGTGGGTAGGGAATTATGGGTTTTTATTATAAGTGGTCCCTAAACCAGTTTTATGTTTAGATGTGCCTAATCTGTAGTTTAATGAATTTTCTAGATTCATACTGGTTCTTTATGAGCTGATATGGTTTTCAAATGTTGCATGTTATTGATTTCAGTTCAATAGAAGGAGCATATGGTGTTATAAGAATGCAATATTTACCTTAATAATCTCAATAGTAATAAGGATATAACTTCCGAGTTTGGGGTGCTGCAAATGACTGAAGCTTATAGTTTTCTACTTGTTCCTTATATCTATGTCATTTATGATGGACCAACCTTATCAATTTTTAGGAGTAAAGACCTCCTGACGATCATCAAAGATCAACGGTCAAGACTTGGTTAGTTTCGTATATGTTAGAGTCAATGTTAGTCAAAGATATGTTAGAGTTTGTTAACTTCGTTTAGCTGAGTTGTCTTCTAGTTAATCTATGTATATCTGAGTATTAAATCAGCTTTGTAACCATTATTCTCCTGTAATGTAAAAATCATTTATCTCACACGTTTTAACTAGTTGAGTTTAATATCAATAACTCGATCATCTCCCACTGAGGGACTGCTACATGGTTCTAATGAAACATGTCATCTGAAAGAGATTGTTTTAACTAGGGAACCCAAGGCCACCTATGCACAGGAGCGTGCTCATACGGGTTGCGTATATGTAAAGTGGGAGGGATTAAGACTTATTTGAGTTTATATTGCTTTCTATGTCTGCTACGTTCTGGGGAACTAATGATTTCATTCTTCCTCAAGTCCGGATAATAATGTTTTATTTCCATATAAGATTTATTTGTTCATGTAATTCATGTTTTATTACTTATATCTGAATCTAATTGAAACATGTTGTGTTGTCACATAGGATGGCGGTAATGTGAGTTCAAATGGACGACTCCAGGGGCGCCTTGAAGTCTCTAGGGCCTTTGGAGATTGCCAATTCAAAAAGGTTCTATTTTCTCTTCTTTAACGCTTTCCCCTCTTGTTATTTGTTTCCTTTGTTTTGAATGTAACATAAAACAATTGTTTATAGCTCTATATTGGAAAAGATCAAATCTGTAAAACTTGTGCTGTTGTTAATAAATACAGCTCAAGTTATTATAAATTGGGAATTTTATTTTTAGAAAGAAAGTCTGTGTAAATGATTCTTTTGTGATTACTAAATATGCTTAAGTTTATCCATCCACTTCTCTGGGGACAAAACCATATTACTTTACCCTGCAAAAGATGGTTGAATTGAATGTTAATGTACTAGATGCTTTGATTGTATTATCTCTGTTTTTCCATTGAATGAATTTGCTCAGTAACTTTAGCTGAATGCATTGGGCTGTGACAACCATAAATTATCAACAACTACTAGAATGTTATGCAATGTAATATAGTTGTGCAATGTATTTGCTAACTATTATGATAATAAACATGAGGACCATGTATCCTTGTTATCTTGAGCACCTACCATGTCCTAAACTACCTTAATGCGAAGAGTACCAAATATGTAATTACGCACTATATACACTATATGCACACGACATGCACATGATATGCACATGATATATATACACAATATGCTTAGTTTCCTGTCAAAACATACGTTTTCAGTGATTCTGTTTTGTTTTGGTTTTACAATGTATATAACTGACCTTTCAACTTCCATATGCATGTTAGGTCTTGGATTTGTAACTTCAATTACATTCATATTTCTTGTTAGGGTGCATCTGTCCTGGGCCTTGGAGAAATGATATTTTGTTACTTGATTATGTAATGTCCAATGTTGGCTATTAAGTATGGTTACGCTGGTAAAATGAGAAAGTGCATTTGACAAGAAAATGTCGGGTACATTTGTAGGGCAAGTATTTTTGTGAATTCGAGTGGTGTATTTGTCATTCTTATTTCTCTAGTGTATCTAACAAATTTTATTTGATTGCTTTAGGCAAATTAAGATCTACAATATCGGACCAAGGCTTGTAGGTGTTGATAGTGTTGGCAATAAATATTATGAGAAGCTTAACACTTAATATGCTTAGTGTTTTCTACATTTCCCCGTTCAAATTCAGTACAATTTCAACGACGACGTTCTTCTTCAAATTCTCTTGCAGCTTTTGATGCTAAAACCAAAAAGGTACGACATTGTACACAAAGAAAATTCCACCGTGGAAGGTGATGAATTTATTTACCATTCCAAAGGGCACAGCCTCAATCCAGGGCGGAGAGACTGGACCACAGACTAACCTTGGGAACCAGCCAAGAAGGAGCGAGTAGTTTCTATGACACGTGCGTGCTCAAACTTGAAAAAATTCGGCTATGTTGTGTTGTGTATTCCATTCGGTTAATAAATGGAATGTGATAGCTGTGAATCTTTTGGATGCTTGATGTATGTAAATAACACTCCTAAACTTGATAGTTTAATGAAATACTGGTATTTTGCTTTGTCAAGGGGTAAATTATCTCAGTTCAAGTCAAAAAGGTTGTGTTTCACACTTCACAGTGTATATACTTAGCGGAATGGTGTTCGTCTTGCGATGTGCATGTTTTCAATATGTAGTGTGCATGTGTTGATCATGCAGTGTGCATGACATGTGCATCTAACATGGGAGGGGCTGTAACAAACCAACTTTTGGAGAAATTTTTTGGGAAAACTTACATCTGGATTATAAAAGAGTAACAAATAAATGCATGCTTTTGGCCCCTCTTGTTAGCTCATACAGTTTGAGGGAGACAAGGTGAGCCTCACATGGGCAAAATCCGAGGCTAAGCTGCTCCATGAAAAGATCTCAGACAAGGCCTACAATGATGACGATATCATCAGGATTCTGGCTACGCGGAGCAAAGCACAGACCAATGCAACTCTCGATCTATTGAATTTCAAGTATGGATGTATTTCTTCTATTTCATATGTTGTGATAATACAAAGAGAAAGAGGAGATATTTAAGGGTTAGGAACCAGTGCACATGTCGTGCATACTGCAACCCGGGAAACCCTATTAACCACTACACAAAAGCTAGTCTACGAGACTTACACCAAATCTCCTTAAATCAAGGAGTAGCTAACAAGAAAACGACTACATACAAGTTGACAAGGCAACCCATAAAGCTGCAGCCCTAATAACCTAATAACCACCATCACCATTCTTCCAATACCATCACTGCAAAAAAAGAATTCGGGAGTGACGTCAACAAGGTATGCGGTTGAGTTTTACGTAATCCCATTTTTGACCGGAATCCGCCGAGGCTTGGATTTGATGAGTGTTTCTATGCCCAGGATCTGAAAGCTGGCCCCAACGAGTACCTTGCAATACTAAGGCCACGAAAAAGTGATTGGTCCGCGTGTTTTGAAAAGTCTCTTCGTCTGGCATTTAACAAACGAGGAACAGATGAAGGAGCCCTCACTGGAGTTGTCGATACGAGGGCTGAGGTTGACATGAAGATTATCAAGGACCTGTACCACAAAAGGAACAGCGTCCCTCTGTATCAGGCCATTAAAGAAGACACTAATGGAGATTATGAAAAAATGCTTCTGGCCCTGGTTGGCCATGAGGATGCTTGATCCGTTCCGGTCTAACAGTTGTACTTTTCGGAGGAAGGCAATGAATTTGAATCCGATATGTTCTACTTACGACAGATAGTAATAGTGGAAGCTTGTTTTTGTTTTACAATTGAAGAGCATGTTTTTTTCACTATTTCAATGCATCTTTCTTGCAGCTCAAGTTAAACATTCTTGTTCATAGCACCAAAACCATTAGTGTTTTATTAATACACCTCGCAAAGGGTTTCTTAGAGGCAAGAAATTCCTGGATAGAATCGCTGTGTACAACTTTCGGCCCACACGACCTGTCACTTACAAGCAGCACAAGAGGAGTTGAACGTGAGAGGAATACCCAGCGGTTTATGTATATAACTTGAAAGAGATGATTGCCCGGTCATATATAAACTATCTCGACCTCAACTGAAAAATCCCGGCATCACATTTATACAACATCGAATCAGAAATCCACAGTTTCGACAGTGGAATATCATACATCCAAAGTTCAGATCAAGACACAAAAACAACAGAATATTACAAGAAGCAACTGCATCAACGAATCAAAACTCTGTTTTAACTCCTTCAGACTTCTTAATGCCATCCATAAAACCAAAATTGCACTCTTCATCTGAGGATCGGTAAGAGATTTAGACGAACATCCCGTATCTTAGCTAGGGCCAAAAAGAGAGCAGTTATTAGTAATTAACATAGAGAACAACAACAAACACTCCAATATAGACTAAAACACATCACTTCTTCAGAAGGTCCTTTGAGAAAATCCTCTTGCAGTATGGACTGGTGCGTAAGATTGTATGAGGCTTCACTGCTTCGACCAGAGCAGCATGAAGAGGGCCCTGGCAATGAAACAAATCGATTAGGACGTGTGTGTGTGTGTGTGTGTGTGTGTGAGAGAGAGAGAGAGAGAGAGAGAGAGAGAGAGGGATTAATTTCTAAACCTTTGTAACTCCAAGAGCAGATTGAATCACGTAGTTCGCATAAGGGTCTTGTAGCAACTGATCAAAACGCGGAAATGAGAGCAATTCGTGGATGATTTTAGGTCGGCTCTCTTCAAAATACTTGAGGCACTTTTCAACAACATGACTACTGCACTTCTGCATGGAGAGGCGTACAAAATTTCCTTTTAACTGAGTAGTCAGTTTGGCAATGGCAGATGGGATCTTCAGCTCTATCACATATTGAACAACATAATTCCTGCGGAGCAAATGGAACAAAATAAACCCTCACTTCAGTCATAAAGCCGAATCACGTAGTTTGCATGAGGATAAATCGTTAGTCATTTCGATAGATTTTGGATAGAAGTTTGTAAAATACTAAACTGAAATTTAGATTAGAAAAGAGAGGGAACGAATGAAGTAACACAATGGTTGGAAAGGTGATGTAAATATATAAGAGATCAGCCTTATGTTTGCATTGAAGTGGATCAAAGAAATTGCTGACTGGAAAACTTTTGATTACTCGAGAAACAAAATTTATCAAACAATATCATATTAGGGGTTTATGGCCAGCAAAGAACAGAAATTATGGCAGTTTGAAGATGCTCGTAAATGATTACCCATAAGGATCTTGTGAAAGGAGAAGCCCATTTCTTAAAATTTCATTGATCAGCTTATCTCGATGTCTCCCAATGGCATGTGCAATGCATTTTTGTAGTACACAGCATCCATGGCGTTGAGTTGCAATCTCGACACAATATCTTGCAGCAGCATCAAAAATAAACTACAAGAGATGATTAACAGAAAGATGAACAGAATAAGTTCAGAGTCTTTTCAACCAAAAAAACAAAGTAGATCCTACAGAAAGCACATAACCAGTCCTTAAAGCTTTGTTTGGAATTTCAGTAGTTTAATCTCATATCTGTCTGTAAAATGCTTTTAAGGTAAACATATATTCCAGTCCATCCCGCCAATCTTGTGATGCAGTTCTAACAAGTAGGATCGTTAAGAGCAGGCTTACAGTCACATATTGAATCTGATCAAGCATTCTTTAAAAGTGTCTCATTGCTCTGCAATCAGAAGCTCTGTTTCTTCCTTTTCGTTAAGGTTTTCGGAAGCAAATTTACAATTTGGCTAATCCATAGAACACTAGATTTGCGCAAAACATGTTGGAAACAATGCCCCAGTTTATCTCTTTGCATTGATTTTTCTGGTTCTTCTCATTGTTCCCATATACAGCTAGGTAACATGTGATTCATATAGTTTTAGCACTGCTACTGAAAACTGAGTCTTCGGTTGTGGTCCTTAAATTCAGACTGACGTCTTCAATACTACGGAGAGTAGTATATATGATAATTTCTTGCATACATCTAACCCGCCCCGCTGACTTTTTAGCGTAGAAACTCACCAACGGATTTCAGAAACACACCAGATGAAACAGTTCACGCCTTGAATATGCACTTCCAGCAGTATTATACAAAAACACTCTACAGCTACCCAAGTAATGAGTAAGAAACATCATTAAGGTTCACATTATTTGTTGCATTAGAATAAATTATACGGCGAACATGTGAAGGTTTATGGAAATAATGTACTGAAACAGTGCATTACCTAAGGCAAATACATGACTTCACAAAATATTGTATTTGCAATTTTGCATAATAGTAATGATCAACATAATTTTGCTTGACTATCATTAGCATTTGCATGGTTACCACATAAAACTTGTGAGAAAACACAACAGAAAAAAGAAGAAAACATGAATCAGACGGTATTCATTCAGAAGATATTTATTCTTATGAGCCTATTTGAACCTGGTCAATTTAACAAGAAATATATTTTAGTAGAATCATACCTTATTGTCTTCGCTGCTAAAGCAATCCAAGCAACGTTGTACTACATGATTGCCATTTGGATCCTTAATAAGATCAAGAAAACCGCATTCAAGGGACGATTTAACTAACTCTATCTGTTTCCCAGGTTTCAGAGTCTCAATCAATTTCTGTACCACACGAGTCCTGAAACCATAGCCAATTATATTCAGGAACATGATATCAGTAAAGAAAGAACAATACAAATTTAGTGACAACAAATGAGTACAGTATGAAGAATATACCCATGTGTGTCTAAGGAAACTCTGACAAGCTGTCCTGGTTCTTTTATCACCTTGAGTACAAATTGCATTCTTAGTTGTTCATTGCAAACATCCAACAACTTCTGCATAAGGTAATTGCCAAACAGGTTTGTCATAAGTTCGAAAACATGGTTGATTATTTTGTCAAATATTAGTTGCAAATCTTGGCTAGTCCCCTCATCAAGCATCCTTTGTAAGAACCGACAGCCGTACTGATCCTTTGCAATGAAATATATATATTCCTGGACCCCAGCCAATGAACTCAAACTTAGAACTGACCGAAATGAGTTATTGTCACTCTGGCTCCATTCATTTCCACCATCATATGAATCGGAATCAAGTCTGGAGCTTTTCTCTCCTGTCGGCATTGCCATCTTAGTGCAAGAGTTCTTCTTGTAGCCCCTTGAAGACTTGCTACCCTTACTGGTGGCGTGATTCAAATGGTTTCCTTGCATGATGGAACTATCCTCGCAACCATAACCCTCAAAGTCCCCTGCACAATTCATGGACTTGAAAGATTCAGGAATCCCACTAGTTGGATTCACTCTAGTCCTTTGTTTTATCATTGAATGGTTATGTGAAAGATTGTCCACATTCAACTTAGCAACCGAGGGGAACTGAGGGGAACTCATCGGATACATAAGACCCTTTCCTCCACTAGAACCCGTTCCACATGGCTGTAAGCAAAAATAGTCCTCATCAGGGTAAGACCTAGCACTAGATGGGTTCCTCTGATACCAGCCATCTCCCTGTTCCATTCTTTTAACACAACTGGGCCCAGAATACAAAGCATTGGGTTGCATATGATTGCGAAAAGACCCCATTGAATCGCCAACAGCGCATTTCGGCTGCAATCCAAGCAATGCTGACTCCATAGTCCTACCAAATCTCCCTCTTCCTCCCAAACCCGCAGATTGAAACCCATCAAAATCCGAAACATTGTTCTTAGAACTCTCAAATAGGCCATAGTTTTCAGCATTCCAAGGACTAGTTCCCCCAAAAAACCCACCACCGAGTCCAATCCCATCTGGGCCTCTCTCAAATCCCCTCCTTTTAGTCCCATTTTCCTGTTCTTCCCCAATATGCATCCTATAGAAACGCTCAGCCAAACCCAGATCATCCGGGGGCGGCTTAGAGTCCAGGCACAACCCATTCACGTAAGGTGTTTGATACTTTGCCTCTTCAAATGGGGTTGAAAACAAAGGCGGAGAACCATCGCCGGAGGAATAGAACCCATTTGAGAAAGAGCTCGACGGCAGAGAGGCTCTGCTCACCGGAGAGCTGCCGAGAAGGTGGTGTTGGTGCGGAGGATGAAGGAGGTGGAAAAGACTGGAATAATGCTGATTCCTAGTGGGAATCTCATTCCAGAGCTTTTCCAGCTCTCCTTCTTCCCTCTGTAAAACCCTTTTGTCGTCCTCAGATATTTTGAACATCATACAACACACAACATACAATATATTATATATATCTAATATAAAATACACGTGAGAGAACAAGAAATATATATATAAATATATATACTTTTTCAGAGGAAAACAACGAGAACCCAGATTCAGAATCCGAAACCCCACGTCGGAAAACGATCAGTGAAAGACGATCACTGCTTGTATGTCAATGTCGTTTTGGGGATTGGATTTTCGGCAATGGGGTTTCTAGGGAGAGAGAGGGGGTTTTGAATTTTGGGTTTTTCTGTGAGTGTATGCATGTGGTAGTACAGTCTGCGACCGCCTCACACACTCACGCCATTAGACCCTAAATTGAAGAGTCGCGCTACAGCGCTCACTGCCCACAACTCACTACAACTCAGAAAAGAAAAAAAAAAAAAAAAAAAAAAAAACGGAGAGAGAAGAGAGAGAGGGGGAGAGGAGAGAGAAAGTCTAAGTCTGACTAGGAACTAGGCAAAGGCTATCTTTCAGTCTTTTTTTTTTTCTTTCTAATTTTCGGGCCCGAAAGAATATTTAATTTATTTCATGTATTGTTGTTCCTTGATTAATCAAGTTTTTTAATATTTGATCTTTTTTATTAAACAGAATCTACTTCGTAAACAGAGCTTTAAAATTGTTCTAGCAAATCGGTTTGATTCTCCGTTGTTTCAAAGTTTGGTTTATAATTATTTCCTCTTAACTTAATCCGATTCGATTTTGTTTCTAAATCTAAATTAATTATTTTATATTTTAGAGTGGGTACTATATTCATTTTTTTTTATTGAAGTAACATATTGATAGAGTGAATATATTTTTTTATTACAAGTTAAACTAAGAGTAAGAGTCAACTAAACAAAAAAACTAAGAGTAAGAGGAAAGGTCTATAATATTCACCAAGAGAATTCACTACTTACAAAAAGGTAAATGAATAAGTACAATAGAAAAATAGTGTTTATTTTTTTTATTAGGAAGCCGACAGGGTTCGAACCCACATCGTAGTGCAAGGGTCACACTCCTCTCTACCACTGTGGTAGAGGGTCTCTTACCTTGACCCTGATATAAACCCTTCTCCAGAATTCAACCCAACCGAAAGAAAAAAAAAATCTCACATCTACATCACAAGTTAACGTTATCCATTAATAACAAACCACCTATCATTAGAAGATTTCTCGAACCAAATGCCGTCATATTCTCTTACAACAACATATATGCAACTGATTTCAAAACAAAAATATATATATATATATGCAACATTGTTAGAAGAAGGAAAAAAAGTAATTAATCAATTAATCTTAATTAGTAGATTTATTTATGATAATTCTTTTTAATTTTTAACAGTTGTTTCCTACTGCCTGTCTGCGCTGCGTTACCTTTCTGGCCAAGTCTTATACCAAAATTAGAAAAAGCAACTTTCAGTCCAGGTCAATGTTTGCCATTGGATTGGAGCTCAATTTAAGCAATGGAATCGCTTCTTCCTATTGGCTGCTGCAATTTATTTCACTTTTTTTTTTTTTATGAACACAAAATAATTCAGAAAAATTAATAAACTAAAGACCCAAATGTAACTGGGCCCCGCGTTTTAAAAATAAAGTGATCAGAAGCTATTCGGTGATTGGCCCAGAAATTTTGTTGGTAGCCCAACAAATTGTATTTCCAGCTTCTGAGGGTATTGGGGGCGGGGGTTGGTGCCACAGAACCAGGATCCTCGCCGGATCCATTCCCTAAGGATCCTAGGAATTATGTAATTTTATCCATTCATCGTATATCGTGTGGTTAGAAATCATTTAAAATTCAAAATTCAAATATAAACAGTACCTAACGAAAATTGACCGCACGATATACGATGAACAGACAAGATTGCGTGATCCCTAGGATCCCTAGGGAATGGATTCGACGAGGATCCTAGTTCTGTGCCATAGGGACCAGGGTAGACACAAGACAGGCAGAGCACAAGATTAATGGAAATAATAAAACTCAAGGCACCTAGGGGGTAGGGCACCTCCAAATTGGAACTGTATTCATTTTTTTCTAAGGAACTTTGACGAAAAGCTTCCGATATTGTTCACTTTAACGGAAAAGCACATTTTTACACTAAAAAGTCAATCCTGGTACTATCCATTTTATCCTTTATTTTATCTTTATGGTTAAAACTCAAAGTTTTCAAGCCCTTTACATTAGTTTTCCTTTTTTTTTTTTTATGATTTGAATTGGGAGTTGGTAGGAAATTATCATTGATTGTATGTTACTTGGCACATGAATAAATGGTTCATTCGATGTAATCAAGGTTCTAAGAGCATTCTCAGTGAAGAGTTCTAAGAGCATTCTTAGTGAAGAGTTCTATATGGAGCTCGAAAAGTAGTGAATGTAGTCCATTTTAGAGTTTCGAGGAATCTTCGAGGCTTTATAAAAGAATATCTCCTAATGAGGGACTATATCTTTCGGGCTCTATATGAGGCTATATATATTTATTTATGTAATAATTTGATTAAGCGATGATTTTTTTTTGTTTGTTAGCTTTTCTTAAGTTGATTTTTGGACGTGATATCTTTAAAAAAAAATTATGAACCCTTCAACCTAAAAAGTTCAAATTGTGACAAAGTTAGATTTCATCACTTATGAATCCTTCATTGGATAGATTCTCTTATCTCAATCTCATCCGTTGAAAGAAACAAACTCTCACTTCGCCCTCTGAAATAATTTGATTTTCACGTATAACTCAACAATTTACCTAGCACCAATTGGTAAATTAGTATCATACAATTTTGAAAAAAATTATTTGTAAATTTCACCCACCAATGCCCATGAACATTAATCAATTTGAAATTTTAATTCTTATGGAATTTAAAACAATCATTAATTAGCCAAATTGCAAGAAAAAAATAATTTTAAAAAAATAATAAAAGGAGAGTATAAGTGTATTCGCAAGTGGAGGGAGAGTGATAAAATTTTGCTCAGATGGGTTGCTACTTTTTTGTGGGACCCACAATTTTTTGGGGCTAGATGTAGCCCGATTTTATGCTACCCAAGGAAAAAAAAAAAGGAAGTTGCTAGCCTCAGTTGTGGATCTAGCCCCATTTTATGGCTCATTGTGGATGAAATTTCTCGCTAAAGCTTAAAATGTAGTAGCCTCATAGAGGATAGAGCCCCCATTAGGGATGCTCTAAAAGACGCTAGGCGCTAGTCGGACGGCGGGTTGGGGCCTAGCGTCTACACGGCAGACGGGGGCCTAGGCGGACTAAGCGGATTTAGGTAAATCTATTATATTTCGTGTAAATAAGTGTCTTGCATGACGGCGTGGGTTCGAACCCCGTCGGTGGCTAATCTAACATTTAACTTACTAACGCTATCGTTTCATTCAAAAAAAAAAAGGGTCTTGTTTATAATTAAAATATATACAATTTCATCATAAAATACAAAATAGAATTACATATATCTTATGAAGTACTTGAACATAATGAAAACATGGGAAACAAGCATATAATGTGTGTTCATTTAAGTATTCAACAAGTCTTTACAATTTAAAAAAAAATGCAAAATGCAAGTTTATTTTCTGTCCAAATGAGTCGCAACCTAGTTGGGTGCCTAGGCAGGTATGGGCGGGCTAGGCAGGTGCCTAGGCAGTCTAGGAGGGTGCCTCAGCAGGTCTAGTTGCCCTTTTTTAATTTTGAAAATGCCTAGACATTAATCGGGGCAGTGGCCAGTCACCTAGGTCTAGACAGCGCTAGGCGGAAATTTCTAAAACAGTGTGTAAAACATAAAGATTTTGAACTCGATTTGAGTTTGTCTTCGGTAATCCAACTTATCAAATAGTCCAATATTTTAAACAATCTTTACGGTTTGATTTCAAGAGTTAATTTTCACCGTAGATTTCCCGGATTACTCAAAAGTCCCCAACAATTTGTTTTACCTAAATCAACTAGATGAGAAAATAACCTCCTTAAATATTCAAATATTTGTCACTAATTCCATAGTCTGCTAATATCCTTTTGATTCTATGTAGTTATTAGTTCAAATATTTGCCACTAATTACATAGTTCATTACATTGTACCAAATCAGTAGGTCCAAGCCCACCCCACTTAATCCAAACCCAACCCATTCAAACCCGCCCCAAACAAAAATTCTTTATTTTGTTTCTTTGTATTATGGAATTAGAGATTTATTAATTACAGACGCAGGGATTGTGGAATTGAGGAAAATAGAGATTTCAGCTTATGCTTATGTATACAATACATTGCTAAATTTAACAACTGAGCACTACGGTCTAGTGGTATTCTTCTTTACTTGGAAGTGAAAGGTCTTCGGTTCGAACCGAATCTTATGGATGGCGAATTCAATACCAAATTAAATCTGAGGCGCTCCACTACTGCCAGTACAGGCTACAGCTGCAAAGTTTTAAACTCCAGTTACCGGCCGGATCAAAATGGTCCGGTTGCGCTCTTCACAGATACGTTTCACAGATCGAGGCAACTTCAACAAGTACAAGAAGCAAGCTTGTCCGAAACGAGGTTGGTTTTTTTATGGGGAATCCAGAGCTCCATAAACACCTAATTCACATCAGTTCTGCCAACCTTCCACAAGCACAAGCTCACAAGCAGATTCCACAATATACCTCCGAGAAGCGGTTTCCTCCCCAATCTTTCTGACATACAAGAAGATTTGAACCGATGATCTATCATTTCCACTTCTTGACCTATCACCACTAGCCTAACTCCGTTTTAATCCCACTTAATCTAGGGTTCTTCGGAGTTCAACGTACAAACACAAACGATGCAAAATAGCCAAAACGATACCAGTAATCAATTTAGAGCTATTAATCCATAGATTAAAACCCAGTAAAACAGCCCAAGCACTTCATTAAGACAAACACTGAAAGAACACAAAATATGGACATAGACAACCCAATTAGCAGATAGTCCATAGCTTTGGCCGACCCCGTTATAACCTAAAACATAACTCCCAAAACCCACAATGAACAAAAGAAAAGGTCAAATAATATAGTATCACGTCCTCCCGGCACTAGGAGAAAACCAGAAACAAAACCAGACACCATGTGATCACATAAAATAACCAAGTTAGACCTAACATGATGTTAAACCAAGGCAATGCTGCTCTCTCCACCTGGGGGTTTGCGTACGCCTCCTAAGTAGTCTCGAGCCTCCTTTTTCCCATCCGCAAAGATGTTGCTGCCACTCATCTCTCGTAGTTTTGCCGAACTCAGTGGCTTTTCAGCTGACGACGGAGGAACATTACCCTTGAATATATCATTTCCTGAGAGCTCAGAAAATTTCTTGTCATATATCTTCTTGGCCGTCTTGGGCGCTGGTTCCTCGATGGATGTTATATTGCTCTGACCCCCACCAGGCTATTGCATAAAAACGAAATTCACAAGTGAGATGCTTAACTACCACATAATGGTAACAGATAATGATATGTATCAGGCGTAAAGTAACGCAGTTCACTTACATTAGAAACCTTAACAGATGTGCGACCGTTGGGTGAAGTAGCTTCTCCTATCTCAATGCTTCCTTTCAAGGCCAATGCACGAGGGGCAGTAGTAGTCCTGGGTAAAATTTCAGGAGGGGGCGCAAATATGTCATGCCCACTAAGCTCCTTGAATTTAGACTCAGATAGCTGCTTCTTCAGCCTTGCCTCTCTCTCTGCTTCAGTTTCCAAGGTCCCGCTTAGCTCGCGCTGCTTTGCAACTTCGGGAATGGTGGTAGGCTTTTTAGGAGAAACACTCTCTTCATCACCAAACGAGATATGACTGATTCCAGCAACCGCTTGCTGCCATTTCCGACCATCAGAAGAAAAATTCAGCAAGAGGGTTTTGTGCTAAACAGACATACCACAATATAACATCTGTGTTTTAATAATGAACATAAAACTTGACCACATATTGATCGGTACCTGGTACATACGAATTCCAGGTTTTGGGGTAGGGTTCGCACCATCAGCTTCCACGGCATCGTTTTCTGCTTTCGGTGCAAAAATGCCGCTCCCGGTGATCTCCTTCATCTTATGCGCTGAACAAGGTTTGCTGGAAATTTCATAGTTAAACAATGTTAGAGGTCTTCCATATTACAGTCCTTTACATATTTTTACCACATCCTGTATATTTTCACTACATAACGTGATTCAAACTTTCCCCAAAACAAAACAAATTTAACATTTTACGAAAATTACAAAACCCATCATAAATCCATACATAAATTCAAATTATAACTCAGTGATTAAAAAATACAATTTTTTGGGTGAAATTTTCAAAATTTATACAATATGGAATTTTGTATTATTTATGTGGATTCATAGGCCAATTAATGTAGATCGATCACAGATCATTGACTCAATCAATCTTCAAGTTTAAAAATCCAATTTCCATATTAAAAAGGGTAAATTTACTGGAAAATACCAAGTCAAAATTCCAATAGAATATCCAAATAACAACAAAAAAAATTAATAAAAAGCAATATTTTTTTTTAAAAACAATTTGGTTCAAAAAAAATATTCCTTAATTTCGTTTTTTCAAATTCATAAGCATTGAAGGAGAAATATCCGTTGCAGGTAGATTTCTAATAGCCACAAACAACGAGAACAAAGAAACAAAATTTGGAAAAACACAAATCCCAGAAAATAAAATGCGAAGGAGAATTGGAAAAGCAGAAGCAGGAAGAAGCAGATCTGACCGTTTGTTCAAGTTCTCGACCTCCTCGTCCGTCACCTGCCCTCCAAACACCACCTTTCTGATCCCATCCGACGGCTACGATCAATCCCCAAAACAACACCAAACAAACAATGAATCATCAAATCAAAGAACAAAACGAGAGAGAGAGACAGAGATAGAGAGAGGGAAAGGGAGAATTTGGAATGTCACCTGGTGAGGCCGAGAGGCGGAGGGAAGAGGAGAATCAGCAGGGGGAGTCTCGGACCAGGTGAGCAGATCCGCGGTGGATGTATGGGGTTTCCTCACCGGAGTGCTCCTCTCCATTTCGGGTCGTGCCTTCGGATTCTCACACGGTCCGATTCACCACCACCACCACCACTGTCGCCGGAGCTCGCTGGCAAAATGACGGTACTAACCTCGTTCCGGAACGTTCCTCTGTGTCTGCTCTGGGGTACGGAGTGGAGTGTGGGGTATTTTAATGGCCTTTTTGGAAAGGGTGGAGTTGAAGGGAGAGTAGGAGGAGGTGACTTGGAGTGAGCTACTGACTCTTCCTTTTTTTCTAATTTCCCCTTTTTTTTCTTTTTCTTAAAACGAACGGATTAAATGTGGGTCGGGTTTTTACTTATACGCAAAAATATTTGAAAACTTGTACCGCGTACGAAGATATGAAAGAATATTATCGCCGGAATCTCTTTGCGAGGATTTCGGGAATTCTTCAATTACATTCTTTCATCGTATATCATGCCGTCAGTTTTCATCAAGTGCTGTTTATATTCAATTTTAAATAAAAAAAATTTACAATAATTTCTAACCGCACAATGTACGATGAACATATGTTATTTGAGAATTTCCAAAATCCTCACAAAGAGGATCCGGATCCTCTCTCCGAAGATATGGCCACCCATTGTACAGCCACATGGCGGTTAATTTAATTTGATTCAATTTGAAATCAATAGAAGTAGTATTTGTTTGTCCATCATCAATCAATGTAATCATTTCGTGAGAAATCATGTTAAATAAAGATAAAATGATAAAAATATTCTAAATTTTTGTCAAACAAAAATTAAGAGTATTTTTATCCTTGTGATACTTATTTAGTGAAGATTTTTTAAGGAATGACCTCGGTGTTTTAGACTCCGTCGATTCAGGTGTTGATGATTTGAATTGAAGGGTTGGTTTTTGAAATTTTGAAATCCGGCCCTTGGTTGCGTGGGTGTAGGAGATAATGTTATCAACGGTCGGATCGAGATGACGTCCCAGAGTGTGAAGGATTTGAAATGCATTATCCAATTATTTTGAACACAAGCATTTTGTTTTTTAGGGTTAGGTGGGTTTAATCCTGTGCGGGATGATGTATTTTGGGCTTTAATTTGAGTTCAAGTCTCTTATGTCAAAACTCGTAGTTTTAAGCATAAAATACTTGAAGCATATTACCAAACTTAGTTGATGTCATATCAGTTGAGAAATACAGTTGATATCCTTAAAAAGAAAGTTAAAATTACCATCACTCAAGGATCATGTGCACAACTAGAAGGGTCTACTACATTCTTCTTGAAAACGAGACAATGTCTTGTAATCGAATGGTATTACAATCTTCCTTCTCCTTTCAAAGCATATCCGAAGGAGAATCCAGTACTTATTGGTCGTGAATATCTGAATGGGACAAGCCGTCATGTAGATGGAAGCCCGATCTAGCAATATCCATGAGTGAAGTAGAGTAATGGCAATTGTGAAGCTCTTTCGTCAAGTGCGCGATCATGATAGGACTCGAGGAAGACGCCCCGGGCTAACTTCGTTCCAACAGTCGTAGTAAGACAGGGATGGACCTTATTGATTTCAAAGATGATAGATACATCTGGAAAGACTCGACTTTATTGATTTCGACGATGATAAATACATTTGGAAAGACTCGACTCATGGAACCTTCACGGTTAAAATTACGTACACAAATATAGGAATATTCGTTTAGAAAGTAAGAAGACTCTTTAACATCTTCACATTTGCAAAGAATTCCCAATGACGTAGTTACGTAATTATTGTATGTATAATATCTAAATGACGCAATAAGATTCTTTTCGATGAAATCCTCGTGAACTCTATGTATGTACTATCATTATGTAAACGAAGTCAAAAAGCTTGTTGAACAATATTGAGTTGTTCTGCAAGAACTAAGAAAAACTGCATGATTTAGAGGCCTCCACCTCCCTCCATGTGTATTGTGAGTTGTGAGTGCGTGACCCAGAAGTGCAAAATCTCGGTCTCATTCGTGGGGCAATGTCATGTGTATTGCCAGCCAGTGTTTCACGTGTACTCTAAATCTTGCGTACAGCTTCTCTCATTCTCTCCCGGTTTCTCTTTCGTCAGAGAATTCTCCTTTCTTTTTTTTCTTTTTCTTTTTTTAGTATTTTGCCCATCTCTTCTATCGATGTATGATTTTTTTCTTGGCTTTTATTTTGGCAGATTTTCTCGTGAACTAAACTGTTATAATTGACTAATTTCAGTACGTATAGCGGTACTCATTCATATTTTAAAGGGTGTGGTTTCAATGTTTTAGTCTATAGAGTCTATAGATTGGATTTCGACAACTATTAGATATTTTATTTTTAATCTTAGTCATTCATTTTTCGTATCACTCTGTGTTATGCACTATTAATGAAAAATTACGTTTCAAGAAATAAAAAATAACAAATAACAAATAAAAATGAAGGTAGGGGTGCATCTCCGACAATGCTTTCTATTTTTAAGTCAAAATTTAGCTAAAAAGACTATAAAGTTACTTTAGGAGTCCCCTAGAAAATTTCGACAAAAATTTTAGAGAGAATTCGAAAAGGATAATACTTGCATTTCATGTCGGGGCTCACTCCCCTCTTGCGAATAATGTATCTTGATAGTACAAGTTTCATAATTGGAACCATTAAATTTCTTAATCTTCATTTGAATATCACTCCTCCAAAATATCATTTCAATCGAAGATCATTGAATCATTCAAATGTATAAAAAAAAAAAAAAAAATTCAACGGTGTAAGTACTAAGTAAAATATTAATGATGAACCGTCCATTTATTTGATATGTTTTGATGATTAAACGATCTCCAATTCGAATGATTTTTTGTAGGATTGATCTTCAAATGAAGATTTATAAATTGAACAATTCTTATCGTTGATTTTACTCGGTCACACCACATTTTTCACAAATGAAAAAAAATTTTAAAATTTGATACAAACTCGTTGGGACATTATCTATATCTCTAAGGCTCTAAATCATGATTTTGGTGTTTTAAAAAATTAATCTAGTTCACTAAACTCGAATTTCAGAACGTAGGACTAACTGTTTCGTAACTTAATTAAACTTAATTGCCCTATAACGCTTCTTTCAATCCTAATTTTTCCATAGCAACTTTCAGAATATTTTTCTGATACATAATGAACTTAATATTGATATTTATTTTCTTTTTACACATTAAATACATTATGCTACGAATTCGTTGCGATATTGTCTACTATGATAAAGTTCTAATATAATTTTAATCAAGTAAAAAAAATAGAATTGAAAGAAGCGTTACAGGGCAAGGGAGTTTAATTAAGTTACAAAACACTTAGTCCTATGTTTTGAAATTCAAGTTTTGGAAAATATATTAATATTTACAACACCAAAATCATGATTAATTTAGAGCTTTAGAGATGTGAAAAACATCTCAACGAGTCCGTAGCAACTTTCAGGAAAGTTTTCGACATATAATGGATTTATTATTAATACTTTCTTTTGTTTTTCATAAAAATTGATAATAAATACGTTATACACTCGGAAAAATATTCCGAAAAGTGCTATGAACTTGTTGCGATTTTTTTACTATGATAAAGTCCTAAAATAATTTTTAATCAAGTATAAAAAGTTAGAATTGAAAGAAGTGTTATAGGACGAGGAAGTTTAATTAAGTTATGAAATCGTTAATCCGACTTTTTTTTTTTAACAAACGATATTATCCTAAGGCCTCATTTGGCAGCTCGGATTGTACTGACTATTTCTGTCGGATATGATAAATAGCCACCGGATAGTACTGACTAAATCAGTCGGACGTTTGGTGCAGTATCGGATTAATAACCGTATTATTTATACTATGTTTGGTATTA
This sequence comes from Heteromeles arbutifolia, assembly GCA_024362995.1. NCBI lineage: Eukaryota > Viridiplantae > Streptophyta > Magnoliopsida > Rosales > Rosaceae > Heteromeles > Heteromeles arbutifolia. The sequence continues at coordinate 23,555,292 of JANCRC010000013.1, read as the reverse complement.
TACCAGATAAGTGGAATTCAAAATATTAATATTTCAAGATAAAAAATTGATACTTTTAGGTTTATTTTTCTTTTTCTAGGGTGTTGTTTCTTCACTTTGCAGAAAAGAAGCACTTTGCTTCTCCCATTCCCGAAGCAAAATGAAAGGCACTCTACAAAGACCATCAACACCGAAGCCTCTCAAATCTCCACCTCTCTGTCATTTGAAGCACTTCGCTTCTCCCATTCGAGTTTCGTCAGTCCATTGCGATTGTCCTCTTTCCTCCGCTTACGTCGTTCGCGGTGATCAGAGAATGAGGAGGATGAGAAGTTGCAGGAGGGCGGAACAGAGGAGGAGGAGGATGAGAAGTCGCAGGAGGACTATTCAAAGAAGGAGGAGGAGGAGAAGAAGAACCTGGGATTCAGATTAGAGAGCAAGCGATGCGGGATGGAGAGAGCGAGAGAGGGCATGTTTCTACCCAACTAAATAATACCGAGGTTTTGGGCGGTATAACTAAGCGGGTATCAACCGGTGGGGTCAGATTATTTAATCTCGTGGCTATTTAATCCAAATGGACACCAAACACCAAACACCGTACTCCGTATTATTAGTACTATCTAGTGCCTTATCCGGTGTGCCAAACAGGGCCTCAAGGGAGGGGGTGGACTTAGTCTTACAATGGACTAGCAATAATGTAGTTCAAATTCGTCTTTAGTGAGAATCGAACCTAAAACCTATAGTGAAGAGGAATATCACTAGATCGTAGTATTAAATAGCCGTTAGTCCTACGTATTGAAATTCAAATTTGGAGAAACTAGATTAATTTTTTAAAACACCAAAATAATGATTTATAGCCTAAGATATGTAGGAAGTGTCTTAATGAGTCGGTATCAACTTTTGGAATATTTTTACGATGTATAATTAATTTATTACTAAATTTTTTTATTTTACTTTAATGTATTATGCGCTGGAAAAATAATGTTCTAAATAGTGCTACGAATTTGTTGCGATGTTGCCTACTATGATAAAGTTCTAAAATAATTCTCAATTGAAATTGGTACCAAATGGAATAACTTGCAAAGCTCAGATATGTTAGTTTACTCACAGCGGAAGAAGTCAAATTAAAGTTCAATTTACTAAAAAGTTCCTAGTTAACTAAGATCCAGTTTAGTGCACATTTTAATACTGACAAGTTTAGTTGCATGAACTTATCTATTTATGGATAATGATGAGCATATATCACAAGCAAAAGGAAGATGAGTAAACTAGTAAAACGATAAATTGCATGAGATGCTTTTTGTCGGAAAAAACCCACCTCTGGATTGAAAAATTGGGGACTCGATACTGAGTCAAATCCACTAGTGAAATCAAGATTCTTACAAAGTAACCACACAAGCTCAATTCCTAAATCCTAATCTACGAAGCAGCTTGTACATTTGTGCAACCTTACCTTTCACGAGGTGAACTCCTTCGGTCTACACGAAGTGGCAACTCCTCCTGAGCTCTTCACCTTGTGGCACCGAAATCCATTCAACTTATGCAAATGATGTTATGATGAAGTTGATGAAAATCTGTATTCGATGTCTAGTCAGTTTCACCAGTTAAACACTTAAAAGATGAAACTGAAACGAATCCAAAAAGAGGTCAGTTCAAGGATTTGAAACTTAGAAAAACTTGACCTAAAACAAAGATCAAAATCACAAAATCAATGCTACCCTAATATTCAATGATGTGGGTACTTAGTGCATGAGTGTGATTTTGTGGCTAGAGTTTTCAAGTAAGAACTAAGGGGCAACTCACAGCTAAAAACAACCTTTATCAGAAAATATAAATCTTCTAGCCAATCTGAAATGAAACCCTAGATTGTGCTTTTATAGTGGGCTGATGCTTCAAACAAAGAGATGGGATGGAAAGGCCATGTGTCATGTGCAAAAGCAATCAGAAAAGATCTAGGGTTAAAAAAGACTTTTGGAAAAAAAGTTGTCGGATGGCCCATGTGAGTTGTCTTAAAGTGTGTGCCTCGCTCGCGTGAAAGCAACAAGAAGTTTTGACGAGACAAAACCACTAGACAGAATGTAATGGAAATAATGACATGAAGTGCATATCTATGACCCAAACCTAATTCACTCAACCTCACTCAAGATAACACAAACGATGAATCCTACAAAGAAGTACTCTTGACAGAGAATAAGTGAAAAGTTATCATGGTTAAAGCAATTGCAAGGAAGTAAATTGTTTAGCATATTGTACATGATTGCAACACAACACAAAATTATAAATTCTATTTTTCTCCCCAATTTAGTCATGGCAAAGACAAAGGATGTAAAATGAATGATATGCCAGTTTCATTAAACAAAAGAAATTGATATATCAATTGCGTTCAACAAAGAAATAACCACCACCACAACCAGAAATATACAAGAATTATCAACTAAGACATAACATAACGAAGTTTAAGCACACGATACAATTCTCTGTACCAAAATATGTAGCGCACAAATCAGTTTAAGGGATATGTTCAGGATAACCAACAACAACAAAAACCAAGAGTAGCACAACCACATTATACAAAAAAAAAAAGAAAAAAAAAGGAGTTTCAAATGACAATTTAAGCACGGAAATCTTACAACTTAGCAGCAACAAAATAAACTCCCCTATAACATGTGCTCTCCTAACAACCTACACTCACAAACTACATTCCCCTATTAGTTCACTCCTCATACGCTAGAACTCCTCGGATTGAGATGATGCATTCGAGTGAAGTGGTGAACCAAAAGCCTCGGTTTCCTCAGCAAAGTCTTCTTCAAGATCTTCTTCAGGGTTTTCTTCAACTTATTTCTCTTCATCATCTGAGTATGTAAACCTCACATGCTTTGCCATGAGAATTGGATGAGAGGGAGATTTATGAACTTCATAAGAGGTTCCTTTACCCTTGGCAGCAAAGATGACAGTCATTTTTACAGCAACATCACCAGAATGACCAGATGTAGCAGCAGAGAAATAAGAAGCAGATGATGGGGCCACAAGATGTTGGGGTGCAAGTTTAGATGGATGCACTGACAATTAAGGTACAAACGAAGATAGACCCATAGATGACTGACTTAAGGAATGTGGTGAAGATGAGTGACTCAAATGAGGTGAGGATGAGGACTAACCCAACTTGGATTGAAAATCCACGAATTGCTTACAGAGAGAGTTAAGTTCACATTCAAGATAAGCAATTTTTCTCTCTTGAAAGACATTTGGTGATGAAGAAGGACGAGGATCACCATAAGCAACGACACACATCACATTGCTTAGGTCAATGAAACCTTTGTCCAAGTCTTTAATGGATCGAGGCCAGACATCATCCGATTGAAATGGTTCCCCAACACATTCATAAATGAGGGTAATTAGACAAGGATGGACATTGGACAGACTGTTCTTTTTCGGGACGATTGATCTTGGACATAATTGAATGAAAGATTAAGTATCCAAATGGGACATTAGAAAGGCTCAACATAGCATGTAAAACTTTGGCTGACTCTAAGGTGGGATTTCCATTATTGAACGTACCTAGAACATTTCTGCGAAGGAAATCAAACCAATTCTTATAGAAAAGCTTGAGGCGAGACTTGGATGCTTGATTTTGTATCAAAGGAATGGAGAGGTCTAAATAAGCTTCACGATTATAGGCTTTCATGTCATAGTAACATGTGATAAAGTCAAAGACACGAATACTAGAAGCATTTGATAAATCTAGACCTAGGATATCACAAACAACACGAAATTAGAAGATACATAAATGCCTCGAACAAAGACATTACCTCTAGAGTCAAGGAAATTTGAAGGAACATTTGCATAAAATTCTTGAACAACCGAAAGATTGAAAGAGGGAGGTGGAGAGTTCACCTTTTGCAAGCGATAATGATTGATGAGATCATCAGAGAGCATTGCATTCTGAAGATGAAGATTGTCCCAGATGATTCTTCTTTTACGAACCACTTTCCTACGAACAACAACTTTATATAAATTCAAGGTCTGGGTAGTTAGAAAAATTTGAGGATCAACGATAGCAGATTCATTCACAGTAGCCTTGGCAGATTGAGACCGTGTGCGCCAACGAGTAAGTGGAGAGATTGAACTGGAATGGTGGGAGGAAGCATTTCTCGCAAACATGATTGGGGTTTGCAGCATAGAGAATATGAAGTTCAAATAAAGGAAGGACTTGGGAAGAGAAACCACCCAGCTGAAATGAGGTGAAAATGAGAACCTAGAAATGTTGGAAGGTAAAAGCCTAAGATACTATGAGATTAATATGGGCCGTAGAGATGACACAACCGGTTGAGATTTGGAGGTTAAAACATAAAATGCAAGGACAGAAATACACTTAATGAGCATATCTTTTCTAAAGATTACCTGACACTAGACAAAAAGAGAAAACACCCAGCTTGAACACAATTTGGTGCTAAAAACAATAACCAGAGAAAGAATCACACTTAAGACTAAAGGAACACAGAAGATAAGCACAATCTTGGCACCATTAAGCTACAGTTATCCAGACAATTCTCAAGGAGATACAAGATGAAAACAGGTCCAATATCTATGCTTCGAAGCAAAAGAGTTCACCTTAACTAAATACTTGAAGAAAAATATGATATGCATAGAAACAAGTTTTCAAAGTGATGCATGTACAATAAAGCATACCAAGTTCATATAACATCCATGATGTGTCAAGGTATGAGAATGAGATTGGAGATAGCCATCTTTAAATCAAAACTTCATTCCACTAGGCTCAAGGTTAATTTGAAGGCTAACCAAACTTTTAATAATCCATTAAGTTCAAGAAACAACACTTGGAACATAAATTGAGCAAATGAGCAAATAAAAAAATTACGCACAATGAAAAGCCAAAGCCAAATAAAACTTTAAGATGACATAAGGAAGTAAGAAACCCAAGTCCTTTGATACGGTTGGTGCAAGATGTATTTGAAGCACCCCAAAACACTTTTGAATTTTTTAAGACAAGTGTGAATGATTTGATGAACATGACACTACGTGTGAGAACATATTTGTAAGGATGAATGATTGACATTCCCTTTTTGGCAAATTGAGTATGTTGACCATAATTGGTGATATTGATGCTCAAACCAATGATTTTCTTTTGAGGAGCATTTACCAAGATAGCAAAAGAGAAACTGGTGGTGTTTTGCATTGGAATTGCTACTTAAACTCAATTTATGGAGCAAATAGAGTCACTATAACCCAATCAAGACCAAAGTATGCTTAACCCCAAACTCAACATAAGTTTTTGCTAAATGAAAGAATGATTTTTCAGAGACCATCAACCATACAAGGGAGAACCTATGAGATCACGGTGGAAATATTATTCAAGGTTAATCTGCAAAATGTCACCCATGTATGTCATTTGAGAGGTGCCAAACGAGAACAAAATTGACAGATGAAAAGATTGTATGGTCACATACAACTGATTAAACTACACATGCAGCAAAGAAAATTGGAAGTATAGTTGTTCAACCTGTTCAATTGATGGCACAGAGCAACAGACCATCGAAGATTTTTATGCCATCGATGGTCCAAAGTGCTTATGAGATAGTGAGTTAGTTGTTTCTCAAATGACACTAGGATTAAGCAAAGGGTGAAGTGCCGATTTAGTCCCTGAACTATCACTGTAGTGAAAATTAGGTCCCTGAATTATTTTTTCGGTAAAATAAGTCCTTAAATTCATTAACAATTGCTAATTTCATCCTTACTATTATATTCAAAGCTATTTTATCCAATTTTTCATCAACTTAAGTCACTTGACACACTTTAAAGTGTAATACCGCTATTTTCTTGCCTACAAGCCCTTAACATTTCATATACGTCTAATTTACCATCCGAAGCTAACTTACACTAAACTACCAATTTACCTTCCAAAGTTAAGTCCATACAATATTTCTTTATGAAAAACTATCAATCTACCCTCAAATGTGTATCACATGCAAGTAACGTGGATTAAATTGACGGAAAATTGAATATAGTAGCTTCGAATATAATATTAGGGATGTAATTGGCAGATTTTTATAATTCAAGGACTGATTTTTCTGAAAAAATAGTTTAGGGACCTAATTTTCACTGAGATGATAATTCAGGGACTAAATTGGCAGATCACCCTTAAGCAAATTTCTTTCTTTTCATAACTCACCAATGAAATGAAATTGAGTTCCAAAATGATTTATTGTTAAATGCAAGATGAGGCCATTCCAAAAATCAATTTCACACATACGATCATGATGAAAGCAAGTAGCCAATAGTTTTACACCAAAATTATTCAACAAATACAACAACCACAACCGAATATCACAAGGAAACAAGACAAGGTCACAATTGACAATTGAACAAGACAAGGTCACAATGCAACTGGCAATAGAGATTGTCTTCATTTTTCCATGTAGTAGTAACAATAAAGTTTGATCACTTGAGATCATTTCAGCTATATGATGAGTTTTGGGGATTCCAGAGTAAATGATTCATATGTGAGACTTCATAGAGTGTTTTTCCAAGTTGCATGATTCACATAAACAACATTGAGGGAATGAGAGATGTGATTGCCCCATTTGAACCCATGATATATCAGTTTCTTTGTTCCAACGTGTATGCTCACCACCTTTAGGAATGACAAGATAGTAGCAATTACCCTCTGATCTTGGAAAAACCAGCATGTTCTTTCCATCTTTACCAACAACTCTGCAACATTTCTTTGAGAAACAAACTTCATTAGTAACATTATCACATAGTTGGCTGATGCTAATAAGGTATATTGTCAACCCAGCCACATAACAGACTTTTTGAAGCTGGGGAAGGTTAGGAATCTTGATAGCACCCTTTCTAGTAATATGGGCCATGCAACCTTCACCAAACTCAATCATATTGCCATTAACAGATGCAAGTGATATGAATGTCTCTTTGTAACCAGTCATACGACAGGAGCACCCACTATCAAAGTACCAAACATTTGGTTTAGAAACATAAGGGGCACAATGAGTTACCAGACATTTATCAAAAACCCTTTGAAGACGACTCAAACATGACTTGACATTTTGTTGACTTCCACAGCAAGTCGATCGACTTTACTTTTCAATTCATTCTTCCTGTACGGAGTATAATTTTCTGCACCTAGGTCAAATATGACCAAATTCACCACAATGATGACATGTGGAATAAAATATTGTCTTTGAAGAGGTACTGACCATAGAAGTCACATACAAATATTCCTCCATAACCTGAGAGTTTATGCTCTGTGAACATGAACCACTTTCCACAAAAACAAGAGCATTATTGGCATCATATGGACTTCCAACACATAGAACTTTGTTGAATCTTTCAGCATCAAGAGTCAAATAATCCACTTTGTGCATAGCCTCATTTAACTCAGATGATAGCTCCAAGTTGACCTCATGAAGCATTTCGTTGTTGACCTTTAACTCATAAACTTGTTGTAGTAGTCTTTCTTAAGATATCATTAATTCCTGAACTTAAGCTTTAACAGAGGCAATAAAATCATCTCTTTCTTCTTCACCAATGCAAATAGAAGTTATTTCATTCAGTCCATGAAGTTGAACTTCAAGAAAAGTAACTTTCTCATTCAACTTTGTTCTGACTAAACGGAGAAACTCAACTTCTTCTCAATCAGCTCCTCTCGATCAGCTCTGTATTTTCTAATTTTAAAACACAAGTCTTATTAAATAGAGTCATGCATGTCAGACGCATCATGATGCAATACATCTTCAAAAACATTCAAGGCATCATCATTGTCACTAGTAAAGGCTTATTTTACAGATACAACATAGTCAACAACTTTTTCTTCATCTTCTAATGACTTGTCAGAGCAAACAAAATCTCCATCTTCACTGTCTCTCCATGTGGCCATCATGGCTTTATCACGTTTTTTGACTGGACATTTTGTTGTTTACACACTCAGCAATATGATGTCCTCTTCCACCATATTTGAAACATAGTCCAGGTACACTTGAAGAAGACTTATCCTTTCTATCAACAAACCTCCCTTGATTTCGTCCAGAAGTGAGCCTATCATGATGTTGACCGAGAGAATTGCTTAAGGACTCCTAACCTTTTTAACATTTTTTCCTTTGTTCTTGAGAATCCTTCGAAATTGTTTAACAAATAAGGCAAGATGTCATTAGGGGATTGATCACATGATTCATCCATTGCTTGAGATTTGTCAACACTTTGAAGAGCAACCTCTTTTCTCTTATTCGACTCACCTTTATCTATGTCCAGCTCCATCTCCTAGGTGCTAAGTTTGCCAACCAACTTTTCAAGCTTAATCTTATTCAAGTCTTGAAATTCTTGTATCGCAGTCTTCTTTGCTTGAAATCGCTTGGGCAAGCTCATCAAAAAAAATTTGGACAATTGTTGTCTCATCAATGGGGTTTTCCAACCTCAATGACTCATTAGTCAACATTTGAACTTTTTTTATGAAGACTGAGAAGGTCTCAGACTCCAACATTCTTAAATCTTCAAACTTTGAAAGAGCCATTTGGAGTTTAAGATCCCTCACTTGTTTGTCTCCTTCATGTAGAATTCAGAGTTTGTCTCATGCTTCTTTTGCGGTAATGCAATAACGAATATGTGCAAATTGAGTTGGTGAGATGGCAGAAACAATGACATTTCATGCTTTTCTATTAGCCATAGCGAAATTAATCTCCCCTTGAGTCCATTCACCTTTGGCCTTTACCACAGATTCTTCATTGACTGTCTTTGAATGAGCCTTCCATTCAACGTAAGATAATCCACAACAATTAGATCATGTGCTTCAAAATATATTTGAAACTTCTCGCTCCATGTGACATAATTCGTCCCATCAAATAACGAAGGAGAGTTGCAAGATCCCACGATTCATAGTAAGATTACACCCAATACCAGTAACTCCTAGATATTACTCTATGTATATCTAGAGTAAGGCTCTGATACCAATTGAAATTGGTACCAAGTGGAATAACCTGCAATTTAAAATTTATATACGTGCTTGTCTGACTAGTCAGTAACACTCATCAACTAAGCTCAGATATGTTAGTTTACTCATAAAGGAAGAAGTCAAATTAAAGTTTAGTTTACTAAAAAGTTCCTAGTTAACTAAGATCCAGTTTAGTGCATATTTTAATACTGACAAGTTTAGTTGCAAGGACTTATCTATTTGTGGATAATGATGAGCATATATCACAAGCAAAAAGAAGATAAGTAAACTAATAAAGCGATAAATTGCATGTGATATTTTTGGACCGAAAAACCTACCTCTGGGTTAAAAAACCGAGGACTCTCCACTGAGTCTAATCCGCTGGTGAAATCAAGATTCTTACAAAGTAACCACACAAGCTCAATTCCTAAATCTTAATCTACGGAGTAGCTTATACCTTTGTGCAACCTTGCCTTTCACAAGGTGAACTCCTTCGGTTTTCACGAAGTGGCAGCTCCTCCTGAGTTCTTCACCTTGTGGCACCGAAATCCATTCAACTTATGCAAATGATGTTATGATGAAGTTGATACAAATCTAAATTTGATGTCTCGTCAGTTTCACCAGTCGAACACTTGAAAGATGAAACTCACGCGAATCCAAAAAGAGGTCAGTTCAAAGATTTAAAACTTAAAAAAACTTGAGCTAAAACAAAGGTCAAAATCACAAAAGCAATGCTACCCTAATATGCAATGATGTGGATACTTAGTGCATGAGTGTGATTTTGTGGCTAGAGTTTTCAAGTAAGAACCAAGGGGCAGCTCACAGTTGAAAACAACCCTTATCAGAAAATATAAATCTTCTAGCCAATCTGAAATGAAACCCTAGATTGTGCTTTTATAGTAGGCTGATGTTTCAGACAAAGAGAGGGTATGAGAGGCCACATGTCATGTGCAAAAGTAATTAGAAAAGATCTAGGGTTCAAAACACTCTCGGGGAAAACGTTGTCAGATGGCCCATGTTGGGTTGTCTTAAAATGTGTGCCCAGCACGCGTGAAAGCAGCGAGAAGTTTTAATGAGACAGAACCACTAGACAGAATGTACTGGAAATAATGACATGAAATGCATATGTATGAACAAACCTTTGGTCTGAGACGTTAAGCTCTTGAAGTGATATTTCCAACAGCATGATCCAAAAAGTAGTAATTTAACCCTAAATCTAACTAGAGCATGTCGGTATAATTTACAACATTTGACAAGGGGAGCCAAAACAATAAAACTATACTTCACACCAATCAAGTACAAAAAATTAGAATTGAAAGAAGCATTGTATGGTGAGGAAGTTTATTAGTTTTTTTTGCTTTTTGTTTTTTTTTTTTTTTTTGAACAAATGATATTATCTACACTAAAGGGGAGGAGGTTGGGCTTAGCCTCACAATGGGCTAGCAATAATGTGGTTCAAAGTCGTCTTTGGTGAGAATCAAATCTAAGACCTCTCACTTATAAGTGAAGAGGAATACCACTAGATCGTAGTACTAAGTAGCAGGAAGTTTATTAAGTTACAAAACACTTAGTCGTATGTTTTGAAATTCAAGTTTGGGGAACTAAATTAATTTTTTAAAGCGCCAAAATGAGATTTCAGATCTTAGGTACATAGACAACGTCTCAATGAGTTTAATTTCAAAATGACACGTTGCGGCATATTAAGTGGATAACTCGCTATTGGGGCTTGACAGCGGACTTCTCAAGTGTTGCCACATGTATGTTTCTTCTTTTTTTTCGTTTGGATTTAAGTGTTTTTCAGGTTTATTTTTTGCTACACTCTTTAAAACTTGATTTTAATCTCACTTTCCCCTGTAACTCAAAAGTCGTCAGTTTACTCTCTGAAACTCAAAATTCGCTCCAATTTGCCACTCTAAAACTTGATTTTGATCCCATTTTGCCCCTTGAAACTCAAAAGTCATCATTTTACCCTATGAAACTCAAAATTTGCTCCACATTTCCTTAATTCTGTTACGTGAGTTCGATTTAGGTGCACTGGGCTAATCAATTTTTTTTTTTAAATTTTTTTCCATCTCTGCAAGTCAAGCACAGCAACCTATAAAAATTTCAATCCTTAATTTCTTCTTTTAAACTTAAATTTTTTATTGTTGAATATTAAGGTATAGTGGAGATTTTTAATCAAATTCATTGGCACATATGGAATAGTCTTATTGGGTGGTGGGTTCCACATACATTTTAGGGGGCTACCTTTGAGCTTTTAGGGGAAGAGAGAGTCCACTAGTCAAAGTAAAACGAATTTTGAGTTTCAGGAAGTAAAGTTGTGACTCTTTCATTGCAGGGGCAAAGTGAAATCAAAATTAAATTTCAAGAGACATATCTAAAAATAAGCCTTTTAAGCAATGTTCCCTTTAAAAATTAGAATAGTAAATTAAAAAACTCTCTCTACAATCCCTCAGTCTTCAAGCTTTCCAGGTCCTTAGGTTCTCTCTCCCTGTCTTCCTAGCCTCCATTTTCCAGCAAAGAATTTGGGATCTCCAAAAACTATTTTTTGGCAAAGAAGCTTCGTAGCTCCAGCAAGAAATCGCAGGTGGCCAGAGTGTAGACAACCAAATCCTTTTACATGATAGACAATATCAATGTCATTCATAATGTATCAATACAAACATGTTACAATTGTTGCCGGCGAAGTTTTATGTCATGAAAAAGTCGCATAATAGGCTCATTATCAATAATAGCAAAAGCATATCTCTCAATGCAAACAACCAAACTATCACTTAACCATTGATCTCCTAGTGATCTCCCATTTTGTTACCAGTGGTGTTTTGAGAATATTCATAGCAGAAAATGCTCTCTCCATCGAAGTGGTTGCAACCGGTAACACCGAACCCAATGTAAGAAGATTATACACTAACTTGTAGTTTTCACACCTCTCGGTCTTCACCAATTCATTTGAAAGATCACTAATTTCTTTTAATGATGAAAACTTACTATGCATCTTCATATTATGAATATAATTTCAAATTGAATTGGAAAATTCATGACATTCACACGATCAAAATCTTGAGGATAAAATTAGGTGAAACAAACTATTTTTTGTCATTCAAAAGATGAAAAATTATTCACTGAACTCAAACATGCCATACAAAGAAGCAATTAAGTGGTTACATTATTGAAGCGATCACTCAATTCTTTGAGTTGCATATCAAGGACTTGAAAATAGAGGTCCACACGATAGTAATCCTCCATATTAGGAACATCACTATCATTTTCCTCACAAAATTTTTGTACATCATGAAACAAATCCTCAAATTCATCATCTCTCGAAGATTGTAGTTTTTGCTTGCATACTTCCACCAACGCCATCGCATTCACAATATGTTGATCTTTTTTTCGTAATACTTGTCATTTGTAATTCCCAATATAAATCTCATAAAAAAAAGGTGAAATACAAAATCAAAGATTTGTATTTCTTTGAATTGCTTCACCTAGATTAGCTTAGTTGCAGTCACCTTTAATCCAATCAAGCACCTCCACCACGGGTTGAAACATAGCAACAATACTAACTATAGTACCATAATGTGAGCTCTAACGTGTATCACATTGACGTATGAGACTACTTGCTTGATTTATCCTTTAACCCATTTCAAGAACACTACTATCAAGAGCTTTCTTAATTTGTTCTTCTTGTTTCTTTCTAAATGCATCACAATGTTTATATGATGATCCAACAATATTAACCAAGAAACTTCCATTTATGAAGAAAGTGGGAACATCCTTATTTCCCTTTGCTACAACTACAAGAGCTAGTTGAAATTGGAATGCAAAACAATGAAGCATAAAATGCTTGAAGACATTTGTTCAAAATCTTTGTTTTAAGACCATTTAGCTCACCTCTCATATTACTAGCTCCATCATAGCTTTGACCTCGTAACTTGGACATACTCAAATCTTTGTTTTAAGTCCCAATCCCAAATGACATCGTAATGGATTTATGACTTCAACCACGAGAACAAATCTCTCCAAACTATAGTCAGTTAAAATATTGTTTCATTTTTTCAAAAAGTAAAATAAAATTTATGACTTCAACCACAACAATGACCTAAAACAGGTATAAATTTTGTAGGGTGCAAGTGTTTTAGGATTCCATTTTGAAAGGGTTATGAGCAACATATATTATAAATTAGAACTTTTATTTGAACCATGTATAATTTTATTATACATTTAATTTAAATTTTAAACATGAATTATCTTTGTTGTCCTTTGTATAATTACCATCGAGCAAGATGAAATTAATTCTAAAACTAAAGTTCATCAATAAATCTAATATTCAATAATCAAACTCTTACCATCGCGCAATCTTTCTTCTACATTCTATTATAGCCAAAACCCTAGAACATTGTCATGGAAAAAAAAAAAAAAAAAAAAAAAAAAAACTCTTTTTTACAGATAGTTGGTGATTACGAAATTGGGGTTAATAAAATTTCCCATTATAAATTTTTAATCCAATTGGCAGTGCTGATTGGAAACAAAAATTAAAAAGTAAATAGCAATACAGAAAGAATATACACCCTTGTTATAGCCATTGTCATTGAGTTGTGCCTTGATCCATTAATATGCAAAGACTGTTGATGATCATTCAACCGGAAGAGAGTAACAAGATAACTAAACATCATTTGTCAATCAACCAATTAACAAAGTTTCTGGCTTCTAACTGTGGCGCGGGGCCCTGGGGCCCGAGGTAGATTTGTCGGCAGGAGAATTAAGATGTTAATCCCTAATTAATTAGACAAATTACTTTATTCAATCACCAATTGTTTTGGTGTTAAGTTAGGTTTCATAATTAAAAAAATGGGTAAATTATATAAAACTACCTTAACTATTTGGTCATTAACAGTTTCATACCTCGTCTTTAAAAAATTTCAATGTCATACCTTATCTTCAAATTTGTTGCAATGTCATACCTTCCATCAGTTGTCTGTCAATTCCTATGTTAAATGCTGACTTGGCATGAGACGGGGCCCACTTTTTATTAAAAAATTAATAAAAAATTAAATAAATATTATAATATATATATATATATATATATATATAAAGGAAAAATCAAACCCAAATCTCATCACCCCACCCCAACCCCCCAAAACCTTCCTTCTAAACCTGGAACCCCACCGCCACCTCCCTCACAACCCCCCATTTCTCCCTCCCTCGCCTCCCAACCACCTCCTTCTCCTCCACTCTCTTCACCTCCCCTCCCATTCAAAACTTAAAAAATAAATTTAAAAAAAAAAAAAAAACACCGGTTGAGGTGGTCCGACTTCGACGGGAAAGAAGGGTACAATCTGGGTTCAGATTTGTTTCTGATTATTTTTTTTTTTTTTTTAAGTTCTGAATGAGGTGAAGAGAGTGGAGGAGAGGGAGGTGGTTGGGAAGGAGAAAGGGGGGGTAACGGGGGAGGTGGGGGTGGGGTTCTAGGTTTGGAAGGGGTTGGGGGGGACGGATGGGGAAGATGGGAAGGGGATTGGTTTCGGGGCGGGGGGGGGGGTGTGGGGGTGGGGAGGGATGGGATCTGGGTTAGGGTTTCTTTTATATATATATATATATATATATATATATATATATATATATATATTAATATTTAGTTAATATTTTATTAATTTTTTTACTATTTTATTAATTTTTTAATAAAAAGTGGGCCCCACCTCATGCCACGTCAACATTTAACAGAGGAGTTGACAGACAACTGACGGAATGTATGACATTGCAACAAATTCGAAGATAAGTTATGACATTGAAACCTTTTAAAGACGAGGTATGAAACTGTTAATGACCTAATAATTGAGGTAGTTTTATGTAATTTACCGTAAAAAAGTTACACTAATTATACTCGCTGTCACTGACCAGCTCCACCAATCACCATTCCAATTGATCTTGATCAATATTGAAAGCAAAGTTGGTGAATTTTTTCACAAAACCTTTTATCAAGCTCAAGAGAATAATGGGAATTGGAAAATCAATTAAATTTGGATAACTTTTTGTGAAATGTTATTCATGTAGTCTAAATTGGCTCACAATCAAGTTTCAAAGTTAAAAGTTCATGACGCCGCACCCGGTCACCAACTTTGGAGTGACCGGATCACTTGATCGGAGTTGAGCAATTTTGTAATTGGCGGTAAGTGCTTAGTTGGCTGGTGCACCCCAACCGTTTGGGTTGCTTAGGCATCACAGAGTGGTCGGCTAGTAAACTGTTGTCACCACTTAGAGCAACTCCACCCAAAAAAATTGCTTGGGCTATTACACCATCTCCAAAGGAGATGTTAAAAATGCCGCATAAACTTATAATGATAACAAATGACGTACCATTTACTTCAACCGAGATGTCAAAGATGATATGGAAAAGAATGCTAAGCTTACATGGACAAAGAGATATCAAATTTGAAGCTGCCTTCAAATTTAATTTTTGCTATTTCCAAAGGCATTCTATTTGCCTTATCTTAAATGTCAGCATATTTAAGTATTATTTTATTATTTTTAACCAACAACAACCTAACTTTTGTTATTTTTGTTTAAAAAAAACATAAACGAAGCAATAAATTTTGGCATACCAGGTGGAAGTAAAATATTGACAATATATCAAAATGTCAAGTCAGCCATCAAATTTAAATTTGATGTTTTGAATTTGACGTCTTCTTTGGAGAGGCTCTTAGGCTATCTAATCCCCCAAGCTCCCAAAAACCACTCCAGCCTTACCCAATCAACTGGGCTCTAGGGAAGCCTGACTCACCACACGAGTTAGAATAGCCCAACATGCTGACTGAGTGGATCTGACATCAGCGACGATTATTTTATTTTTTTTCAAGCGCATAGCATTCACATGCGGAAGAAGGAGATGAGCCAACCAAAAGCAGGCGTCGCGGCCCACTAGCAGGCGCATTCAGATCCAATTCGAACGGCCAGGACACGTGTCCAAACCTAGGCTGTTAGATTTAAAATCAACGAACTAGGTTTTTCCAACTTTCAAAAAAAGAAAAGATCAGAAAATAAAATTCAAAGTTACTGTTGGATGGCGTGGCACAATCTGGGCTGTTGGATGAAAAAAAATAAAATGTGATCCAACGGTCCATATTAATGAAGTTCGAGCCGTCATGCCTTCTCCTTTTTACCGTAGCTCGACTGATTAGGCATTGGTTGGAGCTCATTTTGTTGATTTTAGTTGGTTAAATCACCCAATCTGCACCCCCCCCAACCTAATAGGAGGGATGTACTTGCTTTTAAGAAAAGATATAGAGTACTTGAAGCTAACATAAGATTTGACGCAAATCAAGCGTAATGACATTCTAAAATTCATACATCTAATTCTATTTAGTAAAATAAAACTTTGTTATTGTTATAGTGTTTAATCGATCGCCACCACCGCTCATTCGGAATTGGATATTTCTAGCATATGGATCTATTATCCCAAGGGTCCATCATCAAAGTAAAATAATCCAGACGAGACCAGCAGCCCTGTTAACTAATCCTGGACTTTTGTCGGCACATGCTAATTGTCTTTCCCAAATCCGAACATACAAAAACAAAAGCCGTAATAATTCCTACCAAATTACTAAAAAATAAAAAAAATTCGAAAGTTGCAATAATAGTGCACAAAAAGTGAGTGGCCATTCAGACTCAGAGCCACCGCCACCCACCAAAACAGAGCGATCATGAAGACGGTGGTCGGCAACCTCTGCTCACCGTTTCTTCTGAGTCAACTAGGTAATTCGAGGCCTTGTCTTCTAAAGCTCAGGACTTCTGCCGCTTCACCGGTTTTCAAGTGCTCTTTCGCGGCGGCAATCAAAGTTCGAGCTACTGCTTACTCCGCCGTCGTTGGAGTCGAGCCAACCGTACGTTGCATTTAGCTTATTTTCTTGCTTTATTTCATCATTTCAATTCATCGAATCAGTTCATGGAATAGAAAATTGAAAACCGAATTCTAGTTTCGTCTGTTTGGTTGCCGAGAAACGGTAGGAAGGAGGAAAAGTTTAGAGCTTTTATTTTCCTGGTACTATATTGCCTTCAGTAAGAGTTCAAATCTTTTGAAAAGCCTTAATTTTGATTGAGTTAATGTTTATTTTTGAGATTAAGGTTTGAAATTGTTTGCTTCATAAACAATAGGAACCAGTTGTGGTGCAAAATGATGGCATCAGCAGCAAGAACATTTTAGCTTGTCCGATATGCTACGATCCATTTTCAAGTTCCGGTGATCCGGGCTTATCTGTGTAAGCTATATTTAGGATTACTTTGAGGTTGCATTGTATAATTTTGATTCGCTTTTCGTTATTTTTGTTTTCGTTGATTTTGGGAGTGGCATGCTTCTGGGTCTAGTTTTCAATGTGGCACTTGTAAGAAGACATACTTTGGCAATGAAACACATATTGACCTGACAATAGCAAGCGGCGCCAAGGACTATGGTGAATCAATGCCCGTTACCACAGAAATGTTTAGGTATTGGAATTGTATTTAGCTTTAATTGTACAACCCATATGTGGTAATCATATGGTTTGGAAATGAATTTTAAATGGGGTTGGTGAATAAACATGGCCGAAGTAGAGTTGGACGTGAATCCTTTTAGTTTCTCCATCTCTTTGAATATATCTCACTTAGGAATAACAAAAATAGGCTCTAGTTATGGGCTTATGGTGCAGAATAACATCTGATGTTTAGTATATTGATCTTTTAAGGCTTGATTTGGTACATATGTTTGGAGATTATGTATCTTCTTTGACTCTTATTATGTGAATGAGATTCTTTCTGTTCTCATAGGCGGTTGCGGTGAACATTATTACTTTATCCTCTGTGGCATAGATGGGGCATGAACCTAGTTGAACTGATTGCGTCTACCACATTACAATTTTCAAAGCATTACCAATAGTACTTCCTAATACCTCATGAATATGTTGAAACTATGCATCTCTATATGGTGATCAGTGACTTTTTGTTGCATCAGGACTCCATTGGTATCGTACCTCTATGAGAGGGGCTGGCGTCAAAGCTTTACTGTATGGGGTGGATTTCCTGGCCCAGAGAAAGAGGTAAGATGATCAGTTACTTTATTTCAGATTTTATCAATCTCAATGGCTTATCAAACGTCCTTTCTAAATTTCAAAAGAGAGTATTTGATAGGTTGCATTGTAACTCATACTGTCATACAAGCTTTAGAAAGTTGCGAAGTGTGCCAACGGACAATATTTCATATAATACTGGGGTTTTGGACAGGGAACGACATAGTCTATTTTGTTTGGTTACATATGAATTATGAAGTGAAAATGAATTTTCTAGTAAAGTATTTTATTTTGGGCCTAAGTTAGTATAGTACTAAGAAGCTCCATCGCCAATGAAAAACAGATAGAATCATTGTGTTGAACTAAGTGCTCTATTCTGATCACGGCATTGAAAAACAGATAGAACCATTGTGTTGCTGCCAAATATGCAATGTAGTTGTCTGAACCACTGAAAAAAGTCTTGTTTTACCAGTGTGTACTCAATTTGTCTTGCCAAAGGAGGTTGTTGAGTTGCTAACCGCAGCATAGTTTTGACTGCAGTTTGAGTTGACTAAGGATTTCTTAAAGCCAGTCTTGGGTGGTGGAAATATCATTGATGCAAGTTGTGGGAGCGGGATGTTTTCTAGACTTTTCGCTAAGAGTGGATTGTTTTCTCTTGTTGTTGCTTTGGACTACTCAGAGAACATGTTGAAGGAGTGCTATGGATTCATTCAGCAGGAGGAGAACTTCCCCAAAGAGTACAGAACTTTGAAATTTTCATTCAAATTTAGATGATAAATCTGAAAGTTTAAAATACTTTACATTATTTGCCCGATTAAGTTTATTTTTTATTTTTTATTAGGAACATGATCCTGGTCAGAGCTGATATTTCTCGGCTTCCCTTTGCTACTGGTTCTGTGGATGCAGTGCATGCTGGTGCTGCCATACATTGTTGGCCTTCACCATCAACAGCTGTAAGTAGTTATATATACGGTGTTAGAGCTAACTGTGCTGTTTGCTTTGACTACCTGTAAGGCATAAATCTTAACGTATTAGCAGCGGTGAAAAGTCCTTGATGCTAAGAAATTTGTCTCCTAATAAGTTAATGAAACATTTTGCATTATGGGCACATTCAACAACATACCTTTAAGATTTCTTAGACAAAAATTAGAGATAGCTAGCCTTGCCTTGGGAACAAAAACATAGTATTTGACTATTTGTTGCGTGTTTTAATTTTTCTGATACTCTGGTACAGAAATTTGTTAGTAATTTCATATTCCTCCATTCCTCGCTGATTTAGTAGTTATTTCCAAATCGGCATGGGTTGATTATAAATGTGCTTATATTGGTGCAGATGTAATATTATCTGGTAGAACCAAATGTGTTTCCTCCCCAGTTTTCCGATTTTAGTTTAACCTGGTAGTTTCTCCTGAGTAATTACTGTGGTTTTGAAGGTTGCTGAAATTAGTCGAGTGCTGCGACCTGGGGGGGTGTTTGTTGCATCTACTTACATACTCGATGAGCCTTTTTCGTTCATCCCATTTCTAAGGAACATAACACAGGTACATCTTTTCCACTCCAAAGTTTCATTGTTGCAGCTTTGGGATTCCGCTGAATGTGCGTTATGTAGTGAATGGTTTGGGACTACGACTTTTTATCTCAATCTCACTGGGGGTTGATTTTATGTCTTTTGTTTCGTAGAGAACAAAGCAAATATCGGGCGGCCAAGTCTTCACATCAGAAAGTGAATTAGAAGACATCTGTCAAGCATGTGGACTAGTAGGTTTTACAAAAGTGAGGAATAGGCTTTTTGTGATGATTTCTGCCACAAAACCCACTTAATTTAGTATTCTTGTTCCGCAAGCAATCTCCCCTGCTTTGTATAGGGTTGTGCTGGGAGTAAGCATTCGAATTTGTTCCTATGTAAAGAAACATAAATATGTCAAATGAGTGGCGAAAAAGCACTTCAGTGCCTATTGACAAAAAGAAGGGCAATATTCAAAATTGCATTAACTATATGGGTATTAAGTTAATGGGTCATACAATGAAGTCTTGGGAGAGACGAGTACAGGATGGCTCACAAACCTTTTCAACAAAGACGTTGAAAATGAAGAAGGTGCCAAATGAGTGGCGAAAAATCACTTTGGTGTCTATTTACAAAAAAAAGGCGACATACGTGCCTGTCTCTCTCCCAAAAACCCCTAAACTTCTGAAACCCTCCTTGCCGTCGGCCTCGGGCTTCTGCTTGGGGTTGGCGGTAGCCCAATGCCTTCCTCTCCTCACCTTCATCCCTCTCCCCATTTTTCCACCCTTTTGTTTCCTCCCCTTCTCACCATCTTTCCCTGTTTTTTCAGCCTCCTCATCTTCCCATTTCTTCCACCTATTCTTTTGGTTTCCACCATTTCCTCCGATTTCCCCCACTTATTCCCTTCCCAGCACCTTTCTTCCCCCTACCCCCACCACCCTATTTGCTTCCCCATTTCAAGCTTTTCTTTACTTTCCTTTTTCTCTTCCTCTGTTTCTGTTTTTTTTCCTGCACTACTCTACTTTTGCTTTACTTTGGCTTTTCTTGAGCTCTGTCTCAATTGTCACATCCCGACCCGGGCCTCCACCACATTCCGGGCACACCTCCACTGTAGCACGATAGTGTCCGCTTTGGGCCCCTTCCACACCCTCACAGTTTTGTTTCTGGGAACTCACACGAGAACTTCCCAGTGGGTTACCCATCATGGGAATGCTCTCGCGCGCTACTCACTTAACTTCGGAGTTCCGATGAAACCCAAAGCCCGTGATCTCCCAAAAGGCCTCGCGTTAGGTAGAGATGAGAATATACATACAAGGCTCACATGATCTACTCCCCTGGGCGATGTGGGATCTCACATCAATTCCTTGGGCTTTGTCTCAATTTCCCTGATTTTGTCTCACATCGGTGCCTTTATGCACTTCTCTTTCTCCGATGCTTCTTTCCATCGCATGTCCTCAAGTACCAACCATTGCTACTTGGCCTAGGTGCTTCTCCTCGGTGGTACGCTTGGGTTTTTTGTGGCTGTTAAAGTGCATTTAGCATTATTTGGTAAGATTATGGAACCGCTCACTGCGCGGGTGGCTCGCTCACCCCCATTTTCCGTTGATCCAGTTGTTCTGTTTGGTTCTTTCTCTTGGTGATGGTGGCCTTGTGATGAAGGTGCGTCGACTGACTTGGTGGTGGATGCTGGTTTCCTCTCATTTTTACTTTTCGGCTCTCTTCTCCTTGTACTAGTCTTGTATTTAATGAAAGTAACTTAGTTTGACAGAAAAAAGGGCGACATAAAAAGCTGCATTAACTATATGGGTATTAAGTTAATGAGTCATACAATGAAGCTTTGGGAAAGATTAATTGAGCATAGACGCAAGATGACACTGGTAGAGATGGCAATTCAACCGTTAAACACAATAACCATGGATAACCGTCCAAATGGAGCGGATTTGGGTATGAACATCCGGGTACTTTTTAGATAAGGGGAAAAACCGTGAATATTATTCGGTTACTGTTTTGGATATGGTTATAAGGTCTCGGATCCATCTTCATCCCCGAATCAGCTCCGATAATATGTATATATATATATATATATATATATATATATATATGTATATCCACAAGTATTGAAATTATTTGATAATTTGTTTCGTCTTTTTTCCTTGGTCGTTTCTGTATTTGTTTTTGTCATCCCTTTCTGTTTTTCATGCGACCAATTTGCCTTAATTTGTTGTTATATTTGGCTTATCATGAACATCTCCAAAATGTATTGTTGTGGTTTTGAAGATTTGGATGTGGATATTAAGTAATATAATTATTATCTATTAAAATAAAATGTGTCAGTTGAACAAATAATTTTTTTTGCATAAACAGAGAAGGCTATACCCGTTAACCGATGAGGAATCCGTTACCCGGTGAGTATGGTTATGGATAATCCCGGATGGTTAATTTGGTTATGAATATTTAATTTTCTTGGTTATAAGGATTGGATATGGCATTTCGTCCCCAACCCGAACCGTTGCCATCCAAAGACACGAGTCTCAGACAATCAATTCCAAGTTCATGTTAGGGCATCCACTATGGAGGCAAAATATGTCTTACAGAGATCGATAGATTGATATAAAGATATGCAAAAGGATTTGCACATGGTCTTTATAGACCTGGAATACGGGTATGATATGGTCGTAAGAGAAATTCTTTGGAGGATTCTAGAGAAGAAAGGAGTAAGAGTAGCATTATTTAAACAATAAATGATATGTATGATATAGCAAGACTCGGCTATAAATTCTTACCTTTTTTCATTGGTAATGGATGAGTTAATGGTGTTTGCTTTTCGTAGAGGATATAGTGTTGATAGATAAAAAGTGGGACAGAGTAAATGCGAAGCTTAACCTTTGGCGGGAAGTGTTGGAATCTAAATGCTTCACCTATGTAGGTCAAAAATAGAGTTTATGGAGTGCAAGTTCAGTGGGATGAGGTCTAAATGAGATTGGGGTGAGGATTAGAGATCGGGAAGTATAAAAAAGTGAGCGCTTTCATTATCTTGGATCTATCTTGAAAAAAAAAGGGGAATTGGATAAAGATCTAAACCAAAAATACAAGTTGGATGAAGTGTAAGAGTGCATAGGGTGTATTGTGCAATCATTGTATGACACTAAAGGTCAAGGAAAATTTTTATCGTATGGCAATAAGGCTTACAATACTTTATTGCACGGAATTTTGATCGGTCAAGCATAATATTTTGTTGGATGTGTGGGCATACGAGAATGACAAAATTAAGAACGAGATCCGAAGTAAAGTACGAGTGGCTGCATTTGAAGATAAGATGAGAGAAAGTCGATTAAGGTTGTTTGGACATATGAAACAAAGACTCACATATGCTCCGGTGAGAAAAAGTGATTATGTAATAGAACCTTAGGGTGAAAAGGGTAGAGGAAAACTTGGAAATAGACTTTAGAGCAACTCCAACTAACTAAGGCAATTATTTCCTCGGCTATTAAGTAAAGGCAATTATTGTCTTGGTGAACAGTAACTCGCCAAGTGCATCTCCATCCCGTAAAATAAATTGTTCGGGCTATTAAGCAAAGGCAATTACTGCCTTAGCGAATAGTAACTGGCTGAGTGCTTCTCCACCCCATAAAGAAATTGCCCGGGCAATTGACTTTAACTGGGGTAAGTGCTTCTCCACCCCATATTGTGCCACGTGGGCCATAATAGTTAATTACTATTTTTTCCTTCAGATTTTTCTTTCCTTAAAAAAAAAACATTTTTGTTGACAAATATGAACCGTAGGATAGAATGACTGAGGCGTGAAAGCATCTGCAGTGCAGGCCCTATCGCTGCATGGTTGATCGGTCCACTCGCGCTCACGAGTGCTTGAAGCCCATGCGCCTAGCGCAAAAAAAATTAAAATGTGGGTGACGTCACCTTGTCATCACACTGCCTCAGGCACTGAGTTGGGCGATTTGTCCCGATTGAGTAGTCATGCCTTCTCCTTTTTATTGTAGTCCGACTGATTTGGCATTGGCTGGAGCTCATTTTGTTGGTTTTGGTTGGTTGAATCACCCAATCCCCCTAGCAATTGGGAGGGAAGAACTTGCTCTTAAGAAAAGACATAGAGTAGTTGAAGCTAACAAAAAAATTGACGCAAAATCGAGCATAATGACATTTAAAATTTATACAACTTATTCTACTTAATAGAATAAGATTTTGTGGTTGTTATAGTGTTTAATAGATTGCCACTCAGATTCCCTACCAAGTACCAACTCTCATTCGGCATATGGATCTATTCTCCTGACGGTCCATCATCAAAGTAAAATAATCCAGACGAGACCAGCAGCCCTGTTAACTAATCCTGGGCTTTTGTCGGCTCATGCTAATTATCTTTCCCAAATTCGAACAAACAAAAACAAAAGCTGTAATAATTCCAACCAAATTAACAAAAATCGAAAGTTGTAACATTAGAACTCAGACTCGGAGTCACCACCACAAACCAAAACAGAGCGATCATGAAGACGGTGGTCGGCAACCTCTGCTCACCGTTTCTTCTGAGTCAACTCGGTAATTCGAGGCCTTGTCTTCTAAAGCTCAGGACTTCTGCCGCTTCACCGGTTTTCAAGCGCTCTTTCGCTGCGGCAATCAAAGTTCGAGCTGCTGCTTACTCCGCCGTCGTCGGAGTCGAGCCAACCGTACGTTGCATTTAGCTTATTTTCTTGCTTTATTTCATCATTTCAATTCATCGAATCAGTTCATGGAATAGAAAATTGAAAACCGAATTCTAGTTTCGTCTGTTTGGTTGCCGAGAAACGGTAGGAAGGAGGAAAAGTTTAGAGCTTTTATTTTTCTGGTACTATATTGCCTTCAGTAAGAGTTCAAATCTTTTGAAAATCCTTAATTTTGATTGAGTTAATGTTTATTTTTGAGATTAAGGTTTGAAATTGTTTGCTTCATAAACAATAGGAACCAGTTGTGGTGCAAAATGATGGCATCAGCAGCAAGAACATTTTAGCTTGTCCGATATGCTACGATCCATTTTCAAGTTCCGGTGATCCGGGCTTATCTGTGTAAGCTATATTTAGGATTACTTTGAGGTTGCATTGTATAATTTTGATTCGCTTTTCGTTCATTTTGGGAGTGGCGTGCTTTTGCAGTGAGTCTGTTTCTGGGTCTAGTTTTCAATGTAGGACTTGTAAGAAGACTTACTTTGGCAAGGAAACACGTATTGACCTGACAACAGCAAGTGGCGCCAAGGACTATGGGGAATCAAAGCCCGTTTCCACAGAAATGTTTAGGTATTGAAATTGCTTTTAGCTTTAATTGTACAAATCATATGTGGTAATCATTTGGTTTTGCAATGAATTTTAAATGGGGATGGTGAATAAATATGGCCGAAGTACAGTCGGACCTGAATCCTTTTAGTTTCTCCATCTCTTGGAATATATCTCGCATAGGAAGAACAAAATTAGGCTCTAGTTATGGGCTTACGGTGCAGAATAACGTCTGATGTTTAGTCTATTGATCTTTTACGGCTGGATTTGGTACATATGTTCGGAGATCATGTATCTTCTTTGACTCTTATTATGTGAATGAGATTCTTTCTGTTCTCATAGACCCGTTGTGGTCAACTTTATTCTCTGTGGCATAGATGGGGCATGAACCTAGTTGAACTGATTGCATCTACCACATTACAATTTTCAAAGCATTACCAATAGTACTTCCTAATACCTCATGAATATGTTGAAACTATGCATCTCTATATGGTGATTAGTGACTTTTTGTTGCATCAGGACTCCATTGGTATCGTACCTCTATGAGAGGGGTTGGCGTCAAAGCTTTACTGTATGGGGTGGATTTCCTGGCCCAGAGAAAGAGGTAAGATGATCAGTTACTTTATTTCAGATTTTATCAATCTCAATGGCTTATCAAACATCCTTTCTAAATTTCAAAAGAGAGTATTTGATAGGTTGCATAACTCATACTGTCATACAAGCTTTAGAAAGTTGCGAAGTGTGCCAACGGACAATATTTCATATAATACTGGGGTTTTGGACAGGGAACGACATAGTCTATTTTGTTTGGTTACATATGAATTATGAAGTGAAAATGAATTTTCTAGTAAAGTATTTTATTTTGGGCCTAAGTTAGTATAGTATTTACTTAAACTAAGAAGCTCCACCGCCAATGACCGCCAGTTAATGTTTCTCTCGAAAAGAAAAGAAAGGGTAGAAAAAGTGCTCTATTCTGATCACGGCATCAAAAAACAGATAAAATCATTGTGTTGCAATGTAGTTGTTTGAAAAACTGAAAAAACAGTCATATTTTACCAGTGTGTACTCATTTATCTTGCCAAAGGAGGTTGTTGAGTTGCTGACTGCGGCATAGTTTTGATTGCAGTTTGAGTTGATTAAGGATTTCTTAAAGCCAGTCTTGGGTGGTGGAAATATCATTGATGCAAGTTGTGGGAGTGGGATGTTTTCTAGACTTTTCGCTAAGAGCGGATTATTTTCTCTTGTTGTTGCCTTGGACTACTCAGAGAACATGTTGAAGGAGTGCTATGGATTCATTCAGCAGGAGGAGAACTTTCCCAAAGAGTACAGAACCTTGAAATTTTCATTCAAATTTAGATGATAAAGCTCAAAGTTTAAAATACTATCCGGTTTGAACTTCTTAGGGATGTTTCAGAAATTTTGTTATCAATTTTGTTTTTTGCCTGATTAAGTTTGTTTTTTATTAGGAACATGATCCTGGTCAGAGCTGATATTTCTAGGCTTCCCTTTGCTACTAGTTCTGTCGATGCAGTGCATGCTGGTGCTGCCATACACTGTTGGCCCTCACCATCATCAGCTGTAAGTGTGTGTGTGTGTGTGTATATATATATATAAATGGTATTAGAGCTAACCGTGCTGCTTGTTTTGACTACCTTTAAGGCACAAATCTTAACGTATTAGCAGCGGTGAAAAGTACTTACATGTCCTTGATGCTAATAAATTTGTCTCTAATAATTTAATGAAACATTTTTCATTTTGGGCACATTCAACAACATACCTTTAAGATTTCGTAAAGAAAAATAAGAAAATAGCCAGCCTTGCTTTGGAGGAAGATGTAATATTATCTGTGCAGATGTAATATTAACATTATCTGGTAGAACCAAATGTGTTTTCTCCCCAGTTTTCCAGTTTTAGTTTAACCTGGTAGTTTCTCCTGAGTAATTTGGTAGCTGTGGTTTTGAAGGTTGCTGAAATTAGTCGAGTCCTGCGACCTGGCGGGGTGTTTGTTGCAACTACTTTCATATGGGACGGGCCTTTTTCGCTCATCCCTTTTCAAAGGAACATAGCACAGGTACATGTGTTCCACTCCAAAGTTTCATTGTTGCAGATTTGGGATTCCGCTGAATGTGTGTTATGTGGTGAATGGTTAGGAATTACGACTCTATTTTATCTCACTCTCACTGGGTGTTGATTTTATGCCTTTTGTTTCGTAGAGAACAAAGCAAATGTCGGGCAACCAACTCTTCACGTCCGAAAGTGAATTAGAAGATATCTGCCAAGCATGTGGACTGGTAGGTTTTAGCAAAGTGAGGAATGGTCGTTTTGTGATGATTTCTGCCACAAAACCCATTTAATTAATTACAGTATTCTTGTGCCACAAGCAATCTCCCCTGCTTTGTATAGGGTTGGTTTGGGAGTAAGCATTCGAATTTGTTCCCATGTAAAGAAACATAAATATGTCATGATTCACTATGAATGATTGTGTTTCATCTCATTATCAATTTGTTATATCACATATGCAAAATTGACGTGGTATGACCGTTTTATCCAAATATTTCTCTCAAGAAAGTATGCAGTTACAATGGAAAGAAAGCTAACAAAGAAAACAAGAACTTTTCTGCTGTCAAGCTCAGGCGGTTGGTTAGTATCAATGACGCCTTCCCCTAGCTCATTTTCCGGTCGGAGGTCAAAACAGGACGGGTACCATTCTTCTGTACATTTATAGTCTTTGAATGTGCATAAATGAAGTTGTAGTGTTCAGTGAGATTCCGGTTTGATTACTCCGGGCTCAAATTGGCAAACGTTAACTGGCAGTTCAGCAGTGTCTGTTCATCAGTATCGGAACCAGCAGTATCCTCACCCTCATACTCCACTTCAATGACAGTTTCATCATTCACATACAGCTCTTCCGACTCTGGAAACCGATCACGTGAATATTCTTCTCCAGCAGGCGAATCTTCTAATTCTATTTGTTGCATCTCTGCTTCTATTAAAACCTCCATCCGAGCCCGCTCCCTATCTCTTGGGTAGGTACAGTATAGGAATGAGTAGATGACACAACAGAGAGCCATTGGAATTCCTATTGCTGTGTATAGTGCTTTTGCCAACGACAAAGCATTCCCTCTGTCCGTGGTAATCTCTTCAGATGCACTGGACCCTTGACGAACTGGCTTATAACCATACATGTGTTGAGCCAATATCCCAACTACTGGAGGAGCGAATGATGAGAGTATGGACTCGAAAGACCTGTCCAAAGCATATACATTTGTTCGTGATCTCTCAGGAACTATCTCCGCAAAAATCGGACTGCATGGACCATGACATCAAATTTAACACATTAGTCATTTCAATTTACTTTCTGCAAAAGATTAAGGGACATTAAAGACAGACAGAACTACGAAATATAAATCTAATCTAATTGTCGAAAAGAAATTTCAAAGACTTACTTGTTTGTAGCTGGTGCATTCCATGAAATAAAGAATCCCATGAAGAACAACATGAAACCATGGATGACAGGCGTAGATGGATCCACAGGTAATGCAAGCAGAAGAATTGCTGCAAGAGGAATGGCAGATGTGGAGCTTATTTGTGCTAGTATAATCCTTCCTGCATTTGGAAGACGTGTGGAAAGGATATCTCCCATTTTACCCCCAAACAAGCCACCAAGGGAACTTCCAATCACGAACAAGGCGATGAGGAAAGCGGATTTCCCATGAGAGAAGCCAGTAAGTTCCAACCACATGGGTGCAAATGACAATGCTGACCAGGGAAACGAGCCAGTAACGCCCTGCGCCACAATAATCTGGAAAGAAGGAATTTTAAGAACCGACCTAGCTTCAAGGGCCAGTTCCTTCACTTGTGAGCACAAGGAACTACTGGAATTCTGACTGCTATCTTTTGTTTCGCCGTCTAGAAAGTGTGGGTCAGTAGCATACAGACGGACTAAAACACCGACTAAAACACTAATTAATCCAACAAGGTGAAAGGAAATTCTCCATCCAGGGATACCCATGACTGTTATTGGAGCTATCAATATCGAACAAAGGCCACCGATTATTGAACCAACATTGCCAGTTAGTTGAAGCCATCCAAAAGCCATACCGCGGTTGTTGTCATCAGTTGAGTCAGCTACAAGGGACTGCATAGCCGGAGCAACTAGAGCAAGGCCAATCCCATTCAAAGCTCTGGATATAGCCACCTGATCAATAAAAGCTGAAGGACTTCAAAGCGGATATAACAAGCTGGAATCGCGCTCAACTTAATGATACTTCTGTCCTTTTGTTTTGATAACTTTAGTTAATAACTCCCTTTCTAATCGATTAAGTTCAAATACATGCTTTGTAAAATGACAATTATAATAAATTAACTTGGCAAAGCCCTATTTCATAACAAACACTTTACTTTTCTATCTTCTGTGACACGATTTTATACCGATATAACTTATTCTCATGCATGACCTTTGGGCTGTTCTTTTCTGATTTGATAAGTAACGAATAAGAGGCGGGATAGAAGTGAAACTGTCAATATCGGTTATGCATGACAATAAGGAAGTAACACTTTGGGTATCATTTTAACAAAAAAGAATCCTCTTTTATCATGTCAATATATCCAAAATCTGAGCCAAAGAATCAAGCTTCCACCAAATTTTAAACTCCTCTTGGGCTCAACTTATGCATTCATTTCTATAAGGCTTTTACTTGTTTCACAAGAAATAATTTTTGATTGCACATCTATATATTTGAGTTAGTCAAGAACACAAGCATTGCATCTGAGTTCAACTATTGAAACCATACCTATATATTTGAGTTACTCAGAGAACACATGCATTGCATCCGAGTTCAACTATTGATACCATAATTTCTATGAAAAGGCCAATATCACCAAATCTCACTGTCTCTGCTAGAGCGGCCAAATATGTCCGTTAAGTGAAATTCATCCACCACAACTACTCAATCACACTGAAACCAGGATTTAAATCACCTACTTGCGTAGGTAATGTAAACCATTGATTTAGCAAGAAACCGAAGCAACAAGCAACCATTATGTTTAAATTCCTTTTATTTGCCTCCCTAAGCTTTTCAAGCAGTTCTTCACTTATAACTAACATAGAAATCTACTAGAGTTGACACAAAACATCCCCAAACTCTTTGCTCCAAGTTCGATTATTCGATCATAGTATCTCATGCATTTATATACTCTCTCAACAGTTGTTGTAAATTCGAAAAAAAGAACCCGTACTACTATAAATAGCAATCCAAGTCTAATCTTCAACAGTCACATCAAACCACCGTTACTGGAAAACCCAATCCACAACTTCACAAATTGAAATCACAATCAGCAGCTACGACCCAATAAAGACACTAACTTTCTGTTTGGCAACCGAGAAAATTTCAGAAACAAAACAAAACCCAAGACGGGGGATGCCAAACAGAACCAATTCTGTCCAAGTTACCTCGGTGAAAGTGGAGGAAAACGCGACGAGAAAAGTAGCGGCGGCCCAGAGGAAGGCGCCGAAGGCAATGACGTGGGCACGGTTGTGGCGCACGGCCAGGTACGCCGCAATTGGGTAGCAAGCGGACTGCACAATGGACCGGAAGAGAGTGAGCGAGCCGAGCCCGGTCGGGTCGGTGTGGAGAGCGGCGCCGACCTCCTTGTAGACGCCGGGCAGCAACGACTCGTCGGCTCGCTCCATGATACCGGCCAAGTTGACCAGCACCAGAGTCAAAGCCTCCGCCTTCATTTTCCGATTTCCTTGGGATCTCTTGGATATTAATTTTTCTTGGTTTTGGAAATAAATTCGTAGAAATTCAGAGAAAAATGGCAAGAAGTGAAGTTGATGTTTTACATTTCGGAGTTCCGTGAGAAGGGCGGGGGACGACCGACGGACACGTCCACGGCGTGACTTTGGGGCAAGAGGGTGACTGACACGTTGCAGGGTTTGTAAGGGGGATTCAGCTTGTGCCAGCTGGACATGGTCAATGACCACCTCCCTACTCAGGCTTCGTTTGACATTTTTTGAATATTGTGTAGGCCGATTAGGTTAGAATGGGCTTTGGGTTTAAATAGATGGGTGACACTTATTTGGGTTTCCCAACCAATAAAAGGGCCCAAAGTTGATATCTTTTTCTTTTTCTTCTAGTACCAATTTTGGCTAATCCATACCACACGTCGTATGTTGTATCGAGCTCTATCATTTATTAGAATTGAACTTCTGACTTCTCACACAAGTGAAAACACTGAAATAACAATTTAATATTAAATATTAAAGTAGTAGTACACTCTTGGTAATACCTTTTTTTGTCCTTTATCAGAACCGAAATTGAGGTCTCTCACACAATATGTTGTGTGTTTTGTAATGTTAGAATATGAATTTGAATTATTGATCATATTACTTCTAACAACATTGAAGTATAGTAATCGAATATTTCCTTCCATGAAACACCAATTGTACTGTTGTGATAATCGCAAGCGCACAATATGGTTCAAGTAGAATGTTGTTCCAACAAGGATCAGATTAATATAAATTTATTAATTGTGATAATTCAAATTATAAAAATATTACAAGAGTTTTGATGACAAAATTAGATCTGCCAAGAAACAAAATGCAAGTAAATATGAAAGATGAATGAAAATAACGCAAGATAGACAAAATACAAGAACACCGACCTCACCTAACCATTCTCACCCAAACATTATAACATATTAACCCTAATTACTATCCATGTTGCCAGATGATCTTCACTAAATTATTTTATATCCATTTTCAGGCTCAACCAAAAGTATTCATGACTAACAACCTATTATCTTCCAAGCTATGAATTTAGAAAACCAAGAACCCATGACGCACTATGGAAAATTCATAAAAGAAACTGCACGAATCATGTTAGTTCATTCTTGGCACTCATTCAAACAATTAGTGGGCAATTGATTGCAAACATGAGAATAGTAACAAACACTTTAGGTCCTCTTGTTATCAATTGGGGTAGCCAAAAAATGCTTTGGTTTGT
The DNA here is from genome assembly GCA_024362995.1 of Heteromeles arbutifolia. Taxonomy (NCBI): domain Eukaryota; kingdom Viridiplantae; phylum Streptophyta; class Magnoliopsida; order Rosales; family Rosaceae; genus Heteromeles; species Heteromeles arbutifolia. Next base: position 23,523,550 of record JANCRC010000013.1, on the reverse strand, counting down.
AAAAAATGCTGAGTCCGGGCTTCCAAAAAATGCTTTGGTTTGTAATATTTGGAATGGTTCTAATTGGTGCTATCCTAATAATTCTTCTCATGAGTTGTTGGAAATTCAAATTTCTATGTCTAATATTGTGCCAAATCGTAGCTTGGGTGATATGATTCGATGGACACCTTCATCGTCACGCATCTACTCTGCTGCTTCTGCTTGGGATAAGTTTCGGCAATCAAAGCCTACGGTTGGCTGGTCTAAGCTTGTTTGGTATAAGCAAAATATTCCCAAGATGAGCTTCATTCTTTGGTTGGCTATTAAATGCAAGCTTTCTACTATGGATAGAATTTTGACTTTTGCTCCGTCGGTTCCTGTCACTTGTGTACTCTTCTCTAGTGCTACAGAGTCCCATAGCCACCTCTTCTTTGAGTGTCCTTTTACCGATGGTATTTGGTCTTCGGTGCTTTTCAAGTGCGGTGTCCCTTGGCTTAGGCTCCCTTGGCCTCTTTTTGTCATGTGGGCTACTAGCCGTTGCAAGGGAAAATCTCTATCTTCGATAGTTTTGAAGTTAAGTCTTAATGTTACAGTGTATTATATTTGGAGGGAGTGGAACAACCGTAGATTCAAGAACTCATGTCAACCCGTTGCGATGGTTCTCAACTCAATTAAGTCCACCATTAGACTTCGATTGAGTTCTTTGAAAATCACCCATTGTCACGTCCCGACCCGAGAACAAATACTATTCACGAGCTAGGTGTGAGCCATATCTTAGCTATAGAAATAAATTCTACAACCAAGATATGGTGGAAAATAAAATAAAATTATAACAACTACACCATACATCATATAACAAATCTTACATAATAAAAGCTTGAGTTTACCACATATAATTTATTGAATACGCAGCGGAAATAAAATATTAGTATACAAAATTAATTCATAACAAAAGACCAACTAAAATAATAATTGAAATGAGTAGCTCTTGAAAATACATAAAATGTATGCAATGAGATGCATGAATGTACTCACTCCCTTCTAATCCGGTCAACACATACCCAAGGCACCCAAGCCTGCGCGTCCCATACCATGCTTATACCACTTGGCTCCGAGTACGTTAGAATTTGAGTTAACTCCCATTCATCCCTTAACCCAATTTTTGTAATTAAACTCTCAGTTTCCACTTTATTAAACAGGCACTTCCCCCGACGCCCAATTGTATATTCAAGCCCTGCACCATACGCCTGACATATACAAGATTTCATTATTTTAATAATCAACCAATTGCATACTCAAGCCCTGCACCCTACGCCTGACATATACACGGCTCATTATTTTTATATTCAAGGCAAACTTCAGCCCTTGAATATCCTCACAACTTAACACTTTACAAACTCAACACAACTGAATTCTCTTTCTTACTTTGCAATGCATATGTATATGTCATGGTCACATAGATATCAATACTCACATTTTATCTAACAAGCCTGCAAACCTCAACATAAATCAAAATGACTAGTGACAAGAGTAGTATAATCATAATATTAACATCAAAGTAATAATTTATAATCCATCATATAAAGTGTTGCTCGTTGACCTCTCTATATATTTTTCCATTGTCTCGTCCATCTTGGTCGGGCAACCTGTTTTTATTAGAAAGGAATAGACATCCATGTTAGAGAATAAAATCGTTAGAGTGAAATATAGGTCTCAAAGGCCACAAGGCATGTAATCATGTCTCTAGCTTTTCCCTTTCCAAACATCATCTTTTATTTTCATTTTAGCCCACCACTTCTACTTCTTCTCATCTCCCTTCCCTTATATTCTCACTCACAACTTGATCACTTTCTTTCACCCGACTCTCCTTTTCCTTCCACACAACACTTTACCCTTTTAATGTATTTTCATCATCTTCTTGCTCCTTCTTTTCATTTCCCTCAATAGCCACTGTTAGCTTAACTGAACATCAGCGTTTCGAACTGGGGTACAAGTCAGCACATAGATTGGATTGTCATGGTTTTTCCATATATTATAGAGGAGATGATAAGGAACAACTTTTGTGAAGGAAGTGTTTCGATCAGAGCTACGAAAAATGGGGTTTTGGTGCTCATAACATGGCTGTCCAGTTTTCTGCCGGATTAGTGACATGAGTTGGTGTTTCAAACATATTGGATGATCACACCGTTGGGGTTTTCTGAAATTTGGATATATCATGGTAGAGAGACAGACGAACAACTCTCATGAAGAAAGTACTATGATATATTCTATGGATGATGGTGTTTTGATCTGTTAAATAGGCTGGACGAATTTCTAGTTTTTGGATATCTTTCTTTTGATAGATGGAGTTTGGTGGAGAGATTTGTTGGGTAAGGTCTCATGTATTTTCTGGGATTTGTCTCACAATTTTGTACAACATTCTCAAGGGAAATAAATAGAGATTTTCGATAGTTTGGTGAAAGTACTTTTCATGGAAATGATCTCAAAATGTAAATGCATAAACAACACAAGATTTAAGTGGTTCGCCAAATCGACTACATCCACTGGGGTTTTCTTTCATTGTATTTCACTATATATATATATATATATATATATATATATATATATATATATATATGAGGGACTTACAAATACAATGAAAGATGACTTAAAGCCTTAACAATATGTAAAAGAAAGGTAATTGGGTAATATGAAAGGGAGAATGACTTTCTTTTTGGAGTGGTTCTTTCTTCCTTTTTCTTCTTCTTCTTCCTCTCTCCTCTATCCTTCTTCCTCCCCTCCCTTCCGTTGGTTCTTTACTCCTTCCTTTATATAGATTGCATGACATCTTCTTCTCCAAAGAATCTCCACAAGTGTGTCAATGGAAAGAAAGCAGTGTTGTGCCAATCATTAAACATGAAATGTGTTCCAATAGAAACACACCAAATGTTAACCTAGTCATCACCATGAAATGTGTTCCAATAGCAAGGCAACAAATGTTGTCCTAATCCTTAGCAATGAAATGTGGTCCAATAGACAAACAACAAATGTTAAGCAAATCCTTAGCTCTAATATGTGTTCAAATGGCAAAGAGACATGTGTGGAGTTAATAAATATCATGCAAAGTGGACAAATACCCAAAGGCCACATCCATACTTTATAAGATATAGAATCCCACCTCAACCTATCTATAGTAGTGACTAACTCCTTCTCATTATTCTCTAATGGTTGCCAAACGTCACTTAGCCTTGGTGAGAAATGTAAAGCCAAACTCATCATAATCCCCTTCTCCAACTCAAACTAAAGGTATCTCTGATTACATATGAACATGAAATAACTAGTTTTTGAAATAATTTGTAGCAAAAAGGATTTTACATTGAAACTATTTTACATAACAAAAGTAGGTTCTTGCATAAAATAAATCTAATAAAAATCATTATGTGAAAATTATTACCCACACACACACACACACACACACACACATATATATATTTCCATTTTTTTATACGGGGTATTACACCCGTTCCACTGCTAATGACACTATATAACTATGAATAGTTAGTGTTTTTTTGCTGCTTTGATGCAGCGTTGTTAGCTTTACTGTCTGTTTTTCTGTTAAGCTGCAGCCCTTTGTTACGTGTTTGTATTTTCAGCTACTCTTTGTTGTTTGTATTTTCAGCTACTCTTTGTTGTTTGTATTCTCTTTTTCTCATCAATATATTTTATTTACCAAAAAAAAAAAACACTCAACATGAAATAATAATAATAATAAATATTAACTATAACTTCGAGTATTCATGGCTAGGCTATATCTTAGCCTTAGCAAAAGAAATTTAGTTTATGATAAAATTGAAGTACACAACGGTGGAATTCAAAAACAAAGAAAAAAAAAAAAAAAAAACCGGAATTCCAATCTCTGCTCCACAACAAAGCTTGAATTTTTCAATTCCTTCCTCCTTGCTCTCGGCTTCCCTCTCCCTCTCTGTATTATACGAGTGAATGTGCTTGGAGGTTCCTTCAATTTGTGCCGCTGGTGTCCTTATTATGTTGTCTTCTTTACTTCCTTTTGTCTAACGCAACAAGGAGATTAATACCAATCCTTGTAGGAAACATTATAAGCACTAATTTGGATTAGGAAATTGGAGCAGCACGGCCCGCCAATTAGATTAGAAACATTGGCTTGCCAATTTACACAATTTAGACTATTTTGCGCTCCCCATATCCCAATATTAGACTGACTTGCACAAGTCCAGCAAACCTCACGCAGCCCATCTTATGAATTCCTTTGTTTTCTCGTATATTAACCATGAAATTCATGTTTTGTTCTCAAATCATATTTTCTGCAAAACTCGAACATAAATCATGACTAAATAATAGGCAAAAGAGGTAGAAAATATATGTAAAATCAACCTAACATGCACGGAAAAGTTTACTCAAATATTATATTGGAGTTCAAATTTAACATTTTTCTTTTAAAGTGAAAACTTATATACAACTTTTGAGTCATATTGGAACTTATCAAGATACATACATACATACATATATATCCAACAAGAAAAATAACATTTGAGTTTTAACTTCATCCATTAAAACTCAAACTTGATTGTTGAATAAAAAAACCAAATGAATATATGCATAGAAAACTAAAAACTTAAACCCACCACTACTTTTCAACCACAATAAAAGAATATAAGTAAGATAATATAATTTTAGTATTAGACATGACCTAATGATTGACTTGTGGTTGTGAGTTATAAGGCGATTAATTATGCGTGTGAATAGCCATTTAGTATTACAGTCTAGTATATTCCTATTCACTTGTAAGTGATAGGTCTTATATTTGATTATCGTCAAAGGCGAACTTGAACCATATAAATAACTTTGGAGAAGGATTTGGCAGCCCAAACCACCAAGGAAAATGACAACTCTAAGGCAAATTCCAAGGAGGATTAGGAATATTGATAGTCCAATGTGAGGTTTAGTCCACTCCCTTAGTTTTGATAATATCGTTTGTTAAAAAAAATTCTGAATGTGAATATTCTAAAGGAAGTTAAAGTTCAACTACAACACTGTCTTTAAAAAATTAATTATAATTTTAAGTAGTTAAAACTTTCATAAGTCTTTATAGAATTTCTTAACTTTTTGATATGGACAATATTTTACATTTTCATGTAAAACGATAATCAAGTTATACGATTAAATAACACAATGAGATAAACACATTAAGTCATGTCATTGTGCTTGGCATGCTTGATAACCTACTCGTACAACATAAAGAAAGTTAAAACCTCACCGTAAGACCAATTGATTAAATTGACAATAACCCAACACCTTATGATAAAGTTGTTGCATAGTTTCTTTCTGAAATGGGAAGGTGCTCCACATCCCAACATCTTCAATACGATTTGTATTGAACGAGAAAACAGTCTAGCGATTGCAGAAGTGGAAGAATATATAAACATGATAGCTATGTTGCTGGGGTTGCAGAGTGCAAACGAGGAATGACCAAAAGGTGTCAGCATCAGACATAATCTCCATGGGGACTGGCGAGCAAACGCTGCAAAGCACCCATCAAATGATTGCCTTTGCCACAACTTGCCTCTCTCTCTCTCTCATGGTGTACTGTGGACAAGCTGAGAGACGAAGCCCTAGCTCATAGGCTCCTACCGCACCGCTCCCACGGCCCCACACATCAAGGTGACAAGGTGGAGACCCACTCTCACCACCTTCCCACGTGGTGTGCAACATCTCACCATACACGTGTACGGCTCTTCCTTAGTTCCCGCCTCTTTGTTGGGCTCTGGAGCGCGTACGACGCCTCCATTTGCGTCTTTATGGTTTGGATTTGCGGATTTGGATCCTCGCCGGACCCTTTCATTGGAGATCTTAAGAATTAACGAACGTGGACCGTTGATTAAAAATTATACGGTTAAAATTAAATAAATAATTTTTATATTTTTAAAAGTAAAGTAATCTCGTTTTACGTGAAAAGTATAAAAAATAAAAAAAATTGTAGTTGCATGATTTTTTATCAACGGTCTATATGCGTTGATCTATAGAATTCTTAGGGAGAGGATCCGGCGAGAATCCAAATCCTGGATTTGCAAGTGTGAACCATGATGATTAATGCATGAAGTGGCTCTGACGTCGTTTTATGCGTCACGTTGGTGAAATCATGAACTCGTGCATTCTCTTCCTCTTACCAGAAAATTATAACCTACCCTAAAATATATAACTGTTGGTTAACTTTTTTTCTTGGTTCATTCAGTTGGTTCAGTTAGTTCCTATTCTGTGTTTAGAGCTTATGATGTTATTTGATCAAATTAAAGTTAAATACATCATATTGCACTGTTTTACAGAGCTTGCAAATTGCAGATGAGGCCATGGTGCCTTCGGGTGTGCAAGTTCTTGAAGGAATACTCGCTAAAGGTCCGAACGAATCCAATCTAGGAATGAGAACTACAATTGGGGTTATTGTTGCCAAGGGCCCTGCATCTTCTACAATCTAGAAGAGATATATGTATGTACGTAGTGGGGGACACGTGGGGTTAACGAAAACTACCTGAGACCCGGTGAGGTAGACATGGATAATGTCTCCCTGTCTGCAGTACTGAAACTGAAACCCCCACACCTCCCAAGTTGTAAATCATATATTCTTGAGACATTCATTAAGCATTCAAAATTAAAACATCTGTGATCTCTCTCTCTCTCTCTCTCTCTCTCTCTCTCTCTCTCTCAGTTTACTTTTTTTTTTCTTTGAAGAAAAAAAACGACAATCCTCTGCAGGTTTTATTATCAAACATGTCAAAGTTTAACCTAAAAACTATTCCATGAAAACAATTGTTGAACTACTAGATTGGCTGTACTTGTGTCATAACATAGTAAAATCATATGCTTTCATATTAACTTCTCGAAAAATATGATTTAGCATATGGTTAGGAATTTGTTGTATAAGGTGCCAACTGCCAAATGTCTTGACGATAAAAGATGCCTACTTTGTTTGCATAATGTATTTTGTTCTTTAAGAATGTCATGTTTACATTGGAATGAATGAGTCTTAGCTAGCTAGTGTTTTTTTAAAGATAATATGAAACTTCATTAAAAACGATCAATAACTCATAGGATTAGGCATGCCAAATGTGAAGTTGGAGCAAAACTAACCTATGAAAAAACACATGAAATCTTTGGTGCAAGAACAAGAAGTCACATGTGCCAAAATAAACACCGCAACTCCATATTACAAGCTCATTAGAAATAAAATACAATTTTTTAGCCATAAATGACCCACATCCAACCAACGTTGAATATAACACTCATGAGAAACCTTAAAAAAAATATCGTGCTTCATCTTTATTTTCATTAGTCAGACGTACAAACCACAAGAATAACAAAAATCCAGAGTGTCGAATATGAACAACAATCGTTGCTTTAAGATGTGAGGTTGAGCAGTAAGTAGTAGCCTCTAGACTTACTTTTTTAAAAAGCTTTAGTCGACAAAGCGAGAGAGAGATCACAACCAAGAAGGTTATCTTCGGCAGAGGAAAAGAGCGACAAGAAGGGAAACAAAAAGGAAAAGGGAGGGAAGCGAGTAAAAGGAATTGCATCTGACCAGAATGGGAAAAAGTTAAAAAGAGTAGAAGCCGGTGACGATTGATTTTTTTTTTTTGTTTGGTAGTATGAGAGTTTTTTCTAGGAAACTTTAACGAAAAATTTTCGGTACTGTTCATTTTAACAAAAAATATTTTTACACTAAAAAGTCAATCATGGTACCGTTCACTTTACTATTTATTTTGTCCTTATCGTTAAAACTCAAAGTTTTCAAGTCATTTTCATTAGTTTTTCATTTTTTTCTATTGATATGGTAAATCCGGAAACAACTTTTATTCTCATTCTAGATGTTTGTTCTCATTTCTCACAGAAATGTATTTTTATTTCTATATAAAAAGTTTAGAGAGCAAATAATATTCTTTTTTTTTTTTTACCAACGATAGCATTAGAGAGTTAAATTATTAATTATTGCAAAGAAGGGGAATCAACGAGATCAAACATGCACCAGAGTTTATAGACATTATTACTTTCCACTATTAAGGTAAGGCGACATATGCACAACACCGTATTTGATTTGCTATTTCTAGTGGTTTTCATTACGAGAAATATTAAGTTTTTTTTCTTTCTTTTTCTGGGTAATAAACGTCGGCATGCATGTTATTAAATCAATTTAGTATCACGATATAGCTTGATGAGGGTACCCAATGAATTAAAATCCTGGCTTAGCCTATTTATATTTTATTGTTTTTTGTGTCCAATGCTTGGGGTCGCTCTTTTGGGTACTTCTTCTGGCATAGAATGGACTAAAAAGCTGTTGGCCGCTATGCGGTTCACAAGTTGAAACCTTCTAGTGCCAAGGAAACGAGTTAGTCATCAAAATCCACTTTTCTAATTAGAACTTCCAAAAACTACAAAACTGCAGCGCAAGAATTATTGTTATATTGTTTGGGCCCAAAATAGTATTTTGGGCCGAGCTAAGAGTCATTCTCGGCCCAGTAACATTCATTTGGAATTTTGTCATGGGTTGTCTAGTCAAGGTAGGCCGAATCCTGTTGCGAGGAGGATTGGTTTAGATAAGGGTGATGTAGTCAAACCCTAGTGCAACAAGGAGTCTTAAAAGCTGAAGATGCTTAGAATTAGGGGATGAATCTGGTTCATTAAGGAGCTTGGTTCAAGGTCCTATAGGGGATAGGATTGGCTGAAACCTGATCATGTTGGGTTGAGGAGTTCTAATTCGAGTACATTTCTAGTTCGGCGATGAGGGGGGTTCGCTGCTATAAATAGAGAAGGGGATGCATCATTCAAAGCCCCTTTAAATCAACACACAAATTGCCCTGCGCAAAGCTTCTCAACAATCCTAAGATTTTTTCCTCCTCCCTTTTCTTCTCGCCAACACATCTTTAGTTTGGATAAACAGCACTGTGAAGGCAACCGGTGACATCTTCAATTTGGATAAACAGCACTGGAGCCGTAGAACCAACCGACCGAGGAGCACCTTCAATTATTTTCTTCTCGCCAACACATCTTCAGTTTGGATAAACAGCACTGTGAAGGCAACTGGTGACATCTTCAGTTTGAATAAACAGCATTGGAGCCGTAGAACCAGCCGACCGAGGAGCACATTCAGTTTGGATAAACAGCATTGCTTCGAGACCGACTGGTTATTATTCAAGTCTCAGTCGACAAGGATTCTCGAGTCCTTGTTGGTAGAGGTCATCTCATCAGCCTTCTCGGCGAAGTGAAGTGTTACAGGTTACTAGGCTCAGCACATTAAACGCCGAGTGTTATTTTATGATCGGATATTCGCAAGTACATTTTAGAGTTCGGCATTCCGATGGCCGAACCACATTTACAATCAAGACATTTATCTCTTTCGAGTATTTGTGTCTGTACAGTTTGGTAACAGTTTAGCGTACTTATACTCTCATGAATATAATTACCAAGACCAAACCCGGTGTCAACAATTCGTGAACTTTGAAGAAACTATCAGTCTTGTCTTCAGGCTATAGAACCAAAGGCCGAGACGTGTTCCTTCCTCAACCGCAGTCGTAAGATCAAAAAATCAGTAGCACGCCCAACGCGACGTCAACATATTTTACTCTCCGGCCGAACTCGACCGACGAGTTGGCACGCCTCACACACAACCGAAGGACGTAGTTAGCTAATTAGTTACTCAGTATGCGCGCCACGTAGGCTTGATAGTTTTTAGGATCAACATATGTATACTTGGATTTTGAATTGTTTAAACATACTTTTCTTAGTTGGCTAAGAGTAGGCGACTAATTCACGTTAAGTTGTGGAATAGCCAATATGTGGCTTTTGTTTAGCTGTTGTTTTCAGGCACGGACTTTTCTTTAGTGTTAGATCATTGGTGGGCTGCCTATTGTAGACCTAATTGTACGACGAAAATGACATAACTAGGATGATCCCATTTCTTAAAATGTAAACACATCAGCATACATAGGCAGATGGGATTTCTATCTTCTACATATAATATGTTGTTAACACACTAACACATCTACATTATTGGTTTAGGTCCATTAGGGTTTAGATTTTGCCTCTAAATTATAATTGTTTAAGGTCCCAAAATCCTAATCTAGTCTGGTATATGCCTTAAATAAGTTGAATGCTGAAGACCTCAAGAATTGTCAAAAGGAGTTCTCATACAAGTAGTATACTACTTTCTTGGGTCATTTATTACTACAGTCTAGTGGTATTTCTCTTCACTTGTAAGTAAGAGGTCTTAGATTTGATTCTCATCAAATGAGAATTTAAACCATATTATTGTTAACCTATTGTGAAGTTTAACTCACTCTTTCACTCTCTAGTATGAATAATATTGTTTGTTAAAAGAAAATGTTACTTTCTTGGGATTTTAGGACCAACAAAATTAAGCGTTGGTCCAAAATTGCAGGCTAAAGCTGGAACCAGTCCGTGTGACCATAAAAAAAAAAAAAAAAGGGCTGGAACCAGTCCGAGCCACGAGTTCTTAACAGTCGAGTCCTCAAAGTTCCACATACGTCATGGATTGCGTGTACTAAAACATGCACAACCACAACCAATAAATAAAGAAATTAAAGAGAAAAAGAGGCTTATTAACAGGATAAGTTGGAAAAAGAAAAAAGAAGAGAAAAATCACCCTTTAATTATTGCAGTACAATTCCCCTACATATGATTGACTCTTGATAGAAAGAAACAAAAAACTTGATCATTTTTTTTTTTTATATATTATGTATGATGATGACGAGGGTTAAAGCCGCTTCTTTGTATCTTAATTTCTTGGCGTGCAAAGGCAAAGCAACACAAATTCCAGTAAGCTTAATAACGCTAATTCCGCCTTAATTTGATTTGATGAGCCAATAGAGAAAGAGAGATGGAAATTGCAGGGTGAGGTGAGGGCAACTGAGTGAACTGAAAAGAAAGATGGGTAGACGGATAGATGTGAAGTGAAGAACATCATTGCTAATTGCTATAATACCGTGTTATTCCCTGGCATGGGCCATGAGTCACCATAATCCAAAAAAGACTAGTCACATGTCACCACCTCAATATGTTGTCATGATTCTAAAAATTCAAAATCAATCCTTCTATTTGTCTGTCTCTCTCGTCATTATCGTTTTAATTTTAGACGATAATTACTTAATGCCTTCTAATTCCCCTTAAACAATTTTTCAATCAATTAGTTTGATTTTCGTTTTTAATAACCAAACGATATTAGAAAATGAAAGATTGGAACTTAAACCTTCAAATATATGAATAGACTTCAACTAGAGTTGCAAACCCTACCTAGTTGTACAACGTTGTACTAGTTATATTAATTTCACATAGTATGGCTCACCCGTGCATGCTATGCAAGTCCCATCCACCATGTAAAAAGGTGCATGCGGTAATTTTTCCAAGTAGTTAAGTTCCTGCACGAACTTAATTAGTGCTATAGGCAAATTTTCACTGAGTTTTGGTTGTACTATTTTGCAACTTTTAAGCACTATATATAATCGATCAATTAAGTGAGGTTTGGCGAATTCCAGCACTTTGTAATCCATATAATTATTTGTTGAACTGACAATTGTGTGTGTTTGGTTCACATGTTATCCATTTGTTACTTACATAACGCGTTGCAAATTTTGGTATATTATCTATTTGGCTCATTTGATGCTCACAATTTCTTAATTATTAGTACAATTGTTGTGGAACACATTTGACATACACAAGTTAAATTAAGAAAAAGTAACGAGAAGAAATATTGAGATAGAGAAAAGAAAAAATCAATACAAAAATTTCTGGAAATAAAACTAAAAATGTGCATATCAATTTTATGGACTTTTCTGCCTTCTTTATCTCTAAAATCAAGCATAGTTCGATCTCTTTGATTAAATTACTACACATGTTTTTAGTATTAATTCTGTAACGAATTGTGCTTAATTTTCTGAAATTGGTGGTGTTCTTTCCTCAACCCATTGTTTTCTCCATGTGATTTTCTTCGGAAAAGTTTAGTGAGACCCTAGCCCTTTTTCTTGGAATCAGTTAATGGAATTATCATTTATTCTCAAGAAAAACATTACTGATCAAATTGAAAATCCTAAGAACCTGGTTTTATGATTCTTAAACCTAGTGAAGCTTAAGATAATAGTAAGATATATGGAAGCTCTTTTACCACAATAAGGAAGGAAATTGGGGTAATGAGCACAAAAACTAGTGACGACTCTCATGATTTATGATTGCGGCAGGATTCCCCAAACCTTTGCCACCAACAGCTCCTTCATAACTTCTATGTTTCAAAAGTGCACGAGATATAATAACACAATTCCAACAGTAAGAATTAGTTAATAATAAAAGGTTATTAACAAAGCCAGCTAAAAGGAAAGAAACGTACAAAAACCCATAACTCGCTCAGCAAACAATCAATTAGACATCGTACATTAAACCTATTCACTTAATATTCATAGACAAATAATCTAACATCGAGCTTGTAGTTTGTAATACGTAATATGTTTTAACTCAACGGCAGGAAAATCTCCAGGCAAATATCTCCCATCCGTCCATCCGCAGAGCATCGACTTTTCTAATTATTCTTATACTCTGTTTATTTTTATTCCATATGTGTATATATTCTCTTTGCAGTAGTAACCAAAGCACATTTTGTAAGACTTAAAAAGTGATTATCAATGGAGAAAATACGATAGGAATGAATATATACTTTGTAAGTTGTAATACAATAAAAGAAAGAAAGAAAAAACTGGTACTGTAAATACATACTCTACAAATAAATCCCAGCTACATATAATAAATTAAGAAGGTATGCTACCTAGCTAGCTATATACAACTGTATATAATTGAACTACCGATGATGCGTCATTAAGTATTGTCACGGTATCATAATTGGTTAAGTCATTTTTCGTCACTTACCTCGATTTTTTTCTTACTGCAAAATGATTGAATGGTGAGTGATAAAAAGAACAGCAGCTATCTATGTAGGTTCTTCGTTATCACCACCACCACCACCACCGTGACCAATGGCTCTCTTTCAAGCAGTAGTACTAGTACCAGCAGCTAGATTTAACATTATCTAGTGATCTGAATTAGGAGAAATCCACGAGTCCACCGCACCTTCACCTCTAGTAGTAGAACAGCAGCTATCTATGTAGGTTCTTCGTTATCACCACCACCACCACCACCGTGACCAATGGCTCTCTTTCAAGCAGTAGTACTAGTACCAGCAGCTAGATTTAACATTATCTAGTGATCTGAATTAGGAGAAATCCACGAGTCCACCGCACCTTCACCTCTAGTAGTAGAATTAACATTGGTCATCTCCAAACACTTGTCCAAACTAGGCCTCAAATGGTGATCATGTGACGATAATCCCCCATCCCTTGATCCAAGTACTCCATGATCCCTCCAGCCGCCATTCCCATCTGAAGCTGCTACATGGCTGTCGTCTATTGATCCACCACCATCACCACCAAGCTGGTTTGTGTTAACATATGGTGATGATCCATGACGGTTCAGACCCAATTGGTCCTCAAGTGATGAATGCATGGCCAAATTATCAATTACTCCCCGGGGGGTAGGTCTTGCCCCAAAATTAGGCACATTGATTGAAGAATGGAATGGAGGAGGCTGCTGTGGTAGGGATTGGAATGTGAGAATAGGGTTTTGCATGTTTTGGAAGAGGCCTTGATTTTGATGATGATCAGATAGTAATTGGTAATTAGTTGAACTGAAATTAACACTACTATTATTACTAGTAGTAGCAATATTAGTAGCATCAACCATAGTACTAATACTATTGCTCATCATCATCAACAATGAAGAATTAGAATTAGAAGAAGGAGAGAGAAATGGGGTTGGCTGATGGACCTTTTGAGCCGAAGGACGTAAAGGGTAGAGAGGTGACCTTATTCCGGAGCCAAACATTTCGAGTCTTCGAGCGTATGGTGATGAGGATGAAGCTGAAAATGGGGGTGCTGGGATACCAGTGAACTCCTGCACCATTGCCCGAAAATTAGACGTGTCGGTGGTGAGAACGGTGGTTGGTGCCCTTCTAGAAGCTCTTGTCCTCTTCTTCGTGTTCCGGGTGGCAACGGTGTTGGTCTGTCCTCCTCGTGCTTCGGTAGTAGTTGATGAAGGTTGTGGGTTGGGAATGGGGTTGGTGGAGTTGGGTTGATTGGATCTTGGGCTGGGGATGAAATTTGGGTTTGATGAGTTTGGTTGGGGATGAGACAATGTTGTGTGGAAATGATCGTAAGTGTAATTACTAGATGAGAGATGATGATCAAAAAGTGTTGTGGTAGTGGGAGGGTGGTTTTGGTATTGAGAAAGGAGAGATGGGTGTACTGTTGGGTCGGAGGAACCAAATAAGTGGCCGGTCGGAGAATTCAAGTAAACCGGGATCGAATCGGGTCTAGAGATTTCATGGTCTTGAGCTTCACCGCCACTTGAAGATTGCATACTCCCACTATTACCAGAATCCATGGCTAGCTATGGACAAGAAGATGGAGATGGTCACAAATTATTTGGACAGAGAGAGAGAGAGAGAGAGAGAGAGAGAGAGAGAGAGAGAGAGAAAGAGAGAGAGATTATGAGGGTAGTGGGAAAAAAGGCATGGTGAAGTGAATGGAAGACTGATACAAATATTTCATATCTCCTTGTCTAAGAACAACTTTTTGAGAGAGAGAGAGAGAGAGAGAGAAAGGAACATGTCTTTATCATTGAAGCCCTGAGATCTGAAATTGGAAGCAAAATCTTTTCCTTGTCTTTCAGTTGGAGAGCCAAAAGTTTCTATTAAAAGAAGAGAGAATATAAAAACTGATGGATGGATGGATGGATCGATGGGAGAGAAGAAGAGGGTCTCCTTTTCTTCTTTCCTTTTGTTTTTTGATTTCTTTGGCAGCTACTTTTTTCTGTGCTTCTTTTTTCCCTATATGTTTTGGAAGGCTGAACTGCTAGGGTTTCAGAGAAGCAAATGAGAGATGAAAGAGGAACGAAAGGTTATTTATTTAGTCTTTCTGCTCTTGAGACAAACAGAGAGGGGGGCTCAATTCTCAAGCCTTAGAAAGATCCTCGATCTCTAGAGAGAGAGAGAGTGCTGGGTGGGGTCGCCATTGGAGTAGGAAAAAGGACGTGCCGGTGGCTGGCAACGGG
Source organism: Heteromeles arbutifolia (assembly GCA_024362995.1). Classification (NCBI taxonomy): domain Eukaryota; kingdom Viridiplantae; phylum Streptophyta; class Magnoliopsida; order Rosales; family Rosaceae; genus Heteromeles; species Heteromeles arbutifolia. Next base: position 23,508,400 of record JANCRC010000013.1, on the reverse strand, counting down.
TCAAATTCAAAGTGAGAGAGAGAGAGAGAGAGAGAGAGAGAGAGAGGATGACTGTGAAAGGAAGAAAGCGATATGAAAGTTAAAGGTTGGAAATTCACAAAATTAATTTACCAAAAAATAATTTTTTATAAAGGAATTTACCAAAAATAATTGAATTATACTGTTTTCTTAAGAAATTAAATTGAATTAAAAGTGAAATGAAGAATTTGCTAGAAACTAGAAAGTAAAAAACAAGGAAAGAGGCGGGCTAACAACTAAATTGGGCAAAAAGGCTAGAAGGGAACGAAACCGCTACTTTCTCTAGGCTCAATCTATATCGCTATTACTGTTTTGAAACTTCTCTACTGTCTTATTTCTTTGCCTGTCTTTCATGTTTACACTGAAAACAATTATCAAATGATTTAGGTAACAATGGCAAGCTTTGGGATAATATCATATTCTCTTTTTTTTTTTGGTAAAAATAATATCATATTCTCTTTGTTCATCATCAAATTAAGTATATTATCCTTTTCTATAATATTTATTTACCAAATCCAAACTTAGAAACAAGAAGTTATCGTGGAGACACTCAGACACATAAGAATTATTTGACGAGGAGAAACGAGATCATATGCTCGTTTGGATGTGCTTTTACAATAACTGAAAGCGTTATAAGAGAAAATATTTTTAGGTTCCAAAAGCACTTTAAGTGCTTTCTACGAGAAGCACCAGTTATGTGCTTCTTCCAGGAAGCACTTTAAGTGCTTTTCCAGGTTTACTAGCAATTTTACTAAGAATTGTTTCCAAAAATATTTTTACCAAAAGCGCTTTCAATCATTTTAAAAGCACATCCAAACGAGCTCTATATTATTGGATAAACTTTTGGAGTGCAAAAATTATAAATATGGATATCTTTAATATAGGGCTCTTTAGGAAGTGCTTTTAAAATGGATGAAAACGCTTTTGGTGAAAATGTTTTTGGAACTAATCCTTAGTAAAATACAAGTGAATCTTGGAAAAACACTTAAGGTGCACATAGCTGTGCTTTTGGAACCCAAAAATATTTTTCTTTAAACGTGCTTTCAGTTATTTTAAAACACTTCCAAATGAACACATTGTTGTACTTTCATGGGCAAATGAAAGCGAATTCTAACAAAGTATCAAATATCAACGCCGTAGGCGAAAACTAAAACAAACAATCTCAAAATAACACGAGATTTACGTAGTTCGATATGAAAGCTTACGTTCACGAACGAAGCACAACGATGAATTTCACCAAACGGAGATTACAAAAGAGAGTTTAAACTCTCACAACTTGTTGACCCTAAAAAGTATTTAGCCAACGTGGACCTCAAGCCAAATAGCTAATGAGCTAACTACGTCATTTCGTTGAATACGGGGCGTGCCAACACGACGAACTAGCTTAGTCGGTGAGTAAATGAATGTGGTGGTGGTGGCGTCGAATGCGCTGCTGACTTCTGTGTTTTGTGATTGCGACTGAGGATGGAACTCGTCTCGGCCTTTGGGTTCTAGAGCCTGAAGACAATGTTGTTAGTTTCTTCGAAGTTAATGAATCGTTGGCACTAGGCTTGGCCGTTGTAATTATATTTGTGCAAATATAAGTGCGCCAGATCAATACCAGACTATACGGACACAAATACTCAAAAGAGATAAGTGTCTTGATGGTAAATGTGGTTCAGTCGTCTGAATGTCAAACTCTGAAATGTACTTGTGAATATCCTTATAAAATAAATTCGGCTTTCAATGTGTCGAACGATGTAACCTGGTAACACCTGACTTCGTTGAAAAAGTCAATGAAGTGACCTCTTCTAACAAGGGCTTAAGGACTTCTTGCTAGCCGAGACTTGGATAAATAACCAGTCGGTCCCGAAGCAATGTTGTTAAGGCTAACTGAAGGTGCTCCTTGGTCGCTTGATTCTACGGCTCCAATGTGAGGGTTTCGCGTAGATCGAGAGTTTACGCAAGACAGACTTGTTTATGTGTTTGAAAAGGCTTTGAACGTTGTACATCCTCTTCTATTTATAGTAGCAACTTTTCCTTGTGCCAAGGTAGAATCCTATTCGGACTAGTCTTCCTCGGCATATATCCTTTTATATGAATTGGACTCGATCACTTCTACCAAACTTGGGACTTTGAACCTGTCCATCTTCTGGTATCCAATTTGTTCCTTGTTTTAACCAGACTCTTAGAATATTAAGAACATCTTCACACCATCCTGATCTTTGAGGACTCCTAGTTGAATTAAACCTTAGCCGAACCCACCTTTCCAATTCAAGTATCATTCCTCAATTTGGACTAAGTATTTTGGGCTAGGCTAAGATGTCTAACCATGGGCTAAGCATATGACCTTACTCGGCCCCAATCTATTAATTTGGGCCCAAACATAACCCAAATCCCACAATGACAAACCCTAAACCAAACGAGTAAAGAACCGAGTCTCTCCCAAATTGTTCTCTAACTCACAAATTGACTCTCACCAAATTTCCAAACGAGTATTCTGGGCTGGGCGAAGATGTCTAACCATGGGCTGAGCATATGACCTTACTCGGCCCTAATCTATTAATTTGGGCCCAAACACAACCCAAATCTCACAATGACAAACTCTAAACCAAATAAGTAGAGAACCGATAACAAATGGACTAGTCTCTCCCAAATTATTCTCTAACACACAAATTGACTCTCACCAAATTTCCAAACAAATGAGCATGAGTTTACCACGCACTATGACTCCAAACGGTGACCTCCACCCAAAACCCAATTAGCGAACTTAGGTTACAATGAGAATCCTAATCCTAATTGGAAGTAAATCCAAATCTTAATCAATAGGTAATTAACAAAATCTCTCCACCAATCAAGGAATCCAACCAAGAAGTCAAATCCAAACCCAAATAAGACACCAAGCAAAATAGGTAACATAAACCTAATTTCTGAATCATCTTAATTTTGAGCTATATATCCTAATAACACCCATAGCCTTCCAAAGATAAGTCAATATTCTTGGACAATATATTGATGCCAAAATGTAACTCTAACTAAATTCTGAATAAAACTTACAAATACAACTCATTATCAATTAACGAAGTTTATCAACCGTTGCAAATAATATTAAAGAAGCAAAGAGACCTACAAATGAAAACCATCAACAATCAATTCAGTCTTCACTAACCATATCAGTGAAAACTTCAAAACATATGGGATAATCACTTGTGGCAAACGTATCAAAGTCTACTAAGAGAAAACTGGAAATTAACATATAATATATTTTTGCAGGCCCCTTTTTAATTAGAATATAGGGTAGTGGGAGTTGTACGTGGAACCTTTTAAATCGGGAACTATGTGTTAAACTTGCAACACCTCTTGAAACCCTTCAACTATGGCCCTGCATTACAACACCTCTTGAAACCCTTCAACTATGGCCCTGCATCTAGATTTGAGACAAAATCGTCGGATCTGCAAAAAGGACAAATCCGGTTGAAACTCCGTCGACCCGCAAGCTGATAAAACAAAGCCTTAAAATAATAAGGCGAAACACGTTAATTAGACTACAACTACCAAAAATATGATCTTCATACATTATCGCTAATAAAAGAAAATAAAAAGTTTAGGACGTTTTTTCATTATTTTTTAGCAGAAATGGAAGTGATGTATAGATAATTAACGTAATACAATCTTCATCTAGAATGTCGCGGATAAAGTTAAGAGATTTTTCAAACCAAAAAGACTCATGTTCCATAAAAAAATGCTAACTTGGACAATATGTGAGCTATATTGTTAGTAGAACGTTAGATGTGACAAATTCAAAAACTAGAAAATGAACGAAGGCTAATTTTGATGTCGTAAACCACTGAACTTAGCGGTGAGAATTCAGCTCGCAAGCTACCAACAGCCTAAACTAGATTAGTTAAGTCACTTTCGAAGAGGATGCTATTGCGTTGGTGCTCAGGTATCATATGAAGCATGAAAACTCTCTTTGGCAGTGATGGATTCTATCTTGATCAGCTAAAGAAGGTCTTCTGCTTGTTGTTATGTTGCCTAGGGGCCCCATCTTCGTCATCGGCTTTACGTGCTTGAACATTGTTTGGATTCGGCACTTGATTATTTGGTTCTCTACGACCCATTGGTGTAAGACTAGATCTCCCGTTTGAAAGTCTTACAAAGCCCATGCTCCTTTTTAGGTTCCCCTCCCCTTGAAGATTTCACATTTTGCACACTTTATGGCAGAGTTGGGCTTTCTGTAATATACCCTGGTGAAAAAAAGATTGGACCAACCCTTAGTTATTTGCTAATATATGATGCCTCGGGATACTTCTTATAGTTTTGCTACCATAGCACTTCCACCCCTTTCAAAACCTCTAGGGAATATCGGATTAAATTCTCTTCTCCCACCCCAAAACTCCTCTAGCCCATTCCAATCCACTGGGCTCTGGGAGAGTCCAGTTGCTCACTCAGGCCTAAATTGACTGGCCCACCTTCTAGGCTATGTGACGTAGAGCTGACATCAACCACAGTTAAAAAACTATAAATATGTAACCATGTTTTTCCACCTTATACCACATTTCAATATTTTCAAAGGAAAACTAATGAAAATGGCTTAAAAACTTTGAGTTTTAACGATAAGGACAAAATAAAGGGTAAAGTGACTAGTACTAGGATTGACTTTTTAGTATAAAAATATGGTTTTTTTGTTAAAATGAACAGTATCGGAAGCTTTTCGTTAAAGTTCCCTATTTTCAAATACTTTCAACCAATCTTTTATTATTATCTGAAATTAAAAATAAAATTATCTTTTTATTATTTTATATAAAATAATAATAATGTTTCAATACCAATAGTCTGGGCTATTTAATTTAGAGGTGGATATGCACTTGGACAATTACTGTTTACTAAAGGCAGTTCCTGTTCACTTGGGGAGATTGAATTGCCTATAGCCCAGGGAGCTTTTTAGGAGTGGAACTGTTCTCATAAAAGTCTAATATTTCAACAAGGCTAGTGTTACCCATACTCCTTCGGCACACCCTATGCTAATTTCCGTCATTAATTCATTCGATATGATGACCGAAAATTTAGAGAAGTGTGTGGATAGCACCACCCTTTCAATAATATTAATTGTATCTTGCGATAAATTTGCGCCTTAACAATCCACTTTGTTCTAATTCCGTGAGGGAGTTTCTCTCTGATGTGCATTGTTCTAAAAATCCTTGCCTAGTGCCACCTAGGCCCTACCTAGGCGCTAGGCGGCTGGCCACCGCCCCGATTAATGCCTAGGCGTTTGAAAATTAAGAAAGGGCACCTCAACCTATTGAGGCGCCGACCTCACCCGCACAGACTCGCCTGGACACCTGCCTAGGTTGCAACTCACTTAGATAGAAAATAGATAACTTTCTTTTTGCATTTTATTGTTTCCAATAAATTGTAAGAGACTTATTGAACACTTAAATGTTTATACATTATATGTTTGCTCCCCATATTTTCATTATGTTCCAATACTTCATAATATATATATATATATATATATATATATATATCATTCTATTTTCTAGTTTATGATGAAATTATATATATTTTAAGTATAAACAGACACTTATTTACACTAAATACAATAGATTTACTTAAATCCGCCTAGTTCGCCTAGCCACCTAGGCTCTAGGTCCCAATCCGCCGCCCGACTAGCGCCTAGCGTTTTTTGGAATCTTGCTGATGTGTGAGAGTTTTTTCTTCAGTTTTCAAGCTTGGTTCTTCAGTTTTTTTACACTTTTGTTGCCGCCGATCCTAGCTTTGGCTTGGGTCGGTGGCAACCCCAATCCCTCCTTTTTCCTTTGGCCTATCTTTTATAGCCCTTATAGATAGCTTGTATATCCAACTTGGATCCTTGTGTAGATCTATCCGATCTTCCGGTTTCAACTGCCGTTCTTAGTCATGTTCTTGATACCCAGTTCAAATGTAAAATTTCCTCTACTGAAGTTTCAATTCTGCAAGGGAATGTGCTTAGACCTTCGGTTTGGGTCTTCGTACCGCCACTTTTTGCCGCAATTGTTCCAATGGGATTGTTCTCCTTGGTGACTGAGCTTCGATCTAGATGCTCATTGGGTAACAATGCTTTGACTAAAAGTGTGGAGTTTATCAGGATGACTCGGATTGTGCGCAAATTGGGGCGATTTAGGCAACCTTGGGTTTGGATGACTGATTTCCATGGGATTCCAATAGCTACCGTAGATTGTTTTCCAGTTAGGATTTTTTTTTTTTTTTTTTTTGGCTTTTTGTGTTAGGGTTTGTATGGGCCAGAGCTTATACCTTTTGTTTGGGTCTTTGGAGCAGGAATTTGTGTATATTGTGGGCTTTGTATATTTTAGTTCTTTTAATGAACTTTGCTTTACCAAAAAAAAAAAAAGTTTCCAAGTTTGAATGTTCCCTCAATATTCATCATATTTTCTCCCTCTATTCATTAGCAGCACAAGGTTGCCCCAAACGTAGCTATAGTGACTTGCTATTTCTTTTTTATTTCTTTTTGTTTTAGTGTATGTTTTAGTTTTGCAACTTTGATCTTCTTTAATTTTTCTATTTTAGGATTATTATTTTTGTTATTGATGTTCTTTATGTCTTGTAAACGTTTTTGATAGAATATTAAAGTTTATGTAATGAGTAAAATTTTTGGGGGTTTGATCGAAAATAAAACATTGCCTTGGGTAGGAGCAATTTGATTCACCCATGAAATTGAAACTAAAGTAAAAAAATATTCACAGTTTGGTTAGGTTTTAAGTTTTAACCAAATATGCTCAGGAAATTTAAACCAATCCAGATTCCTACAATTTCAATTCGCTTCGGCTGGCTCTTGATTTTGAAAGATTCAGTACATCGATGCAACGACTGGCAATAGAACAGAAACGGCCAACCATATCATATTTGGGCAAATTTGAGTTAGAAAGGAAGTTGGACAGACAGAAGAATGCATGGGGAGTACATGTATGTAAGGTAAAAGGAATGGTGATGGATGAAGGAGAGAAGTAAAAAATGCTGGCTTTTAGGTAGAGTGGTGGTTGATGAGAGAGCAGAAGAAGGGAGAAGAAGGAACTCCATTAAAACAACCACCAAGGGGCAAGGGTATACATGCATGGAACATACATGCAAAGATGAAAAAAATCTTACCCAAATAAAACGACCTAAAAAAACTCTGGTGCAGGAAAAAAAGGAGTAACACAACACATGCCAAATTACAACTTTACTCAACATAACATACTCATCCCTCATGCAATTCATAAGACAAAGTGGACCTGCATACATCTATCCACTTTGAAGACTCTGGTTAGTAAGATGATTAACAACAATGGTGGCTGCAGCGGGACATAATTCACTGGGATTTGATCTGTTTGGGACATAATTCACCAGGATCTGATTTCTTTTAAAAAATAAGACTGCAATTGGTTTGAGTTCAAATTTTCTACACCTAAAAAGGGTTGTAGCCTCTTTGTGGCCTCCCTAAGTTCGTGACACATGTCCACTCACTTAGCGTAACTTAACAGTGTCCTCTCTCTCTGTTATCTCCTATTTTTTTGTAGAAACAGCCAAGCGTCTTGCCTTCGTTATCACAGGGACTGACCAGCACCCACATTTAAATCCTCAAATGCCTAGTCACACACCGAACAATCCTTTCCTTCCTCTCCATAGCTTTGCTGATATTGGGCACATAACCATCGTTCCACCATTCTCAATTGAAACTTGTCCACCATTCTCCATAGCTTTGCTGCTAGTGGGCACTCCAGGGAATGAATTGGGATGAACCGCGTTGCACAATTCTAAGTTCTTGTGGAACTTTGCCAAAATCTAGTCCTGGAGTTATGTTTTGCACCTAAAGTAATAAGTCAAGCTTTAACTATTTCATGTTATAGCTTAAACTCCAGCAACACGCACATACCATACAATATTTTATACAAAAATGATATATATACATATATATAGAGGATGCCGCGCACACTGTGGCAAACACAAAATAGAATAGCACTCGTGTTTTTCTCAGATATCACTTGTTCAAAGCGAAGAGTTTTAGGCCCACAATTTATGGGTAGTACATAGGTAACATACCGTGCGCGTGCACGCGCGGAACACACACAGATAGGATAACATATGTAATGTATATGGCAACATGATTTTTTACTATTTGGACCTCTAATTATCCATTAATTGAAGATTTTTTTAGTCAACTTTGTAGAAATGCGGCTTACATGTCAACCGAATTACGAGTTTCATACTCACCATATCATTAATTTAATGAAAGTTTAAATAATTCCTTAGATAATTCATAAATGGATACAGTTGTTATGTGAAAAGTTAAAACTTCATGACCTAATTTGAAAATCACCCTATACCTAAATAGTGTAAAATATAGTTAGCCCAAATATATATGTGTGTGTGTATATATTTATATGTATATGTGTATATATATGTATATGTATATGTGTATATATATATATGTATATATATATGACGGCACAACACAAGCCGTCATACCTCCGGAGGCTCCGTTTTGCCAATGATCCACTCAGGTTTCGTCCCAAACATCTCCTTGACCTATCCTCTTTGATTCTGATTGTTGGGCATTCAATGCACTTGATGTAGACCAGAAACAGGAGGCCTCTCGTGGGCTGGGGGTAACTCGTCATTATTGGTGTGGAAGGCCGTAACTTAAGCATTCAGCTCCATCGCATAGCTTTAGCTCGTTGATTCAATTGTCATTATGTAATTGCAAGCCGTTGACTTAAGTCCGAGTGGTCATTCACATCAATTTCAGTAGGCAGGAAGGGGCGCGAAAGCTACCGTTTCTAGAATGTAAGCAAGGCAGTGAGTTGTGGTTGGTTGTTAACCAACGGAAAGCATGGGAGTCTCTGGACCCCAGAATGCCAATCCAAGTCAGAAGACTTAGATCAGCCCAACAAGGGCTATAACTCAATAGAGTGAGTGGGAAACCTTGTAAACGCAAGCAGGAGAATAGAGATCGGTATATCTTGTCTTAGACCAGCCCTACTCCACCCATCTTGACTATTTTGAGCTTATTCATAAGCTTGGGGCTACTTTTAATTTTATGCTTACTACAAGGGCTTCCAGCACTAATTCCTACGCTTAATCGGATCTCATAGCCCTTGCGACCTTCACTTCACAGCCAGATTAATGCGCTAAGCGCACTTCTATGGCCCTTCGTCGAGCTAGAGTTTCTTTCTCAAGATGTGCCTTTATCTTCACTAGTGGATTGGCAAACTTATTGTGAACTTTTGTATGCGATGGATTGGCAAACTTATTGTGAACTTTTGTATGCGGTTCCTGCTGTTCGTTACCAGTGAGTGTAGCATTGATTAGTTATATAGTCTTGAGAAATGGTTGAGCATCTTGTATAATACTATTATATATATATATATATATATAGACATGCATATACACACACATATATACATATACATATATATATATATATGTGTGTGTGTGTATGTATATGTGTGTGCATATATATATATATATATATATATATATAATGGCAATAGACGTCTGAGTCGTCTAATATTGGTTTAAATTTGTAAATTGGAAGTATGAAGTCTAGTTTTAGTTATTTGGCTTTCATTGTCAAAAGTTGTAAATGACACCACACATGCTCTTAGATTGTCTTTTGTTTTACAACTCTAGTATGGGTTCATCTTGCTGGATATTGTGTCCAAAGGTATTTGTTGAAGACAATCATCATCACAAAAGGTTTGTTCATACATGTGCATTCATGCATAAACTTGCGTTCATTCTGACTAGTGACATTGTCTCGTCAAAATTTCTCACTGTTGTACAGCTAGATGGGCACGCAATTTAAGATAGCCCATATAGGCTGACTGGCACCTTTTATACGGGACTGAACTTTTCACCATTGACCTTCTCAGATTGCTTCTACATTTGACACGTGTCCCTTGTGTATTTGGCTGCTGAAACAAACATTTTCCTTTATTAGGGTTATGTGGGTTTCATTTGTTTTTGGTTGAGTGAGATAACTTTAGAGAGAGACATTGTTTGTCATCTCCACCTTAAACCCCCTAGGAGCATCAAGCATTTTTTTGGGTAATATTCTTCATGAATATTCATAAATCTATATTTGAAATTGTTTGCTTAAATATTTTTATATGCTCATTTGTTTTGGCTAGGAAGTTTAAATTTTCTGAAAATAGGGTTATTAGCTTTGAGCTACCTCTTGTGTTCTTCATTGAAACCCTAGCCACAAAACCATGTTCATGCATCAAACACCCAATCATTGCATTAGGGTAGCATTGTCTTCATGGTTTTGTTTTAATTAAGTTCTTCAAGTTTCAAATCTTTAAACTTACCTCTTTTTGGATTCATGTCAGTTTCATCTTTCAGGTGTTTGATTGATGAAACTGACTAGACATCTGAATCTAGATATGCATATCATTGCCATATCATCATAGGCATAGTTTGTGTGTTGGTCTCAGTGCCACAAGGTGGAGAGTTCAGGAGAAACTGCCATCTTGTGAAGACTGGAGACAACACCATTTCGGTGCCACAAGGTGAAGAGCTCAGGAGGAGCTGCCCCTTCGTGAAGACCGAAGGAATCCATCTCGTGTAAGGCAATGTTGCACAAAGGTAAAGCTACTCCGTAGATAGGGATCTAGGAATTGAGCTTCTGTGGTCTTTGTATGAACCTTGTTTACACTAGTGGATTGGACTCAGTGGTGAGTCCAGCTTTTTAACCCAGAGGTGGGTTTTTCCGGCCAAAAACTTCTTGCATTCCTTGTGTCTTAAACTTGTCCACATATCTTATTTACTTGCATATGTTTCATGCATCATATGGATTGTTATTTGATATGTATTAGAGACTAAGTTTACACTGCATATTATCAGCAATGAACTGAATTGTTGTTGACTAGGATAACTTGTAGTGAATCAAGTTTGATTCGTATATTTGCGTTTGATTAACTGACGAATTTGTACTTAGTTGATTGGTGAGCTGGACTAGTCAATCTAGCATACTTTAATTCATAATTGCTTTGTCATTGCTATTTCCATAATGGACTGATATGTAAACGTGCTCAAGTTTAGGAATTATTGTTGTGAAACTAACTTGGGCAAACTCTAATTAGTTGAACATGTTGGTCAATTAGGATTTGTTCTTGCAACTGCACTTTATATCACTAACTAATTTGTAACTAGTTGGCTAGCTCATTTGACTAGTCTACTGTGCAAAGTTAAATTTTTATTTGCAGGATATTTTGCCTGGTACCCAATTACAAGAAGAGAATATATGTATAAACGTAATAAGAAAATGAATAACAATTGAAGCAAACAAATATAAAGTAACGGGAAATTGAATACTGAAAATAGAAGAGATATAATAAGAAGCATAGATTAAGAGATATAAGAAGTATAAAGCAAACTCATACTTATTATAATATCTTCAATAAAAAAAGATGCGCACAGAGCGTAGTTACAATAAAGGCATAAGAACTCTCACAATTTAGACTAAATTTTTTACAATCTCAAGAAAAGCTTGTAAACAACTGAGCAGCAAGGCTTTATTTATAACAAAACTTAAAAACAAAACGACAAAGTAAAAATCTTCCAGGTGCTGCTGAAGTCGAGGGTCACCATAAAGCAGCCTTGTACAGTGGGCGATATCTTCATTTTATGTAGTGGATCTAACTCAGCTTGACATGGTTGAACCACAAAAGGAAAGACTCTTAATGAAATTATCAAACCAACAGACATGGCTACAGGAAAAGTAGCCAAGTACTCAAACGTAGAATAATTCTTTGTTTGTCTTGATATCAGACAACATTTTAAATAGTGTTTTTATCACAAATGGTCTCTGAAATTGACCCACCTCATCAAGATGGTTCCTGAAATTGAAAATCAATCAACGTAGTCCCTGAAATTGGGTGTCGCAAATCAATATAGTCCTTCCGTCATAACTTCATTAAAAATTTTGTTATGTGCTGATGTGGCAAATGACGTGGTACATTTTATATTAAAAAACTAATAAAATATTATTAAAAACTAAAAAAAAATCATTTAATATTTTTTAAATGTTAAAATAATAATTAATTATTTATAAAAAAAATAAATAAATAAATAAAAACCCTATGTTCGTGCCCTTCCCCCCCCCCCCCAAAACACCCTACCCTCTTCTCTCTCTTCTCCCCCATCCAACTCCCTTCCTACAACCCAGAAAAAAGGAGGAAGAAGAAGAAGAAGAAGAAAAAAAAAAAAAACCGAATCCAAATCTGCAACCCAGAAGAAGAAGAAGGAGGAAGAAGAAGAAGAAGGAGAAAAAAAAATCCTGAATCTGCAACCCAGAAGAAGGAAGAGGAGGAGGAGGAAGAAGAAAAAAAAAAAAAAAAAAAAAACCCTCAGTAACCCCCCCCCCCCAACTCGCCGCCCGAAGAAGAACAAAAAAAAAGAAAAAAACCAATTCAAATAATTTTTTTTTTACTTTTCTTTTAATATTTAAAAAATATTAAATGATTTTTTTTTAGTTTTTAATAATATTTTTTTAGTTTTTTAATATAAAATGTGCCACGTCACTTGCCACATCAGCACATAACAAAATTTTTAACGGAATTATGACGGAAGGACTACATTGATTTGCGACACCCAATTTCAGGGACTACATTGATTGATTTTCAATTTCAGGGACCATCTTGATGGGATGGGTCAATTTCAGAGACTATTTGTGATAAAAACCCTTTTAAATATTCTTATCTTCTTTCTTTTCATAGGAAGAGCAAGATTAGACAACTACGGGCCATTATTGATATCAGATCCAAAACTCGCTATTTATATGTTTCGTAGTGTAGATTTAATTAAACTTCACTATTAGATCAACATACTCTGCAAAAACTTCTCCACCTTAAACTTCTCACTAAGGTGGAGGGAAGTCGTCAGTGAGCCATATCGCCGTTTATCCAAGGTTAGGCGTTTCTTAGGCGTAAGGCGTTTCTTAGGCGCAGGCAATGCTGCTGTCCATATATCACCTAGAGAACAAAGAAGTAGATAAATTATCTTCTAATGGCAGGTTTAATTAGATCTTTGAGTAAGACTATAGGTAACAGTAGTTGTTCTCATAACAGTGATAGCTCAAGGACCATGAGGGTAAACAATACTGAAGAAGTAACATATATAATATAGGAAAAGACGTACAAAACTAGAACATACCTAAAGTCCCGATATATGATATATATTTACTACAACATAATTGGTCTTTTGCGGCGCACAAAGAGCGCTGTAAACAGTTATTGAAGGCGTAAGCCCCCAAGCAATACAAGCCCCTATCGTAAAAGATGTTTTGTCAAATACGACGTTCTCTAGTAGCCGTGAATAATTTAAGCAAAACACGTCGTAAATGCTCTTTAAGGCGTGCCTTAATTAGTATTAGATACGACGTTAATGAAGTGTCATGATACTGCGAAAATAATTATGGCATACCTATGTGTCGTAATTTATATTTGATACAATGTTTGTTGAGTGTCGTAATACTATTAAAGCAATTACAACATACATCGTACATCGTAAACGAGGACTAGCATCAACAATTACTACTGATTTTGCATACAGTAATTTACATTTATTTTAAATTTAATTTGTAATATATATATATATATATATATATATATATATATATATAAAAGAATCGACAAAATTATACGTTTACTGTAATACAATAATTTCATAAATAATCATTTTGTCAAAATGTATTACAAGTTGAACAAAGCTAAGGTCAACATCACTACACATGAAATACCAAATAGGCCTCTAATAGCAAAGAAATTTGTCACTTGAAAGACTTCACTTTTCCTTGAACGCCTCCAAACGAAGTCCTTTGAGAATTAAATACTGCTCCTAATGCTTGAACCACACTAATTGCTATCTCTATCTGCATAGACATAAGCACATGGAGCAAAAGAAAATCTACTGTACTGCTAAATGTAGAAATACACATTTAATCTCAAGTAAGAAAAGATATACTGAAAGAAAACCTAATCATTGTCATACAAACCATCCAGTCTGGATTTGGATGAGGCAGCGCTCAGTCTTCCTCTTCTTCTTGTAATTTATGTTCCCCTTTCAAATTTCAAAAACAAAAAACCATCCATACTTAATTCCCATAAAAAAAACTGGTATAAAAATTTCATGACACCTATAAAAATCCACCGTGGATAGTTCTTTTAATTCTAAACAGAAACTTCATTTTAAACTTTCACACAATCCTAATCATTTGTAAATTACCATATTCTTATCATTATTTCAATGTCTTCTTATATATAGGGTGAGCTCAGACCAGTCACTAAAATTGCTAATGTATTTAGTGATTAGGGTTGACTTACAATCTTCTTCAGTATCATCTCCATTCGGAATTGTCGACGCAGATCATAGCCACACCTCAGAAGCCATCCAATCTCTTCCCTGGATTGGATTTGATTGCCTCAGATTCTAACTTTCCAGCAGCACCCTTTGGAGTTTGGAGTTTATTTGGAAAACATCGCACAGTCCAGTTGTGATGGGAGATTCATGCAGATGCTACAGCGCGAGAGTCAGATTTGGACAAGGTGGTGGTGGCGGCTGTCTCGAGGCAGATCAAAGCAAAAATTTAAACCACAATCCATCCCAAACATGCTCTCAGAATCAGAACAAAAAAAAGCATGAAATCACAGGATTTAAGAGAATTAAGGCAGGGATGAAACTCATCTTATAGAGGAAGAGCTGAGCAGCTCTGCAATTCACGGGCGCACCCCATGCCCTACCCCCTTGAACCCCCTGCACCCTATGCGCACGTCCTGCACCCCTCACTTTAGAATTCAACCCCAATATAATCAAACCTAAAAATTAAGAAACAAATTACCCAAATTGGGATAGTTAGATCAAATAAAGATTTGAGCCAACCAATTATACAAAGCAATCCATATAAAGATTTGAGCCAACCAATTACACAAATTTCAGAATGAAGATTAAAATAGACAAAAAATCTATACAATTTACACCTAAATACTTGAAATCTACTCCTCAACCTAACAGTGAAGATTTAGGAAATCCCAAATTAACAAACCATAAAACCCTAACAATCAGAGTTGTTAAAAGCAGGTGTATACATGTTCCAGCTCTTCATCAACACATTCGCAGCTGGACTACGGAATAATCTAGCACAACTTAATTATTGCAACATGAATGTCAAATCTTCAAACTCAAAAGCATATTTAACAAATGATTATTCACAGAAAAGCACATTTAACAAATGATTATTCACAGAAAAGCAATTTTACCAAATAATCAGGCAAGCAATTCAATTGTACTCGTTCTAAAAACAACTAAAACAAAAGTTAAAATAAATAAACAGATAGATAGGCTTAAGTGATTATAGTCAAAATATCAACTATTGAATTCCATGTTGCTTCTGCAATCATTTACCATTCGAAAACCATCATTAAACCATTACTCTATATCCAGTCCTTGTAGCCTGCAAATGAGTTGTGGATATAATTTTAGTCAAAGTTGGAAAGATTATGTAGTATGCTAGGTAGAGAGGAAAGTAAGAGGACTTACCTTTCCACCACATCATCACCTCCAGCTCTGTTCCAAACAACGTCCCAGTACCTATATTATAAGTTTGACATATATCAAAAGTTCAAACGAACCACAGATTATGCATGTATTTAGTAAACAAAAGAAATCAATGCTTATATTTGTATATCGAAGATATAAAACTGTGTAGTTTCCCTCTATTCGATAAAGGCACTCAAAATCAAAAGATAATGGTGAATTGGTCATGCAGATGCTAAGATTAGCATTTATTCTACAATAGGGGATGCAGATGCTAAGATGGCTTTGGAAAACAAAGTAATTGGAGTCATACCTTTCCAAATCAGGAGAAGCAAATTGGGAAAATTTATCATAAATTAGAGGCATACCTTTCTCAAGTGTGGAATCAGTCAGCAGAAAACTGGTAGTACCCTGAAATTAACAATAAAGTTAACAAATTGGATGATGAAAATCAAAACAGAGAAGCCCTAAGAAGCAATTAAGAGGGAAAGAGAGTATGTCTACGTTGAAGTTCAGATTGATAGGGTGTGATTTTAGCTTTTGGATTACTCAGGGCCAGGGTTGTAATCTATATTCATATTAGACATGAGAGGTAGAATTGAAAGCACTTCCCAAATTATACACCGTTATTTTCCTTCAACCTAAAAATAGAATTAACCCTTCACATGTTGGGTTACAAAAACCACATAAGGAGTAAAGTCTAAAATATCAATTTCAATTTAATACTGACCAAATCTCAATAAAAATAAAAGTAAATCAAAGAAGAAAAAAACACACACACACACACCATGCCTATGCATGTACATTTGCTTATGCACATGAAAAAGAATACGCAAGTGAATAAAATTAGACATTTTTAAACCTTTACCATCCTGACCACTATGAAAAGCTTTGTCACAGCCGCAGTCATAGATTTCAAAACCACGCCTCTTCTTTACTTGGTCTTCTTAATCCTTTCCTTAATTTCACTGCAAAATTCACACACAGATATAAATGACAAACCAGGGTCCTTGTGGAACAAAACCCAAAATTGAAGTTCTCATCCTAATCGATTGATTCAATTTTTAACAAATACACATATATATTAAAGAGCAACGTGCCATGTTGAACAAAACAAATGATTGATCAACTTAAAGAGTGTCTCAGAATGCTTCGGCAAGGCTACAGGCATTTCTAGATACCAAAATTTGAGCAGAAATAACTAAAAGTGTTATTGAATAGAATAATCTCAATGGCCTATTCCTCTTCTACAGGTCCTGAAGATTTTGGAATCCGGATCTTGGGTTCATTTGGTTTCTGCAAAATATGAATTCATAAGCTCAAAATCTCAAAACTTTCCCAAAAATTCTTCAAATGATGATTTTTAAAAGAGGTATTTATCAATTTCCCCCCTGAACTTGTGACCATTGGCCAATTTCCTTCATTAACTCTCATAATTAGTCAATTTCCCCCTCAACTCTCATAATTAGTCAATTTGCACCCTATTGTTATTTTTTTTTTTAATTTTCCATCTATTTTTTTTTTATCAATCTTTCTAATAACTTCCAACAAAGTACTAAAATTAACATAAACTCACCTGCATAATATAGGGTAAAATGTACAAAAACATAATACAATTAGTATGTGATATGGGTTTATTATAATAAAAAGTTATTAATCGGGTTTAAAGCAAGTAGAAGAAGAAATAATAACAAAAAAATAATAATAATCCTAAACTCATGGATCAGACCTATTTCAATAAAATGAGTTATTCTTAATAACGAGTGAAAAATTATGAATTGACTATCCATTTTTGCATTAAAGCTCGATTCTCCGCAATTTACTTGAACTTAGCTTTCACTTTTATAAAGAAAATTGTATTCACATACAAAAATGTACATATCAATCCTTTTCGTTATCAATTTTGTATAGTAAAAAATCAAATAAAATTACTTCATACTGATTTATTATGACTAATAATAATATCTATGATAAATTGTGAAATTCTTAATTTTAATCTATTTGTAATAGGATAAAGATATAGGAAAATGATTAACATACATCTTATTTAATTTCTTACACACACTTGTTTAATTATGATCAAATTAAAAAAATTAACAGTGCAAATTGACTAATTATGAAAGTTGAGGAAGGAAATTGGCCAAATTAAAGTTGAGGAGGAAATTGCCTAATTATGAGAGTTGAAGGGAGAAATTGGCCAAAATTAAAGTTGAGTAGGAAAATTGGCCAAGTTCAACGGGAAAATTAATGATTACCTCTTTTTAAAATACAAAAAAACAAATAGAGAACTAACTGATCATTTTCTTCCTTGATGAAACACTTCAGAAAGAAACGCGAAGCAGGTTTGAATCTCAGCGGTTGAACACTCTGTTCAGAAAGAAAGAAACGCGAAGCAGGTTTGAAATTGGCCAATCTCAGCTTGAGAAGGGAGGTGGGTGTGTTGAGAAATAGGACATATCGGTTTGGGAAAATTAGGGTTTCGATGGAGAAGAAGAAGAGGAAGGGGAGAGAGAAACCCTAGACCCACCCTCTGTCACTCTGCAAATAGAAACTCGAGAAAAATAACATACCTGAAAATTGCTTCACCAGAAACTCAATATATGTTCCATGGACCAAAAGAAAACCTAACACCAACACAAAATTGAAGAGTCAGTTGAAAGAGATTGAAAAGAAACCAAAACCCCAAATCTAATAAGGTATTGAGCGTAATAGAATCTGGCGTGAGGGGCCTTGGGAGAGGGAGAGAAAGTAGGTCAGGGCTTAGAGAGAGAGTCGGTCAGAGCTCAGAGAGAGAAACAAAAGGCCCACTCAATCGTAGAGAAACTAAATCGATTTGGGGTGTGAGCGACTGAATCAATTTAACATCAAAACCGAATCGATTTGGGCGTTAGGAATTAGGTCTGGGTTGGGAACTTGAGAACAAAATTGAATCGATTGGGGGTCTGAGCGATTGAAGAGCAATGAATTGTTACGATATGTTTGAGAGAGAGAGGAGAGAGAGAACAGTGAACAAAGCTTTTCAGTTATGATGAGGAATCTTTTATTTTGATATGAAATGAAAAAAAAAGGAGGGAAAGAATACCGCTCTTTTTTTTTTGGAACCTTATTTACGAAGTGTAATTTGTGCCGTAAAAAGTAAGAACCCAAATATATGAAAATTTTATTTTATGACATAACGCAAAGCCTTAAATGATAAGAAAAGCATGTCGTGTAAATTGTCAAATACGACACACAACGCTTAAGTCGTAAATAATTTTATTTAACGACTTGCACACAAGTAGCATCGTGAATGCAAGATTATGTGCAAGTATTACGACATGAACTTTATGAATGTTGTGAATAATATCATTTAAGGCTTGCAGTACTGTACACCATATATTTCAAGTCGTAAAAGACCCAAACTGTTGTAGTGATTAAAAATGATCTTTTGAATTCAGAGCGGATTACTCAATTAAAATTGTTGAAAAAGTCTTTGATACTGATGCCAGTGCAGATTTTTAATTGCTTTGCCAAAATCAATTAGATCAACGTATGCAAAACGGTCATAACTATTTGCATGTTGGTC
The DNA here is from genome assembly GCA_024362995.1 of Heteromeles arbutifolia. NCBI lineage: Eukaryota > Viridiplantae > Streptophyta > Magnoliopsida > Rosales > Rosaceae > Heteromeles > Heteromeles arbutifolia. The sequence goes on along the minus strand of JANCRC010000013.1, from coordinate 23,489,265 downwards.
TAATTCACGTAGTGGTAAAACCGTTAACCAGAATAGAGTTAGATACTTCTATCCTTGAGAGATATATGACGCATAAACTTTGTCAATTCCATGTTGGTTTACTAGAGTCATTCCTTAGTGAATGACCAATTTATTTCAATTGTTTCCTAAATTTTCCTGTAACGGTGTCGGACCCTGGAGTCTTAAAGACTCTAATCCTGAGCGTTGATACGCAAGGGTATGATATGGAATCATGATCACAAAATTTAGCAGTGATTTATAGGATTTCATATAAGGTGATGAACACCATTGTACCTAAAGCAAAAATTATGTTTAGTAAGGGACAAACCACTTTGTTCCAGGCTAAAATAGGAAAAGCCCATATAGTGGTACCCAAAATGATAAGGTGAAATGAAGTTGCTCCACCAGAAAGATAAAGATTGCAGGATGTAGCTCCACCCCAACCAATTCAGCATAGAAAACCTAGTTTTATAAACCAATATGAAGACGAAGATGTAGAAATACAATTCTCCACTAATAGGTTGGCTAGGTTGAGTGTTGGTCCCCGATTAAGCGTTGATCCTTTAAATGCACCGAGACCTCTTCTTTTTAGGACAAAATCATTTACAGGCTAACAATGAGATCCAATTCTTACGAGCAAGACCATGAAAGAGTTTTCCTCGAAGGTCCAATTCTTACGAGTAAGACCATGAAAGAGTTCCACTTTATAAAGTTGAAAATGCAGGAGCCACTGCCCCTTCTAGAAATCTTCCACTACCAGAACCATTCGGATCAGATGTTGATTCTAACATCTTTGTCATAACAAAGTTCGAACCCAATAAAGAATTTATTTGAGTTAGACTATCTTAGTGAAGAAAATACTCCAAAAAGAGAATGGTTTGAAAAAAAACTTACGGTCAAGAAAGGCAAGCTTTCTTAAAGAAAGCCCATTTTCAGTTTATGAAAGAAAAAGAGTTTAATCCAAGGTTTTTACTAGGTGTGGATGGTGTGCAAAAATTGGAAATTCCCTGAATATACTGAGTGTATAAGTGTAACTGAAAGTCCGTTTAGAACTTATACCACTGCGGAAGGAAATGAAGAAAAGGCAATTCACCCAAGAAAAAGGCTATTCAAGTGAATAAAAAAATGAAACATTGCTCCCCCAAGTAAAATGATGTGCATAAGGATAGTCAAACGACTTCTTTACATAATGGAGTTTCTGCTGTTATACATCAGAATAATTTCACCAACCTTTATTTTTCTCCAATTCTTAAGAAGGCAAACACGTACAATTGAAAATTCTTTAAAAATTAATGGTCCTCTTAATTCTAAAAAATGGGAGCCTAGGGATCCATGCTTAATAAGTTCGACTTCTAGTTCTTCTGATGGCAAGAAGAAAGAAAAAGATAAGCCTAGCCAAACCCTGTTTAAACAAACATATCTTTCTGACTTTAAGAATTCTAAGTTAGGAAAGACCCTAATTGATGATATTAGCTTTGTAGATGCTCTGGCTAAAAGATTAATTTCAATAAAGATCTCTAGACAAGACCCTAAAGTTTCCGTGATCACTGAAACCAAATTCTCATATTTAGAAGAACAGTTTACTGAGACAATGCTTGAACCAGGAGTGTGACAGTCCGTCCCTGATTTTACAATTATATAAAAATTTTAATAAGTGATTTTACGAAATTGCCCTTCGAGGCCGTGAGTCGACTGAGGTTAATTTCAGTATCGTGCCATCTAAGATTTGTTTTCTTGGCATACTCTTGTAGTACTCGTCGCTACGGACGCGTGGGCGCAAGCGGTTCGTGATTTGGAGCTATATCGAAGAAGTTATTAACGTTTGAAGTTGGGGGTATTTTAGTAAATTAAATAAATTCTAGAAAACCCCAGATTTTTGGAGTTAAATCTGGTGTGCCACGTGGATGGCCCAGATTTAAAGGAAAATGGGATGGATGGTGGAGATTAGAAGGAAAGGATGAGAAGGGGAAATAAATGGAGGATTGAGGAGAAGAGAGAGAAAGGATAGACCAATCAGAAAGAGAAGAAATGAGGGAAATGAGAGAGGGGGAGAAGGAGGAACCGGCCGGGTTCCCCTTCGACCCGTATGACCCGATCTCGACCCGGAACAAATTCCGGTGATTTTCACCCTTTTTCCGACGAATTGAGCCTAGCCACCACTCCCAAACATCATCTAGACCTTCCCTCTTCCTATTACACCTCAAATTTCAAGATATTTAGCCTTGATTTTGGACAAAACCGTGCAAAAGGGGGCGCACGGGTTGGGTGTCTTTCCGTCACGATTTGAAGCTATCTCTTCCAACTAATACCACCCATGGCATCCTCTTGAGGTCTGGAACAAAGCCCAAACAAGTTTGGAGGCGTTGGAACAAGTTTGGAGGTCGAATCGGAACACACCAATTCGAGGGTTTCCGTACGGTTTTGATGAAATTGGAGCCTTTCTTGACCGAATTGGACTTGGTCACAGGTATGAAAGTTGTTCTACTCTTTAAGATCTTCAATTCTGAAAATTTTGGTAATTTTTGGAGAAAGTTGGATTTTCCGGCGAGCCGGGGCGGCGCTTGGCCAGTGAGCCACTAATGATATTTTTAGGCCATAATTCATGTCTTGAATTCAGTTTTGGTGAATGAATGACGTAGATTGATTATTGAACCTAATATCGTTACGATTCGGGGTTAGGTAAAAATATGAATCGACGATCCAACCGTTGGATCGTCACAAAACTTGGATACATGGTAGTACTTAATATTTGAAGAATGTGGAAACTTACGGATTGGGAATCCGATGTATGGATCTTCCCGAATTGGATTTGTAAGTTATAAAATAAAAGGTTAATCGCCACATGGTTTTGGAAATTGGCGGAGATCCAACCGTTGGATCATAACGAAATTTTAGTATGTTGTCCTAGAAGCATAATGTGAATTTGAGAAGTTACGGATTGGAAATCTGAGTTGCAGATCTTTCGGATCGAACTATATAGTGACGTGTTTTATATAAGTTATATATTTTATCGATATGATTTCTGAGGTATGATTTGATGATTGTTCTAGGCGGCGATCGTTGTGACGCCTTGATGGGTTATGCTAGGGAGTTGTAGGGTGAACTCCAGGTGAGTGGGCTTTTGGTTTTCAGTATATATATATATAATTGATTGATTTCCCAGAAATGCGTTTTAAAATGTTTTTATGAAATGAATGCCATGTCGAATGCCATAGTTATATTTATATATAATTGTGTGGATATGTATTGCTGCACCGCGGGCACCAGGTAAGTCAGGTAAGTATGTGTGTGTGTGATGTGATGATTAAGGTGATATCGATGAGATTGTTATATGGCTCATTACCTGCACATTGGGGTTGTGCATGCCTGCGGGCTTAGCCTTCACGTGATCGTTCACCTCCCGCACCGTACGCTCACCTTGGATCCAAGGCAGGTGCCAGCCTGTCGTACAGACCACATTAGGTGGTTCCGACTCGTAGGTGACTTGCGAGACGTCGCTAGCCTTCACGTGATCGTAGCACAGAGCGTATTTACCCAGCTTGACGTACAGACCACATTAGGTGGTTCCGTCATGGGTGCAGGTTACTGATTGTTGATTATTGATGATTGGATTGAAGAGCCATAGATTCAGCCGTACAGGTCACTTGAGGTGACTCCGGCTGATTGATATATATATTGCCGGCATGATTTGAGATGAGATATCACCTGATTACTTGATGGTATTTGGTATATGTTGATTAATGGTTATGGTTCATTCGGGCATGGCATTGCTTAGTTGATGAGATTGGTTGATTAATGGTTTTCAGTATTAGTACGTATATATATATATATATATATATATATATATATATATATATTTTCTAGGAAGTATACTTGTTTTACAGAGAGGGGTTACAACTTTTATATCAAAATGATTTTGTAAAGCTTTGTTTTTGCCCACTCACGCTTTTTGGTTTTGCGCCCCTCCAGGTTCTAGTAGCATAGTTTCGTTATCGACAAGGACTCGTGGCATATCCCAGTTCAGGTGGCTACTTTTGAGGGTATGATCTTTACCCACACTACTGTACTTACTTATGCTCTGACAACGCGTGTGAAATGGGTCCATACCCACTCGCAGCGCATTCTGATATTTAGGTATCTTTAGGTTTAAATTTATTCGCATTCTTCCATATCATCACTTTATGGCTTCGTCACCTTCCAGGTGATGGCCAGCACAGCTCGATTCGGAGTCCTAGTGGACATTCCGGGTCGGGGTGTGTCAAGGAGTAAATAGGATAAAACTAGCAATTGTGTCTGCGCGTTTATAAAGTGTATGTATGAGATTTGTAAAAAGTTTTACAGACACGTATGTGTATTCATCATATTTGTGAAGGGTTGTTAAGTTTGTAAATTGATAGTTAACATATAGGAGAGTGTTATGATAATTAATATGCAACTAAGGAAAAAATAATATTGTTATTGTTAATAATCAGAATAGCTGAGAAATAATTTTATCAAAGCAAATAAAATATAGTGTTAGAATGGTGTACCTTATAATAAATGATGATTGGAAACCACGGTACACACAAAAACTGATTATGTTGCAAAAGAACAGTAAATAAAGAATAAGTAGTTGAAATACAGAGTTATATTTAGATGGTAAGGAGTTTGGGAAATGGATGAATAGGAATAAATTTTTACGTTCTCAACTGTTTTAAGAACTGGAAAGTTAGGAAAATTGCTAAGTACTTGTTGGAATTTTTTTTTTTTTTTTTGAGTGTTTTTGTTGAAGACTGGTTCTAATGTTGGAAAAAAATAGTTAAGCGTGTTTTTATGTGTAGTGCAGTCATGTAAAATTAGAAATAAAAGTATTGTAGTTTCTAACTGATTAATGATCTAAGGAATGAAACATTTGTTATGGTTGTATTCGCACATGACATCTGGGAATAAAAATAAGGAGAAAGGAGGTTGATAGATTGTATTGTTGGATCAAAGTTAAAATATAGCTAATTAAAGTAAGTTGTCGACAAATGTGGTAGACAATGAGTTAGGAAAGGTTAAAAAAATGTAATCAATGTTAATTTGTTCATACGTGAAAACAGGCATTTGTAAAGTTTGGAAAATATTTGTTTGTTCATGGCATATAATCAAATACTGCATGAAAGTAATAAGTATAAATCTAGGCTGATAACATGCTTGAGTTATCTTCTAGAGAAACCTGATACATCAAAAGTAATATTTAGCAAATAATAATTGTATAGATTCAGTGTTATCACGAATGCAATCATGTTGATCTCTAATTGAAAGTCTAATACTGATGCATCTTTTCATAAAGAAATTAGACCTGCAACTAAACCATGCTTTGATCAAAGTGAATAATAACATTGTTAATTAAAAGTCAATTTTGTATGAATTGTTTTGTAAATATGGAAGGAAATAGTGTACAGAGATGGATAAGATACGTTTGGTTTGGTGTTTTTGTATAATAGAGAGGCATAAATTGCTAAGTTATTTTAACTTGCATAATTCAGAGAAACGATCATCATTTCCATCTTTCCTTCTCAGAGGAATCGACTGTTACCAATTTGTAGACAAATACCTTATTCTGTTAAGTTGGTCCTAATACATGGCTAATAACTGTGCTGATCACTGACGGGTTTAAAATGGATGTCTAAAAGTATGAACAATGATGGTGCCACCAAAGATGTATTTGTTTCAAATGCTTTAACCAAACGAAAGAAGATTTTAGAAATAGAGGAATTGTTAAATGTAGCCAATAGCCAATAAAAATAATATATGGATAGATTTAACAATTCTTCTATTACAAAATGTTCTTTGGTTGAATTAAGGCATGTGAAAATGGTATATCTGTAATGAGAACGTCTTCACTAATACTTTTAAATATTGAAGTAAACCTCGCAGTGATGAGGGAAGGGATTAGTCATGTATTCTAGACTAAGTCAAAAGAAGATAGTCATTATCTACATTGGTAACAGCCAATTCCCTGAGAAAAAACATCAGTAAAGGTTGAATGTAAAACTGAAATATTAAGTAAAAAAGGGAATAAAGCTTGAATTGTTGATACATACCATTGAAGTCTTCAACTGTAATTTGGGATACAGGGCAGGGAAGGATAAATTGAAAACATTAAGTAAACGCAAGGATTTATACCCCAATTCAATTTTCAGATTAACTTTCTTTTGGAAAAAGGTGAACCTACAAAAACAAATTAAATTTATGATTAAGAAGAAATGAATACTGAATAGAATATAGCATAATCAATTTTATCCAACAATGTGTAAATAAGAAATTAGCTATCTACTTACATCAGGTAAAAAGAAGATAGTTTGTATATATATTTGTAATAGGTAATTATCTTGAAAAGAATTTAGCAAAGAGTTTGTTTAAATGCAAAACATCATTGTGGAGCCAAAAATAAACAAGAGACGACACGTGGATTTTTGGGTGAAGATGACAAATTTACCCTCGAGGCACATCGGATCTCCTGCACGCGAGCAGTGGAGAATCATCCATCAACCAAATCTGGAGTACCCAAAATAGGTAACAAGTTCAAATTTGTCTCATCCATCCTCATTCCATAACCTTCAAAACCTTCCATATAAATTGGATTAATTAGGCTAATTAATGGATTAATTCCTAATTAATCCATTAATCACCAAATTAATCACCATTTTCACACAAAATCCTCCAAGGGCCGGTCACCCCATTCCCTATATATATGACCCTATTTCTTCTAAAAAGCTAAGTTCACACTCTTGCAAAACTCCCAAAAAATTCTCTAAACACTTTTCTCTCTAAATTCTAACTTTGGCATCAGAGGTTCTTCGGCCAAAGCCACCCATTCATCGTGGGCGCGTGAGGCTTTTGGCCTTAACCAAAGGTGTTAATTTTTTTTGTAGGTGCAATTTTGTCCAAGAAGGAGGCGGAAATTTGCATCCACAAATTGGTGCTTTCGTTGAAAGTTGAGATTCACACTTGTAGAAGACTCTCGCGCAAAAAGGTTTTTTCTCTATTTTCTAGTCCACTTGTATTTTTCGTACGTTCTTATTATTAGAATTTTTTATTTGCAAAGATTCTTTGATAAAACGTGAAAGAGAAATACAATGGCTAGAAATTTAGAAAATTCCACAAGTGAAAATTCCAATATTCAAGAAATGGGACCGCGGCGATCCACGAGACTAAATGTGATCTTAGGGGGAGCGGCACCACCACCACAAAGCTCCACCATGGCAACCACCGCTGTGGCCACCACGATAATCACCCACGGCGAGGTCTATGGCTCCATCACCATGGCCCGAGCCATGTCACTTCATGCCTAACGCGAGCTCAATGTGTTGCCAAGCCGAGCCCAAGCCTCGCATTCGCTATCTTCACGTGCTGAGCAGCCTGCTCTAGCGGCCCATCCCATTCTCGTGGCCCAGCCCATTCTTGTGGCCCAACCTGCTCCCGAGCAGTCCACTCCCGTGGCCCAGCTTGCTCCCTCCAAGCAGCCCACTCTCGCGGCCCAGCCTGCTCCCAAGCAGCCCACTCACATGGCCCAGCTTGCTCTTGCCGAGCAGCCCACTCTCATGGCCCAGCCTGCTCCCGAGCAGCCCACTCTCATGGCCGAGTCTGCTCACGTGGCTTTCCAAGCAGCCCAAATCGGTCCAAGATTAGTTCAACCGTCCCGGCTTCAAATTTCTGGCCTACTATCAAACCGAGGGCATTCTCACCATATTTCTCCGCGGATTTGACATTTCCCAACTCAAATCCCGCACCCGAAGTCTACCACCCTTCCACTGCTCAAGGAGGCACATTCTTTCTAAGCTCTTCCAATCTAAATGGCGAACAACACTTGTCTCGACAAGTCATAGAGTTGACGAGCGTCTTAGCACAGCAAATGACCTTAGTGAACCAGTTCTTACAGCGCACCGAAATGCAACGTGCCCCAGATGAGGTGTCCTAAAGTAGGACAAAAGCAGATGAAGAATCTCTCCAGCAGCGTCCCAGTAAGTAGCCACTCGACCAATCATGAATTGAGCGTTCCGGCAGAGTACACTCCCGGCTAGACCCTCGAGATAGCGTATGCTCCCGTCTTAGCATGCGGAGAAGCGTGCATTCTCGGTTAGGCTCACGGACGAGCATACACTCACGGTTAGGACCACATTCCGATGAACAACATGGACAACCTTCCAGGCGAAGTGTTCATTCGGGGCTAGGCCCCGCAAGGAGCATCATCCACCTCACATGACGGATGGAGATAAGCAGCCATTCAATCCGACTCAAGTTCAACCGGCAGCCTGCGAAGAACTCGCTCGCCTGCTAAAAACGCACCACATGCACTGCATTCGAGGTATAGGCGAGTTAAACACATGGAAGAGCAGCCTAGACCAGCAACTCACAGCTGGTAAAGAGACTCATGACCGAGCGATTGCGCGATTTCCAACGCAACGAAGTCACCGATAAGGCACTACGACGAGACATGACTAACATAAGCAGGTCACCCTTCACGGACAAGATTGAGGAGGCAGAGCCTCCATGCCAGTTTAGCATGCTACATTTCACATCCTTCAAAGGAGATGGAGACCCAGAGAGACACTTAAAGCACTACCGAAGCACAGTGATCCTCTGTCGAAATTATGACGATCTCATGTGCAAGATATTCGCCACCACTCTACAAGGTGAGGCGCAAGATTGGTTCTATACCCTGCCGTCATAATCCATCTGGAGTTTCGACGAACTTTCTTTGGTTTTCACCAAAGAATATTCATCCTATCGCTCGATTAAGAAGAAATCCGACCATTTGTTCAACAACATTAAGAAGAACCCAAAGGAGTCACTTCGTGACTATGTGAAGAAGTTCAAAGCAAAAAAGGTAAGGATAGTCGGATGCAACGACTCGATAGCTAGAGCAGCCTTCCAAAAAGGACTTCCAGCAGACCACCCGTTATTCAAAAAATTGATCATGAAAGAAGATCTAACTCTGGCAGACTCTTTCGCTCTGGCAGACAAACATGTACTTTAGGACGAGGCTCGCCAATGCACATTCAAGGACTTGAAGAAGTACCCGACATCACCTCCCTACTACCCAAACCGGAAACAGCGGATGACTTATTCGCATGTTTGACGGTATCTGAAGCAGCAATAAGCTCTACCATCATACGAGAAAAGTTGGGGGCCCGATTACATGTATTTCACAGTTCAAAAGCTCTCATCGATGCTACTATAAATTCAAAAGCTAACTTTGGCAATAGTTGTTGCAACTCGGAAGCTCAAGTTTTACCTTCAAACGCACGCAGTCATCCTTACGACGCACTATTCCGCCCAATCCAGTCGAGCGACGATAAAGGCGTAGACCTTGGTGGATGCAAAGTTTCATGACGAACGCAACAACTTGGCCCAATACACTCGCCAAGGGCAGACGAACACTAGAAGGGCATACTCGGAAGCAAGTTTTGTCCTCGTCGCCCCAAAAGATTCTACATAGGAGCAACATGTACCTGCAGTTGAACACCACCCCTTGCTACGTGTCACACGACCCCAGCCGACCCTTGCTCCATAATTCAACTCTAGAGATCTAGCCCTGAAAAAAGCCTTTATCACTGCCCGCAGAGAAGGCTCCGAAGAGATGAATCTCATCTGGGAAGGTCCGTACAAGATCAGCAGAGTAAGTGACAAGGGTAATTATACCCTCGCCACCATGAACGACAAAGAGATCGAAAAGAAGTGCAACACCTACAATCTGATGAAGTACCATGAGTGACCTCCCGCTACATCAAAGTCCGAAGACTCAAGCAGCTCGACCGGCACCATCTCAGAATCCGAGGACCATCCAGTTGTTACGCAGTTCCTACCTTATAGGTAAGTTCTCGTTCATTTCACTCATTTTTCAATGAGGAATTCAGAAGTAATCACAACTTGGTTCGGCAGCATGCTTACAACAACTGATCACTCATGCGCTTCAAAAGAATATCGCGCCCTTCTTAGGGACTCATTGCAGGAATTGCGCCTCCCGATAGACCAGCTATGTTCTCCAGTGCGAGAGGGTAAGCTAATTACTCTCAAGTGCGAGAGGGTAAACCAATTCCCTGACACCCACATGGGTCAGCTTTCTAAGATAGGAGGATAAACTCTACACTCCGAATATCCAGACGTGGATGAGCCGGGCTACCCTAGTATAACTAGATGCACGATGGTTTACGCCGGGATTCCTAAAAGTAGCCACAATGGTCTTTTTCAAGGCTTAGCTAACTGAAGGATTTTGGGTCTCTTGGCCTAATCCGCAGGGAACCAGGCCCTAGAGATGGAGAGGGCACATTACGCAGTACGCCTTATGGACTGCTGCTCTTGGAACCCTAAAGCTGCTATCGAGTGCATTAAGGTAGCCTACGGTTTTCAGAAGACTGCCTACGGCTTGCCCTTCGAGGAGTAAAACCGCACTAGACTTATACAAACTGCACATTCTTGTGAAAGGTTAAACAAGCTAGCTTGCATATACGAAGCTTTATCCACTGCCGACATGCTACGTAGTCGATAAGCTTCACCTCTGCCAAGCGCGGAACAACCTACACCAAGTCTTAAAGTGTTGTGATACTTGCTAAGCAACCTACGGAATTGGAAAAAACCAAGGTTAACAGCCTAGTGGTTACGCGAACTTGTCTGCTTCTGTAAGTAAGGCATCCGGCTGCCAACCCTATGGCTAACAACTTTGCAAAGTTCTACACTAACACCTATGGCTGCATAAACTACGCGGGCCTGTCTGCTTATAGAAAAGTAGCACACATGTCACTAGTCTATAAAGTCTAAAGGTTAGGGCATGAACAAAAGAAGCGAAGATGAAGAAAAGCGAATGAAGCATGTTTATAAACAACTAGCAAAGGCTGAAGAAGTTCAAGCAAAACAAAAGCTATAAGGAAAAACAAAGAAAATCCTAAAAGCTACCTAGAATACTACACTTCAGTAGCTTGGACATCCCACAACTACGTGGTCACCACACCTTCAACAGCTGCGACGCTCTTAGCAGCGGCATCATCCAGCACTTCACCCCCAGCTACTCTAGCCTAGGCACCAGTATCTCTGGCTATTTCACCAATGGGGGCCTCAAAAGTAAAGACAAGTAAGTCTTTCGAAGAAATAGAGAAAGTTTCGAAGTCTCTCCTAGCAAACTCGAAGTCAGACGGCCTACCAAAGAGATGATATACATAACCTAGCTTGTAAAAATCGGCCTCACTCTGAACAAACAAAGCCTTGAGCCCATCCTTCTCACATTTCAGCTGCCCGATCTCCTCGAGCAGACCAACATAGACGCACTGCAGCTCATCCACTTCTTTCTTCAAATTTTCATTGATCTTCAGTGCGCCTTAGAGTTCCAACACTTGGCGTTCAAGCCTATCAACAACCTTCTTGAAGTGGATCACTTGGTTATAAGTAGCAATTAACTCTTCATCCTTTGCATAAGCAACAGAACAAAGCTAAAAAAACGGCATGATCAAGATCTTGAATATGAGAGAAGTGGAGTAGAGATATTAGACCATTTCAAAGCGACGAGCTCAGATTCCAACCTCTTGATCTTCTCGACAGAAGAATAAGCTTCAGCTGCCACAGCCTTTGCCACCTCATTGGTAGCCTTGGTATCCTTTTGATCAAGGAACATAGACTCGGCTGCCAGATTCTTCGTTTTCTGCATTATGGCCAGCAGAGCTGTTTTCCTATGCTCGATCGTATGCTTTGCAAAGGAACTCGGGCCAACAAACCTTTTGATGTCATCGACAAACTTGGCACAAGCGTCCATGTCTTCAAGCAGATTTGGTTTCAAAAGCGCACAGATCTCAGCAGCTTCCCCAGAAGCAAGCTTAGTGGATTTCTCACAGCTGCCCACGCGAGCAGTCTCCTCCTTCCCAGCAGGCGATTCAGTCTCAGCAGCAGCAGGAGTGGGCCTTGGTGCCACTTTAGCAGTAGAGTCCACCTTATTGCTCTTCATAATACCAAGCCTTTCTATAGGTGAACCTGACTTAGCTCCCAACGAACGTCTTGGTACAGACTTCGGCACTGAGGGCATGACATGATCTTTACGCTGAGCAACCCTATCAGCAATCGAACTAGCCATCTTTGGCATGGCAGACATCACTAGCTCAGATCTAGCAACCCTATCTTTCGTCCCCATGGAAAAAGTCAAGTCAATCACAAGCCTGGGGGCAGCCGGCGAACCTTCGCGAGCAACGGGATCCACAATAGCGGTTGGGCGAGCTAATGCATCCGCCTTGATCCTATTCATCTCATCTCTCGGGAGCAGCCCACATTTTTCCCGGCAAAGAGAACTAAGCAGCCAACGCCGTTCACGGTACTCAGCAGGGGAGCTCAACCCATACTGGCTTTTCTCTTATTTTTTCTCTTAGACTAGTAGCTATGAGACATGCATGCCCAACATTCCAGCAACCCATGAGGCCTGCGACCTTTTCATTTCTCCCAATCCCAGGCCTGGCCCGTGTCAAGTCCAAGAGCCCAAAAGACATGAGCCATGCGACTCGCCTAGCATTGTGCCCCAGCGCCACAATTTGCGACCCCAGCCGCACAAACTGCCCTTGGCTCTAGCCAAGCCGAGTAGCCTAAAACAGTGGTCCCTACAACAACACATCCTCGGCCCATGCCGAGCCGACTCTTGGCCATTGCCAGCCAACGTGCCGCACCACCCCGACGGCTGCCCCGCGACAGCACTATCCAAGAAGAAGACAAGAAAAATTCAAATTTTCTTACATCGGTGCTATACGGAGAAGACGAATAAAGCAACGAAAGACGGTCATTTACACGGGCAAGATGTAGAAGATTGCTGGAGGAGGGATAACAAATATCCTCGAAGCTATCTCTCTCTTGTAGGGTATAATAAATCGCTCTCCAATGTTGATTTAATAACCCACTTAAGGTGGACTTAAATAGGCTTTGAGAGAAATTTATTTCCCTTTCTTTGAAGGATCTAATTTCCTATTAAAGAGTGAATCTACATCAAAATAGGAAGAAGTCCTAAGTTTCCTGAAGCAAGAAGATCTCTACACCTGCTGTCATTTTCTGCGAACAGCCCAACAAGTGTGGGGGCATTTGTGGAGCCAAAAATAAACAAGAGACGACAAGTGGATTTTTTGGTGAAGATGACAAATTTACCCTCGAGACACACCGGGTCTCCTACACGTGAGCAGTGGAGAATCATCCATCAACCAAATCAGGAGTACCTAAAATAGGTAACAAGTTCAAATTTGTCTCATCCATCCTCATTCCATAACCTTCAAAACCTTCCATATAAATTGGATTAATTAGGCTAATTAATGGATGATACAAACTTTATTTATTAGAATATGACTAATTTAACGAAGAGAAAGAGTACTAATGTTAAATATAAAAAGCAAACTGTATATTGAAGGACTAAACTGGGTGAAAGTGTATATAGTAAAGTGGGAAAATAGAAATGACAAATCAACCATGAACTCCCTAGGACATGAAACCTGATAAAAATTCAAACATAATCAGAATTTTTATAGAATAAAACTTCGCTGCTTAATACTTAGCAGAAAGTGCTGCTGAACAGCCACTGTGGCTGCTTACCAGTTTGACATCTGTCCACTATTTTTCTTCTTTCTTAAAAAAGTTATGTAATATTAAAATATCAGTTAAGGGACCAAAATACCCTTAAACATCGGTTCAACTTGTCCAGTCTTCTCCCTTTCCTCTCTTTTGTTCACAGACCCCCTCTTCTTGGCAAAAGCACATGCACCCACCAATTTTAATTTTCAAGTTTAGGCAAATTTAATTAATGGGTTCTTTAATTTTTTTATGCAATGTTAAAAATACTTGTATAAAATATTAGAATAACTATTTTTGAAAGTAGCCATGCCAATTCAAGGACAATTACAAGTTATTTTAACTTAAGATAGTACAATTCAAAAGAAAAATGGTGCAACCTCCACTTCAACTTTCTATACTACACAAAATTTGCCAAAAACAAAAAGAAATATCTTCCATTTTTTTTTTCATGTTGCAGGATGCCAAAATAATAGGTGGGTACTCCACACCTCCAATTCTCCATTTTACAAAAAATCTACAAATGAAAATCTTGTTCAATTTCCATTTTGTTTGGCTCGTTCATCTTGTGAAAAGGCATGGAAATTTGTTGTTGATTCCTACAAACAAAAAGTCAAGCGGCTAAATATATAATAAGATCAACATTTTCTACACATCTATCTTTGTTTGTATGTATTATAGTTGTCATATATGTAATACTCACATTAAGCAGTTGAGTGAAAGAGACATTTTGTTGCCAACATGTAATCTCGTCCAAACCTCCAGAAGTTAAAAATGAAAACTTGGTTCCCTTTGGTATATTCTATGAGAGGCAAAAGAAAAAATGAGTGTTGAAATTAATATATTAGAAAATAAAAACGAGATAAAAGAAGTTGACAAACTAAAAATTCTTTCAAAGAAAGGCAATACATTGGTGCACTGAATTCCTTGTGTAGCTTGAAAATGTTGTTCTGAACCAATACCAACATTGACATATCCCTACATTTATGTTTAAAGAGTAAGTTTGAATTCTCAAGCTCAACTTTTATGTCTAGACATTAAATTTTGATATTACTTTATTAAAATTAAAAGAGTTAAAAGTTCTTGCTTGAGGCAAGCTATCAAATAAATGAGCCTCATGTCCTACACCCTGGAGTGTTTGTGAACTTTCACCTGTGCAAGTAAATTCCTACGAAAAATTTTGACAAAAAAATAAAATTACATTTGTAAGATAACACATTAATCACTTCGTACATGCACATAATACAATTTAGGTACCTCTACAGCTATTTGTTGTCGTCTTGCAGGAGTTTTTTTACTCTTGGATGTCGACTTAGACTTTTTTTGTTCAAGCGGGTCCTTCAGTTGACCGCGAGGATGTCTGACTGTAGCTTTTCTCTTCACTCCACAAACAATTGTTGTTTCACAATTATTAGGCTCAACCATTATCTCAACATGTTCTTTACCAGTTGAATCAACCTTGCCTTTCAAATTTTGAACACCAGTTGTGCAATCTTTTTCACCAAGGCTTTTCTTTATTTCTTCCAAGCCTTTAAGCATCTCAATTGATTGATGATGTGCATACTCAGTTAACTTGTCATGTTCTGCAGCTAAGGAAGCAATTTCACGAAAATTGCGACACAAATGGTTAACTTCCCATAGACTCTTTAGGATTGTCATGAGCACCCACTCCATGGTAATCTTTCATACTTCTAGCCTTTGCCGCTATTGTCCATCGATTTAATATGTAATGGGATGGGATTTTTTTCACATTCTTCTTATCAAGCACTTTGATTGCATGACCACATCAAATCCCAACAAAAGAGAATTTCATACAGCTACAATCAACTATCTGTGTTGAAGCTACAAATTTAACCAAGTGTACTTGACGTTTACTAGCACAAAATACTCTGTACTCCGTAATCGTCTGAGACTTATCGACTTTGTGAATACTACAACCAAGAAAGCATGTATACTCTTTTTGGAAAAGTTTAAATAACTCTGGGGTATAAACCTCCACCGCTTGCTGCAACATTTCTACATTTGCTAATAATATATGACTAGTCTCCATCATCTTGAAATCAGCAAGTAATTCTTGATATCTTCAATCTGCCAACACTCTCTCATAATGCTCAAAGAATCATAGAAAATCATGTTTAGGCTTCAAATATTTTTTTAAGACATTGTTCATAGATTCACTACGTTGTGTGCTCTTCATGTCCGTAGTGAAAGTATGCCGCCCATACACCAAAGCCCATTTTTCTCGCAAGTTCAATATGTCACGCAACCATTTGTTGTCTTGAAGGCTATATTTCTCAAGCATATTATTCTATGCTAGTAGCCACTCATTTTCATCTTCATAATCATATACACGTGCTGAAATCATGAGCAAATTCTGTTGATCTGTGAAAAACATAGCTCAAATTCTCGGCTGCATTTGATAAATGTGCCAAACACATAATCGATGACAAGTTTCAGGAAAGACTTCAAATATTGCCCTTGACATTGCAGCCGATTGATCTGTAAGAATTGTTCTTGGTTGTTTTCCGGACATTGCTAAAAGAAAAGTATTAAATAGCCACCGAAAAGAAGCTGTAGTTTCATCATACAACAAAGCTGCACCAAACACTACAGTTTGCTTATGATGGTTAACTCCAACAAATGGTGCAAATGGTCGACCATATTCGTTGGTTCAATAAGTGGTATCAAAGCACACAACATCACCAAAGAGATTATATTCACTTACCGAACGTGCATCAGCCCAAAATATGTTTGTGATCATATCATCATCATCAACTTGCATCGCATAAAAATAGGAAGAGTTTTCCGAGTGCATTTTTTGGAAATACTGCAATATAGCACCAACATCTCCCTTTTTCATTTTAGTCTTTCGCTTGCTATGTATATAATTCCTATAATCTTTATCCAAAAATCCAAGATTGTCACGACCTCCAACTTCTATGCTCATTAGGTCCACAGTTGCTTTAATAGGTAATCTTGCCTTTTCTGCATCATCAGCGTGTGCTTTTTGAGCCTCAGACATACTTCTATTGATCTTAAGCATATGCTTCATTGGTGTTGCAATCAAACCATGATTATAACCTTCCTCAAACGACACAACCCTAAATTTTCCGTTCTTCTGAAGTAGACAAGTCATATGTGCTCGGCAACCAATTCTTGAAATTGGTTGCGAATAAGTTACAACTTCACGCCGTTTGTCTTTTTGTCGGTAACCTTTTTTTGAGCAACAATAACTTACTCGTGACACCAAATTCATCTTGTTTTTTATCTGGTGATGTTTCCGTACATTGAAACCACTTTTTCCACCATAATCTACATAAAACTTATATGCACTATCACATGAACTAAATTCCCTTCCAAGTACATCCACATGAACTTTCAGTCTATATAGATTATTCGCGGGTGGATTATCAGATTGGGACTCACCTTGTAAATCAACTCTGCAATCACCACATGGCCCATTGATTAAACCTGAAGTATCCATCTCTAGTAATCTGAAAAACTAAAATATTGTGAACAAATGAGTTTATAAACTTAAACAGCCACACATGAGTATTTTTTTTTTCAAACATATTGCTTCCAAATTCATGAATCGAAAAAGACAACTTAGGATTAACTACACAATCCAATGAACCAAATAAATGAAAAAGAATCAGCCACTTTTCAAAATAATAGATTATGGGTTTGTATACGCACACTGTACAGGGAACAAGCATCGAATGAAAAGAAAATTAGATGCTTGGCAAACAAGTGAAAGAACAGTAACCCTAAATAACAAGAATTAGAGTTCTAATTCCTAAATATCAAAAACCCACTAATTAAATTTTCCAAAACTTGAAATTAAAATGGGTGCATATATACCTGATGTTGTTGATGAGATATGGAGATTAAAGAGAATCCATGAGTAAGAGGATTGGCTTTTGTCTAAGAAGAGGAACAAAAGAAAAGTTGGGTCTGTGCGAAACAAAAAAGAGGAAAGGGATAGACTAGACAAATTGAACCGGGTATAAGGGTATTTTGGTCATTTAAATGATATTTTAATATTACATAACTTTTTTAAGAAAGAAGAAAAATAGTGGACAGATGTCAAATTGGTAAGCAGCCAGAGTGGTTGTTCAGCAACACTTCCTGCAAAGTATTAAGCAGAGAAGTTTTATTCATTTTTATAACCATGTGATAAAAAAAAATATAGGTCTCATGAAAGCTCCTAGACAATCGGTATTCTTAAAGCTATTTTTATCATATCTTATAAACACATAAAACTCATAAAACAAACAGAAGGTTTAAGAAAAATACCTACTAATCTTACGAATTTGCTTCATAATGATTTCTCCAAACACTGTAGTAGCAGCAAATGGCTCCATACCGCGCGCTTGATTGCCTAAAGTAGGAAAATTTTAACTTGAAAATTAAGTGATGAAGAAAAGTGATATAGTGAGTTGGACAAACTGGTCAAATTATTTAACCTGGCGTTGTAGACATGACATCACGGGAATATTGAGAAAAAGCTTCATAACTGCATCAAAATAGAGATAATGTGTTAAGTGTATATGCAAGCAAGAATAAGTTTTGAATACTCAAATCTAAGGAATATGTAACAACAAAGATATAATTAGCAATAGTTTGAAAAGAAGAAAAAGGCTATTGGTTGCTAATTTTTTTTTTTACAGATGAGAAAATATATAATTATGACAAACAACTAAGTGTTGTAAGATGGAATACTGCTTGAATAACACCAAAAAAAAAATTATATTAAGCAGTATAAATGTTTAGCACAGCTTATACAAAAGGTCATTAGTTTTAAAAGGAGGAAAAAAAAAACTAAAGAAAGAAAGTATTGGGCGATGAAGAGCAAAAATTTAATCACCTTATTTTGTAAATGTCAATAATTTTGGAGCAAGTGTATAATGCATCAAAACATTTTATTAACAAAGCTTGAGGATCATAGTTTTATAAATTATGGAAACAATGATAAAATCTTTTGAAAAAGAAATATTTAACACCCTGTAACAAAGAATTTTAACAATATATATAAAAGATTTTATATTTATCAAAATAAACTGTATATTTTGTGATTTGCATTTATGGACAATGCAATAACCAATAAAAGTATGCACATAATCAAAATTTTGTAAAAGGAATTATCAAGGACAATGAAATTAAGAATTTTCATGCAAATTTTGCAAGACATCTTTAAAAACAATATTTACAGTATAGTTTTTAAGATTATTTTCTGCATTTTCTATTAAAAATTTTAGACCTTCTCTTAATGTTACTCTAGACAATGCAACACATAATTGACCGTGTGTAAAAACAGGTTCTGAAAGATATAAACCAACTTGTTTGAGAGATTATCCTTGGCTTTTGTTTATTGTCATTGCATAACATGATCTAATTGGAAATTAACGCCTTTTAAAAATGAATGGTCACTTGTTTTCTGTAGCTGTAAGAGTAATCATCGGAATGAAAACTTTATGACCAATAGAAAACAGAGAATCAATAGAATTTAAAACGATTTAAATAATTAATGTAGTTGAAAACCACAAATTACAAATTTAAGGCAAAGCACAATATCCATACAATTTTTTTTATGCGTTCACGCTTTGAATACCGTCACTTTTTTTTTAAAAGCTCGCTAAGTTGGAATTTTTTAAAAACCTACAATTGTCACACAAATATTTATACATCACAACCAAACAAAAAAAAGACACACCAAAACTTAACAATTTAAAAATTCAAATAACACACCTTTAGCAATCAGAGGTCTCTAAAACAAAAATGGCCAACACCGCAAAAGACACTGGTGTAAAACACTAAAAAAAAAAAGAATTCAATGTCATGAATATAATTCTAATTAACAAAATAGGAAACAGAGAACTACAATATAAATTTTGGACATCATAAGAAAACAAAAAATTATAACTGAGAAATCAACAAAGACCAAAACAATAAGAAACAAAGAACAATATCGATCAACAATGACCAATTCACAAACGAAAGAATAAACAGTCAAGCTGAATCCACTGACCATATACTGCAAATACCAATATTATCAACAATATGCACACTTAGTGTGCAAAAAAAAAAAAAAAAAAAAAAAAAAAAATCAACAACCAAACATTTACAAATAACACATCTCATCGACTACACACATATATTAAGCCTCAAATTACGAATACAAATGTGAGAAAACAGAAGACAATAAATTTTTTTCAAAGAACATATAAATTCTCAAAAACAGATGCATGCACTTAAACACATGCATCTGTCAATCTTAACAAACATTGTCCACCTCAAATTACAATCTGAATGTAGTTGAATCCTATGATCTAATTAAGAAATAGGAACAAAGATAAAATGCAGAATACATAAATTTTATTGATAAAACCAAGCCCATTTTTCATGCACATCATAGAGCTTAAACTATAGTCTGAATGTAGCTGAAGCTTGCAATGCAATTAAAAAAGTTTCTAACAAGAACTAACTCATGTATTATAGAGGCCAATGTGATTCACAGTCTCACAGAAAATAATTATACAGTTGACCAAGAAAAGAAAGAAATAAAATATTTCATACAATATTTGCAGACAGTATACTTACAAATATATAGAATGGCCAATCGGTTTGATATATGAAAGCAGCTAAATGCAGAAGAATTGGAATCCAAATTCAAACGCAGCAAAATTTTTTTTTTTTTTTTTTTACGCTGATATTAATCTGCAGACAATTCCAAATCGAAAAAGATAAAATCTCCACAGAAACATAGAACAAAGCTGTAACATCACTCAAACCACTCATCATAACAACAAAAAGAAAATTGAGGTCCCATGAACGTGACTGCCAAATTTATGTACTTTAGAATAATTCAATTCAATTGCAAAGACAGAGAACTGATAAAATTTTTAACAAAACTGATCCAAAATTTTAACATGACAGACAACATTATAAATCTCTTCAAAATAAGTTGCCATGAAAAAGAGTCAACATTTTTTTATTGCAATTTCAATACACCACACTAATTTTGAAATAACATGTTTAATTCATTCAAAAGAAGGGGAGAAAAAAAAAGATTTTTACTTAGTTTATATAATTTTTTATACAGAGCTTTAAAATTCCTTGGTTGATTCATTCAAAAGTAGGGGAAAAAGGGGAATTTCTAGTCAAAATATCCTGTTTTAGTTCAATGATTTAGGCCACATGGACAAAAGTTAAATTGATCTTCAAATGACATGCTTAATTGACTGAAAAGTACCCCAAAAAAATGGGAAACTCGAATTCCCAACCTGGAAAGTTGAATGCTTTATGTACGGAACGCAGAATCAGACCAACGGCTAAGAGCTTGTGTAAATGGAAGTAACATATGAAGATCTGGAAACAGGGGACTTGGAATTAAAGAATTGAGATCAAAGATGAAATATTTAAATGGGAAAATTTGAAGAGAAAGAACATGAACTACATACCTTAATTGGAAAAGGGCTTGCAAACACACGGCAGCAAAAACCCAAAAATTGCAAGACCAATCTTTCCTGAAATAAACAACGTAATCGAATCAAACAGCCACACGCAAAAAAACCAAAAATAAGAAATCTGTCAACGCAAAAGACCAAGACTTGAATCTAACAAAAATGAATTTGAAAATTTTCTTGATAACCAAACAAAAAGTAAAATAACAGATGAAGAAACGCACCTAAAACGACGCGATTCGTTTGCGGAAGATGGCAGAAACAAACAAAACAACCAGATTTCTAAGCGATGAGATCGGATTGAAGAGAGAGAGACGGAAAGAAAGAAGCCGAAAAAACGATGGTAACTGCAAACCCTTCCAGCGACTTCGGTGTGAAGAATGACGAAGAGCCAACCACGATGGCCAACACGTACACACCGTGGACCAAATCACCTCGATGACCAACGCGCGGCACCAGATACAAGAGAGGGGCAGAATTGCCAAATCACTGCACAATCCAAAAAAATTGCTCAGCAACTGAGGGGCAAAACAATACGCACACTGTTAATGAACAGTTAATTTGGTAGAAAAGTTGAAAGAACAACTTTAACAAAAACTATTCTCTTAGGCCAAGTGACATGGGTGATAAAGTCCAGTATAATGAAAAATCAATTGTTGAATGGAATTGTAGACATCGAAATTTCTGTAAAATAAATGATCACCAAACATATTAAATTTTGGTATGCGAAGGCTTACATGACATGTCAGGGCTTACGTGGCATATGACTCATCAAGACCGGACGAGTCATCAAGGACACATGTCAATGCTTGGTGGAAATTAATATTTGATTTTAATTTAGATTAAATTAATTAATTAATTTAAATTACAACAAATAGAAATGTCAAATTGGGCAAGATTGATTATTTGATTTCAATTAAATTAAATAATTGATTTATTGATTGATTGATGGAAAGAAATTACGAACCAAGCCACAAACCAAGTGTTGGTTCTTTCGTCAATTAATCAAGCTCACAATTAAGGCTAAATTCATATGTAGGCAAGGCTTGTGAAGTCTATAAATACAAGGCTCCAAGGCAAAGGAAAGGGGGCCAAAAAATCATTTCATGCCTAGACGTTGCAGTTTTGAAAATCTAAAGCTCTCAAGCATCCAAATTCCCAAGTTCTTGAAGACTCCGAAGAATTTAGAAAGCACTCTATGTTCTTCGCCAAAACCTTTGAAGAATCAACAAGCACCACCACAAATGCCGGTTCTCCTTCGCCACAAGCCAAATCCTTAAGGCAATCGATCATAGAAGATCAAGTCATCATGACCTTTGGATTAACAACCCTACAAATTCATTAATACAAATCATTTATTTTGTACACGTGTTCTTGTCTCATATGTCATAGGAAATTCATGTTTACAAATTTGGCATGCCCAGTGGGACAATTTATACCTATCATCTCTTTCTTCGTTTAAGAAATTCAAACACACTTTGAAATCGATGGCTTCCAAGAATGGCTAAGTTGTTTTCGCAACCAAGGGAAAGAACGTCGCACTTCCGCTACAAGCGGAGAATCCATTGGTGTCACGACCCAGAGTAAGGCATAGGCGGTCGCCACTTCAAAGTTGGTGCCGCTAAGGGAACAAAGGGAACGTTAGAGACGCGAGCCCATCATCAACCTGGCCTTGTTGGGTGCACTGAAGCTTGCTACTGTGGCACCACCAGGGCATCTAGAAGCAAGAAGTAGGGATCTTTCATGTCAAAGAGTTCACGAGAGCGCTCATTGTCACCGGCTTCAGACGCGAACTCAAGTGCAGGAGCCTACTGTGAATCACTGCCGCATGGAGACTTCGCCAGCACCCTCGATGTCCGCTGAAGAGTCTCATCTTTTGGTTGCCCATGTTATAACCACCAGCGCCACCTCCATTGAAGAGCAACTTGCACAGGTGAACGAGGCGATCACGAAGCTGACAAGGACGGTCGAGGAGAATGATGTGCAGATCGCTGCACTCATGAGCAAGTTGGAGTCACAGCATGACGAAGAAGTCGACCTTAACCCAAAGAAGAATCAACATGACAAGGAATTTGGCGAAGAAGAGGCGCGTCATGTTGACAAAGTTGGAAGAAAACAAAAGCCAGCGTCCGAAGCTTCATCAGTAGGCTTTTTTTCTATCCAACAACTTCAAGACATGATTGCAAATACCATCAAAGAGCAGTACAGAAGCACTTCGTGTGATGCACTAATGTATTCCAAGCCATACACTAAGAGGATTGATAGCTTGCAGATGCTAACAGGTTACCAACCTCCTAAGTTTATGCAATTCGAAGGAAAGGGGAACCTGAAGCAGTATGTTGCTCATTTTGTTGAAACTTACAACAACATTGGGACAGATGGAAACCACCTAGTGAAGTAGTTTGTTCGTTCATTGAAAGGGAACACGTTTGATTAGTATATAGACCTAACTTCGGAGTCTGTAAACAATTAGGATAAAATGGAGCGGAAATTCTTGAACTGTTTCTACAGCGCCCATCACACCATCAGCATGATGGAGCTCACGAATACAAAGCAATGGAAGGATGAGTTGGTCGTCGACTACATTAACCGATGACACTCATTAAGCCTTAACTGCAAGGATATACTTTCATACATATCCTCAGTCGAGATGTTTGTACAAGGCTTGCATTGGGGATTGCACTACCTTCTTCAAGTCATTAAACTGCAGACATTCGAGGAGTTAGCCACCTGCTCCTACGAAATGGACTTAAGCATCACCCAATTGGGAAGAAAGACTCGGTTGCTAACTACAGAAAAGACAAAGTCTTTGGGAAAAAAATGGACAAATCCGTGAGGGAGCTTGTCAAGGAAGCAATAGTGGTCAACATAGCTCCCATCAAAATCTCTAAACCAGACAACGTGAAGCAAACCAAAGCTCTTCATGATCAAGAAAGGCGTAAACGCACTTTGAATGAGCTTGAGGAAAAAACTTACCCATTCCCTGACTCTGATGTGGCTGCCATGTTAGAGGATTTGCTAGACAAAAAGGCGATCAATTTACCCATGTAAACGACTGAAAGAGATGAATTGCATTAACAACCCAATGTATTGCAAGTATCACCGCATCAACAGTCATCTGGTTGAAAATTGTTTCTTACTAAAGGATCTTATCATGAAGCTGGCCCAAGAATGAGTCATCGACCTATGCCTTGATGATGTGGTGGAGTCAAACCATACCACCGTTACTTTTGTCTCTTTTGACACGACATCTTCACCTTAATCACCAGAGGTATGCTTCAAAACCATGCAAGTCAAGCCAAAGTAAGTTAAAGGATGGACCCAAGTCACTCTAGGGAAACCGTACAAGAAGCATACACCTCGTTTACAAGTTGACCAATTAAAGATAAGGCAAATAAGCTCTTGTCAACCTCCAAAGATACATGAAAGTGTTGAAGATGATGAAATTTCAACACGAAGATAGTCCATCCCCATCATGATGCGTGATTTCTTCCCCGAAGACTTCTTCAGTTAATCGATCAAGACTCATTGCTATGAAGTTTGCGAGGAATGCCTCTCCAAGATCGCTTGACAAATTCACATCAAATGCTCATTGCCTGCACGAGCTGAAACTGCAAGATGGCACCAAACACTCATTGCATGCACAATTTGAAACTGCACTAGGCATAAACACGCTCCTTGCATGCACGAGCTGAAACTGCAAAGGGCACCAAATACCTACCAAACGTTCCACATTCGCATAAGCCTAAAAGGCGGCACCAAAATGATCATCCACATGAACCTAAAAGGCAACACCAAAACGCTCCTCGTCCGCACGAGCCTAACAATTGACACCAAAATGCTCCTCGTTCACATGAGCGTAAAAGGCGACAAAAAATGCTCCTGGCCTGCAACAGCATAAACTTTGTACGACACCAAAAAGAATGAAGAAAAAAGTCCATTGAGTTGAAAACCCGAAAAAAGGCGACTCAAGCAAAAGTTAGCACAAAAAAAAAATAGTCCATTGAGTTGAAAACTCATAAGGGTGGCTCAAGCAAAAGCTAGGACAGAAAAAAAAAAAAAAAAAAAAAAACAAAACAAAAAACACAATTTGAACTAAGTTATGACTTGATCTTTTTTTTGGAAGGGTACATAGGCCACTCGAAGATGAATGTCGAGTTCAGTCACATTAAAATGAAAATAGGGGTTCCAACCTTTGAGACAAAGATGCAAGATCAAGCCATCACTCTGAGACTAAGTCTTTAAAGTTATGCCGCTTGAGCAAGCCTTCCAATGTCTTCAATACATCGGTGTCTTCCATAGACGAGTAAACGGCAAGAGCAATGTGGAGCAGATAGTCTTGGAAGCTGTAACACCCTGAAAATTTAAATATATGAATGTGTGGAGAAAATCGAAAATAAATCGATTTATGGTTATGGAAAGAGAATTGGGAAAACTTAAAGTTTTGTTTCCCGAAATTATTAAAACTTACAAATTTGGATTATTGAGATTTTATGTTATTTTTCGAGAAATTATATTAATTTACTTAAGTTTGGTTTAAATTAAACTAGTTACGAAGTTTGAAGTTTGTAAATTTATTATTTAAAATCCCTAGACCTTTTGAGGTCACAATTTATATTTTTGAATAGAGCTCGATCTCACGAACGCGTAGGCACAAACCGTTCGTGAAACGGAGTTATAACGAAGAAGTTATTAACGATAGAAGTTGAGGGTAAAATAGTCATTTTGACATTAAATGGGAAGGTTCTAGAAAATTTGGAACAAAAGGGGAATGCCACGTGGTGTGGCTGTGATGGAAAGGAAAAGAAAGATAAGGTAGAGACTCGGACGAATGAAGGGGGGAGGAAAGGAGGGGAAATGAGGGAGAAGTGGAAGAGAGAACCAGATCCCTTATGACCCATCAACCCGACCCAGCCGGATTTCACTATTTCGGCCACCTTTGACGACGGGACGAGCGCCAAAATGATCCATACTTCAAACTCAGTTGTTTCCTCTCTCACTTCCACCCGAAAAACTGACCAAAATGGTCCAATTCTAGGAAACCCGTACGGTGGGGTGCGACAGGTTATGTGTAAATTCCTCAAATCCTGAAATTGTTTCCTCCAATTACCTCCACCAAAACACCCCTCTTAAACCCAGGAACAAAGCCCATGCATTGGTTGAGGCGTTGGAGTTGTTTTGGAGTCGAATCAAGAACACCCAAAAACAAGGGTTCCGACGGTTCGTGGACAATTTGAGGTGTTTCCCGGCCAAATTGGACTTGGCCGCAGGTATGAAAGTTGCTCTACTCATTAAGATCTACTTGACTGTAAAATTTGGTAATTTTTGAAAATAGTTGAATTTTCTGGCGAGTCGGAGCGGCCAATCGCCACCCGCGGCGGTGCGTGCGGCGGAGCCTAGTCAGTGGGCCGGCTCTGCCATTTTCAGGCTAATTTTGATGTTCTGAATCCATATTTTATATGCATATGGTGTGATTCAAATGTTTGGACTGAATTTGTGATTGTTAGTCACTAAAATGTCGAAGTTAATGAATTAGGAAGTGGATTGTGAACTACGAAAGGCTTGATCCCGCTCAAGGGTACGTAGGCAGTCTAACAGTGTTAGATGTAGCCTTAAATAATCCGAGAAATAATTTTTAGAATGGGAAGTGTTTTATAAAGGGAAATTGTGATAAAGTGAGAATAAATTAGTACGGTTGGCATTGGAATTTTAATTATGAATCATAGATGGAAATAAGACAGACAATTAAAGAATCATGATTTGTGGTAGCTAAATAATTGAGAGAAATCCTTTGTTCTGAATCTAGTGTGAAGGATTAGTGAATTGAATTAGGAAATCGAAATTAATGTTAGACAACTAAAAAAAAAAGATTTTAGTTTTAGGCCTGTCACCAGTATTATTTTCTGAAAATAAATATTTTTGGGGCGGGGCGTTACAGAAGCGGTGTGGTCGTATAGGCAATGTAGTTGCAAGGGCAATGTGCGTTAAAGGCAGTGTGGTCCCCAAGGCGGTGTAGGCACAGATGCGGCATCTGCAGCAATGGCAGATAGCATTGGCTTCACAGTGGTGCGTCCTCGCAAGCAGTGGTATGACATCGGCATTAAAGCTTGTTGTCATAGCGGCATCAAAGCTTATCGTCACAACGGCATCAAAGCTTATCGTCACAGTGGCATCACAGTTTGTCTTCACATTGGCTCGTCCTCGCAGGCAGTCATGTATCTTCATCTTCGAATGCAACGGTAGTGCGTGCAATCCGGTGACTCCCTTGCAGGGAGCAGCCTCCTTTACAGCAAGTAACCTCCCTTGCGATGAGCAACCTCCCTTGCAGCGAGCAGCCTTCCTTGGGACAATGCGAACAACCTTCCTTGTGGTAGTGCGTGCAATCCTACGAGCAGACTCCCTTGCGGCAAACAACCTCTCTTGCGGCGAGCACACTTCTTTGCGGCGAGCAGCCTCCCTAGCGGTGAACAACCTCCCTTGCCTTGACCAACCTCTCTTGCGGCGAGTAGCCTCCTTTGTGGCGAGCAGCCTTCCTTGCAGCAGTGTGTGCAATCGAGCAACTTCCTTGCAATAGTGGCAATGCGTGCAGTCCATCAACTCCCTTGCAGCAACAGCAATGGGTGTAGCTCAGTGACTCCCTTGCAGCAATGGCAGTGCATGCAATCCAGCAACGACAGTGCATTCCAGCAACTCCTTTGTAGCAGTAATGACAATTCTGCATCGATGACTTTGCAACAGCAATAGAGTCCTGCAACAGTAGACAGCAACGACAATAGAAGGTAGCGACAACAATCGAAGACGACACACAGGCTTGAGCAGCAAAACACACTAGAATCCAAGGGGGACGACATAGAAATCCGAAAAGTGCATTCATTTGCAAAGAAAACTAGAATGAGGATCCTTGTCGGATCCTCCAATCACATCCATTCATCGTAAATCATGTGGTCAGAAATTATTGTAAAGTTTTTTTATTTAAAATTGAATATAAACATTACCAGACGAAAATTGACCACACAATATATGATGAACGAATGTGATTGAAGGATCTCCAAGATTCTCACAAAGAGAATCCGGCAAGAACCCTCTCTAAAAAAAACTAATCATAAAAAAAGGGAGCAAAATGATAGAATATTTATAAAAAAAAAAAAATTCAGAAAAAAGAAAAAGCAAACAACGAAAAAAGAAATAAAGGAGAGAGGAATCAGAAATATGCACCAATTTGCAATAAAATATATAATATATATGTGGATGGTGATGGTGATGTCTAAGTAAGGTGGGGGCCCACTTACAAATTCCATATTCGTTGCCAAAAGTTGAAGGCACATGATGCAAGGGCTATGCACGGCTAAAGCATGGAAGTGCTGGGTGTGAAAGCATATCGACATTAGAAGGTTGAGCTGCACGCTTTTGACTTAGAGACGTCTTCAGTTTGCCCATGCTGCTTCCTTTTCTTTGTTTGGAATTCCCTTCAAACTCCACAATGATGCAGCGGGCAGCAGTAGAATTGCAGTGTGCAGCAGTCAGCAAGCGCGCAGCGGCCGTAGCAGCACCAGCAAAGTCGCAGCGGGCAGCAGAGCGAGCAGCTTTGCTGCGGGGTTGCAGTGAATGGCAACAACGGACGCAGAATGCAGCAAGGAGGAGCAAGCAATAGGAGCAGCCGCTATTTTGTAGGGAACTCACTTCGCCACAACGTCCACTCACCGGGGCATATGTATCGGTCGCAACTAGCAACACGGTTGCCTCCGTTGAATCGTCAAATCATGTCCGCCATCACAGAAGTGTCACTTAAACTTTGTGCTCACAGCCGAACAAGGATCCTTGCCGGATTCATTTCCTAAGAATCCCGCAATCGTGTCCATTCATCGTATATCGTGCGGTCAGTTTTCGTTAAGTACTATTTATATTTGAATTTTAAATTTTAAATTTTAAATGATTTCTGACCGCACGATATACGATAAACGAACACGATTACGGGATTCCTAGGATCCCTCGGGAATAGATCCGGCAAGGATCCTTGTTCCTCACAACCAAACCATGCATTGGGGTAACCTGCAACATAAAAAATTTAAAAAAAGAAAGTGTTGGAAAATTTAATATTATTTTTATTATATTAAATTAATTAATTGAATAGAAATTAGAAGTGATACCTTTTTTATTCCAACAGAAAGAAAATAGTTTGGCACTGCCGCATGGTAGCATGGAACCGATGGAATGGCATGATCGATCTTCTTCAGGACAGTGGGCTCGTGACAATGGAGATGAACGCGATCGTACTTGCACCTTTGTACCTACATCCATCAATGAAGCAGACCAACTGGAGAAGACAACCGTGACCATGCCAATACGGGCTCGGTGAGCATTGTCAAGGCTCGTGGAGGAAGCACAACAGCTGACGGCGATGGCGACTGCAGTCCGTGCAGAGACAAAAGGTCTACCCTAGTCTCACTTTATATAGGAAAAAAAATTCAAGGCTTCCTTGTGCAGGCTGCAAAATATCTAAAAAGAGAAGAAAATTGACAATGGCATTGATTATGAGATCCATTTTTGCCAATTTGGATATAGAAATTCAAAGCCAAATACCACCGGTCATGGAGATACTCTGTTTGTTTGATCATTCATGATCACAAGATTATTGGAAATTTTTTTGTAGAGAATAATCACATTGATTATGTAGTCATTCTTAGTTACCCGCTTGGAGCGCAGGCCACATGAGGGAAAAGTTAATAATTCCCAAATTCAGTACCCATTTTGTCTCAAATTAGTCAAAGCAATACAAGCTGCACAAATAGTTACTTGCCTGCATAGGCTATATGATCACAAAATCAGATGCTTAATACTTGCGTGGTACATTGAGCTTCTTACCAAAAGAGATTACAAGAGTGGTCCTAGCTCGCTGATTTGGTTGGAGGCATATTAAGGGAAATCTGGGATTTCTTGCCGTATAAAATGTTATTGGAGAAGCTGTCTAATGCTCCAATTGGTCTTCCAAAAATATGCACCAATGGTCATGGTGAAGAAAGAAAGAAAGAAAATGCACTGATTGGGACTAAGATTGGTATCAACGTTTGGCATGGTATAAAAAAAATACATTTGCCATTCGAGTTTTCAAGTCGCACCACCTACATGTGCCGGTTCCTCCATCATCACGTGTCAAACACCCAAACAATTGTATTCTTCATCAAGCTCGTGGAGAATCAACAAGCACAACAAATACATGCCGATTCATCCCCCACAAAGCCGAAGATCACCAGCCACTTGACACTACTCGTGGTCTTGATTTGTTCAAGATCAAGCCTTGACGGCCCTTGAAGAAATCACAAGTCTAATTCAAGGACAAGTATGCGCCACCCTTGAATCAAATTCGACTCTGGAAAGCTCTATGGCCAAAACAAACACTCGTGTTCTTCATCAAGCTCGTGAAGAGTCAACAAGCACAACAAGTACACGTGCCGATTCATCCACCACCAAAGCCGAAGACCACCCACCACGTGAAACCATTCGTGGTCCCATTGCATTCAAGATCAAGCCTCAACAGCCTTTGAAGAAATCACAAGTCCGATTGAATTGGAGGAAACCAAAAAGTTATTTGGCCAAAGCAAACACTTGTGTTCTTCATCAAGCTCATGGAGAATCAACAAGCACATGTCGACTCATCCACTACCAAAGCCGAAGATCACCAGCCACATGAAACTCCTTGTGGTCCCGTTTCATTCAAGACCAAGCCTCGAAGGCCCTTGAAGAAACTTCCAGCCTAATTCAAGATCCCGCATCGACGACCCTTGAATCGACATCTACGTTGAGGGACTTCAAAGCACAATGGTCAAATACATTCACTATGCGAGGGACTTCAAAACACATCTTCTACACGTGACAAGCACATGCATACGGCGCGCCTTGAAGTGGGGGCATTTGTAGATATCAAAATTTCAATGAAATAAATGATCATTAAACACATTAAATTTTGGCATGCGAGGGCTTACGTGGCATATGACTCATCAAGACCGGACGAGTCATCAAGGACACATGTCAACGATTGGCAGAAATTAATATTTGATTTTAATTAGATTAAACAAATTAATTAATTTAAATTAAAACAAATAGAAATGGCAAAGCAAGATTGATTATTTGATTTTATTTAAATTAAATAATTGGTTTATTGATTGATTGATGGAAACAAATCACGAACTAAGCCACAAATCAATTCCTGGTTCTTTAGTCAATTAATCAAGCTCACAATCAAGGTCAAATCCATGTGTAGGCAATGTTAAAGTTGTTGAGATTACCTAGCTGATAGGGTTAGGTTTTCCTAGTTTCTAGGTCGTAATAGTTTGAATTCATGCATAATAATCCCTAGTTTAAAGGGACGTGTTATCTTCTGTTTTAGACCTAGTCCTTCTCCACGATTCTAGGGCTGAAATATCGTGGTTGTTATTTCCCATTCAGTTTGTTTTGTAAGGCTATTTAATAGCCATGTTTGTTTTCTTATTGAATCAATCTGAAATATTCTCCCTGCATATTGAAGTTGTCGTGCTTTTGTTTCTGTCCAAGCTTCTTGCCTTTCCATATGTTCTTAACATCTGGTATCAAAGCCCCATCACGGGGCCTGACCAACCGTTTGTACCACTGTAATCAGCAAGAAAGAGCAACATGACAAGCGAAAGTAGCTTTGTGCAGCCGGCTATCCCACGATTTGATGGGCATTACGATCACTGGAGCATGCTTATGGAGAACTTTCTGCGTTCAAAGGAGTACTGGCATTTGGTAGAATATGGGATCCCTGCAGTAGCAGAAGGGACGGATCTCAGTGAGGGTCAAAAGAAGGTGTTTGAGGACCAAAAGTTGAAGGATATGAAGGCCAAGAACTATCTGTTTAAAGCCCTTGATCGCTCCATTCTGGAGACAATTCTGAAAAATGATACTGCAAAGGATATTTGGGATTCCTTGAAGCATAAATATCAAGGGACAGCACGAGTCAAGCGTGCTCAACTCCAAGCTCTTCACAAAGAGTTTGAAGTGCTGCACATGAAAGAAGGAAAATCGGTGAATGACTACTTTGGAAGGACTCTTACCATCGCCAACAAGATGAGAATTCATGGTGAAAGGATGGAAGATGTGGTGATAATTGAGAAGATTCTACGATCCATGACTCCCAAGTATGATTATGTGGTGTGTTCGATCGAGAAATCCAATGACTTGGATGTCTTATCCATAGACGAGCTTCAAAACAGCCTTTTGGTTCATGAACAACGGATCAACCGTCACATTGTGGAAGAACAAGCTCTTCAAATCACACATGGCCCTCAGCAAGGAGGAAGAAGTGGTAGTAGAAGCTCGTCCCGAGGAAGAGGGAGAGGTAGAGGTAGGTTTGATAAATCTACCCTAGAATGTTATAGCTGTCATGAACTAGGTCACTTCCAGTGGGAATGTCCCAAAAGAGTAAGAGATACAAAGGCCAACTTTGTCGAGACCGGTGAGGAGATGCTTTTAATGGCATATGTGGATGGCGCTGATGCTGGAAGAGATGCTGGAAGGGACTACCTGTGGTTTCTTGACTCAGGATGTAGCAATCACATGTGTGGGAAAAGGGAGTTATTTTCCCAGTTCGACGATAACTTCAGAGAAACAGTGAAGTTGGGTAATGACACAAATCTTACTGTGCTAGGGAAGGGCAATATTCGCATGGAGATAAATGGGATCGTGCAGGTGATTACTGACATTTTCTTTGTGCCCGAATTGAAGAACAACCTACTAAGCCTCGGGCAGTTTCAAGAAAAGGATCTCACGGTCGTCATGCAACGTAAAAAATGCAAGATTTACCATCCTGAAAGAGGATTACTAATGGAGACCGAGATGGCATGCAACCGAATGTTCACCGTAATTGGTCGATGTTCATCAAAGGAGAAAAACTGTTTCTCCACGATAACTGCAGATCAAACACAACTCTGGCATCGTCGTTATGGTCATCTTAGTTGGATTGGTCTCAAGGTGATTCAACAAAAGAATATGGTGCATGGACTGCCTCAGTTGAAGGCCCCCGTGAACGTCTGTGAAAACTGCTTGGCTGGAAAACAACATCGCGATCCTTTTCCAAAGGAAAGCGTATGGAGGGCATCCGGAGTACTTCAGCTTGTGCATGCAGATATATGCGGACCAATAAATCCAATATCGAACAGCAAGAAAAGGTATCTCATAACCTTTATTGATGACTTTAGCAGAAAAACTTGGTTTTATTTCTTGGCTGAAAAATCAGAAGCATTGGCAAGCTTTAAGTCCTACAAGGCTAGAGTTGAGAAAGAAATTGGTGCATTCATAAGGAACCTTCGAACCGATCGCGGAGGGGAGTTTACCTCACAAGAATTCACGCAATTATGTGAAGTAAACGGTATTCAAAGGCAACTAACAGCTGCATACACACCTCAACAGAACGGAGTCGCAGAGAGAAAGAATCGCACTATCATGAATATGGTGCGCAACATGCTGTCAGAGAAACAAGTTCTAAAGAAGTTCTGGCCTGAAGCAGTGAACTGGACAGTGCACGTTTTGAATAGAAGCCCAACACTAGCCGTAAGAAGCAAGACTCCTGAAGAAGCCTGGAGTGGTTACAAACCTTCAGTAAGTTATTTTAGGGTTTTTGGATGCATCTCCCATGTCCACATACCTTATAGCAAGAGAGTCAAACTTGATGCCAAAAGTTTGAAGTGTGTACTACTTGGCGTCAGTGAAGAATCTAAAGCCTATAGATTATTTGATCCAGTTGCTCAAAAAATAATTGTAAGTCGAGACGTGGTGTTTGAAGAAGACCAAAGATGGAACTGGGATGAAAGTCACAATGAAACTATCTTAGCGGATCTCGAGTGGGAGGAAGAAGAAGAACAAGGTAAGAATAAAAACCTTAGGGAAGTAAGTGATGAACAAGAAAGCATGGGGTCAGATGATCAATGTGGCTCATTCGAAGGAGGAGAGTCTTCAAATGATGGGAACTCTCTTCATACAAGACGAAGTCGAAGACCATCAACATGGATGCAGGATTATGTAAGTGGTCAGAGCCTCTCTGATGAAGAAGGCCTCTTTGATGAAGAACACAGCGATATGGGTCATCTAGCCTTATTTTCTGGTAGTGATCCCCTGACGTATGTGGAAGCAGCAAAGAGTGACAAATGGAGACAGGCCATGGATGTAGAAATTAAAGCTATCGTGAAGAATAACACATGGGAACTCATTGAACTTCCACCTGGAGTTAAAACGATCGGAGTCAAATGGGTCTTTAGAACAAAGCTCAACGAAAAAGGTGAAGTAGACAAATATAAGGCTCGACTCGTCGCAAAAGGATACAGTCAAAAGTATGGGGTAGATTATGCTGAGGTGTTCGCACTAGTAGCTCGTTTGGATACCATTCGAGCAGTCATCTCACTTGCTGCATGCAAGAGCTGGAGCATCTTCCAACTAAACGTTAAATCCGCGTTTCTACATGGAGAAATAGATGAGGAAGTATTCGTGGATCAACCACCGGGGTATGAACAAAAGGGACAGGAAGCCAAGGTATATCGACTAAAGAAGGCGCTGTACGGGCTCAAACAAGCCCCTCGAGCTTGGTACAGTGGAATAGAAACTTATTTTGGTCGAGAAGGCTTTGAGAAATGTCCTTATGAGCACACCTTGTTCATTAAAAGGGGCAATGGAGGTAAGTTATTGGTTGTGTGCCTCTACGTTGATGATCTTATCTTCACTGGTAACGATGAAATTATGTTTGAAAGCTTTAAAAAATCCATGATGGATGAATTTGACATGACTGATCTTGGAAAGATGAGGTTCTTCCTTGGGATTGAAGTGTTGCAAAGAGAAGATGTCATCTTCATCAATCAACGAAAATATGCTCGGGAGGTTTTAGTGAAGTTCAGTATGGATCAGTGCAATCCGGTGCACAATCCGATTGTTCCTGGTTCCAAGTTAACCAGAGATGACGATGGAGAAAGAGTTGATGGAACATTTTACAAACAAATAGTGGGGAGCCTCATGTATTTGACTGCCACTCGTCCTGATCTAATGTTTGTCGTGAGTTTGATCAGCAGATATATGGATTGACCTACAGAAACACATCTGCAAACAGCGAAAAGGGTACTACGGTATGTAAAGGGTACAGTCAGCTTTGGAGTGTTCTATAAAAAGGGAGGAACTGAAGAACTTGTTGGCTACTCGGATAGTGACTATGCCGGTGATCAGAATGATAGAAAGAGCACATCTGGTTATGTTTTTACTCTGAGTTCAGGTGCAGTTTCTTGGTCCTCAAAGAAACAACCAGTTGTGACTCTCTCAACTACTGAGGCTGAATTCATTGCTGCAGCATCTAGTGCTTGTCAAGCTGTATGGCTAAGAAGAATCCTGGAGCAGCTTAACCATGGACAGTGCAAACCAACGGTGATTCATTGCGATAATGTTTCAGCAATTAAATTGTCCAAGAATCCAGTCATGCATGGTTGAAGCAAACATATTGATGTACGATTTCATTTTCTTCGAAATCTTGTTAAAGATGAAGTTGTTGAATTAGTGCAGTGCTCAACTCAGGAGCAACCACTAAGGCTCGAAGTGTTCGTAAAGATGCGTGATCGCATGGGTATCTGTGAATGTCCAGGGGTAAGCTAAATGTTGATAGCATTCAGTTTAATGGAGGATGTTAAAGTTGTTGAGATTACCTAGCTGATAGGGTTAGGTTTTCCTAGTTTCTAGGTCGTAATAGTTTGAATTCATGCATAATAATCCCTAGTTTAAAGGGACGTGTTATCTTCTGTTTTGGACCTAGTCCTTCTCCACGATTTTAGGGCTGAAATATCGTGGTTGTTATTTCCCATTCAGTTTGCTTTGTAAGGCTATTTAATAGCCATGTTTGTTTTCTTATTGAATCAATCTGAAATATTCTCCCTGCATATTGAAGTTGTCGTGCTTTTGTTTCTGTCCAAGCTTCTTGCCTTTACATCTATTCTTAACAGGCAAGGTTTGGGAAGTCTATAAATGCAAGGCTCCAAGACAAAGGAAAAGGGGCTAGAAAATCATTTCACGCCCAAATGCTAAAGCTTTGAAAATCTAAAGCTCTCTAGCATCCAAATTCCCAAATTCCCGAAGACTCTGAAGAATTTAGAAAGCACTCTACGTTCTTCGCCAAAACCTTTGAAAAATCAACAAGCACCGCCACACATGCCGGTTCTTCCTTCACCACAAGTCAAATCCTTGAGGCAATTGGTCATCCAAGATCAAGTCATCGCGACCCAACAACCTTTACATCACACGCCTTACATTTCGGAGATCGAATAAGAGATTCAAGTTGTAAAGAGATTGTAACCCTACAAATTCATTAATATAAATCATTTATTTTGTACACGTGTTCTTGTCTCATTTGTCATAGGAAATTCGTGTTTACAGGAACATTGATGGACAAACAAGATATCAGATAGTTAACACTATGAGGCATATGATGATGTTCTCATCTGCGAGTAAGTTGAACGAAAATTCTGATAGAGGAATTGCTCAGACTATAGTTGTAGACCTCGAGGTATAACTTTTGGGATTACCAAAAAGCGTGGGATATTGTGTCATGTTTTTAAGAGTAAATTGTAGCTATGGTCCTTTAACTTTAACTCAATTGGAGCAATGGTCCCTCAACTAAAAATCCATTACCATTGGTCCCTCAACTTATCAAAACGTGCAGATATGGTCCCTCAACTAAAAATCCATTACCATTGGTCCCTCAACTTTAATTCAACTGGAGAAATGGTCCCTTAACTTTAATCCAATTGTAGCAATGGTCCTTCCAATATAACTCGTTTTGACAAAAAATTTGACATAGTTGACGAAAAGAACCATAATTATACACTTTGATGAGTTGAGGGATCCTAATTGTATAAATGGTCATTCCAACATAGCTTATTTTGACAAAATTTTGACAAAATTGATGAGAAGGACTATAACTACACCTTTTGATAAGTTGAGGGACCAATGGTAATGGATTTTTAGTTGAGGAACCATTGCTCCAATTTGATTAAAGTTGAGGGACCATTCGTACAATTTACTCTGTTTTTAAAGTATCTGATATTCCCACACATGGTTTATTCAGCTTCGCCTTCATACTCTAAAAGAGTTACCAAATTGGTTTAGGGTCTGTTTTCATCTCTCGGGACCAATGCAGAATATCTTCTCCAGCCAGTCCATGAATCATTTTTAGAAAGGTTTAGGGAAGCCAATGATGATTATCCTGATAAAATGAAACTATTTTTGTGGTTTATGATGATCTATGAACTCCCTTGAATCCTGACGTCTTTGGGTCATTATTAGTATATCACTAGACTATGTTAGGCTTATATAGCTTGAGATTAGCCCAAACTTGAACTCAAGCCTTAATTAAGATAAACTAAAATTAGCTCAGCTTAGTCAAATAAAACTCCATCAAGGAAAATTGAGCTGAACATGTTTAATTATTTATTTTGCTAAAACAATTGAGCTGAATTCATGATATTCGAGTTAACAATACTACAGTTTAATGGTATTTCTCATTTGTATATGTGTGGAAAATCTTAAATTTGACTAAAGCTTGAATAATAAAGACCTTTTAATATTTGTGTTGAGTTTAATACTAATTATGATTGATCGATTATGTAAACCTATATTGTCCCTTTTCTTTAAAGGAAAATATCAATATTGTAAGAGTAAATTGTAGCAATGGTCCATCAACTTTAATCAAATTGGAGCAATGGTCCCTCAACTAAAAATCCATTACCATTGGTCCCTCAACTTATCAAAATGTGTAGCTATAGTCATTTTCATCAATTTCGTCAAAATTTTGTCAAAATAAGTTATGTTGGAATGACCATTTATACAATTAGGGTCCATCAACTCATCAAAGTGTGTAATTATAGTTCTTTTCGTCAACTACATCAAAAATTTTGTCAAAACGAGTTATGTTGGAAGGACCATTGCTACAATTGGGTTAAAGTTAAGAGACCATTTCTCCAGTTGAATTAAAGTTGAGGGACCAATGGTAATGAATTTTTAGTTGAGGGACCATAGCTCTATGTTTTGATGAGTTGAAGGATTGGATGTTTAGTTGAGGGACTGTTGCTCCAATTGAGTTAAAGTTAAAGGACCATAGTTACAATTTACTCATATTGTAATGTATAAAGACCCAATCGACAGTCCTGTAAGAACATAATATTCAACATATGATCTTTGTTGAGCTAGTTAATAAACCACAAACTCATAAACTCTTATAAGCTACCTATCCATATGAAAGAAAACTAACTTGTAAAAATTGTGTTGGAGAATAGAATTTTACATCGGGCATATAATAAAATAATATACAACTTATTTATGAAAGGTTCGACCCCTAATATCATCGAGGCTCATTAAGTTAAAACCTAACACCTAGTATATAGGTAGTTAAGTTGCGTCAATATTAGTGATATTGTTGGTGTACATGCTGGGCCTATAATGTTTATTATGTTATCAGAGCAAGCTGTTCTCTCTACACGTTAGGAGCCTGAGTTACTGGACTCGAATGTGCTTTCTTTAAGTTGGGCATTTGAAAACATTGGTGTGGGCTCTAGCGAATGACTATTGATTGACTGGACACTTGTACAAAAACATACTAGCGCGACGGAGCAAATTGCGTTGCGCAACGTCCGTTGGCACGACGTTGACAACTATGCGTCGCGCAAGGACATTTTGCCCGACGAAACTTTGCGCGACGAAGACTGCCATTGCACAAAACAGTTTCGCACGACGTGGTATATGCGTCACTGCTTTTTTCCCAACTTTGCGCCCGAAGGTGTACATTTGTCGCGCAAAACTGTTTTGCGCAATGAATGCACACCTTCGCCACACAAAGTGAAAACAAAAATTTCACTTCTTGTCTTTCTGTCCTGTATTCTAACACAAGTCAAAAGCCAGACCTCCCATACAGACATCCTAAAGTCAAAAGCCATGTGTCGAAATTTGTATTACAGTTGGCAGTGATAAATTCATTTTCTTTAAGTGTATTAATTCATTTATAACTTCTTTTTTACTTGTACAGAATTTCATAAAAGAAGATTTCATGTATTTGTATAACTCATTTTTGTTTTCTTTATAGATTTAACAGGAAACGTTACCATATATAATTGGACATAAGTTGTTTTTTAATAGAAGTTCTACTGAGGATTCTGAATTATTCTGTTCATCCGGTCTATACTAGTTCAGGAAAATGTGAAGACCTAATTACTAGTCTTAAAATCATATGATAGTGTGAAAGCGTAGTCACAAGAAAAAAGGACTTAACTAATAGTTAGAAGAATATGTAAGTTTCTTATGATGCATATGATCAGTCTTTTGCCTTCAGTTTGACTTCAAAAAATCTCTTACGATATTGTAAAAGAGAATTTAGAACCAGCTCAGAATAGTGATCCTTCATGTTCGAAAGATACTTTGATCTAGAAAGAGGAAAACTCGGGTGCTCCAAATGGTGAGTTACAATCTACAATCATTGTTAATGTTGCTTCATCTGCCACAGTTAGTTTCTTATCAGAACTGATTTTGTACATTTAAAATAGCATCACAACCAGTGTAATAGATGCATCCATATTGATAAAAAACCAAAGTTCAACTGTTTTAATGGCCAAAGCTTCCAAGCTTAAGTGAAGTATTCCATTGTATAGAAATAAACATATGCTGTCACATATTTCCATTGTTCAGATTATGATCTACATATTTTAAATTGACGATCGAATTAGTTCATTGTATTCATATATGATCAATGAGTGTAGCTGTAAAAAATCATCAAAATCAGAGTTAAAACTACAGTTAAATCGTGATTTTTCGTTTATAACCGTCAAAAAGTTTTGTCCCGTTACTTGATCTCTGAATGTTTGTTTTTTGCGATTTTTGGCGTATGCGATCTTGAAGTATATACAAAAAAGTTTGATGGTTGGATCGTTGAAATTAGTTTCGTAGAATGCGTACCCCATCAAAATAATGGATTCACTAACACTTAGAGTTTATTTATACTTTCATTAAGTATAACATAAGATTTTGTGGTATCCACTAGTGTAAATATTTTAAATTGAAGATCGAATTCATTCATTGTATTCATATAGGATCAAGGAGTGTAGCTGTAAAAAAATCATCAAAATTGAAGTTAAAACTACCATTAAATCGTGACTTTTCGTTTATAACCGTCGAAAAGTTTTGTCCCGTTACTTGATCTCTGAATGTTTGTTTTTTACGATTTTTGGCGTATGCGATCTCGAAGTATATACAAAAAAGTTTGACAGTTGGATCGTTGAAACTAGTTTCGTACAATGCATATCCAATCAATGTTATATATATTTATTCTTCCATTTTTTATATATGATTGTATTGAAATTTTGGTTAATATTACCCAATATATTGAAAATTTTGATCTTTTTGTTTGTTTGTGAATGACTAATTACCTTTTGGGAACAAAATATGCGGAAATTAAATCCATGATTAACGAAGTGATAAATGTGTTCATTTTTAGTTCTATGAAAATTGGGGCTTGTCAAACCTTTCAATTTCTTAATGTGAGTTGGAGGGTTATTCATGATTCAAAAAATGTTAAAAACTGTGGAGAATTTTAGTTGGAAGTTGTTTAGTGTGATATAACTCCTTTTGGAGACATATGAAGTTCTTTGTTCGACATTACATTATTCCGAATTCTGAAAGGGAATTCTATGTAATTGATATGTTTTCTTCTTAAACATGTTTAATTCTTAAAGCAACTTGTGAGTGTGAATGGTGTTTATACAATCAGGATTCATGTGGTTGTTAATATACTGAAGTGTGTGCATCGATATTTGTGTAGACAACCATTGGTAATTATAGAGCTGTGCATTGATGGCATTGACGAATTGT
The DNA here is from genome assembly GCA_024362995.1 of Heteromeles arbutifolia. Classification (NCBI taxonomy): domain Eukaryota; kingdom Viridiplantae; phylum Streptophyta; class Magnoliopsida; order Rosales; family Rosaceae; genus Heteromeles; species Heteromeles arbutifolia. Next base: position 23,448,361 of record JANCRC010000013.1, on the reverse strand, counting down.
CACTTCTGTGTGATGTAATATTGGTTAGGTTTAGAATTAGTCCTAGTGGGATTATGTGCAATGTTCATGCATTGTAACTGCCAACTAGAAGAAACTGAATGTATTTTTTCCTTCGTTTAGTAGGATATGAATGTATGATTTAGCGTTTGCGCTTAAAGTAGGGTATTTATACTTTCAACAAACACTTAGAGTTTAATTACAATATTTATTAAAAATTAAATAAAAAACTTTGCGCGACGCAGGTTACTTCTTCGTCACGCAAACCTTTTTTTTTTTGGCAAAAATAATTTTTTATTTAATTTTTAATAAATATTGTAATTAAATTCTAAACAATAATTAATAAACCAAGAAAAAGTATTTAATTATAAAAAATATGAAAATGTACTTACAAGATGTCCGAACAAAAAAGAAAATACTAAAACAAGTAGTCTTCTAGGTTTGATACATCAGACTACTGGTATCGGGTGGGTGAAGTGGCTAGTGTAAATATTTTAAATTGACGATCAAATTAGTTTATTATATTCATATTGGATAAAGAAGTGTAGCTGTAAAAAATCATCAAAATCGGAGTTAAATAACCATTAAATCATGATTTTTCGTTTATAACCGTTGAAAAGTTTTATCCCGTTACTTGATCTCTGAATGTTTTTTTTTTTTTGCGATTTTTTGCGTATGCGAGCTCGAACAATATACAAACAAGTTTGATGGTTGGATCGTTGAAATTAGTTTCGTAGAATGCGTACCCCATCAAAATGATAGATTCACTAACACTTAGAGTTTATTTATACTTTTATTAAGTATAACATAAATTTTTGTGGTATCCACTAGTGTAAATATTTTAAATTGACGATCGAATTAGTTCATTGTATTCATATAGGATCAAGTACTGTTGTTGTAAAAAATCATCAAAATTGGAGTTAAAACTACCGTTAAATCGTGATTTTTCATTTATAACCGTCGAAATTTTTTGTCCCGTTACTTGATCTATGAATGTGTTTTTTTGTGATTTTTGGCATATGTGATCTTGAAGTATATACAAAAAAGTTTGACGGTTGGATCGTTGAAATTAGTTTCGTAGAATGCGTACCCCATCAAAATGATAGATTCACTAACACTTAGAGTTTATTTATACTTTCATTAAGTATAACATAAGATTTTGTGGTATCCACTAGTGTAAATATTTTAAATTGACAATCGAATTCATCCATTGTATTCATATATGATCAAGGAGTGTAGATGTAAAAAATCATCAAAATCAGAGTTAAAACTACCGTTAAATCATGATTTTTTGTTTATAACCGTCGAAAAGTTTTGTCCCGTTACTTGATCTTTGAATGCTTTTTTTTGCGATTTTTGGCGTATGCGATCTCGAAGTATATACAAAAAAGTTTGACGATTGGATCGTTGAAATTAGTTTCGTAGAATGCGTACCCCATTAAAATGATAGATTCACTAACACTTAGAGTTTATTTATACTTTCATTAAGTATAACATAAGATTTTGTGGTATCCACTAGTGTAAATATTTTAAATTGAAGATCAAATTAGTTCATTGTATTCATATAGGATCAAGGAGTGTAGCTGTAAAAAATCATCAAAATTGAAGTTAAAACTACCGTTAAATTGTGATTTTTCGTTTATAACCGTCGAAAAGTTTTGTCCCGTTACTTGATCTCTGAATGTTCGTGTTTTGCGATTTTTGATGTATACGATCTCGAAGTATATACAAAGAAGTTTGACGGTTGGATTGTTGAAATTAGTTTCATAGAATGCGTACCCCATCAATTTCAATGGTATATATATTTATTAAGACCAAGCCCAATCATGGGCTAAATGCTATTTTTTAGGCTTTATTCCCCCCCCCCCCAAACCCAATCCAACCCATGCTAAATGTGTGGACTAAAAGCTAAAAGCCGAACAAAAGCCAAATCCACCCCCCCCAAAAGGATTTAGCCCAAAAAATGATGTGGACACCACCAACAGGACCCTACCACCCATATGGGCATGTCTCTTAGGATTTATTGAATCCAACAGCTAAGATCGAATATAATCAAATCTAACAGTAAAAAAAGGATTTAACGACCCAAATTTAAATCCAATGGCTAAAATAATTAAAAAATTATTTAACTCAAAATTCACCCAAATTTAGTGATTTTTCAATATTTATCGGAATTTAAATATTTTTAGGTTAAAATGTTCATAAAATTAAATTATGATAGTGTACATAATTTAAAAAAAAAAATACTTTAAAAGAAAAAATTAGCCTAAATTTATTCTTTAATAATCTCAGGCTAAAAAATTTAGCCCAGAAGGGTTGGAGCAGAAAAGTTGTTTCTAGGCTAAAACCTAAATTTTATGGGCTAACAATTTTAGATTTTAGCCCAAGGGTTGGAGATGGTCTAAGTAGATTGACATTTATTTATTTTGTACATATAACACTTAAGAAATTGAATGGTATGTATATTTATTAAGTAGGTTTAAATTTATTATTGTTGTTCGGGTTGGGTTTTTGTTAGAAAAATATATTATTGTGGGTTTTATGTAAAAAAAATTGAATTTGAAGAGGGTAAAGACACATTTTCAGTAAATTTTATAATAATTTAACAAAAAAAAAATACCTTACACAACGCCACAATGTAGTCGTTGCGCAAAAACACTTTACCTACGTCGGGCAATTTGGAATAATTTTGGCGGTGCAAATGGGCGCTTTTTTTTTTAAATTTTCCGAAGTTTGGACAAAAGTTTCCCACACCCGAACTCTCTCTCACTCGGTCTCTCTCTTTCCTCTTGCTCATCTCGCCCTCTCTCTCCCTTTCTCTCCCTCTCGCTCCCACCCTCCTCATCCTCTCCCGTAGCCTTCGTCCTCATCTTCTTTATTTTGAACTCAGAACTCTCTCTCCTCTTTGCAAGCTCGAACCCCAAATCTTGAACCCAGACCTCTCTTTCCTCTTCACAATCTCGAATCCAACCACCACCACTACTCTGTTGGTTGTCTCTCTCCCTCTCGTTCTAAACGACGGGCTGCCACCACCCCTTCGTCATGCTCGTCTCTCTCCTTGAAAGTAAGTCTAACTACAAATTATGAAATTGTGAAATTAAGGATTTTGATTGTGAATTGAGATGAATTTTAGAATTTAGGGTTTTAATTTGGGATAAATTACTAGGGCATGGGATGGATTCAGGGTTTAAGAATTTGTGAATGGGAATTAGGGTTTTAATTTTGAAATGGGGATTGAATCAGGGTTTTTATTTGGGATAAATTATTAGGAAATGGGCTGAATTTCAGGGTTTAAGAATTTGTGAATGGAAATTAGGGTTTTAATTTTGAAATGGGGATTGAATCAGGGTTTTTATTTGGGATAAATTATTAGGAAATGGGCTGAATTTCAGAGACTAAAAACATTTATTTATGCTTAATTTTTTTGTATTGATTTGAGAATATTTTTTGATCAGGCAATTATCTAGTGAATGGGAGGCTACTAGAATCGAAGCACTGCACTGGATTTCAAACCTTTTAAACAGATATCGAGCTGAGGTAATGTAGCACTTCTTGGTTGTTTGTACTTCCAGTTGCTTGATTGTTTCCTACCTGTCTTCCCAGAATATTTAATCAAGGGAGGAGGTACCACAACTGGGTTAATAGTTGTTAGGAAATTTTTCTAAATTCTGATTTTTAGTTAGTGAGGGCAATGTTTCTTTGTCATACCATAGGTTACTGTTGTTAGGGCCTGTATTTTTTGGTCAGAAATATATGATTTAAAATGTACTTGAAACAGGTTCTAACTTTTCTGAGCGACATATTTGACACCCTTTTGAAAGCACTCTCAGATGCTTCTGATCAGGTAATCCTTTTATTCTGATGGATATTTTTCTCTTATTGTTCCAAGTTATATTTTCTATTCTTTCTTTGGTTGTCATTTTCCTTTAAGGTGTTATTGTCAACTCCCACTGTTTCTGTATTTTGGCACTTGTTATCTTCTACATATAATTCATATGGATCTTTCGATCTGCCGATTGACTATTACTTAAGGTTGTCAAAGGAAAAAAGATGATTGAAAAACAATACTGCTAAGTGAAAGCTATTCTAAACTTATATTTCCAATAGTGATGGTTACAATGAAATGGACTTGGTGTATTGTGTTTGAAAATTGGCTTTTTGAAATATGGTAAGGGAATTTTAAGTGATTATTCTAAGAAAGTTCCTCCGTGTTTGAAGTCATAAAGGTTGTAGTCCCCCTCAGGAAATTAAAAGGAAATTTAATATTCTTTCAATTTTTTATATTTGTTTTGGTATCAATTATTGATATTGGCCATAATGTGTTTGAAGTCGTAAACATTTGTTCTGTTTGGATCAACTCTTGAAGTTATGACTACTATCAGTTGTTTTGTTATTCATGGGCTACGATGTCATGCACCAAATAATAGTGTTGTTACTGTCGTCCATTCTCTCTCTGTGCTTTGCGATTATCATCTGCTGACTGTGTATATAAAACTTTTCTTTCTTAGTTACTTACTTGTCCAGAGGCATTTTGAACTTTGTTAAAAAAAAAAGTTATTCAGTTATCGTGTAGTATTTCATTTCCCATTATGGGCTTTAGCTGTCTCCTAATATGCCAGAATGTAGGTTATTTATTGCTTTATGGTGTCCAGAAACATGCATGAAAAGCTAACTGACTCCATGTGGGTATCTAATGTTGCTAGTCTGGATTATGTCCAGGTGGTTCTCTTGGTCCTAGAAGTTCATGCATGCTTAGCAAAAGATCCACAACACTTCCGCCAGCTTGTTGTGTTCCTTGTGCATAATTTTCAAAGTTATTGATTAGGAAATTATGATTCTTGATGTTCTATGCATCTTATGTTTTTAGTCTATGAAGTAAGTCTGAATATACAAACGTAATTGATTACGATGCGAATCTGTAGATTCTAGGTTTATATCTCATTCTTTGTAAACATATGCATGCAAACACAGCCACCCATGTTTTTACTATGAAGATTTGGCATCATCTTGGCGTAAACATTACAGACTGCTGTGGTGGAAAAGCGCATTGCTGTTCTCCAAGAAGCAACATCGCAGCTTCCTCCGGAGACCCCGATCGAGCACGTCATTGTACCCGAGGATGCAGGTCTTTAGATCCTGACTGAGGTCTTGGATCAGAAGTTCGGTTGTCATCATGGCAAGGTTGTTCGATGCATAGGGAAGGCCTAGGTTCGTGAGACGGGTGCCTCCTCTTCCAGATTGACCACAGAAGAGGTCAATGCCCTGAAGGAGGAAGTGACAACCCTAAAAGGTCAGCTTGTGGCCCAGGGCGAGTAGATGAGTATGATTGTACGGGCCTTATAGATGTCTGGCCTCCAAATCCTGATACCAGCACCTGATCTTGTTCCACCTTCGACCTCCCAGCCACTTCGCCCAGCCGATACCCAGTAGCCTGATGTATCAAACCTAGAAGACTACTTGTTATAGTTTTTTCTTTTTTGTTCGGACATTTTGTATGTACATTTTCATATATTTTATAATTAGATACTTTTTCTTGGTTTATTAATTATTATTTATAATTTAATTACAATATTTATAAAAATTTTAATAAAAAAATATTTTTGCCCAAAAAAGGAAAAAGAAAAAACAAGGGTTTGCGCGACGAAGAAGTAACCTGCGTCACGCAAACCCTACTTTCACTGCCTTTGCGCGATGTTTGGTGCGCAATGAAGGTTTTGTCGGGCTAATTTTTAGGCAACGTTTTTTAACTTTGTGCAACGAACGTATTTGCGTTGTGCAAATTGTTTTTTTACTAGTGGGATTATAAAAAAGATGCGTTAGCTCAAGTATAATGATTTGACTAGTTCATTATGTGGGAATAGGTTTCTTATATGACTCTGTGTGGGGCCACTTGTGAGGGGACGTGTTGGAGAATAGAATCTCACGTCGAGCATATGACAAAATAATATACAACTTAAGGAGATTCCACTCCTAATATCACTGATGCATTTTGTGATAAAAACCAAAACCTAGTAATATGTGATTAAGTTAGGACAATTTGGTAATATTGATAGTAGACCATGTTGGGCCTATAAAGTTTATTGATTTGATGATGACGATGTATAATCAAATACAATCGCGTTCCTTCTCCTCTTTGACAAAAGCTTAATGATTAACCAATAATAGGCTCTTGGGTTAGAAATTAAGCGTATCTTTATAAGAGTAGAGACCTCTACATATATAGACACACACACACATACACACATACATACATACATACATACATACATACATATATATATTTTATATTTATTACCAACACTCATGTAATTCTCCTATATTAGAATTCATTTAAAAACCAACTATGTTTCTTTGTTCAAGACTATACAATATGAAACCACTATTATAAGCACTTCTATAAGAATTTTTTCCTTTATATTTTTACAGCTCTAAAAAAGTATTGTGATTACATGCATATATATATATTCTCTCTCTCTCTCTCCCTTTTTTTTTTTTTAAAGAAAAGGAAGAAGAAGAAAAGGAAACATGATAAGAGTGTGTAAAGTTCAATGCATGACATATTTTATGTGACAATGAATTGAACCATAGATCTGACTTGAGTTTATGAAATGGAAATAATAACTGAATAAGTGATGTAAGTTACAAAATATATGCATTGCAATATAAAAATACATGGAATAAGTACACAATTTTCAAACTAAGAATAAATAAAGAATAAGTATGATCTCACCCAGATGTAACAAGCACATTTTTTTACACCCACTGGTTTGGTTCGTTTTTAACAAATCACAATCCATGTAATTGGGATTAACTATCATGCCAAATTTCAAAATTTTAAGAGCATTGGGGGAAGCTGTATGCATGGGAACTGCTAATTAGAATGTTTTGTTGAGGCTGATCCCCATGCCATGTGAAGCAGAGCCACAACTGGCTAGGGTTCTGGTTACAAAGACATTATTATAGATGACAAACATGCTTAAAGCTCAAGGCTTGGCCAGCTTTCGATGGCATTGGATCACGTGACCAGCTTTTGTCGTCTTTACTTAAAGTGCACGTGCCTCCCTTTCCGGACACCCTAATATACGTATAATCAACTTTCTCTCAGCCTTGATTCCCAAGCAGCATGTAGCTGGCCATGGCCTCTCATCGATCTGCATCTTGCCAAACGCCAATGTTACAATCTCAGAAAATCTCTCATGGCCTCTCATCAGCTGCCTCGTTTTCACACCTTACACATACGTATCGCTTTCCCATGATCCAGATTAAGCCTTGCATTCCAAGCGTGCCTTCTTTTCTTTTACATTCTTTTTAAGATTCCAACGTGGAGAAGAAGTTTATTGGATAATGATTTCATGCATTTAGCTTTTACCAATGCCTCAAAGTAGAAAAAGATTTATCCTCTGTTTTACCGTGTCTTTATTCGTGCAGTTTATTCTGTTTTATGTGGTATATATCTTTATTCAATAGTGCACCAATTTTTCTTTCTTTCTAAATATCCCTCTAAATATGAAACTTTGTAATAGTCAAACATAGATGAGGTTTAAAAGCGAAACTTTACCAAATAAATTGGGAATGTTCTTTCATTATGTGACACATAGGAAATGTTCTTTTATTGTCTTATGTCTTCAAACACGTATATAATTCTAAATTCAGTCTGATAATATAAACATATGTTTCACAAAAGAATGTTGCTCATCCTTATATTTTGTATTGGTATGGCCTGGCCAATTGTTTACGTACATAAAATGCTGTGTGTGTTGATTTACATGCATGCCAATGGCACAATTTTGTTGGAAAAGTCCAGCTGGGTAAGTTGAATTGCACCCAGCAAAAGTGTTGCTCTCCTAGGCCTACCCCGAGTACCCGCCTTTACTTTAATTTATAAATGTTATCCTCATCTAACTTTTGTGGCATGAACATATATTAGATTAGTAACCCTAACTACTCTTACTGCTTAATTTCCGCTTAGGGACTTAATAGGTTAGAGAAACCATTTATGAACTTGAGGTATAATATTATAGATAGATACATGTATCATGACTAAATTAGTTGGACATAATACCACATACCCGTATTACAATCACACTAAAATATTTCTCAATGTTAATGGTAGTATAACAAAAATTTCTGACACTAAGTTAGCTAAGTTCTTTCAGAAACACTTTTTTTTGTTTCATATATAAACAATTTCAGTCATCATTTCTGCTTGCAATTATATACATGAAGAATTGGTTAAATGTAACAGAAAGACTTATGAGGATACGCATAGAAGAAAGTCATAGTGTTTGCTTGTGATTTAGGACATCTCACAGGTGCATACGGCGCTCTTGGCTTATTTATCTAGTCAAATATTCACGTGTGATTTTTAGATTGTGTGACATAGAAGGCATACATTATTTGCAGACAATCATAACACATGTATTTGCTTTCAACCTCATCCAGCAATAATCATCATAGATATTCTGCTCCTTCCTGCATATTATGAATAATAAGCCTACGATACCAAATTCTTTGTATGAAGTTGTGACCATACGTTTGTTCAAAGTTTCTTGAGCATAAAGACAAATGTACAAGAGAGTGATATTGAAATCAGATCAAAGAGTGGGGTTCGTCGATCATTTGGTATTATGTATAGTTGTAAACTTTGACTACATTATTCTTAACTTTTAGTGAGCTCAGAATTCACAAAGTGTGTGATTCTCAAGGGATTTAATGCCCCTTTGCCACTTTTGAGTCACCCCTGTTAAGTCATATCTTGAAGAGAATGACACAACTGCCTACTAGTACTGTCGGCAAATAAAGTCTATTATGTAGATGGATTTTGGCTTAAGAACCACATCAAAAAAGTGTTGCAACATGGCTTCATTACCCCATCCTCTATAATCTTATAAACATTACAGGAGATGAGTAATGTTCCTCTTGCCAAATAAATATTTACTGTATGAATTCAGGTTGCACATATAGACAAGAATCAACATAATTCACCGTTGAGTAACATAACCATAGAAAATTTGGCAAGGGAGAACTTTCCTATTGATAAGTTTGGTATATATGTTATGTCTTTGGTTTATCCAAGGACTATTGGAAGAGAAGCGAATACAAGACTCAGGTGCATGAATTTATGTTTTTAACAACTTGAGCGCCAAGCCTATTGTTTGATATGTAAGGTCGACATATTGTTATATAAAATCTTATTATTTGAAGGTATAGTGTATACTTCATCTCAACTAGTAGTTAGTAGATCTGTCAAAAGAGTCGTATTTGTCGTTTTCGTGTCATACTTATTATCTTAAAGGATTGTGCTCTGTCAAACCCATTATCTTGGCGCATTCTTAATAGTGACCTGACAACAATCTGACTCGTTAATGGGTTAATCCGAAACCTGTTAGTTTTGTATCATTTCGTATCGGATTAATGAGTTATGTAAGAAATTGTTAGGTCTAGTCATCATTTTAATAACTTAATGACACATTGCCTAACAGAACAACGTTACCATTGCACGAACAAACGACCTCTATTCTCCTGTTAAATAAATGACCTCTAATTCATCATCAGATCGGTGTTTAAGATTTGGCAACCTTTCAAAATCACAAGCCTAACCTAAGTTCCGATTGCTTGACCTCGTATAAGGTGGTAAGTTTTAGGAATCTCATTGCATATACCAAACCAAATTACTGTGCTAGCTAGTTGGAGTGGCACGTCGATCGATCATATATTAATCATATGAGATTATGTGGTATACCTTCCAAATTCCAACTATTAATAATTGATGGAATTATATTCGTCAGCCAAATTGTTTGAGAATTTGTGAGGTTGCTCTTAGGGTTTATAAGCCGGCACCGACTAGATATGTCACCACCAGACATGATGGGGGCAATTCAGGACAAATATTCTCACAAACTTTCCAAATCAATTGCATATTTTTAGGTCCTACAACATCGCAGACCAAAACACATTCAAAAAGCATGGACTTAGTCGCATTTTCTGTATAGAACAAGTTTGGTCGACAGTCCCATCTATTTATGCATAAAGAACAACAATTGCAATTAACAAAAGTAATGCATTACACAAGCCGACAACGACAAGAAATATAATGTAACAACCAATTGGTCTTTGTGATAACCAACGAGTAATATGTTCACCTAATACGGGATTTATCAAATCGATAAAGGAATTTCAGCAAGGGAAATTTTTGTAATTGATCTAATTAGGCTATGTATTTTTCAAATCAATACAATCTTTTTTTTTGTATAAATTTATTATTATTAAGGGAGGGGAGAGAGTTTGAAATTATTACAATAGTTTTGGGGGGGGGGGGGGGGAGAATTTTGAATGCAGGACGCATGTGTGGAAACCCAACACCCTATCCACTATGATATTGGACCACATGTGAATTAATGCAATCTTATTGTTTGTAAAGACTATCTCAAATAAGGTTAGTAATAGTTCCAATAGTTTATATATCTAATGTCATTCCATATTCAAATTTTCAATTCTCAGATTTGAGGTCATTTCTTTATTTTGGTAAATACATTCAGTTTATATTCTTAGATTCGAGGTCATTTCTTTATTTTGGTAAATACATTCAGTTTAGAAATTTGATTACAATATTATTTAAATTTTCATTTCTCAGGTTTGAAGCCAATTGTCCTTGTCATGCTAAATTTTCGTAAAAGATAATTTTAGGGAGACTAATTTTTAAAATCAAATAATTTAATTATTGATGATTGAATTATTACTTAAGTATTGATTAACGTGCTTAAAATAACATATTATTTAATTTACAAATTTAATTTAAAAATTGATCTACATGGCATCCACAAGGCTCCTTCCCTATGTAATCATTACTGATAGAAGTTGTGTAATATTATAAGTCATTCAATTTTGGAAACTACAAACACTTCATAGTATTTCAACCCACCACAAACACTTCATAGTATTTCAGCCCACCAAATTCCGAATGTGAGTTGAGCTTCCCTTTTCCTTTTCATAGTGGGGGATGACTTTTAAAATTGAAGTGTGGATTTAAAACTGGTCTCTTGCTTTTAGGATATATCTAAAAAATAATTTGATTATTGTAGTTAAAAAAAAAAATAATATAACAAACACTATTTTTCTCTCCCAACACATTCTTGCTTAAAATTATATTCATTGTTTTCGTATGATTCATTCTATTTGATTACTAAAAATAAATATAAAGTCTAATAATAATAATAATAATAATAATAATAAAAAAATAAAAGTGAAGTTTAATTGGGAAGCTTATTTCAGAAGACTTACAGCTATTCCCTATCAGGTGTATGCATTGGTCAACTTTTCAGTTTCTAACCAAAAGTTTAACAAAGACAACTCAATATTAATCAGGATTTAACAAGCCACTAGTTATAGTTTTTTAAACCCACATCCTCCAAATTTGTCTAACGGTAGGTCGACCCACACACTCATTTTTACTTTTCACTCATTTCAATTTTCAATTGTTAAAAATTAATAAAAATGTGTGTGAAAAAAAAATGTATAGCGAATAACATTATCCTTGTCTAATTGTCTCACATCCCAGCGGTATACGTCTTGTGCTTCGTAAAAAACATGAGCCTCAGCCACCAGAAGAGGTTGAGAAGTCCCTTTTTCAATAATCTTATTTATTTTCTAATCATATCACCTTTAGCTGAAATTTTTTGAATAGTAGTGCCCTGTCTTCATTCTATATTTATTTAAATTTAATTTTTTAGATTTCACATCAATTGGTCATTAGAATAACGATTTTGGGAACCCTAATAACAAAAAGTCTTATACTAGAGCTAATCCTTTTTTTTTTTTTGAAGACGCTAATTAAGTTTATGGTTTTGACCCTACACACAACCTCTACAAAAAAAAAACCTCAAAAAAAAAGAAAAGAAAGATAAAGTTGGTTTCTTGGAAGCCACTCTTAAGGAGGCTGTGAGCTTATTTAAACACCTTCTGGATAATATTCTATTTCAAAAAAAATCCTTCAGGGGTGAAACCATCTCTTTAAAAAAATATTTCCCATATATTTTAAGCGAGTTTTTCTTTTTTCCTTGTTCATTTAATTGTTTTCTGCTATTATACAGATCCTAATTCTACATGTTATATTAGTTTTTTTTCGTGAGTTTTAATACACCTGTCTTCTATAAGTAGCTTCTGCTGTAGGTACCAAAAACTTGAAGAAAAAAATGGCAGATATGGCAAAGTACAAGGTGGGAAATGAATTGGGTTGTGGTTTTATGGGTGGGATTTTCCAGTGCACTGGCTACTGGCCTAGAAAATCATCTGTTCATTCACTACCCTCAAATACTAGCACAAATGATTTGAATGCACCAATCAGTGAATATTGTTCTTCAAAGTACAATGAATCCAAGAACCAACAAACCAAATCCACAGAGGGTAGTGCTACTGTAATTTCCTTGAATTCAGGTAAACCTTCTCCAAATTTGGACTCAAAACATGCCGGGAAGCCTAGCTTGAGTCATCCAGGGCCTTCACCTTGCCACCAAAAGGTCCAACCAAGAAGACATTCAGATGCTGCAAGAAGCTCAATTTTTTCATCCAATGGAGCAGGACAAATTAAGGTGTCACAGCACCCTGACTTGGCGAAAGAGATGAAGCTACGAAGGGCGTTCACTGCTAGCTCTGCAGAGCTCAGTAGGAAGATCAGTGATCACCAGCAAGCCAACGAAACCGAAGCTCCAGTCCGAGCCACTTCAAGTAGTTTAATTTTTACAGGACAGTCTAGGAACTTGAGGAAGCCCGGTGTTACCAATCAGATAGCAAGCAATAGTCCCAGTTCCATTTCAACCAAGACTCTGGCTTATCATCCTAGAAACCTCGAAGATTCGAATTCCACACCTAGCCGAAAAAATGGCTTTGGAAAACTAGGAGGCAATGGTGTGATGGGCAACATTGTGAGGAGAAACAGCGATGACCCTGAGGTTTTGAAGTCCATGGGAAATGAGGCATACAAGGAGGACAGATTCGAAGAAGCCTTGGGTTTGTATGATCGCGCAATTGCGTTGGATTCAAACAAGGCAGCCTACTATAGCAACAAAGCAGCAGCTTTGATTGGTTTAGGCCGTCTCATTGAGGCGGTTTTCGAGTGCAAAGAAGCAATCCAGATTGAACCCTCTTACCACAAAGCTCATCATCGGTTGGCAACAACATATCTCAGGTAACATATTTTCCTACATGACATAAATTTTCAGGTAACATATTTAATTCTTTTAAGACATTTGCTTACACAAGAACATTAATCTGTCATTTAGATTGGGAGAAGCAGAGAAAGCATTGGATCACTACAAGCACTCGGGTCCATACGCTTACTCGAAAGACGTTGACCAATGTCAGGCTCTTCAAAAATGCCTCAGCAGATGCACTGAAGCTCAGAAATTACAAGAGTGGAATGTTCTGTTAAACGAAACCCAACTGGCAATTTCCTCAGGTGCCAATTCAGCTCCACAGGTAATTAGCTTTTTTCTTTAGTCAACCCCTAGCTATGCCAAAAGTTAGTTAATCTAATCTGTTAATCAGAACAATTAATCTAATGTTGTTTAAACATGGTTAGGTGTTTGCTTTACAAGCTGAGGCCTTGCTGAAGCTTCAAAGACATCAAGAAGCCTATGCTACCTACCAAAAACGACCCAGTTTTGGCACTGATGTTTGCACCAAATTTTTTGGCGTGGCAAATACTGCTTACCTGTTAATGATTGGAGCTCAGGTTTACTTGGCTGCTGGCAGGTTAGTTAATTAATGAATTAATTAGTACTAATTAATATAATATAGGATTTTAAATGTCTTGTAATTAATATAATATAGGATTTTAAATGTCTTGTATTGTATCACAAGTTAGGTTGGTCCCTATAATTTATTTGCAGCCAACTTAGTACACTTAGCATCCTGATCATTAGTAATTTAGTTTTAATTTATCTTAGGTCAGGTAAGATGTTATGTCAAGATTTTAACATCTTAGAGCTACGGGGTTGGCAGGTTTGAGGACGCCATAGGTGCAGTTCAAAATGCAGAACGGCTAAATCCATGTGACAAGAATGTCGGTATGGTGGTGAAGAGGGCTAGAGCTGTTGCGTCAGCCCGAGTAAGTGGTAACCTTCTCTTCAAGGTATCAAAGTTTTCGGAAGCGTGTGTAGTATATAGCCAAGGACTACAGCACGATCCACACAATTCTATTTTACTATGCAATCGAGCAGCTTGTCGTTCTAAGCTTGGTCAATTCGAAAAGGCCATTGAAGATTGCAATGCAGCACTTGATTTGCAGCCTTCTTATAGCAAGGCCAGGCTACGCCGCGCAGATTGCAATGCCAAGGTGAATTGTTATTACTTGAAAGCCAAGAACACTTTCTGCACAAAAAATTGAGTCTGTAATAACCCTTTACTAAGTAGTACACTTCTATTTGTTTTGTGCTATCTCAGTTGGAAAGGTGGGGAGCTGCAATTCAAGATTATGAGATGCTGATACGGGAAACTCCTGGAGACGAGGAAGTTGGAAAGGCTCTGTTTGAAGCCAAGATCCAGCTTAAAAAACAACACGACGAAGATGTTGAAGATGCGAAATTAGGATCAAATTTGGTTCTTGTTACCAGCAATGAGCATTTTAGACACTTTGTGACATCCCCAGGTAGCTGAATATTCTTACGTATATTCCAACTGCTGACTGTTCTAATTTCTGCCTACCTAGATTAGAAAGAAGTCAACAAAACTAACACTTAATTTTCTCAACAACAGGGATGTCTGTGGTGCTGTTTTGTAACAAAACTAAACAAAAGGAAGTGTTTCAAGCCGTGCACCAAGTCTGCAAAAGATTCCCATCTGTCAATTTTCTCAAGGTTAGTTATTACTAAGATTATACGGTCAACAGGAAATATTCACAAACAGAACTTGTTGTAAACTTTTAATAAAAAGTAGAATGAGGAACACTGAACAAACAATAAGTTGTATATAAATCACGGTTTAGTGTAAAGGTGGGCATAGTCTAGTTTTGGCCGGGACCAGAAATCGCACTGATGTCAGTATGAGATTTTCTCTGGACCGAAACCAAAACATCGACCCCACCAACCAACCTGGTCTACTTTTGAATACAAGTTCCTAAATTTTGGTTCCCCTCCAATTTTGCTTTTACTACAAGTTTGTTACCAGTTCTATTTCTACATTTTTTTTTGATGAAAGATCCATTTCTACATATTTAATGAGATTATATTAGTATTGTTTTTTAACTTTCAGAGTAATTTTTTAAATTAGGTGGAGGTTGAAGACCACCCCTACTTGGCCAAAATGGAGGATGTGAGCACAATCCCAGCTTTCAAGATATACAAAAATGGATCAAGGGTCAAAGAAATTCCAGGCAAAAACCATGAATTATTAGAAAGCTCAGTCAAATTGTATAGCAGTTGATCGGGATAGTTAAATTAAACAGAAGATGAACAAAAATTACAGTTTATATAAGGTGACTGGCAGCAGAAACTTCACATCTTGCAAAAGAAGGCCACATGACAAAATTGATTGGGCCAATCATATCTGCTTGATAACTTTGCCTTCACTGCACATAAAGCAAAAAGGATGGGAGGAGAATCAGTGTAATCATAGATGAAATTTAGAATAAGGGAATTTGAGTGGACTTGAATTTTATTTTATTTTTTGGCAAACGAGTGGACTTGAATTTGTATACCTTCATGACTGTTTTTTTTTTCTTTTCTTTCACTTTGGTTTTTGTTCTCCCATATGTTGCACACCAACATGTGCCCTGGTAAAAGTGAATTGTGGTTGATTAGAATTTAGAGGGAGTTTTAAATATTCATACTGTCTGTTAACTCTGTTATTTTTGTTATTTTCCTACAAGTGATGGTAGGTAGAGAAATCGAACAAGAACTTTATTATTTTGATGATTATATATATATATATATGTATATGTATATATATAGCAGAAAGAAAAATCGAAACTAGGACATCAGGTTCAAGGTTAAATGCACTTAATTAACCACTTGAGCTACAACCTCTTTTTGTTTGATCAGAGCTTAGGGGGATTTTTTTTTTACACAAACGGTATTATCTACACTAATGGAGTGGGGGTGTGGGCTAAGCCTCACAAGGGGTTAGTAAATCGCCTTTGGCGAGATCGAACCTAAGACCTCTCACTTACAAGTGAAGAGGAATACCACTAGACGCACTACAACAAAAATGGTCAGTGCACACAATACATTAATAGTGCCCTTTGAGGCCAAAAAGCACCAACAATTGTGCTCATAGACCAATAGCAACAGTGCAGCTACAAAATTTGTATATGTGCCCTCTATGGGCATCACCATTGGTGATAGCACACAATATGCTGTTTTGTGCCCAAAGGCTAAGCACAAATACAACCATTTTTGTGCCCCACCTCTAATAAAGGCTATTGAATGTATGGTGTAAGATGGGCACAATTGCTATTTTAACGGCTTAGATTGCTGTATAAATGTTAAGGCAAAGGCACCACAACTTTAAAATTGTGCCACTCTATTATATTTTAATAAATACAATAAAGCTCCAACACAATTGTAAAAGTGTGGCACAATTGGATTTTTTTTTTTTTTAATATAGAAATCATCAAGCTTGCTCACAGGACCTAATTTCCACCAAAGTTGAGGAACTTACAAATTATCCATTACAAACTAAACATAAATCAACATTACATTCATTAACATTAGCACTAAAATAGTGAAGCTAATATATTACATAACCCATGTTCTTGGCTAAGACCGATTCATGCAACCTAAGAATACAACCCATCCAAATGTTAAACAAAAAATACATGTTATCCTATGTTGGATATACTCGGGATTCTCTATTTACAACAAAATATAACATATCCAAGCTTGTATCCCAATTCAAACGTTCTAATGGTTAAACCAGCAATATATAAACAAAATACACATCTACAAGAGTTGCTTGATGACAACTAACCAATATTCTCACTTTGGCAGTCCTCATGCATCATAGCACTACAAACTGGAGGTTCACACTGCACATTCTTGTCATTTCCACCTTCGAAAAACGTTGAAATCTGAGCGTGTGAGCTTCCACACCCTTGCTGCTGAGTTGAAGTACTTTGTAGAGCACCCACTCCAAATGAACCAATGTTGATGCCCACATGTGCCAACATGGCTTTGAATTGCTCAGCCATTTGCACCTTTGCTAACCTCAAATTCTCCTGTTGTTCGGCCCTAAGCCTTTGTATGCTTTCTTCTTGCTCTTTTTCATCTTTTCCGCTTTCTCATTTGCCTCATGCATCATACGAGTCATTTTTTCTTCCACATCAGTAGTGGCTTGTTTCTGAGCTTCTTAAGCTTCCCGAAGATACTTCACTTCCCTAGAAATACCTCGCTGCTCAGTAATAATTCCTGGTACATCTGCCCAACCAACTCCAAGGCCAAAGCCCCGCACTTGATTCCACTTCTCTGGCCCTATCACTTCTGCATAAATCCTATTGTGAACCTCTGTTGTTACCTCTTCACCATGCTCACGAACCTCCACTTCCAGATTTTCAAACGACAACTGTTTGAAAAAGTCTTAATCATTCGTAAATGCATAAAATTTCATTAAAGGTTGCTTGAAATAAATTTGGTCAACTGAAAATGTACCCAATTACCATCATTCTGGCAGATTCAGCATCAATTGGGAGTTGCTGAGGTCCTCTTGTGTGTGTCATTTTGAAAAAAGTGAATGATCAGGTTCACTTCCATTATGTTCTTCAGCCTAAGACACAAAAAAAGATCCCAAAAAACAACCACAATCATTAAACAATCATAGTTACAATGACTAAAAATATAGTGCACTATATTCCGATGTAATCTTTCTGCATTGAAATCTGTTCGTACATATTAAGCTTGTCCGTAATGCATTTTGCAGTGGATGCCATATGAGAAATATGCAGCACAACCATTTGTCCAAAAGTACGAGCTTCTAAAGTACATGCATGACATATGCATAGCGAAGATAGATGGCAAGTATTCGGGATTCTCTCCTCTACCCAGTAATAGTTATTCTCTTCAGAACAGCTACTTGTACTTGAATAGCAGTAAGGCACCAAAGAGAAGGAGTAAATTGTGATCATTGAGGCCCATGAAATTCCACTAAATTAAAGATTTTTGTATTTTGCACTTTCCCAAATATATCTTATTGTGTCTTCCATCATTTGTAAAACATATTGATAAAGTCAATGAGAACATTGGAAGAGAGAAAATGGAAAGATGTAGCTGTTGAAGTATATTCATAATGTATTGTAAACTTTGTACTTTCCCAAATATATCTTATTGTGCATTGAAACATTTCTACGTTCGTGACTCGCTCATACTTGCTAAGTACTTAAGTTTAGAAGAACACTAATGCTAAATCACATTTTAAGTATTTATCAAGCTCATCCATTGCACAACAATTAGTTTAGAGGTAATTCGGCTGGGACACACGTGGTTCAAGGTGGAGCAAGCTAATGATCATGAAGGTTATTGGTGACGCAAGTAAAATACTTGATTAAGTTGAGCATGTTGAAGCAAAACTAGAGCCTAGAGTTGGTTAAATTTCCTGGCTAGGTGGAGCATTGCTTAAGAACTCCTAATCGGAGGTGGAGTTGCAAAAAACCCATGTCACTCTTTCAAGTGCGAGGGTTGGAATACGACACATATGTTTTCCTCTAACTATACATGTTTAATTTCTGGCAGGAAAAAGCTTGCTCGACGTCTTCTTTTTTACAAGAGTGGTAATGATGACCATGAGAGATGTATTTTGACAAAACTGAAGCAATAATGTGGTGGTCAGTTGACCTTAAAGATGGATGGAATGGTCAGTTGTCGTAAAAAAATCCTTCAACAAATGTTGTTTTTAATGTTCTATACTTGCGTGCATGCATTTCAGGGTTACTGCTGGAGATATGACTAAGAAAGAAAAATTGGTTCTTTTTTGCAGGTGATGTATTTAACATATTAATTGAACTCTCTCTAATCTGTGATCTATTTCTCATATTTTTCTTCTGGGTTGTGAGATGCCGATCTATTAGTGTTTTATTTATTTCTAAGACTGATTTTGCTTCATCTTACTTTAGGCTTCAGCCCTGCTGTTATTCAATACCTCAGATAGACTGAGTTACTCGGAGATTATGACTAAGTTAAACTTGAATGATGATGATGTTGTCAGACTACTCCATTACTCAGACATTGAATAATTTCTGGATAATGCATTATCAATTTAAGGCAGGTCCGACCACAATTAAGAAAGATCATATTACTATCCCTAAACTAACCTATAATACAAATATGAGGAACAAATCACAGAAACTAAGTCAAGTTTTAACCGTGTACTTATAACAGGAATGAAAACAAGACTAAGGTTGTCAGTTAATCATGAGATATGTTCACTATCTGAAGCACTATTCTTGTAACTTTATATTCATGTTTAACAAATTATAAGATATATTGACTATCTTAAGTACTATCTAAAACAAGTATTCATGGCAGCATCAAATTATAATAGTAAAAGAATCCACTCACATAATCATTCTGTATTTGAGCAAAAGTTGTTGTCCCAGTTGTGTGACTCATCTTTAACATTTTTCGATTCTTGGCATTAGTTGCACATCTCTGTTGGTTCACAACAAGTAAACAACACCACAAAGGAAAATAATCATTTTATTGAACCATCAGTTTCGTTTCAAATAAGGTTTAATGAAGTATAGTATATACTGAGTGAAAAATCTTTGATATATCACATAAACACACACTATAAAGATGCAGTAAATAAGTCATGAGAATAAATGTCATAAAAGTGTGAATATTCTACATTGAGACATTGCCTGTCATCAAACTCAAAATTTGTATCAAATCCACAAGAACAAAGCTTTTCAAAGATGTACAGAGGCCTTGAAAACCATTAAGAACTGGCCATTTAACCACTAATCATTCTAATACAAAACACACGTTAAAAAGAAACCCACTTACATGATTATACAAAATGACACCCTCAAACATACAGATCAGTGTGTCTAAGGTCTAAAATTTTACAAACCTTATTTTCCATTTTATCCTAATGAGCTACCAAGGTTTGCCATTGTGTCTGGATTACCCTAGCATCATTGCAGTGCTTCCTCTGCTCAGAGTTCTCAAAGGGAACATAATATAACTTACGTAGTTTAGCCATCCATGTCCTGAAACGATCATGTATTTTCATGTCCACAATACCCCTGACCTTCTCCTCCTTGCCAGCAGCGGTTGGATTTGTCCAGTCTATAGTGGGCTACATAAACAACAATGTAGTCACAGAAAATTGTAAGCATCCAACAATTCAAATTTTACACAAATTTGCAGTATGTATTACATCAATACCTGGACCAACGACAACACTCGATCAAGTTTCGAAGAATCTATTTGGCGCCAATCAGGTGAATCGATTGGGATCAATCCACGATCACGAGCCAACATGACTATGTAGCGGCCAAATCTGGCCATATTGTCACGAGGAGAAATAACTTGACCGAATATGTTGAAGTTCAGTTTTTCGCGCCTCCTCCTGCCCCATCGTATTCTGTTAACTCCCCTATTCTTCTTTCGAGTTGTGACTGACAAAGAAGTTGAGCCACAAGATTGCGTATTTCCATTACATGTTTCATGAGAGTGTGGTTGAGTTTCCACAGATGCCAAAAATGATTCATTTGGAGCAACTCCACCAAATGGGGAGTGTGGTCGAGTTTCCACAGATGCCAAAAATGCATCATCATCAAGCATCAGATTAGACATCTACATTGCAAATTGCAAAAGTGTAATCAACAAGAACTATTCATTTACACCAATGAATATACAGTTAACACCAGACAACTATTCATTTACACTAATGCATATATAGTCAATAAGAATATACATTTACACCAATTATAAAAGTTCAGGAAAGTAATTGGCTAAAATTAAAGTTTAAGAGAAAATAAGCAATTCTATACAAGTTCATAATAAACCAGCAAATACCTCAATATAAAAATTTGAGAGATTATATAGATTTGATCAAACGACATATACAACACACTACGAATTGAAAAGTGGACGTGAAACAGCGATTTGATCTTTTGAGCTTACGTTTGCAAGTTCGACGACAACCCTCGGGACATGGACACGAGAAGAAAAATAATGCATAATTTCGTAATTTAATTTTCAGTTTTTCTGCAGTGACAACAATCTGCAAATACTTCCTGTGATTTTCATTTTTCAATGAAAAACAAAACGAAATTTCGTGTGGTGCACTACAGGACAACCTGCGCCAAGATGCTAACGTAGGCATCTTAACCTCTGCTCTGTCTAGTTAACAGTACCAGGCTACCAGGCCTGCCTCCAGCTCACTCACTCATTTTCCTATACTTTCTCGGCAACCAAACAGAAGGTAATTAAGTAAGTACTTGCTTACAATAGGAATGCCCTTGAACTGAAGGAATGCCTTCGAACTGTACTTAATCGGCAACCAAACCGGAGGAATGCCTTTGAACTGGACAGAGGAACGATGTTGAAGTGGACGGACTCAACGGAGGAGCAGGTTCGAACTGGAAGGAGGAGCGGCGTTCAAATTTTTGGAAAGTAAGGGTGAGACGGACTGTGAGATAGAAATAGGGTTGAATTGTAATTATTATTATTATAAGAGTTAATGGGCACAATTATTATTACAACAACTATTTTTAAATTATTATTATAAGAGTTAGTGGGCACAATTGTGTAATGCTATGGTGGAAACTAGGTTTTTGAATTTGGTGGTGGGAAACCAAAGTTGCACCATAAACTAGAAGGAAAAGTCCAATTTGGAGAAGAGAAAACTTAATATATATCAAATTTTATAAGCCATTATTAGTTATAGTCCAATTTTGTTTTAATTCAATTCATTCACATCTTTACTTTATTACATATAGCTTAGTCATCATTTTGGTGATGGCCAACACATCTCTACCTCTAGTAGTTTGATGGCTATTGGGGTTGGGGTGTGTCTTATGGTTGGTTTTATTTAACTTTTGGAAATGCTTGAGAGTTAAAATCTTCAAAACTTTTATTAACCAGCTCAACCACAAAACTAAAAGCTTTGTTCAAAAGAAAAACACCAATTAGAAGAAGCTCAAACATTTTGTAGAACAACCAACCTGTTTATACATTTTTCTTTCTCCCACCATAACTTACAAAGATTATTTTCACCATACACGATTAAATTGGAAAGGAAGATATCGGAGGAAACGAGAAAAGAATTGAGTTAGGGCGACTTAAACACAGTAATATGCTTCGTAATAGTCTGAATTTATTGGCTGTAGTGTTTACTATGGATTGTCCACTACAATTTTAACAAACCTATCATAACAAAACTTGTAATTTAAACCCAAGAAGCGTAAGCAGTTATGACGCCATTTTTATCTGTATTTGCCGATGGACATGCACCAGAAATTCAACGTAGGAGGGGCCATTCGGACTCTGGTGTTCAACTATATATGAGAAAAGCAATGTTCCTGTGAGGAAAGATAATTCAATACTTCATCAAAACCAAGTATTCAGATATCCGGCCGGGTTCTTTTTCAAAAACAAGTTTAACCTTTGTTCTCTACATCTGATTTGTAAAGATTTACTTGAATACCAAGTATTCAGTTATATCCTAATGCAGGTACACTCACCTGATGGATGTCATTTCTTGCATAATTTTAAGCTGCACAAAGAAAAAGATGAATTAGGAATCATTTATTTCGATGAAAACATCAAAAACTGAATTCAGTTGCTGCATTTTATTTCTTCCTTACGAACAAGGAACCACTAACGAAAAACAATATCAGTCGTACTAAAGGAAGGAACATCTCTGGCGCCGTATTTCATTTACCACATCATCTCTACCTGCATCACAACTTTTTTTGTTTGTAAATTAACTACCTGCATGACAGATTTATTGCATTGCCTACCTGCATCACAGATTAGTTGCATTATCCACCTACACCTTAGCTCTGCTAGTGGATATAAGTTCTTGATTAATACAAGTCTGATAATCATTTCGCAATAACAATTTCTGCAACATCCGCCCTTGTTTGAACTATATCATCATCCTCTGATGTGTTTTCTATATCTTGAGCTGTGTTGATGTCTATATCTTGGATTGTGTTGAGGTCTTCTATATTTGTATCGAGCATGTTGTAAACGTCTTGTGGCTTTATCTTGGTAGCAACAAACCAATCAGTGTCAATAGGATCTTGAACATAAAATACTTGCGTTGCTTGTGACCCCAATATGAATGAGTCATCCGACGGTAAACGATGTTCATAGTTAACTAAAGTGAACCCCAAAGCCCAGATAATCTTCTTTGTATAGTACAAATTTGGAGGAAGAGTCTCGCACATAGGAAAGTGCTCTTTTATTAGTGTCAGCACTGAACCAAATGCAGCATCACTCATTCCATATAACAATTTTGACTGATATAATTTCACCACAAAATCCAACCTTTTCTTCCTGCTACCTGGATATAATTCTCCATCTGCTTCTCGTAGAATGTTGTCGAATTGGTGCGCATCAATTGTTTCGTCACATACAAAAGAAGATTCACCAACATGGTCTTACTCATCCATATGCACAAGGTTACTGAAAACATTATGAACCATCGTTGCCATGAAATTTTCAGGGCTTCTTTCATTAAGAGCTTCGGTAGTTGGACTTGATATGTTATCAAAATTATGCACATGTTCGCCATGTTCAACCTAAGATATATCTATGTAATGGGGATTTATACCCTCGACATACAGGTGTTGATCGACTTTAAATGGATCACGATAAAACATATTGCAACAGCTCCAACAGGGGCACTTAATTTTGCCTTGAAACGCAGCAACATCTAAAGCGTTACTAATGAATGCACGCCTGCCAATCAAGTATTCATTGGTTGTCCTATTCAGATGCACCCATTCTTTGTTCATCTTTAGCTACAAGCATGTATGAAATTATAAGTTAATGATTACACGTTAAGATTAGCGAACTGAGACAAATTAAGAAATATGTTCATAAACATCCAACCTAGTATCCTAAAAGTTCACAAACCAACTAAAACCAGATGTGATTGAAGTGGCTTATTCACTAACGGTGTACAATACTCTGAATAGATTTTTGTTTCATTTCAATTAACTCCATTTCAAGTTTGCTACTGCAATCCTACAACTTATGTTGCCAGAGACTTATACTTGTCATTTTATTCATACTACATATCAGACCTCAAACAAAATTTCACCAAACAAATTGAGTACCACCACATCGTATAAACAAAATGGTTCAACCTCTCTCCCATGTATTTCATGCAACCTTGTTGTTTTATTCATATTATATAAAAAGTATGGAAGAAATATAGTAGGAACGGCAACTCAAAACTCCATGTTCCTCTGTTACAATCTCAGATTTCCTAATTACACAGTTATGTCACAAAAAGAGCACGTACTGGTGAGTAATATACTTATATCATGCTGGCTCCATTACAGTTGAACTAATATGTTAAGGATGATAAGCCTGACATTCATGACTTACACTTATGCATTACACCACTCTTAACCTGCAACTCTGTTAGCTTCAAAACAGTTTGTATTGTGAACATCCAATCAATAAGCAGCATATGGGAAGGGTCACATGCCTAAACATTGACCCTGATGTTACCTCAAGACCAAAAACCAGATTATACCACTAAACAATTTGAGTACCAGCATCTCTCCCATGTTTTTCGATTACTTGTTGTTTTATTCATGCTATATATCAGACCACAAAAAAAAATGCACCAAACAAGTTGAGTACCAGCAAATCATAGAAACAAAACGGTTCAATCTCTCTAACAACAATTTTTCGATTATCCAAGCCAGCCACCAAATAAGAACAGAAAAAAAATTATATATATATATATATATATATATATATATATATATATATATATATATATACAAAAAATTCAAATACTTGAAGAAACCCAGAATAGATGCGCGATTTGGAGCAAAACGAGGATAAATATAATTTTGTGTTTGTAGCTATGATTCATCTGCCCAGATGTGTAGGCTTGGATTTTCCTTTCCCCAGATGTGCAACTAAATTTTACACAAACCCCAACTGAAAATGCTTGATTTACAGACACCCCAATTGATCATTTCTGAAAAGGATTAGGATTAGTACCTGAAATCTGAAAGAATCGAGGCAAGTGAGAGAAGGGTACAGGTGGGAATTTTTGAATTCGCATTGAAGGAAGGCTGAAAAGTGACTTATTTTGGAGGAAGAAAGTTTGTTCCATGGAATGAAGCTACGGCGCCATGGGAGGAGGCTTGGATTAGCATGATAAAAGTTTGCGTTGTTCTTTTATTGTTTTTCTTTTGTCCTTTTTTTTTTTCTTTTTTATTTTCTTGCACTAGTAATGTGGCATAAGGCTTGCGTTGCAACGATGTGAATTCACTAAATTTTGCGGTATGAATCGGACGGGAAACATAATTATAAACCAAAAAATATACAATGCCACTACAAAAAAAAAAAAACATTATTATATTGTAATACTACATAAGTTGAGGACCCAAGAAGAGTACAGCATATCATAAGATTATTATATTTTCACACACCAGTGAAATATAACGTAATACAAAATATATTAATTGTCCTCGTCGTCCATGCTTAAAATCTCAACGGTAACATTCTGCATATTTCGTGACCTCAAATGTGGAAGAGACAGGCTTCGAGGATGAATTTGTGCTTCATAAGTGCGTGGTTCTTCAATAACAATGACAGAAGTAGTAGACTGGTCAATTGTTGTTTCAGCAGAAACCAAATTGATAGGGTATTGTTCTATCCTACTTGGGTTTGCCCACGTTGGCAAGACACGTCCTTGAGGTGCGCGTACACATCCGTCAGTTGAGGGTAATGCGTAGCCAAGGCGACCATCAACAATTGTAGTAAGAATGTACTGATTATCAATAGAACGAGGTATGCGCCCGACATTAACAGGTTGTCGTGGACGTTGAGCTGGAGGATTCGTTGTGGAATTTGCTATTGTAATGTTGGAAGCAATAGACGAATGTGATGCTGGAGATTCGGTTCCAATTCAAACTCCGCGACGTCGCCTGTCCGCCATTCTCGATGATGTAGAACTTGATCAAATTAAAAAAAAAACACAACTCTATGAAACAACCTTATAATTTTCCATATACAAATTAGTAAGGGAGTGTGGACGATTTATACTAGAATAAAGGCACAAATCCATAATTGTGCCAACATGTTCTTTTGCTATAGAGTGATTTATTATTTATTAGAATTTACTGGACAGAATTTCTAACATTTGTATCAAAAAAAGGAATTCATAATTATTAAAATACTTTGTCCATTTGAAGACCCAATGAAAAGTAGAATGATTTCTTATTTATTAATATTTAGTGGGCACAATTTCTATCATTAGTGTCCTAAAAAAGAATCTACAAATATTTGTCCATCTGAAGATCAACTTGCTTTTGCAAAGAGACCGACCCTAAGGGCACAATTGTTGGTTTTGTGTCACTGCGTGAAGGACTTTTAAGAATCTACAATTATTTGTCCATCTGAAGATAAAAGAATCTACAATTATTTGTCCATCTGAAGATAAACTTGCTTTTGCAAAGAGACTGACCCTAAGGGCACAATTGATGGTTATGTGTCACTGCATGAAGGACTTTTACAGCACTCAAGAGTTCGCTTGCTCTGCTGGGTGCGTTATGCCTTCCAAGCGCGCTAATGGTTTGAATTTATAGGCGCAGGAGTTCCTCAAAGTCCCAGCTAGAGAATCCTTGGTTTTCTTTCTTTTTCGTGTGCTGTTAAGCATTCCTTTCTTTTTTTCCATTGTTGCAGCCACATAATGCCTCTTTGGTCCCTCCTTTCGTGCACCAAATCTCATAGCAAAACTCAATCTTTGGCTACGCTCCTTCTCCATTTTCTCTCTTGGTTTCCTGTGCGAGCTTAAATTGGTAAGTTTCTTCTTGCACGTTAAAACCAGGTGTGCGGTTCAAGGTTGGATTATGTCAAAGCATGAATCTAGGGAAAGTGGGTTTTAAATATGGTTGGATTTGAAGTCTTTTAGTTGGTTTGTAAGGAAAAGGTAAGAAATTATGTCTCCCATCATTCCTACGTCAAATTAAAATTGTGGGCTTAGACTTTGGTGCTCTCAAGCAGCCCAAAACCTTCACAAGCTTTAATTCCATACATACCCAATGGACTTCCATAACTCGTGTACACTAAAACCCACTCGGCAAGTCCCATTATGTGGATTGGGCCCAGTTAAGCATATTGGGTGAAGAGTAACTTGGCGTGATTCGAATTAAAATGTTAATGTATTAATATTATAAACTTGTTTCGATATAGCCTGACATGATGAATACACGTGGTTTTGTATGGGTTTAGCGTAAATTTATTGACTGTCCGTATTATGAATTATCATTTTTTTTTTGGCATGGCATGATTGTGAATTTGCATACCCTTTGCACTTTACGCTTGAATTTGAGTTTGATTTGCTATGAAAATATAATGACTAGGCTTTCGAATATAATTAGGCTTTGGGGTGAAAATTTTGAGCCCTAACAGTGATTATAGTTGATCAATCATATGCTTGCTCTTCTACAACTGAAAAAATGTGTGTTCTTTGGAATATTTTATTTTGTCAAAGGTTTCACAAATGTGTGTTCTTTGAAGAATGTAAAGTCCATGACACAATTAAATACAACTTACGTTGTTGCACAACTAATTGCACCAAGTTAGGCTATGACCTCCAATTGGGCTCGTGGTCCAACTGTTTCTTTGAATTTCACTTTTGGGTCTTCATTGTGATCTGGACCCGATACATAGAGATTTAGCCACAAATTTTGGCTTCGTCCCAATATAGGCAACATTTTGACTGGGTTTTATTTTTGGGGTTTATTGTACAAGTTAAAAACATGAAAAAAATGGATAATATGCATGCAGCAAGAGAGCTCAAATCTTCTGCACTCAAATTTTTCTGTAGCCTCTTTGTGACCTATCTTATTTGTTAACACATGACCATTCATTAAAATATTAAAGATAAACTAAACGAAAATGACATGTGTCACTCAATGATACAAGTCACAAAAGATTTTGGGTGTAGGAGATTTGAACTTGTAGCAAGAGTGACAAAAATGTAATCATTCAGGCTAAAATTTTATTAAGTTTGAAATCACTTATACTAAAGATGAGATCTAAGAGTAAATAACATATGATAAATGGATAATACGCGTTTGTGAAGATTGGCAAACAAGTAATCGTGAAGACAAATTTGGGGCAAATGGAAAACATGCATATAGAAAGATGGGAAAAGTATAACAATAAGGTAAATATCAGTTACATTATAGAATGCTTATCTATTAAGATATGACTTAGTTTTACTAAAGAAAAGGCCTATAAGGTAATAACAATTTTTTTTTTTTTTTTTTTAAAAAAAAAAATACTCAGGGGTAGGGGATAGGATTGGAAATTATTACACTATTTAGGGGAGGGAGAGTTTTAAACCCGGAACACATAGGTAAAAACCCAACGCCTCATCCATTAGAATATTAGAGCGCATGCAAATATAAGGTAATAACAATGAAACAAAAAACAATATACATTTAGGAAGAGTGATAAAAACGTAGCAATCGCGACAAACTTTAGGACAGATGGAGGACATGCACGTAATCGTCAAAAGATAACAATGTAGACAAACTTATTAATCACATTGTAGACCCATTTATGTTTAGATAGAACTTACTTGCGTGCATAGAAAAAGTGACAAAATGACATCAATTCTCACTCTAAATAAGCAGTTAGGAATCCATTTGAAGCTTATCTTTTTGTTCATACTATGTTTGGAGTTTTGGTAGATTGATCATACTCCACATGAGGAAGGTGCTGCTCTGAGAATCCCTCTACAGTTACTCAGAGTTGCTGGTTGATATCATGGTCTAAAATATCGATGATATCAGAAATATCGGTAGTCCAAAAATATGAAAATTTCGATGGAAATATCGATATCGATAAAAATTGAATAAAAATCACGGAAATTGTAAGAAAAACTGGAAATTTTTATTGAAACTTTGGAGAATGTTTATTTAGTCAATTATCTATTAGTTTATCAAAAAAGAAAAGAAAAGAAGGAAATGCATTACATGATGGATTTAACTGATTTAAGTTGATTATACAGCGAGCTGGCAAACACTGTGAGTGTAGAAAATATGTAGTAATTAATGAAAAAAAGATTAAACACACCAGAATCATTTATATATAATGATTTACTACAATATTTTACACTTTATACATTGCATGGTAAGATACATGAGTGATTTAATTAGTACCACATAAAGTTCCTATGAGGTTCAAATTTTTCACTATCTTCATCATCTCTATGTGTAGAGTAAGTTTATTGTGAAGAGTATTCATCAAATGATAAATCCTCAAAATAGTTTTGCATGTAATTGTAACATGCCACTCATATAAATATAAATATTTTAACATATTATCACTAAAACATAAGTGATATATGGTGGTTAAGGTGTTGGAGGAGTAAAATGGGAAGGGTTCAAATCCCCTTTGTGTTTTTTTTTCCTCCCTTTTTTCCCTTTTTTTTTTCTTTTTTTTTTCCTGTTTTTTTTTCTTCCTTTACATCGATATTTTCAATATTTTAGCGATATTACACCAATATTTTGACAAAATATTGCTGAAGTGTGAGCGAAATTATCGACATCGATATTTTCCGATATTATCGTCGATATTGTCGATATTTGTACGATATGTACATGGATATGTTCCGAAATATCCGTGATTCGAAAAAATCGAAATATCATCGATATTTCGTCGATATTATCGATATTTCAGACTATGGTTGATATGATATGTCATGTTTCTTGGTCCTACAATTCTGACTAAATCTCAGTCCTTTTTCTACTTGGAACATTCTCCTTGGTTCAACACCCACCAGTATGTCTACACACACATGTTTTGCACTTAATTCCCTGAAATTCTAAATTTTACAGTGCATCCATATTTGAGCTGATATATTTAACGGCTAAATTTTGACAATATTAATCTAGCCGTTTAAACTGCAGTGTATCCCTGCACCAGCGTGTATTGTAATAAATAGCAGACACATAAAAACTAAAAATCACAAATAGTTTCTATTTCTAATTTCTGAAGCAAAAGATATACACATGACGAAAATGTAAAATGCTGGCAAAACCCTTTTGCAGCAAAAAAGAAAGAGAGAAGCTGTACATGTGCTAATCTAGAACAACAAGAATGAAGCAAAAGTAATACTAAAGGAGCTTTGGATTGACCAGTTTCCCACTGAATAATTCAGTGGACAAAACAGCTCACAAAAATAAAATAAAAAACAAATCAAACCAGGAAATTAGTAATTTAAAAAAAAAAAAAGAAAAAAAAGCCATCATCTCTTCCAACTTCGACTCCTGGAAATTGCTTCCTTCAATCCACCAACAACCCACGTCTCCTTTGCAATGTCTGATGAAATGTTGTAGAAATCAGAATCATATGCCATCACCACCAGGTTCTCCATCTTTTTGTTCTGTTTGTCTTCCTCCATTAAACTCCTCAGTGTAACTTTTGCTTTTTTCTCCTCTTTCTCCATTCCGTTTTCTCCTTCTTTTTCTTCATCTTCGTCGTCGTCGTCGTCCTCATCATCTTTTTCTTCTTTCTCTTCCAGCCATGTTTTTGCAGGGGCGGACCTGCACCTCATTAGCAACAGAGCATTCGGCGGTGGAACGGCCGCTGCCGGAGCTTCAGAAGTTGATCCAATTCCGACATCATCATCGAAATTTGGCGTACAGTCTCTCTTTTTGTTGTCCTCTGTACAAAACCCATCACTCTGATTTTCCTGTAAAACCATAAACCACTTCGAAAACACAGTGCTTGAGCTACTCTGGTCACCACCGTCACTAATTCCCTCACCACCCACATGGTTTTCCCGACGGTCTCTCTTCTCTTCTTCCTCTTCTTCGTCTTCTTCGTCCTCGGAAGTAATACCGGATTCGTGAGGAAAAGAACCGAAACACCGAAAATCGAACCTAATGCTTCGCAAGCAAGTCAAGAATTGCATGACTTCTTTCTTGAACCCAAGAGCCTCAGCCCAATTGGGCCTCTTCTGTTTCCTCTGTTTTTTGTTGTGAATTCTCTCTATCTCTTCCATCACTGATTGCCAGCTTTTGCATGAACCAGACCTGTGCCGGACTTTGATTTGTCCGGCACAGGTGACTTTTGGGGAGGTGGGCTCGGAGTTCTCTGAGTCTGCGTGCTTAGTCTTGGTCCACAGCAGAGGACTGGCGTGGCCAAGACCACTTTTCCCAATGCTCGATTTTTGCACGAGCTTTTGGTGGTGGTGGTGGCGGTTGTTGGGCTCCGACGGCCTCGCCGGACTGCAAATTGGCTTTGGCATGAGTTTTAGATTGGTTCTTGAAGGAAAACATACCAAGAGATCAGCTGAGAGCGCTCCTTTGGCTTCCCTTCCCTTCATCTTTTGATTGTTTGTTGCTTAGATCATGTGCTCTGCTCTGCTTTCTTGCTGAAATTGTGTGTTTTTGGGTTTTTGATGTGTGTTTTGGATTGGCTTTTAAAAGAAAGGTGAGAGAGTTTGACAGCTTTCCTCTGCTTTTGCCTTTATTTTATGTATTTAACTTCTCTCTGTCTTTTTTTTCTTTTCTTTCCCCACTCTTTTTTTTTTCTGCAGTAATTGACTGGATATATCGACTAATAATCTACAATATTTGATACGTTAATTATATTTGAGAGATTAGTCGTTGATATTACCAAACACTAGCCAAATATCAATTCATTTGTAATAAGTATTGACAAAGTATTAAAAGACTATAAAATACTATAAATTGATATCCGATAACAATTAATATTTTTTCTTTCAACACTCTTTAATAAATATAAATAAAGTATCGGAAATGTATCAAGTCTTGTAAATTGATACTGGACAGTCATCAAAATTCTCCCTTGGCACTAGGCCTGGGCCCGGTACGGTTCGATAATAAACATAGAATTGATACCGAACCGAATTATATAGAACAAGTTCGATTTTTTTGCATCTG
The DNA here is from genome assembly GCA_024362995.1 of Heteromeles arbutifolia. Taxonomy (NCBI): domain Eukaryota; kingdom Viridiplantae; phylum Streptophyta; class Magnoliopsida; order Rosales; family Rosaceae; genus Heteromeles; species Heteromeles arbutifolia. The sequence continues at coordinate 23,416,251 of JANCRC010000013.1, read as the reverse complement.
TACCGAAATCAGCAAAAAAAGAATCAAACCGAAAGGTTTTTTTCCGAATTCAGTCCAAGTTCGGTGTTTTGATCCTCGGGAGAAAATGCCCACCCCTACTTGGCACTCTTCAACATCTGTTTGACATTTGCTGTGACACTACTTTTTGCACCCTTTGAAATGGGGTCACAGGGTCACAAGACATTGCTTCTTTCGTAGCCTTTACTTTTCTCTATGCTTCCAAAACATGTTTAAGTTTTTTAGAAGAAAGGTGCATGGGGAAGTAAAAGGCCATGAGCCTTGTTTGATGATCAAATCATACCACCAACTTGTGACCCATGCCCTCCTCCTCCATTGCATTGCTAGTGCCCACAAAGCAAGTAAACAACTACCAAACCACTTCTCTTTAATTGAATTGAACCCCACAAGAATTTTGGGGATCTTCTTAAGTCATTCCTAGTGATTTTACACCCCTTCATCATGATGGGATTTATAAATAATTGCTTAGTGATTCAGGTTGCATATCATTTCATACAAATCACTTGGTATAACTACCATTAGGCATAATAACGAACATTGCTTCGTGGTTCTTCTGACTTGTTCACCTGCAAATCACAATTTGACACATCTATAAAGATATTTCATGACAAATATAATGCGAAAATTTATACTGTGTTAAACGATAAGTGACAGATAAAGAGATTGATTCCTTTGAGAAATTCCAAAAGATAATAGGTTAGTGATAGAAATGAAAAGAAAATATCAATCAAATTTAGATAACCATTTGCAAAACGTAGTCAATTTAGCTAAAAACAGTATGTAGTCAATTTAGCTAAAAACAGTATGCTACATTTTTTACCCATCGAATAGCATGTGAATAAGAAAAATTAAATATCATTTATAAGTTAAAGATTGCTTCTTAATCTTCCAAAATATGTGAGAGAAATTACCAAACTTACATTTTAAATTCTAATTTTCTATCCTTTCTCTCTCTTTCCAACTCTCTATAGCCAAACACAAGATGTAGTGGCGGCTGGTGAGTTGTTAGAATATGAGCAATGCATTGTTTAACTGAATTTGCTTAGACTAAAAAACCCAAGAGGGTTGTGAAAAGCAGACCGAAAGCCTAGAAAATAAGGGATGGGATCCGCAGGGTTCATCATAAAAAAAAAAAAGGAATGGGATTAAGCAAAGTGCGGATGTCATGATGAAGTGAGAGAGAAATGTACTTGAGAGCTTGGAAAAAATATGACCCCTCTAACCACAACTTGCCTTAGGAATTAGGATTAGACTTTGCTTTTATTTGGGGCCTTCCATGCATGTCTAAGCCGAAAAAAGTCTCACTCTATCTCATGATGAAAAGAGTATAAAATCTTAAATGATACATCATTAATCCCATGGCTTTGAACAATTACATAAAGGATTAATTACATTTTCATACTTCAGGTTTGAGTTATATTTCAATTTCTTATAATATCTTCAAAACATTTCACTTTCATACCTTAAGTACTATTTTATTTCAAAATAATATCTCCGTTACATTTTTCATCCATTGATCTGTTAAGTGCTGACGTGGTTGCCACATATATGCCACGTGGCTACCAAATGTTTGCCACGTGGCAAAAAATAATAATTTTTTTTTTTTTTTTTTAAAAACATGAATTTTCTCAGAAGAAGAAAAAAATAAATAAAATAATTTAAACCCACTATCCCTTCCCCCCAGTGACCCACATCCCTATCCCCAACCCAGAACCCCTAAACCTCTAGGAAGAAGGAGGAGGATGAGGAGGGGGGTGGGAAAACCCAAACACCCCCCCAACAAAAAAAACCAAAAAAACAACCTGCAGCCTGCAACCTAGAAGAGGAAGGGAAAAAATAAAAAATAAAATCCTAGAAATCGTCTTGGACGGGGAAGGGAGGTGGGTCGCGGAAATGGAGGTAACCGGGGGGTGGGGGGGTGACGTAGGTGGGTGGCGCGGGGGCGGGCGGGGAGCGGCGCATGTGGGTCTTGCTGGGTTGAGGGAGGGTTGCGGGGAAATGGGATGGATTTCATTTTTTAGAAAATTCATGTTTTAAAAAAAAAATTATTTTTTTTGCCACGTGGCAGACATTTGGCAGCCACGTGGCATATATGTGGTAGCCACATCTGACACACCCCGTCCCGAAGGAGGGTGTGCTGGCCGTCACGTGAGAGTGACGTAACCATTTACACAGTTCAGAAGCTTAAAAATACAATTGTGAATTCTGTCAAAACACCGTTGGATTCCTCGTGGCCACCAAAGCTCTGCTATCTCGAACCTGGAGGAGCGCAATACAAAATTGAGTGGGTCAGCAACAATTCTTTTCAAAACATTTCCTTTCAAAAGTTATAACCCCTCGCCGTAAAACCTATATAATTTCCCAGAAATAAAGTATATACTCATATATATATATATATATATATATTTCTCAAAACCCGCTGGAAAATACGCATGTATGAAAGTATGCATATGCCATGCAAAGTATCTATTTGTTTAATTATGCATTATTGATTGTTTATATTAATGTCGGTGCTGAGGACGCACAGGTAAGTGGCAGGTAAGCTTATATGCTAGTTATTGTGAACGAATGAAGAAATGTGATGTGATGTGATATGATTAGAGCTCATAAACCTGCACACTGATATTAGTGCTCCCGCCCAGAGAGGGGCTCAGTCTTTCACGTGTTGTTCACCTCCCGCACCGCATGCTCGCCTTGGATCCAAGTTAGGTGCTCAGTCCTGTCGAATAGGCCACTATTGGTGGGTTCGACTCGTAGGTGACCCGCGATGTATCGCTTAGTCTTCACGTGATTGTAGCACTAGAGCATATTAGTTTATTATCAATGATGTTGTGCAGACCACTAGAGGTGGTATTGATGTGTGTGCAGGGTATATATATGATTTGATTATGATGATTATGAGTTATATGATTTGTTGAGTATGATATGAGCTATATACAGCCGAGGGCTGAGATGATATTTGAGTATTCAATCACATTCACAGAGATGCTTTGGCATTCAGTTGATACTTTGGCATGGCATATGCATACTTTCATACATGCGTATTTTCTAGCGGGTTTTGAGAAATATATATATATATATATATATGAGTATATACTTTATTTCTGGGAAATTACACAGGTTTTACGGGCCCTACCTTCGGAACGGGGTGTGTCAACGTCAGCACTTAACGGATCAATGGATGGAAAATGTAACGGAGGTATTATTTTGAAATAAAATAGTACTTAAGGTATGAAAGTGAAATGTTTTGAAGATGTTGTAAGAAATTGAAATAGAGCTCAAACCTGAGGTATGAAAATGTAATTAACCCTTATATAAAACCTCTTAAAAGTGGGATTCTCTATGGGCTCTCCACCACTGCATCTTTTCGGGATTCAAGTGAACATCATAAATATTGTGCCAAAGAGTCTATGAAGAATCCCACTTTACAAGAATCTTCTTAGCATTTCTCACCTCTCTATTAATTCGATACTAGTTGATTTTGAGTCGGATGTTCGAGTAAGTCGCCCACCATAACTAGTCCACACACATTTTTTTTTTTTTTTTTTTTTACAAACAAATAGTGTTAATGGGTTAAATTGTTAGTTGTTAGGAGGAAAAATAATTGATGGAGTTCAAACCTACACCAGATGCATAAACATTATCCACACCGTATTTGACTTAATTGATCACACATGAGAGATCACAAACCGAATGTAAATTATATATATATATATATATATATTTTTTTTTTTTATTTTTATTTTTATTTTTTACAAACAATAGTGTTAATAGGTTAAATTGTTAGTTGTTAGAAGAAAAAATAATTGATGGAGTTCAAACCTGCACTAGAATGTATAGGCATTATCCACACCGTATTTGACTTAACTGATCACACATGAGAGATCACAAACCGAATGTAAATTTTATAATCAGGATGCAAGGCAAGAGTAGTATGAAAATCTAGCACCACTTAACCTACATAGAAGCCGATCAATTGGCTTTTGGTGAATTAATATTTGTCTCCACTTGATTGGAGTAAGTTTCGAAGTTTGACTTCTACAGATAATAAAGACAATATATATTTGTGATGAGTTTAATACCAAGTTACGGTCACTTAGTAATACGGTATAATAGTATTTCTCTTCACTTGCAAGTGAGAGGTATTAGGTTCGATTTTCACCTAAGAAGAATTTGAACCACATTATTACTAGCTCATTATGAGATTTAGCCTAACTCGTCCTCCTTAGTGTAGATCATATTGTTTGTTCAATTAAAAAAAAACACCAAGTTGCAAATAGTCCATTTGTGACTCTAAATGAATTTTTAAAATCTTTGCAAATATCTTATTGTTGGTATAACAGAAACTACTTAGGGCTAGTTTGGTATTGTTGTGCTTTTAAAAAAATCTACTTCTATTGTGCTTTGAGAATAATCAACTGTAAAATAAAGTTGTTAGTGTTTGGTAATTTTTTTTTTTTTTGTAAAAATGCTTTTAATAAAAAAAAAGCAGTGTTTAAGTGTGGTAAACTTTTATATAAATTGTTTTGAATATGTTAAATGACTAAAAAAGATATGGTACTTAATGTGATATAATAATTGTCAAAGACAATAATGTAGGTGCAAAGATTGTAATTTTATAAAGGGTTTTTATCACAAATGGTCCTTTAAATTGACCCACCCAATCAAGATGGTCCATGAAATTGAAAATCCATCAATGTAGTCCTTGAAATTTGGTGTCGCAAATCAATGTAGTCCTTCCGTCACAACTCTATTAAAAATTCTGTTATGTGCTGATGTGACACATAATTGGGTTCCACAATATAATAAAATATTGCCATGTGGATTAAAAGTATTTAAATAATAATTAAAAAACTATTTTATATAATTAAAAACAGAAAAAAGAGAAAAGAAGAAGAAGTTCATCATCTTCTTCATGACTGTTCATCATCTTCTTCTCCTCCTACCCTGCAACCCACCATTCTCCTCCCCATTCTCCTCCCCTTGAAACTGCTGGAATCGAAGGAATGAAGACAAAGGTTCTGGTGTGGGTGAAAGTCACTAGTGTTTATGTGGAGGGTTATAAGTCTAACAAAGTATGGTTCACCGCTGGTATGAAGAAATCACGACCCAAAGATGCTTATGAAATGCCTCGCGATGCCATTATAGTTGAAGAATTCTAAGGATGTGTGAGGTTTTTCGTTTTTACACTCGTTATATTTTCGGAATATGAAAATCTTAAGCAAATAATTGTGCACGCAATTGTTTTCATTTATTCAATATGTAGAAATTGTCATGCGACTTGATCATTTTCCCAAAACAATAGATTTATGAAAGATGTAAAGAAAAAAAATGATCATTCACAACAAACAACTATGACAAAAAATAAACTGATAAAACCTCCACAACTCCTTCAGTTGAGTTGGGTTGGAATGAGTTGGGGCGAGTCCTCTCAAAAAGAGCGAGTTCAAGGACGGGCGCCCGGCAGGTTCACTTCTCGCTGATGCCTTTGAGTCGTGTTTTCTTCATACTAGCCGTTTTAAGGGGAGAAGAATGGGGAGGAGAATGGTGGGTCGTTAGGTAGGAGGAGAAGAAGATGACGATTCATCATCTTCTTCTTCTTTTTGTTTTTTTTTTGTTTTGTTTTTAATTATATAAAATAGTTTTTTAATTATTATTTAAATACTTTTAATCCACATGGCAATATTTTATTATATTGTGGAACCCAATTATGTGTCACATCAGCACATAACAAAATTTTTAACGGAGTTGTGACGGAAGGACTACATTGATTTGCGACACCAAATTTCAGGGACTACATTGATGAATTTTCAATTTCAGGGACCATCTTGATTGGGTGGATCAATTTCAAGGACTATTTGTGATAAAAACCATTTTATAAAATATGTAGGGGTATACTTGCCATTTGAAAATTTCATTAAATGAGAATTAATTACTATGCTTTGAATTTTTTTTTTTTTAGGAGCATGGTAGACCCTGCTTCTGCTTTTCTACTTTCATTGACAATATTTAAAAAAAAAAACACATTTTTTATTTTATTTTACCAAACACATTTAAGTTCTAACTTTTTTAGAGCAACTCCACCCTTGGAGCCCTCCCCCCTGGCAATCCACTATTCAATCCACCCTATTGAACAATAACTGCCTTTAATGAATAGTAACTACCATTAATGAACAGTAATTGCCATTTGCATCTCCACCCTTGGAGCCCTCGCCCCTGGCAATAGGCAATAAAATATTACTTTTTTTTGTTTGTTTAAATAATACAAAATAAAATTATTTGTAATTTCGGATAAGATTTTTTAAATCGTTCTCGTTGCGCCACGTGTCATTTTATAAAAAAAAAAAATATTTAGCGATGGATTTCGATAAGATTTTTATCCAATGTCATCGTGCCACGTGTCGTTATCTTTTCAGAATCTTTGACGATAGATTTCAATCAGATTTTAAATCGTTCTCGTTGCGCCACGTGTCATTATCCGAAAAGATAATTATTGGAGATCGATTTCGATAAGATTTTTATCCAATGTCATCGTGCCACGTGTCGTTATCTTTTCAGAATCTTTGACGATAGATTTCAATCAGATTTTTAACGAATGACGGCATGCCACGTGGCCCTATCTACAAGCCAATCATTTCTGAATCGTCCATATAATCCACCATCCAGCCTTACAAATCTCACACCAATTTTCTCAAGATCTCTATCATTATTCATAGTTTCTACTTCCTTCATCACCAAAATCTGTATAATTATTCATAGTTTCTGCTTCATTTTTACAATGTCTTCTTCTTCATCAAGGATGATGTGGGAAATCGATCAGCAAGCGGAAGAATTGTTTAACCAATCTGAAAGAATGTTCAATCTCCAAGTGGCCCGAAATAAAAGGGAAGAGGATGACGAGCGTAGAAGGAGAGATGACGAAGCAAGAATGGCCACAGCCTCACATTCCCGTCAAGTCCTCCAAGCTCTGGGTCAGATCTGCATGCCCAGCCGTTCCAGAAACCTTGATAGAAGCAGGCAACGACGGGGTGAAGAGCTGTTGGACGATTACTTTGTCCATAACAGTGCATTTCCTGATACGTACTTCAGACGTCGTTTTAGAATGGAACGACATTTGTTTAACAGAATCATGACTGATGTTTGCAACCATGATTCTTACTTTGTGCAAAAGAAGGATGCTTGGGGTGCTATGGGTCTTTTTCCCCAGCAAAAACTTACTGCTACGCTGCGGATGCTTGCGTATGGAGCATCTGCAGACCAAGTGGATGAGATAGCGAGGATGGGGAAATCAACCATTCTTGAGTCCTTGATGAGGTTTTGCGGAGCAATTGAATCTATCTACACCGCAGAGTACCTCCGGCAACTTACTCACATGGACTTGGAAAGGCTGCTGAAGAAGGGCGAGATGCGAGGTTTTCCTGGGATGATTGGGAGCATTGATTGTATGCATTGGACGTGGAAAAATTGTCCAAGTGCATGGCAAGGCGCTTATGGAGACAGAAAAGGAGCAAAAAGTATTATTTTGGAGGCGGTGGCATCTTTTGATACATGGATTTGGCACGCCTTTTTCGGGGTTCCGGGAGCTCAAAATGACCTCAACGTCCTTGCCCAATCCCCAATGTTCAACGATGTCCTGCAAGGAAAGGCACCAAAAGTCACGTATGAGGTGAACGGACGTATGTACGACGGGTCATACTACCTAGCTGACGGCATTTACCCAAGGTGGTCAACATTTGTCAAAACAGTGCCACGTCCGCGAAGTGCAAAGGAAAAACATTTTGCAAGCTGTCAAGAGGGGTGCAGGAAAGATGTGGAGCGTTGTTTCGGTATCCTCCAAGCTCGTTGGGCGATCCTTAGGGGTGCTGCCAGATTGTTTGATGTAGAGTCGCTTCGCTCCATTATGATGACGTGCATCATTCTTCACAACATGATTGTGGAAGATGAGTACGATTATGAAGCCGTTGATGAATATGAGCCAGACACAATGAACAATTCAAGAACACGTATATATTGTGCTCATGACGCCACCGATGAGCCCGTTCAACATGAGCCTTTAGAAATGGATGGACGTTACAATGAAAGGGTCATTCAACGATATACTGCATTTCAAAGGCCAGAAATGCACAATGCCCGGCAAAAAGACTTGATAGAGCACCAGTGGGCATTGAAACAAGCTGAAGATAATTAAGTTCATTTAGTGTGTTTTTTATTATTTGGCTTCATTTAGTGTGTTTTTTATTATTTGGTATGTTTATGTAATTTTATTTGGTGTGTTTCATTTTAGTTCATTTAGCGTGTTTTTTATTATTTGGTATGTTTATGTAATTTTATTTGGTGTGTTTTATTTTAGTTCATTTCGTGAGTTTTTTATTTGGTGTGTTTATGGAAGTTTGAATAAAGATTCTCTTATAGTATAAATATATTACCATATTAAATAAATTTACTCTTACTTTAAATAAAGTACTAAATTCAATAAATTGGAAACAACATAAAATACTCTATTCAATAAATAATAAATTACAACCCAAGGTGATTGGAAAACTATGGGCTCCGATTACAAACAAATACTCTATTCACTATCACTTATAAAATCTGTGGTGGTAGGAAGATCTTCTCTTCTCGTGCTAGAACCATCTCCTCTTGCTCTTGCTTCTCTTGCAAGCCTCCTTTGGACCACTTCCGCTTTCTCCGACTTCCAAAAAAATTTAGAGTTTGGAGACTTCCCTTCTAAAGGCTCCTTCATAATCTCACGATCTCGTTGAGCCATTCTTTCTTGTCTACCCATTTCCCTTTCTTGCCTAAGTAGCTCTCTTTCTCTCTCATTTGCTTGAAATTCTCTCTCAACAGCTGCAGCTTTTGCATCTTCTCTAGCCTTATCAGCCTCAAATTTCGCCATTTCCCGCGCCAAAGTCAATTCACTATGGCGAGTAAGTTCTTCCATGTACTTTGCATAATCATGCTTGGAAGCACTTCCTTTTCTCTTTGAAGCCTTCTTACCTTGAGGCCTAATTGGATAACGGGTCGAACCCGACGCTTGTTCAAGGATAGGCGTTTCGGACACTTCTTCTGTATCATCATCATGCGAGCCAATATCAGGTGTAGAGTGTAGAGGGGTGCTGTTCATGACACCTTCTGGTCCGACAGGCACAACTCTGAATTTAGGACAATCTTTGACAATATTCCAACATTCCCACCGGTTGAATGATTTATTTTTGCTTTTGGTTTTGGCACCATACCAAGCTTGTGTTTGAATTAGCTACACAATGGGGGAGAAGAAATAATTAATCAAAGTAGGTAACAAATAAATAATACAAACAAATAATTATAATTAAAGTAGGTAACAAATAAATAATAAATAAATAATACAAACAAATAATTATAATTAAAGTAGGTAACAAATAAATAATACAAACAAATAATTACAATGTAAATTTGGGTATAGTACAAACAAATAAATAATATATTGTTACCTGATCCGTGTAATTTTCCCCACTTCGAAGATTATTACTAGCTTGTGCCAAGCCGTCTCTCCACAAACCAAACGATTGGCTAAGTAATTTCCAACGGCTGGACATCGATTATTTGGTTCTTTCCCCACCCATTTTCTCAAGATACTTGGTATGAATAAGACTCCACATTTCTCGCAACTGCATCTCATTACCCGTAAGCGAACTATGAGTAACTTCAACCCAACAACTACACAACGCAACATCTTCAAGAAGCGTCCAATTCGTACCTGCAGCAGTAGTCATTTTGTTGAAAAATTTTGGATTGAAACTTTGAGAGAAATGTAGGAATGTGGTAGAAAGTAATTGAGAAAATATGAAATTGTGGTGTAAGGTAGATGATAATGAGAAGGTATTTATAGAAAAGTAGAAACAAATTTTTTTTTAAACTTTCAGATATTTTTTTCGGATTTTTTACAATTTTTAAATTTTTTTATTCAAATAATTAATCTCTGCCGTTGGATTTAAAAAAAATTGAATTCCAACACTCCAGATTGTGCCACGTGTCACAACGGTAACTTTTCTTAATTTTAAAACTATTTTTTCTTTTTTTTTTTTAATTTATAAAGCAGATTAACATCAATCGTTGATCTCAGATCGAACGGTTGATATTAAATCAGCTTTTTTTTTTTTTTTTTTATTACCGTTGGAAATCGAACGGTTCGTATTAAAGAGCCGTTGGGATCGAACGGACCGTGGGAAGCCACGTGGCTTCCCAACGGTAACGTTTGAATCTGAAAAGTGGGCTGACTTTTCTGATTTTTGGTCGGACGACGCGCCCCCACGCGCAAGTGGGGTGCACGCGCCTGACAGAAAAAAATAAAAAAAGGGGCTGACGCCAGCGCTGGCATCACACCCATCGGGCTCTCAGGCTGGCAGTAGTTCACAGGCCCGTTGCTCGGGCCTCCACCGCAGCTCGGGCTCCTCCAACGCTGGACCTCCTTCACAGGGCCTCGGGCCCTTTCCTCTCCACTGTCCCCCGAGCAACCTCCAACGCTGGAGTTGCTCTTAATAAGTTGTTTTTTTGAAAGCACCACAATCTCAAATCAACCCTTAAACCATCTCCAAAGGAAATGTCAAATTATAACAGTCCAATTCAAATTGATGGCTGATGTGGCAATCTGAAGTCTTGTATCAAATTTTGTACTTCTCCTGCCGAATTGTCAAATGTTATTTTCTTATTAAAATAGAGTTCAAAATGCTTTCAATTATTTAAAAAATGTTGAAACAAAATTTTTATAGGTTGAAATATTAGTGAAATAAGGGATCCACCATTAAAATTAATTAAAAATAAATTTAACATTGATGTCAAATTAGACTCCTAATCACAAAGCTTTTAAATCTAGTTGGCAAATAACACGTCGTTAAGAAAGGTTTTTTAGATCAAATATGCACAGTGGTATTACACCTAAAATTTTGACATTTCCTTCGGAGGTGCTCTCATGAAAAAGTACATTGTCTGTATCTCCTCACTTAACCTGCTAAGCTCTGCATCTCTTCTTTAAATTGCAAGCCACAAACACTAAAATTTGAAATGCAGTCAAAGCCATTGCAATTCCCTTAAATGATATAGAGAGTTATGGTCGTTAAATTATTGTTCATTGGACTTTGACCGCGCATTTAATCATTCATTATTTCAGTGCATGTCATACAATAAAACATAGTATAAACTTCCCAGTGTATACTCCTCAATAAGCAAGGAATTGGATTTTCATAATATTGTATTATCCTGCGATATTCTTAACCACTCTAATCTATGAACAAGTTCAAACTGGAGTACAATGGAGCGAGCACAGTGTCTGTCCAATCGACTAACCCACATGTACTATTAATACCGTGCTCACTTAACTAATTCATACTCTTCTGTTCATTTAATCCATAAGTTAAGATAAAAAATACAAAAAAAAGGTTCAATAAACATGGCGGGCAAGCAAGCTAGCCCAAGTCTAAAGTTAGCGAAAAATAATGGAGAAAGTGAAAGGCACTATCTATGTTTGTTGACCTTGCTTATCTTATGCATCATTGAGAATTTGAGACATGTAGGGTGAAGTGAACATGGATGGAGAAGTTGAATTTCAAAGTGTGTGAGGTGACAGATGGATGATGTCATAGACCCATAAACACAATGATTCCTCCTATATCTCTATCATTCTCAAACACACTGTAAACAACATTCATACCCTAATATTGTCCTTTCATAAAATATTGAAACATAGGTGAAACCGTGAAAGTTGAACGAAACAGTGAGAAGGATTTGAACTCAGGTGCATATGAGGAACACATCTGCTTTAGATAACTTTGATGTATGAAGTTTAATTTACATCAAAATGTTTGAGGTATAGATACAGTTTGAATTATTATGATGGTCTATGAGCTTAAAAGAGGAGTTTGACTTTGAAGTAGTAAAGATGGAATCGTTAGGCCATATTGGTAAAAATAAAGGCAATTAGGACTCAAAAAGCTAGTACTTGTATGGTCCAATCTAACTAAAAGTCGAGTTTCACATGTCCTTGTATTGGTATCAGAACAGGAACATCCGAAAATCTCCTCTTCAGAGGAACTGCCTTTTTTTCGGTTATACGCTGGAGGAGTCAAACTCATGACCTATCTTAATCCTAGTTCATTAACCTACCCTCCCTCACCACTTGGCTACCCCCAAGGGATTACAAAATTGGGCCTTTCTTTGGCATCCCTTACCACTTTGCCTTTTGATTACAGAAGTATACAAGCTTTGACATTCATTCCCAATTGTCAAACAGAGTTTTCTGTGGCTCTGCAATATGTTATCACCTGAGGAATTAACAGCAGCATTGCATACAACTACAACTGCAATCAAGTCGATTTTTCCATAGAAGTGAAAATGAGGCAAACAACAGGCCCAAATGGTCCTAAATAGAGACATACAATTAACCCATAATCATCGGTTTTCTATCAGCATCACAGGTATTATAAAAAGAAACTCTATAGTGAAATCTAATATTCACTCTCGGATAGATGAACTCAATGAAACTACATGTACTTTGATTAGGGATCATACTGTTAAACAATAAATTTGCAGACTGCAACGCAATAAAGAGTTAATACCTCGCTCACCATCTGGGAAAAAAAATTATTTAAATCACGATCACTAATATACAAACAAGGAAGACCAAAGTAAAAACATATGCAACCGTAAGAGTCAAAACTCACAGCAGAAACTAATAACCTTAGGTCAAGATATTGGTAACCTGGAGCCTAAAAGAGCACTAAGCATAACTTTCAGTAGCAAATATCGTTACTTGTTCGATGGTCACTCCCTTATACTGCATTCAAATTTTAAAGAATTTCAGAAATGCTAGTTACTCCCCATAGAATTCAAAGTTCAAAGAATTTCATAAACGAAGCAGTTATGACATTGATCGAAGATCACATTAATGTGAAGGTTACATCCTTACAAAGAACAAAAGAAGGAAACAGAAGTGCACAAAAGAAAATACCTCAGTAACAATCAGGAGATCTTGATTTCCACTCCATGCACTCTTCCTTCAAGTTCATTTGTATAAGGAACAACATATAATTCAGCAAACTTCTGTTCAGAGTACTTGCAGATTGTGGTCAAATTAGGTGTTTTCCCAAGTAGTTTTTTCTTTTCGAGGATCTCCATTACTTGTAGTCGTGGTTTCAGCCTGTGCTCAACGCTATAAATAAGCAATTCTGGGTGATTAACTATAAACGAGATATCATACTTGCCTGTGCTGAGAAGCACCTCTGTAACCTCCTCAATCTTCTTCTCAGATACTCCAAACACCTGGGGTACCCTCCTCAACACCGCCGAGATATCATCTTCTGAAAGCCCCAAACTCTTGAAAAGCTTCACCTTCCGTTCCCATGTCTCCACAGTGAGCGAAGTCATGATCCGAATTGCTGATAGGAACCTCTTGGACTTCATATCGAAACCCATCTCGTCAACCCTTTTAATAACATCCACAATGCTCTCTGGCTTATGCACAAAAAATCTCGGAAAATGAAAAATGTATTTGATAATTTGTGACGATTTTATACCATAACTCTGTAAGACCTCAACATTGGACATCAATGTCTTCTCCAAATCATATTTAAGAACTCCCCCAGACAACTTTAAAACCTTGAGCACACTAGCATTCGATCCGAGAATGTTCTTCAGCACCAACAGAGCAGGGCCAAGCTGATTATCGGCACTTCGCAACAGAATCCATGGATCAGAGGACACGATATCAACAATGTCGGAATCCGAAAAGCCCGAGTCCTGGAAAACCTTGAATTTGGGTTTGAGGACAATGTCAAGATTGGCAATAAGAATCCTGGGGACCCTTTTAACCACATCTTCCAGATGGGTTTTCGAGAAGCCGCCTTCCCTGAGAAACGAAATCACCGACCTGGATTCAGCAGGGCTTTTCAGATATGCGACTGTTGATGCGGCTTTCAGAGCGGCTTCTGGGGAAAACCGGTGCTGGCTGATTAAGTATTCAGCTACTGCAATTTTGGGTTTTGATTTCCACTTTTTGGGTCGGGACGAAGAGTAGAAAAAGAGTGAGATTGAGTTGCAGAGAGGGGATTTGTGAAGCCCGACAGAGGTTAGTGAGAGTGAGATTAGCTTTTTGTTAATCAGGGTTATCATATTTTGCGGGGTTTATAGTGAGGTTTTAGCAGTGAATCAGTGATTTGCATATGAAAGACAGAAAAATTGGATTTGAAATATAAACTTGCCTGTGATGCCAAGCAGTATGCTCTGTCGCCAACTCCGCTTGTGTTAGGGTTCTTCAAATCCTGCCCCTCTTTTCGTTTCTTCCTGTCTATATTTGGCCAAAACCTTTTTCTTCTTCATTTTCCTTTTTCTGTTTTGAAACTTCTTTTTAAATTCAATATTTTTGGCAAATAAGGGCAATTCCACCTGTGTTGCCATAATCCGTGCAAAGCAATGACGTCTCAATGACGATTATTTTTTACTCTATAGGCCTTTTAATTGAATGGCTCATAAATCTGTCATTCAATCTTAATTTATCTTCTGAAATTGATTTTGTCTCATTTTGTTTGGTCTCACTTCTAGGTAATCATTTTTCATTTTGTTATCCACCTTCTCTCAACCATGATCATGATTATGATGTTTATGATGCTGGCAAGTATTTGGATGAAGTGATTAATCAAGGACGCAATATGAAGTCCATCAATGAAGTTCACGATGGTAAAAATTTGGAGATGACCTTCAAATTTGGACACACCAGACGACAAATCATCACCGACGTATGGACAAAGGTAGCACAAACTTTTGCTGAGTTTCAATTCCATAACACAAATTGGTGGGATTTTATACCTACTTTCATCAAGAGGTTGAGTGAAAGGAATGAATTGTTTAAGTGTTTCATCAAGATTCTTCCTCTACATCGACTGATTCTTATCGCAAGTAACTTTCAATCTCGGATTCTCCATGATCTCTGCATTCTTTTCCAGCGGTTGTCCACCATTAACCAAATTCATTTTTCCTTCTATTTTCATGTATGATTGTTGGTTATTTTCTTTTGAGTGAAAAACTTGGATTTGTTTCTTCTCCATGTAAGTGTCTTTATGTTTCCTTCTGCATTCGTTACATGCCCATGAAGCCCGTTGGTGAGGTTCTTGTGCTTACAAGGAAACTCTTGGCTATGGGGAGTTTTTGTCTGTGTCGGTGCAGGCGGTGGAGATAAATGTGATGCGTGTTGTCTGGGCGAGACAATATTGTAGGGTTAGTAGTATGAAAATTTTCAAATTCTTTCTTCATTAGTTTATGACTCTTATTGGGTTTATGTTTTATGTTTTCAATTTTGTTCTGCCAAGACTTTCTACTACTTCGACTTCTTTAAATTGTGGCAGATCATGATGTGAGGAGTGGGCCTTTTGCTGCTTCAAGCAAAAAAAAATGCACAGTGCAAAGCTTCCTGTCAGGCTGTAAGAATCTGGACAAATCGTGAGTGTTCTATCAATTAATGGAATTTTCTTCTACATTTGATTTTGCTTTCAATTCTTCTTTTTATTTTAATGAAATTTCTAATCTTCTTTTAATCATGAGTACCTAATCGATTTCCCTTTCTGTTTTTTATCCGCCATTTTCTCTAATTTTGTTCATCAAGATGTGGTCTTCATTTTCTCTTTTCCTGTGTATTTGAAATTCACTAATTCAACCTCAAATGTTTGTCGTATTCATCTCACATATATAAGCAATGTGTAGAGCTTCGACTGAAGAGTTTGACAACGACTGCTGTATAGGATAAATACACAGGTCAATCGAGGAATTTCTTCTACTTTTGATTCATTTTGGTTTTTTTTCCTAAGCACCTTTCATAAGTGGAATTTCTTCTCTTCATTTTTCCAGTTTTGTTGAATTTATTTTCTGTTCACATTTTCCTTTCGTTCACAAGTTGATGCGTGAAACAATTAATTGCCAGATTGCATCATTTGGTTTCTATTTCTGTTGGGTTCTTAATATGGATGAGTTGGTTGTGCTTATAACATATTAGCCAAAATGTTTAATGTAATATGAAGTTATTGTGGTTTTGGCATTCTTTAATTCCCTCCAAATGGAGTTAATTTCAATTATACTGCACATTTGAGCTTTTTTCTTATTACAACAATGTCTGCTTAATCTCAAAATGGTTTCTTAAATTTTTTGGCAATTGGCATTTGTACATCACTTTAGGGTCGATCAAGTGCACAGTGATTGCTTAATTTCAATTGATTTTTTTAGTGTGATTTCTTTTAGCTTATGTTTTCTCTTGGTTGTTTTTACTGCACATTTGGGTTTTTCAATTGCAGGATCATCCACTTTTAGCTTATGTTTTTTTTTCTTTTCTTTCGGTTAATTGAGTTTAATTCCTTCTCCATAGTTCTCAATGATTAAACTTTTGTATTTTGTTCTCTATCACAGTGCTCCTTATTCCTTTATGTTAATCTTCTCATGCATTTTCACAGTATTAATAAATTGAAGTTCTTCTACAAATCAGTCTTTGGAAGTTACTAATCGTGGAACAAACAAGTAACGAGGTCTGAAATTTGTTTTCTTTGTAATTGATACTGGCATTCTGTTTTTGGCTTGAGGAGGCTTTGGCAATGGTTAAGTTTTTGTTTTTGTTTTCGGTTTTGTTTGAGGAGGCTTTGACAAATTTGCAGAAGGAAAACCCAAAGGAGCATTGCCTATTTTTTTGCACCTTAATCCATCCACCTTCTTTATAGGTATGCCACGTTTCTTCAATTTCTGATTTTTATCTCTACAATTCGATCTAAAATATTGGACAATATTTGAGGATGAACAGTTGGCTAATTATCCTCCTATTTGGGAAAAAAAGAGAGATAATTATCCTCCTGAGCGGTTATAAGTTAAACACGTTGAAAAAAAAAGTGGCGTTTGATGGTCATATGAGAAAGGTTTCATTTGATGCCAACATTGTAGTTCATCCAGCCTTAACATATTTACAAATGTTATTCATCCAATAGTTCTGGAAGCCATTTTTACATCCCCTTAACCCATTGTTTGTTTTGTTTGGTTATTACTTTGGTCATGGTATCAATTAATGAACTAATCTCCTTACAAGTTGTGTAATACAAGCACACTTATGGAAAAAAATATAGTTGAGCCAAAAAATAAAAAACTAACAAAAGGAAAAACAAATAGGAGGACATCATTTAGTCGTCATATAGGAAAAGATTGCCCGTTCATATACTCTTAAGGTTCTTCTTCCTTTTATTATTTCCATTTGGTAGATACCGTATCATGCTTTAGAATTTGAAAAAACAGAGTAAAGATTCTGTACATTTGAGAACTCTTTTTTATTTATTGTGTTAATATTATTGTAGACAAAAGCATTATAGTATGTAGTTACTGTAAATTCTTCTTCGAAGAGGATCTTCCTTCTATTGTTTAGATTTTGGTAACAAAAGCTAATTTATACAGCTCCAAATGTCAAAGAAATGCAAAGTAACGGGTTTTACATTTGATATTATCTTTGATTGAGCTTCTGGTCAATCTAATTGGATATGACTTTTTGTTTTCTTACTTTTTGTCAATGTATGTATTTTAAATACTACAAACAATTTACACTTCAACTCATATTTTCATTTCAAACACTTCTTTTGCAGCTATGGAAACAAGCATTAATGTTGTGGTAAATTTGAATTGACACAACAGTTTCATGTGGAATGGGAAAGTGTGACATATATGTCAAAGAAAAAAGTAAATATTACGCTACGAAGCCAAATACCCTATGAACTCATCTTTAGCAACTTTTTATAAGATAAACTATTCAAATAGATTTGATAGAAGTGATTCGAATATGTGGAAGGAAAAGATGATGGATATGTATTCTTAGTCTTTAGCTTAATGTCATAGATTAATTGTTTAGTTTGTTCTCTAACACTATTATTTGGTTCTTACTGTATTTCTTCCTTTATTTATTACTAATCAACACGTAGCCATAATCATTGCAAAATGACACATAATACTGTGTAGAAAAAGAGAACAAAAATTAGTTGAAGGCTTCATATATTTTTGTCTATTTGTATGTGTCTGAAATGATGATCACATTAAGCTTCATTATTTTAATACATTTCTATTTATTTGCATGTATGTCATGTGGTAGTCTTTTCAGCCTCTTATTACGGGCATTACACATTTCTAAAAACTTTTTATATTACGTCGAGCTCACTTCCGTCATTTATGATAGGGTTTAGGGGTATTACAAAAAATTTAAAATTCAACTCACCCATGTGACATAAAAATTAAAGCTGTGTAAACGATACTAATTTATAAACGAAAAAAAAACATAAAAGCTAAATTATATCTAAGGCCTAACACCAATCGACAAGTGTAATAGGCCCGCCATTTTCTTGCACTGATAATTATTACACTTCAAAAGTATTTTGTGATCATTTTATTTTGTTTTTTGTATTATAGTGTTGTGTAGATAAAGTTTTTTTTTTCTTCTTCTGTTCGTACACATCTGTGTAGACTTTTTCGTATTTGTGGAATGTTACAGAATTTGTATGCAATTTAAGTTCATTATGTTTATTAATTTTATAGATAAAGTTTTCCATGGAGCATGTTCCATGGAGCATGCTCAATGTCAATGTTGTGGTAAATTTGAATTGACACAGCAGTTTCATGTGGAATGGGAAAGTGTGACATATATGTCAAAGAAAAAGTAGATATTACGCTACGAAGCCATATACCCTATGAACTCATCTTTAGCAACTTTTTATAAGATAAACTATTCAAATAGATTTGATAGAAGTGATTCGGATATGTGGTACTGTAAGGAAAAGAGGATGGATATGTATTCTTAGTCTTCAGCTTAATGTCATAGATTAATTGTTTAGTTTGTTCTCTAACACTATTATTTGGTTCTTACTGTATTTCTTCTTTTATTTATTACTAATCAACACGTAGCCATAATCATTGCAAAATGACACATAATACTGTGTAGAAAAAGAGAACAAAAATTAGTTGAAGGCTTCATATATTTTTGTCTATTTGCATGTGTCTGAAAATGTTGATCACATTAAGCTTCATTATTTTAATACATTTCTATTTATTTGCATGTATGTCATATGGTAGTCTTTTTAGCCTCTTATTACGAGTATTACACATTTCTAAAAACTTTTTATATTACGTCGAGCCCACTTCTGTCATTTATTGACACACCCCGTCCCAAAGGAGGGTGTGCTGGCCGTCACGTGAAAGTGACGTAACCATTTACACAGTTCGGAAGCTTAAAAATACAATTGTGAATTCTGTCAGAACACCGTTGGATTCCTCGTGGCCACCAAAGCTCACGTCATGCACTTTCGACAACTCCGAAGGCAACTCAAGCCCGTAAGCAACTTCACCAACTCTCTCGGTGATCACTCCCCTAGGCGATGTGGGATATTACACTAATAGCACAAGAAAAAAGACAACAAATTCCAACTCTAAATGATGATCATACTATGACATCCCCCAATAACATACAACAAGAAATTCCTGGTATTTATTTCATATTCTTTTTTCTTTAACTCATACTAATGCAAGAAAAAAAAAAATCTAATTTCTATTTTTTTTTTTTAAACTATGCAACAAGTAGGTCCTAGTATTATACAAGAATGAGTTCATTTGGCTAACTATGATGTTGAGGTCGACCCCAGTAATATGCAACAACAAATTCCTGGTATTTATTTCAATTTCTTTATTTGTATTTGTTTCACACTTAAAAAATTAGGTAATTTTTTTAAAACACTATTTCGTGACTTGAAATCTCATTTTATTCTTTTGTTCGATACTCTCATATTGATCTCAATGTTGTAGTTATTTGTAACGGTAGTCTTACGAAATATTAGACTCACAACTAAATATATTAAATATTAAACACAAAATTTTTATATAATCATATTATAATGTGGTCTATTTATTAGAACAAATTGAGCATGAAAGCGTGAGTTCAAGGGTTCTGTCAGATATCACAAATTGTGATGACCAAACTTCTGCTAGAGTGCGTACTCATATAGGATAAGTGGCACATTCGAATAGATCACAAATATCTGATGGGATGCTCTTAATTATTCCCCACAATGGTGAGCTTAGTATATAATTCTATCTATATATAGATATATCAGAAGAAGAACATGCAAATAGAACCAATCGTCATGTGCGCCAAAGCAGAGGAAGAAGAAACCACAATTGTGCTAGAAATTATAATGAGAATCGGGGTATCCTAGGTTGCCAATTACTTGCTCCAACCACATGTCCGTACTACTATGCACGATTATTTACTTGAGAAACTTCGAATATGTGTTGCTTGAAAGGAAAAGTTGCTTTACCCTCAATACAGTCTCCACCAGAAATGGTTGCTCTTTTCTCTTACCCAACAACTGAAGGTAGACACTTTAGGCAAAATATTCGAGCTTACAATCACGCATTTGCATTCACTTCAATAGGAGTACACGTGGATGAAAGAATAAATATTGGTGGTCGTGGGATTTACACATTTTGTGCTCAAGGTGCATTATATCATAAGATTGGTGAACTTTTACCAAATGAAGGGAACATACTGCGATTTCTACAAGCTTATATACATGACACTAAGCATGAAGTTGAAAACTGAATGTGTGAAAGTGAAGTTTTAGATAGACGTGTGGTTGAAAAGATACAATAGATGTTGAACAACCATAATCTTTTTGTTCATACATTGCGAAGCCTTAGACAACGCCAAGATTTTCCGAATTGCAAGTTGATCCTAAAAGAGCAACCAATAGATCGGCGTCAGTATAGTCTACCATCAACATCACAAGTTGCAGCAATTATAATAGATGGAGATAATGCCACAATTGCAAATGGAAGGGATATCATGGTGGAGACAATTACTAGAAGACTTTCTCACGTCTGAGATTACTTCGGATTTTATGATCTGTTACAATATTCACTATTACTACCTTACGGTACATATGGTTGGGATGTTAATAGTCGTGATGATGGTGGAAGAGCAATAACATGTTGCGACTATTATGCCTATATGTTATAGGTTTGTACCAATAACACCATTTACTCCACCAGTATATATAGATGAATGATGATTCCCATATTAAAAGCAATATATGAAATTGATTTTTGCAGATATGCCATAATGGATCCTCACTTTTGCTTCGAGGTGGGCATCTCTTGCAACAATATGTTGTAGGTAACTACATTAAATTTGAATCACAAAAACTTAGATGGTTGTGTTCTAATCAAGCCACAGTTAGAGCTGATCTCTACAAAGGACTTGAAGACTCTTTAAGTGCATGTCAACACAATGCAGGTATATATGTCGTTTAACTCATCTTTATTTAGGAATATAACTTTGTTCAAAGTGTGTACAATATATATAACTACTAATTGAAAATAAAAAATTATCAGGTAGCATCGGGCGTAGAATTATTTTAACATCATCGTTTGTTGGAAGCCCACGTGACATGTACCAACGATATCAAGACGCAATGACTTTGGTTCAAAGATTCAGAAAGCCAGATCTTTTTATTACCATGACATGTAACCCAAGTTGGGAAGAAATCAAAAGCAAATTACTCGCTGGACAAACACCACAAGATCGTCCTGACTTACTCACTAGAGTATTTCGTGCAACACTTACTAATTGAAAATAAAAAATTATCAGGTAGTATCCGGCGTAGAATTATTTTACCATCATTGTTTGTTGGAAGCCCACGTGACATGTACCAACGAAATCAAGACGCAATGACTCTGGTTCAAAGATTCGGAAAGCCAGATCTTTTTATTACCATGACATGTAACCCAAGTTGGGAAGAAATCAAAAGCAAATTATTCACTGGACAAACACCACAAGATTGTCCAGACTTACTCACTAGAGTATTTCGTGCAAAACTTGAGCAACTAAAAGAAGACATCATTGAAAATGGGGTACTGGGCAGTGTTGTTGCTTACGCATACATTGTTGAGTTTTAGAAACGTGATCTTCCACATGTGCATATGTTGGTCGTGTTAGATGAAACTAACAAGATTAATAACCCAGATGAGTATGACTGAATTGTTAAAGCTGAAATACCAAACGAAGATGTAAAGCCTCAACTTTACAATGTGGTATTAAAGTATATGATTCATGGCCCGTGTGGGATTCATAATCCTCAATCTCTATGTATGAAAAATGGGAGTTGTAAGAGAAAGTATCCCAAACCATTTGCACCAGTCACTGTTCAAGGGAATGATTTGTATCCAATTTATCAAAGGCGAGGAAATCAATTGCCAGTCTCACTTGATCGACAAGGAAACATAATGGTTGATAATAGTTAGGTCATTCCATATAATCCATGGTTAATGTTAAGGTATGATTGTCACATCAATGTTGAAATTTATGCAAGCATAAAAAGTGTCAAGTACTTATATACGTATGTTTACAAAGGCCCAAATAGAGTGACAATCAAGCTGTAATCAAACCCTGAATACGATGAAATAAGGCAGTTTCAAGATGCAAGATGGTTTTGCGCACCAGAGGCATTATGGAAGATATTCAAGTTCATTATTAATCGAATTTACCCATCTGTTGAGCGATTGCAAATACATCTTCCCAATATGCACCAAGTTCAGTTTCATGCCGACGAGAGTATAACAAATATTTCACAAGATGAGAGTACAAGAAAGACAATGTTGACTGAATTTTTCACACTTAATCATGTAAATGCAGAAGCGCGACGGTACTTATACATGGAGATCCCATCACATTACAGATGGATTGATGCTCAAAGAAAGTGGTCTAAAAGAATGAATCGTAACAAGGTTATTGGGCGAATATATGCAGTTTCACCTGCTGAAGGCGAAAATTTTTACCTTCGGATTCTTCTTAATCATGTTAGAGGACCAACATCCTTCACAAACTTGAGAACAGTTAATGAGGTTTTGCATCCAACATATAAGCAGGCAGTAGAACAATGAGGTTTGTTAGAAAAAGATGACAGTATTCGATAATGTTTGCTAAAGGCCTCCACAATTCAAATGCCGTCGGCTTTAAGAAGATTATTTGCCACCATATTGGTATATTGTGCACCAATTGGTGTTCGATGGATATGGGATGAGTTCTATCCATTCATGATAGAAGATTATGTTTCCACGACTAACATAACTCCCACACTTGCTACCAACAGACTTTTAAGTGAGTTGAACACACTTTTGGTTCAATTTAATAAGAGTATAAACGAGTTTGATTTGCCCCAATTGACAAAAGGAATTGAATCAAGTGCAGGAATGACAAGATGTATTGAAGATGAAATATCCATAGGTATTACACAACAAGATCTTGATGCAATCGAACGCTTAAATGATGTTTAACACAATAATGGGTGTAGTTCAACGATCGGAGAATGCAACATATTTTGTGGATGGTCCCGGTGGAACTAGAAAAACTTACTTATATTGTGCATTGTTAGCAAGCTTGAGAAGGTTGGGGCACATAGTATTAGCAACAATATCATCTGGAATAGCAGCTATAATATTGACTTGTGGGAGGATAACCCATTCTAAATTCAAGATACCACTTAGTCTCGATGCATCATTGATGTGTTCGATCAGTAAGCAATCCGATTTAGCAAAGCTAATACAAAAGGCAAAGGCAATTATCCGGGATAAAACAACAATGATGCATCGTCATGCATTTGAAGCACTTGATCGGACGTTCAGAGACTTAACAGATATTGACTTACCATTTGGGGGGAAGATAATGATATTTGGGGGAAACTTTCGACAAGTTCTTCATGTTATCCGGAAAGGAACCAAGTCCGAACTAATCCAAGCCAGTGTTGTTAAAGCATCATTTTGGTCACATGTAAAGATTTTAAAACTCAAACAAAAAATGAGATCCATAAATGATTGTGAATTTTCAGAATTTTTACTTCGTATTGGTGATGGGAATGAAGATGTTATTATGGATGATATGATAAAACTACCTGAATGCATGGTGATACCATGGGAGAGTGAGCATTCCATTAATCAATTGCCAAAATCTTCCCTAACTTAGAGGATCATATAAATGATGCAACATACATGGTGGAAAGGGCAGTGGTAACTCCTACAAATGAAGATGTTGATATGTTGAATGAAAAGATAATCAATATGTTTACAGGTTTAGAATAGACAATGTATTCATTTGATTCAGTTGAGGATGACACAAGGAATTTGTATCAGCCAGAGTTCTTGAATTCAATCTCACGTGGTGGTTTGCCTCTGCACAAGTTAACTCTGAAAAGAGGTGCTTCAGTCATGCTTTTAAGAAATATTGATCCAAAATTAGGATTGTGTAATGGTACAAGATTATTATGTCGTGGTTCTTACCGAAATCTTATTGATGCTGAAATTCTAACTGGACAATTTGCTGGATCCAGAGTTTTCTTACCAAGAATTCCTCTTAAAAGTACTGATACTGTTGGGCTTCCATTTGAACTTACAAGAAAGCAGTTTCCAGTGAAGCTAAGTTTCTCTATCACTATAAACAAATCTCAAGGTCAGACAATACCACATGTAGGCATTTACCTTCCATATCACGTCTTCAATCATGGACAATTATATGTGGCTTTATCGAGAGGGGTCTCAAAATCAACCACAACCGTGTTAGTAAAAAATAGCTTCATAGTAGGCCAAGAAGGTGTATTTACACGGAATGTGGTATACAAAGAAGTCTTGCTTCATTCCAGCTAATTATGGTCTGGCTTCATTCCAGCTAATTATGGTGATTTCTAATAACTAGCAACTTTATTAACGATAACCTTTTAGTATGCATTTCTCACTTATCAATTAACTCTTTTTATTTAATTTTTAATTTTCTCACTATCGTTTGTAGATTGGCAATGAAAATTTGGAGCCTCAAACATGAACAAATGGGTGGAAATTGCAGCATTGATGTCAATATGTAAACTTTCTTTTCAAAAGAAACAGTGACATAGACTTTATGGGTATTGTGAATAATGTACATATTGCGATGTAGGTTTTATATTTTGACATTTAAGTTGTTTTGTATTTTGCTATGAGTACTAAATGTTTTCATCTACTATTTTTTTTATTTACATCTACTTACTATTGGTCATGGATTTTAGGTAGGAACTTGCATCCAAAATCCCATGTTGTTTGACAATTGCATGAATAACATTTAAATCATTATGTTACGCAAAGTGAAAACGAAAAACATAACAACTTTTTAGGACTTGCTTGGTAAAGAAAAAGTTCCTCTTTGCACAATACATTTAAAATATATCTTGACAATTACAATGGAAAAAAATTAACGCAATACACCTTTAATGGCGCGTAGAGCCCGTGATGCAAAAATGCATCTCGCACGCACGTTAGTGCGTGCGGAGAGGATAATAGTATACTATAGACAAAGGGTGAGATTAAAAAATTATAAAACACATTAAAAATAAAAATATGAAGTAATTTAAAAATACCAAACACATTAAAAAAAATTAAAATGATTAATTTACAAGTGTGAAAAATGTGAAAAAATAGGTAAACGTTCGTGATCGCATCATCTACGCTTTGAGGATGGGTACATCACCGTTTGAAATTTTAGAACCATACAAACCTTCATGAATAGTATATTTAAGGGAGTTCAAATTAAATAAAATTTATATTCATTAATGTATAAGTTTGAAAAATGTGAAAGCATATATAAACGCTTGCATCCTCAACCTTGAAACACAACTCCCGTCATTTTGCATATCCTTGAACATTTGGTATTTTGTAGTAATGTACTAATGTTTTTTTCATTAGGCTCTTCTTTTAGGGTATGTAATACTTGAAAGACAATTTCTTTTTTAATGTTTTTAAAGTAATATTTATGTGACAATGTGATATGCATATACTAATTTAGTATCCAATTTTTTTGGGTCAGATTATACTTTTCATTTTCATTATTTTTTGATTTAAAATATATTTTCTTTAACAGGTAACAGGTTGGGTCATACTACCTGATAATATTAGCAGGTTGATTTTGTGTCGGGTCATATTATCCGTTTACTTTAATGGATGTTACAAGACACAACCCGTTAAGATATCAGGTATGTCACCAAAACGACACAAACACGGGAAAGATGACATGAATTCCATGTCTACTATCATTAACCCCCTTTTTCAGCTTTGAATAATTATTAGTAGTTTAATTAAATTAATTAATAAATTTAAAACTAATAAATTATTAAAGGGCTATCTATTCAGTTAGAGATGATATATGAATATGACAAGACACTATTCATTAAAAAATTATTTCTTGCTAGGCCATAATTCTAGACGGTTATGTTTTGCCTTTTCAGTTGGAGATAACCTTAGTGGTGGGTTTACGCTCGGGGTTTTATGTGAAGCCAAGTTATGAAAATGGGTCTTGTAGTTTGACCATGAGTCTAAACTAGTCAATGAAACTTAAACAGCATGAAACTTAAAACAACATTTGGCGACAAGTGACACTCAAAATATGTCTAGAAATATTATTTTAATATGGTAGTTTAATTCAATTAACCAATAAAATTTGTTTGTACCATACTTGACCATTCCCAAAATTACCAAGCACTGGTCAACTTCATACCTTCAAGGACCCATTGAAGAGTTCATGCTGAGGCACCCCCGCCAAAGCACAAGAGTTTCTCTCCACCCAAGAGATCAATCATAATACGACAAGTGTCAACGTCAGAATAAAGCTCCTAGAGTCCCACATTGACTGTGGACGAAAGCCAAGGACTCTCCTCAACTATAAAAGAACACCATTCTCCTACAATTAAGGGGGAATGTCATTATTATACTTAAACTAGTCATTAGAATCCACTAATGATGATTATGCTTGAACCTATGTATTTGTGTAAACCCTTCACTATTAATGAAAACTCTTCTACTTCGTGGATGTAGCCAAACTTAGGGTAAACCACGTATATTTTGTGTTTGCTTCCCTATCTCTATCTCTTTACATATTATCCTCACTAGATGACCGAAACAACCAAGTGAAGGTCACAAACTTGACACTTTACGTTGTTCCAAAGTCTTTACTGATTTTGTGCATCAACATTTGGGGCCGTCTGTGGAAACGAAACTTATTACTACTCTCTCCATCTTTGTCAAGCTGGTTTCCATCGTTTGTACACTCTCATTTGATCAGGCATCTGTCTCCAACAAGGGGAGCAAAGGGAGCCACAGCATGCAGAATGACACCCCCTTCGTGCCTAGTGTGAGGCAGCGAAGGAAGGAAAGAAAAAAGTTTGCTCTTTAAGCCAAGGTCGAAAAGCTAAAGGCCCAGAACAACAAGATAGTGATAAGAAATAAGATCATCTAAGAACAATATGAAAAGCTCTTCGAGATGCTCCACGAGGCTAGACAGACTCAGTCTTACGAGCTTATCACCCCCGTGACTGTGAATCACCATATGAGTACTCACAAACGTGAGAGTTTACATGTCTTCAACATGGGCATTCTTAGTGAGGAATGACCTTCTTGCCATAATGTCGATCAATACGAGACTTCTCTTAACCCAGCCTCTTCATATCGAAGCAAAATATATGGAGGAAGATATCTTTTTACAAAAGGAATGGAAGGATTGAGAGCCGTTTACCATGACTGTCGAGACTTCTTGAGACAGCATCGAGAAAATTCTATCCATATAGGCTCAAAGATCAAAGACCCAAGGGTCATTGAAGATCTCAGTCCTCTACCACAATGTAGGCCAACCTTCAATCCAGGAAAGGAACGACAAACCTTAGGCAACAAAAAGGCGTAAGAGACTCGGGAGACTTTCAACGAGCACATTCTAACAGCCAATATTTTGAGTCCAAGGAAAGGCCACATGTCCTTGACCGATCTTCCCTACTTTCAAGAAATGATGAAACCTACAAAAGAAAGCTTCAATGGCGCCTGACTCCACTCAGGACCCCTTTATCCTGCAACTCCTTGAGGAAGTGAACAAGTTAAAGGCCGAGCGTCATGCTAGGATACCTAACTGGAATCAGCCAAGGCCAGGCCCTCTGACAAGGAGAATCTTTTGCACCCTTCTACGAGGATAAATAAAACATAAGCTTAGCTTGCAATCATATACAGGGAGAGAAGATCCAATTGAACATATCCACCTCTTTGAATCCATCATGACTTACCGAAGATATAGTGATAAGGAACGATGTTTCATTTTTCCCTCCGCTTTCTCTAGTGGAGCTCTTAACTAGTATTGTCGTTTTCAACCTGACACGGTAGATTCTTTTGCTAAGCTAATGAGACTCTTTGTGGCTCAACACATCTTCCAAGATGATCACTTACACTCCGATGGTGAGTTATACACCATTCGTAAAAAATCAGACGAGTAATTGCGTGAATATGCCAGTCGCTTCAACCATGAGTACTCTCGTTACGTTGAGGCAGATGACAAAATAGCACTCAGGGCCTTCACGGTAGGCATATGTGAATGCTTCTTCAAATACATGATCAATGCTAACACTTGGAAGACTTACTTTGAGGTGATGATGCGAGCTTACAATCATGCCTTTGCCGAGGCAAGGACATACCAAGGGAACCCTCATAAGGTAAACCCCTATCAACAAGTCGGGAGCGAATGTCAAGTTCTACTAAGTGAAAAGGTTTTGGGCATCTAAACACTCATTGCATCTCCTCCTGCCCCACTTAGCAACTTGCCAGGTGACCGGGCTTATTTGCCTTTTGGCAAAATGAAGAATTTTTACTCTCAGCAAGCTTATTACAATAAGAGGAATATAGGTTCGTATCAAGACAATCAGGGGTGAACCTACCTTCAACTGTTATAACCATGGGGTCAAACATCGTTTTTTCAAAGTGGAGGATTGGGTATTAAAGAAAAGGCTATTATAGAAAGGCATACGTATTACAAATGTTTCGACCTTCAACTGTTTGACATCCTTTGTAACATAAGCCATTTGGAAAATATTTAATGAAGAGGCAATTCAGATAACTTTGTCTAAGTCTTTTGCATTCCTAACACTAGAACACTTGGTCTAACTCTAACCTACCTCTATACTCCAACTTAGAGCTTCAACACTAAAGTAAGTGAAACTAAGTGGTATAACCAGAACGGTTCACATCCAAACAATGGATTCCTTCATGCATAGCAAAACATTCATAAACAACATGTATGCCATGAACATCATTCATGTCATAAGCATCACTCATGTCAAAACATTCATACATAAGCCAACTGATCTATGAAAGGGTGTCAACATACATTTTTTCCTTTTGGCACGTGCTACAATGTACCTCGGCAACTCGCCATTCTTTCCATCAACCAAGTGATGAAGGCAATCATCTTTGTATCACCAACTAGGTGATGAAGAGCACAACCAATACTCTAAGAAATAATTTTGAGTTTTGGCAACTTGCCACTTTTCTTACCAACCAGATGATGAAGGAACTCACATTCGTATCACCAACCAGGTGATGATGGGCACAACCAATACTCTAATAAACAATGTTGAGATTCGGCAACTTGCCACTCTTTTTACCAACTAGGTGAAGAGGGAACTCACTTTCGTATCACCAACCAGGTGGTGGAAAATACAACTAGTACTTTAATAAACATTTTTGCCTCGGCAACTTGCCACTCTTCTCACCAACTGGGTGATGAAAGAATTTACCTTCTTTTCACAAACTAGGGAAGAACAGTACAACCTGCACCTGTGGATTCTTAGCATTCATAAGCAGTTGAAATTTTCATGTCGAAAATTTTCAAGCCTTACAACTCAGAAAAGGCATATACAAACTCAACAAAGCCTTCCACATTCTTGCTCAAGAGTGTGGAATCAAAATCGTATTATATGGTTCAATAAACCTTCAACAACTACAACACGTAGATTGTCTTTTACACTCTTGCTCAAGAGTATGGAAGCAAAATCGTCTTATATAGTTCAACAAACCTTCAATAACTACAACATGTAGATTGTCTTCTACGCTCTTGCTCAAGAGTGTGGAAGCAAAATCGTATTATATGGTTCAACAAACCTCCAACAACTACAACACGTAGATTGCCTTCCACACTTTTGCTCAAAACTGTATTTATATGTTTCCTCCGAACTTTCAACTACTACAACATGTAGATTGCCTTCCACAATCTTGCTCAAAACTGGTAGCAAAATCTATTTATGTGGTCTTTTCCACATTTTTCACTAGATTAAAAAAAAAAAAAAGATTGCCACAAAAAAAGGAAGAATTATGCCAAAAAAAATCCGAGATTAATTAATTAATAATTATGCCAACAAAGCTTCAACACATATGAGATAACTACAACATGTAGATTGCCTTCCACACTCTTGCTCAAGAGTGTGGAAGCAAAATCAATTTATAGAGTCCTATAAAATGCTTCCCACACTTCAAAGGGAGGACGCTTCCCACACTTTGAAGGATAGAGCTTCCCAGAATTTGAAGGCAGGAAGCTTCCCACACTTTGAAGGGTTTGAAGGGAAAAAACCTTCGCACACTTTGAGGGAGGAAACCTCCCACAGCTTGAAAGGAGGAAGCTTCACACTTTGCCTAACTACAAAAAATTCAAAAAGCCTTCCACACTCTTGCTCAAGAGTGTGGAAGCAAAATCTATTTATGTGGTTCAAAAAAGCTTCAACCGAAAGCTTTAACAAAAAATTCAAAAAGCCTTCCACACTCTTGCTAAAGAGTGTGGAAGTAAAGTCTATTTATGTGGTTCAAAAAAATCTCAACCAAAAAGCTTTATCTACAAAGCTTCAACCAAAGGGCTTCACCTACAAAGCTTCAACCAAAGGGCTTCACCTATAAAGCTTCAACCAAAAAACTTCACCTACAAAGTTTCAACCAAAAGCATCACTTACAAAGCTTCAACCAAAAAGCCTCACCTACAAAGTTTCAACCAAAAAGCTTCAGCTACAAAGCTTCAACCACTCAAGCTATGTGCCCAAAGGAAAAAGCTTCACCTACAAAGCTTCAACCACTCAGGCTATGTGCCCAAAAGAAAAAGCTTCAACCATTCAAGGTATGTACACAAAGGAAAAGGCTTCAACCACATTTTTTTTTCTCACCAAAAAGAAAGAAGGAATTGGGTTTAAGAAAAAATATATATACTTGGGCTACATTAAAAAAAAAAAAAACAAAAACAAAAAAAAAAAAAAAAAAACAAGGAGAAGAGAATTTTTGAAGTCTTCTTTCTAATGACTCAAGAATGTCACGCCACCTCCTTCGGCTATCCTCTTCACTTGGAAACTTAGGGGACTCCCATTATATTCTACTACACTTCGATACTTCGAAGTTTCGTGATTACTCAGTGACTTTGATTTTTCAAGTCCCCAACTGAGAAGCTTTCCTTACTCAGGAACTTAAGGGAGCACTGTTTGTACCAATCTCAAAACTACCAAGCGCCGGTCAACTTCATACCTTCAAGGACTCACTGAAGAGTTCATGTTGAGGCACTCCTGTCAAAGCACAAGAGATTCTCTCCACCCATGAGGTCAATCACAATACGACACATCAAAATAAAGCTCCTAGAGTACCACATCGACCGCGGACGAAAGCCAGAGACTCTCCTCAACTATAAAAGAAGATCGTTCTCCTACAATTGAGGGGGAATGTCATTATTGTACTTAAACTAGTCATTAGAATCCACTGATGATAATTGTGGAGCCAAAAATAATTGAGAAAAATATGGAGGCGACACGGGGATTCTTGAGTTAAAAAGACAAAATTACCCTCGAGGCGTGCCAGCACTCCCACGCGTGAGCAGCTGACAATCACAACTCAATGAAGGTCAAAAGTGATCAAAATAGGTATTTATTCAAAACCTATTTCATCCATCCTCATCAAATCCTCCCCACAAGGTAACTTCCAAAATATTTATTCAAAATAGGATTAATTACCTAAATCAATTGATTAATTTCCTAATTAATTAATTAATTTCCTAATTGATTGCAAGATATTATTATGACATAATATCTTGCAATTACACCTAAAAAATTTCACCTTATTTCTCAAAAAACTTAAGTCCAACTCTCTTGCTAAATTCTCCAAATTTCTCTGAACACTTTTCCCACAAATTCTAACTTTGGCATCGGAGGTTTTTCGGCCAAAAGCCCCCCCCATTCATCATGGGCACGTGAGGCTCTTGGCCTTGATCTAAGGTGTTAATTGTTTTGTAGGTGCAATTTTGTCCAAGAAGAAGAAGGCAAAAATTTTCATTCAAAAATTGGTGCTTTCATTGAGAGATTGAGTCTCATACTCGTAGAAGACTCTCACATTCAAGGTTTTTCATTTTCTTGTTCATTTGTAGATTTTTCGTATGTTTTTGTTCTTGGAATTTTTATTTATAAAAACTATTAGATAAAACGTAAAAGAGAAGTACAATGACAAGAGATTCGAAAATCTCGACGAATGGAAATTCCAAAGTTCAAGAAATAGGACCACGGCGATCCACAAGACTCAATACAATGATGAGTGGAGCGGCACCACGCCCACGGGGCACCACCGTGGCAACCACCACAACAGCCACCTTCGACAAGGGCTACGGGGCCACAACCATGGCCCAAGCTGTGCCATTCAAGCCCACATGGGCCTAAGCCCAAGACGAGCCAGCCCGAGCCACTCAAGCCCAACGCGAGTAGAACACGTTGCCGAACCGAGCCCTACCCTTGCACCCACGTGCACTGCACGCTGAGCAGCCCACTCCCATGGCCCAACCCATTCCCGTGGCCTTTCAAGCTGCCCAAGTCAATCCAAGACTTGTTTAACCGTCCTGGCTTCAAATTATGCCGACAATTGAACCGGGGGTATTTTCACCATATTTCTCCACGGATTTGACATTCCCCAACTCAAATCTCACGCTCGGAGTCTACCACACTTCCACTGCTCAAGGAGACGCATTCATTCCAACCCAAATAGAGAACAACACTTGTCTCGACAAGTTATAGAATTAACAAGCGTCCTCGCACAACAGACTACCTTGGTGAATTAGCTCTTGCAGCGCACCGAGATGCAACTTGCCCTAGACGAGGTGTCCCGAAATAGAACAAGGGCAAACGAAGAACCTCTCCAGCAGTGTCCCGGTAAGTAGCCACTCAACCAGCGACGAACCGACTGTTCGGGCAGCGTACACTCCTGACTAGGCCTTCGTGGTAGCATATACTCCCGTCTTAGCATGCGGAGGAGCATGCACTCTTGAATAGGCCCACGAACGAGCATACATTCACGGTTAAGGCCACATTCCGATAGTCAACATAAGTAACCTTCCAAGCGAAGTGTTCATTCGCGGTTAGGCCCGCAAGGAGCATCATCCACCACACATCGGAGTAGGCAACCCGAAGGACAGAGAGAAACAGTCACTTAGTCTGGCTCAAGTTTAACCAGCAGCCTGCGGAGAATTCCCTCACTTACTAGGAACGAACCACATGCACCACCGCCGCAGCATAGTGACATGAGCATATTTATGCGACTTAGTTAGCTTGTTTTCTTGCATTTACGTACTTAGTTATTGTTTATTATAGTGTTTTAAGCTATTTTCGTGTGTTTGTAGGTCCAATTGGCAATGTTAGCAAGAAAGTGCATTTTGGAGCAAAATTGGGCTGGAATGGAATGTATGTATATGGAGCACAAGGAATGGACGAATTTGGAGTTCAAATGAGGCTAAGAATGTGTTTCAAAGATGGAGAAATGAATTCAAGACAAAGAAGATAAGGAAAGAGAAAGAAATATGGAACATTATCCAAACATGTTACTAAAAACATGCTACATGTCTCATGTCATGTTCCTTCTAGAAACCTATCTTATGTTCTTTCTAGAAGCCTCAATTTCTGCACAAAATACATTGTTTCTAGAAAACCTTATCCCTTCCTACAAAGGTGGCACCTATATCTTTCTAGAAGGCCTTTGCCTTGCCTTGCAATCCATCTTCCTTTCCCTCCAATTCCTGCCGTGTATTATACCTATTCCTTTTGGTTTTCTGATTTCTAGAACCTTTTCCTTGTTGGATTAGAGTCCAAATCCTTCTCCTATAAACCGTTGCCGTGCCCTAGTCCTATAAATATGTAAATCATATTTTTTTGCAAGGTGACACACGCCCATATACATTCATATATTTCAGAGAGAGTTTTGGAGAGAGTGCCACAAGTTTCTTGGAGATTTGTGTGTGCCTACTTGCGAGGAAGGAAGGAAAGAGTCTCATGCCATGCATGCCATTCAAGGGGAGTTCGAAATATGCCATTAGAGGGCTGGAGCATTTCTGGGTTCTTTCTATCTTTAGTTTTGGTTCAATGTTTAATTTAATTTGCTTTTCAATTATGTTAGACATGTGGAACTAATTTCTTTTTAGTTAGAGGCGAATTCGAAGCCATGGACTTATGTTTTATATGAATTAATTTCCTCCAGTTATTGTTTCATGGATCGTGGATGTGGTTTACTTATTCGTTTGATTGATAACTTGTTCTTCTGTGTTGATTAAGGATGCATACTTAGTTTACATGCATGAATTTGATGCTAGAGTATAAGGGAATTTCACCTAATCGTTATGAACTTATATTCATGAGTAGTAAAAGTTGCTAGTCACGATGTGTTAAGTAAATCCTAGGCAAGAATAACATGCTCTTCATAGTTATGAATGCCTTGTCAATGCTTATGGTTTTCACAAAGCTTAATGATCTTTGTTTCGTGTCTCTATCATGCTTTTCATAGTTGGGGAGCTTAATAAAGAATAATTTGGTTGTGATGCATTATCCATTCAATTCAATGAATCTAGGGAAATTTGGGAATTAATTAGTGCAATTCAATTAATTCGGGGCATTGTCATTCATGGTTTGTCGAAAGAATAACTGGAAATCGATTCGTATGCATATGTTTCATGCGTGGAGAAGGAACCCTCTAACTAGCCTTTCACCATTCTATTTCACCAATTTCGTGTCTTTTCAAAGTTGTTTTATAAGTTTCTGTTTTAAAGTTTCAATTTCGTCAAAATAAAATCCCTTTTCATTAAGTCTTGTTTATTGAGTCAAAACCTGTTTTCTTTTAGTCTTTTGAGTCTTTTAAGTTTTATTTTCGTCAAAACCAATTGTTAGGTCTAGAATTGAGTCTTTTTGATTGTTTCTTGCTGTTTTTATTGTTTTGAGTCAATTTTGAGTCTATAGAGTCTAGTTTAGTGTTTTTGAGTCTTATTTGTACTGATTAGCATCCCTAGTTAATCCCCGGTGTAGAACGATCCCTACTTGCATCTCTACTACAATTGTCATAAATAGGGTTTAATTTCAGTGTCAGGTTAATTTTCACATCACATAGATGAGTTGAGCACGTAGAAGGGTAGCCTAGACCAGCAAGTCAAGACCGAGGGTAGCCGAGAGCTCCGCTACCCCTAACAAAGGCAAATTCAGGAAGAGGTGGAAAAGCTCTTAAACGAGCAATTACATGTTTTCCAACGCAACGAAGTCATCGACAAAGCACTACGATGAGACATGACCAATATAAGCGGATCACCCTTCACGGACGAGATCGAGCAAGCAGAGCCTCAACACAAGTTTAGCATGCCACATTTCACATCTTTCAAAGAAAATGGAGATCCGAAAAGGCACTTGAAGCACTACCTAAGCACGATGGTCCTTTATCAGAATAACAATGCTCTTATGTGCAAGATATTCGCCACCACTTTACAAGGCAAGATGCAAGATTGGTTCCACACCATACCACCACGATCCATCTGGAGTTTTGATGATCTTTCCTTGGCTTTCACCAAAGAATACTCATCCTACCGCTCGATCAAGAAAAAGTTTGACCACTTGTTTAACGTGAAGAAGAACCTAAAGGAGTCGCTCTGCAAATACATGAAGAGGTTCAAAGCAAAGAAGGCGAAGATAGTCGGATTGAACGACTCAATAGCAAATACAGCCTCCGAAAAAGAACTCCCAGCAGACCACCCACTATTTGGCGAATTGATAAAGAAAGAAGATATAATACTAGCATACTCTTTCATTCTAGCAGAGAAGCATGCACTTTGGGACGAGGCTCATCGAGCAGACAATGCGCCTGAGCAACCTCAAAAAGAGTTGGCAGTGGCTCAAAAGAAGAAGGACACGAAGCAGTACTGCAAAAATAGGTAGGAGGCGAAGCGTAGGGATCGACCCACAACTAAAGAAGGCCTAGGATCCAAGAACTACTCTAAGTTCTTGATCCCGATTCACCAAATCATCCGCGACATCAAGAGTGAACCATAGTTCAAGCTGCCGAAGTAATCAAAGGAAGATATTTCCAAGTTGGACAACACCAAGTACTGCGCATTCCATCGAGGTTCTGGTCACACAACTGACGACTGCTACACTTGGAAGAACTACCTAGAAAAGCTCGTGAAAGAAGGCAAAGTCGACAAATACTTGGATAAGCAAGATGCGCATCTTAGAAAGAACGTAGACGCCGACGAAGATCCACCAACCAAGATGATTCAGATCAATAGCATCTTCTCCGAAATTGGAACACTTGGGGGCCACCAACAACTCCAAAAAGAGGTAGATCCAGCAGACTCTACTAATCTCACAGGTCCAAGCAGTCGACACCCAACCTTGACTCATCGTTGGTTTCACCGAGTAGGACGCCGAGGGTGTCGACTTCCCACATGATGACGCACTAGTAGTATTTGTCCAACTGGCTCATGATAAAGTTGACAAAATGATGATTGACAACAGAAGTGCGGTCATCCTACTTCAACTCTTAGTAATTCAGAAGACAGGCCTGGAAAACACAATCATACCCCAAACGGAGGTATTCACCGGATTCAATGGGCAGACCTCGACTGCCATCGGCCACATCACACTTGACGTGAAAACATCGCCAGTTGTCTCAAATTAGACGTTCACAATCATAAGCGACCCATCTTCTTGCAATAGGATTCTTAGGAAACCTTAGCTGATTAAGCTGGATGCCGTCACTTCCGTCAAGTATAAAAAAATTTGATTCCGCATCCTGGTAGGAGGAGTCAGAGGAATCAAGTATTACCAGACCATATCTCGATGATTCACTGTGCAAGTATTGAAGGAATCAAAGAAGAAAACCTTTAACCCCGTACAGGCTACCGAGGTCCACAGGGACGATGAAGTTACCAAATAGCAATTACAACAAGCAGATCAAGAAGATGATGTGCAATTGAAATAAAATGTTTTAAACATGTTGTATAGGTTGCAATTACACCCAAATTTGAAAGGGTAAAATGTAATTTAATCTAGTTTTTTTTTTTAACATAATAAAGAATTATTATTTTTTAATCCATTTGGCATCATAACATTAGAGTGGAGGGACCTGCAATGTGTCATGTAAGCTCATTAACAAATTTTGTAATGGAATTCAAACCGAAGGATGACATTGATATGCAACGCTTAAATTCATAGATGATATTGATTGATTTTCAGCTTGAGGGACCATCTTGAAGCAGTGGGTCAATTTGAGAGACCATTTGTGATAAAAATCTTTTTAATATTTAATAATTTTAGCTACGATTTCATGCATATTATGACTTCATCATCCATGCGGATGATGGCCAACATGCTTTGATTTAGTGTCCACGGGACATCAAGGTCGGGATGTGTCAAGCGGAGAAAGCGATAGTGGTGGAGAACCACCCAATTCCTGAATTGGCATCTCCGACATTGATGAGAGTGAGAGTGAAAGTTACGAGCTTGAACTATTGAAATTATCAACAGATACTGGACAAGTACCAGGAAAAGTGCCCCTCCCTTTCATTCCCAGCTCCGACTACTCCAGCACCTTCAACGGCCCGTTTCATGGCATCGT
Organism: Heteromeles arbutifolia; assembly: GCA_024362995.1. NCBI lineage: Eukaryota > Viridiplantae > Streptophyta > Magnoliopsida > Rosales > Rosaceae > Heteromeles > Heteromeles arbutifolia. Next base: position 23,378,448 of record JANCRC010000013.1, on the reverse strand, counting down.
CTTCCTAGATCTTTCTGATGTTGCAACAGTGCCAATTGGCCTTTTCCAGTGAGACTCATAAACTTAACAACTTGTAGTCAGAGATGTCGTCTCCGACAACTATATTTGAGTGATTCCAGTAGAATAACTCCAAAAAATGGATATCCAGAGAAAGATAGAAAGGTTGCAGAGGAATAAGACGTGGAGAAGATGTGGGGCTCTTTTATTTTTAGGAAAATTAATGAAAATGGCTTGAAAACTTTGAGCTTTAACGATAAGGACAAAATAAAGGATAAAGTGAATAATACCATGATTAACTTTTTAGTATAAAAATATGGTTTTCGTTAAAGTGAATAGTACCGGAAGCTTTTCGTTAAAGTTCCCTTTATTTTTAGTTTGTTTTAAATTAGTTTTATTAAATTGATTTTATTTATTATTTAAATCTTTTTATTTTTTAAATTTATGCATAATAGATTAATTTATTAATTAAATTATTTATTTATTTATTTATGTAGACATATTTGATTGCCACATCAGCAAAAATATATATCTTCATTTGTCATCTCATCACTTGACGGTCAAATTGACGGTTTAACTAATAGATGTATGAAATTGCAATAAAATACAAGTTTATGTATGATATTGAAATGTTTTAAAGAAATAGTATGAGATTGCAGTTGCAGTCAAACCTGAAAGTAATATGTAATTTATCCTATTCTTAAATAGCGGTTCTTCCTTTCTGAATCAAGAGTGTCTGATTGAACTTACTGGTTTAGGGTCACATTTGTAAATCAGGAATGTATGACTGAACTTGCTAATTTAAGGTCACATTAACCAATAAAAGGTTGATCGTAAACGACTAAAATTTTTGGTCAAATTTTTTTCATGGTCTTAATGTATAGTGAGACTCTAATTTTGAAACAAACCCTATGGTAAAAAAAAAAAAAAAAAAAAAAAGGAAGAAAAAAATTTATAACCTTATGGTCAAGTCTATTATCTATCATAGTTCTAATCAAAGTTTATATCAAAACTCCATCCACATATAGGGACAAAAATGACAGTCCACTATTTTTATAGAAAAACTAAAAATAGGAAGAATAAAATATGTTGTGACATACATTCTTATACAAATTGTGATTGTGTAAATCATAAGTAGAGATAAACTAGGAATCCTTCGGGATACAACCAAAAAACAAACTAGAAAGTACAAAGGGATAGAAGAAACCCGACACTACAAGCAAAGCTTTGAGCGTATCCCTTTGCACAACCAGCACAAAATTAAGGCGGGCAAGGCAATCCGTTGTTGTTCAGTCCATGCACAAGTGAAGATAGGGGTCGATCAACCCAAGAAAAGCCACACATCTCCACACATCTTCGCGACGCCAAGAGGTCAGCTGCCATATTGGCTGATCTTGGAATCGAAGACCAGTGACAGTCCTGAAAAGCTTCCCCAATTTTCTTACATCTCACTAAAGTTGGAAATGCCTCCCACATGCCATTTGAAATCTTTCCCCGCATGCTTGGAATCCTTAGAATCTGACTCGACAACAACATGGTTCAAACCCAACGATAAACCCAATTCAAATCCACACCGAGTAGACAATGCCTCAGTAGTGGCGACGCAATAAGCTTTGAAATGGGATCTCCGAGCAACAACAAAACTACCAGAAAAATCCCTCACCACAACCCCTACAAAACTCGCACCCGTATCAGCAATCTAACTCGTGTCGACGTTGATTTTTACAAAGGGATGACTCGGCTCTAGCCAACGAACCTGCACATTATTGTCATCTCTGCTAAGCACCGTGCTCACAGTTGGAACATGCGACGCCTCCATGACAGCGCAAGTACTGGTAGATATTGCAGACAGCACCTGGGTCAGGTTTATATGTTTTTGTTGGAAGAGGAAACAACATCGAGCTTTCCAAATATGCCAACAAGAGAAGGCAATAAAAGACAGAATCTTTTCCAAATCAGACTTCGAATTTTCATTGGCCCTAATAATTGAAGGGATCCAATTCATCCAGGTTGTTACCGCACTTTTGTTCACTTTATAGTTTAAAACTCCCCAAAACCAAATAGTTTCCACCCACGGACAGAGGAGAAATAGGTGCTCGATCGATTCTTCATGAGTATTGCTTAGAGGGAAAATTGGTGAAGCAACCGATTGTTCTATAAAGAGCCTTCATAGTGGGTAAGGCATTATGCAACGTCTTCCACATGAAGCACCTGATTTTGGGGGATTTTTAAGCTTCCACACCAACTTCCAAAATAGATCCGGAACGGTAACAGACAATGAAGAGTTGTGGGGAATCCTAGGTATGACCTGAGAATGCGCCTAATGGTAGCCCGACTTTACAGAGTATATACCTCTCTTATCAAGAGGTCATACCAGCCTATCCCGCATTATAGGATTGGCAATGTGAGTTTCCATGATTGTATCAAAATCCTCCATCGAGATGAATGATCTTAAGAACTCAATATCCCAATCCCCACTGGCCGAGTTAATTAAGGAATCCACTGTGGTGTTACGGCTAACCTACATCACCCCAATAGGGAGGGGGTGCCCATCCGGAAGTGATGGCAACTATCTATCCCGCCAACTCGAATCTTCTTCACATTCATAACTTGCGAATGGGTTCTTTTGAGCAGAAGGTGTTTACCTGTAAGTAGACTTGACCACGCCCAAGAAGCTCGACCTCCCCGTTTGGCATCCATAAAGGAACAATGAGGGAAGTATTAAGTTTTCAACACCCTTGCCCACAGTGAATCCGGTTCCTGGATTAGACACCAACATTGTTTCACTAATAGGGCATCGTTGAAATCCGTGAAGCTTCTTAATCCAAGGCTCCCCCATCCCCCCGAGCCTTCGGGAGTCCGAGAGTTTCTTTAGAAACCCAATGAATATACTTCTCCCCTGTATCATGCCCCCACCAGAAATTAGTAATCAAAGAGTCTATTTCTTTGCAAATTGTGACAGGAAACTTGAACAGGTTCATCTGATAGGCCGGGATAGCCTGAACCACCGCTTTTATCAAAACTTCTCTACCCGCCTGTGATAAGGTTACAAGCTTCCATCCCTGTATTTTCCCCAAGATCTTGTCCTTGACATAAGCAAGCCCATTTCTTTTTTATCTCCCTCACATGGCAGGCACTCCAAGGTAAGTCCTAGGGTCATACACTATTTGAATTCCCAGAATACAACTAAGCTCTTCCGATAAAACCACGGAGACATTAGAACCGAAGAACACATTCGAGTTCTGGAGGTTCACCTATTGTCTCAAGGCCTCACAATACCCCTTAATTAACTTCACAAGATTGGTGTCTTCTCAGCTTTTATAAATAATAGGGTATCGTCTGCAAAAGAAATATGGGAAATAACAGGCCCGTGAGGATTGATTTGAACCCCCGAAATCTCCTTTTTTTTTCTTCATATGCCCGCATAATAAGCAGAGATAGGACCTCACTCACGAATAGGAAAAAATATGGTGATAAAGGATCTCTTTGACGAAGGCCACACGAGGGAGCAAATTTTTTTCCAGGTTGCCCATTAAGTAGTATGGAGAAGTTGATCGATGAAATACATCTGTGAACAAGACTACACCAGTTATGTCTAAACCCCATTTTCTCCATGACTACGAATAAGAAATCCCATTCCACCCTATCATACGCTTTATGCATGTCTAATTTTATACCGAGTTCAAATTTCCTGCTTGTTCTTTGCGTTTTGAGGAAGTGGAAAAGCTCATGTGCAATGCCAATGTTATCCTGAATCTGCCTTCCAACAACAAGTGCATTTTGTGAATCGGAAATCAGCTCAGGCAATAGCGGTCGAAGTCGATTCGCCATTACTTTCGACAAAATTTTGTAAGAATAGTTACTTATAGGCCTAAACTGAGAGATAGATTACGGGTTAGGAACTTTAGGAATGAGAACAACATGTGTGGAGTTAAGTCGGGTAGGATTATTATTACACATCATGACATCATCAACCAATCCATTAACCTCATCTGCAAGAACTCCCCAAAAAGACTGATAAAAGATACCTTGGAATCGGTCAAGGCTAGGAGCTTTCAACCCCCCATGTGAAGCGCAGAGTCCTTGACTTTTTCCTCTGAGATCAGGGCTACAAGTGCAGAGTTCATTTCGACTATCACCTTTGGCTGGATGGAATCCAAAACATTTCCTCACTCCCGTTAGCCCACTGACGTGAAAAGGTTGACAAAATGTTTGTCGATGGTTTCCTTGACTCTCTTTGGAAAGTCGATCCACACACCATTTTCATCCTTAATTTTAAGCACCTTGTTCCCCTTACGCATTTGCAAGGTAGATTGGTGAAAGAAGTTGGAGTTTGCATCCCCTTCTTGAAGCCATTTCACTATCGATCTTTGTTGCCAAAAGCATTCCTCCACAACTTATCTACCTCTAAAGAGAGTTCCTCAATCTGCCATTTATTCATTCCCCAATCTTCTTGCAATTTCCCTAAATGTATCAATTTTTCCTCGATTTGCCACCCCTTTTGTTTCAATTTTTTCCTACTCTAGCCGATCAATTTGGCATGGCATTCATTCACTTTTTTATTCCATCTCTCCATGCTCCTTCCCACATCTCATGTGCCAATAATTCCTCACAATCTTTTCACATTCTGCCTCATTTGCCCAATAAGCTTCGAACTTGAATAGTCGTCTTCACTTGCCACAAATAGGATCACCAAGGACAATAATCGAGCTCTGATCTGAACCCAAAACAGTGCCATGAATAACACTGGTATTGGGCCAGCAATCCATCCACTGCTTGTTCACTACAGCACGGTCCAATCTTGCCTCCACTAATTGACCATTGCGAGTACCTCTCTAAGTGAATTTCGGCCCACTAAACTTTATATCTATGAATTCCATCCGATTCATGAATTCCCCCAAGTACCTATACCGGTTGGGGCTGACCTCTGCACCGCCCATCTTCTCCTAGTCTCATAAGAAGTCGTTGAAGTCGCCTTCACAAATCCAAGGGGTGGGAGATGGGGTGAAGTTATTGTTCATTCCTTGCTAGAAATCATTTTTCTCTGCTCTATAAGAAGTCCAGTATACCCCTGTAAGTCTAAAAACACACTATGACTCAACAACTCTGCAATGGGCATCAATGAAGAATTTAGACATACGAATCCACAATGTCCACCTCAACCAACTCATCCTACCACAAACTCAGCTTACCTGCCTTCCTAATCGGATCAACATTGTATCCCCCTGAGTATCTCATTCGTCTTCTAACACCGTTAATTTTATAGTCTTTCATCTTAGTTTCAAATAGAATGATTATAAAAGGCCTATGCTTCCTGATTAGCCCATAAAGCGCCCGAACTACCGTGTTCGACCCAACACCACGACAATTCCAAAACAAGGTGATCATAGTGTTTGTGCGGCTGTTGAAAGCTAGCCGCCACCACCTTGGGAAGAGCTTCCCCCATTCTTCGCGTTCATTGCCTGTCTCTCCTTAATTGCGACTTCCTCCATATAGTCCGACATATCTTGGTACTCCACTAGGAGCTCTTGCAACTCATCTTCTGCGTAGATCACCATATCCACCATTAAGCATCTTTCTCTGACACTCATTTTCCTTAGTTTTTATGTTGCTTTCTTTTTCCTTTCTATAGTGTTTTCCTCCTCCTCAATAGGTCTACTCCTCTTATATGGGGATTGTGCTTGTACGAGATCCAACTGACATGGCTCCGCTCCCCTCTTAAAATTACTTCATTCATCCACCCCACATGGTATAGGGTTGATTTCCGGCTGGCCTCTCCAATTCCTACTCTCTGCCATTCTCAAATGGCCTGAGTCATTCACTTACCTCTCATCACCTACCATTTCCTTGCGTCTCGGATCCTACACTTGCTGAAGATGTTCACCCTCTAAGGACCCTCACCACTTGGTTGCAAGATAGTTTCTTCCTAGAGCTCCTCAATTCACATCGTCGAATTTTGATTCTACCTTTGATAGAGATCCGAATGGTACTTGTGTGGGAAGCCTAGTTGCCCATACTCTAATATCAACTACTGGTTCGATGTAGAGTTGCTAGCATTCCATACCCATTGGGCCGGGTTGCGTGTTATACCTTTAGAACATCTCTCTCTATACAGTGTCATCTTCTCTGACTTATTCCACTTGTCCCACTTGTGGAAGTAGGATCCCTCGACCTTCCAAATGCCCCCACCCACTATCTCAGCCACCCTATCCCACAAGTCCCCGATCAAAATCAATAACTCTTGGCCCATAAATCTCAGATAAAATCAAAGATTGTGGATCAATGGTTTAGATTGAATGGGTGTGTCTAGGCGTAAGCCTAGTACGACTCAGAAGGATTAGCAGACGATTTATTGGGTTGGTTGGAAGAAATTAAGGCTTGAAGAAGTTTGTTTGATGGGTTACAAATTGTGCAGAAATAAAGGCTTGAGAGGAATTGGTGAAAGGTTAGGTGATCTAGCTCTCACAGCGGAGAGAACAACACTCACTTTGGAGGACTCTCACGGCGGAGAAAATTTGGGATTTAGCTAGTTATTTCCTATTAAACTTTGTATTACTTGGAGAGCAAGTTTCTCAACTTCTTATTACTATAAATAAAGGCACAAGGATTAGAAAATAACACACAAAATTCCTCAAGCCTATTCTCCATCTATTTTCTCTCCATGTCATGTCTCTTTCTTCCACTCAGTCAAATATAAGCCACAACAAAAAATAATTTTTACAACAACATCAAAGCTTTATCCCTCTAAGTGAAGTCAGTTATATGAATCCTAGAACGTCATTGCGCTAGCTCGGTTTTGTGTCATTTCTTATGTTAGATCCATGTAGTCCAAGTCTTTTCTTAGAGTCTCCTTCCAAGTCTTCCTAGGTCTTCTTCCACCCCTTTGGCCCTGAGCCTCTATCTCTTAATCGCATCTTCTAATCGGAGCGTTTGTAGGTCTTCGTTTCACATGCCCAATCCATCTTAACCAATTATCTCTCATCTTATCTTCAATTACAGCTACTCCTAATTTACCTGGAATATCCTCATTCCTAATCTTATCATTTCTCCTAATTTATAAAATAAAAAAAAATAAAATAAAAAACACTCTGCTCACCCATCCCATCCATGACTCTCGTCGACTCTCTCCATCTCTATTTCCCTAGCCACACACACCACGCACCACTTCTTCTCCATCTACCCCTGCTAACATCCTCCTTTTCAACAAAATCAATTGCTCTCTCTTGACATTGTCTTCCACCTTCATCTTAGGCAGTAACTTCGAGCCATCACATGCTCTCTCCACTGCCATGGGTTACCATAGTTGTTGGGACAAAGTAGGTTGATTTTGAAAAACACCTTCCATGGCTGCCACTCTAATTCCTTCCTTGAGGACTAGTAGGCGGGACAAGGAAGATGGGATTATGAGAAATTTGGGAATTATTTTCCTTCAGTTGTAAAAAAATAAATTAAAATAAAATTTTGTTGTTCATGTGGCAATATATAATTAGTTGAGACAACCAATTGGATTGAAGGACAGTTTTATCCCTACATCTTAATGGAGATTGATGAGTCGATTTACACTATAAATTATTCCCTATTTTTGGTTATTATTTTGCTATGTGTTTTTAATGTAGGATATGCGAACTTGTTCTGAGCATAAAGTATTCGAACGGTGGAATTTTTGAGTGATTTTAATTAAAGCGGGTTCGTGAATCTATCAAGAAGGTTGTGTCAATTTCGGAGAACTGCAAACTTTTTACCTACACGGTGTTTTCAATCCTTTTTCTAGTTAATATATTTTCTTTAGTTTTTTATTATGATTGTTCGTAACTAGTCTTTCTGCTAAGGCGAAGCCACAAGCCTTAGCATGAATATGTGATTTTATTAATTTTCATATGAATGGATGCATGCTTGCTTTGAATTATTAATCACCATGATTAAACTATCTAATTGTCTTAGTGATTCGATACCATTAGGGTTTTTAGACAAGTAATTTGATGCAATTTCTATTGGAACATCACCCTGAAATTGAGGAGGGCTTCCTGTGATTAGTAATTGTAAGTTCACCTAAGGCGAACATCACACTCTTAAGGATTGCATGGTTTTTCAAAGGGTTTTCACAAAGCTTAATGAGTCTTGCATGTTTATATTTGATCTGAACATCACAGACGAGTTGCATGTTAGATATACGTTTTCGCTTGAACATCACGAGGTAAATATTTATTAGGAAAGCCTAACCTTCAAAGCATGTATGTAGAAATTCATAAGTAATTGGTAATTTAAATTCCAAAATCAACATTTTCGAAACTTTGTTCTATTTACCATTGGCACAACAAAAAAAATTTGGCCAGAATTTTTCTACGCAAGTGATGATTAGAGTAAAACCTCTTTTCCCTCTACTTAGAGAGAACCAGAAATCGTCATCATTAATTCTTAAGTGAGTATTAAGAGATGTAAATTGACCTAGTAAACCACCTCTAATAATAGCCTTAATTTGGACAAATCTCTCTCTCTCTCTCTCTCTCTCTCTCTCACACAGCCTCCCATTTGTCCCATGCAATCCACGTCCCCTTCTCCAATTGCGTTTACACACCACCCTCCATCTCCTCACCACCGCTCCCCATCTTCCCATGGCGGAGCGGGCCCCACCTGATCACCCCGGTACCAATAACCTCCATACTCCTCCTCCCGAACACCCCCAATTCCCACCTCCAACACCGCCCCTGTTGACGTCCCGACAGTTGATCATCTCCCAACCCCAATATCCTTCCGTCGCTACCTTCCGCTCGGGCACCTACATTGTCCAAGTCCCCAAGGACCAAATCTACCACGTGCCCCCACCTGAAAACGCCCACATTGTTGAGCGCCACCAGGACCCGTCCCGCAAAAGGAAAAGGCCGCTATGTTGCAACCTTTACTGCATTGGCATCATTGCTTTCATTATCCTCGTCGTCATGCTCGTAACAATTTTTTCTATCATGTTCGCCAAGTCCGAAAATCACAAATTCAGCATAGAACGTGTTGTTGTACATAGCAAGAGTAATGGACTGCCGGACTACAGCGTGACGTTGAGGGTTCAAAATCCAAATTCGAGAGTGGCAATTGTGTACAATGGTGGTGGTACTAGCCTTCATTTCAGGCAAAAAACAATAGCTAATGGAAAATACCCGTCTCTCACTCAAGGGGTGGGCAAATCAAAAGAGGTTACTATCGTCGTTCACGGCGCAAACCTTATTTTGCCTAAAGAGATCAAGAAAAGCTTCGGAGTTAGTGAGAGCAGCAGCAACACGAAGAAAGTGCAGGTTAGTTTGTCCCTCAACATGAACATTCCGGCGAGGTTGAGGATTGGGACGTTGAAAAGTAGAAGCATGAAATTTCTTGTGACGTGTGATATAACGGTGGATAAATTGTCGAAACGGACAGGAATGCGAAACCCAACGGAAATAGCAATCAAATGCAGTTGTTGTTGTATGTATAATTAGGAACGAGTTTGGAAGCCATGTAGCGGTGGTGGTAGGTGGTGCTAATTCAAGCTCATCTCTGTGTATGTATTTTGTTCACCCTACTTTTTTTTTTTTGTTACCCTTTTCGGTACAGATCCCTTTGATTTTTACTTCTCTATTGCTCCATTTAGTTCTATTAATTTTAAGCCGCAGGTCATTAATGAATCAGTGGAGAGTCTACAATATCTATATGCTTGCAGGACATACGTCTTGTCTTTTGAAGACGTAATAAATTAGGTCATACCCTTTTCTGGAGAGTCCTAACCAGTACTTTGAAGACTTTATTTTTTTTCTTCTTCTTTCTTCTTTATTTTGTTAAACTTTTTGTATGAATATATAGTATTTTCATTTCACATGGCTAGCTATTAAATCAACTAAGTTCAACTCTAGGAAGCAGAACTTTATTTTACTAGCATTGGAATTTATTCTTTTATTTATTATACACACGCACACATATATGGATATATGAGTACTATCATTGATTTATTGTGCAATTCTCAGAAATCAAAATTGTTTTTTTTTTTTTTACATTAAATATAGAACGTATGTAGTATACAATAATTTTCCAGAGTGTCAATAGCATCACTCCTTTTTGTATTTATTAAACTTTTTATGACAGTGTCACAAATGTACATAATTTTTTTATATGTTTGTACACAATTTTTGCATTATTGTTGCCCACATTTGACCAAAAGAGGTGAGCAGAAATTGCACTCCAAGTCATCCGAACATATTCTGAGAAGGATTTTCAATGACGTTAGGTCAATACTTCTCCAAATATATATGAAGCCTAAGCACATCAACCAACAAACAAGCCTAGGACTCATATATAATCCAGTATCGATCTATTCTTGAGCACATCAATAGACTCACAAGCCTATGACTCATATATAATTCGGAACTAATTTGTTCATCATATTCCAATCTCAAACTTGAATTCCCAGCTGAGATTCAGGTGGTGGTAGTGGGGTGTGTGTGTGTGTGTGTGTGAGGAATGAGAGTCACGACCTAATTAGTTACCTTCATAGGTGTTTGTTTAGTTGTTAAGTAGCAAATTGGTTAGATTAGGCTAGCTTAGTGATAGTGTATATAAAGTGATGAGTTAGATTGTGCCACTTGTCATGAGATTAGAAGATTTGTTAGTTAGTTAGTTAGACTAGCTTGACATATACAAGTATAAATAGAAGCTTTCCTTGTATTACTTATTCATTAAGAAAGATAATAACAAAATACAGTTTTCTTCATTTCTTCTTCTCTACGAGTTCTGAGTTCTTACTTTCATTTCTGCATATCAAGATCTTCTACATATATAGATTAACATGGTATCGATCGCCTTCGTTGCTTGCGCATGATACATTGATCATTTCCTTTCTTATGCTCATCTTGAATGAGTCTTCATATTCTCAGAATTTGGTTTCTTCGACCATAATTCAGTTCATCTTCTTAAAACCCTTCAATTTCTAGGGTTTGGTTGATCTTGATCTCTATTCGATCATCTTTTGTATCTTCTTTCCTCGTGTACACCAGGTGTTTTTGAAAAGTTCTCAATGAAATTCTCATACCGAATCTTGTGTTGTTGATCTCCTTAGCATCATAGACTAGTCATCCATCTAATAACATCGTAGCATTGATGTTAAATAAGGCCAATGTGAAAAGTACAAAGGTTATATCACCTACTATGTGTCAGAGTTGCTTAGAGGGCAAGTTCTATAAACTTCCCTTTCAACAAAGTGTCAATAAGTATGTACACCATTTTGAGATTGTGTACAATGACCTATGGGTCCAGCACCTTTATTTCTGATGATGGCTATGGGTACTACATAACCTTTGTTGATGAATTTACAAGGCACTGTTGGATTTTCCATTGGTTAATATCCTTGAGAAAAATGGTCTAGCTAAGAGAAAGTATAGACACATTGTGTTTCCATCACAATGCTTCAAAATGCCTTCTTTTTGGTCTTATGCTTGCCAAACTGCAACTTACCTCATCAATAGAATGCCAACACTAATTCTTAGTAATAAGTTCCCTTTTGAAGTTCATTATGCATGGAGTTGTACCAGCTATTTCACACTTACAAATATTTAGGTGTGCTTGCTATCCTCTGTTGAAACCTCATAACACTACCAAATTACAAGCTAAAACAACCAAATGTGTTTTTTTAGGCTATGCTTCTCAATATAAGGGGTATATTTGCTATCTCTAGAAAGAGAATTTATGTTTCTAGATATGTTATGTTTGACGAACATTAGTATCCTTATACAACTTATTGATGCACTCAAAACCACCATGTTTGCCCCAGTTATAAATAATATCCCATCTTTGGTTCACCAGTCATCTAATTCATTCAACATTGTCCCCACTTCACCCTATTCTTCTCCTAGCATTAATACCATACCTCAATCCATTACTATCACGTCAAGTTCCTCTTCTCAAGTCCTTATGGTATCTGGTCCTAGTAGTGGTGATACTATAGTACTATCCACTTTTACTCCTGATACATTGCAAGTGGTTTTGGATATTCCACCATAAATTTGCATCTAATGCAAACTAGGAGTAAAAATGGCATCATATTTTTTTACTACACACACAAAAGTCTGGGGGAGTTGATTTATTCGTAGTTGAACCATCTACTTATAAGACGACTATTAAAGTGCCAGTTTGGTTGCAAGCTATAAGAGAAGAGGTTGATGCACTTAATGCACAAGGCACTTGGAGTTTGGTCTCTTTATCTGCAAACAAGAATTTGGTGGGCTGCAAGTGGATTTTAAAGATCAAGAAACATGCAGATTGTACAATTGCTAGGCATAAAGCCATATTAATCAAGAACCAGGCCTTGATTATGAAGAGACATTCAACCCTATAGTGAAGCCAACTACTGTTAGACTTGTATTGGCTCTTGTTGCACATTTTGATTGGACTCTTAGACAGCTAAATGTTAAAAATGCATTCTTGCATGGCATTTACAAGAAGAAGTGCATATGACTTAGCCTCCAGGATTCGAAGATCCCAATCATCCTACCTGAGTGTGTAAGCTTCACAAGTCCTTATATGGCTTGAAACAAGCTCCTAAAGCTTGGAATGAAAGGTTCATTACTTTCTTCCTAAGTTAGGCTTCTAGAACACCTACTCTGATTCTTCTCTCTTTGTTAAACAAGTGGATTCTACAATTGTTGTTCTGTTATTGTATGTGGATGATATAATCTATCACTGGGAGTGCCACTAATGCTATTCAACAAGTTATTCAAGCTCTCACTACTGAATTTGAAGTTGAGGACTTAGGTCCTTTACATTATTTTTTTGGGCATATAGATTTCTAAAATCAAGAATGGTTTGTTCATGTCCCAAACCAAATATGTGTAGGATTTATTGTCTATGACTGAAATGCTTGAGTCTAAAGCATGTGATACTCCCCGTTTGCCATATAATCGATTGTTTAAGGATAATGGTTAGCCTTATGGAAATTAAAGCATGTACAGAAGAATTGTAGGTGCTTTGTAGTACTTCACCTTCACCAGACCTGATATATGCATTAACTTTATCAATTTATGCAAAGTCCAATGGTTTCTCACTTCACTACAGTCAAAAGAATCTTGAGGTACTAAAAAGGTACAATGCACTTGGGGATTTCATATACCATATGAGATTTAATCTTGAAAGCATTCAATGATGCTGATTGGGAAGGTGATCCTAATGACATGAGATCGTATTTCTTGACTCTAATCCAATTTTCTAGTCTGCCAAGAAGTAACAAACTGTTTCCAGATCCTCTACTGAAGCTGAATATAGGGCACTGTCTAATACTTCTGCAGAAATTGATTGGATTAAACATCTCCTTGCATTTCTGCAGGTGTCATTGCATTCAGTTCTAGTTTTTTTTTTTTTTTTTTTTTTTTATGATAACATGTCTATTATTGCCCTCCTTCAATCTTGTGCAATATCATAAGATAAAGCATATTGAAATTGATGTGCACTTTGTCAGAGAAAGAGTAGCCAAGAAGCAATGTGCAATTTTTTTCTTCCAAAGAGCAGCTTGCAGATATTCTTACAAAGGGTTTAAGTGCTCCTTTATTTCATGCTCATTGTAACAATTGGATCCTCAAAGCATGAGTTTGAGTGGGGATGATAGAGTATATAAAGTGATGAGTTAGAATATGCCACTTGTCATGAGATTAGAAGATTGGTTACTTCGTTAGAATAGCTTGATATGTACAAGAATAAATAGAAGCTTTCCTCATATTACTTGCTCATTAAGAAAGATAATAACAAAATACAATTTTCTTCATTTCTTCTTCTTTCCGAGTTCTGAGTTTTTCCTTTCATTTCTGCATATCAAGATCTTCATCATATATAAATTAATATTTAGCTCACTCCAATAACCACGAATAGACAAATGAAGCCCAATGGATCACAAAGAAATATCCTTTATACTGGACATTTCAATCTTTATCCGTTTCGCACGTCTAGCTGTCCTCTAAGATTTCTGGAATAGTTTGTAATCGCTTTCTCATTTCTCTTCACTCTGCTAGTATATGAACATCTTGTATTTTTGGTAATTAAGCATATAAACACTTAGGATTCCTTGTAACCCACTCATTCAAGAAATACATAAATGTAGTATTATAATTCTCTCACTCTCTCTTTGTTATATTTTTTGAATTACCCTTTAATATAATGGAGTGTTTTTTTTTTCTTGGCATTGTTGACGACTGCTTGAAAGACAGTTTTTAGCTTTGTTAGGAGACGATGCATTTAAATTCTGATATCGAACAGCAGACAAAAATGAAGAATAATCAATAATCCACATGCACTACAGTTTTGATAAATCATTTTGAATTTGGGCCTCCTTAAGAATGTCTAAATGCCAGAACTTTGATACAGACGACGATGTTGATGCATAAGTATGGGACAATTTGACATATATATGGTCACTCAGTCTCTCTGGAAAGATTTATACACTCGGTAATCTGTAATAGTGAGGTCCTGACCAGTAATACATAATTATGCATAAGTTTCTTTTTACTTGGCATTGTGTTATGACCTCGGGATGCCATGGTGGTGGGGTGTATACCTGTTACATGTCATTTGTTCTAATCTACATGGCTAGTTCTTTGTCATTCAATATAGATTCCAAAACTGTTGAAGTTGTTTTATAAGGAATGGTTGAGTTTTGTCATTTGAAATGGTTAATGTGTTTGAATGTTAACATTATTGTTTGGCCCAAAACTAAAAAAAAGTACCCAAGAAAGTTGGAAACTGCCAAGAGCCAAATTATAATTGTGTTATCTCCAGGAGGAAAAAGAAATTCCCTTCACGATTTGTAAGTCAATTACAACTGGGCCGGGGTAGGCTTTAAATTGGATCAGTACTATATATATGTGCTTTAGCCTCATGTTTTATTTCATCATACTCTCTCCTGTTGTATGCAATTATATAGCTATATACACCTAGCTCTCTCTTCCCGTGGATCCCAAGTTTGCCGCACTCCGTTTTCTTCTTCTTATCACTTCACCTCTCTTTATAATTACTAACCATTATTGGAAAATGTTGGAAGATTAAGTATGGTTGTCACTGCCACCTTTTACCTAGTTGTTAGGGTTGTGGTTATCACTTTACCGAAAGTTCGTAATAGTGTGTAATAGTTGTTTCTTTTCTTTTAATCTCTCATAGTGGTGTCATGTATGGCTTAAAGTATGGAGAGCGTTGTGTAGGAGAGAAAGATAGCAAAGATGCCAAGTCAAGCCATGTACTACTATTGGCCATACAATGATGGCATTGTGGATCTTTTTTGTATTCCAGTTTTGTGGACAGAGTTAGATGTGGCCTTTCATTCCTTAGGGAGTGAGAAGGCTAAGGGGAAAGGGTGGGTGGCCCCTTTGTTTCGGGGCACAGCCATTGTCACGGAGCATGGGAAGGATGCGCGGCGATCACCCCGAAAACCTTCGCTTGCTTGGAGGCTCAAGCAGCACAACCAACGAGCAAAGCCAACCCCAACCATTACAATCATGAGACGCACGGGCGGATAGAAATGCCTATAGATGAGGTAGGCGAGGGTAGCTCACCGGCAAAGGGCATGTATGGTAGTCTCTTTTTTTTTTATGAGAACGAGTTGATTGTACTCAGTGGCGGAGCTTGAAATCGCTCTTGGCATGGAAGATTCTTCAAACAAGAGTGAACGGGGTGTTAAATTTTTTATGAAAAAATTGGTATCGAGATATCATAAGAACATAACATGTTTACGAGCTTTAATAAAAAAGGAAGATTCGAACAAAAATTTAAGTTCATAACTGAAAAGTATTACCATGAGATTTTCCTTTCAACATAATGACTATTCTTCTAAATTGGATAATCCTTATTTTATATAAACTGAACAAAAAAGAAATTAATTTTTATATGATGAAAGAGAAGGCTAGTTATAAGTAGGGGTGGGCATAAAAACTGCAAAACCGCATTGAACCGTTTAAAAGAAAACCGAAAAGAACCGTGTTGACCGGAAAAGTCAACTTTGAATCAAAAACCGAATCGGACCGTTCTAACCGGTTCCGGTTTCGAATGAACAAGAACCGGCCAGAACCAAACCAAACCGTTTTATTAATAATAAATTAGTTAATTAATTATATATATACACACATAACATGGTATAATAGGTTGAAAAATTAGGTTCACCAAGTTATTTCTGCTGGAGTTCCCCTTGAACAACAAACTTCAAGGAATAACCTGTTAAAGGAGGAGTTTGGGAGTTCTCTGCCATTTCAAACAAATTGGCAGGTATTTAATAGCTTCTGTGGTTTTTTTTTAATCTGTAGTTGGCATGCTCCTTAGCTTTATATCATTTGGGCTTATTGATATAGATAATTGCTGAAATGAGGTGCAATGCTTCTTCCATGTGTATGCCCTGGGTTTTTATGTTTTATTGGCATGCTTCTAACTTTTATACTAGAGATTTTTTACATATTTTGGTTTTGCTGCTTCTCTGTTCCCACTTAATCAGTTTTACTGTTATATTTGTTCTTTGGTATCTGTCTTCCAACTCAATTTCAATAATTGAGTAAGGCTACTATCAAATGTTATATTGTCTCCATTTACGCTTAGAATTCGGAACCGTAAACCGGCAAGAACCGAACCGGAACCGGAGTAGACCGAACCCTTGATATATTCTAGTTCCGGTTCCAATTTAGGGGTGGAACCGCACCGAACCGCACCCTGTCATAAGGTTCATAGACTTTTTTTTTATAAACTGAACAAAAAAAAGGAATTAGTTTTTATATGGTAAAACCAAAAAGGTTTAGTTTAAAAATGAACACAAGTTTTATATGGTAAAACAAAAAGGGTTTAGTTTAAAAATGAACACAAGGGTTTGACGGCAATAAATTTTGAACCCATGGCCCTACAGAATTGTCAAACTCCACTTACCAATGCACCATAAGAAATTTATTGAAATTGTTAGCAAACAATAGATATATGGGATCCTTAGATATATATACGTTAAATATCAGGATGGGCTGACCTCCATGTGACTCAACCACTGATTGTACTCTCCTATGTTTGTCGATCTATATGGTCTTGTTCCTTGTAATTTGTTCATACAATAACAATATACAATTCTTCATCAAAATCCACATAGTATCAAAGCAGAAACCTTAATCGGCCAGTCTCTATGTTCTTTCATATTTTGCTTCCTACATTCTACATTAGAATGGTAGAAGACAATCCATTTGGTTCGTAGGCTGAGAGCACTCTTGCTTCCCTTTCTTCAAGTTTTTCTGAAGTTCATGTCAACCCAAATCAGCCGCTTTGTTCTGTGTTTTTGAATGAATTCAACTATCTTCCTTGGTCAAGAGTTGTTACACTGGTTCTTGGAGGAAGATCCAAACTTGGATATATCAATGGGAGCATATAGGCTCCTGAAATCTCTTATCCTGCATATGAAGCTTGACTGTGCAAAGATCAACTTGTTATGTCATGGCTTCTCAATTTCATGGAGTGGAAGGTTGCTAAAATTTTCAGTTTTCCAAAGTCATTTTGTATCTATTGAATGTTATCAAAGAAATGTATGTCAATCAAAATAATTTAGCCCGTATTGTTCAACTCTAGAGAGATATTGCTAGTCTTCAACAAGATGGTAAGCCTTTTATTCAACATAATGGTAGTATGAAAAATATGTAGAATGAGCTCGATGTGTATGAACCACATACTACTGATGCTGCTAGTTATTAAAAGGAGCTGAAAATGACAAGATTTTTCAGTTGTTGGCAGCAAGCCTAGGTTCAGAATATGAAAATCTCCGCAATCACATTTTAATGAATACAGAGCTCCCATCTTTTGCCAATGTTTGTGCTACTATTCAACAAGAAGAAGTTCGTAGAAAAGTAATGAGTATAGAAACAAAGGCAGGTATGTTCGAATCTAGAGCTTACGTGTCCAACCATAAACAAGCCGAAGAAAGAATCAACAAGAGCAAGATGGCAGACTTGAAATGAAATTATTGCAACAGTATTGGGGCATGTGAGAATTTGAATTTACATACTGAATTGAAACCAAAGTTTGAGAAAGACCACAAGAATTTTAGGGATAGCAAGATTTTTTTAGGAAGGCCCACATAATTTCACTTCTAATGCGAACCATGAGGTTGCTGCTTCCACATATGGGTTATTGAATTTCACAGCAAGACCAGCTGCTCTGATTGATGAATTTGTAGCCTACCTCCAGAAGAAGAAGGGAGTGGTCAAAGAGAAAGCATGAATGGTGCTGGGAGTGACAGTTCAACTGCACTACTTTGCAAGTTTGTAGGATTTCTTGCAGAAACCGACGGAGTATCTCATGAAGAAATCCCAGGTATTTAGGTGCCACTGTTCATATGACAAATCAAACTACAAACTTGTATGATTTTGACATACCCTAGACATCATTTTTTGAGGTTTCACTCTTATCCTACCGGTCGCGGCCGGCAAACATGGATTAACCTAATCAAAGTCACTGTGTGGAATCTCTTTAATAATGGACGGCTGATTGTTCACGGTGTTGAGGACTTCTTTGATCCGGCTCATGTATCATATGAGGTTAATTGATTAAATTTTTTGGACTATGTTAGAATCTTGATGAATCTTTAATTTATTTCGCTGGTTATTTCTTTCTTTTTATTATTTATGGAAGATTATTGTATCGCAGACATTAATTAGATGACTTTGTTTTTTTGGTGTATATATAAAAACTTTTCAAGGGTAACGATTCTTTAATGGAGTTTCCGACGAAGGTTCTATACTATTGTTGACCTTAAAAACTACCAAGCCTACGTAGCGCACAGACCGAGTAATCTATGAGCTAACTACGTCCTTCGGTTGTGTGCGGGGCGTCCCAACTCGATGGCCGAACTCGGCCAGTGAGTAAAATTTGTTCATGTTGCGTTGGTCGCGCTGCTGACTTCTTGATCTTGCTACTGTGGCCGAGGAAGGAACAATTCTCGGCCTTCGGGTTCTAGAGCCTGAAGACAAGGCTGCTAGTTCTGCGAAGTTCACAAATCGTCGGCGCCGGATTCGGTCATTGTGATTATATTCGTGAGAGTATAAGCACGCCGAATCGACACCAAAGTATAGGGGCACAGATACTCAAAACAGATATATGTCTTGATGGTGAATGTGGTTCGGCCGTCAGAATGCCGAACTCTAAAGCCAACTTATGAGTATCCAATCATAAAACAACTCGGCGTTCAATGTGCCGAGCCCTAGTAAACTGTAACACCTCACTTCTCCAAGAAGGCTAATGAGATGACCTCTGCCAATAAGGATTCGGAAATCCTGCTTGATCGAGACTTAGATAGATAACCAGTTGGCCCCTTCGCAGTACTGTTTATCCAAACTGAAGGTGCTCCACGGTCGGCTGATTCTACGTCGATAGTGCTGTTTATCCAAACTGAAGATACCACCGGTTGCCCTCACAGTGCTGTTTATCCAAACTGAAGATGTGTTGGCGAAAAGGAAAATAAAAATCTCAAGGTTGTTGAGAGGTTTCGCGTAGAGCGAGGGTTTACGCAGGGCAGATTTATGTGTTGAGTTGGAGCTCTTTAAATGATGTACTAAGTCTTGTATTTATAGGGGCAAACCTCTTCATAGCCGAGTTAGAATCCTTCTCGGAACAAGACTCCTTAAAGCTAATCCAATCTGAACTTGACCAATCCTAAACAACCTAGGACTCTAAATCAAGCCCTTTACCAGGCCACATTCACTTCCAGGACTCCGCATCCTCATCTGGTCGAGCATCTAGGTTGTACCAGGACTCAACTCCGTTATCCGTATTTGAAAGACTCCACTTCCTGATAGGACTCGGCCAACCTGATCTAGCAGCCCATGACCCAAAATCTGACGAGAATTCGAAGAGCTTCCAAATTCGGCCCAGATCAATATTTTGGGCCCAAACATTGCCCCTTCACTTCTGAGGTTTTCGGCCTAGAAGTCCTGGCCGAACTTCGACCTTGAAGAAGTGAAACTGCCATTTAATATCCTCGAAAATCGTCTCGAGAACTCTAACTATGCGCATTTATGAACCATCATTTCACGCCCTAACCGTTTTGACACGTGTCGATTTCTAGCAGCCTTTAATAATGGCTCTCAGATCGTGCAGCTGTCGAAACATCTCTTCTCCATCAAGTCCGCCGTCACACGCCATCGTGCGTCCTTGAACCACGAAATATTCGGTCTTTTCATCTGGATTCCTCGAATATCCATACTAACCCGATTGGCCCTTTTTATTTTGAAAATCAAACGATTGGTCTTCCTCTCAAAACGCCTATAAATACACATTTTCTTCTTTATTAGAACTTTACTCATCCAAACCTTCTGAAATTCTCTCGCCCTTGCCTTTGAATCCCTAGAAAACCAAAAGCTCTTCCTTCAAACCCAGAAAAACCCTTGAATCTTTATCAATGGCCTCCTTCACCACCAAGCTCTCTAAGGAATGTCAAAAATGCGGGAAAATTATTGATCGATGCTCAATCAAGACACTGCACTTTGAGAGCGACATGAACACTACTCACCAGATCCTCGGCCCTTTTTTCAAAGATGTAGTACCTCCATCCATCATCGAACTTTTCAAGGACCAATGCCGAAAACCCTTGCTGCAAGGGTTTGAATGGTCGAAGTGGGATTTAGCAAAACCCCAAGGCTCCTGGCCCTCGACCACTGCAACTTGGGCCACCTGGGTTACACAAATAGAAATGATCTTTGGCGAACAATGGAAAGCTCTTGGCATTTATGACGTCATTCGCCTTTCATATGTGGAAATTGCCATAGACAAAGAGCTTCTCATAGCGGCTTCAAGCTTCTGGTGCTCGGCCACCAACATCATGGTCCTCCCGTTCGGCCCTGTTGGTCTCACTATCCTCGACGTTACCGCTATCTTGGGGACTTCCCCCTTTGGAATCCCAATTGACGCCGCCCTCTCTGGGTATCCGTCAAACATTGACTTGAAGGTGCTCTTCAACAAACGGGCCCTTAAAGCACTGGGCAGAGAAGGCCAAACACCTTCAAAGGAAGAAGTTCAGAAACTACACAAAAACTTCTTCAACTACAACACCCTTTATCTCCACTTTGCTGGCCGAGGAGAAGAGAACTTGCGGGAAGGAGAACACGAAGCTTTCATCTTCTATTGGTATAACAAATTTATTTGTTGTACCAAGTCCAATAAATGTTTGGTCGAAAACATGTCGGTGGCCGAAGCCTTGGCTAGCAGTCATACCCTGGCACTTAGTTCAGCTATTCTTGCCAACCTCATGCGCTGCTTGGCCGAGATGACCCTCCACAAGATCGACCCACACCAGAACGGTCCTCCCAGGGTCTTCCAACTCTAGTTGCAAGTCTACTTTATTACTCTTTGGCCAGAAATAGCCAGTTTCTCACATACAGAAGCGTTCGGCCTCCAACTAGCTTCTCGACCAGTACCTCTTCACCAGGCCGAAGAAGTGTTCAAATATTTCTTCGGCCTCAACGTTCTTTCCGACGACGAGTTCTTGATCAGTCGTCGTCAAGAATACCCATTATCCATCAAGCTCCCCATGTCAACGTGGAGTGCAGATGATTATGCTGATCTTAGTCAATCCTGGGGATTGTTCGTGCTTACCCGCCACCTTCCCCTTGGCTGTGACGCTCGCCGAGCAAGTTAGGAGGTATACCACCCTTACTTTACTGCTCGTTAACTCGGCTACCTCCAGGGTTGTCCAGTACCTCTTCTCACCTCTCGCTCTCTCCTAAACCAAGGACGCCTATCCGGCTCCTCAGAGAAAGAGTGCACGGACACCAAAAATGAGTTTCAAGAACGGTGTCAAAAACTCTACCTTCGACCAACCGTTCCAGAGTCGTTCAGCACCAACACTTTAGGTGATTGGTGGGAAGAGTATACCCAGAACTTCTTCGGCATGTCGGTCGAAGATGTCGTCAACAAAATTTTTGGCGACCAACTCAAAAAAGCTCATGTCCCTCATTCTAAAGAAACAACCCAAGGTATATGGCCCTCTCCACCTTTATTCTTCAAACATTTATTCGACTTTACTAACTTGATTTTGCTTTTAGGCGGCCGAGTGCAGAAACAAATAGACATGATCGCAACGGCTGCAGCCAACAAAAAATTGGCCTCCTCCTCCAGGAAGACTAAAACTGCCGTACCAGCCTTACCGAGCAAATGGCCTCGCCACGAGGTCAAGACGGCAGGTGAATCTACCTGTCCCCCAAAATGTGTCAAGAAATTGGCAAAGAAGAGAGAACGAGATATTCACGTTATCTCCAGCCAGACCACAAGAGCAGCCACTCCCAGTGTATCTCCTCCTGCTCATGTCGTCCAGGCCCCGACAAAGAAGCAGCCAACTCGAACTGGTCAAACACTCAAAATTCGACCTATTCCTCCAGTTGCGGTCAAACCATCTGCTGTCCTGCCGGTCGAAGAACTTCCAGCTCCAAGGCCAACTGCTGCACTTGTCTTGGAGAAGGTGCCCCATTCGGTTGCAAAGAATCTCCCCATAAATAAAAAATGACCAGCGATCATCCTGGAAGAGGTATAATTCTGTTGTAGTCACCCTCTCATTTTACTAGATTCGAAAAAATACTGACGTTTTTTTTTATTCTACAAGATGACGAGAGCGACGAAATTCTGCTCACCAGTCGCCCTCGATCAACCAAAACTCCTCCCGCCAATCCTCATGTGGTCGAGGTAAATGACCAGGTCGATCCTCCTCTTATGGTCGAGATGGGCGACCACATCGATTCTCCTGTAGTGGTCGAGACAGGCGACCAAGTCGACCCTCTTGCAACAGTCGAGACAGGCAACCAGGTCGACCCTTCTGTACTAGTCGAGGTGGATAACCAAGTCGATCCTTCAGCCAATCGCGGAAAAAAGCCTGCCATTGAGCCTGAAGCGACGGCGGAAACGCCGATTCATCCACAAGATTAAGACCTTGGCATCCCTCCTCAGGAAGCCACTTCGGCTTACGTAAATACTCTCATTGCTTTTCACTGATCCACCTTCTGCCTTAGAATTCTAAACCAGGAAATAATCAATGTCAGGTGCCCACGTTTTCATTTCACCGAAAATTCTATGCGCCGAAATGCGTTATCTACATCTCTTGGCCATCTCAGTGGCCATCAAACATAGATAACCTTCATCGGCCGCGTGAATTAAAAAGCAGTCTTAAACATTGGGTCGGCCATTAAGCTCTTTAGGTTAGAGCAATGAGCCAGCAGACATGGCCGAAGTCTCCTCTCGGCAAGTTTAAAATTCCCCTTCTTCTTTTCCTCTTTGTAACTTGGCTTTTGCTGAAAGTTTCTTTTCTGCGCAGCCTTCATGGGAAGTTGAACTCGAAGCCCTTCTTCTGAATACTTCGGGAACGGCTAGTTCTTCAGCGACTATAACCAGACCATCTGTATCAACAGCCGAAACAAATGCCTTTAACAAACTGCAGGCGCTCCTGTCTCTCTCGGCTTCATAAATCCTTGAAAAAAAGGGTCTTGACTCCGTGAGAGAATGCCTAAACGACCTTGCAGCGGGCGGTCTTTTGAGCAACGAAACCATCACTCGCCTGTCTTCTATCCTAGATCGAGCTCGAGAGCATTTCGATATTTTCTCAAGAGCCCTCCAAGGGGAAGACGACCTTAAAGCCGTATTAGTTGTTCAAGAAGCTCTACGGCCAGAGGTCGAGGTGGTAAAGGCAAAGAAAGCACAGCTGGTCGACTTCAACTTAAAAAACCGTCGACCTCAACCGGCAAATTGTGGAACTTCAACGTCAACGGTCAGTCGTGGCCTCCAATCTTGCTGCTAATTCCGAGTCGAGCAAAACTTGTTTAACCAATTATGCGGCTGGTGCGAAGCAAATCGAGCAACTGAAGATGGATAAAAAGACCCAGCAGGCTGAAATCACAATGGGCGAAGTACGATGGTTGGAGTTGAAGACTGCCCTTGAAGCTTTCATTCCTTCGTCCCTTTGAGTTATCTTTGTAAACCGGTCAACCAACCTCTGCTTGTACACCTTTTTATTAATGAAAATAATCTTTTCATCTTTTATTCTTGTATCTCCTAAGTTATCGGATAATATATTTTTTTTTAAACGTCCCGTTGATTGGTCGTTTATGAATCGAACCAGTTTGATCCCTGAGGTGGTATGCCCCATTGCCGAGAACCTTATGTACAACGAATGGTCCCTCCCAATTCGGCGACCATTTGCCGAACCTAGGGTCCTTAATTCCTACGGGTAACACGGTTTGCCAACCAAACCTCATTCGTCGAACGTTTTATGTCTGACTCGTTGATTATAAGCTCGCTCAACAATCTTTTTTTGTGCCACCAGTAAGTTATAAGCATCAAGCCGAGCTTCTTCTAAATCTTCTAATTCTTATCTCATGGCCTGACTGTACTCGAGACTGAATAAACTACTGTGTTCAATTATTCGCAATGAGTTTATAATCAACTCGACTGGCAATACCGCATCATATACATAGGTCAATGCGTATGGAGTTGTTCCAGTGGTTGATCGAAGCGACGTTCGATATGCCCATAATGCTTCGTTTAGCTTTAGATGCCACATACCAAGCTTCTCCCTTACCATTTTTTCAAGAATGCCAATCAGAACCTTATTACTTGCTTCGGCCTGTCCATTCGCCTACGGGTAATACGGTATAGACTGCTCTAGTTGAATTCCTAGATTCGCCGTATACTCCTTAAACCTGTCGGATGTAAAAATCGTACCATTATCTGTTACAATTGTTTCTGGTATGCCAAATCTAGTTACAATGTTTTCTTCGACAAAATTACAAACTTCTTTAGACATTATCTTAACATATAACTTTGCTTCGACCCATTTGGTGAAGTAGTCCGTTGCGACCAGTATCCACGCATTCTTCGTTGACCCGGAGGATGGTGTAATTTTGCCAATTACGTCCATGGCCCATCCTCTAAACAGTCATAGTTTGGTGACCGACTGTAATGATTCGGCCGGGATTCTCTATATGGGACCATGAATTTGACACTGTACACATTCTCGTGTGAACTCAATACAATAGCACGATATTGTCCACTTTGGACCCCGACCACGCCCTCACGGTTTTGTTTCTGGGAACTCACGAGCAACTTCCAAGTGGGTCACCCATCATGGGGGTGCTCTAGCCCCCTTCTCGCTTAACTTCGGAGTTCCTACGGAACCCAAAGCCAGTGAGCTCCCAAAATGCCTCGCATTAGGTAAAGATGTGAATATACATATAAGGCTCACAGGATCCACTCCCCTGGGCGATGTGGGATCTTACAATTCACCCTCCTCTTAGGGGCCCGACGTCCTCGTCAGCACACTCGCGGCCAAGTTAGGCTCTGATACCAATTGACACATTCAGGCCCAGGCCGGATCACTTTCTGGGCCCGCTCCACCACCGTAACACGACATTGTCTGCTTTGGGCCTCGACCACGCCCTCACGGTTTTGTTTCTAGGAACTCACGAGCAACTTCCCAGTGGGTCACCCATCATGAGAGTGCTCTAGCCCCTTTCTCGCTTAACTTCGGAGTTCCTACGGAAGCCGAAGCCAGTGAGCTCCCAAAAGGCCTCGCGCTAGGTAGAGATGTGAATATACATATAAGGCTCACAAGATCCACTCCCCTGGGCGATGTGTCACATCCCGACCCGGGGTGGATCACTTCCCGGGCCCATTCCACCACCGTACATGATATTTTCCGCTTTGGGCCCCGACCACGCCCTCACGATTTTGTTTCTAGGAACTCACGAGCAACTTCCCAGTAGGTCACCCATCCTGAGATTGCTCTGGCCCCTTTCTCGCTTAACTTTGGAGTTCTTACGGAACCCGAAGCCAGTAAGCTCCCAAGAGACCTCGTGCTAGGTAGGGATGAAAATATATATTTAAAGATCATTCCCCTGGGCGATGTGGGATGTTACAAGTTCGGCGAGAACTGCTTTGAGTTTGTCTTGTTTGCTTTCCGGGTTATCCTCATCGACAGTGATAAAGTCAACTTATATGGCTTCTTCGGCGACTACATCACCATCCATGGAACTTGGTTGAGATGTGGTTGGTTGATACTCGGCGGGTAGAATGTGGACCATGCTAACCTCCATATTCTCGAGGACTGAATGGCCCATTAGGTCATGGTCGTCGTCTTCCAAGCGACTGATCGAGGTTTCTTGCTCTTGAGCATCTATGGCTGGATTATCTGCGATTGTAGTCAATGGTTGCTGCGGTACATCCTCCAGTTCGGCGTCGTCCTGGTTGTCGTCTTGGGCCTCGTGCGATGTTAGGAGCCGGTCTTATGCATGTGTGGTTTTGCGGGCTTGCTCCTAGTAGGCGATTCGAGCCCAGGCCGAAGTTTGATGATCTTGGCAAGTAGTAGTTGGTCGAAGATGGCGTCGGCCTTAGTAATGTCAAAAGTATAAACTTTTGATTTTTTGGTGATAGATTCTTCGGTGGCTAAGCGAGTTTTGACATCTTTGGGATTAGCGTAAGTCAATGCTTTGCAAATATACGGTTTATCGATTACTATCTCGGCCACATCAATATTGGTATATTCTTCAGGTTCAGCCGAGGCATAGCTAACCGTGGGGTTCTTGTAAATGGTTCCTTAGGATGAAGACTTCGAGACTTTTTCTTCTTGGAGTAGGTAGTCATATTGTTCAACATGTTGAGCTAGTTCGTACATGTCTCGGAAGTTTGCCCCCAGGAATTTCTTTTTGTACTCCACGTCCAGCCCATTCAAAGCGAGTCTAACAAATTCGACTTCAGGAAGGGGTACTCGGCACCAATTTCTAGCCGACTTAAACCTGGTAAGATAATCCATTGGTGACTCGTCTGATGCTTGAGCCATCCTGGCTAGTGATGAAACTGACATTTCCATCCCCGACCGACAGAATTGCTCATGAAAATTTTCGGCCAACTCCTCCCAACTCTAGATGGAGTTCGGTGGGAGATTGATGTACCAAGCGAATGCCTAGCCTGTCAATGAGAAGTTAAATAGTCGCAGTTTATGGGGATCGCTATTAACATCTCCACATTGCACAGTGAACCGAGCCACATGTTCTAACGAGGATAAAGATGATTCTCCAGCAAACAAACTGAAATCTGGTATTTTAAAGCCTTTAGGATATTCAAATTTCTCCACGTAAGCAGGGTATGGGTGGATGAATTTCGGGAATTTCGGCCCTTTTTTCAAGGCCGAATCGATCATCCTCTGGATCTTGGTCATATCGATGGATGTCGTTTCTACCTTCTGTTCGGATCCATCTGATCTACTGCTTGATCTTCATTTCTTTTCCAAGTCAATTGGCTTGAGTCGAGTAAGCACTGGCTCGGCCTGTTCTAAAGGATTATTCCCTTGGTGGCAATTGCCAAGAATGATCGGAGGCTCTTTCTTCACAGATTTTATGAACCAGCATTTCAAGCAATCTAGTGTGCGTCAAATTGGTACTGCATATTACTTCGCGTAGACTGTCTATTCCTCGGCTGAATGTCTGTTCAACTTGCCAAGATTGTTCGTCCAGTCGTCTTCGGAGAAACAACCTTGTTGGTAGACCAGCGCCTTCACCACCATCTTCATCATAATCCTCTGCTACCACCTCATTGAAAATGCATGCGGTTCTGTTAGGGATTTCTGCATTGCGAGGCTGACCGCCAAGACCAGCTTCATTTTCTCGGCGTGATGTGCTCATAGACTCCGGTGTCGCGGTAACAAACGGGTTTTGTGGCTGCGGTAAATTTTGTCCTATGTTCTGAATTGACAAATCAGTCATTGATTTTCCCATGAGTATTTTCTTCTTAACTGATCGTGTCTCAATTGGCATGAACTTCGTAGTCTTAGCACTGTGTCCCACCGGGCGTGCCAAAATGTTGACCCTAAAAACTACCAAGCCTACGTGGCGTGCAAGCCGAGTAATCTATGAGCTAACTACGTCCTTCGGTTGTGTGCTGGGCATGCCAACTCAACGGCCGAACTCGGCCGATGAGTAAAATTTGTTGATGTTGCGTTGGTCGCGCTGCTGACTTCTTGATCTTGCGACTGCGGCCAAAGAA
Organism: Heteromeles arbutifolia; assembly: GCA_024362995.1. Taxonomy (NCBI): domain Eukaryota; kingdom Viridiplantae; phylum Streptophyta; class Magnoliopsida; order Rosales; family Rosaceae; genus Heteromeles; species Heteromeles arbutifolia. Next base: position 23,350,431 of record JANCRC010000013.1, on the reverse strand, counting down.
TGAACAATTCTCGACTTTTGGGTTATAGAGCCTAAAGACAAGGCTACTAGTTCTGCGAAGTTCACAAATCGTCGGCACTGGATTTGGTCACTGTGATTATATTTGTGAGAGTATAAGCACGCCGAATCGACACCAAAGTATAGGGGCACAGATACTCAAAACAGATATATGTCTTGATGGTGAATGTGGTTCGGCCGTCAGAATGCCGAACTCTAAAGCCAACTTGTGAGTATCCAATCATAAAACAACTCGGCATTCAATGTGTCGAGCCCTAGTAAACTGTAACACCTTACTTCGCCGAGAAGGCTAATGAGATGACCTCTGCCAATAAGGATTCGGAAAGCCTTCTCGACCGAGACTTGGATAGATAACCAGTCGGCCTCTTCGCATTGTTGTTTATCCAAACTGAAGCTGCTCCGCGGTCAGCTAATTCTACGGCGATAGTGCTATTTATCCAAACTGAAGATACCACTGGTTGCCCTCACAGTGCTGTTTATCCAAACTAAAGATGTGTTGGCGAAAAGGAAAATAAAAATCTCAAGGTTGTTGAGAGGTTTCGCGTAGAGCGAGGGTTTGCGCAGGGCAGATTTGTGTGTTGAGTTGGAGCTCTTTGAATGATGTACTGAGTCTTGTATTTATAGGGGCAAACCTCTTCATAGCCGAGTTAGAATCCTTCTTGGAATAAGACTCCTTAAAGCTAATCCAATTTGTACTCGGCCAATCCTAAACAACCTAGGACTTTGAATCAAGCCCTTTACCAGGCCACATTCACTTCCAGGACTCCGCATCCTCATCTGGTCGAGCATCCTGGTTGTACCAGGACTCAACTCCCTTATCCTTATCTGAAAGACTCCACTTCCTGATAGGACTCGGCCGACCTGACCTGGCAGCCCATGACCCAAAATCTGACGAGAATTCTAGAAGCCTCCAAATTTAGCCCAGATCAATATTTTGGGCCCAAACAACTATATAAGGGCATGGTTGTCTAGAAGGCTTGAAGTTAAGTAAGCCCTACAATTATGATGCATACTATATACAATATGAGTGACAACCTTAATGTTGACTTTATTAGGGCATGGTTCCTCCTGCCTTCCCATGGATTGGACTTTATGTTCACTTGGCTCTTGGGTCTAACATTACTGCAAGCAAGGTATTAAATATCGGTAATATCGAAAATATCGGTAGTCCGAAAACACGGAAATATCGATGGAAATATTGGGATAATATCGATATCGATAAAAATTATATGGAAACCACGGAAATTGTAAGAGAAACTTGGAAATTTTTATTGAAACTTTGCAGGATGTTTATTTAGTCAATTATCTATTAGTTTATCATAAAAAATTGGAAGGAAATGCATTGCATGATGGATTTAACATTATCAAGTTGATTATATAACGAGCTGACAAACATTATGAGTGTAGAAAATATGTAGTAATTAATGAAAAAAGTTTAAACACACCATAATCATTTATATATAATGAATTAGTACAATATTTTACACTTTATACATTGCATGGTAAGATACATAGTGACTTAGTACCACATAGAGTTCTTATGAGGTTCAAATTTTTCACTATCTTCATCATCTCTATGTGTAAAGTGAGTGTATTGTGAAGAGTAGTTATTAAATGATAAATCCCCAAAATAGTTTTGCATGTAATTGTTAACATGCCATCCATATGGATCCGAGAATGGTTGACGTTGTCCATAAGCAAAATCATTTGAAGATTGAGTCTCGAATTCTTTTCATGAGTCGCTCGATTCCATCCCAACAGGAATGGGATATGAAGGGTAGGGAAATGGTTGGTTATGAGTATAACCATAGTTACTACTTTCCACTCCAACAGAGTCCGAAGTTCTAGATAACGAGTCATCTTCTTGACTTGACAAAATCCCCTTGCCTCTTTCTCTACGAGTATAGTCCTTCCCTATGGCACCAATTCCTGGTCCTGCCCGCCTACTGCCATGGTCATCATCCTGTGTTGCATGCGTGAAGTTTGCCTCACCAGTGAAGGGGCTCATAAATCCGGGAGGTGGTCCATAATAGTTTCCATATCCACCACCACTACCTCCAGCTCCACTATATCCTTCATCATTCCCACCTCCGGTGGTAGGTGAGTCTCCTGATCTTGTACTAGAGCTATCATTAGTATCAGCACGATGTTGTGGTTGTGTAGGATTGGAAGAAGGTGGAATTCCAGTGTTTCTTGGTCTTGGGCGCAAAAGTTCTTCCAAAGAGTCAGCGCTGCTAGATCCCACCTCCTCCTCTAATACTCTTTCTACATTTTTTTCCTTCATTATGTGCTTCTTCAGCAACTTTGGGAGTTGGGTTGCCTTCATCATCATCTAAATGAAGAGGTCTAATCCACTGATAAAGTTGGTTACCCTCTGTATCATCATCTTCAGCAACAATATCAAACACATCTAGTGGGTCACCACGGTCGACATGATCTATTTCTGCTTCCTTATCTCGAACTTGAAGCTTCATGTTGTAGTAGCAATAAACTAATTTTTCCAACCTACTATGAGCCAACCTATTTCTTTGCTTTGTGTGTATGAGTGCAAATGTGCTCCAATTTCTTTCACAAGCAGATAAGGAAGTTGTTTGTGATAATACTTTGATTGCTAACTTTCTCACAGTTGGTGCATCGGTCCCATACATGATCCACCATTCAGCTACAATGAAAAACAATGTTGATAAGCCTAATAACTCCAACAAATTCTATTATAAACTTATAGTGAAATATGTTTACACTCACTAGGAGACATTTTTGTTCGAGCAGCAACTGATGTTGGTTCTCCAAAAGTTCTTCTTGCATCTTTAAACCATTTTAGCTGAATTCAATAAATCGTGTTAGTTTAATCCAACAAAGTAATTATTATAATTTAAGTAATTGTGTACCTCATTTCCAAATTGGCCAATTGTTGGTGATGCAGGGTCTAATTTAGAATATACATTATGTACAGCACGTATAATGGTACCATCATCTCCAACATCGGGTCTGTATTGGTATCGAGGATTCAAATAATATGAATTTCAAAGAAACACATACTCTAATAAGAGAAATAATACTTATGCAACTGAAGAAATGAATTGCAAATTATGACATAATTTATACCTACTGCATGCAAATCGTGGTATAATGTTTTATACCATCGATCTTCAATTATCTTTATGACCCACCTTGCACCATGTTTTCTTTCCAATTCATCCTTCACTACACGCATCAACTCATATATTGCCCCCATAATAGGATACACTTCTGTGTCAACGATCCGTAAAACTTTGTAAAGACGTTCAAACACTTGGCACACATGTTCTGATTGAGTCCAAAAAGCATGATCAAGCACTATACTTTCCACCATACGACCTGCATTTGAGCGGCTCAAATTGTGGTTGGCCCAATCGTCACTAGTGAATAGATGCTTCAACCCTGCTTTCTTCTTAAGTAGGCTGTCTAATGCAATTTAGTTGGTGGCGAATCGAGTGGTAGCTGGACGAATAATTTCTCCTTTGCAAAATTCACGCATCTTTGCCAACAACCAACCGTGATTGTAAATATAATTTGTGATCGTTCTAGCTCCTTTTACCACAGTAGCAACATTCTCTCTCTTCCCCATTGCCTCAAACATGAGATCAATACAATGTGCTGCACATGATGTCCAAAACACATTATGATGCTTCATTAACTTTTTTCCAGCTTTGACAAATGCAGAACCGTTGTCGATCACGACTTGGACAACATTATGCTCTCTAACCTCCATGATTACATCCCTCAATAATTTGTAAATATACTTGTAGTTCTTTATATGGTCTGAAGCATCAACAGACTTCAAAAAAAATTGTCTTTCCCTTGGAGTATACCATGAAGTTTATGATAGACAATATGGTCAGGCCAATCCATCCGTCATACATGATTATGCAACCATTAGTTTCCCACTTTGACCTCAACTTGTTAACATACTCGCCAATGTCTTTATACTCCATATCCAAATATTTGTTTCTTATCTCATAAAGAGTGGGAGGTTGCACTCCAACACCGGCCTGTTGACATCCCACTACCATATTTTTGAAATGATGTGATGATGCTTTCTCAGCAGGGACATTTTCATGGATAAAGAACTTGCTAATTAGACGCCCCATTCCCTCCTTCACATTACCTCCAGTGAAATAACTCCAAACACTCTTTTGACGTGCTTTGGATGACTTATATAAACTTGGGGCTATTGGTGGTGTTGGTTGTGATTCTCTAAGACTACCTCCCCGTCTCATTTGTGCACCACCACTTGTCCCGGAACCTTGTGCTCTATTAGGAATTTTATGAAGGTGTTCTCTTTCCCATGCTGACTGTTTGGAGGCACGTAATGCTTGTTTCAAACTGCGTCGTTCTTCAGGTCCCATGTCATCATCACATTCGTCCTCATCGTCATCATCATCATTGTCAACCGCTTCGCCAATGATTTCTCCTCGTAGCCCAGTTCGAATATTTTCCATTCCATGTGTTATCTTTTCCTTCTGTTTTTTATTTTTTTAATAATGTGCTAATGAATGCCTTCACTTCTGGGGGGACATTATCGCATCGTTGGACATTTTTTGCTCGATCTAATCCACTAAGATGGTACTTAAGTCGTGTCACTCCGCCACTCTTCATTACCCGATGACAATATTTGCAAATTGTGCCATGTTTGTTTCCGTCTATTGGGTCTCCATGTTCCTAAGCTGGATCACGTTTAGTAACTCCACTGGACATCTTAAATGTACCTATATTTATTTTTCATGAAAATTAGACAATTTTTATTTGGCCAAAAAATATAGTAGTGATGACGGTTATATAAGAGAACCTAAATAATAAAGTTATTCTACAGAAGAATTAAATACGAAGTAAAGAAAATGATTGTAAAAATTTAAGTAATTATAAAAATAATATGGAATAATAAAACCTAATATTAATGAATAATAATCCAATTTGATAAAAAAAAATAATAATCCTAATATAAAACATAGTGATGAATAATAATCCAATTTGATAATAATCCAATTTAATAATAATCCAATTTAATGAATAATCCAATTTGATAATAATCCAATTTAATGAATAGTAATCCAAATTGATAATAAAAAAAACCTAATATTAATGAATAATAATCTAATTTGATAATAAAACCTAATATTAATAAAATAATAAATAACATTAAACATATTAAAATTATCCTAGGGAATAATTATACAACATTACTTAATTACTTACAAAAATTAACATGTAATTGTTAACATTACTTAATTAGTTACAAAAATTAACATGCAAGTATTAATTACTTAATACTTGCAATAATATTTTTGTTGTTGTATAAATTAACATACAAAAATTAACATTACTTAATTAGTTACAAAAATTAACATGCAAGTATTAACAAAAATTAACATACAAAAATTAACATTACTTAATTAATTACAAAAATGAACACGCAAGTATTAACAAAAATTAACATACAAAATTTTTTTTGTTGTTGTATAAATTACAATAATATAAATATAAGTTTTTAAACTTACCTTATATATGGAACCCTTTGTGTTCAAGCTCTGGAATGGCTTTGAAAGGGGTAAGGGAAGAAGAAGAAATGAAAATGCTCTGAATGGCTTTGATACTCCACCTCTGAGAATGTGAAAGAATATAACAAACAGTGGCACACGGTTTTGAATGTGAAAGAATATCACAGACTCACAGTGGCACACGGTTTCATTATGAAAGCACTCTATTATTTTTGTCCCCCTTCTGAAATTGTAAAAAGTGATTGTAAAATTGTCGGGTGAGTCAGTCACCCAACCACACACACACGGTGGCACACGGTTTTGAATGTGAAAGAATATCACAGACTCACAGTGGCACACGGTTTCATTATTAAAGCACTATTATTTTTGTCCTCCTTCTGAAATTGTAAAAAGTGATTGTAAAATTGTCGGGTGAGTCAGTGACCCAACCCAACCACACACACACGCGCACACAACACACACATCACACGCACACACACAACACATCACACGCAGACAGTCTATCTGCCCATCTCGATCCTTTTCTCTCTCTCGATCCTTCTCCCCCTTCTCCATTCTTCCACACACACACACACACACACACAGATCTCCCACACACACGAACAGAGACCCAAGGTATCTCGATCCTTCTCCCACACCCACACACACGCACAGAGACCCAAAGTCTCTCGATCCTTCTCCCACATCGCTTTCTGCTCCTTCCTCGTCGGCGCGGCGCCGTCTCTCTCCTTTCTCTCTGCACCGAGGGTCCGAGACCCACACACACACACGCACACCATCGCATCGAGGATCCTTTCTCTTTGCGCCGTCTCTCTCCTTCTCGTCTCTGCAACTCGGCGAACGCAGGAACTCCGGCGAGTTTTGAATTTCTCCGGTTAGGTAAGCTTCGGGTTTGGCTCTTTCTGTTCTAGATTGATGCTTATATGTGAAATTTAAGTTCAAAATCGTGTTTTTGCAAGGTTTTTGGGACGAAATCGGCTCGGGATTAGGCACACCCATCTCCGGCGAGGCCGTGGGTGTCGACGAACTTTCCGAACACCTCCGACCGTTTCACGGCAAACGGAATACATAAAAACATTCATCTCGTCTTCTATTTCATTTTGATACCTAGATCGGAGTCTAGGGTATTCTTTTACAGTCGGCCGGAGCTGTAGAAGCTCCGGCGTTCTTCTCCGATTAGCAAATTTCGAAAATATCGCGATAGTTTCAGAAATATCGCGATATTATCGATAATATCGATAATATCGCGATAGTTTGACGAAAACCATTTGGATAGTAATTAAAATATCGGTACCGTGAAAAACCGATAATATCGACGATACATCGCCGATATTATCGGCATTTTGTTCATTAACTGCAAGTACTCGACCAAGAGGCCGTGTTGCCTGAACCTTACGATTCACTACTTGTCTCTACTAAATCAATTATAGTATATGTTCACACAGAAAGCCAACTTTGTACTAATGACCTTGCTGAGTTGGGCCACTCCGTACCATTTTTTCCTTTTTTTTTTTTTGTTGGGTTGGTGATCTTGCTTAGGGTTTACGAAGAGGTTACGTATTTCTAACACAAATTAAAAGATCATCAAAAAGACCATGAGTCTCAAGCCTATGAGCCTTAGAATTCCAGTAGCATGAATTGGTAGAGTGAAAGTAAACGCTAATCATCCTAATTTCGAAGAATTCATGTTATAAAAAGGCTGAACTTTATTTTTGGTTAATGGAAAAAAATTATGAAAGTAGTAATGGGAACTTAGAATTCCACTGGTGGAGAGTATGTACTCCCACACCTAAATATTAATCAGATTTCAAATTGTTAATTTACCTTCATCAGTCATGCCCAGAGGGGGGTTGAGCGAGAGCAAAATGTGGAATCGCACATAACCCTAAATTTGAAGGGGCCCCAAAAAAATTGTCATCTAAATTTATATATAATAATGCTAACATATTAAAAACAATTGCTTTTATAAGCATAAAATCTCATTGTGCACTCCTTATAAGCGTAAATTTTTTTTTCTGATTATAAAAATTTGGATTGCACAATGAGATATTTAAAGTGCCGATAACAACACCCTAAAAACGATTTTTTTTTTTTTTCAATTTATTATATATAATGCTATATATTCAAGTGAAACTTTGAAGTTAGAGTTTTCTAAGATTTTTTTTTTCTTCTTTGGTTGTTTAAGATTGAAATGTTTTTTATTATTTAGTGAAAGTTATGCTTGTAGGTATTTTGACTTATTATTTAATGATACTTAAAAATTTACAATCAGTAAATCCTAAAGTTTCTTTTGAAAAATTATCTTAAGGAGGAACCCTTTTATAAATTTCACATAAAGGCAAATCTCAGACGGCCCTGATCATGCCTCTACATTTTCCATCATCGCTATTCGTCGCGCTCATGACCGTTAATTTGTTTCTTTGTCGACTTTGAGGAACACCAATTTTTTTATTATTAAAGAATAACACCGAATTATCTGTATTATTCTGCATATCTTAAACATAGCACTAATCAACTTCCATTCGATCTCCCTTGTAACAAAAACATTAATGTACAATTAAATTAATAATGCGCTGAAGATTAAAAAAAGAAAAATTAAATTAATAATCATGTGCATGTAGTCCATGTTGGAAAAGGGTCTCACCACAACTTATATATGAGATGCTTCACTCTAATATAACTGATGTATATTTAAACTAACTTAAATAATAGATTAATATAAATCAAATTAAACTCGCAAGCGCACGAATCAATTATAGTAATATATGCAAATACAAGGTCGATCCCACAGGGATTGCTTTTAATACCAATTCAACTAATTGATTACAAAAAATAATAGAAACTTCAACTTAAGATTAAATCAAGGATGTGAACAATGAAAACACACAACGAATGTAGGTTTAATGAATTAATATGATGAAAGCCTAAGGTCATGAATCCACCAATAACAATCCTATTCCCTTTTCTTCAAGCCGATTACTCTCTAATTACCATGCCAATGTTTAAGGTTGTTATTTCTAAAATATGAATTAATCCTTGGTCAGCATCAACTCGTGTGTCAATATGAGATAACTATATCCTATTGGTTAGGTGTACAATTCAACACATAAAAACCCATTAAGCACTGAAGAATAATGTCAACCAAGTAGGACTAGTTTGATATTGGTCATCCTCACTAGTTTGTCTACTCTTCCTAATCTTAGTTCCAATCAATCTAATTGATATTGGTCATCCTCTCAGATTTATCTAAATATCTAGAAACAAGTTCACAATGATGGCCAGTCACAAGAACATTCGAAACTAGAATAGATTAAGCACAAAGATTAAGAACTAAACATGGCATATAATCGAACAATAATCAACAAGATACTTCGGGAATAATCATGTCATGGCTTCATCATAAACCTTAGAAAAGTAGTTTAGTTACACATAATCATAATAAAAATCACAAAAGAAATCATGGAAGAAAATACAACCTGGAAAAGAATGGTAAAACACGCTAGCCTTTCTTCCTTCCCTTTGAACGACTTTTCTCTGTATTCCGTTCTCCTCCTCTTAGATAGGCTAGGGTCCTCTATTTATTCTAGTAAAACCCTCAAAAGTCTGATAAAAACTATCTTAAAAGAAAACAAACTCCTAAATAATTAATGACATAAACTAGGAAAGAATCCTTCTTGACTTGGGAAACACATCATCTGTCTTGCACGCCAGTTTTGGGGTCGATTTATCTTCTGTAAAATTCTGTCAAAATATGAGAAACGTAGATTTATCTCTTATCTTTCCAGGCATATATCGCACGCCACTAGGAAAAATCGGGAAAGCCTTCAAATCTTCATTCTCCTACAGCTGCACAGTTCTGATGGAAAAGTTACTTCTGCGGGATTGATTTGTAAAACTGGAACGCTTGGCTCCATGAAAAATTATGAAATTTCGACACAACGATCTTCCGTCTCTTAGCTTCCTTCTCCAATTGGCCTTGCATCCAAACTCCTCCGGAAAGTCGAATTATCACCAAAAACGTCATGCATGCACAGATTGGCTGAAACAAAGAAAAGGAAAGTAATAAGGCTCTTTTAAGACCAATCCCTTAACAAAACTTAGGGATAATTAATATGATAATATGATAAATAATGCACCTATCAATAACCAAAGTTTTTTACGATAAAAATGGTTAAGTTGAAATAATGTCGATGATATCCATGATGACCAGTGCTAAGCTTAAAAAGTTTATTTGATATTATACCAGGTTATTCTTCTGACACGTCAGATTTGAACTCCTCTTCTTAATAATATTTTTTTTTCAAAAATATAATAATAATGATCATGAGCCTGAGCCTGAGTCTGAGGTCCCGACCCAAGTGCCTCAGCTGTATTTTCATTATTCTTCCAGCAAATCTCGCCCTGAGTCGATGATTAGGGTTCAAAGTCGATTAGAATACTTCAGTTTTTAATAATTATTAGTACAAACACTCGATGGATTAGGTCCAAGCTACCTGCAATGTGAACAACTTATGCATCTGCTCCCTCTACGAAGATCATTTAGCTAATCACATGGGTAATCGAAAAAGATTGATTTATCCAAATCTAGAACACATGCATGCATATACTTAGATTTTACTGCCCAAACTCCGTACGAAATGATCAATCTTTATTACCATATATCTATGTCGACAATTATATTGCACCACCCTCTATGGAGGAGGAGGAAGGACCAGTTTTCCCAAAGGCTCGAGCTGACACGTTCATATACATCTAGTACAATGGCCAAATACTCAATGCCACAAACCATATTAAAAACTCAAAAAAAAGACATCTTTTGGTAGAAATAAATTCAATCTTCAGAGATCCCTTTTTTCTTTGTAAGACTTTGTCTAACCACATGGAGACCTCTCACGTCTTGCAAACTCTGTGTACTTCCTTTATTGAGGTTCGGTCTTTGTCTTGTACTTTATTTTTTTCATATGCTTTACGATTTCATTTTTAATTCCCCCAGGTGTTGTTTGTGCCACAGTAGAAGCTTCACTATATAATGTTAATTGTATATTAAAATTTTTTTTTTCTTTGCTTTTAGAACAAACTGAAATTATACAGGAATTCTCTAGAGATCTTTACACACACACAATTATAATACATCTTTTTATAATTGAGAAAGGCAAATATAATTGTGATAAAGTTGACGTTCAAGCTCAACTACTGAATTAACTGTCACATTAGTTATATGAAAAATTTAAATTAACTACATCGAAATTTTTTTAGAGACAGATCATATGTTATGTGATGACTGATTACTTGAATGAAATGAAAGGTAAAAGCTGCAGTAAGTGTGATACAGGGAGTTTGAGTTGGTTGAATTATCCTTGATGAGGCTTTCTATAATTCCTTCCACCAATAATTGGGGCACTCTAGCCTATATTTATATAGAAGGGGTATACTTTTTGAATTTCTGTTTAAGGAGCTAATAATGGGTTGAAGTTGAATCTAAGTGGGAACCATGCTTTACACGTCCGAAAAGAGGCATAGGTTTTTCATGGCTTGGAAGCATGCTTGGTGTCCCAATAAAAAAAATAATAATAAATGCCAATGTCTTCTTCAAATATATCAAGCACTTTAAGTGGATTCCAACTCCTTCTTCAACCATATTGGGATCTCCCGAGGCCACCTCGCTCTCAAAGCTAAGCTTATATATAGCTAGTGGGTTTCCCTCTCATCACCTAACCCCATGAAAATAACACATTGATATTCCAATGACAAATTGGATCCATTATATATAGGAACTTTAACGAAAAATTCTCGGTACTATTCACTTTAATGAAAAATTACATTTTTACACTAAAAAGTCAATTCTAGTACTATTCATTTTACCCTTTCTTTTGTCCTTATCGTTAAAACTCAAAGTTTTCAAACTTTTTTCATTAGTTTCCTTTATATTAAATACTTTCTCAGATTATTCCATTAATCTTTTGATGTGGGCTCTCCCAAATCTTGGTGCCCAATAGCTTAGGTCTATATCTCTCTTTCAAAAGCCAACTGCCCTCCTCTTCACTCATTTATCCCCTTCATTAAACTAGTTAGCTACTTGGAGTCGGAACTTTTATACATATTTTTTTGTTGAAATTTTCAGTCGACAGCCGAGTGCCCCATTCCAACAACATCAATACAATCCCAACTTAATAATTACCACTTGTTCAATCAGTTAGGTGTAGAATTTTGTCACAAAATGTCTCAGTATTAATCACATTAGTGTAATCATATTTAAACTCTTTCTGTTTTTTTTTTTTTTTTACTCACCGATGTGGGATAGCCACCATTTATATGGATAATGTATAAATACCTTTGTTTTTTAGGATCAAAATATACGGACGGATTATATATTATATATAATCCATCACCCGAATGAACCTACTATTTTGTGCGATCGGCATAAAAAGCAAAGGCTCTTTAATTTGCTTTAGCTGCATAAAGTATTATTTGGTAATATTCGTTCCTTTGCACCCTAATAATCGTGCCACAGCCATTTCTCTTTCTGAAATTAATTAATTATTTAATTAAACTTAATATATCGAGCTCTCGTGCGTTCATCTTTCCATGATCTCTTGTCTGAGACAAGGGTGAAGAGAAAATGGTATCTGTAAAAGGAAGCAAACAACATGGGGTTAGCTAAAAGATTTAACAGGTGGCTAGCTAGCTAGCTGTGCCTGTACTGAGGTGCATATGTTACTTAAAACACGTCAATGATCAGTACAAATTCGTTCTTTCTTTTATCCCCTCAATTATTGGTAACTTGATCACTCTGAACTGGAGGGAAAGTTTGCTTTGCGACCTGTGGATAAAATGTTTACTTTTAGGTTAGATAAATAAGCAAGGGTAGAGCCAAGATTTTTTCCTTGGGTGGGCTAACTGAAAATAGTACTATAAAATCATATGTTTATTTTTTTTGTTTATATAAACTTATATAATAATCAATATAAAAGAACAATAATATAATCTAAACTATTCTCAAAATCATAACCCTAACCGATAAATTCAAGGACCATATAAATAATTAACCTACTAATTAAATCAAGAATAAGTAAATAAAGAGATTAAGAAAGTACCAAATGTGATATTTATTGGAAAATCGCAACAGAAATTAAAGAATTGCGGAGATAAGGATTTAATTGTGGATTAAAAGAAATTATTTTTCTTTTCTTGAGTAAGAAGCACAGAAGCTAAATTACATAGGGTAAATGGTCTTTTTCTTTAAAGAATAGGATAAAGGGGGACTGGAGATAGAACTAATTTATAATTTTTAGCATAAAACGTATTATTACCTATCCTCTATAAAATATACATTAAATAATAATCTCTATTGAATTGAGTAAGCTATAGGCATGAGTTTACAAAAGAATAGTTCTATTCACAAACCCATTTTTTCTTCCAACACAGCCTTATTAATTTTTTGTCAGTGATCATCTCCAACTCATTCAATTCGAACAACCGAAAATTGAGAGGGGTGTGTGAGAAGTAAAAATGAGTGCATAGATAGCACTACTCTTACAGAAAACCTCCCTAGGCTACAACCCACCTTAGCCTTGTGGGTGGCTACGCCATTGTAAATAAGATGCTTGTTAGATCTGTATCATATGTGTATGGCTGTTAGCCTCTTACACAAATAAGTTCACTACATAGCATAGGCAGAGTAGCGCTATCCACACACTTATTTTACTTCTTACACACTACTTATCATTTGTGTTCATTGGATCGAACGAATTAAAGAAGATCAATGTGAAAAAATTAACAAAGGTGTGTGCATGGGAGGTAAAATAGGTATATGACTATCCTGTAGGGAATGATGATGGAGAGAGCTTTTGACTTTACTTACGAATAACATTATTTAGATATGTAAAACTGATTATATTAGTACTAAAATTCTCTCCAATACATTTGAATCTCATATACAATAATGTACTCACTTGTATTAGAGAAAACTTGAGTAACAAGGTCTGCGTTTAAATAACATTATTGTATAATTGTGTTATTTAAATACATATCCTTCTAGGAATTGTTGATTAAGCTCAACTGTCTTACATTGTAAACATTTTATATCAAGTTACGCATCTCAAGACGTGAACTAATTGTTAGTTTTCCTAAATTGTATTGAGGTCTTTTGGAATAAGCCATTTTTTCTATCTGATCACACCCTAGTGCACCTAGGTGATGATGTAACTGATTGAGTTACACTGAGTCAAGATACTGTGTTAGCTTCTCTTTTTACTCAGTATTGCTTATTAAATTATCAACTAAAATATCATTTTTTAAGAGAAAAACTAAATCCTTTCCTTTGAATTAATGAGGTTGTGTTTCTCTTAAAAACAAAAAATTGAAGTATAACTATATCTGTGTTGCAATATTATATTGTTGTTAATCTTAACCAAACTAGAATGAAAAGTCAATTAACTATTAATTTAGTAGTCTTTTTTTTTTTTTGTTGAAAGATATTTTTAGTTCGAATCCTTAAGTAAAAAAATGCAGATAAAAATTATACCTGATAAATTAGCTTGTAGTTGAAGCAATAATAATTGATGAACAAATTCATTTTACAAATCATTATGAATATAATGTTAAAGGTACATATGCACTTACTATACATACGTGCTAAATTAAAGTTATGCTAGAATGGTTACCATAATTTTGGGTTTTCTTTAGGATAATTCGAGTCCTCATAACAAGCTAGAGGGTTACCTGCATCTTTTGATCGTGATCTCATATTCCTTGCTCATACAATCATGCATAAAATGATGAGCGAGGACAAAATGATTAACACTAATGGAAAACCCAATAATTAGGCAATCTGTTAGGACTTTCGGTGTTTTGGTTTGGATTATGTTCTGTGATGCCCTCTTGCCAAGTTAAGAAGGTACTTAATGGTTGGTTTGTGGATAAGGATGATGAATATATATTTCTGCTAATTATACAGCAAAATTATGTCAATTTAGTGGCAATGAACAACGCCACTGAGTGGTGCCAATACGTCCTCTCAACCCAAGAATTAAAATAATGAATGTGGCATGGATCAAAATTTGTAAGCGTCATCAACTTGCATATTTTGGAGAGATTTTTCAGTGGGATGGGTACACGGGATGATACACCATGTGTTAGTATATTAATGATGAGATATGTGTATTGAAAAGTTAATAACTTAAAAAATAAAATTTCCCACCACTTACATAAAAACACGTGATATACCATTTGTGTTCCCATAATTCATATAAATATAAATTATATAATTCATTGGATTCTTTTGTCACATCCCGGCCCGGGCTCCACCACTTCAGGGGCACACCTTCACTGTAGCACGATATTGTCCGCTTTGGGCCCCTACCATACCCTCACGGTTTTGTTTCTGGGAACTCACACGAGAACTTCCCAGTGGGCCACCCATCATGAGAGTGCTCTCGCGCGCTACTCGCTTAACTTCGGAGTTCCGATGGAACCCGAAGCCAATGAGCTCCCAAAAGGCCTCGCGCTAGGTAGAGATGGGAATATACATATAAGGCTCACAGGATCCACTCCCATGTGCGATGTGGGATCTTACATCTTTAATTAATACAAATATTGAGGTTTAAACAACACCCTTATAGATGAGAAATTTTTAGTTGTGATTTGAAACACACAGTTCAAGAATTCGTATTGTGCCTTTTCACTGCTGCATGCATATTTTTCTATGCTTTATTAAGGTTAATTAGTACTAAGTATAAGTATTAACAGCAGATTAAGTTAAACAACACACCTATAGATATCCATGAGGATCTCTGAGCATTGCTTCCAACACCACGTTAATATTTCAATACCAAATAGTTATTAATTTATTTGATGTATTCTAGGCAATGGGCACCAAACTTGGTCCCCAAGTTCTCTTGGATTCCCTAGTGCATGCAAGACAGCTTATATATAGGCTGCCACTTTCGAAAATAAAAAGAAAACATTCATAAAAAATTAACAGTTATAAAAGTAAAATTTTGGAATATGTAACTCAATAATGCCCATCTTTATTTACATAATTAATGATATATGTAGATTCTCCCTTTCAATTGTTAATGGAACAAAATAATTATTAAGCGTTAAGTTAGCTCAGATGGTCCTTATTATATATGAAATAGGGTCTAAACTAGGGATGACAATTCTAACCGTTAAACCCGATAACCATGGATAACCGCCCAAATGGATTGGATTTGGGCGTGAAAATTTGGGTATATTTTGGGTATGGGGAAAAACCGTGAATATTATTTTGTTATGGTTTTGGATATGGTTATAGAGGTCCCCAATCCGTATCCGTACTCGAATCCAAACCGAATAATATATAATATAATTATATATAATATTAAAGTATTATAATATATATATATATATATATATTCATTATTCACCGAATCCATTACCTTGAGAATACAAAAATTGCATTGTTTGAGTTGCATTTTGTGCGAAAGTTCAAAAGTTTTGATATGAATCAAAATATATGAAATTCAATGGTGCTTATGGAATATATCAAAGATCAGCCAACATTATCAATGTTTAGCTTTAATTTTATGTTCCACAAGATCCATTTATTAAATCATTTTATACATCTAACATTTAATGACAAAAATAATATTTACTAAATTATCATGCTTCAATTGGGCGAATATACTTTTTGTACTAATGAAGATAGATATAACCTTTAACCGATGGGGAATCCGTTATCCGATGGGTATGATTATGGATAATACCCGATGGTTAATTTACGGGTATGGATATGGTTAATTTTAGTGGTTATGGGAATGGATATAGCATTTTCGTCCCCAAATCGAACCGTTGTCATCCCTAAGTCTAAACCAGTAGTGCCTTTCTAAAGAGGCATGTCTTGATTCCATAATACAATTGAAACCGAGTTA
Organism: Heteromeles arbutifolia; assembly: GCA_024362995.1. Classification (NCBI taxonomy): domain Eukaryota; kingdom Viridiplantae; phylum Streptophyta; class Magnoliopsida; order Rosales; family Rosaceae; genus Heteromeles; species Heteromeles arbutifolia. The sequence goes on along the minus strand of JANCRC010000013.1, from coordinate 23,333,967 downwards.
ATCTTATAGGATCGATCTTATATGGAAAAATAATAATAATAATAATAATAATAATAAATGCAAAATGGGTCAATATGTCGTAAAATACGAAAGTGAACTATTTGCCTTTGCCTTTTCCTGCATGCGCAGAGGAACTTCGTGTGTGAACATGAGCATTTGTTGAAACTTGAGGAATTGGATCCTCTCCTGAGCTCAGCATTCTAAGCTTACTGAGCAAATCACGTAGACCGTTAGATTTTGATTAAACGACTACAATTATTATAACTTTAGAGGAGAGCTCCTGTTTGTAGTCGTTGAATCAAAATCCAAAGGCTCATATGATTTGCTCAGTAAGCTCAGGATGTTGAGCTCAGAAGAAGAGGATCCAAATCCGAAACTTGAAAGTAGCTACATGCACTGCAAGAAAAAAGAGCAATGATTTATGGTGGCTGTTATCAATGAACTTGCTAGAGGTGGAAAAGTGTGAGTTTTAGTGTACAAGTGATATTTGGTCACTTTTTACACTAAAACTCACACTTTTGACTTGTTCACACTATTTTTTTATTACTATCACTAGTGTTATCTCAACAACTACTACTTTGAATTACTATTTAACAGCGACTATTGCTTTTTTTATTTTTCCTTTTTTTAAATGATGAATCGCTTTCAAAACCTAATTAAATCATTATTAATAAACAATTTTAACATCATCTCGATATGAAAATCTTACTTTTGTTGTAATGTACATTCTAATACATGTGTGATTGTGTAAATTCTAAGTAGAGATAAATTATGAATTTTTCAGGATCTTGAAGATATTTCTTATTAAATTTTGTATTACTTGGAGAACAAGTTTCTCTCATCGTTACTAGAAATAAAGACACAATGTCTGAGAAATAACACATAAAATTTATCAAGCCATTTTCTCCATCTCTCTTCTCCATACCGTGCCTCCCTTCTCTCTCTCAATTAAACATAGGCCCAACAACTTTTTTCTTTACTTAATAATTCATAGGATTAATACATGTCAAGTTAGTAATACGAAGCATTTCTTCGGTTGGAAAAAGCATCCTCCATAAACAAAAGAATAACTTACATAATATGAGTACACTATCATGTGAACTGAAACTTTATTTTTTTGGCACAGGAAAGGAAACTATATTACATGAGAATTAAAAGTCTCAAACAGGCTGATGTTGGTTGGGTACACTCTTTACATAAAAAAAACTTTTTAGAATTTGTCATTGTGACTGTGCACCTGCACTATATAAATCATCGTAAAACAATGGTTGCATGCGTGTGAAAAGTTGACTCCAGTCAATATAACTGCCGTGATTGTTCTTTGTTTTTCTTTGCAAATGTATTTGGCTTGGAGACAAAAAAAATTGCCTAAATTTCTTTGATCAAATTATAAAATGGGAAAAAACTAACTTTACATATGACCAAATGATAAAAAAGTGACTATGGACTAAATTGTAACCTTAGGACGTCCACATTAAGTTTGAATTCCTCAATTGTACAAAATTTCTTGTGTTTACATTCCATGTATTCAAGTTTTACTTTTAAGTCCTTATATTTTTTGAAGTAAATTCCGCATTGAGAATGTGAATGTTACATTAATTATGGAATGTACATGGTCATGTACTGTCATGTGAATGTCGTTTTAGTTTGAAAAATACAACTCGAAGAGTTTATTCATATATATGGCTAGGTTTCCATCATGATTAATTAAACCATGGCCATGCAGACAGATGTGGTTGATAAAACAAATAGACCGCAAGACAATGAGAGATCTTGAGAGAGACCATTATATATACAATTTCCAAATTAATTATGGGATTCAGTTCAATAATTAATAATCACTTAACAATAAATTAAACTACATAATTCAATCCACCCTTGACAAAATTTTAGGGTGGGTTTTAATCAATTGAGCGCGCTCCCCGTCCTCTACCAGTCGATCGACCTAGTTCCTTTGTTCGTTCGACAATCTTTTCCATTTCACCAAACGCCGCAAAAAGTCCTTAACCTGTAAAAGTAATGCAATAATATGAAACATTATGTTAAAAACCAAATAAAAATATTTAGATAATATATATATAGCATAAATTCCATTCAATAATATTGTTCTTACCTCTGCTGGTTCTTGTAAAGTATAAGAAGCATTTGTTTCTTTTGGAACTTTAGAAACTAGAATGCCAAATCCTTGTCCTCTATCGCGTAGCACCTGAACATTTTTGGATGTGAAAAATATGTCAAAAGACTTCTACGAAAATATTGTTACTTTAGCAAATTAACGAAATGTACGTAGGGTATGGATGGCATTTCATACCTTGAAGGCATCCTCGTCTGTTCGATCATCTCCAATATAGACTGGGAATACTTCATTTGAGTTCGCATATCCTAGAGAGACAATAATTCAATATCCTCAGAATAATTATTTTATTAATTTGAGTTTTTGTTAATCAGGAATAATCTCGTTCACACGTTCATAGGTACTTGTGAGCATTAATTAATGTTAACCGTATCATAGGATCTTCATCATTCAGCAAAGAAAATTTTGACTCTAAGACTCACCTAATGACTCTAGCAAGAATTCAAGAGCTTTGCCTTTGTCCCATTTGATTGTTGGCCTGATCTCTAATACCTGTTTAAAACCAATAGACCACAGTTGGGCATGCAGTTGCTTGTGTACAAAAAATAACCACGCGGCCATGCAAAAAAAAATCACTGAAATATTTTTGGTCAAGATGATTGATCCACATAAAGGTAGAAATGGGTGACCAGTAGTTACCTTCCTCCCTTGAGTCAATCTGAGCTTTGGGTACTCATTGAGAACAAGTCTAACTTGCTCTGCTAAAGCTGCCCAACTCTGGCAAATTAACAAAACAATGAACAAAAAGAAATGTGCGCTTCATCAGATTACATGACTAAAAACAGGTTAAATTAAGAAAAATAAATGAAAATAATAGGTGGTATTTATTTGCTTACCTTCTCATCAACACAACGGAAGTGTACAGATAAGCAAAATTTATTATTTTCCACCCTAGCTCCTGAGATGGATCTAGTTTTCTCCAATAAAATTTTGTACACCTGTTAAAAGAATTACAAAAAATTAATTAGTCCTCCAAACACACTTTTTTGTATTCTCCTTTTTCTTTTCTTAAAATTGGTATCAGTGAACAAACCTCATCAATCATTGGTACAAACTCACTGGCTGGTTGGAAGAGAACCGCTTGATTATCCTAAATAATTCACCAATTAACAAATTAATTAAAATCATAACAAAAACTGATACAATTGTAAAACAAAAAACGAAGAGAGAGAACTTTTATTGTGGTATCACACGAGCTCACATTCTTATATTTGCTACTTTTGGATGGTCCCCTGATATCCATCCCATGGCTGCCTGCATAATAAAGCTCTCCTAATTTTACAAAGCTATAAACCTGCAAAATTATCCAAAAACACAATTACCATTATAAATATAGTTCCACTAATCATGAAAAATAGAAGAAAAACAAAAAGAAACCAATATTTATTTATATTTCTTTATACAGAAAGGAAAACTGTACCTTGTCTCTGCACCTCCCGCTAACTATTGCTGTGGGAAAGTATCTAGCAGCGGCCCTCACTGCTTTTCTCATCTGACCAAAATTACCATAGTAATTCAAAACCTAAGAAAGGCATATACGTATACTATACGTATAGTGTACATATATACGTGTACGACATAAAATTATATTTTCTGAAGAAAGTTGAGCAGAATCAAACGGGAGAAAGAATAAACCTCATTGGACATGAAAGCACGATCTGGGTCTTCTACAATGGGGGAGAGGGTGCCATCATAGTCAAGAAACATTACAATCTGCTTGCCCTTTGAAGCATTGGTTATCTGCTCGAACATGCTCATAGCTGATGGATAATGAATCTATATATTTAACCAAAAACTAATTAGTTTAAATTCAATTTTAAAATAACCATAATTATTAAGTTATTTTTTAGAGCAATGCTTACAGTCCAAGAGTTATGATCCACGGTTTCAGAAAGAGACTGAGGAGTGGCTGATTTGACACGAGTTGGAGAAGATGCTCTCAAGGAGTCAACCCAAGCATTGACTCTGGCTGCTCCGCCTTCTGTGTCAACTTTCAAAACCTTGATGTTCATGGGAATGGTGAAGCACCCTCCTCCTCCTCCCTCAGTCATCGGTTTCAGAACCGACTGCGAAAACATAGCTTTTTTTGCAGCAACCGTGACTGTAATAGCCACGCCTTTGGCATCAGAAACAAGCACATTTTGGTTGGTCATTTTTTCTCGCCTGCACACACAAGAAAAAACTACGAACTTTCACTCTAAACATACCAAAGCGTGAAAATTTTGATTCAATGGAATGAAACGAGAAAACCCATTTGAAGGATTGTGATTCTACCTCGAAGATTTCAAAGAATTTGAGGAAGAGAAAAACAGAGGAAGAGAAAGAACAGAGGAACTTTGTGGGTTGTCTGGGGGATGATGAAACAGAAGGAGGGGAGGGAGGGATGGTGGGGTTTAATAGAAACAAAAAAACCTGAGGGGAAAGAGAAAAGAAGTTGAGAATCGCAACACACGCGCAGTCGACTAGGCTGCTCGCTCGATCGCTCACAAGTATTTTCAAACGGGGTCGCTTGTCAATTTATAACTGTGATTCCACAGCACAAAGCGACGAAATTACCACTCTTGTTCTTGCCTGTATTTTTCGGCCTCAATATTGTAATAGAATTGGGGAGGGACCACTGTGTGACCCCAATGCGCTCAATAATAACACCCTTCAAACCTTGTCAATACAGTGGCGGAGCCAAAAATTCATGTCAGGAGGGCCTTTAAACTAATGAAAGAAATTAGAAAAAAATTTAGTAATATCATGGAAAATTTGAATCAAACAAGAGTGATGGAGCTTTAAAATTTGTATGAAAAAATTAGTATTGAGAGATGTCATAGTAAATAGAACATGTGTTGACATCTAACGCAACATTGATAATAACGTTATAACTAGCTCAAACTATTATTACGATATTTTTCTTTTAATATTATTGAATCTTCCTCTCGAATATATACCTTGTTTTATATGAACTAACAAAACAAAAAAAAAGCTATTATTACGATTTTTTTTTTTAATATTATTGAATCTTCCTCTCGAATATATATACTCTATTTTATATGAACTAACAAAAAAATAATTGGTTTCAAAGAAATCAGAATGTTAGCATAAAGAGTTATATATGGTAATTGGTAAAAAAAAACTACCAAAAAGTAGGTTTCCGTCAGCAGGCGTCGACCCCAGGACCTAATTAAACCTCTAAAACTTGACAAACCAACACACCACATGCAAATTATTGCAAAAATCACTACACAATGGATATAAATTTAATTCCAGGATGCGTCCTGGACTACCCTAGTCTCTATGTGGCTCCGCCACTGTGTCAATTGTTGAACCTAAAGAAAAAAAGAAAAGTCATAATGTTAACTACCAAACCGACATGTAATCGGGAAATAATTTTCGGACAATTTTTTATTTCGTGTGCATACTTTTATTCATTATTGACATTTGAATTGAAAAAAACCAAGTGAATTGAGACAAAACCAAATAAAAGTTATACAAAACTAAAAAAAGAGTGTGCATCGCACGATGGTGGCCAGGAGGAGGCTGAAATGTCTTTATGAGTCTTCTCAGCTCCCGAAAATGTAAGTTATCGTGACGGAACAACTAGTTGGTCCCTTCTAAAAAAAAAAAGAAAAAAAAAGTGTGCATAAGACACTTTTCTTTTAAATTTTCATAAGATACTAAATAAAACGACTAGAAATATCTAGTTGTAATCGTGGAGTACTTATTCAATATGTAGCCCTAACATTGTTGCTTCATATTAAAAATAAAATAAAATAAAAAAAGAACATTCTTGCTTCATTTTTTTACTGATCTGATCTAGTGGTAATTTTCTTCCTCAAAATTAAAAGAGGTATAAAATTGGACCCCTCTTCCTCCAAAATGATTAAAAAGAAAAAAAAATGAAGTCATGTGGAGAAACTCTTATTACGTTTGAGTGTCAAAGATTTAGGAGCACCTTCAATTTAAATAGTTTTGTAACATGCATATCCTCATGACTATCCTTAATTAGTCATGCTATGCAATCTTCCATAAAGATCCTCAGCGGATTAAAAACCTTTGTAAAATAGATTTTCATTTGTGCGATCACAAGTAAAAATAATGTTGTTCCCCCTTTAATTTGCATAATCGAACTATAAAATTAAGCTTAACAAAGAAATCCTCTTTAGCAGTTGCCCATCGAATTCTCTGAATACGATAACAAGAATAATAACTTTAATTGTAATTGGTTGTTAATTTCAGAAATCAACAAAGTTACAAGCATGTGGTCCAATATCCTAGTGGACAAGGCTGTACCTGAGATTTTGGGGGCCCTGTGCGAGACTTCAAGGGAGGCCTTTAAAAAGTATAGAATTTTGGTTGATATATATATATTTTTTTTTTTTTTACATTTTAATTTTTATTATTATGTATAAATTGAGGTAAAAAATAAAAAATAAAAAAAATAAAAAAGAGAAAAAAAAAAGACTGGTATTGTGGTTAGGTACCTATTTGCATCCCTATGTTTTTGGGTTCGAAATTCCTTATTTTTGCATACCCAAAAAAAAACCCTTAGAAGGCCTAACATTTTGGTTGCTATGTTTTCTTTTACATTTTAATTATGATTGTATATAATTGAGATAAGAATCTGGTGGCTAGGTATCTATTTACATCCCTATATTTTTGGGTTCGAAACACCATACTTTAAATAACAAAAGAAAATTAAAATCAAACACAACTCATGCTTTTAAATACCAAAAAAATTGAAATAAAACACAAAAGAAACGCCATGCTTTAAATAACAATAAAATAAAACAAAATTCATGCTTTTAAAACACAAAAGAAATGAAAATAAAACACACACAAAAAGCCACTGGGTATGGTCGAACCCAGTTCATTATCCATGAATAAGACGCGGAAGGCAACTATACTACACCGCGAGAAGAATTTGGAATATCATTGCAAATATAAATATATATATATACTATCTATACAGGCAAAATAAAATCAAGATCGGGGGCCTTCCGAATTGGGGGCCTTGTGCTAGTGGATAGGGTGTTGGGTGCGTCTCGGATCTGAACCTTCCCCTAACCCCCACCCCCCCCCCCCCCCCCCCCCCCCCCCACCCAAAAAAAATTATAGTAATAGTTTCAAATTCTTCCCCTTCTCCTTACTAACAATAAAAAATCATAGTTCCAAATTTTCCCACAAAGAAGTACCAATTATAAAGCCAGTTTAAAATCAAGCAGAAGATGAGCTTTTTAATTCGAGTACAAGATTTTCCTAATTCAGGGAACGAATGAACTAAAACTATAAAGTCTCTACTTCGTCAAACAAACAATCCTTCAAACATAAATCTAAGATTTGCCAATTCCAATCCTTCACCAAACAATTTTATACACCATTGAATTTCTACAACTTCTTGAGAAATGTGTGTGCAGTTTTTATAAAGGTTAAAATTCCATTTTACTCAAATAATTGTTTAATTAGAAAATTTCCTATCAGAAGCATAACTCCAAATAAATTCAGCTTCCACATCCGGACACTGCTATATATCCATGAAAGAAAAAGTGCCAAATGAAGTACATGTAATATTGTGAATGTATTATAGCAGTTTAGCACATATAGGAGAGAGAATTGTTACCAAGCAATGTTCTGATGAGTCACATCATATACCCGTATATACACATATACATACATTATTGCATCCATATAATACACATTATTATGCAGAATTTTGAGTGGAAGAGATCCACTATGTGGCCCCAAGTAAAACTTTTTCGCGATCGATGCAAGAAAAAGACTCTATGTTATAGCACTATCTTGGAGCACTTATCAGAAAATGGCGAAGGTTGACAAAAAAAAAAAAAAATTATCAGAAAATGGCGAGGGATCACCTTCAAGTTCAATACGTACACTCCATGTTTTACATTCAATTGTGAACTAGAATTAATCCAAATGCACATTCAGAAATAATGGTGCTTCTTATTGCTAGGTAAAAACGTATATACGTTATGTATTCTCGTCTCCTAATTATATAACTTGTGCAATGCAGTGATATATATGCAAAGTCAGATTATGATGTGACTCATGTTTCTAAAGTTTCTAACTTTTAAAAGTGATCAAAGGAAGATAAAAATTTGCATCTATAGTTTTAATTAGTGGCAAAGGCCTGCAATTGTCTCTATTAATTTAATAGGAACAAACAATAATTCGCCTCTATTAATTGTATTACTTTTAGGGGCGGAAAAAAAAAATGCCTTCAATTTATTAATCTATTAGAGGCGAATAAATTAACCCCTAATTCAACTAATAATTATTTAAATTTAATTATTCCGGATGTTTGTACTTATCTATTTAAACTTTTTTTTTCTATTTAAGGCAGATATGTTTAATTACAAGTTAATGTTTACAGAACATAAAAATAAAGGATATTATTATTTACTAGGAAAAAAAACAACAATTATCTAAACCCTAATTCCAATACAAATCCACTTCCCTCATTTTTCTCTTTTCCCTTCTTCAACTGCCGCACAACTCAACAGTTTTCCATTTCTTCCTTCATTTTTCTTCCCCTCTTTTTCTGTTGTGTAGATCTCAATCTGTCCTCTCTTTCTTTCATTCTCAGTAGTCTTTTGTTGTCTATTTCTCCTTTGCTACTCCAGGAGGACCAAAAGAAAGGTTTGTCACATAGAAGGTAAAACTCTTTTCATTTGGTTTGATCGAAGCTTTTTTCCATCTTAAATTGTTTTGCAGGTACACTTTACGGGATTTTGAATAATTTAGAGTGGAAAAAAAATTTTACGAATAGATTGGAATAGAAATATCATTTGATTGATAGTGAGAAAGAGATTCTCAAGAACTTTCAATTTTAGAGGTAATTGCCTTGTGTTAATCTTTGTTTAGTGATTTTCTTATACATTTAATTGATTGAAATTCAGATTTGATTTTTTCTGTTTGTTCGTACAAATTACTGTACTTTGTAATTTGGCATTGTTGTTTATTACATTTTCATTTTTGTTTTTATATAGACTCATGTGCTGCTACAACATAAGAAGATGGACTAAGAGATCTAGTCTACAAAGATTGAGATTGAAAGAAAGGACAAGATTGAAGGAAGAAAATGATTTTTCTTGTAATTTTTTATTAAAATTATTCTATTGTTCTGAGATCTGGAAAGATGAACGATGAAGATGAATCATGTTGGGTTTGAATATTTTGACTGATTCAAAATCAATAACTGACATTTGAGTGGACTAATGTATTTATTATCTTGTGAATTTTTTTTTATATAAATGAAAGTATTAGGAGCGGATGTATTTATTTGTTCGATTTATTTTTTATATATAATTAAAAAGTATTAGGGGCAGATGTTTCTGTCAACGTGGCAACAAAAACAATAGGGGCGGATATTTGACATTTTTTGCATCTAATAACAATAGCAACAACTTTTTTAGGGGCGAATCTATTTTCCACCACTCCTTGTTAGTAGGGACGATTTTTCTATATATTTGCCCCTATTGGTGGTTTTTAGAGGCAAATATTTTTGCCTATATTAATTCGATTTCTTGCAGTGAATGCAGTGATATATATGCAAAGTCAGATTATGATGTGACTCATGTTTGTAAAGTTTCTAACTTTTAAAGGTGATCTAAGGAAGATACCTAATTCTATGAAAGAAAACAACATAATTTACAAAAATGTCATTTACTTTTTCTCAAAAGAAAAACTTTAAAATAAATATGATAATTTTTATGCCCATCAAATTTGTTTTCCTATAAACCAATAATTCTCCAACAGGCTTCTAATACTTCGTTAATAGGGATATGATTACTGAGGGCAATTGAGGACTCGAAGGAGCTACCGATCAAACAGGTCACAGGGGGTTTTTTCGCCATCAAGCTGTCTAATTCAATGGCACATTGTCTGACTTGTTTTGCTTTGCATATGGGGGGGTTCGTCTTTGTTTGAAGAGAGGCACCTGACTTCATTCTCAACAAAATGCTCTTTGAGGTGTATCAAAGAACTGAAATTTGTGATGATTTCATTCTGAGAAAATAACGATTCACGTGGAATATATGTAAAGAAAACGTATTTGTTTCATAAACACAAAAAGAATAAAGAACAGTGCTAAATGCATATTGTTTACCCATAACATATACTGCACAAAACGTATTTGTTTTGATGCAATGTGTTTACCCATAACAATAGAACTTGTACGCATAAGAAATGTCGTAATTTACATATATAAAAAGACAGAAATTATGAAGTACGTAGAACATGCATGAACCTGCAGCCTCAAAACAGTGCCTGAGTACAGATCAAATAATAAAAGAATTAATCGACTAGGATGCCGTTCAAAGAATATTTATTTTGAAGTAACGAGGAAAAGGTTAATTTCAAACGTGGACAACAAGAAAGGATCAATTTGATTAATTAAGGATGTGGTATACCTGAGGAAAGAGAAAGCGAAAGCATCAATTCTAATTATACAATTACTTAATTCCAAATTTTTTTGCAAGTTTGGTTTAAAAATTTGGTCTGCCTAACATTACTCATTTTGATTAAAAGAGAAAGCATCAATTATACCACTACTAATACAACTACTTAATTCCACACTGCGCCCCTTGTAAGCTATATCAGTGCACTTGTTTGTACTAAACTGAAAAAACAACCAGCCGCTCCAACCAAAACCCACGTACGTTGTTTGAATCAAAACCATTAGCTATAACCTATCATTTATAATTTTTCTACTTACTTTGATGTGGATGCGCTTTCTTTTTCCTACATTCCAGAACATCACCTTTTTGGATTTTTCAATGGATTTTGCATTTCATACACCATACATGTAATTGTCTCCAAATGAAAGCTATCATTTTATTTAATTAATTTTTTTTTCCTATAATATTCTTAACCATTTATTTGAGTTAGATGCATGAAGTGGTTGGACTGTTTCTAACGTTTTATATCTATACATTTTCACAAAGAAAAGGCATCCATGCAGCCTCTAATTCATAAATTAAGATCAAGCTAAGGTCGACAATGTTGAATTTGTTAGCACATTCTGCATTCATATACAAAGAGTGAGATGCATATTATATATATAGTCGCAATTTCGGTTTCTGAAAGTTAAGCCTTTGGTTTAAGCCTGAAAGTTTAGAAAATTAAGACTTTTTATTCCTCTTTCTTCCTCTCTGTGATTAGATTATGTTGTTGAAAAATATGATTGACCAGCTGCAGAAAGATGGTGGAAGTTTCCTAACAACATGCAAGTACTAAATTGCTTTCAATAATATTTTCTTGGGCTAATTTATATAAGTTTGGTGACCTACAAATGCCTACGACAAGAAGTGACGTGATATTTTTATTTGACTATGTGATATTTGATTACAGTAACTTTTTATTTATTTAAATGATACTCTAATTTTAAACAAACAATGAAAAGAATTCAAACTTAGATGCAGAGAGAATATACTGACCTAACCAATTTAATTAAGCCCATGTTTAAAACTAAATACAATATTTAAGAAAGAAGTGAAGAGTTTTATTTTTCTTCACTCACATAAAAGAGGCGAAAGCTATTAAGTGCCGTAACATAGGTTATAAACTAACTAGTAAATCACCAATTAGCTATTGTTCAAGTGATATCAGTTTTTTTTTTTTTTTTTTTTTTTTTTTTTTTTATGGTTTTATTCACTGATATTCTCATCAAAGAATTTGATATTAAGGACTTGGATCCCATACATTGCTTCTTAGGCATTGAAGTCCAACCTTATTCCAATGGCCTACTCAGACAGTATGGACAATTTTATTAAACTTTGTCACAATTATTTACCCAAATAAACTTTTACCACATTATTTGACCATATAAAATTTGATATACATTTTATGCAGGTATCTAAAAACATTTTTAATTAAAAAATGTCTTTATATTCGGTTCCTGAAAAAAAAATTGTGCTCTTATTCACTATTTCACTTGGTGACTTTTAAGAATGCAGTGATGATTATTCATGCATGGTAATTGAGATCTCAATCAAATGCTTGAACCTTCCTCGTTGCTAATCAAAAAATGAACTTTCATTATCTTTTTCGATACTTAGTTGTTTTGTACCACAAAAGAAAGGGGATCTCTTGATTTTTTTTTTAAATGCTATAGCTAGCTAGGTCTTTCCGGTTCTTTCTACGGACTTGTTTTCATGGACATTTGTATGTCATTAGTCAAAGTCGGTGGCAGAGATGCTTTGAAGTTTGAAGCCGAACTTGATAGAGAAGTTTAGCAAAATTCTGGTAGCTACAGAGATTGTCAAAAAGGTGAAAGAGTTAGGCAAGCAAAAGGAAGGTTAAAGCCATAAAAACTCTGAATTAGGCCCTTGAAAATTGGTATAACCTTCTTATTAAGCAAGTCCCGTCACCACCACTCTTATCTTTAGAATGCGCTTAAACATTAATTTCTTCTCTATTCCTCTAGCATATATTCTAATTCTGATTTGCCTAATCATGGAACAATAATAATGCAAGGAATAATATCCTAATGCTAAATTCCTACCCGAGTTCATGGAGAAAAATGAGATTCCTTATATGTATTACGTAAGATATTGTTTAGTTTATCATTGGTGGAATATGCAAAGTTGTAAACCTAGAGTTTTATTCCAATTCCACTCACATTCATCTGGATTTGATTCATTTTTTAATAGCCCCATTCTGGGATAAGAACCTTCTTTTTGGAATCATTGCCTCTTTTTCCTTTGGGCTAATTATAATTTTACCCCCTGAATATTCGGAATTATTTCACAGTGATCCTTAATTCTTTTTTTTTTTTTTTTTTTTTTTTTCCGGCTAAGTTGGCACCAAACGTTTTAAAATGTATTAATAAGGAGAACAGTGACACTTGTTAAACAAAATGTTAGAAGATATCACATGCTTAACATGTAACTAGTGTTAAGGGGAAATGTAGGTTAACTATTAAGCTTTGGGTGAAACTGCACCTTCGCTTCCACCTATAGGTTTAAGCATTCTCCGAAGCTGGTAAACAACCAGTGAATGCGCAAACTGCACAAAAACGACACCAGAACCAGCTAAAGTTTATTTGGTTTTGGTCCACTTGTAAGTGACGACAACGACAACCAGGAAAGTTGTGCTTGAAGGAACTAATGGAAAGAAAAGGTCTTGCGTAGTTGATGAGGGATATATAGAAGATCAGAAATCAACAAAGATCCTTAAACGATTTAGCGTTGGAAAATATACGATAAAGTGACTAAGATAGGAAATGAGATGAAGATATATATAAATATATATATATAAATAAATATATATATATAAATAAATAAATATATATATATATATATATATATATATATATATATAAAACACGCCCGCTTTAACTAAATCACCACCAAAAAATACATTTGCCCGATGAAAGTTTACCCGACGAACCTATTGTCATCGGGCAAAGCAACTTTACCTAACGGACTTAAAAATTTGGTCAAGCAAAAGAGGTCAACATTTTGGTTTTTTTTTTTTTTTCAGAAACTTTGCCTGACAAAATAGTTTGGCAAGTAAATTATTTTTCATCGCGCAAAGTTTTCGCGTTAAGGGAAAAAAATTGACTTGTATTATGCCACATTTTGACCGACGGAAGAACAAGTCCGTTGGGTAGAAAGACTTTGTCCGATGAACCATTCCGTCGAGTAATATATGAGTCGTTGAGTAAAAATCCATAATGACCTATCCTAAACGTAACGTAACTGACACGTTTTGTCCGACGAGATTTTTGTGTGTTTACCCGACAACCACTCTTTACTCGACGACCTTGGTGAAGTTGCTGGACGAACCATTTCTTCGGCCAAACCTGTTTTAATGAACAGGTAGTGCAACCTTCCTTTTCCTTCTACTTCTCCCTTCTTCTTTCTTTCCCCAACAGCTATCTTCTTCTTTGCTACATTTATATTGTCGCTCTCTGACTCACACCCACCTCATCACCCACCTCTCATCACCAACCTCATCACCCATCTCTCATCACCCCTATCCCAGTTAATTGAAGGTTTTAGTTTATTTGTTTTTTTTTTTTTTTTGTTTAATTGTGTAACTAATTAATTTTGTTTTGTGTAGGTTTGTGATTGATTGGAAGAAAATTGAAGTAAAGGCATGTATTTGTCTCTCAAATTTTTAGTAAATTCCAATTTATTTAATGTGATATATATATATATATATATGTGTGTGTGTGTGTGTGTGTGTGTGTATGGGATAAGATCAAGGGACAAATATTTTTATAAACATTTTTACACTTTTTTTAAACTTTTAGATTACAAAACATTCAAAGGTCCGTATTGACACACCCCGTCCCAAGGAGGGCGTGCTAGCCGTCACGTGAAAGTGACGTAATCATGAGCACAGTGCGGAAGCTAATAAGATAAATATAAATACACTTTCAGAGCAACAAGAACGTCTACATGAAGTCAAGGACAATTACTAAGATACCACACCCGAAGGTGAATCCTACTTTTGTGAATTATGTCTGAGTACCGTTGAATCCCTCGTGGCCACCAAAGCACTGCTACCTAGAACCTGGAGGGGCGAAAAACAAAACGCGTGAGTGGGCAAAAACAAATCTTTTCAAAATCTTTTCTCCTTTTAAAGGTTCTAACCCCTCGCCGTAAAACCTGTATAATTTCCTAGAAATATGTAATACGTATATACATATCTCAAAACCAGCTCAGAAGTAATGATATGCAAGGTATATGTCATGCCAAATATATCTCATCAAATCACATAACTATATCAGGTGAAATCAACTCATCATATATAACATGTCCACCGCGTGATCAGCTCGGCTGGACTATAGCTCATAATCAATCTCATCATATCTCATCATCGCACGAATATATATATCTTGCACACGAGTCGGTACCACCTCACGTGGTCTAACCGACAAGACTGGGTGTAAATAATTACGCTGTAGTGCTACGATCACGTGAAGACTGAGCGCTAATCGCGGGTCGCCTACGAGTCAAACCCACCTATTGTGGTCTATTCGACAGGACTGAGCACCTAACTTGGATCCAAGGTGAGCGTACGGTGCGAGAGGTGAACATCACGTGAAACACTGAGCCCTGGCCCTAGGCAGGAGCACTAACACCGGGGTGCAGGTTTATGAGCTTTCAACACATCTCAACATAAACATCATTTCATATTAATCATTCTATAACTCACCTGATACTTACATGTGCGTCCACAGCACCAATTACCATTATATACCGCTACTAATGCATGAATAAAATAGATATATACTTTGCATGGCATATCATATCATATTTCATATCACATTTCACTTAAATTGATTTCCTAGGAAAAATCTCGTTTATATAGGTATATACGGAAAACAAAAGCCCACTCATAGATATATCGAAGGATCATAACCCCCGAGCCTCGATTGATGGCGCTCGTCCTCTGGATAGGCCTCACCTATATGCGTAATAACCAAATAAATGTTATTTAACGCACATAACCAACAATAGGTAATAACTTCTCATACATTGCTCAATTTGGGTATATGAATATACCACAGTGATCTACACAATCTCAGGATCATCCCCGTATTTTTAAAATAATTTTTTGACGTCTCACACGCCGCCACGTACCAGCGAGTGCACGGACCTACGCGCCCCCACGCGCGGCCACGTGACAATCACACTAACGGCGTCAGTTAACGCCGTCGGGAATATTCCGTCCAAAAATAAAATATTCCGTTAAATCTAACCTAACTCCGTTAGAATATTCTGTCAAACTTGACTGAATATTCTGCTATCTTCTTCCTTCGAACTCCGGCGACCGTTGCCGTCACCGTCGCCGGAAACTGGGAAATCTTTGAAACTTCATATCTTTTTCATTTCTTATCCAAATTGCATGAAACTTGTCTCAAATTGAAGCCTATGAAAAATAGAACAAGTCCTTACCTTCCAAAAGTCCTAAAATCCACGGGATTTCACCGGGAAAATTCCACCAAATCCGGTCAACTTCGTAACTCACGATCCTGACGTGCAATTTCTTCAAACGAAGCACTCCGAGCTTCCTTGGGACCTCACTAAGCTTCCTATGAGATTGAAATTCCCAAAAGCAAATGATTTTATGATTGCATGAATAGTATTCAAAATCGGAGTTATGGTTTCGACGTGAACACGATGGAGTTCTTACCTGAAAATGGTATAGATGTGTTCCTGGGTTTGAAAGGAACACGATGGTACCTTCTTTGACCTCGATCTATGAAGTTTGAAAGGGTTTTGGTGCTTGTCCGTACAAGGGAGAAGGAGAGAGAGAGAGAGAGTCCGAGAGAGAGTACGGGAGTGAGAGAGAGAAAGTGATGAGTGGTCCAGATTTTGGGTCACCAATTACAACAAAACCTTAACTACTTTCTTAATGGGTCCAACACATTAGGACCTACAATAATTGGTCCAAACCTTAGTCCAAAACACAATTACACCCAAACGCTCAAGGGCATTTTAGTAACTTCTCATTATAGATAAAATTATTTTGGGACGGGCTATCACACTTATTCATTTATTAAATGACATGGATGCTTATGTGGACCTTAACTAATATTAAAGATAAAAATAAAACTGAAAAAACATAAAATATGGAAGGTAACTAAAAATAAAATTAAATAGGAAGAAACCCTAGCTGCAAGCGTGCAAAATAGAAAGGACAGAACTCCATTGATTCAAATGATTGTAACCCCCATCTACCTCTTTGCCGATGAGGTATGCAACTTTCATGAGATTGATATGAAATTTTGATGCCCTCTACAACGAATTAGTCTCTTGAATTTTCATTAGGTATGCAAAACAAAACTCTAAACCCTATATTACAAAACTCTAAACCCTATATTATTGTTCATATACGTAGGGTGATTAAATTAGGTTGTGCAAAATCTTTTGGTTTTGTCAATTTAGGTCTTTGATGATTTTTTTTCTACTTTTTTATTTTTTCGAATCAAGCAAACAACTATCTCTTTTTATTTCATTCGTCCGGGCTTTCAATTTTTATATTGTAGCAGTTTCGTTTATGCTAGGATTAATCATATGCCTGGTATCACGTTTTTTTGGTTATTTACTAGGGTTCATTTTTTATAAATGAAAGAAGAGATTTCTTCCAAAGCATTGCAAACCTCATCGGCAAAGAGGAAGATGGAGTTTACGAGTATTTTGATGTTTTTGTTTTCTTATTTTTTGATTTTTTACTATACGTTCAAAGTTTGATTGTTTATTTTTTTTTTCAATTTTATCCTATTAGATATTTATATTTTAATTTAGATTAGTGTTTTCTTTATTGATAATAATCTACATCATCATCCAAGTCATTTAATGTTTAAAACTTTCCACATCAATCTTAATCTAGACCTTTGAATGTTATAAAATCTAAAGGCTACAAAAAAGTGCATAAATGTTTGTAAAAATATTTGATCCTTAATCCTATCACCATATCTATATATATATATATATATATGTCACTACTAGAAATTTGGCTATAAGCCACCCTTTTCATTGGTGGCTATTGTCAAGTGTTGCCACTCACATTGGTGGCAAACCTCTATGGCCACCAAGCACCCACTAAACTAGGAGTGTGGCCTATGTAGAGGACTCTATTGTAACAATGGCTACCAATATTGCATTGGTGGGTATGTCCAATGCCACCCTAATTCACATTAGTGGCAAAGTTGCAAAATAATATTTTTTTTTAAAAAAAGGATGCCTCAGGGGGCACCCAAATTTGAATATAATATTTCCGTTTTTTTTTTTTTTTTTGGTGAAGATAGAAATCCAACTCAGATGCAATGAAACCAGGCGCTAGGCTTTCAGTCCTTCGAGGATTAGTTGGAACCCAAATATGCTTTCCTCTCAAAATGGATAGAAGTCAATGCCAGCGCAGGTGAACAAACTATCCTATCCTACTCTCAGTCTCCCAAACATCACCAACTAATGATCAAGGCAGCTACAAAACAGAAAACAAAAAAGTGAGTTCTAATAGAATTCATTTACATATACCTTACACCATTAAGACTTAGTAATAAACTAGAAATAGTGCCCGCGCATTGTTGCGGGTGACCAATTGCAAAGTCACTTTAAAATCAGGTAAATATGTAAATGAATACACACCTGGGTTGATATATGAAGCTTTGAACTAAAGCTGGGACTGTTACTTTTCAAGTGGGGAAAAAACTCGATAGATTTGGTTAAAAAACTCCCAGATGCAAGATTCGAATAACTCACAGAAAAAAATATCCAGTTTGAGAGTAAGCGAGACCGAGAGAGAACCAAAGACAGCGAAACCACCAAAAACAATGAGCAATGAAAACAGATCCAATTATATTTGCAAGGTAGAATATTGCATTATTAATCTTGCTGGCTGCAACATCTATTATATTCTAGTTTATATTGTATCACAACAACAACAGTGTTAAGCGAAAATCGAAACTAAATTAAAACACATTATATACCCTTCAACACAGAGAACTTGGGAAATCGAAATCGAAACTCCCAAATTTTCAAAGGCACCGTTTCCTGAAACTGAAAACCAAGTTGCATCATACATTTAGAGAAACTATCAAACCAAACACAGGAAATCAAAACCATATAGACTGATAAAACATAACAGGAGGGAAGACAGAAATCACAATTCAAGAAGACAACCTAGAAAGCATTTGGTACCTTAACTAAAAGGCAGGTAGATTTTACTCACTCAGTTCCATTCTAAATTGTTTTAAACGAAAATTTCAATGCCTGATTGAAACGGTAAATGTGTAAAGGCATATTGGTCTGCAGATTATTTATCATCTACAGGCAATAAACTCGGAAAAGCTTCCATAACATTTCTCCTTAGCATCCAAAACAATTCAGTACCAACATAGACCATCCATACATAATTAAAGCACTATATGACGGATTATATATGAAAATATATACATAGATATACCCATTTGTAAAATGTATGTGTCTAGATAATTGCTCTTCTGTCAAGACCGCATCTTCTTTATTTAAATTCAGACCACAATCGAGATAGTTTTGACATACCCTAATTCTTTAACTCCGGCCTGAAGTGCAAAGCATCTCAACCTCAGCATCCCATGTCTGGAGAAAAGAAAAGGGTAACAACCTTAAAACCCATACTAAAGCTCAGATAACTTGGATGATTGGATCAATCTAAAAGGTGCACAAATAAATAAAGCAAGAAGATTTGTAAACTTGTTGCGAATTAGTTGAATTAAGGTCTTTCTTATTTTCTCACATGCACAAAAAAAAAACATGGGAGAACAAACATACAGTAAAATCAGACGTGATCATGTGATTAAGAGCTGTGGCTGAGTAAAGAGGAATGTTCAAAGCGTCATGTGATAGACCTGAGGCGTTGTGCACACACAAAATAGCATGCTAGCACAAATCTCTGAAATCAAAACCAAATGACATCAGACATGCAAAAAAACTATGCAAGGAAACACACGAAATCAAAACCAAACGCAATAACAAACACACAAAACTTACCTCAAACTGGTCGATTAGCAACTGAGTTTTTGTAAGAATAGAAAACAATCTGAGTAATTTGCTAGTGAAAGATGAGAAAATTGAAAAGTGAAAAGTGAAAAAATATTGTGTTTCAGAACCCATAAATCTTTGTTCCTCTGTCTTCTTACCCCTAACCCTAAATCTCTCTTCCAGCCATTCTCTTTCGTTTTTCTCTCATCGTCACAAACCCAATCCAATCCTTTGTTAGAACCCATAGCATAATCTAATTACACCCTCCAAACCGATTTCCTTTCGAAGTCTATTACAAAAATTGCATGCTTGGATAAGCATGCTACAAAATTCTCAAACTCAAAACATAATCTAATTAAAATTTCACCCAAGAAAACTCCCCACCTTTCTCATTAAATCAAAACTCCCAAACCAATTCAATGGTTGATCACAACCCATAACACAATCTAATTTAAAAAATTCACGCAAAAATCTATTCAATTTTTAACATTTAAAATTGAACAAAACAAAATCTATAGAATAGGTTAAATAAAAAATAACCTGCAGAAGGGGCTGAAAGGGAAGCTTTGATGAGGGTTGAAGACCATGAATTTACCCAAATTGACTTGAATCTGTTGCCGAGGGGTCTTCATTGGTGCGACCCTGTTCATGAACTTGCTGCAGTTGCTTTTCGTCTTCTCCTCCCTCTCTTCCTTCTCTCTACAAGCCGCATGTATTCCCTTCACCGAATCCCTCTCTCTCTCCCCTCCTCGCCCTCTATCTCTCCTCCTCTCTGTAAGCCGCATGCCTTCTCCTCACAAAATCCCATACTAAGCCATCGATCCCATTGAAAAGGTTAGGGAGGAGGTGAGGAGTTGAGCTCGGGGAGGGGAGAGAGAGAGATAGAGAGAGAAAGAGAGAGAGAGGGAGAGAGAGAGAACGGCTGGGTTGAGAATTAAGGTTAAGGAGGGGTCGATCCCATCGAAAGGGTTAGGGAAGAGGCGATGAGTTGAGCTCAGGGAGGGGAGAGAGAGAGAACGGCTAGGTTTAGAATTAGGGTTGTCTAACTTTGTATTTATTTGGGGGTGAAAGTACTATAGAATAGGATTATGAAATGAAAAAAAAAAAAATTTTGACATAAAAAAGGAGGAGAAGACTGAAAAAGAAATAAAAAAAACAGGTCCCAAAGTTGAAAAAACATGTAAAAAGTTTTTGGTGTCAAAAATTTTATAGTTTGACACCAATGAATGGTGTCATAAAGGTTAAAGCCACCAAATTTTGACAATGGTGACTGTTTAATTTACAAAGCCACCGATATCAGTGGCATCCCACTATAAAGCCACCAAAAAATAGTAAGAGTAGCAGCTTTATATCTATGGCTACCAATTGCAAAGGGTATGTAAAAAACGGTGGCCTATGAGCCAAATTCTAGTAGTGTGTACATATATATATATATATGTTGAAATTGTGAGTTGTGTGAAATTTGAGTTTTTGGGGTTATTAAAACATATATAGCATAGGTGAACTTAATTAGTGCAGCATTAGCCTAGGAAATCGTGGTGTGAATTTCTTTTTGAAATTTCATAACCGTTTACTCGAAGTGAATTGTGTTGATTAACTTCATATAATAAACTTAAAAAAAAAAAAAAAAAAAACACCTTAGACTTGTTTGAGAGTGTGTTGGATGTGCGTGCATACACAACATGCGTTCAGACAATTTCAAAGTGCACTAGTATGTTTTTAGGGTTTGCAGTGAACGCGACTAAGCTTCAATCGTGAATTGTATTTTCCTAATATTTTTCCAGGGCATACTAAATATTTATTTATAATATCTACGTTGTGCACTTGAGGAACCCTAGAGAGATGCTGCCAAATTTTTTACGATAAAAAATAGTCGCGTGAATTGCAAACCGCAACACTAGAAGTGCATTTTCGAATATGATAGGATCGTTACCTGAGGCAAAAGTGGACTAACAATCACATGTCAACTTGTTATAATGACCAAGTTCTCTAAAAATAGGCAAAATGGACAAAGGGTGGATAAAATTGCATGACTGATGTTGTGACAAATACTTGAAAGGGATTGAGGCATTTATTGGGTTTGCAAGAAACCATGTCAATGCACTTCGTATCAGGTGTCAGTGCATGAAATG
This sequence comes from Heteromeles arbutifolia, assembly GCA_024362995.1. Lineage (NCBI taxonomy): Eukaryota > Viridiplantae > Streptophyta > Magnoliopsida > Rosales > Rosaceae > Heteromeles > Heteromeles arbutifolia. The sequence goes on along the minus strand of JANCRC010000013.1, from coordinate 23,312,215 downwards.
TAACAATTGCGTTTAGATGAAATTGGACAACATCGAATATCATTTGTGCAAGCATAAGATGGTACACACTTACTCGAATTGGACTTATCACAGAGAATCACCCATTACAACGTCAACATCTTCTGGCAGTGAAACATTTAGGCATCAACCCCTTTCATTTGGCCATGTTGATGATGACCAAGTGATGGACATATTGAAGGATGCTCTCCCTAACGGTTCGCTCAATATAGACGATGAGCGGTCTATAGACTCTGAAAAGTACAATAGATTGTTGAAAAAAGATCAGCAAGACTTGTTCCCCAGTTGTCAAAAATTCTTTGTGCTAGCAGCCATTGTGGAGTTGATACACATGAAAGTAGAGTCTAGACTGTAATATGACCAACCAAAATTACGTTATGGTAATAAAGATTGTGAACGTATGCTTCAGTACCTAATGAATTGACTGTAAATCTTCCTAGCTGGAAGATGATGATAGACCTCGGATTGGATATGACAAGATCCATGCATGCATAAACAATTGTATATTGTTTTACAGTAAATTCAAAAAAATCAGATAATTGTCCCAAGTACAATAAGCCGAGATATCTAAAGAACACAATTCTAAATACGGTGTTGAGTTATTTTTAATTAAAACTAAGATTACAAAAATTGTACATGTTGACCCACACTGCAGATGATATGAGGTGGCATAAGGACAAATGAGTTGATGATGATCTAATATGGCATCCAACAGACGACGAAGCATGGAAAGAATTTGATAAAATATATCTTGATTTTGCCACAGAACCATGATGAAAGGGGTTGATGCCTAAGTGTCACACTGCTGACAACTTCAATCCATTTGGAAATTTTTCAAATGAGCACAATACTTGGCCGGTGGCCATCGTTCCTTATAACTTGCCCTCTGGAGGTGTATGAATAAAGTGCCAATCATCATAAGTCTTTTAGTACCTAGACAGCGATCACCTAGTGATTCCATTAATATTTATATGCGGACGTTGATTGATGAGTTGATATATTTGTGAAAAATAGTGCATGGACATATGACAAGTCCATTGGAAAATGCTTTAATGATTTTTCAACTTATGGTATGTTGTCGGGGTAGAGCACCATAGGTTATATGACATACTTTACATGCAATGAGCACACCTCGTCCTTTTGGCACACTAAGAATGTATGCTACTTTAGCCATTGAATATGGATCCCCTGGGATCACAAGCGGCATAAAGAGCCTGAAGCATTTGTTGGGAAAACAGAGTTTTAGTCTAGACCAAGTGATTTGTCCAAGGATGAGATATTGTCCAAGTTGAATAGTGTCCAATTCGAAGAAAGACCAAGACCAGTGGAATAACTAAATTGGATGAAAAATACTATATTCTTTGAATTGGAATACTGGTCGAAATTGAAAATCAGACACATTGCCAATACCATGGATATTGAGAATAACGTTTGTGATAATGTGGTGGAAACGACTCCCTCGTATTAGTATGAAAGAAATAGGGATACAGGCCTAACTTATGGGTGGAATGCGCTAATGGTAAATACATGAAGGGATACTCCAATTGTACTTTCAAGTTGGATGGCAATAAAACATTCTTGAAGTGCTTGCAAAGTGTGAAATTTCCAAACGGATACATTGACAACATATCAAGACATGCTCAAATGGAAAGTGGCACATTGTCGGGTTTAAAGAGTCATGATTGTCATGTATTACTTGCAACAGCTCATTTCAGTTGATATTCGGCCCTATTTAGACATTGAGGTTGTTGAGACAATTGCATAATTGTCTCGTTTCTTTTAGCAACTATGCTAAACCGTTGCAAAAGTAGGATGTAAATGACATGAGCAAAAATATTATGTACATCGTATGCCAGCTAGACCAAATATATACACTAGCACTTTTCACGACTATGATTGGGTAGGGAGGAAGGGGAGGAACATGGTAGGGATGGGGGGTTGGGGGAGGATGGGCTTGGGTGGGTGAGCTTAGTTGTTTTTCTAATTGTTTAGGATTGTTAAAAAATTTAGGAAATTTTTTAGATATTAGAAATTTTTAGGAAATATAAGACACATTAGAAAATTGTAGGAATTTTTAGAAATTTTTAAGAAGTATGAGAATTTGTTTTAGAAGTATTACAATTTGTATTAATTTTACAAATTTTAGTATTGTTTTAGAATTTTTATGCAATTTTTTGCCATCATCGCACATTGCACAACATTTTACCCACTTCAGAGTTGTTTATGACTCACGACATCATCGAGCGGAGGTCAAAGTCAACAAGTTGTTGAGTGAGACATGGGAGCCATCATTTACACCAAGTGCCTCATGAGAGTCCCTGCATGGAAGAAGCTCGCCCCAAGGTAAAATAGGCGATGATGATAGAGTTTTCGGTAAATGTAATTTTACTTATATAGTGTAATTTTAAACTAACACTTGTTTTTTTTTTTTTTTTGTCAATTTCAAGTCAACTTCAAGATCGATATGGAAGAGCTAGGTATGTTCGAGTAAATAATCCGGGTGTGGACTCATCAGTTCAAGGAGTGGATGTACCACTGCATAACTACTACGAGACTTATGCATCTCATATTGAAGTTCTTACCCATTTACTTTCAGAGTTTGTGGAAATGATAGACGATTTTGGCACTAGTCTTGCAGTCATTTTCAAAGCTTTTAATTTTTTCATATAGACAAATATTTAAGTTTTAATAATATTGTACGAATATTTCAATTTTAGTAAAATTGTACAAATTTTTCAGTTTTAATATAATTGAATAATTTTTTTAGTATAGTGATTTTTTTTAGATTAATTTAATTAAAACTAAATAATTTATTTAATTAAATATAATTTAAATTACAAATTTAAAAAAACAAAATTAAAAATTTGCTTGGCAAACACTTTCGTCGAGCATGTATTATGTACTTTTTGTTCTTTGAATTCTTTACTCGACGACTGTTTTATCGGGCAAAATATTTTTTTTTCTTTCTTATTTCCGACAACCAGACAAAAAACTAAAGTTGGGCAAGTCATATTCATTGGGCTAAGTTAGTCAATGCATTTCCCTCGACAAAGTTGTTTCGTCGTGTAAACAGCATTTGCTCAATAAAGTTCTACAATTCTTTGAGCAAAAGTTTCAGCTACAACCTTTGCTTAACTAATTTTGCCCAACAAAATTATGTAGCCGAAACGATTAGCGACAATTTGGATGAAAAGGATCTTCAAAGCTTTCAAGGTTAAAAGGCTCTAAGTCTCCATATCAAGGATGAGATGTGAAGACAAGATGGAAGACTTCGGAGAAGTTTTGGTGCTAGTATAACTTTCCCCTAAGGGCCGGGATTAGGCTTGGTAATTTCTGACACGACCTGTTAACCCAACATGACACGACACGAAATGAATAGGTTATCGGGTCGACACGATAATGAATCGGATCGTTATTGGGTAACCCGACAAGCACCTGTTAAGATAACTGGTTGGTCCGGGTATACACGATACACGATAAGCAAAATATTAATCTAATAATTTTATACCCCTAAAAATACTATAATAATTATATATATATATATGACACACCCCAACTCGAATATCGGGATGTGTTGGCCGTCGCGTGAGCGTGACGTAGCCATGTGCGCAGTGCGAAATGATATATATATATATATATATATATATATATATGCACTAGAATAACACAACTAGTGATAAAAGATCATAGAAGAGTGTGAAGGTAAGAAACATAATTTACAAAGTTCAAGCATCCTAGGTGCACTCCAGAAAAATATAACAGGATAGCCAGAATATTTACATGGATAGTGCACTGTCAGAATTGCCTTGAAACCTCGCTTGCCACCAACTCTATCTAATACCTGGAGGGCGCAAAACAAAAGCGTGAGTGGGCAAAAACAAAGCTTTACCAAAATCACTTTGATATAAAAGTTATAACCCCTCTCCGTAAAAACATATATATACTTCCCAAAAAAATATATAAGTACGTACTGATACTGAAAACCATTATTCAAATATTGCCATGTCCGAATGAACCATATTCAAGATCAAACATGCAACAAATATCATCAAAGTCAATCAGGTGATATCTCAATGCATAACATGCCGGCAATGCATATAAGTCAGCCGGAGTCACCTATAGTGACCTGTACGGCTGAATCTATGGCTCATCAACCAAATCCTCAATTCATCTCTCAATCAATAACCTGCACCCATGTCGGAATCACCTGTAGTGATTTGTACGACAAGCTCGGTATATATATATATATACGCTCTGTGCTACGTTCACTTGAAGGCTGGCGACGAATCGAGGGTCACCTACAAGTCGGAACCACCTATAGTGGTCTGTACGACAGGCTAGTACCTACCTTGGATCCAAGGTGAGCGTACGGTGCGGGAGGTGAACGATCAGGTGAAAGCTAAGCCCTACTCTGGTGGAGCACAAACCCCGATGTGCAGGTAAATGAGCCATAATCTAATCTCATTAATATCACCACAATCATCATATCAAAAGTATATACTTACCTGACTTACCTGGCACCCGCAGTGCCTCAACACATGATCACATAATATAGCAATAAATAAATATATATGGCATTCGACATGGCATTCAATTTCATAAAATCAATTAAAACGTATTTTTAGGAATCAGCCAAGTATGTATGTGTGTGTGTATATATATATATATAAGCCCACTCACTGATAAGTAGACGGATCGTAGCCCCCGAGCCTCGCGTGGCTACGCTCGTCCTCAGGATAAGTCTCACCTATATGCGAAACAACTATACAACCGTTAATTACGTACATAACCCAATTTAGGTAATAACTTCTCATACATTGCTCAATTGGGGTGTTTGAATATACCAACATGATCTACTCAATCCCACGAACACCCCTATATTTTTAAAATAATTTTCTGAAGCCCCACACGCCGGCCAAGACACGGCAACACGAGCCGCCCACGCGCGGCCACGTGCCGTGCATGCTGATACAAACCCTAACGCCGTTAGGGAATATTCCGTTAAATCCCTAGAATATTCCATTAAGGTTAACTGACACCGTTACATTTCGTTAGGAATATTCTGTCATCTTTGACGGAATATTCCCTTGTCCCCTACCTTCAGTCACCGGAATCCGACGCCGGCGATCGCTGCGTCGTCGGATTCTGGAAAATATTTAAATCCTAATTTCTAACTCAATTCTCAACCAAATTTCACGAAATTAACACCAAAATGAAGCTTAGGACAAGGAGAAGGGTTACCTCTTTACAGTTCGAAACACAACGGAATCTCGTCGGAGCAAAACCACGAAATCCGGCCAACCTCAGAACTCGCGATCCTGACGTCCAAAAACCTCCAATTTTGTCCTCCGAGCTTCACAAGAACATTCTAAAGTTCCTTGTGATCTTAGAATGTTCTAAAACTCTCTAGGTTAGAAGTACATGAACAGTACCTCTGAATGTGCTACCGGATTCCAAGGGTTTTCAAGGGTTACAACCCAAACCAAAGGTATGGTTGGGTTCACAAGGTTGCAATGAACAAGAAAATAATATTTAAGACCTCGATCCATGTCAAGATCAAGGGTTGCAGAGTTGTCCGTACATATCTGGTGAAACGGAATGAAGGCTCGAGAAGGATGAGAGAAAAAGGAAGAGAGAGAATGAGAAAATATGGTGTGTGTGTGTGTGTGTGTACAATATTAGGGCCACCCACAAAGCCCAATTTCCAAAACAATCCCAAAATACATACACACGTCACCACCAGTACAAGGGTAAAAACGTCAATTCACAATATCAATACTTTATTTCGGGATGGGCTATTACAATCTACCCACCTTAATAAAATTTCATCCCCGAAATTTACATAACAAGTACAATCCACTAAAACTCATAACATAATCGCGGATACAACTCTTTCATCCGCTCTTCTGTCTCCCAGGTTGCTTCCTCTACCGAGTGATTCTTCCATAAAACCTTCACCAGACACACTGTCTTGTTCCTCAAAATCTTATATTTCCAATCTAGAATAGTGACCGGCTCATCCTCGTAAGACAAATCAGGATTAATCTCTAACTGCTGCGGAGGCAAAACATGCGATGGGTCTGAAATATAATGGCGAAGCATCGACACATGAAATACATTATGCACTCTAGACAACTCCGGAGGTAAATCAAGTCTATAAGCTACTTCGCCAATCCGCTCCGAAACCTGATACGGTCCGATAGACCTGGGACTCAATTTCCCTTTCTTCCCGAACCTTACAACACCTTTCCATGGTGATAACTTCAAGAAAACCCAATCACCCACATTATAAGTTCGATCAGTAGCATGTCGATCAGCTAAACTCTTCTGACGATCTTAGGCCGCTTTCAGGTTAGATTTAATCACCTGAATATTTCCTGTAGTCTCGTCCACTATCTCTAAGCCCTCTAAAATTCTTTCTCCGACCTCAGACCAACATAATGGTGTCCGGCATGATTTACCATACAATGTTTCGAATGGTGACATACCAATACTCGAGTGATAACTGTTATTGTAGGCAAATTCCATCAGGTCCAAACGCGTATGTCATGCATCACTAAACTGCAAAACAGAAGATCTCAACATATCCTCTAGTGTCTAAATAGTCCTCTCAGACTGTCCATCAGTTTGAGGATGGTATGCAGTACTATACAATAATCTCGAACCCAAAGCTTCTTGGAATGCCGTCCAGAATTTAGAAGTAAATCTCGGGTCTCGATCTGAAACAATGCTGACTGGCACACCATAATACTTAACGATCTTTGAAATAAAAAGTTCAGCTAACCGATTTAAAGAAAACTTATCTCGAACTGGAATGAAATGTGCTGACTTAGTAAGTCGATCAACAATTACCCAAACTTCATCATAACCATTCCTTGTACGAGGAAGTTTATACATGAAATCCATAGTAATATCTTCCCATTTCCACTGTGGAATAGGAAGTGGCTGCATCCGTCCAAATGGCTTCTTTCTCTCGGTTTTCACTTGCTGGCAAACAATACATCTACTCACATACTCAGCAATTTCTCTTTTCATACCTAGCCAATAATAAAATGGTCGAATGGTATGATACATTTTAGTGCTTCCCGGATGCGTAGCGTAAGCTGAAATGTGCGCCTCATCAAGAATAACCTTATTTAACTCTGCATTATTCGGCACGTACATCCTACCTTCTTGCATGAGCATGCCATCAACTTCCCTAATCCGAAGGTCTTTCTTTTTTCCATTATTTCTTAATTGAATTAATTCTTGAATCTCGTCATCTTCCATCTGTGTCTCGAGTATCCGATCAATCAAGATTGGCCTAACTTAGAATGAGCAAGTAAAGCATCTTCTCGATCATTAGTCTCTGATTTCTCCATGACTAGCTTCACTTCAGTCGATCTCAACTCTGCCAAAAGAGGAACACGGCTCGTATGAATAGATTAATCCTGCCCTGGGATTTCCGGCTAAGTGCATCAACTACTACATTCGCACGCCCTGGATGATATTCAATTGTGCAATCATAATCACTCAGCAGCTTTATCCACCTCCGCTGACGAAGATTTAAATCCCTCTGAGTAAACAAATACTGGAGACTCTTATGGTCCGTGAAAATCTTACATTTCTCACCATAGAGATAATGCCTCCAGATTTTCAATGCAAAAACAATCGTCGCCAACTCCAAATCATGAGTAGGATAATTCCTTTCATGCTGTTTTAATTGTCTCGAAGCATATGCAGTCACTCTGCCATGCTGCATCAACACACAACCCAAATCATTTAATGAAGCATCACTATAAAATTCGAAATTACCATTGTCGTCAGGAAATGCTAACACTAGTGCCTGAGTAATACAATATTTTAGCTGCTGGAAACTCTGTTCACAACTATCATCCCACTCAAATTTAACATTTTTCCTGGTTAACTTAGTAAGTGGCAATGCAATCTCTGAAAAATCCTGAGCAAACCGTCTGTAGTATCCTGCTAAACCCAAGAAACTACGTACCTCAGAGACGGTTCGTGGTTGTTCCCAATTCTCTATTGCTGCCACTTTCTGGGGATCCACTTGAATACCCTAAGCTGAAATGACGTGTCCCAAAAATGCCACCTAATTCAACCAGAATTGGCATTTATTAAACTTAGCATAAAGTCTACACTCCTTTAACCTTTTGAGCACCAAACTGAGATGTCGCACGTGATCTGCTTTAGATTTAGAATAAACCAAAATGTCATCGATAAAAACAATGACAAATCTGTCTAAATACTACTTGAACACTCTGTTCATCATATCCATGAAAGCAGGTACGTTAGTCAACCCAAATGGCATTACTAAAAACTCATAATGACCATAACGGATTCGAAACGCCGTCTTAGGGACATCATTATTCCTAATCTTCAGCTGATAATACCCAGACCCCAAATCAATCTTCGAAAACACACAAGCTCCTCGCAGCTGATCAAATAAATCATCGATACGCGGCAATGGATAACGATTTTTAATCGTTACCCGATTCAGTTGCCGATAATCTATACACAGCCTCAAAGTACCATCATTCTTCTGTACAAATAAAACTGGAGCTCCCCAGGGTGAAGTACTAGGCTGAATAAAACCTTTGTCTAATAATTCTTGCAGCTGAGTTTTCAATTCTTTTAATTCTGCAGGAGCCATCCGATAGGGAGTCAAAGATATGGGGTCAGTACCTGGCAACAAATCAATGGTGAACTCAACGGTAGATCATCAGGGAAAACATCAGGAAAATGTCTGACCACTCTGACATCCTCCACTCTACTAGAAACATCCTCATTCAGTACCACATGTGCCAGATACCCCTGACAACCCTTCTGTAACAATTTCTTAGCTCTCAAAACTGAAATGATACCATGCATCACGCCACTAAGCTCACCAACAAATGTAACCACCGGTAAATCCGGCCGTAGAAATGTAAGTTTCTTCTCATAACAATCAATATTAGCTCGATTATAATGTAACCAATCAGTGCCCAAAATGACATCAAATTTAGCAAGATCTAACAGAATAAGGTTAGCGGGCATAACTACACCCTCCACTAACACAGGGCATCCCGGATACATCAACCCTACCTAGCACGTCTCACATCTAGGCATAGAAAACTCTATCTCATATCCAAGAGGTGTGGGATTAGGTCGCGTCAATTGAGCAAATGCATGAGAAATAATCGAATGGGTAGCACCACAGTCAATCAATACTTTAGCAAAATATCCAAAAACATTTAACGTACCCATTATCAAATCAGGGTTGTTCTGAGCGTTCTGCACTGAAAGATTATGAATACGTCCCTGGTTCTGCTGACGTCCTCCTCGTCCTCTGCTAGACTGACCACTACGCCCAGGTGCACCATGACTTTGTCCCAGATGACTAGGCTGTCTTGAAGTATCTGCGCTGATCGAGGTAACTTCACCTTGCTGTGGCTGTACTCCTGAGTACCACTGTGATCCCCCTGCTGGATAGGATGGATACGGAGCATATCCTCCAGAATACTGAGGATATCCACCCTGATAGCCACTCGAATAATATGGATCCTGGGAGTAGGGATATGGCACAACATCACCCTGATAATGATAAGTGCTCCCTCGACTCAGCTGACCATAACTACTCGATGCTGGAGCTTGCTGACTCGACACTGGTGCTCGATGCTGGAGCTTGCTGACTCGACACTGGTGCTGGAAATGAAGGCATATGTGGCCTCTGCTGACTCTGTGGACAATTAGCTGCTCGATGACCAACCTGTCCACAGGTAAAACATTCTCCAGTACCCTGCCTACACTCACCGGCATGTCGGCTATTACACCTCCGACAAAAAGGTAATCCTGAACCACCAGAACCACCAACATCCCACTACTTCTGAAAGCGTGACCCACCAGCAAACCTACCACCTCTGCGCTGGCCTGTGGAACTAAATCCTCCACTGGATGAACTCGAGCTAGTCCCACTCTTCTTAAAACTTTGCGTCTTTCTAGGCCCCTGTGATACTAGACCTTTGCCTTTATCATTCTTCTTATAATCATCTTTTTCTTCTTCATCGTTGTCACTAGGCAAGTTCTCAGAATCTTCAATCTGCAGCAGAATCTCATAAAACCCATGATAGGTCGAACAGGGAATCCCGATAGCTATAAGTACCCAACTTGAATCGACGACGCATCTCCACTGGATTCATTGCCACCTCAGGGTAATATCTGGACAAGTCTGTAAACTTCCTGTAATACTCGTTTGCAGACATCTTCTTCTGCTTTAAACTTGTAAACTCCTGTTTCTTACTGTCGATGTACGCAAGAGTAATAAATCTCTTAAGGAACAACTGCTTAAATATTTCCCAATTTGCAGCTTCCTCTCGAGGCAACTCCTCAGCCGATTGTTCCCACCAAGACGCTGGTTCTTTACCCAAAAACCATGAGGTCGTCTTAACCCACATGTCTGCAGGTAAATTCCCCTGACTCTGCATCAATCTAAAGGTTTTATCAACATGATTCAACCATTTCTCAGCACCCTCGTGCCCTTCATTACCCACAAAAGTATTCAATTTCAAATTATAAACAGTTTCCAGAGGGGTCCTCTGAGGAGGTCGAAACGTCGACTGAATAGCATTAGCGATAGCTTCCCCAAATTGAGCTATATCAAGAAAACTAGGCTCAGAAATTGGACGTGGCTCTCGTCGAGGCGGCATAATTCTGACAGAAGACACCAAGATAGTTAGAATATTCACCAAACCTAGGCTCTAATACCAAATTGACACACCCCGACTCGAATATCGGGATGTGCTGGCCGTCACGTGAGCATAAAGTAGCCATGTGCGCAGTGCAGAATGATATATATATATATATATATATATATATATGCACTAGAATAACACAACTAGTGATAAAAGATCATAGAAGAGTGTGAGTTCCCAGAAACAAAACCATGAGGGCGTGGTCGGGGCCCAAATTGGACAATATCATGCTACGGTAGAGTCGAGCCCGGGAGGTGACTGCGCCTGGGTTGGGATGTGACATATGACATATATATATATATATATATATATATATATATATATATATATATAAAATATTATGTACTATAATAATTATATATATAATATTATTTATATATATTAAATTGAATTAAATTTAGAAATTTTGGAAAAAAAAAAAAAAAAGAGGTAATATATTTTTTTATGGTATATTACTATTGTTTTATTTCTTTTCGTAATTATTTTGGTAAACTTGTCATAATTTGGATGGTTTATAATGTTTGATTTTTCTATACTTAGTTTATGCAGAAGTGAGTTCTTATGTGGAAAACCTTACTGAAAACATCATCAACATAACTCTTGAATGCAATAGATCAAGCCAAAGTTCCAATACATTTTCTCCCATGATGATCGATGAAAATTGACGGATTTTGTAAAAGGAATAACATGCAAGCTTTGAGTTTCATTGGCAAGGTTTTAACTTTTGAGAAGGGCTTCATAACTTTGAAAATAAAAACTCATTATTTTGCATATCCTTGCACATTTGATATTTTGTAGTAGACTAGTAGTGTATTGGTGCTTTTTTTATAAAGCTCTTATTTTGGAGTGTAGATGTAGTACTTAACAACAAATGTGTTTTTATGTTCTGAAGTAATATTTATGTGGCAATGTGGTATGTGCAAATTTAAGAAAGAAAAAAAAATTCTTAACAGGTCATAGCGGGTCTGGTCATTTTACCTATTGGGTAAAGTGACACGACCTGTCAATGACCCATTAAGATAACGGATGTGACACAACACGACCCGTTAAGATAACATGTGTTATACGAACACGACACGAAACACGACTTATTTGTCAGGCCTAGCCGGGATATAAAGAAAGATAAGGAGTTTGTGTGCCTCTAAGTTTCCTCTCTAATAACCCTAATGAGTTTCGGCTATAATGCCGCTTTTGTACCCACTCACAAGTTAGTGGAACAATTACGGTGTACAATCCATTAGGTTCCATTAGCGTGGCAGTGGGCAATTGTAACTCTTTCTAATCGATTGTGAGTTTAAAACTTACTTTCAACTCTCTCTATGATGAAGAATAGTGATTACTAATCTTCAGGGCTTCCACAAATTATGAGTGACACCTAGCAAAATGTCATGATTACCCAAGCTAAGTAGAAGTGGTCAAAGAACCTATTTAGTAACAACCACAATGCAATAAGATCCTTCTCTAATCCAATACTCTTAACCACATTGTTTGGTTGATAGTTTATCTCACGTCTACTAGCCAATGCAATACATCTCTAAATGATTCTAGTGAACATGATTTGGAACATTCTTCCAAAGTTATATTCATATGCTTTGACCAAAAACTCACAAACCATATCTTAGAGTATTCTCCTTCCACTATGGAAGGTTAGAAATCCTTTGTTATACACTCACGTCTCTATGAATAAATCAATGACCCTAGCAAAGCTAGGAACATGCCCAAGATGAGGCATGTACTTTGTTACATTGTCAAATTATCGAAGACGTACCACAAGGCTTTTGTGGTGTACCAAGTCAAATAATTACTTTGCATTATTGCAACCAATGAGTTCTTACATGACATGTATGTCGATACTCTCTCAAGCTCGGTCCATAGATTTTTTAGGCCCAGGGTATGGCCAATAATACTGCCCTTAGATATGTCCACATAAGAAAGATCATTTGTTTTTTTATTCAGACATATTAAAAAGGGTCCCCGTGAGTGAACTCTGAACAACGATACAATTAATGTTGGGCATTTTTTCAAACTAACCATTCAACCCGTCCAACCCGCCATGATGGATGGATTGGGTCAGTTTTAAAACTAATGTGTTGAAATTCGGGTTATAACACACCCGCCCGTTTACAAGTTTGCTAGAATAGAGCTTCTAAAAGTTCAAAACCAAAGTGATCCAAAACCGACCAAGATATAGAAAAGAAAGTGTTTTTTACACACCTATTTTTACCTCTCACACACCTTTATTATCTTTTTAGTAATTGATCATCTTAATTCATTTGATCTGATGATCAAAAGATAAAAAATTATGTAAGAAGTAAAAATAAGTGTGTAGATAACATTACTCTATAGAAATCACTGCACTCTTTCTTTACGCATGACACTTTTTAACTCATTGATGCCCTATTCTTTCCTAGATATCATAACCCATTAACTTTTTTTTTTAATTTTGTTTTAATATTTAAAAGGATCCAATAACTATTCTTTCCACCAAATTACTGTAGATCTCCTTCAGCCAGTGAAGTATTGAACAGTCAACCTTGACAACCGCTCTACTGAATTCCCTTCTAAGTTTCTTCTTAAATTTTTAGCTCTTGGAAACTCAAGCCTTGTCAAATACTAGAGTTTAGTCAATAGCTATTTTTCTTCTTCTTCTTCTTCTTCCTTAGGATGTCCTCCTGGTTCATTCTTTCCCACCGTTGCTGCCATATACATATGCCTATAAACTAATTTTGGTGCCCCTCAAGATTTAGGGCACCAAAATTTTGTTACCATATACCTATGTGGGCGCCACGTTTGCGCTGCCCAAGGGCCGATTCTGTACTCTTTGTTGGCATTGTTAGTGTACTCAACAACCTTTGGAGCACCTAGGTGTTGTCTTAGTGTCTAACACTAATGACTTAGAGACTAGTCATACTCCTTATTGTGTTAACATAACACATACTAGTCTTAGCGGATTGTCAATGCTCAATTGGGAATTTATGGCTAGGGACGTTTTAGAAATGAACATAAGAGAAAGGTCTCGTTGGTCCAACTTACTTAGATCACTTCCCTCTTAAGTTGATTACACTCCTTGGATTCTGTTATTGATTAAACACGTAATACATTAATAGCAATAAACAATGCGCTTTCATTAAACTAAATAAGCGTTTAACAAACTAAGTAATCCAAAAACTATTACATCAAATAAGTGGCTTTAATATAACTTTTGAAAACTCGATGAATTGATCCGCCTAGTCAAGGGCCGAGTTTCTTTTGCCACAAATTAATATAACTTTTGAAGTACAATAATTCGTATAGGAAATAATCAAGCTCGGGCTATAGCTATGACTAGTTTCTGTTTCTCTATTTTAAGGATTTTGGTTCATATATTCCCCAACAGGATCCTCTTCTGATTCTCTTTGTGAGGATCCTGAGGATCCGTGAATCACGTATGTTCATCATACATCGTGGGGTCAGTTTTTATCTGGTATTGTTTGTATTTAATTTTAAATAAAAAATTTAAAATGATTTTTGATTGCATGATATACGATGAATGAATACAATTCACGGATCTCCAGAATCCTCACCAAAGGATCCGGATTCATATATTCCCACCCTTGACATTCGCATGGGACTCACTTAATTAGCAGTGAAAGAAACTTCCACTCAATGACTGATAAATAAATAAATATATATCCTCTTGGACATGGATCCTCTCCGGATCCATTGGTTCTAATCCATCAAATCTTGTAATCTGGACCATTGAAATTTGATCCAACGGTTAAAGTTATTATAACTTTTAAAGTAAGCCCCTGTTTATAACCGTTAGATCAAATTTTAATAATCCGGATTACAAGATTTGGTGGATTAGGACCAATGAATCCAGAGGGGTCCTATCCCCTTTACTACTTGCAGGCCACTTGTCCAAGTTATTATATTTTTTTAAGTCCCACATGTGTTTATTTTGTTTACTAAGAGTATAAACCAAAGTTGTTACCACTTTCTTGTTTGCTAGCTATAATGTCTGCTTGAAGTTTGGTGAAGACTGAAAACCACCGAAACAATAAGTTGGAGTAATATAATTAAAAGGAAAGGTCAAGGCCTCCGATTTCAAACCACAGTTGGTGTATATAATTTTGAGACTCTACGTTTATACTTAACGTATACAACCATGGTAGCAAGAAGAGGCGGCGCCAAGTCGCGACTAGTGAATTAGCAGGTGCATAAGTGCTGCCATGAAAGGAGGAAGGAGGGAGGGGAGGAGGAGAGATTGGTTGTTTGGTTATAAGTGCAAGTTTAGGGTTGATTGTTTGGTTATGTGTGCACGGTTAGGGTTGATTGTTTGGTTATGGGTGCAGAAAGAGCTTAAGTGACTCATGATTTTATTTCACTGGGCCACATGGTAGTGTCATTATATTGGATCCTCACTAGTGAACGCCTAAGTGTATATGAATGCCAAAGTTCTAAAAGAACTCAAATTTAATAAATCCATGATTGCAAATAAGAATTCAGATTTACCAAAAATCACGTATACAAACAGGAACCGAGATTTAAAAAAGAAAATTAATTACTGCAAAATTGAAAATCAGAGATGGAGAAAGAAAGAGAAGGAAAGGTAATGGGGGGAGGAAGGTCTAGATCGAGAGAGGGGGCTGATGTTAACATCTGTTTAACATGAGTTTAAGAGAGTATAAACTTTAACTCAAAGCGCGTGATGATGTTTCACTTATTAAGTGGTCTGATTATTGTAACAGTGTAGACTAAATGAAATACGGTAAATGCATGAAGTGTAAATGCAAAGGCTCGAGATCCAATTTATTATATAAAAATATAATTTTAAGGACGGTTCCTTTAATAAAAACCAAAAATAAAAGTTTAATTAACTGAAAATAAAATTACCTTTAAATTTTTTTTCCGTTGACAAAAGAAGACAATTGATGTTTTTTTTTTTTTTTATGTAAGTATCACGTTTAGAGAAATTAGACTTCGTTCATTGTGCAATGTGGTCTCGAACCGTTCATTATATTTTTATTCTTCAAAAATCATTCATCCAAATTTAGTCACTAAGATAACATCTTGATAATTGTTTCACCTATTTATTTAATTTATATATAGTTACGTGTCTAAACGTTTTTTTATTAGATTATTTTTATAACATTGATTCTTAAAAAGTGACATATAAAATGAATGGTTTGAAAAGGTACCATTAATTAGATTGATCATATACCACAATGGGTAGTGAGAAGAAGATATATGGTACAAACTAAATTATAAAGATAGAGTAGGTAGGGTAGTTTGATATTTAACTGAAAATTAATTTATAATTTTTTAAAATGATGAAAGTAAATAAATAACTTAGTACTTATTAGCTTTAAAAATAAAAGAGTTAGAATAAAGAAGGATATCAAACAACGCCTAACATTCCTATACATAAAAAATGAACTTTAATTTTGTCTTTGAAAGATTTCGTTCGCACTTAAATATTCTTCATATTTATATACCTCGACCTTATTGTTCAAACATTGTATTATTGAAAGAGTTTTTATCACAAATGGTCCTTGAAATTGACCCACCCCATCAAGATGGTCCCTGAAATTGAAAATCAATTAATGTAGTCCCTGAAATTGGGTGTCGCAAATCAATGTAGTCCTTCCGTCATATCTCCGTTAAAAATTCTGTTATATGCTGATGTGGCAAGTGAAGTGACACACTTTATATTAAAACCCTTATTGAAAATAATGGGTCAAAGATTCTTGTAACATTGGAAATAATCATGCGTAAGACATATGTTTGTTGTGGTACTTTCGATAATAAAGCCATCGGTGAACCTCTTAGGCGGTGACAACAAAATCTCCGATAGAACAAACATTGGATTGTGACAGACATTTTACTTGAGTATCCCCTGAATACTTACATAGTGGCTTCTCTTCTTTGCCATTCTTCAGCGATTGTGAATAGTAATTGTCATGGCAGTTATTATTAGTCAATTATTTAATGGATAAAATTAATTTAGAATAAATTGTTATGGTTATGCTACTCTCCATTTACTGTAAATAGTAACTTTCATAGATTTAATTTGGGGTTAAAGTTAACATAGCTGCTCTTCCTTAGTGTAGATAATATCATTTGTTAAAGAAAAATGGGTAAACTGCCAATTTAGTCCCTGAATTATCACCTTAGTGAAAATTAGGTCCCTAAACTATTTTTTCAGAAAAATTAGTCCCTGAATTATAAAAATCTATCAATTACATCCCTAATGTTATATTCGAAGCTACTATATTCAATTTTCCGTCAATTTAAGTCATGTTACTTGCATGTGATACACATTGAAGGGTAGATTGGTAGTTTTTCATAAAGAAATAGTGTATGGAGTTAACTTTGGAGGAGAAATTGGTAGTTTTTCATAAAGAAATAGTATAAGTTAGCTTTTGAGGGTAAATTAGACATTAAATTCACAACCTATATGAAATGTTAAGCACTTATAGACGAGAAAATGATGGTATTACACTCTAAAGTGTGTCAAGTGACTTAAGTTGACGAAAAATTGGATAAAATAGCTTTGAATATAATAGTAGGGATGAAATTAGCAATTTCTAATGAATTTAGGGACTTATTTTACCGAAAAAATAATTCAGGGACCTAATTTTCACTGAGGTGATAGTTCATGAACTAAATCGGCATTTCACCCTAAAAAATAATAATAATTTGACATGGCCGCTGCCAAGACTCCATCAGCTATGGCTTGAAGAAATGGGTAGAGGTGAATGTTTGATTGAATTTGGGATATAGTCATGGCTAAAAAACCATGGGTGGACTTGCTTACCGACTAAGAAAGCTAAATTTGGTTGCCATGGGTAAAGGAAACTAAGTATGTTTTAAAGGTGAAAATATCGTTTAACAAAACAAACCCACGTACACTGGCATTTGCATATCGTAGTCATCACTCCAATTAATCTTTTCATTTGTTAACCAACACAAAATTACATGAATATTTGGTTATCATATAACCATCATTTGAGCCAATGTAGGGGTATAAAATGAAAATTATATTTATTTACGCTTATAATCAAGAAAGCAAGAGAAGAAAAAATAAACTAGATGTTGTGATATAAATTTAGAAGGAGAGGAAGGGAGGGAGATAGGCAGAGAGAAGAGAAGGAAAGAAGGGCTTGATAGAATTCCACATGCCTTTGCTTTATTTATAATAGTAAGAAAGAGAAATAATTTACTCTCCAAGTAATAAAAACACTAATAGGAAAGATCTTCTAGATCTCATAAGATTCCTATACATATCTACTAGGATTTACACAATCATACATGTGATAATTATAATTAAATCACTCCCTATTGAGTGTGTAAATACTCAAGTAGATGGCACATCAGATCTTGAGGCAAATGTAAAAGCAGTTGATGAAGTCTTCTCGTTTAGGAGGCACAAGTGGCAAACACGAGTCTCAATAGGAATTGCATTTAGGAGTAAGTCTCACCAAAACCTAGCTATGGTAAAAGCTAAATGGGACAAAACCCATAGTCTAAGGAGAACAACTATGAATTGCGCACGTAAGGGTATGACCATCTTAATATGAAAGATCTTCTACATCTCAGAGGATTCTTATACATAATCTATTAGAATTTACACTATCACACATGTTCTATAATTCTAACTACAACAAAATTATTAGTATTATTATTGTTTGATTTTTTAAACAGTACCGGTTGGAAAAAAATGTTGGAACATGAAAATATTGACCATATATAGTTGAAAGAGTGACTGAATTTTCAACTTCCAATGTTATCTTTAGGGTTGAATCTAGAGGTGGAAAAATAAAATGATATTGAATTAGCTGTTAACAAAATTTGAACTTAAATGACAGTTTAAGTACTAAAAATACATTCTTTATTTTCATTATAAATTGAATAAAAACTATATCGTTTTTTAATAGGTTTTAATTTTATTTATTTGAGGCTTTGAGCCTTCGTAAAGGTAATGATCAAAGAATGTGATGGCATCCAAACTAATGTGGAATAGTTCCTTTGATTGACGAGGCATCAAATCATAATAATAACAACATGAAAGTGGCACAAGTACAGACGAGCTCCTTGCGAAAGGTGGACTAGCTAGCTTTTTTAGCTAGAAGGCACATCAAGCGTGCATATTTGATTGAATTTGAAGCACAGTTGGTGAACACACATAGATCCCTCCCTCGATCTAGAACGCCAAATGAGGTATGACCGAGCATAAATTATTTGCTATCTAGCTTGCTCAAAGCCAGAGAGCACTCATGTCAAAACCAATGTCTTATCAGCTTATAGAAGTTGCTCTTGTTAAGTAACAGCATATGTAATCAACATGTCATGTACCAAGTCGTTAAGCTAACTTGAACGTAGATTGCATGCATGTGATGAAATGATATTATGTTACCAATCACGAGACTAATTAGTAATGGAATATGAAGAAATCCTGACATAGATTGCAAACCAAATTTTAACTCCCAATGTTGGTATAGCCTCATAGGCTCAATAATCTTTGGCATTTAACAAGTTTTTCATATATCGTAGTTTGACGACCAAACAATATTTATGTCTCCATTGTCTATTATTCAGTTATAAAGCACACCAAACTCAACATAAAATTACAAAACTGGGAAAGAAAAAAAATGTGGCAATCCATTGCTGCTAGCCTCGTGAATCCTTTCAGAAAATTTAGCCAAAAATAGAATGCCAAGCTAATGGCCACATATAGATGGGGCAAAGAGCTACAACTGAAAAAACTGCCACCACAAAAGAAAACCCTAATGGTTTTCCAGTTAATAAAATGGGCCTCCACTTAGTAAGGAAATACCAAACTCTGTATATGATATGGACAATGTTAGAGAGATTAAATTTGTAAACTAAATTATGTGTGATCAATAAAAATGAGCACGTTTATCAACACTCAAATAATAATCTAACCATTAACTTCTATGTCATTTAGTTACAAAATTTTATCTATAAATTTAATCCTCCTAATATGGGTACCCATATGATATTAAGGACCTACAGCCCTTCCTTTTATGCGATGTGACATGTGGAAGTTGGCCTGGCAATGATTCATCACAGGGCCCACAAATCATGTTCTAGTGCTAAGCCCACTAATTCCCACCACAACCCACTGAAACCCTAAAATTCTTAATCGTCTAACACGCCCGCGCCCGCGCCCCAAACACACCCCACCCCCCCCCCCCCCCCCCAAAACACCACCAAGCACGTTGTTGCAATCTGAACATCCTCTCCTCTTTCTTTTCTAGATTCCATGGAGTTTAATATTGTGAAGAGTGGGGCATAAAGAACTGGTTGAGATATATAGATCAAAAGCTAAGTGTTGTTTCTGTTATGAATTTATGATATTGAATCAAGGATTCAGTGGGTGTAGTTTAGACCCGAGCTGCCTGAGGTGCGGCTTTACATGTGTATATGTCAATGCTTGAAGTAGGATGCAATGTATATAGGACTAATTTGGATTCATATCCACTCATATTTTTCAGTTTCCTTAATCTTTTTCCTTTAGACTTGTTTTTGTCATTATCTTTCATACATTACTGAATGAGAAGCGTTATCATGCATGTATTCTTCGAATCTTAAAAACCCATTGGCACTTTCTTTATATATAAATGTTGTCATGTGTATGTGGATGTTTGGAATGGTGTATGGGACTATTTTGGATTCACATCCACCTATATTCTTGAGTTTCAACAAGCTTTTTTCTTTACATTGTTATTATCATATCTTATGATACACATTAACAAATGAGAAGTGTAATCATCTATTCTCTTAATCATAAACCTCAATGACACTTGTTTTATACATAAGATCGGCAATGTTATATATTATATATGTATTCTCTGAAGCCTAAACTCTAATAGCACAGTTCTTCTATACATAATGTCAAAGGCGAACGTAAAACGTGAGGTTTAAAGTGTGAAAAGAGAGCACTATATTTTGTGTATAGCACAAAAAACATGTTGTGATTCCCAATTTGCAGTTTGTGCTATGTTTCCTCTTAAAGACCTTTAATAAGTGCCTAACAACACACTTGATCCTGACGTGGTAATGAGGAAGTTGAAATGAAAAATCGTTATCCAATGATAGCTAAGTTTCCTCCAATATTCTACCGAAAAATATCTCTTGGTTTCTCTTTTCATTGATTTTTTAGTGTGAAATAATCAAGCTAAATGTACTTGAAACGAAATGGAAACATCCTAAGACAAAATCATTGCTTTCAAATTGTGTAGATTTACAAAGTTAGGCTAAAATAACATATCAACTCCCCTTACTTTCCAAGATCTTTAAGTGGCTTTTAACTCTTAATTGTGCTAGTAGTGCCTAGGGCACTAACTAGGATGTTCTAAAGTCGAAATGATTGCCACACAGTATTGTCATGATGGTACATCTTAAATTCATTACTCTTCTATTATAAGCTTCTTTTGTCCTAAATAGACTTGTCCGACAAATGAAATTTAAAAAAGAAATACATTTTGATTAGTTTACTAGTTGATTTTTCTTTATTTTTTTTATTTTAATATTTAACTAGGAATTCCACACATGCTATGTACGTAACAGAAAAATATGAGAGAGATGCCATAATACATGTAAGAGTATAATTAATATTTAGTCTCATTATGTAACAAGTACTTTAAGCAAGAGGTTAACAAACTCTCTTCTCTTGATGTCATTTAGTACTAACTATAATTTAGGTGTATTCATCTTTACTTGTAAGTAAGTGAGAGGTTGTTAAGTTCAAATATCATTAAAGATGAGTTCGTAACCAATTTATTCTCTCACTCCTAAATATATTGTTGTAATAGAAAAACTCTCTTCTCTTAACAATTTTTATTTTGATCTTTAAAACAGCATAATTATTTTTGAAACCTCATTATGTATTGTTTATGGTAAATATGGGTAACAATGGAAAAACAATGACTCGGTTTGAGTTGACATATGTCACTTATTGACGTTAACAGTTGGTATTTTTATAAAGAATAATACTTGGCTACCTAAAGGATGGATAAGAGTTCATACTCAAAACTCTTGTTTCTGATTTATAAACCTTTGTGTTTTTTATCAGAACTATTTATATTATAAATCATTTTATAAAGATTATGTCTGCAAAAATTCAATTGAAACTAAGGTCGTTTAGTCATCAAATTATATAAGAACAAATGAACAAAAATGGTAAAAACAGTACGAACTGTTTATCTATTTGCTACAGTTGATCGACTTAATGACCTTAGTTTTAATTCATTTTTTACAGAGATGATCTTTACAAAATGATTTATAATACGAATAGTTTCGATTATAAGCACAAAATTCTGTGAATCAGACATGAAGAATTTTGAGTAGGAGCTCCTATTCATCTTTAAGTAGCCAAGCATTGCTCTTTCATACATAGGTTGAGTACTGACCTTCTTCACTTTTTTTTTTTTTTTTGACAAACCCTTTTCAGTTAACAATAGTACAGGTACAATACATACATACATAATTTCCCAAAAAAAGAAATGCTTCCCACCTCCATAACCATTGGTACCACCAAGGTCTAAAATATCAATGATATCGGAAATATCGGTAGTCCAAAAACATGGAAATTTCGATGGAAATATCGGGATATTATCGATATCGATAAAAATTGAATAAAAACCACGGAAATTACAAGAAAAACTTGGAAATTTTTATTGAAACTTTACAGGATGTTTATTTAGTCAATTATCTATTAGTTTATCATAAAAAAATGGGAAGGAAATGCATTGCATGATGGATTTAATTGATTTAAGTTGATTATATAGCGAGCTGGCAAACATTGTGAGTGTAGAAAATATATAAATATTTTAGCATATTTTCACAAAAATATAAGTGATATGGTGGTCAATGTGTTGAAGAAGTAAAATGGGAGGGGTTCGAATCCCCTTGGTGTTTTTTCAAATATAGAAATTTAAAAAATACAAAAATTTCGATGGAAATATCGATGACATCGGAAATATCGGTAGTCCAAAAACACAGAAATTTCGATGGAAATATCGGGATATTATGGATATTTTAGACCTTGGGTACCACTACTACTACGGTACTACCTCCTATATCCCATCAACGTGCAGTACCAATCCCTCATCAACCGTTGTCATCACTAAAAACTAAAAGTAATTACTAAACAAGTTTTTAGTTTTCGAAAAAAAAAAATAGAACTAAAAATTATAGTTATCAAAGGGCCCCTAAGTAATTAATTTACTTTTTTTTCTAGTTATAGTAGAAATATATAGTCATGAACCCATTTGTAGAATTTTATTAATCACAGCGGTATAACTTTTGTTATTACAAGGACATTATCTCTTTCTTGTATAGACTTAAATTAACCAAGTACATTCTCATTACATATACATATATATATATATATATACCTTTCTTGTTTATCAGACGCTGCACGTAATTTGTTGTTATACCAACTACAAATTGGTCAACTACTCATAAGCATGTTCATCCATAGAATTATGATAGTACTAGCAGTCTAGCAGTTGCATTTGATCACGCATGCATGTCATCTTCATGTGTTTTCCTTACCACTTCCAACCCTAATTATTTCGTATCTTTTACTACCTCCATCCATCACTTAATGATTGAGGTTGATGAAAAGAGGTGAAGCTAACAAAGCCAAATTTGACACAAACCAAGCATTTTTCTTCTTACATTCAAATAAATAAAACTGTTGGAGTAGATGTCTTAGGAACTCCAAGTTCTGGAAAAAGCATATGACAGTACAATCATTGCACAATTGAATTTTTTTATTTCATATATATTAATTTTATGTTATTCTTACTTTTATTTGGAGGAATCAAAGCCAATCCCACTTAAACATATCACAAAGGACAATTATAATTTGACTGCCCATGTTTATAATCCGCACCAGAAAATTGACAAGAACAAGATAAAGTACAAAATGCACCCCAAAGTGGAAGAGTGGAGTTTCACGTGCGTTTAAAAAATAAAAATATGAATCATATCGCAGCCAGAATTATATTAGATGTTACGGCACTAAGTTGGATCCCTTGATTCCCTTTAGTCAAGAAGTTAAGGTAGCACAAGAAGAGCCCTAGGTTTTCGAGTCGGCAGGTTTATCTTTACAGTAACTTATCCTTTGGTATAGTGATAATTGTTTTCATTAAGCTCAAAGAGGTATTAAGTTCGAGAATACATGGCAGCACATATTTTTTTAAAGTTTAATATTTAGTTGCAGAATGACTTATTGTGATAGTGTGAGTTTGCGGTAAGTAAAAATGAAAACAACATAAAATCACAGAAAATGTTGTTTTTTCTTAAGAAAAGGACACTCGTGAAATTTGTGGGAGATCACTCTAAACGGTGGCTGCTCAATTTCAGAGAGATCGTACAAAGAAATCATGCTTCATATAGTATAATTAACGTGCTCATTAGCTTTACTTATGCAAATTGTATTTGGGAAGGAAATCAGGAAGAATCAATTCTTACGTACGGTGTGAAATGTACAACTTAAAGTTTAAAATTTTAGGTTCTATTTGATAATTATTTCGTTTTACTTTTTGTTTTGTGTTAGATTATGAGAAAAGAGATCCTCTCTGGATCTCTTCTACCAATACCACCGGATCAAGTGATTCAGACCTTTCAAATTTTATCCAACGGCCAAAAATTATCACAGCTTTTAAGGGGTCAAAACAGGTGGGCCGTTGGATAAAATTTGAAAGGTCCGAATCACTTGATCTGGTGGCCTAGGTGAAAGAGATCCGTTCCAGATTATGAAGAGGAAATATATGAAAGAAATAAAGGCCTTGTTTACGTAACCGGAATGGAATACGAAGAAACGGATTTGCATTTTTTCGAGGCATTCACTCGTTTACTAAACATTTCAGTAATCGGAAACAAGGTGGGGCTCACACAAAATCAGGAATTGAACTCCTGAATCTCCCAGAATTGGATCCCCTCCATAGAGGTGGTATTTGGATTTCGAGGAGAAGCCTCCATCAGGAATCCGACTTTTCTACCCAAACTACTCTTGTCCTTATGCCGTTCAGCAGAGTGCCGACTCCAGCTCAATCCTGTCCACCGGCGATGACGAGGCTCAAGCTGATTGGTTCAGGATGATTTTGTCAGGATGGATTTCGAAGATGTAGTTGGTGAAGAATAGGTTGTCATTGGCGACAACTGGGTTTGTTGTAACTCGTTCGGTGCGCATCTGGCATTGAATCGATAGGGAAGAAGATGGAGAAAAGAAAAGAAAAAAGATGAGGAAGCTAAAAGAATTGGGGGATGGTAAGAAGAGTATCAGGGAGCAAGGATGATGGGGAAGAAGATGGAGAAAGGAAAATAAAAAATAATAATTGGGGATGAGAAAGAAGAGATTCACAGAGGAATGAGGTTTTGGAAGAAGATGGAGAGAAAAGAAATGAAAAAAGAATTTGGAATGATAAAGAAAGAGTATGAAAATAATTTATTTATGTAAGGGTAATATAGTAATAAATCTAGTTTTCATTCCGATTGAAGTGAATTAGTAAACAACTTATATAGACTCAACATCATTCCTACTCCGATTCCAGACAATTTTAGTAAACAACTTAAACAGGAATCTGATTCTGATTCCACCTCATTTCAATTCCTCACCAATCCAATTCCTCCTCAATTCAATTCCTCTCAATTTGATTATGGATTAGTAAACTCGCTAAAAGAATGCAGACCAAAGAAAGAATGGGAGAGAGATGTAGAAGATATGTATGTAGGGTTTAGGGTTTCAGGTCTCAGGTCTCAAATACAAAAAATAAAAACTAAAATGCAAAACAAAATGATTACCAAACCCTTAATTTTAAGTTTTGGAATGACATAAGAATCAGCTTTAGGTTGAAGAAAACTTGACAGTGACGTCATCTTATTCATGCAATTTAACCTCGTCAGCTGCAAAACGTGTAGTTTTACTTTCTGATGCTTCAAGATTCAAGATGGTGGTTGTAAAAGCTCCAGTGAACAACAAAAGAACAAATAAAAAGAATGTGTTCTTTTACCCACGGGCTCATATGGCCAGCAAAGGTGACAAGGTCCATTAGTTTTGGTAGTGTATACTGTACTTTCATGTAAAACGTTGGGAGCCGGGAAGGTAAAAATATATCACAAGACCTCAAACATCTTCTTATTTCAAAGGAGTGCATAAGATGTTATAATTAAGAAAAATATGAGAAATCCAAATGGCAATACGTATGGAGCTTTAACTTTTAAGCTATCCGGAAGATACGAGTATTTCACATAGTTGATAACTTAATAGATATAAGTTTTATATGCATATCCTCCTGCTACGACTGAAACAATAATTGTTAAAACCAATGAGCATTTAGTCTTGTATAAAACGCAGTCTTCATTTTATATCTTTTGAGTTTAAATTTCATGGATTGTAAATGTTGATTAGTGATGTTTACATAGTCACATGCTGACCAAAGATTCATGGTCACTCACTGTTGAATTTGATATCTAGAATTGAAATTAAAACACTAAAAACACTTCCATTTATTCTCTCTATTTGATTTTAAATTCAAAAGCAAGCGACTATGCATTTAGTGACAGAGAGAACATTTCTATTATTGAGTGGTAAAATACGACAACATTGACAATTTTTGCAATTTTTTTCAAACTTAGATCTTTGATGGCAGCCTTCAGTTGATTGCAAGTCTAAATTGGTCTTGAAGTCTAACTATCAAGCCCAAAGCCAATATCTATTGGGTTAACCCTTGAAAACTCTCCCTTCCTCTAAAGCCCAACTCTATTCCATAACTTTCTAAAGGGGCCCTAAACTATTACTCCATTTGAAATTGACCCCTTGAATTATTTTTTTTGTAAATTAACTCCCTAAATTATTTAAAATCAGCCAATTAACCCCTTGCCGTTAGATTCCATCCACTATTCCATCAAATTCAAGGGCAAATTAGTGTTTTCATCATTAATTCTTACTTGTGAGTTATAACCACCAATAAAACAATGACACGTGGAAGCATACGAAGAAACATAAAGAAACCAAACGTTTACATAACGGAACATTTCACTTTGTCATTACACATTAATTACTATGAGTCCACATGTCATAATTTTATTGGTCGTTATAAGTTACATGTAAGAATTGATGATAAAAAGACTAACTTGCCCTTGAATTTGACATAATGGTGTACGGAATCTAACGACAAGGGGTTAATGGGCTTATTTCAAATAGTTCAGGGGGTTCATTTACCAAAAAAAATAGTTTAGGGGGTCTGTTTCAACTGAAGTAATAGTTTAGAAGGTCAAACGACAATTTACCCTATTAATAAAGAAGACTCTATCAACCAAGTAAGCAATCATTTGCAGGTCCATTATACTCATTCAAAAATGTAAGATCAACTTTGTTTTGAAAAATCATAGCTTATATGAGGGATACCATTGTAAGGCTCATTTTATATTGTACTTTAGCGTTCCAAATCGTTTATTTTTTAGGACTTCTCTCCCAACTTATCATTACTAGAAAATTACCAAAATTTAAAGCCATATGACCACTAGATAAAATAGTGGTCATGTAATTGTTATTTTAAAAGCACAGTTTATGTCTATTTCATTTGTTATAATTAGATGTCTTAATAATTTTTAATTTATCTATTTTTTGTCTATAAACA
The DNA here is from genome assembly GCA_024362995.1 of Heteromeles arbutifolia. Lineage (NCBI taxonomy): Eukaryota > Viridiplantae > Streptophyta > Magnoliopsida > Rosales > Rosaceae > Heteromeles > Heteromeles arbutifolia. The sequence continues at coordinate 23,284,812 of JANCRC010000013.1, read as the reverse complement.
ATAAAGTAAAATATAAATGATTCAAATTGTTAAAAAAATATTATGAAGTTTGTCTCCACATAGGCTGAACAATGTTTAACTTGTTTTTTAATCATAAGTATGAGGTTTGGAGTTGGCTTGATCCAAAGCATAGCTTAGCTTATAGTCCAACAAACTTGACATAGCCCAAGATCAAAAAGCCCAAACCTCAACACATCATTTTTAATTTCTTACAGACTGGTCCAGGTCCTTTGAAGGAGGGCCCATAATCTAAAGGACTCGAACAATTTTTTTTTTTTTTTTGAACAAACAATATTATCTATATTAAATGAGTAGGTGAGTGGGCCAAGCCTCACAATGAGTTTGCAATAAAGTGGTTCAAATTCGCTTTTGGTGAGAATCGAACTTAAAACCTCTCACTTACAAGTGAAGAATAATACCACTAGACCGTAATGCTAAGCGGCAGAACTCGAACATTTTAATTTCTTACAAACATATCTCCACATATCATTAAGCAGCTGGAGGAGGATCTATTTTTCATGGAGTAGGATTCTCATCCCTCCTATTCTCATCCCCTTCCCTCCTCTCCCCTCCTCTCACATATTGTTTTTTGTCTTATTATCTCTATAAAAAAAAAATCAATATAAGATGTTGATATGGCTAAACCGTAACCGTTCAAATAGGAGGAGAGGGAAGGGGAGAGAGATTAAGAGGGAAGAGAATCCTCCTCCCACTTCCTTCCCACCCAAACCCAATATCCCAGATCCCTCCCCTGTCCCCCTTCTTCCTTTTTTTTTTTTTTTTTTTTTTTGAGTTTTTATTTTAATTTTGGTTTTTTTAATTATGGCTTTTTTGGCGTTATAAATCTTTTGTCATGTGTTACAAGTTAAAATTTCTTTTGGTGACTATGTCTTTAATAGCCCATTCGATCACTGTATTGTTTAATTGGAAGAATTTTCAAATGTTTGGCTTTGAGGGTGGGACTGGTTAGGCAGGTCATGCGAAGGGGCAGGGGCAAGGCCGGTCCAGGGGGTAGGCGACGAGGTGCGACCGACGTAAGCCCCCAATCGGAAGGCCCCTCTCCCCAAATGTTTCAGTGGTATAGTGGTAAATGCCAATATTTTGTGCCAAATGGTCTTGTATTTGAGTTTTTGTGAAGCACTGATTGGTGTTTTTTTTTTCCTTGTATTGCATGATTGCGCATTAGCCTGGTGGTTGGTAAATAATCATCTTCCGGCATGGAGGTACAAAAAGAAAAGGCAGGTTGAAAAATGATGCCCGCAACACATTTGAATATTATATAAATTCTACAGTGATAAGTTCCTAATCTAGTTTCTGCCCTAGGGCCCCAATTAGCCAGCGCATGGGGTGGGGGAGGTGGCACTGGCAGAGATGGTTCGAGGGATTAAATTTTAGTGACTGTCAATGGGTACATTTTCATTTTTGATGTCAATCTAGGCTCGTTTATTATTTTTAATTTTATCTTTTCGGCTTTCAAAAATATTATTTTATTTTATTTATATTGCCTTATGTGATCGGTTTGGTGGACCCTACAAATACACCGTGTTAGCACGCTAACGAAATTTTAACAGAACCAAACGGCATGAACAAAATATATAAATATAGAGAGATGAGCAATGGATGAGTTTGGAAGATGAAAAAAGCAAACAGACAAGAGCAAATGGATAGAGATGTTTTTACATCCAACGTAAATCTAGAGAATTATGATTTCATTCTCCTCCCGTGAAAAATCCTTACAAATCAGAGTACAAAAAAGCCGGCTCTCGTTTCCCGGCAAGTGGCTTACCCAAACAAACAGCTCCCACCAAATATTTTCTAAAAAAAGAAGAATAAACAACAAAAACGAACAAATAAATAACGAAAAAAAAAATATTAAAAAGCAAAAACAACAAGTTCCTGAAACCAAAAGAAATCAACTTTAGACGCCCCGTTCGTAAAATCGTCCCCTTTATTTTTCTTCCAATAAAAAAAATCTGTGTTTCTGTCTCGCTTTTGCTTTCGATTTGGAAGAACGGGGTGTTTAGGTTTGAATTTCAATAAATAATCTGCAGATTTTGTAATTTAATTTTTGATTTCAGATACATTTAGATGAGATATTATCCGATCAAATCTTAGAGATTACCGAGCGAAGAAAATCAAAGGCAACAAGAAAATGGAGAATATAATGAGCAAGCTTCGGAATTTGGATGCTTACCCAAAAATCAATGAAGATTTCTACAGTCGTACACTCTCCGGCGGCGTTATCACTCTCGCTTCCTCCATCGTCATGCTCCTGCTCTTCCTCTCCGAGCTTCGTACGTTTCCTTATTATTTTATATATATATATATATATATATTGATATGTGTAGATATGAATTTGTGCATGTATGTGTATGGTTGTTCTCTCTCTGTGTAAACATCTCCATGATTACATGTTCATTTGGGGAATGAACATCTGTTAATTTCTAGGGTTTGTTCTCTAGATTGTGTTTCTTTTTTGTTTAATAGGGAGTTTGGGAATAGGAAGAATTAAATTGTTTGAATTTCTGAATTCCAAGTCGTGCAAGTCAACGTTTTGTCAATCCTGGTTGATCATCAAGGGATTTACAAAAATTATTGCTTGTGTCGAAATTTTGTTTTGCATTTTTTATACTTTTGTGTATTTTGTTTAATTGTGCGAGTGCAGGGTTATATCTCCATGCGGTAACGGAATCAAAGCTTGTGGTAGATACTTCTAGAGGCGAAACCTTACGAATCAATGTAATGTTTTTGTTTTTCCTCTCTAACAAGTGTCAAGTAGCTCCTATTCGATCACCTGATATCAAGGGCATTGCTTTGTTCCGTTCGTACGAGGAACTTTTTTACAATGGTTTGAAAATGTTGTGGTAAACTCCAACTTTTTTGCTAAACTAATGGATGCATGTGCTTTTTGACGTTCACAATTGCAGTTTGATGTGACTTTTGCTGCCTTGCCTTGTTCTATACTAAGTCTCGATGCCATGGACATAAGTGGCGAGCAGCACCTAGATGTAGTATGTATCCCAATTGATCGGTGATGAGATATAACTTTTCCTCTGAACTCTCCCTCTATGCAGCCACACACCACCGCTCGATGCATTTTGACTTGTATGCAATTTCTTGTTCTTGTGTACTTGCAGAAACATGACATTATCAAAAAAAGATTAGACTCCCATGGAAATGTGATAGAATCAAGGCCAGATGTTATTGGTGCACCCAAGGTAAGTATTACAATGTTGTATAGAGAAAAGAGAATCAGAACGTTTGCATTTGATACATTAACAAGTTAAAGTATTCTGTAATTACCTGTTGTATGGAGAAAAGAGAATCAGAATAGTTATTTCCCTTGATTCTGCAATTTCAATTTTGTAATAAATTGCATTAAGGATCTACATAATATCTAGTTGTTTTTACTCGTCTGTCCTTCATTCTGCTCATACCTGTTTCTCCTTGACACAGATTGATAAGCCCTTACAGAGACATGGTGGCAGGCTTGAGCACAATGAGACGTACTGTGGTTCATGTTATGGTGCAGAAGCGGTATGTTTGTTTGTCTGGATCGTTGTGCTAGATTTGTGTTAAATATAATGTGGGAAGTTGTTTCTGTTATAATGTTGGGAATGCTGAACTAGATAAGTATCATCAGTCTACCCCCTGTAGATGTGTGTAAAGATGCTGATTATGATATCCAGCTGCGGTGTTGTAAATAAAATGAAGCTATTTGGAGATCCAATTGGATTGGATGTGTTCTGATTCTGTAAATCTAAATTTACTAACTATGAACTGGAAAGATTCTCACCCACATGTGTGTGCATTACAATGGAAGTCACGTGTGGGAAGGGGGAAAATTGGGTCACGGATGATAAGGGTGAGGTTTCTGAGAGTAAAAACTGGAAACTGATTGGAAGTTGGGTGGTGTTCAATTATCATGCTATCCTTGTTTCTTAATCTAGTATTGAAGTGTTTAAAACATCAGAAGTATATTGGGTTTTCATTCTCCTGTATGTCCAACAATAGAGAGTTTATATAACAATATTGACAGACATGCCAATTCACTGCCTTAATAGACTGTAATAGGATATACAAAATAAACCTTTGCAATGCGCTTCTATTTCACCGTCCTCTCTGTATATAGTTCACTATCACTTAAGCTTGATCATGATTATATATAGTTCACTGTCACTATGACTTATACTTTGGGTGTTATGTTCAGTAGCTATGTTTGTCACTGGTCCTCCATCCACTGCTTTAGTTTCTCCATTGCGTTTCATTTCTCCAATGGGTTTCTGCATGCATGCAGACAATGTTTTCATTTTGTTTTTCTGCTTCGTTTCATTTCTCCTATGGGTTTCTGCATGCGTGCAGACATTATTTTCATTTTGATTTTCTACTGGAATTTTTTAGAAGCATTGTGATGATAGCTGAAATTTGGTCCATCACAATTGAGAATCATTCTACACAGATATTTTGAGCGAAAGAAGTTTCCTTAGTTATGTATTTCTTATTTTTCTAATTCCCTTTGTTTGTTTGTTTCTGTATTTTTGCAGGCTGACGAGGATTGTTGTAATTCATGTGAAGATGTCCGTGAAGCTTACCGAAAGAAAGGTTGGGCAATATCAAATCCCGATTTGATTGACCAGGTCAGCGAGCTCGAGATCTTGAATCCAAAAGAGCAGTCTTAAATGAGAAATTTTACTCTAACTTTAATCTTGTGCATTAAAATGATCCCCTTTGTTTAAAAAATTTCCCTCGGCAAGTCACATTTAGAAATGACGAGGTTTGATTTTGGACGTCTAATTTCATTCATGTTATCATCTGAAACCATTTGTCCAAAACTTATCTCGGTCATATTCTACCTTTTACATGTCTCTCGAGTCCCTTACTATCATTATTTTACCCCTCCCCTGTTTCTGTCACCTGTAGTTACTAATTGCCGCATCTTGTAATTCTGTTCTTTTAACATTTCTAGTCTTTCTTATGTGATGTGTTTCACAACAGTGCAAAAGAGAAGGCTTTCTGCAAAGAATTAAAGATGAAGAAGGGGAAGGGTGCAATATATATGGATTTTTGGAAGTCAACAAGGTAGCTGGGAACTTCCATTTTGCACCTGGGAAAAGCTTTCAACAATCAAATGTTCATGTACATGATCTGTTGGCATTTCAAAAGGATAGTTTCAATGTAAGTCCTGATCACTAATTTTTTTCTAATAAGAGATATTGGAAAATTAATTTATGAAAAAAAAAATAGTTGCACCAATTTTCCCCAAATAAACATGAGAAAAAAGGTCTGATCCCTGATGTTTCTAGTTTTCTTTGTATATGTGGATAACGAAAATATAAGGAGACGAGAGTGAGATCAAATTATCAAAGTTCCTAGAAATTTACTTCCTAAAACTTTGTCCTGCATCTTTGGAAAAGTTGTGTAATTAATATATATTACATGATACAGATAAGTCACACGATCAACAGATTGTCTTTTGGAGACTATTTCCCTGGTGTTGTAAATCCTCTTGATGGGTATATTTCCTCTCTTCATTATATATTCTAGTCAACCTTATTATTTCCAAACATTTAAATACTTTTAGGGTTTTTCTGTTTATTACATCCTATATATTGATATTATATATGCTTATAAATTGGTTTTTCAACCTTCAGTGTGCACTGGACTCAAGACAACCCAAGTGGGATGTATCAATACTTTATCAAGGTCTGTTTCCTGCAGAATGGCTCTTATATCTTTTGTATTATTTTCAATGTTATTATAATGTCTGCAGTTTATTTACATCCTTTCACCATGTTCAATAATCTTTCATACATATGTATATGCTTGTACATAGCTACATTTATGAGCATGTACATGCACATGCGCACACACACAAAAAGAACGTGTATTAGAGTTAGCAGGGAAAAGGTTTAAACGGCAAGAGCAGAAGAAATCTACTGTTTAGATGCCACGGCTTTTTTTCTTTAGATTTACATGTAAGAATTTCTAGACTATGGATGTGCTGTATTTTTGTAGATAAAAGAGAATTAGCTCTTTTTCCCCTTCAGTGTTGCATACCAATATATAGCGTGATCCAGCTATATAATGTCTTGCATACCGCTATTGGAAAAAAAAATTAATAATTAAAAAGTTGAGTTATTTCAGAACTTGCGCATATTTGGTGTTGAATGATGACTCTGGTTCACCTAGCTGGCTATCTGCTTATTTCATTCCTTTGGCCCAAAACCTTGTGTTTTCACCTTTGAGTTGAGTCGCATATGAACTTAATTCTGTATGGATTACTAATATTAATAACCTTTTGTCGCATATCGTAGATCTTAGCTCGATTCCCCAATCAATCCTGAATACCTTGCTCTTATGTTTACCTGTATATGGTGTTATACTCTTTAAACATATTTATTGCACATCTGCATATACATTCCAAAGAGAGAAAACAAGTTCTTAGTGAACTTATTTACAGCTACTATTAGTCTTCCATCTGAAATAGTTGCCTTTTGTCGTTGGCCACCTTTGTTGGATCAATCTATTTTTCTGCCAAGGAATTTAACGATCGTTTTTATTTTGCAGGTTGTACCTACTGTGTATACAGACGTGAGTGGGCACACTATACAGTCAAATCAGGTGAAGTAAACTCAAATTAAGCAAAGATTAAAAGATGATGCAATTTCTAAGCTTTGTCTTTTACCAGTTGAATATAACGTCTTATGTTCTAATAATTGGAATTTGCAGTTCTCTGTGACTGAACATTATAGGGGTACAGAAATGGGCAACCTTCAGTTCCTTCCTGGAGTGTTTTTCTTCTATGATCTTTCTCCTATAAAGGTGGATTTTGTTTTCATTCTATTCCACAAGCTAGTTCAAGAACTAATTTAACGATAATTCAAGTCTTTTGCACTCCCTTCTGTTGAAGTTGAACCTATATTCTTATGCGGCTGACTTGCATGTTGCAGGTAACTTTCACGGAGGAGCATATTTCATTCCTGCACTTCCTGACAAATGTTTGTGCCATAGTCGGAGGTAATGACTAATTACCAATTTTCATCTCCCATCTTTGATTGTTTCTATTGACACAGTTTCCATCGTTTTAGTTTTTCTTTACTTTTAATGTCTTTTTGTGGATTTTGAAGTTACATTGTCATTTATCTGTTGATTATTTATCCACCGTTTTAGCATTCGTCACTAGTCATCAGTCATCTTGAACTGAACCTGGTGCAGCATATGCTGGATTTCTTTGGCTTTCGTTATTAATAAGTTGTGATGCATGTACTCTTTTTATCATTTCATTTCTGTTTTTCAGGTGTTTTTACAGTTTCGGGGATACTAGATTCATTTATATACCATGGCCAGAAGGCAATCAAGAAGAAGATGGAAATTGGCAAGTTTAGTTGAGTGGTTCTGTTAGCATATGGTGCTGCTCCATTTGTTTGGTCCGCCTGTCAACGACTTTGTGCGACAGAATCGATCTAGGAAAGAGGAAGCTTGTAGTCTCTCATCACCATGTGGTTGGGCAGAGGCATCATCGTTAATCGGAGACTTAAAAGAACTAGGTTGACATTCCTTAATTTAGACATGCCAAATGCCCACAATGTTAAAACAGTTTTGTAATCGCTAAATCGTGAGGTGAATCTCTGTTTGAAAGCCGAAAGAAGGGGCTTCTTCGTTTCCTCCGGGATATTTGATTCTCAATGGAGATCCAGGCACTTTTACTCCCTCCCGAATTAATCTCTCGTTTTCTTTTCCTTCTTCCGACATTCGACGATTTCGAACTCATAGTCCTACTCTTTTTTTGGAGTCTTGGTTAGTGGTTACTTGTCTTGCTCTTTGGTTTGGTACTAATGTTTGATTGACGGATAAAATTAGTGAATACAAATTTTTGCGGATTGTGTATTCCTCAAAAAAATGGATATGATTTGCATCTGGTTGAAACTAAAACCAATGTATATAATAGCAACTGAACTCATGAGATCCATGTTTTATGCTCAACAATTAAATTCACCTGTATTCAACTCAAATTTTTAGGTCCGTCGCATGAGTTATATTTCAAATTTATAAGAATCAAACTCAAAATGTTCCGATCAATGTGGAGCGCCTCGAGTCAATATAAACCTCCCACAATTATTTGTGTTTGTAAAGGGCATTTTGAGTCGGACATTAGGAACTGTGATAACCACAATCTTAAATCTCCGACATTTATTTGTTTCGGTTTGATTTGTTTCGTGTTTTCTCATACGAGCTATACTAAAGGACATGAAATCAAACACAAAATCTCAAATGCATTACAAACTTCTTAGGTTTAGATAAAGGGTTTGGAATTCCACATGACGCGTTTGTAAACTTTTTTAGAATGTTTCGGACAATAATCAAGATCTACCAACTAAACAATTCAAAATACAAAAAACACGAATAATTCCAAAACATAAGACAAGGACAGGAACCGCGTCGGCAGCACAACCAATGTCCATAAAAAATTGGAGCATTTTGTAATTTAATTGTTGAGATTCTTGCACACAGCTTATCCGCAGAGGCAATTAGATCTAATCACCTTTAAACACCTTTTTAACCTTTCACAGCAAAATGCCAAAACCATTCCCATCATCCGGAACAACCTTTGCACTGTTTCCACTGCCCCATTTCATACACCTTTCCCCCTTTTTCTATTCAAAGATGCTATTGCTTTCGAATCATATGTAAATCACACAAATATCATCTTGTTCTCTCTTTTTTTCATCTTTACGCACATTTTTTATTATGTGTGTTATTTTTGTTTGATTTATAAAATTTAATATCAAAATATAAACAGGTATGTGCAGGAAGAAAAAAGAAGTCATTTTTTTGTGAGTAAAATTTTATGAACACACGAAACTGGCCTACTTGTTAACACTCTTTAATATAAGTGAACCATATTATTGCATGTGTATTAGATGAGAGGAACTTGTATGATACAGCTACACTATAACGGTAGCACTCATGCCACTAATGCGAGGACATGTGGGGAGAACTAATGCATGTCCTCATAGTACCGTGACGTTGTATCTGTATCTTATAATTTCTTGTATTAAAAAGTGTGTCAAGTGTGTTAGTTTTGTGTGTTAATAGCTATCACCTCTTACTTTTATAGACGGCCTCGTTTGGTTCCAAATGCCCCCACCGACTTTTTCTTTGCGTCTCTTTTTACACTTCTTCTGTGCATTTTTGACCTTCTAAGGTTGTACAAAATGCAGGGTTGGATTGGAAGGATTGGAAGGAAGAATAAGAATAAAGATGGATATAGGGACATCCAAAGAATAAGAACAAAGTGTTTTTTCCGCCTAAAGTTTCCGTGTTTTTAAATATGGAGGCATCAAGCATGATTGTTGTGGATTGTTTTTTTTTTTTTTCAAAAAAATGGACCAGTTGGTGTCTTCGTTATAGCAGTCTGCCCTTTCGATATCGAAAAGATTCACAGAGGTATTGCAGCCTCTCTGACCACCATCTTTGTGAATTGTTAATCGTACATATCAATGAAAGAAAATGAAGGATCAAAGCTTCTCTCTTTATTTGTTGCTACAATTATTAACCTACATGCAAATATTTGTGTTCATGGGCGAACTAGGATAGATTTGGCTTTGCTAGGGTGTAGTTACATTTGAGACTCATTTTACACAAACTGGTTTCGGTAAAATTTCTCTACAAAGAGAGATACCTTTTATTTTCTTTACCCGAAAATAGAACGGTTGAAAAACATACTATCGTTGGATTGTTACTGTTACGACCAATAATGTCCACTATCGTAAGTAGGACGATAATTATTGTTGATCTTCCTCATTTGACCACTATTGAGAAAAGAAATCTACAATGATGAAGTCAGAACTAACTAGTCACCAATTTATGTTCCGACCGTGGTAGCAAGAATTCGTCGTTTTTAGTTTTGATAAATTTGTACCTACAAAACAATCAACACATTTAATTAAGGACCTAAACCTCACGCCGACTGTTATAATTTACTTCACAATAATATTCTACTTTACGAGCCAAACTTAAAAACTTAACTAACCCTAATCACATTCAAAAGACTTTTGACTAAAATAAACTAATTAATCGTTGGGCGGTTACTGCTACGATCAATAATATTTTTCCTTTATGGTAAATGTGACGGTAATTGTTGATGTTCTTTCACATTTTTACCTATATCGAGAAAAGAAATCTACAATGATGAAGTAGGAACAAGAAGCCACCAATTCATATTATTGTTGTTTTTTCACATTTGACTACACAATAATATTCTACTCTACGAGCCAAACTCAAAAACTTGACTAACCCTAATCACATTCAAAAGAATTTTGATCGAAAACCGAAAGGGCTGAAAATCTTCCCTACCCCTAAGCAGCTACCGTCAGTGGCAGAGCCAGAAATTCATGTCATGAGGGGCCTTTAAACTAATGAAAGAAATTAGAAAAAAATTTAGTAATATCATGAAAAATTTGAATCAAACAAGAGCGATGGAGCTTTAAAATTTGTATGAAAAAATTAGTGTTGAGAGATGTCATAGTAAATAGAACCTGTGTTGACATCTAACGCAACATTGATAATAACGTTATAACTAGCTCAAACTATTATTACTTTATTTTTCTTTTAATATTATTCAATCTTCCTCTTGAATATATACCTTGTTTTATATGAACTAATAAAAAAAAAAGCTATTATTACGATTTTTTTTTTAATATTATTGAATCTTCCTCTCGAATATATATATATATATATATATATATTCTGTTTTATATGAACTAACAAAAAAAATAATTGGTTTCAAAGAAATCAGAATGTTAGCATAAGGGTAGTTATATATGGTAATTGGTAAAAAAAAATACCAAACATTAGCTTTCCATCAGCAGGCGTCAACCCCAGGACCTAATGAAACCTCTAAAACCTGACAAACCAACACACCACATGCACATTATTGCAAAAATCACTACACAATAGATATAAATTTAATTCCAGGATGGGCCTTGGACTACCCTAGTCTCCATGTGGCTCTGCCACTGGCTACCGTTATAGTGAATATGTTAGTAATTATTGATGTTCTTTCAAATTGGACCACTATAGGGAGAAAAGAGCTTCAATTTATGAGATAGTGCTAACTAGTCACTAATTCATGTTACCACTGTTCTTTTCCCACATAAATTAGATATCAAATTCAACATATATATTACATCGTAACACCAATTATGTGAGCTGAACCGGACCAAAAGGGTTGAGAACTTCCAAACATTGGTCTTTCACCCCGAACTAAAAGACCAGTGTTTGGAAGTAACCACTGTTTTAATATAATTATTACCATTATGACCAATAATGTTTTTCCTTTCTGGTAAATATGGAAGTAACCAGGCCCTTTATCTAAAAGGATCCCTATTTTTGGAGGGAATAGTTGTAGGACCCACTTCATGTCGAATTTCAACAATCTGAACCGTTTATTATGTAAGTCGCAATTCATAGATCATCATTGTAAAAATTCAGTTTAATCCGAAACTATTTGCTTATTAATTATCACAATGAAATTTCGTTGTTTCCTGTATAACAAAGTATTTATCAATTTCTTTGCACTCAATTAGATGTCTCAAATATTTCCAATTTTGCTAATAGTTTGCAAGGATAATCTACGAGGTTCAACTTGAAAATAAGAAAGCTCGGTTCGTTGAAATTCAAGATGGTGTGGGTCCACAACTAATACTCATTTTTGAAAATAAAAAAACAAACTAGAAATCTCTTAAAGGCCTCTTGGAAGTAACTATCGAAGTTGGATCGTAAGGACCACAAATGAGAAGCAAGGCAAAATGAATTCGTTCACTAGTCACAATTCAGGATAGGCCCGTGACTCACTCGCTTGTCACTAGAGCAACCAGAAACAAAACCTTTCCAGATTCTTAGCCGCAATGCCACCCATCACACTATCTAAAGTTGAGACACCTCCATCCAACTCATGACTCCCTACTGACTCAACATCACATGTTCTTCAATTATCTTCCCCATTTTGTGCCCACAAATCCATGACGAATCAATTCTTTTCGACACAAAATCTACAACTCCAAGCTCCTCCCCAAACACATCCATCACAAAACAAAACAATCTCGATGACACCGGAATGCAGGGAGTCTCGTGTTTTTGTAGTAAGTGTTTTGCTTGGCTACCAAAAAATAAGTCCGAACTCTTTGTGTTCCTCACAAAATTTTGTGCTTACGATTAGACCTGTTTATATTGCTATCAACTTGTGAAGATTACCTTTGCAAAAATTATATTAAAACGGGTCTTTTAGCCAATACCAATCTATTATATTGAATAGATAGACGATTCGTAATGTAATTTTATACAATTTGATGACTAAATGAACAAATCTTGCGGGATAATTGCAAGATGTGAGAGGATTAAAACACAAGTTTTAATGTAAGAGATGCAAACACCGAGAGATTGAAATACATAAAAGAGGATTCATACATATATCTAAAGGAAGTTGAATAATTCATGGTGTAGCTAGGAAAAAACCAGCTGAACATGGTGAAGACTTTTTACATGATATTTATATTAACATAATAAAAACCCAATTCAACCAACTAAAACCCTAATTCAAATGCAGCTCTGCAAATGCCAAAAACTTGATTGCAGTAACCACTATAAACCCTATTCAACTTGCTCAATTACTTAAGACTGATGACCAGACTAAAACATACGCAATTACAATTTAACATGATTGATAAACACTAATTAACTGAGGATCGAAGCCCAATCAATCTCGGACGGATACTTCTCCAACACGGAAGTGCTCTCGGACGCGCCGCTGTTCTCCCATGGCTCCGTAGAGTCGCAGAAAGTCAGATCATACAGCGGCGAAGACCCGGCAGACCCTTCGCTATCAGTCGTCACCGGCGACGAGGTTTCAACCTTGACCGCTAAAGTCTCCGGCTCCGGCTGTCGGCTGGCGGCGGAGGACTTCTTGGCTGGCTTCCCTGACTTGCCCTGTTTCTGACTTTCGGCCAAGCCTTCACAGATGGCTTGTAGCTTGGCGTCGACTGAGGAATGCAGAGGCTTGTACTCGCCGAACTCGCCTCCGACGACGGACCCATTGTGGCGGAGATGCGGGAAATTGAGCCTGGCGAAGTCGCCTCTGAGCTTGTACGCCGCCTTGTCGTAAGCCAAAGCGGCTTCCTCCGCCGTGTCGAAAGTTCCGAGCCAGAGCCTGGTGCGGTTCTTAGGGAGCCTGATCTCAGCGACCCATTTTCCCCAGTGGCGTTGCCTTACACCCCTGTAAAGCTTGGTGGGTTTCGGCGGCGAACCAGCCGAGCCCACCTGCTTCATCGGGATGGGCTTGGGGCTGAGGAAGCTGAGGGTATGAGACGACGGCTGAGAAACTTGTTGGTGGTAGTTATCCCAAGAGATTTGGGGCTGTTGGGGTTGGGATTGAGACTGGATCTGAGCTTGGATCTGGTGGATCTGGGAGGGGGTGAGGTGGTTCAGCCCGATTGACGGCGGTTGCTGCTCAAAGAACCCATCTGAAAACACTTGGGTAATAGAAGAGGTGGAGCAACCGTCGTGGAAGAAAGTGGGCTGGTTTGGGAAAGAGAGGAAGTCGTAGGAGGTAGAGGGGAAAGAAGGGAGGAGAGGGGCGGAGGAAAAGGGAGGAGAAGCGGTGGTGGTGAGAAGGGAAGACGGCGGCGGCGGCGATGAAGAAACACTTTTCATAAAAGGCTCAAGTGCTTCCATCAGCTCACCTCTAAAGGGATCTGATGATGAGTGAAGAGCTGATCTGCAACTGTAGAAATCCATTGTAGCTGCCATGCCTCCAAAACACACACTCAAATCACAAAATAAAAACTTTTTAGATAACACGAGAGAAATTAATTAATCTACAAATCAACCTGTTTCTTATCAAAATTAAAGAACAGGAAGCGGGTTTTTCACAGAAAATTAAGAACCACCCAAAAAAGAAAATGGGAAAGAGATTTCAAATAATCAACCTCTTTTACTCCCAGAAAATCAAACAAAAACCAACCTTGAGGGACCAAAAATTAACCCTCTAAACTGATTTTTCCAAACCCAAAAAAAAAAACAATTAAAATTTAGCTAAGAACTGAGAAAACAATAATTATATAAAACCTGGATCTCGATTCTGAAAACACCTGGCTTTCGACTGAAAAATCCTTCTAAGTTTGCCTTTTTTTATGTTATTTCGAAAAAACAAACCCAAAAATCATAACTCTTTGAAAGACAGATGATTAACAGAAAGGGATTCAGAGAAGCGGGGATTACAGAGAAGGGGGGGAAGAACACACAAATTAAACCAGAAGATTAATCGCTCTTACAACTCTCAACACTCTGCTTTGCTGCTAAATTTTTTTTTTTTTCACTCCTCACTTTGTTTTTTCTCTGCAGGTGCATCTCCTCCTCTGTTATATAAAGGCCCTGGGGGATTAATTACCTTCGTTAATCACGTCGTTAATCCCAATTATCTCACTGTAAGCCCTACTTGCTGTTTTTTAAATTTTCTGCGTCCCTCTCGAGTCTGCCGCGCGTTCTGTTCGTGACGTAGGGTCATTCAATGAATGGGGTCCGGGCCAATGGATGTCTGCCACGTTCAGGTTCCCACCGGCATCTGTCGGTGGACTCGCAGTTAGTCTTGGTCTTGGCATAAATTTGTTGCCTATCTTGTTGAATATTTTATGACGCGTTCACACCTCGTACTTTCCAAAATTTTTAAGCACTGACAAAAAAAATAAAAATAAAAAGGAATCTTTTTAATATGGGTCTAAAATCACAAAAAATTAAACCTATTTCAAAATATAATACTTGGGTCCTGACCGGTGAGGATCCATTTTTGAGGTGAACCAATAATATTGAAACACTTGGCACTTTGAGTGGACCAATAATAATAAAAAATTACTTAAAGTGCCAAGTGTTTCAATATTATTGGTCCACCTCAAAAATGGGGACCCATGTATTATCCTATTTCAAAAGTCAAAAGTCATTAAAAATTAGACATATTTCAAAATGTGGGCTATAGAATTGGACCTATTTCAAATTTTCCCAAATAAAAATCATCTCACTTTTTTTTTTGAACTAGCAATATTATCTACACGTTGGCCTCACACTAGATTAGCAATAATATAGTTCCAATTCACTTTTAGTGATAATTTAATCTAAGATCTCTTACTTACAAGTAAAGAGAAATACGCGAAACTGTAGTATTAAGTGACAAAAATAAATATATCATTGAGTATGAAGAAGTATTAAGGTTTGACAAGCTGCACGCCTACCTCTCTACCTAAAATGCAACATTCTACAGTAGTTTAGTCCTCATCATATGCATATGTGATTTAGACTAGTTGATTGTGGTAAGAGTTCGTTTTTATGCATTATAATTCAATTATTCCTACTTATAAATTAAAATAATTTAACATAAATTGTCGTTCTTGACTATTGATCAACTCGAAATCTTGAATCAATTTTCGATAAGAAAGTGAATATGAACTATAAGTCAACTTTATCAATCTTCTATATTGATTGTTTGATGTGTACTACTCTAAACAATAGTTCCATATGAGCATGATAAATTGTCATGTAACAATTTTCATAATTTGTGTAAGAGAGATGATTTGTGAATTCTTTTTTTATTTATGTCTCCTGAATTATTTTTTATTAAATTGATTCCAACGACGAAGAACTAGTATAAACTCTATAAGAGTTCTCGTTAATCAACATCTTTTGATAATTGATAAAACAATACTACCTTAAATATACCGATATAAGTGATTAGCAACCATTAATTATAAGTTTCGAAACATATCTCCTGACAGCAATGATCTATGCACTCACGAGCCACTATGTTTGACATAGTTAGTATGTTATAAAATCTCATCCGCATGACAAGCTAGTTCACCAAAATAATTGGATTGACACAATGCCACTAAACCTACTCTTCCCCATTTTAGGGTTGACAATTTGACAGTATTATTTAAAACACGTACAATTTATTAAAATCCGCCTAATTCGTCTAAGTTCCACCTAACCGCTTAGGCGTTAAGTCTCAACCCTACACCTGATTAGTGCCGAACGTTTTTTAGAACCTTGATCAAGATATTGATGAAAAACTCATCTTATGGACTAATTAATTAAACCCCTAATCCGCTCCACGACCTAATCTTCAAGATTAATAATTTAATTAATAATCATATAAAATGTCGTATGCGCGTAGCAAATGACCAAATCCTAGTTGGAGTGACAAGGACTTAAAGGAGTTATGACAGCCGTTGATGTTAGGGTCAGATGACACAAAAAAGTGGTCTTTGACGTCATGATTACAGATATCTGATGGTTGAGAGCCTGTCCCTTTCTATTTCGTCTATCAGGAGCTATCCTAATTAACAAGGTGACAACGTGGAAAAAGAAGGGAATATTTTTTATAATCATCCTTTAAGTGACGATAATGTTATTATTATTTTTATTACTGTTGAATGAGCTTAAATTTCAATATATGTGTAGCGGTTAGACATAAATTTTAAAATTTTCACTCATTCAATAATATAAATAGGATGGTAGTATTACCCTCACTTGAGGATGCTGAGTAAAAATGCACAAAAAAGGACGAAGCTTTGAGTTTTCAAGTTCTTAACTTAACCATGGTACATCAATGGTTTGATGTTTGCTAACCATGGTTAGATAGAAATTATTTAGGTGTGACTCTGCTCACATTCGTCTTTTTCTTTTTTCTTTTTTTGTTGGCAAACAGAGCTATATTAACCAGGCAAGAGAAGCCAAAAAGTACAACGAAAGCCAAAACAACAACAATCACCCAAACACAACCAGGAAGTACCGGGGTTAGATGACCCGACACTCAAGGCAAGGCTCAAAGCTGCTCACATTCATCTTTCAAATTCAGTAATGTATGTGTATATATGTATTAATACAATATTTAATCCATTTGGGTGCTTGGGCAAATGGTTTTAGTAAATAGATATTTAAGAGCCGTTAGTTTTCACTTGTATTAAATTGAAATTTTTGTTCTGTTTTGTGGTTTTTATACTTCGTACTTGGCATGTGCTAAGGCGGACGAAAATAGAGACTAAAGCGGTCCCAAGACCATCTGAGTTTATAAAATATACATGTGAAGTGTTCTAAGAATCCTTTCAATATTTAGTATAGATTATTTTTGTGCTTATTAAATGTTTGATGTAATGCATGCTAGACATATCTTGACAAGTTGCGTCAACGTCACTCGACAAACTCTTTTTATATCACTCATCAAATTATTTCAGCATACGCCAATATCTGTTGAAATATGTACAAGAAGCCCACAAAGTGTGTAAACCTTTTTTTTTAGCGCTTTAACCTCTATTTTTGTCTAAAAAATTTATATTTAACACTAGAATCCTTAAATTCGTGACGGCATGTGCAGCGTTGCCCAAAAACAATTCCGCCAAGACTCGCTAACCACGTAGTTTTTCAACCCCTCATTAAATTATAGTTGGTCCCCACATCTCAAACAAAACCAAAAAAAATAAATATGTTAAAACTCAGTGTCTTAGCCTAGGAACATTATATAGGTTGGCCCAGGAGACTTTGGCCATGGCAGCTCTGCGGTGGCTCAAAAGAACAGATCTAGAGGCGTATAGGTTTAGGGGGAGTAGACGACTTGTTTATTCTTTAAAACTAAACGGTGTCGTTTGCTATGTTTTATGATTTTCGTGTTAAAAGTTAAAACTCGGTGTTTTCAATGAAACGGTGTGGATTGGTGGAGTTCTTTTATGATGGTGGTCACGCTTACCACTATTAATTACTGTTAGTGTTACCTTTAAGTTTCGAGATTTATGTTGTAGATCAATTAAATCAAATTCATTCAACGATAAACAATAAGATGATAAGCCAAAAAGATTTTGACGTGGATGGGCTCCTTTTCAAACTAGACTTTTTTTGGTTAATTAAATATTATTAACCACATCAAGTGGTCTAGTGGTAAGGGCGCAAACTGCGACTTCCCAAAAAACAAAAAAATATGAGGAATTTCATCATGTTCCAAGTTAGTGAGTCTGTTTAACTGTGACCATGAGTGATGAAATTCTCTATAACTTCTGAAAAAAACAGATAATTGTGGCGTGCTACTCTTTTAAAAGAGAAAAACTTCATTAAATATTATTTCCCACATCCCACCCTTTCATTTCTCTCCCCTCCCACATCCATCATACAACATAGAGCACGCCACATTGCGTATAAAATAAGCTCTCAATAATTGATCGCTGTTCAAGTGTGGCGGAGAATACGGCGTAGACTGAAGTGGGAGCCCAACATGTCACGTGCCGCACCACGCGAGTGGGACAACTTCTTCAATTGCGGCGCCAGACTCAATCTCTACTACTCTTAACCCACGCGCACTAGCGCGTACCCCCTTATCACCAACTAAAGCTTCCACACCGTTTACTTTTCACTGGTACGTGAAATTCACGCTGTACCAAAAAGCGTGGTATCAGAACAACGCAGGCGTGCTACACATTTTAATGGTTTAAATTGCAATAGTAATAGTTGACCAAATCGGTTTGAGAGAATCGCCAATGAATCTTGCGGCATGTCGGGCGGAACCCGGAACCCGGAACCCGGAGCCCGATCCTTCTCATGATACCATGATTTTTTTAATTAGAGAAATGCTAACGCTGATTCTCTTAAGTTTGAGACTTTTCATGAACTTACAGTCACTTTATATTTTAATATTTTATAATTAAAAAAAGCTAACGTTGACTCTTTGAATGTGAAACTTTTCGTGAACTTACAGCCACTTCATATTTTAACATTTTATAATGTTTAAAAATTCACATCAAACTCTGAAGTAATAAAGAATTTATAAACGTTTTACTTTTGTGAAAATCATTTTACTTTTAATTGTTGGGTAAGTGAAGCATCTAGAATAGAGGTTTGCGTCGAATCGCTGCAGGCCTTGATGAGTCTCCAAATTTTGTAATTTTATCTCAATGTTTTTGGATCCATCTGACTTGTGCCTTTGTCTTCAAGTCTTCCAAATTCCAACGTAAAGCATTCTCTTTTTCCTATTTCTTTTCTTTTAATTCTATTTTGTATTTGAATTGTGATTAGGGTTTTGTTTTTTGTCAAGGTTTAATAATAATATAATATTGTTAAGTTTTTTGTTCGATTAATCTATTAAACATGACAAGATTTAGATGCGAGATTTAAATTTTCTCTTTCCAGTGAATCAGTTTGTAAATAAAAAATAAAGATGAGCACAATGACTCTCGCATACACAACGTAAAGTTACCATTGTCATCAAAATGTTACATCGTGTACGCAAGAGTCATTGTGTTCATCTTTATTTTTCATTTACAAATTGATTCACCGGAAAGAGAAAGTGGTGGTGATGATGATGTTCAAATTATTAACAAGAGAAAGTGGTAACTTTATGGAATGCATGTAGTGTAAATTTGGTAAGATCCAGTACTTTACAACTAATTCTTATCTAATATCATATCTCATAATAACCAACTGTTGACTTTCCTACCACAAATCATTCTTTTTAGTGTCTAATTAACGCTTCTTTAGGTAATTAAGTCCGCACGATGTGATCAACTTTTTATTTTGTTTTATTTACTTTTTATCAAAATGGTGTCATCAACTTCATGTTGCTTGCTTTATTGAAAAAAAAGTTGTAACGACCACAATTAGAAATGGACAATGGTTATGATAGGGGGGTAAAAGTGGTTATTATCTATAACCTTTTATGCTTATATCTGCATAACCGTTTACTTTTTAGATAATTGTCTAAATAGTTATACTCATACCCATAACCGTTTATAAACGGTTAACTATACTCATAACCATGTACCTATTTAATCGTAACCGTTTATCTGTTTACCCTTTTTTAATCTGTTTATCTCTTCTTTTTTTTACCCATTTACCCATATTTTCACCAGTCCACATGTTTTTTAACAACTTGAAAATTAAAAAAGAAAAATTTGTTATTCTTTTTCTAACAATTACATTGTTAACTTATATATACATTTAGCATGCATTTCTGTATTTTAGTCTTTTAAGTTCTCATACCATTCCAATAATCGTAAAACTTCTAAAAACTCAAGTTAGTTGTCTTGAATACTAGATAATTTCAAAGCTCCAAAATATTTCAAAACTAGACTTTTGAGTATGCTTTAGATTTTTTTGTATTTTTAAATTTTACATATATTAAGATAAATGAAAAAATGGGTACTCGTTATAACCGCGAGTAATACCCATACCACCTATTTAAATTTAACGGGTAAATGATTATACCAATAACCGTTTATTTATTTAAACGGTTACCCATAACAGTAAATGTGAATATTTATCTAAATGGTTATCCATGACAGTAAACATGAATTTTAAACGGACGGATAACCGCGGTTACTCATACCTGTGGATATTTTGCCCATCCCAACCACAATATTTGAAAACTAAAAACCGGTTGGTGATTACTTCTTTTTTTTTAAATGTAAAAAATTAAATACAGAAAACTGAAAGTTGTTCCAGATGAAATTGAGAGGGAAAATGGAGTTCAGAAAATTCTTGTGTTGTTATTTTCCCCACACATTGTCTCGTATTTATATTGCTTTATCTAGTATTTAGGAGTTCTTTAATGATTACAGTAAGTACATGAGCTTAGAGAAATGCTAAGGAGACTCTCAAAATGGGATTCTACATGAACTCTCCGATACCTCATAATATAACGTCAATTTTTATACCAACATTACAAAATATTATACAAAAAATGAGATGACAGAGAGTCACTTTTGAAACGGTCTCCTTAACATTTCTCCAGAAGCCTCATACAACAGACCATGTTAATTCCATACTTTAGTTTACACAATCAAAACTTAAACACTAGTAATGCTTACAACATAAGATACTTTTTTTAGTTTTCAAAATTTAGCTTCCTGTCTTTATTTATTTGAAAATTAAAAACTAAAAATAGTTTTTTTTTTTTTTTTTATAAAGAAAATGGTAGTGGTGGGCTACCACTTCAAGCCGTATATTCACTGTAACGGTAAGCTCTCCCTAAGGAATTTGTTTACATGCTGGGATTCGAATCCCTGATCTCCCTAAGGAAGGCACACAGAGGCCGCCCAACATGTGGTCTAGCCAGCTTTCTCCACTAGACCAAAGACCATTAGGTAAAAACTAAAAATAGTTATCAAAGGAACTTTTAATTTTCAGTTACCAAACCGAATAATTATCAATTGGCCCCTTAGTATATGCAATTATATGTTTTTCTTAATATTTGAATCATAATATTAGCTAGCAAATGAGGCTTAGTAGAAGATCATGTCTATACATTAGGGTGCATGTTCAATCATCACCGATCCTCTATTCTTAACAACTAACAATTTAACACACTAACGTTATCATTTGTAAAAAAAAAAAAATCGTAATATTAGATAAAAAGATAACACCAATTGCTATTTTATTTCTTTTTAGTATTGGATGGATCCAAATTTACATCATATCAATCATTTATCTAATTAATTTACTCCACTATGAAAGTTACTTTCCCATACGAACATATGACTCCAAAGTCTCCAATATTATCCCTCAGCTTGAATAACACAAGCTCCAAATATTTTCCACACATTTAGTTATAGGTTTGTCACTTAGTATTACAGTCTAGTAGCATTTTTCTTTATTTGTAAATAAAAGGTTTTAGGTTCGAGTCTCGTCAACGATGAATTTGAATCCTATTATTACTAGCTTATTATAAGAAAAAGTCCACCATTTTTAATGTTGTTTGTTTAAAAAAGAAAAAAATTATAGGTTTAATTCCTCAAAAAAGAAAAAGAAAAAAAGAAAAAACCTGAAGAGTAACTGAAAAGAGAGACGCGTGAGAGTAGTAGGCCCCTCCCCCAGTGGGAGCGTTTTTAACGCGGTTTCGCCGGTCTTCTCTCTCACTAATCAATTTGTTTTTTGGTCAAGTCAATAATCTATTAATTATTCTCAAAGTCTTGTGAGCACCGTTTCTTCACTAAAATTCCTGTCAAATTTCGGTCCAGCAAAGGATTTCATGAAAGGTTCCATGCATATCACGTGATATCATGTAACACTGTTTGGAGAT
Source organism: Heteromeles arbutifolia (assembly GCA_024362995.1). Lineage (NCBI taxonomy): Eukaryota > Viridiplantae > Streptophyta > Magnoliopsida > Rosales > Rosaceae > Heteromeles > Heteromeles arbutifolia. The sequence goes on along the minus strand of JANCRC010000013.1, from coordinate 23,262,707 downwards.
AAGATGAATGCTAATAACCTTTTTATTTGAATTTTTTTTAAAATACTTTCTTCTTATTTTAATGTTGTAAGATAATCCGAATCGTTTATTATTTGAGTCACTTTTAAACATCATTTATGCAAAAAAAAAAAAAAAAGAAAATTGAAGTCATTTAATAGACGAACCAAGTTTTTTTAATTAGATACTAAAATTATGGTGGCGTTAATCGAATGAGTAACTAATTTTTGATTTGGTTGATTTTGTGCAGAGTCGATTTTTAAAGAATGACCTAAAAATTAGACAATTTTGATTATCATGCAACGTTATAAATGTACAAGATCGTAAAAGAAAACGAAAAATAGAAGGAGAAGTCCAAATAACAAAGCTAGTAGCATTCGTGTAATATAATTGGGGCTTTTTCCCTTCTCCATCTCCTCATTTTCATATTTTATAAAATCTTTTATTTTTAGTTTTTATTGATAAAAGAATATAGCAATTTTGAGATTTGTGGGCACAAAATACTTTGCACAAACAAAAAATAAACCAAAAACACCTTATTCCTTGTTTGAGAAACGCTAAGGGGACTCTCTCAAAAGTGAGACTCTTCATAAACTCTTTGCCTGTTTTATAATATTCATGAGAATTAATATTAAACTGTAAGATAGCAGAAAATCTATAGAAAATCTCCCTAAGAGTCTCTTAAGCATTTCTCTCTTTATTCTCACTAAGTAACTTCTTGATCTAGTAGGTCAAGTTTCGTCGTGCTTTACAGCTAAGCTAGTGGAAGAAGACCTTGAGATGATTAACCAAAAAGAAAAACAAATCACTTGCCTCAAATAGGACGTCCAAATCTATTGACCTTGTTCAAACTAAGCTGCCTAGAAATAGAATGAAATTTGAGGTTTCAATTTAGCCACCTGAGCCACAAAGAATTCTAACAAAAGATTTGGTTCACACTTACACAACTTTCCCCTACCTTAAGTCATAAAGAAGTACAAGTGCAACCACCACCTCCTTTTGTCACAAGTTTCAACCAAATCAAACCCATTATAGCTTCTTCTCGTAATTTCATATATCATGCATAATGGTTTCTTGAACAAAATTAGTATCAGTTGTTTATACGTATATTTAAATTTTAACTGTTAATACATGACGTTTATAATGTATTGTTGATCAATATGCGCGTACGTAGATGACTGTCGATAACAGCTTTGTGATTTCTTTGAAACTAGAAGCCTAGAAGAGTGGGGGAAGGCAAGGGCCATCGAATTTGAATTTGTTTTGCGACTAAGCAAAGTAATAGATAGTGGGATATATATGTTGTCATTTTCAAAGTGGTTTTCATGTCACTTTAGCCAAAGATACTTGAAAGGATATTGTGGGTGTCCTCCAATTTAACTTTTTCACGACACTATTTGATCTTGACTCTTGAGTCCTTCAATCGGCATTGCTTATTTCTTGAAGTTTCTTTTTTGTTATACATGCTTTTAAAGTGTGAGTTGCCCAACCTTGCGGGTACAAAATAGTCCTAAGTTTGGATTTTTATTTTTTATGATACGTATTACTAAGTGATTCAGATTATTAACAGTTAAAATTTCATATAAAGATTTAATGAATTTTGCAATGATTACTCTTGACTCCTTCGATCGACATTACTTATTTCTTGAAGCTTCTTTTTTGCTATACATGCTTTTGAAGTGTGAATTGCCCAACCTTGGGGTACAAAATAGTACTAAGTTTGGATTTTTATTCTTCATTGTACGTATTACTGAGTAGTCCATAAAATCAACAGTTAGATTACATATATAGATTTTTCGATAAAAAAAGAAAAGAAAAAAAGATTACATATATAGATTTAATAAATTTTGCAATGACAAATCTTATAGAAATCTCTTTCCACTGAGTGAGACGTAACATTATAACTCAAGTTTGAATATATATATATATATATAGTGATCATGAAGATTTATGAGTTACGATGGCTAACCTAACAAAAACGTTAAAACTATGAGTAGTTTTAGTGCCATGGTTGGAATGTTGCGTAAAAGTGAGCATATGGAATTCCCCAAAAGTCTTGTATTTTCTTCATGCTTTCTCTTTCTCCTTTCCTTCTCATTCTTCACTTTTTTTCCTTCACCCCACTTGGACTTGAATTTGAATTGAGCATGGCGTGCAATACACGGTAATAGTACTAAGTTATAAAATGATGTATGAACACGTGTATATTTTAAATGTCGAAATATATAGTCATAAGGGTTTATAGTTGGTCCAAATTTGAATAAAAGAAACACTGTTACGTATTGAACAAGCAATACACGAAAATAGTACTAAGCTATCAATTTTGTTTACTAAATAATGTATATTTTTAATATCGAAATACAGAAAGTCATAGGGTTTATAGTTGGTCCAAATTTAAATAAATAAAACACTGTTACGTATTTAACAAGTTTGGTAGCCTTTGCAAGATTGAAAAGGCATTGTTGTAGAAAGATTGTCCACGAGCTTATGCTTACATCTATGAATGAACAGAACTTTCTCTAAAAATTTCATAAGCTTGTTAAACATGGATCTGTTTTATATATCATTTTGGGCTTGGGCTAATTATACCTCATGACTGTATTTTAGTACCTGACAATAATGCTCGGTCAAATTTGTCATGCTGAACTGGATCGTTATACACAATTTGGGTTTACTTTAGTACCATACAATAATTTCTTCTGTCAAATTTGTGGTTTTGAATTAGATCATTAAATTGGTGCTTGAAATATATCCCGAGGTCGGATTGGCACATACCCCTTTAGGTTTTATCTTGGGTGATGCTATCCACACATCTTTTTTTTTTTTTTTTTTACCTTCCAGACACCTCTAGTTAATTCCTACTTTTTGATCCTCTTTAAACCATTAGATCTGACGGTAGGAAATTGAAAAAGGTGCGTGGAAGATAAAAAAAGGTGTGGGATAACATCACCCTTGATTTTATGTTTATATACGCTTTTGGATTAGGGAATCGCCTTTGTGTCCATTTTTTAATTAAGCACTCATGTTCTACATCAAGTTAATGAGATTAAAAACAAAAAAAGCCACCAACCCATGTTTCTTATAAACTATTTAGGTTAAAAAAGGATGATACAGATTACAGACAAAAAACGGACTCAGATTTTCTCCGGATCAGTCCCGTAGGGATCTTGCGGATCCATTGATCGCAACCGCACAATATAAATCCAACTGTCAAAATTTATTTTTGTTTTAATTTGTTTCACGCAAAACGAGGTCGTCTCCTCTCTATTTTTCTGCTGCTTCTTCCCCTTCTCTCTTGCCATGTCTGCAAGAATTCTCTCTTGCCATGTTTGCAAATTCTTGCTCCACGTCCTCAAATTTCTGCAGCCCAATGATCAAGAGGGGGAGATAGAGAATGTTAGGTACTCAAGCCCAAGGGAAGAGCCCAACCCAAAAGACTAGTCCAATAGATGGGAGGATCCCAAAGACTTAAGTAACACTACACTATTTCTAATGTGTTATGAACTTAGGATTTAGTGATTGGCTTAATCACTATTAGGAGTTTAATATTGGATTTGTTAGGCTTATTCCTGTTATTTAGTGAAGTTTATTAGAAATGCCAGCTGGCACTAAAGGTGTAAAGTCTATAAAAGGAGATGTGCTCCCTGAAATGGGAGAGAACAGAATTTACAAACAAATACAAATACAAAAAATATATTGGAGCTCCGCTCCCTTCTACTTCATCTTCTCCATTTGCCATTTCTATTGCTGCTTGCAGGTTGAATAGGGTCCTAATATTTGTGATCCTATCATTGGTATCAGCCATCTCGTTCCTGGTTTCCCTCATGTTTGCCCGCCAATCCAATACCCCTCGTCCTGCTGCCATGGACGTGCGCGTTTCATCCGCGTTGGACTCCCTTGAAGCTTCGTTGCGTGCTGTGCTCCGTGACGCTCTGGCACCCGTCCGTCTTGAACTTTCTCTGTTCCTCTGTGATTTGGCCCCAATGATTTCCGATGACACTAACTCAATCGATCTCGGTCATCCTGAACTTCAAGGAGATAGCAATCCACCAAAAATTCCATCAACAATTGAAGTCAATTCGGTTCCGCCGCTGCTCTCGTCGTCACTGTTGTTGCGAGCAATGGCAGCTTCGTCAGTTAAGCCACACTTGAACAATCCAGTAGTAGCCACAGTTCCACTACGAGATCTTGAGCAAGCCATGCCCATTGCAGCAAGTGTGCAAGGTCTGGGTGTTCCTCTCAGAACTGCACGAGCCACTAAATCTGTAGGTCTCTCTCAACTGGCAGACAAGGAAACAAATACGAGGACAACAAAAAGTCGCCATGAGGTATTGGAATCATTGATTTTCAATTTGTCAATCGGGAAGGCCAAATGGCATTGGCTTTTGCAATTTATTCTTGCGTATTATCTTGGTGTTATTGTGGTAATTTATGATGTTTTATTGACTGAAATTAATGGATGGATTAATTGGTATCTTGTGGGAAAATTTGTGAAAAAAGATTTTTATGCATTGGAACTGTTTGATGAAATGTCTAAAAGAGGAAGGGCAGATGTACATGTGTTTTTGGTGCCTCATGACCTATCGGTGTTAGACAATGTTGCCGTGATGCTTGAAGGTTTCAAAACCCACAATGGAGAGAAACCAGGCCACCCTAATTTTTTGGACTCTTGTGAACCATGTACTGGCTCTATGGTGGATTCTCAAATCTTCCAGTCAAGTAATGTAAGAGGAGGCACTGTAGCCGTTTCATATATGCATGCTTTAGAAGCTATGTGGCCAAGAGAGATGGAATGGCTTCTTTGTGTGAGTTACCACATGGTTGAGTCGGTACCTTCCTGGCATATTTTTCATGATGAAAGCAAATTGGTGGTCCTGACTTCCAAAGCCTTCTCAGATTGTTACATTAATCTCCATGCCATTCGTATCACTGGTAGTGCACTTGTGATTGTGGCACTTTCTTCTCAAGGTGGGACAATTTTATCACTCCTAGGGATAGTGAACCTAGAAGAGTGGGATGCATCCAATGTAGCTTTTCGAAATTGCTTAAATTTGTTAGCCATGGTTCTTCAAAAGGCAGCAAAGGTTCTTCAAAAGCCATTGTCTGTTGCTTTTAGCATCAGTTCAAGCAGCCAATTTTGTTGGGATATCCGAAGGCAGTCGGAGAATGACTTTATGATCTCTCTGTAATCTGCAGTAAGTGAAGGGGGTGAACTACAGCCTATTAGGCCATTGCTTTGGTACCTTGAGGATCAAGCTTGGCATTCAAAATTTTTTTGCATGCAACTGAGGAAGAACCAAACACTTGAGAGGTTTCATGAGTTCTTAAAGCTTGAAAATGATAATGGGAACATCACAAGCCAGGAGATTGTCCACATGTTGCAATTAGGAGTAGGTTATGCAGAATGCATGTTGCCTAAGATCCTACAATTGACTACTCATAGGAACTTTGAGTTTCAAATTGCCACTTTATGGAAGATGCTCAAGCCATTTTGGAACCTAGTTTGGAATAGGGATGAATCAACCACTATAGGCTATATAATGGAAATTGAGGTCTTTTGGGAAAACGTTATTATAGTTGCTAGTAGCGATAAGTTTTTCAATTGGGTTGACCATCACTTTCCTGATATAGGTTCGTGTGGAAGTGTCTTCCAAATTACCATTCTCCCTCTGATTTTTGGTCCATTTCTGAGTGGGTTAGACCACGCCTTGAGATGGAGTGGATGCAATATAGACACCTATTTTGATTTAGTATGCTATCTCGGAGGTCACCTGGAAAGCAATTTTGGTGCCTTGGCAATTGATTTACATGCTGAATTCTATATGTGGTTCACTAGTAACTTGGATTTTTGGCCTGTTTGGGACCCGGGAGATGCATCGGTTAAAGCTGTCAAGCTCATACTCTATTTTCAGTATAAGGACGGCAAACGAATGGGTGCTTTTGAGAATCTATTTTTCCTAAGAGAACTACCATTGAAAGGTTTTGATGTTCAACAGAGGGCAGTGGTTGTAGTTGAATTGAAAACATGCCTTTTCACAAGTGTGGCGCTGCAAGTCCTTATGCTTCATAATTGGTGGTCTTATGCTTCTTCCTTAGCTCCCAATGTTGAGCCTTCAACCACCTTGCTACGGAGCACAGAGGAAGGTCTAGTGCAGAAACTCTCCCCACAAACCGTAATGGCTCAGCTGATTTCTCACTTTCCTTCCAAGAACGACAAATCCACACTTCGTCTGCAAGACTCCTTAGTTGAATTTCACTGCAAACAGTTCCAGATTCCAAGTGCTAATCCTAACCTTGAGGACAAGGTTGTTTTTCAAGGGAAGGGCAATGTTATGAACTTAGGATTTAGTGATTGGCTTAATCACTATTAGGAGTTTAATATTGGATTTGTTAGGCTTATTCCTGTTATTTAGTGAAGTTTATTAGAAATGCCAGCTGGCACTAAAGGTGTAAAGTCTATAAAAGGAGGTGTGCTCCCTGAAATGGGAGAGAACAGAATTTACAAACAGAAATACAAACACAAAAAATATATTGGAGCTCCGCTCCCTTCTACTTCATCTTCTCCATTTGCCATTTCTATTGCTGCTTGCAGGTTGAATAGGGTCCTGAGATTTGTGATCCTATCATAATGTAGCCAATGTGGGATCATAACAGAGAACCTTGGTTGCCGAAAGAATCCAAGGAAATTTTTTGGCCGTTTGATTTGTACCAATGACTATGATCAATGGATCCGCAAGATCCCCATGGGACTGATCTGGAGAGGATCTCAGTCCACAAAGAACAAGACATGAACAGTAAAATAGAATAAAATAAAATTGTTTTGACCTTTTTTTTTTAATCTAAAAATGTATGCATCTTCTTTTTTTCTTTCTTCTACGCGTGGCTCATCTCTCTTGTTAGTTTTAGAGAGAGAAAAATTAAATATTAAAGCATCAGCACCAAAAATTATTCTCCTGATACGTCCAATTCTTTATTTTTTTTGGTAATTGAAAATTCTTTTTTCTAATATTTAAACGATGTACTTGTAAAAAAGGTACTAACTGCGCGTCACACTCTTGAGATTTGACGTGATTTGGTGTGAAATGCTGCCAGCGGCCCAACCAAAACAAGAGGGCCAGACTCTTGGCCCAACCAAAATTAAAACTCAATTTAGGCTGCAACTCCGTTGTATGAAAAACAGAAAAGTCACAAAGAGGATTCTTTACGGGGTTTTTTTTAGTACAATGATATATCTTACAATAAGGGGAGAAGAGAGGTCGGCTAAGCCACACAATGAGCAATCTAATTTGGTATCGAATTTGTAATGCACGAGATTTGAATCTAAGACCTCTCAAAGTGAAGATGAATACCATTAGACCGTAGTACTAAGTGGCCTTACGAGTTTTAACTCATAAAACTCAATTTTGTTTGTCCTAAAGGATATCTAAACAGAAAAGCCGCAGCAGCCTTACCATCATATTTCTAAATAAGGACCAAATTCTTTTGCTTGCTAGTTTAGAATGACTAGAATTGCTTTAAGAAGCACTTTGGAATTTCAGTAAATTTCGACGCTTACACAAGAGTGCTTACAAATTACGACCCAAAGTTAGTTCAGAATTAGTCTCAAACATGCTCTAATTAAACTTTGGACTTTTCCTTCATTCGACACTTTTGCAACGAAGGGGAAAATAAAATCAAGATGGTGCATCTTCTAGATCTTGAGCCTAAGCGCCACCATGTTTTGAAATTGTTGTACTTTGTTCTTCGGATCATCAAAGTTTCAAAAGCTAACATATTACACATTCCAACTACTCAAACGTATCTCTTTTTATCAATTGAAAGACCGAAACTTCCACATCTTATGCATGAAACGCTGTCGTACGTCGAACATAAAGTCGCAAGGCTCGGCCTAGAACGATCGTTTCTGAGTTTCCTCGTTTTCGGGTTTGCTCCCGTGCAGCCAAAAACAAAAATATTATGCAACACTTACAGATCAATGGCCCAAGATTTACAAGAACGAAAGATTGAATAAACTAGGAACCGTTTATAAATCCACATTTTGAGATTGAAATGTGCTTTACAAAACCCGGAAGTTACTTTTCTTCCGTTTCTGCTTGCTCAAAAAACAACTTCATGGAAGCACTCTTCCTAGAAGACTGCTTCCAGATATTGGTTACGATGCCTCTTGTCAAACTCCAACACGCTACCATATGTCCGATCAGCGATCCCAACAAACAGAGCTTCTGTGTCCGGGCTAAAGGATATTCCGGCGATTTCACCAAACAGGTCAATCTCTTGTTCCTTGACATACCCACACTGGGTATCGAGGATGTGAACAAAGTCTGCCGGCTCAGCCATGGCCATGAACCGACCGTCTGAAGTGAACTTTATGGCTCGTATTGCTCCCATTCTTCCCTTTAACACGGCTACGGACTCTGAGAGGTTCCTTATATCCCATAACCTGCAAGTGGTGTCTTGATTCCCGGTGGCCAAAATTTGTCCGTTCGGATGCCACGCCGAGGAAAAGCAATAGTCCAAATGACCTTTGAGGCTTCCGACAGCCTGTGCCAAGTAGGTAGGTAATCCATCAGATCTTTGCTTATGACTTGCATAAATCACAAAATGAATACGCCTCACCGTGACAATGCAACTTACTTTTCCAGACTGAGCATCAGCAATCAAGCAGTCCGTGCTATCGCCGAGTACTGCAACCAGCTTACCATCCGGACTAACGGAGGTATTCTGCCAAGAATCATAAACAAGAAAAGCTAAGATGAGAAATACAAAATGACAAATCACTCGTAAGGAACAGTTTCAGAAGAGGGTACTCACATTCACGGACCAATCGAACGAGAAGCAGTTGAGGCAAGTGAAATTCTGGACATCAAAAACTCTAACTTGAGCATCATTGTTTGCAGTCATTACCCTCATTGAACCACTGCACAAAGAAAGTTCAGTTACAGGTCTTCAAGGCAAACAACCTATATCAGATAATGGCAGGATGACTTACGCAGGGTTTTGGAAAATGTCCACTGCATTTGTGATGGCATTGTCATCTGTTGTTAATTTTGAGCAGAAAGCAACTCCAGGTTGATTAATGTGCTGGCCGCAAAAACGAAAAAAAAAACATTAGAAATAGAGAAACAATGGCTATGATGGATTCAGTAGTCTCAAAGGAATATTTGTTTGAGCACTTCCATACCTTGCAGATTAGTTCACCTTGGAATCCCCCAGCAACCAATAAATTTTCCTTCACAGCCATAGTGCTTATTTGCACTCTAGAGAGTGGACGAACCAACAACCCAGGTATTTTCTGAGAGAATATACAACCTTAACATTAGAATGGCCTTTTGGCCGTTTTTCCAATAAAGCGTGATCGATCAATCAAGACTTTACGTACCTCAGTAGGCACAACTGGTTTCGCTACGTTCAGTACTTCTTTGCCTCTCCTGAGTAGAGAAGACCAATGCATTACTGAAAAGTTCTGCATAAGGTATACATCATGCTTTGATGTGGCCCATAACAGATTCCTCAGCTGCGGGGGGAGAAACAAACCAAGTTGACAGGTACCTTAGTAACAACATTCAACAATCCAAAACAAGAACTAAGATTATAACAAATATATGTCTGCTTATGCTAGATGACAATTATGAACTAACAGTTAAAATGCTGTGACAGATATAAGGTTTAACCAGCCATAAGACAATAGAGAATTATAAAACCAAAATCGTTAAGGTCAGTGACCAGTATGTAAAAACCATGCAATATAGTCTTTACTTTTCATGGACCAGGAAAACCACCAACCAAGAAATCCAAAATAAAAAATGTTTCGTAGCAGACCATTGCAAGAGGATTATATGAAAAAATTAGACGCACAAGCAGTGAAAAAGTTGACTCTAGTACCCTGAAGAGATGATGAGATTATTTATGCTATGCAATTTTTTAGATACATGATGAAGGAAATTGGTCAGTATTCTGCTTTGCTAAGACTACATCCATCCACTTCATTAGGCACAGAAATTGGAGATTAAAATGACAACGCCAGTACAAGACAAATGCATCCAACAAGGAATAAAGCACATATAAATGGAACAACATGACGACTCTTTGATGTTCAAAGCAAAGCAAAGAGCACACATAAGGCTGAACAATAAAATGATCATGACCAATCCAATGGCATTTCAAGGTCACAAAAAGACGGACGGTATCATGAACAAATATCCATAAGTAAAAGAGCAGATGTGTATGTAACCACACCACCATATACTTCAGGTGACAGTTAAAAAAAATATGTCAAAAACATGCAAATTTGAAGGCCCTGGATGCCTCAAAAAATTCTAATAAAATTCGCAGTCTAAGAAAGCAAGAACTGTGTTAATCGGCCCCCTCATGACCAGAACGCATTGACTTATTAAGAGGCCTCTTAATGCTCAAATATCTTCCTATCATACCATATTAACAATGTCGCGCCAGCAGCTCTAATGTCCACCCTGCTGTAAAAGCTGAAATAAAGAGAGAAATAGCAGTCCTAAATGCAACAGATGGGTTAATGTGATATATTATATTCAACAGTCAACAGAAGCAATATATTTACCACCATAAATCAAAATGCGACTGATATGCAAAAGAAATGGCATACTGGAAAATTCAGAAGGTACAAAATTAAAGTGAACCAATTACAAAAATATGTGACAGATTATGTGTAACCATGGTTAATGATGTAAGATCCAGCAATTTAAGAGGCCTAGTTTAGCTAAAGCTGAAACACAAGCCTCAAAATGTATGCGACTTGTAGGTGCAAGTGTTCACAACTACTCTTAAACTTACAGAAATTAAGGGTTAGTTACTGATTCAACTGTTATTCTAGCTCGTGTAAAACCGGTATATACAACTTAATTTCTATTATAGTGTTTGCCTAACAAGAACCTATGACAACCGTAAATGGAAAAAAACACAGCAAATTTGTGAACAAGATGGTGACATATTGCCTACAGTATTAGTGGGAACCTTAATCAACTACATGTTACGCAAATAAGTTCAGCGTTACATCTCAGACGGTACATACAAGATCTACAATATGAAATCCATACCTTCCAGTGAATGGTTGAGCACATAACGACAATCATAAATTAAAATATCCTTCATAGAGGATAAATAAATTAAGATGTCCTTCATAAAGGATAAAAAATATTTGTGTAAGACCTGCAAAACTACGAATTAATGATATGCATATAACTAACAGTAAAATACAGCTATTAAAGAAGCTTATATCTAGCAACAAGGCACAAAATTCAAAAGGATCACAAGTTTTATGCACACGACACGCCATCTATATTCAGTGACAAAAATGAGGACATTATCTTGACGAGCAATAACCTTTGAAAGATCGAATGAAGTACATGAAACAATGAATACTGATAGTAGCAAACGGACTAAATTATGCATATGATTGCGTAGTGGATGAAAGTTACGTAAATATTTCAACACCACATATGGATGAAGTTTTGAGAAAAGAAAACTTAAACAAAGTCAACAACAAAAGACTCTTGTGTCCTGGCTTCCAACAAACTCACAAACAAATTTCTTGAAAACTATTTCCAAGAGTTTAGAGAAGCAAGAACAAAATCTCTACCTGGAAATGCACAATTGTGGACTTCACAATCCTTGTATTATAGTGAAAGTCATAGAAGGTCTTCCCCATCTCTACTGGCAAGCACTCCTGTCAAGGCAGAAGATTCACAAACATGAAGGGAAGCATCAAAACAGAAGTAAAGATGAATTCTTTAAGACCAACAAGGCATTCCTTCTATATATATATATATATATATATATATATATTCGAGCGATATTCTAATTAATCTAATAGAAGGATCACGCTAATCTAGCCAACTTGGTTACACCGGTCTGCACCAATGCAATTCTAAAGCCAATTAATCAGAACCTAGAGCAAAAACATAGAGGATGGTATCCATGCTATGATGGGTAACAATCATTTTGGTACATATTGCAAAAGGTGAAGTCTTTAAGACCAAAAAGGAATTCTTTATATTATTCGAGCATATTCTAATTAATCTAATCGGAGTACACTGCTCCAGCCAACTTGATCACACCACCCGCAATGCAATCCTGATGCATTAATCAAAATCTAGAGCAAAAACATATGCAAAAGACAGAGTGAATGGCACAAAATCGACACCTTTTCAAGGTCCTGGCGCGGCCGAGAGAGGTTCTCGTAGTTCTTGTACTGCTTCAATCGGGTCTCACGGTACCTATCTCTGGTAAAATTAAGCCTCTCCCACGGAATCCCTTGAATGTCCTTCCCATTTCGAGCTTCCATGGCCGAAGTATCAGTCTTCGCCTTGCTCTGCAAAAACCCCAAATTTTTTAATTCTTCTGAAAAAAAAAAAAAAAATAAATTACCAAAGTTCTACAAAGAAACAGAGCAGACGACCTCATCGAAGTCGTCGTCGTCGTCAAAGTCCGAGTCGGCATCGTGGCCTCCCGGCAGCTGGTTATCGGCAAAAGCGTCGGTGTCGTCGAAGTCGACGACATCGTAAAAGTCGTCGACGTACTCCAGCTCGTCGTTCTGAAACTGCGCCATTTCCGACTGCGGAAAAACTCACAGATTAACTGAAATCCGCATTGGGCACTGAATCGAAACCGAAAGCGAGAGAGGTAGTGAAGGGATTACCTGGAATTAGGGGAGGAATTCAGCTGGGCGGTTGAGAAAAACAGAGTGTCGAATTTTCCCGAGAAACAAACAGAAAAAGCGAGGGTTTTTTATTAGGTGGGGGAGAGAAAATATGGTGGGAGTGAAAAGAGGAGAAAAATCCTGTGCAACTTATAGACTTATCCAGAGAGAAGGGGAGTGCACGGATAGCGACAGCAAGTAGATTATTATTGCCTTATTTTTAGTTACGCCTTATACCGCTATTTTGATTTTACTTTGCTATCTATAATTTAAAAATTATCATTTTATTTTTTGAAACTCAAAATTCATTTTACTTTCATTTGTAGACTCTTCCTTTTTCTTTGTTGCTTTCTCAAACATATGTGAAACCCAACATTAATAATACTACCACATGTGCATAAATTTGACTACAAATCTCTATTATGTGTTAGCACTGAACAATCAAAGAATAATAAATTTAATATAATTTGGAAAAATGAAAAAAAAAACAAGAAATTGAGTAGTCTGTGACACTCAAATCAAATCCACATAAGAAATTAACAGATTTACGGCAATGTGGAGCGAATTTTCAGTTTATAGAGATGATATTAAAGTTTTAGGGGGCAAGGGATCAAAATCGAATTTCAAGGGGCAAATGGAGCAAATTATGAGTTTCAGAGAGTATACTTTTGAGTTAAAGAGAACAAAGTAAGATTAAAATCGAGTTCTAGGGACCTAGCTAAAAAAAAATTATTTTTTATGGATTTTATTTGTTCATAAACTCCCCTGTTTTGCAGTTAGTCGGAGAAAGTGTATAAAGCAGAGAGTAGGATTCCCTCCCTTTCTATTTTCATCTTCTTTCCTCATTTTCTCTTACACATTATTTTTTGTCTTATTATTTCTATAAAAAAAAAATCAATATAAGATGTTGATATGACTTAATCGTAACCGTTCAAATATAAAAGATTGGAAGAGGAAAAATATTAGAAAGGTAGAGAATCCTCTTTTATAAAGCAGAACGTCAGAACAGAAGCTCTCACTCGGCTTGTCGGAGGACTCACAAACACACGACAGCTGTGCCAATTGAGCCCGCCGTATTAAAAATACATGCGGGTCCCCTGCCACTCAATGCCTAGCAAATGAGGTGCACTCCACGTGGTGAGCTCCTAGTGCGAGCTTCATACGTTTGGCAAACGATGGTGCCAACACGTGATTTACGCAAGCTGACGTTGCTCCAAAACGGTTGTCGTAGTGTCCATCGCCATTAGTTGACAGGCTTTGGATTTTCGTTTAGTTGGTTAGCTTACACCCTTTTTTTTTTTTTTTTTCAGCAATGACTCTTAAATTTTAACTTAATTAGCATAATGATTTTTTAATTTTAATCTAATTTGAGTCCATCAACTTTAATCAAATTATAGCAATAGTTCCTTAACTTCAACCCAATTATAACCATGGTCTTTCTAATATGACTCATTTTGACGAGTCTGATTAAGTTGATAAAAATGACCATAGCTGCACGTTTTGATGAGTTAAGGGATAATTGATCATGAATTTTTGGTTGATAAATTATTGCTCTAATTGAGGTAAAATTAAAGAATCATTAATACAATTTTCTCTTTGTTTCAAATGACGTTGTGGCAATGGGTCCCGCTCCAACCTCGATTCAGATGGGGCCCACCATGGGGCCTTCTCGTTGGCAGGTAAGGTAAATAATCACTAATCGCTAGGATAAGGTTATCTTAATATTGCTTCCAGATTTGAGGTCGTTTTCCATGTTTTGGGTCTTCAGATAATATATTACTCCTTGACCAATGTGGGAAACATCTCACCTTCTAGTGTTTGGATGAGAGGGCTCAAAATGTCATCTCGCTTTTTTCGCATTGAAATAAAAAGTGAGAAACTATACTTCGAAATAGTGCATGATCTTCCTTTAAAATCAATATGTAAGAAATTGGATTATGTTTTTTTCTTTGGTTCTTGATATATTTATGTTAAATAAACAACCATTTTCAATAAAATTGAAACAAAGACGATGATGTAGTTAACATCAACCCTCTTTTACCGTGACGAAGTCAGGATTGTGGTTTAGGTAGAACCCAACACACTTTCCTTGTTCTAGAAAATTTCAATGCATCCTGTTTTCACCAACTTTCGTTTGGGTTTGAAATGGTGTATTCCTCGTCATCCTCTATCAAATCAATCTACAAACCCGACCTAAACTTGTGATAAAATGACTCTCAGAATAAGTGAGGGATTCATAAATATTGGTAAGTGATTTCCATACTCTTTTTTCTCTTTCTACACCCTACATTTGCAAATAGTCAGACAAATTTAAAACTATTAAGACGTCTAATTGTAGGAAGAAAATTGACAAATACAATGGTTAATAAAATTAGTGACCACCATTTAATTCAATGGTGATATGATTTCTGATTTGAGTAATTTTTAGTGAAAAATGAACTTCAAGAAAAAACCTAAATAACAGATGGCTATATTGTTGAAGTTATTAAGAGATCCCTCAACCAAAGTTCACCTGAGTAGTTGGTCCTCGCATTGGAAGGCTGAACTATCAAACTTTAGCCACCCAACCAATGAAAGGCAAGCATATAACATTAGCCCATGAAACGAGAAAAGAGCAAGCTATACCAGCTGGTTCTTTATTTTAAAGAGTATTTGATTTAAGAGATTATCCTCAACTGAAGGGATGTTGAAACTGTTTTTAAATTTCTGCAGGTGAAGGTCGTGGTTCTTCGATCTTATTATAATAAAAAATAGTTGTGGAGTATAATATTCGAACTTGAGTTCTACGCTATTTGAGGAAATAATCAAAAGGGCGATCCGAAAATCTTTCAAGGGTGGCTCTGAACTTCCACCCCGAGTATGACTACTTTCATTCCAGACCAATATACTAAGTATGTTATGCGACACCATGTGTTCAGCAGGTTCGAAGGGGGCATCTTGACTAGGCAATCCCTAAGAAAATTTTTATTCCAACGGAGCTCCGATTTTTCTATTGGGAGTGCATTTGGACTACTTTCGGCATTAATAAAAACAAATTAACATTCATTTGACACACTTTGGTACTTAAGCAAATAAACATATATAATGCGCTACTAGGACTATAAGAATGAGTACTCAAAAGATCAAAAGCTTATTGTGGGTCAAAAGTACACAATTTTTCTATTTGGAGACCCTAAAAACTACCAAGCCTACGTGGCGCGTAGGCCGAGTAACTAATGAGCTAACTACGTCATTTGGTTGTGTGCGAGATGTGCTAACTCCTCGGCCGAGCTCGATCGGGGAGTAAAATATGATGCGTGGCGTTGGGCGCGCTGCTAACTTCTTGATCTTGCGATTGCGGCCGAGGAAAGAACACGTCTCGGCCTTTGGATTCTAGAGCCTGAAGACAAGGCTGCTATTTGTAAGAGTATAAGTACGCCGAACTAGTACCAGACTATATGGACACAAGTACTCAAAAGAAATGTATGTCTTGATGGTAAACGTGGTTCGGCCGTCAGAATGCCGAACTCTAAAGCTTACTTGTGAGTATCCAAACATAAAACAACTTGGCGTTCAAGGTGCCGAGCCCAATAATCTGTAACACCTCACTTCGCCGAGAAGGCTAATGAGATGACCTATGCCGATAAGGATTCGAAAATCCTTCTCGACCAAGACTTGGATAGATAACCAGTTGGCCTCGACACAGTGCTGTTTATCCAAACTGAAGGTGCTCCGCGGTTGGCTGATTCTACGGCTCCAATGCTGTTTATCCAAACTAAAGATGTCGTCGGTTACCTTCACAGTGTTGTTTATCCAAACTGAAGATGTGTTGGCAGAAAAAGAAAATAAAAATCTCAAGGTTGTTGAGAGGTTTCACGTAGAACGACGGTTTGCACAGGGCAGTTTGTGTGTTGAGTTGGAGGGGGCCTTCTTATCCTGGTACGTCCTGTATTTATAGAGCTTGTATGTTTGAAGACCACATTATATTATTGTATTTCGAGAAGTACGAAAGCTACCAATAATATTCCCAAGAATATCTTCAAATATCCATACAGATTACTATTCAAACTCGGTTGAAATCACGCTATTGGGCTTAGTTTGTGGCCAGGTGCATGCAATCCAATCTGTATTTTCAATTTCCGCTCCTTGCATGCAATCCCATCTTCAACTTAGTCTTCTGATTTGATAATGTCTGACAACATCCATCATCATCTCAAAAAGACCTAGCCTCCCTAAAGACCTAGCCTCCTTAGGCTTCTTAAATGTCATCATTATCCAAGATCTTTATCTTAGCATTACCCTATGCTTTCAGACCAGGTGCATGCAACGAACTTGATATCAAACCTGGAAGATAAATCCAAGATGCTCTAATCCGATGCACTGCTAACAACTCCAAATTAATTCGGATTGTTCCGCTTGCTTGGAGATATAATTTACATCTTATCTATTCCTCTTAAGAATATGTCAAGATAACTCATTAAAGGATAATTTTTATGGTAAAAACCATAACATTATCCTTTTAAAAATAGAATTATCCTCATTTTTCCATCCAACGGTTGTGAGTTATGCCCATTTCAACGGCCTTGATTGCGCAGGCCGATGATGTAATTTTGGGTCCAAACATTGCCCCCTAGTTTCCTTGAGCTTCGGCCCGTAAGCCGAATGGTTAAGGAAATTAAGTTTCTCAAACCGATCAAAATTTTCCTCAGCTTTGGCTAGATGGCTTTGAAACTTGCAACTCCGCCGAATGGCCGAGAACTACAGAAAAAAAACACAACCGAATATAAGTTGATTCGGCAATCAAATTCCCATTTAGATAGCTTTTTACTGTAGATACCATGCTATAAAAAAACCCATGATTTTACTACCGAGCACCAACTCAGGTTCGCCGAGCTCGGCAAAAGTTGGCATATATTTATATATATATATATATATATATATATATATATATATATATATTTATGGCCTAATAGTCGCCTATCAATCAATATGTCTGACATAACTTGGAAGCCTGACGCCACAACATATCTATAGGCTGAAGCTTACCTCCTTCTTGTCACATCACCATATTACAATTTCATCTTTATCTTTAGTAGTAGCTGCACATAGATGCTCCACACGTTTTCATATGCAGGTTTGACCCTCTTCTTTCCAGAAACGTTAGTCTCTCCCTAGCCCTCAACTTGCCTAGGCTTGTCCCTA
The DNA here is from genome assembly GCA_024362995.1 of Heteromeles arbutifolia. Lineage (NCBI taxonomy): Eukaryota > Viridiplantae > Streptophyta > Magnoliopsida > Rosales > Rosaceae > Heteromeles > Heteromeles arbutifolia. The sequence continues at coordinate 23,244,859 of JANCRC010000013.1, read as the reverse complement.
GTCAAAGACACGTAGATATTCGTACCAGGTCGCCTAATGACGATGTTAAGGATCCATGGATTTGTATTTGAATTCAATGATGTTCTGGCCGAGCTTACCTTACATGACTGAATGATTATAATTTATTTTCGTCGACACCGCTACATGAACTGAGACCACCAAACTCGGCAAATACCACATGATTTTCAGCCAACATCAAAATTCTTTAACCGCTGAGCATATCTGCCAAAATGTTGCGCACTTATTTTCTTAATAAGAAAATAATTTATTCATCTTTTTTTTTTTTTTTTTTTTTTTTTTGTGTGGTGGCCAACGCTTCTTCTTATGCGGCCAATGTTATGTCCACCATAGCATCCTCCTGATTCTCTCGGCCTAGACAGTCGAAGGCATTGCCCCCATATTTTCTTATGCATTAGCTTAATTAGCCAGATGATTAAGAAAATAATTTATTCCTTTTCTTAATAAAAGAAAACGAAAGTGGCCGAACTAATAAAGAGGAGGAGGCCAACGATGCTTTATTCCAAGCCGAGATCTTAGGCTAAATAAAGAATTTTCTCCAAATATTTTTAACTTGATGAAATATTTTTCATTTTCGGCCGTTGAATGTGTCGAACAATTATTATGCCCCCCGAGCATAATTATTTCACCAATTTCGGCTTTTAACTCGAGCAACTTCGCCGATTGGGATTTCTCCATATCAGTTTTATCACCAATAATCATATCGATTGGCGTAGTTTCGGCGTCTAAGACTATGTCTTGGCCCTGATCATTATTGGAACACTCTTTTGACGAATCATTTTCTGAGTCAATTTTTGGCTTAAAAACTTGAACTTTTTCTTCTAGGCCTACCACACTTTCAATCTCGACGAAAAAATAGGTGGCTTAAGTGTTTCTTTTTGGTCGACCATATTTTCAGTCTCGACCGAAAAAATAGGTGGCCTTTTTCCTTCGGCCAAATTAACAATTTTCTTAGGCCGAATTTTGATTGTGGCTGGAGCGGAAAATTGCTTCCATCTTCCACCCAACTTCTCAAGGAGTTTTGCTTTCTTTTTGTAGCAATTTTTCACTTGGTGCCAAATCTAGTCCAATGGAACCTGATTGAGATCTTGATCTATCATGTGAACTTTGTAGTTTTAGCACTAGGTCCCACTGGGCGTGCCAAAATGTTGACCCTAAAAACTATCAAGCCTACGTGGCGCATAGGCCGAGTAACTAATGAGCTAACTACGTCCTTTGGCTGTGTGCGGGGCGTGCCAACTCGTCAGTCGAGCTCGGCCAGGGAGTAAAATATGATGCGTGGCGTTGGGCGTGCTATTGACTTCTTGATCTTGCGATTGTGGTCGAGGAAGGAACACGTCTCGGCCTTTGGATTCTAGAGCCTGAAGACAAGGTTGTTATTTCTGCGAAGTTCACGGATCGTCGGCGCCGGGTTCGGTCACGGTGATTATATTCGTAAGAGTATAAGCACGCTGAACTGATACCAGACTATATGGACACAAGTACTCAAAAGAAATGTATGTCTTGATGGTAAACGTGGTTCGACCGTCAGAATGCCGAACTCTAAAGCTTACTTGTGAGTATCCAATCATAAAACAACTCGACGTTCAATGTGCCGAGCCCAGTAATCTGTAACACCTCACTTCGCCGAGAAGGCTAATGAGATGACCTTTGCAGATAAGGATTCGAAAATCCTTATCGACCAAGACTTGGATAGATAACCAGTCGGCCTCGACGCAGTGCTGTTTATTTAAACTGAAGGTACTCCACGGTCGGCTGATTCTACGGCTCCAGTGCTGTTTATCCAACTGAAGATGTCGCCGGTAACCTTCACAGTGCTGTTTATCCAAACTAAAGATGTGTTGGCGGAAAAAGAAAATAAAAATCTCAAGGTTGTTGAGAGGTTTTGCGTAGAGCGAGGGTTTGCGCATGACAGTTTGTGTGTTGAGTTAGAGGGGGCCTTCTCATCCTGGTACGTCTTGTATTTATAGAGCTTGTATGTTTGACGACCACATTGTATTATTGTATTCCGAGAAGTATGAAAGCTCCCAATAATATTCCCAAGAATATCTTCAAATATCCCCACAGATTACTATTCAAACTCGGTTGAAATCACAATATTTGGGCTTAGTTTGTGGCCATATGTATGCAATCCAATCTGTATGTTCAATTTTCGCTCCTTGCATGCAATCCCATCTTCAACTTAGTCTTCTGATTTGATAATGTCTGACAACATCCATCATCATCTCAAAAAGACCTAGCCTCCTTAGGCTTCTTAAATGTCATCATTATCCAAGATCTTTATCTCAGCATTACCCTATGCTTTCAGACCAGGTGCATGCAACGAACTTGATATCAAACCTGGAAGATAAATCCAAGCTGCTCTAATCCGATGCACTGCTAACAACTCCAAATTAATTCGGATGGTTCCGCTTGCTTGGAGATATAATTTACATCTTATCTATCCCGCTTAAGAATATGTCAAGATAACTCATTAAAGGATAATTTTTATGGTAAAAACCATAACATTATCCTTTTAAAAATAGAATTATCCTCATTTTTCCATCCAATGGTTGAGAGTTATGCCCATTTCAACGGCCTCGATTGCACAGGCCGATGATGTAATTTTGAGTCCAAACAGGAGTGCATTTTGACTGTTTTCGGCATTAATAAAAACAAACAAGAGTTCGTTTTACACCCATTGGAACTTAGAAAATATGCAGAAATGCTTTGGCCAAGTCAGCCAAGGTAGCCCGATCGGAAACGCTCAGATTCGATGCATAGGGTTTGCAAAAGGATTCTAAAGGTTTTTCCGACCCATATGCAAGTGATCAAGTTTCTAAAGAACATTTGTTTAAGATTCACTAGAGATGGATAAGCAATTAGACCTAAGAAGGGAATCCCATCTTTGTATAACATTGCAAATATTAAAGTCCTTGGGATTACTATTTAATACCTGGCACCAGAGTAAGGTGGTACTTCGAATATCGTGATGGGAATCTTTATAAACACTAAGTTTGAGAGGTGACGTTTTTCCGAATCAACATTACCAAAGGGAGTTCGAGCTTTTTATTCTTGTTTCAGTCTATTACTCATTTTCTCTTAAAGTTCATTACTTTGGAAAGATTATCGGATTAAAATTATATTCCGTTGAAGCAAGGGATGAGAAAAAGTTCGTGCAAACACATGTTTATTATCAAAGTCCCATGAATAGGGCACAAAAAAAATACAACCATCTGGTAGAGACAAGCCTTTACCCCTAGCATGTAAGTTCTCTTATGAAGACTATGAAGCAAACTTGGCCAAGATCATCAACTTTCACAAGGTTCAATCGTCACCGGCGACCACTCCTAAAAAATGGGCTCCAATGAAGAAGAACTCTCTACAAAATCTCAACACTTTGCTAAGGTTGAAACCATATGCGAAAACTGCGAGGAGGATGTCGCATACGGGTGAACGAGGGGTGAATGTTATGGAACAAATTGCAAGAAGCAAGGGAGGCTATTATGGGATATGACTTAACTTTGTCTTGCTTAATCTTGCTTGACAAAGACTGAAATGACAAAAATGGTCTTCTGGTTTTGCTCTGAGATCGATGAATACGAAGACCGAAGTCACTCAAATATTCAAGTGGCCACCCCTTGTAAGGTGTGCACGCACATCGCTCTTCATCATCACCATTTTTCTAGCGCGATTCTTGAGACCACACGTTTGAATCTGAAATGTCTCCGTTACTTCTCAGAGTCGGATCACCGTAAGAAGATAAAAGACTGAAACAGTACATACTCCAGTTACTCCGAAAGACATGGTATTTGGATAAATATCCATCTTCAAAGGGAACAAGTTACTTTCAGATCCATAGTTAGGAGCAATTGTGGACTCAACAACTCAAAAGTCTAGTCATGGACTCAACAGCTCCGAGCGGAGCTGGATTAACAGAGCAGTGGTGCCACCATCATCTTAGGCTTAGTCACGGTTATTTGCTGTTTTATAGGTTACTCTGATTTGTGACTCCACCATCCATGGCGATGTGCGAATTTTGTTCCAACAGAACTCATTTTGAATTATGAACTGGTTAAAACCACGTAAACAATTACTAGTAACTGACGCCTTGATAGGAGGACTGGTTACATTGCATAAAATTATGGTCTTTAGCCTCTCTTCTCATGTGAACTGGTTCATTCATACGCTTGTCCTATTGCGAACAGAACCGTAAAGAACTTAGAGAAGAAGAGACTAAAGTTCAACCTCAACAATCACGAGTTCTTCTGCAGGTACGAACTAGTATCAATCAGGGTTAAATCATGACTAAATTTTATGACTAGTGAAGTATGGTTTAATGGCTTTATTGGTTTCGATAGTGCTCAGCTATGACTATATTTATTACACCTTCAATTGCAGATTAAATATTAACTTGAATCATGTTTATGCTTTATGCAATGAGGAAGATGAAGACCAAAATCATTTATTTTTAAGTTGGAGTGTAATACCTGAAGTTTATCTTTTAATTAAGAATGAATCAACTAGTAGTTTATTAGATTGATTGGATCAAGTGTCGTGTGTAGATGATGAAGACTTATCATTTCTAAGTAAAGGTCTACTTATCTGTTGGCAGATTTCAAAATAACTAAGAGCCCATTTAGTATCCTACCCAAAAGCTTTGGTTGTTCCTAAAAATAATTTTCAAATAACATAACTTAAAAACAGTTTTCTTTTAAGTCTCAAAATTTCAAAAAAATATGTTTGGTTGAATTTTTAAAAATAATTGTTTTAGTGTGAATTCAAACTTCCTCGAGCAAAAATTGGAGGAGAGAAAGAATTGGGAAAGAGAAAAGAGAGGAAATAGTTGGCAAGGAGAGAGAAAGACAGGGAGAGGACGAGGAGGACAGGAAGAGAGCAAAAAATTACAGTGAGAAGGTGATGAGTTAGAAGAAAGAGAGGGTGATGAGACAGAGAAAGACAAGACAAAGGCTGCGACGAGAAAGAAGACATGGTGTGACGTGGGGAGAGAAGAAAGAGAGGGTTGGGAGAGAAAAAAGAAAGGGTTAGGAAGGAGCAAAAGAAGATGTTGAGGAGAGAGTATGAAAATTCTAAAAACTTACTTTTAATGTTTTTAAGAAATAGCTCATGTTTTTAAGTTAGTTTTGAATCTAATTTTTTAAAAAAAGTCATACCAAATAAGAATTCAAAGCCTAAAACTCAAAAAATATTTTTGAGTTAAAAAAATTAAACTCAAATAAGATACCAAATAAGCCCTTAATTTTTAGAATATAAATTCTCACTCAATTAAGGTTCTTTTTTGGCTACGATGGTGGGTAAAGAATTCATTTAGAATAAACCAAAAAGGTAGGAAAAGGTCTAGCAACCAAGACCAATGTAGAATTAAATGGAGGCCACCTATGAGAACTTTTTTTTTTAAACCAATTTTTAAAGAGCGATGATAGACTTATCCTATTGTCTTATTTCTCTACCCGAATTATAATATCACCCATCATAAAAGTTTAAAATATTGAAATTCTATTTCCCCACCCACTATAATTCCTAAAATAACCTTCACCACACTTCCATTGTATGGTTTCCACCACCAGTCCTCCTTGAACTTCTTTTACCAGCACAATGCGTTAATTGTTAACAAAATTTTGGGTGTGAGTCAAGAGAACAAAGTAAATGATTGGATGGAACCTAATTTTATAAAACAAAATTTCTGTAAATTTTTCTAAATCCAGATTCCGAAAATTTCTGAAAATTTCCAAAAACACTCAACAATAAGCTGCCTAGAAAATTAGATGGAACCTAATCTAATAAAACAAACCCAAAATTTGAAATCACAAGGATTGTAATCCAATCAAAACCTAATCAGGCAAATTCAAGCTGATTTGAATTGATTTTGGGGGAAAAAGGGAACAAATGTACTAAAATGATAATCAGGGGATGAAGAGAGAAAGACGGCGATGCTCGACGGAGAACCGTGGCAGTCGATGTAGAGACCGAGAAGGGATGAAAATTGAAGAGAGAGAAGGATGGGGAAAGAGAAACGGGGTAGGGGTTTAAAAGTCTTTTTATAAAAGAATGAACATGTGAAATGAGAAGAAGTGCAATATGTCAAAACTTCAATATGTCAAAAGTTCCTACGAACTTAGATTTTTCATTTCAAATGAGAAGAGGTGCACAAAAATAGATGGAATAATCAATTAGTTGACGGACTGGACTAAAGAGAGAAAAAAAAGTATAAGACAAAAGAACTACAAAGGACGAAAATGAAAACTCAAGTAAGCTAAATAAATATAGATAAATAAATAAAAATTCCACAAAATAAATTGCAAAATACAAAATACCCTTACTTGAGTAATGGGGCTGGTCTAAGTTACCTGGCCCAAGCCTTTTAATTCCGACAAGTTAAAAGTTTGTTCAACCGGTCAACAAATTAGGGTGCATAGGATGCAGCTTGGATCAACCCAAATCTGCCCATCCCTAACCCGATTTCAAATCTGATCAGACATGTTCGAATGAAGATAAAATCCACCCAAACCCAACTCGGCCTCAACCAGATCATTTGTTTGGGTTGGGTTGGGTTGATATCTTACCCACCCATGTCAAACTAAATTCAACTTGATTTTAGGCTCGAATTCGCTCATGCACATATTACCCATCTCACTTCATATTATACAAGTTATATACAAGTTTTGGAATGATTATACTTGAAGTTTATTGTCGGTTTTCATATGGATAGTGTTAATTTTACATTTTTTTGTTTGTTTGAAGTTTTGGTATACGTCTTGTAACTTAATTTCAACTTTGCATGGTTAAAACTTTAGAAATATAGTCTCCAAGTTGTTTGTTTTAACTTTTGTGTGGATGTTGATGTATAAATGAAATTTTAACTACTATTGACGTTTGTTGAAATTTGAAAAATTATGCAAAATAAGATGTGATAAGATTGAACTCGATAAAGTTGGGCAAACCCAAACTCAACCTATATAAATCTGAACCCGACTAAATCCGCATGAACTTGAACCCAACCCAGACCCAAATTATAAAGGTTGTGTTAAGATTGTGTTCACCATCCAACTCGGCCGAGTTGCACCCCGCATGACTGGCCACCAAGAAGGGTTGTCAAACCAACAGTCCATTTTCAACCAGAAAAGTAAAGAAAAGAAAAAAAAGAGTGGGTTCAGTCATGGGTGAAAGAAACCTTTTTTGTCCATGCCCAGCTGCTGCCCTATAAACTCTCACTCTCTTTCATTCCATCTGCATTCAGTTCTCCATCTAACCAAACCATTCACACAATGAACCTCCATTCGCACACTCCTCCCTCAGCCCTTATCTTTTTCTTCACCACCGCCCTCCTCCTCCTCCTCCTCCTCCGCCCTACCGAGTCAACTCAGCCTCCATATTCTTGTGAGTCGTCCTCACCCTCAACCAGCTCCTACCCTTTTTGCAAAACCACCCTCCCCATCTACAAAAGAGTCCAGGACCTCGTCTCCCGCCTCACATTGGACGAGAAAATCTCCCAACTCGTCAACTCGGCCCCTCCGATTCCCCGACTAGGCATCCCGAGTTACGAGTGGTGGTCCGAGGCTTTACATGGCGTCGCGGACGTCGGCAAAGGTATTAAACTTTACCCCACCATTAACAATGCCACAAGCTTCCCTCAAGTCATCCTCACCGCGGCTTCTTTCAACGACCATCTCTGGTACCGCATTGGCCAGGTGAGTCCGACTCACAGAGTAAAAAAACCCCAACTCGGCTTCGATCAGTTACCATTTTTGGTCGAAATAATTACAACCCATTCCGTTTTTTTTGGTGCAGATCAAAACCCAAATCGTAGTTATTGTGTTATTGTTAAAATCATTCAAATATAAATAAAGTTGTGTTTTTTTCCTTCCATTTTTTAGGTGATTGCGACTGAAGCTCGAGCAGTGTACAATGCCGGACAAGCAACAGGGATGACATTTTGGGCACCAAATATCAACATTTTCAGAGACCCGAGATGGGGGAGAGGGCAAGAGACACCTGGCGAAGATCCAACGGTCGCCGGAAGATACGCGGTGTCGTATGTGAGAGGGGTTCAGGGCGACTCGTTTTTTGGAGGGAAACATAAACTTGGTGCTGGTGGTCGTCTTCAAGCTTCAGCTTGCTGCAAGCATTTCACAGCTTATGATTTGGACAATTGGAACAATGTCACTCGTTTTCGCTTCGATGCTCGTGTGAGTTCTTCTCGTTTTTTTTTTCCCATTTATTGGTCGATTAATTTTCGAAAATGTTTTGGAATTTGGAAGGGTATAAAAATGTTTGGATAATGGAAAGATTAAATTTGTAGATAAAATTTTGTAAATTAAATGACATGAAAGTTGATGATTGAGTTATTACTTCAACGTTGATTCACGTGCCTATTTTTTATTAATAACACATCATGTAATTTGTAAATTTAGCCTACACATTTAATATACCTAGCATTACTGGGTTTTGAATGAAAACATAGATGGCAGGCAGTCCATCATATCTTATCTTGGTGTGTCCTCTTCTTGGATAAAGTAATTAGAAGGAAAAATGAATTTAAGTTCTGCACTTTTTTTTAATGCATTCTTTTCCTCGTTTAAATTGAAATAAATGAAAGAAAATTTGACTTAACTAGTAAATGTGCTTTTTATTGTACATTTCTTAGATTTGTAGACTTGTATAACTTTATGTTGCATGTGTTATGCAGGTGACACAGCAAGACCTAGCAGACACATACCACCCTCCGTTCCAAAAATGCGTGCAGGAAGGCCAAGCCAGCGGCATAATGTGTGCCTATAACCGCGTCAACGGGGTTCCAAGCTGTGCAGATTACAATCTCCTCACCAAGGTTGCAAGAAGACAATGGGACTTTCATGGGTACTTAACTTTCACTATAAACTGTCACTTGTACTACAATCTTGTTGTATTCTTTTTCATTTGTAAGTAAGAGGTTTTAGGTTCGATTCTCGTCAAAGGCGAATTCAAACCATATTATTGATATCTCGTTGTGAGGCTAAACCCACCAATTTCACTTTTATTGTAGATAATATCGTTTGTTAAAAAACTATCACTATAAACTCCTTTTGTTGTCACCCTTTTCCTTTAACTATAACCTTTTTGCACTATTTTCCTTTAATTATGAACTTTTTCCGTCAATTATCTTTGGGATAGATATGCTAATACAGTAGTCGTTCATGTGATGTGGAGGACTGTGAGTGGTTGATTGGTAGATTATAAATTGTAAGGCACGATTTAATCAATCGTTGATAATTGTGTCCATGTGAATGTGACTGTGAGTCAGTTAATGACGAATCTCATATATTGAGTTTAGTCATTAGGGTTTTAGATGACTAATAGCGAAACTTTCATAACCATAATTTGAGGTCAGAGATTTGGTAGAAATAGTTTACCAAATATATGAAGATCCATGTTATTAATTTTAGCATGAATTAACGAAATTCTAATAGAAGCAAAATGATAATAAAAGATTCATATCCATTAATATATGATCGATTGACACTTAGTACTACGATTTAGTGATATTTATTGTCATTTCATTTGTGTAAGTAAGAGGTCTTAGGTTCGAATCTCACCAAAGGCGAATTCGAACCACATTATTACTAGCTCGTTGTGAGATTTATCTCATTCTTCCATTCTTTTAGTGCAGATAATATCGTTTTTTTTTTTTCAAAATCCATTTTTTATTTTATTTATTGACCTAAATGGGGAAATGATCAGGTACATCACGTCGGACTGCGATGCTGTGTCCATCATCCACGATATGCAAGGATACGATAAAAAGCCCGAGGATGCAGTTGCAGATGTCCTCAAAGCAGGTATGGTGGGACCAATCCCCTTATCTATTATCTTTGTTATAAATATGTAAAAGTTAGAGAAATAACCTTTACTAGTTACATGAACGAGGCAGTTGTAAAATATCACATTGTAACTAATACGCAAAGGGATGACAAATAAAAGAGGAAGGAATAGATACTGAAGTTATTAATCTTTATTTCTTCTTTGTATTCTCTCTATCTGTTTTGAAAGCATACAGAGTGCTCTATTTATAGAGCAACTCCAAGCACACATCTTTGACAATACGATCTTCCTTCATCTCTTAAGTCAAGATCACTTTGTATGGGCATTGAAAATCTACCCAATGTTTTCAATTTTCCGGTGGGCATTCATTACCCACCAATATTTTCAACACTTTCCCTTGGATGCCCACATATCAGCATCAGTCGCCTCGTTAAAACCTTGCTTGGAAAAACCCAGTGGGAAAAAACCTAATCGAAGGAAAAAGAGTACAACATGCATGTATCATGGATGCTCCCCCTGATATATATCTCCCCCTGATTCCGCATTCTCCAAATTTAGTTGTTTGGTAAGTCGATGTAATCCGATACTTTGCACTAACTTCTGAAACGTGCATTTTGGTAAAGACTTGGTGAACAAGTCTGCCAGATTTTCATTGGAACAGATTTGTCTGACTTCAATAACTTTAGCCTTCTGAAGCTTATGTGCGCTGAAATTTTTTGGAGATATATGTTTAGTCTTATCGCCCTTGATGAATCATTCCTTCATTTGGGCAACACAAGCTGCATTATCTTCATGGATGACAGTTGGATTGTCTGTCTTCGAAGTTAGACCACATGAATTCCAGATATGATGGATCATTCATCTTAATAAAAAACATTCACAACTGGCTTCATGTAAAGCAAGTATTTCTGAATGATTTGAAGATGTAGCAACTAATGTTTGCTTTGTTGAGCACCATGAGATCGCTGTATCTCCATTCTTGAACACATATCCAGTTTGTGAGCGAGCTTTATGCGGATTAGAGAGAAAACCAGCATCTGCATATCCAACAAGGACCTGGTCATTTGTGGAGTTTTTTGAGTAGAAGAGACCTATATCTGTTGTCCCACGAAGGTATCGCAATACATCTTTGACACCCCTTTCAATGACGAATTGTTGGAGCAGAGTTATGCCTTGTTAACAAGTTGACTGAAAAAACTATATCTGGTCTAGTACATTGTGCTAAATACAATAAAGCACCTATTGCACTTAGATATGGTACTTCTGGACCAATGACCATTTCATCATCTTCTTTTGGACGAAATGGATCTTTCTTAATGTCCAGAGAACGAACGACCATTAGCGTGCTGAGTGGATAAGCTTTGTCCATACCAAATCGCCTCAGAATTTTTTCAATGTAAGCTGATTTGTGGACCAAAATTCCACTAGCACAATGCTAGATCTGCAGGCTGAGACAAAATTTCGTTTTTCCAAGGTTTTTCATTTCAAATTCACTTTTCAGATATTCAGCAGTTTTATTAAGCTCTTCAGGGGTTCTAACTAAGTTCATGTCATTGACAAATACTGCCACTATAGCAAATCCAGAGTAGTATTTCTTAATAAACACATAAGGGCAAATGACATTGTTGATATACCCTTCTTTGATCAAATACTCAGTGAGACGATTATACCATATTCGTCCAGATTGTTTCAGCCATACAATGACCCCCTTAATTTGATCAAGAGCATACCTTGTGGTTTATTACTTGTTTCAGGCAACTTAAGTCCTTCTGGGACTTTTATACATATGTCAGTATCTAATTCTCCATATACATACGCGATGATGACATCCATAAATCGTATGTCAAGTTTTTCTTAAACCACTAAACTTATTAAGTAACGGAACGTTATTGCGTCCATTACAGGAGAATATGTCTCCTCATAATCAATTCCAGGTTTTTGTGAAAAGCTTTGTGCAACGAGTTGTACTTTAAATCTTGCAATCTCGTCTTTCTCATTGCATTTCCTTGTGAATACCCATTTGTAACCCATGAGATTTACATCAGGGGGGGTTTGGACTACCGGTCCAAAAACACTTCGCCTTTCCAAGGAATTTAATTTTGCCTGGATTGCATCTTTCCACTTAGGCCAATCTTGTCTCTGCTTGCATTCATCAACAGAGCGGGGGTCAAGATCATCACTTAAGATGATTTCAGTGGCTATTGCGAATGCAAACATATCATCAATGATTATTTCATTCTGATCCCACAATTCATTAGTACATGCATAATTTATGGAGATTTCTTTGTTTTCATGTACTTCTGTCTCTTCAAGGACATGTGTCTCATCAACGACATTTTCTTTTTCTGGCAGTCTAGAATCATAAATTGTGGATTTGTCATTCATTCTCTCTTCCTGAATGATTTCATTTGGATTCAGCTGTGCCCTTGTCTTTCTTTTTCGAGGGGCTGCATCTTTTGAACCTGGTGGTCTACCACGCTTCAGGCGTGCACCAGATGAATCATTCGCTGCCACTTTATTTTGTCCAACAGGGACATTAATTCTTGCAGGTGCATTTGCAGTTGGTATATATGATTTTGTCACTTTTATAGCATCATTAAATGCATCTGGCATTTGATTGGCAATACTTTGAAGATGAACGTTCATTTTCACTTCATTTGCACATTGAATGCTTCGAGGATCAAAATGAGACAAGGTGGGAGCAAAACGAGCTGTAAACATATCACCTGTCAAGGGTTCCAAATATCTAATGATAGATGGTGAATCAAAACCCACATAAATTCCCAGTCTACGCTGAGGTCCCATTTTAGTGCGTTGCGGTGGTGCAATAGGCACATAAACAGCACAACCAAAAACTCGTAAATGTGAAATGTTTGGCTGATGTCCAAACACGAGTTGTATTGAGAAGTATTGGTGGTTGGCTATAGGTTCTAATCGAACTAATGATGCAGCATGTAAGATGACATGTCCCTATGCAGAAACTGGCAATTTTGTTTTCATAAGCAGAGTATGAGCTATTAACTGAAACCGCTTGATCAATGCTTCTGCTAAACCATTTTGAGTATGGACATGAGGAACATGGTGTTCAACATCAATGCCCAATGTCATGCAGTAACCATCAAAGGTTTGGGACGTAAATTCACCAGCATTATCAAGTCGGATTGACTTAATGGGGAAATCTGGGAACTGTGCTCGTAGTTTAATTATCTGAGCAAGAAGTCTTGCAAAAGCTACATTCCGAGTAGACAAGAGACAAACATGTGACAATTGGGTAGATGCATCAACCAAAACCATAAAATATCGAAATGGTCCACAAGATGGTTGAGTAGGTCCGCAAATATTCTCTTGAATTCTTTGCAGAAATGATGGGGATTCAGCATCAACCTTTAGTTGTGATGGTCTAATTACCAACTTCCCTTGAGAACAAGTTTTGCAAGTGTTATCATTTGAGATAGCAATGTGTCTGCTCAATAATAGATGTCCTTTAAAGTTGGTAATGATCCTACGCATCATGGTAGATCCTGGATGACCCAGACGGTCATGCCAAATCATGCAGACTTTTGAATCAATGAACTTCTGGTTCATGACAATATGTGATTCAATTGTCCTTATGTATGTATAATACAATCCACTCGACAAACCACGCAACGTCTCCAATATACACTTCTGGGTATCATTGGACGTAATGCATAGATACTCCACATTTTCTGCACTTTTCGTTTCAATGTGGTATCCATTTAAACGTATGTCTTTGAAACTCAACAAATTTCGAGTAGATCGAGTAGCATACAACGAATTCTGTATGGACAATATTGTTCCATTTGGTAACATAATCAGGGCTTTCCCTGAGCTTTCAATTACATCTGAAAGTCCTGATATTGTTGTTACCCCTACTCTTATAAGCATTAAGCTTGAGAAATACTTTTGATCACGAAGTATTGTATGTGTGGTTGCGCTGTCTGCAAGACAAATATCTTTGCCATTTCTCATGTTCTGAGAATAACCACAGTTTTTATCCATGCTCTCTGAGTAAGGGAATCAAAGTTAAAAGCAAGTTATAACAGGAAATTTACATGCCACTTTTATTGAATCTGAAATGCTAGTTTTAAACTACAAGTTCAGCATAATAAAAGTACATCAAACATAAACGATTTAGTCGGACTAGTATACTTCATTTCCTCTTTCCACAATAAAGTCTGAAACATCTAGGTGGGTTGTGTTCAACTGCCCTGATAAGTCACACATTGGATCATGTATATCCATTGGTCAGCCTGGTCGTGAAAATTGGTATCGACACTCTTCTTCTTGAGGGAGGCTTGATACAGATCCACCAGATGTTTTGGGGTACAACAAGTACGCGCCCAATGCCCATTGCCACCACACCTTTGGCAGGCTCTTTCAGAGTTTCTGTGAGCATTGTTTATATGAGCCTTGCCTTTGTGGCGATTCACATTTTTGAAGCTCGGGCCTGAATTATGCCTTGGAACCTGGTTGTGAAACTGACCACCATGGTTCTTGCCTTTCCTGTTCCATCGACCTCACTTGTGGCCACGTCCTCGTTTATGATTATTGCCACCAGAGGATGTGGCGTTCACTTCGAGGGAAGCAACATTCACTTATGGGAATGGTGTAGATCCAATAGGCGGGACTGATGATTTTTCATCAGGAGCTCATTGTTTTGTTCAGCTACCAAGAGCACTGATATCAGCTGGTTATATTCAGTGAAGCCTTGCGCTCTATACTGCTGCTGCATGAGCACGTTAGAAGCATGAAATGTGCTGAAAGTCTTTTCCAGCATATTTTCCTCAATAATAGTATCCCCACAGAGCTTCATCTGAGAGGTAATTCTGAACAACGCAGAATTGTACTCAGCCACTGACTTGAAATCCTGGATCCTTAGGTGAGTCCACTCATAGCGAGCTCTTGGAAGAATCACCGTTATCTGGTGATTGTATTTGTTTCTCAAGGCCTTCCAGAGAGCTAACGGATCTTCAACCGTTAAGTACTCGTTCTTTAGTCCCTCATCAATATGGCGACGAATAATGATCATGGTCTTCGCCCGATCTTGAGAGTATGAGCTGTTCTCTTCCCTGATAGTATCTCCAAGATTCCCTGCTTCCAGATGGATCTTGGTGTCCAGTACCCAGGTAAGGTAATTCTTCCCAGTAATGTTCAGGGCAGCAAAATCAAGCTTCGCCAAGTTCGCCATTTTCTTTTCTGAAAGAAAATGAGATGTGTAAGAACTTGCAATAATATGTATTCCTGGAGGAATATAGTGTTAGAACTTCTGGTTCTTACAAATTCTTCATTTTGATCTTCAAGCCAAAATGATGAGCACTCGAAACTTCTGGCTCGAGATTTTCAAGGTGAATGAGGATGGTGATTGTACCGTACCATTCTCATTAAAATAATGTAACATAGAATGGGCGATTATTCCGCACCACTCAAGTAGCAGGAAAATTTAAATACACAGAGCAGGGTGGGCGATTATACCGCACCACCAAAAATTGTAATGAAATTAAACAGCAGGCAAATTTAAATATGCAGGGTAGGGTGGGCGATTATACCGCTCCACCTAAAATTTGTAGTAAAATTAGATCTGCAGTCCAAGATAGGCGATGATACCGCACCATCTTGGATCGCAGTAAGATTAAATTTGCAGTTCAAGATAGGCGATTATACCGCACCATCTTGGATTGCAGCAAAATTAACATAAATAAATATTGGGTTAGTAATCAATATCTACACCAAACAAGAAATCAAAGATGTATGTAATCGTTAGGTTGAGAACTAAGAGCAGGCATGGAGCAAACAGTTCGTCACGACGGTATATTGCGCAGTTGAGGCAGAGAAAGAAGATGAACGGTAAAAACCTTAGAGGAAACTTTTTTTTCTTCTTTCGTTCGGCGAAGAGAAATGAGAGAATGATTAGATTTTAGAGAGTCGTGCTGATAACGTGTTATAAATAAGCAAAAGTTAGAGAAATAACCTTTACTAGTTACAGGAGCGAGACAGTTGTAAAATATCACACTGTAACTAATACGCAAAGGGTTGACAAATAAAAGATGGAGGAATAGATATTGAAGTTATTAATCTTTCTTTCTTCTTTGTATTCTCTTTATCTGTTTT
The DNA here is from genome assembly GCA_024362995.1 of Heteromeles arbutifolia. NCBI lineage: Eukaryota > Viridiplantae > Streptophyta > Magnoliopsida > Rosales > Rosaceae > Heteromeles > Heteromeles arbutifolia. The sequence goes on along the minus strand of JANCRC010000013.1, from coordinate 23,228,914 downwards.
GAAAGCATACAGAGTGCTCTATTTATAGAGCAACTCCAAGCACACATCTTTGACAATACGATCTTCCTTCATCTTCTAAGTCAAGATCACTTTGTATGGGCATTGAAAATCTACCCAATGTTTTCAATTTTCATGTAGGCATTCATTACCCACTAATATTTTCAACAATCTTTTCTTTTTTTTCCTTTTTTTATATCTTGTTTACTTTGTTTCTCACTTTTGTCTTTTTGTTGGGTAATTGACAAATTGTGCAATCTATTACTGGCTATCATGGCCCATTTATGAACTCACATGGCCCCAACCACTTAGCTCCACTTTTTGGGGGTTTTTTTTCTTTTCGAAATTTTCTTTTTTATTAAAAGTCAAAACAAAAAGGAGTTTTTACAAAAACAAAAAAAACAAAAAAAACAAAAAACAAAAAACAAAAAGGAGCTGGTTCTTCAATCTATCGTCTAGTTAGAACAACTCAAAATCTTATGTCGATAATTGCTTAGGTAATTGGATAATAGACAATTATTAACTTAATGAATAGTAATTGTCTGAGTATATCTCACCATTCCGTAAATGAATTGTCTCAACAATTGATATTAAAAAATTATTATAAAAAAATAATAACAAAAAGATAATATTATGTTTACTCTTGAATAGAATTTTTACTTAGTTTCGTTATACCACATGTCATTATCCGAAATTACAACTTTTTTCAATAGATTTTCGATTAGATTTTTAACTAATCTCGTAGCTTTACGTGTCATGATAGTGTAAGAATTTCTGTATTTAAAAAAGAAAAATTCTTTTTCAAATTGAATTAATATGAACCTTGGATTACATATTTTTTTGCAATGAACCGTCTGATTACATTTTTTTTTGCAATCCCAACAACCTAGATTGTGCCACTTGGGCACAACGGATAGATTCACATTTTTCTAAATTTTTAACCTAAAAATATTGGCTAAATCAAAACGGTTATATGATATAGCCGTTACAAATCTAACTGCCTATATCGCGCTCGGCCTGATCAGCCTCGCCTTTGAGTTTAGTAATATTTATTCTGCCTATAATGCAAACTGTCTAGAGCCAAGGACTAAACAGGAAAAAGAATCTTGGATTATGGAGTCTAATTAGTCAAAATTTGATTTAGATATTTCAAAAAGCTATAGCTCTAGCCTCTAGCATGCTTCTCTATTTTTAACAAATGTTGCAAAACTGGACTACTTATTCTCTTTCGGGATACATTATGCAATATTAATCCAAGTTTGATTATGAAACATAAAAAAGATACCTCTAATTCTAAATTTTATACAAATGTTGCAGGCATGGATGTGAACTGTGGATCCTACTTGAAGGATCACATTAAATCAGCAGTGGAGCAGAAGAAGCTAACCGTATCAAAAATAGACAGAGCACTCGACAACCTCTTCTCAGTGAGGATGAGGCTAGGTCTGTTTGATGGAAATCCACTGAAACAACCCTATGGAACCATTGGTCCAGACCAAGTGTGCTCCAAACTGCACCAGGCTTTAGCCCTAGAAGCTGCTCAGGATGGAATAGTGCTTTTGAAAAACTCTGGCAGGCTTCTCCCACTACCAAAAGCAAAAGCCATTTCACTGGCTGTCATTGGTCCCCATGCCAATGCTTCAGAAGCACTTCTGGGAAACTACCATGGTCCTCCATGCAAATCCATCACCCCATTAAAAGCACTTCATGACTATGCTAAAGACATAATCTCTCACCCGGGTTGTGATTCGGTTACGTGTCCCCAAGCTGCTTTTGATGAAGCTGTTGGAACGGCAAAAGAAGCAGATTATGTGGTTTTGATTGTGGGATTGGACCAAAGTCAAGAGAGAGAGGGACATGATAGATTGCACTTGGAATTGCCTGGGAAACAACAGCAGCTAATTACCAGTGTAGCTAAAGTTGCCAAGAAACCTGTTATTCTTGTAATTCTTAGTGGGGGTCCTGTTGACATTTCTTTTGCTAAATTTGACAAAAAACTTGGAAGCATCTTGTGGGCTGGATATCCAGGTGAAGCTGGTGGAATTGCCCTTGCTGAAATCATCTTTGGTGATCACAACCCAGGTAAAATTTGATGTCACTACTTAAAACGAATTGACAAAATTCGGCAGTGTTTGCTTATTTAATATAATTAACAATCAGATAACATAACATGTAAGGTAGGGTTAATGTTGCACTCAAAATGTTTGACTTAGAAGAACCATGTGAGACAAGATGTAAGGTAGAGTTAATCTTGCACACAAAATGTTTGACAAATTTCGATAGCATCTTATTTTGGCTTAGAAGAACCATTTGACAAAGTTTGGTACCATTTCTAGCTACGTGATATGTTGTCAGACTATTAATATGGATCACGTACTTAACACAAAACGATTTGATTGACAGTCGGATAACCTAACATGTTAGTTACAAATAATTTTACTAACAAAATGTTTTACTTATTTAATGTTTCCTCTGCAGGCGGAAGATTGCCAATGGCTTGGTACACACAAGATTATGTCAAAATGCCAATGACGAACATGAGAATTAGGCCTGACCCAAAAACAGGCTACCCTGGTCGCACTTACAGATTCTACACAGGCAGAAAACTTTTTGACTTTGGTTATGGCCTCAGCTACTCAAACTATGTTTATGAGTTTGCCTCTGCAGAATCCCAGAACAAGCTCTACTTAAATGAATCATCAATTAGTCCCACAGCTAAGTCATCAGATTCCGGCAGGTACCAGTTAGTCGAAGACCTAGGTGAAGAATTCTGTGAGAAAAAGAAGTTACTGGTCAGAGTTGGGGTTCAAAATCATGGCAAGATGGCCGGGAAGCATCCAGTGCTGTTTTTTGTGGGTGAGAAGAATCCAAAAAATGGAAGGCCAATGAAGCAGTTGGTTGGATTCCAGAGTGTGATATTGAACGCTGGGGAAAGAGCAGAAGTTGAATTTGTTTTGAGCCTTTGTGAGCACTTGAGCCATCCAAATGAGGAAGGTTTGATGGTGGTTGAAGAAGGTTCTTATTTCTTGGGTGTTGGAGATGTAGAGTACCCTCTTAATATCATAGTCTGATATATAAAGTAAGGGTTGCTTCTTGCAACAGCCATATTCGTTGGTTGTGAAATTATGAATGCAAATCTTAAATATGGAAGAGCCAACTTTGAGCTGTTTCTGGTCGTCTTGTGTTCCTTCGTTGCTACCGTCAAATCAACACTATAATTTTCGTGATGGATTCATTAAGTTTAGTCATCAAATGATGTGGTTATATACATGTGTTTTATTAAAATTGGACAAAATTACAAACTTATGTCTTTGACAATATATAATGACAAAGGCTGAACCGATATTTTTGAAATATGAATTGACTCTTACGGTTACCAACTAATGGAGGAGCAGCTGAGTTTGATGTCTTATGATTCCGTGCTCTTTTTATTTTTATTCCTATGATTTTTTTATGTTTTAAGGGTGAGCATGTGTGTTAGCTGAATATTAAACCGGGTGTCACTAACCTGATGTAATTAAGAACACGCTTATCTATATGAGATTGTAGCAAATAGAAATCAGGAATATATTTACTCACCACCCTCGTGATGGTGATGCTCATTACCCTATTTTTTATCGTTGAATTAGTTTAAATTTCAAGATCTGTGTAGTGGATAGACACAAGTATCAAAATTTAAACTCATCTAATAGTAATAAGTAGGGTAGTGAACAAAAATGCACCCTAGAAAATCATGGTTTTAATAATCAAGAAAGAAACACCTAGCGTTAGACCTTTTTTTTTTTTTTTTTTTTTTGACAAATGATAACATCAGGGGTTCAATTGTTACTTTGTTACAAGTTGACGAGAATCGAACGCGTACAAGAGTGTATTGACATGATTGATAACATGACAAGTTTTCTTCTTTTTGGGTCACTTAACTTTTTATTTTTTTGTAGAAAAATAGATTCTATTCCATTGATAAACAGGTGCCAGATATAAAGATTTAGACTAAATTCAAGCACTCCAAACTAAGGAGGGTTCTAGTAATTTCACAATTATCAACTAATAAAGAAACAGATTATATAGAACCAGTTTGCACTATAAAATTTTGAAAAGAAATTCCCTCACTAGAAGTCCAAAACGAATCGACCTGCCACAAACATGAATGATCAGTACCATTGGACACCAAGATAGCAGAAAACAAGAACGATCTTACTAAAATATCTGACCAAAAGACGCCCAGGAGGTAAACTCCTTATTTCCGAGTTGCTAAGAGCAAGTCCACCGGAGACCCAATGTCCCAGCCCTCAGTCCAAAAATCAAACTGACCCTCAGTCAATTAGCTCCAGCCCACAAAGTTGCCTGGCACCCAGCCCATGCCAGGCAACAGACCAGCCCAATTTTGACAGACCCAAGAGCCGGCCTATTTGGCTGGCGCGTGCACGACAATCGCGCATGGGCGCGAGTAGCCGACAAGGCTGCAGAGGGCTGTCAGCCCACTTGTGCTTCGGAGCCATCAGTGACGTGGCATGCTCATAGCCGTTGGATTTCCAACGGCTAGTTTTTCTAGACCGTTGGATTTCCAACGGTAAAAAAATTTGAAATTTTACTTTTAAACTGGACTGTCCGATCAAAGATCAACGGTCCACGTTTTTTCCCCCAAAAATAGATAAAAAAATTTAAAAAAAAGGCCCAACGGTAAGATTTATTACCGTTGGCCACGTGGCAGCTCTTTGGCTCTTGGATTTGAAAATTTTTCAAATCCAACGGTCCAGATTAATTAACTACATTAAAATTAATTAAAAATTATTAAAAAATACACAATTTTTTTTTTTAAAAATATAGAAAAAATTTTAAAAAGTTTTTTTTTTCTTTCTATAAATACGTAACCCTCATCTTCCACCTTACACCACATTTCAATATTTTCTACACTTTCTATACTATCTACATTTCAATATTTTCTACACTTTAAGAGAGAAAAATGTCTTCGTGGAAGCTCATTGAAGATGTTACGTTGTGTGAATGTTGGGTTCACACTACTCATGACCCGATTACAAGTAATGAGATGGATAAGCGAGAAATGTGGAGTAAAATTACGAAAGCGTTTTGCGATGTACATGGAAAAGACGCCAGAACTAGTCAAGGTCTTCAAGGTCGTTGGAAAAAACTCAACGCATCATTTACTTGTTGGAAAAACACCATCTCTCATGCTTTCGGTAACCTGCGTAGTGGGACATGTTTAGCGGATCAGGTTACAAGATTTTTATTTATTTATATCCATTCCACCCACATCAATATTTTAATTTATTTAATTTCGTATGTAATTTTTATGTTATTTCCTATTTAATTTTTATATGCATTCCACCCGCATCAATATTTTAATTTATTTAGTTTCTTATGTAATTTTTATTTAATTTCTTATGTAATTTTTTTTTATTTCTTATGTCATTTTTATGTAATTTATATGCATTCCACCCGCATCAATATTTTAATTTATTTATTTGTGTTACACCTGCATTTTTTAACACTATCTTATCCCACATTTTTATAGAGACTACAAGCTCAAGCATTCTACAATTCAAAGAACCAGAACAAATCATTCAACAAATGGGAATGTTGGGAAATTGTAAAATGACTACACTAAATATATGGAGGAACTTGCTCGCCAAGGTGAACTGACCATAGCGAGGGAAAAGGCTAGAGATGAGGAAAAAAATGCTACAATGGCAGCACTAATAGTAGCTACTGAGGCCCGTGATGCGGCGGCTGAGAGACAAAGAGAAATAGTTAATCGAGAGAATGAGCTGGTTAGAGAAGCACTTAATCGAGAAAATGAAATGCTTAGAGAAGAAAGGATGGGTCAAGCAGATCGTGACACTATGAGCAAGTCTCTAGTAGGAATGTCTCCCAATTCAAAATATTTTTGGACATCGGAAAAAAGAGAAGTCGTGCGAAAAAGAATACTTACAAAAAATATATGATCCTTTCATCAATGGACCCTACCGCGGACGAATCAAAAAATTGTTTACACTCTCAAGCATAAATGAAGCTTCTGTAAAAAATTACAAGATTTGGATAAATAAAATTCATGGTATCCTTCTTATTATTAATTACTTAGAGTGCAAGAGACGCGGAAACAAGTCAAGGGGGTTCTAGCTACACAAATCATAGCAACCAAGATCCTAGCACCACATATCCTAGCTCCAGAGACTTTGTATAATTTCATATTTATTTGTAGTACTTTATTTAATTTCTTATTTTTTTTAGAATTTTATTTTATTTCTTATGTAATTTTTATGTTATTTCTTTTTTTCTTTTGAACTTTATTTAATTTATGTAATTTTTATGTAATTTCTTATTTATTTTTAGAACTTTATTTATTTTTATTTAATTTATTATGCAATTTTAATGTAATTATTTATTTATTTTTGTACTTTATTTAAACATAAACTCACCAAATAAGATTACATAAACTCACCAAATAAACTTAAAAACAAAACACACTACATAGAATTACATAAACTTAAAAAAAAAAAAACACTTTATTCTTCAACCACAAGCCTCATTTTAATTATCGTCACCTTCTTGCAATCCCTACTGGTGCTCAATTAAGTCATTCTGGCGGGTTACGTGCCAGTATGGCTGTTGCAAGTTCGTGTACCGCTGAACGATCAATTCATTGTAACGTCCATCCCGTTCCAACGGCTCGTGTTGCATGGGATCTTCAGTATTGTCATGAGCACAGTAGATACGTGTTCGTGAGTTGTTGATCAGATCTGGCTCGTATTCATCGACGACATCATAATCATACTCATCTTCAACAATCATGTTGTGGAGAATAATACACGTCATCATGATGGATCGAAGAGCCTCGACATCAAACATTCTAGTTGCAGCCCTGACAATCGCCCAACGAGCTTGCAGGATACCAAAACAACGCTCGGCATCCTTCCTACACCCTTCTTGACATTGTGCGAAGTGTTTTTCTTTTTCAGTCTGTGGATGTGGCACTGTTTTGACAAAAGTTGACCACCTTGGGTAAATGCCATCTGCAAGGTAGTATGATCCCTCGTATTGGGTACCATTAACCCAATATGTGCATCTCGGCGATTTTCCTTGCAGCAGTTCGTCGAACATTGGGGATTGGGCAATGACATTTAGGTCATTTTGAGCTCCTGGAACACCAAAAAAAGCATGCCAAATCCATGCATCAAATGAAGCCACCGCTTCCAAAATGATGCTTTTGGCTCCTTTTCTGTCGCCATAAGCTCCTTGCCACGCACTTGGACAGTTTTTCCAAGTCTAGTGCATGCAGTTGATGTTTCTAATCATGTCAGGGAAGCCTCGCATCTCACCCTTCCTCAGAAGCCTTCGCATGTCCCTTGGAGTGGGTGTCCGGAGGTACTCATTGGTGAAGAGGGCTTCAATTGCAGAGCAAAACCGCATCAGAAACTCCAGAACAGTTGTTCTTCCCATCCTGGCGATCTCATAAACTTGATATGCAGATGCTCCATATGCAAGCATTCGCAAGGCAGCCGTAATTTTTTGCTCGGGAAGAAGACCTAGAACATGAAAAACATCCTCTTTTTGCGCAAAGTATAGATCATGGTTGCAAATAGCACTCATGATTTTGTCGAACAAACTTCGTTGCATTCTAAAACGACGTCTAAAAACATAATCAGGGAATATATAGTTGGGAATAAAATAATCTTCCAACAGATCTTTACCTTATCTTTCCCTTTTTCTATCGAGGTTTGCAGCACGTCTGGGTTTGGCTATCTGACCCACGGCTTCTATGACACGGCAGGAATGTGAGGCCCTCTGCCTTCTATGGTGATCATCCTCATCCTTTTCCATGAAGAAAGCCTCATCTCCACCTCCACCTTCCTCGAGATTGGCCAATTCTGCCTGCTGTGCCAACAATCTTTTCTGTTGCTCCTGCAATGGTTTATACACTCTCCTTGAAGAAGACATTGTAATAAGAACTCAAGATTTGAAAACGATGAACAAGGATTCTGAGCTAAAAAGAAGGATTGAGCTTGGTGTGAGGATGGATGTAGGGATGTAGGGTTTTTGTGGACAAAAAAAGAAAGGATGAGGTTTTGGAGAATGCCACGTGGCACTACGTGATTGGTTGAAAATCTTATCGAAATCTTAGCTAAATTATTGTAAACCAGAAGTGACATGTGGTGCATCGGGATTGGTTGAAAATCTTATTGGAAATCTATCCACAAAATAGTACGTTCGGATAATGACACGTGGCATGACGTGATTGGTTGAAAATCTTATCGAAATCTTGGCTAAATTATTGTAAACCGGAAGTGACACGTGGCGTGTCGGGATTGGTTGAAAATCTTAGCGGAAATCTATTCACAAAAAAGTACGTTCGGATAATGACACGTGGCATGATGTGATTGGTTGAAAATCTTATCGAAATCTTGGCTAAATTATTGTAAACCGGAAGTGACACGTGGCGTGTCGGGATTGGTTGAAAATCTTAGCGGAAATCTATTCACAAAAAAGTACGTTAGGATAATGACACGTGGCGTGACGAGATTGGTTAAAAGTCATATCCGAAATTAAAACTATTTTTTTTTTTATTCTTTTAGAAAAAATTTAAAAATATTTTAAATGGGCTGGGTGCCAGCGCATTTTGTAGGGGTGGAGATCGTTTGTGCCAGCGCATTTTTTTAGGGGTGGAGATGCTTTGGCCTATTACTGTTCATTGGGGTCTATTACTGTTCACTTGAGTGGATAAATGCGCTGGGTGCTGGCGTAAAGTCTTAGGGGTGGACTTGCTCTAAGAACCCCTCAGATCGGAAGTGAAGGCTGTTTGGGTTTGTTTTCTGGCAGACAACTCTCGAAGGAAGACGAATGGGGTATTAGACAACTTAACAATTTGGATTACGCATATTTTCATTAGACAACTTAAACCAGATCATACAATACCAAATTGTTTCGGTTTGGTAGGGACTACAGTATACCATTTCGGAATCAATGTGTTTTGAGCCAAAAAAGTGAAAGCTCTAATTTAATTCGAAATATGATTATGTAAATCCTAGTAGATTATGTATAGAAAGAGACGGCTTCTACACCAGTATCCACCGTGGCCCCTTATCCCCTTGGCCTACCTATAAAGAATTGCTCCGAGAGGAAGAGGCGGTTGGGCCTGCGCAATGCATGAGGAGAGCTAGGCCTGAATTAAAAGGAAAATAAGACCTTGAATTTTACTGCTCGAAAGTGAGGAGTTTGTGACGAATGTAGGACGAGAGCCGTTGATGATTGCCGTATTGGACATCCGATGTTTGAAACCAAGGCTACGAACAACAAGAACAAGATCTTTGTCTGCGACCGGCTGATTGATGGAAGCAAGTTTATTCGCACTGGACTTGACATGTTGCAGGTAGCATTTAGACATGTCAAGAAGTTGGAAGCGGAGGCTGGCCTCGCTAGAAAGAGAACTCTAAGAAAAATGAGTGTGAAGACACTTCCAGGCATCATGCGCAATATCATAACCAATGGTGAGAGATAAAATGGATTCAGAGATAGCACTGGTAAGGTAACAAAAGGGAAAAAAGGGAAAACCCATACTGATAAGGGACTGGGAAGCGTTGGCGAGACAAACCCTAGGACCTAGTTAGGCAGATACCATGTAGAGATATTATTCCTTGATCAAATCACTAGGTATACAAAACATTTATATAGTACAATAGATACATGTATTTATGCTACAAATGGAAATGAATAATTATATTGTGATGTTTAATTCAAGTTCATCGTATTTTGTTTTCTTGTTTAAAAGGGGGTCAACTTGTGACAAGTTACGGTTATTCACCCCTTCTGGGAGCCAAGAGGGACAACTTGTGACAAGTTACGGTTATCCACCCCTTCTGGGAGCCGAAAAGACTCACAGAGGCATTTGAACCTCACCCTGGTCACAAGTCTGGCTTCCACACCAGTAGTGGGTTTCGAACCCAATACCTCTAGTTTTTAGTTTGAATGAAATCTCGTAATCTGCCTTTTACCACTGGATCACCAACTCATGGTTAAGTTCATCGTATTTGACTTGCAATATAAAAGAAAAAACATAAATTAAAGATAAGAATCCGGAGATGATTAACAATGGATTATACATTACTTTTACTTTGAGACCACTATGAGACGAATTAGTTGTCTATATCTTGAACCATGCACTTTAGTCATTTAATATCTTTTCTTTTTGGTATTTTAGAAGCTTATGGTGTGGATATTGCATATGAAAGGAAAAGAATATATATATTCATGCCCACCTAATGACAAACCAACTAAAATAATATAGATATGGTTTGCAAAGGCAACTGAGAAAAAAAGATGCAATTGTTTTACCGAAAAAAAAAAATGCAATTCCAGCAGTCTATGGAGAGGACAAATACGCCGTTATGCTTTAGTCTTAATGCAAGCAAACATTATTTTTCCACCACCAATATTGTTTGGATGTTTAGGACTAAATTGGATTAGATTACTTACTACATTTAGTGAATGCTAAATAAGTAAACAAACGTCAACTTGCGGATTTTGTCTATGTTGAAAATATAAATTATATAGTTATGAGACAAACTTACCATTCTAATTCTCACAAAAATAGTAGGATGGGAGGCAAAACTTTTCTTCGTGACTAATACATTTTCTTCTTTCAACTTGAACAAAATATGCAATTAATATTCATTCTTCATTTTACATTCATTGAATTTAATCATCTATCCAAATCCTAGATACCAAACAAGACCTAAAAATCTAGGTACATGGTTAGACAATATATATGATACCCTCATTTAAACAACATTGTTGGAATAACCAAAGTGTGTAGTTCTCATTGAAAAAAATTAGATGATAAGTTATATATCTTTCTCTTAAGTGATTATAGAGTTAGTGAGTGACGATTTGCCCTTCTTTTAAGGAGGTTTTTGAGTTCGAGAGTTCATTTTCTCTTCTTATCAATATTGACACACCCCGTCTCGAAGGAGGGCGTGCTGGCCGTCACGTGAGAGTGACGTAACCATTTACATAGTTCGGAAGCTTAAAAATACAATTGTGAATTCTGTCAGAATACCGTTGGATTCCTCGTGGCCACCAAAGCTCTGCTCTAACTCGAACCTGGAGGGGCGCAAAACAAAATTGAGTGGGTCAGTAAAACAAGTCTTTTCAAATCTTTTCTTTATCAAAGTTCTAACCCCTCACTGTAAAACCTGTATACTTTCCCAAAAAATAGCATATATAAATATATATAGCTTCAAGAATCTCAAAACACCATTCTTTATCACTTTTTAGAAAATATGCCATGCCATGCGCCAAAAACATAATATGGATGCATCAACATAAATCAGGTGAAATAATAAATCAACCGGAGACCCTGTAGTGGTCCTGTACGGCTGATTCTAAAGCTCAATATCCAATCCAGCCGGAGTCACCAACTGTGACCTGTACGGCACTGCCGGAGTCGCCAACTGCGACCTGTACGGCACTACGCTGCACATGAGTCGGAACTACCTGTAGTAGTCTGTACGACTCGGATGGTGTAATAATACGCTCTAGTGCTTATCTCATCAATCATCTGTGCACATAATCTAAGGTCACCTACTAGTCGGAACCGTCTCTAATGGTCTGTACGACTAGCATGTCGGAACCACCTCCAGTGGTCTGTACGACTAGCATCTACTTGGATCCAAGGTGAGCGTGTGATGCGGGTGAATAACATAAGCACTAACACCAGGGGTGCAGGTTATGAGCTATCAACATAAATCACATCAAACAATTCAATGAACCAAATATAACTCACCTGATACTCACCTGCGCGTCCGCAGCACCAATTCACATATATGCATCATATATCAATTCACATAATTCATGTAATTTCTATGCATGGCATTTTTAAATCACATATTCATATAAATCTATGCATGGCATTTCAAAATATACTTTCATTCAAAAATCGATTTCTGGGAAACCCATAAGTATATAGGTGTATACGGAAAACAAAACTGCCCACTCACCTGGAGTTTGCCCTGCAACTCCCTAGCACAACACATCAAGGCGTCATGACGATCGGCGCCTAGAACAACCATCAAATCATGCCTCAGAATCATATCGATAGAATATATCACTTATATAAAACACGTCACTATGTAGTTCGATCCGAAAGATCTGCAACTCAGATTTCCAATCCGTAACTTCCAGAGGTCCACAATAAATCTCTAGAACAACATCCTAAAATTTCATGACCATCCAACGGTCGGATCTCCGTCAATTGTCAAACTAAGTGACGGTTAACATTATATTTTATGAACTTACAACTCCAATTCCGGGAGATCCGTAAATCGGATTCTCGATCTGTAAGTTCCTACATTCTTCAAATATTACGTACTACTACGTATCAAAGTTTGGTGACAATCCAACGGTCGGATCGTCAATTCATATTTTGGCCTAACCATGCATTTTAACGAATTTAAGTCCAAATGATCAACCAACGTTAAGCCACTATCAAAACTGAACTCAGGACATCCAATATAGTTTAAAAAATGACATTGGCGGCCCACTGACCACGCGCCGCCGCACGCGCCGCCGTGGGTGGCGGTCGGCCGCCCCGGCTCGCCGGAAAATCCAACTATCTCCAAAAATTACCAAAATTTACAGAAATGAAGATCTCAATGAGTAGAACAACTTTCATACCTGTGGCCAAGGCCAATTCGGTCGGCAAAGCCTCCAATTCCAACAAAACCCGTCGGAACCCTAGGTTTGGTGTGCTCCAATTCGACCTCCAAACTTGTTCCAACGCCTCAACCACTGCTTGGGCTTTGTTCTAGGCCTCAAGAGGATGCCATGGGTGGTGGTGATTGGAAGAAATTGCTTCACATCGTGGCGGAAATGAACCCAACCTGTGCGCCCCCTTTTGCACGGTTTCTTCCATTTTTACAACCCAATCTCTCCAAATTTGAGGTGGAATGGGTAGAGGAAGGGTCCTAGAGTGTTTCCCATGAGGTTTGTTGGATCAATTCGCCGGAAAAACGGATGAAAATCATCGAACATGGACACGGGTGCCGACCGGGTCCGAAAACGGGTCAAGGGGATCCGGCCGATCCCCCGCGCCGCACTCTCCCTCCTTTCCTCCTTTCCCCTGTTCCGATTGGCTGGGCTTCTTCCTCTCTCCTCTCCCCATTCGTCAGTCTTTCTCCCTTCTCTCCTGAAGCTCTCTTCTTCTTCCTCTGGTTGGGCAGATTGCCCAATCTCTTCTTCTTCCTTCTTCTTCCGCCAGCCACAAACACACACACACACATAAACTCATTTCTTCCAATCCTAGCCATCCATTAATTCCTCATTAAATCTGGGCCGTCCATTTCCATAAAAGAATTCCATATTTTATTCTTATAATTCCCAAAATGCCCAAACTTCAAACTTTAATATCTTTTTCGTTATAACTCCAAATCACGAACCCCTTGCGCCCACGCGTCCGTAGCGACGAATACTACGAGGATATGCTAAGGAAACAAATCTTAGATGGCACGACACAACGATTAACCTCAAACAATGCGCGTGCCTCAAAGGGCATTTTCGTAAAATCACTTAATAAATTATAAAATCAATATTTTCCGGGACGGGCTGTCACAATCTACCCACCTTATAGAATTTCGTCCTTGAAATTCAAACAACCAAACAATCCATTAGTAATCATAAAATAACCTGGGGTAGATCTCCCTCATTCAATCCTCTGTCTTCCAAGTAGCTTCTTCCGTTGAATGATTCCCCCATAAAACTTTTACTAAGCTCACAATCTTATTTCTTAGAACTTTGTCTTTCCAATCCAAAATAGTCACTGGCTCCTCATCATAAGTCATATCCGGATAAATTTCCAATGGTTAAGGATATCTCACACGTGAAGGATTTAAAACATAATGTCGAATCATCGAAACACATCGTGCACTTACGACAACTCTAGAGGCAACTCAAGCCTGTAAGCCACTTCCTCGACTCGTTCGGTGATCACATAGGGTCCGATGTCTCTAGGACTTAACTTACCTTTCTTCTCGAACCGAATCACACTTTTCTAAGGAGAGAACGTCAAAAATACGAAATCATCCACATCATACACTCGATTAATGGCACATCCATCTGCTAATCTCTTTTACCACTCCTGGGCTACTTTCAGGTTAGACTTAATCACCTGAACAATCCGAGTATACTCATCCAAAATCTTAAGACCCACAGAAATTCTTTCGTCTACTTTAGACTAATATCAAGGTGTACGACAAGCTTTTTTCATAAAGTGCCTCAAACGGTGACATACCAATGCTCGACTGAAAGCTGTAGTTGTAGGCAATCTCCATCATATCCACCCGCTTAATTCAAGCGTCACCAAACTGCAATACTGAGGATCTCAGCATATCCTCCAAAATCTGAATGGTCATCTCTAATTGACTATCTGTCTGAGAATGATAGGATGTACTATTGAGTAATCTTGTATCCAAAGCTTCGTGCAACGCTAACTAAAACTTAGAATTAACCAACATACCCAAAAAGCTCAACGTATCCGTAAGCCAAAATCCCATTTCCATAAAACAAATAATTAGTTGTTGCACTTGTCTGGAAAGGTTGTTGTTCTTCACTAGAGTAAAATGTTCTGACTTAGTAAGCCGATCATCTACCACTTCAAATTCCATTATAACCATCTCGTGTACGAGGAAGTTGTACACATAATCCATAGTAATGTTTTTCCCATTTCCACTGAAGAACGGAAAGTGACTGTATCAATCCAAAAGACTTCTTTCTTTCCACTTCAACTTGCTGACCAATGATACACATACTTACCTACTCAGCAATTTCTCTTTTTATACCCAACCAATGGTAAAATGATCGAATAGTATGATACATCTTAGTACTTCCGGGATGCATTGCATAAGCTGAACAGTGCGCTTTGTCCAAAATTATTTCCTTTAATTCCATCTCATTAGGCACCTACATCCAGGTCTCAAGAATAAGTACGCCATCTGATTTTCGAACTCTGTGATCTTTCTTTTCTCGATATTCTTTGCCTCAATTAATTCATGGTTTCTTAATCAATCCCCTGGGCATCGAGTATATGATCAATCAGAATAGGCCTAACTTGAAAACTAGTAAGCGAGGTTTCATCTCGTTCTTCTATTTCCAACTTTACTCCAGTAGATCTCAAATCCGCAAGAAGAGGAACATAACAAGCATACAAGGCATTTATTCTCACGAGCGTCTTCGTATTAAGTACATCAGCCTAAACATTTGCACGATCACCCTGGTCGTGCAACCATAATCACTAAGCAACTCAATCCACTTTTGTTGCCTAAGACTAAGATCCCTCAGAGTAGACAGATATTGGAGACTCTTATGATCCGTAAAAATCTTGCACTTTTCACCAATAATATAATGTCTCCATACTTCAAAGCAAGGATGATAGCCATAAATTCCAAATCATGAGCAGGGTAATTCATCTCATGAGGTTTCCATTGTCGTGAAGAATAAGCAATTTCCCTATCTTTGTATCAATACACATCTCAAACCACTCAAAGAAGCATCCTTATAGACCTCATAATTTCCGTTATCATCTGAGAGTGCTAACACAAGTGCATGAGTGAGGAAATACTTCAACTGTCGAAAACTTTGCTTACCATTTTCATCCCACTCAACTTGACCTCTTTTCTCGTCTGTCTCGTCAATGGCAAGGCAATGACTGAAAAATCCTTCACAATCCGTCCATAATAGCCTGCTAAGCTAAGAAAACTCCGTACCTCAGTCCCGTTTTGGGGTTGTTCCAAATTATCCACCGCTGTTACCTTTTAAGGATTCACTTGAATACTTCATTCGTCAAACTCATAAGATTCGTCAATCCGAATGACATTACCAAAAACTCGCAAGGACTATAACGAGTTCTGAAAACTGTCTTAGGGACATCATCACTGAAATCTTCAATTGGTTAATAACCAGACCTTAATTCAATCTTTGAAAATACATAGACACCTTTAAGCTGATCAAACAATCATTAATACGCGGTAATGGATAACGATTCTCAATCATTACCCGATTTAATTGCTTATAATCAAAGCATAGCCTTAATGTCCACATTCTTCCTCATAAATAAACTGGGGCTCTCCATGATGACATACAAGGTTAAATGATACCTTTATCAACCAATTCCTGTAACCGAATTTTCAATTCTTTTTGTTCATCATGAATCAATTTATAATATAAGCTCTACACCTGGAGACAAATCAATAGTGAATTCCATCTCTCCGTCTAGTGGCAATCTAGGTAAATTCTCAGGAAAAACGTCAGGATAATGTTTAACCACCTAGACCTCTTCCACACTACTCAGAGCAACATCATAGTACCGCATGAGCTAAATATCTTAGGTAGCCATTCGATAACAATCTCTTTGCTCTCACAGCAGAAATAACGGCATACCTCACTCCACTTTGCATCCCCCAAAAGTAACCTCTGGTCATCCAAATCGATGGAAAGTAACTGATTTCCCGTAGCAATCTATCTTGCCACGATCATACTGCAACCAATCTGTGCCAAAAATCACATCAAATCCACAATATCCAACTGGATAAGATTCATAGGCATAACAACATCTTTCACCATCACTGGACACTCTGAATAACACCATACTAACGTAGGATGACCTACTTGTTTACTCGCTTAACGAATCCAACAATAAGTTATGGATATTACGGTCTGCAGCCCGCAATAACGATAACTCACTGTTGTCTCGATAAGTAAGCAATAATCCCCAAAGGTGTAATATTACCATCTTGTCTCTCATTAGAAATACATATACATGCCTCGATCGTGCTCCATCATTACTCTCTTTGGCAACATCATCAATACCAAGAAATATATCAGCCGGAGTCAGCTAGTATGACCTGTACGGCTGAATCTATAGCTCGTCCACCCAGCTGGAATCATCTAATGTGGCATGTGCGGCTGTACTCATAACTCATCGATCACTGCTAGTATATAAGTCGGAGTCACCTCTTGTGACCTGTACGACTCTAATCCTGTACACCACGGCTCATCTAACCATAATTACTAGATCCAGGTACCTGATGGATCAGCGCTAGTGGTGGCAAAGAAGACTACGGAGGCAATTACTGATTATAGGGACAATTTGCAGCTCTATGTTCCATTTATCCACATGTAAAGCATCCATTGCTTTCTTGTCTACACTCTCCAAAGTGTCCATTATTGTACCTACGGCACAAAGGTACATTCCCTCTATCTGAATCACCTTGTCTCTGAAATCTGGAATCACCAGTGAATCTACCACCATACCTCTGACCAGTGGCACTAAAACCTCAGCTGGAAGAACTAGAACTAGCCTTATTTCCTTTTGAAGCTCTGAGTCTTCGATTCTCAACAATATATGTATGGTAATGAGACAACTCCGTAAACTTTCTATAATACTCATTTGCCATCATCTTTCCTTGTCTCAAATTGTAAACTATCGCTTCTCACCATCAATATATGCCGAAGGACTAAACCTTTCCTTAAACAATTCTTTAAATAACTCTCGATTAGCTCTTTCCTCTGGTGACGTCATACAAGACTCCTGTCTCCACCAGAATGCAATTTCAATACTCAGAAACCAGGTAGTTGTCTTGACCTACCGTTAAAAGAAAGATTTCCTTAACTTGCATAATCTGAAACACCTTTTCCAAATGATTAAGCCATCGACCTGCTCCCTCAGGTCATTCATTTTCCATAAAGTGATTCAGCATCAACTTATAACCAGTTCTAAGAGAAAAATCCTTTGGATAATAGATTCAGTCACATTAGTACTAGCTTCCCATAACTGAGCTAAATAGGGAAAACTAGACTCAACTAAACGACGTGGCTCTCTACGAGGCGGTATTGTTCTGACAGAAGACACTAGAGAATTCTCAAGATGTACAGGACTACAACCTAGGCTCTGATACCAACTGACACACCCCGTCCCGAAGGAGGGCGTGCTGGCCGTCACGTGAGAGTGACGTAACCATTTACACAGTTCGGAAGCTTAAAAATACAATTGTGAACTCTGTCAGAATACCGTTGGATTCCTCGTGGCCACCAAAGCTCTGCTCTAACTCGAACCTGGAGGGGCGCAAAACAAAATTGAGTGGGTCAGTAAAACAAGTCTTTTCAAATCTTTTCTTTATCAAAGTTCTAACCCCTCACTGTAAAACCTGTATACTTTCCCAAAAAATAGCATATATAAATATATATAGCTTCAAGAATCTCAAAACACCATTCTTTATCACTTTTTAGAAAATATGCCATGCCATGCGCCAAAAACATAATATGGATGCATCAACATAAATCAGGTGAAATAATAAATCAACCGGAGACCCTGTAGTGGTCCTGTACGGCTGATTCTAAAGCTCAATATCCAATCCAGCCGGAGTCACCAACTGTGACCTGTACGGCACTGCCGGAGTCGCCAACTGCGACCTGTACGGCACTACGCTGCACATGAGTCGGAACTACCTGTAGTAGTCTGTACGACTCGGATGGTGTAATAATACGCTCTAGTGCTTATCTCATCAATCATCTGTGCACATAATCTAAGGTCACCTACTAGTCGGAACCGTCTCTAATGGTCTGTACGACTAGCATGTCGGAACCACCTCCAGTGGTCTGTACGACTAGCATCTACTTGGATCCAAGGTGAGCGTGTGATGCGGGTGAATAACATAAGCACTAACACCAGGGGTGCAGGTTATGAGCTATCAACATAAATCACATCAAACAATTCAATGAACCAAATATAACTCACCTGATACTCACCTGCGCGTCCGCAGCACCAATTCACATATATGCATCATATATCAATTCACATAATTCATGTAATTTCTATGCATGGCATTTTTAAATCACATATTCATATAAATCTATGCATGGCATTTCAAAATATACTTTCATTCAAAAATCGATTTCTGGGAAACCCATAAGTATATAGGTGTATACGGAAAACAAAACTGCCCACTCACCTGGAGTTTGCCCTGCAACTCCCTAGCACAACACATCAAGGCGTCATGACGATCGGCGCCTAGAACAACCATCAAATCATGCCTCAGAATCATATCGATAGAATATATCACTTATATAAAACACGTCACTATGTAGTTCGATCCGAAAGATCTGCAACTCAGATTTCCAATCCGTAACTTCCAGAGGTCCACAATAAATCTCTAGAACAACATCCTAAAATTTCATGACCATCCAACGGTCGGATCTCCGTCAATTGTCAAACTAAGTGACGGTTAACATTATATTTTATGAACTTACAACTCCAATTCCGGGAGATCCGTAAATCGGATTCTCGATCTGTAAGTTCCTACATTCTTCAAATATTACGTACTACTACGTATCAAAGTTTGGTGACAATCCAACGGTCGGATCGTCAATTCATATTTTGGCCTAACCATGCATTTTAACGAATTTAAGTCCAAATGATCAACCAACGTTAAGCCACTATCAAAACTGAACTCAGGACATCCAATATAGTTTAAAAAATGACATTGGCGGCCCACTGACCACGCGCCGCCGCACGCGCCGCCGTGGGTGGCGGTCGGCCGCCCCGGCTCGCCGGAAAATCCAACTATCTCCAAAAATTACCAAAATTTACAGAAATGAAGATCTCAATGAGTAGAACAACTTTCATACCTGTGGCCAAGGCCAATTCGGTCGGCAAAGCCTCCAATTCCAACAAAACCCGTCGGAACCCTAGGTTTGGTGTGCTCCAATTCGACCTCCAAACTTGTTCCAACACCTCAACCACTGCTTGGGCTTTGTTCTAGGCCTCAAGAGGATGCCATGGGTGGTGGTGATTGGAAGAAATTGCTTCACATCGTGGCGGAAATGAACCCAACCTGTGCGCCCCCTTTTGCACGGTTTCTTCCATTTTTACAACCAAATCTCTCCAAATTTGAGGTGGAATGGGTAGAGGAAGGGTCCTAGAGTGTTTCCCATGAGGTTTGTTGGATCAATTCGCCGGAAAAACGGATGAAAATCATCGAACATGGACACGGGTGCCGACCGGGTCCGAAAACGGGTCAAGGGGATCCGGCCAATCCCCCGCGCCGCACTCTCCCTCCTTTCCTCCTTTCCCCTGTTCCAATTGGCTGGGCTTCTTCCTCTCTCCTCTCCCCATTTGTCAGTCTCTCTCCCTTCTCTCCTGAAGCTCTCTTCTTCTTCCTTCTTCTTCCGCCAGCCACAAACACACACACACATAAACTCATTTCTTCCAATCCTAGCCATCCATTAATTCCTCATTAAATCTGGGCCGTGCATTTCCATAAAAGAATTCCATATTTTATTCTTATAATTCCCAAAATGCCCAAACTTCAAACTTTAATATCTTTTTCGTTATAACTCCAAATCACGAACCGCTTACGCCCACGCGTCTGTAGCGACGAATGCTACGAGGATATGCTAAGGAAACAAATCTTAGATGGCACGACACAACGATTAACCTCGAACAATGCGCGTGCCTCAAAGGGCATTTTCGTAAAATCACTTAATAAATTATAAAATCAATATTTTCTGGGACGGGCTGTCACAAATATATTTATGTAAACATGTCATTAACAACAATATATCAAAATAATAATTAAGAAAATCACCCACCAACTTTTGATTCAATGTAACGTAAAAAGAAAAGCAAACCAAATTTTTTTTTCTCTTGAACGTCAACATCATCCAACAAGAGCTTTGACAACATTAAGATTTCAATGACATACACATTAGAGTTTTAGTCACTACCATAATAAATGAATATCTAACCATCCTCAACGAATGCCATCATGGAATGTAAGGCTATAATAGTCTTTCACAATAGATTTTTCCTCCTAATTTAGATTCTTTCCATAATTAAAATATATAAGTAATATTTAATGGCCATGATTCATGTCATTCTATTCTGGAAATTACTTCATCATGTACATATATCTGTCATTCTACGGTCAAAAATTATTTTACATTTTTAACTTAAATTAAATACAAATAATACGTAATAAAAATTGACCGTACAATGTATCGTCGAGATCATGAGAGGATCCGGAGAAAGGGTCCTCGTCCAAAAACACGAGGTGGTTTTCTTTTTCTAATTTCAACTAAAATTTAAAACAGTGACGGCATGCACCACGCGCCTCGGGTTGACGTGCCCCAAACGCAATCCCCAACTGATGTTGTACCACGGTACTGTGTTCTCCCTCCGCTCTGAAAGCACGTGAGATCGTACCACTCCTTTGTCCAAATGACGTTTCTACCCTAATCATTTCTTACACCCGTCCCGAGCGGCAGCACTAAAAAAAAAAAAAAAAAAAAAAAAAAAAACCCCGCATAAAATCCAATTAAGGAATCATTGCTCGATCAGGAATCCCGTCCGTACACGTGGCAGGTTAGCGGGCCCAGAGTTGAATCCGAGAGAACTGCCATGGAGCATAAGCTTCTCACGTGTGAGCTTACTACACCCAAAATTTCCCCACCAGATTGCCCTAATCCGCCGCTGCGAAAATCCCGAATTTGCCCTCATCCTTATTGCGGAAGCCAAACCTAGTCAAATTCAAACCCGGAAAACAGAGTCGGTTATAAGCAGAAGGACGGTAGGGTGGTTTGGGAATTTCAATATCCTCGAGAGGATAAATAAACTAAAATAATGGGTAGAAATTAAATTTGCCGGGAATAAAATAACGGTGGCCGGAGAAAAAACCGGCCGGCGAAGCCTTTGATATTTCCTATATAAACCCGTCACCACGCCTTGTTTACTCTCATATTTTCCTCTCTCTCTCTCTCTAGCTTCGCTCGCTCTCTCGTTCTCTCGCTCTAACCCTCACCCCACAGCGCGTCCTCCGTCTCCCAAATTTATTTAATTTTGGTTAAATTAAATAATTTTTTTCCATCTGATAAATACACCACACCAAAGCTCTAAAAAGAGGTAATAATTCTGCCCAATATATTTTAAAATTTAATTTAATTTTTCCGAATTTAATTTTTGTTGATGCGGAGGATCAGTAGCATGAATAATGGGATTTGAATAGAGACTAAATCTTTAGGTGGGAGTAATTTGATGAATGCATGAACATTTGGGTGAAGGAATTGTGGATCTGTTTGGATGGTAGTGGGATTTGGGATTTGGTATTTGAGATTTCGGAGATTTGGGATTTGGTATTTGAGATTTCGGATTTGTGTTGGGATTTGAAGTGTTTGGTTATTGATGATAAAAACCCTAGAAACGAAAAGCTAGGTCACCTGATTGGGATTGGGATTTCAATCTGAGTAGGCAATTTTGAATTTAATTGGATCAAGAACTGCGTTTTCAGATTTGGGTTTTTTTTCTTCTTCTAGTTTTTGTTAGGGTTTCGTGTACGCTTATTCTGCTAGGTTGTATATATGTAAATTATGCTTATTTGACTATGTGCTGTTTGGAAAACCAATTTATGCATTCTGAAGTAATAATAATTTTGTGAAATTAATGTGTTGTATGATTTTGTTTCATGTTCTCGAAATGGTTCCAGCTTGATAACTGTTAATTTGACCATGCTGTGTGTGTTTTGTGGTTTAGTTATTATTATTTGATACTGGATTGCTTCTTGTAACGTTGTCGATTGATTGGTTTCCTTGATTTGGCATGTAGAATTAACTGGACTTTTATAACTCTTTTGATTAATGTTTTAATACCAATTTGGTTCCATTTAATTCGAGCGTTTATCCTGTGATGTTTTCGTGTTGCCTAACTGTATGCATTTCGTTTGAATTTTTTCTTAGGAGGGAATCACGAAATCGACCAGTTCAACCTTTTTGGAAATACGGTTTAATTTGTATGTATTTACATATGAGATGGGTTCTCGAGGAAGGTTGTTATTTGATCTCAATGAACCCCCTGCCGAGGATAACGAAGAGAGTGATGGCGCCCTCAGCTTCCAGCCGCAAAAGGCACTTCCTTCTTCAAACCCCCACACTTCAGAAGTGCTTGCAGTAGCAGCCGTTGCACCAAGAATTGTTAATAATCATGCTTTTTCACATGCATCGTCTGTGTCAGGTTTTCAACCTTTTGTTCGGCCAAAAAATGCTCATGGCTCTGAAGGTGATGCTGACGAGAAATCAAGAGATAATAATCCCAAAAATACATCAGTATCTAAATCAAGTAATGATGAGGACGTGAAACCTGTACCATCTTTAGCTTCTGCTTCTGCAAATGGTCCATCTGTGGAAAGAGAAGAAGGAGAGTGGTCTGATGATGCCGAGGGATCTGCTGAAGCAGGTGGAACTGGCAGTTTGCATGAACAGGGTACAAGTTTACAAGGACAATCAGGAGGGATTGTTGAATGTGCTTCTGGTGTTGCTCCAGATAGTAGTTCTTGTGATATTAAAACTTCAGAAGGTCTCAAGGATAAAAACACCAGTCATACTTCTTTAGGAGTAGATGATCAGAATAGTACTAGTAGCCGCATTTCAGACAGCAATGTTAAAGGTCAGGCAGCCATGGATTGTCAGGATGAACAGGGTTTGGTTTTGGAACAAGAAAAAGTTAAAGGCATTGAAGCAAGCCATGCACTCAAGTGTGCTAATAATCCAATGAAGAGGAAGCTGAGCCAACAGAATGAAGCAAAGCTGGGAAAGAAACGTAATAGACAGACAATGTTCCTTAATTTGGATGATGTTAAGCAAGCTGGCACTATCAAAAGTTCAACACCAAGAAGACAGACCTTTCCCGCACCTGTTACAACTCGCACTTTGAAGGACGTTCGTACCATTACTCTGCCTGCAGATCGTGTTGGGGAAAAGCAGTCACAATCAATGATTAAGGACCAGAAACAAGTTGATGTTTTGTGTAATGATGGAGGGACTGCCACAGAGTCCAGTGATTCCAAGTCTGAAACTAACGGGGATGTTAGTTATGGATCACTGTCTAGGACCAGAAGGCAAAATGGTGACAATGATCCTTCCACAGAGGTCTTACCACCAATTCCAAGGCAGAGTTCATGGAAGCAGCCCACGGATACAAGGCAGCTGAAGAATTCACATGTTGCTAATAGGAAGCCAGCTCTGATCACTCAAAGCTCCATGGATTCCAAATCTGGAAACAAGAAACTTCTTCCTGCCAAGAAGCAAACAGCAATCAGTAACACATACCAAGACACATCAGTTGAGCGTCTTATAAGGGAGGTTACAAATGAGAAGTTTTGGCATCACCCAGGTATAAAGTAATGTTGTATTTCTGTTTATGTTCATTAATGTTGAATAGTTGTAACTTGTATCCCCTTTTTTTTTCTTTTTTTCTTTTTTTCTTTTTTTTACTCTTGGGAACTTTTAGGCCATGTGTGTTGACAGCTTTCCTAATTTTCTTATGCCAGTGATCCATGCCCCTCCAATTGTTACATTATGAGACTCATAGCACACAAAAGATTGGAAGGTGATGACAATTATATCGTGAAATCGAGATTCCATGTTAATTTCATTGATTTTCTCAATTTCACTTTGTAATTCGTATCATCATCACATGCCCTCTTGTGTGCAAATGTTCTCATAGTGTAATGTTCCTTAGTTTTTCATGCTTTGATATATTTCTGCCTGAGAGCAGCAGCTGCCGGATACGCTTTAGAAAAACACACACACAACAGACCAGCAGGCATTATTTGGTTTTTATTTTCTAGTAAATAAGGAATTGGTAACTGTGATTCCCTATAGCTTGTAAGTTGTAAAAGTTGATATTTTATTGCTCAGGCCCCCAAACAGTGGAGAAGATATTTCTGCCTGAGAGCAGCAGCTGCCGGATACGCTTTAGAAAAACACACACACAACAGACCAGCAGGCATTATTTGGTTTTTATTTTCTAGTAAATAAGGAATTGGTAACTGTGATTCCCTATAGCTTGTAAGTTGTAAAAGTTGATATTTTATTGCTCAGGCCCCCAAACAGTGGAGAAGATCTCAACGGCTCCATTTGGTGGGTGCGCAATTATCAGGAGGGCCTATTGGGAGGATATTCCTTCATAGTATAAATTGTTATTGAGCCAAGATAATATATTTAATCTGTAGCTAATACAAAGAGCAGCTTCAAGTTTACATTTTCTGTCTGGAATTTTAACTGGTTATTGTAGGTTTCTTGTTTGTTTAAGTACTTGAAGTTTCAACTGTAACCTGTAATTTTGTTTTGGTAACATATATTTCTGTGATTATTTGTTTATTTATTTTCGAAAGCTTATATTTGCTGAAAGCTTGTACAGCTTCTAGTTCATGTGGAAGTTCTCTTTGGTTGGTAGGCTGCGACCAGGGTACTTGTAAATGGTTCTTATATCGTTGCTTTTTATGTTATGCGTTCTCATAGCCTAGCAAATGTATGTTTGTCCTTTATTCCTTGTGGTTTTACCTTTGTCTTCCCCTCAAAATCATTTTTCTTTCCACTGAATTTTTAGTTTTTTGTGCAACAGGGGAGACTGACCTCCAATGTGTTCCTGAAAAGTTTGAATCTGTTGAGGAGTATGTTAGAGTATTTGAACCGCTTCTGTTTGAAGAATGCCGTGCACAACTTTACAGCACCTGGGAGGAATTAACAGAGGGTGTTTCTAGAGATGCCCATATAACTGTTCGTGTAAGAAGCATTGAAAGGAGAGAGAGAGGTACATGTCCAATTTGTTTCCTCCTACTTTAGTGATACATCGGGGTACATATTTTAGAAATAATGAAAATAAAATAGGCTAGCCATGTATTTAGGAAATAATGAAACTAAAATAGGCTAGCCATGTATTTAGGGTTGGCCAGTATAGCTTATAGTACCTGTGCTTTTTTCGTGGCTCTGTGAACTGACTAAGGTGTAACTTTTGGTGGCTTAGGGTGGTATGATGTAATAGTCCTTCCAGTTAGTGAATGCAAGTGGACATTTAAAGAGGGGGATGTTGCAATTCTTTCAACTCCTCGGCCTGGATCAGGTCTGATATATGAATACTTTTCTGTGCAATTATTTCATTCGATATTGATGCTTTTGATATGTTCCTTACATTCACCTTACATTCTCCCTTATTATGTCAAGCAGTCAGATCCAAAAGGAACAACTCTTCAGCTGAGGGCGATGAGGAGCCTGAAAGCAGTGGGCGTGTGGCTGGTACTGTCCGGCGACATATTCCTATCGATACTCGTGATCCCCCAGGGGCAATCCTTCATTTTTATGTTGGGGACTCCTATGATTCTAACAGGTAGTATATTTTTTTCCTATGATTTTGGATTATTAGTTTGATTTCCTTTAGTATTTTTGTAGCAAATATGCTTACATTTTTTTCTTTCCTCTCTCTCTCTCTCTCTGATATTTTTCCAGCTTGGTTGATGATGATCATGTTCTAAGAAAGCTACAGCCCAAAGGAATTTGGTATTTAACTGTGCTTGGTTCTCTAGCAACCACCCAGCGCGAGTATATTGCACTGCATGCATTTCGTCGTCTGAATATGCAGGTGACAAATTTTTGCATCAGTAATGACTATGTTCTTTTTTTTTCCTGTATGAATAATAATTTGAGTGAACAATTTAACAGATGCAAGCAGCAATTCTACGGCCCAGTCCTGAACACTTTCCAAAATACGAGCAGCAGTCCCCTGCTATGCCAGAATGCTTCACACCGAATTTCATTGATCATTTGCATAGGACATTTAATGGGCCCCAGCTATCAGCAATCCAATGGGCTGCAATGCATACAGCTGCAGGTACAAGTGGTGGAAAGAGGCAAGATCCATGGCCTTTTACGCTTGTTCAAGGACCTCCTGGAACAGGTAAGACACATACGGTCTGGGGAATGCTAAACGTCATCCATCTGGTTCAGTATCAGCAGTACTACACTTCTTTGCTGAAGAAACTAGCACCTGAAAGCTATAAGCAAAATAGTGAGAGCAACTTTGATAATGTTGTTACGGGATCAATAGATGAGGTTCTTCAGAACATGGATCAGAATCTCCTTCGAACACTACCCAAGCTCTGTCCAAAGCCTAGAATGTTGGTTTGCGCCCCTTCTAATGCTGCAACAGATGAGCTTCTTTCCCGTGTTCTTGACCGTGGATTCATTGATGGCGAGATGAAAGTTTATCGACCTGATGTAGCCCGAGTAGGTGTGGATTCACAGACACGTGCTGCCCAGGCTGTATCCGTTGAGCGGAGAACTGAACAGCTTCTGGTTAAGAATCGTGAGGAAGTTTTAGGGTGGATGCATCAGTTAAGAAATCGTGAAGCTCAGTTGTCCGTGCAGATATCTAATCTTCAAAGAGACCTTACTGTTGCAGCTGCTGCTGTTCGTTCCCAAGGATCAGTTGGTGTTGATCCTGATGTTTTGGTGACTCGGGACCAGAATCGAGATGCATTGCTGCAGATTCTTGCAGCTGTGGTTGAAAACAGGGATAAAACTCTAGTCGAGCTATCTCGCCTGTTTATTTTAGAAAGCAAGTTTCGTGCTGGTGGCAATTTTAACTTGGAAGAAGCTCGAGCTAATCTTGAGGCAAGTTTTGCCAATGAGGCTGAGATTGTTTTCACTACTGTTTCAAGCAGTGGTCGCAAGCTGTTCTCTCGTCTTTCTCATGGGTTTGATATGGTTGTGATTGATGAGGCAGCGCAAGCCAGTGAAGTGGGAGTTCTTCCTCCCCTTTCTCTTGGTGCTGCACGATGTGTTCTTGTTGGGGATCCTCAGCAGCTTCCCGCAACAGTTATTAGCAAGGCTGCTGGGACCTTGTTATACAGTAGAAGTCTTTTCGAAAGATTCCAGCAAGCAAAATGTCCAACAATGTTGTTATCTGTGCAGTATAGGATGCATCCTCAAATACGTGATTTTCCTTCAAGGTACTTCTACCAAGGACGCCTTACTGACAGTGAAAGTGTTGCTAATTTACCTGATGAAACCTATTACAAGGACCCTTTACTTAGACCTTATGTATTTTTTGACATTTCCCATGGACGGGAGTCCCACAGAGGGGGATCTGTCTCTTATCAGAACATACACGAAGCACAGTTTTGTGTGCGCTTGTATGAGCATCTCCAGAAGTCCTTGAAAGCATTGGGTTTGGGGAAAGTTTCTGTTGGCATAATCACACCATATAAATTGCAACTCAAATGCCTCCAACGTGAGTTTGAGGATATTTTAAATTCAGAAGAAGGGAAGGATATATATATCAACACCGTAGATGCTTTTCAAGGCCAAGAGCGTGATGTAATTATCATGTCCTGTGTGCGTGCTTCAACTCATGGGGTTGGTTTTGTAGCAGATATCCGCCGTATGAATGTAGCTCTCACTCGTGCAAGAAGGGCTCTTTGGGTATGGATTTCTTCTATTTTGTCCTCTTTTTATACTAATTACAGACAAGTTTGCACCTTCTACCTGCACATACGTAGTTTGCATTTTTAATTTCAATCTGGATATTTTAACAGGTCACGGGGAATGCAAGTGCCTTAATGCAATGTGACGACTGGGCTGCATTGATTACTGATGCCAAAGCCAGGAACTGTTTTATGGACATAGAGACTCTTCCCAAAGAATTTCGGGTACCAAAGGTACCTTCTTATGCTCCATTACCAGGAAAGCCTTCCTCTAATATGAGGGGTTTCAGGTCTGGTGGACCGAGGCATAGATCAATGGATATGCACATGGAATCCAGGTCAGGAACACCGTCAGAAGATGATGAGAAGTTGGGTGTATCAGTAGTTTCTAGGAATGGAAGTTACCGGCCTATGAAACCTCCATTTGAGAATTCCTTGGACGACTTTGATCAATCAGGTGATAAATCTAGAGATGCCTGGCAGTATGGTATACAGAAGAAGCATGGTCCTGCTGGGGTTGTGGGAAGGAGAGACATCTAGCTATTGATTGTTGGTTCTGAATCCTCTTTTTGCATCATTGGAGCTTTTTGGCATTCTATATTTTCCCTATTGTGCAGCTCTTGCTCGTCTGCCAGAAGGCTTCTGGAGGACTAGCTTCCTGTGCTGATCTCTGAAGTTGATGCCTTAAATCTGAAAGGCCGAATTAAATCTGAAAGGCCGAACTTTGTGCCGCATATGCTTTCACTTACTTGAGGAGTTTGGCAGTAAGGGGGACTTGGCAGGGGCTGTCGGCCTGTGCATAAAGTTGCTTTTGCCGACGATTCACCACCTCACAATCTTCAGAGGTAAGACGATAAATCATTTGATGTGCTGAAAGGCTGAAACATGGATTTGTAATTTGACCAATGCTTTACAGCTCTGTAGTTTTCCGTTTCCCTTTTTGTGTCATACCTTCTCATGTATGGGATACCAAATAACTCAGGAATCAAATGGTGGTCACAGCAACGCTTTTCCTGTTACGGTAATATGGCTCCTGTTTTGATTCAATTGATGACTTCAGTTACAGAGATATAAAGGGGAAAGCTTCTGGATGACTCAAAAGCTCTGTTCTCGGAAGCATACTCACCGACTCCTCCATTCTTGGCGCTGGTGACAAGTTAAACGGTTTAATGTAGGAAGTTCCCATTTGAATGCACGGTGACCAGATAGTAGACGAAAGGTGAATGTAAAGTCGTGGTCTGGATACGCAAGAATATGTTGTTTTGTCCTCCTGTTGTTTGAAGGTTAGTGACATACATACATGCCTAAAGGTGGCATTTACTAGAATATTCTGTATAGAAATGGTGGAAGTACAGAAATTGCATTAGAAGGAAAAATCGCTTTGTAGTGTCAACTAACATGTACATAACATGTTTCAGTTGCGGAATCGAATATAAATTTACCTTTTGTTCCGTTGTTTGTCCTTAATTTTGGGATTTGACAAGGAGGGGAATTCGAACTGGGGACGGATTTTAACATGATGAGGAGAAGTAGAGTATTAGATTAAGAGCTAAGAGCCAGTTGGTTGTTTTCGTTGCTAACTAGGATAATGATGAAGCACTCGTACAAATTCTAGTTCCATCCTATCTCGACGATAGGACCAAAAACAGTGGTGATTTGATTACATCATCAGATGTGATGACCTAACTAGGATTACACCCTTGGTCTTGTAAAGGACAGGAAATGTCATATGGCATTGGCACATGTAAATGATTGCCAGAGTAGCAACATGCAGAGGTCATGAATCATCTCTACTTTGAATCCTCTGGCTGTCTTTTGCTGAATAATCAATCTCTGACTTGTATATTGTGGGCAATTTGGGCATGGTGGCGATTGTGTGTATCATCAGCTTTGAGGTCATCTCCAACCAAAAGTTTTTCTTGCAAATGGGCGTATATTAGGGCTCAACTCAGCCGTCGCAAGGTTTTAAGAACAACTTTACTGTTGCTTATTATCTTTTACTATTATTCAAAATTTAAAATAAAGTTATCTTTTATTATTTTATGAAATAAAACTAATATTTTAATACGAATTTGGGCAGTTACTGTTTATTGTAGGTAATTATTGTTCATTTAAAAGAATTGAGTTGCCTACTGTCTGTCCACGGAACCTTCCTACACTGGAAAAGCTCTTAAAAGTGCCATCCCCGACACTTGGGCTTTTCCTTTTTGGGGAGCCCAACTAATGAGTGACTATAGTTTCTCTTCTTTTTTTTATTTTTTTTTAAGAAATATATTATTATTAAGGGGAGAGGAAGGGTTTGAACGTATCACAGTAATTTCAGAGAGGGAAGAGCTTTAAATGTGGAACGCATGGGTATAAACTTAACACTCTACCCGCTAAGATATTGTACCATAGTTCTCTCAATATACTAAAAAGCAATAAAACAAAGGGTGAGATATCCACACACTTCTTTTTACTTCTTACACACTTCTTTTTAATCTTTATCATTTGATTTCCTTCAATTCATCTGGTCTAACGGTTAGAAATTAAAAGGATGTATGAATAGTACACCCCTTAAATAAAAAGGGCTAATATATAACCTTCCATGGCTACAAATGGAAAAAATGGGCCCGAAACAATTGTTTAAAATATTATCCCTTTTACAGCTAAGAAATAGATATGGATTAAAATTAGCCCTCCATAATGAACAATACTTGGCTACTCAAAGATGAGTAGGAACTCCTACTCAAAATTTCTCAAAATTGTTCGTTGTGAATTTATAGAACTTCGTGTTTATAATCAGAACAGTTTAATCACCCTATAAAGATCATCTCTGCAAAAAAACCAATTAAAACTAAGGTCGTTTAGTCATCAAACTATTTAAAAACAATGAACGGTATTCGTAAAAGCACTACGAACTGTCTATGTATTTGTTACAATAGATTGACTAAACGACCTTAGTTTTAATTTATTTTTTGCAGAGATGATCTTTACAATGTGATTCATAATATGAACAGTTCTGATTATAAGCACAAAACTCTGTGATTAAAACACTAAGAGTTTTGAGTAGGAGTTCCTACTCATCTTTGAGTATCCAAATATTGTTCCTCTATAATTGAAGATGGACCTCAAAGCCTTTTAAATGGTTGGTGGGAAAAGTAACTGAAAATGAGATTTTTGTGATTGAATTAGGTAAATTATTGAGAAAGTAACAAAAGGAAAAGAAAAAAAAAATCAGTGAATCTATTTGGTATTTTTTTGTCAAACATAAGAAATTATTTTATTTTGAATATGAAGATCAGTGTTGATATTTTTTTTTACTACATATGATATTACTAAACCGTAGTATTAAATGACATGTCCTTAGTTGCAATATCAAACTACTACTCAGGTTCAACACAATTCCGCCTATTTCCCCGTAGGACAATACTTGGATGTTGACTAGTCAGTATCCAATTTACTCATCATATTATGTGGTCCAATAAGATTGTATCACCTGTCTATTTAATTCTTTCTCAAACTCTTTGCTATGTTAACAAACAAACACCCACCTTCTCATAGCTTTACCCCTGCTATGGCAAATCTGCAAATACGAAGCCCTTGATCGGATCTCATCCCAACTCCTCCTCCTCCAACCTCCCTCCTCCGTCGAACCACCCTTGTCCCCTCCAACCTATCCTCTCCCTCGTTGCCCTTCATTTGCAAATTTGACGCCTTCCTCTGCAAATCCGACCAAACCAGCACCTGATTCTCGATTAAACATGATCTTCAATTAAATTTGGAAATTGAGTCACATAGGATAAGTCTAGAAAATACTAGGGCATTGAGATTTGCCGCATAGATAGGTTGGTGGTGATAAGATCAGATTCAATTTGGGCTATAATCGATGGAAACGTTGGAGGAAGGAGTGTGTGTGCTTGACGGAGGAGAAAGTGACTCGGGGCTGAGATCTCTGGCGTTGGCAAGAAGGGAGGAAAAAGAAAGGTTATGTTTTGTCACATCCTCGCCCGGCCCCCTACCACATCCCGGGCACGCTTCCATTGTAGCACGATATTGTCCACTTTGGGCCCCAACCACGCCTTCACGGTTTTGTTTCTGAGAACTCACACGAGAACTTCCTAGTGGATCACCCATCATGGGAGTGCTCTCGCGCGCTACTCGCTTAACTTCGGAGTTCCGACGGAATCCGAAGCCAGTGAGCTTCCAAAAAGCCTCACGCTAGGTAGAGATGAGAATATACATAAAAGGCTCACATGATCCACTCATCTGGGTGATGTGGGATCTCACAATCCACCCCCCCTTTAGGGGCCCGACGTCCTCGTCGGCACACATGCGGCCAGGGTTAGGCTCTGATACCAAATTGTCACATCCCGGGCCAGGATGTGACATGTTTGGTGACAGGTTTAAAGGAAAAGTTTGTGTTTGGTTACATTGGAACCGGATCCTCTTCGGACTCAAAGGAACTGAGCCCAAAGATCAAATGATCTGGGCTATTGAAATTTAATCCAACGGCTACACTTATTATAGCTTTTAAAGGGCCCCCTCTTTATATCAAATTTCAATGACTCAGACCATTTGATGAGTGGGCTCAGTCCCTTTGGGTTCGGAGGAGATCCGGTTCCGGTTACATTGATTTGAGAAAGTATAAATGAAAAGGTATGATATTCATTAAATTTGTTAAGTGATATAAAATGCTAAATATATTAAAAAAAAAGAAGAAGTAATCACTTTTAAAAAGGGACCAAGAAACATGTGTTTGCCAACACAAGAGTAACTGACCGATTGTTTGCCAACGCAAGAAACATGTGTTTTGCATTTGCCAATGATACAAGCATGTGATTTTGTTTTAGCAAATTATTCATTAGTAGGTAACAAAACAAAAAGTTGAATCCCTTTTTAAAAGTGACTCCAAAGTTTAATTAGCAAAAGATATTGGTGATTTGGCATATTAGAGAGATTATATTTATTCATACTACATTATACCCTTTTTTTAACAAATATTTGATATATTATTTATTATTGATTGACGCTTTATCTTTTAAAATGGTAGTACACATGGTGGTACAATATAATAATGATATTTACAAAAACTATAATAGGCCTGGGCACGGGCCGGGCCGGGGCGGGCCGGGCCTTATTTTGAAGGAACCGGAGCTTAAACGTAACGGATCGGGGCGGGCCGGGTACATCATATTTCATTACAGGAATTGGACCGAACCCGGCCCGTTTCAAACAGGCCGGTCCGGGCCGGGTCCACGGTTCCCCCTTTTTTTTTTCTCTTTTTTTTGTTTGGGAAAAAACAATTGTACAGATTTTTTTTTTGTAGGAGATTATTGTAGGAGATTATTGCAATTTACACATACTACAAACCACAGATTGCAGCAATTGTACAGATTGCAACAATTGTACAGATTGCAGCAATATTGAAGCAATTGCACATATTGCAGCAATTGCACATATTGCAGCAATTGTACAGATTGCAGCAATATTGAAGCAATTGCACAGATTGCAGCAATATTGCAGCAATTGCACAGATTGCAGCAATTGCACATATTGCAGCAATTGCACAGATTCTATCATTCTATGATTCTACCATGGCACTACCAACGTCCAAAATAACAACATATACAAATTCCTAGAGTCCAAAATAACAATATTACATGACATTGTCCAAAATAACAACACATCATCCAAGACTCCAAATTCATAGATTAACAATCAAACTTCTATTGGAGAACAAGTCTGAGGGATTAATCCCATGTGGGCTGGAGGGTTTCATTTGGTGCCATTACTCCTTTTTGTGATTCTATCATCCTTTTGGAACTGGAAGAGAACGTATACGATTTTGAAATAATATACAGGGCAGGCAAAACAAACCCATTAGAAAACCTTAGTGCAACATATTCAACTTTCATATGAAATTCCATTAGACTATATAATCCACTACATATGAAACATAATAATCTTCTAAAAGCATTCAATCAAGTGAAAATGAACATAAAAGCATTCAATCAAGTGAATATGAACATAAAAGCATTCAATCATCTGATTACTTTCTCTACCAACTTGCTCAGCAACCAAACAGGAAATTGAATAGGTTGTCAAACAAGGTTAGAAAATGGCTTCATATTTTTCATTTCCTAAACAATCAAACTTCTATTAGGCCTTAAGTTTCTTATTAATTGTTAACCCAATGCCAATGGCCATGCCACGGTCACTTTTATTGGTAGCTTTAATTTCAATTTCAGCCATTTTCTAAACTTGATTGCAACATTGAACTTAAATTTTACTCCAATTTCAGCAATAAATTAGTTAAAGGAGAGAATCATTGAATGATAAATTAGTAAAAGCCTTTTCCTAGCACAAAGGAGACTACCAGATCCCTTCTACAAGGAAATAACAAGAACTAATATATAGTCCTAAATCCTGACAGAAACGGAAGTTTCATAATTATAGATGAGAAATTGAATTATATTTAGATATAGGGTACTTCAAAAGGTTCAAAATCGAATATGTTAATGGATCGGCAGACTATAGAGCCATAAATTTGCTATAAAGATGCATCACAATAAATTTGCCATCCTCTATTTTAGGGTTTAAGGAGCTCTAATATTTGCACAGAAACTTAAATTACACTCAAATTAACACCAAATTCCTGCAACACTCAACAAATAAAACCCTACTTATCATACGTTGAACGATTAAAGCGAAAAGCAAAACATTGAGAGATGAAGGGACCTTCGGAATCGAGGAAACGGTGAGGAATTCCGGCGGAGGTTGGAACGGAGGAGTAGCAGATGGTTGGGTGGTGGCTGCCATCTTCCTTCGTCTTTGTCTTCTTCTAACAGAGTGAGAGAGAAGAGCGAGACGGAGTGAGAGAGAGATAGGGCAGGAGGAGCGAGAGAGAAGAGAGAGACTGGGTGAGAGAGAGGGCGAGAAAGAAGAGAGAAGAACTGTAACTTGAGAGTTGAACTTGAGACTGAGAGACAGTGAGAGAGAGAGACTGAAAATCTGAAAAACCCTAGGTTAGAAATTAACGGTTCAGATTGCATGATAGGTTATCATTCAATCTCGACCGTTGATTATAATTAGAAACGGGTCGGTCCGGGGCCCTGTTTTTCTAAGGTTTAGGAACCGGCCCGCCCCGTAAATACCAAAGGCCCGGCCCGGCCCGCCCCGTTTGTTCCCAAAAAAAATAGGACCCGGCTCGTACCCGCCCCGAACCTACATTACCAGCCCCGACCCGCGGTTCCTCTACCCGTTTGCCCACCCCTAAATATACATCTCTGAATAAGCTAAATATGATATTTCTAAAAATTTCGAGTTTCTTACTGGAAAAAAAACCACAAATATTTAATGATACAATAATGTGATATCCTTAAGACACCGGCGTTTGCTTAAACGTCTCACCCACCATTTCGGTCGTTTTTCACTTGTAAGAATTATACATGTCTGATACGATCCACACATAAATGACAAATGGGTTACGGCAATGAAAAATCCATATCATATGTGCCTTCCAAGCCACAAATACATATATACATATATATATATATATATATTATGTGTATATATGTGTGTATTGAAAGAGCACGTGTTTTTGGAAATTCAACCAGATTTCGGCGACACCCCTGGTTCGATCAAGTAATATTCTTCATATATAAATCCAAAGTCCAAACCCGCCACATCTCCGCCCTCTCTCTTTCTGTGTCTGTTTTTACACGAAATAATACTGCCTTGTTTTTCACAGTTGACCATTTCTATGGTTTGGGACAGCTGAGGAGCTCCGGAATAGCAGCTCCGCTCATCACTTCCTGGGAAGCTCCGCCAAAATTCCTCAATCTGTTTGGTCAAGGTGGGATCTTGTCTTTTGTTTCCTAGATTTATGCTCCTAATATTTCTGGGTCGGTTTCGATTTGCAATTCTAGTACTTGAAAAGGTTGTCTTTTTACCATGATGTTTGTGATTTGGTGTCTTGGGTTGGGTTGCATACTAAATTACTTATGTTAGTTAAAATGCGATTTTGTGATATTTAGTTGAATATAAAGATAACCCATGGGATTGAATTTTGATTGTTTTATGAATTATTTCATGTGTAATTTGCTAAAATAATTGAGAAGTTGAATTGAATACAAAAACCCACATGGTGTTTTATGTCAGAAGATTTCTCATTTGTTTCGGGTGTCGGTTGAATGTCGGTCGAAACATTATGGTTTAAGGTAGATTTGGATGATACTATGAAGGGACTGGTGATTCCAATGTTGTCATGTAAAAGCTGTAACAGAAGGGATTATTAAGTTGATTAGTTGAGTAGATATAGTAGTAATTTGGATGACAACAGATATAGTCTGAATGGCGGGATAGTTGCGAACAATTGCATTTTAAAGTCTGAATTACTAGGACTTACGAATTTGAAAATGAGGGTTTGGATTCGGACTGGAGGTTCCGAGCTAGATTTCGATGATTTGGAATGGTTAGGCAAACTGTTGTTAGGCTCCCCTGGTAATAGCGAGGGGTGTGCATATGCTGTTAAGAATGTCAGCGTAATCTCGTTAGTAGTGATTGCATATGTTGCTTGGGAAAGTTCTCGCACATCAATGTTAGGTTATATGATTGATTTGTGGACTACCATAATTGGTTGAATCGTGAAAATGTCAAATGACAGAGGTTCAGTTTGTTTTGCTGATAAAACAATGTTTGCTCCGAAAAGGAGATGAAGATGAGGCGTTCTATTTGAACTAACTTATGATCCCATGTACATTTCTTCAAAGGTGGGAAATAGAGGATAATCTCGGGAGAAGATATCCAAGGAATTCTGCGATCCTGTCAGCTAAAGATCCATGCCAAGTGACATAATCTTGTAGCAATCCAGAATAAGTTTTATTTTCAAACAATTTGAAAGGAATTATTGGGGGCTCAGAGTGAATTGTAAATCCGATAACTTGAGAGCAGAGAATCTAACTTTCAATAATGCAGCCATTGACATTATTGAGATCTTTAAAATAGGTACCTGAAATAAATTTTTCTCAAACTGTGGATGAATTCAAAAGCATTCATTTCCGTTGTGTCTTTTTCAGTATGTTGTACTTGGATTAGCAGTTTTTCCAGCTAAAAAATGGTTGAGTAATTAACAGACGTAACATACCTCCTGATAAAACGAAAACATTTATTTAGTACTTGTAAGATGCAATACCTCCTGACAAAATTAAAACTTTATGTAGTACTTGGATCAGTAATTTCACCCCTATAAAAATGATTGAGTAATTGATGTAACTAGCTTGTAAAATGTAATATACCTCCTGACAAATTAAAACATAATATAAATGAGTTAGATCTCGTACATGGGCAAATTTCTGTCAGAATAGATACGCGTGAGATGTGCTAGTCATTCTTGAAGCATGCCTTCGTTTTGCTTTTCATAGGATAGAGAACAAGCTTTTTATTACAGATATTGCACGTTTATTCTATATGTTAAAGAATTGGGGAGAGGGGACTGAAATGGGTACATGACAGTGACACTAGTACTTACAGAGTCTTTATTTTTGATTTACAGAGTCGTCTCGGAAAACTATGAGTTCGGGAATAAAGAAATCCCCTTCAAATGGCTCTGAGAAGATATTATCATGTGAAGAGCAGCAGGCAAAGGTATCTCCAATAAAAGTTCTCCCTTCAGCATTTTATAAGTGCTTTCTTTAATTTGTTTGAGTCCTATAAGTTGGGGCATGATGATTCTACCCTGCAACACTCTTCATCTTTGCAGATTAATGAAGTGAAAAAGCTGATAGGACCATTGCCTGATAAGTTGTCCATCTATTGTTCGGATGCATCTGTCTCAAGGTATCTAAGGGCGAGAAATTGGAATGTCAAGAAGGCAACTAAAATGTTAAAAGATACCTTAAAGTGGAGGTCAGAATACAAACCGGAGGAGATTCGTTGGGTATGCTTCTTTCATAGCCTTATAGTCAGAATTCATCCAGATTGTACCTTTCATTCTGCTTAGAACAGTATCTATCACTCCTTAGGTTTCTGTAATGTGGTTATTCGCCGCTCTGATGGGGTACTAGTTGTCAAATAAAGCCTGATATAATATTCTGAAGGTTGTTCCTTGACCCTATGTTTGGATGAGGAAATTTAAAGTTCCATGAAATTTAGGCTAAATTTTTTAGGAATGCACTGCAAAAGTTAGATAGAGGAACATGAAATTGACTAGATGCAATACATTCAATAGAACTTTCAGATGACACCTTTCAGGTTGTCACTTTGAAAGTCCCTTGTTTCTTGTTTATTGTCTTCGTAGTGCATTTGTAGTGTTTTATTAGTAGTTTTGTAGTGCTTGAGTAGTTCAATGGTGGTGTCCATGTAGTGTATTTTTAACCAACAACAACAACAACAAAGCCTTTTCCCACTAAGTGGGGTCGGCTATTTGAATCCTAGAACGCCATTGCGCTCGGTTTTGTGCCACGTCTTCCGTTAGATCCAAGTACTCTAAGTCTTTTCTTAGAGTCTCTTCCAAAGTCTTCCTAGGTCTTCCTCTACCCCTTCGGCCCTGAACCTCTGTCCCGTAATCGCATCTTCTAACCGGAGCATCAGTAGGCCTTCGTTTCACATGTCCAAACCACTTTAACCGATTTTCTCTCATCTTTCCTTCAATTTCGGCTACTCTTACTTTACCTCGGATATCCTCATTCTTAATCTTATCCTTTCTTGTGTGCCCACACATCCAATGAAGCATTCTCATCTTTGCTACGCCCATTTTATGTACGTGTTGATGCTTCACCGCCCAACATTCCGTGCCATAAAGCATTGCTAGCCTTATTGCCGTCCTATAAAATTTTCCCTTGAGCTTCAGTGGCATACGACGGTCAAACAACACGCCGGATGCACTCTTCCGCTTTATCCATCCAGCTTGTATTCTATGGTTGAGGTCTCCATCTAACTCTCTAATCTTTTGCAAGATAGATCCTAGGTAGCGAAAGCGGTCGCTCTTTGGTACTTCCTGATCTCCAATCCTCACCCCTAACTCATTTGAGCCTCCGTTTGCACTGAACTTGCACTCCATATACTCTGTCTTCCGACTTAGGCGAAGACCTTTAGATTCCAAATGTATTTTTAACCATTGAGTCTAAATTTCCTTGGCACTTTGAAGGTCCCTCATGCAAACATAAGGCTTTTATCTTTATCTTTGTACTGCAATGCATCCTGAGCTGGTTTATTTGGTTCTCATTCGTGCTCAAGTAGTTCAATGGCGGTGTCCATGTAGTGTATTTTCAACCATTGAGTATAAATTTCCTTGGCTCTTTGGAAGTCCCTCATGCAAACTTAAGGCTTTTATCTCTATCTTTGTTCTGCAATGCATCCTGAGCTGGCTTATTTGGTTCTCGTTCAATGCACGGAACGAGGGCCAGTTGACATCTCTGTATTTTGTAATAGTTCATCCTACGCCCATCAGCAGTCCTTTCTGAATCCAACCCCACGTATCATGTAACTGTAAAATAATTAATAGACCAATTATCAGACTCCAGCATAGCTATAATTACTTCAAACCCAGATTCTGCAATAGTCAACTGAGTCTTCATGGTTGAGGCCAGTTCTTGCAGTATATGGTATTGGTTACTGAAGAGACTATGTTCTTACAAATTCATCATTTTCATTTCTAATACAGGAAGAGATAGCTCGTGAAGCAGAAACGGGGAAGATTTACAGAACGAATTATTTCGACAAGCATGGGAGACCAGTTCTCATCATGAGACCACGTTGTCAGGTTTTATCTTCTAAACTCTTCTGATACCTCCATGAATATTCTGTATTTCATAAATTAGGCTATAATTCTAGATTAGAATAATTTGTTGGTCTCTGAGTAGCTATGTCTGGGATCTTATCCTGCTGTAAACTGTTTTTATCGTCAACTTATTTCATCTCACCTAAACAAAAAATCATGTATTGGAGCAGATACTTTTTGCAAAAATAACTTGTTTGACATTCTGATAATAAGCATATTGATGACGGTGCACCATTATTGGCAAAATCATTGGCTGTATTCATCTTTTTGAAATCCTTTTTATGGGATCTGCTGTTTTATAGGCATATCCAATGCTCTAGAGATCCAAGTTTCAGAAGAAAACTAATTTGCCTTGTTAACTTTTTGTATTTTTATTGTAGAACTCAAAGTCAACGAAAGGCCAGATTAAGTATTTGGTATATTGCATGGAGAATGCTGTTTTAAATCTTCCGCCAGGTCAGGAGCAGATGGTTTGGATGATAGACTTCGAAGGTTTCAATTTGTCAAATATTTCAGTGAAGGTGACACGGGAAACTGCACATGTTTTACAAGACCGTTATCCAGAACGCCTAGGTCTTGCAATACTGTACAATCCACCCAAGTTTTTTGAACCATTCTTTTCGGTAAGTCCATTTGATGCTTTTTGTGCCTCTTGTTTTAACTTTTTCGCTACATCTATACTCCTAGAGGATCATTTATACTGAAGCTGCAACACTTTCAGTTTGTCGTTATACAGCTTTGGCCCTTGTCATTGACAATGTCTTGTTTTGGGAATATGAACTGCAAATAGCCACCTAACTTTGGCAGCCGGAAGAGTGCCAATTTTTTTAGCCTGATAAATTATTAGTAATAAGTGGTTTCTTTGTATCTTATGCCATTCCAGTTTCCAAGGAGCTGGCCATTTGCTTTTCCCGGTTTAGAAAAGTTCCAAATAGAGAGGATCCTAGTCGCTTAGTACTTGTAGGTTTCCTTTAACGTGGGTGAAATCTACAGCCAAAATGTATCAGCTGGGTTCTTCTGATGCTAATAATGTCTTTCTTTGTTGCA
Source organism: Heteromeles arbutifolia (assembly GCA_024362995.1). Lineage (NCBI taxonomy): Eukaryota > Viridiplantae > Streptophyta > Magnoliopsida > Rosales > Rosaceae > Heteromeles > Heteromeles arbutifolia. The sequence goes on along the minus strand of JANCRC010000013.1, from coordinate 23,187,796 downwards.
GATGGTAAAGCCTTTTCTAGAGCCAAAGACTTACAACAAAGTGAAGTTTGTTTACTCGGATGACGACAACGCCAAGAAGATAATGGAGGATCTGTTTGATATGGATAAACTGGAGGCTGCATTCGGGGGAAACGATACTTCTGGTTTCGATATAAATAAATATGCCGAAAGGATGAAAGAGGATGACAAGAAAATGTCCACAATTTGGACAAGAGGAAACCCTTCTTTGGCGGCCTCAGAACCTGCTGTTACCAGTGCTGCTCTTTCATTGGATTCTCTCAAGTTAGACTCAGATTCTGATGCTTCTGATGACGAGAAAACAGACATCTCTTCATCCCATGGGATAGAACCGGAAGTCTCAGACAATGATGAGCCGGTGGCTGCTAGTACCGGAAATGCTACTAAAGGTATACGTTGAGTATAAGAATGGCTAAAGGTAGATGATGGTGACTTAACTGATGTATCGTCAACTCTATTCGTCAATTTATTTTGAGAAATTTTTTTGGAGACTCAATGAATGAATTCGCCTTTTGAAGTTAGTTGGAACTCGTGAAGTACACAATTCAAATAAGAGATTTTTGCAACTCGTGAAGTACACAATTCAAATGAGAGATTTTTGCATTTATCTGTTCTTTGTTTCTTGTGGTTCATTCTGCAGAACATATACTCCAGTTCCAGAGCGCATGAAGAATGGTGGTGTTTAAGAGCAGATAGGCGAAAGGTCGGTTTTCGAGTCAAACTCGTTTCCTAAAAAATGCCCGTCGAGTTTGACTCTAACCAATGTTCTAAAAGACACTAGGCGCTAGTTGGGCGGTAGGCTGGGGCCTAGAGCCTAGGTAGGTAAACGGACTTAAGTTAATCTATTATGTTTCATGTAAATAAGTATCTGATTATACATAAAATATATGTAATTTCATAAAAAAAAACTACAAAATACATTAACATATATATTATGAAGTATTGAAACATTGAAAACAAGGGAACATAATGTAATGTGTGTTCATTTAAGCCTGCAACAATCTCTTACAATTTATTGAAAAAAATACAATGCAAAATGAAAGTTATTTATTTTTTTGTTTAAGTGAGTCGTGACCTAGGTAGGTGCCTAGGCCCATCTGGGCGGGCTAGGCGGGTGCCTCGGTGGTTTAGGCAGGTGCCTCAGCAGGTCTAGGGGTCATTTCTTAATTTTCAAACGCCTAGACATTAATCGGGACGGTGAGCAGCTGCCTAGCCTAGGTCGGAGCCTAGACGGAGCTAGACGATGATTTTTAGAATAGTGACTCTAACCCGACGTGTGCGTCTTAAACGATCAATTGGTTTTAGAGTCGAACTAATCTCCTCCAAAATGCTCCACATATTCAACAGATAAACTCATTTTGCGCATCATGACATTTAAATCATTCACATCGAAAAAGGGTTATATGTTATAAATATGTAAAAGTTAGAGAGATAACCTTTACTGGTGACAAGAGTGAAGCAGATGTAAAATATCATACTAAACTATAGCACAAGAGGATGACAAATAAAAGAGGGAGGAATAGATACTGAAGTTATTAATCTTTCCTTTCTTCTCTGTATTCTCTCTATATTCTTTAACTGCAGTCAGAGCGCTCTATTTATAGAGCGGCTCAATATAAACAGGTTCTTACAGTTTGAAATTTACATCGCATGTTTTGAAAAAAACAATCCTTTTGTTTCCAAAGTCTATTTCAATTTGCAAGGGCATTGACAATGTGTGTGTGGGCATTCATAACAATGCCAATGTTTTCAACACTCCCCTTTGGATGCCCACATATCAACATCAGTTGCCTCGTTAAAACCTTGCTTGGAAAAACCCAGTGGGAAAAAAACATAGCAAAGGAAAAAGAGTACAACTTTTCATGGATTGTTGATATACTGTTAAATATGCTTATGTTGTCTCGTTAAAACCTTGATAGGAAAAACCCAGTGGGAAAAATCCTAATCGAAGGAAAAAGAGTACAACAGGCATGTATCATGGATGCTCCCCTTGATATATATCTCCCCCTGATTCCGCATTCTCCAAATTTAGCTGTTTGGTAAGTCGACGTAATCCGATACTTTGCACTAACTTCTGAAACGTGCATTTTGGTAGAGATTTGGTGAACAAATCTGCTAGATTTTCATTAGAACGGATTTGTCTGACTTCAATAACTTTAGCCTTTTGAAGCTCATGTGCACTGAAAAACTTTGAAGATATGTGTTTAGTTTTATCGCCCTTGATGAACCCTTCCTTCATTTAGGCAACACATGCTACATTATCTTCATGAATGACAGTTGGATTCTCTGTCTTCGAAGTTAGACCACATGAATTCCGGATATGATGGATCATTGATCTTAACCAAGAACATTCACGACTTGCTTCATGTAAAGCAAGTATTTCTGAATGATTTGAAGATGTAGCAACTAATTTCTGCTTTGTTGAGCGCCATGAGATTGCTGTATCTTCATTCTTGAACACATATCCAGTTTGTGAATGGGCTTTATGCGGATCAGAGAGAAAACCAGCATCTGCATATCCAACAAGGACCTGGTCATTTGTGGAGTTCTTTGAGTAGAAGAGACCCATGTCTGTTGTCCCACGAAGATATCGCAATACATCTTTGATACCCTTCCAATGACGAACTATTAGAGCAGAGCTATACCTTGTTAACATGTTAACTGAAAAAGTTATATCTGGTCTAGTACATTGTGCTAAATACAACAAAGCACCTATTGCACTCAGATATGGTACTTCTAGACCAATGACCATTTCATCATCTTTTTTTGGACGGAATGGATCTTTCTTAATGTCTAAAGAACGAACGACCATTGGCGTGCTGAGTGGATAAGCTTTGTCTATTGCAAATCGCTTCAGGATTTTTTCAATATAAACTGATTGGTGGACTAAAATTCCATTAGCACAATGCTCGATCTGCAGGCCGAGACAATATTTTGTTTTCCCAAGGTCTTTCATTTCAAATTCACTTTTAAGATGTTCAGCAGTTTTATTGAGCTCTTCAGGAGTTCTAACTAGGTTCATATCATCGACATATACTGCCACTATAGCAAATCCAGAGTTGGATTTCTTAATGAACACACAAGGGCAAATGACATTGTTGATATACCCTTCTTTGATCAAATACTCACTGAGACGATTATACCACATTCGTCCAGATTGTTTCAGCCCATACAATGATCGCCTTAATTTGATTGAAAGCATACCTCGTAGTTTGTTAGTTGTTTCAAGCAACTTAAGTCCTTTTGGGACGTTCATGTATATGTTAGCATATAATTCTCCATATAGATACGTAGTGATGACATCCATAAGTCGCATGTCAAGTTTTTCTGAAACCATTAAACTTATTAAGTAACGGAATGTAATTGCGTCCATTACAGGAGAGTATGTCTCCTCATAATCAATTCCAGGTCTTTGCGAAAAACCTTGTGCAACAAGTTTTGCTTTATATCTTACAATCTCGTTTTTCTCATTGCGTTTCCTTGTGAATACCCATTTGTAACCCACGGGGTTTACACGAGACGGGGTTTGGACTACTGGTCCAAAAATGTTTCGCCTTTCCAAGGAATTTAATTTTGCCTGAATTGCATCTTTCCACTTAGGCCAATCATGTCTCTGTTTGCATTCATTAACAGAGCGGGGCTCAATATCATCACTTAATATGATTTCAGTGGCTACTGTGAATGCGAACATGTCATCGATAATTATTTCATTTCGATCCCACAATTCATTAGAACAAGCATAATTTATGGAGATTTCTTTGCTTTCATGTACCTCTATTTCTTCAGGGACATGTGTCTCATCAGGGACAATTTCTTTTCCTGAAAGTACAGAATCATGAATTGTGGATTTGTCATTCATTTTCTCTTCTTGAATGATTTCATTTGGATTCAGTTGTGCCCTTGTCTTTCTCTTTTGAAGGGCTGAATCTTTTGAACCTAAGGGTCTACCACGCTTCAGGCGTGCACCAGATGAATAATTCGCTGCCACTTTATTTTGTCCAACAGGGACATCAATTCTTGTAGGTGCATTTGCAGCTGGTATATGTGATTTTGTCATTTTCATAGCATCATTAAATGCATCTGGCATTTGATTGGCAATACTTTGAAGATGAACAATCCTTTTTACTTCATTTTCACATTGAATGCTTCGAGGATCAAAATGAGACAAGGTGGGAACAACCCATGTTAGCTCTTTCCGTTCTTCTGGAATGGTCTTTTCTCCCCCTAACAACGGGAAGACTGTCTCATCAAAGTGACAATCAGCAAAACGAGTTGTAAACATATCACCTGTCAAGGGTTCCAAATATCTAATTATAGATGGTGAATCAAAACCCACATAAATTCCCAGTCTACGCTGAGGTCTCATTTTAGTGCATTGCGGCGGCGCAATAAGCACATAAACAGCACAACCAAAAACTCGTAAATGTGAAATGTTTGGTTGATGTCCAAACACGAGTTGTACTGAGGAGTATTGGTGGTTGGCTATAGGTCTCAATCGAACCAATGATGCAGCATGTAAGATGGCATGTCCCCATGCAGAGGCTAGTAATTTTTGTTTTCATGAGAAGAGTGCGAGCTATTAACTAAAGCCGCTTGATCAATGCTTCTGCTAAACCATTTTGAGTATGGACATGAGGAACAGGGTGTTCAACATCAATGCCCAATGTCATGCAGTAATCATCAAAAGTTTGAGACGTAAATTCACCAGCGTTATCAAGTCGGATTGACTTAATGGGGTAATCTGGGAACTGTGCTCGTAATTTAATTATCTGAGCAAGAAGTCTCGCAAAAGCTACATTCCGAGTAAACAAGAGACAAACAAGTGACCATCGGGTATATGCATCAACCAAAACCATAAAATATCGAAATAGTCCACATGATGGTTGAATAGGCCCACAAATACCCCCTTGAATTCTTTGCAGAAATGATGGGGATTCAGCATCAACCTTTAGTTGTGATGGTCTAATTACCAACTTCCCTTAAGAGCAAGTCTTGCAAGGGTTATCATTTGAGATAACAATGTGTTTGCTCAATAATGGATGTCCATTAGAGTTGGTAATGATCCTACGCATCATGGTAGATCCTGGATGACCTAGACGGTCATGCCAAAGCATGTAAACTTTTGAATCAATGAACTTCTGGTTCATGACAGTATGTGATTCAACTATCTTTATGTATGTATAATACAATCCACTCGACAAACTATGCAACTTCTCCAATATACGCTTCTGGGTATCATTGGAGGTAATGCATAGATACTCCACATTTTCTGCACCTTTTGTTTCAATGTGGTATCCATTTAAACGTATGTCTTTGAAACTCAACAAATTTCTAGTAGATCGAGTAGCGTACAACGCATTCTGTATGGACAATATTGTTCCATTTGGTAACATAATATGGGCTTTCCCTGAGCCTTCAATTACATCTGAAGGTCTTGATATTGTTGTTACCCTTACTTTTGTAAGCATCAATCTTGAGAAATACTTTCGATCTCGAAGTATTGTATGCGTAGTTGCGCAGTCTGCAAGACAAATATCTTCGCCATTTCTCATGTTTTGAGAATGACCATAGTTTTTATCTATGCTCTCTAAGTAAAGGAATCAAAGTTAAAAGCAAGTTATAACATGAAATTTACATGCCACTTTTATTGAATCTGAAATGCTAGTTTTAAAGTACAAGTTCAGCATAATAAAAGTACATCAAACATAAACGATTCAGTCGGACTGGTATACTTCATTTCCCCTTTCCACAATAAAGTCTGAAACATCTAGGTGGGTTGTGTTCAACTGCCTTGATAAGTTATACATTGGATCAGGTATATCCATTGGTTTAGCCTGGTCGAGAAAATTGGTCTCATCACCCTTCTCCTTGAGGGAGGCTTGATACAGATCCACCAAATGTTTTGGGGTACGACAAGTACGCGCCCAATGCCCATTGCCACCACATCTATGGCAGGCTCCTTTAGAGTTCCTGAGAGCATTGTTCATATGAGATTTGCCTTTGTGGCGATTCACATTTTTGAAGCTCGAGCCTGAATTATGCCTTGGAACCTGGTTGTGAAACTGACCACCATGGTTCTTGCCTTTCCTATTCCACCGACCTCGCTTGTGGCCACGTCCTCGTTTATGATTATCGCCACCAGAGGATGTGGCATTCAATTCGAGGGAAGCATTATTCACTTCTGGGAATGGTGCAGATCCAGTAGGTCGGGATTGATGATTTTTCATCAGGAACTCATTGCTTTGTTCAGCTACCAAGAGCACAGATATCAGCTGATTGTATTCAGTGAAGCCTCGCGTTCTATATTGCTGCTGCATGAGCACATTAGAGGCATGAAATGTGCTGAAAGTCTTTTCCAGCATATCTTTCTCAGTAATAGTATCCCCACAGAGCTTCATCTGAGAGGTAATTCTGAACAATGCAGAATTGTACTCTGCCACTGACTTGAAATCCTGGATCCTTAGGTGAGTCCACTCATAGCGAGCTCTTGGAAGAATCACCGTTGTCTGGTGATTGTATCTGTTTCTCAATGCCTTCCAGAGAGCTAACATATCTTCAACCGTTAAGTACTCACTCTTTAGTCCCTCATCAAGATGGCGACGAATAAAGATCATGACCTTTGCCCGATCTTGAGATGATGAGTTGTTCTCTTCCCTGATGGTATCTCCAAGATTCCCTGCTTCTAGATGGATCTTGATATCCAGTACCCAGGTAAGGTAATTCTTCCCAGTAATGTCCAGGGCAGCAAAATCAAGCTTCGCCAAGTTCGCCATTTTCTTTTATGAAAGAAAATGAGACGTGTAAGAACTTGCAATAATATGTATTCTTGGAGGAATATAGTGTTAGAACTTCTGATTCTTACAAATTTTTCATTTTGATCTTCAGGCCAAAATGATAAGCACTCGAAACTTCTGGCTTGAGATTTTCAAGGTGAATGAGGAGGGCGATTGTACCGTACCATTCTCATTGAAATAATGTAACATAGAATGAGCGATTATTCTGCACCACTCAAGTAGCAGGAAAATTTAAATACGCAAAGCAGGGTGGGCGATTATACCGCACCACCTAAAATTGCAATGAAATTAAACAGCAGGCAAATTTAAATATGCAAGGTAGGGTGGGCGATTATACCGCTCCACCTAAAATTTGCAGTAAAATTAGATTTGCAGTCCAAGATAGGCGATGATACCGCACCATCTTGGATCGCAGTAAGATTAAATTTGCAGTTCAAGATGGGCAATTGTACCGCACCATCTTGGATTGCAGTAAAATTAACATAAATAAATACCGGGTTAGTAATCAAGATCTACACCAAACAAGAAATCAAAGATATATGTAACTGTTAGGTTGAGAACTAGAAGCAGGCATGGAGCAAACAGTTTGTCGCGAGGGTATATCGCGCAGTTGAGGCAGAGGAAGAAAATGAACAGTAAAAACCTTAGAGGAAACTTTTTTTTTTCTTTCGTTCGGCGAAGAGAAATGAGAGAATGATTAGATTTTAGAGAGTCGTGCTGATAACGTGTTATAAATATGTAAAAGTTAGAGAGATAACCTTTATTGGTGATAGGAGTGAAGGAGGTGTAAAATATCACACTAAACTATAGTACAAGAGGATGACAAATAAAAGAGGGAGGAATAGATACTGAAGTTATTAATCTTTCCTTTCTTCTCTGTATTCTCTCTATATCCTTTAACTGCAGTCGGAGCACACTATTTATAGAGCAGCTCAATACAAACAGGTTCTTACAGTTTGAAATTTACATCACATGTTTTGAAAAAACAATCCTTTTGTTTCCAAAGTCTATTTCAATTTGCAAGGGCATTGGCAATGTGTGTGTGGGCATTCATAATAATGCCAATGTTTTCAACATTATAGGCATTTTCTCACAGCCAAAAGAGCTTATTCGAAAGACATAGCTTTAGGCATGGTTTGAAATTGCTTCATAGAGGGCTAAAAGCATTTTTTTTGATAGCCAAAAACTCTTTAGAATGTGTTTAACAAAAAATCTTTACTATTCAAGTGGGCCCTAGATTGACACGTGGTGCTCAGTCATAGTCTATGAAGGCGCCACGTCACAAGTTAGCTGATGTTCTAACAAAAAACTTAACGGATGTGTGAAACTGTTCAAGAATGATCACTTTAGGTACCAGATTGGGATGAAAAAAAACTTGACATAAGAAATGTTGAAAACCTAAAAACTTTAAGGTAATAAACTGAGATTTATTCTAGTTTTTAATTATTTTTTTTAAATTTTTTATGTCCACGTCAATAGACGCCACGTCATCAGGTAACGGAGGTTTTGACGGAAAACATAATGGATATATGAAAGTGTCCCAAAATTATGACTTTAGGTACCAAACTGAGACCAAAAATACTTGATGCGGGAAATGCAAGAGACTTTAAGGTAATAAACTGAGATTAGCCCTAAAGATAAATTATATAATTTGAATGGTGTTGATAATTTGGCTGACAAAAATAATAATTCTATGAACAAAGATCACATGATGAACTACATGTTCTATATGGGAGGGATGTTCCTCCATCTAAAATGTTTTTATTTATTTCAATCTATCATTACACGATTACAAACTGGGAGGAAAAAACAACATACAAAACAACTCTCACTCTCATATAAGACATTGACTTTAACTAACTTTGCTTGCTAAACACATACAGAAAGTACACACAAACGAGTAGCCAGGTCTGCGAGCTTGAGAATCGTACCAATATATTTCATATACACGTAAAAACTTGAACGAAAGCAAGCAAACGGTACAAGACTGCCGAACGATAAGCCCCCTGAGAAGAGAAAATGAATGTGCACATGCAGATTTAAGAATTCGAAAGCAGAAGAAAACCCGCAATTTAGGTTCCCTACTTGAGAAAATATTTATGGGGTTACCTATACTAGGAAGTAGCACACCTATACTAGGAAGTAGCACACCAATGAACCATCTCATCTAACTTCTGCCTGTAAAGAGCCAAACTCTGCAACAAAATTCGAATAGCGGACGCATTAGATCCTTTACAGAAGAACTATAATGAATGCCAATTTGAGATGATTAGGGTCTAATCAAGGCTGTGTATATAAGTTACAGCCTTCCTTGACAGAAGAAGAAGAATCTTTTAAGGTAAGAACGGGGATCCAGTTGCTATGACTTGGAAGCTCCCTTTCTTTCATCACAAAGGGAAGAGCGGGCACATTATTTTTCCCGGCTGAAATACTAAGAAATTTTTCAAAATGCACCTAACTATTGATACTATAGAATTGAACTGTGGAAAAGTTGCAAGTATACAAGAAGTTGGATACCTTAGTGTAGGCATAAACCCCAGCCTCAGCAGGCCCCGCAGGACTTCCCCTCCGAATGAATTTTCCCTCTTTGGAAATGTAAAGCATGGGTATTCCAGTTGATAGTTCTAAACTGATAACCTGACAAAATATAACGAGACAACACATTAATTTTATCCTTTTCCTGCTCCGTTCCCACAAATTTAGTGCACATCTAAATAATAAAATGGTCTGTTACCTCTTGCGAAGTCAGTTTGTCAAGATACATGATTATGGATCTCAACGAATTCCCGTGGGCAGCAATCATAACATTCTTTCCAGCTAACAGTTGGGGTTCAATCTGCAGCGTTATATATATGCAGTCAGATATTCAGAACGGCTTACTCTCACTTAAGACTTCAAAAACAACACAAAACCCTTGCATATTGGATGTAATACAAACAGTTAAGAGGACAAAGAGATAGGTAGGCACATGGTCATTCTTACTTGATCCTTGAAATAAGCAACAGCTCTTTGAGCACACATTTCCAAACTCTCCCCATTGGGAGGGGGAATGTCATAACTCCGACGCCACTCGTGAACTTGTTCCTTCCCATATCTGTCTGCTGTTTCCTGCTTATTAAGACCCTGTAATTCCCCATACCTAAAAACAAGATCCATGTCATGCAAGTACAGGGAAAAATAAATAAAAGAATAATAATTCAAAAATGCAGAGATGGAATGGTTACATTCTTTCATTCAATCGCCAATCTGCAACGACAGGAATGGTTTGCTTTATTGTGTCTTCGCTGAAAATCTGACTCCATGCCCTAGCCCGTTCACTCTCGTTATGCATTATAACTGGGACCTGCAGGAAAACTGATAAAAAGGCTGCCAAATGGATATAAAACCAGAAGAGAGTGAACGGGAAATATGGAAAACTAAAGGATTTCAGACATTAAAACAGTTTTGAAAATGCAGCTCAAATTAATAGCGTAATATTTATTTTTCCTTTTACGGTACGAACATATGTTTTGTCTGCGTATCCCTGCTTAAATACGATGAATGGTTAAAACCAATTCAATCATCTATGAATATCGTGTTCTAGTTTCCAGTGCCACTACGTAAAGCCTCCAAATAGCTATTCAAGTGGTTCCTACTAACACTCAACAAGATGTTTTGCTCCAAATTACCTTCTTACGACGGTGCTGTGTCATGGCAAGCATGGCAGTCATCTGTGCACGAATCAGTGCAGATGTATAGATCATGTCGACAGGTATGTTGCTGATTCTCTTGCCAGCTTCAATTGCCTCTTCTACACCCTTCTTGCTCAGAGGGACATCAACACAGCCTGTGAACAAGTTCTTTTCGTTCCACAATGACTCGCCATGCCTAATCAAAATCAAAGCTGCTTCATCTGCAATGCAGGTGGAAACAACAGTTGGAAAATTTTACAAATAGAAATTTAAACTTCAAACTCATATGGATACGGCATATCAATTGTATAAAGAATAAAGTTCAACCATTTTGTTTCTAGGAAAATGAATTATATGACCATGTTATGGGTTAAGAAACAACAACCAATTAACACGAGCATATTTACTAATCACGGATCATTGAATGGTTAAAGCTGCTTACTAGATTTCTTTCGAGAATCATTGGCTTTGGTATGCGAGGGGGATGGAACTATATCAATCACTGAAGCCTGGGAAGCCGAGGCTCGAATTACACTAAGGTTTCTCTGGGAAGAGTTATATCCTCCTCTTTTCGACAGTCCAATATCAACCTCAAAACCCCTTGAAATCAATCTCACTGAGCTTTTCGCAAACTCTTGATGCAAGCCGGAATTATTGACATGGCCAAGGGAGTGAGGAGTCCCAATGCTTTGGTGAAATGCAGTAGCAGCAGCCATTCTGAAAATTCGTAACATACCAGGTCAAGACACAAGTACACAAATTATACAAATTAGAGGACAAAAATATCTTAAAGTACAAATTATCAAAGATTTTGGGACAAAAACAGGGATGAAAAATGAAGGAAAAAAACATTATAAACAAATGACAAAATCGATATCGGGGAATGAGAATTTGAACTTAGGGCCTCTGGTGTAGGAGTAACCACTCTTAACCTCTTGAGCTACAGTCCCCTTGCAACAAAAACGTAGTTGAACTATTGTAACTTGTCATGCTTACAAACAAATGGCAAATATCTTTTTGCATTCCAATATCAGATCAATCCTCACATTAGATGAACCGTTATAAGGTTAACGGAGCTCAGGAAAACATGTTAATCCCATCATAATCCACCCCATTTGACCAACACGTGGAAATTAATTACCAGAAAACAATTAGCACTGATTATGTAACCAAAAAAAAAAAAAACTCTATACAGAAAAAAAAGATGTAAATCCAATGCTGTTGCTCAAATCAACTATTTCCCAATGAAAACTAGATCCAAACCCAGAAAGGAATGCTTTTTTGTTTTTATATTTTTCCATATTTTCTCAGATATTCAAACACAATCAAACCAAAATCTAAAAAAATCTAAAAAAAAGCACAGACCTTTGCAGAGATTAGGAGTATCAGAGAGAAACCCAGAAGCCAAAATCCCCAGATGGAAATGCAGAACCAATCAAATTTGAAAAATACAGAAAAGGGTAGTGGGTGCATTTAGCAATCTACCTGGTTAAATACAGGAAAAGGCGACAAAACCGAGGCAGAGAGAGAGAGAGAGAGAGCAAAACAGAGTTTATTACGAGAGAGGTTGACGGAGAAGAAGATGGCTGATGAGTTGTTTGCAGAAAGAGAAAGCTAATACCTACAACATAATATCAATGTCTCTCCATCCCATAAAACATTTCATCTCCCATTAAGTTTCAGGAGGAGAGGGAAAGAAATAAACTTAGAGTTTTATTTTGGAAATTGTTATTGTTCTTCTAATATTCTTATTTGACACTTTAAATTTTTTATATTTAAAAAGAAAAATATACTTTTGAGAATTGCAAATTGTGATTTTCGGAGTCTTTATTTTACATGTATATATATAATATAATCACCATATATATAATCAATATTTATATTTATAGAAGAAATCGTTGTAGTTTGTTGTCGTCAATAAAATCGTTCCAAAGCAACAGTGTATTGACAGAGGGTTTGCCAAAGTTGTCAGCAGATTGGTGGGCGTTTGTGCCTCTGACCATGTTGTGTAGGTTTGACTTCAATCCTCAATTCTCATCGTTTTATAGTAATAGTTGTTGTAGTCCAAACTAGGTTAGAATATAAAGTTGTAAATCTTAGAAATTTTTTATGAGATTCTACCATATTTTAATTTTTAGATAGTATCTTAAAAATAATATTCTGTTAAAAATGTAATACGTGTTGGGCCAAGATTTTATGTTTCCTACTATTATAAATAAAGACACAATATGAATTACATTAAACTCTCTCTTCTCCTTGCGGACGCGCCCTCTATTGCCCTCACTATATTCGTCAGTTAAATAGACTCTACAACACAAGTTTAATTTTTCTTTTTGGTACAAATGTTAATTTGGATGATAGAAGTTGATTACATGGTTTTTGACTTGGATAAGAAGATTTGAATAATAATTTGGATAAAGAGTTAGTTAGAGGTGGTAAGGATTATTGATCAATGGATTTAATTGATAAATTACAAGTTAACTAACAAGTTTGGAGCAAGATTTTCTATATACAATAGCTTATAAGTTCGACATTACCAAAACTTTGTGAGTTTATTTTTACTAGTGGATTGACAAGAGCATGCATTGATGTTGAACATATTGCACCGCATGCATACAAAAAATAGTACTGTTTTTCTTTTTGTGTAAAGAAATTAACAGTTTTTTTTATTATCTTTTAGTTTAGTAACCCTGAACACCTTGGTGACATAGGTTTTTACTTTCGGGGTCAAATATCATAAATGACTTGTTGAATTATTAACTAAATAAAAAAAAATAAAAAAGGAGTGGTAGATTGTTATGGTTGGCATCATGTTCTTTGTAGGATGACCAATTTAGGTTGGCCTCATCTACCACTAGAGGGTTTAATTTTCATGGGGCCATACTTGAAAGAGCCAGATTATGGATGGGTTAATCTATTTATTTATTTATAAGAAAAATATGATTTTGTCTTTTGAGTAGGTAGAAGGGCCATAATATGGGCAATAATTAAATATTTTGCTAAAAAAATTTAATTAATAAGAATACACCAAACAAAGCAACTCTTCGAAATCACCGAATTTATATTAAGTATTTCTAAAAGGTTTAATTAATAAGAATACATTAGTTATTTATTTATATGATTTAGTAGTATTGCTCTTTACTTGTAATTAAGAAATTTTAAATTTGAATCTTGAAAATTTTAAGTTGAAACTAATTCATACACCAAACAAAGCAAACCCTTCAAAGTCACCAAATTTATACTACCTACCTCCAATACTACCAATTCCACCCCACCCCCTTTCTGGTGGGAATTTTTTTTATAGAACACGTGCTTGTTTATGCATTATTTGTTGCATACCAAGTACATGCATCCATTTGACACCTAACTCCTCCCTCTACATTTTTTTTTGGTCAAACGAAGTCCTCCCTCTGCATTCAAATATTTCAATATCGAACGTTTCCAGATTTTTCCACGTGGAAAATCAACGAGGAAGGAAAGGGAGGGAGAATCCTAATAATTGGAAGAGTAAACTGTTATTTGACCTCTTGAACTATTACTCCAGTTGAAATTGACCACTTGAACTATTTTTTTGGTAAATTAATCCCCTTAACCATTTAAAATTAGCCAATTAACGCCTTCTCGATAGATTGGATCCACTATTACGTCAAATTTAAGGGCAATTAGTCTTTCCATCATCAATGCTTACTTGTCAACTATAATCACTAATAAAATTATGACATGTGGATACAAAATAATGTGTAATGACAATTTGAAATGGTTTGTTATGTAAACATTTAGTTTATTTATTTATTTATGTTTTTTTTTTATTATGCTATATGTTTTACACATTATTTTGTGTCCATGTGCCATAGTTTTATTAGTGATTATTATTGACAATTAAAAACTGATGATGAAATGACTAATTTGCTCTTAAATTTGACAGAATGGTTGACGAAATCTAACAGCAAGAGGTTAATTGGCTGATTTTAATTAGATCAGATGGTCAATTTCGACTAGGGTGATTAGGGATGGAAAAAAATCCCAAAAATCCCGAACCAAATCGAAAAAATCTCAATCCCAAATCGAAATTCCCGAAATTTTCGGGATGCTATCTCAAACCGATCCTGAAATTTCGGTACGAGATTTGGGATTAGCTTCTCGATATTTCTGGAATCCCATACCGAACCGAAAATATATAATATTAATTATTATATATATATATATATATATTTATAATTGATGCTAGTAGTTTCTAATTCATGCTCTGCAACCTGGAATGCCCTACACCTTGCATATTTTTCATGTTCTGTTTGATATTCATTTGGATTTAATTATTGATGCTGTCATGGCTGATGATTTCAAAAAGGGTTTAATTAATTTGAATTTTGACTCTGATAAAAACAGTCAGGCATGCCAGTGTTCGATTAAATGGTAGTGTGAATGAAATGACATTTCATAAATGTGTTCTTCAATTATATATGTGAAGAACAATTCATAATTTCATATTTCAATTTGGGATTCCTGAAAATTTGGTTTGGGATTGGTCTTCAAATTCCCTTCCCAAAAAATTTCGATTTGAAATTCGGGATACTAGTTTCGGTATGGTATCCCATACCGAACCATCTCTAAGGGTGATAGTTCAAGGGGGTTAAACCGTAGTTTACTTTAATTGGAATGGTGTGTGATGAGAATATTCTGGCATATTACTTAAGTCTAAAGCTGGAAAAGAAATTGCACTATTCATGTTGCATATGGAATAGGCCCTCGATTTCATTCTAATTACATTTGTGCCATTGGTCTTTTCGGTTTTGGGCTTTCCTTCATGAAAGATGATGAGTTTGGGCAGGTCTTTTGGGCCCGGATTGGGGTGGGGAGGAAGCCTGTTCATAAGCTACAGTAACAATACCTACATTTCGTCTTATTTACAAGACTGCCACTCGGCTGGGTTTTTGGAATTGGGTTGGATTACAAGTATGGGAGCCCAATGAAAGATTGGTGCAGTGGAAGACTTCATTGTGAGGAGTGCTTTATGTAATCGGGAAATTCAGAATGTTTAATTTATCTGTCATTCAGTACTACGGTCTGGTGGTATTCCTCTTCACTTGGAAGTGAGAGGTTTTAGGTTCGAATCTCGTGGATGGCGAATTCAATATCAAAATAGATTGCCTATTGTGTGGTTTAGCCGAACTTCCCCTCCCCTTAGTGTAAAAATGTCGATGTATTAAAAAAAAAATTTATCTGTGTTGGCCTTTCACTTAGAATTACTCACCTCTTTTTCACTTAGAATTATAATAAGCTTCTTCTGGTGGGAATGTCATGTGGGTTCGTTGTTGTTTACTTTTTGTATCTTTCAAACATAATCTTTAATTTAATTTTCAATCCCGCAGCAACGCGCAGGCACAAATTTCTAGTGAGTCCCTAAGTTCTAACATATGCTTCTCTTACACATGTTGGTTTATAATTGATTATAGTTTGTTAGACAACTTTAGAGTATACCTTGAAACTTGTGAATGTGATCCTCAACGGCTCAAATTTAGGAAAAATTATATCGCCAAGACACAAAAATTCACACCTACCCGGCACCCTTGATTCCCAGATCCACACCTGCGCCACTCTCTGATCATATCCTCTCTCTTTTTGGTTCTCGTCCAGTTTCGGATAGAAAAACTTCTCCTAATTTAGGTGACTTCACTTAAAACTATGCACTTGTGTTAGGCTTAGTTGGCTTTTGAAGTACGCTACTTTTTGAATCCAAATTTGAAATTTTCTCACAATAAATTATTATAATTTAGAACAGGATAACGTTTTGTAAAAGAAATATATTAAAAACTATTTTAGACGAGGTCATAACGCTAACCTCCTTTTAGGTGGGTGGAACTCAAAGGTCCTTATTGATGCTTCTAATAGGACCATTACCAGTACCACCCCCTAGTATTTGAGGGCCTTGATGTTTACGTTCAGAAGCTTATTTGTAGATTTCAAGATATCTTGTTTCGTCATATTTGTCAGAAAGTTAATTTTATGACAAATGTGGGTCACCCTTCTCTCACTACTGTTATTTGCTTGCAAAATGAAAACCCAAATTGCCTTGTCTTCTTCATATCTGCCAGTGCCTAATATGATGTAAGAGCTGATGATTACAATCCACTTAGCCTAACTCAAACGAGATGAGGATCTTGATAATCTCCGTAACCAGCAGAGTGGCATCCATACATAACTCAAGTCCAATGGACTATCTTGATTTGGTTTGGCCCGTTGTTATAAAATGGTCTGGGCTTGAACCTTTGTGAAAAAATCCTTTTCCTTTCACAATTTGTGGCTTTGATAATTTTAGCACCTTCATGATAAAACCTGTGATTCTGCTTAATAACGCTCCTCTTATTTTGATATAAAGATATATTTATACTAAAGTTTTTATTACAAGAACGAAATTTCTTCTTTTGAGTCCGAAAACAGTACAAAAGAGAAGAAAGACCCTGCAACCTCAATCCAACTTTCAAAATGAACACAAATAACACAAAAAACGTTTTTTTTTTTTTTTTTTTTTTTTTTTTTCTGTTAAAAATGAAAATAAAAATAATTAGAAGTAGTGTTTTCAACAAGAAAATCAACGTAAAATTTCAGTCCTGCTCCTAAGTCCTGAATAGGGATAGGCAATGGTTATGGCGGCGGGTAACTGCTATTTTTTGTTAAACGGTAAATTTTGTGAGATTAGCCACCGACGGGGTTTGAACCCACGCCGTTATGCAAGGACTCAACACATTTCCACCATTGTGATAAATGGCCACCTGCATAATTGAAAGCAGTTATAAGTACATATATATATATATATATATTATGCATTTCTCTATTCCAATCCTCTAAGTCCTCAAATCACTTTGGAAATTACAATAATAGTGTACGGAAGATATTTTTAGCTATTATCAATAAAGGTAATATAATAGGGAATTGTTATTGGCACTCCAAAAATCTCATTATACACTTCAAACTATCTATATTTGGAAAGAAAAATACACTTGTGAGGAGTGTATAATGAGATTTTTGGAATGCCAATAACACTTCCCATATAATATATATTCTAAGAATTAATTGGGTTACTAATAAAAAACCTCTCATTACTTAATTAATGAAACAACTAAACCCTTTGTGAAACTCAACCCGAACGACTTATTGACTAGTAACTTCAGATCAACAAGAAAGATTAATCCTTCTTGGATAAAAAACCAATGGCACGGCAAACCATTCTGACTTCACTTTTAAGTTTAACAATCCAAATCCTAATCCCAACTTTGGCTGCAGAAAAAAAATATGCAAGAAATGATCGATAGGTTTGAACTTTAATATTTATGCTTTCAGATTATGATGAACTAACTCCACCCACTTTCAAAATTTCCAAGTCCCAAACAATTAGAAATCCACAATGACAAAAGCAATTATTTTCTCAGTTCTTCCTCTTCCGCAAGCATGTAGGAAGATTATGAATTTGAATTGTTAGCATTCTCTCATCCGGCGAGTCGATGACAGCTAGAGAGTTCGAGTTTGACGATGCGTCGACTCGGTCAAACTCTTAGGGTTTTCAATTTTTGTTTTTTAAATTTTACAACTAATACAGATGGTTAAATAGGTACCCGTTTGTATCACCAGGTAATATCCATGTTTACCCATTTATATTTGCGCCATGTCATTTTCTTGTGGAAGAAATAATATTCTGCAAGTCCTGTATTTATTTTCTTCTCTCCCAACCCTTTTGCTTTGGGTTCGTTAGACCGTTGATTTTGCGCGCGTGTTGAGTTGAATGTCTTTTACGTTGCAAATTCTCTTGTACTGACAAATTCCTTGACGGCCAAGTCTGCCGTGACAGAATCCAATTGAAACTCGAATTTCTCAGGATGCACCGGGATATCTCTGGAATTTTCCCAAAAATGTCTTCCACTTGGGTCTTAAAAAATGACAAGTCAAAGTCGATAATTATTGCAATACTACTAACAATTCTGCGAATTTGTTAATTATAGTATGATTGGGTTTTGAACGGTTTGATGAGAAACTGGGTAGCACATCATGCATATTAGTTTCTTTCTTTCTAAAATAGACAATACTAGAAAATGTGTTTGCGCGCTGCTGCGGGACTTGAATGCATCACCTTGAACTGCGTGAATAAGATACATTTTACCTGAATGAAGAGAGGGATAGATGAGTGAATGCGGCAGTTGATACGTACTTATTACATCAATTACTATGACTAAATGACGCGTCAATTCCATCATTATGCAATAAAAAAACATAGGGCGAACGAATATGATCAATCATTCTAACATTCTTCCTAGGTTATCCAATCTAAATGACAAAAATGGCTAATTTCGTTGGCCAATTAACCGGATTAGCTAACACTTCCTAAAGAGATATTATTCATGCTTCACATCTCTTAACTGGAGCTGTAATAGAATTCTAGCATAGTATCCCAAATGCTATTGAATTGGATGACGAAAATGCCGAATTTCTAAATAGCTCATCATATACTCGTGATTTGTGAATGAAGGTTTTGTATTAATGAATAACGATCATATGCTTGACAATTATCGTGCTAAGTAATTATCAATCACATATTTAAAATCCAAGCACAAAAGCTTGAGAAAGATAAATAAAAAATCCATATAACTAAATAGGCTTTGAATATGCTATCAGGGCACATAATTATATACCTAAAAATGGCAACAAACCAGCTTCTTCCTCCCACGACCCGACTTTCTGAAATTTCCCAAGAAAATAAATCCATTAGCAATTGAGAGAAATTCGAGATATATATAGATCAAAAAGCAGAGGAGCAGAATGTTCAAACCTAATTACTGGAATGGGGGTTTGACTTATAGTTTGATATGCAATGGGAGTTTTGAGTTATAGTTTGCTCTATAATGGGAGTTTGAATCTTGACCGAATAAAATTATTGATCGAAATCGTTCTATTTATTAATGCTTGTTCAGAGATATAATCATACCAAACAAAAAGACTCAATCCATTTCTAACATCAACAACCCTAATTTCCTACCAAAAAGAACTTACGTGAGATTTCACATCACCCAGGGGAGTGGATCCTGTGAGCCTTATATGTATATTCTCATCTCTACCTAGCGCGAGGCCTTTTGGGAGCTCACTGGCTTCGGGTTCCATTGGAACTCCGAAGTTAAGCGTGTAACGCGCTAAAGCACTCTCATGATGGGTGACCCATTGAGAAGTTCCCGTGTGAGTTCCCAAAAACAAAACCGTGAGGCCATGGTCAGAGCCCAAAGCAGACAATATCGTTACGGTGTAGTCGAGCCTGGGACGTGGTGAAGCCCAGGTCGGGATATGACAATTTGGCATCAGAGCCTAACCCTGACCGCGTGTGTGCCGACGAGAACGTCGGGCCCCTAAGGGGGGGTAGATTGTGAGATCCCACATCGCCCAGGTGAATGGATCATGTGAGCCTTATATGTATATTCCCATATCTACCTAGCACGAGGCTTTTTGGGAGCTCACTGGCTTCGGGTTCCATTGGAACTCCGAAGTTAAGCAAGTAGCGCACGAGAGCACTTCCATGATGGATGACCCACTGGGAAGTTCTCATGTAAGTTTCCAGAAACAAAACCATGAGGATGTGGTCGGAGCCCAAAGCGGACAATATCGTGCTACGGTGGAGGCGTGCCCAGGATGTGATGGAGCCCGAGCCAGGATGTCACAACTTAGCTCAATAGATTTCTTAGGAAACAGTTCTTAGTCGCTGCGAACCACGAACTACGCAACCGAAACATAACCAGATTAAATAAGAGCACTTCGAGTAAAGAAAACAAAGTGAAATATGTTTTCCATGCAAAGAATCTTTTCGCTCACCGTTCAACACTTTTGATACGTTTTATTTAATGATTTCTGGAATCGGTCATCTCACAGGGTATTCTAACTCTCTTTTTCATTCATTTCACGCAAACCAATCATACATTTAAAATAGGGCTTGAATAGCCTAAGGTAAACTACACCAAAAAAGATTTAGAACTTAGGATGTGAAAACTGAAGCGGTAGGTGGCAGCAGTGGTACCAAATTACAATTCTAAATCTAGTAACAGAATCCGGTTGATAATTAACCCAGAATATAAAATCTAAATAAGTTAGAGCAAAAATCACCTCAAATCTTTGCTTCTTTTGTACTTTGGTATTATGGGGTTGACTTGTAAATAGTAGATAAAGTCCTGAAAACCGAGAATGAAAAACATTCTTTCAGTTAACCAAAAAGCATTCATAAATGGAGTAAGACATGTAAACAAAAAATAAATCTTGGAAAGCAGACATAAACAAACTTCAATTACAATTACTTTAATACATATTTGGATAGAAAGGAAAATATTTGGATACAAAGGAAAATTGAATTTATTAAATTTTGATATAAAGAAAATTAACTAATGCAGGAAGAACATTTGTGCCTCAATGACGTGAGAAGTACTCAAAACAAACTTTGTGATGTGCAAACAGAAAATGATCATGCTCTCCAACCTAATGCACGAAAAACATTTGAATTCTTCCATGATATCCATGTTTTGCACATTTAAATATTTATATGCCAATTGAGAATAACAATTTAAAGCCCCCACCCACCCTTTCTCCCCCACTCGAAAAATTCACCTAAAAACCATATTAACCGCCACATTTTAAGAATCTAGATTACATTTTTCAACAAAAAAGAATCAGCCTTCAATTATTAGCCTAAATATTGATTTGCAAACACAATGTTGCAAAAGAGTTGTTCAATAGCTCATTTTGGATTATAGGAAGTCCTCAAAGAACTGAAAAAGCATAAATGAAAATATTCAAGAACCAACCTTTTTTGGAAACCACTGGTTCTAGTCTTGTGATCTTTGATTCATTTAGCGAGAACCAAATTAATCTGAAATAAAAAGAAACCTGTTAGTTAAATCAACTCAGAATTTCAAACTAATATAGATTGATAATGAAAAAAGGTATTCGCACACACATAATGCAATACACACGTGTAATATACAATTGAGTAAGATACTTTGATGCCATGTGGATCATTAACTGTTCCCTTGAGCCACAATTTTATTTGAATTAATGTACGAAAGATTAATGCTATTTACATTGAAAACGTCGAGTAGATTGTTATATCAAAAGATTTGACCACACCGGCAGGCCATGCGGCTTTGGAATGATATTAGTACACTTACATACAAAAAATTATGAAATATTGATTGGTTTATTAATATCGTTAATGAAGATTCTTGTTTTTGGCGTGTGTCAATGAATATTGTTTTGTTACGTCATTTTATTACTTAACATTATTAGTTAAATTTAAATACATAATGTTATGATAAAATGATTTAAACTTAACGTTATTGGTAACAGCATACAAAGTTTCCAAAAACAACATTGAACTTAACTAAGTTTGATGTGAGGATTATGTTGAATTTAAATCATGGATCTCTGCTCTAATCTGTGCATGACACACAACATACACATTTTAAAACAAACAATAACAATCACAAAAGAACCAACAGAGTGATGGCATAAAAATCTAAAGCATGTGGCATCATCTGTCAATGAACAAAAATCAGATGTATCATGTATTGTAGAGGAATAGATAACTGAGAATTCCATTCACAGAGTCAACGCCACAACAACAAAGAATAGAAGCATGAACAAAAACATGCAAAACACATACAATGCGTTTTTTGCAGAGAGGTTGTAACACTGAGAAAGCAGCAGAGCAGGAGGAAAATGAGAAATGGAGAGCAAGGTGGTAGCCAAAAGAGAAAACCAGAGTTATTCATATCTTCTTAGCTCTCCTAATTTAATAATTTAGACTCAAAATAAATTCTATCGGATGTCTTTCCGAATCCATGTTGTGAGAAAGATGGTATTGTCCAAGAAAAGCTGGACTTTTCCTTTCTAAAAAAAGGAAGCCAACAACAATCATGAATAAAAGTGGGTAGAGAATATAAAATTCTAATTGTCTTTTCTTGTGGCTTTGGTGGGTTTGCAAATGGTTTTTTTGTAATGGACAGCAGCAAGAAAGGGGGAGAGCAGTCAGGCAGCAGAAAAACAGCATAAAAGCAGGAAAAAAGCATCAGAAAAGCAAGAAATAATCAAATTGGACTCGAACCTACCAATTTTTTATTCAAATAAACTAAAAAAAGGAGTTGGAATCAAACTAACCTTCGTTTCTACATGCAGCAAACTGCATCTTGTTTTTGCCTTCGTTAGCAACATACTGTTGGCTCTGTACACACCAAAAAAACACAACCTCATTCATTACTAATAACCATTTCAATTAATTTATTATTTAGACAAATTTTTCAACGATTCCGAAGCTCAGATAAAAATTGCAGGAGAAAAATGAGATTATATGCAATTGTATGTCAAATAACCTGAAAAATACCATATATCCCAATATTAAGTGCATACACCTATAAACTAATCTTTATATATACTTTAAAATAATACAGATCAATGTAATCTAAAACATTGAAAACATTATCATACAATTAAAGAATAACGATGCAGAAAATTTTCTTTCCATTATTTTCAGATAACTTTTCAGGCAACAACCATTTCTTTTATCCCATTTGTCCAACACCACCCGCATTTCAAACAAAAAGAAGCGTTTAATAACTAATCATTTCAGGCACTTTCCAATTCTTAGCTAGCATGATAAAGACCATGGATAATTTATTGTGTCCATTTTCCTGCCATCTTAAGTGACCAGAAACTGAAAATTTCTTATCAAATGTGTTAATGCTGCAATATATAGGATGATGGAGAAAATTCCAGTGAAGATTGGTTGAGGAAATTGACAGTGTCACTACTCGCCTTTGGAAAGATGTCTTTTATGGAAACCATTTCAAAGTGTTTAGGATCCGAAAACTTGTAATTGATTATAGTGTGCCTAAAATCAAACAATGACCTTCACAAAAACTAACTCAAAAACCCTAAATCCCTAAACCAGAAATTCACATAATAAAAAAACCCTAATTCACAAATTACCTAGTGTTTTCAACAATGGTGATGTGGCGGCGGTGGTCACGACGGCAGTGATGGGGTGACAATGGTGAATCGTGATGGTCTGAGCTGCATAACGACGATCGCACGAAACAACAACCACCTTCTCAAATTTTGAAATATCCATCAAAACAGAATGAGAGGAAATCAAATTTGAAAAACAAAAATATAAACTCCACTGATGCAAATAAGAAATACAGAGAGTTACGAAACACATAGCACGGTTTAGACAACCAATCTGATTTAACCACAAAATGTAATAGCAACCTATTACAATAACATTTATAGCCATTCTATATTGTAAGCACCCCCTTCCTAAACTATGTATATAGACATTTTTAGCTTGAACGACAACAATAATGTAAATAAAAAAAAAAAAAACAGCAATCCTTGGTTTTAACCAAATTTTTGAACCACATACGTCGAGTAGGACACAATAGTGGTTCATAATTATAGACTGAAACGCACAATTACTGAGTTGAAACACAACAATATTGATTAGTTATTGGTAGTGGAGTATTAAACTCACTATTCTCTGTCCGGGGATAATTCGAGAGACAGAAGCTAATTTCGGAGTTCGTTCTTCTCCATGTGAATACCAGATTAGTGTGGTTTCATCCTGTTAAAGATACGAAAAATGAAGCCATTCAAGCGGTTAAGATATCTAGTTATGATCGTGGAGATGCGCAGCAGGAAGAAGATGTAAGATAAAAGACTTATGAGTATGAAATGAATCCAATATCCTAATGTAAAGGAAATTACTCACAGTAGAAATTCTGAATGGACGAAGTTTTGGCTTCCCTTTCCGGCTATACTTGATTAACTGGGAACCTTTTTTTTAATGCAATCAGTGCCTTCATGAGAGAGAGAGAGAGAGAGAGAGAGAGAGAGAGAGATGAATATTAGGTGAAAAGTATTGCCAAATCACACAGAGATCAAAATCTTGAATATATATGTTTAACCATATCAAACATCATTTGGTGGATTCTACTCAGAGAAAATCACTTCAAAAAGTGGTGGCCATTCTAACAAAACGAACTCAATTAACCCAACATCTTAGTAAGTTATTAATCAGAAATATTAAAGGATACAGAGCAGATTAATGCATAGCAGTTATGTATGCAAGGAATACATAATGATTTCTTCTTACACTCTTTGCAGCGAAGTTAAGCCATTTGGTTAACTAATGACATAAACATAAATTTTTATACCACATTCACAACAAATGACAACATAAACATAGAATACCAGTTATATATGCATACCAGATCAATTACGTTATAAATCACAACATTGACAACAAATGACATAAACATAGAATTTACAAATTACTTACTTTTCAACTCCAGGAAACCGATTTTTGGCTTAATTTTCTCAGTGTCGAATACTTACAACGGGCTTTCCAGTGACAACAGCTGGTGAGTGACCATGTAATTTGGAGTACTCATCCAACATCCATGCCATGGTCTGAACATTGGTGCCCATATCGGGTGCGGGAACATCAGTATGAGTTCCAATGAGGTCATGGATCTTCTGAGCGAAGACGTAAGTCAGACGCTCCAACTTGCTCAAACTTAAGTCCCTGGGGTTGCATCCGATTCCACCCTTGGCTCCACCATATGGAATGTCGGCCACAACAGTCTTCCAGGTCATGAGTTGAGCCAGGGCATTCACTTCATCCGAATCAACCTTTAAGAAAACAAACCAACAACAAATTCGATACAGAATCCACCAACAGAAGACATACATTTCGCTAAGCACCTTGGGATTTTATCCCCTGTGATATGGTCCATATTAGCTTGCTTTTTCGTTGAAACCGACTTCACAAACACCTTCTTCTTCTGTTTTCAAATTTTCAGAAACACTACAATCAACTACGTTTCCGAGAAAATTAACAAAACAAAACAAAAAACCTCTTTGATTAGTTTTCTCAACAACAAACAGAACCTAAAAATTTCAAGCTTACATTTTTGAAGCGAGCCATGGATAGCGTTTGCAATTTCAGCTTCGTAGCTTTGTGATTAATACTGCAAAAGATTAAAACAAAAAAATTATACGCATTTAGAGTAGAGAGAGTGAATTTATGCTAGGGATTCGTCAGATAATTAAAACTAATTGAAAAATTAAACAAAATTACATTTGGGCGTTTAGGGTTTTGGGGGAGCTCTATCTCTGCGTGAGGTTTTAAACGAAAGAAGGTGATAACTGAACGCGCGAGGCAAATTAGGTTTGTTTATTAGGCGCATCCAAACCGTCTAATCATACTAAGGAAATCAAGATGCATCCAAAACACAAACAGTCAAACCGGAATGCGCAGAGAGAAGCAGACGAAGAAGAAGAAGATGAAGAGGGGGTAGTCGATAGCTTACCCGACACTGGTCGTGGTTGGAGTTGACAGAAATCAACGAAGCCCTATGCGATTTCATCGTTGTGAGCTGTGAGAGAGAATACGATGGTCCCATCACGATTTTATCACCTGAAGGTCGACTCTTCCAAGTCAGAAAACAGAAAAATTAAAAATTCAAGAACAATAAACTAACAGAAACAAATTACAGAAGAGGAAACAATCAACTTACCTCAACAACAATCCATGATTATTCCATGAGTGCTAATTCTATAGGTTCTAAAGGGGGAGGGTTTTTTTATTTGAGATGGAGGATGTTCGATCTGGGGATTTTAGGTGAGCAGATTGAAACTGAGTGAGAGAGAAAGAGAGTGATGAAAAGAATGGGATCTGTAGGCTGCCTTTCCACGATCATCAACACGGGGCATCAAGATCAGCGGCAACTTCGTAAATAAACTGAAACGTGGTCCAAAATAACATGTCTAAGTGAAAGTGCAGCACTAAAAATCTACCACTATGAGTTTTGCCCTTTATGCTTATCTTTCCTTTGACCAATTTTGCTTCGTTGGATTAACTTTTTGCTTTTGTCAACTTTGCTTCTAGAATTAGTTTGTCAGGCTTCAAGTTCAGGAAATTATGGTTTATTAATTTCATGAGCTTCGCCGAGGACTAAAGCAAATTGAGTGGCCAACTTGCAAGCATTTCAATTTCTAAGTACACTAGTACAATTCTTAAAGAGATTGGTAACTTGAAATCTCTTGCGAGTCTAAATTTGTCTGTGAATAAGCTCAAAGGCTCAACTTGGAACTCTTGTTCCTACAATATAACCAACTTTCTGACTCTATCCCCCAAGAGATGGAGAATATGAAGAAGTTGACTGAATTGTATTTGGATTTAACCAGTTAACATACTTGCTATAGTGGACAACTCAAAAACCTTTCAGTGGGCTATAACCATTTGACTGTTCCAATCCCCAAAAGCTTGAAAACATGCAGAGCTTATTTATAGTTTGTCTTGATGGGAACCGATTACAATATATCACAAGACTTTGGTGTCTACCCAAATCTTGATTTCATATATATGAGCCACAATAAGCTTTATGATGAAATCTCACAAAAATGGGGACAATGATCACGATTGAAAACCTTACTAATTGTGGAAACCACATTACTGGTAGCATACCTCTCGAGCAAGTAAAATTTATACAAGACTTCAAAGTCATGAACAATATTATTAATTGGAAAAACTTTTACTTGTGGAGAACAAAACATCCTGCAAGTCCTGTATCTATGTTCTTCTCCCCAACCCTTTTTATTCTGTGCAGGCCGAAATAATTATAATAGCTCATGATTGCCATTATAAATAAGCCCTACAACTAGATTCTAATATGTACACCAGATTAAACACTGGTGGCCATGACATCTTTAGCTTTTCATAAACTATGTCATCTGGCTTGTTGCCTTATCTTGTATGTACAACTTCTTTCATTGCCAAGATACAACGTGTTTGCTTCTGCTTCTGATACTGAAGCAGAAACACTTCTCAAATGGAAATCCACCTTTCAAAACCATACCCACCTTCAAAATCTCACCTCATGGACTTACCTACCCGCTCATACAAAAGCAGCACTATGCCTCTGGACTGGTATTTCATGCAATGCTGCTGGAAGTGTCATTGTGATAAACCTTACCAATTTCGATATACAAGGTACACTAAATGAATTTTCATTCTCGTCCTTCCCCAATCTTCAATACCTCAACCTCAACAGCAACAATCTCTTTGATGCCATTCCAGCTCGGATCAGTTCCCTACCCAAACTCATCTATCTTGATCTTTCATTCAATCAGCTCAATGGTTCAATCCCAACATCCCTCGGTGATCTCACAAACCTTACCATTCTCTATCTCAACAATAATAATCTTTCTAGCACAATCCCTAAAGAGATAGAAAACTCGAAATCTCTTATGGAGCTCAGTTTGTCTAAGAATCAACTAAGTGGTTCAATCCCAAAATCCCTTGGTGATCTAACAACCCCTACCATTCTCTATCTCTTCAATAATAATCTTTCTAGCACAATTCTTGAAGAGATAGGGAAATTAAAATCAATTGTGAAGCTCAGCTTGTCAAAGAATCAACTCGATGGTTCAATCCCAACATCCCTAGGTGATTTGACAAACCTTACCATTCTCTATCTCTATAGTAATAATCTTTCTAGCACTATTCCTCAAGGGATAGGAAAATTGAAATCTCTTGTGAGTCTAGATTTGTCTTATAATAAGCTCAAAGGTTCAATTCCCACTGCAATAGGTAAGCTGATCAACTTGGAACTCTTAGCCCTACAATATAACCAACTTTCTGGCACCATCCCCCAAGAGATAGAGAATCTGAAGAAGTTGACTGAACTGTATTTGTATTTTAACCATTTAATAGGTTATTTGCCCCAACATATTTGCTTTAGTGGACAACTCAAAAACCTTTCAGTAAGCTATAACCATTTGACTGGTCCAATCCCCAAAAGCTGGAAAGCATGCAAGAGCTTATTAAGAGTTCTTCTTGATAGGAACCAATTGACAGGCAATATGTCAGAAGATTTTGATGTCTATCCAAATCTTGATTTCATAGATATAAGCCATAATAAGCTTTATGGTGAAATCTCACAAAAATGGGGACAATGCTCACAATTAAAAACCTTACTAATTGCGGGGAACAACCTTACCGGTAGCATAACTCCCGAGATTGTCAATGCTAATAAAATTCATGCGCTCGATCTTTCTTCAAATCACTTTGTTGGGGCGATTTCGAATGGATTCAGGAGAATGACGTCTTTGCAGAAGTTGATGTTGAATGGAAATCAACTTTCAGGCCATATACCTTTAGAATTTGGATCACTTAGTGATCTTGAATATCTCGACTTGTCATGGAACGAATTCAATGGGTCAATTGCGAGCATTCTAGGTGACTTTCTCAAACTGTACCATCTGAATTTGAGCAACAATCATTTTTCTCAAGGAATTCCATTTAAGTTGGAAAAGTTAGTTCAGTTGAACGAACTTGATTTAAGTCAGAACTCACTTGAAGGTAGCATACCACCAGAAATCATAAAATATGGAGAGTTTACACACACTCAATCTTTCTCACAACAATCTTTCGGGTTTCATACCATCAAGTTTTGGAGGCATGCACGGCTTGTCGTATGTGGACATATCTTACAATGAATTGGAAGGTCCCTTGCCCAACAACAGAGCATTTCAACAAGCTCTGCCAGAAGCATTACAAGGGAACAAAGGATTGTGTGGCAACGTTGAATGTTTGCAACCCTGCACACATGGCTCGAGAAAGGACCACAAACGGGTATTTGGAATCACATTCTCCCTTCTAAGAATTGTGAGTTGGTGACGGATTCACCTATTTTTAATTCAGCCTTTTAAGAATGTCAGTTAGAAATTTTACGAGTAAATTGAGTCGTGTTGAAGGGTTAAGTCCATTTTGCCAGCTCTATTGTCATCTAATTTTTGTTAAAGTTGATTGTAAATTAGTAGTCCAATTTTGTTCAATTTTTTCACTCTTTATCTTCAGTTTCGCTATTATAAATACAAACTAACAATCCCAATATTTCTATGAGCTTATTTTGAGAAGAACTTGCATATACCATGGAAGTGAATGAAAAGTGTGATGTTTATAGCTTTGGAGTGGTCGCATCGGAAACATTCATGGGAAGGCATCCTGGAGATTTTTTCTCATCCACGTCCTCATCAGCATCTACATTACCGCCCCACCAAATGCCAATTGTGGATATTCTGGACCAACGCATTTTGCCTCCAACACATCAAGAAGCAGGGGAAGTACTTTCTCTTGTGAAGATTGTGTTTTCATGCTTGAATCCCAATCCGCATTCTTGCCCTACAATGAAAAAAATTTCTCAACTCCTCTCAACTCAGAGGCTGCATTTGTCGAAGCCAATACATATGATAACCTGCGGTGAATTGCTTGCTCTAGATCCTTTGACAGCCTGAGAAGCGGAGAATGTGCTTGTTTTCGATAAATAAATTTTGAATCTTCCTTTTAGAAGAAAGATTCTTCGTAGATGTTTCGTGTATTGTAATTTATTTTATGCACTTATTTGCTGGGGCTCTATTCACTTTATGCAGAATGCTTAATGCTTTTCAATTAAAATTGTGTTTACCCTTGTGAGGAAGAAACATAAGTTAATAAAAGAAAGACTTGGTTTTAATGCATAGGGACAATGACTAGCTAAGACGACAATGCAGTGGCCATACTTTATATGTATATGGACAGATAGTCATATTCCAGAGCCATTCTCGTTCACAATTTTCTTGCAGACATAGAGAGAAAGAAAAGTGATCAATCTCATTTGCCGATCCGATTGTTAGTGTTAAACATGATGGTAATGATCCGGTAACGAAAAAAGGATTGTTTTTGTTAGTTTGTTCTGGTAATTCTCTATCTCTCTCAATGATCAATGATGCTGATTCAGATCGGTGTTTGTTGAAGAATATGAGAATCCTGCGTTGGAGGATTCCACTTTTAATTACACCGCAATTTTTGTGATAAAACTCTCACACGTGCCTGTGTTGTGTGGGTAATAAGATACAAGTTGAGGGATAGTATATATGCAATTAGTAGTGGGCCGCAAAATCTAGACCGTGTTTATTTACAAGAATTTGGTGGATTAGTGAATGGTCTGTGTGAATGCAAATCTTCGCTTTTGTAAGAAATTTTGTACTGTTAAATTTGAATCAGGAAAAGATTATGTGAATTTGTAACGCCAAATTCACATTCCGATTGCTAAATATCTCCTTGAATCTTTCATGTCTCAACACAAAAGCTTTTTGGACGATGAACTGTTCGTAGACCTCAACCTCGACCTGGATGAACCGCTAATAGATCATCTTCTGAATGATGAACTGCTAATAGATCATCTTCTGAATTGCTGAAAATATCTTCAAACCAATGATATTGGATGAAAGTATAAACTTCACTTCCATTTACCAGAAATTTGTAGTGCGAAGATTTGCTTCATGAATTTACCTAGCTTAGGAGATTAATCGCGATACTTCGATTATACGTACAGTGCAAGACAATAGAGTCTGAGAAATTTGCAAAACTTGTAATTTTTGCTAAGAAATTTCTATGCAATGTATGAAAATCATTGAGAAAATCAAATTAATCAATTATTGATATTATTAAATAACAGAAGAAACCCTATTTTCAAGTCCAGAAGAGACCATGAAACGTAATTTAAAGAGTCTATTGGCAAATAAAATCAAGAAATCACCAGTTGTTGAGATAACAAGCCATCAAATAATAGCAAACATTACCAGCGTGAACCAAGCAAGGTTTTAAAACTAGACACATACTAGGAAACTCAAGCCGACATCTACTCGTCAAGCTCCTGCAATTCCTTGAGAATCTGGGTGCAGCCAGACAAGGCTTCGGTCCTCATGAAACCCATAGCATTGGCAAACCGATTGTACGAAGCAATACCGTTGTTGGCGGTGAGGATGACACGTGCACGCTCGCGCCCTGGGGAAACTGTTGCACAGTCCTTCTGAGGGCTGCTAACAAGGACTGCATCACAGAATTGGTCCAAATGGTCCTCTGCGACTGGGATCTTATAGCGACCTGCTGAGTCGGTTGTCCCTTCTTTGGTGTACAGGAGTGCCATGCTATTCTTGTCTCTGCATTCCAGTCTAACCTTGGCACCTATAATTAACATCACCAGATAAACTTGTTAAACGACATCTCCAATCGAAACAGTTTCCACTATTTCCTTCCAAATTGCTAGTTTAAAGAACCAACAATATTGAGTATACACATAACCAAACCCAATATGACACTAGAGCAGCTATGCACCCTGAACCAGTAATCTAAACTCGTTGTCAATTCGTCAAAACCTACTCCAAACATGAGCATAAGATTCAATAACTATCAACCCACCAAAGTTCTCCTAAACTTGTCACAAACCAACGTCACGAACGACATAAATTGGTGTTAGAAAACAATGCAGCAAAGAGTCGATGTACATATGAACAACAAAACATTAACAGATAATGTTTAACATTCTCGAAACAAATTCATGGGTTCAAAATGATGTCAAAACATGATCATAAACTAGAATCAACAACCACTCAGCAAACAAAACTCATCCTAATTATTTATCAGCAAAATGACGTCACGAATGCCATAAAAGTTTCGAAATGTATGCATTCAAAGTTGACCAAGATTTGAGCAAACAATACCCTGCAGATAGGATGTCCTCAAGACTTCTCAGAACAAATTTCTGGGTCCTAATTTTCAATGAAAATTGCAAGCTGCTTTCTTCAAATATGATGATAAATTCAATGTCTCCATGTACTAATTTAACCTCTATTATTCTTTATCAGGCACTAAAAGTACGCACAACAAAATAATACGCACATTCCTCAGTACTCACTTGTAAGTGAGAGGTCTTAGGTTTGATGCTCTCCAAAAACGAATTTGAACCACATTGCCGTTAACCAATTGTAAGGCTAAACCCATCCCCTCACTCTAGTGTAAATAATATCGTTTGTTAAAAAAACAAAATAATAAACATAAAAACCCTAAAAGCATCATCATTTGACTATACAGTCCACCCAATTCAAACTTCAAACCCAGTCATATCTGAAAATTTCAAAATACCAAATATTGCAACTAAATTTACAAACAAAAGACGCGACATTTCCAGATCTGCCAAATCAGATCCAAATTCCACATCTTCAAAATTACCCAAATTCCCAAAACAAAATTAGAGTTACATAAAAATTAAGAGTTAAATATTTGTTACCGGCAATGTAGGTGATGGCTTTGGTCTCGTACCCAGCGCGACAAGTGTCGCAGTACACCTTTCCCTCCACAGTGAACGGGGTCCTCATGGGACGCGTGGCGGCGGCCAGAGCCGGAAGCACGCACAGAGCAATTAGCAGAAACAATTTCGCCATTGAAGCCGTTTTCTGTCTTTTCACTTCGTTTTGGCAGAGAGATTTGAGAGAGAGAACAAGATTGCAGAAATGAAATGCAGAGGAGTGAGAGATATGAAGAGAGAGAGAGAGAGAGAGAGTGTGTGATCATGCTGGTGGGGAAAAAGTTTCAGTAATAATCGGAAAAATTGATACCGCGTAACGGGGCTCGCCTAGGGCGGTGCACCGTTTTGGTCATCGAATTAACGGATGCCACGTGGTGAGATGTGGGTTTTCGGTCATTTCGATTGGGTAGGATTGAGGGATTTGTGGAGGTTGCAAGGGGATACGGGTGCAGGAAAGAACAGGTCTTGCGATTGAGTGCAGCTGGCGATGTCGGTGCTCACATGGGACATGGTGAATAAAGAACAAAAGATAAAAAAAACCAAAGAGAAAGATAGAGTGGCTGTAATGACAGTTAAAATTTCTTTAATAGAGTCGTTATTTCTATGAGAAATGTTTCAACAAATTAAGAAAAGATATGAAAATAAGGGTGAAGTCTAAATTTCATTTTAAATAGATAAAATTCTTAAGTTTAGGCTAAAATCGACATATATCGTCGATATTTTTTATATATAATGTTTGACAATACTTAAAGTTTCATTTTAAATTTCCATCATTTTTATCGAAAGCAACTGATCGATATATATATATCTGTTGATATTTCCACAAATTTACATATCGATATTTTAAACACGGATGGTAATACTCTGTAAACGATGCTGCCTAGGCTCTAGAATGTTTTATTATTATTTTGGATTAACTACATTTTACATCCTCGATGTCTTGGATAACTTTTAAAATGGACGACAAATTTTTAATTTTCTCACATAATCACATTGCCCTCTAAAAGGTCTTGAAATTGAATCAATTTACATTTTTTTATCTAATGAATTATTTCAATCTTTATAAATTGATGACATAGTGAGCATGAACTCCGAAATTGAGTTCACGTGTAAGTCACATTTTCACTGTGTATATATATAAAACTCATCAATTTAATGGCAATTAGATGTTTAAATATACAAAAGGTGTAACGTAATACAATTTTAAATGTTAAGGGCAATGTGAGAAAAATGATACCTAGTGGTCCATTTTGAAAATCAGGTCAAACATCAAATGTAGTTGGCGCTATTATATTTTCAAAACCGATATTAAGAAGACCATCTTTTTAGATCACATTTTGTTAGTTATGTGACGGGCTTCTTTCTCTTTTGCCCAGTGACCAGTTCTGTTGTGGCCTGGTACTATTTAGTCCCACTGGACTATTAATTCAAGCTCTATTTTGTCCGATTGAGCTTTTATCTTATTTGCCCGATTGGGCTTTTTTCTTATTTATCCGATTGGGCTATTTACTATTTTGCCCGACTGGGTTTTTTACTATCTTGCCCTTGAATGAATAGAAACAACAAATAAGATTAAAGGGAGTTTTAACGAAAAGCCCACGGTACTGTTCACTTTAATGAAAAACTACA
The DNA here is from genome assembly GCA_024362995.1 of Heteromeles arbutifolia. Taxonomy (NCBI): domain Eukaryota; kingdom Viridiplantae; phylum Streptophyta; class Magnoliopsida; order Rosales; family Rosaceae; genus Heteromeles; species Heteromeles arbutifolia. The sequence goes on along the minus strand of JANCRC010000013.1, from coordinate 23,153,476 downwards.
TTTTTACACTAAAAAGTGAAACTTGGTACTATCACTTTACCCTTTATTTTGTCATTATCGTTAAAACTCAAAGTTTTCAAGCAATTTTCATTAGTTTTCCTAAGATTAAATTGGGTTGTGTAAGAAGAGAAAAATGGCTCATATATAAACATAAAATGAGAGAGAACAGTTTTCAGTTGTGCTAGTGTGGTGATGGTGGTGGAAGTGGCTAGACCTGACATTCGTGTCGTGTTTTTCGTGTTCGTGTCGTTTTCGTGTCATACCCGATATCTTAACGGGTCATGTCGTGTAACACCCGTTAAAATAAAAGGGTAAAATGACCCGACCCGAAATCGACCTGATAATATTAACAGGTAATATGACTTGACCTGTTACCTGTTAAGGAAAATATATTTTAAACCAATAAATAATCAAATGAAAAACATAATACTAAATAAGTATACACATACCATATTGTCACATCCAAAACATAAAAACGCATTTTTCTTTTAAGTATATTTTTGCTTACCTAAATTGATTGCTCTAGCATTTTTCTTTGCAAGACTCGTATTTGTATTGTCTATACTTTCGCTTCCAAGATCTCGTTCTATTCCCATTATAATCTCTACGGACTCCTCATCACTAAGGTTTACTGAATCTGAATCTCTAGCATCCATTGCTTCTGAAACAAAATGGGTATAAATTAATTAAGTAAAGTCATTAATATTTTTTTAATTAATGTAGAAGTGTAAAAAATATAGAAAAAATATATGAACGCTCGTAATGACAAGCTTTACAACTTTCATGAAGAGCTTAACTTCGAAATTCGCCATTATAATCATATAAATCATAGATCAAAATTTAACCGTTGATTGTTGTTTACATTTATACTTCATTGTTCTCATCAAATTTTGTTTTTTTTCTTCAGATTTTCTTTTTTGAAAATATGATCTATTAGAGGATGCAGGAAGATGAACGGTTTGGATCGTTGATATTATATTCAGAGTTTTACGGTTAGTGAAAATATTGCTTGATGTTTGTAAAGTTTCTACAAACTATATGACATCGACTCATATTTCAGTTAACCGTAAATATCGAAACGTGATATCAAAGATCTGAACCGTTCATCTTCTTACATTCGTCAGATGATCATGTTTTCAAAAAAAGAAAATTTAAAAAATGAAATTCAGTAAGAAGAATAAAGCGTAAATGACAATCGACGATTAAATATAAATTTAAGGTTTATGGATCATAGTGTTGTATTTCAAAGTTGACCCCTTCATGAAACTTGTAAAGCTTGTCACTATGAGTGATTGTATATATTTTTTTTTACATTTTTTACACTTCTACAATAATTATTATTAATTTTATTAATTTTGCCCTCAAATAAAAAACTTTATTCATGAGGGTTTGGAGGATTTTAAAAATCTAAATGATAATGTAAGTGTAACCATTATCTACTCGTGGAGGAATAATGATGAATCACGAGTGTTTATATATTCTTTCACTTTTTTTCATACTTGTATGTATGTCTTCTTAGTTCTTGCCTATACAAATACTATACTATTTTATTTTAATTTTGGACAACAACACGTTAAGTAAAATTTATCCTAGTAATGATAATAAGGAACTCTCATGATAAAAATAAATAATGACAAAAACTTCTTTTTTTTTTTAACTTATATAGAATAATAATACAAAACTATATATTTAATATAGAATATATTGTGTATATTAATATGGCTATTGTATTTTATAATAAATCTTTTGGTAATTAAACTTTAAAATGATCAAAATATTGTTTTTCTTAACGGGTCGAAACGGGTTACCCACGTGTATACCTGTTAAGAATCCGTTATTAACGGGTCACCCGATAATGACCTGATTAGTTATCATGTTGATCCAAAATCCGTTATTTTTATGTCGTGTTAGAAACTGCCAGGTCTAGAAGTGACGGTGACACATGCAACTCATTCCCAGTTAAAGTGGAAATAGCGGTGCAACTTTTCTCAAAAGTTGAATTGCTATTTTGTGGTGCGGAATTGGTAGTTTAGGTGTCGGCCGCTGCTAGTCTTTGGGAAATTGCAGCGAGTCATCTTTCACTCATGCTTCTAGGGTTCGCCACCTTGGGGGCTCTACTGTTTGTGCCCATGTGGAGGATTAGTATTGGGTTGAAATCCTTCTATGTTTTTTCAATTATGTACTATTTGTAATTGCTGCATGGAAGAACCTGTACTCATACTTTGGTTGCATAAGTGGAGTCTTCTTTTTGTATGCTGGTCCTTTTTAGAGTTGTCAGCTGTGTATGTGTAATATGTCCATTATGTACTTCGTTATATAAGTGTTCTCTACAATTTGACCCAAAAAAAAAAAAAGTTGAATTGCTTACCAATTCCTCAATTCATTCCCAATACAAAGGATGTTAAGGCAAAAGACATAGGGGTAATCAATCAAACAGAGAAAACACATTACTCAAAATCCAACCGGATTAAACTCTTACTTCAAGAAAACCTATCTTATTCCGTCACATGTTGAACAGTAAAGTTTCAGATGGATCCTTGTTCTTACGTTTTCCTTGTTCTTACGTTTTCCCGCCTGACCCCGAAAACTAAGAGGCTGTCTTACTTTTCGTCAGTATTGTGACATCGGTTCGTAACTTCATAAAATTGCCTCTTCCCACATTTTGAATCTCTTGTTCTAGCAATTTGTTTAACTTGTTGATGATGCTATTGGCTCCGTGGATGCAATGGCCAAGACTTCCAAGTACATTTTGGAATTCATTTTTTGGGGTCACATTGAGATTTCATAACAAAGTCTATATGGACATCGAATAAAGATTCAGATGTAGAACTCGATTAAAATGCCTAAAATTAAAAAAAAAGAAAAAAAGAACAATGGTGGATAATTGGCAAGAGACAACGCAAGAAAGTAAACCCAAGTTCAACTATCAAGTACTTTGTGATACAATATGAAAACGCATATCGTTTGAATTTCTAGGTTGCTTGAACTGGTGATAAGATTTTTATCACTTGTAAAAGTAGGGATAAAAACATTTGAAAATACTTGCAAGAGTACAAGGTAATTGTAGTATAGTCGGCTCTAGTAATGTTATTCTCCACAGAGATTGAATGAATAATTTATGTAAAAATCAAATCTTAATTAATTATTTGAAAACAAAGTTTGAAAAATGTTGATTTTGTGACTTAAAATAATAAAAACGAATTTAATAAAAACTATTAAAGAAAATCAACAAGAAAACAATTTTAAAGAAATCCAATTTGAAAGAAACCGGTTTTAGAAAACAATGATAAAAAGGCACTAGGATTCCGCTATCACCTTAACAATCCTACATAGTTTTACTAATTAATTATGAATTATACATGTATGACTCATTACGCTAGAACGTATATTCCACTTTGAAGGTTATGTTTTCTAAATGCATATTCTACTTATGGCATTCAAGCTAAAACGTATATCAAACATGCAATTTGTCTGTGGCATTTAGATCAAACGTAAACATGCATGACTCATTACGCTTTGTGAAAACCTTTCAAAAACCATGCAACCCTTAAGACGTGGCATTCGTCCTAAGTGAACTTACAATTATTAACCACAACAAGCATTCCTCAATTTCAGGGTGACATTCCAATAGAAATTGCATCCGATTACTTATCTAAACATCATTATGGTTATGAAGTATTAAGATATAAAGACAGTTTAAACACAATGATTAATAATTCAAAATACGCATGCATAATATCATAAGCAATTAAATAAAAACTATATATTCATGTTAAGACTCGTGGCCTCGCCCTAGCAAAAGGAATTAGTTATGCATAACCGTATATTAAAAAGCAAAATATTATTAAGAAGAAAATGATTGAAAACTCCTTGTAAGTTAACTTGAATCGTCAAAAGCTCTCTAAGCTGAATTTTCGAAAGTGTGCGTTTAAAACCCTAATGGCTAAATAGCCTTATTTATACTACTACAAATTAAAATCCTTCCTAGAAAAAGTTGTAGAATAAAACTAGGAACAAAATAACTTAAAAGAAACTAGGAAACATAATAGAATAAGATAACTAGGAAATACATTCATATTCCAACTTTGAGAAATTTGCCCAGCCACAAAGACTCCCATGTTTCTGGACTCAAAATAGCTCCAAAACAGACCTAAGATGACTCTTTTTAAAACCTTGAGATGTTCCGAACATATTTCTAGAAGGCTCGTTGTCAAAAGATACCTTCTTGGATGCCCAAAAGCCCAAATAAGCCCAAAACATCATTTTCACAGCACTACGCGCTGCTCCTTTATTTCATCGCCATAAAATAACCGCTTGGTAGAAAATCTAAAACCTTAACACGAATAAGTTGAGAGTGTGACGACCCGTCCCTAATTTTCTATGTAATTTCTCCCCGAATATGTAAATTACCGTTTATACCCTTGTTGGCAAGTGACGTGGACGTATTTATTTGCTCTTAAATTAGTATTCTTGCTATCGTAATTACGTTGTACTCGTTGTTACGAGCGTGCGTTAATTTTGCCAGTGCTAGAAACACTATTTCAGATAGATTTTCTGGTTTGCTTTTACTGTAGGAAATCTGTAAAAGCCTATCCTTTTACTTCTTTAAAACCCGAACCCGTGCTTTACACCTTACCACCAATCAAATATGTCCCTCACACCTCTCACCCAATCAGCTTTCTTCCCTCTATCTTTGCCCAATCAGAAAAATCTCTCTTTCTCTCTCTTCTCACTCCCTCACTGAAGCTCTCTTTCTCTGCAACAAGGAAGACCAACGTCAAAACTTGCAGATTGAGCTCAAGAACCACACCATCACACTCCTTTCGTCACCATGAACTTAACCATACTCTCAAATCATGTGTTGGTTGAGTTTTGAGTGGTCAACGCGGAGCAACTCGGAAGCTCTGACTCGGTCAAGTTGGTATCGTCGTGATCCTGGCCGAGTTACAAGATTTTAGGATGCGGGGAAGCTTCCTTACAACTCCCCGAGGCTCCTAGGACAAGTTTGAAGAAGAAACAACCTTGGAAGTACACGGGTTTGAGGAGCAAAGTGTTGGCCGAGACTTTCGAGCCATTTTCAGGCCATTTCCCGTCCACTTTTGGACTTTTGGAAGGTATAACGTTGTTCTACTCTTCTTAAGCTTCAAATTCATATAAAGTTTGTGAAAAATGGTTGAGAAATGAAGGTTTGAAATTTTCCCAGAAACTAGCAAAATTTTCCAGTTTCTGGCGAGTTCAGACGGTGGCGTACGGCGAGGACTATCGGAGAAGACGATGGAATATTCCGTCAACCATGACGAAATATTCTAAAGGCGTCAGGTAACGCAATTAACTTCTGTTAAGGTTTTAACGGAATATTCCTAACGCCGTTAGTCACACGGACCGCATGTGCTGCTCGTGGCCAGCACGTGTAGTCGTGCCTTGGTTAACGCTTGAGGGCGTATCCGGTGTCCAAAAATTATGCTGAAAATTTATGTAGGTTCGTGACGTCAAGTAGATCGATTTCATGTATTCAAACCCTCCATTTGAGCAAATTATGGGAAGTTATTCCTAGTTTTTAGCGTATGTCCTTATTAACTAATTGTTAATAGTTGTTTCGCATATAGGGGAAACTTACCCTGAGGACGTACGTGGACAAGTGAGACTAGAGAGCTACGATCCTATGACATACCAGTGAGTGGGCATTTTGTTTTCATATATATATATATATATATATATATATAAACTTAATAGTTTCCACAAATGCTTTTAAACTATTTTATGCATATTATGCCATGAGTTATATAATTTTAAAAATGATGTTATGTGGTTGAGATTTATATCTTTGATCATGGCATATTCATATGCATTTTACCTACTCATAATTGTTGTGAATGTTTGAAATGCTAAGTACCACGGAACGCACAGGTAAGTCTAGGTAAGGTTATGTTGCGAATTCAATTGGTTGGATCATTATGGCATGCGTACATATAGTTTGCTCATCATTGCTACACCCCAGGTGAGTGCTCAGCCGAGGCCAGGCTAGCCTTCACGTGTATGTTCACCTCCTAGCACCGCACGCTCACCTTGGATCCAAGTAAGTGTTAGCTTGTCGTACAAACTGCAATAGGCAGTTCCGATTCGTAGGTGACTGCCCATGGCGCAAGCTTCACGTGATCGTAGCACTAGAGCGTTTATTATTACACCTAGCCTGTCTTACAGGTCACATTAGGTGACTCCGACTGACATGTTAGTATAGATTACAACACATGATCATATCTATATCGCTATTGATGATGTTCTGTTGTGGCATATTTCTGGACTTACATTTGGCATGCACTTGTTTTCATACTTATGCGTAGTATGATATTTTGGAAACTATACATGTTTTACAACGAGGGGTTAGTATGTTCGGAAAAATAAATGGTTTTCTTAAATCCTTATTTTGTGCCCACTCACCCTTCTGTTTTTTCACCCCTCAAGGTCCTAGTTAGCTGATTTATCTCTGTGGCGTACGAGGAATAGTTGGTGGATTCTGACATATCCCATCTTAACGTAGGAACTTATCTCTAGTTGTGTAATAAGTACTTCTCTTGTTCGACTACTTTACCCTTATGATATCTATGCTCTGAATATTTGTAGTTATGGGTTGTAACCACTACTGCACACTCACTTTATTAGTTAATTAAGTTCTAGTTTCGGTTTTAATTTATTCAAAATTTTCTTGCATCACTTGCATTTTTTGGCTACGTCACCTTCACGTGACGGCCAGCACGCCTTGATTCTAGTTGGGGTGTGTCAGAGAGACTCACGAACATTCTCCAATTGGAATCACTCCAAAATTCATCTATTTGATCATTTTTTGCTTAAGAGAATGTCGCATGTCCTACATTGAAAATATAATTCAAAGTATCAAAATTTCACCGAAATAATTACCAAAGCATACTAAAAATAGGGTAAAATATTTCCTTGTCCCATAAGAATTTGGTTTTGGGAAATTTCATCTTTCCTTGTCCCATAAGAATTTGGTTACCTTTTGCCTAGTTAATTAGGATTTTCTTTTACGTTTCCTTTATAAATTCAATTTCCAAGTCGAAGTAGGATTAAGGTTTGATGCACATAAAGGTTCAGTTTAGAGTTGTACAAGGAGATGTTATATTATTATCAATCAAAGTCAGGAGTTACTCCATTTTATGGTGGAGCTGAAAATATTGATGAATTTCAATTTATAACGCTTGTCAATCCTTTTATCTCTGTTTCCGCTACGTCCATTTAGAGCAAGGATTTGCCTCGCTTCATGGTAAACGACAATGGGAGATAAAAATATTATATAAACGATGCTGATTGTTTGGAACGTCAATAGATTTTTATACAAAGGTTACAAAAGATGATGATTTAATTGACCATAAGAGCAAACCAATTTTTACTAATAAAGGAAGCGTTGTGGGAATTTCTCAAGGCCTATCTCGTCAAATTAATGTTGGAAAGATTCTTTGTTTTTAGGGAAGTGAATGCATAGAAGATTTTCTCGATTGGGTCGTAGTTGTGGAGCAATTCTTTGATGAAATTATAATACCGGAAGAGAAAATGGTCAAGTTAGCTACTTACCGTTTAATTAAAGGGAAATCTCGCTTTTTGGTGGGATCGATTGCAAAAGACACAAATTGAAGAAGGAACAAAGCCTATCCAAAACTTGGAGTTGGATGAAGCGACTTATTGAAATTTGGGAAAGTTTTGGAATTTATTCTGGAATCCGTGCACCTTGCGCGTTGAAATGCTTCGTCTCCCCAAGCCCATCTTCGTCGCCTGCAAAATCTCTAGCATTATTGTTCCATCTAGCTTTTTGGGGTTTCGAGTGACGAAGTCTGAAAGACTTTCATCGCCCACTATTTCCGATGCGATGAAACTATTCAGCCTCATTTTACCGTGACTTTTTTTTCAGATCTCGCACGATGAATTTTCTAGTCACGAAGGTTTTGGTTTATTTTTTTTTTTTAACATAGACATTTTGCACGACGAAACATAATTTTTGTCAGCCGCAAAAATTACTTGAGCGACAAAATTTTCTTTGTCGCCTAAAGTTTTGTTGCGAAAGTAATTTTTTTCTACTAATGCATTGAACTAGTAATGATTTATTTTAGGCCAGCTGTAGATCTCTCTTGTTTTAGAGGTGTTTCTGTCCATTTTTTTTAATGAAGCCTTGTGACTTTAAATAAGGGGCCTGGCTTACTTAATCTAATTCCATAGTATTCTACAAAAGCATATAATTAAAAGTTTGTGAAATTTTGTTCAGTTTCTTACTACTAGATGATCGTTTAATAGACTATATTTTTAAAGTGTCATGAGTATGAAAAACAGTGTAAAGTATTTGATGAATTTTAATGTATAAGTGATATAATTGTATATAATGGTAAAAGTTCCCTGCCCGCGGGGGGGGGGGGGTGTGGTATGTTGTGTGGTGGTTGGGGTGCAGAAGTAACAACGGTGGTAGGGGCGGCGGCAACAATGGTGGTTGTGGTGGTAACCATATTGGTGTTGGTGAAAACAATGATGCTGGTAATGGCGTTGGTGATGTAATAATGTTAGTGTTTTTAGTTGTAGGTGGTGGTGGTCACTTTGTTTTACGAAGGATAAAACAATATGTACAATGATAAATAATGTCATTTTTCAAAAACTAATGAGGGTGCTACAAGAATTGAAAATATTCATTAAAGGCTCAACTCAGTTTTTTTATGAAAACAATTTTTAAAAGCAACCTATTTGCTGCTTATAAAAGTTCCTGTCATGAGACTATTGCTTTTAAAATATGCAGAATAATTTAGTTTTTATCAATAATGTTTTATTGCTTAATCTTAAAGTAAAACAACTTTTGATAATAAAAAGAAAAAAAAAATACTAAACAGGGTTTTAAAAAACTCTACAAAATCCATATAATATACCCTAGAATATATGTGAATATCCTAAACTTAAAATCTTCCATCGACGCTTTCCTTGAAAAAGGTTGGAATCATTAATCATATGATTTGGTTGGAAGCTTCCTAATCCAACTGGAAAGGGTATGGAATCTTTGTGAGGTTAACAAAAAGAGGTTAGTAAATGATATCAATGTATCTATATACTGTGAAATATGAATCAAGATTCAAGAGAAAGCCTCTGTCAATTTATTTATTTTTTATTTTTTAAATCTCACACAGGTTTTTGTTTGTTCAATTTTGCCCTTAATAACTTGAAGCTAATAAAGTTACAGAGAAGATCATCTAAGACCTTACTTGAACATGATTTGTTCTATAGGATGGTACCTATGTGTCCTTGATTATCATGGATATTTACGTTAAACTACAAAATTCATTTATTTAAAAAATTTAGGACCTGTTTGGTACTCTACTTGAATTCAACTTTTTAAACTCAAAAACAATTTTCAAGTTTTAGGCCTTAAAAATTTGTTTGGTATGACTATTTTAAAAAACTGAACTCAAGACTAACTCAAAATATAGTTTATTCTCTAAAAACATAAAAAGTGAGTTTTTAAAGTTTTTAAACTTAAACTCACTCATTTCTTTTCTCTTCCTCCTCCCCTCTCACTCCAAATCTATCTCTTTTTTTTTTCATTCTCTCTCCTTTTTTTTTTAACCTTTTTTCGTTTCTCCTCAAATCCGTTCTCTTCATTCTCTCGGTTCTTTCTCTCACTCCTCTTCCTCTCTATCTCGTCCAATCCTCTCTCTGCTTTCTCTTTCCTTCAATCTTCTCTTACTTTCTTTCCTCCTCTCTCATCTTTCTCCCTCTCCTGCGACCCCCTATTTTTAGATTTCTTTGTCTAGTTTAAGTCGTAAGATTTAAAAATTTTAAATTGCAAACCAATCAAGTTTTTGAGTCTTAAAAAAAATTATTTTCAAGAAATGTTCTTAAGAAATGTTTTGAGAAATGATAAAAATTTTCAAATATGATACCAAACGGGCCCTTAACAACTCTCACCACTTTCTCCTCTCTATCTTCTCTACGATAACTCTCCTCAACTGCTCACATTTGTTTAACATGTTTACATTGTTAGTTGAGTAAATTGTACGAATGGTCCCTCAACTTATCAAACTGTGTAGCTATAGTCCTTCTCATCAATTTTGTCAAAATTTTGTCAAAATAAGCTATGTTGGAATGACCAATTATACAATTAGGATCCCTCAGCTCATTAAAGTGTATAATTATGGTTCTTTTCGTCAACTACGTCAAAATTTTTGTCAACACGAGTTATATTGGAAGGACCATTGCTACAATTGGGTTAAAGTTAAGGGACCATTTCTCCAGTTGAATTAAACTTGAGGGACCAATGGTAATGGATTTTTAGTTGAGGGACCAATGGTAATGGATTTTTAGTTGAGGGACCATTGCTCCAATTGAGTTAAAGTTAAGGGACCATAGCTACAATTTACTCTTGTTAGTTATTATATCTTGGGCTTTTTTTATTTTTTATTTTATTTTGTTTGAACAAACGATATTATCTTCGTTAAGGGGGTTAGCAATAATGTGGTTCAAATTGGCTTATGACGAATCTAAGATCTCTTACTTATAAGTGAAGAGGAATAACACTCGACCGTAATACTAAGTGCATCTTGGACTCTTCTTTAATGCAAAAATTTGCGCTTAACATGAAGTTTCTTAAAATTATTCGGTTTTGTAAAATACACCACCCGTATCTCCAACGTGAGATAACTTTACTCCCTCAAATTATTTTCCTTCAAGCTTTCGAACCTACTCTCGCCCTATATTTAGCGGGTATCAACCAAAATTGTTCTTAGTTAAGATGAGTTCGTGTGTGTTTTTTTTTTAATATTTAAAAAATTGACAATTTTGTGTTTTTGTTGTAGAAGATCTGAATGTGAGGTAGTTTGGGTAGGTTAGATGAGTGTTTTAAGGTAATTCATTACCTTAAAGTAAGTAGGGGGTGTTTCCAACATGAAGGATGTGTTCAATAAATTATTCAATAAAAGCACCTATGGTGGATTGTCCTTGTTGCGTTCAATTTGTTTTGGTTGTTTGAGTTTTTATTTTCAATTCATTTCGTCTCAGGTTCAAACTCTTTTTCCTATACTCATAATATAAAATATGTAAAATTAGTGTAGAATACCATTTGTATTCCAGTAAAAAGTAATGCTATTGTTTTCGAACGATTAAATATATGACATAACAATGTAGGAATTGGTACAAATTGTTTAAAAGTTTTTTTTTTTAAGGTCACATAGGCACTTGAATTGTTATTGAAAAAAAAACTGTTGACGTGCTACCTTATCGAAAAAGTGGTTTAGGTAGAAGTGTTAGAATTCAATCTTTATTGATAGTGCTATGAGAATTAAATTCAAAATGTTTGAAAGTATAACTGTAAGCTCCTCAAAACTAGAAGAAGTTTAGAGTGATTGCATCTAATAGAAGCACCAATCCTACATACAACTTGTATACGGATAGAAATTTATAATTTATGGGAAAATCCGGCGCTGACTTTCTAGAAATCTGTGTTTAGGTACCGATATAGAAGACTTTCTAAATAGTAAATCGTTGGATAAAGTCTAATTTGATAGCTGTGTAAAATATAATGCATCGTTGAATTCTGCAATACCGTTGAATAATCCAAAAGCGGCATTGGAATATATAAAATATAGCACCTTTTACAAGATTAAATGTATCAAATACTTCCTAAGATTCTTGAGTTGCACCAATCACATAAAAAAAGAATTTTCTAACTCCACATATTGGTCAAAGTTTCTTGGCATTGGCTCCCTCTGCATATCCATTCCCGACTCCCCAATCTTTTCTTTATATAAATCTGGACGGCATGGATGCAACAAACAATACAAAGCAAAGCATAAACGAATGGCTTTTAACTCAAGGGCATGGCTCCTAAGCATAGGGCTCCTTTTTTGTATGCTGTCCATTTCTTCTGGGAGAATGCCTCAGAATTCCGGTCGAGTGAAAGCAGTTAATCTTGGAGGGTGGCTGGTTACAGAAGGCTGGATTAAACCGTCTCTTTTCGATGGCATTCCCAACAAGGATTTCTTGGTAAATTAATTTACTTCATTCATATGTTGGTAATTTAATTCATATCTTTCATATGATATATTTTAGCTTTTCAACTTTAGTTACATATTTTTCATTTTAATTGTTGTAGGATGGAACTGGACTTCAGTTTAAATCTGTCACAACTGGGAAATATCTTGCGGCTGAGTTGGGAGGAGGAAGCATCATAGTTGCAAACAGAACGTCTGCTTCAGGCTGGGAAACATTTAAAGTAAATTTGATTTGCATTTTTCGATATATAATAATGTAAATTGTTTTCACTAACATTTACATGGTGCTTCTTAATTTGTTGCAGTTGTGGAGGATCAACGAAACCACGTTTAATTTCAGGGTCTTCAACAAAGATTTTGTGGGGCTTGATGTCAATGGCAATGGAACTCAGGTGGTAGCTGTTTCAAAAACGCCGGGTAGTTCGGAGACGTTTGAAATCATAAGAAAACCTGATGATTTGCGCCGGGTTCGAATCAAAGCACCGAATGGATTCTTCTTGCAGGTGATGATCTTGTTTTAATTGTTGAGATAAATTGTGATGGTTTGATTGTGAATCTGTTTATGTGCTGCAGGCAAGATCAGAGGTGCTGGTGACAGCTGATTATGCGAGGAGTACTGAATGGGGAAACAATGATCCATCTGTTTTTGTGATAACCTTTTCTGGAAAATTGGAAGGAGAGTTTCAAGTAACCAATGGTTATGGTCCAAAAAAGGCTCCACAAGTTATGTGGGTAAGAGATTTTAACAGCACAAAACTTTAGCAAGACCTCTGTTGGCCAGACCTGTTTATTTTGTCAAACTGTAAATCTCGGTCACATATTCAAGAATTAACATAATCAGTGGTCAAGATTCACAGTCTGGCAACGGAAAGACAATTTGGCAAGAAACATGTTACCTTACTAGTGGTACATGTTTAATGGATATAGTTCACATATATCTGACAAGATTCATTGCTTGAAATGTGGTATTCATCAGGAACATTGGAATACATTCATAGTTGAGGATGACTTCCACTTCATATCAACAAATGGGTTAAACGCTGTGAGAATACCTGTTGGTTGGTGGATTGCAAGTGATCCCACTCCTCCACACCCTTATGTTGGGGGTTCATTACATGCACTAGACAAAGCCTTCTTGTGGGCACAGTATGTATATACTTTTATTATTCTGCATCTCATACGTTAACACATTTGCCTCCATTACTTTCACTTTTAGAAACGAGCTAAAAATAAATGTGTAAATGATCCCAGACCTTTTTAGTTGAATAACTCGAGGGCAATTGTAAAAAAACAAAAACAAAGTAGTGGTTGAGTTTTTAGATCCAACCCAAAATCCAACTTAAATATGTTGATATATAACATTTTTTGGGACCAGTACCACTATGACGAACCACTTCCAAAGTTTGGGAAAAATCATAAACTAAAACTATAGCTGACTTTATTATTTTTGTTGTAAGAAATCTTTTTATAATACCTACATGTTTGTATTTTGGCAGGAAATATGGATTAAAGGTAATAATTGATCTCCATGCAGCACCAGGCTCTCAAAATGGTTTTGAACACAGTGCTTCCAGAGATGGCTCTCAGGAATGGGGACAAACAGATGAGAACATACAACAGACGGTTCATGTCATTGATTTCTTAAGCTCCAGGTAAATAAATATATACACTTGAAGCCAAAAAAAGAGCCATCATAAGCTACTCCTACTTTAATTGGAAAATTAAGTGGTAGAATCAAATTATTTGTATAATCTTAATTATTAAGAGTAACACTTGGCTCCTTACATGTAAGCAGTCATTTCTCTTTACATGACGATATGACGTCAAAATCAAAATCGTTCATTATCATTATCATCATCTAAAGATCATCCCTAAAGAAAAATTCATTCGATATGAAAATTGTATAGCAAGCCATACGTGTCGAAAAAATTGATAGCGCATAACATAATGAGGATTACTAAAACATTCTCCAAATCGAATAAATATTTTTAAAAATGATTGTTAAATGATGATAATGGTCCGGTTTATAACGTTTGTACAATATGATAATAACATGCCGTTACAAAGAGAATAACTCTTTACATGTAAGACCTAAGAAGTCAACCAATGTCCTTAATTAATGACCATTTTCTGTACAATCAGTAATAGTCTTGCCGGATTACTGTACAATCAGTAATCAGTGCTCCAAGTATCATGAAAAAGCTGCTCTTGCCGGATTATCGAGGTATATGTTGTCCTGTGAGCACTAATCAAGTTAATTCTTGCTTAAATGTGGAACTCGAATTTACAGTCTAGAAATATAACTACTTGTACAGCAACTTAAGTCTTGCCAGAGAAATTACTCAAAACATCACCCTCTTAATTCTAGGGTTCTTCTTAATTGTTAAATCCAAATTTGATGGCACATGCTTCGGTATGTTAGGAGCCCAAAAATTCTATGTTATATTCATTAAAATTTTATATCCCTAAATTTGGTGGTGGTGTACTATTGTAGGTATGCTAAGAGCCCAAACCTATATGCAGTTGAGCTCATCAACGAGCCTTTCTCACCAGGAGCGTCCCTACAGAACGTGACCAAGTTCTACAAGGCTGGTTATGCTGCAGTTCGAAAGCACTCCTCCACAGCATACGTGGTGTTGTCAAACAGGCTAGGACCAATGGAGCCTAGGGAGCTTTTCCCTCTTGCCAAGGACTTCAAGCGTTCTGTGATCGATGTCCATTACTATAACCTCTTTGTGAGCACCTTCGACAACATGACTGTCCAACAAAACATAGACTTCATCTACACCAATCGGTCCCAGCAATTGAATTATGTCACCACATCGAACGGCCCTCTCACTTTTGTTGGTACGCGATTAACTCCCCATTTTGTTTCTAACACATTAAAGTTCAGATTTCTTTACATAAAAAAATCGAGAGTGTGGAAATCACTACTCTCGACCTAAATACCATTTGTTAATTATTTGTCGATTTTAGCATGTGGGTTGTGACCAATGGTTTTGTAGGTGAATGGGTGGCTGAGTGGAATGTTAAAGAGGCAACAAAGGCGGATTACCAAAGATTTGCCAATGCTCAAATAGAAGTTTGGGGGAGAGCAACATTTGGGTGGGCTTATTGGACTCTTAAGAACGTCAATAAATACTGGAGTCTTGAGTGGATGATGAAGAATGGTTATATAAAACTTACTTAGATTGGTGACATCAATAAGCATAAACATTTCTCTTTAGTCATCACAATCTATATACTGTAATCTTAGTTCAATTTGGGTCCCTTTTCTGATGACATCCAAATTGTTTCGATTTAATATGAGACGTCTATTTTTTCTGTAATATGACAGCAATAAGGGCATTTTTATAACTAATGTATCCAACTTGGCCGGAATTCCATTCACTTTCCATCATGTATCCAACTTTTGCAAGGAGTCTAAAAAACCCATTTTCACAAGCAGGTTTAAAAGTGATCTAACATGCAAACCTGTTGCAACTGATGGATTACTCTAGTGGTAAGGGCTTTTCTCTTTAACTTACTGCGTTCCAGATTCAAATTTTACCCTCTCCCTTTAGTGTATATTAATTAGTATAGAATATCGTTTGTATTAAAAAATTGTTGAGAATATCAAACACATCGAGAAAAGAAATGGCCTTGTATGTGTTTATAAATAATAGGGCTACTTCTCATATTGCCGATTAGTTTTATGGTGAAACATCAACTTTGTCTATGGTACTAGAGCATGATGTCCTACATGTGAAGCCCAACACTACACATGCTCAACGTCATCTTATTTGTGTTATCCATGTGTTAAGCTTAAAAATTTAGGAGGCGTGTTAAGAGTATCAATCCTATATTGGAAAAAGAATGGGTATTGCATTTACTTATAAGTAACTGGGCTACTCTCCATATTGTCAAATAATTTTATGGTAGAACCTCAACTTTCTTGAAAAACGTGCAAACCTGTTACTTACAACAAGGGTTTTTGCCTTAGGAAGTTAATCATTGTAATGGAATAATGTGCAATTGACATCCATTTTGTTACTCTTCATCACGGCGTCTAAAGAGCTTCTGGATAGAACTTTAGTGTTGTGAGTTAAAAATAAGATTCCAAAGATTGTGAGCATTTTTCATTAAATTCCCCCCATATGAGTAAAAGGAAGAGTCAATTGTATCAGCATTAGTTTCCGTTCTCTACAAAAATGGACGAACACAAATAAATCTGGAGAACAAGAAAAAAAAAAAAAAAATCACGAAGAGAGGAGTGAACACATCCAAAGCAATAACACATGTGCTTCATCAAACATGAGGATTTTTACCACCTGTAAAAGTAAGGAGAAAAACACTTAAAAATACTTGCAAAAGTACAAGGTAATTGTAGTATGAATGGCTCAAGCAAGGTTATTTCCACGTGGATCGAATGAATAATTTGTATTAAACTAATTCTTAATTAATTACTCGAAAGAAAGTTTTGGAAAATGTTGATTTTGTGACGTAAAATAATAAAAATGAATTTAATAAAAAAGCAAATTAAGAAATCAACTAGAAAATAATTTAAAAGAAAATCAATTAAAAGAGACACTAGGGTTTCACCATCACTTTAACAATTCTACCTAGTTTTTCCAATTACTTATGAATTACTCATGCATATTTTGAAGGTTAGGTTTTCCTAATATATGTCCTAATTGGAACCTCCAACATAGAATGTATATCTAACATGGATCAAATATGAACATGAAAGACTCATTAAGTTTTGTGAAAACCCTTTAAAAAACCATGCAACCCTTAAGACGTGATGTTCATCCTAAGTGAAATTAAAATTATTAACCACAAGAAACCAACATCAATTTCAAGGAACATTTCGACCAAAATTGCATCAAATTAATTTTCTAAATATCCTAATGGTCGCAAATCACTACGACACTTAGATAGTTTAAACACGGTGATTAATAATTCAAAACATGCATGCACAATATCATAAGTAAATTGAAAAGAAACTACATATTCTTACTAAGGCTCGTGACCTTGCCCTAGCAAAAGAACTTAGTTACAAACAATCATAAAACAAAATATTATTAAGAACATGGAAAAAAAACACCTTGTAAATAAACTTCAATCGTCAATCTAAAATAGTGCGCCTCCTCCTCTAAACTCCAATGTCTAAATAGCCTTATTTATACTATTACAAAATAAAACCCTACCTAGAAAAGGTCTTAAAATAAAACTAGAAAATAAAATAAATTAAGATAAACTAGGAAACAATCTCCTAGTCAAACATGGAGAAATCTACCACATTTTAGACCTAAATATCCTCTAAATCCGGCCCATGATAGCTCTATTTTTTTTTTTTTTTTTTGTTAAAACAATATTATTTACATTAAGGGGTGGGGGTGGGGGCGGGTGGGGGGGGGGAGTGATAGGAGCATATTTATGCGACTTAGTTAGCTTGTTTCTTGGCATTTACTTAGTTAGTTTCTGTTTATTAGAGTGTTTTAAGCTATTTTCATGTGTTTGTAGGTCCAAAGGGCTAAGGTGGCAAGAAAGTGTATTTTGGAGCAGTTTTGGGTTTAGAATGGATAGCACATGCATGGAGCTAGGAATATGCTAAAAAGATCTGGAGAAATTAATTGAAGATTTGGAAGATTTGGAGTCAGCTAAAGAAGAGGAAATCTTAACCAAATCTTAGTCAACTCTTGACCAAATCTTGACTAAATCTTACCCAATCTTATATTTTTCTAATCTTATCCTACCTTAATTCCAGCTGCAAGGGGGGATTATTTTCAGATTAGGACACTTAAAAACTTGTTCTAGAAGTCCTAAACCCTTCCCTACATCAATGCCGCACCACCTTACCCTTTCCTCTTCCTTGCCGCAAAACACTTACCCTTTTTCTTAAAATATGCCAAGTACTCCCTTTCCTGATTTCCCTGATTTTGGTTAGCCTTTTCTGGTGGGATTAAATAGCTAATTCATTATCCTTTCCTATTCTTTGTCGTCTACCCTAACCCTATAAACACAATGTTTTGCCGCACCCATAACGGGAGAACCATCTATCCATTACACATAATAACATAATTCCATTCACCACAACCCTTGTGTCGCAACTTAGCAAGGAAGGAGATGATAGCTTGGAGCCGTGCTTGCCATTCAAGACTTTTTGGATTGCTGGAGCGTTTCTGGGTGTTTTCTATCTTTTGTTTTCAATGTTAAATTTAATTATCTTTGTTTTAATTGCGAACATGAGGAGCTAAACTCGTTTTAGCTAGGGGGAATTCAAAGCCATGAACATATTTGCAATATGAATTGATTACTTCCAGTTGTGATTGGAAAAGCAATTGGAAATCAATTTGTATGCAAGTGTGTCATGTGTGGAGAAGAACCCTCTAGCTAGCCTATTATCCATCAATTCACCCCAATTTCGTCTAAACTTGTTTAAGTCTTTAATTTACTTGTCTTTACTTTAAATTCGTCAAAAACCAATTCCCTCTTTACATTCTGTGTTTTTAGGTTAGAATCTGTCTAAATTAGGTATTCTTTAGTGTTTTGAGTCAAGTTAAGTTAGAAATTCGTCCAAATCACCCTTTAGTGTCTAGTTTGAGTCTATTTGCTTGTTTTATGCTGTTTTGAGTCATTCTAGTTTGTTTTAAATTATTAGAGTTTAGTTTTCTGTTTTTGAGTTAGTTTTAAGTAGATTAGCAATTCCTCCTAATCCCCGGTCTAAAACGATCCTTACTTACATCTTTACTACAATTGTCAATAAGAGGGTTTAATTTGAGTGCTAGTCACATCAAGGAGTGAGCTAAGCCTCATAATGGATTACTAATAATGTGGTTCAAATTTGCCTTTGACGAGAATCGAACCTAAGATCTATCACTTACAAGTGCAAAGGAGTACTACTAGACTGTAGTACTAAGTGACATGCTTGTTTTAAAGATTAGAACAATTTGAACACATCTCCAGAAGGGGCCGAATCCAAAATAGGCCATTTTGGGCTCCAAAA
This sequence comes from Heteromeles arbutifolia, assembly GCA_024362995.1. Classification (NCBI taxonomy): domain Eukaryota; kingdom Viridiplantae; phylum Streptophyta; class Magnoliopsida; order Rosales; family Rosaceae; genus Heteromeles; species Heteromeles arbutifolia. The sequence continues at coordinate 23,134,456 of JANCRC010000013.1, read as the reverse complement.
TTCGTAATTAAGCCCAAAACGTCACTTTGACAGTACTGGGCACTGCTCCTTTATTTCATTGCCAGAAAATAACTGCTAGGTGGAAAAATCTGAAATTTTGACACAATCAAGCTAAGCGACTCACAAACGTCCTCCAATTGGAATCACTAAAAAATCCCACCGTTTGATCACTTTTTTCTCAAGAGAAAGTCGATAGTCCTACGTTAAACATATATAACAAAGTATCAAAATTCTCACAAAATAGCCAATAAACTATAACTAAGAATATGATAAAATATATGACATAATATCGACTCATCAATTACTGTTAGCTCACACTTCATCATTGTGTAGTAAATTTTCAGTCAATGTTCACACTATACCATTTCAGTTAGACAGCTCTATACGTAAGTTTCCCGACTAAGGGAGTTTGATACCTTGCAGTTTACCCAAAAAAATAAAAGTAGAAATGTTTGTAATATATCAGAAAGGAGTCAAATTCCAATGCTAGTCGGAGCCGTGACAAACCATTCGCTTGTCTCACCACTACAATGTTCGATCTTCTTCACAAGACGCATAGCTGGTGTGCGACCAAGTGGTGGCACTGGCCAACTGGGATAAGAATGAATCACACAGTGTACAAGTCTTCCCCAAAAATATATTAATAACAATAGTAATAAGAGAAAAATACATACGAGAAATTTGTTTGGGCCCACCGACTCCGGAGTCCACTTTGAAATCCCATCTGAGAGCTCAGACGACCACCTCACTCCATATATCTTAACCTGTCCAATGGCTCAGGCCACGCAGACGACCCGACCCCGGAATACCTCGCCCCTTTAAATGCTTAGGTACGCATAATCTGACACGCTAATGTCTCACTACTATGATCGTGTGAACCATCACAAGACACAGCTCAAAGCCACTAACCAACAATTACAGTCACTGTAATCACCAAATTACCGATCTACCCCTGCTTCATCTCAGCGATATGACTAAGGTTGCCTTTTCTCCACTGCCTATAAATAGAGCCATATGCCTTCAAACTCAGGAACTTCGTCATATTCAATCTCTACGATTCAACAAAACCTTGAGTGATTCTTCAATCAACCCAATTGCTCTTCAACACAAACCCAATTGCTCTTCAACAAAACTCTCTTAGCTCTTTAGCTACAATCTCAAAGCTTTCCTTTGAAGCAAACACTACCTACTATCTCTCAGATCTAAAATTTTTACAACTCTGCCACCACGTAATGATTCGGTTTATGTGTAATTCTAACCACCCTGATTCCCTCTCAGAGGCATACACTTTGTACTAAGTCCAATCCTATACTAGTTATCTCGGTGGATCCTCTAGCATTATCTTGTCATTCATGGTTTGAATCTTAGTAGAGTTTTAATGCTTTCTTTACATTTCCGGTTAGTTTACATTTCAAGTCATGTAGTTAGGCCCATCGTCTTAGATTTCACTGTTGTAGATGTTTGTAATCTTGACTCCGATATGAAATGATTACATTTTGTTTCTCACTTTAGTTTCTATTTTGCTTTCATTTACTTTTTTAAGCAAGCATATACGAAATTATATTGAATTTTAAGTCCTCGTTCACTAGAGACCCCAAAAAAAAAAAAAAAAAACTTAAATGAACCAGCATCCCATTCGGTTCACAATAATTTGGTTAAGAAGTCATATTTATGTACAACTTTCACACACATTCAAGCACGAACATTGTTTGTTGGAAGCCTCCAACAATGACACGCCTTCTCTCTTTCTCTTGAGCCATCTCATGACCCGAGACAGAAAGCATCACCCAGGACAAATAGTCGTTGAACCCACTCCAGACTCTGTGCCAAAAACAAATTTGAATCAAATTTTTATAGCTAACCCATTTGAGGTTTAACCCGCTTCCCCACTTCTTAATGTAAATATAATTTATTTAAAAAAAAAGGTTTAGGAGTTCTTTGGACTGAAAATTTTCATTCTGCCATTATAATTTTCGATGAAAATCCAAAAAAAAATTAAAAACAAATTGGATGAAATTAGACTGCATTGAAATGGATACAAGAAAAAACCATGAAGAAATCATTTCCTTGATAACTTTCACCATGAGAACAAAAAAAAGAAAAAGTCCTGGATACATGATAATATACAAATACTGCAGGTACATCTTTCTTTCCCACAAATTATGCCTAAAAGCCATCGGTACGAAAAAATGAAAACACCTTCATGCATGTAAATAATCACCCACATGAGTACAACCGTACAAACCAAAAGCCATAGAGAAAGAAAGTACTCGTAGCAAATATTCTATGTAATTAACAGTATACAAGTGCACACACAACACAGATCCGTTGTTCTTCTTAAGAGTATTGTATGGGTACACAATGCGTTAGACAATTGCAAAAAAACATATGGAATACGGTCTGTTTATGGTAATGATTACTACATATTTGTATAGTAATGGTTCACCCGAAGATCTAGAAATTCGTTTCGGATAATTGAACCTTGTCAAACTGTTTCTTTTTAAGAACCAAAAAGATTTGTGCTAAAATAACAGATGTTAAGAAGAGCAAAAGACATATATCTCAAAAAAATGCCATGTCGTTGTTAGTTACTTTTTAAGTAATTTATACGTTGTCAACGTGAGCTTGGTTTCGATAGATGAAGTGGGCATTTACCAAATTTAAACACACAAGTACTATTTCTTGGATTCGTTTTAATAAGAAAATGAGTGTATTAACTTTTACCTATAATCCATGAGTGCAAATTTATAAAAGAACTAAAATGAATTAAATCTCACCTGAGAGAGTAAGTAGGTGCTGGTGCATCTTAATTGGTCTCTAAGTAGGGTTACATAATAAGGGGGGAGCGCTGCTAATAATCGTACATGACGCATGGTGTGATACTTTAGGTGCTTCCAATGATGTGTATGTTGGGTGCATCAAAGCTTTAACCCCACAAATGGGATTTAAGCAACAAATAGAAGTGGTGTACGCATTGCACTAATAAGTGACAGTAATAAGCAATCAAAGTCGCATGCCCAACATGTTGGTGGGAAAGAAAGACATCTTTTATTAATCTGAACAAGTAAACTTTTTATTTATTTCTGTTTAGTTGTTGATGGAAATAGCGAATGTGCACAACCAATAATCCATAAGCACTAGATTTCTTTAGGTAAGAATTAAATCTCATACTCCGCCCTCTTTCCCGTTGATCGGATGTGGGTGAACTCCAAATACGTGTGATCGATACACATGTATGTGTAAGTACTTGGATAATAGAGATATAGTAGGTTCACCAAAAAAAGAGAGAGTATTTGGAGTGGTCCCCTACTATCGTTATATTAGGGAGGATATTTTTGGTTGTGATGGTGGGAGCTCTACTCTTACTAGACATTGTAAGAGAAGCAACTTAATTACTTGTAAATGCCCACTTCAAAATATTCGTAGGTGCTAAGAAATCTCGTTGCTTAAACAAGTTTTCAGGCCAATTAATAAAGAGGACAAAACTATTAGCATATGGACGTCTCAACTTTATGTGAGCTGTTCACATGTGTAGGCTCCAAAGTCTTGGAGGACCACTGGTATAATCTATCCATTCAGGAGGCTTACAGGCTACAGGTATACGTTCATACTGATTGCTATATCTAGCAATGATTAATGGTTAATTTGGGACACAACCAGCGCTATATTAACAGCCATAGAAAATTTAGGCAGAGAGGGATCGATAACTTTCTTCGTGATAGTTACCTCTTTTGGCTGCACTGCCTTTCAATTGGAGTAGGATTCTCTCCCTCCTATTTTCATCCTCTTCCCTTCCCTCCTCTCACCGTTTTCTTTTTGTTTTTTTTTCTCTATAAAAAAATTAATACAAAATGTTGACGTGATTTAATTGTACTCGTTTAAATAGGATGAGAGGGAAGGGGAGAGAGATTAAGAGGGGAGATAATCCTCCTCCCTTTCAATTTCCCTCATATATCCAACTTTCATGAGGATTTGGTAATCTATAAACCATTTTTCACAAGGTGGTATTCAAACTTTTAAGAGATAATGCAGGTAAACATCCTAATGGATAGGTTATTGAGTTTTTACTCATGCGTCCTGGGTTCAAAACTCTCAAATCTCCTAAATTATTGTAATAATTCTAAATACTCTCTCCTCCTCTTGATGATAATAAAATTATTTTTTAAGAGATAATGATTTCATACTTTTCTTTTTTGTGGTTGTCTGTGTTCCCATGCAGTATTAATACTTTTCTTTTTGTGGTTGTATAGAGAGACCAACCTTTTTTTTTTTTTTTGAATAAAAGATATTATCTACACTTAGACCATCTCTAACCCTTGGTGATAAAGCTTAAAAATTTAAGCCATAAGATTTTAAGCCATAACCTAGAAACTACTTTTCTCCTCCAACCCTTATGATTTTAAATAATGATTTTAGCCTAATGTTTTTTTTAGTAACTTTTTTGAAAATAAAATTTATGTAGATTATCCTAATTTATTTTTATGAACATTTTAATCTAAAAATATTCAAATTCCAATAAGTAAATAAAAATCATACAAATACATAGGTATTTATAATGTTTTAAGTGAAATTTGATTTAAATAATTTTCTTATATTATTTTAGACATTAGATTTAATTTTGGGCCGTCAAATCACCGTTAGATTATAAGTAAAAAACAAAAAAAAAATTGAAATATGACAGTTTGGTGGGTCTAGAATAGTTTAAGCCGGCTTAAATCCTGAAGGGAATCTAGCTCAAAAATATATTTTATCCCCAAAACTTATTTTAGCCAAATGGTTGGAGATGATTTGGGGGGTTTTAAAGCTTATATTTTAAGCTTTATCTCATGGGTTGGAGATAGTCTAAGGGGAGGGTGGGCTTAGCCTCACAATGGACTAGTAATAATGTAGTTCAAATTCGCATTTGGCAAAAATTAAACCTAAAACCTCCCACTTACAAGTGAAGAGGAATATCACTAGACCGTAGTACTACGTGGCAAGAGACCAACTATTTCGACCAAAGAGAAATGTTAAGGAGACCCTCTCAAAGTGAGACTCTCTATGAACTCTCAGTCATCTCATGTTTTGAGACAATGTTTGATAATATAGACACGAGAATTAACATTAAATTGTGAGGTGACGGAGAGTCTATAGAGAGTTCCACTTTAAGAGAATCTCCTTGGCATTTCTCAAATAATTTTGTAAATCGTATGATGTGGTCGTTGACGATTGTATTATTACATAAGTTTTGATTAACGTGTTTATTTTCTTTGGATGACACATCACATGATTTACTCAAATTAAGTGCAACCTTCCCCAGTAAATTGTCAAAGTTTCAGACAAGCGGTAGAACCATATAGTATATGTGAGGTTCTATTACAATAAGACCTAATCCAAATAAGTTGTAGTAACCATATAGTATATGTCGTGTTTTTTATTCTCAAGTTTACGAAGTGTAATTTTAATATTCTTTAGCACACTTGCTTACATAAGAATGAAACTAATTAACCAATTCCCCATTCGGTTTATCAAGAAAAACATTCGACTACTGCGTTCTTGGTAAAGATAGTAAAGACCCAATATACGTGCTAAGATAATTTTGTTAGGTTTTTTTCCCCTCATTATATATAAGGCCTCCAACAAAAAAATACACTTAGGTTCGAATTACAGATGTGATTCGTGAATCAAATGAGTTGAGGATTACTAGAACTCTGAGCAATAATGCAAGATTAATAGGTCAGCTTCTACCTCTCAAGCTATTCTATAGAATGTAGAGGACAACTTGAATATATTAAAATAGTTTACTATAACGTTACTTTTCAATTAACCTAATAAAATAACATTATATCAGAGAAAAATTTACACATAATATTACATTATTGGACTATTCTTATAGAAAGTAACCCTCATATAACTCGAACTAATGAGCGCCTAGTACTTCCTATATTAGCCCATTTTTTGGTAAAAAAATATACTTCCCATATTAGCCAGTGACAAAAAAAGTAAGTGCACGTTTACCTTAAAAAAAAAGTCAGTGCACCGCACCTTTTCACATCTCTATCTCCTACGTGTAAAAAATTGAAGAGAGTATATATAGCTAGGTTAGGCAAAACATTGGACGTTATAGACAGAGCTAGTACGGAACAATATCTAGTTAAAAAGTAAATCCTAAGGATTGTAATTCCATAAAAATTGACCATATAGAAACTTATAGTTTTGCATATCTTCCTCTTCTGCTAATAATAATTTATTCCTGCTTCAGAACACTTAGCTCCGGGATGATATTGACCTATAACAAATAAAAGTTGTTCGGGTAAATTATACTTTTATATCTCAGGTTTGGGGTCTATTTCAATTTCTTACAACATCTTCAAAACATTTCACTTTCATACCTTAAGTACTATTTTATTTCAAAATAATACATCCGTTACATTTTACATCCATTAATCCGTTAAATGCTGACGTGGCTAATAATTTTTAAATTTTTTTTTGAAAAAACCTTAATTTTCTCAAAAAAATAAAAATGAAACCCATAATCCCTTCCCCCCCCCCCCCACCCCCACCCCAGCGACCCGAAGAAGAAGAAGAAGAAGAAGCCTTACCCCCCCTCTCAAATTTTTTTTTTCCTTTCTTACTCCCTACAGATGTTCTTCTTCTTCTTCTTCCTTTCTTCCTTCTGCAGTTTCTTCTTCTTCTCAATTTTTTTTTCCTTTCTTCCTCCTTGCAAATGTTCCCCCCCCCCCCCAACAACCCGAAGAAGAAGAAGAAGAAGCCTTCCCCACCCCCCCGGGGGCCGACGACCCTCCATCCGTTTTCTTCCTCCCAGCAGATATTCTTCTTCTTCTTCTCAATTTTTTTTCCCTTTCTTCCTCCCTATAGATGTTCTTGCAGATGTGGGTTGCTGGGGGGAAGCGATTGTGGTTTTTTTTTTTTGGGAGAAAATTCAGGTTTTTTAAAAAAAATTAAAAATTTATTTTTTTGCGACGTGGCAAACATTTGGCAACCACGTCAGCATTTAACAGATCAATGGATGGAAAATGTAACGGAGGTATTATTTTGAAATAAAATAGTACTTAAGGTATGAAAGTGAAATGTTTTAAAGATGTTGTAATGAATTGAAATAGATCTCAAACCTGAGGTATGAAAGTGTAATTTACCCAAGTTATTAATGCTGGGGTTTTTTCGACCCCGAAAGGCCCAAATGAGCACAGACCCCAAAAGAAGTCAAAATCCAAAGAGCATGGAAAAGTGAGGTCGAGCGATTTGAGGAGCCCAGGCATTCCGAGTCCCTAGTCAGCAATCGAGCTAAGCACTTCCTCGGAAAGTGCTTTCCGAGCACAGGATGGTGAGGTAATCTCTGACAACTTTTAGGCACGAGGCTTAGGAGTAGAGGGGGCATGCTTACTCAGATGTTAACTATGAGACACGTGATAACTAAATGGGGAACAAAAGGGACATAAAGGCTAACATGTGGGGCTTTTGGGTATAAACTCTTACCAACTCCTAGGCCGAGCAAGGCGCTCAGCCGTCTCGTCCCAAGAAGGGGCACAAATGGATATGTGGGGAGGTCATCTCGTCGCCAAGTGTTGGCCAAAGAGGAGAAGGACAGCTCGCAGGTCAAGTCAATACATACAACACTTACTTTAAAAGTAAACAAAGTATTAAAACTCTAGTGAGATTTAGGCCATGAAGGGAAAGATAATGCTAGAGGAGTCCATCGAGATCACTAGTGTCAGATTGGATTTAGTACAAAACATGCACCTCAGAGAAGAAGACTTTGTTGAAGAGCAATTGGGTTTGTGTTGAAAAATATTTTGGTTGATTGAAGAATCACTCAAGTTTTTATTTTTTATTTATTTTTTTTAAATCGTGAAGATTGAATTTAACAAAGGTCCTGAGCATGAAGGCCTCTAGCTCTATTTATAGGCATGGAAGACGAAACAATCTCGATCATATTGCTGAGCTGGAGCAGTGGTTGATCGATCATTTGAAGTAGATAGTGATAATAATTCCTGGTTGGTGGCCTTGAGTTGTGTCTTGAGGTAGCTTGCACGATTGCAATAACGATCTCAGTTTTTGGGATGATGTGTGGGTATACTTTTAAGGGGGCGAGATATTCCCAGACTCTGGTTGTTTGTGTGGCAAACACGTCTTGGAGAGAATTGTGTCCGAGCCTTCAGACACATTAGAGAAAAATGAGGTGGTCGTCCGAGCCTTAGTTTTGGGTTTCGAAGTATATAGGAAAAAATCGTGTGAATTTTGTAATAAATAAAAATAGATAAGCCCTATAGCAGACTTTATTTTAATTGTGTCCTAAACATTAATATATAAATTGATAAAGTACTATGTGTTGTGACCTATATTTAACTGAGAGGTGCAGCATGGAGAGAAAGAGAGTGGAGAATAAACTTGAGAAATTGTGTGTTAATTCCTCAGTCCTTGTGCCTTTATTTATGGTAATAAGGAAGAGAGAAACTTGCTCTCCAAGTAATACAAAGTCTATTAGGAAAGATCTTCTAGATCCCAAAAGATTCCTAACCTATCTTTACTTAGGATTTACACAATCACAATATGTATTAGAACATATGTCACAACACTACCCATAGAGTGTGCAAATACTCAAGTAGATGGCGCATCAAATCTTCAGGAAAATATAGAAGCAGTTGGTGAAGTCATCTCGTCTAGTCGGCATAAGTAGCGAATGCAAGTCTCCAAATAAACGGAAGAATGCATGGATGGTAAAACTCACAAAAACTTGCTATGGAGAAGCCCAAGGTGGGACAAAAGCCCATATTCAAAGAAGAAAAGTGAGAAGTTGCATTAAGTCAAAACCATATGTCTTTGGGACGTAAGTAGAACGTCCAAATGTGCCTTGTCAAAACCTAGTCAGGTAGCAAAAACCCAGTGGGAAAAGTGCTCCTAAGCATAGAGAAAAAAAGTACATTAAGGTTAAGTGAGCATACTTCTGGATACTCTCCCTGAGTTTGATAAAACTTCCAAATGAAACTACAATCATCGCAAGTGAGAATGTTACGCATACTAATTCCTCGGACAAGCTTCTAGAAGATAGACTTCGGCAGTGAAGTCGTATAGAGGTCGGCAAGGTTGTCTGGGATAAGACTGCTTGACTTTAATCTTCTGATGCTCATGTTGATGTAGACACAATATGCTTGGCGTTGACTTGTTGGATGTAACATGATCTGGTTGATACATACGGTGTAGTCTTCATGGATCGTTATTGGGACTAAATGATAGATGAAAATCGTAGGGAGTTCGAATATGCTCAACAAGAGTTCTCGACCATATTTCACGTGATGAGATATAGTGAGTCTTGGAACGATTCAAAGGTTTCGCAACTAACGGTCTATATCACGAACCTCTAAGATATTACGATGTTCCTTAATGGTAAAGACATAACCATTCAGAAATGTACCTTATGCAGTTAGATAGACAACCTGATTCAACGAATCCCACAAAGTAGGCATCATTTCAAAGATCAAATGGGTGTGATCTATTATGAGATGCATATGGATAGATAAGCTCAAATTCGTAGTACAGAAAAAACGTCTCTAACACCAAATTTGGTGGTGACGTGTAGGTGCAGTGCTGCTTTATGCCAAAAGATTATCAGCACATAAGATGTCTGATCTAGTGCATTGAACTAAGTACAACAAACGTCAATTGTACATAGATATGGTTGCCTCACATTCCAATATGGAACCTTATGCTCTTTATCCTCCGTAAAGGTCTCATTTGCATCTAGCGTACAAACAATCAGGATGTACTCGAACATAACACCTTCTGGGTCTAGTTCGAGTGGTGGACCAGAATACCATCAGAATTAGCTCGAAACTTCAGGTCGAGGTAATGTCGAGTTTTCCCAAGATCATTTATCTTAAAGTCCGACTTTAGGTGTGAATCAGTTTCTCAACTCTAGCAATTTCGAATTTTGTACACGTAGGGGTATTAACTGATCAAATATTCACTTAGATGGGTATACCACATCCGTCCGGATTTTTCTGCATCTGCAAAGTGAAAGCCTCATCAGAATCGAGAAGGTGTTCTTATGGTCCAGAACTATTTGAATCAGTACATGTAAGTCATTTGGAAACTCCATGTAGGTTTCGTGTTAGGATCCTAGAGATACTACAACCACGTTAATAATTCTGCAATCAATCATAGGGCGTATAAGAGAAGTCTTGCGCTAGAAGTCGTCATATTGCACTATTTCATTCATCTTATTTGTCATGGATTGATTCTTATAGTGACCAATTAGTTCTACATTAACACTAATCAATGGAACGCGGTTCATTATCGCCGTTTTTCATTTATGTCGGTAGTAACCATATAAATCAAACATCATCTATGATAATCTCATTCCAATTCTATATCTCATCTAAATTAGTATACTGGATCAAGAATTTCAGGTCTTAGGAGTAATCCGAATTTAATCTCATGAGATGGAAATGATTGAGATAGCGATCGATGGACGAATTCGTTCGTGCCATGTTCCTCCACTTTCGATGAGGTGAATCTTTCAAACTAAGTGATTTGCCACGTTTTTGGCGTATGATAGATTGATTGGCTAGCAACCAATGTACGAGGGTCCACCACAGTAGTGGTGTTTCTACTTTCGAGGACAAAGTCCGTCGTACATTTGGTACATTCATCTTTGTAGGCAGTTTTGTAGTTGGTATATGTGATCTCGTCCCTTTTGTTAGATCAGAGGAAGCGTCTGGTTATACTCTGACGATCTAGATTGGGATCGAGATGAGACATAGTGGGGATGTCCATGATAATTCACGTCGTTCTTTAGGAACATTGACGTTCTTATCTCCCCTTAACGACGAGAAGACTGTCTCATAAAAGTGATAATCTGCAAAAACGAGCAACAAAGAGATCGTCTGTCAAAGGTTCTAAGTAATGAATATTAAAAGAAGAATCATAACCGACATAGATTTCCATCCTTATCTCATGACCCATTTTTGTATGTAAGAGCGACGCAAATGGCAAATAGACCACACAACCAAAGACGCGCAGATGTGATATGTCGGGTTCGTATTTGCTAACCAACTAACACGCGCTTTATAAGGTTAGGTCGTGACGGGTCTCAGGCGAACCAGCATGGCTGCTTGCAATAATGCATGGCCCCAATCAGAGATCGAGAACTTGGTACGTATGACCAACGATTGCGCAATCATTTGAAAATGTTTAATGAATGTTTCTGCTGGGCTGTTCTAGGTATGAACATGGGGTACTGGATGTTCAACTTCAAAACCCATCCGACATGGAATATCCATTGAAAGTTTTTCGATGTAAATTCTCTAACTTGTCCAATCGAATAGATTTGATTAGATAATTAGGATGGTGAGCCCTGAGCTTGTTAATCTGAGCCACCAGTGTGGAGAATGCAACTTTTGGACAACAACCACACATGTGACCAACGTGTAGAAGCATCAACCAATACCATAAAGCATCTAAATGGTTCACATGGTGGTTGAATCAATCCATAAATGTCCTCTTGAATTCTTTATAGAAAAGATGGAGGGTGCTAAGGCATGGTACGCTTCCAGGTATGATGTCTTTACTTCTGGTAAGAGGATGCCCAAAATGACGCATCACGGATCATCCTAGATATCCCAAACGTACGTCCACAGTGAAAATTCCTTTGGAATCCCGAGCTTCTGGTCGGCCACACAATGGGCCTGAATGGAAGTAATCTACTCGTTAGACGTTCCATTTTCTCTAGAATATGCTTCTGGCTATATTTGTTAGAAGTGGTAAGGAATTTTACTCTATTTTCTACATTGGTTTCAATATGGTAATAGTTCTCTCGAATATCCTTAAAGCTCAAAAGAGCATTCTTCAGGAACAAAGTAAGTATAAGGCTTTCCATTATGGTAAAATTATTACCATTGGACAACATAGAACAGTGCCATGCCCCACACTCAGGTTGTATAAGCTTGAAACGGTTGTCAGGGGATGATTAGGTATGAAGTTAGCATAGAACCAGACAGCTAACTTCCCCACAAAACATACCTAAGCTTGAGTTAATTAGATTTGTCACATGTAGTAATTTTCGTTAATTAACTCTTATTCGTGAATAATAGTATCACCCAAACACTAATCTTAAATCCGAGAACAAGATAAGCTATTCACAAAGTAAACCAAATATACAAAGGGTGTGGCCAATAGGCCTTCCATGTCAAATTTCGCTCTTCCAAATGTGTTAGGTGGAGCAAAATTAGTCTCACGGATTGACTACGGGAATGGTACTCCTCAACAACATTGGTAGAAACATAGAAAAGTGCATAACCAATGATCTATTCCGTCAAAACGAAATTAGATCTGCAAGGTTGAGGTTCGGGAATATTATCCCTTATTCTTGAAGTTTTAGGTCTCAGATGCCGAGAATCATGCTTCGAGCGTGATACCACCTCTTGGCAAGCCCTGATTCTTACCACATGTTTGTAAAAACAAACTCGAAATGAGATTGTGAGAAAGAGACAGACCTAGACTTGGGTTCGGTAGGCTCCAACCAAGCTGGAGGTGTCTGTTCGGTAGGCCTCTGCCGAAGCAGAGCAATAACGTTTGGTGTACCTCTGTCGAAACAGAGCATACCCTTCCGTGTATCCCTGCCAAATCAGGGCACCACCATTCGGTAGACTCCAGTGGAAACTGGATCTATACCGTTCGGTACCTCATAACCGAATTACTGAGGTACCTTTCTCTCACAAGTGTGGTACTAATCAGATCCGAGAATTTGGTAAACTTCCGCTCTCTATACTACTACTTCAGGAGCAATTTAGATATAGAAGGACGAGAAAGATTTTGTTCCAATCAAAATTTGATTGAATATAAACTTCAGAATTGTACATATTCATGGACGTAAAGGTTTCAATCATGTTTTGCTTCAGGCAAGAATTCATCTTTGCATGATTTGAAACGGTCCATAGCGAGTCAAACAGCCATGAAGTCCTCGGCAGTGAGGTACTTCCATTTGATATGCTTCAGGCATAAGTCTTCGAATGAAGATCATGGTGGAGGCTTATTCAGCTCTTCCACACCATAATTGGCCACAATGATTATGTAACTAGTCGTAGTCAAGCAGGGTGTCACGTCTTGGATCCACATAAAGTAGTTTCTTGTTCAAAACTTCCAAATCATTGAAATCTAACTTGTTACGGTTCAACAATACACTGAATGGTGGAAACAAGAATGTGATTGGTATTTTAAGAAATAAAATTTTCATAAACATCAAAGTTAGAACATTCAGGTTCTAAGACATGATTTGGTTTAAACAGATTTAAGCATGGAGCGCGTTAAGAAACTTCAGGTTTCTATGCACTTTTTAGAAACTTTGGGTTCGAAAGTATGAACTTCAGGTTCATAATACCTGTAAACAAATGCAGAATATACAACACAAAAATATGCAACAGATAAATGCATGTAGTTCTTCAGCGCCTACGATAGTTATTTAATTAATTGGCCTTTGGGCCAATGGGAAAAATTAGGAGAAAAATATATACACAATAATGCCTAAAAAAAATTTAGGCAATTAAAATTGGTGACCCAAAATGGACCAAAGCCCACGGGGGCTTTCAAAAAAAATGGAACTGTGAAGCCCAAACATAAAAATTGGGCTAGGGTCAATTTGGGCCGAGCAGTGCAAGAAGCAGGCCCAGAATTGGGCAAGATCCAGCAACCCATAAAAAGGGTCGCGATTGTGTGCTTCGTATGCATGGATGCACCAGTATACGACATTGATCTGGTGGGGCACGATGCAGAGGAGCACCACATCCATACAAGGTTGTGATCGTGTGCTTCGCAGTGCATAGAGGCACCATAGCCCCACGGGCTGATGTCATGCGGGTCGAGCCAAAGCAATGGGCCGCTGCACAAGAGCCCAAAGGAACAAAAAAACTTTGTTTTTTTTTTTTCAGGCCGAGAAGAAACCAAGGCCCAACTGGGCTCGGGTGGACCAAAAAAAACATCCTAGCCGCTGCTGGGTGTGCTCACCGGAGAAGGAAGTCGGTGTCGCCGCTTTAGGCGGCCATGTTTTTGGTCGAGAAAATTCAAGGTGAGTTCATGGTTCAACGACGACCACGATGGGTAATGAAAAATAGATGTCAACGTTCAAAATCAAGAACCCTAGAAAATTAAATCGGGATTTAGAAAAATCTGATGAGATTCAAGTGAATCTCGACCAAAAATCCGTCAAGGACGATCTTTAGGTCGTCGGGGACGTTGACCCATAGCGGTAGGCCAAACTTGGTCGTGGTTTTGGTGATGGCGACGCCATTCATGGTGTCGGGTCTGGGTTCAGGCCTGGAGCAATTGCTCCGTGGCGTGGCTCGGGGGTTAGCTCGGCTCTAATAGCTCAGGATGCTGGGCTCAGCGGCTCAATGGCTGCGACTCACTCAGTGAGGGGGGTTTTCAAACCCTAATTTATATTTTTTTTTCAAAATTCAATTATGCATATTTAATTTAATGTTGATCTATGTATAATTTCATGCAATATCAGTTCACATAATTCAAAATTATGAGTATAATGCATACACAATTTATGTAGAATCTAAAATTTAAAAAACGTAAAATTGGGTTATGCATTATGGTGAATGTCTATGCTATCATGGATGCAAAAAAAATTGAGATAAAAACCATTGTTTTTTAATAACCTGATTGCGTGATGATATTGATGAACTGGTTTGGTACAGAAAATTATTTCTTCAATTTCAGCTTTCGATCTCCAAATCTGGTATCATGTTCAAGAAAAAAAATTGTAAATTGAATCAATAAAAGTATGTGAATTCAATAAAATAAAAAATTAATCAATTAAGAATAATTGAAACGTAATACTCTTCTAATTGAAGAATAACCACGTCAGATTCCTTAGCCCAGCGGATGAGCATGCTGCTAACGTGTTATGGCCTATATTTAACTGAGAGGTGAGGCATGGAGAGAAGGAGAGTGGATAATAGACTTGAGGAATTGTGTGTTAATTCCCCAGTCCTGGTACTTTTATTTATAGTAATAAGGAAGAGAGAAACTTTGTCTCCAAGTAATACAAAGTCTTTTAAGAAATATCTTCTAGATCCCAAAAGATTCATAATCTATTTCTACTTAGGATTTACAAAATCACAATATGTATTAGAACATATGTCACAGCACTATGTAAATATACGTTGATGATGAAAATAAAGCGGTTGATCCAAACAGCCTTCGGCCCTTCGGTGAAACCAAAGTGGTTGATCGGGACCATGCATTTTAAACTTTGGCTGTTCAGCCTGTTCTTACCCCATTTTCTATAGCGTTAACCACAGTTACATTTTATTGGAACTTCCTTCAATATTGGTGCATGAATTTATATATACTTGAAAACCACGACATGGGTGGACTAAATAAAAGGAAGCATCAATCAAAACTTAACTAGTATGTTACGAAGCTACTTGAATATTTCTATTGTTTGTACAGAGCAAGTGGGCAGACCAGGAGTAACGCCAATCCCCCGCAAATAGTTGAACTGAGCGTGCAGCTCGGATGACATCATAAGTAGAGGCGTCCTAACCTATATTACCCTTTTTGTAATGTAGGTATACTGTATGTACTTGCACTTGAAGGAAAATCAGCTGATCATTCAGATATTTTCTATCCTTTACTCAATCCATTTTTAATTAAATCATCGGGCTTTTTTATTTTTTTATTTTTGAAAGGACGATAATGGTTTAAACGAGTCGAGTTACATATAAAGTTTGGTCGAAGAACCAAGACCCCAAGCTTAGTCATCAACTACAAGTAGGCTTCCTTTCTGCTCAGAACAATTACAAAGGGCTATAACTCCCTGATAGAACAAGGCCGCCCCAACCCCCCATGTGTCCTCCTTCCCGCTCAGAGCAATTATAACTCCCTAATAGAACAAGCCCGCCCCAACCCGCCGCCCCCTCCCGCATCCTCTATCTATGAATTTATTAAATAAAGAAAAGTGAAAACAAAAGAATACAAACGAGAGGATAAAGCCAAAACCCGCTAAGAGAAAAGCAAAGAAACATTAACGAAAATGAAAAATAGCTAAGAGCTAAACCCACTGTAACCACTGAAACAAGAACTCGATTTATCTATCATTCTGGGCTAAGTTATAGGACAAACACTAGGGTCATTCTATACTTAGATGACAAGTTTATTTATTAAGAATGGGAAAAGGTAAATAGGCTTTTTATCCAAAATGGTCATTGAGATTTGCATAACACATCACTTTGGTCATTGAGATTGAAAATCAATAGAAATGGTCTTTGAGATTGTCCACCATCCATTATTTTGGTCCTTCCGTTAAAAACTCCGTTAAGTGTCCCAGAGTTCTTGGCCAGAAGTTTGGGCAATTTTTAAAGCTTCGTAACTCAATCGTTTCTTAACCAAATTCGACCCATAATATATCAAAATGAAGATAGGAAAGTGTAGAACAAGATTATACCTATTTGGAAGCCTAATGGTTGCCGGAGATGGCCGGAAAATAGCCTGAAAGGTGACTGGTCAGCGGGAAAATTAGAAAACTCGTCGGAAACTGGGTAAACTTTAAACGTTCATAACTTCTTCAATACTCAACGAAATCTAGTGATTGAAAAACGAAAACCATACTTCTCGACGATACGAAGAGAATGATACCTTTTTTTATTTTATTTTATTTTTATGGCTAACTCACCGTGGTTTTGTCAGAAAACGATTGTATTAAAAAAGAACAGCAAAACCAAACTAGTCCAAAATAAGATCGACTGTATGAATCCTATAATATCATTTTGCTTAATTTCGCTTCAAGTCTTCCATTAACTCTAAAAAATATAAAATGCACTTTCTAATGTAATTTGCATTTCTCATCAAAATAGGATCTCCATTGATATGTTGTACTAGGTAATATCCAATCACCCAATAGTCAACATAAGTTCTACGTGTCAAATGGAGAGCATGTAACACTCTTTGTAAGTGACTTCAAGCTGTAGAAGGTAAAATAAATAAATAAAGATCTAAACATTTCTTTTAGAATTTAATAATGTTTACTCTTTGAAAAAAAAAAAAATAAATAAAAAGCATCCAAAGCTCCATTTGCCTTATAATTAAACAAATGAACTTTAACGAAAAGTTTCTAGTATTGTTTATTTTAACGAAAAATTATATTTTTACACTAAAAAATCAATAATGGTATTATTCATTTTACCCTTTATTTTATCCTTACAGTTAAAACTCAAAGTTTTCAAACCATTTTCATTAGTTTTCATTTAAACAAATAAAATAAATTTTTACCAAAATAAACAAATAAAATAAAATAATTAAAGTGCTGGCGTGGATTTTCCATTCATGCAAACAGCTCACTCTTACAAATCACAAGTCACAGGTCACAAGACTCCACAACCCTCAATCTCCATTAAGCACTGCAACAACCAACGGTCCAGATTCGCTCCTCAGTTTCTGGCTCTTCTTTATCTTCCTCACCTTCACTTCGCTTCACCCCCTCTCGCTCTTTGCTTCTCTCTCTCTCTCTCTCTCTCTCTCTCTCTCTCTCTCTCTCTCCATCCAGAGATTTAGAGAGAATAGCAGTTTGTAGCCTTTTCAGGTTGTTAATAGTATAAGCAGAGAGGAGAAAAATGTTGTTGGGGAAGAGACCAAGGCCTCCAATGAAGAGGACCACAAGCATGTCAGAAATCACCCTTGATCTGAACACCATTAGTACTGGGGCACCTCATTCTCAACCGTCCCATCCCAACAACCCTTATCAGCCTCTGGCCTTATGGGGCAGTGGTGGTGGTGGTGGTGGTGGTGGTGGTGGTGGTAGGCTTGATGGGTTGGATCAACGGCTTATGATGAAGTTGCCTTCACCATCATCAGCATCGCCGAGAAACCACAGAAGAAGTTCTGCTAATTTTGCAGAAACTGCCCACTTCTTGAAGGCTTGTGGTCTCTGCAAACGCCGACTTATTCCCGGCCGCGATATTTACATGTACAGGTATTCTTCTTCTTAATTAGAAATTTACTAGTAATTGTTCTAGTGATATTTCTACATATTTTATCTCCATTAATTTTTCGAATTTACCTTTATTGATCTAGTGATATTTTTATTTATTTTGTTTCACGAAAATAAGGTCATGTTCAATTCCTCGCATAATAATCATGTGGTTGCTTTTATGTGAAACTTTCTTGTACCTAACAGTTTTTCCTCTTAATTTGCTCTTAGAAGTTTAGAAAGAAATATTTTAGATAATATGCTATTAATTAATTCTCGAAATCCAGTTAATATTTTTTGGACAAATTGAGGGTTATTATGTCAACTGTATCTGTATGCCAGACAAGGTTGACATGGATTTGTTTTCACTTTTCGGTCAATTAATTATTTTTCATGAACATTTCTTACTTCTTGCTTTTTTACCATTTTTAGTATTGATCTAATAATCTCCCCGGATATTTATTTCTTGTTTTACCGGGATACGCAAAGCACGCCAAAATTAGGAAATCGTATTTAATTAATTGTGACTATATATATATATATATATTTTTTTTTTTATATTTTTTTTTTTTTTTTTTGCCTTTGCAGAGGTGACACAGCTTTCTGCAGTCTAGAGTGTCGGCAGCAACAGATGAATCTTGATGAGAGGAAGGACAAGTGTTCTTCCACCGCAGGACACCAAGTCTCCGCCAAAGGCGAAACCATGGTCGCCTTGTAGGGTTCTCGACCCGAACACAGAACCATCTCTGCGAGCTTTGCTCATACGAATATATAAGTATAGGGTTGGTGATGGAGAGGGGAGGGGGGAAGAGAGAGGGGGCATGGGGTAGGGCGGGGGCGGGGGCGGATGTTGGGGGAAGTTGTTAATTAGGTACGTTGCATGAAAAATGGGGAAAGATTTTGAAGCTCTGTAGTCTTGATTATATATGTGGGTTAACCTCAAGCGTGTACTTCATCTTCATGGTTTGCTTCCTCTTGTTTTCATTTAGGTAGCACTGGAAGAAAATTGAAAATTTACAGGGTTAATTGAATCTTCCTTATATTATACATCTTTTTGTTTTATTTATTTACTGGGATTTGGATTTCATTTTCAGTGGCATATATTATAGTAGTACCGCCTCGATTTTCTAGTTTTTTGTTTTGTTACGTTTATGTTTTTTACAAACAAGATAATTACAATAAATTTAACTAAATTACGAAATGGATATTCGAACTTACCTGCTGAGATGAAACGTTCTAGCAAACTTGATTAAACCTAAGTTAAAGAAAAACAGAAAAAGCTTCCCTCAATTTTCTATTTAATTCATTGAATAAAAAAGGTAAAAGAAATAGGTAGTCCAACTCAGAATGGAGAACAAATTTAATAAAAAAAACTCAATCAAGTTTATGAATATTTTTTTTTCTTTAGTCTAATGGTTATTTAAATTATGAATTGGTCAACATGCTAAAATCAGACCAAATGGCTATCGTAATTTTTTTTTTTTGGGGGGGGGGAGAGTTTCAATGGATACACTGGTTTTCACCACATAACGCATTTCATAAAGCTAGTTTGGGGGGGGGGATGGATACACTGGTTTTCACCACATAACGCACTTCATAAAGCTAGTCTATGTATAAACTAAACTAATTAAATCAAGACGTGTGTTCATTGTTGGAAATTCGACCAAAAAAAGAATCGTCGGAAATTATGTACTCAAATCCTTTAGTTGCTCTATATGATCTTCATAGAGAGATGCATGATTTCTTACTAACAACAATTTTCATCCAAAAATGATTTTCTCACCACTAACATATAGATGTAGGGTCACATATATAATATCACGGTCGAGTTTTTATTTATTTCTAATGGGAATTGTGCGGAGTTGGGTGAAATTTGATCACCGTATTATTCATCTTTAAGAAGATTCTGTTGCATGACATAAGAATCCATGATTAGTGCTTACATATGAGGGGAGGAATCTGTGTCCGAGTCAGCTTTGCATATGGAACGGCCCCACTTTACAAAATAATAGAGAATTAACAAATTGAAGGAGAGATTCATTTCGAAATTAATTGGAGACATTGGAAGGTGCACTTCTGCCCACTGATTTGATCTGGACTCGAGAGAGACCAAAGCCAAGGTGGGACCACCCTGTAAATACAGGTGTCGCCACATCTTTTGTATCGTGGGCCCTAACGATTGGCTCCACATGATTTCTGATCTGACAACATCAGCCATGTGAGCTGGGTGATCGATCTCCAAACCCTACAGTGGCTGATACCTTAGGTTTTCTGCTACCTCTTGCTAAGCACAGGAATGTTTGATCGAGAAAAACAACCAAAGAAGCAGCAGGTATGCGGAATATGAAGAGTTACAGAATCGAGAGAAGTTTACTTACAATGAAATGTCATTAGGATAATATCTCAAATCAATAACACGTTGGAAAATAAAATAATTCTAGAATGAATTTGAATGAGTGAAATACAATGACATGTTTGATGTGAACCACTTACCCACATAATTTTCCATGTGACCATACACAGCTGTTTTTTGTTCTCCAACTCCCTTATTTTTTGTGTAATAAAAGATGGATTACATGAAAATCAGTAGTTTTGGCATTTTCAGCTGCAACAAGAGGCAATGCTTTCAGGTGTATATTGGCTGATTCAAGGGTTTAAGGTTGTTACAAGAAAAAAGTAACTCATGTAAAGGCATTTGTCAAAAAAATTAAAATAAAAATCTCGCTGGTTCAAGGCACCTTGACGAAAAAAAATTTTGCGGGGCAACCCTGGTAAACACTTGGGTTTTTGTTATAGACTTTGCGTGAAAATATACTTGAGGGGCAAAGTTAATTTCGTCGGGCAACGTTTTGGTGCCAAAGTAAAAAATTGACGCGTAATCAGCTTTTGGATCGTTGCCTGACGAATGATTCATCGAGTAATTAAAGTGTTACACTTGTCGGGTAAAGTTCCACTATGACCTGTCAAAAAACTTACTGACACATTGTTTGCTCGACGACGTTTTTATCGCTCAAAACCAACTTAATTAAAACAAGGCGTGCAACCTTCTCTTTCTCCTTCTCTTTCCCCTTCTTCCTTCCTGCGCACTGCTGCTCTTTGTCCTCTACAGTATGCACCTCTCACTTGCCCAACGGAAAAATAGTGTTTCGTCTGCCAATGTGTATATTATGATTTAGGGTTTAGGATTCTCAGTTCGTCAGGGAAATTGAACAATTTCGTTGGGCAAAGTAGAAGGATATTTTCGCATATTCAATTCCTTCAATGGATTTTGCAGTCTGCGAAATTAATTTCAACGATCCAGCTGTCAAACTAGTGTGAATATAGTAAGAGACGAAAGGTTCGATGGTTACAAATGTACCATCACAATTTAACGGTTCTTTTAGCACCGATTTTGATGATTTTCTTACAACTACACTCCTCAACCTTAGAGGAATACAACAAACGGAACCAATCATCATTTGTAAATATTTACACTAGTTATCTTCTACTTAGTACAAATATAGAATAAACTCTGTGTTTGTTGAATCTATTGTTTTTACAAGATACGCGGACTACGAAACTAACTTCCACAAGTATGAGATCGTATACGCCAAAAATAACCAAAAACAAACTTTTAGGGATTAGGAACGACATGAAATCCTTCGATGGTTAGAAAAGGAAATTCGCGATTTAATAGCTATATCACCTTAGATTTTGATACTCTTTTCAAGGACGCTAATTGAGAATAAAACTATACACTAAATTGATCTGATCATCAAATTTTGATGATCTTTTAACCGTTTTAAAATAAATAAAATAAGTTGGGAAAAAAACAAGAGATCATTCATTATGTCTAGTGGAGAAGGCCTTTTGATTCATTGCAAACCTTTGAACGTCATATGTTCCATCATAGAATTCTTTTTTAGGGTCAGTTTGGGATTGCTGTGCTTTAAAAAAAATAAAAAAAAAATAAAAAATAAAAACTGCTTCTGTTGTACTTTAGAAATAATCAACTATAAAATAAAGCAGATGACCATTTGGTAAACTGTATTTTAAAAGTGTTGTGAGTAAGAAAAGTAGTGTAAAAGCGTTTAGTAAATTTTAATGTAAAAGTAATGTAATTGTATACAATAACAAAATGAACATAGTAGTAGGAGTGGGGAGACAACAGTAGTGGTGAGGACAATGGTGGTAATCGTGGTGGTGGTGGCTGTAGCGGTGGTGGTGGTTGCGATGGTGGTGATGATAGCAGTAATGGTGGAGGTATGGTGGTAGCGTTAATAGTGAGATGTGGTGGTTGGGGTGTAGAGGTAACTATGGTGCTAGAGACGGTGGTAATGTCGATGGTGACAGTTGTGGTTGTGGCGGCAGTGGTGGCGGTTGTGGTTATAATGGAGGTATGGTTGTGGTGCTAATAGTAGGATGTGGTGGTTGGGGTGTAAAGGTGACAATGGTGCTAGGGGCAGTGGTAGTGCTAGTGGTGGTTGTGGTGGCAGTTATGGTGGTGGCGGCGGAAATGATGGTGGGGACAATGGTGATAGTGCCGGTTATGGTTGTGGCGGCAGTGGTGGGCGTTGCAGTTATGACTGTGGTGGTGGCAACAATAGTGGTGGTAATGGCGTTGATAGTGTAATGTTAGTGTTTGTAGTGGTATGTTGTAATGGTCACTTTATTCTCTAAGGGATAAAATGTGTGTGGAAGGCAAATAATGTCATCTTTAAAATAGTAATGAAGGTATTACAACAATTGAAATATGTATGACTTGCTCAACTCTACTTTTTATTAAAGCAGCTTTTAAAAGCAACCTACATGCTACTTTTAAAAGCTGCTGTATGGAGGTCATTGCTTTTAAAATAAGCAGCATATTTTACTTTTAACAAACACTTTTTTACTGCTTAACTTTAAAGTGAAGTAGTTTTTGGTGAAAAAAAACAAATACCAAACGGGGCCTTGGTCCACTCCAAATTGCACGAGCAGGTTTTAATCGGAGTTAATGTTTCATGATCCCCGGAGCCTTAGACATAAGTAACCATCCATTTACTTTCTAATTAACTATCTTCATACCACACTTCTCATAGGTAGCATCTTCTTTGGCGGGAGGTTGGGTTGGTTTGGGATTGTGGTGCTTTAAAAAAAAAATTGCTTACTATAAAATCTGGAACATTAAATGTGTTCGGTAAAACAACAAAATTTTTTTTTTGAAAAAAGGGTCTACCATGCTTCTAAAAAAAATGTTTTTTTTTTCAAAGCATAGTAATCAATGCTTGACACACCCCGACCCGAGAATCAGGGCGTGCTGGCCGTCAACACGCCCTGATTCTCGGGTCGGGGTGTGTCAATGCTCATTTAATGAAATTTTCAAATGGCAAGTATACCCCCACTTGTTTTACAAAACTACAATCTTTTGCCCCTGCATCATTGTCTTTGACAATTATTATATCACATTAAATACTATATCTATTTTAATCATTTAACATATTCAAAGCAATTTATATAAAAGTTTATCAAACACTCAGACATTGTTTTTTTTTTATTAAAAGCACTTTTACAAAAAGAAAAAAAAAATTTACCAAACATTCAATAACTTTATTTTACAATTATTTATTCTCATAGCACAGTCAAAACAATTTTTTTTTAAAGCACAGCAATACCAAACTAGCACTAAATTTTTTCATGTCCAACCATGTGGATTTCCATCATTTGAGACCACACATCACGGTTCGACTCGTTTAGGGTAATTCTATCGCACATGGTGATGAAGTAGAGAAGATCCACTAGTGCAGGAGCTCGACAATGAGGACAGCGGCGGCAGCGACAAGCGAGCACACCTGTCTGAAATTGAGCGACGGCTCAACGAAATTTTCGATGATCCGAACCAGGGTTTTTTTTTCCAACCTAGGCTTGTTATACCAAGTTGAAATTCTTCGTTGAATTGTACTATTCTCATAGAGGAGGAAATTAATATGTGTGTGTGTGTGTAAGAATACAACCCTAATTACAATGAACATAAAAAATTTAGGAAACCTATTAAGGATAGAAATCACTAATTATAAAAACTAGAGCTCGTTTAGATGTGCTTTTAAAATGACCGGAAGCGCTTTTAGAGAAAATATTTTTGGGTTCCAAAAGCACTTTAAGTGCTTTCTACAAAAAACACCAGTTATGTGCTTCTTCTAGGAAGCACTTTAAGTGCTTTTCTAGGATTTACTAACATTTTTACTAAGGATTGTTTTCAAAAATATTTTCACCAAAATCGCTTTTAGTCATTTTAAAAGCACATTCAAACGAGCTCGCCTTCCAACAGTATCTTTAATCTCAGATCCAAGCAAGAAAATTATAATTTCACACAACTAAATCTCTATGTAGCTAGTTAGCCAAAACATCCAAATATATCGATCTTACAAATACATCACTCGTAAGTTATGAGAGAAAATATTAATTCATTCTTCTCTCATAATTAAGAGAGGATGTTGCCCTTTATACTCATATGAAAGACACATTAACAAATATGATGACCTGGGTAGATTGTTTATATCGTGTGGCAGTGTCATAGTTGCACTTTTCTATGTAATACATATTTACACAACTTAAGACTTTCTAAGGAAACATTGCAAAACTCTACAAAGTGATATATATCGAATTATTCATGGATCAAAACGTGAGTTCCTAACACAAAAAAGGTAGAAGCACTCGCAATTAAAATCGATGGTCTAATACTTGCAATTGTCCCTTGTTCCCTATATTCTTCACTCTTGCATATGTTCACTTCCCGAACCTATCAAATTGGTCAACAAAGCAAATCGTACAAAAAATATTAAGGACATTCGGTAGACCAGCTGTATTAATTTTGTTCCACTCGAATATTAGTTTATTTCTGTTGAGATTAAGTCAATGGGTAAAATCAAAAGGAGTTGATATATAGTTTGCTTACGTGCTAGCCCGAGCTACGAAAGGGAATAAAGTACTAAATTTTACAGTTAGCAATATGAAATTCACAAACATACACAGGTTAATCGAAAAAATAGAAAAATATTACTGAACAAGGTTACAAGATCTATAACAACTGAACAAGGTTACAAGGTTAAGCGAAGATAAAGAACTATAATTATTTTAAAGGGTCAATGGCCCTCAAATTGGCCAGGTCGGGAACAAATTATTGGGATCGAATAATAGCAAATGCCTTTCATAGATATTTTTATTGTTCTTTCTCTTTCCTTGTACACATAAAACAATTGCTCGGCACTCAAGTATGTGCGACATCAAGCTATACATACCTGTACTTTGATATTTTGATTATATTATTTGCTTCCCAAATGTGCGGTTTTGTGTGCATCGTCACATGCCAAATCTTGAAATACAAAAGTGAAGTAGTTAATTAACAAAAACAGAGTGGCATTGTAACTTGTCGATGCCTTCCTTGGCCGATCTAGCGACCTTATGATCTTTCAGAGAATCTAACATTTAAAACAACAGGGATTTTAATTTCTTTATATGGCAAGTTGTGCCTAGTAGCCCATGAGATTACCACTTTGGTTTTAAGCTTTAGAAAATTATTTTACAAACAAATAAAGTTCCGACAAAGCAACTTTTGAATACGAGCAATCACTTACGAAGCACATATATAAAGTATTCAAATGTTTATTGTGATTGTGGGAATTTATATTTACAACATATATTATAATTTGTTTCATATCCACATGTTTTATTAACGGACAACCGTGCAGATTAAGCTTTAGGATTGATTTCATACATTCTGAAAAGATTTTACGAATTTTGTGGCTACATAGCGTGACAAATGAAATAGATTTATTATATATGTTGTTAAATACAAATAAGGATCATATTAGGATTTAGTTTGATTTTGAGTAAATTTGATATAAATTGATACATTTTTGTTACCACATGATATCTTGGCAATTGGGGATCATTAGAGTGGAATGAAATTTTTTTTTTAAGTCATTATTATGTTCAGTCCAACTTATTGGGTTAAGTCCATTCACTAATAATTTAGAAAAAAATATTCTTCTCCTTCTTCATGCTCTTAGTTTTAATTTCAATTTTTTTCTCAACATACTCCACAATTTAATTGTGTTAACTAATTTATGTTATAGGTACTATCACTATTCTAAAAAGCTTTCTAGGGGCTAAGCGGAGGTCGAGGTCCCGATTAGGGCTTTAGGGTGTGTTTGTTTGGGTTCACTAGCCTTCGCTGGATTGGACTACATTAAAAATTAATGTAGTCCCGTGTTTGGTAATCACATGGACTAGTTTTAGTGGGACTAAACGGGATTCGCCTCGACTAGAGACCTCGTTAGACGTTCTTAGCGAAGCCCCCCAAAATTCACGGACTGCTAAGCGTTTCCTTCATCTCGTCAGTTCGCTGCCTCATCGTAATCAACGACCTCGACGTCAAATCCTCCACTCCTTCCCTGCATGGATCTTCTTCTCTCTCCCTTCTCTTTTCTCTCTCCCTTCTCTATCTCATTACCACCCACCCCTAAATCCCAAAATTGAATTAGCACCCATCGATAGGTCGATTCGATCCGAGGCCCAGATCGATGCCGGCGCCACCCCACTCCTTTTCCCAAGGTCATCTCCCGCTCTCTCTATCTAAGTCTCGACGATGGCGACCACCGCCGTAGCACCGAGTCAGCTCGCTCAGAAGGAGGCTGAATTCAGATGATGTTGGCCGCGAAGTCCATTTGGGCACGAAGAACTGATATTTTCAGATGGAAAGATGTAATGCCATATATCCTCAATCTTCCTCAGATTTGCTTATTTTTTGATAATATAATATGAATTTCAGCTTTTTGAATATGTTTCATTTGGTTTAATGGTGTTTGCAATGATGGTTCTTTCTAATTTAAGCTGAGATTATAGAAAGCCCCATTTTCTGGGTTTGTATATATATGTATATATACACACACATATAAATACACACACACATATATGTATGTATATGTTTTTGCTAGATCTGATGTATGGCTTTTGTATTATTTGTTCTTGTTGGTATATTTCCTTATTCGCAAAACCCACATAGATTCTTTTGTGTAAATTTGATTTTTTTTTTGGGAAAAATTGTGATGGGTTTCTTTGTTGTGGATGGGTTTTTGTTTAAATGTGAAACAAATTATCAATTGTTGGTTCTGAAATCTCAAGAATTTTGCAATTTCTAGTATGGTAGATGACACTGGTGGCAATTGCCAGAAGAAGAAAGGAGGTTGGATTAAATACGGTATTTGAGTGACACCAACATACTTTGAACATGGAGAAGATGAAATGTTTAACAGGAATAGTTAACAGGAATAGCATTAATATTTGGTTGAAATTGAAGTTGAAGCAAATAAAATATTTTGTAATATATCATGGGTTTTTTTTTCTTTATGTTTTTTTTTATTATTCTGCTTATTAGTTCTACACTGTACCAAACGCTTCACTAAGCTAGTTCAGCTTACTCTAGTCTAAGCCAGTCCAGCTTAGTCCCTGAAGCTAGTCCAGTCCGAGACAATCCGGTGTAACAAACGCACCCTTAGTGTACAGAAAATTGTTAAAGTCTCTAGGTGACAATTAGGTGGGCCTAGGCGGTGCTCCTACAGGAGAGTTCAGGTAATTAAAAGGGATTGGTTCAAATCCTAAGTTAAGGGATTAGTCCAGCTAGAGATAGTGAATGACAGTAAATTTTATAAAAAATAAAAAAAAATTAATCCTATAATTAAGGGATAATGTGTATTTACATATTTAGTACAATTTATAAGGGTATATGTGGTATGAAAATAAAATAAGCTAACATGTAATCTCAGTCATTGGTCGACCTATCTCAACAAAAACACAAAAGTGGACTATTTTTAATTACGGCTCATAAAATTGGACTTATTTCAAATTTACTCCTATATATCCACATATATACTAGTATGAATTTATAAATGGATGAAGATGAACTTTCTTTAAGCTATTTTAAAGACGATAGGTAGATCCAATTTATTCATTTTCGTATATTGTACCTCTATTATTCCATCACAAGTAAAATGTATTTTACAAAACCTATGGTGTAAGTTTCATATATGATGCCATATAATTTTTATTTTTTTAAACTTTTAGCACAAAAG
Source organism: Heteromeles arbutifolia (assembly GCA_024362995.1). NCBI lineage: Eukaryota > Viridiplantae > Streptophyta > Magnoliopsida > Rosales > Rosaceae > Heteromeles > Heteromeles arbutifolia. The sequence continues at coordinate 23,106,403 of JANCRC010000013.1, read as the reverse complement.
TGATTAGATCTTTATATTTAAATTAAAAAGTTTTAAAAATTGAGTAAAGATGCATAAGTTAAGAAATTTAATTAATTAAGGTAAAAAAAAAATAGAAAATTGAACTTAATTCAATAAAAGCTCAAATTTTTATACCTAGATCAGAGTTGTTTTTTTTATTTTTTATTTTTTATTTTTTTAACAAATTGAAGTTACAATGTTGATATTTTTACTGCAAGTACATGTATGTTTTTAAGAGAACGGAGTATTGTCGAGTCAAGTAAATATATTTCATTGCTTTCAAATACCAATATGCTAACAAATTGCACCTTCCTCTTTCCCGAAAAACAGGAAACCATATGCACGCTTTAATGCTCCATCAAGGGCAGTTCTTACAAAGAAACTACATACTTTTGGAACAAGTTTAGTGAATAAGTAACTTGGCTCTGAATTTCTTGCATCAAACAGTGTCGCAGTCCAACTTTCAAGCAAAATAATTTAAGGTCATTTGTGCAAGTGGGCATGTGTCTCCATCTAAGTAATTAATAATTCGACATAATTTAAATCAATGTATACTTAAATAATGTGTTTGATCAATCGAAGTTTTCAATTACAAACATTCAGGTGTGTGGTGTCGCTGACACAAAGATTCCTAGCTAACTTGTTTCTTGACCATTAATTGACTCATCGCCAACGAGATGTCAAGTAATACTACACATACACGAGTTTTTCCAACCTCTTTTATAACTCTCTCACATAGAGTGAACCCTATAATCTAACTTTTGAAATCTCATAATATTTTATTTGACATCATATATGAATCAAAGGTGGAGGTAGAGTATGGGTAGGGTGGGCTATAGTCTAGGGTAAGTTTGAAATTTTAAAACATAGCATGTAGTTTTATAAGCCAAAGTTGTCTAATTTGAAATTGTTGGGGACTTTTAGGTGAAGGTGGACTTGGGCTTGAGAACGTCCTCTTGTCTCGCTTGATCGGTTTTATACCAAGTCCAGGAATATCTTGAAAGAATTAGCAAGTCTTAGGAAATATTCCGGTTGGACCAATGACTCGAAGATAGCATGATTAAACAAATAATGGCTTGCACAAGTGAGGCATGATGTAAAAGTTAGAAGTTCATCAATTTGGCATAAGAGAGAGAAATAGTTGGCATGGTTGTATAGTGTTCTAGGCTGGATAATCTGGGCTTCCTGGGTTCTAAAGAGGTTTTCCTTGACTAAAAGGATTGAAAGAAGTTTGGGAGAGAACTCTAAGGTTGCAGAAAGATGGTTTTGTGTTTCTCTCCCTAACGTTTGAACCCCTCCTCTGTTATAGGGTCCCCCCCCCTCTAATGGCTTATGATACCTATTTTTAGGTGAATGATTTCTTTATAGGGTTCCTAAGGAATCTTTAATTGTGGCTTGGTCTTCTCTCCCTTTTCTCTTGACCTAACTGTAACATTCTATTTTGGTGTATGACAGCTAAACGCAGTCGCTCACGTGAAGACTGCGTTGCGCCTCCTTCCCTATGCGCTGCTTTCCCGGGTCAGTTTTCTACAGGCGTTACTTTTGGTAACGCATCTCCTGGCTTTCATGCGTTGGTCTTCTGCTTGAGCTAAGAATGGAAAGTCTGATTCTCTCTTCATTAAATGCACGTCTTGTTGGGCTTTCACGTGACTGTAAGGTTCAGGGCTTGGTTCCTTCCTAACTAAGTTGGTTAGCTTGCTAGGAAAATGAGGAAACTAGGTTGGTTCTCTCTCAAATTTACCCACATGCAATACAAAGGTTATGGACTTAGACTCCTGGGCTCCCAAATAACCCAAAGTCTTCCACAATATTCTTTGCTGAGTTTTAGTACAAGCAGCCAAAGTTTCCAAATCCCGATCCTTTGCTGAGTTTTTTTTCTCTGTCAATATCCTTTTCTGAGTATTTTTTCTTTATGGTCCAACCTTTGATGAGTGTTAGAAACAAAGGACACCTGTTAGGGCAGAGTACTCATTGACCCTTTGCGAGTCACAAACAACCATTAATAGCTTTACACCTAAGCACCGCAGTTGCAAGAGTTGGTCGATGCTCAACGTCAACCACTGTTTTCTATTGGTATATTTTTGGTTTTGGGGTTTCCTACCTGTTTGGTTGCGGCCCACTTTTTGGACAGCAACCACCCATGAGGGCATGCACGGACTTCTGAATCCGAAGAGTTCACTCGCCAGCTTCCAATTCTCAGTTTTAAATCCACCACTATTTTGTAGGGATGAATCGATTTCTTTCTTTGGGCGCGTTCTTTACATAATTATCAGTTTTAATGGGATGAATCACCAGCTTCCAATTATCAGTTCTTTACATAAAAATTGACCCAAATAATTATTATATTTCAAATATTGTTACACGGTAATACTAGAAAGATCATCTATTTAAATTATATTTTTGTAAAACTATATGACGTGGTTATTGATGACTGAAGTATTATTTCAGTGTTGATTAACGTACTGTTGACTTGTATATTGACTTGTATTAGGATTCCTATAATTGTGGGATTCCTACTGCAATTGGTTTCCTAGTTTAGGGTGTAATTATTCTTTCTCTTATTCTTTCCCATATCTGTATAGGGTTGTATATATACCTTGTTTTTGATAAGAAATAAGATATCATTGAAAAGCATTCTTTCTTCTTGGCACCAGAGCCGGGTTAGAGAAACACTGAACCCTAATTTATTTATTTTTTCTCTGCCATGTACCTGATCCATTGCAGCGAGCAACCTTGGGGTTGTTACTGCCTGTTCCCTGACTGATTGCAGCGAGCACCAGATAGGGTGTTGCTGCCCCGTTGATTTGTCCCACGTGTTCTAGGTCCCATCACCGCTGCTGTCTTGTTTTTCTGCCTAGTTTGTGTCAGTCAACACCGAAGCAACAGAGAGATGGCTGAAGAAAAGGGGGCTGGTTCTCAGATTGTTTCAGGGGCTGCTCCAATTATGGTGCAGTCAGAGAATTCAAGCTTTAATATTGGTATGGTTTTGGATGAAAAGAACTATGATTTATGGGCTCCTCTCATTCAAATTCATATTGCTGGAAGGAAGAAGATGGGATATCTTCGTGGGTCTATCAAGGCACTTAGCGAAGACGATCCTAAATATGATGATTGGTTTTCTGAAGATCAAAAAAATTAAGAGTTGGCTTTTTTCTTCAATGAAGCCCGAGATTATGAAACGGTACATTTGGTTGTCTACATCGAAGGAGATTTGAGACTCCTTGAAGGCCGCCAACTTTGATGAGAATGACGAGGCTAGAATTTATTCGTTGAATCAGAATGCATCCCGTCTTCGTCAGAATGGCCGACCCTTAGCTACCTATTTTGGGGAGCTCACTGAGATCTTCCAAGAATTGGATCACTTTAATAAAGTATCCATAGAGTGTGAGAATGACATCAAAGTGTTTCAGAAATCCACTGAGAGACAACAGGTCTATGTGTTTCTTGGTGGTCTCGATGATGGGTTTGATCAGGTGCGTGGAGAAGTGCTGCGGAAGGATCCCCCGCTTGGCCTGCAGGCTTCTTATGCATATGTTCATCGAGAAGCCGATCGAAAGGAAGCAATGAAGACAGAGATTGACAAGGGGGAGCCCGCTGCCATGGCAGCAAGAGCCCGTGGATCATCTATTGGGTCGAACCGAGAAGGGGTACAAAACCGGCCTGGATCAACTCGGCCTAGCCAGACAAGCCGGGATCGTCCACAAGGTAAGTGCCCACACTGTGGCCTGACGGGACACTCCAAGAGTTGTTGTTTTGAGCTGATTGGATATCCCGAGAATTGGGATAAGACCCGTGATCCTTGGTGCAACAAATCTCGAGCTTCCATTGCCGAGACCAAGAATGATTCGGATTCGATAGCGGACAAGGCATCTGCCATGATAGCTGCGGCAAGAAGTGATGGTAAGGCACTCAGTACTTCTACTTCTGTTATGAATAATACATGGATAATTGATTCTGGAGCTACTGAACATATGACTTGTGATTCTAGACAGGTTCCATCACTAAAAACATCCACACAAACCGAGGTCAATGTTGCTAATGGTAATGCCGTCCCTGTTATTGGGGAAGGCACTGTTTCCCTTTCCGATACCATGACACTTGACACTGTTCTTGTGGTTCCCTCTCTAAATTATAATTTGTTGTCCGTTGCTCAAATAACCATTGCCTTACATTGTTTGGTTATTTTTTGGCCCTATTTTTGTGTTTTTAAGGACATCCGGACGCGGAAGACGATTGGTTATGGTATTAGAAGAGGGAAACTTTATTAATTGGAGTTGACCACCAGTAGTTCTAGCTTGCTGACTCAAGCTCTTTCCGTTGATGATTCTCAAGGGGTTACTAATAAAGTGTCAGACATCTGGATGTGGCACCGGCGCCTTGGGCATGCTTCCTTTGGTTATCTGCATAAGTTATTTCCTAGTTTGTTTGTCAAGAATGATGTTTCTCAGTTTAAATGTGATGTTTGTGAAATGGCTAAGAGCCATCGAACCTCCTTTCCTCCTAGTTTAAATAAAAGTACCGTTCCTTTTATGATTGTGCATTCTGATGTATGGGTGAACCAAATTAGTAGTTTCAATAAAATTAGCACCTCTACTGTCGATCAATCTTTTCTCAAGATGATAAAACCTATATCCGACACTATTATCAGGATATCCTATGAATTTATATTCCAAAGTCTTTGCTTGTAATTTATCTCTTAATGGCTTTGGAATGAGGACATTCACCTTACAACCCCAAACTTTTAAATTTGATAAATCGGGTTTTCGCCCATGCCATAATTCATATGGAGTCAATGGCTTTGGCTTTGTATGAACTCTGTTCAATATATATGCTGCAGTAGACAAAGCTTCACCCAAAAAATGTAGAGGTAAGTCAGCATAAGACATCATAGGTCGCATCATATCCATTAGAGTTCAATTTCTTCTTTTTGCGATTCCATTTTGTTGCAGTGTATAAGGCATAGTATAATTATGCCTTATACCATTCTCTTTGCAGAAATCATCAAATGCTTCAAATTCTCCATCTCGATCACTATTAAGGGTCTTTATGGATCTTCCCAATTGGATCTCTACTTCTGCCTTGAACTCTTTAAATTTGTCTAAGGCTTCATTTTTATGATGCAAGAAGTAGACATGTCTATAAAAGGAATAATCATCAATGAAAGTCACAAAATATTTCATTCCTCTATGGGTTTTAGTTTTCATTGGTCCACATAAATCTGTATGCACTATCTCAAGTAAATTTGTAGAAGTCCAATGCTGAGAAAATGATTTTCTAGTCATTTTTCATTTAATACATGATTCACATGTATCAAAATCATGTGCATTTACTTGAGGCAACATTCCATTTTTACTCATGCGTATCATTTTATTTTTATTTATGTGACCTAAATGTAAATGCCATAAATATGACAAATTTTGAACAGTAGAGACAAAGGCATACTTGGAAAAAATACTTTTATTAATACAAACTGAGTACATATCATCGACTCTTATTCCCCTTACGTAAATATAACCCTTTTTCCCAATGGAGATAGCACCATTCATGAACTTTGTCTCAAAACCTTCATTTTCTAGGACAGAGACAGAGACAAAATTCCTTCTAACATTTGGTGCAAGCAGAACATTTTTAAGCACAATGGTAGATTTACTATTGTTGATCTTGCAATCTACTTCACCTAAAACATCGACATCAATATTGTTGCCCATGTAGAGACGATGTTCTCATAGTGCTTTCTCCTTGAAATTGATGAAGCAACTTTTGTCCTTGCATACATGACGAGTTGCTCCTAAGTCTATCCACCATTGTCCTTGATCTTCAGCAATTAGTGCTTCGGAGACAGTCAAAATCAGTTCTTTAGGATTTTTGTTATTCTTGCGTTGTTTTGGGCACTTGTACCTATAGTGACCAGACTCTCCACAATTGTAACATGCATTCTCATTTCCTTTGAACTTGTTCTACTTGTGGTGTCCAAACTTTTTGAGTTCGGGTGCTTGTTACTACTATGTGGCTTGTGCATGTGTTGCTTGATTTTGTGAGAATCTTCTGCTGTGAGGAGGTTGGCCTTGACGTGTCCAATTTTCTTTTTCCTATAATTTTTACGAACTTCTTCAATAGCCAACATTTCAGGCAATGTATCCATTGTTAATTCCACTTGACCATAAGTCATGTAAGTAACTACATTTTCCCAAGAATTTGGAAGGCTACCAAGAAGAACACTAACTTGCATTTTATCGGAAACTGGATGGCCAACATTGGCTAAGTCTTTTGCCATTACCTCCATTTTAGTAATATGATCGACCATAGAATCAGTTTCCTCCATTTTTGTCCCACTGTATTTCTCAAGCAATAACTAACTGTATGTTTGAGATTTGGGACCATACTTATTTTCAAGTACATCTATGATTTCTTTGGCCAAATCATATTCTTCATAGAGAAGTATTAATTTATCTTCCATGTAATTTAGAATTGTGACCTTAGCCAACTCATTATCTTCCACCCATTTATTATAAACTCGAGAGGGCCCAAAGGGCCTCTCGTCCTTGATAGTGTATAAAGTCTTGTCATGGGTTAAAAGATAATTGATCATTCTCTTCCATATTCGATAATTAACATTGTTCAACCTCTCTATTTTAAAAACTTCAAATTTGGAAGATTTAGTTGCCATAGCTCAGAAAATTACAAAACAAACACAATACTTAATACAAACTTAAATACAAATACAAATACAAATACTACTAGTGTACTTTTAATTATTACAAGCCCCAAATACTAAATGTTCTTAATAAATTAAAGACTAAAAAAAATAAAAGATAGAAACTTATTTATTTTTAGTAACAGATACCGCACACACTCACAAAGGCTTTGTCCAATAAGTGAAAGACGAGTACTTGTTCAACCGATCATGTCGATAGAAGGCTCGTGGATTTCTTGCTTGTCTACTTGGCCAAGCGTGATCAATTCTTCCTCTATTTTTGTGCACAAAAGCAGTCTCTTCTTGTCTACTAGATTCTCTTTCAATTCTTAGTGGTCTTGATCCCCTTAAATTTCTTGCAGTTGAAATTTCTCTTTGTGCCAAATCAAGGTATATAAAACCATAACTGGTATTATATTATTCCAAATAATTAAGCACTTTGACTCAGAATTCCGAAAATTAAACCCTTGCTTCCACTTTTGATCTTTATGACTGAGTTTGAATTAAAGGGAACTGCCAAGGTTGTAGGAAAAGTTTGTAGGTGGCTTCTCGAATTGGGCCTACTTGAAGATGAGCCCACCTCAAAGGACTTGTGAATTTGACTTTCTGATGGACAATAGTCTTTATTATTGTCTCCTGGTTCTTCACGTGCTCAGTACTAAGAGCAACTCCAGTGTGGGAGCCCTTCCCCCAGGCTATTCACTATTTAATCCACCCAGTGAATAGTAACTGTCATAATGAACAGTGCATTCCCCTGGCAATTGGCTTTTGCATCTCCACCCCTGCACTTGAATAGCCCTGGCAATCAGCTATAAAATATTAGTATTTTTTTATTTATTAAATAATACATAATAATTTTATTTCTAATTTCGATTAAGATTTTTAATCGTTCTCGTTGCGCCACGTGTCATTATCCGCAAAGACAATTATTGGTGATGGATTTCCGATAAGATTTTTAATCATTCTTGTTACGGCACGTGTCATTATCCGAAGAAGCAATTATTGGTGATGGATTTCCGATAAGATTTTTAACCAATCACATCGTGCCACGTGTCACAATCCGATTACAATCTTTGAGGATAGATTTCCACTAGATTTTTAACGAATGATGGCATGCCACGTGGCATTATCTACAACCTAATCCTTTATGAATCCTCCATATAATCCACCATCCATCCTCAGAAATCTCACACCAATTTTCTGAAGATCTCTATCATTATTCATAGTTTCTGCTTCCTTCTTCACCAAAATCTCTATCATTATTCATAGTTTCTGCTTCATTCTTACAATGTCTTCTTCTTCTTCTTTAAAGATGATGTGGGAAATCGATCAAGAAGAGGAAGAATTGTTTAACCAATCAGAAGGAATGTTCAATGCCAGGGATTGGGCCCAAAATGTGATGGAAGAGGATGACGAGCGTAGACGGAAAGATGACGAATCAAGAATGGCAGGAGCCTCACATTCCCGTTGAGTCATCCAAGCTGTGCCTCATACCTGCAGGCCCAACCGTGCTGTAAACATTGATAGAAGCAGGTAACGACGAGGTCAGGAGCTCTTGGACGATTATTTTGTTCGTAATAGTGCATTCCCTGATACGTACTTCAGGCGTCGTTTTAGAATGGAACGACATTTGTTCAACAAAATCATGGGCGCTGTTTGCAACCATGATTCTTACTTTGTGCAAAAGCCGGATGCATTTGGTGCTATGGGTCTCATGCCTCAGCAAAAAATTACTGCTGCCTTGCGGATGCTTGCATATGGAGCAGCTGCAGACCAAGTGGACGAGATAACGAGGATGGGAAAATCAACCATTCTTGAGTCCCCGATGAGGTTTTGCTCTGCAATCGAATCTATCTACACCGCAGAGTACCTCCGGAGACCTACTCATATGGACTTGGAAAGGCTTATGAACAATGGCGAGATGCGAGGTTTTCCAGGGATGATTGGAAGCATTGATTGTATGCACTGGACTTGGAAAAACTTTCCAAGTGCATGGCAAGGCGCTTATGGGGACAGAAAAGGATCAAAAAGTATCATTTTGGAGGTGGTGGCATCTTTTGATACATGGATTTGGCACGCCTTTTTCAGGATTCCGGGTGCTCAAAATGATCTCAATGTCCTTGCCCAATCCCCAGTGTTCAACGAAGTCTTGCAAGGAAAGGCACCAAAAGTCACATACTGCGTCAACGGACATTAGTACGACGGGCTATACTACCTAGCAGACGGCATTTACCCAAGGTGGGAATCGTTTGTCAAAACAGTGCCACGTCCATGAAGTGCAAAGGAAAAATACTTTGTAAGCTGTCAAGAAGGATGCATGAAGGATGTGGAGTGTTGTTTTGGTATACTCCAAGCTCGCTGGGCTATTGTTAGGGGTGCTGCCAGAATGTTTGATGTGGAGTCGCTTCGATCCATCATGATGACGTGCATCATTCTTCACAACATGATTGTGGAAGATGAGTACGATTATGATGCCGTTGATGAATATGAGCCAGACACGATGAACAATTCCAGAACACAAATATATTGTGCTCATGACGCCACCGAAGAACCCGTGCAACATGAGCCATTACAAAGGGATGGTCGTTACAATGATAGGGTCATCCAACGATATACTGCACTTCAAAGGCCATATATGCACAATGCCCGCCAAATTGACTTGATAGAACACCAGTGGGCATTAAGGGGTGCTGAATAAGTTCATTAGTGTTTGTTTTTATTTGGTGTTTGTTTTTATTTGGTATGTTGATGTAATTTTATTTGGTGTGTTTAAATGTGTTTTGAATAAAGATTCTCTTAGTAGCAAAAAATTACAAAATTACATAAATATACTCTTAGTTTAAATAAAGTACTAAATTCAATAAATTGGAAACAACAATAAAGTACTTCAATGAATAAGAAATTACAACCCAAATTGATTGGAAAATTATGGGCTCCAATTACAAACAAAGTGGTTGGAAAATTATGGGTTCGTGAGTAACTTGAACCCAGCTAGCACACAACGCAACATCTTCAAGAACAGACCAATTCGTACCTGCACCAGTAGTCATTTTGTTTGAAAAAAATTGGATTGAAACTTTGAGAGAAGGATAGGAATGTGGTTGAAAGTAGTTGAGAAAATATGAAATTGTGGTGTAAGGTAGATGCTAATGACAAGGTATCTATAAAAAAGTAAAAAATAAATAAAAAATTTAAAATTTTTAAAATTTTTTTCGGATTTTTATTCATTTTTTACAATTTTTTTAAATTTTTTATTCAACTAATTAATCTCTACTGTTGGATTTTTAAAAAATTGAATTTCAACGCTCCAGATTGTGCCATGTGGCACAACGGTAACATTTCTGAATTTTAAAACTATTTTTTTTAATTTATAAAGGAGAATAATATCAACCGTTGATCTCAGATCCAACGGTTGATATTAAATAAGATTTTTTTATTTTTATTACCGTTGCAAATCGGACGGTCCAGTTTAAATAACCGTTGAGATCGAACGGGCCGTGGGAAGCCACGTGGCTTCCCAACGATAACTTTTGAAATTGCGTCAGTGGGCCCCAGGTACTGAAATCGTGTGGGGTGACGCGCCCCCACGTGCACGTCAGGTGCACGCGCCTGATAGAAAAAAATAAAAAATTGGGTTGACGCCAGGATGACTTCAGCCCTGCGTCAGATCCACTTCGGGCTCGCGGGCTGGCAATTCCTCACAAGCCCCGTTGCTCGGGCCTCCCCTGTCCCTCGGGCTTGCGCACGCTGGAGGAGGTAGGCCGGGCTCTCCGGCGTTGTTCAAGGCCTTGTCCCTCGAGCAAGGGCTTCCGCTGGACCTGCTCTAAAAGAAAATCCCTTATTTCTTTGAACCAAGGAATCTTGAAAAAATGGAGGAGTTCCTTCCTTGATTTCGACTTTGTGAATCACGATTCTCCTTTTGAAAAAGATGCGATTAATCCCCCTTTTGAAGAAAATTCGTCCTGCAGCCCGGTGGGTAATCACGAACGACGGAAACAATTCGTCTTGGAGGAAATCAGTGTCGTCGGTGTTGTGTATTACCGCGAGAAGACGAGACCACTGCTGGATGAACACGAACACGCTGCTGCCTGCTATGGGTCAGTAGGGTGCTGGGGTGAGTCCATGGCGGAATGCAAGAACACGGCGGAGGAAGACGCGAAAATCGCGAGTTCAGTCTCGGATTTGCAGTAGTCAGCGAAAGACTACGAATCAATCGCGATGGTGCAAGTAAGACTCTTGGGTTTTGTGATCAAATTTCAGAAAAAAGGTACAGAAAATATGGGTTCAATGGGACGCTGCAGGTCTTCGGGTTTCTGTGCAGGTTTGGTTTTTGCAGCCAACGATGCCTACTGCAATGGGTTTTTTGAGGTTCTAACAGGACTGAATAAACCATCTGGATGTGATTCGTTCAAATTTTGATAATGGTAAGGGGAGTGAACTTAGTGAATTTGAACGCTGAAATGGTTCAATGGCAGATGGAGTTTTTATCTCTGCCTAATGAAATGGTATGGGGAATATATAGTTCGAATTGTTGGGTTAATTCAGGCCTGGGTTCAAACGGCTTGTAGGATGGGATTTCAGACAGGCTATAATGTTTGAACGTTTGGGTATCTTTGTGGGTTTTGGGTTTTGCAAGAAAATTCTCAGATGCCGATTCTGAACTTTCAATCAAAATCGGTTGAATATTTTCCTTATCCACCAACGTCATCTTCCCTAATTTCTTCTCAAGTTGAAACTTAGCAAGAACGTTGTTGGATTCGTTACTTGACGAGGAGGAAGTCTCAAATGTAGTTCTCGACGTCCTCGGATGAAAACTGGGCAAATTGTTTTGATTCAAAAAAACATGGCTATGAGGCCAATGATAGAAATCGGGTAGTTCACAGGATCAGAAATGGATGTCGTTTAGACTATCGATCACAATATGGTGTGAAGGACTGAGAGTGAGAATGGAATTGAATGGATCTGATCAAATGTAGTTCGAGACGTCTTCGAATCAAAACTGGGCAAATTGTTTTGATTCATAAAAACATGGCTTTGAGGCCAATGATAGAAATCAGGTAGTTCACAAGATCGGAAACATATGTCGTTTAGACTATCGATCACAATATAGTGTGAAGGATAGAGAGTGAGAATGAAATTAAACAGAGTAAATCAATATTATGGTGTACCTTCACTTATGATTACACATATTGTGAAAACCATATTATCATAATCATATTCCAACACAAAAACAAAAGGCTCGCAATGTGACGATCCCAAAACGCAAAGGAAAAAGTAGGGTAAATTACACTTTTATACATCAGGTTTGTGATCTATTTCAATTCCTTACAACATCTTCAAAACATTTTACTTTCATACCTTAAGTACTATTTTATTTCAAAACAATACCTCTGTTACATTTTCCATCCATTGATTCGTTAAGTGCTGACGTAGCTGCCAATGTGGCACACCACATGGTAAAAACAATAATTATAAGAATCAAATAGGTCTAAACTCGGTCAAGGAAACCGGTGTGCTTGTTATTTTCTTAACACATGGATTTTGGTTAGTAGTTAATTGCTATCACCTTGGTATGGTTCGGTATTTTCATAATTAAAAAAAATCACCTGGATCTTTATAAAAAAATAAAAAATAAATAAATAAACCCTAGCTCCCCACAACCCCCCAGCAAACAAACCCAGAAACCTTAATACCAACCCCCAACCCACCTCCCTCTTCTCCACTCTCTTCACCTCCCCTCCGATCAAGAAACCCAGCAAACCCCCACCCAACCCCCACCTTCCCCGAGCCCTTTCTCCTCTTCACCCCCACCCTCTCTTCTCTGATCTATAACCCACCCACCCTTAGCAAACCAGACCAACACCAACCAAGCACCAAAAAAATTCAAAAATTTGAAGGACAAAATTAAATGCATAACTCGTTGTCGGAGCCGACCGATTTCCCAACGAGCAGGGCACGGATGAGGGAGGGAGAAGAGGGGTTCTGGGCAAGGTGGATCTGGGCGAGGTGGGTCCGGGGGGGGGGGGGGGAAGGGTGGAAGGAGGGTGAGGTCGCGCGGGTGGGATGGTGAGGTCATGAGGGTGGGAAGGGGGACGGGAGGAGAAGGAGGGTGAGGTCGTGAGGGTGGGAAGGGGGACGGGAAGGGGGACGGGAGGAGAAGGAGGGTGAGGTCGTGAGGGTGGGAAGGGGGACGGGAGCTGGGCGGGTGTGGGCGGGTGGGTGGGGGGAATGTTTCTGGGTGGTTTTTGGGGGGGGGGGGGGGGGGTGGTTGCGGGGAGATCAAATAGCTTTCATTATTTTTTTTATTTTTATTTTTATTTTTTTTTAAGATTCAGGTGTTTTTTTTTAATTAAAAAAATTATTATTTTTGTCACGTGGTGTGCCACGTTGGCAATCACGTAAGCACTTAATGGATCAATGGATGTAAAATGTAACGGATGTATTATAGGTATGAAAGTGAAATGTTTTGAAGATGTTGTAAGAAATTGAAATAGACCCCAAATCTGAGATATGAAAATGTAATTTACCCGAAAAAGTAAGGCTTGTCCTTTACATTTATATTGATGGGCAATCCATTGGCTTCTACTCAAAATTGTATGAAATATTTGATTTTCCAGTTGCTTCTCTTCATATAATATAATATATAAATATTGTAGGTCTATTTAACTGAATAATTATAAAGAAAGAGAGAGAGGATTCAACGATAACCGAGAAATTGGATGAATTTTGAGTTGTGTATTATCTCATCTCATTGTACCTTTATTTATATATAAAGAAAATAAATTTCTTACCCTTTAGATATTACGATACAATAAAAAAACTATATAAAAGATATTGTAAAATTTATACAATCGCATTCCTCAACTAGGACTGCAACAACGAAGAGATTTTTAGGTTGTGGTTAATCGAATTCAAATAAAATGCAGGTACCATCAATATGCCGTTATTATTGTATTGTGGAATTATAGTTGTCAAAATTTGTTTGATATAATTATTGGTACGTGATCGCTATTGTGTTACAAGTGTAGTTACTGGTATGACTAAATTAAGGGCAAGGCATTTATCTCTTAATTCTCCATTACATGCTAGAGTTGAGATTTTGAAGGTGAAAAATCATTGGCCGGTAAAGAACTACCTCCGGTTTTATTTTATTTTTTTGTTTTTGAACAAACGATATTATCTACATTAAGGAAATGTAGGCTTAGCCTCACCATGGGCTAACAATAAATGTGGTTCCAATTTGCCCTTATCGAGAATCGAACTTAAGACTTCTCACTTATAAGTAAAGAGGAATACCATTACATCGTAGTATTAAGTAGCATATTTTATTAACATATGGTATTATAGCAGGATTAAAACTTTATAAGAAACTACCTCAAGTTTAGGACATTCAATTTTTGAAGAACACATGGACATTACAACCGAAAACCCTTAACTTGTCCTCGTATTTTCCATGGATTACAAAGTCTAGCTCTCCCGAGTCCATACCATTCAAAGAGATGAGCTTAATGCTAAAAGCCTAAACATAACAGGGCAACATGCGTGTTAGGTAGATAGACCGCTGTATGTTTTTATTTTATTTTTGTATTTTTCTGTATATTGGGTGGGGTTGATTTTTTTTATTTTTTTTTCATTCTGTATGGTTGGGTTGGGTTAGGATTTTCACAACTGAGATTAGCATTATCACAACGGACCCCGGCGTGCATATAAGGGAGTTTCGGAAATTTCAAAATATATTCATGTGAGAACATATCACCTAGAAAATAGTTGTATTTTTTAAATTGGAGACATATAGAAGATACGCGTAACAATAAGATTATTGTAAGTTATAACTAATCTTTCAATTCTAGTGAAATTCGGACTTTGTTCAAACTGTATAGAGAGATTTTAGGAATTTCAATTCGAACCAACTCTTACCGCTATAAGGTTTATATAAAACTAAAAAAAACACAACAAACAATGGTAAACTTGTGCAATTGTTGAAGCTAGGCTCTCAATTCTTCCGGATAAAAGAATGGAGAGATTGATCTATGTTTCATTCATTTTGACCACATGTTTTATGTTGGCAAATTGTGCACGAATCCATGTTGTTGATCCACTGTCGTATGCACCATTACCGGAACCAAGCTCGCCGGACGTACCAACAACAGCAGGCTCACCAAGCTCAGATGATTGTAACGATGTGATATACGGAATGGCCGATTGCATTCCCTTTTTAAGCGATGGGAACACAAACACAAAGCCGGAAGGTTCGTGTTGTTCTGGATTGGAGATGGTCCTAAAAGCCAGTGATGACTGCATATGTGAAGCCATAGAAAGTAGCACTGATATGGGTATTCCTATAAATATGACAAAGGCTATGACATTGCCTTCTGCTTGTGAAATCTCTGCACCTTCTTTTCTTAGTGAATGTAACTGTGAGTAATCTCATCTCTCACTAATATTGCACACTCTGATTAATTTTTTTCGACGAAATAAGAATATGTTGATGTATATTGCTCATAAAAAATGATTTCCTCTTTCATTTTGCGGTCCCATTGCCTCCTGGTGCAAGTCCTCATGGTGTGTTCTAATTGTTTACTGCATGTTTTAGTTTGGCTTTTTTCCATTTAAAAAAAGATAATCCTATACTTGATGAAATGAACCCTTGAATGACCATTCAACAGGTAAAAATCGACTGACAAAATGGTGATTAACGTAATTAATCTTTCCTGTTATCTTAGAAAAAAAATTTGTATCCTAATATCGTTACATTTGTATTATTATGTAGTACAGTGAAGTTTCTGTTTTGTTTTTAATAATGAAAACAAAAATGATGAGAGATGAATGATAGATGTGAACAAGAAAATAGAACTGTACGAACTGAATTGATTTTAGATTTATGTATTATCGTTATTTCTTCCTCTTTATTTTATTATTGCATGTGTATCAACGTTATAAGACCTGATCATTGCTCCAAAGGATAAATCTCATATCTCAGTAACAAATTTTCGTTGCAGTTCATCCAACTCCAAAATCATCACCAAAGAATCAATCTCCAGAGCCAAGCCAGGCACCAACAAGTTCCATCAACGTAGTTCCAGCACCCGTCACTGCTCCACATGCCGGAACATACTCATTATCTGCTTCTCTAGTGCTCATTTTTAGCATGCTTTCTGCATCATTCTACTGTATTTCATTTTAACCAGCCAGTAGTTTCATTGTTTGTTTTTATCATTCTACGGCTGCTAATATTAGTCACGCTTGTGATTTAGCTGGACTAGACTATGCTTGTGTTTATGTAGGGTTTTAATTTCTAATAAAATTTAGGTTTTGATTTCTAATTATTTTTCGTTTTCTTTTCATGAATGACTTAGCATCCAGTTTTTTCCTTCAGAACTGTGTACCAACCCTTAAATATATAGAAGAAAAACCGTACAATAGTAATCCACTAAACGTAGTTCCAATCACCTTTAGATCTTCTCTAAATCGTACAAAAAAATCATTAAATTTTCTGAGATTTCTTTAGGAAATTAACCATTCTAAAAACAAAACTAAAAACCGAGAAACCATGAATCCCCTTCTTTGATGACAAACACGCAATCATTGGATGATCAAAGTTGAAGAAAAGATTAGGTGCAATGATAATTTTGGTAACAAAAGTGAAATGAGAAACCTATTTTGATGGTTTAGGTCCCTCTCCTCTAACAAAAAGAACAAAAACTATTGTTCTTTTCGGTTTGTCTTATGATATCGACCAAAATTTTTGGCCCGCTAAAATGGAAAAAAAAGGAACAAACATGTTGTTTGGGTTAATATTTAAACATTGGGCTTAAGTATTAGGGGAAGCCCAAAGGTGCCAAAACAAGTTAAATTTGCACAAAGCCCAGCAATGAAGCCTGAAGCAAATTGAAGCCTTTTTCAGCCAAGGCATAGGCCATGTGCCTATGAGTGAAGTGACAAATGACAGTGACCAACTCACTACCAACTCACTACCCTCCAAGAGCCAGGGGCCAAGAATAAAGCTAAAGCGGGCCAAATTGCCTATAAAAGCCAAGAGAAGCACAAGAGACAAGGACACTCAACCAATCAAACAAACAACATACAAACTCTGCTCTCAAGCCAAATTTGCACCCAGAAAGCTGAAACTCGTTCAGATTCAGTCCTTTTAGCTACAGTTCCCTTAGAAAAACTATCTTTTGTCTAGTATAAAAGCTCTGCTACCTTCCTTTAGTGTTGTAGTATCGATTCCCTCGTGTAAAACCTATTTACCATCTATCCCTTTTAGCACACAACCTCTGTAAACTCAAAGATAAGTGGCTGGAAGATGTTCAACCTTGTCCAACAAGGTGAAATCTTGCCCGAACCTCTTTGCTTGTACTTTCAGTTAGTAGATCTGTCATATAATGTACTTTTCAACATGTATTCAAGTTATTTTCAACTATTTTCTACTGAAGAGATCCATTTATATTCAGATCTGGTTAAGTGAGGGAACCTGTTTTCATTAAAATAAACTTGGATCGAGAAAATGGTTTAAAGAGCCCTGAACTCCCTTCATCTTGGACATATAAGATTATGGATTAAAAGTCCTTGTTTACAAGGCAAGAAAAAGAACTTAATGCAAACTTAATCCATCTGTGACAATCCTTTGATAACAAAAAGTTTAAGTAACTTGGGGCGCAAGTAATCGACTTAAATCACATCTACCTAACATCTGTTATACTGAGATAATAGTGGCACACCGAGATCCTTGTTAGTTTTGATTGCGAGCCTCAAGGCCTACACCTAAGGCCCCACAAAGGCACCTTTCAAACTAACCACTGGCCCATCTTGCAGCACACCCAACAGCAAGAGCTCACCCGACAACAAACCACGTGCCAACACCCTGGGGAGCTGTGCGAGGGGAAATCCTTGCCCCAAACATAGTTTTGGCATACCCGGTGGGATTTTTCATAGTCTTGTATGCCAAAAAGAAGGAAGGAGCGGACTTTCAGGTGGAACACAGAGTACGAGCAACCTCATTGTCCAACAAAATCAGACATAACAGATCACTCAGAAGATTTTCCCTCTTTATGAGGCCCTGCAATTTTGGAAAGCCCAACTTCATATGAGAAGTCGGGCGGAAAAGTTACAAATTAGGACTTGCAAGCTACTATGGTGCAAGTATTGAAAAGCATGGAGAAGATATCTCTGGAGACTAGAGGGAAGGTCAGCAGACTCTGTTCATTAACAAGGAGTCTGCAGAGGAGATTAGAGTTGGAGTACTCTACCCCAAAAGATGGTCATGCTAGGGAGATGATAGGATAGGCACGTCTTGAGAAAGAACCACTGATTCCTCTATTTCCTTTGCTCTAGGAAAAGAATGATAGATGGAAGAAGAAGGAAGAGCCTGGAACTAGTCAGCCATGAGTAGAAGAGATTCAGGAACCAAGTTTTCCCAACCCTCTATTATCCCCACTAAATAGTAGGGGGCAGATCGTGCAAGATGGAAGGAAGTATGGAATGACTCAACAAGTTGGAGAGTCCAGTGAAAAAGGTGTGCCCACAACTGTGGGCAAACATCCCCTTTATAGGCCACCACCATTGGCTAATAAGGGAGAGAAGTCTAGGTGGAGACAACCAGAGCCACAGAATGAGGCTTTCTCAGGCAATGAGCGTAGCCCGAAGTGGGGAACTTCTTACACCCCACACAACAATGCAGCTAACCAGCAACTTAGAAATGAGTTAGCCGAGCTGAGAAGGATGGTGGTCCAGAATGCTCAAGCACAAGCTCGCCCGCTGTTCAAGATTGCGTATCAGAAGCCCTACCCTTAGTATATCGATGAGCAAAACCTTTTTCCATTTAACTTCAAGATGCCCGTGTTCCCAACTTTCAATGGAGAAGATTGTAATGTGTCCTCTAGAGATCATATCTTCAAGTTCTCCAACTATTGTGTGGCGTTTGAAGACAACCCTAACTATAAGTTGAGGTTGTTTGTGAACTTAGTGGTTGGCTTAGCATCTTAGTGGTACTTTCTGTTACCCCTCAATTACATTGCCAATTAGAGGAAAATGGAGATGGCTTTCCACGAGCAGTTTTATAGGTTGGAGCCGAGATGATGATTAATGATCTAGTGGAGGTGAAACAATATGAGCATGAATCTACATAAGACTTCATGATGTGGTTTAGAAGGACGAGGATGAGATGCCAGTTCCTTATCAACCATGCCCAAATTATATCCATTTCTTAGAAGGCAAGATAACCATTGAGAAAGAAGTTTTATGATATGCAATTCAATGAACTACAAGAGTTGGTAATTGCGGCCACGAAGTATAGAAGCTGTTGATTAAAGAACAGTAAGTGAAACACTCGTCCGAGGTGCCTATTTTCTACAACAACAAAGCATCAATTCACCAGTTGGAGTTCGAAGGTTCAGAGACAGGAGAAAATGACAGCAATTGAGGATAGGGAATAGAGATGTGTGCAGCAGAGATGATCACTCATTTCAAACCTTTAATGGTGAAGTGTTTGGTCCAGCCAGTTAAAGACCAGAAAGTAGTGATGAATGACGAATGATTCGTGCCTATGAAACCTCATAAGTACCAGACTTATTATTTTGATTTAGCCAAGGCAGCAGAAATCTATGAGGAGTTAGTAAGGGCAAGAGTAATTGTGCCCGACAACACCAAAAAGATGCCTAAACCAGAAGAGTTGAGCGGGAAGAAATATTGCAAACTGCACTACACCTTTAACCATTCCATAACTAACTGTGTGTAGTTTAGAGATTGGATCCAAGATCTAAATGTCAAGGGAAAGCTGTTGTTGGAGAAACCCTAGGCAAATATGATGATAGACATAGATCCCTTCCAAGAGGCCTAAATAAACATGATCAACCTAAATTGGGTTGAGAAAGGAAAAGCAAAAGCCACCTGGGAAATGAAGGGGGGAAAGAAGGCAGATTGCCAGGCCTACGAAGTGAGTCAGGAAGTTGCCCGACAGACCTCAAGCAGTGGTGATTAAGGGTGTAGTGTTGTGTAGTAAGTGCCAATGTGAATATGAATTAGAGTTGCCAGCATCGGGGGTCATTATAGATCAAGAATTGGTCAGTAGAAGAGAGATTAAGGAGCTAGAAGCCCGCAAGAGTATTCTTTGGGCAACTGAGAAAGAGACCTCCAAAAAGGTGTTCTAAAGATTAAGAGGAGACTCAAAGCCCAAGGGTTTGTCTGGAGTATTCAGAAATTATGAGGCTTCTGAAGAGGTGGAGGACAAAGAGGCAAAGATGTCGAGATGGATGGGTATGAAAACTCCCCAGCCGAGTTCTAATGAAAGCATGAGACAAGGGTGGAAGGAGAAGAAAATGAACCCGATTTCCCCAGTCACTAAAAGAGATTCAGCCCAACTCGGGTGAAAATGGTATGTAGTTGGGAAGGATGAGAGACCTGTCAAAGAAATGGGAGCATCTATGACAAGGAGAGTCCAGAGACAACACAAAGCTCATATGAACTCCTTAAAAATCCCTACCATGTCAGAGGCCTCGGAGAATGTCAGGTTTGAGAAGGTCTTCTAAGAGGGCAGGAAACAACTTTAGTAGAGGAGTAAAAAAGAGGTAGAAAGAGCCAATAGTAAAGCTAAGGGGGAAATAGATCATGTGCCTCCCAACCCCCATCCAGGGAAGTATAGAATCTTGAGGAGAGCACAAGAAGATGTAGTGATGATGCCAACACCAAGATGGAATCCAGAACCAATATGTTTTGGAACCATTTCGCCTGAAAGAGGAATACCTTCACCTTTGTTGGTAGATATGCCTTGTGAAATCCCAAAGCAACTGCATGATTTTGGAATAACAAAAAAAGAAAAAGTGCCCGAATTAATGCTGTCAGAAGAGGCACATGCGTGGATAGACGAATTTGTGTACCAGATTGGAGGAAAGAAAAAGAAGGTACCTGGACCCAGCAACTTCCACGTAAACATGACATGTTTTATCAGCCATGTTCTACGCCGAACTAGATCAGCCTGCCACGATGGAGGGTGATTGCTTGGCAACATAACTAATGATGGCACTTGTTAGTGTTGAGGAAATTGTGTGGGAAGAATTAGGCATTGCAGGTTTACCCAAACTCAGAATAAAGGAACCAGAGAGGATATATTCAGACATAATGGTCTTCAGCAACCCAAGTCTGGCCTTAGCCCATTATTTCAAGCCCATATATGTAACTGCTCATCTGGAGGAAATACCCTTCAAGAAGGTATTGATAAATGATGGAGCTGGGGTTAATGTGCTTCCACTTAAACAAATGAAAAGGTTATGCAGAAGTGAGGAAAATCTCATCCCCATTGATTTAACAGTTTCTATTTTTTTTGGAGCCATCACCAGAACACATGGGATATTGCCTTTAGAAGTTGACTTGGGATCCAAACAAATCATGCTAGCTTTCTTTGTGGTGGATAGTAGTTCTATTTACGGAGCTTTGTTGAGCAGAGATTGGATTCACCAAAGTCTATTTGTACCATCCACTTTACATCAACAAGTTGCTATCTATAGCAAGTCGGAAGCCAAATGACTAGGATTTTGGGAAATTGTGGAGGCTGAGTCACGACCATTTCTCCCCACAACCAATATTGCTGAAGCCAGTTTTTACAATCTCAGTGGTGGGATCTTGCAGTGTTTAGGAGCTGATGAGAACGATCGCCCAACTAAGGTGATGGTACAAAAGGTTCTAAAACAAGGATTGACTTTCACTCGGGATGAATGAGATACGCCTCACATTGTCTCAGCTCACCAACACCAATGATGACATAACAAAGGAGAAAATACCAAGTAATTACAGTTAAGTCCTTAATTAAGAGACTGCTGGTGTATGGGAGAGAAAAAAAAAAAATATGAGAGAGCTTGGCCAAGGAGAAAGCAGAATGGGAAAGAAAGGCTTCGAGTGCCAAGGACAGAGAAAAAGAAGAGTTTTTGGGAAAAAAGATAAAGGCAACCATTCACCTGGCTGAGTGTATATATAACTTGGACTGGCCTAATAAGGTGCCCGAGGGTCCAAAGACAATTGAATTTTTGTGTACAGAGCTTGATAAGCCAACACCAGAAGTACAAGACTCATTGGAAACCATTAATTTGGGGGACTGAGGAGGATCCAAGGCCAATACAACTCAGTGGCTTGTTAGAAACTGCGGATCGGGCAAGAATAGTAGACCTTTTGCATGAATTTAAAGATTGCTTTGCATGGCATTACATAGAGATGCCTAGATTGAACCCCAGTTTAGTAGAGCACAGAATGCCTATCAAGGAGAGGTACAAACCTGTAAAACAAGCTCCAAGTAGAATGTCGAAGGAAATAGAAGAAAAAGTCAAAGAAGAGATCGAAAGGCTGGTGAAGGCAAGATTTATTAGGCCTGCCAAATATGTCGAGTGGTTGGCCAACATTGTACCTGTATTAAAAGTTAAAACTAATGCTATCAGATGTTGTGTTGACTACAAAAACATTAATGAAACCACGCTTAAAGATGAATACCACATGTCCATGGCTGACCTATCCATTGATGCAGTTGCAAAACACAAAGTTTTATCTTTCATGGATAGGAATGCTGACTATAATCAAATAAAAATGGGTAATGAAGATATTCATAAAATAGCCTTTAGGTGCCCAGGACATGTAGAAGCATATTAATATGTAGTCATGCCATTCGGGCTCAAAAATGCTGGTGCAACCTATCGGATGGCAATGAATGCCATTTTTCACGATTTAATTAGCCATAGCATGGAAGTGTACATTGATGATATAGTAGTAAAGTCTAAAACTGAGGAGCAACACTTGGAAGACCTAAGACAAGTCTTAACTAGAATGAGGACCCATAAGTTGAAAATGAATCCTAAGAAATGTGTTTTTGGAGTCAAATCGAGCAACTTTTTGGGATTCCTTGTTCATCAAAGGGGTATAGAGGTTGACAAAAACAAGGCTCGGGCTATAATGGAGTCACCTTCTCCCACCAACAAAGTGCAGTTGCAAAGGCTATGGGGGAAAATCAACTTCTTAAGGTGATTCATTGCAAACTTGGCGGGCAAGGTTCAGCCGTTGGCTCCTCTATTAAGATTGAAAAATCAAGAAGAGTTTGAGTGGGGCCCACAACACCAAGAGGCTTTTGACAAGATAAAGACTTACATAGCCTCTCCACCAGTGCTCATGCCCCCTCAGAGAGGGAAACCTTTAAAGCTCTATATTTCTGCCTCTTAAAAGTCAATCAGGAGCTTGCTAGCTCAGAACAATGAAGTAGGGAAAGAGCAAGCAATATATTACCTCAGTAGAATCCTTACTGAGGTAGAAACAAGATATTCCCAAATTGAGAAGCTATGTTTGGCTTTATATTTCACTACTTGCAAGCTAAGGCATTATATTTTACCTTGCCATATCCATATCATTGACTGATGTGATCAAGTATATGCTGTCAAAACCAATGCTGGAGGGAAGAATTGAGAAATGGATTCTAGCACTTTCAGAGTTCAGTTTCTAGTATGTCCCTCAAAGGGCAATAAAGGGGCAAGCAATCGCTGACTTTTTAGCTGAGCACTAAGAGTCACATGATGAACTTGTCAACATCCCAAGGACCCTGGAGATAGCCAGTCTTTGGATCCCAACAAGTAAAGATAACTCGGGCAAGGAAGAATGGATTCAGCAAGAGATGAAGAGGATAATCAGCTTATGGATTACTCCTTGGAGGTTGTATTTTGATGGATCTTGCACTCAACACGCTGTTGGAGCTGGGATTGTCATTAATGACCCCAAAGGAATTCACCATTGCTTCATTCCTCCTAGATTATCAACATACCACCAACAATCGGGCAGAGTACGAGGCACTGATAGTTGGCTTGGAAATCCTGATAGAGTTGGGGGCAACTGAAGTGGAAATATTTAGTGATTCAGAGTTGGTGATTAATCAGTTAAATGGAGACTACAAGTGCAGACACGTCACCATGGCTGGTTATTATTTGGCAACTACTCAACTGTTGAGTTATTGGGGGTAATGAAGTGTTAATCAATCATATTCCCAGATAAGTAAATTTAGTTGCTAATGAGATAGCACAATTGGCTTCTGGAGCACGAATCCAAGAAAGAAGGTTCGAGGTGGATGTGGAAGTACAAAGAAAGAATCTCCCTTCTATCTTTGAGAGAGGGTTCAGTTTAGAGTAATGACCAAGGAATCTGAGATAGAAGATGATGTGAGAATTACTTGACACACAAATTAAACCCTATTGATGACAATTGTAGTAAAGATGCAAGTAGGGATCGTTCTAAACCGGGGATTAACTAGGGATGCTAATCAACACAAATAAGACTCAAAAACACTAAACTAGACTCTAATGACTCAAAACTAATTTAAAACACTAAAAACAGCAAGAAACAATAACAAAGACTCAAATTTAGACCTAACAAGTGATTTTGACGAAAATAGAACTTAAAAGACTCAAACAACTAAGAGAAAACAGGTTTTGACTCTAAAAACAAGTTTAAATGAAAGGGGGATTGTTTTTGACGAATTTAAAACTAAAACAGAAACTTTGCATAAAACACTTTATAAAAAACGAATTTTGTGAATTGAAAAGGGTGAATGGCTAGTTAGAGGGATCCTTATCCACACATAAACATATGCATACAACTTGATTCCCAGTTACTCTTTCGATAAACCATGAATGACAATGTTCCGAATTAACTGTATTGAACTAATTAATTCTCAGATTTCCCTAAGTTCATTGAATTGAATGGATAACGCATCACAACCAAATTATTCTTATCAAGTTCCCTAACTATGGAATACGCATGATAGAGATACATATCAAAGATCATTAAGTTCAATGGAAATCATAAACATTGACAAGGCATTCATAACTATGGAATACGCATGTTACTCCTGCCTAGGGTTTACTTAACACAATTGTGACTAGCAACCTTTACTACTTGTGAATATAAGTTCATAACGATTAGGTGAAATTCCCTTATATCCTAGCATCAAATTTATGCATGCAAATCAAGTGTCGACCCCCAACCCACATACATAAACAAGTTCTTAATAAGCACAGAAAAGTAAACCACATTCATACTTTATGAAATCGTAACTGGAGTGAATCAAATCATAAGAAACATATATTCATGGCTTCAAATTCCCCCTCTAACTAATAGGGGTTTAGTTCCTCATGACAGCAATTAAACAAAGAATACTGAATTGAAACATTAAAAACAAAGATAGACAACACCTAAGAACGCTCCAGCAATAGTCACGACTTAGAGTGGCACCTTCTCCTTCCTTGAATAGCTGCGGCACAAGAGGGGTTTTCTGGGTTTGTGTGGATGATATGGCACGGCAGGGGGTAGGGGATGATTTCTGGCGTGATTGGTTGTGTATGGAGGGTGGTGTGCACGGCAAAGGATTGATTTGTATATATATAGGCACCAAAACCCTAGGTGAATCAGATTGGGACTTCTAGAAAACCAAATCCATCCAGAAATAGGCTCAAAACAATCAGATTTCCAATGGGAAAGGGCCTAAGGTGCGGCACAGTAGGATAAGGTGGGATAAGGCTTCTAAAAAGCCTTGCAAGGCAAGGAAATCAGATATTCTAGAAGGCTAGGTGCGGCATGGCCTTTAGGGTTCTAGAAACTCAATTTAAATGTCCCCCAATCAGAAAATAAACCCTCATTGTACCAGAAATTGAATTAGAAAAGGATTAGGATAGGATAAGGTTTGTTAAGATAAGATAAGGATTGGATAAGATAAGATAAGATAAGGTTGTTTTGGATAATGTTTTGGATAATTCTCCTTCTTTTGAGCTGATTCCTTATCTTCAATGTTTTGAATTTATTTCTCCAACCTTGAAACATATTCCCAACTTCATTTAAACTCCAAATTCGTCCATCCTCATGCCCATTGCTTGTGCTATCCATTCCAAGCCCAGATTTGCTCTAAAATGCTCCAAAATGTCTCTTTTTGCCAACTTTGCTTCTTGGACCTAAAAACACACGAAAATGACTTTAAACACTATACTAAGCAACAAATAGCTAAGCAAATGCAAGGAAACACACTAACTAAGTAGCATAAATATGCTCCTATCAAATTCCCCCACACTTAGCTTTTGCTAGTCCTCAAGCAAAACAAAACAAACAAAACGTAACCTAAACCTTCCAACGTTCACCTCAGGGATCTTCAATGATACATAACATGCCAAAGATCATTACTCCCACAGATTTTAGTTATCCCTACCCTTGAGCACATACTTAATCAAAGTTACCACACATTAGCTCGTATTTAATCAATTAAAACAACATTTTGAATGTAGTAACATGCCTTAGAGAATCCCTCAATTCCTTACTAGATATGCACTCAATCACACAGATTTTCTGACTACACTCCCTACACTAGTTATATGTGAGAAGATTGATGTAAACATGAAAACTAATACTCACATATATGTTTATAACAAAGAAAGCAATTTCTGGAATGCATGTATGGATATGATCTCATGAATGGAATGCTACTACTTAGATGCGAGAACCAGGGACACCATATGCTCGTACCAATCCCAAACTCCACATATTGAAACACATAACATTCAAGATTGAAGTATAGGGTTGTAACGGGGCTAGGGGGTATTGGCTAACAAAGAAAGGTAAGGAAAACAAACGTTCTTAAAGCAATAGCAAGCAAAGCAATGAATATGACACTTAGAACTCCCTTTCTTGAATGCAGCCGCACACTTTGAACACAAAGGGACAGAAAACACATATTTTAGGGCCAATTTCAACTTTTTGGACCCCTTCTTCAACAATCAACACTTGTGAGCTTTAATCTCACTTATTTTGAACACTTTTCATACTTTTTCACAACTTTTCTTTTTTCTTTTCTTTTTCACACGAATTTTTCTCTTTTTTTTTTTCTTTTTTTTCTTCTACCCGTGCCCTTGTTTGTCTTGTTGGCACACAATCAGACACATCAATCCCTTCCCCCACACTTGTTTTGCCACCCAAATAACGAACAAAGGGAATTCATTCTTAGGTCATGCTCACTATGCCTTAAGAATAAGGGTAAGGATGGTCCTAATCTAGGCTAGGTAAGGATAATGTGGGTAAACAAAGAACATAGGCTAAACAAGGCTCAAAAGGGTTAAACCTACAATACATATGCAAAGGGTTAGGCTTTTTGGCTCTGGTTTTAAACTAAACAACTTCATCTTGATTATGTGTTATGCTAATCAATTTCATGCTTTGAATGAAACGGGTATGAGTTCTAGTATTTGGAACTAAATAATGAAACGCCTTCTAAGTAACAACCAAGCAAAGAATAATGAGATCATGCAACGACTTTAGAAAACAAAGAATGCACAGATTTTTAACTCTCCAAAGAACGTTAAAGGCTCAAGTCTCTCAGGGTTGTAGCGTTAGTTTGAGTTACTTCCTTCAAGCATGTTACAAAAACTGATTTTATCCTTTTTGTGATTACATGTGAATTCATGAATGTTAACTACAACCAAGCATAAACCAAAGAGCATATCAAACGTTCATCCACGTTTGTAACTTTCTTTAACAGTTATGCAATTAAAAACCAAATCCTCATCATTGTGTTGGAAGGTACTCTAAGACACAAACAAACACACAAAAACAACTCTTTTTGGGTTTTTCAAAACAATTTTTCAAATTTTTATGGTATTTTCGGATTTTCTTTTCAAAACACACTAAAACACACCAAAACAGCTTAAAAACACTTAAAAACACTGAAAACAACATTCAAAGTGATAGGTGATAAAAACCCACGAATTTCATGCAAAAAAACACTTTGTTACCCCCCCACACTTAAACCAAACATTGTCCTCAATGTTTCAAACATATACTCACAGAAAACAAACAGCAATCAACACAACTAACTAACATAACAAGATGGCAAAGGAAAAGCAATAAAGAGTAGGGTTTAGAAACGCAAATCTGGTTTTGGAGCCGGAGAGTTCCTAGGTCGTCTTTATTTGCATGGGTTGCCTCCCAAGAAGCGCTTGCTTTAACGTCTTCCAGCCGGACGAACCTTCCCTCTAGTCTTCAATGAGGCTCACGGCATTAAGGGATATATCCTCCGTAATGTGCTCTTCAAAGTGCTCATAATATGGCTTCAATCGATGTCCATTCACTTTGAATTCTTGTTGCGTTTTTAAACTTTGAATTTGGACTGCACCATGAGGAAAAACATTAGTAACCACAAAAGGACCAATCCACTTAGAACGCAACTTACCTGGAAATAGACGAAGGCGAGAATTGAAAAGTAACACTTTCTGCCCTATAGAGAACAGCTTGCTACGAATCATCTTGTCATGGAATGCCTTTGTTTTCTCCTTGTAGATCCGTGCATTCTCATAAGCTTCATTCCTAATTTCTTCTAGCTCGTTCAATTGAAGCTTTCTATGAAGACCTGCGGCATCAATGTCCATGTTGAATGTTTTGACAGCCCAATGTGCACGATGTTCTAACTCGACGGGAAGATGACATGGTTTCCCATAGACTAGCCGAAATGGGGACATTCCAATTGGGGTTTTATAGGCAGTGCGATATGCCCACAATGCATCATTCAAACGCAAACTCCAATCCTTCCGAGTTGGCCCTACAGTTTTCTCCAAAATCTGCTTGATTTCTCTATTTGAAACCTCGGCTTGGCCACTAGTTTGAGGGTGATAAGGTGTTGAAACCTTATGCGTGACATTATACTTCTTGAGTAGCGCCTCAATGGTTCGATTGCAAAAATGGGAGCCCCCATCACTGATTAGGACTCTTGGCATTCCAAATCTAGCAAATATGTTAGTTCTAACAAAATCTGCAACCACTTTAGAATCATTAGTTCGGGTGGCTTTTGCTTCCACCCATTTCGACACATAATCCACAGCAAGCAAAATATAAAGGAAACCATGTGAGGAAGGAAAAGGACCCATGAAATCAATACCCCAAACATCAAAGATTTCAACACTAAATATGGGGTGTTGCGGCATTTGTTGTTTAGGACCTATATTGCCCGTTCTTTGACATCTATCACAAGTCATACAAAAAGTTCTAGCATCTCTAAAGATAGTAGGCCAATAAAATCCACATTCTAAAACTTTATGTGCTGTTCTTTACGTACCAAAGTGACCTCCACATGCATAGGTGTGACAAAAAGTTAAAATTGAATTAAACTCAGAATCATGCACACACCTACGTAGGACCTGATCAGGGCAATATTTCCACAAATATGGGTCATCCCAAACATAAGAACGTGCATCCTTTTTAAGTTTATCACTTTGGTGCTTGTTTAGCTCTCTTGGAATGTGTTTAGACACCAAATAATTTACTACATCGGCATACCATGGCTCACTTACCTTGATGGACAGCAGCTGCTCATCTGGGAATGTCTCTTGGATAGGCACGGCATCCTCCTCATGCACCATACGGCTCAAGTGATCAGCCACCACGTTTTCACTCCCCTTCTTGTCCCGGATTTCAATATCGAACTCTTGGAGAAGAAGCATCCAGCGAATGAGTCTTGGTTTGGCCTCTTTCTTGGTGAACAAATACTTCAAAGCTGCATGGTCAGTGTAAATAATAACTTTAGTACCAAGTAAATAAGAACGAAACTTATCTAAAGCAAACACAACAGCAAGAAGTTCTTTTTCAGTGGTAGAGTAATTCAATTGTGCATCATTCAAGGTCCGAGATGCATAATAGATGACATGGGGCTTCTTGTCCTTCCTTTGTCCCAAAACAGCTCCTAATGCATAATCCGAAGCATCACACATAAGCTCAAAAGGAAGGCTCCAATCTGGTGGGACTATGATGGGGGCCGAAGTTAGCATCTCTTTGAGGTGTTTAAATGCCTTCTCACATTCCTCGTTGAAGTCAAAAGCTACATCTTTCTGGAGGAGACGGCAAAGAGGGTTTGAAATCTTTGAAAAGTCCTTGATGAATCGCCTATAGAATCCTGCATGTCCAAGAAAAGAACGAACCTCTCTAACCGAAGTAGGAGAGGGTAAGTAGCGTACAAGATCTATTTTTGATTTATCAACCTCAATTCCCCTTTCTGAAATGATATGACCTAAAACTATGCCTTGTTTTACCATAAAGTGACATTTTTCCCAATTCAAAACAAGGTTAGTTTCAATGCAACGTTTTAGAATCAAAGTGAGATTATCTAAGCACCCATCAAACGAATCCCCAAAAACACTAAAATCATCCATGAATACCTCAATAATCTTCTCCACAAAATCTGAAAAGATACTTACCATGCATCTTTGAAAGGTGGCAGGTGCATTGCATAAACCGAATGGCATGCGACGATAGGCAAAGGTACCAAAGGGGCACGTGAAAGTGGTCTTTTCTTGGTCATCCGGAGCTATAACAATCTGATTATATCCAGAGTACCCATCAAGAAAACAATAAAAAGAATGACCGGCTAACCTTTCAAGCATTTGATCAATGAACGGCAAAGGGAAGTGGTCCTTCCTCGTGGTGGCGTTTAGCTTCCTATAGTCAATGCACACTCTCCAACCTGTTTGGATACGTGTGGGCACAAGTTCATTCTCGGCATTCTTCACCACAGTGACTCCGGATTTCTTTGGAACACATTGCACCGGTGAAACCCAACGGCTATCTGAGATTGGATAAATTACTCCACAATCAAGAAGCTTTATAATCTCCTTCTTCACAACTTCCATCATTGGAGGGTTGAGTCGGCGTTGAGCCTCTCGAGTTGGTTTAGCCCCCTCCTCTAGAAGTATGCGATGCATGCATGTTGTAGGGCTAATCCCCCTAATATCGGCCAATGTCCATCCAATGGCTGTTTTGTGCTCTTTCAACACCTGAATTAACTTTCCTTCCTCTGTTGCCGTGAGTGTGGAGGATACAATGACGGGCAATGTCTCGTTATCTCCCAAAAAGACGTACTTCAAATGATCCGGCAATGGTTTAAGCTCAAGTACGGGTGCCTGAATCACTGAGGGTAACAACTTGTTAGTAGAAATTGGAATTGAAATTGGTTCTGAAGGCTTACCATGGTGCTGAGGTAGTGACTCTAGGGCAGCCACCATCTCGGCCTCTTCTTCACTTATAGGCACGGCAACATTGGGTTTTTGCCCAATTCCTTGTGCAATTGTTGATTCAAGGGGGTCCCTATCCAAGGAATCAAGGTAATCCTGCGCCAATTCATCGAATATATCAATAGCAAAACAAGAATGATTTTCTTTAGGAAATTTAATAGTTTCAGCAAGATTGAAATCAATAACTTCCCCATCAAATTCCATTGTCAACGTCCCTTTGAACACATCGATCTTGGTGCGGGCTGTTTTCATGAAAGGTCTCCCAAGGAGGATCGGCAATGGGGTAGAATGGGGTGTATCCTCCATGTCAAGCACATAAAAATCCGCTGGAAAAATCAGATTTCCAACCTGCACCAAAACATCTTCCAAAACTCCTTTTGGATATGCGTTAGAACGATCGGCTAATTAGATAATAACACCATCGTTTTTAAGCTCACCTAAGTTCATAGATGCATAAATAGAGTATGGCATGACATTAATTGAAGCACCTAAGTCTAACATGGCATGTTCAAACTTAGTACTACCAATAACGCAAGGAATTGTAAAACTACCCGGATCTTTGCATTTAGGGGGTAATTTCCTTTGTAAAACAGCAGAGACATTCTCACTTACTTGAACCACTTCTTTGTTAGAAATCCTTCTCCTTGTTGTACAAAGCTCTTTCAAAAACTTAGCATACCTTGGGACTTGCTTTATTGCATCAAGGAGTGGGATATTGACTTGAACTTTCCGGAATGTCTCTAGAATGTCTTTTTCAGCATCCTCTTTCTTTGATTGCCGCAACCTGCCAGGAAAGGGCACACTTAGTGGAGTAGAGCTTGAAGAATTCATATTGGAACTTACCTTGATGGTTGAGGACGGTTTAGGAGTGGGGATTGGCTGCGGCAAGGATTGTGCATTCCTTGCCGTGGGTTTGGGTGCTTCATCCTCCTCCAATTGCAGCTTCTTGTCCTCTTCTTGACTTGATCTAGATGGTTGTGAATCAGTTCCAACCTGCTTACCACTTCTCAACGTGATTTCTTGGGCAGTTTCAAATCCTCCCTTAGGATTAACAATGGTTGAACTAGGCAATCTGCCTTGTTCTCGGAATTGGCCCATGAATTCAGCCATTTGACCCATTTGTTTCTTCAATTCATCCACCTCTTTAACTTGATGTTTTATGCTCTGCATGTCCTGCGTCAAAGAGGTTAGTGCTTGAAGAATTTTATCATTATTTAACGACGAACCTGAATTGGTTTGGGCCGAAGTTGGGTGAGGTTGTGGGGCTGCATACGGCTTTGGAAACATCCCAGGGGGCTGTCTAAATCCACTTTGTGGCTGTGCTTGCTGAGAATCCCTCCACTTGAAGTTTGGATGATCTCTCCATCCCGGATTGTATGTGTTTGAGTAGGGGTCGTGTCTTTGTTGGGTTTGGCCTTGGAAACCCACGGCTTGGGCAGTTTCCCAACCCCCATTCTCAATCAATTGAGGGCATTGATCGTTGAGATGTCCCTGCATAGAACACACTCCACATATGGCCGGCCCTTGTGCTTTGTTTCCATCCACAACCTGTGACAAAAGAAGAGTGAGATTAGCCATTTGAGATTGTAATTCTGAAATTGCATTTACCTCATTCACTTGTTGTTGCCGTGGCCCTTCTCTCTGTCCAACTCCTTCGTATTGTTGCGCATTCAAGGCTCGATTTGCAATTAGAGTTTTGGCAGCCACGGGTGTTTTGTCAACCAAAGCTCCTCCCGCTGAAGCATCAAGCATTTGTCTCTCAATGGGGAGAAGTCCTTCATAGAAATATTGGAGGAGAAGCTCTTCCTTCATTTGATGTTGTGGACAAGAAGCAACAAGCGCCTTGAACCGCTCATAATAGGCTGGAAACGATTCCCCTTGGCTTTGTTGAATGCCACTTATCTTTTTCCTCAAGAGAATGACTCTTGAAGTTGGGAAAAATTTCTCTAAGAATGCGCGCTTCATGCTTTCCCACGAAGTAACGGTTCCAGGTGCTAGTTCGTAGAGCCAATCCTTAGCCTTTTCCAAAAGAGAGAATGGAAAGGCTTTCATCTTCAATATACTCCCATCAACATTGACAGGGGTCATGCTTGAACAAACCACTTCAAATTCCTTCAAGTGCTTGTTTGGATCTTCCATGGACAACCCGTGGAATTTGGGGATGTGGTGCAACAAGCTAGACTTCAATTCAAACTCATCAGTTTTGCCTTGAGCCGCCCTAGGATATTGAATGCATAAAGGGGTCGCATCGTCCAATCCCGAGGCTGAAAGTTCTTTGATTGTTCGGTTATCTGCAGCCATGTCGTGCTCCTCTTCCAAATCCTCTTCAATTTCAACTTCAGATTCGGAATTAGAACTTGAACTAAGTAGATCAGGTTCTGGGTGCTTCCTCTTCCTTCTCAAATCTCGCTCAAAATCGTCGTTAAACTCCAAGATATGTGCGTGAACGGGTTGAGAACTTCGAGTCATACACTAGTACCTAAAACAAAGAAAACAAAACAAATCAGAAAACTAAGCAAAACAGAAACAAAAACAAGTTAAAATGCACAGCAGAAACTAGGGAGATTAGCAAGTTTGCTAATCCCCGGCAACGGCGCCAAAATTTGATGTGAGAATTACTTGACACACAAATTAAACCCTATTGATGACAATTGTAGTAAAGATGCAAGTAGGGATCGTTCTAAACCGGGGATTAACTAGGGATGCTAATCAACACAAATAAGACTCAAAAACACTAAACTAGACTCTAATGACTCAAAACTAATTTAAAACACTAAAAACAGCAAGAAACAATAACAAAGACTCAAATTTAGACCTAACAAGTGATTTTGACGAAAATAGAACTTAAAAGACTCAAACAACTAAGAGAAAACAGGTTTTGACTCTAAAAACAAGTTTAAATGAAAGGGGGATTGTTTTTGACGAATTTAAAACTAAAACAGAAACTTTGCATAAAACACTTTATAAAAAACGAATTTTGTGAATTGAAAAGGGTGAATGGCTAGTTAGAGGGATCCTTATCCACACATAAACATATGCATACAACTTGATTCCCAGTTACTCTTTCGATAAACCATGAATGACAATGTTCCGAATTAACTGTATTGAACTAATTAATTCTCAGATTTCCCTAAGTTCATTGAATTGAATGGATAACGCATCACAACCAAATTATTCTTATCAAGTTCCCTAACTATGGAATACGCATGATAGAGATACATATCAAAGATCATTAAGTTCAATGGAAATCATAAACATTGACAAGGCATTCATAACTATGGAATACGCATGTTACTCCTGCCTAGGGTTTACTTAACACAATTGTGACTAGCAACCTTTACTACTTGTGAATATAAGTTCATAACGATTAGGTGAAATTCCCTTATATCCTAGCATCAAATTTATGCATGCAAATCAAGTGTCGACCCCCAACCCACATACATAAACAAGTTCTTAATAAGCACAGAAAAGTAAACCACATTCATACTTTATGAAATCGTAACTGGAGTGAATCAAATCATAAGAAACATATATTCATGGCTTCAAATTCCCCCTCTAACTAATAGGGGTTTAGTTCCTCATGACAGCAATTAAACAAAGAATACTGAATTGAAACATTAAAAACAAAGATAGACAACACCTAAGAACGCTCCAGCAATAGTCACGACTTAGAGTGGCACCTTCTCCTTCCTTGAATAGCTGCGGCACAAGAGGGGTTTTCTGGGTTTGTGTGGATGATATGGCACGGCAGGGGGTAGGGGATGATTTCTGGCGTGATTGGTTGTGTATGGAGGGTGGTGTGCACGGCAAAGGATTGATTTGTATATATATAGGCACCAAAACCCTAGGTGAATCAGATTGGGACTTCTAGAAAACCAAATCCATCCAGAAATAGGCTCAAAACAATCAGATTTCCAATGGGAAAGGGCCTAAGGTGCGGCACAGTAGGATAAGGTGGGATAAGGCTTCTAAAAAGCCTTGCAAGGCAAGGAAATCAGATATTCTAGAAGGCTAGGTGCGGCATGGCCTTTAGGGTTCTAGAAACTCAATTTAAATGTCCCCCAATCAGAAAATAAACCCTCATTGTACCAGAAATTGAATTAGAAAAGGATTAGGATAGGATAAGGTTTGTTAAGATAAGATAAGGATTGGATAAGATAAGATAAGATAAGGTTGTTTTGGATAATGTTTTGGATAATTCTCCTTCTTTTGAGCTGATTCCTTATCTTCAATGTTTTGAATTTATTTCTCCAACCTTGAAACATATTCCCAACTTCATTTAAACTCCAAATTCGTCCATCCTCATGCCCATTGCTTGTGCTATCCATTCCAAGCCCAGATTTGCTCTAAAATGCTCCAAAATGTCTCTTTTTGCCAACTTTGCTTCTTGGACCTAAAAACACACGAAAATGACTTTAAACACTATACTAAGCAACAAATAGCTAAGCAAATGCAAGGAAACACACTAACTAAGTAGCATAAATATGCTCCTATCAGAAGACTGGAGGACACCCACCATCTAGTACTTGGAGGATCCTTCTTTCTCCACAAGTAAGAAGATTAGGCAGCAAGCAACTAAGTTTGTCATGTCGGATAAAACTTTGCTAAGAAAGACCCCAGATAGACTTCTGATGAAATGTTTAGGCTTGGAATAGTCAATGAGAATGATGGCTAAAGTACATGAAGGTATTTGTGAAGCACATCAAGCTGGAACCAAGAGGAAGTGGTTATTGAGAATGTATGGCTACTTTTGGCCAGATATGGAGAAGGATTGTAAGGCTTATGCCTGAGGTTGTCAGGAATGCCAAAGACATAGACCTCTTCAACACATACCCTTAGTACCATTGAATCCTGTGGTGAAGCCTTAGTTTTTCAGAGGGTGGGCAATGGACTTCATCAGGCAGATTTACCCAGCTTCCAGCAAAGGGCACACCTTCATAATTGTGGCAACAAATTGCTTTACCAAATGGGTGGAAGCTCCAGCTGTGAAGACTATCACTTCAGCTGCTATGAAGAAATTCATTGAAGCCAAGATCTTACACAGATATGGGGTGCCTGAGACAATTGTTACAAACTGAGGGCTATCTTTTATCTCAAAAGAAGTAGAGGAATTTGCAAACAAGTTCAAAATAAAGATGATCCAGTCTAGCCTCTACTACCCCCAGTCAAATAGTCAGGCAGACGCCAACAACAAGATCTTAATAAGTATTATTAAGAGAATAGTAGCAGATAGTCCAGAGAAATGGTATGAGAAGTTGGGAGATACTATTTGGGCCTACAAAACCTCAAAAAGGCAGAAACTAGAACCACCCATTTATGCTTTAACCTTCGGGTAAGATGCCGTGCTCTCTATGGAAATCAATGTAAGTTCTGTCAGACTTCAAAACCAGTTCGGTCTACACAATGAAGAATACATTTAGGATATGTGTCAAGGAGTTGAAGATTTAGATGTAGCCCGAATTGAAGCCTTAAGCAAAATTCAAGAAAGGAAGAAAGTTGTTGCTCGAGCATACAACAAGAGAATAAGGTTAAAAGCTTTCAAGGAAGAAGAGTTAGTGTGGAAGGTAGTTCTACCCTTGGGAGCCTAACTTAGAGGTTTTGGGAAGTGGAGTCCCACTTGGGAAAGACCTTTCAACATCAACAGAGTGATAGAAATAGGAGGGTATTATTTGTCAGATTTAGAAGAAAATTTGCAAAGACATCCGATTAATGCCAAGTTTTTAAAGAGGTATCACCCAACTCTATGGGATGTTAGAGACTATTATATTGATGAAGTTTAAACAAAGGCAAAAATATTGGATGCTCTTTGAAATATATAAAAGTAAATGGACATGTCAAAGTGGAGAAAGAATTATCTTTTATTTCATAATGGGAAGGTTACAAAACTCTAGCTCAACAAATTCACATCCCTAGCTAAGGCAGTTATCTTAGAGTGATAAGTCTAGATGATTGTGAAGATCCGGCCAGGTTCTTCAAGGGCCATGTTGTTATTGGCTAGCTGAGCCTCAGATTCCTCTACTTCTCGGTTGACCCTCTTCACCTCTTCGATCTTATGGTATAATTTTCTCGAGATGGTCATTTGCTCGGCCTTTAGTACGGAGAGCTGCTCCTCTAGCTTCTGAATCTCGAAGGCCACCTCCATAATCCTGGCTTCCATGGTCAACCCCTCCTCAACTAGCTGCTGTAGGGAAGTTAAAGTCTAAGCGTGTTTCTCCTTGTAACACTTGATTCTGTTTGATCCCCTCTCTGCCCACTGATGTTAATCCCTCAGTGCCCTCAGATTCACAAAGAAATTGAGGAATGACTCGTACTGGACCTTCGACAGTTGCTGAGCCTTATACAACTCAGTCAAGGTCTTCTCAGCATCTTAAAGTCCCTTGAGGCTGAAGGAGGCATTGAAATCCCTTTGCACCTATGCACTGAAGATCCAACGCTGATCTTGATCAGAAGGGCGCCTAAGGGACCTCAGCTTGGTCCTAATTTGCCCGAACTCTCTAACGAGCTCGGGCAAGGAGGCTGTGGCTGGGATAGATGCAAGAGGTGGGGGTATCACTCCACCACCCCCGGGGGTAACAGCAGAAAATGTAGTCTCGATTGGAAGAGAATAAGAAGGCCCAGAAGTAGAAGTGGCAGCAACATCAGTCTTCTTTGGTCGAGGGATGGAGATCCATGTAACTCCAGAGGCCTTGAGAGGTCTTGGGATGAGCACTTTATACGCTGCGGGCCAATGAGACTTGCCCGAGCCATCGCCAGAAGTCTGTTACAAGCCAAGGAAAAAGCAAGTCAGATGAGATGGAGCTTGAGCTGAAGGATGAGGCACTTCTGTTGCCACATTGGCCTTGGGAGAAGCAGCTTGAAGAGCCATCGGGCTAGTTGTTTCTGAGACCACAAGGATCTCAGGGACTATGGTCTCCCCAAAGGTTGTGGATGGTTGTCTGATGGCCCCATGTGCTGGAGAAGACTGAAAAAGGACAAATGTAAAGTACAAGTTAAGAGGAGACTTATAATTCAGAATGATTTAAGGGGAATGATACTTACTGAAGTACTATCATCGCCAACATAATGAAGCATCTCCTTAGTCATTTGGTTGACCTGGGAAGTTAGAGTCACCACTATATAAGAAGTAGAAAAAGTGGGGACTGAGCTTTGCCCGACTAAAGGCGCAAGTGCCCCAACCTTTGCCTAGAAAAAAATAAAGATGTTTGTTAAAATTCGAAACTTGAGAAATCACAAGCTTAATTAGAAGTGAAACAAAAGTATACCTTTGAAGGCTTGGCACAAGGAGGAGAAAATTGCGCTGCTCGAGCTGGAGAAAAGGAAAGCTCGGGCTGGGTGGTCCATTCACCTCTAGTATCCTATTACAAGCAAGCAAATGATTAGTGTTAGGACCAAGGAAAGGAAAGTTTGGAAAGTAACACGGTGCTTAAGGGATGAAAGTTATACCTTTAACTCCTCGATAATTATCTCAATGACTGTCTACCTTATCATCGGGCTGGACTTCCCATTCACCTCTAGTATCCTACTACAAGCAAGCAAAAGATTAATGTTAGGACCAAGGAAAGGAAAGTTTGGAAAGTAACACAGTGCTTAAGGGATGAAAGTTATACCTTCAACTCCTCGATGATTGTGTCAAGGATTGCCTTATTATTGGGCTGGACTTCTCCACCCAACTGCCCTTCTTTGGGAGTGGGGACATGTTTCTTGGTTGGAGGAGGCCCTTATTTCAAGCAAAATTAGTGAGGGTTAGTTCAAACTTTAAGAATATCAAAACTGAAAATAAGAAGACTAAGGGTGAAATCACTTACGAGAGGCTTTCTACTTCTTTATGCCCGCTTCAGCTGGGTGGGCAGACAAGGACTTGCCTTAGAGGTTTGAGCTCTGGTACTCTTCCTGGTAGGAGTTGCCCTTGGGCCAGGCAGAGCAAGGTGAAGCTGAGGTCGCTTCTCGGGCTCAGACTCAGAAGACTCTATCACTGTCGCCCTTACCCGCCAAGGTGCTCGAGTCTTCACTTCAGGCTTAACCTCATCCTCGGAATCCTCAAATAGATCGGAGATGTCTCCAGTATCTTCAGCAGCTTGGCTGGACCCTGCTTTATGTATTGCAACCTCAATCGCAGCCTCTTAAAGGACCAGTACGTCTGCAGCTTCTTCTTCTTGCCTGACATCCACTTTTTCAGTGTTGCCCTGGGCTACAAAACCAAAATAAGAATTAGTAAATGACAAGTTATGAAGAAAACGCAAAAAGAAGTAAAAAAGAAGAAGAGGTCTATAAGATATACCTATAAGAAGAAATTGGTTCTTCTGGTGGATCATCTCCTTTTAATTTTCAAGCTCATCCTTCTTGGGGTAAAATTTGAAGAAAAGTTGCCTGAAGAGACGATCGTGGGCTTCCATCAGGTCTCCTTCATACTTATTCGACCACTTGGCTTCCCACCAAGTGGCAAATGAATGAGTACATTCGAAGTTGAGGGCCACGAGCTTGTGGACGATTTTGCTCATCACCTCCGGACTACACCGAGCCGCCCAAAATGTCACCTCTGAATGTGAGCGAAGGCGGAAGGAAGTTCCACTGTGCATAGAGTCGAAGTATAGCACTAGGATGGCCTGCCTGGAACCCAGTTGCCTACCACAGAAGTTTAGGTGATAGACCTCCAACCCACGTTCGTAGCCCGTGCGGTCGCTCCACACTCCCCAAGCAAGGTCTTACTATTGGATGCAACTCACGAACTTCTCCTTGCAGAGGCTGCTGACGTCTTCCTTGAATGCGTCTTGGAAAATCTAGTCTGAGAACCATGGGTACCTTCTGAGCACAGGGGCACCCCACTCCAAGTCTACCTAAGTTTGACAAAAGTATAGATAAGCAAGGGTTGAGTGGTCGGTGGGAGACGCCTTGGCCAAGATCGTGTTGGAGCCACTCATTCGGGGAACTCCAAGTTGGGCGCCCGAAATTTAGGGAAATACCACTAGAGCCATAATTGAACCATCAAGGCTGGCCCGTTGAGATTGGTTTCAAAGGGTTCGTCTCTAGTCATCTCAGACAAAATGTGGTAGAGGTGTGCGATGAGGAAATGCCCCGTGGCCACGTCATCGAATGAGTGTAAGGTCTTCACCAGAGGGATCCACTCCAGCTTTACTTATTTGGATTTGTTGGGGAACACGTGCTTGTTTAGCCAGTCTAGAAGAAAGTATATATGCTCATGGTCCCTATTGGTAGTAGAAGAGGGTGGGCTGAAGGTCTTCTTTGCAAACGAGATGAAGCTTGTGAAAGACGTCCCATAACTCTTAAAGGTAGAGGGAACGTACTTCAGCCGAATGATAGAACCAGAAGCGCCCGAGCTTTCGGCAGTCGAGCAAGAGGGTGAAGACCAATCATGGGTGATATCCACGCACTTGCCCGAGGGCCTTTGCCCGAAGACTTGAGCCATGTCAAAGACAATGAGAGACATGAGAACCATTCTAAAGTCGAATGTGTTGGTCCTATTGTTCCAAAAGAGGAGAACCGTGGTCAAGAGCTCGAGCTTGGCAATGACTGTGACCTTGGAGAGCATGATGAGCTCGTAGATGCCATTGTCCATCCATTTTTTCTTCCAAATAAGCTCAAGCTCATTCACCCATTGCAACCAGGTTTCATCTTTCATCAATGGGAAACCTTTTCGATGGTTCGACCATTTGGGGGCCGAGATGTCAGCCTCGGCAGAGTAAGGGTTTGGGGTTAACCAGATAACAGAGGGCATGTTGCTCTCCACCCCAATTGACGGCACAAGTTGACGATCCATTTGCCGAACTCGCATGCAAGAAGAGATTTAGGTGCCATTGGTTGGATTTTGGGAAGAAAGTGAAAAAGGTTAAGGGAAGAAAACAAAGAAGAACCGCGAAGACAATAGAATTCTGGAAAATCTGGGAAGTTTGGAAGCTCAGAAAATAGGATGGCTAAGGTATTTGGCCGACACTACTACGAAACCATTTATTAGTGTCACTATGATAACTGACAAGAAACGTATATTACTGTTAGATATTAAGCAAAATCCGACAGAAAATGGATGTAGTGGCGGATATAATAAGCGACAGAATTTCCAGCGTCAGGAAATGAATTTTTCGATAGAAAATACTCTAAAACCGACAGAAATTGTGTCGGATATAACCGATAGAGAATATATTAAAAATGAATAAATAAGAGCATTCTCTGTCGGATAAAACCAACAGAAAATACTCTAAAACGGACAGCACTTGTGTTGGATATAACCGACATAAAATTATAAATAAGAGCATTCTCTGTCGGATAAAACTGACAACAAATATATTAATAATAAAAAAATATAAAAAGGACAATTTAAATAAACATAAACAAAACTAATAATTGAATAAATAATACTAAAAATGAAACATATATTCATGTATATATATATAGGTTCGATAATTTTTTTTTTCTCAACGTAACATCAAAGACGTCTACTGATTTTCATACGAGAACAATGTATCTCGACAATAACTAATAACATTTGCGGTTCATTAAGGACAAGGAATGTAAATTCTACTCCGATCAAACTGACAAGCTAAAATCTGCCTCACCACTTCATAACTCCTTACCGAAACGGAAACAACACAATGGCAAAGGACGACTGGCTCCTCTTCTCACTTCCTTTACTTAGCGGGTGGCTGTGGAATCTCTTCCTCCTCTTCTTCTCCATCCTCATCTTCATCATCGTCATCATTACCATCGTCATCATCATCGTCTTCTTCATCATCATCCTCATCGCTGCCTCCATCACCATTGGCTTCAGGATCATCCTCTGGATCCCCTTCTTTATCTGCCCCTTCGTCACCCGAGAAGTCCTCATCTCTTACATCATCATCCTCCGGGTCATCCACATCCTCATCATCTTCATCCTCGTTGTCATCCTCTCTATCACTAGCATCTTTGTTTTCCGCACTAGGTTTTTCCACTTTGAGAAATTCTTCAAAAGGAAACCTGAAGAAGAAAGCAACAGTCACCAACTTAGATTCGATTATACCCTCAAAAACCATTGATGCTGGTATTGGATGAACAAAATAACAATTTCATTACCTTCGTGTGATTACAGTCAATTCAGGTGACATATTGATACCATTCATCAATGCCGTAGTCTGAAACAGCGATAACTAGTGTTGGTGAGCAACTTTTAAAAACAGAAAGTAACAAATAACACAAGGCTTTCGTTTTCCATAAACATGTATATCCCAGTTCATAAAATGGATTCCGCACCAGAGAAAAGGAGGAAGGAATGGGAGGAAAGGGAGAAGGCACCGACGCATGGAAGAGATGGAAGGGTTTTATTTTGGAAAATTTTGATTACTATCAGTTATAACTGACAGAAAAAAATGGCGGCAATAATCCCCCCCAAAATTTTAAATTCCCTCCCAAAATTTTAAATTCCCCCCCCCAAAAATTTTGTTACGATTTAAAAAAAAATAAAATAATAATGGTTTGGTTTAATAAATAAATAAATAAATAATATGTATTTAAATATAATACGTTTTTAAAAATTAAATAAATAATTTGTTTGGTTTAATAGATAATAACCCATGTAAAATATGCGATAAAGAAACAAAAAGATAATTGTACAATGAAAATGTCATCACACAAACTAAATATTATATAATCAATACTTGAAAAACATAAATAAAAATTTAGCACAAGTTACTTTTCCCACTTCAAAATTTAGGCAAATTTAACGGAGATATGCATTCTACGAAACTAGTTTCAATGATCTAACCGTCAAACTTGTTTGTAGATACTACAATATCGCATACGTAAACAATCGAAAAAAAAACATTCAGAGATTAGGTAACGGAACAAAAGTTTTCGACGGTTATAAACGAAAAATCATAATTTAACGGTTATTTTAGCTCTGGTTTTGATGATTTTTTTACAACTACACTCCTCGACCCTATAAGAATGCAATGAATGAATTCTATCTTCAATTTAAAATATTTACACTAGTGGATACCACAAAATCTTATTTTATACTTAATGGAAGTATAATATTAACTCTAAGTGTTTGTTTAATCTACCGTTTTGACGCGATATGCATTCTACGAAACTTTTTTCAACGATCCAACCGTTAAACTTATTTGTACACACTCCGAGATGGCATACGTAAAAAATCGTAAAAAACAAACATTCAAAGATTATGTAACGGAACAAAAGTTTTCGACGGTTATAATCGAAAAACCACAATTTAACGGTTATTTTAGCTCTGATTTTAATGATTTTTTTACAGCTACACTCCTCAACCCTATAAGAATGCAATGAATAAATTTGATCTTCAATTTAAAATATTTACACTAATGGATACCACAAAATCTTATTTTATACTTCATGGAAGTATAACATTAACTCTTAAGTGTTTATTTAATCTACCGTTTTGACGCAATACACATTGTACGAAACTTTTTTCAATGATTTAACCATCAAACTTGTTTGTACACACTCCAAGATCGCATACGTAAAAAATCACAAAAAACAAACATTCAGAGATTAGGTAACAAAACAGAAGTTTTCGACGATTATAAATGAAAAATCACAATTTAACGGTTATTTTTGCTCCGATTTTGATGATTTTTTTTACAGCTACACTCCTCGACCCTATAAGAATGCATTGAACAAATTCGATGTTCAATTTAAAATATTTACACTAGTGGATACCACAAAATCTTATTTTATACTTGATGGGGAAGTATAACATTAACTCTAAGTGTTTGTTTAATCTACCGTTTTGATGCGATACGCATTCTACGAAACGTTTTTCAACAATCCAATCGTCAAACTTGTTTGTACACTCCGAGATCGCATATGTAAAAAATCGCAAAAAACAAACATTCAGATATTAGGTAACGGAACAAAAGTTTTCGATGGTTATAAACGAAAAATCACAATTTAACGGTTATTTTAGCTTCGATTTTGATGATTTTTTTACAGCTACACTCCTCGACCCTATAAGAATGCATTGAACGAATTCGATCTTCAATTTAAAATATTTACATTAGTGGATACCACAAAATCTTATTTTATACTTAATGGAAGTATAACATGAACTCTTAAGTGTTTATTTAATCTACCGTTTTGACGCGATACACATTCTACGAAACTTTTTTCAATGATCTAACCATCAAACTTGTTTGTACACACTACGTGGTATTGTCAACCAACTCTTTTCCATGTTTTACCACTGTACAAGAGCAAATATTACGTTAAAACTAAGATGCCTACAATCTTTCAATCCCTATCATGTAGACATAACTATTAGAAATTTCAATCCCTATCTTTCAACCTCGAACTATCACAATTGCAATTTAATTTCCAACACCTATCATAGTAAAACAAATTAAAAAACAATAAAAGGTTAACAAAAATATGTTTATCTACACTCTTGATTATTTATTAAATTCAAGTTTTGTATATCCTCATAGCAATTAGAGTGAAATATTTAATTAATTAACATAATATATATACCTATATTACTAAATATTACCAATTTATGGTATATTAAATATTGTCAATTTAACATAAATATTTACAAATAATATTTATCTCAATTTCTTCATAACAATTTAAGTGAATAAAATAAACTAATGGAACACAAATATTCCTAATTTATCTTACTAATTAAATTAAAATCTCTAAATAAATAAAGATTGAAGATGAAGAGAAGAAAACGATTGAAGATCAAGAAATCTGAATAGCAAGAGGAAGAAATCTGAATGAACAACAAATTGAAAAAATTTTGGCGTAAAAATAATAAAATAGTCAATATATGTCGGTTATAACCG
Organism: Heteromeles arbutifolia; assembly: GCA_024362995.1. Lineage (NCBI taxonomy): Eukaryota > Viridiplantae > Streptophyta > Magnoliopsida > Rosales > Rosaceae > Heteromeles > Heteromeles arbutifolia. The sequence goes on along the minus strand of JANCRC010000013.1, from coordinate 23,061,848 downwards.
CCAGAATACTAAAATAATAACCACCAGAAACTAAAGTAATAAAATAGTCAATTTCTGTCTGTTATAACCGTCAGAAAACTAAAATAATAACCGCCAGAAACTAAAATAATAAAATAGTCAATATCTGTTGGTTATAACCGCCACCATTAACTTCAAAACTGCCATAATCTGTTAAAAAATATTTTAAAAAAAGAATTAAAAAATACTGGCGGTTATAATACTTTTATGGCGGTTGCATCCAACACTAAATATCCGCAAGAATTTATGTCGGATATAACCGACAGGACTTCATTGTTATCTGACACTAGCTGAATGATGTGTCAGATATCTTTTATCCGACATAATGGCTTATTAAACCGGCACCATCATTCGACACCCAAAGCTAATATTGTAGTAGTGCGAGAAATTTAAGTGAAGGTTATATAGTAGGCAGTTAGTTAACGTTGGAAATCGTGGGTTAGTGCAAAGGTTTATTCGAAAACGGCTGTTTAAGTGGTGCAAGTCCCGAGGTAAAGAATGCGGCTGGTGTTTAATCATTATTAATGTCTTAATTAGCAGACTTAAAAATGATTAAAGGGGGCACTGTTTGGGTTAATATTTAAACATTGGGCTTAACTATTAGGGGAAACCCAAAGGCACCAAAACAAGTCAAATTTGTCTGAAAACTAGGAATGAAGCGTGAAGCAAACTGAAGCCTTTTTCAGCCAAGGCATAGGCCATGTGCCTATAAGTGAAGTGACAAATGATAGAGGCCAACTCACTGTCAGCCAAAAAGCACTTTCTAATGGCATTACAAGTAAATAGATGATGACTCACTACCCTCCAAGAACCAGCGGCCAAGAACAAAGCCAAAGTAGTCGGGCCAAATTGCCTATAAAAGCCAAGAGAAGAACAAGAGACAAGGACACCCAACCAATCAAACAAACAACATACAAACTCTGCTTTCAAGCCAGATTTACACCTAGAAAGCTGAAACTCGTCTAGATTCATTTCTTTTAGGTACAGTTCCCTTAGAAAAGCTATCTTTTGTTTAGTGTAAAAGCTCTACTACCTTCTCTTAGTGTTGTAGTATCGATTCCCTCGTGTAAAACCTATTTACCATCCATCACAACCTCTGTAAACTCAAAGAGAAGTGGCTGCAAGACGTTCAACCTTGTCCGACAAGGTGAAATCTTGCCCGGACCTCTTTACTTGTACTTTCAGTTAGTAGATCTATCGCATAATGTACTTTTCAACATGTATTCAAGTTATTTCCAACTGTTTTCTACTGAAGAGATCCATTTATATTCAGATTTGGTTAAGTGAATGAACCTGTTTTCATTAAAATAAACTTGGATCGAGAAAATGGTTTAAAAGGCCCCGAACTCCCTTCGTTTTGGACATATAAGATTTATGGACTAAAAGTCCTTGTTTACAAGGCAAGAAAAAGAACTTAATGCAATCTTAACCCATCTATGACAATCCTTTGCTAACGAAAAGTTTAAGTAAATTGGGGTGCAAGTAATCGACTTAAATCACATTTATCTAACATTTGTTATATTGAGATAGTAGTGGCACACCGAGATCCTTGTTAGTTTTGATTGTGAGCCTCAAGGCCTACACCTAAGGCCCTACAAAGGCACATTTCAAACTAACCATTGACCCATCTTGCAGCACACCCAGCAGCAAGAGCTCACCCGACAACCAACCAAGTGCCAACTCCCCTGGGGAGCTGTGCGAGGGGAAATCCTTGCCCCGAACACATGTAATAATTGTTGAGGATTTGAGTGTATCTCCATATCATTGGTCAAGGCCCTTAAAAGTGGGAACGATGACACTTGAGCATTGAGAAGTTTAATTGATGATACTTGTGTGTTGTTAAACCAATTCTCAAGGGCTAGGTTTACTTATGTTTGTCGAGAAGTCGATATTGTGACACATAGATCGGCTAGTTGTGATTTTTTTCTAGATAACGCTACCTTGTAGATTCAAGATCCTCCGAATATTATAGAGGATTAATAGATTATCGCCTTTTATCAAATGTAGTTTCTTAGTTACAATCTATGTGGTATATTCTTTTACAAGAATACTCTCCTATTCGATCTCTTGTCTTGATGTGTTTGATTTAATTCAATGATGACAAACACTTTTTCTTGACTTAAATCACAATCGGAGAGTCGAGGCTTGACTTTGAACACGTGGGGATCATGAAAAGTGTCAAGTGATGAGTAATCTTCAGCATTGGTAGTGATTCTCCACAAACTTGATGAAGAGCCTAGATGAAATTGGGTAAGTAACCACTTATTATATTTACGGTGGTTCTTATTATATCCCTTCTTGAAACAAAAATGAAGTGGAGGTTAAAAGATATAGAAGAAAGAACAAGACCTTGAAGTGTCCAAGGACTGGATGGTGGAATCTAAAAGGAGAAAAACAAGTCAATATCCAAGACAAAGTAGTCATCCAATGCGCTTGGGATACAGAGGGGGATGCTAGCCAAATGTGGGATTCCATGGTTATTTGTATCCGAAAAGTTACAAAAAGTGTATTAGGTGAGTCCAAAGGTTTTGCTCCATATCAAAAGGAATCTTGGTGGTGGAAGGAGGATGTACATGCAAAGGTCTAAGAAGGAATGTTGTAAAACCTTATACAAGGATAGAATCGATGAAAATGTGAAAGTTATAAAATAACGAAGAAGGAGGCAAAGAAAGCCGTGAAAGAAGCGAAGCTAGCAGCTTTTGACGATATGTATAAGCGATTAGATACCAAAGAAGGAGAGTTGGATATCTATAAACTAGCTAGAGCAAGGGAAAAGAATACAAGAGACTTGAACCAAGGAAGGTGCATCAAGGATGAGAATGGAAATGTTCTAGCTACAGAGAACGTGGTTAAAGACAGATAGAGATATTATTTTCATAATTTTTTCAATTAAGAACATGAAAGAGTACTTCGTTGGGGGAGTTGAGTAACTCAGAAGAGTGTAGAAATTACTCATTCTACCGTCGAATCAGAAAGTAAGAAGTGGTTGTAGCTTTGAAGAAGATGAAGCATAGAAAAGCAGTGGACCCAGATGATATACTCAAGGTGTGGAAAGTCTTGGGAGAGACGGGTATAACATGGCTCACAAAAGTTTTCAATAGGATTTTGAAAACGAAGAAGATGTCAAATGAGTGGTGAAAAAGCAAAAAAGACTATGAGTACTTGGATCTAACAAAAGACTTGACACAAAACCAAGCGCAGTGGCATTCTAGGATTCATACAGCTGACCCTGCTTAATGGGATAAGACTTTTTTTTTCTTTTGATAGAAGCGATAGAGTGTTTCATTAATAAGAACAACCAAATAAAAGAGGTGTCAGATAGGTACAATTTCTTCAGTGATCAATTTCTTGATCTGAAGATAGTTTGCACAAGATACAAATAATTTTAAACCCCTATACGGCTACCACAATAAACCATCACAAACAGGAATTTCGGGTAGGACTGTCATAGAGATGAAAGACGCGACAGTCCAAACACCGGTAACCTAACATAAAGCCATTGACAACTAGACCACATAAATTGCATAAGCGACACAAACAGATCACTGGAGCAACACAAAAGTACTAACCTAACCCGCTCAAGGCATTTAAACGAAACTTAAAACTAAACTAAAACCAATGACACGTCCACATGCGTGTCCACTGTAAAGACACAAGCACAGCTGCAGCCTTGCAGGACCATGTGAGTGTGTCGGTGCCAAGGACAAGAAAAGGTGTTGTTGTTGTAGTTGATTATTAGAAGTTGGGACCAGCAGTTCTAAAATATATAAACAACCACATAGTACGTATAATCATCGCTCCCATGGACTTAAAAGGGACAGAGGCTGCGACGCCCTTTTTTAATTCTCCAACAAATAAACAAAAAGCAAAGAATACGGAGTAATTTTAGAGATGGGTTGAATCGTACGTTGCTGACCAGGAACACAAAAATAGAAAGAAGATTTGAGGGTTTTTATATTTGACAAAGTTGATCTACGTCAAAGATAACTCGAGTTCAAATATATAATTAAGGACAGAGAATCGACAGATACACAAGTTAACTGACTTAATCGAAAATTGTTGAAGCCTTCTATTTTAATTCGAGAAAATGATCAAGGGGGGTATCTATGAGCCATGCATGGTCTGGTGGGAGCCATGCACTCTGTTTACAGCCACACATGTTTACGTAGACAATGAAGTAGGGTTTTCTTCAAACCCCAGTGGTAGTTGACAAGTCCTCACTAAAACAATCGTCCTCCACGTTTTTTTATTTATTTTTACATATGAAAAGACAGCATAGTATGATTTTCTTTTCGTGAACATTATGATGTATTTTTTTGGGCAACTAGAATACGACATCTTTGGCTAGGACTTGAAATAGAGTATCGTAAAAATTTACAATTGACGGGGCTTCATTTCTGGGTTTTGAATATTTGGGGATTGGAGTTATGGATAAGATGGAACTACAATACCTTTGATTTTTGTTTTTGGTCAGAACACAAACTTTGATTATGAGGTGGTACGCTCCAGAAACATGCTTTGTTCACCGAAATATAGGATATCATGTTCATTTGTCAGACTCCTATGATCCTATACACAAACTTGGACCAAACGTTTTACTATTTTTATATTATTTAGTTTATGCAAAATTAATTTAATTTAATCTTAAAGATAACATAGTCCAAGACGATTCGACTTAACAAAAGGAACTTTAGATGACTAGCATGGATTGTACTTTTTTTAAGCCCAACACACAGCTCCAATCATGACACACCACGATCCGGAAAGTCCAATTAGACTCCGAATCGAGTTGTGTTGGCCGATACCTGGAGGGTGATGAAGCCATAAAGTGTAGTATAGTGGAAAAAGAATGTGAATAAATTTAAACCTAAAAGTGCCTAAACAAAAGAGTGCGCGAGTGAGCGGGATTGCACCCATTTCACATGTGATGGTAGAGCATAAGAACAGTACAGTAATTAGGGTGAGGGTTATTCCACGGAAGATAACCATCTCCTGAGATTTGCCAGAACCCTTGTTTACACGTAAGCCCAGCTACTAAACCTGGAGGGGTGAAAAACAAAATTGAGTAGGTCAGCAAAACAACGTTTGTAAGAAAACCTTTATTTTCGAACATACTAACCCTTCGCCGTAAAACAAGTATAGTTTCCTTAAAACCATACTATGTATAAGTATGAAGATTTAATGTATGCCAACAATATATATCAGAAATATGCCACAACATGAATAATTCACAACAATAGAAATATAGGCATGTGCTTGACAAATATACTAGCACGCAAGTCGGAGTCACCTATGGCTCATCAATCTATACTAGCACACAAGTCAGAGTCACCTAACGCGACCTGTACAACAGGCTGGGTGTAATAATAGTATACGCTCGAGTGCTACGATCACGTGAAGCTTGCGCTAATTGCAGTCACCTACAAGTCGGAGTCCCCTAACGCGACCTGTACGATAGGCTAGCACCTAACTTGGATCCAAGATGAGCATGCGGTGCGGGAGGTGAACATACACGTGAAGGCTAGCCCTGGCCCCGGACGGGAGCACTAACACCGGGGTGTAGTAATGATGAGCTAACTATACGAATATATGAATGCCATATAATTCGAATCAATATAATAAACTCACCTGAATTTACCTGCACGTCCTGTAGAATCATTTTAGCATTCTACCACCGTACTATATATGTAAGTAGGTAAAATGCGTATGAATATGCCATAACTATTTTATAATTTGAATCACAAAGCAACGTTTACCAAACTAAACTAAAATTACGACATAATAGGCGTAAATCCATTTAAATGCATTTGTGGAAACTATATATATATATATATATATATATATATATATATATATAAGTAAACTACCCACTCACCTAGAGTACGTGCTACAACTCCGTAGCACGAATATCAAGGCGTCACGAACGATCGTCGTCTAAAACAAATATCAAATCACAACTCAGGATTCGGAGTCCAATTGGACTTTCCGAGTTGAGGTGTGTCAGTTTGGTATCAGAGCCACTCTGTCATTCGATGCGGATGTGCCGGCGAGGACACCGGGTTCCCCTTAAGTGGGGTGGATTGTGAGATCCCACATCGACCAACGGAGAGGAGGTGATGTGTCTTATATGTACATATTCCTCTCCCTATAGCATGAGGCATTTTGGGAACTCACTGGCTTCGAATTCCATTGAAACTCCGAAGTTAAGCGAGTTCGGACAAGAGCATTCCTAGAATTGTATGGCCCAAAGCGTGAGGGAATGATAAACCCAAAATGGACAATATCGTGTTACGACGGAACCAAGCCCGCGATGTGACAAATCATCACCCAAATTAATTTAATTCACTTTTGCCCATAAAATAAAAACATAATCAACCTCAATTCTCCGGATCACAACACCCATGATCTATAATTTTAAATTAAATTAATCTAAATCGAAGAAGATATTCCAACTTTGATGAAAATAGAGGATCACACTGCCGCCGGACCTGCTCTAGTCAAACATCATTATCTTTCATCAGTAACCTTTATAGGGATTAGAGTAGATATTGAATCGATTTTTTTTTCATGGAATTCAAAAACCCCTTTTGGGGCTATCTCGTACAGTCAACATGGAAAACTTTCATTTTTAGGTTTTTTGTCGCGGATGCTCTGGTTAACATTGATCTTTCTTTAAATTTCATGCATATTTGAAAACACAAAGTTTCGATCTTGCTTATTATGTTTTAATGTTTGATTGTATTGGAATTGGTTGTACTAGAGAATCTTTCTTTTAATTTATAATTTTATTTTTTAGAGAAAAAGGATATCAAAAACCATTTTCACAAACTAATCATAGAAAGGAAGAAAACATTGGAGTACACTCTGGAATTGATCAAATGAAAACTAATTGTAACTGAAATCAGTTTCACGATCAAACAATCTTTGCGTAGTTTAAAAGATCATAATTCCTTTTCATCCTTTAATGTAAGAGAATAAGTTACTGGGTACATCACATGTCGTTTCGTACCAATGAAATAACAATATTAGATAAAATTTACATATGTTTTTATTTCATTGACAAGAGATGTCATCGTGACAGTTTATCCATGCCATATAATTTCTTCTCCCATTGTAGCCGAGATGATATTTTTACCGTTTAATTAAATTTAGAAAATAAGAGGAGCAAGAAAGATAGATAGGGAGGGAAGTATAGCATTAATGACCCTAACCTCCAACCATAACCCATAACCCATAACCCATAACCCATATACCATTATCCAATATTTATATCAACATCTTTTTTAACCTTGTATGTTTTCTGAAAATACTCTTGTTTTATGTATACTTTTGATTCTTTGAACTGTACGAAAGTAAGTGCATTTTCACACAGAAAACAATTCTACACAAATCATTTTCTGGCAATAAAACGGAACGACACAATTATGAACTAAAATTTGAGGGCCTGGCTAAAATTGGCTAAAATTTTTATCAATAAAAAGTTAATAAAAACTATTTGTTACAAGATTTATGATCTTCATTCTCGGTTCATCACAAAGCAATGCCGTTTATATATTTATCTTCACAAATTTATTTGTTCTCATTTATTATTATCTTCATAATATGCGAACTTTAAAGAAAAGTTCCACAAACCCTTTCTTCTCTATATAGGTTTGTTTTTGGTCTTTAAATTGATTAAATAAAAGAATAATCAAATGTGAGAAATAAGGAGTGTGCATAAAAAGATAAAGAGGGGTGTGAAATTCATTTATCGTTCTTTATACAATATAGTTTTTATTAAGGTACCAAATTTTTCACTAATCAAATAGAACGAGAAACATCATAGATCAGGAATATAATTCCATGATTACAAAGAAAGACAACAAATCTTACCCCACATAACCACATCAAACCAAACGGAAAGATACACTCACGAGGACAAAACCTTGCATCACTTTCTAATGAACTTGCAAAAGACAACACTCCTTCGGCAAAGAAGCATTGCTATGAGACATCACGAAGATGTCCTCATAGTCCTTTGTCAGGCAAACAGACAACAAAACCACAACCAAAACAAACAAAAGAAAAAAATGACACTACACAAAATAAAATTTCAAAGGTACAATTCATCGACCACGGGAGACCCGCACTTAATCAATATGAAAAATAAGCTTATAAGGCCTAAACCCTATGAGTCAGACCCAACACCGTCAAGACACACAAGGTAATCATCGTATCATCTCAAGAAGACTTTGCAATGACAAGAGAATATGATTGTGAATCCCTTAAACCACTCAACGGCCCCATGACAGAAAGACCGCACCACCCTTTGATGATCTTGCAATTGTCAGCTAAAACTTTACTATGAGTCACCTCAACAAGCGTCAAGCTTCTTCGCATAATCCTTGCCAAGCGCACAAACCACATAATCACCACCTTTTGCTCTAACTCTAAGATATGGGGCTAAGCAGTAAGTCATAACCGCTACAAAAGCTCTCCTTCTTAGAAGGGGAGAGTGACCACAACCACAACCATAACCACAAGGGCTCTCTTCAACAAAATGAGAGAGCAAACCTACTAAAAACAAGAAAAGAAAGAGAACGGATCAAGATGGATTGTCGCTGACCCTAAGGCCAAAGGCTACGGTCGGCAACCGTAGGTTTTTTCTTTGAATTTCTACTTTTCTCGGCTAGGGCTTTTTTTCCTATCTTTTTACAATATAATTGATTAAACATCGGTCACAATATTGTAAAAATACTATACTTTTATTTTAATCAATAAGGGAGAGTGTTTCAACTTTCGAACTTAGAATATCTTAAAACACTAGGAAAAAAAATGATAAAAGCAAGAGTTGATTGGATATAGACTATTTGTACAACTAATTCAGTATTGAGTAAGAAAGAATTGACTTGAGAAAGAGTTGAGAAAGAAGTCAAAATTCAACTTCCCAGTGTAGTTATTTACTAAACTAACTAGAACCAAAGTAGAAATGATACTAACTGTTCATAAGTTTTTCACTAATTTACCTCAATCAAAACATGAAAATAGGATGATTACCATTCCCCATTTCATGTGAAAGCTTTGTTAGTCGAACAAGGGTGCATTTTGATATTTCTTTGGGTTTTGCCAAGTGCTTTCTAAAGGTGTGCTTTTACAAGGTATGATTGTTATACTTACGGTTGTGCTATCCTGATATTTCTTGTTAATTTCTATCTTTTAAATCTTATTCAATTTATTCGATTTGATAATCGAAAATTGAGAAGGGAACTAGACTACCAATCCCATCCAAGGGTCCAACTCCTGTAGAATCATGAGTAGAATTCCTAATATTGTATATGTCTTAGCCTCAATCGTGTTTTCATTTGTCATATCGTTAGTACACACACATGTAATTCGTAGTGAAAATAGAGTGTTGATAAATCCGCCCCATTCACTACAACAGATTGGTCCTTTAGCGAGAAACATTTCAGCGAGAACATTATCTTTCACACTGTAGAGTTGCTTTTGGCGAGGAAAATTTTGAGTTCTCGCAAAAAGTGAGCTCATTTGGTCTCTTTACATCTTTAAGAAACAGTGAGGAAAAAATAATTTCGGCGAGAAAATTGTTTTGTTGCTGTACATAATGCTAGCGAGGAAAAATTGTTCTTCTCGCTCTAGGTTTAGTGGGAATTATATTCCCTTCCCGCCAAAATATTAGAGAGGAAATTATTGTTTTTCTCACTGAATAAATTTTTAGCGAGAAAAATGGGTTCTTGCTGAAGCATTCCTGTATAATTTTCCAAAAGTTTCAAATAGAGCGCCTTTGATTCACACTTACAGCGATCAATTTTGTATTTGGGTCGCATAAGTGTTCAGCGAGAAAAATATTTCTCGCAGACGGCCCAAGTTTGTGAAACTTAATATTTTTCTAAGTGTTATAAAGACAATACAGTGTTATAAGGATGATCCAATGCGTTCATTGTACTCTTATAGGGTTGAGGAGTGTATTTGTAAAAAATCATCAAAATCGCAGTTAAAATAACCGTTAAATCATGAGTTTTCGTTTATAACCGTCCAAAAGTTTCGTCCCGTTACCTAATATCTGAATGTCAGTTTTTTGCGATTTTTTTACGTATGTGATCTTGGAGCATATACAAATAAGTTTGACGATTGGATCGTTGAAACTAGTTTTGTAGAATGTGTATTTTGTCAAAATGATAGATTCAACAAACATTTGGAGTTTATTTTATACTTCCATTAAGTAGAACATAATATTTTGTGGTATCCATCAGTGCAAATATTTTAAATTGAAGATCAAATTTGTTCATAGTATTCTTATATGGTTAAGGAGTGTATTTGTAAAAAAATCATCAAAATCGGAGTTAATAGCCGTTAAATCGTGAGTTTTCTTTTATAACCGTCAAAAGGTTTCGTCTCGTTACCTAATATCTGAATGTCATTTTTTTTGCAATTTTTTACGTATGCGATCTTGGAGCATATACAAACAAGTTTGACGGTTGGATCGTTGAAACTAGTTTTGTAGAATGTGTATTCCGTCAAAACGATAGATTCAACAAACACTTGGAGTTTATTTTATACTTCCATTAAGTAGAACATAACATTTTGTGGTATCCATTAGTGCATTTAATTGAAGATCAAATTTGTTCATCGTATTCTTATATGGTTGAGGAGTGTATTTGTAAAAAATCATCAAAATCGAAGTTAAAATTACCGTTAAATTGTGAGGTTTCATTTATAACCGTCGAAAGGTTTCGTCCCGTTACCTAATATCTGAATATCAGTTTTTTGCAATTTTTTACATATGCAATCTTGGAGCATATACAAATAAGTTTGACGGTTGGATCGTTGAAACTAATTTTGTAGAATGTGTATCCCTTCAAAACGATAGATTCAGCAAACACTTGGAATTTATTTTATACTTCCATTAAGTAGAACATAATAATTTGTAGTATCAACTGGTGCAAATATTTTAAATTGAAGATCGAATTGGTTCATCGTACTCTTATAGGGTTGAGGAGTATATTTGTAAAAAATCATCAAAATCGGAGTTAAAATAACCATTAAATCGTGAGTTTTCATTTATAACCGTCAAAAGGTTTCGTCCAGTTACCTAATATCTGAATGTCAGTTTTTTAAGAATTTTTACGTATGCGATCTTGAAGTATATACAAACAAGTTTGACGGTTAGATTAGCCATAAGATTTAATCTTACATATGTGAGATTAAATCCTTACTGTTGAATTTAATCTAGTAATTAAATCATATAAGTGTTTTTGGCGGGCTGCCAAAGTTTTGGCGTGGTGCCTAAAAACTAAATTGTATTTCCAGAGAGAGCGCCATTTAGCGCTCTCTCTTTTTCATTTCTCTCCCACAACTTCTCCGCCTTTCCTCTTTCAGAAACAAAACCTTAGCCTCCATCCTTCATTTCTCAAACTCTCTCGCAGTTTATCTTTCTCCATCGCTCTGTCGCAATCCATGGCCTCCTCTCCATGTCGCTTGCTGCCTACCACCGAAAATTCAAGAACCCAAGAGATCCATTCCAACAAAACTCAAATCCACACCTAATCCTTATCTCCCAGACCCAGACTCACAAGACCAGCTGATGATGTCCAGATCAGGCGCTGCCGACTCCGGCTTCTAAAGATTTTTATCAAATTTCGATCCGTTCAAGTCGCCGTAGACAGCCAGACTTCACTCTTGTCATCCAAACATTATTTCGAAACCTTTCTTTGATTACTTTGATTTGGTTTTCGACTTGCAGGTTACATCACTATCTTGACCTAGCCCAACGCCAAAAATCCCCCACACCCACAAATCTACCATCACTCTTCTCAACTCTTTATCCATTTTGATTCATTCAATTTGTAAAGGGGTATAAATAGTTCAATTATTGTATCCATTTTGATTCTTTAATATGTTCTTTGCAGGTGTTGGACTTCATAAACTAGTGCACTAGCAATGGCAGCCTTGTAGCCTCCAGTAGCTGATTTGGGTAACATTGGGTTTTCAGTTTGAATTTGAGATTTCTCTCTATTAATCTGACTTTGGGTAATATCATCGGGATTCTATAAGATTTTCTATTTTTTAGATTATGGAACTAAATTGGATGTTTTGACGGGTTATTTTTCTAGAAGGGGGATTATGAGTTTGTTTCTAGGTTTCTTTTTTAACTATGTTTCTTGCTTGACTATGCATATACAAAGAAGAGGTTTTTTTACAGCATTTTCCTGTTTGTTATGTGTTTTTTGAACCTGTAGGTTTACATTCATTGCAGATTTTGGGTTTTGTCACCGAGTAAAGGTATGCAAGCTTGAAATCAAAATGCTATTTCAATGCTTTCTCTGTTTTTTTTTCTTCTAAATTTATGAAAATACTGAAATTGCTCAAATAAATATGTCCTATCAAGCTATAACTTAAATCAATCTATGCATAAATTGTTTTGGAAGGATCTATCACAAGCGAGCATACACCTCACTAGTCTCTAGCAACAAATAAATGTATATATGTGTAGTAATGGCTTTGGCCTATAAAAAAAAGAACAAAAATTAATAACCTTAGCAAAGAAACTTGAAACTAAAACATTCTTCTTTTTTTGCTACATTCTGTTTCCTTGTGAGATTTGAGTTATACATTGCTTAAGCTATCATTTTGCTTAACTTTGAAATGTGGATTTTGCTATGATCACCTAACTTGTAGAAATTACAGATCAACTTTGTTTGTTTTGTTTCTAGGCCTGCTGCATTTGGGCAATTTGGATGTTTGATTAATCCATATTGGTATTAATTTTCAGTTACCTGTTAATATTTGGTAGTAGTTTTTGTTAATCCATAATTGTTGATTTTATATTTGGTAGTAGTTTTTGTGATATCAATTTATCCTTCATTGGTAATAATATCAATTTACCCTAAAGTCATGAATTGATGTATCTTTCCATTCCATCAACATCACGAATTGTTGTATCTTTCTCTCTATCTCCTAACTATTTTAACCATGATCTCTTGTAAGTTTCAATTCTAATTGTGTTATTAACTTGTATCTTTTCAGTTGGTAGTAGAGAGAACTATAATTTCTATTTGGAAAGCATTGAGAAACTGTATACCGCCTGCTTTATCTCCTCTTAGGTAAGTTGCTTGACTTCTAATTTTATTGTTTTAACCTCTCATGTTGTTTAAGAGTGTAAAATATATGTGAATCATTGATAATTAGAATCATAAACATGATATCTTTGGAATTAGAATCATAAACATGATATCTTTGGAATTAGAATCATAAACATGATATTGGACCTAGTTGATAGGTCATACTTTTTTGTTTCATTAGTATTAGAGGGTCATGAGGTTGGGGGCAAAAAATAATGATGTTTTGATTGTTAACATTTTTTAGCAATGGATCGAAGTTGGATGTTCCTTAAACATAGATTTTGTGATGCATTCACTGCTTGTGTAAACTTATTCATATTGGCTGCACATAAACATTTGAATGAGGAATACAAGACACGTTGTCCATGTAGAGACTGCCTAAATGGGAATCTTCATTCTTTGCATGTTATCCGTTCCCATTTATATAATAGCGGGTTCGCACCACACTATAAAGTTTGGACTTTACATGGGGAATTTCAAGAAAGTGAGTTAAGTGCCCAAATAGAGGACGATAGTGAAAATGATAGTGACAGTGAGGATAATAATGATAATGAGATGTTTAAGATGTTACATGATTTTCAAGGCCTAACAGATATGAGAACTAATGTTGATGCCACAAGTGGCAATGACAACTCTCACGCTAGTAAATATGAGTATTTGTTTGGCAAAGCTCAAAGGGAGCTTTATCCTGGTTGTGAGAACTTTTCTATATTAAGCTTTATTGTAGAGTTGATGCATATTAAGTGTTTCTCTCTTATGAGTAACAAGCATTTTGACATGCTACTCAATTTGTTAAAAAGATCTCATCCAAAAGAAGCATATATTCCATCAACAAATAATGATGCAAAAAAGATGCTATGAGAGTTGGGGTTGGGGTACGAATCAATTCATGCTTGCAAGAATGACCGCGCATTATGTTGGTTGTGTATATTTTCTGTGAAGCTTTTTTGTTTATGATGTATAAAAGAAGGAACCAAATGTGATATATTTTATGTTTGTGTACATGAAGGAGCTAAGCATGATAGTTTATTTTTCTTTTGTAGGAAGATATGCTAAGTATGAAAAACGAACAACTTTTCCAGATGGTACTGTGACATTGACAGATGACGAAATTGTTCTAGGGGTTCTTGGTCACAAGTTTGGGTCTGTCTCTCTTGAAGACACTATGTTGGACAAACATTTAGAAGAAAAACTTGAGACTCGACAAGAGCTTGTGACAACAAAACAAGAGCTTGTTGAAACAAAGCAAGAGCTTGGTGAAGCAAAATAAGAGATCCAAGAATTGAAGGAGAACCAAAAGAAATTTGAGGAACTCCTACGCAAATTAATGGAAGGGCAGCAACCACCTTCATAAGTAGTCCTTTTGTTTTGTTGGAATATGTGAACTTTTTGTGAAAACAATATGAACTTTCATAGTTGTTAACATTAAGCTTAATTGATTTTGTAGACTATGAATTATCATTGTAAGCTATTTTGGTTTTGGACTAATATGAATGAACTTTCATTACTTTTGATCATTAATTTTTGGCACTAAATTCCAGTTACAGGGAGAAACCAACTTCTCGCAATATGTTACTTATGAGAATAATTATCTTCAACTTACAGCGTGGAATTTTACCTTCAATAAAGTACTCACTATAGACTTGTTACAGCGAGGAAACAAGTGTCCTAGATACTTATCAACGGGGAAATTCATTCTCGCAACATATGATCTGCAGTGAGAAATAATATGTTCATCGCTAAAAACTCACATACAAATTCCTCGCCAAAAGATATTTACAGCGAGGAATTTGATTATTTTTGTGAGTAATTTTATCCTTGCAGAAGTTATGGAATGTCAATATTTAGATTGTCAAAAGGTTTTGGTGACCACATTCCAACCCTTTTAGCGAGGAATTTGTCATCGCTCCAACTCAACTACGAGAAAAAGTTCCACTCTCGCTTTATCATTTCTATGAGGAAACAATTTCTCGCTGTACACATTTCCCGACGGGCCTACTATGAGGAACGAGCGAGGAATTTTTTTCCTTGCTGAAAACCTTCAGCAACAAAACAACAACTTTCAACGAGGACAAAAGTCCTCGCCAAACAGCTATTTTGTTGTAGTGATTGTCCTACTTCGACAACCACAATATAATTGCACCCACCATAAAAAATTTAAATATTATTTCTCTACCCACCATTATTCCTAAAATAACCTCTAACATATATATTTTTTTAATTTACAAAGAATAATATTGATATGTTTTTTGAAAAAACCTTCATCCTTCCTTATTTGCAACACCCCACCTGCATTACCCTAGCCGCACCAACACCTCCACACACCCCCCTCAAAAAGCAAAACCTTTGACACCTGCTTGGTGGCATCTCCTTTGTAAAAAGAGAAACAGGATGGGGAGGAAGAGAGAGAAGCGGGAGATAGCTCTAATATAGAGGCAAATTGCTCCAAATCGATTCTAATTAGGAGTTGGGTGTTTTTTGATTTGAAAATCTGGGTTGTCATCATCCTTTTCCGTGAGTTTTAGTTTTTCTTTATTTTGTTTTAGTTTATTTAATTAAAATTATAACGAATTTATAAATATGAATTTAAAAGTCTTTCGTTAAAAAACATTTTCATTAAAAAATGAGTGAAAAAATAAGACAATAAAGCTGTTTTAGTAGCATTCTTAGCCCTGGTTTGGTACTGCTTAAATTTTTTTAAAAGCTGGGATGAAAAAAAGTTGAGCGCAATATTGTGTTTGGTAACTCAATAACGAAGCACTTATTTCTAAAATTGCTGTGAGAAACAGATGGAAAGTGGAAGCAGCTATTTGCTGCTTTCAAAAACCAGCTTTTTATCATAGAAACACGGGTGAACAGTAACGTTTAATGAAAGTTTTCAAATGGCGATCCTACCCTCACCCCTCGTGTCTCACTTCTCTTCCTTGCTCTGGTATCTCATTTCTCTCCCTCCTGTCTCACTCATTCACTCCCAATAGCCGCCAACCTGAAACTTCCTTCCTTCTAGCGATCTCTCTCGTTCTCCAGGTCGCATTCTCCAGCTCGGCTTCCTTCCTCTGGTAAGCTTCTCTTGTCTAAAATTTCGTTATTTATTTGTTTGGATTTTTAAATTTAGGGATGAAGAATGAGTCAAAGAAGGGTGGGAAGAGCAAAGGGATGAGTGTATGGGTGTCGGGAAAAAAAAATTGGGGATGGAGGGTAGGGAAAAAATTAATTGGGGAAAAAAATTAAAGTTTGTGGAGGAAAGAAGAAAAATTGAGAGAGAAGTAAGAAAAATTGATTACTTCTCTGACCGCAACGAAGCTTGTCGTTTGAGCCACTCGAACCGAGTCCAAAGGGGTCTCTCTGGGGTTCCGAGATCCCAATTTTAAGGCACCACATATATACTTGTTGTTATGATCCCACATCGGCTACACAAGAAATTGTGTAGTGATACTTAAGTACAAGGGGTCTTCCCACCTATTGGACTAATCTTTTTCTTCAATGGTGTTTTGGATGGTTATTGTTTGTTTGATTTTCTTATTACCAAATACTATAATACTACTTTTTTTTCTTTCCAAAAAAACACTTTTACAAAAAAATTTACCAAACACTCTGCTGCTTTATTTCACAGCTGCTTATTCTCACAGCACAATAGAAACAGTTTTTTTTCAAAGCACAGCAATACCAAATCAGCCCTTAAAATATTATAACCGCTTACGAAGTAACTTTCCTATTCAAATCTTTCGCACCAATTTTTTTTGTTATTTTCTAAAATTTGGAACATATAAAATGAACTTTTAAATTGTGGACTTACATTTTTTCACTCACACACACACACATATATAAATTTTAATTTTTTAAAATTAGAAATCATGACAAACATTTGGACAATTTGCATTAATGCACAGACCGACTGGTTCATCCAAAAAAAGGGGTAGGGACGTAGGGTGAAGGGTTGGTCGGCTGTACCACCCAACTCACAGTCAAGACACGCCACCAGCTCCAAAATTTAATTCATCCTTTCATTATTCCTGATGCAATGTCTGCTTTCGTATTTACAAGATCCCATCAAAATCCACATATCAAAATTTGTTTAACCCCAAAAAATTCACACAAGAAAAACAGAGAGAGGGAAAATCACTTGACTGGTTCGAGGAGAGAGAGAGAGAGAGAGAGAGAGAGAGCCCACCTTGATCTTAAATAGATATGGGTAGAGAGAGAAAGAAGAGAGAGAAAGGGGGTAGTTGGGAGTTGCTGGGGACGAAGGAAGGTGTGTAATTGGCAGCTACCACGTGCAACTCTTATTAAAGCCGTTAACTTGTTCGCATGCAGATGCAGCCACAACTCTCCTCCAAACCCAAACCCACACCCAAACCCACACCTACCTCTCTCTCCAATTCCTTCAAAACTTAAATACTCCCCAATGATCACACTCCCGACATTCAAACGACGCATTTCTGGGTTCTCTGTGTTTTCTCTCCCTCCTCTGCCTCTTGAGTCCTACGTAATGCTTGGTGCCCAGATAGCAATTTGAGCAGCTCGATCAAGATTCCAGCTCCTGTTTCTCTTCACTTTTGAGGTTTGTGACGCATTTGCTTTAAACCTATTAAGTTATTGGCTTGTTGGTGCTTCTGTTATCAATTGCATTTTGGTGAGGTGGGTTTTGTTTGATTTGGATATTGGTTGTTGGAAGTAGTTTGATCGGAGTTGGAATTAGTTTTGGAATTTCCAAAGATTGTATTTTTTTCGGGTAGCTTTTAGTTTTTTGAGTAAGGCTGTGTTTTGTGTGGATTTGGGACTCTAATTTGCAGTTTTCTGGAGTTTATGGTTTCACAAAGGTGCATTCTTTTTTTTTCTTTGTTTCCTTTTTGGAAAACTGAGACTATATACTTAGGCTGTTCAGTTGTCTTGAGATGGAATTGAAAAGCTTCAATTAGTGTAACATTGAAATTTAATTATACATTTAGAACAAAAATTATATTCGAAATAAGAGTTCATGATGGCATGGAATTGGATATGTACGAAAAGCATCAACTCCTATTTCATGCAACGAAACGCAGCCTTAGTATAACCCGGTAGATGTTCATAATTGCAAATATGTTGCGCTTGGATCATGAATTTCGTTTCTTAACGACCATGAGAAGAAAGAGGCAATGAGGAAAAGCCCCATTCGGAAATACTATACGTTTAATCATTATATTATGTTGGCAGCTTATTTGAAAGCTATAGTGAATTAGTTGCACTAAACTTTTCCTTAAAATGTCATTTACCATGTTGATGGCATAATTTGTTGATCAGCAGCATGTCAGAAGCCCAGAGGAGATTGGTGACAGTGCCCAGTTTCCATCGTGGAAATGGGTACGTAAATGGGGTACTCAGGCATCCTGCTACAGCATCTAAAGTTGATGAATTCTGCTATGCCCTTGGTGGGAAGAAACCAATTCATAGCATTTTAATTGCAAACAATGGAATGGCAGCTGTCAAGTTTATTCGTAGTGTGAGGACATGGTCTTATGAAACATTTGGTACAGAGAAGGCAGTTTTATTGGTGGCAATGGCCACACCAGAGGACATGAGAATCAATGCAGAACACATCAGAATTGCTGATCAGTTTGTGGAGGTTCCTGGTGGAACTAACAATAATAACTATGCCAATGTGCAGCTCATTGTAGAGGTGTGTATCCTAAGCTCTTAGCCTCAAATACCTTAATCTTTTCCAGTTTTTTATCAGTATCAAAGTATTTGACAACAAGGAAGATATCCAACTGCGTTCCTGAGGTACCTTTTAGCCGAAAGTTTGGTTTTTTTACCATTTGTTTGACTGTATGAAATGAAATTTGATATAAATAACAAGAAAATCAAAGAAGTGGATACTTTTAAATCAAAATTATGAACATGCAAATGAAGAGGCTGGAGATTGTTATTTTTCTCATTATTCATAGAAGATTTATTAGTGATTACGCTACCTGCAGTTCTTAAGCATTTCATGACATCCTGTGGTTCTTGGTAGCATTTCACCTGAATTTTTTGTTCTTTACTACCCAGATGGCAGAGATAACACATGTTGATGCAGTTTGGCCTGGTTGGGGCCATGCCTCAGAGAATCCTGAGCTTCCAGATGCATTGGATGCAAAAGGAATTGTATTTCTTGGGCCACCATCTATATCTATGGCTGCATTAGGAGATAAAATCGGTTCATCATTAATTGCTCAGGCTGCCAACGTACCTACTCTTCCATGGAGTGGATCACATGTATGAATCCTGAAAACTATGTCCTATTTTCTTTTGGTTGCTTTTGCTGGGTAATGCAAGTTGATATTGTTAGTGTCGATTCTCCAGGTGAAAATTCCTTCAGAGAGCTGCATGGTTACAATCCCAGATGAAGTATATAGGGAAGCGTGTGTTTATACAACAGAGGAAGCAGTTGCAAGTTGTCAAGTTGTAGGTTACCCAGCAATGATTAAGGCTTCATGGGGTGGAGGTGGTAAAGGCATACGAAAGGTTTGTGTCATACATGAAAATGTTACACTGGGCTAAAATTGCATTCTAGCTTTTTATATATATGGTCAATATGCCTGTGAATAGTCAGCTGAGCTACGTTGAATTATATACTTTTCTAGGTCCATAATGATGATGAGGTAAGGGCATTGTTCAAGCAAGTTCAGGGTGAAGTTCCTGGATCTCCAATTTTTATAATGAAAGTTGCATCCCAGGTCAGATAATCTATTCCGTTTTGATCTAGATAATCATAGTTGTTAAACATCAGACCAGACATTGCCAATTTTTCCAATTTAATATTTTCTTCTCTCTTATCAGAGCCGACATTTAGAGGTACAGTTACTGTGTGATCAGCATGGAAATGTTGCAGCTTTTCATAGCCGTGACTGCAGTGTTCAAAGGCGGCACCAGAAGGTAATAGTTTTATGGCATACCAAGGGCAGTGTTTCTGTATTCACTAGCTTGGTCTTCTAGAGAAATGGGTACTCTTCTTTCTTAGAATTTCTCCAGTACTTGTTAGTGCACAGTATCATCTGCTGGAGATGTTTCCCCATCAAAGCTTAACTTGTTTTTATATGTTTTACAGATTATTGAGGAGGGTCCAATTACTGTAGCTCCTATAGAGACGGTAAAAAAGTTGGAGCAATCAGCTCGAAGGTTGGCTAAATCTGTTAATTACGTTGGAGCAGCTACTGTTGAGTATCTCTACAGTATGGAAACTGGCGAGTACTATTTCTTAGAGCTGAACCCTCGATTACAGGTTTGTTATTTCGGTTCATGTAGTCTTATTCTAGCCTATGAACTCGTTTTGTGTTGTTTTCTTTAGTTTGTTTTGTTGGTAGCATTGTTGCACCGAATAATGCACGGACGAAGGAAATGAGTATGCTTAAAGTGAATATTAAAACAAAAAAATGTTTGTTATGTGCCAACCAAGCCATTCAATCTTAGTGCAACCTCTTGTAGAAACATTAATATCATATGATCTCTATGGTCATTAGAATTCCATATAGCTTGTTAGCTTATGGATTTGCATCTGCCTTTCAAGACATAATTTTACGAGTGAAACTAAATTTTTTTATTTAATTGAATCCATGTAGGTGGAGCACCCAGTCACTGAGTGGATAGCTGAAATAAATCTTCCAGCAGCCCAAGTTGTAGTTGGGATGGGCATAACTCTCTGGCAAATCCCTGGTATAATCATAATTGCTAAGATTTCTTCAAACATATTGATTTCCATGTCATTTTTAATTTGTTCACACTCACTGTTCATGTGATTCATTCGATCAGAAATAAGGCGATTTTATGGAATGGAACATGGTGGTGGATATGATGCCTGGAGAAAAACTTCAGCTAGTGCTACCCCATTCGATTTTGACAAGGCAGAATCTACAAGGCCAAAGGGTCATTGTGTTGCTGTGCGTGTAACAAGTGAGGATCCAGATGATGGCTTTAAGCCTACCAGTGGGAAAGTACAGGTTAGTTATCATCATTCCAAAGTCTTACTCGAACTTTCTTTCTCCTAATGCTTACATGACCTCATCTTGAGTATCTCACACAATATGCAGGAGTTGAGTTTTAAAAGCAAGCCAAATGTTTGGGCATACTTTTCTGTTAAGGTAAATATCTTGACAAATTCCTCCATAAAAGAAAAAGAACAATATAGCTCTCAGATAAATTCTGATTGATGTTGTGGTTTGCAGTCTGGAGGGGGCATTCATGAATTCTCAGACTCTCAGTTTGGTAAGTATGAACCTTCTTTGACTGTTGTTTTTGGAAACAGTTATCAGTTTTTGCTGCTAACGTATTAAAAGAAAAAAAATTCTCCTTTTCCAGGACATGTTTTTGCATTTGGGGAGTCTCGAGCTCTAGCTATTGCAAATATGGTTCTTGGGTTGAAGGAAATTCAAATTCGAGGAGAAATTCGTACAAATGTTGATTATTCAATAGATCTTCTACATGTAATCTTCCCAAAATCTATTAAATTCTTTACCATCCTTTTAAAAATATATAAAGAGCATTGAATTTCGATGAATTTTCAAGTGACTCTATGTCACATGTCCTGTAGGCCTCAGACTACAGAGAGAATAAAATCCACACGGGTTGGTTGGATAGTAGAATCGCCATGCGAGTTAGAGCAGAAAGGCCTCCTTGGTATCTTTCTGTAGTTGGAGGGACTCTGTTTGTAAGTGCAACTATCTTCCTTAATCGTTGATTTTTGTATATTTTACTTGTAAAATGCATCGCTTATGTTTCCGATTATGGCCTATTCAGAAAGCATCTACCAGTAGTGCAGCAATGGTTTCAGATTATGTCGGTTATCTTGAGAAGGGGCAAATTCCACCCAAGGTATGGTACTAAAACAATATATTTCAAAGAAATGTGTTTTATATGTCCTTTTCAATTAATTTTTGGAAATTTTGATTGCAGCATATATCACTTGTCCATGCACAAGTATCATTGAACATTGACGGTAGCAAATACACGGTATGTTTTCAAATGACATTGCTTCATTCCAAGGGACTTCTTTTAATGTTTTAGGCATTTTTGGAGATTTGTCATTGGAAAAATCAATAGTTATATATAATCAACGTCATGAAACCTATTTATAGATTGACATGGTGAGAGGGGGTCCCGGAAGCTACAGATTGAGGATGAATGAATCAGAGATTGAAGCAGAGATACATACTTTACGTGATGGGGGTTTGTTGATGCAGGCAAGTATAAATATTCTCTTTATTGTTTTCATTATTGTAGCTTCACATATGATTTTGCTCTTGCTCATTAGTTATTACCCATTTAATCCTGGATTATTGATTAAAAGGGGCATGTCTTACAATCACAGTACAAATGCACTCAATATGCAAATCATATCAAGTGTCTGCCTGCTAGTATATCCTAATAACTGGCTGTACTTTTGCATCAGAATTTTCTACATACTGTGTAGTTCCAGTTGTCAGTTTCTGCTACTCCTTGGTTTGTATTATACACGTGTGTGGGCGTGTGAATACAATTATATATTATTTTGATATGAAGTGCAGGCTAATTAATAGAAGTAATACAAGTAAATGAGAACTTCATCAAATCTAGGAAACTCCAAATATACTGAAAAGTAACAAATTGACGTTTTATAGAACTGTCACTTTATCTAGGGATATAACTATATCCAGTGATCAGTTACAGTTTGTGACTAATAACTTCAATTTTGTTACAGTTGGACGGAAACAGTCACATTATATATGCAGAGGAAGAAGCAGCTGGAACTCGCCTTCTTATTGATGGAAGGACTTGCTTGCTTCAGGTGCCTCCATTTTCTCTTTTTTCTTCGTCCCCCAAAATGTCCTTCGGCAAGCTGACAAGTTGACTTCTGTTGAATCCAGAACGACCATGACCCATCAAAGTTAATAGCAGAGACACCATGCAAGCTGCTGAGGTACTTGGTTGCTGATGGTAGTCATGTCGATGCTGACACACCATATGCTGAGGTTGAGGTTATGAAGATGTGTATGCCTCTTCTTTCACCTGCTTCTGGAGCTATCCACTTTAGAATGTCTGAAGGTCAAGCAATGCAGGTACTTCATGATCCTGATAGGAAGTAAATACATCCCCACTTGATAGAATTTCATATAAAATTGGTTTTGTGTAGGCTGGTGAACTTATTGCAAGGCTTGATTTAGATGATCCTTCAGCTGTAAGAAAGGCAGAACCTTTCCATGGGAGCTTCCCAGTTCTGGGGCCCCCAACTGCAATTTCTGGTAAAGTTCACCAGAGATGTGCTGCTAGCATAACCGCAGCCCGAATGATTCTTGCTGGTTATGAGCATAACATTGATGAAGTGAGTTCTCGTTCAACATACATTAACATTTTGAACACGTTTTTAGATCATTATATTTTGTTCAGTTTCTTGGGCTTTGTAATTGTGGGGAATACATTACGCACCATGTGTAGAATCTGTAGATTGTGTTGGTATTCTTAAACTTGTCTTATCTAAGAGTTGTCATCTATCTCAGGTAGTGCAACACTTGCTCACTTGCCTAGACAATCCTGAACTCCCCTTCCTTCAATGGCAAGAGTGCTTTGCTGTTCTAGCAACCCGCCTACCCAAAGATCTTAAAAATGAAGTAAGAAAAGTATGGTTGTTTTCTCATGCATTTATGCTACAAATGAGTCTTTATGCTCATGTGTGATTTTCTTGTATAATTTTACAGTTGGAATCAAAATTTAAGGAGTTTGAGGTGATTTCTAGTTCTCAGAATGTTGAGTTCCCTGCTAAGTTGTTACGCGTTGTTCTTGAGGTGAGTATTACGTTTTAAATTCCCCATTTGAGTACTATTTTCTACTTTCTTCTTAAGAATGTTGTATTATGTTTTTACATATTCTTCGCAGGCCCATCTATTCTCCTGTCCTGATAAAGAGAAAGGAGCCCAAGAAAGGCTTGTTGAGCCTTTGATGAGCCTTGTGAAGTCTTATGAGGGTGGAAGAGAAAGTCATGCCCGAGTTATCGTCCATTCCCTTTTTGAAGAGTACCTGTCAGTTGAAGAATTATTCAGTGACAACATTCAGGTTAGCCTCTCATTATGAAAGACAACGTTTCCCCTTAGCCACCCTGGTTTGAATTTTTACCGACTTTTGTGGGTTTTTTAACTTCGTAGTTTTACAGTTTAGTATACCCTGATAATTATTCCAAGATTTTGAATGTTGTATACTTGTGATTTTTCTTTTGCTTGTGATAATCTTCTTTCATGATAGACTGATATTTGTTTCACCAGGCTGATGTAATTGAACGGCTTCGACTTCAGTATAAAAAAAATCTATTGAAGATTGTGGACATTGTGCTTTCTCACCAGGTATTAAAATCTACATGCTCTGTTGGCTTGCCTTTCCTTGTCTCATTCAATTTTCTGTTGACATTATTTTATACATGTACTATGCGTCTTGTGCTTGCAGGGTGTCAAGAATAAAAATAAGTTGATACTACGACTCATGGAACAACTGGTCTACCCCAACCCTGCTGCGTACAGGGAAAAGCTAATTCGGTTTTCTCAACTTAACCATACAAGCTATTCTGAGGTTTGCCATTGAACTGAGCTTGAACTAATAATTATCATAACGTGGACATTTTTCTTTCTCTGTTTTTAAGTAATTCAAAATCCAGTTACAGTTCTCGAGTAATCAATGGCTGTTTACCTTTATTTTGCCATTTTACTGCGTGAATCAAACCAATCTGAACTATTAGTTTTATTGAATGGATCTTTCTTCCTCTGTTTAAGTTTTACAAATCAATTAAAATTGTCTTCGCATAAGAACTTAATAATTATTTTGTTTTGTATAATAGTTGCATTTTTTTAGTAAATAAATTTTGTGCAGTTGGCACTTAAGGCAAGTCAACTGATGGAGCAAACCAAGTTGAGTGAACTTCGTTCCAGCATTGCCAGAAGTCTTTCTGAGTTAGAGATGTTTACCGAGGATGGTGAAAGCATGGATACTCCTAAGAGGAAAAGTGCCATAAATGAACGAATGGAGGATCTTGTGAGTGCTCCTTTGGCAGTTGAAGATGCCCTTGTAGGTCTATTTGATCACAGTGATCACACACTTCAGAGGCGGGTTGTGGAGAGCTATGTGCGTCGGTTATACCAGGTACCGTTGTTCAAACACTTTGAGTTCCTGCTTACTTTGTCTTTCAGTCATTTCCTTGTTTAACTTTGCTTTATTTGTTATCAGCCATATCTTTTAAAGGGGAGTGTGAGGATGCAGTGGCAAAGATCTGGTCTTATGGCTTCCTGGGAGTTCTTGGATGAACATACAGAGAGAAAAACTGTGAATGAAGTTCAATCTTTTGATAAATCAATTGAGAAATACAATGAGAGAAAATGGGGAGTCATGGTTATTATAAAATCCCTTCAATTTCTGCCAGCAGTTATTAGTGCTGCACTGAAGGAAATGTCTCATCAACTTCATGAATCAATTCCAAATGGATCTAGTGAACCAAGCGGCTTTGGTAATATGATGCATATTGCTTTAGTTGGCATCAACAATCAGATGAGTTTACTTCAGGATAGGTATTGTACCTGCCCTTTTTCTTTTCATTAAAGCTTTCAACTTTGAATTAAACATGTGACTAGATTCGGGATGGGTTCTATATTGAAAAACTTATACATTATGTGGGATCCCTAAGAGAGCACTGTATTCTGATTAATCTTACCAACTCTAGATTTTTAATTGGATCTCTCTATACACTCCAAATTACAATGGTCCTATTTTGGATTTGAACCTACATTGAAACCTTCCTGACCAGCATTGTTCATAAATGGCAGTGGTGATGAGGATCAGGCTCAAGAAAGAATTAAGAAGTTAGCCAAAATTCTTAAAGAACAAGGAGTAGCCTCCAGTCTACACAGCGCAGGTGTCAGGGTAATTAGTTGCATCATACAAAGAGATGAAGGGCGAGCTCCTATGAGGCATTCCTTCCACTGGTCGTCAGAAAAACTCTATTACGAGGAAGAACCTTTACTGCGTCATCTGGAGCCTCCTCTATCCATTTACCTTGAATTGGTTAGTAATTCTGGGGTTGTAGCTCCAGTGTTATGTGCGAAGTTCGGAATACTCTTTTTATGAAGTTACTCATCTTTTGTTCTGATTCAGGACAAGCTTAAAGGTTATGAGAATGTACAGTATACCCCATCCCGGGACCGTCAGTGGCACTTGTACAGCATTGTAGACAAGCCGCAACCAACCAAAAGGATGTTCCTCAGAACACTTGTAAGGCAGCCCACTTCAAATGATGGGTTCGCTGGATTTCAAAGGCTAGACATGGAAGCAGCTAGTAAGCAATGGGCTTTGTCATTTACTTCAAGGAGCATTTTGAGGTCCTTATTGACAGCAATGGAAGAGTTGGAACTTAATGCACACAATGCCACTGTCAAATCTGACCATACTCATATGTACCTTTATATCTTACGTGAGCAACAAATTGATGATCTACTGCCTTACCCCAAGTAAATTTTTTTCTTCTTCTTATTCAATATTTTTCTCCTGAGATAAGATGGGGAACTTTTTAGAATCTTACATTCGAGATGTTCTGCCAGGAGAGTTGATTTAGATGCTGGACAAGAAGAAATTGTGGTGGAGGCGATCTTAGAAGAACTTGCACGTGAAATCCATGCATCTGTTGGTGTAAAGATGCATAGGTTGGGTGTTTGTGAATGGGAAGTGAAGTTGTGGATTGCATCCTCTGGGCAGGCAAATGTTTCTTGGAGGGTTGTCGTCACAAATGTGACTGGTCATACCTGCACTGTACATGTAAGTTCTTTACCACCAAGTTACATTTTCCAGCTATATAATTGTTGAAGGCCGTTTTGCAAGAGCATATTAGGGTGGCTGGACAAGTAGTAATGATTCATACCATAGGTTATTAAACATAGATTGAGCTAGAACAGATGGCGTCATTTGATTATCTATATTAGGTAGAAATTTACCACTAAGAGACTGGTCTGAGGTGGAAATCAGATTTATTTTTCTTGAAAAAGAAGGTAAGAAAAAACTTCAGTGTGTACCTGATACATATTGTGGTAGAGCTGATATATGGTGGTCTACAAACTGTTGCTGAGATATGGTGGTCTAGGTTGACTGAATAAACAATATGCTGCTTTAGTTTTCTACATATTGCACACAGGTTAATAAATAGTTTGTAATGTCAGTCAAAGAAGATCTAGTCTCAGATTATTTATTTATATAAACAGTTTGTAATGTCAGTCGTAAAGAAAGTATTGTCTCAAAGAAATAGTTTGTTTGGTTGTTTATAACTGGTGAACATGATAATCAGGTATATCGGGAACTTGAGGATACCAGCAAACAGAGGGTGGTATACCATTCAGCCTCTACACAGGCCCCCCTGCATGGTTTACCAGTAAATGCACAGTATCAGCCTTTGGGAGCTATTGACCGAAAACGCCTGGTGGCCAGGAGAACCAGCACCACTTACTGCTATGATTTTCCACTGGTGAGATATGTGATACGAATTTGGTTTTTCTTATTTTATGTTTCACCATGATTGACCATGGTGGTGAAACTTACTGGAGATAAAATTTTATTTTGCAGGCATTTCAGACGGCCTTGGAACAGTCATGGGCATCCCAGTTGCCGGGTAGTAAAAAACCGAAAGATAAAATTCTAAGAGTCACTGAGCTCAAGTTTTCTGACCAACAAGGCACCTGGGGTACTCCTCTTGTTGAAGTAGTTCGTCCACCTGGGCTCAATGACGTTGGCATGGTAGCCTGGTTTATGGAGATGTCTACCCCTGAGTTCCCTTCAGGAAGGAAGATATTGATTGTTTCAAATGACGTGACCTTCAAAGCTGGATCTTTTGGTCCAAGAGAGGATGCATTCTTCTTTGCAGTAACTGAACTTGCTTGTGCTAAGAAACTGCCTTTAATTTACTTGGCAGCAAACTCAGGTGCCCGTATTGGGGTAGCTGAAGAAGTCAAATCCTGCTTTAAAGTTGGTTGGTCTGATGAATCGAGTCCTGAGCGTGGTTTTCAGTATGTGTATTTAACCTCTGAGGATTATGCTCGGATTGGGTCATCTGTGATAGCACATGAATTAAAGCTGGCAAGTGGAGAGGCCCGATGGGTTATAGATACCATTGTTGGAAAGGATGATGGCTTAGGGGTTGAAAGCTTGACTGGGAGTGGGGCAATTGCCGGTGCATATTCGAGGGCATACGGGGAAACCTTTACCTTAACATATGTGACTGGAAGAACTGTAGGGATTGGTGCTTATCTTGCCCGGCTTGGGAAGCGGTGCATACAGAGGCTTGATCAGCCCATTATTTTAACCGGTTTCTCTGCATTGAACAAACTTCTTGGCCGGGAGGTATACAGCTCTCACATGCAACTTGGAGGACCTAAAATTATGGGCACGAATGGGGTTGTCCATTTAACGGTTGCTGATGATCTTGAAGGAATATCTGCTATTTTGAAGTGGTTAAGTTATGTTCCTGCCCATGCTGGTGGGCCACTCCCCATTTTGAGTCCCTTAGATCCTCCAGAAAGGCCTGTTGAGTACTGCCCTGAGAATTCATGTGATCCTCGTGCTGCTATTAGCGGTGCTTTAAATAGTAATGGGAAGTGGATGGGGGGTATTTTTGACAAAGACAGCTTTGTTGAGACGCTAGAAGGCTGGGCGAGGACGGTTGTTACTGGAAGGGCGAAGCTTGGAGGAATCCCTGTAGGAATAGTTGCTGTTGAGACACAGACAGTGATGCAAACCATACCTGCTGATCCAGGCCAGCTTGATTCCCATGAGAGGGTTGTTCCTCAGGCTGGGCAAGTATGGTTTCCTGATTCTGCTAGTAAGACGGCCCAAGCGTTATTAGATTTCAACAGAGAAGAGCTCCCACTTTTCATTCTTGCCAACTGGAGAGGATTTTCTGGCGGGCAGAGAGACCTTTTTGAAGGGATCCTTCAAGCTGGATCAACCATTGTGGAGAACCTCAGGACTTACAAACAGCCCATATTTGTGTTCATCCCCATGATGGGTGAGCTACGCGGTGGAGCGTGGGTGGTCGTGGATAGTCGTATAAATCCAGACCATATTGAAATGTATGCTGATCAAACTGCTAGAGGTAACGTGCTTGAGCCAGAGGGAATGATCGAGATCAAGTTCAGGAACAAGGAGTTACTGGAGGGCATGGGCAGGCTTGACCAACAGCTGATCCAACTGAAGGCAAAACTTCAGGAAGCCAAGAGCAGTGGGGCACATGAGATGGTTGAACCTCTACAGCATCAGATACGATCACGTGAAAAACTGCTTTTGCCTGTCTACACTCAGATAGCCACTAGATTTGCTGAACTGCACGATACTTCTCTTAGGATGGCTGCAAAGGGAGTAATCAGAGAAGTTTTGGACTGGAACAGCTCTCGATCTTTCTTCTATAAAAGATTGCGTCGGAGAATTTCCGAAGAGTCACTCATCAAGACAGTGAGAGATGCTGCTGGTGAACAGCTGTCACATAAATCTGCTACAGATTTGATCAAGAACTGGTTTTTGAGTTCTGATATTCCGGGATGCAGAGAAGATGCTTGGGTGAATGATGATATTTTCTTTACATGGAAGGAAAATCCGAAAAATTACGAGGATAAACTAAAGGAGTTGCGGGTCCAGAAGGTATTGCTTCAATTGGCAAATATTGGTGACTCGGTTTCTGATTTGCAATCCCTACCTCAAGGTCTTGCTGCCCTTCTAAGCAAGGTAAGCAATCATGTTATATTCTTTCTTAAACATCTTTCCACATCATCTCTTAGCCACCTGGATCTAATGATTTGAATCCAATGCAGGTCGAGCCATCAAGCAGAGCGCTGTTGATTGATGAACTCCGAAAGGTGCTCAGTTAATGGGGCGTTGGAGTTTCAAACAAGACTGCGGTTCCATAAATCGCTTGTGTTGTATCTTCTTGAATCATAGTTATAAATTGGTAAATAGGTGCATTCCAATGATCTGCGCTTGGCAGACGAAGGAAAGAAATGGCTGCTTTCCCATCGGATGCATCAATAGATTTAGGTTGCTGATAGAAGCTTTTCAGTGTAGATTAGGGGAAGATTTGTAGGGAGCAGTCTTGCTCTCAAGTGTAAATTTGCAAGCTCTGTTTCAGTATTTTACGACATGGCTGATCGATGCTCAAAAATAAGAAGTTATACCATTAGGTCGTAATATTATTCTGTAAGAATTGTCATTTATTGTAGATTCATGCTCATCACTGTTTTTATGTTTAAGAACCATGTCATTATTCTCCATAACTTTTTGCTTTTACTCCAAAATTTTCATGAGGTTTTGAGTCATCTTTCTGTGCATGTGGTGAAAGCCATGGAATGATGGAAGTTGCATCTTGGCAGAAACCTTGAGTTAAATAACAAAGGAAAGTAGTTGATCTAAAAATCTTACAAATTCTAGTACAATGTTCATGTTTTTCCTTTTTAATTAAAGATATAATTCACAACTTTGATTCCTGTCGTCGACCTATGTTATGAAATGTGGATTAGTAATACCACAACAGCAAGTGCAATGAAGAAATGTGGATTAGTAATACCAAGATAGCAAGTGCAATGAAACAATATGTGATTTAGTAATACCGCAATAGTAGATGTGAAGAAAATTGAGGTTCCATTATAAAACTAATTGGCTATATGAGGAGTAGCCTAATCTTTTATAAGCTCATGCAAAGTCCCTCCATCCATCAACGTAGGACTCATTATCAACACACCCCCTCATGTGTGGCGAATTTTTAAGCCTAACACGTGGACAACACAACGAGGTGACATGGAGCGGGTGTGGCCGTTTGGTACCATGAAGAAAGTTGAGATTCCACCATAAAATCAATTGGTCATATGGAGAGTAGCCTAACCTCTTAGAAGCCCATGCAAGATCATTCATCTCATAAATGTGAAACTCATTTTCAACAAAACGAGATGACAGCAATATGCAAAATAAGTTGAAGTTTGGACATGGTGGTAATATTATTCAGTTGAAGTGCCAACGCACCCAAACTTCAACTTATCTACAATATTGTCACTGGTCTCTTGCTTTTGTCAAATAAAATTTCATTAAGTGCTTTCCGTTAAAAGTTTGTTGTTTGAAGCCATTGGGCAACTTCAAATCTTTATTTCCATAAAAAGTGCAAAAAAGAATTTTTATTTTTATTTCTTTTTTTTTTTTTTTTAAGTAACTTGGAGGGGAGCTTGAGATCATTACTTTGCACCTCAACGTTGCCATCTCTCCTTCACCTTTCATATACAACACAACTTACTGTGCATCCTTCTTGTCCCTCACTTTCTTCTCCCTTGCTTCTCTTATCTTCCCACTCCGTTGCTGCTTTTTTCTTCTGCTCCTAAGTTTCCAAGTCCTCCCTATCTGTAGCACTTCCTCCTCTCTGAGTCTCACTTCTATTCCTTTTTGGCACCCAAACATTCTTTTTTTAGAGGCAGTAATGCTAATGCAATGCAATTTTCTTCCCCTGATCCGAAAACATATGCATGAATGGTTTTTTTTTTTGTTTTTGTTTGTTTGTTTGTTTGTATAGCATGCTTTGATCAGCCTTGTATTTTCTATGGTGGTTCCTCGAAACCCAACAGGATCCTCAAACGATCCTCTTTGTGAAGATAGCAGGGATTAGTAAATCGTGTACGTTTATCGTACATTGTACGGTCAGTTTTTATCAGGTACTATTTGCATTCAATTTTAAATAAAAAAAATCTAAAATAATTTATGATCGTACGATATACGATAAATAGACACAATTCACATATCCTCGAAATCTTCACAAAAGGATCCGAAGAGGATCTGGATTCCATCGAGACAACCGCCTCTTTTTAGTCTATTTAACAATTTCCGTTTATGAGATGAGTTAATATGAATTATAGTACAAATACTCTATTTCAATGGCAAAGCTGATATCACCATGATGACGCTATGTCAAATATTTCAATTTCCGTTTATGAGATGAGTTAATATGAATTATAGTACAAATACTCTATTTCAATGGCAAAGCTGATATCACCATGATGACGCTATGTCAAATATTTTTCTGAAATATGAAGAATGGATAATTAAATATGAATTTTGTTTTTTTTTCTCCTAATAATGTGCATAGACGTCGTTCCAATAAACCATTTGTTGTACATAATGTTACTCTGGCCATTTTCTTCATTGATCTATATAGGTAGACAACAAATGATATGGTACTATATGAAAAGAATGTCATTAGAATTAATTGGTCATTTTTTATACTTTGCGGAAAGGCTGGGTGTTTGGGTGGATGTTTAATGTTGGTCTTAGTGCGATTGAAGGCTTAAGAACACGAAAAGTAGAAGGAGAATTGGGCTCGGACAATTGGCAACCCAGGAAGAATTGAAAATCTTTTTTTTCCAAGAAATAGGCAACAAGCCTATGTGAAGTGAAAAGTGACAGAAGGCAGCTCACCCCAGCAAAAATTACTCTTTCATGGCATGGATAGGTAAATAAAAAAAAATAGATGGTGACTCATCATACTCTGGAAGCCATCACCGAAAGGGAAAGCTTGGACAATCGGGCTAGAAAGTCTATAAAAGTAGTAAGGGTTGCAAACAGAAGGGTCTCTCTCTCAACCAATCAATCAAACAACACCCAACTCTGCACTCCGACAGCTCGATACTAGAAAGCTGTAGTTTGTTCAACCCTTACCTTTCTAGTCGCAGGTCACCATAGAAAGCTATCTTTTGTCAATTTTAGAAGCTCTGCTACCCTTCTCTATGTTGTAGTATCGAATCCCTTTAGTAAACCTAGTTTATATTTCATTTTCCAAGACTTCAACCTCTGTAAAAAATACAAGGAGAAGTGGCTGCAAGAAGACGAACCTTGCCCGACAAGGTTGTAATCTTGCTTGAGTCTCCTTTGTTTGTACTTACACAAAGTAGATATGTTGTTTATGCATCTTTCATTAGATCTTATGTCATTTTCAACTACTTTCGTTCAAGTTTCATCTATGATTAATCCTGTCAAACTAATTAATTTTGTTTCTTTGCTGTTAGTTTAAACTGATAACCAAAGAAATAACTTGAAGGGCCTTGAACTCCCTTTAACTGGACATATGATATTATGAGTAAAAAGTCCTTGTTTACAAGGCAAGAAAAAGAACTTTACACAAACTTAACCCATCTGTGAACAATCCAATCGAACTAACAAAGTGACTTGTGGCACAAGTAATCAATCCATCTAATAACTAAAAGAATAATCTATTATACAGATATAACAGTGGCACGCTCAGACTCATATTAGCTTTGATTGTGAGTCTCAATGCCTAACAAAGGCCCCACTAAGGCACCATTCAAACTAATAGCAAACTTATATTGCAGTACACCAAGCAGCGAACCTTGCCTAACACGCAGGACCCATGGGAGTTGTGCGAGGGACAGATCTAGCCCGAACACTGGGAATTCAAGAAAAGAAGGATTAGGGTAGACTTGGTGGCGTTATGAAGTTGTGACTTATGAAGGATGTGGGTAATGAGAGAGGAGATAGCTTAGTTAGGACGTTCTTTTTGTATATCAAATTATCAACGTGTGCTTTATGGGTAATGAGAGAGGAGATAGCTTAGTTAGGGCGTTCTTTATGTGCAAGTGGAAGTGAATTCTCTTCTAATTTATTAGAAATATCAATATTTAATTGTACAAAAATATTGATAGAAATATTGATTGCTTTTAACATAAATGAAAATTTTCTTAAAAAATTGGAAAATTAAGATGAAGCTTTAGGAAATGTTAGATCAAACCATAATATATTATTAATAAAAAAATGTGTTTAAATACTAGGACAAAAGACTGTTTACTACCCTCATGTTTCATGGTTTTCAACATTTAGTATATCAAGTTTTTTTCGTCTCAGAATCATACTAAAGTGTAAATTTTGGGACAGTCTCATACATCCTTTAGTCAAATTGTTAAGTCTCCCGTTAACTGTGACGTGGTGCCCATGTGGACAATGACTAGGCGCCACGTGTCATTCACGTGGAAATTAAAAATAAATTATTTATAAAAAAATAAATAAATAAAATAAAAATTATATATATATATATATATATATAAAATAAGATAAAAAAAAAAAAACCTTCATCTTCCCCAAATCCCACCCTCTCATCACCATCTTCGACTCCACCCTCTCCTCTGCACCAACCCACCAAACCCTCATCTCCTCTCCTCTTCGACTCGTCATACATCCACCCTTCCCCCTCCATCTTCGACTCCACCCATCCACCCACCCACCCAACCCTCATCTTCTCTTCAACGGCCTTTATGAGCTCGAACCTCCGACCCCCATCTACCTGATTTGACAGCGATGGAGAACCACGAGGTGCTAACCAAAACTACAACCCCTTCGTCACTAATCTACTGGATCCCGGAGCTCCTCCGATTGCAACTGGTTTCGGTGTCTTCTCCAAAAACCCCAAGAACCACCTCACCTCCTCCTACGAACCCTTCGATCTTTTCCTCTCCTCCGCCAACAACATCCAAATCAACAACACCACCTTCTTCCGTTCCGTCTTGTCGACGTCACAGACTCTCGACGGCTACCAAGAACAACATCCCCCCTCTCATCCCGTACGGAAATCCCATTTCCCCAAATCCAATTGATTTTACCACCACCCAATTTCCCAAAATTTCAAATTGAATAAGAAAAATAAATAAAAAATTAATTTTTTTTAGTTGCTTGAGCTGTTTTAATGGTGTTGTCGGAAAACATGGCGAGCATGATGGCGTTGGCTTTCCGGCCCAACACCTTAGCCTACTCCTGAATCTCCGACTCCTTTGCTCGGGACACCAAAACCCTCACCAAGACCCTCCAAGAGCCCTCTCCAGCAACACGAAATATTTGACCCATAAGACATTGGAGTCCGGAAGCGATGGAGGAAACTGATTTATTGGGAGAGAGAAAGTGGGTTTTGGCGAGGTTCTGGAGAAGCAACGGCGGTGAGGGAGGGGGTGGCAGCTGTGAAGAACAAGGAGGTTGGAGATCTCAGAGAGCCTTGGAATGTATTGGGTCTTGACGAAGGTTCCAGCTCCAAAAATGGCAATCTGGGTGCCATTTTTCAGAACTCAAATGCAGCTTTTCTTGAAAATCTAGCAAATGGGATATAGCCAAATTTTTTGTCTTTGGTGATAAGGAAATTAGCTGAGATGATTTTGGGAAGATGGTAAGGAGTTAGGGTTGGGTGGGTCGGTGGATGGGGGGAGTCGAAGATGGAGGGGGAAGGGTGGATGTATGACGAGTCAAAGAGGAGAGGAGAGGAGGGTGGATGTATGAAGGTTTCTTTTTTTTTTTTTCTTTTTTTTTCTTTTTCTTTTATATATATATATAAATTTTTAATTTTTTTAATTTTTTTATTTTATAAAAAATTTATTTTTCATTTCCACGTGGATGACATGTGGTGCCCAGTCATTGTCCACATGGGCGCTACGTCACAGTTAACGGGAGACTTAACAGTTTGACTAACGGATGTATGAGACTATCCCAAAATTTACACTTTAGGTATGACTCTGGGACGAAAAAAACTTGATGTACTAAATGTTGAAAACCACAAAACTTCAAGGTAGTAAACAGAATGTAACCCTAAATACTATGTAATGGAAAATTCTATTTAATGACAAGTAATAAAAGGAAAACATCTCATTGGAATGAATAAATTATGCATACTGTTGTAATTAATATTTCACAGTGTGATTGCGTAAATCTTAGGTGTCATCCGGTACTACGATCTAGTGTTACTCTTCTTCATTTGTAAGTGAGAGGGCTTAGGTGCGAATCTCGTGGATTGCAAATTTAATACAAAATTAGGTTGCCTATTGTGTGGTTTAGCCGAACACCCCTTCCCCTAATATAAATATATCGTTGTACTAAATAAAATCCTAGGTAGGTTTGGTTTACTCTTTATTCTTGTGATTCTTTTCTATAAGGATTTGTATTACTTTGAGAGCAAGTTTCTCTCTTCTTATGGTTTACTATATATAAAGGCACTGGCATAGGAGAATAACCTCCTACAATTTTCCTAAGCCTTATTCTATCTCTCTTTGCTGCACCTCTCTCTCTCCCTTTAGTAACTTGGCCACATTGCGTTATCAAGTATGCTCTTGACGTTGTGCTAAGGAATATAAAGAGTATTTTCTGTTACAAATCAGTTCACAATCCATCACTCAATTTAGGTTCTTTTAAAACACAATCTTAATTGTCAATATTTTTCAACCTTAATTACATAAAACATTCAGATCCATGAACCCAACTTTTACGCTTAAATTGTGTTCGCATTATTTTCCATAAATATTATATTAACAATTGATGATTGTGAAAGAAAGAAAAAAAAAAGAAGGGAAAAACTATGGTTTTCTAACCCAAACTCGCGCGAGCCACGACTTTGAGTCGTTTGAGCCAGGCCGTCAACGCGCCAAGGTCTACAGTCTGTGCTGTTGAGCCGAGCTGTCGAGCCGCCTAGCCATTGGAGCCAAATCGCTCCACCCAGAACCCTAAAACAACATTGTTTTGTGTCGTCCCTATCCTTGGACATGGCCCACCCAAGGGCCTCGCTTGCAGCCAAGCCCAGCAACCATGGTTTACCAGTTTTTGGTGAAACCTCGCCGTCTCGGATGACTTGCTGTCATCCCCAACGAGTGTGGATGAGATTTCCTGTCGAAATCTCACCGGATTTTGGACTCCGACGTCGAAGAACCTTCCCTTCAAACCCATGGTTCCCCCTTGGTCTGAGATAACCGCTACCAGCTTCGACGACACTATTTTTCGGTTTCACCTACACCCAGCCTCCACCGGAGCCTTCTGGGCTTTTGTCCTGGACTGCTTGCAGCAATCCAGCCCAATTGTTAGGCCGAGGCTATCCCCTACTACTTCTGCCTTGCTCGGCCCACATCAAAACCCAGCCCAATTTCTGGGCTTGGGCACCCGCTGCTGTCCAGTTTTGAGCTTTAGGCTTTCTGCATGTCCCCTTTCTGCTGGCCTGCAACCCAGCAACATACAAAACAATTTTTTTTCTTGCAATTTTGTGAAATAGTAGGCCATCTAGACTTACATTAATTAATCTATTATATTTATATATATATATATATATATATATATATATATATACACACACATACATATATACATATATATTCTTATTCTGTCTATATTGCGTTTTCTTGCAGGTACCCATAAACTCGAAGTTCATAAAAATTTGAACCCGAACTTTTCTTAAAACATTACAACCATGAACCCTTGAAGTTTTTCATGAAAATTTAAACCAAAACATGTCTATTAGAACTAGAATGTTCTAGTCCTTGTGTATGGATGATTTTTTCTTCATTGCACTAACTACAATCTTGTTTCGTTTTTGTGACAGTGACATGTCAAATTTGAACAAACTCGACTTTGACGCTTTGGAAGTCTCTGGAAGAAACTATCTGAAGTGGATCCAAGATGTGAAACTCCACCTCACTGCAAAGAGTCTCAAGGCTACCATTGAAATTGAGATGGATAACCTGGTTGGCGAAGTTGACAAAGCAACCCCCATGATCTATATACAAAGGCATATGCATGATGCACTGCAGATCAAGTACCTCGCTGAAGAGGATCCATGAGCTTTATGGTTCGCTCTGGAAGAGCTCTTTGATCATCAAAGAGATATCTTCTTGCTTGAAGCAAGACACGACTGACAGCATTTACGCTTCTAGGAGTTTAAGTCTATGACTGACAAAGCAACCTCACCCATAACCACCACCACCACAATCTTCACCCCCACCACCACAACCACTACAACCACAACCGTCACAACCACCACTACCGTTGCCCCTAGTACCATTGTTGCTTTTGCACCTCAACCACCACATCGCATTATTGGCACCCCCATTATACCCCACCATTGATGCTACCATCACCACCAACTTCGCTGCCACCAACACCACCACCATTACCCTCACCACTACTCTCGTCGCCACTGCTTTACTATGTCCATTTTTGTCGTTGAATACAATTATATTACTTTTACATTAAAATTTACCAAATGATTTTACACTGTTTTTGATACTCATAACACTTTAAAAATACAATTTATCAAATGTTCTTTTGCTTTATTTTATAGCTGATTATTCTTAGATATTAGCCTTAGGGGATGGTGGATTAAACCCCCTCCCCCCACCAAAATCTCCTTTAACCTTCCTAAGATCATTGGGCTATGGGGGAGCTCAATTAGTCCCCTAGGCTAGGATTACCTAGCCTAGTACCTGGGTTATGTGATGTCACGTTGATGTCACATTTAGCCACTATTAAAAATTATAAAAATTAATTAAATATAAAATCATAAAAAATTAATTATAAATACAAAAAAGTATAAAACAAAATTATAATTCTTCTTCTATAAACACTTAACCATGTTCTTCCCCATCTTACACCACATTTCAATATTTTCAAGTACTTTCAACCAATCTTTTATTAATATCTGAATTTAAAAATGAAATTATTATTTTATTATTTTATTAAGAATAGAGATGCACTTGGACAATTATTGTTCATTAAAGGTATTTACTATTCAATTTGGGGATTGAACTGCATATTGCCTAGGAGGGCCTAGCAACACTAGAACTGCTCTTAAAGCACAATACAAGTAATTTTTTTTTTTAAAATTTTATTTTTAAAGCACATTAATCCCAAACCGTCCTAAAAAGGGAAAAGTATGAGATAATTAAGGGTGTTAATTCGTATGATAGGCATTCAATATCAAGTGATATAAGTGTGGTACGAGACATTTGAAGTCTGTATGTTCAACTATATATGTATTAATGGGAGCAAACATAGAGTTTTTGTTTTTGTTTTTATATTATAGTTATGAAGTTTATGCCTCTATTTAGATGTTGATGCTTACCCCTTAACACTCTGAAAGGGTAGATAGGCTTCAATTAAATATGTTGAGAGGATGTTAGCTTTATTATTTTTTGTACACTTGTAAGAAAATCAACACACTTTCCACATAAATTTATATTTATAAAATAATATTATCACGTGGCAATGTTAAGTTAGAAACACAAATTTCTTCCAACTCCAAGGGATATCAAAGCTTACTGAACTAACATGCAGTACGTAGAATGGTGATGCTACTGTGGTATATATTTTATTTACATTTTTTTCTTTTCTGGTGGATAAAAGGGAGACCAATTGATGCAAAATATGTAAAAATACATTAACATACCATAGGACGGGGAACATGTAAAATATGCAAAGAGGTCAAATCGGAGGAGGGAAACTAATTTTCAAATATGCTGCTTTATTTCAATTCATATACAAGAAAGACCATCAACCAATAACAAAAGGGAAAAACATAAACACCAAGAAAAAGTAACACAGAATAAA
Source organism: Heteromeles arbutifolia (assembly GCA_024362995.1). Taxonomy (NCBI): domain Eukaryota; kingdom Viridiplantae; phylum Streptophyta; class Magnoliopsida; order Rosales; family Rosaceae; genus Heteromeles; species Heteromeles arbutifolia. Next base: position 23,022,324 of record JANCRC010000013.1, on the reverse strand, counting down.
AAAGTAAAAAAAAATTAAACAAATTTGGAAGGAGTTAATTTGCATATGCCAGAGAGTTGATGGTCGATTAATTGGACATTTTTGCGAGCTTGCGCCTCAACTTGTCTATGTCTTTTTCTATTTTTCTCTTCTCTTCAATTTTCTTGGACAACTCTTTCGGTGCAAGCTTCTTGTCCCTCTCTTTCTTCTCCTTTGCTTCTCTTATCTTCCTAGCTTTCTCCAGTGCTTCCTTTTTCTTCTTATCTTCTATGGCTTCCCTCCTCCTTGCTATCGCTAACACTTCATCATCTGAAAGTCTCACTTTTATTCCTTTTTTGCCCCCGGACATTTTGTTTTGGTTATTTGCAATGCAATTATGCAAATAGGAAAATCTCTTTGATGTTCTGAAAACATATGCATGAATGGCTATGTATTCATACATACATACACACACACACACACATATGATACCCCTAGGGGTATCATAGTCCCTCGAAAATCATACAAAATGTTCGGCTTATCAGTTTAGGTCCATTAATTTGTATTCTAACTAAGCAACTTTCTTTATTTTTCAATGATAAGTCAGCTAATTTTTATTTAATAATATATATTTTTGTTCATTAATATATATGCATGGGTAGTTGTTATAGACAAGAAATGATTTGGCAATACATGCAAATAATATGTTGGTACAAATTAGTTGGTCACCCTTTGTATGTATTTTGTAGTGGAAAGACTTGGAATTCAATAGAGGAAGGAACATAGTCATTCTCGTGCCTCCGTCTATGGAAAACCCGTCGTTGGAAAACTCTCATCCCTGAGTCGAGGTGGTTTGATCCAGGGAAGAACCCCAACAAAAAGTGGATTACAAGGATCATCAAGGACGACGAGTGTGAGTGCAGATCAAATTATTTCTACACATTCATGGCTTTCTGCAACGTGTCCATGTTGATCATGACTTATGAACTCCCACATGTTACCTCTCCTGTGTGGGCTAAAGTTTGGGTTGTATGGGTGGCATATTGTCTGTCCACAACAAGGTTGTACCCCAGAGAGCAGAGTTTGTGGAGGTGGCTTCAAATTGGCTACATTGCGCTCCTCAATCTCTTTGTGTTCCTGAGGTTGGTCTTATCTGACAAATGGAAAAGTTGCGTACGTCATGCCAACAAAATATGGCAAGTTGCGTACATCTTCAGTTTGGATAAATAGCACTAGAGACGTAGAATCAGCTGACCGAGGAGCACTTTCAGTTTGGATAAACAGCACTGCTTTGAGACCGACTAGTTATTTATCCAGGTCTCAATCAACAAGGATTTCCGAGTCCTTGTTGGAAGAGGTCATCTCATTAGCCTTCTCGGTGAAGTGAGGTGTTATCAGGTTACTATATTCAGCACATTGAAAGCCGAATTTAATATTTATGAATGGTTATCCAATCCCCTTGTTTATGATGAATGAAATGGAAATGAAAATGAAATGTAATTAATACATTACAAATAGGAAAAAAAAGAAAGAAATAAAACAACAAAATATAATTAATAAATGAGATGATTAAATGTATCAGGAACTAAAATTAAATTTTAATCTTACAAAAGGTTATAGTCTAAAACTCACATTGTTCAAGGATTAAAATGAACTTTTCTATATAATAATCTATATAAGTTACCTTCTTTATAAAGAACTCCGAACAAAAACTGGAAACTATTTCTTTCCATCCTCCTACCTGACTCTTTCCCCAATCTCCAACCCTTGAGAGCCAGCCGCTTAGAACTGTCCTCTTCCACCACCGGCAACAAGTTACAAACAAAAATTAGAATAAAAGGTCTTCCCTTCCTTCCTAGATGACTCCCACCTCAACATTTAACCCTTAAGATCCAGCCGTTAAGAATCGTCCTCTTCCACCACTGACACCAAGCTACAAACAAAAAGGAGAAAACAATGCATTCTCTCTATTCCTACATGACTCCCACCGCAACCTCTTCGCTAGAAATAGAGCTTATTACGACCACTTCAGTCGGTGACAACCCAAACAACACCGACAACAACAACACTGCAATCAGGAACAACCCAAACAACAATGGGGGTGACGGAAACAACCTGAACAATAATGGCGACGACGACAACTACCTGAACAACAATGGCAGCGGCAGCAACATCCGGAACAACAATAGGGGCGGCGCAACAACCCAAACAACAATTGGGGCGACAACAACAGCCTGAACAACAATGGTGGCAGCGGCAACAACCTGAACGACAATGGCAGTGGCAACAACCCGAACAACAACAACAATGACATCGATAACAACAACGTTAGCCCCAATAACCCGGCCATTTCTCCAATGAAACTTTCCCTTAAAGCATTGGAAATCAGCGTCCTTCTTGCAGGGCTGCCTTTATGTGGACTATTACACTCAACTCGAAAATATTCGTCAAGGCGGTCGGACACAAAGTTGGACACTGTTACTATTCTCCAGATTGCGCGGTGCAGGTTGAGGATTTGGTACCTTCATTCGTGCGAAACCAGTCGTTAGAAAACTCTCGTCCTTGAGTCGAGGTGGTTTGATCTGGGGAAGAACCCCAACAAAAAGTGGATTACAAGGATCATCAAGGACGATGAGAGCGAGTGCAGATCAAGTTATTTCTACACATTCATAGCTTTCTACAACGTGTCCATGTTGATCATATGGTGGAGATTGTTGATCATGAATTATGAACTCCCACAAGTTACCTCCCTTGTGTGGGCTACACTCTAGGTTGTATGGGTTGCATATTGTTTGTCCACAAGGAAACTGTACCCCGGAGAGCAGAGTTTGTGGAGGTGGCTTCAAATTGGCTACACTGCACTCCTCATTTTCTTTGTGTTTTTTAGGTTGGTTCTATTTGACAAGGGGAAAAGTTGCATACGTCATGCCAAAAAAATATGGCAAGATGAGTGTAAATCTTTCCAGGACTAGCTGAAAACAAAGTGTAAAGGCACTGAGGACTCATAAGCGATGATGGCTTTAGTCTAGGCATTAGTTAATGATTATATTTATTAATGGTTATCCAATCCCCCAATTTATGATGGATGAAATGAAAATGAAAATTAGATGTAATTAATACATTACAAATAGGAAAAAAAGAAAGAAATAAAACATCAAAATATATTTAATAAATGAAATGATTAAATGTAGGCAAGTCAACAGATGGAGCAAACCAAGTTGAGTGAACTTCGTTCCAGCATTGCCAGAAGTCTTTCTGAGTTAGAGATGTTCACCGAGGATGGTGAAAGCATGGATACTCCTAAGACAAAAAGTGCCATAAATGAACGAATGGAGGATCTTGTGAGCGCTCCTTTGGCAGTTGAAGATGCCCTTGTAGGTCTATTTGATCACAGCGATTACACACTTCAGAGGCGGGTTGTGGAGAGCTATGTGCGTCGGTTATACCAGGTACCATGGTTCAAACACTTTGAGTTCCTGCTTATTTTGTCTTTCAGTCATTTCCTTGTTTAACTTTGCTTTTTTTTTTGTCATTTCCTTGTTTAACTTTGCTTATTTTGTCTTTCAGTCATTTCCATGTTCAAACACTTGAAACTTAATGCGCACAATGCCACTGTCAAATCTGACCATACTCATATGTACCTTTATATCTTACGTGAGCAACAAATTGATGATCTACTGCCTTACCCGAAGTAAATTTTCTTCTTCTTCAATTTTTTTCTCCTGAGAAAAGTTGGGGAACTTTTTAGAATCTTACATTGGAGATGTTTTACCAGGAGAGTTAATTTAGATGCTGGACAAGAAGAAACTGTGGTGGAGGCGATGTTAGAAGAACTTGCACGTGAAGTCCATGCATCTGTTGGTGTAAGGATGCATAGGTTGGATGTTTGTGAGTGGGAAGTGATAAAGTTGTGGATTGCATCCTCCAGGCAGGCAAATGTTTCTTGGAGGGTTGTTGTCACAAACGTGACTGGTCATACCTGCACTGTTCATGTAAGTTCTTTACCACCAAGTTACATTTTGCAGGCATCCCAGTTGCCGGGTAGTAAAAAACCGAAAGATAAAATTCTAAGAGTTACTGAGCTCAAGTTTTCTGACCAACAAGGCACCTGGGGCACTCCTCTTGTTGAAGTAGTTCGTCCACCTGGGCTCAATGACGTTGGGATGGTAGCCTGGTTTATGGAGATGTCTACCCCCGAGTTCCCTTCAGGAAGGAAGATATTGATTGTCTCAAATGACGTGACCTTCAAAGCTGGATCTGTTGGTCCAAGAGAGGATGCATTCTTCTTTGCAGTAACCGAACTTGCTTGTGCTAAGAAACTGCCTTTAATATACTTGGCAGCAAACTCAGGTGCTCGTATTGGCGTAGCTGAAGAAGTCAAGTCCTGCTTTAAAGTTGGTTGGTCTGATGAATCGAGTCCTGAGCGTGGTTTTCAGTATGTGTATTTAACCCCTGAGGATTATGCTCGGATTGGATCATCTGTGACAGCACATGAATTAAAGCTGGCAAGTGGAGAGACCCGATGGGTTATAGATACCATTGTTGGAAAGGATGATGGCTTAGGGGTTGAAAGCTTGACTGGGAGTGGGGCAATTGCCGGTGCATATTCGAGGGCATACAGGGAAACCTTTACCTTAACATATGCGACTGGAAGAACTGTAGGGATTGGTACTTATCTTGCCCGGCTTGGGATGCGGTGGATACAGAGGCTTGATCAGCCCATTATTTTAACCGGTTTCTCTGCATTGAACAAACTTCTTGGCCGGGAGGTATAAAGCTCTCACATGCAACTTGGAGGACCTAAAATTATGGGCACGAATGGGGTTGTCCATTTAACGGTTGCTGATGATCTTGAAGGAATATCTGCTATTTTGAAGTGGTTAAGTTATGTTCCTGCCCATGCTGGAGGGCCACTCCCCATTTTGAGTCCCTTAGATCCTCCAGAAAGGCCTGTTGAGTACTGCCCCGAGAATTCATGTTATCCTCGTGCTGCTATTAGCGGTGCTTTAAATAGTAATGGGAAGTGGACGGGGTATTTTTGACAAAAACAGCTTTGTTGAGACACTAGAAGGCTGGGCGAGAACGGTTGTTACTGGAAGGGCGAAGCTTGAGGAATCCCTGTAGGAATAGTTGCTGTTGAGACACAGATGGTGATGCAAACCATACCTGCTGATCCAGGCCAGCTTGATTCCCATGAGAGGGTTGTTCCTCAGGCTGGGCAAGTATGGTTTCCTGATTCTGCTAGTAAGACAGCCCAAGCGTTATTAGATTTCAACAGAGGAGCTCCCACGTTTCATTCTCGCCAACTGGAGAGGATTTTCTGGTGGGCAGAGGGACCTTTTCGAAGGGATCCTTCAAGCTGGATCAACCATTGTGGAGAACCTCAGGACTTACAAACAGCCCATATTTGTGTTCATCCCCATGATGGGTGAGCTACGCGGTGGAGCGTTGGTGGTCGTGGAGTCGTAGAAATCCAGACCATATTGAAATGTATGCTGATCAAACTGCTAGAGGTAACGTGCTTGAGCCAGAGGGAATGATCGAGATCAAGTTCAGGAACAAGGAGCTACTGGAGTGCATGGGTAGGCTTGACCAACAGCTGATCCAACTGAAGGCAAAACTTCAGGAAGCCAAGAGCAGTGGGGCACATGAGATGGTTGAACCTCTACAGCATCAGATACGATCACGTGAAAAACAGCTTTTTCCTGTCTACACTCAGATAGCCACTAGATTTGCGGAACTGCGCGATACTTCTCTCAGGATGGCTGCCAAGGGAGTAATCAGAGAAGTTTTGGACTGGAACAGCTCTCGAGCTTTCTTCTATAAAAGATTGCGTCGGAGAATTTGCGAAGGGTCACTCATCAAGACAGTGAGAGATGCTGCTGGTGAAGAGCTGTCGCATAAATCTGCTACAGATTTGATCAAGAACTGGTTTTTGCGTTTGGATATTCCGGGATGCAGAAAAGATGCTTGGGTGGACGACGAAATTTTCTTTAGATGGAAGGAAAATCCGAAAAATTACGAGGATAAACTAAAGGAGTTGCGGGTCCAGAAGGTATTGCTTCAATTGGCAAATATTTGCGACTCAATTAAGAAAAAATAGATTTCACATATAAGTCATAACATTACACTTTAGTTTGTAATTAGGAAAGGGTACACAAATATTTCACAAGCAAAAATCAATTAAAGTATGAAAGGTATTTTTGTATAAAACTTATAGTTATCGGGATAATTTTCTAATTTACTGTCCCTTGGGGCCTCATAAGAATTGTCATATTTTTCTCTCTCTAATTTTTATATATAATGTTATAAACAATGAATGAACCAAAAAAATTATTGAAAAACCAAATACCACATATGTTACAAAAAATGTAACTCATTTTTCTTGGATAAGAAAGAAATGTAACCCTAAACCCTAACATTATATTGAAACAGAACATCATTGCTAAAGAAAAAGGAAAATTAATGAAAAGAACTTGAAAACTTTGATCTTTAACGATAAGGACAAAATAAAGGTGAAGTGAATAGTACCAGAATTGACTTTTTAGTGTAAAAATGTGGATTTTCGTTAAAGTAAACAGTACAGGAGCTTTTCGTTAAAATTCCAAAAAAAAAAGACCCTCATTTAGATCTGAACTTGGGTGGCTACTATTATTATTATTATATGCCAAGGGGTGGTAATTAATTGAAAATGAATTTGTAAAAACCACTTTCGTTAAAGGCACGTATGGAAATATAGCTACTTATTTAAACTAAAGATGAAATAAATGCATAAAAAATAGGCAGCTTTGAATTTCGAACCCGTGTTCCTAGGACAAAATAAATAATAAAGTGAATAGTACCAGAATTGACTTTTTAGTGTAAAAATGTGGATTTTCGTTAAAATAAACAGTACGTGAGCTTTTCGTTAAAGTTCCAAAAAAAAGGTCCTCATTTAGATCTGAACTTGGGTGGCTACTATTAGTATTATTATATGCCAAGGGGTGGTAATTAATTGAAAACGAATTTGTAAAAACCACTTTCGTTAAAGGCACGTATAGAAATATAGCTACTTATTTAAACCAAAGATGAAATAAATGCATAAAAAATAGGCAGTTTTGATTTTCGAACCCGTGTTCCTATCCATTGCAAGAAAGCAGCGAAACACTGCCGCAAATGATAACTTTTGACAAATATCCAGTTTTATATTTTTATATGGGTTTTTATCACAAATGGTCTCTGACATTGATCAAACACATCATGTTTTACACTTTGCGGCCATCTCAGGCAACCATTGGGCTTTCAAATGGTATAATCTTGTTTTACACTTTCTTATCTTCATTTTGATATATTATGGGTTGAATTTGGTTAAAAAACGATTGAGTTACGAAGTTTTGAAAATTGCCCAAAGAGTTTTTAACGGAAGGATCATTTGTGATGTGTTTGATCAATACCAGGGACCATTTCTATTGATTTTCAATGTCAGGGACCAAAATGATGTGTTTGATCAATATCAGGGATCATTTATGATAAAAACCCTTTTTATACACTTACTAGACATAACATTATAATAATAAAAATTAAATTTTTTGGTGCCCTCAATTTTTTGAGGCCCCGTGTGGTCGCCCTGGCTGCCCTAGGCTAGGGCCGGGCCTGTTTGCAAGCCCTACCTCAAGGTCTTGCTGCTCTTCTAAGCAAGGTAAGCAATCATGTTCTATTCTTTGTTAAGCATCTTTCCACATCATTTCTTAACCACCTGGATTTAATGGTTTGAATCCAATGCAGGTCGAGCCATCAAGCAGAGCGCTGTTGATTGATGAACTCCGAAAGGTGCTCGGTTAATGGTTTGGTAAGCAATCATGTTCTATTCTTTGTTAAGCATCTTTCCACATCATTTCTTAACCACCTGGATTTAATGGTTTGAATCCAATGCAGGTCGAGCCATCAAGCAGAGCGCTGTTGATTGATGAACTCCAAAAGGTGCTCGGTTAATGGTTTGGTAAGCAATCATGTTCTATTCTTTGTTAAGCATCCTTCCACATCATTTCTTAACCACCTGGATTTAATGGTTTGAATCCAATGCAGGTCGAGCCATCAAGCAGAGCGCTGTTGATTGATGAACTCCGAAAGGTGCTCGGTTAATGAGGCGTTGGAGTTTCACACGAGACTGCGGTTCCATAAATCGCTTGCGTTGTATCTTCTTAAATCGTAGTTATAAATTGGTAAGTAGGTGCATGTCAATGATCTGCACTTGGCAGACGAAAGAACGAAATGGCTGCTTTCCCATGGGATGCATCAATAGATTTAGGTTGCTGATAGAAGCTTTTCAGTGTAGATTTGAGGAAGATTTGTAGGGAGCAGTCTTGCTCTCAAGTGTAAATTTGCAGGCTCTGTTTCAGTATTTTACGACATGGCTGATCGATGCTCGAAAATAAGAAGCAGCTCGAAAATAAGAAGTTATACCATTAGATCGTAATATTAGTCTATAAGAATTGTCATTTATTGTAGATTCATGCTCATCACTGTCTTTTTATTTTTAAGAACCATGTCAACAATGCAATGCAATTTTCTTCCCTTTGATGATCTGAAAACATATGCATGAATGGTTCTTTATATAGCAGATCAGCATTGTATTTTCTAGGGTGGTTCCTTGCGACAGCCGCCTCGTTTTTAATTTATTCAACAACTGTCGTTTATTAGAAGAATTAAAAACTTAAGAATAATTATAGTGCAATACCCAATTTCAATGGCAAAGTTGATGTCACCATGACTACGCTATGTCAAAGTATTTTTGTGAAATATAATACACAATCATATATGAAATATTTTTTTTTTTTTTCAAATAATGTGCATGGAATTCATCATTTGTTGTACCTAATATTATTCTGGCCATTTTCTATATTGATCTATATGGTTAGACAACAAATGATTTGGTACTACATGGAAAGAGTGTCATTAGAAAACTATAATTGGTCATTGTTTATTTTTTGTGGAAAGCCTGGGAATTCAACAAAGGATGGGGTAGACTTGGTGGCGGTGTGAAGTTGTGACTTACAAACGACGTGGGTATTGAGAAAGAAGATAGCTTAGCTAGGGCGTCTTTTCGTATATCAAATTATAACAGGTACAAGTGAGAAGACCTGAACCAACCCGTTATCTTAACTTGTGCTTAATGAGTTGATCCAACTGTTGTACTTATGTGCAAGCGAAAGTGAATTCTTCCCTAATTTATTGGAAACATCGATATGCAAATATGAAAATATCGATTGCTTTCAACGGAAATAATGAAAATTTGCTTAAAATTTTGAAATTACATAGAGATGAATTATATATTATATAATTGAATATATATTATATATTAAAAAAGTGTTTAAATACTATGTAATGGAAAATTCGGTCTAATGACAAGTAATAAAATAAAACATCTCATTATAATGGATAAATTATGCATAACTGTTGTAATTAGTATTTCACATGTGTGATTGTGTAAATCTTATCTAGGTTTGGTTTTGGATTACTCTTTATTCTAATGATTCTTTCCTAATAGGATTTGTATTACTTTGAAAACAAGCTTTTTTCTCCTCATGATTTACTATAAATAAGGGTACTAACATAGAGGAATAGCATCCTACAATTTTCTTAAGCCTTATTCTCTCTCTATTTGCCGCACCTCTTTCTCCCTTCAGTAAATTGGTCACAACGCATTATCAAGTATGCTTTTGACGCTGCGCTAAGGAATCTGAAGGGTATTTTGTGCTACAATCAGTTCACAATCTTCATCACACAATCCAGGTTCTTCCAAAACATGATCTTAATTGTCGATATTTTTTTAGCCTTGATTGCATAAAACATTCACCATGATTCATGAACGCAACTTTCACATGTTTTGAATTATAGATTTTGTTTAAATTGTGTTTGCATTATTTTTCATATATATTATATTGTGAATTGATGATTGAAAAGAAAGAAAAAATTAGGGTTTTCTACCCTAAACTCGCGGAAGCCATGAATTTGAGCTGTTTGATGAATCAAGATTTTTATAGCAACAATTATCTGACTTAAAGAATATCGATTTTGGCTTGATTTATTAAGAATTATTCAATATACTACCAATGTAGTTTAGTTGAGATTTTGCTCTTAAGAATCAATTTTGTCGGCCAATTGTATTTTATGAACTGTAACAAGTAAAATTAGCTTCTCAAGAGGTTGTTTTTACTAAGATTAGTCATAAGCTAATGTATAGTGAGCAATGGAAAACCTGGATTATATATTGTTCTTCTTGTCTAAATAGGGATGGCAATTCTAACCGTTAAACCCGATAACCGTGGATAACCGTCCGAATGGATTGGATTTGGATATGAAAATTCGGGTATGGTTTGGATATGGGGAAAAACCGTTTATATTATTCGGTTATGGTTTTGGATATGGTTATAGAGGTCCCCAAACCATATCCATAACCGAATCCGATCCGATTAGTAAATAATATAATTTATATATAATATAATAGTATAATACATATATATATGTATATGTATATGTATTTGTATATGCATTATTCACCAAACCATTAGCTTGAGAATACAAAAGTTGCATTATGTAAGAAAGTAAAGTTTTGAACCAAAATCAATGCGAACTCAATGGTGCTTTTAGGACATAACAAAGACAAGCCAACATCATCAGTGTTTTAATTTTTATACTCAACAAGATCCATTTATTTGATCATTTTATACATCAAATGTTTAATGACGAAATTGATATCTACTAACTTATAATTTCTCAATTGAACGAATATATTTTTTGTATTGACGAAGATGGATATACCCGTTAACCGATGGGGAATCCGTTACCCGGTGGGTATGGTTATGGATAATACCCGATGGTTAATTTGTGGTTATGGATATGGTTAATTTTTGTGGTTATGGGGATGGATATAGCATTTCCGTCTCCAAACCGAACCGTTGCCATCCCTATGTCTAAAGGTGTGGATTGATATAATTTCTGGTGCTTTATTCTTGGCTATGCAAATGTTTGAATGTTCATCTTAATATATAGAATGGTTTCTTGCCCAAAGGTGTAACCAGCTTCTATAGTTGAATATGGAGAAAGCTTGTTCAACTTTCTTGTCCTAGATATTATGAAATTCAAACACTTATGAAATTTTGAACAACTTCCATGTCTCAATATTCTTAATCTCATCAATATTGAGAAATTGAATGGGAACAACTTCAAAACATGGAAGCAACAAATTGACATGAATCTGGGACTTTTGGAGTTTGCGATTGCTTTCAAGCAGCTTAAGCCTCATGCCTTGACTACCGAGAGTACAAACGATGCATTTGAAAAATGAGAAAGAGCAAATGAAATGTCCCTACTTATTATGCAGAATGTTATGGAGGAACATATTAGAGGAGGCATACCTTCATGTGATTTGGCTGAGGATTATTTGACAGCTATTGAGGAAAAATACAAGAGGTCAAATAAGGTGGAGGCAGGGTCTTATTTATCCTCTCTCACTTCTACCAAGTTTGATGGGATTGAGAGCATCAGAGAACACCTACTCAAGCTTGTCAATATTGCCAACAAGCTAAACAACTTGGATGTGCCAATTTCTGAGCAATTTTTGGTGCACATGGCTCTTAGTTCTTTATCAGCTGAATATGAACAAGTCAAAATCAACTACAACACACAAAAGGAATCCTGGAGTGTGAATGAACTAGTTGCAATCTATTGTCAAGAGGAAGAAAGGCAAGGAAGAAGCTGTCAATCTTGTGAATATGGGAAAAGGGAAGAAGATTGCTGCATTCAACAAATTTGGAAACGTTGGGAATTTTCAATCAAATATGAAAAATTCAAACCAGGTTCTTCTTCTGGAACTAAAAAAGGTGCTCAAAATTTTGGTGTCTCTGCTAAAAATGTTCCTCCCTCTAATATGAAAGTGAATAAAGATTATGTCAAAAAATTTCATTTTTGTTAGTCAACTGAACATCATAGGAGAGATTGTGCTGGCTTTAAGGGTTGGTTGATTAAGAAAGGGATTCAAAAGCCAGAGGGAACGAAGTAGAGAGGTCTACAGAGTGTTTGTTGGAAATAGAACAAAAGTAGATGTCGAGTATGTTGGAAGTATCAAATTAGAGTTATCTTCTGGTTTTTTTTTAACTTTGAACAATGTCTTCTATGTATCTTCAGAAGGAATATATTTTCAGTTTCTAAGTTTGTAATGGATGGTTTTTCTTTTATTGGAGATAATGAAAGCATCAGACTTTTTCATAAGAACCAATTTGATAATTTACTTGGTTATGCTTTTCCAAATGGGGATCTATGGCAGTTTCAATGTACTTACGTTCAAGAATGTTTTAATGTCGAAAATTTTGCTCTTAAGAGAGTGCTCTCTAATGAAAAGTCATATATGCTTTGGCATAGAAGATTGGGGCATATCTCTAAGGATAGAATGAAACGTTTGATGAGAGCTATTATGCTGCCAGAATTGGATTTTACTGATCTAGAGTCATGCATTAACTGTTTTAAAGGCAAAACCACAAGTATTAAGAAGCTAGGTTCAACTAGAAGTAGTAACTTGTTAGAAATAAATCTTTATTTAATTTGTGAAAAATCTCAAGTTTTCAATTGTTTTAAAGTCTTTAAACTGCAAGTTGAAAAACAATTAGAAAAGACTATTAAAGTTAGGTTAGATAGAGGAGGAGACTTTTTTGGCAGGTACACAGAAAGTGGGCAACAAAATGGACCTTTTGCCCTATTTCTCCAATAACAAGGGATAATGGCACAATATACAACTCCAGGAACTCCACATCAAAATGGAGTACCAGAGAGGAGAAAGAGAATGTTGAAGATATGGTAAGAAGCATGCTATTAAGACTACCAACTATATTCTTAATTATGTGCCTAGCAAATTTGTTCCTTCTACTCCGTTTGAAATCTGGACAAGCAGAAAACCAAGCTTAGCTCATTTTCACACTTGGGATTGTAGAGCAGAAGCATGACTTTATAATCCTAATGAAAGAAAGCTTGATCCAAGAACTACTAGTTGTTATTTTGTGGGTTATTCAAAGAAGTCAAAAGGGTTTAAGTTCTATTGTCCTCATTCTCATACTCGAATTTCTGAGACAAATAATGCAACGTTCATCAAGGATTTTAACACACTCCACTATCAATCCAAGAATCCATATGTTTTTGAGGAAGTTGATGAAACACAAGAGCCATCTTTCAGCAATACCATCTCTCTGCCTATTCCCATGCAAAGTGTAGCTATTGAGAATTAGGTTACAACCACTCAACAGTCTGAAATCAATGTAATTCCACTTCAGACTGCTGACATGCAACCATTACAATCATAATAGGAAAATGTAGCAACTGCACTAGTTCTGAGAAAGTCTCAAAGACCAAGAAAATCAGCAATTTTCGATGACTATTTGGTTTACTTACAAGAAGCTGAATATGATTTAGGAGATGATGATGGTCCTACTTCTTTTTAGCCAGCTATGCAGAGTGATAAAGCTACATTTTGGCTTACAGGTATGGAAGATGAGTTGGCATCTATGCAGAAAAATAGAGTGTGGTCCTTAGAAACTCCTAATCTTACAATTAAGCCTATAACATGTAAAAGGGTTTTGATGTGAGAATTACTTGACACTCAAATTAAAACCCTATCGACGTAGTATATGAAAGTAGGGATCATTTTAGGCCGGGGATTAGAAGGGATGCTAATCTACACTATATAAACTTTAAAACACTAAACTAGACTCAATTAACTCAAAACAGCAAATAGAACTCAAACTAGATAGTTTCTGGATTCTAGACACTCAAAACAAGCTAAATTAGACTTAAAACACACAGAACAGATTCTTTAGACTCAAAACTAACACCTAAGATTGATTTGAACGAAATTAAGACTCAAATTGACTCAAAAGACTAAGAGACTCAAGATTTGACGAATTTAGACTCTACTAACACAAACTAAAAGCAGTGGATTGGTTTTGAACGAATTTAAACTTAAACAAACAAAATTGTAAAGACAACTTAAAAAGACACGAAATTGGTGATTTAAATGGGTGAATGGCTAGTTAGAGGGATCCTTATCCACACATAAACATATGCATACAACTTGATTCCCAGTTACTCTTTCGATAAACCATGAATGACAATGTTCCGAATTAATTGTATTGAACTAATCAATTCCCAGATTTCCCTAGATTCATTGAATTGAATGGATAACGCATCACAACCAAATTATTCTTTCTCAAACTCCCTAACTATGGAATACGCATGATAGAGACATTCAACAAAGATCATTAAGTTCAATGGAAATCATGAATATTGACAAGGCATTCATAACTATGGAAGACGCATGTTAATCCAACCTAGGGTTTACTTCACATAATCGTGACTAGCGATCTTTACTACTCATGAATATAAGTTCATAACGATTAGGTGCAATTCCCTTATATCCTAGCATCAAATTTATGCATGCAAATCAAGTGTCGACCCCCAACCCACATACATAAACAAGTTCTTAATAAGCACAGAAAAGTAAACCACATTCATAATTCATGAAATCGTAACTGGAGTGAATCAAATCATAAGAAACATATATTCATGGCTTCAAATTCCCCCTCTAACTAATAGGGGTTTAGTTCCTCATGATAGCAATTAAATAAAGAAAACTGAATTGAAACATTGAAAACAAAGATAGACAACACCTAAGAACGCTCCAGCAATAGTCACGACTTAGAGTGGCACCTTCTCCTTCCTTCGTTGAATAGCTGCGGCACAAGAGGGGTTTTATGGGTTTGTGTGGATGATATGGCACGGCAGAGGGTGAATTAGGTCAGAAACTATGGAGAATGGTGAAGGAAAGGGGCGGCAGAGAGTGGTGGATGATTTCTGGCGTGAATGATGTATATGGAGGGTGGTGTGTACGGCAAAGGGTGGATTAATATATATAGGCACCAAAAACCCTAGGTGAATCAGATTAGGACTTCTAGAAAGCCAAATCCATCCAGAAATAGGCTCAAAACAATCAGATTTCTAATGGGAAAGGGCCTAAGGTGCGGCAGATTTGGATAAGGAGGGATAAGGCTTCTAGAAAGCCTTGCAAGGCAAGGAAATCAGGTTTTCTAGAAGGCTAGGTGCGGCAAGGCTTAGGGTTTCTAGAAACTTAATTTAAATGTCCCCCAATCAGAAAATAAACCCTCATTGTACCAGGAATTGAATTAGAAAAGGATTAGGATAAGATAAGGTTTGTTAAGATAAGATAAGGGTTGGATAAGATAAGATAAGATAAGGTTGTTTAGATAATGTTTTGGATAATTCTCCTTCTTTTGAGCTGATTCCTTATCTTCAATGATTTGAATTTATTTCTCCAACCTTGAAACATATTCCTAACTCCATTTAGACTCCAAATTCGTCCATCTTCATGCCCATTGCTTGTGCTATCCATTCCAAGCCCAGATTTGCTCTAAAATGCTCCAAAATGCATCTTTTTGCCAACTTTGCTTCTTTGACCTAAAAACACACGAAAATGACTTTAAACACTATACTAAGCAACAAATAGCTAAGCAAATGCAAGAAAACACACTAACTAAGTAGCATAAATATGCTCCTATCAAATTCCCCCACACTTAACTTTTGCTAGTCCTCGAGCAAAACAAAACAAACAAAACGTAACCTAAACCTTCCAACGTTCACCTCAGGGATCTTCAATGATACATAACATGCCAAAGATCATTACTCCCACAGATTTTAGTTATCCCTACCCTTGAGCACATACTTAATCAAAGTTACCACATATTAGCTCGCATTTAATCAATTAAAACAACATTTTGAATGTAGTAACATGCCTTAGAGAATCCCTCAATTCCTTACTAGATATGCACTCAATCACACAGATTGTCTGACTACACTCCCTACACTAGTTATATGTGAGAAGATTGATGTAAATATGAAACTAATACTCACATATGTGTATAACAAGAAAAGTAATTTCTGGAATGCATGTTTATATATAATCTCATGAACGGAATGCTACTACTTAGATGCGAGAACCAGGGACACCATATGCTCATACCAATCCCAAACTCCACATATTGAAACACACAACACTCAAGATTGAAGTATAGGGTTATAACACAAAGGGGAAGATTACACATATTTTAGGGCCGAATTCAACTTTTTGGACCCCTTCTTCAACAACCAACACTTGTGAGCTTTAATCTCACTTATTTTGAACACTTTTCATACTTTCTTTTTCTTTTCTTTTTCACACGAATTTTCTTCTTTCTTTTTCCTCTCTTTTTTTTTTTTCTTTTGCCCGTGCCCTTGTTTGTCTTGTTGGCACACAATCAGACACATAAATCCTTTCCCCCACACTTGTTTTGCCGCCCAAATAACGAACAAAGGGAATTCATTCTTAGGTCATGCTCACCATGCCTTAAGAACAAGGGTAAGGATGGTCCTAATCTAGGCTAGGTAAGGATAATGTGGTTTAAACAAAAAACATAGGCTAAACAAGGCTTAACGGGGTTAAAACCTACAAAACACAATGAAATAGGGAGATACGGCAATTTGACTATGGTGGTCACTACACAACTTCATCTTGAATATGTGTTATGCTAATCAATTTCATGCTTTGAATGAAACGGGTATGAGTTCTAGTATTTGGAACTAAATAATGAAACGCCTTCTAAGTAGCAACCAAGCAAAGAATAATGAGATCATGCAACGACTTTAGAAAACAAAGAATGCACATATTTTTAACTCTCCAAAGAACGTTAAAGGCTCAAGTCTCTCAGGGTTGTAGCGTTAGTTTGAGTTACTTCCTTCAAGCATGTTACAAAAACTGATTTTATCCTTTTCGTGATTACATGTGAATTCATGAATGTCAACTACAACCAAGCATAAACCAAAGAGCATATCAAACGTCAATCCAAGTTTGTAACTTTCTTTAACAGTTATGCAATTAAAAACCAAATCCTCATCATTGTGTTGGAAGGTACCCTAAGACACAAACACACAAAAACAACTCAAAAACGACTCTTTTTTGGGTTTTTCAAAACAATTTTCGTATGTTTCTTTCAAGACACATAAAAATACTTCAAAACACCCTAAAAACACTCAAAAACAGTGAAAAACAACTTTAGAAGTGATAGGTGATAAAAACCCACGAATTTTTCAATGAAAACACTTCGTTTACCCCCCCACACTTAAACCAAACATTGTCCTCAATGTTTCAAACATAGACTCACAGAAAGCAAACAGCAATCAACACAACTAACTAACATAACAAGATGGCAAAGGAAAAGCAATAAAGAGTAGGGTTTAGAAACGCAAATCTGGTTGTGGAGCCGGAAAGTTCCTAGGTCGTCTTTATTTGCATGGGTTGCCTCCCAAGAAGCGCTTGCTTTAACGTCTTCCAGCCGGACGAACCTTCCCTCTATTCTTCAATGGGGCCCACGGCATTAAAGGATATGTCCTCCGTAATGTGCTCTTCAAAGTGCTCATAATATGGCTTCAATCGATGTCCATTCACTTTGAATTCTTGTTGCGTCTTTAAACTTTGAATTTGGACTGCACCATGAGGAAAAACATTAGTAACCACAAAAGGACCAATCCACTTAGAACGCAACTTACCTGGAAATAGACGAAGGCGAGAATTGAAAAGTAACACTTTCTGCCCTATAGAGAACAGCTTGCTACGAATCATCTTGTCATGGAATGCCTTTGTTTTCTCCTTGTAGATCCGTGCATTCTCATAAGCTTCATTCCTAATTTCTTCTAGCTCATTCAATTGAAGCTTTCTATGAAGACCTGCGGCATCAATGTCCATGTTGAATGTTTTGACAGCCCAATGTGCACGATGTTCTAACTCGACGGGAAGATGACATGGTTTCCCATAGACTAGCCGAAATGGGGACATTCCAATTGAGGTTTTATAGGCAGTGCGATATGCCCACAATGCATCATTCAATCGCAAGCTCCAATCCTTCCGAGTTGGCCCTACGGTTTTCTCCAAAATCTGCTTGATTTCTCTATTTGAAACCTCGGCTTGCCCACTGGTTTGAGGGTGATAAGGTGTTGCCACCTTATGCATGACATTGTACTTCTTGAGCAGCGCCTCAATGGTTCGATTGCAAAAATGGGAACCCCCATCACTGATTAGGACTCTTGGCATTCCAAATCTAGCAAATATGTTAGTTCTAACAAAATCTGCAACCACTTTAGAATCATTAGTTCGGGTGGCTTTTGCTTCCACCCATTTCGACACATAATCCACAACAAGCAAAATATAAAGGAAACCATGTGAGGAAGGAAAAGGACCCATGAAATCAATACCCCAAACATCAAAGATTTCAACACTAAATATGGGGTGTTGCGGCATTTGTTGTTTAGGACCTATATTGCCCATTCTTTGACATCTATCACAAGTCATACAAAAAGTTCTAGCATCTCTAAAGATAGTAGGCCAATAAAATCCACATTCTAAAACTTTATGTGCTGTTCTTTGAGTACCAAAGTGACCTCCACATGCATAGGTGTGACAGAAAGTTAAAATTGAATTAAACTCAGAATCATGCACACACCTACGTAGAACCTGATCAGGGCAATATTTCCACAAGTATGGGTCATCCCAAACATAAGAACGTGCATCCTTTTTAAGTTTATCACTTTGGTGCTTGTTTAGCTCTCTTGGAATGTGTTTAGACACCAAATAATTTACTACATTAGCATACCATGGCTCACTTACCTTGATGGACAGCAGCTGCTCATCTGGGAATGTCTCTTGGATAGGCACGGCATCCTCCTCATGCACCATACGGCTCAAGTGATCAGCCACCACGTTTTCACTCCCCTTCTTGTCCCGGATTTCAATATCGAACTCTTGGAGAAGAAGCATCCAGCGAATGAGTCTTGGTTTGGCCTCTTTCTTGGTGAACAAATACTTCAAAGCTGCATGGTCAGAGTAAATAATGACTTTAGTACCAAGTGAATATGAACGAAGCTTATCTAAAGCAAAGACAACGGCAAGAAGTTCTTTTTCCGTCGTAGAGTAGTTCAATTGAGCATCGTTCAAGGTCCTTGAGGCATAGTAGATGACGTGCAGATTTTTGTCCTTCCTTTGTCCTAGCACGGCCCCTAATGCATAATCGGAAGCATCGCACATTATCTCAAACGGAAGATTCCAATCTGGTGGCATAATGATTGGTGCCGTGGTTAGCATCTCCTTGAGGTGTTTGAATGCCTTCTCACACTCCTCGTTGAAGTCAAAAGCCACATCTTTCTGGAGGAGACGGCAAAGAGGGTTTGAAATCTTTGAAAAGTCCTTGATGAATCGCCTATAGAATCCTGCATGTCCAAGAAAAGAACGAACCTCTCTAACCGAAGTAGGAGAGGGTAAATAGCGTACAAGATCTATTTTTGATTTATCAACTTCAATTCCCTTTTCTGAAACAATATGACCTAAAACTATGCCTTGTTTTACCATAAAGTGACATTTTTCCCAATTCAAAACAAGGTTAGTTTCAATGCAACGTTTTAGAATCAAAGTGAGATTATCTAAGCAACCATCAAATGAATCACCAAAGACACTAAAGTCATCCATAAATACCTCAATAATCTTCTCCACAAACTCTGAAAATATACTTACCATACATCTTTGAAAGGTGGCAGGTGTATTGCATAAACCGAATGGCATGCGACGATAGGCAAAGGTACCAAAGGGGCACGTGAAAGTGGTCTTTTCTTGGTCATCCGGAGCTCTGAAAATCTGATTATATCCAGGGTAACCATCAAGAAAACAATAAAAAGAATGACCGGCTAACCTTTCAAGCATTTGATCAATGAACGGCAAAGGGAAGTGGTCATTCCTTGTGGTGGCATTGAGCTTCCTATAATCGATGCACACTCTCCAACCTGTTTGGATACATGTGGGCACAAGTTCATTCTCGGCATTCTTCACTACAGTGACTCCGGATTTTTTTGGAACACATTGCACCGGTGAAACCCAACGACTATCCGAGATTGGATAAATCACTCCACAATCAAGGAGCTTTATAATCTCCTTCTTCACAACTTCCATCATTGGAGGGTTGAGTCGGCGTTGAGCCTCTCGAGTTGTTTTAGCCCCCTCCTCTAGAAGTATGCGATGCATGCATGTTGTAGGGCTAATCCCCCTAATATCGGCCAATGTCCACCCAATGGCTGTTTTGTGCTCTTTCAACACCCGAATTAACTTTCCTTCCTCTGTTGCCGTGAGTGTGGAGGACACAATGATGGGCAACGTCTCGTTATCTCCCAAAAAGACGTACTTCAAATGATCCGGCAATGGTTTAAACTCAAGTACGGGTGCCTGAATTACTGAGGGTAACAACTTGTTAGTAGAAATTGGAATTGAAATTGGTTTTGAAGGCTTACCATGGTGCTGAGGTAGTGACTCCAGGGCAGCCACCATCTCGGCCTCTTCTTCACTTCTAGGCACGGTAATATTGGGTTTTTGCCCAATTCCTTGTGCAATTGTTGATTCAAGGGGATCCCTCTCCAAGGAATCAAGGCAATCCTGCGCCAATTCATCGAATATATCAATAGCAAAACAAGAATGATTTTCTTTAGGAAATTTAATAGTTTCAGCAAGATTGAAATCAATAACTTCCCCATCAAATTCCATTGTCAACGTCCCTTTGAACACATCGATCTTGGTGCGGGCTGTTTTCATGAAAGGTCTCCCAAGGAGGATCGGCAATGGGGTAGAATGGGGTGTATCCTCCATGTCAAGCACATAAAAGTCCGCTGGAAAAATCAGATTTCCAACCTGCACCAAAACATCTTCCAAAACTCCTTTTGGATATGCATTAGAACGATCGGCTAATTGGATTATAACACCATCGTTTTTAAGCTCACCTAAGTTCATAGATGCATAAATAGAGTATGGCATGACATTAATTGAAGCTCCTAAGTCTAACATAGCATGTTCAAAGTTAGTACTACCAATAACGCAAGGAATTGTAAAACTACCCGGATCTTTGCATTTAGGGGGTAATTTCCTTTGTAGAACAGCAGAGACATTCTCACTTACTTGAACCACTTCTTTGTTAGAAATCCTTCTCCTTGTTGTACAAAGCTCTTTCAAAAACTTAGCATACCTTGGGACTTGCTTTATTGCATCAAGGAGTGGGATATTGACTTGAACTTTCCGGAATGTCTCTAGAATGTCTTTTTCAACATCCTCTTTCTTTGATTGCCGCAACCTGCCAGGAAAGGGCACAATTAGTGGAGTAGAGCTAGAAGAATTCATATTGGAACTTACCTTGATGGTTGAGGACGGTTTAGAAGTGGGGATTGGCTGCGGCAAGGATTGTGCATTCCTTGCCGTGGGTTTGGGTGATTCATCCTCCTCCAGTTGCAGCTTCTTGTCCTCTTCTTGACTTGATCTAGATGGTTGTGAATCAGTTCCAACCTGCTTACCACTTCTCAACGTGATCGCTTGGGCGGTTTCAAATCCTCCCTTAGGATTAACAACGGTTGAACTAGGCAATCTCCCTTGTTCTCGGAATTGGCCCATGAATTCAGCCATTTGACCCATTTGTTTCTTCAGTTCATCCACCTCTTTAGCTTGATTTTTTATGCTCTGCACGTCCTGCGTCAAAGAGGTTAGTACTTGAAGAATTTTATCATTATTTAACGACGAACCTGAATTGGTTTGGGCCGAAGTTGGTTAAGGTTGTGGGGCTGCATACGGCCTTGGAAACATCCCAGGGGGCTGTCTAAATCCGCTTTGTGGCTGTGCTTGTTGAGAGTCCCTCCACTTGAAGTTTGGATGATCTCTCCATCCTGGATTGTATGTGTTTGAGTATGGGTCGTGTCTTTGTTGGGTTTGGCCTTGAAAACCCACGGCTTGGGCAGTTTCCCACCCCCATTCTCAATCAATTGAGGGCATTGAACGTTGAGATGTCCCTGCATAGAACACACTCCACATATGGCCGGCCCTTGTGCTTTGGTTCCATCCACAACCTGTGACAAAAGAAGAGTGAGATTAGCCATTTGAGATTGTAATTCTGCAATTGCATTTACCTCATTCACTTGTTGTTGCCATGGCCCTTCTCTCTGTCCAACTCCTTCGTATTGTTGCGCATTCAAGGCTCGATTTGCAATTAGAGTCTTGGCAGCCACGGGTGTTTTGTCAACCAAAGCTCCTCCCGCTGAAGCATCAAGCATTTGTCTCTCAATGGGGAGAAGTCCTTCATAGAAATATTGGAGGAGAAGCTCTTCCTTCATTTGGTGTTGTGGACAAGAAGCAACAAGCGCCTTGAAACGCTCATAATAGGCTGGAAACGATTCCCTTTGGTCTTGTTGAATGCCACTTATCCTTTTCCTCAAGAGAATGACTCTTGAAGTTGGGAAAAATTTCTCTAAGAATGCGCGCTTCATGCTTTCCCACGAAGTAACGGTTCCAGGTGCTAGTTCGTAGAGCCAATCCTTAGCCTTTTCCAAAAGAGAGAATGGAAAGGCTTTCATCTTCAATATACTCCCATCAACATTGACAGGGGTCATGCTTGAACAAACCACTTCAAATTCCTTCAAGTGCTTGTTCGGATCTTCCATGGACAACCCGTGGAATTTGGGGATGTGGTGCAACAAGCTAGACTTCAATTCAAACTCATCAGTCTTGCCTTGAGCCGCCCTAGGATATTGAATGCATAAAGGGGTCGCATTGTCCAATCCCGAGGCTGAAAGTTCTTTGATTGTTCGGTTATCTGCAGCCATGTCGTGCTCCTCTTCCAAATCCTCTTAATTTCAACTTCAGATTCGGAATTAAAACTTGAACTAAGTAGATCAGGTTCTGGGTGCTTCCTCTTCCTTCTCAAATCTCGCTCAAAATCGTCGTTAAACTCCAAGATATGTGTGTGAACGGGTTGAGAACTTCGAGTCATACACCAGTACCTAAAACAAAGAAAACAAAACCAATCAGAAAACTAAGCAAAACAAAAACACAAACAGAAACACGGGGGATTAGCAAATTTACTAATCCCCGGCAACGGCGCCAAAATTTGATGTGAGAATTACTTGACACTCAAATTAAATCCCTATCGACGTAGTATATGAAAGTATGGATCGTTTTAGGCCGGGGATTAGAAGGGATGCTAATCTACACTATATAAACTTTAAAACACTAAACTAGACTCAATTAACTCAAAACAGCAAATAGAACTCAAACTAGACAGTTTCTGGATTCTAGACACTCAAAACAAGCTAAATTAGACTTAAAACACACAGAACAGATTCTTTAGACTCAAAACTAACACCTAAGATTGATTTGAACGAAATTAAGACTCAAATTGACTCAAAAGACTAAGAGACTCAAGATTTGACGACTTTAGACTCTACTAACACAAACTAAAAGCAGGGGATTGGTTTTGAACGAATTTAAACTTAAACAAACAAAATTGTAAAGACAACTTAAAAAGACACGAAATTGGTGATTTAAATGGGTGAATGGCTAGTTAGAGGGATCCTTATCCACACATAAACATATGCATACAACTTGATTCCCAGTTACTCTTTCGATAAACCATGAATGACAATGTTCCGAATTAATTGTATTGAACTAATCAATTCCCAGATTTCCCTAGATTCATTGAATTGAATGGATAACGCATCACAACCAAATTATTCTTTCTCAAACTCCCTAACTATGGAATACGCATGATAGAGACATTCAACAAAGATCATTAAGTTCAATGGAAATCATGAATATTGACAAGGCATTCATAACTATGGAAGACGCATGTTAATCCAACCTAGGGTTTACTTCACATAATCGTGACTAGCGATCTTTACTACTCATGAATATAAGTTCATAACGATTAGGTGCAATTCCCTTATATCCTAGCATCAAATTTATGCATGCAAATCAAGTGTCGACCCCCAACCCACATACATAAGCAAGTTCTTAATAAGCACATAAAAGTAAACCACATTCATAATTCATGAAATCGTAACTGGAGTGAATCAAATCATAAGAAACATATATTCATGGCTTCAAATTCCCCCTCTAACTAATAGGGGTTTAGTTCCTCATGATAGCAATTAAACAAAGAAAACTGAATTGAAACATTGAAAACAAAGATAGACAACACCTAAGAACGCTCCAGCAATAGTCACAACTTAGAGTGGCACCTTCTCCTTCCTTCGTTGAATAGCTGCGGCACAAGAGGGGTTTTCTGGGTTTGTGTGGATGATATGGCACGGCAGATGGTGAATTAGGTCAGAAACTATGGAGAATGGTGAAGGAAAGGGGCGGCAGAGAGTGGTGGATGATTTCTGGCGTGAATGATGTATATGGAGGGTGGTGTGTACGGCAAAGGGTGGATTAATATATATATAGGCACAAAAAACTCTAGGTGAATCAGATTAGGACTTCTAGAAAGCCAAATCCATCCAGAAATAGGCTCAAAACAATCAGATTTCTAATGGGAAAGGGCCTAAGGTGCGGCAGATTTGGATAAGGAGGGATAAGGCTTCTAGAAAGCCTTGCAAGGCAAGGAAATCAGGTTTTCTAGAAGGCTAGGTGCGGCAAGGCTTAGGGTTTCTAGAAACTTAATTTAAATGTCCCCCAATCAGAAAATAAACCCTCATTGTACCAGGAATTGAATTAGAAAAGGATTAGGATAAGATAAGGTTTGTTAAGATAAGATAAGGGTTGGATAAGATAAGATAAGATAAGGTTGTTTAGATAATGTTTTGGATAATTCTCCTTCTTTTGAGCTGATTCCTTATCTTCAATGATTTGAATTTATTTCTCCAACCTTGAAACATATTCCTAACTCCATTTAGACTCCAAATTCGTCCATCTTCATGCCCATTGCTTGTGCTATCCATTCCAAGCCCAGATTTGCTCTAAAATGCTCCAAAATGCATCTTTTTGCCAACTTTGCTTCTTGGACCTAAAAACACACGAAAATGACTTTAAACACTATACTAAGCAACAAATAGCTAAGCAAATGCAAGAAAACACACTAACTAAGTAGTATAAATATGCTTCTATCAGGTTTTTAAGACAAACATGACTCACAAGGAAGAAATGAGAGGCACAAGTCCAGGCTTGTAGCCAAGGGGTTTACTCAGAAAGAGGGTTTGGATTATAATGAGACTTTTTCACCAGTTTCCACAAAAGATTCTTTAAGAATAATTATGGCTCTTATAACTCATTTTGATCTTCACTTGCATCAAATGGACATGAAAACTGCATTTCGCAATAGCAGCTTGGATGAAGACATTTATATGGTTCAGCCACCCGAATTTGTTGAAAGGGGGAAAGAAAATTTGGTATGTAAACTGAACAAATCTATTTACGGTCTCAAACATGCTTCTAGATAGTGGTATCTCAAATTTGATACCACTGTCTCTTCTTTTAGTTTTGTTGAAAATAAAATTGATAATTGTATCTATATGAAGATGGTGAAATCCAATTTCATTTTTCTCGTTCTTTATGTGGATGACATATTGCTTGATATGAAAGATTTCGAAGAGGCTAATTACGTTTTGGGCATCGAAATAGTCAAAGATAGAGCTAAAAGAGTATTGGGATTTTCTCAACAAAACTATGTAAACAAAGTTCTGAAGAGATTCAATATGGAAGCATGTTCTGGTGGTGATGTTCCTATTGGCAAAGGAGACAAATTTTCGGTTAATCAATGTCCCAAAACAGATTATGAAATCGAAACCATGAAGGATAAGTCTTATGCCTCATTGGTTGGAAGTGTCATGTATGCTCATGTATGTACTCGACAGGAAGATTTCAACAAAATCCAGGTGTCTCTCATTGGAATTCAACCAAAAAGGTTTAGAGGTATTTGCAAAAGTCTTGCATGTTGATATATAATCCTATAGATTCCCTTGATTTGGTGTGTTATAGTGATGCTGATTTGGGTGGAGATATTGATGATCGTATATAAAAAAGTGGATACATTTTTCTCTTGGCAAATGGTGTTGTTTCATGGAAGAGTCGGAAATAAAAGACTCGAGCAGTATCAACCATAGAGTCTGAGTCTATTGGATGCTTTGAAGCTGTTAGACATTCTAACTGGCTTCGGAACATGATTTTGGATATGAAGATTGTCAGAAACATAGAACAACCATTGAAGCTATATTGTGACAATAACTCAACTGTTTTCTTTGCTAAGAACAACAAGCATTCTGAAGCTTCAAGGCTTATTGACATCAAGTATTTGGTGGTTCAAGACAAGGTCAAAGATAAGCTCATTGATATAGAGCGCATCAGTACTTATAATATGGTTGCAGACCCTTTGATGAAGGCAGTGAACGTTACAACCTTCCAGAGATTGGTGCCAAAGATGGGCCTATATGCATCTCTTGATCTAGTTTGAATGTGGGAGGAAGGTACTATTTCTCTCTTTTGTTTCAGCCTTTCATATTGTTGACTAGCTAGTGGACTTAACTGTTATAGATGAATTCTAGTTCTTGTAAGAAAATTACATTATGTTGGTAATTTCTTATGAAGTAATTTTCATGTGGATCTTGTATTATTGACTATGTTTTGCAAAACTATTAAGAAATTTTGGAATGTCTATGACTTTAAAAGGACCAAAATGTGGGAGCTTTATTGGTACAAAGTTTTCACACCTCGATTCCCTAATTGCAATGATGACACTTGATATGATTGCTAAGTGATTGTAGAGTGCTGGTACAAGAATGATTGTGTCAAGTTTTCTATAGTCCTGCAATTATATTGATGTGGAGAGTTATTGAAGGTTCTTGTATACATGAGTATGAATCATGATTCAGTGATCAATTTGCCTTATTGGATATAATGCTATTTTGGAAATGATGTGGCTGCACTCATATGGGAGAATGTAAGATTTTGCCCATGTGTGTGAGTTTGCCACATCATTTTTTCTGTGTTATATTAAATAAGAAATAGAATTATACATGTATTAGGAGATAATTAATATATAATTCACTACAAGAAAAATGCCTTTTTGCGACACTTTTTTTGCGTCAGATTACACTGTTGTCGCAAATAAAAGGAAATTGGTGCTGTATTTGTTAGTGCGAAAATATTTGCGACACTACTATAAGTAATGTCGCAAGTAATGTGGCAAATAATGTTGCAAATAGTTATATATGTCGTCTTAAACAAATTGTTTGCGATGCCCCCAACGATGGATAGAGTTTGAGCGCGAACAAATTGGGCGCTCAGTGTTTTAGATGAAATAAAGCGCGCTCCTTTTTTCTTTTTCCCAACGTAGCCTTCATTCTCTCCCTCAGGGCTTCAACCGTTTCCTTTTCCCTCACTTTCGATTATGCTCACCCTAATCAGAGACTCAATCGAAATTTGGGGAGTTGTATCAGAGATTCCAGAGCACAATCAGAGTTCTTGTAAGCCACTACAACTGTCTCCATCTTCTTTCTTTTATGATTCCATAAGTCTTGCTAAAGGATTTCTAGGGTTTCTGTCAAATTTGAAAGCCATTATTATTTTAAATTTCGGATTTATTTTCTAATTGGTGAATGTATTGTTGTTAATATGTTTACATGAATTGATTATATACTTGAAGGGTTAAAGAAATCCCTTGCTTTCAAGTTGATTGTCGAGTGAATCCCCTGCATTCGAATTTATTTTCTAATTGGATATGTATATCGTATTTGCTACCCAAGATATCACATGGGGTTGGACCCACCATCACGAACCAATAGTTGCTTGCCGTCTCTTGCCACGATTTTCTCTTGTAGATGCGTGTGGGAATGAGTTTCCTGCTCTCAGTGAGAGAGAGAGAATATATATATATATATATATATATATATATATATATATATATTGTTTGTCGCTCTCTTTTTCTGTGGATACACCCCAAAAAATCAACCAACTATTCCTGCAAAACCTCTATCTTTCAGTAGAAGCTGGTTAATTACCCGTTTCTAGCTAAATTTTAAGTGAGCTTATCTAATTTTTAAGTGATAATTGATGGCAGACCAAGAGCAGGTTTAGAGCCTGGAGAGGGCTCAAATAGGGACATTTTGCTTTCTGCAATTTATTTTAAATTAGTAGATTAATAGATTGTTTCTTTTGTAGAATAATAGATTGTTTCTTTTGTAGTTCATATATTTTGGGTGACCTTCACAACTGAAGATTAATAGATTGTTTCTTTTGTAGTTCATATATTTTGGATTAACTATAGAGATCAGATCAAGGGTGCTTAATTCTTACCTTGATCCGTTTTCTATCCACCTTTTTAAAATTTGATTTATTTTACTTACTTTTTTTTGTATGCTTTTCTACATTTATTGTTGTTTTTCTTGTTAAAAATAACTATGTTTTTTAATGGATAATATAAGGTATTGTTTCTTTATTTTCGGATGACATTAGATATGGACAAGACTTGGATAGATTTAAATGACAGGTCATTTGATCAATTTAAACATGGGCTTGAACATTTTTTGGAGTTTGCATTTGATAACAACAAGGGTCATACAAGGATTTATTGTCCTTGCAAAAAATGTTACAATCGGTACTTTGTTACAAGGGAAGTAGCAAGAGCTCATATAATAGTTGATGGGTTTATGCCAAATTATAGAAATTGGATTCATCATGGAGAAACAAACCAACCATTATTTTCAGAAACAAGGTATTAGGAATAATACTCCATCAGCTTTTGTTGATGATATGTTTACAATGGTACAAGAGGCATTTGGCCATTCAAATGTGGATCCTAATATGGAGAATGATCAGTCAACAGAAAATGAACACAGTGAGGGGCCAAATGATGAAACTAGAAAGTACTTTAAATTGCTACAAGATGCCAAATGTCCTTTGTATCCGGGGTGTGAAAAGTTTACTAAATTGTCATTCATTGTTCGGCTATTACACATAAAGGTACTTGGTGGAAGGACAGACAGTTCAATGACAATCTTGTTAAATTTTTTGAAGAAGTTTTTCTCAATATAGACGTACCAGATTCTTATAATGATGCTCTTCACATACGAGACATGGGATGCATGTCCTAATCATTGTATGTTGTTTAAAAATGAGGATGAGAAGCTTGAATCATGTGACATCTACCACACATCCAGATACAAGAAATTTGAAGGCCAAACTAACAATGGTGTGAATGGGGACAGAAAAATACATGCTCAACAAGTAAGATATTTTCCATTGAAGCCAAGATTGCAAAGACTTTTTATGTCATCCAAAACTGCTTCGCTTATGAAATGGCATGCTGAGGAGCGTATTAATGATGGTGTCCTAAGCAAGGTTCTAAAAATCGCTAGGCGCCAGTCGGGCGGCGGGCTAGGGCCTAGAGCCTAGGCGGCTAGGCAGGGCTTAGGCGGACTAGGCAGATTTAAGTAAATCAATCATATTTCGTGTAAATAAGTGTCTACTTATACTTGAAATATATATAATTTCATCGTAAACTACAAAATAGAATGTATATATATTATGAAGTATTGGAACATAATGAAAACATGTAAAATAAGGATATAATGTGTGTTCATTTAAGTATGCAACAAGTCTCCTACAATTTATTGGAAAAAAACAAAATGCAAAATGAAAGTTATCTATTTTCTGTCTAAGTGAGTTGCGACCTAGGCGAGTGTTTAGGCAGGTCTAGGCGGTCTAGGCAGGTGCCTAGGCGGTCTAAGAGGTGCCTCAGCAGGTGTAGGTGGCCTTAGCATTAATCGGGGCGGTGGCCAGCCGCCTAACGCCTAGGCGGTGCTAGGCGGGGATTTTTAGAACAGTGGTGCTAAGGCACCCTGCTGATACACCTGCATGGAAAGCTTTTGATGCTAAGTATCCAGATTTTGCTAGTGGAATTCGTAATGTCAGACTTGGTCTAGCATCAGATGGTTTCAGCCCATTTAGAACAATGTTCAAACCTCACAGTACATGGCCTGTTATTCTAATGCCATATAATTTGCCACATGGATGTGCATGAAACAACCATTCTATATCTTGTCTGTTCTGATAGATGGCCCGCAAGAACTTGGTAATAAGATTGATGTATATTTACAACCACTGATTGACAAGTTAAAGGAATTATGGCAAGAAGGTGTATGATGCCTCGACGAATCAAATGTTTAAACTACATGCTACATTATTTTGGACTATCAATGACTTTCCGGCATATGGGAACTTATCAGGGTGGAGCACTATAGGTGAAAAAGCATGTCCTTGTTGCAATACAAACACTCGGTCTAGTTGGTTAACTTACGGAAGAAAGTATTGTTACACAGGTCACCGTCGATTTTTACCTACAAGTCATAAGTTTCAAAGAGATAAAGTGTCTTTTGATGGCACATGAGAATGGGATGTGCTCCACAAAAAATTTCAGGTGTTGATGTGAAAAGACAGCTCCGAGGAGTACTTACAGAATATAAGAAAGAAGACCTTAGAAAGAGGAAAAGAGCTGAAGTTGGGAGTAATAATGATCGATCATTTTGGAAGAAAATAGCATATTTTTTGAGTTACCGTATTGGGAGCATAATTTGATTCGTCACAATCTCGATGTCATGCACATTGAGAAGAATTGTTGTGAAAATATCTTTTGGACAATATTGGGTGTTGCTAAAAAAAACCAAGGACAATTTAAAGGCTCGACATGACTTAGAAGAAATGGGCATTAGGAAACCATTGCACCCTCATCAACGAGGTTCTAATAAGGCATACTTAGCTCCTGCTTGTTTTACTATGACTAAAGACAATCAAGATGTGTTCTTAAAAGTCTTGATGCAAGTCAAGGTTCCAAATGGTTATGCTTCTAATATTTCTCGACATGTACACATGAAGGAGCGGAGTATTTGGAGTCTTAAGAGTCATGATCATCATATATTAATGCAACAATTACTTCCTATAGCAGCACGCAGAGCTTTGCCTAAGAATGTTGTTGAAGCATTGATTGAGTTCACTAATTTCTTCAGACAACTTTGCTTGAAAGTGAACATGCAGTCTCATCTAGAACATATTCAAGAGCGAATTGTGCATACACTTTGCCATTTTGAGAAGATTTTTCCAATGTCTTTCTTTGACGTAATGGAACATTTGCCTATCCATCTAGCTAAGGAAGCATTGGATGCTGGGGTTGTTTACTTTAGATGGATGTATCCTATTGAGAGGTTAGTAAAATTGTAGTTGTAATTTTTATTATATTAACTCTTTTCATTAGATTATATTTTAATTATATTACAAATAGGTACTTATTAACACTTAAGTGTTATGTGTGTAATCGTGCGCATCCTGAGGCCTCAATTGCCAAGGGTCGCTTAATGGAAGAATGCATGACTTTACCCGATATTTGACTGATGTAGAAGCAAAGCTTACTCGTCCAGCTCGTAATGATGATGGTGGTAGTGACTATGGTAGTCCTCTCAACAAAGGAGTGAAAATACGTCTAAATGAAGTTACATGGACACAAGTACATAGGCACGTGCTAGTCAACACAGATGCTATCACACCATTTCGAAAGTAAGTGAAAGCACAATTATATTTATTACTTTGAATGCTTCTTAATTCAATTATTTCTGAACAAATCTCATCTACACAGCCAACACCTTGAAATACTTGCATTGGAAATGCCTCGTAAAACAAGCCATTATATCAGAAGAGTTGACACTGACACATTTCACATATGGTTTAAAAATTATGTAAGTACTTACAATCATTAAATCTATAAATTTAATGTAGACCAATCAAATTAAATTTTTCTTCTCTCTGACTTCTTTATAATTGTCACGCCCCGGACCCGGGGTCATAGGAAAAAAAATTCTGAATCCGAAACGTGAGTTAAAAGTTTAATAAATAAAAGAAAAGTGACACGAGTTAGAAAAATATGAAAGTCCTCATAAAAAATATCTCCAAAATTCTTACAGGGTGTACAAAAATAATAAATTAAAATCCTTAAATTTCTCCTCAATCACAACCTCAGCTCTTCTAACACATGTCTTGCCAAATAACACCTGCCTTGCCAAATAACTCATCTGTAAAATATTAAGTGAGGGGTGAGCAATAACCACCTTCGCTCAGTGAGTAGAATATATAATATGCCAATCAAGCGATGCCTTTTTACACTCTAGAAAATACAATAATAATATCAAAGTTTTAGCCACATAATTCCATATCACATCGTCCCTTCACATGTCCATTATATCCTTCATAAATTGTAATTCACCACGTGACCCCTAATGGCCTTCTTGCCCTAATGTCCCCATGTGCAGTTTACATTTATCCCTCGGATTAAAGCAACACCAAAGTTCTCATGCTCCATGAACATCTCAAGCAATGCACTAACCAGATATATAATAACTCTGAAAGTACTTCACAAAATCCAACATACTTGACTTGAAATATATAGGTATTTGTAAATAGATCAAAACCCACAATAGCTCGTGGTTTTCATTTATTGAAAATAAGAATATTTTAAAACACATTACATAAACCACTCACCTCGATAATCCAAGCTTTGGCAAGACAACC
The DNA here is from genome assembly GCA_024362995.1 of Heteromeles arbutifolia. Classification (NCBI taxonomy): domain Eukaryota; kingdom Viridiplantae; phylum Streptophyta; class Magnoliopsida; order Rosales; family Rosaceae; genus Heteromeles; species Heteromeles arbutifolia. The sequence goes on along the minus strand of JANCRC010000013.1, from coordinate 22,989,893 downwards.
CAACTAACAAACTCCACAAAACCAGCATACTAACCCAAACTCTCTTTCTTGTCTCTCTAAAACTCGATCTCTCTCCACACACACACACACACATTTCTTTCACTCTCTTTTCTTTATAAGCTCTCTCTCTCTCTCTCTCTCTCTCTCTCTCTCTAACGTATACATACATACATAGATATATATATATATATATATATATATATATATATATATATATATATATGATATAACACAAACTAATGTACTCTGCATGGAAACTACATGCAACGTACAAGATATAAAGATTTGGAGGAATTGAATGAATAACAATGAAAGGTTTGAATGCTATTTATAGTAGAAAAAGTCGGCTGTAAGGAAAACAAATGGGTTGAGAAGAAACTTTAGAGCAAAACACATGGTTGATGATTCATGGGATACAAGGCCAAGTGGCAACCCATGAAAAGCTGAGTGACACCTCACATGATGAAGTGTCGTATGTTTCATATGGGCACATAGGAAACTTGACATGTATAATGTAAGGATAGCTTAGTAAGGCTATGTGCTGTCAACAAGAATCGGAGGGATATATACAAACTACATGGCTTGAATAAATAATAATAGTGGAGATAGGAAAAATACTTGGTAGGTCACATTCGGAAAATAAATATTACGGGGTCTCACAATAATAATGATATTATATAGGTTGAAACACAGTAGCTAACTAATAATGAAGTATTTTCTGAAGACATCATCACTTTGGCTAATGGTCCTGACCAATTTGCTCAAAGATATAAAGGTTATGTCATTAATGGCTCCAAATTTCGTACGAAAGAAAGCGAAAAAAGTAGAACCACTCAAAATTCTGGTGTTGTATCGAAAGCAGACACTATGAGCTATGCTACTATTAAGGACAAAAGGCCTTGAAAGATGTGGTTGAAATCCGATATACCAATGCCTTGAAATTTGTTTTGTTCAAGTGCGATTGGGTTGATGCAGTTGGTGGAATGAAAGAAGATGAGTTTAGATTCACATTAGTGAATTTAATCATCTATTATACAAAGATAATGTTGTAGGGGACGAGCCTTTCATTTTAGCACGAGATGCAAAGCAAGTTTGTTATATACAGGATCCAATTGATTAAGATTGGCATGTTGTTGTTAATATGACTATAAGAGATCTATTTGATATGCGTTCAAAGAATTCTTCCCACACTCCAACAATAATGCCTCAAGTAGAGCTCTATGCACCCCAACAATTGGATGAAACTGTATTTATGAATGATGAAGATGTTGGTTGGGTCAGGGAAGGAGTGGATGGAGCAACCGTAGACACAAATGTTGAAGAAGTTAATGATCCTCCTAAAAATGAGATGGAAGAATGATTGGCCATATAGTATATTAGTTACTGATTATATTGGAAATTCTTGTTGTCATGTGACACTATTTTGGAAATTCTGATTATAGTAGTTACTTTATTACTTCTAATCAAGGTATTAAATATCGATGATATCGGAAATATCGGTAGTCCAAAAACACGGAAATTTCGATGGAAATATCGGGATATTATCGATATCGATAAAAATTGAATAAAAACCACGGAAATTGTAAGAAAAACTTGGAAATTTTTATTGAAACTTTGCAGAATGTTTATTTAGTCAATTATCTATTAGTTTATCACCAAAAATTGGAAGCAAATGCATTGCATGATGGATTTAACTGATTTAAGTTGATTATATAGCGAGCTGGCAAACATTGTGAGTGTAGAAAATATGTAGTAATTAATGAAAGAAGTTTAAACACACCATAATCATTTATATATAATGAATTAGTACAATATTTTACACTTTATACATTGCATGGTAAGATACATGAATGACTTAGTACCACATAGAGTTCCTATGAGGTTCAAAATTTTGACTATCTTCATCATCTCTATGTGTAAAGTAAGTGTATTATGAAGAGTAGTCATCAAATGATAAATCCCCAAAATAGTTTTGCATGTAATTATTAACATGCCACCCATATGGATGATGGAATCGAAATCGAAATGGACAGATAGATGAAGAGATAGAGAGAGCAAATCAAAAGGAAAAGAGACGGAACAAAATGGAAGACATTTCCAGTAGCTTCAAAAAGTAGGGTGAATATATTGAAGACCAAACCTCACGATCACTAACACGTGGGCTGGATATTTTGAAAGCAGGTTTGAATTTTTTTTTTCTTCTCTCGGATAACACACACACACATACCCCACTTCCACACACACACACACACACACAGACACACAGACACACACGCACATACCACTTCCTTCTCCCTCATTCCTCTCCTCATTCATGTTCGGTTCTCCCCCCATCTCTTCTCTGCAAGTCTTTTTCCCAGAGCAGACACACACACACACCACTTCCCCGTGTTTCCCCCTTCCCCAATCCCTCGAACCTTCTCCCTCATTCATGTCCTTGTTTCTTCTCCCCCGGAGCACAGACCACCACACCCACACCCGCCGAGCACCACAGTGGCGCACACTCCGCCGAGCACCATCACCATCTGTGGACTGTTCCTCATCCCTTTCTCACCTCCCGACGACCACCATCAGGCAAGGGGATCCATTAAATGGTTTGATTCAAACCCGAGCGGGTTTTGGGATCCGGAGAAAATGGATTTTTCATTTCCGACGACGGAGGCGCAGATCTTGGGTCTGAGCCTGGATTGCAGAGAGAGATCTGGGCAGCTGCGACGACGCAACCTCGGCTGCCTTTCCAACGACAGAGCCACGATGATTGTTTAGATAATATCGAATATATCGCGATATTTTGACGACAATTAGGGGGATACGTGGGAAAATATCAGTCTCTCTAAAAAACGATAATATCGGTGATATTTCGTCGATATTATCGATATTTTAGTCATTGCTTCTAATTGACTACCTGTTTTCTATCACTGTAATTATGATTATGTTTATCAATGCATGTCTTCTTAAAATAGCTTATATATATATATATATATGTTAGATTAATAATCGTGCACAAGGAGTAGCATTTGATAAGGTACTTGGTTACATATTATGAATTATTTACATCAATCTTTTATGATGATTCATCGTGTGTATATACTAATTTTTTAGTGCAATAGAACAGGCCACCAAAGAGGGGAAGAGGCAAAACAATGGAGGAATTGATTCCCCCATCTCCAATGAAAGCTAAAAAGGGTAGGTCACAAGCACGACCATCTCAGCAGCGTGGACAAAGTTTGAATCAGCCTCAGTTATCTAGGCCATCTCAGCATACCACATTGAATCAAACTCAACAACAGCCACCGATTACAAGGCGTACACAGTCTCAATTAGAGACACAACTACAACAAAATCCATATGCCTCTAGTCGTGAGGATGAGCCTTTGGCGACTCCATTAGGCGAAACAGGTTTGCAATGCTAAAGGACCATTAAGTTTTCTAGTTTTTTATTCTGTCATTCAAATTATATTTTGCTTAATTATTTTGCTTATAATGAATAATTTATAAGTGAAAATCAGTCTGAAGGTATTAGGAAAGGTCGGGGAGTTGCTCTTTCTATCTCAGAGTGGGGAACTGGAACAAAAGTTCATATTGATTTTGATTCTAAATGGAAGCCAATCAAAGAAAATGCAACCAGGTTTAGTGGACAACTTGGAATTATAGCAAGAAATGGTCAAAAGGTTCCTCTAACATATGTTTCATGGACTGAAATGCCTAATCATGTATTAGATGATATTTGGAAAGAAGTCACGGTACAAAATTTACTAATTTTACTAAGATGCATAAGTCTTCATTTCATTAATAGTTATTGTCTAATAATTGCAGGATAACATAGATGTCCCTGATGCATATAAATTTCATTGCTTAAAGGTTATTGGCAATAGATGGAGGGATTGGAAGTGTTGGATTAAGCAAAGATGGTATGACGCATACTAGACCGATGAACAATGTTTATCTTCCACTCCTCCTCAAGTCACTACAGATCAATGGAAGACAATAGTAAAGTATTGGGGCCTCCCTAATGTAAAGATAAATTAGGAAAAATTACATTTTAAGTTTAGAATAGTGATGAATTATGGTTGCTTTAAACATGTATAGGAATATTCCGAGGCAAATAAGGCTAATCGTGCACATGGAGGTGCTCTTCATCGGACTGGTCGTACTTCATTTGCTCAATTGAAACATGAGGTCATAACATTAGTTTTTCATTTAATATTTTGGCTTCTTCTCATAGGCATCTTTATTTTCTAAAGAAACAGAAACATAGCATCATTAAATATGTATATATACACACATTTTTAGTTGAGTGTGGATCCCACTTGGCACAGAGGTAGTAACCATTAACCAAATACTAACCATCTGTTCAGAAGAAGCATTTCGCCGATTGAATAAGAAGTGGAGTCGATGAACAAGTACAGCACCATTGAATTAGGCTATTAGCAGAAGCATTAGAAAAAAAAAATGAATCTGGTCTGGAGTAGGCGCAGGCTTTAGCTTGCATTTGCAGTGAGTAATAAGTGATAATAATTAACAATAGGACTAATACTCATACAAGTAGGGGGATGTATATATATACACCATGCTGGAAAACTGGAATGGTATAATTTGTATCAGGTCCAATTTGAATACGGCATGCTGGAAAGTTTTTATTTTCTCCATTTAACAATTTTCATTACTAACTCGATTAAACATTGTGTGCTCCTAAGATGAGAGAGAAGGGAGAGAAAACGGATTGGTTGAGCATGTTTATAAAAACAAGAACAAAGAAAACAAAGAATGATGACAAAGACCTTTTCGATGAGGAAAGTGGCGGCATTATTGTAAGTATCAGTTAGTTTATATATTTTTCACTCAAAGTAAAAACTTTGCATATTCACATCGTTTTGATTAGTTGGGTTGCGCATTATTTTTATCTTTTGGTCATTTGAACTGGTTGGGTCATGTTTTGTAGAATCAATTTAATCAATGCTTGGAAGAAAAGGAAGAGCATGAGCAAGACGAGGATTATCGAGAGGAGGTGTTTACTAGAGTTATGGGACCTGATGCACATGGACGTGTTCGCATGTATGGAACATGTATAACTCCATCTCAAGTGTTTGGTCAAAGTTCAAGATCTTCCAATGCTAATGAGGACACCATACGAGAAGAGGTAGAAAGACAATATAAGACTAAGATAGATGATCTTAAGGCTAAGCATGAATATGAAATTGAAGATCTCTGATCCAAGTATAGTGAAGTCAGTTCGAAACTCCATCTCGTGATGACTCATATTGGTTTCCATGTTAACACATCACCAAGCGAAAGTGGACATGTATATACATTCGAATGTGATTTTGTTCTCTTTTCAATTTATTAGAATAAATTAGTGTGAAAATTTGAGCAATTTTGATTTCTACTTGTCGTGTTGGTGTTAAATATAGGCTCTAAATACATCAAGCCATCTACAAGAAACATAAGGGAGTAATGAGCAGCAACCTCAGTTAGACCCAGAAGCATAGAAACAATTGCTTTCATAAAAGGTTTGTAAAGAAAACATTATACTAAAGATTAAACTTTTAATTGACACATGTTATTGATGGTTGTGTAATTCTTATTTTTCAGGTTTGCATGGAGATTGTGATAAAGAGTCTTGATCATAATTAAACTCTTGAACTATGTTGGAGCATATTTGAAATAAAAAAAATATGTTCATAACTTTTGGGACGAGATTATTTATATTTGACTCTAGTAGGATTATGTATTGGGATATGCGGATGGTGTACTTTCAATGTTATTAAGAATTCTAAAAGCACAGTTCTTTGAGTCATATATTATTTTACTTTTGAACTTAGGATGATTGTGAATAAGATTATAAATTGCAACCCAATCTTTCATTGAACAAATATCATTTCCAACCATTTTGTATTTACAACAAAAAAATTGCAGGGATAAAAGCATTTACGACGTGTCAAACATGTCCCAAATATTTTATTTAATTCCACCATCAAAGCAGTTGCAACACTAACTATTGTGTCGCAAAGCTATCGTAAAATAACTTCGCGACGCTTGAAATGCGTCGCTATAAGTTGTGAAAACTTTTGTGACATGGGTTTGTTGTGATGCAATCACAAGCATCACATGAGCGTCGTTAAAATGCATAAATGACGCTTTCATGACTTTACACGACGAGTTTTTAGCATCGTATTTAGCAAGTTTTTTTGTAGTGATTATTTATATCAAAATTGATTGGTAATAGAACTCTGAGGGGGTGGTTTAAGCCACTCACATTATGAGATGACGATTTTCCTTAAAAGGAGGAAACTGTCAACAGTTGGATATAGATGGATTTGGTCTCTCCTCTCATAATCACGCTCATACTGACAAGTTCATCCTATTGAGAACTGAACACAAGATTGCAGAGAGGAGAAGATTGACCCTAAATTGGAATGATGAATTCTTCAAGCAAGTTTTACTGATAGAACAATTCTATATACGATTATGATATTATTTGTAGTTTACTTGTATTTAATTGGTTTTGATCCTTAATTGAATACACTTAGGGTGCGTTTGTTGCACCGGACTATTTCGGACTGGACTAGCTTCAGGGACTAAGCTGGACTAGCTTAGAATAGACTAAGCTGGATTGATTTAGTGAATCGTTTGGTAACGTGTCAGACTAAAAAAATATGACCCTAATATTATATTATTTAATCTATATCTAAAATATTTGATTATTAATTTAATCTATACTACTAATATTTATTATTAGTTTATCATTTTTTGTTTTCTAGAATCATCTTCTAGACTTCCTCTATCCAAACCTATCATCATTTACTCCGCCCACTTCCTCTATCTAAACCTCCCAAATACCCCACAGAACTATATTCGAAATTTCTAATAAATCAGACCCTTGAATCAGAACCCAAAATCCCAGAAACCTCAAACCATAACCCAAAATCTCGAAGAAAAAAAATCGAATCCTTCACTCTCAGAAAACTCTATTCGCCATGGCCGTCGCCTGTCAAGCTCTCCACCTTTGTCTTCCAGCAAGGGCCCAGATGGATCAGAGGTGAATCAGACGACAACGAGACAGTGGTGATGACTTTGGGGTCTCATTCGAATAAGATGACGACGAGAGATTGGGCATTTCGGTGAGGTTTGGGGCGATAAAAGAGTGGTGATGGTCTGGTGGCGATCTCGCCAAAGTTGGTGAGTATAACCTGCGGCAGAGAGCAGATAAAGGACGTGATGCGAATGAAAGGAATGGAAGGTCTTAGCAATCCCATGGATATTGAGGTGTCTCGTTAAGAACTCCTAGCGAAGGAGTTTGTCCGTGCGAGTCCCCTTTAGTCTCATTAAACATAATCCCGGTACTGAACAAACAGAGGATTGAACTAATAGTTAGTCCAGTCTAGTCCAGTGATGCTTAGTGAGGGCAAACAAACGCCCCCTTAAAGTCTTGTCCTCGGACATGGGCCACCAACGAGCCTCGTCTGTAGCCGAGCCCAGCCACCATGGTTCACTGGTTTCTAGTGAAGCCTTGTCATCCCAACTGACCTGCAGTCATCCACGAAGAGTGTGGATGAGATTTCCCTTCGAAATTTTTTATTTTGAAAACCCATGGATTTTGGACTCCGACGTCCAAGAACCTTCCTCCGTCACCGTTCTTTGGTTCCTGTTGAATCCATGGTTTACCCTTGGCCTGAGATCATCGCCACCAGCTATGGTGGCACTATTTACGGTGACACCCATACCCAGCCTCGCTGGGTTGATTCTCAGCCCACCAAGGAGCCTTCTGAACTTCTCTCTTGCTCGGTCTACATCCATAACCGTCTGGGCTTCTATCCTAGATTACTTGCAGCAGTCCAACCTAATTTTTGGGCTAAGGCTATCCCCTGTTGCTTTTGCCTTGCTAATCCCACATCAAAAGTCAAAACCCAGCCTAGTTTCTGGGCTAGGGCACCCTCTGCTTTTGTTTTGGCCCTGTATGGACCTGGTCTTGTTGACCCACACACAATTTTTTTTTCTTTCTTGCAAATTTGTGAAATAACACGCATGCAGACATACATTAATTTACTTGTTATATATATATATATATATATATATATATATATATATATATATATATAATTCTGTACATATTTCGTTTGCTTGCAGATACTCATGAACTTGAAGTTCATAAAAATTTGAACTTGAAGTTTTCTTAAAACACTACACCTATGAAACCCGAAGTTTTTCATGAAGATTTAAACCAAAACATGTCTAATAGAACCATAATGTTCTACTGCTTGTTTATGGATGTTTTTTTTTCCATTGCATTAACCACAATCTTGTTCCGTTTTGTGACAGCGACAGGTCAAATTTGAACAAACTCGAATTGGTCACTCTAGAAGTCTCTGGAAGAAACTAACTGAAATGGGTCCAAAATGTGAAGCTCCACCTCACTGCAAAGAGTCTTAGAGCTACCATTGAAACTGAGATGGATAACCCAGTTGGTGAAACTGACAAAGCAACCGCCATGATTTTCATACGAAGGTAGATGCATGGCAGACTACAGGCCAAATACCTTGCTGAAGAGCGCTTTGATCATCAAAGAGATATCTCTTTGCTTGAAGCAAGACACGACTGACAACATTTATGCTTCCAGGAAGCACTGCCACAATTGCCACCACAACCACAACCATCACCATCGCCGCTACCGTCGCCCTTAGCACCATTGTTACCTTTGCACTCCAACCACCACATCCCACAATTGGCACCCCCACCATACCCCCACCATTGATGCTACCATAACCACCAACGCCGGCAGTGGCAAAGCCAGGAATTACCGGGTAGAGGGGAGAAAACGCTCTCTCCACCGAATCGGTTGTAACTGGTAACACTAAAACCAATGTAAGAAGCTTATACACTAATTTGTAGCTTTCGCACGTCCCAGTCTTCAAATTAATTTTCTCTAATATATGGGAAATAATATTCATAGTGTCATTTTCTACCTTTCAATCCTTTGTTTTTTTTCTTCTGCCATTTGAATTTGGGTTTGCATTCAATAAAGTAATAAAAATTAAGTGACATAAACAAGAGAATGAAGACAAAAGAAAAAAACAAAGGTAGTAAAAATTGTTGATGATGTTATCTTTTATGTGTGATAACTAGTTAATATGGTAATCATACATGATGAGAAGGCTAATTGCCTTTGGATTGTTGACCCAAAAGAATATGTACAATGAAACATAAAAGTGACATCTCCAAGGTAAGAAGCAACTGGGAAAATGATTTTTCCATAAAGGCCATCATTAAATCTTTGGTCGGGATCATTTTTCATGACTGAGCACTAGGGTGTAGTACCTAATGGACCGGGCTCATTAGGTCCAGTGGCAGTTTTGATATATCACAACAAATACAATACCAATTTTGGCCAAAAATCAAAACCAAAAGACGATCGTGTTTTCCCTTGCATTATTAACGCGCTCATCTTCTGGTTTTCCTCCTAATCGGAGAAGATAGGCAACCAAATCTCCTATGTAAGTCCGTTTTCAGGGCTTCGAATTCCTTCTCCTCAGAATTTGTGGTTTTCTAATTCTTTCCTGGTGCTCTTCACGCACAAAAGCAGCGACTGCAGAGGGGTGGATTCTCGTTCTCAGTGTTGAATTTCGATGACTGGAGGGGTGGCCGCCCCTCCTTGCTTTGAAGTAGCTTTATTAGTGAATGCCAGCACCATCGCTGGCACCACCACCACTCCCCCCACCACTGCTCTCATTGCTATCAGCACCACTACTATTCCCATTTTTGTCATTATATACAATTATTATTTCTATATTAAAATTTACCTCATCGCTGGCACCACCACCACTCCCCCCACCGCTGCTCTCATTGCTGTCAGCACCACTACTATTCCCATTTTTGTCATTATATACAATTATTATTTTTATATTAAAATTTACCTCACGCTTTTACACTGTTTTTGATACTCACAAAACTTTAAAAATATAGTTTATCAAACTTTGTTTTGTTTTATTTTATAGCTGATTATTCTTAAAGCACAACATAAGATTTTTTTTTTTAAAAGCACATCAATCCCAAATTGCCCTAAAAAAGGGGAAATTAGGAGATAATTGAGGGTGTTAGATGGGCATTCGATATCATGGGGAGTCTTTATGTTTAACTATATATGCATTAATGGGAACAAGCATAGAGTTTTTTTAGTTTTTATATGCGAAAATTGTAGCAATGGCCTCTCAACTTTAACTCAATTGGAGCAAAGAATTCCTCAACTAAAAATTTAACTCAATTGGAGCAATGATTCCTCAACTAAAAATCCATGATTATTGGTCCTTTCACTCATCAAAATGTGTAGCTATGGTCATTTCCATCAACTCCATTAAAACCTCTGTCAAAATGAGTCACGTGCCACGCACATGAGGTTGAATCAAGGGGCAAGTATAGAAAATCAAATGACAAAAAATTGTAGCAATGGTCCCTCAACTTTAACCCAATTAGAGAAATGGTCCCTCAACTTCAACCCAATTGGAGGAATGGTCCCTCAACTTCAACCCAATTGTAGCAATGGTGCTTCCAACATGAGTCATTTTGACAGAATTATGATGGAGTTGACGAAAATGACCATTGCTGCATGTTTTGATGAGTTAAGGGACCAATGGTCATGAATTTTTAGTTGAGGGATCATTGCTCTAATTGGGTTAAAGTTAATGGGCAATTGCTACAATTTTCTCTTTTTATATTGTTATAAAGTTTATGTTTCTATTGTGATGTTGATATTCACCCCTTAACACTGATAGTCTTCAATTAAGTTAATATATATTGATATATATTGAGAGGATATAAGTTTTATTATTTTTTGTACACTTGTAAGAAAATCAACATTCTCCACATAAATTTATATTTGTAAAATAATAAAATCACTCAACAACGTTAAGTTACAAACAAGTATTTCTTCCAACTCTGAGGGATATCAAAGCTTACTGAACCAACATACGGTACAATAGGGTGGTGACGCTATTGTGCTTTATGTTTTCCTTATGTTTTTTCTTTTCTGTGCATAAGAGGAAAACCTAATTGATGCAAAATACGTAAAAGTACATATAACACCAAAGGAAGGGGAAACATCAAACATGTAAAATATGCATAAAGCTCAAATCAAAGGAGGGAAACTAAAATTTTAGTACATCAAATATGCTGCTTTATTTCAATTCATAGACAAGAAAAACCATCAGAGAATAACAAAAGGGGAAAAAACACCAAAGGAAAAGTAAAATAGAGTAAAGAAGTAAATATAAATTAAACAAGCTTGGAAGGAGTTTGCAGATGTAACTGCCAAAGAGTTGATGATCGATTAATTGGGCATATTTGCGAGCTTGCGCCTCAACATGTCTATGTCTCTTTCTATTTTCTTCTTCTGTTCAATTTTCCTGTACAACTCATTCTGTGCAAGCTTCTTCTCCCTCTCTTTCTTCTCCTTTGCTTCTCTTATCTTCCTAACTTTATCCAGTGCTTCCTTTTTCTTCTGATCTTCTATGGCTTTCCTCCTCCTTGCCACCGCTAGCACTTCACTCTCCGAAAGTGTCAGTTTTATTCCTTTTTTGCCCCCAAACATTTTGTTTTAGTTACTTGCAATGCAATTATGCAAATAGGAAATTCTGTTTGATGGTCTGAAAACATATGCACGAATGGCTATTAATACGTCTTGCCTAAGTTTTGTATTTACTAAGTTCGTTCCTAGAAACAGCTGCGCGGCTTCGTTGGATAGACAGCCGCCTCTCTTTATTTTTATTTATTTTAATTAATTCAACAACTGTATTTAAATAAAAAATTATTTAAATAAAGTGAAAACTGTGTCACAATGAATTGTGAGAGAAATATTAATTATAGTGTGAAACTTTACTTCAATGGTTAAGCGGAATAGGAAATGTTAATTACGCACTTTTTTCTCTGTGATGACTCTGCTTGACTATGGTCACAGCAGGAGCAGGGTGAAATTCCTTATAACCTTTCCGGACCCGAAAGGAATAAATAAACTCGGCTTGCCACCTGTTGTCCCATTTTAAAAAAAATAAAAATAAAAATGATTTGTTTGTGTTTAATTTATTCAGTTTGACAACAAAAAGAATTATATAAGAAGCGAAAAATAGTGTGTGCTTATCCTTTTTTAATTTGAAAGCCTGTAAGAAAATTTCATGTATATATTATCATAAAAGTAATCAAGTTTCTAATAGGGTGCCATTCCAGAACCAAAACAATAGTATGTTCGTTTGGTCATTCTTTATATACAGGTAATTGTTATAGACAACAAATGATTTGGCCTACATGTAAATAATTTGTCATTACAAATTAGTTGATCTCATTCTTTTTATATATATATATATATATATATATATATATATATATATATATCAAGCTCTTTAACAAGGGGGATCTTCATTTAAAAAAAAAAAAATAGGGACACCCTCTTGACCGTTAAATTGACTTTAATGAAATTGTGTGGTTCAGATTAAATCACAGGCCACACAATCTCAACCGCACAATTCATTAAAGTCAAATCTAAAGATTAAGAGAGTGTCCCCATTTAAAAAAAAAAAAATATATATATCCCTCTTGTTAAAGGATTCTTATATACATATACATATATATATACACACACAGAGGTTGCTTAAGGGGAGGGATCCCCATTTTTTCAAAAAAATAGAGACACGCTCCCCACCGTTAGATTGACTTTAATGAAATTATGTGGTTGAGATTAAAACACAGGCCACACAATCTCAACCACACAATTTCATTAAAGTTAAATTCAACGGTCGGGAGCGTGTCCCCATTTTTTTAGAAAAATGGGGATCCCTTTTGTGAAAGGTTTCCCATATATATATATATATATATATAGTGTTAGTGGAAAGACTTGGAATTCAACAGAGGAACACAGTAGTTCTCATAACCTGACAAAACTCAAATCCAAGTCCTTTGTTATAACCTAAAAATTCAAATTAACCCAAGGACTTCAACAAATGATATGCCACCACGTATAGTAAGGCCCGGTTACGCCTTGGATATATGCTACATGGATGCTCCGGAGACCCACTTCTGAAAGTATATACATTTATTCGAAGGAAATATTCATGTTAAATGATTGGTGTTACCATATTCCAAGGAAAAATGTACCTTCAGCTTGTGATTAACTCTTTTATTTGCTACTGTTGAAACAATATTAGAAAATATGAAAATAACACAAGAATTTCATTGACAATAATCATAAAGAAAACCACAAATATCAATAGTATACAAGATTAATATAAACAACTAGAGAGAAAGTAAGAAGGACCGACAAACTTAGAGATTGAGGCTTACATAAATGCAATGTCCTAAATACAGAATTTCTCCCCTACTATGTGCTTGTAGTTTGGTAGGCGTCCGTCTCTTAGGATTCAACAATTTATAGTCTCAAGTCAAAGCACTTCAATATTCGGATTCTGACGAACTTCATATATTCCGTACTCTTAAAACACAACTTAGAGTATGACGAACAAAGAATAAAAGACATTGGAAAAATCTCTTCTCTTAATTTCTACTTAAATGACAATGGTTTCATAGGTTTATATAGCACTCAAGTATTGCTTAACGAGGAGATGATACCTATCAGAAAATATGCATCTTTCAAACCAAAACCGTTGGTTCTTTAATACTTGGCATCATGTTTACATGTGGAACAATGCAACCTTTAAGACTTGAATATTTTCATTCATAAATTAAAATTTATATATTCCAACAATCCCCCCCCATGAATGAAAATTAGGAAGAATTTGAGAGTATAGGCAGACAAGAGATCGAGAGATGTGTCTTTTGGACTTGAACCTACCCTAGTAAATACTTATCAGAATTACTTGATGACGCAGTGGATGTGAAAAATCTTGAACTGTTCACCGCAGCAGCAAACCGAGAAAATAAGCAACACACATCACCAATCCTAATATATTACGGTTCATACAGTTGTGTTCATTTTGGTCCTGAACAAATCCCAAATTCATGAAAGCTTTAGAGAATTTAGTCATCTCATACTCATAGAAGCGACCCACTTTTACTCTCACATAGGTGACCATTGATTAAGAATAGTTTGCTCTATCCTCTTATTTATAAGATATCACTGCCATTAAGTATAAATATACACCGTAAAACTTCTGCAGATAACACACTTCTTCCATCATAGGAATGAGGTATATAGTGTGTTAACTTCTTTGAATCCTGCCCAACCAGTTTGCCTATTGAACTTAGACCATGGGATCTCCAATCAACTAAGTTAGGTTTCCGCTCGGCTGATTTATTAGTTATGTTGGCTGTAGCCTCATTCCCCTTGCTGTAGCCTCATTCCCCTTGATGATCAACTTACTCTCTACTCTAACCTTTAATAATTGGATCCACTACTAGGTTGACTATATTTAATGGTCCGCAAAATCCATATTATGAAATTTTATTTCATATGAGAGTAGTTGTTTTCCAATGTTAAGCCCTAGAAGCATAAGTTAGGACTTACACAATAATTTGCTAGGAAGTAGACTTTCCCCACATTTAAGATATTGTAAGAAGGTCTCTAACCTTGCCATACCTCAAACAATTACTTATTTACAAGAGACGACATCTTGCGAATTACATTTCCATTCTTCTTAATTAAATCTCATATCTCAAAGATAGCTAAGCTACCCCCACAATTCTTCCCTAATTGTGGTTCATTTTATCCTTAAATTGATCACAATTTGTAGTTTAATAAGTAGGAATTGACTAAGAAACAGAGTCTTATCTATCTTCTTATGCCTTAATGCTTCACCACTCAGTTCTATAGGCAAAGCACTTCTTGGTTTTCATTCTTTAGCCTACTTTCAAATTGTCACGGATCTAGAACCCTCACAAAGGGAATGTCATCCCTTTTTGAGTTTAGGCTTTACCACTACGGCACACATCTTCGTCGGTTAAAATTTTTCCGATGTGGCGCCAAAAACTTACTCAACAAATCTTTTCATTACCTACGAACTATGTTCGATGTGTAAGAACTTTCAGTCAACCCAGGTTGCTTACTTATTTTGCCCTACCACCGGCAAAGTCCGTCGTGCAACTTAGATTTAGCCGACGAAATTTGTTCAGTTGCTTAAAAATTCGTAAGAAAGCTCAAATTTCTGGTATTGCTTGATTTTATATGATTTCAAGAATTTTTAAGAAGTTGCAATGTTTCATAATAAAAGGTGAAATTTCATAGGCATGGGATCAACCCCGATGACCAATGTCTTGCTTTTGGTTTCTTTTTGGATAAAAAGGCAGCCATCTTCGTTGTCTTTTATGGCTCATTTAGAATTCCGCGCATTAATATTTTTATTGAAAGCACTTTAAAGATAAAATATTGTCCCCAACAACTTTAGAGAAATATTTTAGTTCATCTTATAGTTTACTTATGATATTCCATATTTTTGTACTTATTTGCAGTTTTCTTATATGGAAGTGTGTTTCCTTAGGACGAGATAAAGAAGAATTATAATTTATAACAATATGAAGTTTATTTCAATACAAAATTAGTCCCAAGTTGGGACCGGAACTTTTTATGACTTGAAAAGCTTATTCCATTATAGAGTGTTACTTTAGAGATGTTTTACTGTATCTCTTTTGTTACTGTAATAAATAATAAAGTAATTATCTCCTTAATTTAGCTATGGCAGTATAGCTCCTCTGCACACAGAAATTCAAATCCTTTATCCAGAGTTTAGAACTTTACACATTAAGCTATGAAAAGAAAAGAGTAAATTGTAGCAATGGTCCCTCAATTTTAATCAAATTGTAGCAATGATCCCTCAATTTTAATCAAATTGGAGCAATGGTCGCTTAACTAAAAATCCATTACCAAAATGTGTAGCTATAGTCATTTTCATCAATTTTGTCAAAATTTTGTCAAAATAAGTTATGTTGGAATGACCATTTATACAATTAGGGTCCCTCAACTCATCAAAGTGTGTAATTATGGTCATTTTCGTCAACTACATCAAAATTTTTGTCAAAACGAGTTATGTTGGAAGGACCATTGCTATAATTAAGTTAAAGTTATGAGACCATTTCTTCAGTTGAATTAAAGTTGAGGGACCAATGGTAATGAATTTTTAGTTGAGGAACCATAGCTGCATGTTTTGATGAGTTGAGGGATCAATGGTAATGAATTTTTAGTTGAGGGACCATTGCTCCAATTGAGTTAAAGTTAAGGGACCATAGCTTCAATTTACTCGAAAAGAAAATATGAAGAATTTGAGTGGAGAATATAAGCCTGATTATTTCTTCTGTCTGCCAACAAGTTATAATTCCTTTTTTATTTTCTGAAGGGGAGAAATATATTCTAAAAATAACAATGGCATGAATGAACTGCAGTTTTTTCAATCTGTTGTTTGGTTTCTAAATCAACATGCATTGATGATCGGGCTGGTGAAGGTAATTTGGTCCATTTAAACCTACATAAATGTCTCAAATGATTGGTCCAAACTCGGGTGTGAACCGGGGCTAAGGGTTAGTACAATAGTTATGACCCTTGAAGGATAGGGAACAAAAAAAAAATCATTGGTACGTTACTTGAGGATCATGTTAGAAGTCATATGTGAGAAGTGAATCAAAACACCTAATAAAGATATGAAATAACACTCTTATACAGGTTGATCAATGTATGATATAAGGTGAGAAAACTATAAGTATTGTACAAAATGATGTAGAGGACAGTTAGAAGGAGTTGGAAAACTGAAAGTAACTGCAACCATGATAGGTGGAGCAGTTACATCCTTATAACAAGCGTTTCGACCCCCTTTCTCAGGTAAGTAACAAGGTACTCATAGTGTGAATGCTCGTCCTATTGAGAGCAAGAGTTCCAATACATTTCCAAGAGAAGGGAAGGTCTTAATCACATCTCAGACACCATGGCTTCATCTTCGAGTGAGTACCTTCCATTTCATTGATTGTAACCTGATGCATTTGTGGAATTAGGGTTAGTAATACTGCGTGCATTTATTACAGTACGTAGTTTGTATGCAGTGTTGTTAAAGATCTCTATATGCTTAAGTAAACATATATATATATCAAAGAGGGCCTTCATGTGGTATCAGAGCCATCAACATTTGCAATGAACTCGAACAAGGAAACTATATAAGTTTTACTTAGATTTTTAAACTGCCTTATTATGCAACAACTTTTCTTTCACAATTCTTTCTGAAATTTTGTTGCATCACATCTTCTTTGAATTGTCTTAATTTGTATGAATGAGTCACCAAAGTGATTTACATTCCTTAATCATGGTTCTGTTATATCAGACATTTAATTTCAAGAGTGTACTGCATATTGAAAATTCAAACCAGGTTCTATGGAACCGTGTTAATGTCTTTTGCAAACACTACAAGTATAGTCAGTCATAAAAGATGATAGTTCATGTATTCAATTTTGCCCAAAGGCATGCAGTTTACGTTGATTATTGTATTTTGTAAATGTTTATACATATTTGTAATTCATATATTTCGATTATAGACAGTTTCTTGCCCAAAAGTGATACTGATTCTATAAGTTTAAGCATGACTTCATGTCATTCCATATGAATTTACAAATCATTATGTACATCTTATGCAGATTTCAATATGTTGAGCATGATCAACATTGAGAAATTGAATGGAACAAACTTTAAAGCTTGGAAACAGAAAGTTGAAATGCATTTGGGAATGCTTGAGTTCGATATTACCCTTAAGTTGCCTCAGCCATCAGCACTCACAGATGACAGTACTGTACTACAAAGGGACAACTTTGCCAAATGGGAAAGGGCTAATCAAATGTCCTTGCTCATTATGCAAAATGCTATGGAAGACACATAAGGGGATGGATTTCAGTCTATGATCTTGCAAAGGATATGGCAAGGATTGAAGAAAAATACAAGAGATCAAATAAAGTTGAAACTGGTGTATATCTTTATGAGTTAATTAATACCAGACATGATGGTGTTGTAATGCGAAGGAACATTTACTTAAGCTTGTTGATCTCTCCAACAAGCTTAATGCCATGGATATTTGCATTACTGATCAATTTTTGGTCCATTTGGCATTGTACTCACTGTCAAATGACTATGAATAGATCAAAATTAGTTACAACACTCAGAAAGAATCTTGGACCCTTAATGAGCTAATTGTGATTTGCTGTCAAGAAGAAGAAAGGCTAAAGAAAGTCAAAACTGAAGCTGTCAATCTTGTTCATGTGAAGGGTAAAGGGAAGATGATATCAAACTACAAGAATCCTAATTACCAAGGGATTAAGCAGACTCCACATAAACCAGGTTCTATCTTTCCTCCCAAGAAACCTTTCAAGCCTCTCAATGTTTCTGTCAAAAATGATGGTCCTTCCAATGCTGGTCTCAAACTTAATAAATTTCATTTCAAGAAATGTCATCATTGTCATTCCACTGAACACTTAAGGAAGAATTGCCCTGCATTTAAAGCTTGGCTCATAAGGAAAGGTAACAAAGTTATTGATGTTTTTGTTACTGTTGAGTCGAATATGGTGTATATTCCTTCCAATTCTTGGTGGTTTGACACTGGATGTTCTGTTCACATTACAAATTCTTTACAGGGATTTCAAAGCCTAAAGGAGAGAAATAGGAACATCTACAATGTTTATGTTGGAAATGACAATAAAGTGGTTGTTGAATTTATTGGCACTGTTATGTTAAAGTTGTCTTCTGGTTATGTTTTAATTTTGAACAATGTACTCTATGTCCCTTCGATAAGAAGGAATCTATTTTCAGTGACTCAGTTTGTAAAAGATGGTTTTTCTTATATTGGGGATAAGGACCAAATTCGTTTTTTCATTCACAATCAGTATGACAACTTGCTTGGTTATGCTTTTCTCAATGGTGACTTATGGCAAATTCAGTGCACCTACTTTCAAGAATGTTTTAATAGAACATGCTGCTTCAAAGATAATGTTAAGACTAATGAAAGATGGTGTCTTGCCACAGTTGGAACTTAATGATATTGAGAATTGCATTGACTGTTTTAAAGGAAAAACAACCAATTCAGTTAAGAAAACAAGTGCCAAAAGAAATGATGATCTGCTACAAATCATTCACATTGATGTATATGGACCATTTCCAACAAGAACACTATGTGGGAATTCCTATTTTGTTCTCTTTATTGATGATTTTTCTCGATACACTTATCTATTTTTAATCTCAGAAAAATCTCAAGTGTTAAATTGTTTTAAAATTTTCAAATTTGAAGTTGAAAAACAGATGAATAAGCATATTAAGGCAGTCAGATCAGATAAGGGAGGTGAGTATTTTGGCAGATACATTGAAAATGGTTAGCACAAAGGTCCATTTGCATTGTATCTTGAACAAAAGGGCATTGTTGCTCAGTACACTACTCCTTACTCCATCACAGAATGGTATTGGAAAAAGAAGAAATAAGACTCTCAAAGACATGGTGAGGAGTATGTTATCACAGTCAAAACTACATGAGTCCATATGGGGAGAAGCAATTAAAACAGCTAATTATATACTCAATCGAGTTCCCACCAAAGTAGTTCAAACCACTTATTTTGAGACATGGACATGTCGAAAACCTAACTTCAATCATTTTCATACTTGGGGTTGTAGATATGAAGCTAGACTATATAATCCAAATGAAAGAAAATTAGATATGAAGACCACTAGTTGCTACTTTGTTGGTTATGCAGAAAAATCCAAAGGGTTTCAATTTTATTGTCCTAATGCACATACAAGGATAGCTGAAAGTCACAATGCAAAGTTTATTGAAGACTTTGGTTTATCACAAGTACATCCCAGGCAGTCATATGTATTTGAAGAGCATGTAGAACCTTCACCTCCATCTCAAGATCCTACAATGACTAACACTGTTACCATTCCATTATATTTTACCTGGTGTAGCAACATCATTTCCTTTTGTGGCTTCACTAGATATCTTAGAACCTGTTGCAGTAGCTACAATACATCAACATCAACATACAATGGCTTTGAATGATCCTATGCACTCATCTACAACAATTACATAAGTACCATAATCATCTACAGAGTCTTTTGCACCTTTGTTGAGGAAATCAGTGAGAAACAAGAAGCCTGATATCCTAAATGATTACTTATGTTATCTACAAAAGGTTGAGTATGACCTTGGTGATGAAGATGATCTAATAACTTACAAATAGGCCATAGAGAATACTAAAAGTGATTTGTGGCGGGATGCAATGACTGAAGAACTTGCTTCATGGTAAGTAATAATGTTTGGACTTTGGCTTATGATTCAAACACTAAGAAGGCCATTGGATGCAAATGGGTATTTAAAACAAAGAGGGATGTTCATGGGAAGATTGAAAGGCTTAAAGCCCTACTTGTAGCTAAAGGTTTTACAAAAAATGAAGGGTTGGATTACACAGAAACATTCTCTCCAGTTTCTATAAAAGACTCATTCAGAGTCATCATGGCACTCACATCTCACTTTGATTTGGAGCTTCACCAAATGGATGTCAAGACTGCCTTTCTTAATGACAGTTTCGATAAGGACATTTACATGGTACAACCCCTAGGATTTGTTGAAAGGGGGAAAGAACATCTGGTATGCAGGCTAAATAAGTCTATCTATGGTTTAAAACAAGCTTCTAGGTAGTGGTATAAACGTTTTGATCAAGTTGTGCAATCTTTTGGTTTTGTGGAAAACAAAATTTATAATTGTATCTACATGAAGCAACACAAGTCTCAATTCATTTTCATGGTTTTATATGTGGATGACATACTGTTAGCAAGTTCACATATGCAGTTTCTCAATCAAACCAAGCAAATGATATGTAACAACTTTGACATGAAAGATTTTGGAGAGGCTTATTATGTTTGGGTATTAAGATTGTGAGAAATAGGTAGCATAGAACCTTGGGGCTATCTCAGAAGAGTTACATTGATAGTCTTGAAGAGATTCAATATGGAAACTTGCAGTAAAGGTAATGTTCCCATTGGTAAAGGAGATAAGTTATCTCTTTCACAGTGCCCTATAACTGAACATGACATTCAAGTTATGAAGGACAAACCATATACATATCTAGTGTTAAGCTATCATCGAGTCCAAAACTTGAAAGTTGTTTGTTATAGTGATGCTGATTTGGAAGGCTGCATTTATGACAGAATGTCCACGAGTGGATATATTTTCATAATGGCTAGGGGTGCAGTGTCATGGAGAAGCAGAAAGCAAACCACAAGGGCTGTTTCTACAATGGACTCAGAATATATTGGGTGTTTTGAAGCAATGAGGCATGGTGTATGGCTGAAAAAATTGATCTGTGATATGAAGATAGTCAAAAGTATTGAAGAACCAATCAAGATTTATTGTGATAACACTTCAGCTGTGTTCTTTGCTAAGAACAATAGAAGGTCTGAAGCTTCGAGTTATGGACATCAAATCCTTAAAGCTCCAAGATGAAATAAGAAATGGAACTATTCATTTGGAGCATATTAGCACATTTAATATGGTTGCAGATCCATTAACCAAGGCATTACATGTGACAGCATTTCAAAGGCATCTGCCAAATATGGGACTGCAAACAACTATTGATAATGTTTGAATGTGGGAGTAAGGTAATTTTCACAACTTTATGTTGTGTTTTGATCAGAATTTGTGCTTATAATGAATACAAATTATATTACATGACGATGTAATACATTTGTGAAAGCTCAATACTAATAAGACATATGATGATGTTTGTAATTTTGCAGCAATAAAGAAAGAATGGCAACTGCAGTGCCATTCCTTACTTGACAAGCAATGTGGGAGTAATGCTTGTAATGAAGAGTTCTCTTATCCAAATGTTTTATTCTCACATATGATCTCATTTGAATTCGATTAGTTTGTGATTTTAGTACAAATGGTACTCTAAATTGTATTATACTGTCTAAAGTTCAACTAATGCTTCTTTGAGTATGCTTGAAAGATTTATTTCAACACATTTATCTCAGTGGTAACTTGTTAGTTATTTCATTTAGATGTTATTCTCATGTGGGAGAATGTTAGAACTCATATGTTAGAAGTGAATCAAAACACCTGATAAAGATACGAAATAACATGACTAAAAAGCGATATAAAGTAATGACTCTTATACATGTTGATCAATGTATAATATAAGGTGAGAAAACTATAAGTATTGTACAAAATGATGTAGAGGACAGTTATCAAGAGTTGGAAAACTGAAAGTAACTGCAACCATGATAGGTGGAGCAGTTACATCCTTATAACAAGGGTTTCGACCCCCTTTCTTAGGTAAGTAACAAGGTCCTCATAGTGCGACTGCTTGTCCTATTGAGAGCAAGAGTTCCAAAACGTTTCCAAGAGAAGGGAAGGTCTTAATCACATCTCGGACACCATGACTTCATCTTCGAGTGAGTACCTTCCATTTCGTTGATTGTAACTTGATGCATTTGTGGAATTAGGGTTAGTAATACTGCATGCATTTATTACAGTACGTAGTTCATATGCAGTGTTGTTAACAATCTCTATATGCTTAAGTAAACATATATATACATCAAAGAGGGCCTTCAGATCAAGTAAGGGTTAGGGAGTTAACTTGGACTTTACCTGTTGCAAAAGGAATGTAATATTAAAGTTATTATTCTTGCTAAAGGGGTTCCTAATCCTAATTAGTTACCTAGCTATTAGGTTACAATGATTAGCTAAGCCTATTAATTAGGTTAGCATGCCTATATAAGTGAAGTTCCTTGCCTTTGCTAATACATGCAATATTCACAAACTCTCCCTATGGTTTGATTTCCAAGGATTAGTACAACATACTCTTTGCATACCAAGCTTTCGTCCATGGCGTCTTCGGGTGAGTTATTTACTTGTGTTTTAATCTATATAGGCTAATAAAGTTTTACAAGTATAACATGAAGAAATTAAATATTTTTTTCTTATTTCTTAATAGTTATGTTCACTACTTATGTCCATCAACTCAAAACACAAAAATTAGTAAACCATGCAGTTAGAATTGAGATGGATCAATGATATCGTCACATGATTATTTACGGGATAGACTCTAGTTTTCTCCATAAACACAACCCTAATTTCCCTTTAATTTGCATTTTTATTGCCATCTATGGATCTTGCATCTAGAAAATGATAAATACGCACATTTTTCATGCTCAAACACAAGCTTGTTAATTTGGTGTTCTCGTATGATTTATTTTATCCGACAATCAAAATAAATAGAGAATATGTGAGAAGTTGAAAATGGCACGTGAAATTCATCTCTCTTACACCTAATAATCACCAAAAATATGGTTGTTATCAGAAAAATGCTAACAAAAAACATTTTATTTATGATTTATACGGAATGCGTGTTCCCAAGCTAGTATTCCATCAACACTTCATCTTTTAACTGCAAATCGTTCATGAATAAAGCAGTGTACAAATGTAATTATGTCATCAAATAATCACAATTTGAGGAGAGAAATTGGTTTGGGGATAAAAAAAAAATCAAAATATATAAATAAATGTAAAATCATCAAACAATAACAGTACTGCATGTGACAGTGACAAAGTCACATATGGTCCAAAAATCATGAAAACTGTTAAGCTATATCACCTAATCAATCATATGCAATAATCTTGTATATTGCAGTAAGAACAGAAGAGAGATTTTCTAGAGAGAGAGAAGAAGAATCTGTATACCTCTTAATTAACAAGTAATTACATGAGGTTAGACTTATATAGTTAGATACAAGCTAAAGAGTAACTAACTGATATTGTAGGATTATGACAGGTGTCTCAATCTTAAACACTATACTCTAACATCCCCCCTCAAGCTTATGCTTTGATGATCCAAGCATGAGATTGCAGCAGTGAGTTCTGAAAAGTGGACCACTCAATCCTTTTGTAAGGATATCAGCAAATTGCTCTTGAGAAGACACAAACTGCACTGAGAGCTGTTTCTTTGCTACGCGCTCTCTGACAAAATGCACATCGATTTCTATGTGCTTAGTCTATTGATGTTGAACAGGATTAAAAGACAATGCAATGGCGAATAGATTATCACAGAACAGTACAGGAACATGAGGCAGTGGTATGTGCAGAAAGACCAATAATTGTTGGATCCAATCCAACTCAGCAGAAGTGAATGATAAGGCTCGATATTCAGCCTCTGTTGAGGATCTGGAAACTGTTTGTTGCTTCTTAGAGGACCACGAAATGGGATTGTTACCCAAAAACACCACCAAACCAGTAGTTGACCTCCTGTCATTAGGATCCCCTGCCCAATCTGCATCACTAAAAGCCTTTAACTGTAAATCTCCTCTAGTGTAGGATATACCAAACTGCATTGTTCCCTTAAGATATCGTAAAATGCGTTTAATTGCAGTGAAATGGGACACCATTGGATTCTGCATAAACTGACAGACTTGATGTACAGAAAAAGCAATATCTGGCCTTGTAAAAGTTAAGTATTGTAAAGCTCCTACAATACTTCGATACAAACCAGGATTAGAATAAGGTTCTCCATCCTCTTTGAGTAGTCTGTTGTAAGGAAAAAAATGGTGTATCACAGGGTTTAGCATCAAGCATTTCAGATTTAACCAACAGATCCTGAACATATTTGGTTTGAGACAGAAACAAACCATTTGTAGCGTTGGTTATCTGTATGCCCAAAAAATAGTGTAATGGCCCCAAATCCTTGATATCAAACTCAGTAGTGAGAGCATTAATAACCTGTGTGATTGTATCAGAAGCATTTCCAGTGATGATTATATCATCCACATAGAGCAACAAGACCACAATCTCATTGCCAACATACTTCACAAATAATGAGGAATCAGAGTATGTATTGAGAAATCCCAAAGAAGGAAGAAATTAAGTGAATCGTTCATTCCAGGCCCGAGGAGCTTGCTTTAGACCATATAGAGACTTATGTAGCTTGCACACTAGATGAGGATGAGTGGAATCTTCAAAACCAGGGGGTTGAGACATATATACCTCTTCTTGAAGAATGCTATGCAAAAAAGCATTTTTTACATCTAACTGTCTAAGAGACCAATTGAAGTGTGCAGCAAGAGCAAAGACTAACCTTACTATGGTAGGTTTCACCACAGGGCTGAAAGTTTCTCCATAATCCAATCCTGGTTCTTGACTGAAACCCTTAGCAACTAGCCTTGCTTTGTGTCGAGCAATGGACCCATCAGAGTGTCTCTTGATCTTGAAAATCCATTTGCAGCCTACCAGGTTTTTGTGTGCAGGTAATGAGACTAAGCTCCAAGTCCCTTGAGCATGTAATGCATTAACTTCATCCTTCATAGCTGCTAACCACACAAGAGTTTTGATTGTAGACTTATAACTTGCTGGTTCAATTAAGGACATATCAGTTTCCCCAGAATCTTGAATATGGGCTAAGAGAACCTTCTTTTTACTAATCCCACTCTTGCTTCTAGTTTGCATGGGATGCAAATTGAATTGGGGAATAGGCAACACAACTTGCAAAGTATCAGGATTACCACCATGTGCTTCAGATTCAGATGGAAGACTTATTTCAGGTGCCACAGGGATCTGAGATGAAGCTTGTATTGTTGCTGTAATGGGCTGAGAACTGGGAGATATATATGGAGAGACAGGTTCTGAAGTGGAGACTGAAACTGATGCATGTATATTTGTGAGTGTGGAAGAGGAATTACTAGAAGTGTAATGAGATGAATCATGTGAGACAACTATATTATCTGAAGTAACCATAGACACAGGACAAGTAAAGCTATTATGTATGACCCTTGTCATTATAAAAACAATACCAGGTGGTATGATTGCTTCTACCACAAATATGACACTTATTCTGTTCAGGTGAAGGAGATCCACAGAATGGAGCAGTATGACCCTCAGAGTTGCATAACTGACAAACTTGAATCATGGGTGCAGAAGGACTGCCAAACTGGGGACCAGGTGACTGACCAAGAACTCCAGGAGTAGAGTTAGGAAGCACATGTGCCTGAGTAGGATACATGAGCCTAGAATTATGAAATCTAGAGCCTTGATTGAATCTTCCTTTACCCTTGTTCTTATTCCCATGAAAGGGTTTGAAGCCTCCAGTAGCAAAGTGAGATTGACCATGAGGATTAGAGAAACCCTGAGTCTGAAAAGTAGGCCCTTTAGAACCAGATGGACCTGTGTTAGCAACCATAGTTGTCATGAACGGAGCAGTGGTTGAATTCTCAATAATAGCTTCTTCGGCAAGTAACTGAGATCTGAAATCTTTTAGGGAAATCACACTTTCACGCCCCCGTATGACACACCTGAAGGTGTTATACTCACCTGGTAGCCCATTCAATGCAAGAATGATAATGTATTCTTCAGCAAAATACACGCCAGCAGCAGCAAGATAATCCCTAGCTTCTTTAATGCGAAGAAGATATTGAGATACAGAATCAGATCCCTTTTTAATTGTTTGCAGATTATACTTCATCTGAAAAATGCAAGTTCGAGAGACAGTGGAAAATTGTTCCTTTAACCTAATCCACAGATCTTTGGAGCTAGTGCTACCAATGGCACAGGACAGAGCAATAGGAGATAATGTTGCAGTAGTCAATTGCATAATGGCTCTATCATGCATTTTCCATACTATATAGTCATCATTCGGAGCAGAAGAAAAAGTAACAGGGGAGTTAATACCAAATTCTCCTGAGAGCAAAGCATATTGAGATGGACATGGAGTAGTACCATCAACAAACCCCATGATTCCATTGCTTTCAAGCAAAAGCTGCATCTAAAAGTGCCAATTAAGGTAGTTCGAATCATCAAGTTTTACGTTCACCGACGTAGAGATGGATGAGATGAGAGCCGTGATCGGGGATTGAAGCAACTGAAGTTGCGATGCAGTCACCATCAGGAATCCAAGAACAAATTATCAGTGAGACAATATAGCAAACACCTGTTGTGCAAGATTCAGAAACAACCGATCAAAAAAATGGAGATCGATACGAAAACCCTAGAAATTTCAGAAACCAGAAAATTGGAGAAGACGAAGCGTCGAATCGACAACTGTGATCGATCCGAGACAGAGAATGCGGAAGCAACAGAGGATCGAGACGTCAAGCGTGAGCTACAATGGCGATTGATACCATGTTAAGCTATATCACCTGATCAATCATATGCAATAATCTTGTATATTGCAGTAATAACAGAAGAGAGATTTTCTAGAGAGAGAGAAGAAGAATCTGTATACCTCTTAATTAACAAGTAATTACATGAGGTTAGACTTATATAGTTAGATACAAGCTAAAGAGTAACTAACTGATATTGTAGGATTATGACAAATGTCTCAATCTTAAACACTATACTCTAACAAAAACTACCATATTATAATCAAATATAAAAATAATGATGACCTTGTTTTGAAAAAAAGCCTAATTTATTGAGATTCAGACTGGAAGAAGGGTTAGCTAGGAAGTTTCGTAACTAAGCTAGCTAGGATCTGAGCCTGGTTGCAGAAAAAAAATGATCCGTTATTGACAGCTTTGAACCCACAATCAGAAGAAGGGTACTTTAGAGAGAGAGAGGGAGAGAGCTGCAGTGTACGGCATTTAATGCACGTGTACGAGAGAAAAATGATCCGTTATTCTTAGGGGTGGAAAAAATTCTCCAAATTCTCAAACCAAACCAAAAAAATATTGATCCCAAACCAAAAATGTCCCAAATCGATTTTCCCAAAATTTCGGTATTCCCATACTGAAAAAATACCGAAATTTCGGTATGGGAATCGGGATTGTCTTTCCAATATTTCGGTATTCCTATACCGAACCGAAAATATATATTTTTAATTATTATATCTCACTAAATGCAATTACTGCATTCTTCCTTATCTTTTTTTGTTGTGAACTGGACGGTTCTTAGCATATGTGGAGGTTATTCTCTTCTAGTAGGAAGCCATTATTAATAAAATGGATGTCACATTAGCGACCCATATTTACCAATGTTGATCAAAGTTTAAGCAAGATCAAAATTTTTGTCTTTTTATGAGAATTACTTGGGGTATTAGGCGGACAGCATTACTGATGATATTTCAAATGTTGTTTTGTTGGTGTGTTATTGTTAATAGAGAAAGTGTACAAACCAATGCCATAAGGACATCAAGGACAAGGTAATTCTGTTTGCCTCAACCGAGTAGGATTCATCTCCTTTATAGCCTTGTCTAGCTTCTCCATATTTACCGTTATGAATGACTGCATCCTATATGTATTAAATCCGAGATGTAATGTACATGTACTGCCGATTTGCTGTGTCAACTTGGCCCATCACAATTTCTTGTTTGTGTGGTGAGCATGCTCGACAAGATTATTCAAACTTGAAGGGAAAAATGCATAGTTGAACAAATTTTAGCCCAAAAGCATAATAATATGTCAAATTTTAGTCCAAAAACCCAAAGCTCAAAATCATTTAGGGATTCCCGATTTGTCCCGAAATCCTAAAACTATTTCGGGATTCCCGAAAATTTGGTTTGGGATTGGTATTGAAATTGGGATTCCCGACAACTTTTGTATGGAAATCAGGACAAAAGTTTCGGTATGGGATCCCATACCGAACCACCCTTAATTATTTTTCTATTTCTCCATTGGCGGCTTTGGGCTGTGTGCCACGTGGGGCCCACCCCCCATTCCTCCCCCTCTTTCCCGTGTCCCTCCATTATTTCTGGGACCTCACCTTGGCTTCCACATTATCATTTCCCTTCCCAATCTTTTAGTTCTCTCTTGCCCAACACTCATCCTTCTATGTAAAGCCGAGGAGGCCGGGAAGCCAAGGCCAGACTCCGGTGAGTCCTCAGGCCACCACACCACCACTTTTCAATCTCTCTCCCCTTCTTATATTTTTTCCATTCCACTGTCGATGCACACCTGCACAGAAACATTGACCATTGCACAACAGCAGTAGCACACCTAACCTTGCTAACTCCGGTGAGTTTACGGTTTTTCAACCAAGGGTAAGCCTCGGGAGCCCTCAACCTGAAATCTTATTGTTTTTGGAACTTCTGATAAGGTCTTTAAACTTCAGACTGCAATTTGATGCAGAAAAACATCTCGAGGAAAAGATCCCCAGATTTTGAGGAAGGAACCGTGGCCATCCGACCACTTTGAAGACCTTTTTCCGGCCAGATCTGACTATGTCTCGACCCTGCTCCGGTATAGATCTATTCTCTGTACTGTCTACTTCAAAATGGCTTTTGAATCATCAAGTTCGGTTAAATATCGAACTAGAAATTAGCTCTGAAAGTTGGGATGAAATTCTCTAGATTTCCACCAAGAACCCATGACTATTTGGCCACTTTCTAACCATTTTTCCGGCGAACTCCGATTAAAACACGACCTCAAATGGGTATAGACCTTTTCCCTACACTTCTACCTTCACTTAGGTTCTTGTATCATTGACTTGTATGTGCACATCATACCGTACGCTCACTTTTGATCCATTGTAGGTGTCAATCATGTCCTAGATTGTTATAGCCAATTACGACTCGTATGTGCTGCGCATAGGGCCAGGCTTCATGTGATTGTAGTACTAGAGCGTATATCATTGTTACACCCAGTCATGTTCATGTAAGAATATCTCTGCATGAACTCGTATGTCAGCATGTGTCGATGAGCGCTTGCTATGATATGATTGCTTATGCGAGATTATGTGATTACGAATGTATATGTTATTTATGAAATATTATGCCATATTGAATTCTTGAGATCTTGCAGGCTACAGTAAGTATTATCTTACTATAAGTAGTATGTATATTTTGGAAACTATACTTGTTTTGCCCGAGGGGTTATTATGTTTACGAAAAGCTTTTTACAACGCTTTATTTTTAGGCCCACTCACCCTTGTTTTTCGCCCTTCCAGGTTTTAGCGGCTGAACTTTTGTATCAACGAAGATTCATGGCAAATATCAGAATAGGTGGCTACCTTCGATGGTATAATTCTCGTCTTACTTTACTGTATTTTACTTATGCTCTGACATCACGTGTGAAAATGTTCATTCCCTCTTACCAATGCACTCTTGTATTTAGGCACTTTTAGGTTTAAATTTATTCACATTTTTCACCTCACTACATTTTATGGCTTCGTCACATTCCTGGTGTCGGCTAGCACAACTCAATTTGTAATCCAAGTGGACATTCCGGGTCGGGGTATGTCACTAAATTTTATTACTTCAATTATTTGAAATAATTTGTAAATATTTAAGCCCATTTGCGAGAATCGAGATTGTGAGGTTGGAAGCCAAGCTAGTAGACTTCTATAAGCTACACTAGAATCGAAATAATTTGTAACTATTTATTTTTATTTATATAATAATCTATATTAGCTACCATCCTTATAGAGAACTCCGAACAAAAATAGGAAAGTATTTCTCTCCATCCTCCTACCCGACTCCTCCTCCAACCCTAAGAGCCAGCTGCTTAGAACCGTCATCTTCCACCATTGGCAACAAGCTACAAACAAAAATGAGAAAAAAAAGGTCTTTCCCGCCTTCCTACATGACACCCACCCCAACATTTAACCATTAAGATCCAGCAACATAGAATCGTCATCTTCCACCAATAACACGAAGCTACAAACAAAAAAGAGAAAACAATGCATTCTCCTTGTTCCTACATGACTCCCACTGCAACCTCCTCGCCAGAAATAGAGCTTATTACTATCACATCAATCGGTGACAACCCGAACAACACCGGAAACAACAACACTGCAATCGGTGACAACCAAACAACAATGGCGGCGACGGCAATGACCCAAACAATAATGGGGGCAGCGGAAGTGGCCTAAACAACAATAACGGTAATGGCAACAACCTGAACAATAATGGCAGCAGCGCTAACAACCTAAACAATAATGGTAGTTGCAACATCCTGAACAACAATGGGGGCGGAAGCAACAACCCAAAAAACAATAGGGGCAGCGGCAACAACCTGAACAAAAATGGCAGCGACAACAACCTAAACAATAATAACAACGATGCTAACAACAACAGCAACGGTGGCCGCAACCATTTCTCCCATGAAACCTTCCCTTAAAGCACTGGAAATCAACGTCTTTCTTGCAGTGGTTGCCTTGATGTGGACTATTACACTCAACCTGGACGTATTCGACAAGGCGGTCGGACACGAAGTTGGATACTGTTACTGTTTTCCGGATTGCGCAGTGCAGGTTGAGGATTTGGTACCTCCGTCCATGCGAAACCCGTCGTTGGAAAACTCTCGTCCCGAGTTGAGGTGGTTTGATTCGGGGAAGAACCCCAACAAAAAGTGGATTACAAGGATCATCAAGGACGAGGAGTGTGAGTGCAAATCAAGTTATTTCTACACATTCATGGCTTTCTGCAACGTGTCCATGTTGATCATATGGTGGGGATTGTTGATCATAACTTATGAACTCCCACAGGTTACCTTCCATGTGTGGGCTATACTCTGGGTTGTATGGGTGGCATATTGTCTGTCCACAAGGAGGTTGTACCCCGGAGAGCAAAGTTTGTGGAGGTGGCTTTAAATTGGCTACATTGCGCTCCTCATTCTCTTTTTGTTTCTAAGGTTGGTCCTATCTGACAAGTGGAAAAGTTGCGTATGGCATGCCAACAAAATATGGCAAGATGATTGTAAATCTTTCCAGGACTGGTTGAAAGCAAAGTGTTGCGGCAATGAGGATGCATAAGCAATGATGGCTTTAGTCTAGGCATTAGTTAAGGGTAATATTTATGAATGGTTATCCAATCTCTCTGTTTGCACCTAAAATATGCACAATTTTACATATTTGGGCCTAAAGCCAAAATATGGCATTTTGAGGATTATTGTGTAAATATGCTAACTTGTAAGATATTTGGCTAACCATCTCATATTTTGTTGGCATGACATACGCAACTTTTCCACTTGTCAGATAGGACCAACCTCAAAAACAAAAAGAGAAGGAGGAACGCAGAGTAGCCAATTTGAAGCCACCTCCACAAACTTTGCTCTCTGGGGTACAACGTCCTTGTGGACAGACAATATGCCACCCATACAACCCAGAGTATAGCCCACATATGGGAGGTAACCTGTGGGAGTTCATAAGTCATGATCAACAATCCCCACCATATGATCAACATGGACACGTTGCAGAAAGCCATGAATATGTAGAAATAACTTGATTTGCACTTGCACTCGTCGTCCTTGATGATCCTTGTAATCCACTTTTTGTTGGGGTTCTTCCCCAAATCAAACCACCTCAACTCAGGACGAGAGTTTTCCAATGACCGGTTTTGCACGGGTGGAGGTACCAAATCCTCAACCTGCACGGCGCAATCCGGAAAATAGTAACAGTGTCCAACTTCGTGTCCGACCGCCTTGAGGAATATGTTCGGGTTGAGTGTAATAGTCCACATCAAGGCAACCACTGCAAGAAAAACGTTGATTTCCAGCGCTTTAAGGGAAAGTTTCATGGGAGAAATGGTTGCGGCCAACGTTGCTGTTGTTGTTAGCGTCGTTATTATTGTTGCTACCGTTGTTGTTCAGGTTGTTGCCGCCGCCCCCATTGTTGTTCAGGATGTTGCCGCGACTGCCATAATTGTTCAGGTTGTTGGTGCTGCTGCCATTGTTCAGGTTGCTGTCGTCATCGTCATTATTGTTTAGGTTGTTCCCGCTGCCCCCATTATTGTTTGGGTCATTGCCGTCGCCGCCATTGTTGTTCGGTTGTCGCCGATTGCAGTGTTGTTGTTCTGGTTGTCACCGATTGAAGTCATAGTAATAAGCTTTATTTCTGGCGAGAAAGCTGCAGTGGATGTTATGTAGGAACAAGGAGAATGCATTGTTTTCTCTTTTTTGTTTGTAGCTTGGTGTCGGTGGTGGAAGAGGACGATTCTAAACGGCTGGATCTCAAAGGTTAAATGTTGGGGTGGTGTCATGTAGGAATGCGGGAAAGACCTTTGTTCTCATTTTTGTTTGTAGCTTGTTGCCAGTGGTGGAAGATGACGGTTCTAAGCAGCTGGCTCTCGGGGTTAGGGGAGGAGTCAGGTAGGAGGATGGAGAGAAATACTTTCCTGTTTTTGTTCGGAGTTCTCTATAAGGAGGGTAGCTAATATAGATTATTATATAAATAAAAATCAATAGTTACAAATTATTTCGATTCTAGTGTAGCTTATAGAAGTCTACTAGCTCGGCTTCCAACCTCACAATCTCGATTCTCGCAAATGGACTTAAATATTTATAAATTATTTATAGTGACATATCCCGACCTAGAATGTCCTCCTGGACTACGAATCGAGCTGTGTTGGACGACACCAGGAAGGTGACGAATCGATAAAGTGTAGTGATGTGAATAATTTAGAGTGCGCATGTGAGCAGGATTGAACCCATATCACACAAGTGATGTCAGAGCATAGATAAATTGCAGTAAAAGAAGAGTAAGGACATTTATACCGAAAGGAGAAGTTTCATACGTAACAGCTTTTACCATCAATCCTCGTCGTCACGAAACCTCTGCCACTAAAATCTTGGAAGGGCGAAAAACAAGGGTGAGTGGGCCTGAAAATAAATTTTTGTAAAACATTTTCGAAAAGTGTAACCCCTCGCTGTAAAACAAGTATATGGTTTCCCAAAAATATTATAATAATAGTATGTAGTAGGTACCCTGTAGCAGAAGTGAGTCAAAGGTGTAAGGCATAGCAACAAGGTATCTCAACATTAAATCACAAACCGTAAATCAATGCTCATTAATTATGTAGGCACACAAGTCCATTGCAAAGGTATTCAAACAATGGAACAGGTTGGGTGTAGGTATTACATTCTAGTACCCTCGACTCGGAATGTCCACCTGGACACCTGAATCGCAATGTGCTGGCAGACACTTGGAAGGTGACGAAGCAATAAAGTGTAGTGATGTGAATAATTTAGAGTGTGCATGTGAGCGGGATTGAACCCATATCACACAAGTGATGTCAGAGCATAGATAAATTGCAGTAAAAGAAAAGTAAGGACATTTATACCAAAAGGAGAAGTCTCATATGTAACAGCTTTTACCATCAATCCTCGTCGTCACGAAGCCTTTGCCACTAAAATCCTAAAGGAGCGAAAAACAAGGGTAAGTGGGCTTGAAAATAAAGTTTTGTAAAACCTTTTCGAAAAGTTTAACCCCTTGCTGTAAAACAAGTATATGGTTTCACAAAATATTATAATAATAGTATGTAGTAGGTACCCTGTAGCAGAAGTGAGTCAAAGGTGTAGGGCATAACAACAAGGTATCTCAACATTAAATCACAAACTGTAAATCAATGCTCATTAATTATGTAGGCACACAAGTCCATTGCAGAGGTATTCAAATAATGGAATAGGCTGGGTGTAGGTATTACATTCTAGTACTACATCCCGTGAGTTATGCTAGTCGCAGCACATACAAGTCCAACACAACATACAAAATGACAGGCTGGCACCTAACTTTGGATCCAAAGCGAATGTAAACGGTGCATGTGAACTACAAGTGAAGCTAGTCCTTGGCCCAGGACAGTACAAATAACTAAGAGACACCGTGCAAACATGTAGTAATGAGCAGATAAAACGTAAGAATGTCATGCCACAATTTATGCTCACAAATAATATTAAAAAAACATAAAGTGCACGAAAAGTCATTTTGTAAAGCTAAACATGGCATGTCACATCATAATATATATAAAAGCAGTTGTTAGGAAAAACAAACAAACACACACACACACACACACACACACACATATATATATATATATATACACACACACATATATACATACACGTAAAAACAAAAAGACCCACTCACATAATCTTATAACTTGCCTGCTCTCGATAAGCCTTGTCATTCGTCAAATCGAATAAGCTTGTACCTATACCAAGTCACATTGACTTAACAAAATACTTAAATGTAAATAATACACAAAATGGACAGATAAATTATAATTTGTCCAAATTTCACATTTTACAAAATTGCCCCTAAAACTATAGGTAATTGCAAAAATGCTCTCAACTTCTTAGAATTCCCAAACACCCCTAAAGCTTCAACAATTTTTGCAATTTGGTCCTTGTTGTAAAAACAGTGCAGCAACATCAAACCTTTCTAAAATTTCCCCTAATTTGCACAAAAATGGGATTTTCGCCAGAAATACGGGGAGAATTTCAAACGCTTTTTTCAGAGCTGTTACACAACCAAAATTGACCCATAATATATCAAAACGAAGCTTAGGACAAGAGGAATAAGATTATATCTATTTTAAGGCCAAAAGTTGGTCGGAGATCATCGAAAAGTGGCCTGAAAGTGACGGCCCGAGTTCGTCGAAAATCTGGAAGAATGCACCGACAACATGCATGCATCAACGCAAAGGTTTCCAACACGATTTATAAGTTAGAAACCATAAGAATAGGATTGAGAACGTACCCAGGTGAAATGCAGAAGATTTCATAGAGAATTGGACCTTGAACTCGTCGGAGTTCGTCTGTTTTCCTTTGTCGGAATCTGAGTTCGAGATTGAAAGCTCAAACTCTCGGGTTTAATGGGTTCCTTGAGTTCCAAAGATTCCAAAAATATTATTTTTGTGTTTGATTTGTTGAAGGTTCGAAGAGGAAGGAGGAGAAGAGCTCACGAGGGAGAGCTGCAAAAGAGAGAATGGGAGAGAAAAGAGAGAGAGAGAGGGAGAATGAAAGTTTCGGAAAAATAAATAAGGGAGAAAGAAGGAAAAGAGATGGAGTGAGGGCTAGAGAGATGTGGGAACCGGCCAAAAAGAGAGAAAGAAAAAGATGGTGATGTGTGATGTGATGGAACAAGTTTTGGGTTTCTAAAATCCAAAATAATATTTGTTTAAAGCAACTTGCACACCATTCCTCATCATTAAACCTCTTTGAAGGTTGATATATGTTTCCCACGTCAGACTAAAGCAGTGGTGCAGACTGCACGAGGTTGGTTTCTAAAGTTTGAACTTCTCTCAAGTGAATATGTATTATTTCGAACATAACTTGCTCGTTAGAGCAACTCCAGCGTTGCAAATGCCCCCTAGGGCAACTCACTATTGAATCCATCCAGTGAACAGTAACTGCCTTTAATGAACAGTAACTTACTTTTGCATCTCCACCCCTAAACTGAATAGCCATGGTAATAAGCAATAAAATATTAGTATTTTTCCTCACCCAATCCATCAGACATCCCTCTCACCCTTTCTTTTTTCCCCCTCATTTGACCGGTTCTTCCTCTCTCTCTCTCTCTCTCTCTCTCTCTCTCTCTCTCTCTCTCTCTCTCTCTCTCTCTCTCTTCCTTTTTCTTTATTTCTCTCTCTTCCTTTTTCTTTATTTCTCTCCTTCTTTTCCAGCTCACTCTCGTGAGCTCTCTTCCTCTTTCCTCTTCAAACCTTAAACAAATCAAGCTCAAAAATAATATTTTTTGAATCCCTGGAACTCAAGGAATCCAACCATAGCCTTGCATGTGGCATCGATCCATGGTGCGAGGTCCTACCATTGAAGCCGAGAGCTTGAGCTCTCAATCTCGAACACAGGCGATGTTTCTGTCACTATCTTGTGTTCTTGAGCTTTAAATCCTATTGTGTTGCAATTCTTGTGGTTTAATTCGAGGGCTTAATACCCTGCATGCATCCCATTCTTTTTCCAGATTCCGACAAAGGAAAACGGACGAATTCGAGCTGGGTCACCCTGATGTTAGCCACACATCACACAGCCCTCAGGCTCTCGGGTCACCAAATCGAGCAGGCCTCTCGCTCGTCCCCCCCCCCCCCCCACTTGTCTAATCGCCCTTTGGGCTGGAGAAGGTTGCTCTGGCTATTGGGTCTTCAAGGTCGTCGGTCTATTGGGCTATCACCCCTGCTAGACTTGCTCTTATAGCTCCAAATCAAGTTCCGTCTGTGACCACATTTCCGTAACAATGAGTACTATTCGAAAATAGTAAAATAAGACGGAAAAAGTGAAAGGAAATTTGAGGTCCACATGGAAGGCGTACGTGGCATCTCAGGGGTATTTTGATAATTTTATTGCTACTGAGAATAAAATACAATAAATTTCAGGACGGGATGTCACACCTATAGTATACTATAAAAATAAATAAAGAAAACTAAATTTTTTTAAATTTATATAGAATAATAATACAATAATACATATTTAATGTAAAATATATACATATACACTATGACTATTGTATTTATAGTAAGTTGTTTTTAGTAGTTTTAAAAATTAAAATCATCAAAATAACTTTTTTCTTAACGTGTCGAAACAGGTTACCCGCATGTCACTTTCGTGTAAACCTGTTAAGGACCCGTTATTAACGGGTTCTTATCGTGTGACCCGATAACGACCTAATTAGTTATCGTGTTAACCCGAAACTCGTTATTTTCGTATCGTTTATATGTTGTATTAATAGATCGTGTAAGAAATTGTTAGGTCTAGGTGAGTGGATCCCTTCAAAAACTAAAGTTTTAAAATAAACCATATATATATATATATATATATATATATATATATATGTCGATATATATTATTTTTTATTGAGTTCGTCTTTGAATGAGACTTAAATAAGAATCGGTTATGATTTATAATATGTTTTGAAGGTAGTCTCGGATGAGACTTACATAAATTGGTCAAACGACCATAAACTCGAATTTGTCCATATTGGTGATCTATTTTCATCACATGGTCATCATGTTATGCTCATATCGATGTGATACAAAACTGGAATTTTGTTTTAGAAGTGTCCTCAAGTGGGGAGGTTGTGTAGGGAACCTAGATAATAGATTAAATAACAAATGAGTCTTTCGGTTCGAAATATTTCACATCCCAATTTCCTTACTTATGGCTTTGTCATTAAGTGGATGGTATTTCGTCACCTCTATGGTGGTGGTTTTGTCGTCAATTTAGTGATGGCCAGCACATGTCCACCCTTAGCTGGAAGGCTAATCGGGTTGGAGTATGTCATCGGACCTAAAACGACCGTTAAATCGTGAATTTTTGTTTCTAACCGTCAGAAGTTTGTGACCTATTTCCTAATCTCCAAACGTCCATTTTTTTGTAGTATTTTGCGTATGTGATCTCCAAATTTATGCAAACATTTTTTTACGGTTGGATCGCGCACACTAGTTTCGTACAATGTGGGTCTCATTCAAAAGCTTCAAAACCAAAACACTTTTTTGTTTCTTCTATACTTCCACTAAGTATAATATAAGGTTTTTGTTGACTCCACTTTTTTCTAAAATAATTAATGCATCATCATGGGCGTTGATCTTAATTTTGGGGTCAACGATTATATTTGCAAAAAATGATCCTAATCGGACCTAAAACGACCG
The DNA here is from genome assembly GCA_024362995.1 of Heteromeles arbutifolia. Lineage (NCBI taxonomy): Eukaryota > Viridiplantae > Streptophyta > Magnoliopsida > Rosales > Rosaceae > Heteromeles > Heteromeles arbutifolia. The sequence goes on along the minus strand of JANCRC010000013.1, from coordinate 22,951,592 downwards.
TTAAATAGTGAATTTTTCTTTCTAACAATCGAAAGTTTGCGATCTATTTCCTAATCTCCGAATGTTCTTTTTGGTGATTTTTTGCGTACGTGATCTACAAGTTTATGCAAACATTTTACGGTTGGATCGTGCACACTAGTTTCGTACAATGTGGGTCTCATTCAAAAGCTTCAAAACCAAAACACTTTGTGTTTCTTCTATACTTCCACTAATATAAGGTTTTTGTTGGCTCCACTTTTTTCTAAAATAATTAATGCATCATCATGGACGTTGATCTTAATTTTGGGTACACGATTATATTTGCAAAAAATGATCCTAATCGGACCTAAAACGACCGTTAAATCGTGAATTTTTCTTTCTAACCATTGAAAGTTTGCGATCTATTTCCTAATCTCCGAACATTCTTTTTGGTGATTTTTTGCGTATGTGATCTCCATGTTTATGCAAACATTTTACGATTGGATTGTGCACACTAGTTTCGTACAATGTGTGTCTCATTCAAAAGCTTCAAAACCAAAACACTTAGTGTTTCTTCTATACTTCCACTAAGTATAATATAAGGTTTTAGTTGGCTCCACTTTTACCATAATAACTAGTGCATCATCAATAACGTTGATCTTAATCTTGTGCGATTGACGATTGTATTTGCAAAAAAATGAACCTAATCGAACCTAAAACGACCATTAAATTGTGAATTTTTGTTTCTAACCGTCGAAAGTTTGCGGCCTATTTCCTAATCACCGAATGTTTATTTTTTGTGATTTTTTGCGTACATGATCTCCAAGTTTATTTAAACATTTTTTACGGTTGGATCGTGCACAGTAGTTTCATACAATGCGTGTGGCTGGTAGGAGGAAACATTAGAAAAGTGAATAACAAGGAAGATATTTATAGTGGATCCACATATATATTTACCCCACGAACCTTCATTGCTTAAGTATTGAATCAATGGAATTTGTCCACACGTGAGGTGAATATCTGTAACACATTAAAAAAATGAAATTCAACTTTTGACTAAATGTGCTTGCCCGAAGGATCTCCATTGGGTAATATCATATTTAGTAGACTCCCCATGTATGTGACTTGATATTTGTGACCCATTGATTGACCTTACAGTTGTTACCCGACGAAGGTTCGTCAGGTAATGGTTATGTACCAGTTGATTCACATGCCCAATGACTGGGTATCTGTAACACTTTGGAAATATAAGCCTTATTTTTTTTACCAATTTGTGTTTATCGACGGATCGCCATTGCGGAAGTATCCGTCAGTAGTTTTCCAACACACATGTTTGGATTTATGTGGCAACTTGCAAATTTGTAGCTTTTTATGACCATTGAACTATAAGCTGACGGAATTCCATCAGGTAAGAAACATTGAAGTTCATTTTCCACATTTCCTTGGGTATTTGGGACACTTTGAAATGTGTACTTTTGACTAAATATTATTAATAACTTCTACTTACACTTATAATTTTTTTTAAATATTATCAAAACATAAAATCTTCAATTTCTACCATTTTTACGTTACGATGTTCCATATTCTTGTCGAATTCAATACCATAACACAAGTACATTTGGTAAAACTAGTTTCGACGAATTTGTTTTCCCTTTCATTAAGTAAAATGTAAATTTCCGTGAACATAAGCTCAACCATATGGTTTAAAACTTTACAAACTATGCATTCTCCTTGTTCCAACATGACTCCCACCGCAACCTCCTCGCCAGAAATAGAGCTTATTACGATTACTTTAGTCGGTGACAACCCGAACAACACCGGAAACAACAACAACACTACAGTCGGTGATAACCCAAACAATAATGACAACGATGGAAACGACCCAAACAATAATGGAGGCGGCGGGAATAGCCTAAATAACAATGGCGGCGACGGCAACAACTTGAACAACAATGGCAGCGGCGCCAACAACTTGAACAACAATGGAAGCCACGGCAACATCCTGAACAACAATGGGGGCGGCGGCAACAACCCAAAAAACAATGGTGGCGGAGGCAACAACCCCGAACAACAATAACAACGACGCCAACAACAACGTCAACGTTGGCCGCAACCATTTCTCCCATGAAACTCTCCTTTAAAGCACTGGAAATCAATGTCTTTCTTCCAGTGGCTGCCTTAATGTGGACTATTACACTCAACTCGGACATATTCGTCAAAGCGGTCGGACACGAAGTTGGACACTATTATTGTTCTTTGAATTGCATAGTACAGGTTGAGGATTTGGTGCCTTTGTCCTTGTGAAACTTGTCGTTGCAAAACTCTCGTCCCAAGTTAAGGTGGTTTGATCCAGGGAAGAACCCCAACAAAAAGTGGATTACAAGGATCATCAAGGCCAACGAGTGCGAGTGCAAATCAAGTTATTTTGACACATTCATGGCTTTCTGCAACATGCCCATATTGATCATATAGTGGGGATTGTTGATCATGACTTATGAACTCCAACAGGTTACCTCCCTTGTCTGGGCAACACTCTGGGTTGTTTGGGCGGCATATTGTCTGTCTACAAAGAGGTTGTACCCCGAAGAGCAAAGTTTGTGGAGATGCCTTCCAATTAGCTACACTGACCTCCTCATTTTCTTTATGTTTCTGAGGTTGATCCTATCTGACAAGTGGAAAAGTTGCATATGTCATGCCAACAAAATATGGCAAAATGAGTGTAAATCTTTCCAGCACTGGTTGAAAGTAAAGTGTGGAGGCACTGAGGACACAGAAGTGATGATGGCTTTAGTCTAGCCATTAGTTAAGGATAATATTTATGAATGGTTATCCAATCCCCCTGTTTGGACCTAAAATATGCACAATTTTACTTATTTGGGCCTAAAGCCAAAATATGACATTTTGAGGATTATTGTGTAAATAGGCTAACTTGTAAGATATTTGGCTTCATCAAGCGGGATGGTTTGACTTTAAAATAATGTTGTCCCTTTTGTTTAGCTGGTGGAGATGTGCCAAATGCTTTGTTTAATCAAGACAATTGCATGTTTTCTCATTGCATGTGGATTGGAAGGCAACATGTGGACATTTGGGCAATGAACAACAATGGTAACGGTGCCAACAACTTGAACAATGGAAGCCACGGCAACATCTTGAACAACAATGGAGGCGGCGACAACCCAAAAAACAGTTGGGGCGTCGGCAACAACCCAAACAACAATAATAACGGCAACGTTGGCCGTAACCATTTATCCCATGTAACTTTCCCTTAAAGTACTGGAAATCAATGTCTTTCTTACAATGGCTGCCTTGATGTGGACTATTACACTCAACTCGGAAATATTCGTCACAAAGGTCGGACACGAAGTTGGATACTGTTATTGTTCTTCAAATTGCAGAGTGCAGGTTGAGGATTTGGTGCCTCCGTCCATGCGAAACCCGTCGTTGGAAAACTCCTGTCCCGAGTTGAGGTGGTTTGATCCGGAGAAAAACCCTTAACAAATAGTGGATTACAAGGATGATGAAGGATGGCGAGTGCGAGTGCAAATGAAGTTATTTTTACACATTCATGGCTTTTTACAACGTGTCCATGTTGATCATATGGTGGGGATTGTTGATCATGACTTATGACCTCCAACAGGTTACCTCCCATTTGTGGGCAACACTCTGGGTTGTATGGGTGCCATATTGTCTGTCCACAAAAAGGTTGTACCCCAGAGAGCAAAGTTTGTGGAGATGGCTTCAAATTAGCTACACTGCGCTCCTTAATGTCTTTGAGTTTCTATCGTTGGTCTTATCTGACAAGTGGAAAAGTTGCGTATGTCATGCCAACAAAATATGGCAAGATGAGTGTAAATCTTTCCAAGACTGGTTGAAAGCAAAGTGTGAAGGCACTGAGGACGCAGAAGCGATGATAGCTTTACTCTAGGCATTAGTTAAGGATAATATTTATGAGCGGTTATCCAATCCCCTTGTTTGGACCTAAAATATGCACAATTTTACGTATTTGGGCCTGAAGCCAAAACATGGCAATTTGAGGATTATTGTGTAAATAGGCTAACTTGTAAGATATTTGGCTTCATCAAGTGGGATGGTTTGACATTAAAATAATGTTTTTCCCTTTTGTTTAAGTGGTGGGGATGTGCTAAATGCTTTGTTTAATCAAGACAATTGCATGCTTTCTCATTGCATGTGGATTGGAATACAACATGTGGACATTTGGGCAATGAACCACAATGGCAGTGGCGCCAACAACTTGAACAAAAATGAAAGCCACGACAACGTCCTGAACAACAATGGGAGCGGTGGCAACAACCCAAAAAACAATGTGGTCGGTGGCAACAAGCCGAACAACAATAACAATAGCGCCACCAACAACGACAACGTTGGCCGCAACCATTTCTACCATGAAACTTTCCCTTAAAGCACTGGAAATCAATGTCTTTCTTGTAGTGGCTCTTGATGTGGACTATTACACTCAACTCGAACATATTAGTCAAAGCGGTCAGACACGAAGTTGGACACTGTTATTGTTCTCCGAATTACATAGTGCAAGTTGAGGATTTGGTGCTTTTGTCCGTGCAAAACCCGTTGTTGGAAAAATATCGTCCCGAGTTGAGGTGGTTTGATCCGGGGAAGAACCCCAACAAAAACTTGATTACAAGGATCATCAAGGATGACGAGTGCGAGTGCAAATCATATTATTTTTACACATTCATGGCTTTCTGCAACATGTCTATGTTGATCATATGGTGGGGATTGGATAACCAATCAATCAAACACAAGTTCAATGTTCTTAGCAAAAAGAGCTCTCTTAGTTCTCTATATAAAGAAGCAGCGGAAAAAGGATTAAAGACACTGAACCAATCAATCAAACGCTTCAACTCAGTTCAAGCTCTGCACCTTTTTTAATATTCTAGATTACTTGCAAAAGCCTTGTATTTCCTTTTTAAAAGCTCTGCTGCTCACTCGACAATATCAATTTCCTTTGTATTTTTATTTCAACCTTCAAAGTCATTCCCCAAACCACTAGAAATTGCCACAAGACTAGAGCAACTTGTCTGATCCCTAGGCAACAAGCTCCAACCTTGTATTTGGCATCCCTTTGTACTTCTAATGCTTTGTACTTTAAATAATTACATTTATGTTCAACTCATGTCCAGTCATTTAATTTACAAGCAATATACAATACCAGTCATTTACTTTTCTTTTTCATTTACACTTCCAACAAACCTGCCATTTACATATTGTTACATCTCTCCATATAAGTGGAGTCCTTATCTTTAAGGTAAAGAAAGAACCTTGATTTGAGCCACTCCCACTCAATGATGCAATCTCTTGGTTAGAAGTCGAACTCAGACGCGATCTCAATCACTCAAATTTGTCTACTAGCAGCAACTAATAGTGGCATGCTCGCACCCACCAATTTCTTGTTAGAGTAAATTCCCGGCATGCCCGCTAGACCCATGACGAATTTTGGGGGCGAACACCCACTAGTTTTAATCTGGACCTCCTCTAGTTTTAATCAGGACCTCCTTGTTGAGGACTGTTTGTAATCATTGCGTGCGGTTGATTGTTTTGGAACTCTTTGTTTTGGTCAATGTTCTGACCCCTCTATAGAATATGCTATCGGTTTAACTCAAAACAAAAAAAAAAAGGTTTTCTTCTCAAATTAAATATAGGATTTTATTGATCATGCAATATAACTAAAATGATAAACATGCAATAAAGTCTTATTTTTTTCGATGAAGCAGTACTATAATTTCTCCCTTGTGTTAACCTTTTCACGACCCACACTCGAGACGTAATTTGAAGACATATATGTGAACTTCTTGGAATTATCCTTGTGGAAGTTAAGCAACGTTATATGCCCAGATACTTCCTGTATCCCGCGTTGATTGAGGAACCAAAATTTTAGTTAATTATTTAAAAACAAAGATTGGAAAAGGATGATTTAATGACCTAAATTAAGAAAAACGAAATTAATTAAAAAGGCGAATTAAAATCTGCAATTTTTAGAGAAAGAAAAAGGAAACAATTTTTAGAATTCAATGTGAGAAAGTACCAGGGTTCCACCGTCACCCTAACAATCCTATGTAATTCTTCTAATTTCTTATGAATTACACATGCATATTTTGAAGGTTAGGTTTTCCTAAAATATATCCTACTTGGAACCTCCAACATAGAACGTATATCTAACATGCAATCTGTCCATGGTGTCCGGATCGAATGTGAACATGCATGACTCATTAAGTTTTGTGAAAACCTTTTGAAAAACCATATAACTCTTAAGACGTGTCGTCCATCCTAAGTAGCTACACATTTTAACCACAAGAAGCCTTAGTCAATTTTAGGGACAGCCCTCAGCCAAAATTGCATCAAATTACTTTTCTAAATATCCTAATGGTCGCGAATCACTAAGACAAATAGATAGTTCAAACTAGTGATTAACAAACCAAAACTTGCATGCATAAATTCATAGGAAAATTAAAAAGAGACTACATATTCTTGCTAAGGATCATGGCCTCACCCTAGCAAAAAGGATTTGTTACGCATATTCATAATTAAAATCAAAAGGCCACGAACCCATCTGAGGTCATCTTGGGCTCCAAAAACTCAAATCAAACCCAGAAACGTCGTTTTCCAGCAACTAGCACTACTTCTTTAATAAATCGCCAAAAAATAACCGCTTGGTAGAAAAATCCCAAATTTTGATAGGAACAAACCAAGAGACACATGAACGTCCTTCAATTTGAATCACTCCAAAATTCATCCATTTGGTCTCGTTTTGCTCCAGAGAAAGTCGATTATCCTATATTGAAAATATAACGCAAAGTATCAAAATTCTACCAAAATAATTACCAAATTACACTAAGAATATGGTGAAATATATAATATAATATTGACTCATCAAATACCCCCAAACTTAGTTTTTTGCTTGTCGTCAAGCAAAACAAAACTAGAAAACAAAAATAAAAGCTAACAAACTAGAAACTTAACTAAAACTAAACGATAACAATTTTCTCCTTCAAAGTTGCAATCCATAGAATATGTTAAAAATCAGAACATCTTTTCACAAGTTCCAGCTAATCCCACTATAGAGTCTAAGCCATTTAGAATCGATTAGAAAAGAATTCACAAACTTCATTTGGTTAAAGTGAACTAACATAGCTAAGGAGACTCAACTAAAACCTTTACCCCTCGTCCTTTTTATTCAACACTTCACACAAACTCACTTGAAACATAACTATCATTTTTTTTTCCTCTTCTTTTCGATTTTTTTTTCTCTTTTTTTTTTTAGTAACAGTAGTGGCCGTGCAATGTTAATTCACTTAAGCTTTCGATCCAACCCATACAGCGAGCTTTAGGTCAATGACTCCCAAACCACTAAGGCTTTAGGGCACTGGGTGTAGAACACCCCTAAGGACTTATTAACTCGAGCTGGAAAGGCTACAAAACCAACTAACCACCATGCCCCATGTCATGACTCTACTGTTTGATGCGAGAATCACTGTTGATTAGGCAGGACTGGCCCGGTTACTAGGCAAAGCTTTGGGTGGAACAATTATTACTTTATAACACATACTAAACTTTACTTGATTAAGAAAAAAATTAAAAACTAAAAGTAAGTGTTCCAATCTCACTCAGTGTTCCAATCTCACTCCCCACAAACCATGTTGGTGTGAATGTGCAAATTTTCAAAGTATAACTCATGAATTAGTGTTTAAGCAACGATAAATAGAAAAGACTCTAGTATGAGATTAACCTTCACCATGTCCATTTGTTCTAACGTTTAAAATCATCTATGAATATTAATTTCAAAAAAAAATGAAAATTTTTATTTGACTCAAAAATTAAAAACCTCAAATTTTACTCTCCCACCCCCAAACTTATTTCACACTTTGTCCTCAAGGTGTGGAAAATAGAAGAAAAGCAAAAACAAACTAAAACAACAAAATAAAAATAAACAACCACCTTAATTGACTAGAAATAGAAAGACAAAAAAATAAAACAAAAGAAAAAGCAGAACAAACTACAAAATGATATAAAACGAAAAATAAAATAAAGGGAATGGAAGTGGACACACCTGGGTTCGAACCTGGGACACGAGAGCATCAAAGAAAGCGCTGAAAAATAAAAAAATATGTGATTACAGATGTCATGAAAAATCTATTTGTAAAGTTAAATATGACATGTCATATCATAATATATGTAAAAGCAGTTGTTAGAAAAAACACATATACATACATATGCACATAAAAACAAAAAGACACATTCACATAATTATAGCTTGCTTGCTCTCTATAAGCCTTGTCATTCGTCAAACCAAATAAGCTTGTACCTATAACAAATCACATTGACTTAACAAAATACTTAAACGTAAATAATACACAAAATGGATAGATTAACTATAATCTGCCCAAATTTCACATTTTACAAAATTGCCCCTAAAACTATAGGTGATTGCAAAAATGCTCTCAACTTCTTAGAATTCCCAAACAGCCCTAAAGCTTCAACAATTTTTACAGTTTGGTCCTTGCTGTAAAAACAGTGCAGCAACATCAATCAATCCTTTCTAAAATTTCCCCCAGTTTGCACAAAAATGGGATTTTCGTCGGAAATATGGGGAGAATTTCAAACGCTTCTTTCGGAGCCGTTACACAACCAAAATTGACCCATAATATATCAAAACGAAGCTTAGGAAAAGAGGAATAAGATTATACCTATTTCAAGGCCAAAAGTTAGTCGGAGATCATCGGAAAGTGGCCTGAAACTGGCGGCCCGAGTTCGTCGGAAATCTGGAAGAATGCACCGACAACATGCATGCATCAACGCAAAGGTTTCCAACACGATTTATAAGTTAGAAACCATAAGAATAGGATTGAGAACTTACCCAGGTGAAATGCAGGAGATTTCACCGACAATTGGACCTCGAACTCGTCGGAGTTCGTCTGTTTTCCTTTGTCAGAATCTGAGTTCGAGATTGAAAGCTCAAACTCTTGGCTTCAATGGTAGAACCTCGTACCATGCACCAATGCCGCATGCAAGACCATGGTTGGGTTCCTTGAGTTCCAGAGATTCCAAAAATATTATTTTTGTGTTTGAATTGTTGAAGGTTCGAAGAGGAAGGAGGAGAAGAGCTCACGGGGAGAGAGGGGAACCGGTCAAAATGAAAGAAAATGGTGAATTGATGTGTGTGTGTAAGAGAGAGAGCGAGACTGTTGGCTGACATGGGAAAAGAAAAGAGATGGACTGAGGGCTAGAGAGATGTAGGAACCGTCCTAAAAGAAAAAGAAAAAGATGGTGATGTGTGATGTGTGATGTGTGATGTGATGGAACAAGTTATGGGTTTCTAAAATCTAAAATAATATTTGTTTAAAGCAACTTGCACGCCTTTCTTCATCATTAAGCCTCTTTGAAGGTTGATACATGTTTCCTACGTCAGACCAAGGTCGTGGTGCAGATTGGACGAGGTTGGTTTTTAAAGTTTGAACCTCTCTCAGGTGAATTTGTACTATTTCGAACATAATTTGTTCGTTATAACTCCAAATCAAGTTTCGTTTGCGACCACGTTTCGGTAAAAATGAGTACTATTTGAAAATAGTAAAATAAGATGGGAAAAGTGAAAGGAAAATTGAGATCCACGTGGAAGGCCTACGTGGCATCCCAGGAGTATTTTGATAATTTTATTACTATTGAGAATAAAATATAATGAATTTCATGACGGGATGTCACACCTATAGTATACTATAAAAATAAATAAATAAAACTTAAATTTTTTAAATTTATATAGAATAATAATACATATTTAATATACAATATATACATATACATTATGATTATTGTATTTATAGTAAGTTTTTTTTAGTAGTTTTAAAAATTAAAATCATTAAAATAACTTTTTTTTTAACGTGTCGAAATAGGTTACTCGCGTGTCACATTCGTATAAATCTGTTAAGGATCCGTTATTAACGGGTTCGTATCGTGTGACCTGATAACAACCCAATTAGTTATCGTGTTAATCCGAAACTCGTTATTTTCGTATCGTTTACATGTTGTATTAACGGTTCGTGTAAGAAATTATCAGGTCTAGGTAAGTGGATCCCTTCAAAAACTAAATTTTAAAATAAACTATATATATATATGTCGATGTATATTATTTTTTATTGAGTTCGTCTTTGAATGAGACTTAAATAAGAATTGATTATGATTTATAATATGTTTTGAAGGTAGTCTAGGATGAGACTTACATAAATTGGTCAAACGACCATAAACTCGAATTTGTCCATATTGGTAATCTATTTTCATCACATGGTCATCATGTGATATTTTTTTGTATAACTATTTTCGACCTATATTTCTAGTAGATGCTACGAAATTCAGATAGAGAGCGGTAGAGAATTTAGCTAGTAGTAGGGGCTAGCTTAACCTGCTTGATATACTTACGTTCGTAGTGTGATTAACTGAATACAGGTATGATTTCTGAACTATTGCTTGAGTGTTTTCGATTGATGATTTGATTGTAATTTTCATTTACTATTATGGTAGTAGATATTATTATGTAGTTTTCCAACTATATATGTTTTACAAAACGGGAGTTAGTATGTTGAAAATGATTTTGACTTGATAATTATGATATACTCACACTTTGTTTTGCGCCCCCTAAGGTCTTAGCAAGTGCAAAACGCAAGTTCAGACGGACGAGTGAGCGTGGCAGTAGTGCGGACTTCCTACATTTGTAGGGTAGTTTTACTTCTGCTTGTTCTTATTAATCTATAATCAATTTTATAACATTACTTTTGGTTATGAATGGCACAACACATACTTTGCGGTTTACTAATGTGTGCATTACTGTTATGCTCAGATCGATGTGAGACAAAACTGGAATTTTGTTTTAGAAGTGTCCCCAAGTGGGGAGGTTGTGTAGGGAACCTAGATAATAGATTAAATAACAAATGAGTCTTTCGGTTTGAAATATTTCACATCGCAATTTTCTTACTTATGGCTTCGTCATTAAGTGGATGGTATTTCGTCACCTCTATGATGGGGGTTTTGTCGTCAATTTGGTGATGGCCAGCACATGTCTACCCTTAGTTGGAAGGCTAATCGGGTTGGAGTATGTCATCGGACCTAAAACGACCGTTAAATAGTGAATTTTTGTTTCTAACCGTCGGAAGTTTGTGACCTATTTCCTAATCTTCGAACGTCTATTTTTTGTATTTTTTGCGAACTTGATCTCCAAATTTATGCAAATATTTTTTTATGGTTGGATCATGCACACTAGTTTCGTACAATGTGGATCTCATTCAAAAGCTTCAAAACCAAAACACTTTGTGTTTCTTCTATACTAAGTATAATATAAGGTTTTTGTTGGCTCCACTTTTTTCTAAAATAATTAATGCATCATCATGGATGTTGATCTTAATTTGGGGTCAATGATTATATTTGCAAAAAATGATCCTAATCGGACCTAAAACGACCGTTAAATCGTGAATTTTTCTTTCTGACCATCAAAAGTTTGCGATCTATTTCCTAATCTCCAAACGTTCTTTTTGGTGATTTTTTGCGTACGTGATCTACAAGTTTATGCAAACATTTTACAATTGGATTGTGCACACTAGTTTCGTACCATGTGTGTCTCATTCAAAAGCTTCAAAACCAAAACACTTAATGTTTCTTCTATACTTCCACTAAGTATAATATAAGGTTTTTGTTGGCTCCACTTTTACCATAATAACTAGTGCATCATCAAGAACGTTGATCTTAATCTTGTGGGATTGACGATTGTATTTGCAAAAAATGAAACCTAATTGAACCTAAAATGACCGTTAAATTGTGAATTTTTGTTTCTAACCGTCGAAAGTTTGCGCCCTATTTCCTAATCACCGAGTGTTTATTTTTTGTGATTTTTTGGGTGCATGATCTCCAAGTTTATTTAAACATTTTTAACGGTTAGATCGTGCACAGTAGTTTCATACAATGCGTGTGGCTGGTAGGAGGAAACATTAGAAAAATGAATAACAAGGAAGATATTTATAGTGGATGCACATATATATTTACCCGACGAACCTTCGTTTCTTAAGTATTGAATCAGTGGAATTTGTCCACATGTGAGGTGAATATCTGTAGACATTAAAAAAATGAAATTCAACTTTTGACTAATTGTGCTTGCCCGAAGGATCTCCTTTGTGTAATATCATATTCAGTAGACTCCCCATGCATGTGACTTGATATCTGTGACCCATTGATTGACCTTAAAGTTGTTACTCGACGAAGATTCGTCAGGTAATGATTCTGTACCAGTTGATTCACATGCCCAATGACTGGGTATCTGTAACACTTTGGAAATATAAGCCTTATTTTTTTTACCAATTTGTGTTTACCAACGGATCACCGTTGGGGAAGTATCTATCAGTAATTTTCCAACACACGTGTTTGGATTTATGTGGCAACTTGCAAATTTGTAGCTTTTTATGACCATTGAACTATACGCTGACGGAATTCCGTCAGGTAAGCAACATTAAAGTTCATTTTCCACATTCCTTGGGTAGTTGGGACACTTTGAAATGTGTACTTTTGACTAAATATTATTAATAACTTCTACTTACACTTACAATTTTTTTTAAATATTATCAAAACATAAAGTCTTCAATTTCTACCATTTTTAAGTTACGATGTTCCACATTCTTGTCGAATTAGATACCATAACACGAGTACATTTGGTAAAACCAGTTTCCACGAATTTGTTTTCCCTTTCATTAAGTAAAATGTAAATTTCCATGAACAAAAGCTCAACCATTTGGTTTACAACTTTACAAACTATTACATAATACGAAAAGAGGTCACTTCAATTCTTTTGCGAAAAGGGTTTCTATGATCGGTCATTTCCTTTGAGTATCTTTGTCCTTACAACCTGATACTTATTTGATGTACTTATATTTTTACAAATATAGTTGAAGTTGTCGAACCTAATGCAGAAGATCTTGAACTTAGTGAATTGCAAAGCCTTGTCTTCAAGTTTTAAAAACCTATGCCGAGAATGTTCTTTCCTCGGTTGAAGTTGCTCAGTGCAGAAGTCAGCAGCTAGTTTCGCCACTGCATCACCACATTTATTTCATTTGCCCGACAGAGCTTGGTTGCGAATTGGAATGCCTACATCAATAGAAGGACCTAATTAGTTCAGTAGTTTACTTGGCCTGTGTGCCACATAGGTCTTGTAATTTCTAGGATCAACAACTATATTTAATAGGAAGAGTCACATGTGCTTAGAGTTTTATGAATACAAAACTTCTCAGACAGAACAAACGTTCTAACGTTCATCCAATACTCCATTTACATAACCTACTATCCTCTCCTGTTCATCCCTCATCAATGGGCAATTGATACACTTGGCACCACGTGTACCGTAATCGTGCTTAACGAGTCAAACATCTTGTGATATTTGAAGGGTTGGATCGTAACACTATAGACGGCTGCTATAACCTACACATGAAGAGGCGTCTACCATTTTAGAACAATGACTAAGTGCATTATCATAAGCCAGACTATTGGTTACCTTTTTCCTAAAATTATTAATTGATGTGAATATTTTGTGTATTTGAGAATTATTTTATTGATTGAATATTGATGAGTGTCCATAAGTGTACTTAACTAAAATTTCAACACAAGGTTAAGGCAAAGTGATGCATGCGTAATATATCAGATTGCACACGTGTACCAAGCCAAAGTAACAAGAGAGTTCATACCAAAATCCAACAAATTAAAGTCAAATAAAAGAATTGCCATGTATGATATCACTTCATTAGGTTAAAAACAAAAACCTCTCCAAATTTAGACGGAAGCTCAATGAAACAATAATATTGGTACTAATTATAACGGTGGTGGTAACCGCGGTACGCTACTTAAGTTTTATTCTTAGATTTTTATTTTGGGTACATGATAGGGCCAAAGGGCTTGAAAAGAAAACATAAGAGCACTGGGTGCCACCAAAAGCTGCCGAGTGCTGAGGGACCACATTGGAGAGCTCCTGAATCAGGAAACTGTTGGGAATTCGTCAGGGACAAGGTAAACAAAGAAGACTACTCAGTTGAACCCAAACACATGGATCAATCGCTAACATAAGATGTCCCAGGATCCTGGTCCTAGAAATACCCCGGTAGGGGAACACTTGTAAATTGTGCAAAGCTCACATCAGAGGAGAAAGGCAGTATTTCAAAGTACAAAAAACAACATGGCCAAACATAAAAGGGGACAGAAAATGAAACACCAAACGAAGAATAAAAAGAGTGGAAAACAAAATTAAATAAACTTTTTAGCTAAAATGGTTTCTGAGATTTGCATAACTCCTCATTTTGGTCCCTGAGATTTGAAATCAATAGAAGTGGTTTATGAGATTGTCTACTATCAATCATTTTGGTCATTGTGTGAAAAATTATGTTAAACAAGGACAAAATGACAAAATGACCCTCAATTTAATAAACAATAGGCCAAAATGATTTGACTAAAATTGAGGGTATTTTTTGTCATTTTATTCTTATTTTATGAAGATTTTTAACGGAATGACCAAATGATTGATTGTGGACAAACTCAATGACCAATTTATTTCAAATCTTAGTGACCAAAATAAGGAGTTATGCAAATCTCAGAGACCATTTTAGCAAAAAAACCAATTAAATAACCATGGAAGGAGCTTGGGAATTCCAGAGAATTGAAACAATTAATGATGATTACTTTGCGACCTTGCGCCTCAATGCTGCCATCTCTCTCTATTTTTTTACCTTTCATATACAACTTATGTTGTGCATCCTTCTTGTCCCTCACTTTCTTCTCCCTTGCTTCTCGTATCTTCCTATCCTTCTCCATTGCTGCTTTTTTCTTCTGCTCCTCTTTTGCTATGTCCAACTGAAATGGCTAAATATAGCCATGTCCAGAATTATAGATCTGCAAAAAAATATTTTTAAATGAACAGTATCAGGTCATACTCATAAATCATCTCCAACCGAAAGGGTTAAATATAGTCCCCTCAATAATTTATTAGTTTTAAGTTTATACTTTAGATTTATTGGTTATTTTAGTTAAAATAAATTTGGATGTTTTCAAATATAGTCGTTGAATTTGAATCAATCATTGCAACTGAGGAGATGGGCCCTAAAAAAAGAGTTAAGATAGGGGCTACATTTGGCCAGCATGGTGCCCCTTTGGCCAAATAATGGCCTAGAGTGCTCCGTAGAATTATATCTCAACCATCGGTTAGAGATGAATTTTTTGGCAAATCAAGTCATTTTTTGAATTTTAGATCATTAGCCATTTCCATTGGAGATGACCTCAATTTCATAGTCTTCCCTCTCTGTAGCACTTCCTCCCCTGTGAGTCTCACTTTTAATCCTTTTGTGCACCCAAACATTCTTTTTTAGTGGCAATAATGCAATGAAATTTGGGAACTTTAACGAAAAGCTCATGGTACTGTTCACTTTAATGAAAAATCATATTTTTACACTAAAAAGTTAATCCTGGTACTATTCACTTTACCCTTTATTTTGTCCTTATCATTAAAACTCAAAGTTTTCAAGTCCTTTTGTTTAGTTTCCTATAAAATTTTCTTAGCTTTGACGATCTGAAAACATACAGCATGCTTTGATCAACTTTGTATTTTCTAGGGTGGTTCCTTGAGACAGCCGCCTCTTTTTAATTAATTATAGTAGAATACCCGATTTTAATGGTAAAGCTGATATCACCATGATGACGCCATGTCAAGTGTTTATGTTAAAAATGAAGAATACGCAATTAAATATGATTTTTTTTTCCTCTAATAATGTGAATGGACGTCATTCCATTTCATTATTTGTTGTTCCTAATATTATCCTGGCCATTTCCTATATTGATCTATATGGGTAGACAACAAATGATTTGGCACTACATGGAATGAAGTCTTTAGAATTTTTTTTTTTCTTGAAGAAAACTCGATATTTTATTGAAAGCAAATGCACCACATCAGATCCTGGCCGAGAAGGTCGTGAATGAGACCAGGAGGGTCCTCCAACCATACAAATTCATTGCCAATTGAATGGAAAACTTAGCTAATCTATGGGCAACCCCATTACATGTTCTCGGCACGTGCACAAACTAGACTAAGGAAAGCAACTCCGCCACTTGCCTGACATCCTCCGCTAGCAAACCAAACTTGGACAAATCCCGAGAGTAGTTATTGATAGCAACAATAGCGAGAGCGGAATCACTCTCCACAATAACTTGTCAAACCTGCAACTTCCTCGCCAACTGAAGGCCCTCCAAAACTGCCTCAAACTCCGCATGAAAAGCAGAACATAGCTCCCACTCCCCCAGAAAAATGCTCCAACCGTGTGGCCCCATCAACATTGATTTTGACCCATCCATTAGAGGGGGTCAACCATATGAGTTGAGTAACTGGCCTGGAAACCCCTTGCACTTCATGGGCTGCCAAAAATGCCTGGTACCAGCACACCACCTTATGCACTACCTCCATAGATTGTCCACGTTGCCCATCCCATACTAGGGAGTTACAAGCCCGCCACAAACCCTAGAGAACCATGCAAACAAGATCAAACTTAGTTCTTTGATTCTCAACTCCTGAAAGGAGCCACTCTTGCATCAACGCTCCCGGTTCCGGTAATATAACAGCCCCAACAGAGACCCCAACCACACAGCCTTTGCAAACACACATTCCCGGAACACATGCCTATCCGTTTCGAGATGCCCCGAACACTCCCCACACTCTATATCAAGGGGCATCATTTCCTAGCAAGATTAAATTTAATCGGAATAATGTCCTGACTAAGTTTCCACGTAAAAAATTTCACCTTAGGGGGAATCTTAGCCCTCTATATGGACCTCCAGAGAGGTGAAACAACATTGCTCCCTTCCGACGTAGACGCACCCATCATGTAAGATTGCACCAACTCCCTAGCCACCAGTGAGCCATTGCTAACAGTATACTCACCCAGAGAATTATAATACCACACTAACCGATCCAACGGTAAGCGAAAACTATCGGCATAGTACTAATCAAACCCACATCCTCATTCGAAAAAAAATCATGTAACGCATCCAATTTCCACGATCAAGACTCCATATCAATTAGCTTAGCTCCTGGACAGACATATCCAGGACTTTGAAAGAGTGAGGTCTTGGTAGCTATCTATACTTCCACACCTTAATAGACGCACCATTCCCAACAACCCATCTGGAACCACGGACCAACACCTCCCGAGCCTTTAAAATACTAGACCAGCAATACGAACAGCTCTTCGGAACGGGTGCCTCCCAAAAAGAAACCGTGGGAAAATAACGAGCCTTGAAAAGCTAAGCCACCAAAGAACCAAGTTGCTGGAAAATACGCCACCCCTGCTTAGGTAAATGTAAATACATCCCGAAAGCCTATTCCCCCATCCTTCTTCGATTTGCAAAACTTTTCCCAAGACCACCAATGTATCTTCTTTGCATTCGGATCATTACCCAACTAGAACCGAGCCATCAACTTATGAAGATCATCACAAAAGGTCCTGGGAAGCAAGAAAAAATTCATAGCATAAGCTGGAAGAGCCTGAGCAACCACTTTAATAAGAAGCTCATGCCCCGCACTACTCAAACATTTTCCTTTCCACCCATATAGCCTATTCATGACTCGTTCCTTGATGTAGGAAAATGTTTGTTTCTTATTTTTTCCCTACAAAGGTAGACAGCCCCAAGTAGCGTTCATGCTGCTCCACCACTTGAACACCAAGAAACCCAGCTATAGAAGCCTGCTCCCTCAACCCAACATTTGCACTGAAAGCAACACTACTCTTTGAAAAATTTATCGTCTGCCCCGACGCTTAAGAGTATACATCCAATATATGTTGAATAATTGCACAATCATCAAGACTCGCTTTCCCGAATAAAAAGCTGTCATCAGCAAAGAGTAAGTGATAAATATTCGGAGCACCCTCACAAATATGAATACCACTAATAGCCCCACTCTATAGAGGTGGGTTCGATTCTGATCGATTTGGTTTTTTGCCAAAACCCGAAAACTAAACTAAAGTTAATGTTCTGTTCGACTCGGTTCAATTTTGTTCCGATTTTTTTTTGTTCGGTTTAATTTCGGTTTCTGTTTTTTCGGTTCGGTTTCGATTTGATTCTGGTTTTTCACTGATTTTTTTATATTTTTAATTGTTAAAACATACTCAATTTAATTTGGAAGAATACCAGCAACAACCTGCTATTGTCTTATTTCCCTTATTTTTGCTGCGAAAAGAATTATAGAAAAAAAATACAAATATACAAATAAATTATTTTTATCTTCACAGCCAAAGTTGTAAGTGCACAACAAACCAACAAAAAAAATATTGAAAGCTAAGACCAAAATGAAAAAAAATTAATTAAAAAACTCCACAAGAAGAATTCTTAACTAGTACAAAGAATAAAAAAAAATCAGGTACAATAAATTTAATAAATAAAAACCAAATTTCACTCCAATTAGAGGCCTTGGAGGATGGAGGTGGAAGGCTGGTGTGCTCAATTTTGCATGCAATTACCTGCAAATACAAAACCAAAGCTATAGAGAATTCCTTTTTGTCCAACTCCTATCTTATTTCGACAAACCCATCACAAAATTCATTCAGAAAAAACTCACACCAATTCATAAACCCATCACAAAATTGACACACCCCGTCCCGAAGGTAGGGCGTGCTGGCCATCACGTGAACGTGACGTAAGCCATGTGCACTGTGCGGAAGCAGGATCAATTCAAAGGATACAAACCAATTTAAACTGAAACACTAGCAATACTAGTGTACAAGAAGTGTGAATTTCAATAATACAAAGCATAATAGTCTACGTGCGGTCAAGCAGAAGTACTGGATAGAAATAACACCCGAAGGTAGCCCTACATAATGGAATTCTGTCAGAACGTCCGATGAGCTCCTCGTATGCCACCAATGAACGCTACCTAATACCTGGAAGGGCGAAAAACATAAAACTGAGTGGGTCAGAAACAATTCTTTTCAAAACCTTTCCTTTCAAAAGTTATAACCTCTCGCCGTAAAACCTGTATAATTTCCCAGAAATAAGTATATACTCATATATATATCTCAAAACACGCTGGAAAAATGTGTGTATGAAAGTATGTATATGCCATGCAAAGTATCTATTTGTTTAATTATGCATTATTGATTGTTTATATTAATGTCGATGCTGAGGACGCACAGGTAAGTGGCAGGTAAGCTTATATGCTAGTTATTATGAACGAATGATGAAATGTAATGAAATGTGATATGATGTGATGTGATATGATTAGAGCTCATAAACCTGCACACTGATATTAGTGCTCACGCCCAGAGAGGTGCTCAGTCCTGTCGAATAGACCACTATAGGTGGGTTCGACTCGTAGGTGAGCCGCGATTTATCGCTCAGTCTTCACGTGATTGTAGCATTAGAGCGTATTAGTTTATTATCAGTGATGTTGTGCAGACCACTAGAGGTGGTATTGATGTGTGTGCAGGGTATATATATGATCTGATTATGATGATTATAAGTTATATGATTTGTTGAGTTTGATATGAGATATATACAGCCGAGGGCTGAGATGATATTTGAGTATTCAATCACATTCACAGAGATGCTTTGGCATTCAGTTGATACTTTGGCATGGCATATACATACTTTCATACACACATTTTTCCAGCGGGTTTTGAGATATATATATATATATATATATATATATATATATATATATATGAGTATTTACTTTATTTCTGGGAAATTATACAGGTTTTACGGCGAGGGGTTATAACTTTTGAAAGGAAAGGTTTTGAAAATAATTGTTTCTGACCCACTCAGTTTTATGTTTTTCGCCCCTCCAGGTATTAGGTAGCGTTCATTGGTGGCATACGAGGAGCTCATCGGACGTTCTGACAGAATTCCATTTATGTAGGGCTACCTTCGGGTGTTATTTCTATCCAGTACTTCTGCTTGACTGCACGTAGACTATTATGCTTTGTATTATTGAAATTCACACTTCTTGTACACTAGTATTGCTAGTGTTTCAGTTTAAATTGGTTTGTATCCTTTGAATTGATCCTGCTTCCGCACAGTGCACATGGCTTACGTCACGTTCACATGACGGCCAGCACGCCCTACCTTCGGGACGGGGTGTGTCAAAAATTCAGTCAGAAACTTACAAAGATACAAATCTCAGAGAAATTTATAAAACTCATTCACATCATCACACAGATCTTGGGTTCAAATTTCAAACAAAATATCTCTTACCCTTCTGAAAGTTGGACTCGGAAGAGTTGTTGTGACTGCCGACGAGTATGGATTCTTGGCTGGCCCGGAAGATTCTTAGTAGAGAGAGAAATCAGAAAACGCAACAGAGGATTTACGGGGGAGATAGAAAGACATGTATTGTTGTGGATTAGGGAGAAAGGAAAGATCTAGCTGGGGACAAAAAAAGAAAAAAGAAGAGGGAAGAGGGAGTGAATAATGAAGATGGACGGAGAAAGGAAAAAGAAAGAACATGGAGAGAAGTGTTGCAGCTGGGGTGAAAGAAAGAACAAAGTGAGAGACGATATGTTAGGGTTTAGTTGTTAAAAGGCTTTTTCTATATATGGTCTTAAAAGTTTGGGAACATTGGGCTTAGAAATTAGGTTTTGAAGATAATACCCAAAACTGATTAAATAATAAAATAAAATAAATAAATATTAATTTAATATAGTTATTTGGTTCGGTTAGGTTTTCAAACCACTGAAATCGAAACCGAAACCGAACCAAAGGATTTTGATTCGGTTCAATTTTTTCGTTTGGTTCGATTTTTTGAGTTTCGGTTCGGTGTTCGGTTCGGTTTTTTCGGTTTTTGATTTTTTGAACCCACCCCTACCACACTGCTCTTTTTTGGCAGAGAGCCGAAAGATCCTCCACACATAGTAGGAAAAGATACGGCGAGATCGGGTCCCCTTGCCGGAGACCATGGGATGGCACAACATACCCCTTAGGCTCCCTATTAATTAGGAAAGAATAGGAAACTGATGACACACAAGCCATAATCACTCTGAACCATTCCCTAGCAAAACCCAACCTAACCATCATAGTTTCCAGGAATTTCCATTCAACATGGTCGTATGCTTTGCTAAGGTCGAATTTCAAAGCCAAATACCCGTCTCGACCACATCGCTTATTATGGAGAAAATGACCAATCTCTGCAGCCACTAATGAATTATCAAAGATCAATCTACCCGGGACAAATGCACTTTGACGTAGAGAGATAATAGTAGACAAAATCCCTTTAAGCCGATAAGCTAACACTTTCACCCCAATCTTATACACAACATTGCATAAACTAATTGGCCTTAGTTGGATCATATCATGGGGTTCAGCAACTTTTGGAATAAGTACAACATGCGTAAAGCAAGCTTCACGCAACAACCGGCCCGACATCAAGAAAGACCAAACGGCCTCCACCACATCTGCCCCCACAATATGCCAAAATTTCTGATAGAAAAGTGGAGATATCTCGTCCGGTCCTGGAGACTTGGAAGTGGAATGATGCATTTGAAATAAAGCCAACTTAATTTCCTCTCCGTGTAAGGTTTCAATAACTTCGCATTCATCTTCGGAGTGACTTTTGGAACCACCGCTTTTGTCACTTCTCTCATGGCATTCAGCAAAAGTCTTTACAAAATTAATTTGTCATTGTTTATAATTTGTGAAAAGACTGGGAATTCAAGAAAAGATCGGGTAGACTTGATGGCGGTGTGAAGTTGCGACTTATGAACGATGTGGGCACTGAAAGAGGAGATAGCTCAGCTAGGGCTTTCTTTTTCGAATATCAATTAATTATCAAAATAATTTTTCTCTTATCGGGTACAAATGGGTAGACCTGAATCAATCTGTTATCTTAACATGTGAGTAATGGGTTGATCTGACTATTGTACTTTATATGCAAGCGGACGTGAACTCTCCTATAATTTAATGAAAATATCGATATGCAAATTTACACTGTTCTAAAAATCCCCACCTAGCGCCGCCTAGGCGTTAGGCGGTTAGCCACCGCCCCGATTAATGCTAAGGGCACCTAGACCTACCGAGGCACCACCTAGACCGCCTAGACCAGCCTAAACATTCGCCTAGGTCGCAACTCACTTAGACAGAAAATAGATAACTTTCATTTTGCATTTTGTTTTTTTTTTCTAATAAATTGTAAGAGACTTGTTGCATACTTAAATGAACACACGTTATATCCTTATTTCACGTGTTTTCATTATGTTCCAATACTTCATAATATATATGCATTCTATTTTGTAGTTTATGACGAAATTATATATATTTCAAGTATAAGCAGACACTTATTTACACGAAATATGATTGATTTACTTAAATCTGCCTAGGCGCTAGCCCCAGCCTGTCGCCCGACTAGCGCCTAGCGACTTTTAGAACCTTGCAAATTTATGAAAATATCAATAGAAATATCAATTGCTTTCAATGGAAATTATGAAAATTTGCTGATAAAATTAGAAATTTAAGATGAAACTTTAGGGAATGTTAGATCAAACCATAGTATATTTATTAATAAAATAGTGTTTAAATACTATGCAATGGAAAATTCGGTTAATGCAAGTATAAAAGGAAAACAACTCAATAGAATGGATAAATTATGCATAACTGTTGTAATTAATATTTCACTTAGTGTGACTATGTAAATCCTAGGTTGGTTTGGTTTAGGATTACTCTTTATTCTAGTGATTTTTTCCAATTAGGATTTATATTACTTAGAGAGCAAGTTTCACTTTTCATATGGCTTACTATAAATAAAGGTGACATATATATAGGGGAACAACTTCCTACAATTTCTCTAACCCTTATTCTCTCAACTTGCCGCACCTCTCTCTCACTTCAGTAAATTGGCCACAATGCATTCTCAAGTACGCTCTTGACATTGTGCTAAGGAATCTGAAGGGTATTTTCTACTACAAATAAGTTCCCAATCCTCATCACGCAATCTAGGTCGTTCTAAAACACGATCTTAACTGTCAATATTTTTTCAACCTTGACTGCTTTTGACCCTAAAAACTACCAAGCCTACGTGGCACGTAGGCCGAGTAATTAATAAGCTAACTATGTCCTTCGGTTGTGTGTGGGGCGTGCCAACTCATCAGCTGAGCTCGGTCGGTGAGTAAAATATGTGGATGTGGCGTTGAGCGCGCTGTTGACTTCTTAATCTTGCGACTGCGGTCGAGGAAGGAACATGTCTCGGCCTTCGGGTTCTAGAGCCTGAAGACAAGGCTACTAGTTCTGCGAAGTTCAATATCAAATTTGGCTTTCAATGTGCCGAAGTAGTAACTTGTAACACCTCACTTCGTCGAGAAAGCTAATGAGATGACCCCTGCCAATAAGGATTCGAAAATTCTTCTCGACCGAGACTTGGATAGATAACCAGTCGGCCTCGACGCAGTGCTGTTTATCCAAACTGAAGGTGCTCCGCGGTCGGCTAATTCTATGGCAACAGTGTTGTTTATCCAAACTGAAGTTATGTTGGCAGAAAAAGAAAATAAAAATCTCAAGGTTGTTGAGAGGTTTTGCGTAGAGCGAGAGTTTGCACAGGGCAATTTGTGTGTTGAATTAGAGGGTGTTTTCTCGTTACCACTGCCTCTGTATGTATAGGGACGTACTGACTTGATCCTTGAATATTTCATGAGATTTTTGGCGTGGATCAGACTTAACTAAATGCATGGAATTATCACGCAATTATCCAACCAATTTAAAATCTCCATTATTATCTCATTTTCTCCTTATTTTGTCCATCATTATCCAAGTATTTGATGATCTCCACGTGCTGGAACCAAGGCATGCCAATAATTAGCATGCAAGTTTATCTCTTAGCCATGCATTTGAAATTGAAGCATCACGGCAATCCACTCATCTTTCCACCAAATCTGACCAGGTGCAATCATGCACTATCAAAAAATTCAAACTTGATCCCATCTTTTCCATCCTCTTAAAGCCCACGAGTTCCAACCTGATGCAATTTGTCCAACTAGATTCCTGCCAAGGTTATTCGGGGGTGCTCTTTATTCCATCACCACTTTATAATTTTTATCCATGCATACATAATAACCTTCTGTTGCTAAGTGAACTATAATTTTTATCCATGCATACATAATAACCTTCTGTCGTCTAAGTGAACTCCAAATTCATTTGTTTACTAATTATCACCATACTTTTAAATGGATAATAATCAATTTGCAGCATACCACTTGAATATGTCAGTCAACCAAACTGATCCCACCCACACATTCACACGCC
The DNA here is from genome assembly GCA_024362995.1 of Heteromeles arbutifolia. NCBI lineage: Eukaryota > Viridiplantae > Streptophyta > Magnoliopsida > Rosales > Rosaceae > Heteromeles > Heteromeles arbutifolia. Next base: position 22,927,322 of record JANCRC010000013.1, on the reverse strand, counting down.
AAACATCCAAAATCAACTTGAATTGTGCTGCCGTGTTTCCAACTTCGAGATATATATCTCATCTTAATTATCATTAAAAGATAATTATGATAAAAATCATAATATTATCCTTCAATAATAACAAAATGATCTTAACTCGTCGATCCGACGTTTGGGAGCTATGCTTACTCAACGACCTTGATTGCATGGGCCGATGATATAATTTTGGGTCTAAACACAGCCCCTCAGTTTCCTTGAGCTTCGGCATGTAGGCCTAATGGTTAAGGAAATTTAACTTTGTTTGCCTAGCGTCGTGGAGAGCTATCAGTATTCGCCAGCCAAGAAAAACCACGAACCGCATCTGGCTATTATCTTATTCGGTAGGTATACACAAACATGTCTACGAACCATAAATAGGAAAAAACTTTGAAGAAGCAAAGTCCAAAATCATAATGAGTAATTCCCCTTTCGGCCATAGAGAAAGTGGCACACAAGAAAAGCCGTGGAACTTTAATGAAATAAATAAACCCACCGAATGAGCTCCATGCCAAGCTCGGCAGCCTCCACTTATTCACCAAAATTTGACTCTAGCATGCAATATGACAATGAGAACTCCCATTGTTGTTTGCCTTTTCCTTCTATAAAATAATCTCCACGAATCTCAAGCATGACTCTCGAGGAAGCCTTCAATACATCTGTAGTTAGAGAGGAAAGACGAGTACAACTGCATCGAGTGGGCCGCTTGTCGAGGAAGAAAAACAGCTATAGACCAGGTGATTGGCTTCTGTGCTGAATATTCAACAAACAAAGTAACATGGAGAATCAATAGCCTCGGCAGTAATACATGACAACACACAGTACGCTAGAACACTTTTCATGTAAGCTAACTTTATATATATATATATATATATATATATATATATATATATACACACACCGAATGACCCCATGGGCGAGCACCAACACTCGACAACAACACCTATGTTCTGCTAACGCTATGGTCTTCCATGGCTGCCACAATTATACAAGGCTCGGCAACTTCAGTAAATGGGGTCGAGAAAAACTGGGCCGAGAACTACTGAGAAACCACCGCCGAATAGAATTTATTCAGCAAAAACTAACGGCCAAAAATGTTAAACTTAAACAAATCCCCTACTTTTCTTCTCTTTTGGTCGAAAGAAAGTGGTAAAACTACTTTATTGAAAAAGTCTGCAACCACCAGTCCCAATTATTGTCAAGGTGGAAAATCCAAGTGGGAGAATTCTCTGGCTCATTTTGTGGGCTTCGATAGAGAAAACGAGGGAGCAAGTCTAGCGGTGTGCCTTTTGCTGTCAGTGGAGACTGTCCCTTCTATCTGAGTCACCACCTCTATTTCTCTGCTAATTCGCCACTTGTCCCTTCCATGCACATGCATACATGAATGCATTCTATTTAATGATAACATTTGATGGGTACCATTTGTTTTCAATAGCCCATCTGTGATGGCGGAAAAGTTGCGATGGAGAGTAGAGAGCAGAAAAGGAAAGAGCAGCCGCAGCTCTCGACTGTTAAGGTTGAGAAAAAATTTGGAGGGTCGAGAAAAATTGGGCCGAGGTTGGGAGACAAACCATTCTTAGCAGCTCAGCCTATCACCAATCAAAGTTAGCAACGCAGCAAATAACCCTAACCGACAACTATGCCAATGTTGCCTGGGTCGAGAAAAATTGGGTCGAGGTTGGGAGACAAACCATTCTTGGTAGCTCGACCTATCACCAATCAAAGTCAGCAACGCAGCAAATAATCCTAACCGCCAATTATACTAATGTTGCCCCTTTATTTTCTTGAGCATCGGATTGCACAGCCGTATGTTTAAGAAAATAATTTATTTATTTATTTAAAAAAAATGACCAGGGCTAAAACCAATCTCGCCGAGTAAGGATTAGGCTACACGAAGGCCTACCACCTATCATGGGTGGCCTTATGCAAACATCTTTTCTCGACCCGGCTAAAGAACAACTTAAACAGCCGAGCACATTTTTTAAAGCCGCACCATCTTGTTGCCCCCCTTTATTTTCTTAAGTATCAGCCCATAAAGCCGAATGTTTAAGAAAATAATTTATTCATAATATATATATATATATATATTTTTTAGCAAACGAAAAGAAGAGTGACTGAACCATAATCAGGATGAGGCCAACGATGCTTTATTCTAAGCCGACATCTTTTTACATCACAATTTTCACTTTGAGTTTTTCCAAGGCCGAATAGAATTACATCTCCAAATATGTTTGGCTTGACGAAAGATTTTTTATCGGCCGCCGAATGTGTTGAACAATTATTATGCCCCTCAGGCATAATTACTTCATTAATTTTGGCTTTTAACTCAAATAACTTAGCCAAACGAGATTTCTTCATATCGGCTTTATCACCAATAATCATAACAATTGGCATAGTTTCGGTGTCCAAGACCATGTCTCCAATTACCATATCAATTGATGTGGTTTTATGGTCTGAAGTCATGTATCGGTCTTGTTCGTCATTGGAACACTCTTCTGACGAATCATTTTCTGAGTCAATTTTTGGCTCAGAAACTTGAACATTTTCTTCTACGCCCACCACACTTTCAATCTCGACCGAACAAATAGGTGGCCTATCTTTTTCTTCGGCCAAATTAACAATTTTCTTAGGCCAAAGTAATGAATAAGCTAACTACGTGGCAAGCATGCCAAGTAATTAATAAGCTAACTACGTCATTCGGTTGTGTGCGGGGCATGCCAACTCGTTGGCCGGTGAGTAAAATATGTGGATGTGGCGTTGAGCGCGCTGCTGACTTCTTAATCTTACGACTGCGGCTGAGGAAGAAACACGTCTCGGCCTTCGAGTTCTAGAGCTTGAAGACAAGGCTGCTAGTTCTGCGAAGTTCAATATCAAATTCGGCTTTCAATGTGCCGAATGTAGTAACTTGTAACACCTCACTTCCCCGAGAAAGCTAATAAGATGACCCCTACCAATAAGTATTCGAAAATCCTTCTCGACCGAGACTTGGATAGATAACTAGTCGGCCTCAACACAGTGCTGTTTATCCAAACTGAAGGTGCTCCGCGGTCAGTTGATTTTACAGCAACAGTGTTGTTTATCCAAACTGAAGATGTCACTAGTTGCCTTCACAGTGTTGTTTATCCAAACTGAAGATGTGTTGACAGAAAACGAAAATAAAAATCTCAAGGTTGTTGAGAGGTTTCGCATAGAGCTAGAGTTTGGGCAGGGCAGTTTGTGTGTTGAATTGGAGGAGGCTCAAATGATGCACTTCCTCTTCTATTTATAGCAGTGAACCTGCCCCTAGCCGAGTTAGAAACATACTCAGATTAGGATTCCTTATCCTGATCTAACTAGGACTCGGCTAATCCTAATTCAATTGGGACTTTGAACCTACTTCCATAATGAGCCAGATTCATTCCCTGCCTCTCAGTGCCTTTAGCTTTAACACCCCTGGTGGTATAAGGATTCAACCTTCGTTCTTTATCCAAGTTAAATCCTTCCCGTAAAAGGACTCAACCGAAACTGACTAAACAACTCCTGCTGCCTAGCCGACCCATGATACCACCGAAAGACCGCTGGACCAAGAGTCTCGACCCATTTCATTACTCTCAGCCCAAATCGTCATTTTGGGCCTAAACATTGCCCCCTCGCTTCTGAGGTCTTTGGCCGAGTTTCGATCTTGAAGAAGTGAAATCAAACCCTTAATGCATCTTTGGAAGACAACGAAAAGTCCCGAATATTCCATCCACTTAGATGCATTTATGAAGCACGATCACACGATCTTAATTTTGTCAGATGCTCTGCCACGTGGTGACTTCTCAACCTACTCGTCTGCCATTAATAATGACCCTCGAAACGTGCGACCATCAAAATGCCTCTTCGCCACTAAATTCGCCGTTACACGCAAGTATGCATCCTCAAACCACGAAAAACTCGGTCCCTTCACCTAGATCTTCTGAATATCCATCATGATTATCAAATTTTACAATCGATTCTACCCCTTATTCAGAAAATCAAACGATTGATCTTCCTCCCAGAATGCCTATAAATACCCGACTCTTCTTTATTCACATTTTATGCTTTCAGAACTCTTGAATCTCTTGCCATTTGCTCTTTCAACCAAAAATCTCAAAACCCATTAAACTCCTAAACCTAGAAAAATCCTTGAATCTTCAACAATGGCTTCTAACGCTTTTATCTCCAAGCTTTCTGAGGAGTGTACCAAGTGTAAAGACTTCATCGACTGAAATGCTATCAAAACCTTACAGTTTAAAGGCAATTCAATTGTTTCCTACCAGATCTTGGGACCTCTGTTCAAGGACGTCGTCCCAAAGACCATTACTGATACGCTCAAAGCCCACTGCTTGAAACCCTTGTTCCAAGGGTACGATTGGTCGAAGTGGGATTTGGCCAGGCCTCAAGGAGCCTGGCCCTTGACCCCTGCACCCTAGGCAGCTTGGGTCGAACGAATGGAGAAGTTGTTCAGCACAGAGTGGAAAACTCTTGATATTTACGATGCTATCAAGCTCTCGACTATTGAAATTGTCATGAACCAAGAGCTTCTCACGGCAGCCCTGAGTTTTTGGTGCTCGGCCACCAACACAATGGCATTTCCCCTCGGCCTAATTGGCCCCATCGTGCTCTACATATCCGCCATCCTCAGCACTTCTCTATCTGGTCTTCCAGTTGATATCGTCCTTCCTGGGTATCTATTCGGCTTAGACCTTAAATCATTATTCGACGAGCGTGCCATCGAAGCCTTAAAGAAGAAAGACCAAAACGCCCCAAAAGAAGAAGTCCAGAAGCTGCACAAGAATTTCTTCAACTATAACACTCTTATTCACCACTTTGCTGGCCGAGGGGAGGAAGACCTTCGGAAAGGGGAATATGAAGCATTCATTTTCTACTGGTACATCAAATTTATTGTTTGTACCAAGTCAAATAAATGTTTGATCAAAAACATGCCAGTGGCCGAAGCCCTGGCCAGTGGTCACACCCTAGCTCTCAGCTCGGCCATCCTTGCCAACCTCACGCGTTGCTTGGCTGAAGCGACTGTCAGCAAAATCGACCCGCACCAGAACGACCTACTCTGGGTTTTCCAACTCTGGCTGCAAGTTTACTTAGCCGCCTTGAGGCCAGAAATCCCCAACTGCAAGACCATTGAAGTGCTTGGTCTCTAATTGGCCTCCAGATCAGCTCTTCCTCACTCTTCCGAAGAAGTAGACTTTTTCGGCCTAGAAGATCTTTCTGATGACGAGTTCCTGATCTGTCATCGTTAAGAGTACCTCTCTTCCATCAAACTTCCATCTTCCGCATAGGATGAGGCCAAAGACGCCGATCTTCTACAAAACTGGGGAACGTTCGTGCTAACTCGTGATCTTCCTCTCGGCTGTGATGATCGGCGCACGAGTTGGGAAGTCTACCACCACCACTTTACTGCTCGGCAACTTGGCTACCTCCAAGGATGCCCTATGCCTTTACTCACCTCCCAATCTCTCCTCAGTCGAGAACGTCCCTCTGGTTCATCAGAAGGAGAGTGCATGGAGGCCGAGCGAGAATTTCAAGAGAGGTGCGCAAAACTCCGCATTCGGCCGAACGTCCTTGAAACTCACAACACTAGGTGATCGTCCAAAGAAAGTACCCGTCCCAAAATCCAAAAAAATGGCCCAAGGTATACATCCTTTATTTATTTCTGTCTCTTTCAGAACTATCATCCTAACTTGAGTTTATTTTCAGTGGGTCATTCAACAAAGCGGGCCAACACAGCCACAACGGTAGCAGCCAAAATGAAGCCTGCTCCTCTAAAGAAAACTGCAACTATTCTGGCTCATGCAGCCTCTTTAACTCTAATGGCGGCCACTATTATGCCGGTCACACCGAGCAAACGGCATTGTCCTGAGACAGGAACGGCTAGAAATGTTGCCATGCCCAAAAAATGCATTAAAACGAAAGCACAAAAGGGTGAGAGAGAAATTCTAGTGATTTCGAGTCAAACCACATGACAACTGCTCCTGGCATTTTTCTCCCTCCTCATGTTGTCGAGGCCTCGATGAAAGAACTGCAAAATCCTCAAATGCATCAGGCGACTCAAGTGCAACCTACTTTTCCAGACGTGATCGAACCAATCGTGGCTCCATTGGTCGAGGGTCCTACCGCTCTAGGGCCGGCTGTGACTCCTGCTGTCGGTTCAGTAACCACTACTATTGGGAAAGCGATGACTCTGGCCGAGAAAAGTCATCCCTCAAATCCAAAAAAGAAATCAATAATCATCGTGGAGGAAGAGGTATGACCATTTTTGTTAGCAATTTTCCTTCTCTACTTAACTGGACCTCCCATTAATGAACAACCTTTTTCTGTCTAGGAGGGCGAGAGTGGAGAACCCTTGTTGAAGAAGTACCCCCAACCAGCCGAGTTGCCACCCACTATTCCTCAGCCGGTGGTCAAAACGGCTGGCCAAGTTAACCTTCCTGCTGCCGAAGTAAACACAGGGCATGAAGCGTTACCTATTGTCGAGATGGAAGCGACGGCAGAGACGCTGATCCATCCCCAAGGTCAGAATCTCGGTATTCCTTCACATGAGGTTACTTCGACCTTCGTAAGAACCTTCATTATCATTCTATTAACTTTCTGCCTTAGAATTCTAAACCATAAACAATTAAATGTCAGGTGCCCAATTACTCATTTGATCAAAAATTCTATGCGCCGAAGGGTGTTATCTATATTTCATGGCCGCTTCAGTGGCCATCAAACATAGATAACCTTCATTGGCCGTGTGAATTGAGAAGCAGTCTTAAACACTAGGTCGGCCTTTAAGCTTTCTAGGTTTGAGCAATGAACTATGGGACATAGCCGAAGTCTCATTTCAGCAGGTCTAAAACAAATTCTCTCTGTTATCTTCTTTACGATTTTCCTTTTTTCTAAAATCTTTTCATGTGCAGCCTTCTTGGGAAATCTAGCTCGACGCTCTCCTCTGGAGTACTTATGGAGTAGCCGGGTCATCTGTCGCGTCGGTCGAGCCTTCCGCGATCGCAGCCGAATCCAATGCCTTCGCTAAGTTGCAGGAACTCTTATCCTTTTCGGCCTTACAAGTCCTTCAATGTAAAGGTCTCGACTTTATAGAAGAGTGCCTGAACGATCTTCCGGCCGGTGACTTGTTGAGCACCAAAAGTGTCGTCTACATATCAAATATCCTGGAGCGAACCCGACAGTGCTTTACCACTTTTAAAAAGGCTGTCCAGGCCGAGGATGACCTAAAGGCTGCAAAGATCGCTTATGAAGCTAGTCGGCCGGAGGTTGAGGCCATAAAAGCAAAGAAAACGCTGTTGGCCAATCTTGATCATCAAATTTTTGAGCTTCAACATCAATTTTCCGAACCCCAAAGGCAAATGTTGGTTGTTGCTTCGGAACTTGAAAAGGATTTTGAAGCAAATAAGGCTCAACTAACAGACTTTATGGCTAGTGCAAAGCAGATACATCAACTTCAGCTTGATAAAAGAACAAGGCAGGCCGAAGTCACAATGGGTGAAGTATGAAGGTTGGAACTAAAGGCCGCTCTTGAAGCCTTCCTTTCTTCGACCCCTTAGGGTTTCGGCTTTAGTAATCAACTGTTGGAATCTTTTGTAACGTCACTTAGATGGCCTTTATTGCAAAATTAATGAAATGAAACGAAACTTTTATTCTCGCATTTCCCAAGTGACTAGATAGTATTTCTTTAAAAATTTCCCATTGATTGGTAGCTTATGAATTAGACCGGTACGATCTTTAAGGTGGTATGCCCCTTTGCCAAGAACTTTATGGATGATGAATGGTCCTTCCCAATTCGACCACCATTTCCTGAATCTAGGATCTTTGATTCCTACGGGCAACATGGTTTGCCAAACTAATTCTCCTTCGCCTAACATTTTTTGTCTGACTCGCTGATTATAAGCTCGCTCGGCAATCTTTTTCTGCCCCAACAATAAGTTATAAGCTTCGAGCCGAGCTTCCTCCAAGTCTTCCAATCCTTGTCTTATGGACTGACTGTATTCGACACTGAACAAACTATTTTTTTCAATTACTCGAAATGAATTTATACTTAACGACTGGTAACATTGCGTCATGCCCATAAGTTAACGCATACGATGTCGTCCATGTTGCTGATCGGAATGAAGTTCGATATGCCCATAAAGCCTCGTTCAACTTCAAATGCCACATACCAGGCCTTTCTTTTATTATTTTTTCGATAATACCGATCAAAACTTTGTTACTTGCTTTAGCCTATCCATTTTCTTGTGGGTAATACGGCGTCAATTGTTCGAGTCGAATCTTCAACTTCGCCATATAATCTTTGAACTTATCGGCTGTAAAGATTGTGCCGTTGTCAGTTATGATCGTTTCTGGTACGCCGAATCTGGTCACTATGTTTTCTTCTACAAAATTGCAAACTTCCTTGGATGTCAATTCGGCATATGATTTCGCTTCAATCCACTTCGTGAAGTAATCAGTTGCCACAAGTATCCATGCATGTTTTGCTACTTTAGAATATGGTGTAATTTTGCCTATTACATCCATGGCCCATCCTCTGAACGACCATGGTTTAACAACTGAGTGAAGTATTTTGGCTGGGACTCTCTGTACAGGTTCATGAATCTGACACTGTACACATCCCCATTGCGTACTCAATACAATCCTTTAATATGCTCAGCGAAAAATAGCCGTGTCGATGAAGTAGCCAACGCGTATTACATCTAGATTGATGAGCTCTACAAATTCCTTCGTGTACTTCTGTAATTGCTTGGGCGGCCACCTGAAGGCCGAGGCATAATAACAACAGGCCGTCTTCACCTTTTCAGTACAACTCATTTTGATATATTACATAGTTTGTGGCATGTACCCTTATCTTGCAATCGTGTTTATCACTGGGGTTATTGAGGTATTGTATGATTGACCTTCTCCAGTTATTTGGTAACGTCTCAACAGCACACACGTCTAAAAGATCTCCTCGTTCTAGCAACGAAGGTAAGGGCATTACTCGTGTATGGATTACGTGATTATGCTGATGAACTTACTGATTAACGAAGGTCGAGTACGATCATCGTACTACAGGTATTTCCTGGCTTAGCTTGCCCCTTAAGAGTTATGCTCTGAAGGCTATTTGGGCTAGTTCGTTTGCGTCGGAGTTTCGAATGAGGAAGATGTGTTTGATCGTGATACCGTCGAACGACTCAGCCAAATAGCTGGCAACTATGTAATAGGGCACCAAAGTGCAACTCATGCAACGAAAAGTTCCATTAAGTTGGTTAATCACAAGTTCCGAATCGCCAAAAACGAGTACGCGGCCTGCCATTAATTCGTGAAGGACGTTGAGGCTGATGATAAAGGCTTCGTACTCAGTTTGATTATTCGTACAATCGAAATCGAACTTAAAAGAAAAATACCAGTGGTGCCGATTTGGGGATTGAATGACTATTCCAACACCAGTCGAGGCTGAAATACTAGAGCCATCAAAATACATCGTCCAATAATTGTCACTTGTCTCCACCATGTCGATTTTGATGTTGCTGCCTGCGAAACCATATGGAGAAGGATATTGAGCTAAGAAATCGGCTAGTGCTTGTCCTTTAACGGCTTTCTGTGGCACATATTGCAAGCTGAATTCAAAAAGTGCCATTATCCATTTCCCAATTCGGCCTTTAACAATTGGCCGAGTGAGCATATACCGAATAAAATTAGTCTGGGCGATGACCTGAGTGATAAAAGAGAGCATGTAATGCTGTAGTTTAGACGCAGCAAAAAACAAAGTCAGGCAGAGTTTTTCGACGACAGAATAATTGATCTCAGACGGGCTAAGGTTTCGACTGTGATAGAAGATGGCATGTTCACCCCCGACGTCGTTGTCTTGTGCAAGGAGGCAACCGATGGACTTCGACCGTTGAAATGTATAGCTTCAAAGGTCTACCGTGCCGAGGCGGTACGAGGACGGGTGGCGTGATGAGGGAGACCTTGATTTGTGTAAACACCACCTGATGTTCTTCATGCCACTCAAACCTAGAGTTTCAAAAGCGTAAAGAACGCTTTCATTTTTCCAACCGAATTAGCTATGAAACGGCGGAGAAAATTTATCTTCTCGAGTAGAGACTCGAGTTGCTTCTTGGTCGTCGAAGGTAGAGCGTCAATGATCACGCGAGCTTTATTTTGGTCCACCTCGATGCCACGATGGTGGACGAGAAAACCCAAGAAATTAAGGGTCGATACACCGAAGACACATTTGGCCAGGTTCATTTTAAGTTTATGTTGGCGCATTCGAAGGAAAGCTCGTTGAAGGTCATTTAATTTAACTACCACGTCGTTGATATATACTTATATTACCGTTTCGATCAGGTCATAAAAGATGGTATTCATGGCACGTTGGTATGTGGCACCAACATTTTTAGGGCCAAATGGCATGACTACCCATTCGTAAGTCCCGAGTGTCCTCAGGCAACGAAAGGCAATTTTGTGAACATTAACTTTGGCGATAAAGATCTGATTGTAGCCAACATGTCCGTCCATGAAGGACAACATTTCATTTAGCCGCAGCGTCGATTAACAAGTCTGAAATTGGCATCGGGTATTCATATTTAGGAGTTGCCAAATTCAAATTACGAAAATCGATGCAAATGTTTAGAGCACCATTTTTCTTAAGCACTGGTACAATATTCGCCAACCATTCAACATATCGAGGGGTTCGAATATACCCGACTTTTAAAAGTCAAACCAACTTATCTGTTATGCCGAGTTTTACAACCGACTTTAATGCGTAACTCGTGCTCGACTAGGGTTCGATCCAGACCAGACATCTTATGGTAACTCCAAGCAAAACAATTTTTCAATTCGTTTAGTAGTTTACAAAGTTCAGTTTTCATGGATTGGGGTAACAAAGTACTGATAAATAACGGTAGAGGGTCATCGGTCGTTCCGACATTTACTTCTTCTACTGGGTCTTTCACTTGGGGCCGACTGTCTTCGAGCTCGGTCAGGGCAGCTTGGACTTTGTCAAAGAATAGGACGGGATCAGTATCTCATTCGACAAGAAACTCCACGAGGTTTACGCCTGAATTCGGTTGTTTGGAAACAGTAAGCCAGTGAGCCAGCAGTCGTTCCATGGTAGATGAAATCGTGGCTTGGTGTTTAGCCTATTTGGTGTCAGACATCGGGGTCGATAATGAGCTCAGCCAACCTGAGTCTCGCTGAATCCTGATGAACAGTCTCGGCACCAACCTCGATGGCTTTCTGAACTAAGATCCTAGTCGACCGACCATCTTTGTTGAAGCCTTGTAAGGTGATGTAATCGATGTGGTCATCGTAGTAACGGGCTTGGATCATGTTGGCTTCGAACGGTTGACTATTGACCGGATAAACTGTGACCGACTTGCCATCGTAGAAGATGAGGACTTGATATAATGACGAGGGAATGCAGCTTGTTTGATGGATTCAGTCTCGGCCAAGTAAAGCATTATACTCAGTCTTTCAATCAACTATGAAAAATGCAGTCATATGATTTTGACCTGTGATATTTACTTCTAGCGGAAGCACTCCCTTGGTTTAGGATTTATCACCGACGAAGCTGTTAATGGTGATCCCTGATGGGATAAGTTCATCATTTGAGCGACGTATCGCCTTTATGATAGTCATGGGCATGATATTGATGGTCGCTACACAGTCGACAAAAATCTTAGATATTGGATATCTTTCAATACGAGTTGTAACATACAACGGCTACAGATGATGAAGATTAACTGACGACGAGTGAGGAAATAATTTGACAAGAGCAACTTTGAGCTTATCTTCTTTCGCTACTAGCTCGATTTCTTCAGTCACCACAAAATCGATTTGCGTGGCTTCCTCGACAACTACGTCACCGTCTAGGGAATTTGGTTGGGACGCAGTTGCCTGAAAATCGGTGGATAGGACATGGACCATACTGATTTCCATGTTGTCAATGATCGAAGGGCCCATCGGGTCGCGATCATCTTCTGGATTTACTGAATTGTGATCCTCGTCTTCTTGTGGATCCTCCTCTTCCGAATTTGGGTGGGGAGTATCTGCTTTGTCTTTTTTAGCTGTCACCGGAGTACATTCATGCGATATGTCAACAAAAGCCTTATCGTTCTGTTTATTGACCTCGGGTTCATCTGAAATCAGAATTAGGTCCGGGACTTGTGTCGTGACACGAGCTTGCTCCTGATACATGATACGGGCATTCCTAGTGTCAAGGTAAGCATTTAATTGTGTGACACATTTTGTTTCATCGGCTATAAGGCCGAATAAGGAGACAGCTGAAAAGACTTCGAAATGGTGCTATAAATATTGAAGGTCTTCGAGAGAGAATGGAAGCTCGGCTGCGTCAATATCAGTATATGGATTGACATCAAAGTCGAGGACTCGAGCCTCGCGTATATGTTAGAACCTAGCTTTCAATCCTGAGTCTGAGTTTTTTTGGATGATTCATTTAGCATCTGGATAAGTTAGAACGAGATCGATAGTATCTTAACATGCTTAAGGCAGTCCGTATAAGTCATTAGCTGAGTGCTTTATGTGAAACTATCGCATGTATTGTAAAGCTTCCCCGAGGAACGATCGATGTAGATTTCGTCTAACTCTGATTAATGGTTCCTGTATAGGTAATGGGGGAAGTTTGCTCTCGTCTTCCTTTCTGAAGTACTCAAGGTGAGCCTTCATTTCCCCGGGCTGAAGGAGTTTGATCCGCTTTTCGGACTCATCAATCGTGGTTTCAAAATCACACTCGACTACCTGTTTTCCCTGGAGCAATTCGATCATAATTGTTGGAGGTTGTCGTTCCTCGTCATCGGTGGCCTTTCTTTTTGGCTGCCACTTGGGGGCCGAAATCCCCTGGGCTGCTCGTCGGCAGGCCATATAGTCTATTCTTTGACGCCGTCATTTCTGTGATTTGGACAACGTGGTGTATACATCGCTAAGGGAATGATAGGTATACCAACGCTGATCTCGTGGCTCAAGGGGTCTAAAGGTGTGCTAGTTCACAGGTGAACTTGAACTACCAGAGCTGCGTGCATAATCATCTTCGTTATAGAACGGCGCGTCAAAATCTAAGCATCGTCTAACTGAAGATGGCTTGGTATCTTGTTTTTTAGGACCAAGCCTATTAAAAACCTTATGATGTTGGCCTATTCCAAACATTTGTGGGGGTGTCACCGCGGCTATGGGTACTTGTAATATTGTTTACCGACATGGCTTTTCTTTTCTCTTAGCTAAAATGATGTCTGCTTTGCACCGACTACATATAATTTTTGGTTTGTTAGTATCCTCGGTGCTAGAGCTTGACAATGATTCAACAACAGCCAGTCAAATTACATCTTGGGGTGGTTTGTTCGAGAATAAATCAATTTTCAATCGTGGCCGAGAGTTCTGTTTTGGGATGAATCACATTGGAACGAAATTAGCCTTTTCTTTACCTTTGTCCCCAGGTAGACGAGCATCTTCTATGCTCACCGTCGCCGTAGGAAATGGATCAGTGTCGATACCCATTTTCTTTTTTGGAAACCTGAGTTTACTGTTGTCAATCCAACTTTGAATGGCGTCTCGAAACACGATGCAGTTGTTTGTCATGTGCTTGTTTGAGTTATGATACTTGCAATACGTTTTTCCTTTCAATTCTTCGACCTTGGGGATATTATGCCCTGGCTGAAGTTTAATAATTTTGGCAAGTAACAATTGATCAAAGATGGTGTCGACCTTAGTAATGTCGAAAGTATAAACCTTTGATGTTTTGGTGATTGACCCTTCAAGGCCCGAGTGGGTTTTGGCATCTTTGGGATTAGCATGAGCCAACGCCTTGCATATATATGGTTTGTCAATTACTATCTTGGCTGCGTCTATACTAGCATATTCGTCACCGTTGACGGACGTATAACTAACCGTGGGGTTTTTGTAAATTTTTCCTCGAGACGGGGTCTTCGAGACCTTCTCTTCTCGGAGTAAATAGTCGTATTGGTCGACATGTTGAGCCAATTCATACATGTCACGGAAATTGGCCCCCAAAAATTTCTTTTTGTATTCTATATCCAGGCCGTTTAGAGCGATCCTAACAAACTGGACCTCAGAAAGAGGTACTCGACACCAATTTCTGGCTGATTTAAACCTCGTAAGGTATTCCATCGGCGATTCGTCAGAGGCCTGAGCCATCCTTGCTAAAGAGGACACTGATACATCCATCCTTGGCCGATAAAATTGCTCATGAAATTTCTCGACCAATTCCTCCCAACTCTGGATAGAGTTGGGCAGGAAATTAATATACCACGCGAAGGTTGAGCCAGTTAACGAGAAGTTGAACAATCATAACTTATGGAAATCACTGTTAACATCTCTGCATTGAGCAGTGAATCGATCTTCGTGTTCTAATGATGACAGGGATGACTCTCCGGCGAAAAGACTGAAATTTGGGATTTTGAAACCCTTGGGATACTCGATCTTTTCTACGAACGCCGGGTATGGATGAATGAATTTTGGAAACTTTGGCCCCTTCTTTAAGGTTGAATCGATCATTCTTTGGACCTCGATCATGTCAACGGATGCTGTTTCTGTGCTCGGGTTAGATCCATCTGATTTATTACTTGATCCCCCTCTCTTCTCCAAGTCGATTATTTTGAGCCGAGCAGATCCTGCCTCGGCTTATACTGTTGGTAACGGGTTATTCTTAAGTGAAAATGGTCTGGAATGATCGGCGGGTCCACCTTCGTAGGCTTTACTAACCAATAGCTTGAGCAATCTGGTGTGTATGTCACCATTATTACGTATTTCATCAAGCAGTCGGCTACACATCTGATCAACTTGTCGAGACTGCTCGTTTAGTCTTCTTCGGAGAAACGATCTAGTTGGTGGATCAGACCTATCACCACCATCTTCATCGCAATCCTCCACTATCCCTTTAATTAAAACGCCCTTAGTTTTGTTCGGGGTTTTTGCATTGTGAGGCTGACCATCGAGACAGACTTTCCTTTCTCGGTGTGTCTCGCCTGTGGCCTCAGATGTCACGGCAACAGAAGGGTTTTGTGCATGTGATGAGTCATCTTGTCCTTAGTTGGTTATGGACTTTCCCATGACTATTTTCTTCTTAACCGATCGTGTCTCAATGGTTATGAACTTCGTAGTTTTAACACGGTGTCCCATTGGGTGTGCCAAAATGTTGACCCTAAAAACTACCAAGCCTACGTGGCACGCAGGCCGAGTAATTAATAAGTTAACTACGTCCTTCGATTGTGTGCGAGGCGTGCCAACTCGTCGGCCAAGCTCGGCAGGTGAGTAAAATACGTGGATGTGGCGTTGAGTGTGCTGCTGACTTCTTAATCTTACGACTGAGGCCAAGGAAGGTCCACATCTCGGTCTTCAGGTTTTAGAACCTGAAGACAAGTCTGCTAGTTCTGCGAAGTTCAATATCAAATTCAGCTTTCAATGTGCCGAATGTAGTAAATTGTAACATCTCACTTCGCCAAGAAAGCTAATGAAATGTCCCCTGCCAATAAGGATTTGAAAATCCTTCTCGACCGAGACTTGGATAGATAACCAGTCGGCCTCGACGTAGTGCTGTTTATCCAAACTGAAGCTGCTCTGCGGTCGGCTGATTATACGACAACAGTGCTATTTATCCAAACTGAAGATGTCACTGGTTGCCTTCACATTGCTGTTTATCCAAACTGAAGATGTGTTGGCGGAAAAAGAAAATAAAAATCTTAAGGTTGTTGAGAGGTTTCGCGTAGAGCGAGAGTTTACGCAGGGCAGTTTGTGTGTTGAATTGGAGGGCGTTTTCTCATTACCATTGCCTCTGTATTTATAGGGATGTGCTGACTTGATCCTTGAATATTGCATAAGATTTTTGGCGTGGATCAGACTCAACTAAATGCATGGAATTATCACGCAATTATCTAACCAATTTTAAATCTCCATTATTATCTCCTTTTCTCCTTATTTTGTCCATCATTATCCAAGTATTTGATGATCTCCATGTGTTGGAACCAAGGCAAGCAAATAATTCGCATGCAAGTTTATCTCTTAGCCATGCATTTCAAACCGAAGCATCACGGCAATCCACTCATCTTTCCACCAAATTTGACCAAGTGTAATCATGCACTATCAAAAAGTTCAAACTTGATCCCATCTTTTCCATCCTCTCAAAGCCCACGAGTTCCAACCTGATGCAATTTGTCCGACTAGATTCTTGGCCTCCTGCCAAGGTTATTCGGGGGTGCTCTTTATTCCATCATCATTTTATATTTTTTATCCATGCATGCATAATAACCTTCTGCCGTCTAAGTGAACTCCAAATTCATTTGTTTACTAATTATCACCATACTTTTAAATGGATAATAATCAATTTGCAGCATAACACTTGAATCTGTTAGTCAACCAAACTGATCTCACCCACACGTTCACACGCCAAACATCCAAAATCAACTTGAATTGTGCTACTGTGTTTCTAGCTTGGAGATATATATCTCATCTTAATTATCATTAAAAGATAATTATGATAAAAATCATAATATTATCCTTCAATAATAACAAAATGATCTTCACTCTTCAATCCAACGGTTGTGAGCTATACTTACTAAACGACCTTGATTGCACGGGCCGATGATGTAATTTTGGGTCCAAACAATTGCATAAAACATTCACCATGATGCATGAACCCAACTTTTACACATTCTGAATTATAGATTCTGCTTAAATTGTGTTCGCATTATTTTTCATGTATATTTTAAATTGATGATTGTATAAGAAAGGAAAAAAATCAAAGGTTTTTTTACCCTAAACTCGTGCAATCTACGACTTTGAGCCGTTTGAGTTGCACCGACTACTCGCAACGTACGCAGTTTGCGCCATTGAAGTGGGTCCAAAATATGAAGCTCCACCTTGCGAGTAGTCGGTGCAACTCAAACGGCTCATCCATTGCAAAGAGTCTTAGGGCTACCATTGAAATTGAGATGGATAACCCAGTTGGCGAAGCTAACAAAGAAACCGCCATGATCTTCATATGAAGGCATATGAGTGACGCCTTGCATATCATGTACCTAGCTGAAGAGGATCCACGATCTTTATGGCTCACTCTCGAAGAGCGCTTCAAAGAGATATCTTTTTGCTTGAAGCAAGACACGACTGACATCATTTATGCTTCCAGGACTTTAAGTCTATGACTGACAAAGCAACCACCGCCCCCCCCACCACCACCATAACCGCCAACACAACCACAACCGTCATCACCGCCGCTACTACCGCTCCTAGCTAGCACCTTATTACCTTTTGCACCCCAACCACCTCACCCCACTATTGGCACCCCCACCATTGATGCTACCATCACCACCACCACCACCACTGCCCTCACTACTGCTCTCACCCCCACCACCCCTACTACTATGTCCATTTTTGTCATTATATACAATTGTATTACCTTTACATTAAAATTTACCAAACGCTTTTACATTTTTTTTTTATACTCACAACACAAACTTACAATTTATCAAACGCTCTTGTGCTTTATTTCATAGCTGATTATTTTTTAACACAGCAAAAATAATTTTTTAAAAGCACATCAATCTCAAACTGCTCTAAAAAGGGGGAAATTATGAGATAAGAGGGTGTTAATTCGTATAGGTGGCCATTCGATATCAAGTGATATATAAGTGTGGTACTAGACGTGTGAAGTCTCTACGTTCAACTATATACGTATTAATGGGAGCAAACATGGATTTTTTTTTTTTTTTTTTTTTGTTTTTATATTGTTATAAAGTTTATGTCTCTATTGAGATGTTGACGCTCACTAAGGGTAGATAGGCTTCAATTAAATTGAGAGGATATAAGTTTTATTATTTTTTGGACACTTGTAAGAAAATCAACATTTTCCACATAAATTTATATTTGTTAAAATAATAATATGTGTTAAATCACAAACTAATATTTCTTCCAACTCCATATAAAAGCTTACAGAAGGTGATGCTGTTGTGCTTTATGTTTTATTTACATTTTTTATTTTCTGGTGCATAAGAGGAAACTTAATTGATGCAAAATATGTAAAAGTACATATAACACCATAGGAAGGGGAAACATCAAACATGTAAAATACGCAAAAAGCTCAAATCAGAGGAGGGAAACTAATTTTCGTACATTAAATATGCTGCTTTATTTCAATTCATAGACAAGAAAGACCATCAGCTAATAACAAAAGGGGAAAAAAAACACCAAAGAAAAAGCAAAATAGAGTAAATAAGCAAACATAAATTAAACAAGTCTGGAAGGAGTTTGCGGATGCCACTGCCAGGGAGTTGATGATCGGTTAATAGTGCATATCTGCGATCTTGCGCCTCAACCGTTCTATGTCTCTTTCTATTTTTTTCTTCTCTTCAATTTTCCTGTTCAACTCATCCTGTGCACGCTTCTTCTCCCTCTCTTTCTTCTCCTTTGCTTCTCTTATCTTCCTAGCCTTCTCCAGTGCTTCCTTTTTCTTCTGATCTTCTTTGGCTTCCCTCCTCTTTGCTATCGCTACCACTTCACTCTCCGAAAGTCTCATTTTTATTCCTTTTTTACCCCCAAACATTTTCTTTTGGCTACTTGCGATGCAATTATGCAAATAGGAAATTCTCTTTGATGGTCTGAAGCCATATGCATGAATGGCTATTTATATATCTTGCCTTAGTTTTATATTTGCTGGGTTGGTCCTAGAAATAGCTGCGTGGCTTCGTTGGATGGGCAATTGTCCCTTTTTCTTTTTATTTTTGTTTTTGTTTATTTAATTAATTCAACTACAATCATTCTTGATATTTATATTCAAAAATTCTTTTAATAAAATGAAAACCGTGTGTCACAATGAATATGAATCAATGAGAGATATTAATTATAGTGCAAACTTTACTTCAATGGTGGAACAAAATAGAAAATTTTAATTGCATTCTTTTTGCCTCCTTCCTACTCGCTGAGATATATGTTTAACTTTATTCGTTGTTTCAGTTTAATTTATTCAGTTTATGATAAAAAAAAAAAAACAATTATTTAAGAGGAGGAAAATAGTATGTGTATGTGCTTACCTTTTCCCAAGTTGAAAGCTTATATCAAAATTTCATGTATATATTACCATAAAAGTAATGAATTCTTTTGGTCATTCTTTATATATAGAGTCAACAATAGATTTGGCACTACATGTAAATAATATGTCATTACAAAGTAGTTGGTCATTCTTTATATATATTTTGTATAGAAAGACTTGGAATTCAACAAAGGAAGGAACGTAGTAGTTCTCATAACCTGACAAAACTCAAATCCAAAAGGACCAATCAATTTTTATAACCTAAAAATGCATATTAACCCAAGGACTTCAACCAGTGATACGCCACCACACCTATATGCTATAATACGTATCGTAAGGTTTTACACCTATATACATTTATTGCGAGGAAATATTCATATTAAATGATTGTTGTTACCATATTTCTTTTACGTATTTACTATATTTTATCGTTTTGTATTTAAAAATAATTCATAGGTTTTGGTAGTATCTTATTGAGCAAGTTTCTTCATGAAGTATAACGAATGCCAAATTATAAAAAAAAAAAAAAAAAAAAGGACACTAACGAAGTTTTATAATGTATTGAGTGATCATTAGAAAATTCAGAACAACATTCCTAATCTAATAAGACTGCAACACTACCCCTTGAGTGTGTAAATACTCAACTAAATGGCGCATCAGGTCTTCAGCGATGAAGTAAGTACAGTTGATGAAGTCGTTGGCACAATAAGTGAATGCGAGTCTCAAATCAACGGAAGAATGCATGAAAGGTAAAAATCACAAAACCTCAATATGGTAAAACCCAAGGTGGGATAAAAACTCATAGACTAAGGAAAAAAGTGAGAAGTTGCATTACGTCAAAACTATACGTCTTTTGGACGGAAGTAGAAGAGCTCACAAGGGTATGATTAGCCCAGGATGGGTGCCTCGTCAAAACCTAGTTAGATAGCAAAAATCCAGTGGGAAAATGCTCCTAATCGTAGGGAAAAAGAGTACATTAAGATCAAGTGAGTATACTTTTGGATACTTCCCCTGAGTTTGACAGAACTTCCAAATGACAACTACAAGCATTGCATATGAATAGGTAGGCATACCAATTCCTCGGACAAGCTTCTGGAAGGTTGACTTCAGCAGTGATGTCGTATAGAGGTCGGCAAGGTTGTCTAGGATCGGTTTGCATGACTTCAATCTCCTGATGCTTTGCTGATGTAAATGCAATATGTCTTGGCGTTGACTTCGTTGATGTATCATGTCTTGGTCGGGTAGATACATGCGGCATAGTCTTTATGGATCGTTGTTGGGACTCAACAATGGATGAAAACAACAAGTACTCGAATATGCTCAACAAGAACTCCTAACCATGTCTCACTTGTGGCGTAGTGTAGTAAGGTGAGTCTTGGAACGATTCAAAGAATTTGCAACTAAGGTCATATCGTGGACCTCTAAGATATTGCGATATCCTTAACGATAAAGACATAACCATTTGGGGATTTTGTCTTGTGCAGGTTTAATAAGTAACCAGTGTCAGCATAACAACAAGGCAAGCATCATTTTGAGGATCAGGTGGTCGGATCCGCTCAAGATGCATTGGGATTAGCCCAAATCCGTAATACCTTTCAGGGTAGCGGAAAAACCGTATTTAATACCAATTCAGTGGTTGCATGTAGGTACAGTGTTGCATCTTTACCAATAGATCAACAGCGAATGAGATGTCATATCTAATACAATGAGCTAAGTACAATGAAGCGCAAAGTTGAACTCAAATATGGAATTTCGGATTCCATAACCTTTTCAAAGGGTCTCATTTGCATATAGCGTATGGAAGATCATAGGTATTCTCAAAGCTAACACCTTCGGGGTGTGGTTAGACTGGTAGACCAAAGTACCATCAGAACAATGTTTTAAGTTCAGGTCAAGGCATAAATGAGGTTTCCAACATCATTCATCTCAAATTCTGTCTTCAGGTGCGAGGCAGTTTTCTCAAGCTCTTCTAGAGTCTTAGTGAGATTCATGTCATTTGTCATAAACTGTAACTCTAGCAATTCGGAATAAGACTTCATACTTTAACAAGCAAGGGCATAATTTCATATACCTAACTGATCAAATAATCACTTAGATGGGTATACCACATCTACCGGATTGCTTCAATCCATAAGTGAACGCCTAAAACAAGTTGAGAGGGTGTTCCGTGGTTTGGAACTATTTGAACCAGTCCATGTAATTCTTTGAAAACTTACATGTAATCTCCGTATCAATATCCCTATGGAGTAACACTAACCATATTCGTAATGTTGCTATCAATCACAGGGCGTTTGAGAGAAACCTTGCGCTGTAAGGCGTGCATCATATCACACTATTTGATTCATCTCATTAGGCTTCATTTCTCACTAGTAACACAACAGGGCTACCTTGGGCAGTGTAGGAATGATAGTCCAAACACACTTTGGTAAGGAATTTAACCTGAATTGTAATTTCGATTGTCCAATCAGTTCTACGTATTCACTAATCAATGGAACACGGTTCAATATTGTCACTTTTCATTTATGTCAGTAGCTACCATATAAGTGAAAACATCATCGATGATAATCTCATTTCAATGCCATTAACTCATCCAAACTAGTATACTAGACCAAGAACTTCAAGTCATTGGAGTAATCCAGATTAATCTCATGAAATGGAATAGATTTGAGACAGCGATCGAGTATGGATTCATTGTTGTGTCGTGATCTTCCTCTTCTATGGAAGTGAATCCTATAAACCGAGTGATTTGTCGTGCTTTAGGTCAAGACAGATTGAGTGGCTATCCGCCAGTGTACCGAACCGTTCAACATGGGAGTCTAAACTGTCCAACAGGGGCGCACTTCGGGGATGTTAACTCGACGTCCGTTAAGTACGTCTATCCTTGCAGGCATGTTTGCAGCTGGTATATGATCTCGTCACTTTAGCTAGATTAGAGGAATACGTCTGGAGCAACATTCTGAAAGCTATAATACATCGCACTTGCTTATCACACTTGTGTGGTACGGGGATCGAGATGAGACATAGTGGGAAACATCCACGCAAATTCGCACCGTTCTACATGAACGTTGACGTTCTTATCTCCTCTTAATGGCCGGAAGACTGTTTTATTGCAGTGACAATCCGCAAATGAGCGATAAAGAGATCACATGCAAGAGCTCTAAGAGAGTTAGTGTGAAGGAGAATCATAATCGAAAAAGATTCACACCCTTCTTTTGAGGACCAATATTGGTACGTTGCGGCGACGCAACTTGCCACATGGAATGCACACCCAAAACGCGTAAATACGAAGTGTCAGGTTAGTACGCAGTAACCAACTGTAACGTCGAATAGGTTGGGAGGCAATGGACCTCAAGGCGGACCAAAATAACTATGTACAAGATTGCATAGCCTTAGGCAGAAACCGAAAACTTGGTACGTTCACCAAGGTCCGGACGATCAGTTAAATTGCACTTTATGATCACTCTGCGAGGCTATTTGGTGTGAACATGGGAATTCGATGTTCAATTATAAACCGAAAAAGACATGCAAAACTTTATCGAAAACGGTCGATATAAACTCTCCGGCATTATCTAGTTTCCTAGACTTAAGGGATAAGTAGGGTGGTGAACCCTTAAAATCAGCAAGGAGGTTTAGCAGCAATATGTGTGGACAAACATGTGACTAGTTTGTCGATTCATTAACCAAAACCATAAGTATTTATATGGTTCGCATTTTGGTTGGATTTATCCCTAAATAATCCCTTGAATCCACTGTGAAAAGAGGGTCATTTCGTATCTTTGCGAGGGATGATTTAGAAATCAATTTCCCTAATGAGCAGGCTTGGCAAAGTGTGCTTGTAGGCACAAGATCCTTACTTTGGGTAAGGAGATGCGTCGTGGCATCATTGTTCGACCTAAATGTCCCAAATGTACGTACCAAAGCATGTAAACTGCTCAATCATTAGGCTCCAGGCCGACCATATAGGGTCCTAATCCGTACTCTCACTTGACAATTTATAATCAATTATTCCAAGATATGGTTCTGTTTCAATGGCAAAGCCAAGAGCTGAGACCTAAACATACCCTATAGACAACAAGTGATTCCGCACACCACGTTCTTAAAGCGTAAATCTGTCATTCAACAATAAACAGAATGAAATTTGAATTTAATAAAAAATGTTGTCTAAGTGTTGTGCGATAAGAAAAACTTGTAAGGAACTTTCATTAGTTCTCTAATATAGCCGTTTCTAAACCTTGGATTCCTTGACCGGTGACAGCAGATGTCAAAACATACTGAAGGAATTGATATCCTTTTCAACCCCCTCCATGCAATATCAGATGGAACGCAATCTATTTTGTTAATTAAAAGGATCATTAAGGTGGAGGAGCCAGTATATTTATGTAGGATATGATGATTTGTTATATATTTTGAGTGAAAAAGAATGATTGATAAACAGACAAATGTACGTATTACACGACTATGTATTCCATTCAAAAGTTTAGGAGTCTTCTGGAGACCAATTATGAATTAATTAATTATTTTCTTATAATTATTCAATACATTATTAATTACGTTATTATAATTGTTCAACACATTTTTTGTCTATATCAATTTGAGACCGAAATTGGATGATCAATTAAAATATAGTTTTCAGAAGTTAAAGATTCTCCTGCAAAAGGGGCTTGAGCCATCTTGCACAATATGATATTTTGAGGATTATTGTGTAAATAAGCTAACTTGTAAGATATGTGGCTGCATCAAGTGGGATGGTTTGACATTAAAATAATGTTGTTCCCTTTTGTTTAGGTGGTGGAGATGTGCCAAATGCTTTGTTTAATCAAGACAATTGCATGCTTTCTCATTGCATGCGGATAGGAAGGCAACATGTAGACATTTAAGCAATGAACATGTGGACATTTGGGCAATGAACAACAATGGCAGCGGCGCCAACAATTTGAACAACAATGGAAGCCACGACAACATCCTGAACAACAATGGGGGCGGGGGCAACAACCCAAAAAACAATGCGTTCGGCGACAACAACCTGAACAACAATAACAACGGCGCCAACAACAACGGCAACGTTGGCCGCAACTATTTCTCCCATGAAACTTTCCCTTAGGTACCATTTGGTACGTGGGACGGGACAGAGCGCAGTGGGACGAAGCATTCCATCCCACGTTTGGTGCGCCAAAAACAATGGAACGCGCTATCCCACGGAACGAGTCTTGGCTGAATTTTGGTTCCACCTCACCCCCCTGGAACGACTCATTCCACCTCCGTGGAACATAAAATTATAACATTTTAAGACAAAAATGCCCCTTATCTTTTTCAATATTTACACCATTCATCTTCATTCCATCTCTGCAGCTGCCTTTCTTTTCCCCATAGCCTTCCCCCTCATCCTCTCCCGTAGCCTTCCTCCTCATCTTCTTTCCATCCCTCCCGACTGCACCCAGCCAGCAGGCAGCAGCACGGAGCCATTTCCACGTGTGCGACATGCTGCAGAATAACCCAGGTATCTATCTTTTCTTAATTCTTTTTTTTTCTTCTTTCTAAGATCAGAATCAGGATTTAATGTCTTAATTTGAAGATTTTGGTATTGTAATTAGATTCAATTTGGAAAATTAAATTGGAAATTAGGGGTTTTAGTATTAAATCGAATTTTAGGGTTAAGAATTAGGAGCACATATTTCAGCGTGATTCCTCTGTAAATACGAGCAGTCTCATCTTCTACACACAGAGGTCCGTGATTGTCTGGGTATAGTTTATTTGTTAATGAAGATCAGGCCTATGATTGTAGTCTATATATATTATCGAAGAATCAGTCAACCACCACAAAGTTATTGTAATTAGACTCAAAATTAAATTAGATTCAATTTGTAATCAGGCTTTAATGCCTAAATCGTGTGTGTAGTGAATGAGCTCAGAAGAGAAATGATGTTCTAAAAGATTGATTTGTCATTTGTAATTGGGTTGTGAATATCTGCAACAGGCTTTTAGACAAGAAAAGAATGGGGTTCAAGTTTGAACTAATTTGAAACCTCCCTAGGTTGTTTTAAATGAGATTGTTTTGGGTACATGATAACTCTGACAATTATATGATTTTTACATGTTTATGGGGATAAGCAACATTTACATCAACGCGGTATCTCCGTAATGTTTTAGTTAAGAGTATCTGTTTTTGCCAGTGATGTCATAACAATCTGGTCAAAAATCCTTATAATTGGAGTGTCATGGAGTCTAAGCACTATATGGTTCTTTGCAATGTTGTTGACGTCAATTATTTCGTTGATGTTCAAAAGCTAACTTTCTTTGTGCATGAAAATTGATTGATGTGCAATGTTGTTTATCTATTTTGGGTTTAAGAGAGTATAATTATCTTTAGTTTCCAATATTGGCTGTTATTGAGACGTTATTGACTTTCTGCAGAACTCTTTATTGAATTTGCAGGCTTAAACTAGGTGCTGTAACTCCCCGCCCATCCAAGTTTATACCTTCAAATGATCCCCTTGAAAGGAAATTACGTTACAAGTTGGATGCCGGAAGAACAAATGCTGCTAAAATTCTGGAGGAGTCCACACTAGCTGCTAAAGATGATGATGATGAAGAAGAAGACAACAGAACCAGTGCCCTTGCAAAGAAAAGACCAGCAGCTCTAGTTCATGAGAAATGCTAGTTTTTTTTTTTTTTTTGGAAGCTGAGAAATGCCAGTTTGTGTTTACGTAATTATATGATATGGGAGGCCAATGAGCTGCATTGCACAACATTGTTGTATAAATTAAGTCACTTTCTTAAAAACTGACATAATTTTTTGTTATTATTAAAGAGGCTTATGTGTTCACATATCACTTTTGCAGCTTCCTCTCCAATATTGTCTCGTCCCATCCCATGCACGGACTTTTTACCAAACAACAGATGGAACATGGGTAAGTTAGTCATTTAACCTTTTGGTTCCGTTCCGTGCTGCGTGTACCAAACATAACACGGAAGGTTCTGTTTCGTCCTGTCCCGTCTGCGTACCAAACAGTACCTTAAAGCACTGTTAATCAATGTCTTTCTTAAAGCGGTTGCCTTGATGTGGACTATTAAACTCAACTCGGACACATTCGTCAAAGCGGTCGGACACGAAGTTGGACATTGTTATTGTTCTCGGAATTGCAAAGTGCAGGTTGAGGATTTGGTGCCTCCGCCCATGCGAAACCCGTCATTGGAAAACTCTAGTCCCGAAGTGAGGTGGTTTAATTCGAGGAAGAACCACAACAAAAAGTGGATTGCAAGGATCATCAAGGACGACGAGCAAATCAAGTTATTTTTACACATTCATGGCTTTCTGCAACGCGTCCATGTTGATCATATGGTGGGGATTGTTGATTATGACTTATGAACTCCAACAGGTTACCTCCTCTGTGTGGGCAACACTTTAGGTTGTATGGGTGGCATATTGTCTATCCACAAAGAGGTTGTACCCCGGAGAGCAAAGTTTGTGGAGATGGTTTCAAATTAGCTACGCTGCGCTCCTCATTCTCTGTGTTTCTGAGGTTGGTCCTATCTGACAAGTGGAAAAGTTGCGTATGTCATGCCAACAAAATATGGCAAGATGAGTGTAAATCTTTCTAAGACCAGTTGAAAGCAAAGTGTGGAGGCACTGAGGATGCAGAAGCGATGATGACTTTATTCTAGGCATTAGTTAAGGATAATATTTATGAATGGTTATCCAATCCCCCTGTTTGGACCTAAAATATGCACAATTTTACATATTTGGGCCTAAAGCCAAAATATGGCATTTTGAGGATTATTGTGTAAATAGGTTAACTTGTCAGATATTTGGTTGCATCAAGTGTGATGGTTTGACATTAAAATAATGTTTTTCCCTTTTGTTTAGGTGGTGGAGATGTGCCAAATGCTTTGTTTAATCAAGACAATTGCATGTGGATTGGAAGGCAACATGTGGACATTTAGGCAATGAACAACAACGGTAGCGGTGCCAACAACTTGAATAATAATGGAAGCCACGGCAACATCCTAAACAACAATGGGGGCGGCGGCAACAACCCGAACTACAATAACAACGGTAACGTTGGTCGCAACCATTTCTCCCATGAAACTTTCCTTTAAAGCACTAGAAATCAATGTCTTTCTTGCATGGGTGCCTTGATGTGGACTATTACACTAAACTCGGACATATTCGTCAAAGCGATCGGACACAAAGTTGAACACTGTTATTGTTCTCCGAATTGAAAAGTGCATGTTGAGGATTTGGTGCCTCTGTTCATGCCAAACCCATCGTTGGAAAACTCTCGTCCAGAGTTGAGGTTGTTTGATCCGGGGAAGAACCCAAACAAAAAATGGATTACAATGATCAAGGACGACGAGTGCGAGTGCAAATCAAGTTATTTTTACACATTCATGGCTTTCTGCAACGCGTCCATGTTAATCATATGGTGGGTATTGTTAATCATGACTTATGAACTCCAACAGGTTACCTCCCCTGTGTGGGCAACACTCTGGGTTGTATGGGTGGCATATTGTCTATCTACAAAGAGGTACCCCGGAGAGCAAAGTTTGTAGAGATGGCTTCAAATTAGCTACACTGCGCTCCTCATTCTCTTTGCCTTTATGAGGTTGGTCCCATCTCACAAGTGGAAAAGTTGTGTATGTCATGCCAACAAAATATGGCAAGATGAGGGTAAATCTTTCCAGGACTGGTTGAAAGTAAAGTGTGGAGGCACTGAGGATGCAGAAGCGATGATGGCTTAAATCTAAGCATTAGTTAAGGATAAGATTCATGAATGGTTATCCAATCCCCTTGTTTGGACCTAAAATATGCACAATTTTACATATTTAGGCCTAAAGCCAAAATGTGGCATTTTGAGGATTATTGTGTAAATAGGCTAACTTGTAAGATAAATTCTATTTCAAGTGAGATGGCTTGACATTAAAATAATGTTTTTCCCTTTTGTTTAGGTGGTGGAGATGTGTCAAATGCTTTGTTTAATCAAGACAATTGCATGCTTTCTCATTGCATGTGTATTGGAAGGCAACATGTGGACATTTGGGCAATGAACAACAATGGCAGTAGCTCTAACAACTTGAAAAAACAATGGAAGCCACGGTAACATCTTGAACAATAGTAGGGGCGACAGCAACAACCCACAAAACAATGGGGGCGGCGCCAACAACCCGAACAACAATAACAATGGCAATGTTGGCCACAACCATTTCTCCCATGAAACTTTCTCTTAAAGCACTGGAAATCGATGTCTTTCTTGTAGTGGCTGCCTTGATGTGAACTATTACACTCAACTTGAACATATTCGCCAAAGTGGTCGAACAAGAACTTGGACATTGTTATTGTTCTCTGAATTGCAAAGTGCAGGTTGAGGATTTGGTACCTTCGTCCGTGTGAAAACCGTCGCTGGAAAACTCTCGTCCCGAGTTGAGGTGGTTTGATCCGGGGAAGAACCACAACAAAAAGTGGATAACAAGGATCATCAAGGACGACGAGTGCAAGTGCAAAGCAAGTTATTTTTACACATTCATGGCTTTCTGCAATGCGTCCATGTTGATCATATGGTGGGGATTGTTCATCATGACTTACGAACTCTAACAGGTTACCTCCCCTGTGTGGGCAACACTCTGGGTTGTATGGGTGGCATATTGTATATCCACAAAGAAGTTGTACCCCGGAGAGCAAAGTTTATGGAAATGGTTTCAAATTACCTACACTGCGCTCCTCATTCTCTTTGTATTTATGAGGTTGATCCTATCTGACAAGTGGAAAAGTTGCATATGTCATGCCAACAAAATATGGCAAGATGAGTGTAAATCTTTCCAAGACTAACTGAAAGCAAAGTGTGGAGGCACCGAGGATGCAGAAGCGATGATGGCTTTAGTCTAGGCATTAGTTAAGGATAATATTTATGAACGGTTATCTAATCCCCCCAGTTTGTACCTAAAATATGCACAATTTTATATATTTGGGCCTAAAGCCAAAATATGGCATTTTGAGGATTATTGTGTAAATAGGCTAACTTGTAAGATATTTGGCTGCATCAAGTGGGATGGTTTTACATGAAAATAATGTTTTTCCCTTTTGTTTAGGTGGTGGAGATGTGCCAAATGCTTTGTTTAATCAAGACAATTGCATGCTTTCTCATTGCATGTGGATTGGAAGGCAACATGTGGACATTTAGGCAATGAACAACAATGGCATTGGTGCCAACAACTTGAACAACAATGGAAGCCATGACAACATCCTGAACAACAATGAGGGTGGCGACTGACATCATTTATGCTTCTAGGATTTTAAGTCTATGACTAAATGCAACCGCCGCCACCACCACTACCATAACCGCAACCGCCACCACTGCCACCACAACCACAACCGTCATCACCGCCGCTACTACCGCTCATAGCTAGCACCATTATTACCTTTGCACCCAAACCACCACACCTCACTATTGGCACCCCCACCATTGATGCTACCACCAACGCCGTCGTCGCTGCCACCACCACCACCACTGCCCTCACTAATGCTCTCGTCCCCACCACCCTTACTACTATGTCCATTCTTGTCATTATATACAATTGTATTACCTTTACATTAAAATTTACCAAACGCTTTTACATTTTTTTTATGCTCACAACACTTTAAACATACATTTTATCAAACGCTCTTGTGCTTTATTTTATAGCTGATTATTTTTAAACACAACAAAAATAATTTTTTAAAGGGAAAACTCATGAAAATGGCTTGAAAACTTTATGTTTTAACGAGAAGGACAAAATAAAGGGTAAAGTGAATAGTAACATACTTGACTTGTTAGTGTAAAAATATGGTTTTTCGTTAAAGTGAACAGTACTGAGAGCTTTTCGTTAAAATTCCTTTTTTTAGAAAGCATATCAATCTCAAACTGCTCTAAAAAGGGGGAAATTATGAGATAAGAGAGTGTTAAAGGAAGAGGATCCTCTATGGGGATCTTAGAGATCCCCACATTCTAGCCGTTCATCGTACATCGTGCGACCAATTTTCGTCAGGTACTATTTGTGTTTAATTTAAATAAATAAAAAAGTCAAAAGAATTCTTACCACACAATGCACGATGCATGATGAATGACTAAGCCACAATTTTGATCAAATATGCAAAAAGCTCAAATCAGAGGAGGGAAACTAATTTTAGTATATCAAATATGCTATTTTATTTCAATTCATAGACAATTTCACCATTAGCCAATAACAAAAGGGAAAGAAGAAAAACACCAAAGAAAAGGTAAAATAGAGTAATAAAGCTAACATAAATTAAACAAGTCTGGAAGGAGTTTTTTTTTTTTTTTTTTGAACTTTAACGAAAAGCTCCTGGTACTGTTCTCTTTAACGAAAAATCATATTTTTACACTAAAAAGTCAATCCTGGTACTATTTACTTTACCGTTTATTTTGTCTTTATCGTTAAAACTCAAAGTTTTCAAAACCTTTTTATTAGGTTTTTTTTTTTTTTTGGTAAACAGTCTGGAAGGAGTTTGCAGATGCCACTGCCAGAGAGTATGATCGGTTAATAGTGCATATCTACGATCTTGCGCCTCAACCTTTCTATGTCTCTTTCTATTTTTTTCTTCTCTTCAATTTTCATGTTCAACTCATCTGCACGCTTCTTCTCCCTCTCTTTCTTCTCCTTTGTTTCTCTTATCTTCCTAGCCTTCTCCAGTGCTTCCTTTTTCTTCTGGTCTTCTTTGGCTTCCCTCCTCCTTGCTATCGCTACCACTTCACTATTCGAAAGTCTCATTTTTATTCCTTTTTTACCCCCAAACTTTTTCTTTTGGCTACTTGCGATGCAATTATGCAAATAGGAAATTCTCTTTGATGGTCTAAAACCATATGCATGAATGGCTATTTATATATATTGCCTTAGATTTTTATTTGTTAGGTTGGTCCTAGAAACTAGGGGTGGGCAAACGGGTAGAGGACTCGCGGGTCGGGGCGGGTAATCACTGTTCGGGGTGGGTCCAATTTTTTTTTAGAACAAACGGGGCGGGGCGGGGCAGGTCCAAATCTTCAGACCCACGGGCCCCCGGACTGGCCCGTTTCTATAATGCAATGGATGGCATTGCTGGAGGAATAGAAATTGGGCCTGTTTCTACTTCGATTTTAAACCGGCCCGTTTCTATAATTATACAAAATGAAACCATCCCAAGCTTCCAGGGTCTTCTCCCTTCTTTGATTCCAAACCGAAACCCACCACTCACTCTCTGCAAGTCCAGCAAACTTCTTCACGTCACTCTTTCACAGTTTCACTCTCTGCACGTCCCTCATTTCTCTCGGATCTGTCATGGATCCAAGTGTTTTGTGTAAATAAAGCTCTCTGCATGTAAGTGTAATGGTGTGGTATTTGCACACTCGTAATATACTTAGATCGACATGCATCAACCACAGCAGCCAACACACAATTTTTGGACGATCGACCTTGGATCTGCCCGTTTCTGGTACTAGTTGACTGTTTTGTTGTGAACTCGAGCTCCCTCGCAGCAGCCAACACACAATTTTTCAGCAATTCAGCATCATGGATATGGGGCCCTTATGCACAAAACAAAGTAGAGATAAATTTTTTAGGCCAACTAAGTGCTCACCTTTGCTTTTTGCGGATCTGGAAATAGCTCAGTCTCTCCCTTGATTTTATCGAACTCACTCAAATGGACGAAGATGGCGTATGGGTCCAGAGCAGAGAAGACAGCCCGACGGCAGAGAGAGAGGGGGGACTGAGAGGGGCGAAGCTGAGAGACTGAGATGGCGAGAGCAGAAGTACTGAATGCGTACAAAGCTTTGCTACGAGCCATGCGGAAGTCGTTCGCTGAAGACGTGACGATGCTAAAAGGCGAGGCGGCCGAGGTTGTCGTTGGCATCTGGGTTTCGAGTCGGAGGAAGACAGACTTAAATGACGTCGTTCCCTTCTGTTGGACCCGTAGACCCGTCCCGAACCGCCCGTTTCAAACAGGTCGGGTTATATCCGGTTCCAACTTCAGAAATTTCAATACTCGGCCCGCCTCGCCCCGTTCCATTTTAAAGCGGGTCCGATCGGGTCCCTTCAAATTTGGGTCTGGCCCGACCCATGCCCACCCCCTACTAGAAACAGCTGTGTGGCTTCGTTGGATAAGCAGCTGTCCCTTTTTATTTTTATTTTTGTTTATTTAATTAATTCAACTACAATCATTCTTGATATTTAAATTCAAAAATTCTTTTAATAAAGTGAAAACTGTGTCACAATGAATATGAATCATGAGAGAACTATTAGTTAACTTATAGTACAAAACTTTACTTCAATGGTAAAGCAGGCCTTTTCCGTTTCCTTCTCAAACCCTCCTTGCCTTCTCCGTCTCGCAGACCCACGACACAGACGGTCTCGCCTCCGTCCTATCCTCCTCTCGCCGCCGTCTCCCTTCTCTCGCCTCCGTCGTCTTACTCCTTCTTTCTCTGTCTCTAGAATCTTATCGTCATCTTCCTCGCATGCAAGGCTCTGGCCCTTTCAATTGAAACCGAAACGTGTTTCAGGTGCCTAACACAACCTCTCACTACTCACATCAGTTGGTTTTTGTAATTTGAACTTTTCTTTCTGATAAATTTGTATGCTTTCTGGATTTTTTATTGCAGTTTTGGACCTTTTCTTTTCTGAATTTGTGTGCTTCTCTAGGTTTTTATGGCAGTTCTGAGGAAGAGCAAGAAAAAGGAAGAACCAGTATTATAAGGTCTTCACACAAAGAGTACTACGATGATGTGAGTGCCTTTATCCTTTAACTTGGCCAAATGGGTGCTCAAATTTCATGTTTTTCTGTGATTATGTGAGCAAATTTTTGTATTTTGTTTTTGGGTTTTGCCAAATTCAATGGTGGTATTTATGGGTTTGGTATTGATTTTCAGTTAACAGTGACTTTGGGGAAATTGATTGAGTTTGCATTCAATGTAACTTTTAATGCAGTTACATACTGATGAAATAGAATTCAATTTTTTCATTCCCTTCTTTTTTTAAATGCAGTTACATTTATATGATGATTTACGGCATATATTCATCTTTTAGTTTCTAATTCGTCATGCAGTCTAATCCATGAAGGATTTGATAAACCCACAATTGATAACAATGTGCGGCCGTACCAACGGTTTTGGACAAGGAACAAGTAAGTACCATTTTGCTTCATTGTTCCAAAGTATTATGTAGAGATTGCTTTAGTATCTGGGCTTCTTGGCCGTATGTGGGGTGTCCGAGATAGGATTTAGGAGATTTGGTTTAGGGTTTGCAGAGTGAGAGATAGGGGGTGTCCGAGAGAAATGTGGGAGGATTTAGGCAAGGGATTTCAGGGATTTGTTTAGGGTTTCTTTTCTGCGATTTGCAGATAGAGAGATTGGACAAGGGTGAGAGAGAGATGGGAGGATTTTCTGCGAGGGTAAAGGGAACGGGTAAGGGAGGTATGGATATGGGTCGGGGATGGAAAAGCATTTCGTTTTCCATTTTGCTTCCTAAAACCCGAGAGATTTCTGTGATTGCAGAGAGAGAGATGGGGGTGTCCGTTAGGTGCCCTTTAATTGTCACTTTTGTGATTTGTCCACCCTTGATTGTTGTGTGATTCATTCTCACAAGCATTCTATGCACAAGGTTTCATATTATTCCTTCCTTTTAATTTTGATATTGTTGTGCTTAATTTCTGTTTTATTTTATTGGTTGATTAGGTTACAATTTACAATCCCCAATCCCCAATTCTTTATTTTTACTTTTTATGGCTTACTGCTATTGCTTTTATTGTGTCGTATAGAACAAAGACTTTTTTTAATTTTATTACCGCTGTGGTTTCTATGTGTTCGATATTGATATTGGTCTTTCCCACATGCGCTCTTTTCACAAGGTTTCATATTTTTCACAGGACCCGCTTACCCTATAGGCACCGACGCCGGTGGGCTCGGCCCTTCCATCTCCTCCAACCGCATGTGCATATATGTATATGTGTGTCGTATCTACTTATTTGCATATGTGTCTTTGTGTAGGGTTTGTTCCTGATCAGTTTTCCGTCACTTTTAACAATCTATGCAATTATATTGCTTTGGATTAGGATTTCATTTGAGGTTTTTAATACGTTTGTTTTGGAATTTTTGAGATTGTTGGAAATTTTAGGGTTTGATGATTTTTATTTCAAATATTCAGTTTTAAGAAGTATAATAACAATGCACAAGGAGGACCCAAGGCAAGTGTAGCCACTGTAAACACTAAGGATTCCAGTATTGCTTCTGCGCAACACGACGGTGTACAATATGGAACCCATGTACATCCCCAATTACATGGTACAGATTTCTAAGTATCAGTTCTCTTTTAGTCTAGAAAATGTATGTGTTTGAAGGAGTTTGGGAATCTTAGATAATTGTGTTCTTTTTTAATATCTGAGTTGCCCATTTTGTTTGATTTTCATTTCTTGGCAATGTTTTTCCTTCAACATGATTTAATGTAGGAGGTTCTGATGTGCCCGTTGCAAGCATGCTTCCTGGACAGCTGAAGCTTCAACCTCTCAGAAGCACCCAAACTTTTCCAAAGGCTCTGACTTCTCAGAGAAGCTCCCGAACAGTTCCAAAGGTTCCAAAGGCTCTGACTTCTCGAGAACACCCACTACACTAGCGAAGGGTAAGTTCACGCTCAGGATCATGGATTTTGTTGCACTCAATGATGGGGAATGTAGGCATATTTTCACTGTTATATAGCAATCGTATGATGTCAATGCTAGATTCTCTTGGCAGTGTTCTCCTAAATAGGCGACTTAGTAATGAGTTTAACGTGCTGATATATGATATACAAATAAATGCAAATAATCAGGTATTAACTTTCTCTGTTGGTTTTAGCCCCAGGAGATGTGTTCAAGGGGCTTTGCCTTTTAGTTTGAGTCTATAAGCCCTGGTTTCATGAATGGGATGCAGGTAATGTTATATGCTTGCGAACAGTTGATTAAAATTCTCTAATTTCCTATATTTCTAAGTGCTAGACAAATTTATAGCATGTTTTTAAAAGCAGAAAGGGTGTGTACCACCCACCTTTTCATCTCAATTTCTGATTATCCTAATTATGGTTTTCTTAATTAATTATGCTTAAATATTGATCAGTTCTAAATTCAATTGTTATTGGTGTTTAGAATTATTGACGAGAGTACCAAAAAAGCAGTGGTTGTGGATCCAGTTAAACTTCAGAAGGTTCTGAAAGCAGCCCAAGAACATGGCATCGGTATCAAGCTCATCCTCACCACTCGCCACCACTGGTATATTTAGACTTCCTCATCCAATTTACCATTCAATCCCTCATATTCATACTGATATATATATATATATATATATAGACACACATATATTTGTTTTGAGTATTTTAGTATGTAACATCCCACCTGGGCCTAAACCCATTCTCCTGCATATCGCGCAGGAATGCGTTGAGGAATCCGTCCAAAAGATGGCGTTGGAACGCATGGTGCATAGAATTAACGTTCGCTACTTTATCTTCGATAAAGTCGTAGCGAACGTTAATTCTATGCACCATGCGTTCCAACGCCATCTAACGTTCGCTACTTTATCTTCGATAAAGTCGTAGCGAACGTTAATTCTATGCACCATGCGTTCCAACGCCATCTTTTGGAGGGATTGTGGGATGGCCCAGGGGAGTGATCCTTAAATGTATATTTCCATCTCTATGTAGCGCGAGACTTTTTGGGAGCTCACTGGCTTTGGGTTCCATTGGAACTCCGAAGTTAAGCAAGTAGAGCGCGAGAGCACTCCTATGATGGGTGACCCACTTATGCCTCCGAAAGCATTTTAATTTTGTGTTTAATTTGGGTTTTTTTTTTTTTTTTGTTATGAATTCTGAATTTTGTCTTTAATTTGGGTTTTGTGGGTTTAGAATTTAGAATTTAGAATTTAGAATTTGTAAGTAATTAACTTTAATTTTGTCTATTATTACTGGGTTTGAGTAAATTTCAACCTTTTGTCTTTGTTCTTAAAATTTTTGAGTTCCATATGTTAAATACCAGGTTTTTTCATTTAGCATCTTATGAATTTTATGAATTACAGCTTCTGCAGTATTTTCCAAATAGGTGGAAACAGGCACAAGGGAAAACTTTGTCTGCATATCCATATATATTATTTCCTTCAGTTATACTTGCATTTTACAGTGAGCTAAAGGTAAACCCTTGCTGGCTTTGATTGTGAATTTCGATGTTATATATAGTTTCATAACAATACTCTGTTGTGTACTTTCTGTCAACAGATAGATCCTACCAAGTGTCAGAGTTTACTCACAGACCCGCCTCTTAATCCTTCGAAGAACCGTGAAAAAATGGTTTGTTTTTTGTTTTGGTAATCATTATGTACCATAATAAATATTGTGAATTGTGGCATTGTTGGCTCATGATTTGGTGTTGTTTGACATTTCAGGTTGAGACCATGTTTTAGAAATACAATTTTGTTGGGGTCTTCATTCAAATTCAAGCTGTAGTAATGTTGTATGCTAAAGGTGCTTATAGAGATGATTAAAGGTTAAATGCTTATGATGTTGTTTTTAACCCTCCAACTTGGTTTGTTTCTCCCTTTTTTTTTTTTTTCCTTCGTGTTATTTGTACAAACAAGTATGTCTTTTCTTATTGTTGCAATTTCAAATTCTTGGAAAACATTGATGGGGAGATTCTACATATCTGCACACAATACTTACAACACATGGTTATAGTATAGCGCAGAATCTGGACCTGAAAAATGATGGCATAGGTGTTCTGGTTGAATTGATGACTGTAATCAAGGTATCAGTTAAGCTCTAATTGTGACTGGTAAATTTTGAATGACTGCTGATTACTGTTAAAATCCCAAACGTATGCAATCCCACATTCCAATTTGTTGTGTGAAGACAAATATCATGCCGAAATGATTCGTCATATGGAAATGCTAAGATCGCAAAATTTCTTTTCGTATCAAACTATTAGGAATGCAAATCTGACATAATGTTGATCCACATTACATGTTTCATTGCATTCCTTTGGTAGACTTGAAATTTATGGTCCTTATCAGTTTGAGGTTTGCTTTTTATGTTATTTTATTTTTTTATCAGAGATTAGATTTTAGCTTATGATAAACAACATTTGGGATTCCCTACCGGCTTACATCAAATTCCCAAATGCTGTTTACCATCGGCTAAAGTTGTGTCTTTTATCATAATCCCACCTCATTCCACATGATATATTAATACTGTCACAGTAATTTCGAGAGTTGGACTGAAAAATTCTCATATTCATACTATGACGGGTACATCAACATTTGATGAGATACTTTGGGTGTTCAAATGACGGAAATATTCATCTAGGGTTAGGATCACGCGGCTAGAATTAAAGGGTTGCAAGGCACTTTTGTCATCTTAATTTTGGGATTGGGATTGATGGTGAGGGCAGACAAAGAGGGACAGCGGCCATGCCGCTTGCAGAGGGAGACAGCGATGGAGAGAGAGATCTCTCTCTATAAAAGCCAACTTGAAAGAGCATGGCATCAAAATTTGATAACCCCAATCACCCAATGTATCTTCATCACTCAGATCAGCCTGGGTTGGGACCGGTGTCTCAACTTCTCACTAAGACAAGAATAAGTATGGCTTCGTTGATGGGTCGATAGACTAGCCAAGTGACAGCGAAAAAGAATCGTTGCGACAACCTAGTCAAAACCTGGTTATTAAGTTGGATCTCTAAAGAAATTGCTGCTAGCGTATTCTATTGTGATGGAGTGCAACTAGTTTGGAACGAGTTGCATGAACGCTTCTCTCAGGTTAATAGCGTTCAGCTCTTTCACATCGAGAATGAAATTCATGACTCTGTTCAAGGGACCATGTCTGTTGGTTCTTACTTGACCAAAATTAAGGGCTTATGGGACGAAAAGGATATAGTTTGTCTGTCTTATCTTGCAGTTGTGGAGTACCGAGCAAGAACTGTCTTATCCAGAAACGCAAAAAAAATCAAGTTTCTCAAGGGATTGACTGAGTCATTCGCTATGACGCGAGGACAAATATTGATGCTGGATCCATTGTCTAGGGTCAGTAAGGCATACTCTCTTGTCCTCAAATATCAACGTCAGCGTGATCTTTCTGCTGGAAAGGGGTTGGCCCATCTGAAGCAGCCGTATTTGCAGCAAAAGGTGCATCTAAAGATGGCAGTAAGGGGGCCAACCATTTCAAGTGAGAAGTGTGACAAACCTGTTGGAGTTAAAATTTAACTTAACATGAACCCTAAATAACATGTTAATCTATGAGTTGAAGACTTACCTGTTGAAGACATGGTGGTTGTAAAAGAACTCTTCTACTCACTTAGAGACCTTTATATTCTAATCGCGATAGAACCTGAACGTAGAACTCTTTCTCTGTGAGCAGGGAATTCATTTATAAGATGCAATGGTAGCCAACTTCCATCTATCGTGGAGGGTTGGTTGTTCACCCATTGCACCATAACTCAACCGTGTATGGAGTGGCTTTGGAAGCACGTTGGATGTATTTCCTCAATTATAGAATGTTGGTTTTACAAGTATTCAAACTCTAATGGTTTCCAGTACCAACATATTACTTCTCGTTTATCACAACTAGTTGAGTCCATATAAGATTCTTACATCCTGGTCATAGCACGGAGAATTGTCGATCATATTTGAAGTGTGATCACTATGGATGGACGGGCCAATTGAGTATTGTCGCAAGCCCAATACAGTGGAATCCGACAAACACAAAAGCAATCCAAGAGGAAACCATGTCTTTACTCCACAAGCAGAAAAATGACGTCTCCAGTTCGTTCCCCTTCACGCAGGAGCAATGCCAACAAATCCTGCAAATGCTCAGCAAACCTGCGAAGGCAAAACATGTGGTAATGCCTCAACACATGATGAACTCTCAGGTAAAGCCTTATATTTTTCTACTAATGGCAAGAAGGCAACCTAGAACCTTGACAGTGGTGCAACTGATCACATGGTTTGTAACCCTCACTTAGTGCAAACCAATTAAGAATAAGACAGTGGAACTCCCAGATGGTTCCTTGGCCACTGTCACACATGTTGGCCAAATCATATTTACCTCCTATTTGGTTCTTGATAATGTTTTGTCTGTCCCATATTTCCAATTAAACCTCATCTCCATAATAAAATTAACATATCATTCCTTTTGTATCACCATTTTCCTCGATCATTTTTGTGTGATACAAGACCTACGTTCGGGAAAGATGATTGGGACGGGAATTGAAAAGGAGGGGCTGACTACTTGGATCAAACAAAGGACGAGTCATGCCACTCTGTCCGCCTACCATCTCCTCACATTTTGCATCAACGCCTTGGGTATCCATCCAACAAAATGCCATCCTTATTTTTCGTTCCAAACAATAATAAACCTTGTGATGCAAACAAGTGTTTGGTTTGTCCTTTGACAAAACATATCTTATTGCGATTTCCTTTTAAGTCCAATTTCCAGTAAATCACCTTTCGAATTGTTATATGTTGATATTTGGGATGGTTACTGTTACATCTCTTTTCGGAGCACGTTACTATTGTTGATAACTTTACTATGTGCACTTGGGTGTATTTGATGAGCAGTAAATCAGATACTAGGGATCTCCTAGTTAAATTTATTAACTTGGTTGAAACTCAATTCTCGTCGAAGGTTAAAACTGTGCGCAATGATAATGGCCTTTGTAACAGTCCGTTCCGAACTAAGGAATATATTAGTTGTGAAATGACGTTTTTACCCTTGCGGGGGTGTGAGAATGATTAAGTTGGATTAATGTTTTTATGTAGGGGTACCTATATATTTATTTTATTTTATTTTGTTGATTTTATGTGGATGGGATTGGATGAAAAGTATATACACACACATACACACAGCACGTGTGCAGCCCCTCCCCTTTTCCCCGTCACCTTCTCCTTCCTCTTCTCGAACTCTCTATCCTTTTCCCCTGCAAACGTACGGACACCCTTGTTCCTTTTGATCTGGCCACAGATCAAAGCCCTAAATACCATATTTGGAACCCTGATGACCTAGTGAGTACAACCATACTCTTAGTTTAGGTTTAGACCCACGAAAACCCTAGAAACCGTGAAGTACCGTGAAGGGTATTGTTCATGCACTCAAAAACCGTGGTGTTTCAGCTTATTTTGAGATCATAGGAAGGTTTAGAATCGTCTTGTGATGCTCGGAGGACAAAATTGAGGAACTTTGGACGTCGGGATCACTGGTTTGGGAGTTGGCCGGAAATTGTGATTTTGCTCCAGCGAGATTCAAGCGGATTTTGGGTTTAAAACAGGTATAAATCTCTTCCCCTTGTCCTAAGGATCATTTTGGTGTAAATTTCGTGAAATTTGGTTGAAAAATGAGCTAGAAATCAAAGTTTGAAAAATTGCCCAATTTCCGACGATGCAATAGCGCCGGCGCCGGTCGCCGACGAACTGAGGTTGAAGGTGACGGAATATTCCTAACAGAGGGTAACAGCGTCATTTAACTTTAACGGAATATTCCTTAACGGCGTTAGGGTTTCCGTCAGTGTGCACGGTGTGTGGCCGCGCGTGGGCAGCGCGTGTTGCCGTGCCTTGGTCGGAGCGTGAGGGCACGTGGGACTTCCAAAAATTATTTTAAAAATATAGGGGTGTTCGTGGGATTGAGTAGAGCATGTTGGTACATTCAAACACCTTAATTGAGTAATGTATGAGAAGTTATTACTTGATTTGGGTTATGTGCGTAATTAACAGTTATATAGTTGTTTCGCATATAGGTGAGACGTATCCTGAGGACGAGCGCAGCCACGCGAGGCTCGGGGGCTACGACCCGTCTACTTATCAGTGAGTGGGCTTTTGTTTTCAATATATATATATATATATACTTGATTGATTCCCAGAAATATGTTTTAAAATGCTTTTATGAAATTGAATGCCATGTCAAATGCCATATATATTTCTATGTTTATATGATTATATGTCGATGCACCGCGGGCGCCAGGTAAGTCAGGTAAGTATGTGCTTGTGATATGATGATTGTGTTGATATCAATGAGATTAGACTATGGCTCATTTACCTGCACATCGGGGTTTGTGCCGCCAGAGTAGGGCTTAGCTTTCACATGATCGTTCACCTCCCGCACCATACGCCCACCTTGGATCCAAGGCAAGTGCCAGCCTATCGTACAGACCACACTAGGTGGTTCCGACTCGTAGGTGACTTGCGATTCGTCGCCAGCCTTCACGTGATCGTAGCACAGAGCGTTATATATATACCTAGCTTGACGTACAGACCACATTAGGTGGTTCCGTCATGGGTGCAGGTTATTGATCGAGAGATGAATTAAGGATTTGGTTGAGGAGCCATAGATTCAGCCGTACAGGTCACTATAGGTGACTCCGGCTGACTGATTTATATTGCCGGCATGATTTGAGTTGGGATATCACCTGATTGTTTTGATGTTACTTGATGCATGCTTATTGCTGATTATGGTTCATTCGATCATGGCATTAGTTGAATGATGAGTTTCCAGTATTAGTACGTATATATATTTTCTGGGAAGTATACATGTTTTACAGAGAGGGGTTACAACTTTTGTATCGAAGTAATTTTGATAAAGCTTTGTTTTTGCCCACTCACACTTTTGTTTTGCGCCCCTCCAGGTACTAGATAGTGTTGGTGGCAAGTGAGGTTTCAAGGCATATCTAACAGTACACTATCCACGTAAATATTATGCTTTCC
This sequence comes from Heteromeles arbutifolia, assembly GCA_024362995.1. Classification (NCBI taxonomy): domain Eukaryota; kingdom Viridiplantae; phylum Streptophyta; class Magnoliopsida; order Rosales; family Rosaceae; genus Heteromeles; species Heteromeles arbutifolia. The sequence goes on along the minus strand of JANCRC010000013.1, from coordinate 22,885,538 downwards.
TGTTTATGTCTTTCTGGACTGCACCTAGGATGCTCGAACTTTGTAAATTATGCTGTTAACTTTCACACTCTTTTATGCTCTTGTATCTCTAGTTGTGCTATTCTAGTACTCCTTATCTATATTTATTCTTCTGCACTGTGCATATGGCTTCGTCACGCTCACGTGACGGCCAGCACGTCCCAATGTTCGAGTCGGGGTGTGTTAGCCTTGAATTCAAAATCAAATTTTTTTACTCTTCCAAGGGCATTGTTCATCAAACTAGTTGTATGAATACAACACAACAAAATGGTGAGGCTTAAAGAAAGCATCGTCATGTGCTTAATGTTGCACGTACACTCCTTTTTCAGGCCAAACTTCCTAAACAGTTTTGAGGGGATGCTATTCTCACAGCAGCCTACCTTATCAATATCACACCAACACCTCTTCTAAAGGGGAAAACACCATCTGAGCTTCTATTTCAAGTCACACCTAGTTACTCTCATTTGCATGTTTTTGGCTATTATGTTTTGCCTCTGGGCAAGTGAGTTCCCAAAGCTGTACACCATAAGAGCAAAACGGAGAGCCGAATGTTGGAAACTAATCCATTGTCTACTTCTATTGATGCTTTTGCTTGTGCAAATAAAGGTCGTCATCGGCGAAAAGTTAATTCGAAATAATAGGAGCAATGGGAGGCACCTTAACACCCTGAACATCCCTATTCCATCTGCTCGTCTTAGAAGAGCTGATAATATCCTTCAGACTTCAGAGAAAAAACAAGCACACTTAAAGAAATAACATCAGACGACGGATGTTACTGTGACTATTAATGGGGTCGAAACTACGACGTAGAGCTCCGCGTCTGCCAATTAGAACAGCGATTTGTTTGCAGAAAATGTTTACAGACTCCTTGCGCAATGAACCTCTCCAAGTGAACTTTGTTTGGTTGAATTACTATAGCTTCTATACCTTGCCCTTTTGGCACGAAAAGGGAAGAATTAATGAAAGGGGTTTGGGCTAACTTTAATTTAGGGACACTTTGGATGCGGTCTCTAACTATCAATATTCTTTGATTGAAACCTTGTCTGTTTTTAGTTTTTTATCAAAATCCCTGAGATTAATGTTATGTTACTATAGTTTTTAAATTAAAAATTAAAAATTGAAATTTGTATTTGTTTATATTAATGAGATTTTAAATAAAACCCATAATTTGTGGGATTAAAAATAATAAAATATAAAGTATACTCTCTATTATATTGTGAGTATACTATATACATACATATATATATATACACACACATAGGTACATTCATCAAAATTAACAAAAAAAAAAAAAAAATTATTGTACCAAAACAAAACGTGGGTACATTCTTCAAAACCACGGAAAAAGAAGAAGATATTAGGCTTAATAACATTAATAAATTTCTTCGATTAAACTTGATATTAATACATTCTCAAAATCTACGAAAAAGAAAAGAATGTACCCATATAAGTTTAAAAATGGATTAAAAAAAATTTGAATGGATTTTATATTGAAAAATTGGGTTCATTTTATATTAAAAAATGATACATTTTACATATAACAAATTGGTACATTTAAGAATTGATACATTTAAGATTGAAAAAATTGAAAATTATATGAATGGATACATTTAAGATTAAAAAATTGAGAATCTTTTTATAAAAAAACTAATGGGTACAAACTTATTCTAATTTTTTTTTTTTTTTTTGAAATGTTTGAATTGAAAATTAATTAGGAGTTTAATAGAGGTGTGTATATTAAAACCCCAAATCAATTACTAATTTTTATTTTAGAAAATTATGTAATAAACATGTAAATTCATTATCACATTAATAATAGGTACTTCAATCAAAATTTAAAAACTAATAAGATCTCAATCAATGAACAATAGTAACTAGGGACCGAATACTAATTTTTTCTTTAATTAAAAAGGCTTGAGATTTAATGAAAATGACAAAAGTAACATACAACATGCCAAAAAAAAATCTCACGGACCGAAGCAAAAACCAACATACAACATCAAATCTTTCTTCCAACTTTGCCCCTGATATAGATTAACCCTTAACACAACTTCACATTATTTACGAAATTGCCATCGAGCCCAAAAGGTCAAATAAAACCAAAACTAATTTAATTTTTAATTTTTTTTCTTCAACAAATGTTTGCAACCATTCCCCCGAATTAAAACCTATATCATGACAATTAATTCAAGAACCACAATCATTAACTTTTACTCTCCTCTCAAACCCATAATTGTCAAACATTGTCCATAACTTACATCAAACTCAGGATTCCTTTTAAAAAAGTGCAATTCACAAACCAACCTTTTCAAACCCAAATTCTTTTAGGAAAACTAATGAAAAGGATTCCAAATCTTTACATTTTAATAAACACCCACATACTAACTTTATTTAATCATAAGGACAAAAGACTAATAAAAAAATAAAGAAATAAAAATAAAACCCTAACAAATCCAAGCCCTGGGGCGCATACCCCATCCTCTCTTTGAAAAAAAACTTCAAACAGTTCCCCCATCTTTTTGTCTCATTGTTAGGTATAATAGATTTTTTTTTTTTCTTTTTGGTGCTTAGAATAAGAAAAATACTTCGAATTGAATTGCATTCTCCTGTTTTATTTTTGTGGTGTTATTTTTCAATAGTAGTCATGACGATGTAAACTTTTTAATGCGCCCAGAACACGGGATGATACACTCTATACAAGTTGTGAGATTCTTGTGTTAAAAAATTAATCACATAAAAAATAAAATTCTTCACCACTTATATAATAACACGTGGTATACCATTTGTGTTACAGGCACACGAAAATATTTCTCCAAGATGACACCCAAGCTCAAGAAATTGGATGGAGAGCTACATTTATTATTGTAGGTATGTGAAAAAAGTGAGAAAATTTTAATTTGGTAATTGAAAATAGCTTTTTAAATATAATTAATGAGAACATAATCTTCTCAAGGTTTTGATCTAAAAAGTCACTTCCGGGTTCATCGTTTTCGGCACAATGGGTGCTTTTACATGACCAAAAAGGGTCTAAATTTCAAACCTTATGAAACTGAACCAAGAATTAAACACTATTTATAAAACTTCACCAATAAGTAGACATTATTCATGAAACTAGACCGCTAAGTAGACACTATTTATGAAATGAAAACAAGAATTAGGCATTATTTCCAAAACTAAATCAATAGGTGGAAACTATTTATGAAATTGGACTATACATTATTTATGAAACTGGAGTAAGAACTAGACAATATTTATGAAATATGACCAAGAACTATGCACTATTTATGAAAGTGGATAAATAACTAGACACTATTTATGAAATCAAACGAAGAAAAAGACACTATTGATGAAACTGTACCAATTATTATACATTATTTATGAAACTAGATCCAATAACTAGGCATTATTTATGAAACATGACCAAGACCTAGACATTATTTATTATCATGGACAAAAAACTAAGCACTATTTATGAGATTGAATCAATAAATAATATAGTACCGTTCAATTTTATAAATAATGTTCAGTTTTATAAATAGTATTCAGTTTCATAAACAGTGTTTTCATAAACAGTGTACAGGTCTCCAGCGCGCCCGTCTTTTAATTGTGTCATTTTTATTAAAAATTAAGTTTTTTTGTCCTTTTTATTAAAAATTAAGGGTTTTTCATTAAAATTTAAGGCTTTTTCATTAAATAAAGTTATAGCATGGTTTTTGATTAAAATAAACTTAGCCCAAGTCCTTTTTCATGAAAGTTCCCAATTTTTTTCAACGTCCATTTCCGTTTTCATAACCTACCTTCTCAAATCTAGATTTCTTCAACTTGAAACCAAACAAAAATTATTTACAAATAATCCAAAACTCGTCAAAATTAAAACTAAGCAAAAAAATTTGAAAAAATATAACAAAAGAATCAACAAAGATTATGAAAAGAAAAATGTCACCTTTGATTTTCCTTCAAACCTATGATTCTCCTTCAAACCTGCATGTCACCTTTGTTTTCTATCTTTTATCTGCGTTTGGGCATCTGTGCCCTCACCCTTTTGTCCCCTTTTGTATTTTCCCCTCTCAAACTCTATCATTGTTATTCCTAACCAAAAAAGAAAAATGTCCAGGAAACAGGACCGAGACTAATTCACAAACCCCCCATAATATATTATTCCAAAGGGACATATCAATGAGATGTATGACTTGACTTGTGAAGATGATGCATGTTCAACCTATCACAATGATGCCAATTATCTGCCAACAATGGTTTTGGAGAGTAAAGAAATATTTAAAAACTCATTACTGCTTTTCAAAATCCTTATCCAAACGCAAGGTAGTGAAAACTTTGGCTCATAAGACTGGAATTCTCCTAGTTTTAAAACTCGTTAGTTTTGTTCAATTTAAAAAATGGGTGTAATTTTGCTGTAGTTTTATAAATAGTGTGAGTCATTTTGGTTCAATTTCAGAAATAGTGTGGGTTATTTTGCTATAATTCCAGGAATAATGTTTATTTTGTTCTCTTCTGGAAATAGCGTAAATTATTTTGGTTCAGTTTTCAGCAATAGTGTGAGTTATTTTGTTGTAGTTCTAGAAATAATGTTATTCTGGTTCAGTTTTCATATATAGTGTGGGTTATTTTGTTGTAGTTCTAGTAATAGTGAGTTATTTTGCTGTAATTCCAGAAATAGTGTGTTATTTTGGTTCAGTTTTAGAAATAGTGTGGGTTATTTTGTTGTAGTTCCATAACTAGTGTGAGTTATTTTAGTTCAATTTCAAAAATAGTGTTGGTTATTTTGCTGTAGTTCCAGAAATAGTGTGGGTTATTTTGGTTTGGTTTCAAAAATAGTGTAGGTTATTCTACTGTAGTTTCAGAAATAGTGTGAGTTATTTTGGTTCAGTTTCAGAAATAGTATTGATTATTTTGCTATAGTTTTAGAAATGGTGTTGGTTATAGGGCAGTACCTAAATTGAACAAACATATATCCATTTACATAGTAATTCTCTCAAGAGTAGTCGTATTAAAGGTATGTTTAGAAGTGACTCCCGACTTCCAAAATCACTTATGGCATAAGCATTCGCCTCTCTTAGACCATCTCCAAAGGAGATGTCAAATCTTAAGTGGAATGCCATGTAATCAAATTTGAAGGTAGGAGCAAGCTTCAACCGATATGTCAATCATATGTGGATTGACATATGAGAAAAGGTGATGTCAAATAATTTTTAACTATTTTATTGTGTGGATCTCATTAATACACAAATTATAGATCTTAAAACGTTTATTTAATTGACTTCTTTTTAAAATTGGTCTTACAAAAATTATTTATAACAAAAAAACATATCAGTTGGAAAAAAAGGAAATCTGACATTGCCACGTTAACCATCAAATTAACATTTGACATTTATATTTTGACATCTTCATGCTCTTATGTGTTTTCCTAGAAATTCACTTCCAAAACATTTATAGTGAATTAGTGTTACAAATTTGGGGCTTAGACATATAACGGAAAATGTTGGTGGAGGTTTGGAAATTATATGAAGGAATAGAATTGGTCATGAATAAAAAGTAAATAAAAATATCTAATTAAATAAAAAACAAATAGTCTCCATTGGAGTTCTGGATTGACCCAACAATGGACACATAAATCGGACACTTGTCACTGTGCATTTCTATCCCACTTCCTTATCCCATTAATCCCTCCATATTTATAGAGCCAGCCTGCATTCCATGGAGTTGTTCAAGGTTTTCGTGATTTTTCTACTGTTATCTGCTTTTTTTTTTTAATTGTTTTTTCTTTTTCTGAATGCTTTTGCGGCCAAGCAACAATGCTTCCAATTGCAAACCCTAACCGTAATATCCCACTCAATTAGAACAGCAAGACACCAAAGATTGGAAGATTGAATTGTAGTCAGTGGACCCAAGCTTTTTGTCTCGGTCAAGATTTTGGGTCAGAGCGGGTCTGAGGCAGCAGTGGCGGCAGTACCTAAATGTTCGTCGACAAGGCAACGATCTCTCCTCTCCTCTCCTCTTCTTCTTCGCGAGGAGATCGTCGTTTTCATGCCATGAAGAAATGGTGGAGACACAGATGGGGGTGACAGAGGATAGCAGAGAGATGAAGATGGATATTAAACAGACAAAGAATTGATGTCAGGTGCAAAATAGAAAATTCATTGTTTGGGTCATTTTAGTTGGACTGATTTAATGTTGGGCTTTGTCTCAACCATTAATTAAAGTTATTACATGATTTTTGTTGTTAACATTTGAAGTTTTCATTAATTTTCCTTTTTAAAAATGATGATACGTAACTAAAATTACTGAGTAATCAGTTTAAAAAACAAAAGAATTGGATCCAAGATGAATACTAAATAAGCCCTAAGGTACTTGTTAGTCTGGACAAGCTTTTGAAAGTTGGAAGCCTCACCCAGCAATTTATTTAACCTAGTATGTATTCATTACTTTTATTAAATTATTTTGATACAAATTACTCTTATCAAATTAATTAGCTACAAAGTACAAAACCAATGTGTCGTTTAGTAATTGTAGAGCAAAATAATTGAAAGATCAAAATGGTTTCTAACCCAGTTTAAGGTAATTTCCTCGTAACGATTTGTCTCCATCTTGATACGAAATGAAACTTGAGCTAGCACCTCCATTTCGGAGACTTTAAAAGAATTCGAGTTCCTAAAAGAATATTGTCTGCAATGGAGAATTCTTATAGTATATTCTATAAATGCAGGGACTAAAATATTAGAAAACATTGTTCATTTTGTTAGAGTATTGTGACCATTAATAAAAACCAAAAAGTTACCTCTACTGTTGGCCAACACTTCAAAACAAAAAAAAAAAAAAAAAAAAAAAAACTACAGAAAAAACCAAATGCTGTGCAGCATTCCTTTCTCACGTTGGTGGGTTTCTTTCCCACTCAAAATCAATAGGGGGACCACTATTTGAGTCTCTATCTACAGTCCTCACATTAGAAAATTTCTTTCAAGTATTTGATGAGTCCCTATATATTAAGATACTTTGAGATGCTTTAAGTACTTTAAACAAGAGACGACAGAGCTAGCCTAAGAAAAGAAAAAATGTAGCTATGTACCCTAAACAAGACTCCACACATAGCTAGCCTTTGTTCTTTTCCCACTATGAGACTCGATGCATAAACATATAGCAATAATTGAAATCGGACCTAGATTAAGTCTCAATATCGTTCTTTTCTTCTTTACATGCAATAGTGGAAGAGAGGATAATTGAAGCTAAATTAAGTGTTAATATCATCATATTAACATAGTTTATATCCTCAATCTGCGTGGAAGTTAACCAGTCTAAAACTATCCATGCATATTTTCTAAAATTTTGTGAAAAGTACGTCTAATTGATAGAGATTCATTTGTGGAATATAATTACTAACATGATATCTTGTTCTTCGATTTGGAAGAAGTACATATATAGAAGTACTTCGCAATCAAACATTCTGAACGTACGAATTGGAAAGAATCATAGAAATATTGATAGAGGACAAGTAGGTAAGAGCAAGATGAAATATTGATAGAGGACAAGTAGGTAAGAGCAAGATGAAATATGCATACAAGTGGTGAAGTGATGCGTACGAAGTGGACTTGACTCGCACAAAGTCATGCTTCATGAAATTGAACCCTCTCTGGATTTGGCAGATTGATCCGTCTTCGTATAGTAAAAAACATTGACAAATAAGTTGCCTTCCCTTTTAATAAGTTGGCCTAATAAGTTAAGGAGACGTCTAATCTGGTTCTTTATCATTTTTAAAGTACTACTTCGAAATACAAAGCCAAAAGATAAAAGTTTGAATTCGAAATACAGTTTAAAAAATGTGTTTTTGTCTAATAAAAATGAAAATTCAGTTGCATTCATGACAATGTCAAGCGGCTCTAATAATTAAGGGTTCGTTTGGATGTGCTTTTAGAATGACTGAAAGACTTTTAGAGAAAATATTTTTCGATTCCAAAAGCACTTGAAGTGCTTTCTGCAAGAAGCACTAGTTAAGTGCTTCTTCTAGGAAGCACTTTAAGTGTTTTTCCAGAATTTACTTGCATTTTAACTAAGAATTGGTTCAAAAAACAATTTAACCAAAAGCGCTTTCAGTCATTTTAAAAGCACATCCAAACGAACTCTAGGAGAAATTCGTTTATATTATCTTTTGATGAGATACATTCATAATCTGGAAATTCTAACTTGTCGATATCTGACTAAATAATTGTTATAGATACCCCTTTGTACTTAAGTAGGTGTCTCTACCACATATTTCATATGCGACCCCTTTGTAGACGTTGAATTTTCAGAACTCTCCCATTTGAACTTTCATGAGGCATGGACTAAGGAGATAGTATATTAACCGCCTCTTTGGAAAATATTAAATTGATGTTTTTTTTTTGTCAATTTAATTAGCGTAAATGTGGTTTATATGTTAGCCTATTTAAAGGTTATACGCTTACTGTGTCTTTAATTCAATGAAATATCACACAATCAATCCAACTAAAAGCATAAATTATTACAATAATTTCATTATCTTATGATGTAAAAAAAGAAAATTGAAATTTCATGGTCCATTTTAATAATTACTCCAACCTGAACCGCGTGAAATGTAATTAGTCTTTTTTTGGTTGGTGGTGGAATGAAAAAATATAGATGCAAATAGATTCAGGTCCGAAAACAAATGCTATTTTCAGATTTAGTCCAGTTGCTTGTAACATGCCTATAAAAACTACAAAAGAAACATATTTAAAATATAAACGAATACAACTAATTCTGAAAGAGTTAAATTACAAGCTAAAAAATCTATAATATGAAAAACTAAAACAATTTATCTATAATAACAACAAAAAAACATGTGGTATAAGTTATAAGTAAGACATTTACAATCTAGGTATATTAAATAATAGCTCACACAATTGGTCTATTTTTACTAATAATTCACAAAATTGAATTTATATTCTTCATAAATTATTTTAGATGATTTCTTTATGTTTTTCTTTCATTTGCTCTAACCACGGAATTATTTTAGACGATTACTTTGGTCAAAAACTTCAAATATCAACGCAGTTTTGGCAGATAATGAACCTCCGATAAAGTCCATAAAGATGTCGTCTAATAAGAAAACTCAAATTAATCAGAATTAACAACTGAAATCGTACCAAAAAGGGAAAGAAGGATGTTGCCATCTGAAAATGCTATAGGTACTAATCTAGTGTAATTAGATAAAAACAAAACAAATGTAATATCACGTCCTCATTATAGATCAATATAGTACATCAGAAATCATACATGCAAACTCTTCCAACGACAGTTGGTCCGTCACAAATAAGTAAAGACTATAAGTCACACCATTAACTTGACAACGATCATAAATAACACAATCTTCAGCATGTAGTATCACATTCTCATTGTAATCGATATAATTATACATGCAACTGCAAACTCTTCAAACGATAGCTATTACAAAACAAGATATATATGGGAACCCCATTAACTTGACATCGAACCTGAGTTACACAACCTTCAACAACCTATTCTAACACAAAATAAATTAATCTCAAATGTTAATTACAATTATTCTTCTTTCTAATATTGTGTGACTATAGTGATAAGTTTACATCTTATGTAAGACTATTGAAAAAAAGTTCAGAACTTATGCAATCTCATTTATAGTTACCATCAACCTTTGAGATATAAGGTGCTATTTCATGCACTAGTTTAGTCGTTTAATCATGATTAACCCAAATCCTGACTGTTCGTCGTCAACTACTGCAAAGTCCACGTTCAATATGCGACATCTCGAACCTGGCCCAGTACACGTCCTTGTTCATTTTCCTTGGGCCCCCACCTCCTCTCTTTAACAAGAGTAAAAAAATGCAGGGAATTGAATTTGGACGGAAAAAGCCAACGACCAGAGATAGCGAAGCATGTCGCTTCTTTCTCCCGCTTTTTTGCACGTAAAGTCGTTGAGGAAGCGGGGCATTTCTGTAAACAAAAACCAATTTGACCAAATGGCCATACAATGTGAACCGTATATCAACTGTGTACACAAGACTACGTGTATTTTATTATTTTTAGAATACGAGTCATTGTTGATTTAGATTGTATATAAAGTGCTACAAACACGTGACACGTATTGAATAGATAATAATGCCACATGTTTTAGGAATTGGATCCTCACCGAAGCAAAGCCTCGAGATCCTTCTGACTCACTAACACAGACCGTTGGATTTTGATCCAACGGCTACAATTATTATAACTTTAGAGGGATCCCTTTGTTTGTAGGCGTTGGATCAAAATCTAACGACCCGTGTTATTGGGTCAGGAGGATTCCGATGATTTGCCTCAGAGATGATCCAATTCCCATGTTTTAGTGCAAGTTAAGTTATATTTAAATTTTTCTTCCACGAGTGAGGATGTATAGAATTATGGTAAAAATCGGTCGGGTATAAGATTCAAAATCCTTCAAAATAATTTTTTTTTTTTTGTTGAGATTACAATGACAAGAAAAAAAAGTAAAAAATTAAACATGTATAACTAAAAATAGTTGACAAGAAAATAAAATAAAAAATTTGCTAAACCAAATACATTAATGATTGTAAATTAAAAAAAAAAACGATTTATCTACGGGGAAGAGGGAAGAAAGTTTACTAAGTCTTCCATGGGGTTAGCAATAATATAATTCAAATTTATTTTCGGCTATAATCGAACCTAAGACCTCTCACTCAATGTTCTAAAAATCGACCTAGGCGTTGGGTGGTGGCCAATCGCCGGGATTAATGCATAATCGGGAGCAAAATCAGGACAGGGATTAGGCAGGCGCTGAGGCGGCCTGAGCGGCCCTTGGGCGGCCTAGGCGGGCGATTGGGTGGCCTAGGCGGTCTGGGAATTTCAATTTTTTCTGTTTCCAAACTTGAGAAAAGATGAATGCAGATCAGTTGTGTTCTGGTTTTTCTGGACTTCCTGAGCTTCTGGTGTGTGTTCTTGGAAAGAGGAAGAAGATGAGAGAAAATTAGTCTCTCTCTCTTCCTTCCACACCCACACCCACACCCACACCCACGTGACCATTCTCAAACTATTTAATTTAATTTTTTTTTTTGGTTTCTGTCCACTCAAGTTTGGACAGCTAGCATAAGTTGCTTGATTTTTCTGAAAGAAAAAGAGGCTGTCAGTCCATAGCATCGAGTGCTATTGATTTTTTCTCATTGAAAAAACATAGATTGTCAGGTTGATGTTCCACTTTTCTTTTCATACCCACATATTTGACATTTTCATTTCTCTTTAAATTCAAAATAAATTGATATGTTCTCTAAAAGATATTTTATAAATTAATACATACTTGTGATTATTTGAACTTCTATTTCATACAACCAAATTCATTAAGATACTAAAGATATATATTAAATTTATTTAAATCCGCTAGTTCACCTAGATTCTTACCTAAGCGTTACATCCCAATTCGTTGCCCGATTAATACCTAACGTATTTTAGAACCTTACTCTTACTTACAAGTAAAAAAGAATATCACTAAAACGCAATACCAAGTGACAAGTTGTAAACTCTTTTGCCAACCATACATTATTTATATGTGACCTACCGTAACATTGAATCTTTGACAATTTATGTGATGTCGAAAATTCAACAAAACCATCACATCACAAGAAAAAAAGAAGAAAAATCCGAAAAGATGAATGTCTAAATTTTTCTAAAATCTTTCTAAAATTTTAATAATAATGCTATCAAAGAACAAGTGAACGTGAGATGGGCGTCGATATTTTTGTGAATGTGATTTCTAAATTTTTCTCTAAATTGCCGAAGATTCTCGCTGACCTGCAGCCTACCTGTTCAAGTTTGGTACTTTACTGACACGGGGTGATGGTTACTTAATTTTCTCAGCAACCAAACAGGTCTCTATTTTATTGGGTTTTTAGTTTCATATTTGGGGGACTCACTGGTTTTTTGGGATTCATTGAACTTAGACAAAAATTTAGCCCTTTTCATCTCTGCTTCTTCAAAGGTTGCCCCTTTTTTTATTTATATAAATTGAATATTTTCTTTTTCCCAGAAACATGACGACCATTGAGCGTGGGAAAGAGAAGGTGCAAACTCTTTGCTGGGTCTCGCCTATTCGTGCATATTTAATTTGGTTTTTTTATTCCTTTTTCCCCATTTTTTTCTGCATTATTTTATTAATTTTTTGGTTCTTTTTGCCCTTTTGCAACAGGAGTTTGGCGCTTGAGTGGATTTTTATTATTTCCAGAAAGGAGAACTTTTGGTTTTGGTGTCAATTCTTCCTCCCACTTTCAGTGGCTTGCATGAGAAGCATATGTAGGAGGTGAGGTAGTCTTTCTTTCATATATATCATCCACTGGTTCTGATTTTTATTCTTCCCCAATTTGTTATGCATGCTTTTTCTTAGACCAATGGAGGTGGAACCATGTATCTGATTGGGAAATACTCACAAATAGAACTGGTTATATGTAAATTTGACGGTAATCCGTTTATAACCCTGGTTTAATGCCCTTTTGTTGACGTGTTAGTATCACTCGGGTTCATTTTTTGTTAAAAGTTTGTAACCAGTTCCATCCGTGTGTATTTCCCGTAAGATTTTGATTAAGGAGTGGGATTGTTTGATTGGGGTGATGTTATTCTTAAAACCAAATAGTTTAAAGATAATTGCAGTTCAATCGAATCGGTCAAGTGGAATTTTAAGGAATTCTAAAGTGGCATAATTGATTCTTGAACTTTTCTGCAGCATTAGAAATAAAGTAGGGTTACAACTTTTAATCCCCTTTTTTTGTTTGGAACAAAAACACATTTTCTCCTGTGACACTAGTTTTTAAAAGTTAAAAGCCTCTTCGATGCTTCTGCTTCTGTTGTTAGTTTCATATCAGCACCAATCAATCAACACTGTGAAGAAGAAGAATACAGCAAAAAAAACTTTACCTATTTAGGCGTCTCTAACACTTCTTATCTCGCTTACATCGATCGACAAGTTTGCCTCTAGTTTCAATGAAGTAGACCCTTTTTTTCCCTCCCTCCATCCCTTCTTACGGTCTTGTTCATTTGTTTTAGGTCAGTCAATGACTCAAATCAAATCCATTGTGGTCACAAAATTCTCAAATAGTAGTTGAAAAGTAAGTTAGACAACTAGGGTTTGCTTCAAATGGACCATAAAGAATTTGATTCCATTTTTTCTTCTTTTCACTGAAGTCACTGGTTAAAACTTGAAGACATCTACTTCAAGACTTGCATTTGCTGTTTGTGAGGGACTTAGGGTTGAAAAATAAGGCCTAAATTAAATAATTAAAGTGGATTTACGCTTCTGGTTTTTCTAGTTGCTGCCCATCTGTGCTCAAGTCAAACATCATTTGTACTATAGTCTAGCACTACGTTCTAGTGGTATTTCTCTTCACTTGTAAGTGAGAGGTCTTAGGTTCGATTCTCGCCAAAGGTGAATTTGAACCGCATTATTGCTAGCTCATTGTGAGGCTAAGCCCACCCCTCCCCTTAGTGTAGATAATATTGTTTATTAAAAAATAAAAAAAAAAGTCTAACATCATTTTCTAATACATTTTATACTTCTAAGCTGTACAATTATGGAAGGGATGATGATCTGTTTGCTTACATCAATCTCCAGCAATTTAATAATCAATTTGTGGCGGGTTGGGGTTGATTATTTTGTTAAACTTTGTTTGCTTATTACTAATTATGTATTTGATGTGTAAGTGATCCACATTCACTCCTTAATTCTTTTTTTGGGCAGCTTGAAAAGTCTGCCCACAAGTACTTTTTAAGTGCTTATATAAGGAAGAGCTTTTCAGCTTCCTTCAGCAGTCTCGGAAGCCCTGTCTACATTAAAAAACAACCGTCTGCGAAGAGCCTTCTCCGGCATCCTTCTTTCATTAGGTTAGATTCAGTCTCTTCTGTAACTATCACTTTTGGCTAAAAAGTTACACCTGTTGTGACTTCGTTTGAGTCTTCGATTCTTTAAGATATTTGCATGAACTGACATCAAAACAATATTCCATTGGACTAGTTGGCAAAAAAACACTTTCTGCATGCCACTAGTAACTGATTCTACTTGTATATTGCAGCCCTTTGCACTCTTTCGCTATCACTTTGTTCGTAATATAAGAGTCGCTACTCTGATCTGCCTGTTCATCATTTCTTTTTCTGTTTCTTGCATTACAGGTGAACTGATTATCCATGGCTTCAGTTCATTCAAACGAGGACCTCGAAGCCAAAGAAATGGACTCCAGAAGCTTGTCATCTTCGCGCAATCATTCACAGGGCGCGCCATACATTCACAAAGTGGGAGTTCCCCCAAAGCAGAACCTTTTCAAGGAATTCTCAAACACTTTGAAAGAAACATTCTTTTCAGATGATCCTCTACGGCCCTTCAAGCATCAACCTAAGTCGCGAAAGTTCATCCTCGGCGTGCAGGCCATTTTCCCCATAATCGAATGGGGGAGAGACTATAATCTATTGAAGTTTCGGGGGGATCTAATTGCCGGACTGACTATTGCTAGTCTTTGCATTCCTCAGGTAAATTGGCAGCTTAATCTATTGCAACTTAGCTAATTTATGTCATTTTCCGGTTCCATAGATCTGACGATTTTCTCAACTGGAAAATCAGGACATTGGATATGCAAAACTTGCAAACTTGGCTCCCCAGTATGGATTGTGTAAGTATTTCTATGCTACTCAAGAACACACCTTCCCTTATTGTACCTGCTTTCTTTGGATGTTGTTGTGAGACTTCTCTTTTGCTTTTCAAAACCTTTACAGATTCGAGCTTTGTTCCACCATTGATCTATGCGATCATGGGCAGCTCAAGAGATATAGCCATCGGACCTGTGGCTGTGGTGTCACTCCTGCTGGGTACACTTCTTCAGGATGAGATTGACCCTGTTAAAAACCCAGATGATTACCGGCGCCTGGCCTTCACAGCTACCTTCTTTGCAGGCATCACCCAAGCCACCCTTGGGATTTTGAGGTACTTTAGCTTGATTACATCTTACATTTTTTTACCTTAAACTCTCATTCTATCTGTCTCTGAAGGCCTCTCGGTCGTAATACTATACTTGTTCTATTTTTGTTACCAGGCTGGGACTCTTGATTGATTTCCTATCTCATGCTGCCATTGTTGGCTTTATGGGTGGAGCTGCCATCACAATTGCTCTCCAACAGCTTAAGGGTTTTCTCGGAATAAACAAGTTCACAAAGAACTCTGATATTGTCTCTGTAATGCAATCAGTATTTCGCTCAGCTCATCATGGGGTAAGCTCTATTTAGGGTTAAAATCGGAAACATCAAAGTTTTCTCTTTCACTGACTGCAACATCAAGTTACTGATCCCTGTATTACAAAATTTTGCAGTGGAACTGGCAGACAATAGTCATCGGAGTATCATTCTTATCGTTCCTCTTGCTTGCCAAATATATTGTAAGAATCCCCAAACTTTACTTCAATTCGCCTAATACAATCTGCTTGTTAGTTCTTGTCTGATTTTCACACGTTCTGGGGAGCAGGGAAAGAAGAAGAAGAATCTCTTCTGGGTTCCAGCAATCGCCCCACTGATATCTGTTATCCTGTCCACTTTTTTCGTGTACATAACTCATGCAGAAAAGGATGGGGTTGCAATTGTAAGTCCCCTGTATTATAAATGGTACTTCAGAAGAACGTTGATTTCAGTTGCAAGAAAGAGTACTTACGGTTTCTCTATGCATGTAGGTGAGACATATTGAAAAAGGAATCAATCCTCCATCTATAGATGAAATATTTTTCACTGGTCACTATCTTGCAAAGGGTTTCAAGATTGGCATTGTAGCTGGAATGGTAGCATTGACGGTGAGCATCTCCCAGCCCATTTCCTGCCAAGAAAAAAATTTGATATCATTTCTTGTATCTTAAACCCTTTTTCTTATTGGTGTGAATTATCAGGAAGCTATAGCAATTGGAAGAACTTTTGCTTCCATGAAGGACTACCAGATAGATGGAAACAAAGAAATGGTGGCTCTAGGAACCATGAATATTGTCGGCTCAATGACTTCCTGCTATGTTGCGACAGGTGAGAAAGATACCAAATAAATTATGAATTACATACACACTAATAGTTACAAATGCTTATTTGTGCATGATAACGGCTGAGGGGCTGTAGTCTCTTGTTCTAGGCTTCTAGCAGGCATGGACCACGTTTTCACCGCAAAAGTTTGACAAGTAAAACCGTTGAAGATGGATTATAGATAAAGTGCATAAAAATTTGTCAAAATAATACAAATCTAGCGAACGTAGTTTGTTGATACTCTAAGGTTAAGCAATGAGCATGCTTAAAAACCTTGAACCTTGCATCTAGAGGACGCATGACTAAGGACATGGAACTGATTGAATGCTCTTATACTTGCAGGTTCCTTCTCTCGCTCGGCAGTGAATTACTTTGCCGGATGCCAAACTGCAGTCTCTAATATTGTGATGTCCATCGTTGTTTTCCTAACCTTGCAATTCATCACACCTCTTTTTAAGTACACCCCGAATGCCATTCTTGCTGCCATCATTATATCTGCTGTGATCAACCTAATCGACTTCCAAGCAGCAATCCTTATATGGAAGATTGACAAATTTGACTTTGTTGCTTGCTTGGGAGCCTTCTTTGGTGTTATCTTTGTATCTGTTGAGATCGGCCTCTTAATCGCGGTAAATAAATCTATTGTTAACTGCCTTGTATTCGAAAACTATAATATAGAGATCAGCTATCTAAGTTAACAATTGTTTCTGTCCAGGTCTCAATATCCTTTGCCAAAATCCTCTTACAAGTTACCAGACCGCGGACTGCCATACTCGGGAAGATTCCTGGGACAAATGTATACAGAAACATCCAACAGTATCCAGAAGCAACTAAGGTTCCAGGGGTTATGATTGTGAGAGTTGACTCTGCAATTTACTTCTCCAACTCCAATTACATTAAGGAGAGGTACATATGCTCTCTAGTTTATGCTCTGTTCACTTAGATTTTCGTGGTAATTCTTAAAGATGCAATAAAAAAAGGGGTGACTGAGGACTGAAAAATCTATAAACAGAAAACTTCTGCTTGCCTTACATTGCCAAACTAAGCTGTTTCTTTCGACTTATTAAAGGTTTCATTACTTGAAATGGTCAGCATAGGGTATATAAGTCATATGTTAGTTCTAGCACTCTATATGGCCTCATCATGAAAGGAACCTAGAAATGGGCTGACATTGATGTTTTACAATCTGCTTAGGCATACTATTTGTATCTTTCGTGGTACTCAAGTTCAACTTCCTTGCAGGATATTGAGATGGTTGGTGGATGAAGAAGAACAGTTGAAAGAAGCCTACCTACCAAGCATTCAGTTTTTGATCGTTGAAATGTCACGTAAGCAGTTTTCTGATCTTTTAAACCAAATGCCGATAGGCTGATTCATTACTCTCGGTTATCTAAATTCATTTCTCATGTTGTCTTGTGTTTGTTGCAGCTGTGACTGACATCGACACCAGTGGAATTCATGCGTTGGAAGAGTTGCACAGGAGTCTCCAAAAGAGAGACATTCAGGTAAATTACACACGCGATATCATCCTACGTCATTCTCTACTTCAGTTAACAAAATAAACTGACATTGTATGTGACATGAACTTGTCTTACCTCCAACCTTAATGTGCAGCTTGTTCTCGCAAACCCTGGACCGCTGGTGATTGATAAGATTCACGCATCCCACATTTCAACTTTGATCGGCGAAGACAGAATCTTCCTCACGGTGGCTGAGGCCGTCTCATCCTGTTCCCCGAAATTGGTCGAAGAACCTTAAGTGTAAATGGAGTGTTTATTGTTTGAGAGAGAAACGGGTGCACAAAGAAAGTATGAAATGGAGAGAGAGGCTTAACAGGTTCTTCAGTTGAAAAGCGTATGGTGGGGAAGTGAATGTGAAAGTGGTGAAAGCTGAAGTGCCTGGGTCCAACGCAAGTAAAAAGTTAAAAAGATACGTAAAAACAGGTGCAAATGGTAAAAGGGTGTTCAAATTACAGGAAAAAAAGTGTATAGAAGGATAATCTAATTTCTCTCTCTCAGATTGTAAACTCGGCCATCTTGCTCTCTGTAGTTTTGGATTGCAAGTTACTTGCCTTGTATTCCTGTTACGATTTGAAGAGTTTTGTTTCTTTCCAGTTGATAAATGCATTTTGTTCTCTTACTATCTGGTGCCTCTACGCTTGGTTTTCTTTCTAGTTATAGATTTGTATGCTTTTGGATCTATATGTGCAAGTTTGGTTTTCCACTTTTACCTATCAAGATACAAGAGTTTTTTGAGTTCAAGGACATGAATCTTCCTATTTTATTCCTATTAGAACCAACACCAATGGATCTTCCTATCTTTGCTGTCATGATTCATTGAGATTCAGTTCTGCATTGCTTCGATTTATCCCTACCAAAGAAGAAAAGTGTCTCAGTGACCGGAATGGTCATACAAAACATAATGGGTCTTGGTACCTTAGTTGCAAGGTTTCAATACCACCAACTTTATATTTTATGGTTGGTGGTGATAATTGCCAAAAACGTAACTTTAGATATGATACTGGGTTAAAAAAACTTGATGTATGAAGTTTGAAAACCACGATACTCTAGGATAGAAAAGTGAGAATTACCCTAAATATTTATATCACACCAATACACATGTGATATGAGCTATAGAAGCAATAAATGGACTATGAATATGGAACTCCTGTCCATAAGATAGCCTAGCAAATCCCAACTCAGTCCCCACCCATGTCATTTGTCAATTCTTGGAGCCAATAAACTGCCCGTGGATGATTGATTGACGACCATTTTATGCTTGGAGTTGGAGATCAAAGGTGCCCAAGAATGCAATGGGTCTCATTAGATACGTAGGCTTCAATTTATTTTTATTTATTTAAAAAAAAAAAGAGGAATATAAAGACATTTCAACCCCCCCCTAACTATCATTGTGCGATTCACCAACGCTAGAAGTCGAACACAGAATGTATCGTGTGGACCACTGGATCATGGTGTAGTTCTTTAGGTGGGCTTCTAATTGTGCATGGAAAATTCTCTCTCTTGTTTTAGTTTACAGGAAGGAGTTGAAAAAACTAACCTTTAAGGAGCTCTTCTAACCAAGCTAGAGGAAGGCGCACCCTATATGAAAAAGAGCAAATAAATATCATAATATAGTTTTGCAAAATAGATGAACACAGTGTTTTCGATAAATGAAATATTCATAATCATGATTAAAGGGATAAACGATCTCTAATTTTAGTAACTTTTGTAAAGATAGTCTATGAATGAGGACGTAAAAAAAGGAATAAGCCCAAATTAATGGTTGCGCCGTATTAAGTTACTGGTTATATACAAATACAAAATAGCGTATGAAGTGGTAAAATTTTCTACGGTAAGCATTGTAGAACTATAGTATATGGCGTTGAAAATTAATGAAAAAATATCACAAAGTATGAAACTTGGCCTACAGTAGTTATTGGTACAAAAGCTTAAAACCTTACATATTATTTATGGATGTATATCGAAACCTAGGTAACAGAGTGATTGCTGCTTGAGTCATAAACATAGGAATTGCTTTTGAGGAATCAAAATATACGATTACAAAATGGTGTTGTTAAATTAAAGGAAATTAATCGGATTCATCTTCGTAATTCGTTTGGAGGTGCTAAAAGAACCTTTAAGAAAACACTGTCCAAACGAGTCATGCATCCAATTGTAATTAGTGTAAGATTTTTATCTAAATAGGGATTTATATCATCTTATATATCGTAATATTTCACACACATCAATAAAAGGAGTCATATCTCTACATCTAGTAATATTCCATTGTTTGATTGTGTCCAAGTAGCACGAGAATATTGTATATGAAACGATATCTAATCTCAACAATGATGAAAAGAAAGGTGACGATTAAAAACATTAAATCTAGTGTCACCAGAAGGAAAAAAAAAGAAAAAAAAAGCTTTTTCTATTAACATCCATAATGTTGAATACATCTCACATTAAAATTTAATATTAAATGACTTATATAACCTAACATGCAATGACAATTTCGACCTCATAAGGTTTAAAAAAAATCTAAATATACCCCAAATAACATTTCTGGCGTGTATATCTCAAGATTATTTATCTTCTTCAAAACTACTCTCACCCTCCATTATAGAACAAACCCTAAATAATGAAACTACAAACACGTTGATTGAAAAAAAGAATATCATTTTTTATTAATGGAACATAAAGTCGATGTTTCGGAAGCTTCACATGATGTAAGACTTCATATTTTTCATTGTATTAATGATTTCAATGACATCGGCGTGCCTATAGCTACATTATGAATGATTTCCTTGAAAAAGTATTGTTGGTAATGAGAATCACACACCTAATAAACCCTAGTCATATCTGATCACAAAAATCTAAAGAGGTGAATGTGGGGTGTAAAAAAAAAAAAAAAAGTAATAATAATAATATATTGCTTTTTTGCCAAAATGATCCTTGAAATTTGCATAACTCCTCATTTTGGTCCCTAAGATTTGAAATCAATAGAAGTGGTAGCTGAGATTGTCTACTATAAATCATTTTGGTCCTTTTACAAAAAATTATGTTAAATAAGGATCAAAATGACAAAAATACCCTCAATTTAACAAACAATATACCAAAATGATTAGACAAAAAATGGAGGATATTTTTATCATTTATTCTTATTTATTGGAGATTTTTCATGGAATGACTAAAATGATTGTTGATGGACAATCTCAGGGATTTCTATTGATTTCAAATCTCAGGGACTAAACTGAGGAGTTATGCAAATCTTCATTTTGGCTAAAAAGCCTATATATAATATGTATTTGCACCTAAGATGTGAAAAGTATGGAGTGTATGTAGAAAATTTGGGATGTACGTTGAGAGCGTGGAGTGTGAAAGTGTCATGAGAAAGTATGTGGGTGTCTTAAAATAATTTTAATAGAAAAATAAATGTGGAGTGGATTAAGTATGTGCGTGTATTCACAGTGTTAATAAAACAAGCCAAAATGCTAACAAAAAATAAATAAATAAAACAAGCCAAAAAGAATGCCATGAAAAGCTTGAAAAAAAAAAATTTAATTTCTGATTATTCTGTGCTTAATTGCTTCATCCTTTTACTGAATGCTAAAGTCCCTCTGTGTATTGTACATAATCTAGTTGAAGTGGGTTGATCTCACCCTACATATCAAATTCACACTAAATTTGAAGTCTATAAAACGATTGCAAATTTATTAAACTAAACAAATTAATAGCCATACCTGCAGAGCCTTTTTTGGTCCAAAATCTGCTTGCAGGGCAAGGATAAAGTCTTCTTCTCATGTCTGTAGAAAGCTGGCTAACTAGTTACTAGTTCTCTCATCCCAATTAACCAAATCGCAGGAATAATTAGTTTTCTGATGAGAGAAAATAACAAGATATGGAATAAGAGAGAGAGTACTAGTGTGGTCTTATTATAGATATACTAGAGAGAGAGAGAGAGAGAGAGAGAGAGAGAGAGAGAGAGAGAGAGAGAGGAAGAATAGGTCCAGTTTTAAGTGGTGGGATAAGAGTAAGCAGGTAATTAAGTGGAGAGTGGGATCCTCATCAGAAACCCAGCACCGAAAAGTAGTGATAATTCTAATAAAGTATGCACAACTAGAAAAAAAGGTTGATCATTGCATAAGGGATAAGATTTGGGTTTTATAAGAATCTGGATCCTTAGGATCTCTATGCTCACATTGGAAATTTCTCACATCCCTCTCAAGTTCCTAATTGTGCCATTGACTCCATTAACCAAGCCTTATTTAAGATACAATTAGGTTACTCGGAGAGACGAGGTTTTAACGTAAGATCTCTAATATAGGGGTAGCTGGTCTTGATCACATGAGCTATAAGCGTCTTGCATATATAGCAATGAAATTAAACAAGTGATATGTTACACTGTCAGTATCATAAACCATTTTATATGCAGAATGATGGCACATGCAGGTTGGCAGGAATGGAGAGCAACTACTTTTTAGAGATGTTTAAGCAGAAGGAAACAAGAGGATTTGGTTTTACTTCGTTGGTATTTGATGAACGTAGATGCAAAGGAAGCTACATGCATTAAGGGTATGCATATTCAGGTTATGACAAAAGTCCTGGGATATAAAGTGATAGGGTCCTGGCAGCACAGGATACAATTCTTTTTTCTCTCTTTCTTTACAAGATACGATTCTCGTAATATTGGCACAAATAAACCTTGCGTAAATGGAGAGATTTTTTAACAGGACCGGAACATAGGATGTATACTAGGTGTCACTATACAAATGATGGGATATGTGTATTAAAAAGTTAATAACTTAAAAAATAAAATTTTCCACCATTTATATAAAAACACGTGATATATTTTCCGTCCGTCACAATGAAAAAATTTCTCGCGTATATGGAGTTTATGGACAACATCCCAGCAATTCCAATGGCAGATTTCGAACTCTCCTTGGACTGCAAGCCACGACACAAGCTCCTTCCTTCCTTCCTCGCAAGCACAATGGGTTGTGGATGGGTGTATGTCGAATTGGTGAGAGATGAGGTTGGTCATCTGATGGTAGAGGGTATGTGTGTATTTATAGGGAGAGGGTGCAGCAAGAAGATGATGCGAGTTAAACTAACACTCAAATTAAACTCTCTTATTGACAGTTGTAGTAAAGATGCAAGTAGGATCGTTATAGGCCGAGGATTAGGAGGGATTGCTAATCTACTCTAAACTGACTTAAAAACACAAAAACAAACTTAAAAACACTTGACAAATATAGTGCACTTGATCGTAATGAAGATTCGAAAATTGTTGCAGGCTTATTTCTTCTTGCATGAACAGCGTCAGGATGCTGCAGGACATTGAGACCGTTCCCTTAATGGTATCCGATGGTGGCATTCAAACAATGAAGAGAGAACAAAAGGGCAACCGTGCAAGGTATGCAACACATTGAGATGGTTCCTTGCCATTTGGGAGTGAGTTCAAATCACTATCACCTTCGGTGCCTCTAATCTTGGGATTTAACCATTAAGCTAGCTAGAGCCTTACCATCCTTCAGGACCGACAGAGCTATTTTCACATTCTCATTTGCCTTTGTAGGGTGGGCTTCCTTTTTTTTAAATTGCCCTGATGCAGGTCTCTTTGTAACAAACTATTACCGACTTTTGTAATGTCGATCAGATATTGACGCAGAAAGGGGAATTTGAAACCTCATTCTCCTGAGATAGTCCTATTGGAAGTTGACTCTCTGTATGGGTTGCCCTCTAGTTGGTCCTTTTGTTCAGATAAGGATTCTCTCCGGATCCTCACATACCATCTGTTCATCGTATATCAAACAATCAGCTTTCATTAGGTACTGTTTGTGTTTAATTTTAAATAAAAAGTTCAGAATAATTTCTGACCGCACGATGCATTAAATTAAGGAAACCCTTTTGTTCCACCTTCATTGGGTATAAGCTAAGTAAATCATATATGCTAATTATGTTAAAAGTATAAAATTAAGAAAACACATGGGATCATCTGGACTCTTTTTACTAGGCCAACTTAATCCAATTGTGGAGCTCACTTGAATCGAGTAAGCGTGTAAACGGGTTAAAAAACGAGTAAACAGATAAACGGTTACAAATAAATGAGTTTATAAACGGTTATAGATATCGGTATAACCGTGTAGACAATTACTCAATGAGTAAACAGTTATGCAGAGTATGATCATAACCATCCGCCTTAGCCGTTGCCCATCCCTACCAAGGTATAAAATATCGATGATATCGGAAATATCGGTAGTCCAAAAACACGGAAATATCGATGGAAATATTGGGATATTATCGATATCGATAAAAATAATATGGAAACCACGGAAATTGTAAGAAAAACTTGGAAATTTTTATTGAAACTTTGCATGATATTTATTTAGTCAATTATCTATTAGTTTATCACAAAAAATTGGAAGGAAATGCATTGCATGATGGATTTAACTGATTTAAGTTGATTATATAGCGAGTTGGCAAACATTGTGAGTCTATTTGGAACTATCAAATTAGTCATTTATCCTAATTAAATATGAACTCTATATCTGGATTTCGAAACCCTCCCAGGCTGCCACGTGGCAGCCCCCAGCACTCCTCACGTTTCTCTCTCTCTCCCTTACCCCGAGACCCCATTCCTTCTCTCACTCCCTTCGATTCTCTCTCTCTCTCTTCTCTGCACTGTTTCTCTCTCTCTCAAAACCTTCTTACCTCTCTCCCTCTCTTGCCGTGACCACACACACACGCAACAACACCATCTGCTCGACTCGAGCAACTCGAGGACACCACCATCATCACACATCATCAGTCTTCTCTCTCCCGCCTCTGCGAGAATGGCGGAGCCCATAAATTCTTCGGCGAGTCTTCTTTGATTTTCCGGTTAGGTAAGTCTCGGATCTCTCTCTTCGTGTTAGTGTGAAGCTCAAATTAGTTCGATCTGCTGCACTGCACAGCAGCAGAAGTCCTTCGTTCACCACCGCAGAAAGAACAGACAGGGAGTGAGCGAGCGGAGGGGAGACGCACCACACCCACCCCACCGTGACCTCCACCATAGTGGCGCACACTCCGGCGAGCACCATCACCACCTGTGAGAGGCGTAGATCTTGGCAGAGAGAGGTGCAGATCTTGGCAGCTGCGACGACTGAGCTCGGCTGCTGTTCCGACGACGGAGATAGAGAGCGATATTATCGATAATATTGATAATATCGCGATATTATCACGATAATCAATTAAAAGACTGTGAAAATATCGCTGTTGCAAAAAAACGATATTATCAACGATATTTCGCCGATAATATCGATATTTTATACCTTGTTCCCTACCCTCCATGGAAAGATCAGATTGATAGACAAAGACCCACCGTCAACAAACACATCAATGGCTTTGCTCTCAGCTTTCCGCTTCCGCCACTTACCGCCACTGTTCGCCGTAGCTTCCACTTCACTTCCCCTTCTCTCCCACCTCACTCCCAATAGTCTCAAACTCCACCCTCGCTCCCCGCTCTATTTACCCCCTTGCCACTCCTCCACTTTCACCAACTCTTCCCCGGACAAGACCCAGTCGCAGACCCAGACGCTGCTTCTCAGCCGAGACGAGCGAGCACTGAGTGGGTCCCAGCATCAGGAGAGCACGAGCACAATTGCGGCAATCGTGACGTCACTTGGAGGTCCAGCCGCTGCGGTTGGGATCGTACGGTTGTCGGGGCCGTCCGCCGTGGCCATTGTCGGCCGCGTCTTCCGTCCGAGCAAGAAGAAGACGAAGAGGAAGAGCACGTGGCGACCCACCAGCCATGTGGTGGAGTACGGCGTCGTTTCGGACCCCAACGGCAATGTCGTCGACGAGGTACTCTACTAATTTGAAGTTTCCGCATTCAGTGAAATGCAATAGAAATTTGAAGTATGTGAATGATGATAACACGAGTACGGCGTCGTTTTGCTTGGGCTTAGGTTTTGGTTGTACCCATGTTGGCGCCAAGGTCTTACACGCGGGAAGATGTGGTGGAGCTCCAATGCCATGGAACCCAAGTGTGCCTCAATCGTGTTCTCAGAGCTTGTGTTGAAGCTGGAGCAAGGCTCGCCGAACCAGGTTCACATTCTTAGCTCAAAACTGTTCCAACCTTTTGAATTTTCGGTTTCAAATGTTTGAGCTTTTTGAATTGAACTTATGCAAGGACTAAAGGGTAGGCACCACATTTTCCTAACACTAAATGTGTCTCTGTGTGTGTGTTTGTTTTCGCAATTCAGGCGAGTTTACTCTTCGCGCCTTTCTCAATGGCCGGTTGGACCTTACGCAAGCTGAAAATGTTGACAAACTCATTTCAGCCAAGTCTGTGGCTGCAGCGGATGCGGCACTGGCTGCTATTCAGGCATGTGTCTTTGTATGCCTGTGTAATATATGTGTTTCATACACTAATTCCGTAATTATGTAAGCCCTAGTTGGGGGAAATGATAATCAACCTGGAAAAAACAATTTAACATTGGCAGGGGGGCTTTGCTTCCATGGTTAAATCTATAAGAGCTCAGTGCATTGAGCTGCTTATGGAAATTGAAGCCCGTTTGGATTTCGATGATGAGATGCCACCGCTTGATACAAATGAAATTGTGAATAGAATAAATTCCATGTCGCAAGATGTTGAGAGTGCTCTGGAGACAGCCAATTATGACCAACTTCTGCAATCTGGATTACAGGTACAAATGAAAATTGGATTTCTTACATTTCTTCCTTGGTTGATGGATATTTTATGGTAATCTAGTGTATAGCTTAAGATAACTCTGGTCATGCTACTTTATGTATATCATATGCGATAATCTAACTGAACCCTGATGTTGATGTTTTCTCTTCAATTTACACAGACTGTATATTGAGTTTTTATTGTTAATAGCCAAAATTTAACCCCAGATTTCGTAAATGTCACATTTTATAGAACTTTCAAATATGGCCAAAAACTCAGGTGAGTAGTCTCAAATGCCATCAAGATCCAAACCCAATTACACAGAAAAGCCAAAGCACTTGAATAGTTCTTCTCTGCATCGTTGTTCCACGAAGGGAGTGGTGAACATTGTGGAGCAGTGCAGGTGTTGTTGAAGTTGCAGTTAACTAGCCGAGTACAGACTTGCAAATTTGCCACTCATGTCTGAAATTCAATTGCTATCGTTGATACATGTCCATCGCGGCAGAATATTTTTTGTACAATCTTCTGTTCAGACATAATATTGGTTGAGGTTTCTAACTCATGGGAATCAAAATTCTAATCTGATTGTTGTAGACCAAAGGACAGATATTTAGAACAATAGCAGTTTTCTCAAGAGGATCATTCATATTTTTTATGGAACAAAATTTGGAATGCTCGTGTCCCTCCAAAACTTAAGGTGTCTGCTTGGAGGATATGTCTTGATATAATTCCTACAATGGTCTCTAGCAAAGAAGCGTATCCCTTTGACAACAGGTGTGTGCTGTGTGGAGCTAATGGTGAATGCAGTTGGCTTCTCGTTATGGAGTGCCCTTTTTCCAAGTGCATCTAGTTATCTCCCAATCTGGGAATTCCTCCTATCAGGGATTTTGCTTTCTGAATACAAAAGTGGGCTCTTGAGGTTAGCGGTGTCTCAAAGAAGTATGACTTTGATTGTTTTATGAGAATGCTCTGAGCAATATGGAATGCAAGAAACACGAAATTGTGGGAGGGCAAGTCTGTAGCCCTGAATCTGGTCGCTTCTAAGGCAATTGGCTGGTGGCAAGAGTTGTTGGAGGTGGCTTCTCCTCTCCCAAATGGAGCTTGGAATGAGTCTATTAGGGTGGTGTTGGAGTTATAATCAGAAATTCTGAATGTGCTCTCATTGGGGATCTTAGTAAATTGTTCAATTGTGTTTTCTCCCTGTGCATGCGGAAGCTTTGGCTGTCAGGCAAGGTTTGATTTTGGCAGTTGAGAGGGCCTATCAATATTGATAGAGATTCTCTCTAGATCATCGCGGCGGTTCAAGACTCTTCCTGACCTCTCTCCAATGGACCAATAGTGGAAGATGTGAAGGCCCTCATGCGTTCGATCATTGGAGCTTCTTCTTCCCATGTTTGCCGCCAAGCAAACAAAGTTGCTCATTGCCTGGCAAGAGTAGCTGTCCTCAACAATGGCGTCTGTACTTGGTTCGAGGAACCTCCCGATGTCATTTGTGATGTGGTTTTTTAGCTAATTTACTGAATTAGCCTGTGGCTTTCGAATGAAATTCTGCCACTTTTGATAAAAGAAAAAATAAAAAAGAGGAACATTCGAATTTAGGGCTAGAAATATGTAACTACCAATAAAAAGAAAAAAGAGATCTGCGAACCCTGTCTAATTAATCTAATTTATCTATAACACCTCTTAGCAAGTTCTGAATTGTACCAGAATAACCTCACAAAAGAATCAAAACGAAACAACAGGGTGTGCAAAAATGCTGCACAAGAATCTTCCCAATTCCTATACCCAAGGAGAAGAATGGATACGATGAACCGATCACATTCTTCATTGTACAATCTAGTTGGGTTTTACCCCTGAGGTTTTTGGTTTTAATTTTGAGGGTATTTAGGTCTATTTAAGTTGGTTTCTGCTACACCTGCAAGTTTTTATAAAAAGTGACATATATGAAATTTGGGGCTAAATTTTGGCTAGTAATGATCAAAACTTGGGGGCGGTTACACCGTTAGATATAGGTTTATTTTCCTCATTTAAACTTGAAATCCACTGCTCTAAATGGGACTGCTTTTTCTGTTTATTATTGTAATATGGGTTTGCTTCCGTGATATCCTTTGTATCTTTAAAAGATTATATACATTTGTCTTTTGTGTTCTCATTCCCTGCAGTCTGATTTTTCAAGCTCATATTAAATCTTGCAGATAGCAATTCTGGGCCGTCCAAATGTTGGGAAGTCAAGTCTCCTCAATGCTTGGAGCAAAGTATGTGGTGACTATTTTAGTTTTTTCAGGCATGATTGCTTGTTTTCTTACTGAATTGCTGGCGTGGCCTACACTAAAATAGTAATGATCGCCTCATATCATTTTTTCCCCTTTTGCTTGTCAACGGTTGTTTTTTGCAAAACCACTGTGCTTAAGTGATTTTGGAGTGAATTTTCCCTCTGTCTTGATTGAGATGGCCTTTGACATACCAACTAGTAGAATATTGCATATGAAGCTCTTTGTAGAACTGTATCTTCTGTAATAATCCCCAGAAAAATTGCATTTACTTATGAAGGAAGGTATTTTAAATAAGTTGAATAGGCATATGCCTATATGAAAATGAATCTCATAACCATGAAAACCTTTTGTTTCTATAAGCAAAGTTGGGGGTTATATGAAAATAGCTTTCATAACCATGAAATTGTCTCTTATTGAATAATACATTTAAGACAACCATCGACATTGATGAGTAATATTGATGTTGGGGGTTATATATTTAAGGGCTCATGTGGTACACATGATTGGATT
This sequence comes from Heteromeles arbutifolia, assembly GCA_024362995.1. Classification (NCBI taxonomy): domain Eukaryota; kingdom Viridiplantae; phylum Streptophyta; class Magnoliopsida; order Rosales; family Rosaceae; genus Heteromeles; species Heteromeles arbutifolia. The sequence continues at coordinate 22,856,508 of JANCRC010000013.1, read as the reverse complement.
GGAATGGATAACCTACTAAATTAAAGGTAGGTTGAAGGGAGAAATTATAAAATTATGACCACCTAGAGGATAGAAGATGGATTGCTCATGAAGAAAATTTATTCACTAAAGGCTCGCCTCAGGGCGCGCCTAGGCGCCCTATGAGGTTGGGCTTGAGGGTTGCCGCCTCTGTTTTGAGGGAGTGGGCGGAAGGCGTCGCCAGAGCCCAAACCCAAATTTTGGGTAGGGTTTTAACTGCCTCATACCTCTTCCTTGCACTATCATCTCTCTGCCTTTTTTTTATTTTATTTTTTATTTTTTTATATAATGGATGCGTGTGCTGTATGCGTGCATTGTTATATGTGTGCTCATTGTGCTTTTCATCCTCTATTTTATATATATAACATAATATATGTATATATATGTGTGTATATGTATTTATAATATATGTGTGTGCTCAGGGTGATTATTGATTAATAATCTTTTTTTTATTGTAATATATGTGTACGCTCAGTGTATATATTAAAAAATTTAGGTCCCGTGAGGCTTCGCCTCATACCTCACACCTAGGCTGGGCTATCCCTCGGACGCCTCACGCTTTTAATACATTGATAAAATGGTAGGAATTCCTTCATAGTTAATCCTCTTCTAATACCTCCAAATGAGAAACCATTCATTTCCACCTTGAATATACCTTTAAAATAAGGAGTTATCCATTCCAATCTAATCATGTGTACTTATAAAGTGGGCTTCATACGTAGTAGTTTAGTAGAAACAATTGTATTTGTAAGAGGAACAATAGACTTTTTTTTTAAAAAAAAACCATTGTTTTCATAAATGTGGTCCTTCCTCTTTTGGTGTCGTTCCTTCTGTTCTGTTTAGCTAATGGAAGTATGAGATGTTATTGAGTAGCACGTTTTAATTTTAGCGTGCAGTCTGAGAGAGCAATAGTTACAGAGATTGCTGGGACCACTCGAGATGTGGTTGAAGCCAGTATCACAGTTCATGGCATTCCTGTAACCCTTCTTGATACAGCGGGCATTAGGGAAACCAATGACATTGTGGAGAAAATTGGTAAGGCTATCCGTCTTTGCACTCTTAATGTTTAAAGATCCGCTGATTTCAAACCAGAATTACAAGACCTAGTGCCTAAGTTTCCTTTTCAATAGCATAAGATTTCGTTTAGTTTCAGTGGTCCATTGAGCATTAGTTAAATAATTCTCTCCTATGTTTAGTTTATTGGCGAGGAATGTTGTGCATATTGCTTGATGTATGGTGGCCGTATCATGGCACTCCTGCTGGAAATGCTTATCCATTTCTCGACTATCTTTATCACAGGTGTGGAGAGGTCTGAAGCAGTTGCTATGGGTGCTGATGTTATTATAATGGCGGTAAGTGCTGTTGATGGCTGGACTCCAGAAGACACTGAACTTCTAAATAGAATACAATCTAATAAGGTTTTCTCTCATGCGCTGAATCATATAAAACGTACATTTCTCTGTTTATCAATCATTCTGTTTTTTTACTCAAAAGTATATAAGAAATCGTTGTCTCCTACAGAAATCTACTGGATCCTCTACCCCCATGATCCTTGTAATTAACAAAATCGACTGTGTTCCATCTTATTGCATGGAGGGGATTGGAAAGGATATCGCTTTGTTCAGTAAGCATGTTTTGACATCTGCTGTCACTAGTCAAGGAATCCAGGGTTTAGAGACGGCAATATTAGAGATTGTTGGTCTTGACAAAATTTCTGTGGGGAGCCGCAGATGGACTGTAAACCAGGTCAGCTACGTGTATATCTGCGTGTCTGTTCTGTTTTTAATTACCATAATTGCAACGTTCTCTCTTTCCATTTACTCAGATTTGAAGGAAAAAATGCAGTGACTAGTTTAGATTGATCTTATATGATTCAAGGTTGATTCTCATTGTTGTATTAAATTTTGATGACTTGTCAGAGACAATGCGAGCAGCTAGTTCGGACCAAGGAGGCGTTTGTGAGGTTGAAATCTTCAATAGAAGAGGAAATGCCTTTCGACTTCTGGACAATTGATTTGAGGGACGCGGCAATGGCCGTAGGGCAAATAAGCGGAGAAGACATTTCCGAGGAGGTTCTGTCCAACATTTTTGGCAAGTTCTGTATTGGTAAATAGAAGATGCCTAGAGCTATTATTTGAACCATACAAAGTTCTGTAGCTGTTAGATTACATACGATGAGAAAGACAACTTATTATCTCCAGTAATTACAGTTTGGTCCTTACGACGCAAGCAGTCTACACTCGTAGTCCTTACGACCCATCTGGCACGTGCGGATGGCCAGTTTATTCGCCATCCGCTCCCCATGTCGTGCACGCATAGAGCCAATACCGCCTACACGGATGGCCAGTTCATTCCCCATCCCCAACCTTTCTACTGATAAATTTCCAAGGCGTTAATTAACGCTTGCCATAGAACTAGAAGTTTAGACCGGCTTCTCGCTTGGAAGCCTTGAGTATGTTAAATTTTGAAGCATCGGTGAAAGTACTGTTCCCAAATTATAGAGGGCAATTGGGGTAAAAGGAAAACAGGCAATGAACAGTAAATCATTTCCTACTTTTTTTAGAAAATAAGTGTTTGTCTAATAGTTGTATGGGCCAATGATTTATAATTTAAACTAGACTTCGGGTTGGTTTGGTATCGCTGTGCTTTGAAAAAAAGATAGTTCTGCTGTATTGTGAGAATAAGCAGCTGTGAAATAAAGCAACAAAGTGTTTGGTAAACTGTTTTGTAAAAGTGCTTTTGAAAAAAAAAAAACAGTATTATAGTGTTTGGTAAAATTTTTACGTAAAACAGATGTGAAAGAAAGCTGGTTTTTCAAAGCTGGGTTTTGCAGCTTCTTGTTTTTGGTTTTTTTTACCCAAAACTATGAAAAAAAGTTGAAGCTGAATGTTTACCAAACACCAAAAACTCTTCCAGCTTTTTTTCATAGCAGCTTTTTTTAAAATCACCTCAATCCCAAACTGGGGCTTCACATCTCTGAGCTTACGTGTGCATAATAACTCGTCAACATAGACACTTTTTGTTGAAGCCGAAATGTTTCTAGTTTCTGAAGCACGTTTACAGCTTCTAGCACAAAACTTTTGGTATTTCCGTACTTCCATCTTCAGGATCATCTCATTCCCCTTCTTGTCTCCCTTTTTCTAATGTTACATTTTGAAAATTGACATGTTCCAAAACTAATGCAGATCTTTGTATCTAGAATAATTTTGCAATGCACATCACGTTTATGAATCGTCACTCAATCGTGTCCAAGATCGTGAGCTTGAAACTTATGAGACGGCAAAATGGTTCGTCCCCATATCTAGTTTCTAACCTTCTGAATAAGAACCACTTTTCACCAAAATAAAGCAAAGGAAAACACTGTTGAATAAAAATTGACTTGGACTAGGTACCAAAAATCATTTGCAGCACAAGGCTTCTTTGAATTCTTTGGAATTCTTAGACCTCAACTGTCTTTTCATTTTTTATTTTTTTTATTTTTTTATAATAATAATAATAATTATTTTATTTAGAGAGCAAGAATCACGCAATAATTTAAATAACGTAGTCTCTTGTAACTTCACAAATTTTTGTCATACACGACAGCCTACACATGTTATAAAAACAGTGAGTTATATGGAGTTATCCAGGTGAAGTCATGCTTTATATGTGCGGATCAGATTTATAGTCTTTATGATAACAAACAAGAGTTACGTTATATGAGTTTGGGCATTCTGCCCTCTTATTCTTTGTGTGGAGTGGAAGCATGTATACCGGAAAACAAATTTCGTAGTTGATGCCATTACAAATGTGGGCCTATCCATCACTAACACGCACATTTGGGATGGGTCCATCCCTCATGTTGCTTCTCATGCTCTTTAGTTTGAATGTGATGGAGCTGATTCCATCATTTCTGTTGCTTCTCATGCTCTTTAGTTTGATTGTAATGAGCCGATTGTACTAGATGTTTCTCTCTTTGAGTGAAGCTTATTGATAAGACTTTTACTACCTGCAAAACAGGAAAAATACCTAGAAATACTTGCAAGAGAACAAGGTAATTGTATAATAAATAGCTCAAGCAAGACCGTTGTTCATAAGGATTGATATGAACTACTTGTGTTTAAAACCAATTCTTAATCAATTATTCAATATAAAATTTAGAAAAGATTGGAATTGTGAATTTAAATAATAATAACAAGTAATAAAAATAACTAACATAACAAGAAGGAAAATCAGCAACAATTAAAAAGAAACGATTTTGGTGAAATCAAAGGTAAAAGACACTAGGATTTAGCCGTCACTATTAACAATCTTATATAGTTCTACCAATTACTTATAAGTTAACACATGCAAACTTTAAAGGTTACGTTTTGCTAATGCATATTATACTCGTGATATTCAAGTTAAAACGTATATCTAATATGCAATCCATATGTAATATTCAGATCAAATATAAACATGCAAGACTCATTAAGTTTTATGAAAACACTTTAAAAAACTATGCAACACTTAAAAGCGTGATATTTGCCTTAAGTGAACTTACAATTATCAATCACAAGAAGCCCTAATCAATTTCAAGGTGATATTACAACAGAAATTACATCAAACTACTTGGCTAAACATCCAAATGGTGGTTAATCACTAAGACATATAAATAGTTTAAAAACGGTGATTAATAATTCAAAGCATGCATCATAAGCAATTGAAAAAGAATAAATTATTCATGCAAAGGTTCATGGCCTCATCCTAACAAAACATAATTAATTACACATATTCATGATTGAAAAGCAAATTGCGGTAGCAAAAATCCTATGTCTTCAGTCTTGACAAATTTGTACCTACAAAACAATCAGCACCTTTGATTAAAGACCAAAGCCTCACCCGCCCAAAAGGGGGGGGTTTGACCTATGGATATCCGATGCCTAAGTTAGTTTATCTGAAAAGAGTAAGTATTTAGGACTTTTAGGGATAGCTAAAGCTTATCGAAATTTTATAAAGATGGAGATATACATAGGGGGATAGGGCTGGCCATGGTGTTAGGGTTTTACCCTACACATGGTAGCATCCTATTGGCCAAGGTGTATGGAAAGAATATTCTCAAGATGTTAAATATGAAATAATATCTTGAGATAATGGTGGAAGTATCCCTGATTGATTGAAAATTACTTGAATGGATTCAATCTTCAATTAGGAATGTATTAAGATATGATTTGGTAATTAATCCTTATCTTTAATGCCTTTGACTTTTCCTTACTATGAGCAGTTGTATTCAGTTGTTTGGACCTTCAGGGGTACTGAGCTATGGGTGGGAGTATTTGAGAAGCTTGTTCATTTAATGAGGGCAATCTTATCTTTCTTAAGAGAAAGTTCACGTGTCGCCTCTAGGATTTTTGGATTATTTTTTAGGCTCCACACAAATATTATCAAGATGAAAGTTAAGGAAAACACCCTTGTAGAAAGATGAAAAACGCCCAAAAGATCCAGCCAAGCTCTATAATACAATGTCGAGTAAAAAACCCTAGCTAAGAGTCTCGACTATATAAATAGAATTCAGAAATTAAAAAGGAAAACTAATGAAATGGAATTGAAAACTTTGAGTTTTAACGATAAACACAAAATAAAGGGTAAAGTGAATAGTATCAGGATTGACTTTTTAGTGTAAAAATGTGGTTTTTCGCTAAAGTGAACAGTACTGGACGCTTTTCGTTAAAGTTCCTAAATTAAAATCCTACCTAAACTAGGTCTCCCAACAAATCTAGTAAATCAATTAAAATATTAAATTAAAGTTTTCTAGCTAGTCAAACTAGACTTGACTGCAGAGTAAAACACCCTTCTAACCGACCAAATGAGCAAGGATTCTGTCCCAAAATGGCTCTTTTTAAATCTTAGACACGTCTTCTTCAACTTTTTAGAATGAACTTTTTCTTAAAATGCCGTCTTGATTGACTAAATGCCCAAAAAGTCCCGAAACGTCAATCTGAAAAGAATTGTGCAGCTAACCATCTTTTATTTGCCATGGTCAAACAGCTAGGAAATAAAATCTGGAATTTTGACACAATCATCTTGAAAGACTCGTGAATCCACTCCAATTGGAAGTACTCCAAAGTTCCTTTTTTCATTGCTTTTTGTACATAGTATCAAAATTCTCTCAAAATATCAAAAGTATCGTTTTTTGAATGCAAATCTGGTATCTGCATTCTTTATGTTCACATTCACTCGTTGATAAACCATTGTAACCAAATAGGGCCTTTTTTCAGCAAGACTCCCGTTTTCCTGTAAATAACTTGAACCTTGTATCTAACAACCACACTTTTTTCCCAGGCTGAATTTGTTTTCTAAAATTTTGCATGTCCTGAAGCATTACGTAGGTCCTTCGTTGCCTAAGCTGGATGAGCTGTAATTTCCTCTTTTCACTCGTATCATCGTCAAAAGAATTCAACTCCAATTTTGGCATTTACACCGTGGAAGGCTGGAGTGTTAGCCGCTGTGTTTCCAAAATTTCATAATCATGACTCGAACTTGGCGGCTGCATTGGTATAAAATCGCTCGCGTCAAAACCATGTAAAATGTTCAGCCACTAGTCGGTCGACGGTCTGTTCATAAAATTGGCAAAAGTTAAACCATCCAACAAATCAACACGCATGCAATCTTGTTACTTAACAGGACGCTTGGTTGCTTCAGACATAACACAACAGACTGATCTTGAACTCTAAGTGTCAGTGTTTCGGCTTTAAACGTCGATTAAGGTGTGAGGTGTGGCCATAAATTGTCGGCTAAGATTACAAGTGTGTCCAAATATTCTTTCATGTCTAAGACAACAAAATCAGCTGGCAGGTATAAATCGTCAACCTTAATATAAGACCTTCAATTATTCCCCTAAGATGCGTAAATAAACGATCTGCTAATTGTATAATAGTTGTAGTTAGCTTCAGCTCTCCCTTTCCCAAACGCTTAAACATAGAAGAAGGCATTTAATTAATGCTAGCACCCAAATCAATTAAAGCATGTTTAAAATTACAATTTTCAATGGTGCAGGAAATGATGAAACTCCCTGGATATTTTTTTAGGGGCAGTTATGCAGCAAAAATGCGCTACATTGTTCAATTTGGATCACTTTCGCCAAATCCAAAAGTGTCTTCTTGTTGGTGCAAACATCCTTAAAAAATTTACCATAGGACGGGATGTTCTTGATGGCATCCATCAAAGATAAACTAATTTTAACTTGGCAAGTGTTTGCACAAAATCTTTCAATTGCTGATCTTTAACCTTAGGCTGTAACCTTTTTGTGTTGGGAATAAGCGATACATAGATACGAGTAGGAGTATATTTCGAGGCGAACTAGCTTTTTGTGTTGGGAATAAGCGATACATAGACACGAGTAGGAGTATATTTCGAGCCGAACTGGAGCTTGGCATGTGTCAGCCCGTTCTTAATTTTATGATTTTATTAATTTTAAAAGAGTGAATAGACGAAAATACCTTGAGATGAGATTGTTGACTTTTGTTGACCATCATTTTGGGATGCGTATGAGCTATTATTTTACCATATTCTTGAAGTACTCGACGATATGAATGTGTAGGCGTAAGCAGAATCAAATTTGGAGTTACGATGGAGATTTTACGGGACTACGAAACTTAATGATGTTTTACAAAATTTGAATTTTGAGTATTTTATTATTTTAATATTTTTCTCATGGGACATTTTTTGCATGGTGGGACCCACCCATGTGGGACTCATCTCCCTTTCGTCCGTGTGTCCTATCTCTCCCCACTCTCTGGGATCCTCTCAACTCTCTCTCACTCTCATCCTTCATTTCACTCTTTTTCCTTCATCGCTCTCTCTCATCTTAAACTCAAACTCTCTCACTGCTCTCAGAACACCACCATTGCCACTGTCCACCCCCTCCGGTGAGCTCCACATGAACCACCATAGCAACCACTTGCTGCAGACTTCGTAGCAAGTCACCACCAACCTCGAACTCCCCCAAAACATTCTCGTCTCTCCTTCTCTGCAAATGAAAACAAACCACCGCCGACACCATGTTCTCCGGCAAGATCTCTGCTTTCCGACTAGTGGTAAGCTTCGAGAACCCCCTCTTTCTTCCTTTTTCGTCTTTTAGTATCAAATTTAGGTGTGGTATGTGATTTTGGACTGGTTTAATGGTAAAGAAAAAAGGTAAATTACACTTTCATACCTCAAGTTTGTGGTCTATTTCAATTCCTTACATCTTTAAAACATTTCACTTTCATACCTTAAGTATTATTTTATTTCAAAATAATACATTTATTACATTTTTCATCCATTGATCCATTAAATGCTGACGTGGCTGCCACATATATGCCACGTGGCTGCCAAATGTCTGACACGTGGTAAAAAAAAATTTAATTTTTTTTAAAAAACCCTGAATTTTTACAAAAAAAAAAGAAGAAGGGTAAATTACACTTTCATACCTCAGGTTTGGGATCTATTTCAATTTCTTACAACATCTTTAAAACATTTCACTTTCATACCTTAAGTACTATTTTATTTCAAAATAATACCTCCATTACATTTTTCATCTATTGATTCGTTAAATGCTGACGTGGCTGCCACATATATGCCACGTGGCTGCCAAATGTATGCCATGTGGCAAATAAAATAATTTTTTTATTTTTTTTTAAAAACCTGAATTTTCTCAACAAAATAAAAAATAAAAAATTTGAAACCCACATCTGCAAGAAGAAGAAGAAGAGGGAGGAAGAAAGAAAATAAAAAAAATTGTCCCTCCCCCACCCCCCCTAGCGACCCATATCTGCAACAAGAAGAAGAAGAAGAGGAGGGAGGAATAAAGAAAGAAAAAAAACCCCAAAATCCCACTCGAGCCACCCCTCCCAAAAATCCCACCTGAGATTAGGTGGATCTACCACAAAACCAGTCCAAAAATCATCTCAAACTTAAACTATTTTCAAAACTCACCCACACTGAAAATCACCAGATCGCGGAGGGAGGAGGGTCCCGGGGGGGGGGGTGTGGGTTGCTGGGGGGAGGGACAATTTTTTTTTTCTTCCTTCCTCTTGCAGATGGGGGTTTCAAATTTTTTTTTTTTGTTGTTGAGAAAATTCAGGGTTTTTAAAAAAAATTAAAAAATTATTTTATTTGCCACGTGGCAAACATTTGGCAGCCACGTGGCATATATGTGGCAGTCACGTCAGCATTTAATGGATCAATGGATGAAAAATGTAACAGAGGTATTATTTTGAAATAAAATAGTACTTAAGGTATGAAAGTGAAATGTTTTAAAGATGTTGTAAGGAATTGAAATAGACCCCAAACCTGAGGTATGAAAGTGTAATTTACCCAAAGAAAAACCTTGGGAAGTTTTACCCAATTTCCTAGCGAATGATCCACCAGCTTTCGAGCCATTTTTCAACCAACTCTGGTCATAGCAGGACCTCATGTAGGTATATTTCTCTCCCTTGTACTTCTAGCTTTAAAACCATATATTATACGTTGATTTTGGTTCAATTTTGAAGCTAATCGGAGCCGTGGAAGTTTCCTGGCCAAATCCCCAATTTCCTGCTAGTGGTTGCAATAGCAACCCATGACTCGTTAACCCTACCCGGATCCATTTAAGAATCGGAGGGAATATTCCAAGAGATTATTCCGTTAAACTTCATGTTAACTTTAACATAGTATTCTGTCCGAGAATGAAATATTTCGTTACAGTTAACTGTTGACCGTTAGTTGACTTTTGTTGATTTTTTCAAAATTTTCTGAGAAACCTCCTAGGCTAATTTCGACGCCTCGAGTCTGTTTTTGACATCCATTTAGTGAAATTCCAAAGCTTTAAACCAGTTGACTGCTGGAGCGTATATGTTGACTTTTTAAGGTTTATCGTTGACTTTTTACAAAAATTTGCCCAAGACCTTTCTTAGAGTATTTGGACACACTGATTTCGAATCCGCCATCTTTTTCTCCAAATTCAAACGTTTTAATTGAATTTTACTAATGGGTCTCAATATTATGCTTAGGTGCAATTAATATCGGAGACTCCAGCTTCCCTCGTTCGAACGACTACGACTTTGCAAGTATCTGTGAGTGGGTATTTTCTTTTATATAGTACTTATACTTATTTAGTTTCCATATATATAAATATTAATGAATTTTCTACGTGATTGCCATAATTAAATTAACGGTTATAAGGAAATGTCGTATTGTTGGGAAATTATGATTAAACCTACGGGATGCACAGGTAAGCGGACCATGGAAAATACCTTATTTATATTTACGATAGTGAATAGTATTATGACGACATAAAGTATTGATTTACCGATGTATGATTTTATTTATGTTATCTGCTCATCGTTGCTGCACCAGTGTTAGTACTTGCCCGGGCCAGGCCAGTCTCTCACGTGTATGTTCACATCCCACCGTATGCTCACTTTGGATCCATTGTCGGTGCCAATCCTGTCCTAGATTGCTATAGGCAATTAGGACTCGTATGTGACGCGCTTAGCGCCAGTCTTCACGTGATTGTAGTACTAGAGCGTAAATCATTATTACACCCAATCCTGTTCATGCCAGAATATCTCTGCATGAACTCGTGTGTTAGCATATGTCGATGAGCACTCGATATGATATATTTGTTTATGTGAGATTATGTGATTGTCGAATGTTAGATGGTTATTTACGAATTATATTGTGACGTATTGAATTTTTGAGATATTGTAGGCTATGGTAAGTATTTTCATACTATACGTAGTATATATATTTTGGAAACTATACTTGTTTTACAGCGAGGGGTTATTATGTTTTTGAAAAGGTTTTTACAAAACTTTATTTTTAGGCCCATTCACCCTTGTTTTTCGCCCTTCAAGGTTTGGTAGCTAAGCTTTCTTGTCGACGAGGATTCTTTGCAAACTTTGATATAAGTGTTTACCTTCGATGGTATAATTCTCATCCTACCTCTACTGTACTTTAGTTATGCTCTAACATCACGTGTGAAATGAGTCCATTCCCACTCACAAGCACACTTTTAGATTTAGGCACCTATAGGTTTAAATTCATTCACATTTTCCACATCACTACATTTTATGACTTTGTCACCTTTATAGTGTCGGCCATCATAGCTCGATTCGGAGTCCAGGTGGACATTCCGGGTCGGGGTGTGTCACGACAAGTGGTTGTTTTTCTGCTCACTTGCTGCTGTGAGTCACTTTTAGTGGCTTGTTCAATTTTGTCCTCCTTGTTGCCGTAGCTTTTTCCACATCTCAATGCATGAATAACATCACAAGCAATTGAAAAGAAACAATATATTCATGTTAGGACTCGTGACCTCGTCTTAGCAAAAGAGAATTAGTTATGCATATCCATGATTGAAAAGCAAATATTATTAAGATGAAAGTTAAGGAAAACACCCTTGTAGAAAGATGAAAAATGCCTAAAAGATCTAGCCAAGTTCTCCAATACAATGTCGTAACAAAAAAAAAAAAAGAAAAAAAAAAATCCTAACTAGGAGACTAAGCTATATTAAAATCCTACCTAAACTAGGTTTTCCAACAAATCTGAAGAAAAAAATTATTAAAATATTAAATCAAAGTTTCAAGTTCTGCAGAGTAAAACACTTTTTTTTGACCGATCAAATCAGTAAGAATTCAATTCCAAAATCGTTCTTTTTAAAGCTTGACACGTCCCTTTCAATTTTCCAGAAGGATCTTGTCACGCTTCGATCTCGACATACGTCTAGAATCAACGTGCGACGATCGACTTTAGGGGAATGTCAGGAAATACAAACTGAAATTAAAAATATTAACTTATGTACAAGGAAATAACTAAACCCTCGCTAGGGCCAAGACATGCAAGTAGGCTTCTAAAAGAAAGTTGAAAAGAAATACAATGAAAGATATAATGGTGCGTTTACTAATCCGTAATCAGATTGAAGGGAATTGAATTGAGGAGGAATCAGATTGAGAAGGAATTGGATTGAGGAGGAAACATAATTAGATTCCTGTTAATATTGTTTACTATACTAGCTGGAATCGGAGTAAAAATGATAGTGATTTCATATAACTTGTTTACTAGTTCACCTGAATCGGAATTAAAACTAGCTTGATTACTAAACTACCCTTGTATAACATAATTTTTTTTCATGCTAGTTAATGAAATTTAATTTTATATCATATGAATAAATTTCATCACGTAAGTTTTGTGTTAATAAAAAGTATAGTTATTTAATAAAAAATAAAAATATTATACCATCCTTATCCCCCCCCCCTTCCTCCAGATGCATCCTCATCCATTCCCACCCCTTTGTTATTTGATAAGAAACTCTTTCTTCTTCCCAATCTTCATCATCCTCATTCCACCCCTTTGCCTAGATGCATCCTTAACCTTTTCTTTCCCAACTACCCTCTCACTTGTTTCAGATACATAGACCCCACTCCTTCCCCTTTCATTATGATCACTTCTCTTTCTCGTCTTTTCTTTTCCAACAGCTCTCCGACTTGCCTAGATGCATAAACCTTCACGACACCTCCTATCATCCTCAATCAAATATCGTTTTCGTCAATAGGTTCTGCAAGCAACCAGGAGAACAGGGTCCGTTGGCCTGAGCCCTGAGCCTGAGTCCTCCAATGGAAATTGGTGGGATTGGAGAAGACGGATTTGTGTCTGCCTGCTGGTGGTGAAGTTGTTGATTATTTTGTAATAAGCAAAATTATAGGAAGGCGATCTAGGAAGAAAAGTTGTATTCTCGATGGCCTCCAATATCCGGAACTCAAATACCAGCTTAATCTAGAGAATCCCACTCCGCCAATTTCAGGAGTCCAATTCCGGAATTGGTGCGGGTCCCACACAGAACCTGATTCCTGCACAACTAGTAAACACATGAATCCATCGAAGAGCGTGCAATTCCATTACCGACCCCTCAATTCCGTTTTAGTAAACACGCCATAAGGGTAACCTAACACTCCAAGCTCCTTGAACTCTATCTACTACCTTAAGGGCTCCACGTGTCAACTAAGCCCTATCACCTGCACAATTGCCCGTACACCGTGGGAATGGTGCACTAGGCAAATTAACAACCTGAATAAACTGCAAAGCTCGTGTGAGTGACAATAGTCCAATGTATGTGATAATCATAAAAATGTATCCATTGATCACAATTTATAACATCAAACATAAAATCATACTTTATGAAATCATAAACAAACGACTAAGAATCCCAAAGGAATCACACAGACATCCATCGGCCTGTCGAAATCAAACAATAAAGGTCACAATCTATAATTCATAAAATACACTAAAAAGTAGGGCTAGAGCAACCCAAGTTGGCTGAAGCCTACATCTTCGAAGCTTTCTAAATTTAAACTGAATCCAAGGAACCAATGAATCAACGAAGACGGGATGCGGTTTCAGATGACTCAACAAATCCAACAAAGATCGAGTTCCGGATCACTTAACGGAATCCAAATAGGATATGGTTTCGGACCATTCAATGGAATCGCGGAGTACTAGAGATTTCGGATCACTCAACGAAATCTGAAACAGATACGATTCCGGACCACTATTTGTGAAGAAAACGTTTAGTACATCAGCCCTTTTAACAAAGTGTGGCGCAGGTATTAGTCCTTGCTCGCATTGGGCTTGGGCTGGCCTTACTGCTCAAAATACAATCTTCTATTTGAACTTTAAAAATAAAAATGGAGCTCTAGTGGTTTTCTTTTTTATGTAAAGCACCCGAAAAGGGGACCAATTTTGCAATGCACATCACTTTTGTGAATATTCCCTCAATGATGTCCAAGTTCATGAGCTTAAAGTTATCAGAAGTAATCAAGCGAAACACTGCTTAAGAAAATTGACTCCCACTAGTTACCAACAATCAATTGCAACACAAGGCATCCTTGAAAACTTTGGACTTCATAGACTCCCACTTTCAAAAATGGCATAAGCAAAATTATGCAGTCATTGTGTAACTCTTAAGAAAATTTTCATGCATGGATGATAACGTGACATGTTATGTTGTAAAACTATGAGTTAAATAGAGTTATGTTTTATATGTATGATTCAAATTCATTGTCTAACAACATACATAGGCGAGTGATAGTAAGAGATCGTTAATCTTGAAAGAAGACGGAAGTGGGTTTCATAGGGCCAGTGGATTTTAGCACATTCTGCATAAAGCTTATTTATATACATAACCCTGTAGTTGATTGCAAGATAAAAAGATGCTTGCAGCTTTCAAATGACAAGGAGAAGGGCTTCAAAGGAATGTGGGCAGGAGGGGTCAAAAAAGCTGCACAATAACAAGAATCAAAGGTGGAAAGTCGGTGGTGCATCGCCACAATTTTATGTTGGGGGGACTCTATTGACCCATGATTGACACAAAAGGGGACCATAGCACAAAGTCAGGCCAATCTCCTCCATACATCTCCCTATTCTTCTCACAAAAGTGGGCAGAAGCTTTGTTCATATATATCCCAATTCCATGATGGTGCTCTTGCTTTTGTTCACATGACAATTCCCAATTTCATCGGTTTTCATCTTTCATTGGTTCTTGTTAAAGTCCAAACAAGTCCCTGTCCAAGTAGGCAAGTCTTACTAGGTGCTCCACAGACCATATTATCTATGGCACATGTCTTATGGGGAAAAACTTGTTTGTGAATTTTTTTAATATTAGTAAAACGAGAAACTATTTTGGTTTCGTGTTATATTTATGGACATAAAAGGTTGATGTTCATTATAAAATTAATTGACAATATGAGGAGTAATCTCATCCTTTTAAGCACACGCAATGTGGGATTCACCATCTCAACATATCGTATATGTCACTAAGGTGAAATCTAACTTGCATAGCAAATCTCTCACACAAATAATATGTGATCAATAAATGTGATTTCTTGAGTAAATCAATGTCATACATATGATGAAAAATTGTACTTGCGTTATCTATATACTATTGTAATTAATTAGTCAACAACACCAAAAGAAAGTGAATATTTCGGGTAGAAAAATAGTGCATGTTTTTAAGCTTGCTGCTAGCTTTTTGTAGACAAAACCTGTAGTAATAGCCCTGCCATGTGAACATCAACAAAGTCTTGTTTGGTTCGTTGAGGAAAACATAAGTTCACGGGCTACATCATGTGGTCTTAATTTTTAAATCCACCCAGCTTTTTGTTATATGTATCAATTGAATTTGTTAAATTGCTTAAATTAAAAGCCACACTGGTTGTTCTCATCTAAGAAATTAGCAGTTTATATATATTATTAGTGTAGCTAAACTAGATCAATCAAGCCACATCAATGGTTCACTTTGTTGTGCCATGAACAAATATATTATCTGATGCTTAAGTCAGTGATCTTGATGGAGTTTCGACCAGATAAACCACATTAAATTCATTTAAGGTACCAAAAGAGAGATTAAAATTTAAGTATTGAGTGTGAAGTGAGTGAAGCGTTTAACCAGTTTGACTAAATCCAGATCTATATTACTTTTCCCTCTAGTTAACTTTCTAAAGCGTTTGCTCTAGTCATCCTAACTACCCTTATCACAACCAATATGAATGCAAGTACAATGATTTTAATAGAAAATTTAGTCGATTTTACTGAGATATGAGGTGAACCATTGCATGAAGAATGCTAGATACCTTCTCTATTTGTCTTTCTCTACTTGCCTTTCCACTCAATTCATGCCATGTGGTATCAACTTACTACTTACATCTATTTATTTAATGTTTAAGGAATTTTGTTCTTCTCTAACATTGCTTTTTAAACCTTTCTAATTTGTTATGGATTTTGTTTTTATAAATAAATTACGTGTTGAAGCTTTTGATAGAGTTGTCTTCCAATTTTATTTTCTTTTAAATCGTCTTTGCCGTTGTTTTTTCAAATGCTAATGTCTGTTCCTAGAATTTTTTTCCCAATAAAAACATATAGGAGGCCAAAGTTAACCGACAATTGGTATAAGAATAGAAAAGGACAAATGAGAATTCAAAGTGGGAAATATAAGTGTAAGTTGATTCCACAGCATGAAATGAGTGGGGAAGGCAAGTGAGGAAAAACAAATGAGTAAGGTAACTATTTCTCTCGTTGCCTTATCTACGCTACCAATATGCAGGTGATATACTTTACCATGATTCCATCATCACCCAAGAAACTAAGATGGCAGAAATAATAATTTCCAACCGAAAAACTAAATCTGATGTGGCATGATATGAATTGGCAGCCTTCATCCTTGCTGTCAAAATTGATAGCAACTTCGAATCTTTATTTAATTGATTATTAAATGTATTTTATTAGTTTTATTGTTGTTTTTTTGTTTCAAAACATTTATTATTATAGTTTAATATAATAAAATAATAATTTAATTTGACATATTGAATGAAAAGAAAAACTTTAAATGATGTCAAATGCCACATAGACTATCAAAAAGTAAACTTTATATTTAAAATTTGATATCGATGCTTTAAGAGGTTTTTAGTATCAAATCCAAAAAAAAAAAAAAAAAATTATGTGTTGGGAAAGTGGTCCCTTCGGGGCATCTATTGTTTTATATTTTTATTATAAGCAATTTTACAACTTTAAATTAGATTAAAAGGAGGGAATTAGTATGAATTCAAGACACAGTTAGTTGAACATGAACCTATCAATCAACGCAATTGACATTTATTAGAAATTAGGGTAATATGAAATTTACATCTTGCAACCTTTAGTTTTTTTCGTTTCAGTTTCGTACCTAAATTTTGATTGTTTTAGCACTTCAATACTTTCTTAGGCTTTCCGTCAAGTTCTCCGTTTAATGATGACATGGCATCACTTTGACTCACCCTATTTGCCACCATATTTAACAAGAATTCGCACTAGACACGGTGGCTTGGATTTAGAAGAGAATCTCTAGTCCACGTGGCAAATATGATGTGCCAAAATTGTGCTATGTCATCACTTAACAGAGAACTTGACGGAAAGCTTAACGGAAGTATTAAAGTGTCAGAAAAGTCAAAGTTTAGGCAAACTAGGACGAAAAAACTAAGGATAACAAAGTGCGAATTTTACGATACTTTAGTGTAGTAAAGTAAGAATTCTCGTAAAACTTAAAACGTTATATGGAAATTAAATTAATGTGTCGTGCTTATAACACTCATTATTCATTATGAATGAGCTCATCAATTGTGATGAGTTAATGTTTCAACATGCAATAAGCAGTTGCAGTTATTTTGACATCATCAATGTATTTAATGACTGCATTCATTCAAGCATCTCTGTCATGGTTTGGTACAAAAACTAGAAGCACCATTGCAGGTACCTAAAATAGATGCGACTCAAGAAAGTTCACCCAAACACTTCAAATTTTTAACCACCATGGCTTCACTGCCAACTGAGGTCTTCAGTACTGTGGAGCTTCAGTCGCAGCACCGCCATGCTGAGGACACTTCCAATCGGGCCGAGAGAGCTCAGTGGCTTCTCTCTTCTCCTGATCCACCGGGCTTATGGCAGCAGCTCATTCATGGCATAAAATCCAATCTTCTTCCTCAAGGAAACAGATACTCCAAGCAGAAAACACCAGCAAACCGAGCCTTTTCGTTATTTCGGGGTCTGTTTCCAATCCTTAGCTGGGGGAGGAATTACAAGGCATCAAAGTTTAAAAATGATGTGATGGCAGGTTTGACACTGGCCAGCCTTAGTGTTCCTCAGGTAAGTTTTTCGGTTTAATTTACTTAGAAAATCCCATTAAAATGTCCTCCTAATTTTTTTTGTTATACATTTTTGTACTTTTTATGAACTTGGCAGAGTATTGGATATGCTAATCTTGCAAAACTTGATCCTCAATATGGCCTGTGTAAGTTGTTCATTTTGTTTTATTTGTCAGCAAATTTCTGTTCATTCTTTTGGTTTTATCTTATCGGTTTTTTTTCATTTGGGTTATTGCATTTAGATACAAGCATTGTTCCACCTCTGATTTATTCTCTAATGGGGAGCTCAAGAGAGCTAGCAATTGGGCCAGTGGCTGTGGTTTCCATGCTCCTATCCTCCTTGATTCAGAAGATAGAAGATCCTGTGGCCAATCCTATTGCTTACCGAAATCTTGTGTTCACCGTGACATTTTTTGCCGGAATCTTCCAAGCTGCATTTGGAATTTTCAGGCAAGTTGATCAGCAAACTTGTTTTTACTGCAACCTTCCGAAACGTAATTTCGATTTTCATCCTAACACAGTTAGTCCATTCTTGTACTACTTGCAGGTTGGGATTTCTTGTGGACTTTCTTTCGCATGCTGCAATTGTAGGGTTTATGGCTGGTGCAGCCATCGTCATTGGCCTCCAACAACTCAAGGGCCTTCTTGGGATCAGCCGCTTCACCACCAACACCGATATAATCTCCGTCTTGGAGTCTGTTTTCGATTCAATTGTTCATGAACCGGTAAGTTAATTAGACACTTACTGCAATGATAAATACTAATTAAGTGTATATAATTCAGTATATTTTGTTTCTTAAAAAAAATTTATATTGTGTTTTCTTCAAAAAATTATGGTACTTTTTTTATGTTCATTTTTCGATTCACGAAAGTTAACAGATAGTGTTTCAATGGCAGTGGCACCCTCTGAACATCGTCCTTGGTTGTGCATTCTTGATATTTCTCCTAATTGCTAGGTTTATTGTAAGTACTTATTAAATTCTAGCAGTCTCAGATTTTATTTGGCAATTTTAGATTTAGCCTTCATAGACATTAATTTTTTTTATTTGCAGGGAAAAAGAAACAAAAAGCTCTTTTGGCTACCGGCAATTGCCCCACTTATATCAGTTATATTATCTACTTTGATAGTGTATTTAACAAAAGCTGACAAGCATGGAGTAAATATTGTAAAACATATCAAAGGGGGACTAAATCCAAGCTCAGCTCATCAGCTACAACTCAGAGGCCCACATGTTGGACAAGCAGCCAAAGCAGGACTCATTTCTGCTATCATTGCTCTTGCTGTGAGTTCTCTGCATTGCTTTCTCTACATATTTAATCTTGATCAAGTTGTAGACCCCATCAAAATTCCGAAATTAAGCGAGTTTGGCTGAAAGTAGTACTAGGATGATCGAGCTCCTCGTATTGCATCCCGCTCTTTTTTATTTTGTGTCCGATAAAAAGGTTGTAGATTTTTCATGATAACTAAATGTTTTATTGACTTATCAGGAGGCCATTGCCGTCGGTCGATCTTTTGCTGCCATCAAAGGGTACCATCTTGATGGTAACAAGGAAATGCTAGCCATGGGATGCATGAACATTGCTGGATCATTAACTTCATGCTATGTTGCAACTGGTGAGTTATGTTTATAACTAGCACAGTGTACTTTCCCCTCTGAAACCAAGTTTGCATCCCTCTTTCCGAAGTTTAGATTTGCTCTAATAATAAGTAATTGATGGATTTTGGCTTCTGCAGGTTCATTTTCAAGAACTGCAGTAAATTTTAGTGCAGGGTGTCAAACTGTGGTATCAAATATAGTGATGGCTCTCACTGTAATTTTGTCACTGGAATTGCTTACTAGGCTATTGTATTTCACTCCCATTGCAATCCTTGCTTCAATCATCCTATCAGCTCTTCCTGGGCTCATTGATATCAATGGAGCTTACCACATTTGGAAGGTTGACAAATTGGACTTCCTTGCTTGCGTTGGTGCATTCTTGGGGGTCTTGTTTGCATCAGTAGAAATTGGTCTTCTTGCTGCGGTAACTAATTTTCACTCTTTTCACTTTTAATCCTTCAAATATGCATTTTACCCGTTGTGCGTACATGGCACTAATTTCCATACCTAAGTTTTAAATTAGAGTGAAGATCTCTTACCCTAAAGGATAGAATGTATATCAAACATGAACGTAGTCAAGTTAATTAAAGCAATATGCTTCGTCTTCTGCACTCTGATTAAAACTCTTTTTTCTTTCTTTCCATATAATTAGATTAGATTACTTAGAATATCGCTCGATGAAACAAAAGAATAGAATGTACTGAATTCTCAATATGGAGAGTCAAATTTGATCAAGGGGTAGGCTCCGTCTCGTGATAGAGATTGGATATTTTAGTGGTGGTTAAGATACAATCAGCCTAGTGGGACTGGATGCTTATCTTTAGTGTGATTTGGTCCTACAAGCAGGCCACAAAGTAGAAGAGTCAGGTCAATCCTTTTGGATTGTCCACTTTTTGTTATAGCAAATAGCACAATGGAGCTTACTGTTGATGTCTAGGTACGCAGGTTCCTATGCTTAATGTAACATGATATCTCACGAGCATCTTGCAAATGCCCATACATAAACCCACTGATATTTGAATGATTGTACGCCAATAACAAAAAAAAAGTACGTTTCTACATAGATTAACAGTAATGCATGAAAGAGTTAAAGCGGTTTAAAAACGTTTATCTTCGCACTCAAAATTTATTTGTCATGTACGGCTATATATATATATATATACTGAAGCCACTATACAATGGAGTTTTACTTTCATGGATTGATTCTGCTAGAATCTATCAAAGTTAATGTCAAATTTTGAATATCTTGCAAGTATCAAGCTAAAACTTAGCACTAAGAATATATGGTCAGAAATCATGTGTTTGATTCTGATGAGTTTTTGGAGTGCATTTATGCAGGTAAGCATCTCTTTTGCAAAGATATTGATAAATTCACTTAGACCTGGAATAGAAGTTCTAGGGAGACTTCCAACAACAGACATCTTTTGTAACATCAATCAGTATCCCATGGCCATTGAAACTCCAAGCATCTTGATAATTGGCATCAACTCCTCTTTGCTTTGCTTTGCCAATGCTAATTCTGCGAAAGAAAGGTATACAAGTATTATTTAAGTTTATGTCCTTCTCCTTCAGTTGACATAATTAATTTGGACATAGAAATAAACTAATGCATGAAGGCTATATTTATTCTAGGGTATTGAAGTGGGTGACAAAAGAAGAGGATGAGACTGGAGATCAGAAAGAAAAAAGAAGAATTCAACATGTAATCCTTGATATGTCCAGTAAGTACGGTCAGTTTGAAGTTATTTGAAACATTAAGGCTAGTTTGATGTATCACTTGCTAGAACTAATCATACAAATGAATTTTACTATTTGTAGAACTGACACATAATAATAATTATTATATTGTTTTTGAAAACGGCACAAAATTAAATCTAAACAATACTTGATTAAAAATGTAAAATAAGTTAGCCCGGTTTGACTTGACCCATTTAAGATTGATCTTTTTTTTTTTTACGAAGAATTATGTATATGTCTTGATATATTCACCTACTAATTATTGTAAATTTCCTCTTATGATAGATGTGATGAATGTGGACACTTCCGGAATTCTTGCCCTAGAAGAAATACACAAGAAGTTGTGTTCATATGGCATACAAGTGTGTGTTTCATCTGCATGTCAAAACTACTTGTCTAATTTAAAAGATAATTAATTCTATTTGTTTGGATTGCAGTTAGCTATGGCCAACCCAAGGTGGCAAGTGATTCACAGGCTAAAGGTGTCCAAATTGGTAGACAAGATTGGAGGAGAGAGTGTTTTCCTCACTGTTGGTGAAGCAGTAGAGGCATGCCTTACTTCCAAAGTGGCTGGTGGGAGCAGCTGTTGATGGTTCGAGTGCGTCTCATAACTTCTCGAGGAATCGTTCTTTAGTTGTTGTGAACGACTGATTTTTCTCAATCTTTTCTACATTGACCCATACGAGCAAGTAAAAAACCTGAGAAACGGAATAATCTGATTTGATTCGTTCTCGAGATCTCTAATATTAAGTTATTAAGCTATGTCACCCTAATAAAGTGCACATGCTTTGAGAAATATGTACAGAGATGTTTGAGATTTTTCTTTGTTGGCCATACACATAGAGGTGGCTTTAGTCATATGTCAATGTTCACTTTTACAATCTTTTACTGAAACAAAGGTGGGAATCAATGCACGTTGCTAACTTTCAGCCCTGTTATTGGAGAGATTCTTTTATACAATCGGTTGTATGTGTTAATATTTAAATGAATAATGACATAAAACGTGCTGAGCGATGCCAAAATAAAAGAGGGTCCTAATTTTGTGTGTTGTCACACATGGTCCGTCTTGTAAACCATGTTTGTCATTATCAGACGTTCAATATTCTCAAAGTTAATCAACTATTGTAGCATCGGCTTATAGAATCTTTGGATGGTCTATACTTTTGGGCCAATTGACTTTTGAGACCTTGTGTTGGAGATGGACTTACAAATCTAGCTAGCTAAACATAATTTGAGAGTACTTTTAAAATAATTAAAAAAGCATTCAATAACTAAAGCGTTTTTTAAAACATTTTAAAAAAATAAAAGTATTTATATATTTCAAAAAATATCTTTTAAGCTTTATGAAGAAGCATGTGCAAAACGCTTCTTCAAGAAGCCCTTTCGAGAAAAAAAAAAACACTTAGACCTACTCCAATCTTTGAAGTAAAATTCAAATTTTAGGTTCTAAACTTATTCCAACTTGCTTCAACCCTTGAGGAAAATATGAATTTTAACCCAAAACTCATTTCTAGAGCAAATTTAGGCCATGATTCTCTCTTAGGTTAGTGGGGCTGGCCCACTATATATGTGTATTTTTTTTTAATGTTTATAAATTCATTAAATCTAACGGCTAAGATCTAATATGATATAATCCAACGGTAAAAAAAAAATCTAATGGTCCAAATTTAAATCCAATGGCTAAAGTAATTAAAAAGCTTTCTTTTATGTGTTTCATATTCTTTCATAGTGTTCCACGGGTTTCATGGTGTCTGTTTAGTGATTTTTCAATATCTATCAGAATCTAAATATTTTTATTTAAAATCTTCATAGAATTAAATTAAGATAGTCTACATAATTTTTTTTTAAATCACTTTAAGGAAAAAAAATTATCCTAAATTCAATCTTTAATAATCTCGGGTTAAAAGTTTAACACAGAAATGTTGGAGGAGAAAAACTGTTTTTGGATTAAAACCTAAATTTTATGGGTTAAAAATTTTAGATTTTAACCCAAGGGTTAGAGATAGTCTTAGGGCGTTTTTATTAAATTTGTTTATCCACAACAACACTTTTGCTTGAGCACAAGGGCTTCCAGCATGCGAACGAAAGACACCTCTAGCCTTGCATCCTCGAATTGAACCTAGGGTCCCGTGCCTTTTCCCTCTCTTTCAAAAACTCTATATCTAAGGTCATCTCCAATTGTCACATCCCGGCCCAGGGCAGACCACTTCCCGGGCCCGCTCCACCACCGTAGCACGATATTGTCCGCTTTGGGCTTACCATTCCCTCACGGTTTTGTTTCTGGGAACTCACGAGTAACTTCCCAGTGGGTCACCCATCATGGGAGTGCTCTGGCCCCCTTCTCGCTTAACTTCGGAGTTCCTACGGAACCCAAAGCCAGTGAGCTCCCAAAAGGCCTCGTGCTAGGTAGGGATGAGAATATACATTTAAGGATCACTGCCCTGGGCAATGTGGGATGTCACAATCCACCCCCCTTTAGGGGCCCGACGTCCTCATCGGCACACTCGCGGCCAGGGTTAGGCTCTGATACCAATTGTCACATCACGGCCCGAGGCGGATCACTTCCCGGGCCTGCTCCACCACCGTAGCACGATATTGTCTGCTTTAGGCTTACCATTCCCTCACGGTTTTGTTTCTGGGAACTCACGAGCAACTTCCCAGTGGGTCACCTATCCTGGGAGTGCTCTGGCCCCCTTCTCGCTTAACTTCGAAGTTCATACGGAACCCGAAGCCAGTGAGCTCCTAAAAGGCCTCGTGCTAGGTAGGGATGAGAATATACATTTAAGGATCACTCCCTTGGGCGATGTGGGATGTCACACCAACCGATCTGGCCAAAGGGCTATAGGGCTAAAAATAGCTCGAAATGACACGAAAACCGCCTCTAACCGAGGGTTAGGCCAAAGGGCTTGTGGGCCCCACCGGGCCAAAACCACCAAATTAGGCCAACCGGCTGGCCTAAAGGAGCCAGTTAGCCAACCCCAGGCCGGCCCAAATTTTGAACTCTAATGATTACCTGGTGTCAGCATAACGCCAACTAGTAACGGCTAGCTGATGCTAGGTTATCGTTGGATTTGAATTTCTTTTTTTGTTTGTTGGGGACAAACTTTTTAAAAATAAAAAATAAAAAATTCTAATTTTTTTCCTATAAATACTTAAGCCATTCCTACACCATTTCTCACATAATTTTCGCCATTCCATATTATCTTACTTCATTTTATTTCAATTCTTCACATTCTATTCTCTTACCTCTTCCAATAATCTTCAAAATTTTCAATACTTTTCAAATGGCCACATATACAATGAATGGTAGGGCTTGGACCTGAAAAGAAGAAGCTCTTTGCAGGGCTTATAGATGGGTCTCAGAAGATAATGTGATGGGGAGTTCTCAAACACCTTCACTTGTTTGAATAAATAGCATCAAGCAGTGTTAAATGCCGGAAGTAGACATGAAAGCGGAGCCAATTACTATGACGAAGTAAATGTTTTCACAAGTTATTTTAAATATTTAATTATATTACATTTAATTTCATAAATTAATTTTCTTTAATTTTTGTAATTATATTTTCTAGGTACGCCAAGCGGAGGAATTGTATATGGAGGATAACTCGAAACCCTTTAGTCATCACGATTGTTGGGAAATTTGTAAAGGGTGGGTGTTATTTGAAGATCCACCTCAAGAAAGAGTTGGTCCTACGCCGGTTTTCAAAAATGCATCCTCAAATGCAGTTGGGGATGAACATGGATCTCCTACCATTCAAGAAACAAGGGTAAAAAATCCGTCTTCGGGTGAAGGTTTCATACCTAGGGCTACGGGACAAAACAAGGCACGAAAATTGATGGAAAAGGGCAAAGCAAATGATGATTACACCTTTCAACAGGAAATAGTGTCCTCATTGCGATTAATAGTGGAGCAAAATGCCTTTGCCGCAAAAGAAAGGAACCGTAGGCACGAAGAACGGGTAAAACAAATACAAGAAGAGATGGATGATAGGAACATGCAAAGGAACACTTCGGATTACACTCCAATGAGTAAGTCATATTTTGATAGGAAAAAGAGGGAAATTATGGCCCAACGGGAGTTGTGTACATCCGACTATACTCCTACAACGGTGGATGATGATGATGATTATAGTCTTTAAATTTAAGTTGTAGTTTTTTAAATTTAAGTTGTTGTAGTCTTTAATATTTAAGTTGTAGTTTTTAAATTTAAGTTGTTGTAATCTTTAAATTGAAATAATAAATTATGTTTGGCTTATGGCCTTTTGGCCCCCTCGGTTGGAAATGGTATGAAATATGGCATGGTACTATTCATTAAAATATAATTTCTTGGAGAGCTATAGGGCTAAAAAGAGATATCTGGCCCTCATTCGGTTGGAGATGGCCTAAAAGCCTCTTGGCTGACGGCCCCTTGCTTCGGCTTGGGGTCAGGGGCAACCCTCTTTCCACCCTTTCCCAACCCTCATCCCTTTTGCCCAACCTTTTCCCCTTTCATTCCCACCCTCTCCATTATTCATCTCCCTCATCTCTCCTTGTGATTGCTTCCCCATTTTCCCTCCAACTCCCTCTTCTGTTTTTTTTTCTTATCCTCTTACCCTTCTCCCCTCCCCTCTTTCACCTCTATTGCCTCATCTACCCCACTCACTTCCTTAATGGTAGTCGCTTCCCATCGGTCTCTTATCCTCATCTCCTTCATTCTTCCCTTTCTTCCGTTTATCCATTATTACATCCCTACAAACATTTATGGTCTGCCTCGTTCTCTCTCTGCAGCGATGAGAGTTGACTATGGCTACACAAAACCATGATAGATGATGGTTTTTGAGCTGAAAACGTCTCAATAACGAGACTCTTCCCACTACATCTATTTCCCTATTGCTATCTTAGACTTGTTCTCCTAGCCACAATTTTTGGATCTACCCAAATGAATCTCAAATCCCTAGCCTTAACTTTAATTCTTTCCCCTCTTCCTGTCACCACCACATTTATTCTCCACATCCTCCCATCCCCACTCAACCAAAACATTAGGTTGCCTTTTATGTTTTTTCTTTTGGTTGAAAAGTATAATTTGAAACTCATCTTCACCACCCATCATGAGAATGATTTATCGCCCATTCAGCGGAAGGTGTGCAAAACTATTCCTTTGGTTTCGGTGTGGGTCTTTTTACCACCTCCTTCTCTGATATTGTTTACATGGTTTTGGTTTCTCTGGCATCAAGATCTTGTCTTTGTTGGTCTCTGGGTGGTGAAGATGACAAAAGATTTAATTTACTCAGTTGGTCAATGGGTTATTTGAAGCTTGTCTACATGTTGGTAACTCCTCTTTCATTTATATACAGTTAAGTTTCAGATTTGAATAAGATTTGGGATTGGTGTAGTCATGTAATCTTATACAGCGACCTTTATGGTGTAATGGTATTAGCGGTGCTCCTGTTCGACCTATAAATGGTTAGTCTTCAACAAGGATCACAAACCACATATCTTAAATATAACATTTAAAGAGTTGGGATGAAGAAAGAGATCGATCATACATGTGGAAGCCATCAATTAAGCAGCAATGATAGCAACACCAAAATAGTCTTCTATTCACTGAGGAACTTGATATCAAAACCCTAGTGATAGTTCTAGATCTTGTTTTGACATAGTCTTCCTATGAGCAGGGACACCTCCTATATAGGCAAATTACCTAACTGCATTCCAACGATCATGGGATGGTTGATGCCTAAAAATCCTCCACGTTTATTTAATTGTAAAATCACAACTAATGCATGTACACTTAGTGTCCTACAAACAAGGAGATTAGCATCCTTAGTGGTTGTGACTTTAACTAATTAATTACACGTAAGTTATCCTTATTATGCTTAGGGATGATTCAAATAGAGTACTTACATTCTCCCACTTTGAATTATCACTGATCATGCTTCTTCAATGTTCAGAATCAAATTAGTTCCTTAGTGATCACCTTAGCCAATTCAATCACACTAATCCCTTACATATCTCCTGTAAATAATTTCAAAGAATTGAATCGCAGGAAATTTGTACATCAACTAATACAAACACCCTAAGATCACATTTCCCAAAACAATTTATGCATGGTACTAAAATGCTAAAACACATTCAAAAGCTTTGCTTTCAAAGTTCCCACTGATCAGACCAATACACTATTGTCAAGCTTTTGTTTGGCTTCAATGGAACACTTGTGATACCAAGGTCATTACATTCAAATCTAATATCAGTCTTCAACATATATTGCATACATATATTTGTATATGTACAACAACTGAAAGTAAAACTTCAATTACTGCCACGATGACAAATATATGAATATATTAGTCCATTCTTATTCAAAACATAAAGGTAAAAATGAAATGAAAGAACAACCCTTACTCCCATATAGCATCGGAATCAAATGAGTAAATGACTCTTATATTCATGACATGATCCTTCAACACTCCAACAACCAAGAGTTTGGTAAGAGGATCTGCAATCATTGATGCAGTGTTTGTGTGCTTAATAGACACTACTCTTGCCTTCACCTCTTCCTTTATAGACAAATATTTCATGTCCGTCATGTAAGAAGGATGAAATACAAAATTGTGATCCAAGTGAGAAGGTAATCAATGGTCAGATCAATGCCACTTGTCAAGATATTAAATAGGCTGTTATATGTAGTTAGTTGGAATCTGTTTTTTGATAAGATTTGTTAGAGATATAGTTAGTTGGTATAAGGAGAAGGTTAGAGTAACTTGCTCTGCAAGTCTTGTAACAGCAACACCTATATAGGTGATCATTGTAATCCATTGAGTAATCAATCAAGAAAACATTTTAGCTACAAATCTCTCTCTCTCTTTCTCTTCCTATCTCTATCTGTTTTTCTGCATTTTACAGCAATCTTCATATGGCACAAGGATATAGCCAAGAGGAAGGTGTAGATTACTTGGAAACATTTAACCCTATCGTAAAACCTACAACAATAAGGTTGATCTTTGCATTAGCTGCTCAATTCAAATGGTCTTTTAGGCAATTAGATGTCAAAAATTCCTTTCTACATGGCATACTTCAAGAAGAAGTCTATATGGCACAGCCTCCAGGGTTTGAGAATTCAACACACCCATCAAATTATGTCTGCAAGCTTCAAAATCATTATATGGTCTAAAACAAGCTCCAGAGCTTGGAATGAGAGATTTACAAGTTATTTTTCACCAAGTTTGGTTCCAAGTTTCACAAGCTTATCCTTCTTTGTTTATGCAATTGTCTTCAAAAGGAATTGTCTTATTGCTTCTGTATGTTGATGATGTCATTCTCATAAGAAGTAGTTCTCAATTGATTAACCAAGTTATCACATCTCTCACTACAGAGTTTGAAATGAAAGATTTGGGTATATTGCACTATTTTCTAGGATTGTAGATTAGCTATACCTCAAAAGGATTGTTTGTGTCATAGACAAAATATATCAATGAGTTGATTGATAAAGTGGATTTGTAGGATTCCAAACCATGTGCTACACCATGTCTACCTTATCATAGGCAACTCAAAGATGATGGGAAACCTTATCACAGTCCTGAACAATATAAGAGTGTTGTTGGGGCACTTCAGTACCTCACTTTTACAAGACATGACATAGCCTTTTTAGTAAATCAAGCTTGTCAATTCATGCACAATCCTATTGTTTCTCATGTGATTGCAGTTAAAAGAATCATTCGATATCTCAAAGGTACATCTACCTAGGGTATTCATTTCAAACCAGGACCAATGCATTTTCAATCTTATAGTGATGTAAATTGGGCAGGTGATCCAAATGATGAGTGATCAACTTTAGGCTTTGTAGTGTTTCTTGGTTCAAATTGTATTTCTTGGGCATCTAAGAAACAACATACAGTTTTTCGATCTTCCACAGAAGCTGAGGGCTTTAGCAATCACTGTTGCTGAATTACTTGGATTCGACAACTCTTCTACGATGTTCATATTCCTTTATATTCATCACCAATGATGTATTGTGATAATGTTTCAGCCATTGCACTCTCCACAAACCTTATTTTTCATGCTAAGTCAAAACACATTGAAATAGATTACCACTTTGTACGTGAGAGAGTTACTCGAGAAGATCTTCAAGTTCAACATGTATCCTCTACAGACCAATCAACATACATTCTTACAAAGGGCTTATCTGCACCATTGTTCCAACAACATTGTAGCAATCTCATGCTTAGTTCCCTCGAGTATCAGATTGAAGGGGGATGTAAGAATGATGAAATACAAAATTGTGATCCAAGTGAGAAGGTAATAAATGGTCAGATCAATGCCACTTGTCAAGAGATTAAGTAGGCTGTTATATGTAGTTAGTTAGAATCTATTTTTTTGATAAGATTTGTTAGAGATATAATTAGTTGGTATAAGGAGGAGGTTAGGGTAACTTGCTCTGCAAGTCTTGTAACAGCAACACCTATTTAGGTGATCATTGTAATCCATTGAGTAATCAATCAAGAAAACATTTCAGCTACAAAGCTCTCTCTGTCCGTCTGTCTGTCTCTTTCTCTCTCTATCTATTTTTTTGCATTTTACAACAATCTTCATACATCATTCATACATGTTTATGTTACACCTTTTGGCAAGAAACATAAACAACCATCATTTGAAAATAGATTATCTAGCCTTCTTGTATAATAGTAATGTGAAAGATTAAGAAAACAACCAAGATTTCAAGTCTTTGAACAAGAAAACAGTCAACTTAATTCTCGTTAAAATGTTATATCTTAAAAATGTCAAACCATTCATACATTCATCTCTTTGGAAAAGAATATTGACATGTTATGTGTTTTAAAATCATAATTTATATAATTCAGTTCTTGAAGTCTTTTCACTTTACTGAAAAACATATGTACAAAAGTATGCACTACAAAATCTCGCTCAGAAGTTTTTCTAGAAGAAGTAAAGGTTAGTGTAGAAAATACTATCGTAAAAGACTTTATTGTTATGGTTGCAACCATCTGAAGAAGCCAAGAAACATTAGGCAAAGAAGTCAGAAAC
Organism: Heteromeles arbutifolia; assembly: GCA_024362995.1. Lineage (NCBI taxonomy): Eukaryota > Viridiplantae > Streptophyta > Magnoliopsida > Rosales > Rosaceae > Heteromeles > Heteromeles arbutifolia. Next base: position 22,826,489 of record JANCRC010000013.1, on the reverse strand, counting down.
ATCAGTAAAGTAAATCCCAAAAACCTATCAATCATAAAATATTTTTTGGTCAAAACTAATTAAGCAATTTTTAGAAAATTACCTCAAAATTCAAGCGGCCGTGAAAACAAGTTCATTTAATTATGCATGTTTATATGGATGTGGAAAGTGACAATCCATCCTAACTTTGCCCCGTGGCCAGTGGCTAAACTTAAGAAAATTCCCATCCGTTCAAGGTAGATAAGGAAGAGCAAGGAATGCCAGATAAACATTCCCTTGAAAAACAAACGAGGAAATACATGTGTTAAATCACAGTCCTAGTCAACGCCAACTTTTGTGTTTATCCTTCTTCATAAATTTGAATATAAACTGTTAGTTAGTATCCGTGAAGAGAGAACAATGTAATGTATATATTACCTAGAGTAGAACTTTTTGTACTCATGTATATTTACACGGCAAGATTAATCACAATACTCACAACTTCGGCAAATACTGCTTTTACCTTCTTGTTCTTCACTTTCACATGGTATCAGACTTTCATAACATGTTGCTCTATAATCAGCACCACCTAAACGATCTCCAAAACATGTAAGTCCATACGCAATGAACAATCCAAACAAGCACACATGCTCAACCAAATAAAGTATACAGAACATCCAATATAGAAAATAACACATAGGCACAACAAAAACAATGAGGGGAAAAGTAGTTGTAAGTCACCTGAACATGCTCTTTTGTCAATTAAGGAATAGTTGCAATCAGTCGGTCCCCATCCACTTTAGGATTTAACCTCAATGGAGATTCAACAATGACAGTCTCTAAGTTTGATAAGGCTTCATGAGCCTGAGCTTGAAGATGCAAGTTTTCTAATTCCAATGGCCTATACGATCCAATGGCCTATACGAGCTCATAGGCCAATCGACACCGACTTGCCGTGTCTTCGTCACGTATAATTGAAAACCTCGTCACCTCTGCCACCATGGCCGAGACCAACTGCAATAAGATATTCTTGTAGGCACCGCTATTTTGGCTTCGTTTCATCATCAATAAGAGCAAAAGGCTTAGAAATTGAATCACAATTCCATGGATCCTTTCCCAAACCATAATTTCCATAAAATCCCACTTTGGTGAAGATTTAATAAACATTTGTCCAATTGTTAAAATTGTGTGATGGTTTGTTCCTTCAGCTAAGCTCCAACAAAACCAAGACACCATTGAGCAAGACTTTGGGAGTGAGAATTTCAAATTGGGCAACATGCTTGAACCACCCATGCATGATGGAATTTGAAACTCGAATTCAAAAGATCCAAAACCCAACTCCATCAACCACACGAACACAGCAATCCATCCCAGAAAAACAAAAGAGAAAACCTCAAACATTAGTTGAAGAATTCTAGTGCCCAGGATCAAAATATGATCAATGACAATAATAATTAAAATAATCGAATTTATTAAACATTCCACCAAAAACTATGTTCTAATTCACAAAACAAACCACTCAAAATGTTCCCTTGTTCGAAAGGAAATATATGCATGTTATGGCCAATGAGTTACAATTTCATGCAACCTAATTCATGTAACAATGTTTTATCAGAAACCCATTTTGATGTGGTTTTGACAAGCAATTGCCCATCGGTGCAATTCCAATGCTTCCTTAAATCTCTTCAAGATATTCTGCAAAGACTGAGGATGGAGTGATATAGGTATAAATGTTAAGATAACCAAGTTTGAATCCAAGTAGACTAACCTTGCTCTGATACCAAATGTTAGACCTATAAAGGTTAGTCTCCAACAAGTATCACAAACCACATATCTTAAATATAACATTTAAAGAGTGGGATGAAGAAAGAGATCGATCATACATGAGGATGCCATCAATCAAGTAGCAAAGATAGCAACACCAAGAAAGTCTCCTACTGACTGAGGAACCTGATATCAAAACCCTAGCGATAGTTCTAGATCTTGTTTGGACGTAATCTTTTTGTGAGCAAGGACACCTCCTATATAAGCAAATTACCCAACTGCATCCCAACTATCATGGGATGGTTGAAGCCTAAAAACCCTCCATGTTTATTTAGTTGTAAAACCATAACTAATGCATGTACACTTAGTGTCCTACAAACAAGAAGATTAGCATCCTTAGTGGTTTTGACTTTAACTAATTAATTCCACGTCAATTATTCTTATCATGATAGAGTCCTTACAGCTCCTGGTTTGCTTCACTGTGGTGGTGGCGTTTGGTCCTGGAGTGGCTAGTGGTGGTGTTATGTGATGTTGTTGGTCGTTGTCTGCTTGGCCATCTTTTGTTTTTAATTAGGCTTTTGTTCTCTTTAGGCATGTTGTAATTTATTTATTTTTTTGTATCTTTATATTGCCTCTTTAATTGGATACGTAGAAACTGTGTTGTATACTTTCTTTCGCTGAAAAATTATACATCAATTTCTTATCATGCCAATTTGTTGGGCTTTTCAGCTATTTCCAACCGAAGGGGCCAAACGTAACTCTTTTCATAATTATATCCTTGCAGGAAATTAATTTTTAATTAAAAGTATCAGACCATATTTATATAACATCTCGAACCAAAACGGCTAAACATAGCTCCCTCAATAATTTATTATTTTTCTAATGAGCAACCTCCTTAATCTTCACTAAGGTGGTGGCAAATTGGCAATAGTGTGTTAGTGACTTACCATCCATGGGACTGCCAAAAAGGTAGCTTTATTTCCTACCAGAAGATTTTGGGCATTGAGGTAGATTTGAGGTAGTGCAGTAACATAATTGGGATATTTGATGCGTTAGAGAACTTTGCTGTCCGCAAATTCCATTGCTCGAAACTAGTTTTGCTGCTCGTGGATTTCACTGATCGTTTTTCCGAAGAATGAAGAAAACAATTTCAAATTTGAGCAATCAGAATGTATGTATGTATATTAATGTCTGAGTTTGACAAAAATCAAAGGGCTTATCGTCACACAATATATGATATTTATCCATTAAGACCAAATAAATGACTAATAATAATAAATAATAACTGTTCAAGTTTCAAGTCATGTCCTGTCAGAGACATAATCAAATAGTTTCACATACAACAGGTAAATTGTTATCAGAATATATGCATTGCATCAATTAAAATTACATATGAGGACATGAAGAGAGAAAGAGAAGATAGCACAAGTAGTAGTACGTGGTGAAGAGAGTGAAGGACGTCGTAGTCAAGAGCGCTGAGAGTTGGGCAGCACCATAATGGCAAATGCAAAGAAAAGGGATGATAAGAGTTGAACAAGAAATATTGGCCTTTACCGCAGACAAAGAGACAAAGAGAGGGTTGTGTTGGTATTGTGTTGGATCGACGAGGAGGAGGAGGAGGCAGGACAAGATTTCAGATGATGTTGTTGGAGTCGAGGATGAGGAGGATGACCAAGAGTATATAGGTTAGGGTTGGAATATCCAGATAGCATGCAGCACCAACCCAGCAAACGGGTGGGTATCAGGCGAAAGCTTGGCCAGTCCGATAACTCTTTGCCCATATTTTGGCCTAGTGAGCTACATTGATTTTTAGCCTAGCCTTTTGGCTGGGGATAGATTTTGTTCAAATCAGGCTATATTTTGACCCTTTAACCTTTTCGCCTTCTCCAATGAAGATGACCTTAAACTTCAATCTTTACAACATTTCTTTTATTAATGAAGTTCATGTTGACAAAAAAAAAGTACTTCAAGCAGAAGCATTCCTAAATGTGTCTTGCCAGTTAGCCAAACGACACATCATTGGCAGTATGTTGTTCCCAACGACAACATCTCAACACAATTCATGGCGTCGTGGTGCTATTCACTTACCCTTTTTAACCTTCCACTCAAACTTTGCTGATTTTTATTTTTCCAATACTTTAATTAATTCAATTTGATGGCTGAAAATGAAAGAGTGTGTGAAAGGTAAAAAAAAAATCAATGTAATTACACTAACACCTCTTAAGGTTTATCATATTTTAACAAAACCCCTCAGGTTTAAAACATTACACTAACACTCTCTGATATTCTAATTCACTTACGTAACCCCTCAAGGACACGTTTACCTTTAAGGTGATGTGAGCTTTACAGGCGTTGTATAAAAGTGAATCAGAACCTCAGAGAGTTATTGTAATGTTTCACACATGAGAGAATTTTGTAAAAAACAATAAATTTAAAGGGTGTTAGTGTAATTATGCGGCACCACCCTAACAATAATAAACTACCTTAACCGATCAGAGAGTCCCTCAGACCTCTGTTTGGAACAGAAAGTGCAATCCGGGAAAACGAGAATCAAACATAAAAACAACAACAATGGGAGAAGAAGAAATTAAGCAAGTCGAGATTCCGCGGTCGATGAAGAAGGCCCAGTTCCTCTCCTGGAAGCGCCAGAAGGTCCCTCTCCTCTCTTCTTTTTTTCTCGCAATTTTTTACTTTCTCGCTTTAGATTTGTAGGGAGTACTGGCTAGGGTTTTATTTTCTCCCAATTTTTTTTCTTTCTATTTCTGGTATCATATTGCAATAGTATACATTACATAATATAGATTGGATTGTTTATAATATGTTAATTTAGCTTTAATAAAGGTTGGTTAGATATACAAATGTTTGTGAAAATATGATTTCTTTTTTAATTGGGTAGTTGTGTTTTTGTGTGTGTATGACTTTTGTTCGGAATTGCAATGTTGAATATGAGTCGAGTTCTTGTTTTTGTTGTTCGGAATTGTTTCTGTTTGGTGGAACTAATGAGATTGTTGTGTAGGCTAATATGTTGAATTTTTTTTTTGGTAGGCTGATGATGCATCTGCTAAAAGAGCTGAAGCAGAGAGGAAACGCGTGGAGGACATTGCTGCAGGGACAGTGCAAATGAATGGCCGAGAGCTTTTCGTGCACGAACCTTGGGTTTTTGATAACACTATTTATTGAGGTTAGTTTTTTTCAAGAGAGAGATTCTGTTTTCTTTTTTGTTGAATGTGTTAAATTGGTGGATAAATTTTAGAATGTATTATTATCTCATTCGGATTTTTGTTATCGGGCTTTTGGAAATGAAAGTATAGTGAGTAATCAGAACCTAGTTGAAATAATATCACGGATGCCAAGTTCACTCTTCTTTGTGGACAAGCGTAAGATCTATGCCCCATCGCATAACACTGATCTCTTGACATGTTTCCAGCCTTGGAATTCTTGACTTAGCTTTGTAGACCAATCCTTTCCCTTTTGCATTTGGATTCAGCACCCACAGAGTTCCTACCACCTGTTCGAGTACTTGGAATGTCTCCTTGATCACTTTGAACACCTCGAGCAGCAACTGGCTCACCTTGCCAACCCGTGTCTAGGGGCTTAGAAGCAGCTCTCTTGTTGCCATGGCACAATACCCTCTTTTCTTAGATATTTTTCAGTGTGCCGGGGACATGACTCGGTAAACCAAGTGTCATAATACAACTGTTTGGATATTTGAAAAAAAAATTTTCAACCACTTGTATTATGACACTTGGTGTACCAGGCTGTCTTCCCATATGTTGATTTTGGGGTTCCCTTGTTGAGCATGCAGTACTTCAACTCTCTTCCACCATTGATGAGCAGTACTCTGCAATTTGAGCTCTACAACCAACACTTTTCTATCTTCTGCATGCATCTTGCCAAAAACAACAGCAACTTAATTCCTGGACCGTTTTCCAAAGCACGAACCAATCAATCTTCCAATCTGCCTCTATCACACCCATTATGGGGTCCAGCATCATGAAAGGGGTTTTCGTCTTCCACGTACTCTTCTTCATCCTTCTGGCTACCTTCCAGTATGTTGAAGGGTCTGCGTCGGCATACCGGAATCTCCATACGGGCCTCTGCATGTTCCTGTTGTTGAAGAGCTTGCAGCACTCTTGACAGATCTTCAATCATACGCCTCATCTCATCCATCTCTGCTTGATAGGTTTGGTTTCCACGGCCACAACCTCGTCCCCGGCCAGCCATGGTGTAGAGCGAAGTGGTGAACCTGCCCTGGTACCAATTTCATGCTGCACAGCAGCTTAACGCTACTGTCCTGCATCACCTAGATTTTAACTCTCAAAAGGACAGGACATACCAGAAATTACAATCTTGTTCGAGGACTCTTAGTACAGAAGTACAACGGAAGGCTAAGGGGTTCAAAGCCAATCAAAACATAGTACACAAACCAAATTTTTACATCTCTGCAGCAAAGCCCCCGGGAAAACCAGAACCAAACTCTGTTTGAACACCAAACATAGAATCAGGAATACGCAAGTATGAAGCTCTAGTACGAGTGTCCCTGACCATCTACAAGACTACAGATCCCTAACTGCCTCTTGTATAAAAGAAAATATCCGCTCTTCTATTTTTGCATCACTTACAGGCCATCTATTTTTTCTTTGTTCCCACAAATGGTAATTCAAACCTCCCTAGACAAGCTTGATGCTTTAAGCTTATGTGGACGATTGTTTGTATAGCAGATTTACACCTAGTATTCTTTCCTTTCAAAAAGATCTGTGGTTTCATGTCCATTCTATCTCCACCAATTATGTTCTTCCTGGCCACTACCCATCCAATCAATCAAATATTAAGCTAAGGGACAATAGCATTTTGGTGTTCCTATTTCGTAATGGATGTTCTACGAATTTTCAGTACTTATTGGCATTTGACCTATTGCACATCCTTTTCCTTGAAACTAAGGGGATGATGTGTTCTTATGCAATTTTTTCCTCAGCCATAAAAAATAAATTATGATTGTATATAGATTTAAAGCATCCGCATACACGAAAACTGCAACTAGATAGAAATATTTTTTGGAAAATTTTTTAAATAAAATTCTTAGGAACCTTTAAGAAATCCATCAAGGAAAGACCTTAAACAATTGTCAAGGACTATAATGTCAGAATAACACTGGCATTTTATTATTGAACAATAAATCACGGCAGGACCAACTCTTGCCGGACAAGTTAAAGGTGACCAAGCCAACTATTTCTTTGCATGAGGATTCGGCTGGGGTGCTAGCAACATTCGAAGATGCGGGTCAATAGGCAATCCCATTGCCTCAAATGCTGGATCATAAAGACTATTTTTAATTTGCCTGAAATCATAAAAACTATAATCAGTTTAAAGTTTACCAAGAACAGAAAGATGATCATTCAATAAAACTTCAATTACCTTGGATTAGGAGTAACTGAATAACTAGTGAATAGAGTTAATTCTTTTTCTTGCGGTTCAAAAGTACTCCTGTTGACTTCCCTATGACTAGAAGCTGCTGAAGTCCTCTGCATTTCAGTGAAAGATGATTTCATCAGTGATAATAATACAATGTTGATTCTGAAACCCTTTCCCACGGTTAAACCGTTGCAAAACCTAATGCAATGCAGTACTGAAAAGTTGCTACCTTTGAGCGTTTGGCCGGGGATGACATTTTTACTGGTCGTTTGCCATGTCGTTTTTCAGAAAACCCCTGTTCTGGTATCTCTCCCTAAAACATTTTTTATTCTTCAGAACCCTTATTTATGAAAACATACTCAAGAAAAGAAACCACATATTAATAGGATTTTTCTCTAAGTGCATTGAAGAATGTTTATGTCGATTGGAGAACCCCTTTACACACAATGGTAGAGTTCTTACAATATATTATATACTGCTATCTTATTGCTTGGTGAAGACTCATGTTGGTTGGGAAGTCAAAAATCAGTGTGATCCTTATAAAGTTTCTCAATGAAAATAATGTAGGATATTTGACGATAGATTCAGAAACTTATTTGAATTGTTGAGTAAGGAAGCCTCTTACTTGCTCAGTTGGGGAGTTTTGGAGTTGACTGCTCCTCTTTAAACTGCTATCACTTGTAACATTAGATTGATTCATTATCTCTTCAAGTTGGATGGGGGGAAACCTGCAAAAAAAAAAAAAATTCAATAAAAGCATGAACTTCAACCATTAAAAGTACTTTTCCTAGAAGATCCTTATGATTAAAAAGAAACAATTATGTCAGGGTTTCTTCATAAATTTAAGCGATTAACATAGGGTAAAATGTTTTGGACGTAAAGGCACCAGGAGAAGGCTGATAGATGCAGGCCAAAATCTAGTATTGCATCGTAAACCAACATCATCTTAACTATGAGATGACCTTTGCATAGTCCAAAGTATTTTAGTTGGTTGGTGCTATCCACACACCTCTTTTTATACACACTCTTTCTATTTCCAGCCTTCCGATAAAGTGAATTAAAGGAGATCAAAGGGCAGAAATTAATAGGGTGTGAGACGTAAAAAAAGGAGAGGAGGAGAAGAGGAGGGGGGGGAGGGGCGATATTGTGTGTGTCAAGCATCACCCTTTTAGTGTCAGTGAAAGGTTCCATTCTTTCCAAATTCCTTGTACTTACCCTGAAGGAATAAATAATATAAGCAAATAAGGATCATGCAGGTACCTAAAAGGCATCTGAGTTTTGGAAGGCGCAGAGCTGTGATGTGGAGGATCAGCTATGTTAGGTAGCACAGACGGCCTCGGCCTTATAGGGATAGGGATAGAAGGACGTGACTTAGCCACTCCACGAGGCCTAAAAAAGACATAGATAATCGTAAGCACACCCCTCCCATCAAGTAATCTGTTTACCAATTTCCCCCAAATTTTTACTGCAGTATTACACTTTCATGTACAGATTCATAGAAGAATTAAACTTTTGATTGCTAACCTAGACTGCATGAGAGGATTATAATTAGAATTTTGTGCCTTCCGTGCAAGGGCCGCCTTCCCTTTGTTAATTTGTTCCTGTTGTCGAGGCGGGGCCCTGCATTTCAAAATTAAGATTGAACTATATTACGATATGCTTTTCAACAGTTTATGTTTATGGTTATCTTTACTGAATATTTATTACAGAAAAGCCTATCTTTGATATATAGGAGAAAATATAATTGGTAATGTTGCATTACCTTGCCAGGGATGATTCCAGTACCCAGATCCTAAATGCATAATATTATACAATTAAGGTTTGTGTCTATGATCGATTGTTATTTTTCTGATATGACGCATTTGAAAAATAAATTAGGAAAGAAGAAAGATCAGATACCCGGAATCCTCCCCTACTTGAAAAGGATTTTCAGGGACTTGGTTCATTTGTTGTGGCTGATTCAGCAACTGTAGGGTGTCTTGGGGTTGGGGCCTAAATCAGATGCATACGTGTGCAAGTTAATAAAAATCCCATAAACAAAGATGTTTCCGTGTTCACTTTGCAATATTTGATTTATGTGTACCTTATTTGTGCAGTTCCATAGGGTACGGAGTTGTTCCCTTGTGGGTTAAAAGCTCCATAACCTTGTATAACTTGATTATGTTGGGGCCTAAGTTGAATCATCACATCAAAAATAAACATACGTCAATGTTATAAGAGAACTAAACAAAGATTGTGATTATGTCAGGTCATGTACCAAAACCCGGGTGGAATCGAGAGCTGTGTAGCAGGATTGACACTCTGGGGATAGAAGAAAGCAGCTGGCTGCTGGTTGAGGTAGGACGGCCTCTGATTCCCACCACTGTGGCCTGCCATCATCTGTTCATAGAAAACAAGTACACGGCAGTAGTATCAATGTCATCAATCTTGGTGAAGTAAAATGAAACTGAAACAGTTTGGGAATTGGTTTCCGCACACCCATTTTCTCTTTCTGCACACCCCTGTTTATTTATGTCCATTGATTCTCCTTTGATTTGTTCGTTCCAATGACCAGAAATAAACGAGGGGTGTGTGGGAGAGAAAACCAGTGGAAATCACTTCTTATTTACGCTAGTCTTTGAAGGTTAAAACAGAAAACTCACTGTGCTTGTGGCATATTGATTGGGCCCCAAAGTTAGAGACCTAAGAATCAAGCAATTTTTCATTCAGTCAGAAATTATGCTTAGAAATTTATTGCAATGAATTTTTTTTTTTCAAAAGAATGTGATTGACATACAGAGGCAGTTGCTCCTGTTCGTGAAATGGCTCCACCATAACATCACCGACGGGCATCTGTTCGTCAAAATGTCAAAAGATAGTTAGTACTGGTCTAATTATCAAAGGCATATCATAGTTTGTAGACGACTTGATGTAGGACGGAAATTTGGATGTGACATAACCGAATTTCCGTCCTGTATTTTGACTGATAATTGTTGATGCGTATGAATCACACACCATGTCGTTGGTACTTGATGAATTAGCATAATAGTAACATTTTAAATGGAAAAGCAATTATAAGTTTGAGGTATGATACGCGTACCTGCACCGGATGATACGGTGGTGTACTGCTTGATATGAGAGGGTTGAAGAAGAAAGGTGTTCCTTCGTTCTCGTTTTGAGGATATGGAAAATGAGGGTTAGAGGACTGATAGCTTGAAAATCCAGCAGCTCCAGGCATGAGGCTTTGAGTTGAATTTGCTGGATTCAGGCCGTACCAGTTATTCCCAGCTGATGATCCGAACTCTTGCTCCTCCTATGTGAAAAATACCAAAAAATAGTAAATAAAAAAGTAAAATAAAAAATCATCATCAAACATCAAATTAGCATAACCCTAAAAACATCACAACCTTCTTCATAGTTAGGGTGATGCTAAAATATATCTTCTTCTGAAGGTTTATACTATTACAATGTGCAGTAACACAAACTGGAAAATGAGGTTGAGAGATGCTTTATAATTATCAGAGTTCGACATGTTATGTTACTAGATTATTAGTCCAGGTCACGCATTCAAATGCGAATCCTCACAAATATGGGTTAAAATTGATTAGTTTGAGGAAACGTATCAAATTATCTGGCAAATTACCATTCAAGTCATATTACGCTTTACTGTCTTACCATGTGTGGAGGATAGGGTTGGCATGCTCTTGGAAGTAGATGACCGAAGGTTACTTCAGGCAACGGCGGCAACGACAAGTTCGGAGCATCAGAAATCGGAGGAAGTGAGTCTTCTGGATTAAGTTGAGCCTAATAAACATCAATGAAAAAGAAAGAAAATAAATGTTATTGCTCCCATTCAAATTTGATTAACAATGCTTGTACTACTAATGCACATAATTAAGCTTGTAATATTCTCAATGGTTAGTACAACATTATATTCCCAATGTCCCAAATTGGTTAATTAGGGTTTGGAGTATCCATGTCATATCTATGCTTTCTGTTTGTAAAAGACAATTAAATCCAAAACCATTTTCTAATAACCAAAGTCTATACAATTATGCAATCATCATAATTTTGTTCCTTTACTAGACTAGAGCTATCTCCACTTAGGTTGTAAAACTTTATTTCGTTAGAACAATTTTTAGATGCGTTAAACGCAATGCGTTGAACTTTAACACTACTCACGTGAGATCCACCACGTAAAAATGAATTCCAAACACAGTAATATGTTTAGTACGCACTCGATAATCTTTAATTAATTGAAGACATAATTTAAATGAGTAAACGAAATATACCATTATTTGAGGGTTACTCCCCATTGCCTCAGCAAATAGATTAGAAAATGAAATCCCATTTGGTGCCAAGTTTGCATGTTGCTCATGGGAAGGGTTGCTAAAAAAGTTGAATTCTGCCTCTGTAAGGCTCTCTGTCGACCTTGTCGGATCCACAGGCTGAGGACTATCGGTTGATGATCCCAAGTCAACAACATCTTCCTGTTACACCAACACATTACGTCGTAAAATAATTAGAAATATAAATATATTTGTATCACATTTACTGTTTGTTTATGTAGCATTGATAATTTACTCGTGCCAAATATTGTATCTTGTAAACTAGTTAACTAAACTAGAGAAACAGAATGTGTTAGAAATTTAACAAAAAACGAAAAGAACATGAGTAAGTGTTTCACCGCAGCATTGTTCTCCAAGCTGAATTGATGCTCGAATGGATCAAGTCCAATGCCAGACGACCGACCACCTTCCATCTGATCACAGTTTGAAACAAGAAGTTAGCTTTATAATATAAGTTCATACTACAAGCTATATTTTTTTTTTTCTAAATTTTTGGTTGAATTAATACTACAAATATTGCATGTGTGTGTTCGTAGAGGTCAAAATCTGGTTAATTACACTGAAGAGAATTATTCATTAAAATGATTTTCCACATTATATTTTTGTTGTTCTAAGTGAAACACTCCCGTACGTGAATCCAAATCTCACTTGAACAAAGCAAAACTTTCATAAGTGATGTTATATAGATTAAAGCTATGTTTGGATGGGAGATTTTCAAGTCCCGGAGTTTAAGACTCCGTTAATAAAGAATGGTCTCCAAAAATTGGATAGAAAAGATTATAAATCCTTTACCCAAACATAGCCTAACTGATCATCTTTATGCCTTAAAAAGATGATTATTCCATGCAAGTTATTTTGATTAATCTAGTGTAAATTGACATGAGCAAGCATAAATTTTCTTTCATTAGAAAACATAAATTAACTTTTTTCTTTTTGGGGTAAAAAAAGAAGCATATATTTCTTGTTATATGAAGTAAGTGATGTTTAGCCATACTACATGTATAAATAACCATATTATTCCTTAATTACCATATAAAAACCAACACAAAAGTATTGATATAATTAATCGACAGAACCAAAACCGAATACTTTGAGAAATAAATAAATTTTTGTATAATATATATGGGATTTGGTAGTAAAGACAAGTAATCCGTTCAAAATTACATGGCATTTATGCCATTAATTATGTTCACTAAAAAAATATCGTTTTTTATAGGAAAAAATTAAAAAGAAAAAACCCATCGAACAACTAAATTACAAAACTTTTAAAACCAAACCAATTTTGCCTCAATTTACAATATATAGGGATATTTTGCTCACCACCTTCAAGTGATGGTTACGCTCACCACTCTATTTATTATAATTGAATAAGTTTAATTTTCGAGATCTATGTAGTAGATAAACACAAATCTCAAAATTTAACCTCACAATAAGTAGAGTGGTAAGTATTATTACCACTTGAAGATGGTGAGAAAAATACACTCTATGTATAAGATGATAAAAATATAACTCCTCTAAATACAAAAATAATTAATGAAAGGTGAGTATTTTTTCTTGTCAAAGAGGTTAGTCTTTTTGAGGTAGGATTTTGTTTGACCGAGCTCATCCCACTCATGAGAAAACAATTTGTATGGTATGGATTCACCACTGTAATTGTAACATTCTGGGCCAATAACATAAGAACATACAGAGAAATACTGATCAATGCTCATAACACAAAAACATGTAAAAAAAAAGTTAATACACATTCGTATATTATCAATATGTGACGTCGCATGACGGTGCATTCATACCCTACAAGTCCTTCTAACGAAAAACAAAAGGAGAGAAAACAAAATAAAAGAAAAATTATAGGTTGGCGGAGAAATTTTATTTTTTTTAAAATTATTTTCTTTTAGTGAAAAAAGTATTTAAACTGGAGACGGGCCCATGAAATACATCTGGCACACTTTTTGACAGAAGGGATACTTTGACTTTGCTCAGATGGAGGCAAAGGCCAGCCACTTAAACCGATATTACCAAAGAAAATACTTTCGAAAAGAAAAGAAACCAAATCAAATAAGAACGATTATCTGCGATATATATCATAATTTAGTAAAATCTTCCAAAAATAATTTTCTAATTGAATCACAACTCATGCAAAGTACACATCAAAGACAATAAAACTAGAAATTAAATAGTCAATGCAAAGAGTGACCAAAATTTAAAAAAAAATCATGTTTGATTTTCCCGATTATCAGAATGCAAATGGTGACAAGATTTTGAAAAACAAAAAAAATCAGTGGCTATGTCACTGTTTGGGGGCAGAGAAACAACTCCCTCTCTCTGTCTCTCGTTTTCATAAACTTTACTTTTGGACAGCATCATACATGTAGCGACCTTCTATCTGAAATCTTTGAAATGAACAACAATAACGTTACATAAAAGAGAATCCAAGAAATCAAATAGATTGAATCAATAGAAACCAAATCAAACCAACCCAAACAGTAATACAAATTTCAATTGGTAGTTCTTATTTTTGTTTAATTTTGTATGAGATTCTTGTGAATTACCTCATAATATAGCTTCACACTTCAAAGATTTCTGCATGATAAAATGGACAATCTGAATCAGTATATGGTCATTTCAATTTTGTGATGTATATCTAAAAATGTGAAATTAGCCATGAAAAATTCAAACAAAATTACACAAAAATAAAATAGATGTACTGGTGGTACTCTGGCCTAGGGCATGCCTTCTAGCTATAGGAGAAAGGGGAGAAGGATGGGGATGGTGACTGATTAAGGAGTGAAAGGGAAAGTGAATAGCTAGTTGTTAAACGGGAAGACACTCACAAGATAAAATTAACTAGTTGTTTGTATCCTCAGATGGGTGAGAGCTATAGCTTATTTATAGCCAAACAAACCAATATGTGTCACAAAAATAAAGGAGGTTAGCTGGTAAATTTTTTTTTTTTTTTAACATTTTCCGAACTCAGAAAATAAAATTAAGTGTGACATATTTTCATTTTCTAATCTGGTAATTACTGGGAGGCTTATTTTTAAGACACTAAAAATGTTACAAAGAACACTTTTTTTGGGATTAAATACGATAAAAGTGTTTTGATATATTACTATTAGTGCGTAAATTTTTATTTTCAAATGGTGCATTTCGCGCGCTTTATACTGCTTATATATACACTACATGTAAAATTTGCCGGGAATACGGAGTACAATATAAATGGAGCGGAGATAGCGCTTCTCTTTTTGAAACGTGTACGTAACTATCAGTTCAAATGATTGATTAACTTCTAATACTTACGCGTGTCCATAAACATCTATTTCTTTAGCCCATCAGTATGTCACATTGATCATGTACTTTAGATACTTACGCGTGTCGATTAACATTTTGTTTCCTTAACCTCGTCCCCATTTCATTACTATACTTGAGTTTTGTATGGAAAGTCTCATCTGTTAATTCACATAACATAAATTCCAATGGGATTAATTAATTAACATATTTTCCACAATGTTATTTTAATAACCATAATAAAGGAAATTCTCTTTTACTTTACATTACATTATGTGTACGGGTGTGGTTTGGGGCGCTTATTAGTGTAATGGTTCATTAATTGTTCTATAACGATGCATACTTAGTCTCATATAATTCATTATCATGCTTAATTATTTGAATTTGGATATATATATATATATATATATATATATAATTTCTATAGTGATTTTTATAATGGGTATTGCTAGGATACCAAATTTTTAAAGGGTAAAATGAATAGTAACATGATTGACTTTTTAGTGTAAAAATGTGGTTTTGTGTTAAAGTGAACAGTTTCCCTTTTTTAACTAAATTTGTAAACCAAATGATATGTCACTAATAAGAAATAAGCACGTTAATTAATCAACATTAGTTAATAATTCAATTATCTACAACCACATTATTTAGTTTGTCAATTTAGTTTAAAAAGTTTAGTCTCCATGGCATTATCCTGTTATAATTCCCTAGGCAAATGAGTAAAAAGCACAAAGTTAACTTTGAAACCGTGTGGTAGTAAAAAGCAAGACATTGAGTAAAAAACATTGGCCAATCCGGGTGTTTGCATGCATGTACAAGTGTAACCTTGGTTTCGGTGGACTTAATAAAAGTGCCGCTCATGGCCAAAGGACGAAAGTGAACCACACGAGTTTCTTCACACCCTCCTTTTATTTTAAATTTGAAATCAATTAAAATGGCCAGATTTTGTAACTGAAGGCACTCAGAGTCTTTTGCCACGCCATTGGCCCCGTAGCTTTTCCTTAAATATGCATGCATGTGAAATTTGTCTTCTAGTTGTTCCTTTTTTTACATTTGTAACAAAGTTCTTGTACATAAAAATATGCCTTCTCCAGTCAACTTCAGTTCATTGGCCCAGACGTGAAGGTTGTTCGTAAAAGATAAGGCTGAGTTATATCGGATCTAGAGTTTATAATTT
Source organism: Heteromeles arbutifolia (assembly GCA_024362995.1). Classification (NCBI taxonomy): domain Eukaryota; kingdom Viridiplantae; phylum Streptophyta; class Magnoliopsida; order Rosales; family Rosaceae; genus Heteromeles; species Heteromeles arbutifolia. Next base: position 22,810,562 of record JANCRC010000013.1, on the reverse strand, counting down.
TTCCAAAGAAAGGAAAAAGGATTGTAAAGAGCTTGAAGTGGTTTTTTTTTTTTTTTTCTCTTTACTCTATTTGTGATCTGTGAAGCAATAATATGTAGCACCTAGTAGGAAAAAAATTAACTGGATCCAAGGAAAGATGGTACACAAAATCTAATACGATATCCATTAAATTTAGTGACTTAATAAGATTTCTTAATTAAGTGTTCATACTTTGAATGAGGCACAAATGGTAACCATGCAAACTTGCTTTTTCAACCATCCATTATATGCAACACACCATCTGTTATAAATGAGGTTTGTCACAAATGGTAACAATGCGTTTCTATATTTTTCTCTGCTCTTCATTTTGGTTCTTACAATGTCAAAAAAAAAAAAAAAAAAATGTAAAATAGATAAAAGTGATATTTTTTTTCTTTATAAGATGTACCACTTTATATTTGTGATATGTGAAGCAATCAAATGTAGCACCATATCCGTAGAATTACTAGTACAAAATAGGGCTTTAATGACACTTTTTAAATTTTTTAATGACATACTTTTATTAAAAGAGTAAATTGTAACAATAGTCCTTCAACTTTAATCAAATTGGAGCATGGTCTCTCAACTAAAAATCCATTATCATTGGTCCCTCAACTCATCAAAATGTATAGCTATGGTCATTGTCGTCAACTTCATCAGAATTTTGTCAAATGAGTTATATTGGAAGGACCATTGCTACAATTGGGGTACCTCAACTCATCAAAACGTGTAGCTATGGTCATTTTCGTCAACTTCGTCAAAATTTTATCAAAATGAGTTATGTTGGAAGGACCTTTGCCACAATTGAGTTAAAGTTGAGGGACCATTGCTCCAATTGGATTAAAGTTGATGGATCATTTCTCTAGTTGGATTAAAGTTGAGGGACCAGTGGTAATTGATTTTTAGTTAAGTTACCATAGCTACACGTTTTGATGAGTTGATGGACCAATGGTAATGAATTTTTAATTGAAGGAGTTAAAGTTAAGGGATTATTGCTACAATTTACTCTTATTAAAGACGTTATTATAATAAATCAAAGAGCGGCTTAAAAAAAAAAAGAAAAAAAAAGGGATCCATAATATAGTTTTCTGGAAGGATCCGGTTAATGAGATGGAATTAATTAAACGGGTGAAGCAAAAACTTGCCGGTTGGAAAGGGCAAACCATTTCCAAGGCTGGGAGACTAACTCTTATTAATTATAATCTCACCGGGATGCCGAATCATGTAATGTCTTGTTTTAAGTGCCCCAGCATGGTAATAACTAAAATTGATAAAGAATGCAGAGATTTCTTTTGGGGGAGAAATACTAAACTCAAACCAATGGCCTAGAAGAAGGTTTGTGCTCCATAGGAATCAAACGGATTGATCATTTAGCAATGCTTGTTTAGCCAAATTAGTTGGAAAGTTTTAACCAACAAAGAAAATTGGTGGGTTGAAATAGTCAAAAGTAAATACTTACGTAAGTCCAATTTTTTAAATTCGAAGATTAAACAAAACTACTCACTTGCTTGGAAAGACATTCTTTCTAATAGAAACATCATTCATGAGGGAATGAGATGAATTGTGGGTAATGGTGAAGACATACTCTTCTGGACCCATCACTGGGTTTTTCCTTACCCCTTCATTTAATTCCCGTGAATGATAGGAATAATATTGATTAGAATCTTAAAGTAAGCAACTTTATAGTTCATAGTAGTTGGGATAGCATTAAATTAGCTACTATAGTTGATGATGACATCATTAGAAAAATTTGTTAAATTCCCCTCCCTCTACAGGAGTTGAAGAACAAGTTAATTTGGGGCCTAACCAATAATTGGAGCTTTTCCATTAAGTCTGCTACTTGGCTACAAAATCGGAACAATCACTCTAGTAATCACCTTACTTTGTTAAAGAAAATGTGGAAGCTAACTATTCCTACTAAGGTTAAAATGTTTGCTTGGCTTATGATTCAAGAAAGATTGCAAACTAGAAAACGCTTAAGTCGTTTTGTTAAAAACATTGATAAGTTATGTCCATTATGTAATACAGCTGAAGAAGATCAGTGTCATCTATTTTGTAATTGTGTTTTTGCTACTAAATTTTGGAGCTTAACTTTTGGTAGTTTTAATAATGGTAACATAAGTACTAATGATAAATTTTTTGATTGGATGTAATCCTTAAGTTCTAATGACAAATATAGCCTTTCTGATCTTAGTAAAGTAATTCTGAACTGCTGGCAAATCTGGTTGGAAAGAAATAACTTGGTGTTCAGAAGTGTGCCCCCGATCTTGGCGCGTTGTGTTTCTATCGCCGGTAGTGTTGGTTCGGCTTTTTTGAAGGCTAATGTGAAGTGTGACTCCAAGGAGGCTTTACTTATCTCTTCCCTTATTAAATGGCATCCTCCTGATCGGCATGATGTGATTAAACTCAATTTTGATGGTTTAGTTTCGAACAACCGTGCTGCTACTACCTTTGTGCTCCCTAACAGTAATTCACAGGTGATTGGGGCGGGGACTCTTAACCTTGATGGTGCTACTATTTCGGTAGCAGAAGCGATGGGTTTGCGAGAAGGGCTCCAGTGTGCTAGGCGCAAGGGTTTCACCAAAGTGATGGTGGAAGGGGTCATCATTGAAGTTGTGCAGGGTCACTAGGGGATTCTTTGGAGAGTCAGCTCTATAATTAATGATATTCGTATCCTGGCTCGGTCTTTTAATCATGTTGATTGGAAGCACATTTTTAGGGAGGCAAACTTTGTTGCGGATGCTTTAGCTCACCTTGGTCTCTCCCTCTCGAATCCTCATTATTGAGATTTCTGTTTACCTAATGTTGCTCTTTTTGCCTTTAATTTTGATTGTATTGGAAACGGTTGTACTAAAAATTTCGTGCTTTAATGAATTTCTTTGCATAAAAAAAAAAAAAAAAAAAAGCTTAATAAAAGCTTAAAAAAAAGCTACGGGAAGGATTTATAAAAAATAAAAGCGGAAGATCCCGCAAATTCCTCAAAACTTGCTAAACCCTCACGTCTCCTTACTCCACTACCCAGCCAACTCTCAGATATGTAGAGAATGAAATATCAACGCTTTCTTTCTCTTCAAGGTAGAGGACTTATGCTGCAAATTCCTGAAACATTCTTCATCACGAACACTCACTCTTTTTGTATCTCTCCCTCTCTTTCTCTCTCTCTTTGGGTTGCCCACAGTCTTCATCAACCACATTGATTGTTTTCCCCAAATTTCACTCAAAACCTAATTGTGTAAGGTAAGTTTGTTGGATTGGTTATGGGTTTTCTAGAAAATAATTTCTATATTAATCTCTTTTGTGAAGTTGTATTGATTAGTCCAAACTATGTGGCTGGACAGATTTTAGTTTGCATTGGCATTTGCTAAAAGCAGTTGTTACAGATTGTAGTTGAGATTGATTATTTTATTTTATCTGGTTAGTCACTGCCAAATTAATCACTACCATGATCATTTTTTTTTTACTTTGTGAACCCCTTAATACCAATTCTGAATTAGATTAACTACTATTTTTATCTTTTTTTTTCTAATATTTAGATTTGTGTTTTTGTGGGAGCTGGTGTTTATAGCACACCATGTGTTTGATAAAACTCCTCAAAAACTCTGCTTCTATTTTTTTTTATCTTTGCCTGCAATGGTTTATATATTGTGCCCTTGTACAGAGTAGAGGGATGTTGAAGATATTGATTTGTGTTGTGGTACTTGAGTAATAGCAATTGTTTTTGTGTACACGAGTCAAGGTTCGAACGGGTCTTAACATATAGTAAATTAAAACATGTTTGGGTTGCACCTTATTCGCACCAACTGAAATATCATTCAAAAGTAGCACATGAACAGGGATGGAGTAAAACACGAAAAGCTAAGAAATTCTTTTCATTAAAAATCATAGTAACAAAACTAATGTTGATTAATTTATCTCTCTAAATCATTTTTTCGACAACACTAAAATCAGTAGAAGTGCAATGGGTCATATCTTTCCCAGTTCTTGTGAATTCCTGTGTAATTTGTCATTTATGTCGTAAATTATGATCAAGATATACATGTTACAAAATTCAGTGTGGTCCGTTACCCCTCGGTGCGAGGGGAAACAATTGATGAACTCTCAAGTCGTAGATCCTAAAGTAAACTTACAGAGAGAATAAAATTTTAGGTTCAAAGAATGGATGAAGCTGTAAAAGAATCAAGTTTTCTAGGTATTTGAGGTCCACATACTCTTAAATGTAATTGTAGTCGGTCTCCTAATTGTTTCTGAGGCTGTATATAGTTCAGAGTCCAGAAGTTGTGTTAGTTTCTGTTATGGAATTTCCCTATCTTATTTGCTACACGTTAACGAGTGATTATGATATTTCACTAAATAATTTAGATTTTGCACCACTTATAAGTTTTCTTTCGTGCTTAATTTAGATTTTGCACTTGAAGGAGACATAAAGGACTATGACTTTGTGAAATCCAGTCTTTCATAATGTTGTTTACATTATAAGTGGTGCACGTAATCTTACATTTAGCCTCTGCAATTTGAAGTTGCCACACTAGAATAAAGTTATTGTTTACTATAGCTTACAGTTCTCCTTCATAATTTGTACTTGGAAATTTTCAGGACGAGAGGCAGAAGAAGTTGTGCCGATTATTGATATAACTAAGAGGAAAGAAATATATAAAGTAGCTGATATTTTGTTCTTGGAACCTGGTCGTCTATTCCTTATCAGGTATTTTATAATTCATCCTTCCCTAAATGGCATTAACATGTAGCATATTGTTGAATGATATATACTAAATCCAAATGGGGACCTATAAATGTACTTATAATCAAAATCCAAATTGGGTATTTATTTTGACCAATTATCTGCTAGCGATATGCTTGATAGCTGTGATTGATTCCTTTAGCAAGGATAACTTGTTTATTTGCATAATTAGTTTCATTAGAAAGCATACACTGATTGTTGCCGAGATATTTTTTTTTCTCCGCGCCAAACTGTTGAATTTGAGTTGGCCAAAATCTAACTTATGGTTTAGAGAGTTGGAGTGACTTGAATTTGACTTTGAGTTGGCCAAAATTTCACTCATGTGTAGAGGTTTCTATTCAATCATCACCCTTGTAAAGAATAAACCAAATTCACTTGATTGGACGTTCATAAAACTTAGGTTCCAATTTCTTAGGAACATGCTTTAAAATTTAGATAGAGGACTTGAAAATGACTAGACCAATACATCCGAGAGTCATGCGAAAGTAGAAAATTTGTTGTAGCTTCATTTGTAGTGCTTTGAGTAGTTCATTGTTAGTGCTCGTTTTCCTCATTTTTAACCATTGAGTCTAAAGTCCCTACGACTTTGAAAGTCCCTCATCCAAAACACGGAGTAAGTAGTCTTATATAATCAAATAAGTAAACGAACAATAATCATGGTAGATATTCAAATTAGCATAACGATAAAAGCAAGGTTGGGATTGGGATCGATTCCTATAACTGTATACGTGTGTTGGAGTATCAACCTAGGTATTGTTTATTGGGTTCGTGATAGTAGTAATACACATAATATTAAACATACTAGTAACCTAATCTAAAGTTGAGAGGTGTTAAAATATCACAACACAAAACACACTCGTTGATGTGTTTGACCTCAAAAGTTGTCACCCAAAAATATTAAATTAAAAAATATATAATCCCTAAATATCACCACTAAATATCAGAAAATTTCATTTCTTAGATTGGTTTGCAAGTATATTATTAATTGTTATTTTCATGCAATCTCGTTATATGTTTTATTCTAATATCAATTCATATAACTGTTTTAGAATGGATAAATCTTGGATGTCTATGGATAGAAGATCACAAATGTATTTTGAAGGGGTTGAAATTTTTTTGAATTATGTGATGCTTCATGCTACTGATATTAACTACATACATTGTCTGTGCCTAAAATGTGGTAACATTAAATCAAGGACGGTTAAAGAGATAAGAGAGGATTTCTATTTCAATGGTATAGATTGAAGTTTTTGTACATGGTATTGGCATGGAGAAGCTGTTCCACATAATAAAAATGAGAAAAGGAATAATCGGGAAGAAATAGTTGAAGATAACACTATCGGGATGGTGGAAGCAGCTTATGATCATTTTGCTTCAAATCCTGAACAATTTGAAAAGTTGTTAGAGGATGCAGAGAAACCTGTAAACCCTTGTTCAAACTTCACGAAGTTATCAACCTTGGTCAGATTGTACAAAATAAAGCAAAGAATGGGTGTAGTGATAAACTATTTGCATATTTACTAGAATATTTAGGAGTATTGCTCCCACAGAAGAATGAAATACCCTCCTCTGTATATGAAGCAAAAAAAAAAGACATTGTTTTAATTCATGCATGCCCCAGTGATTGCATCCTATACAGGAAAGAGCATTTAGATGCAATTGCATGTCCTACATGTGGTTTTTCTAGATGGAAGGTTAATAAAAGTTCTGGAGAGCCTAGTAGGTGGTACCTGCAAAGGTATGGTATTTTCCCCCTATTCCAAGATTTCAAAGAATGTTGCCACTCAGTACTATGGTCTGGTAGTATTCATCTTCACTTGGATGTGAGCGGTCTTAGGTTCGAATTTCGTGGATGACGAATTCGATATCAAATTAGGTTACCCATTGTGTGGGTTAGCCAAACTCCCATTCCCCTTAGTGTAAAAATGTCGATGTACTAGAAAAAAAAAAGATTTCAAAGAATGTTTTGTAATAGCAAGACAGCAAAGAATTTGATATGGCATGCCCAAGATAGAGAAGTTGATGGTAAGTTGCGTCATCCGGCTGACTAGAAGCTTGTTGACCACATGTGGCCAGAATTTGGTGATGACCCAAGAAATCTCCGACTAGCAATTTCAACATATGGGATTAATCCCCATAGCGCTTTAAGCAGTAGATATAGTTGTTGGCCAGTGATTATGATCACTTACAACCTGCCACCATGGTTATGCATGAAGCAGAAATTTATGATGTTAACACTGTTGATATCTGGCCCTAAGCAACTAGGTAATGATATCGACGTTTATATGGCACCATTTGTTGATGACTTGAAAACTCTATGAGAGGTTGGTATTGAAACATATGATGCATACAGTAAGGAGAACTTTATGTTAAAAGTTGTGTTATTATAGACCATCAATGGCCTTCCTGCTTACGAAAACTTATGTGGGTGTAGTGTGAAAGGATACTCTGGATGTCCTATATGTGGTGATAGAACATCTTCTAAATGGCTAAAGTTAGGGAGAAAGGTAATCATTACTGGTCATAGAACGTTCCTACCACAAAATCATCATTACCTACAACAAAAAAAAACCATTTGACGGTACTCAAGAGTTTGGCTTAGCTCCATCTCCGTTAGTAGGGAAGAAATATTGCATAAAGTTGAAGGAATCAAAATATCATGGGGTAAGAAGAATGTAGATCTCCCATCAAAAAACAAAAAGAAAGGAAATATTATGTCAAAAAAACGGAAGCTTCTTGGAAAAAGAAAGGTGAAGAGTGGAACAACGAACACAAAAGACACAGATAAGAAGGCAAAAGATATTGATAAAAAGGCTGATGTTCAAACTCGCTGGAAGAAGAAGTCAATCTTCTTTGATTTACCATATTGGAAGTCACTGCATGTTCGACATTGTTTAGATGTTATGCATGTTGAGAAGAATGTTTGTGAGATTATCTATGGTACATTACTTCACATTCCTGCAAAAAACAAAGGATGGTGTAGCAGCTCGGAATGATCTAATTGCTTTGGGTCTACGTACGAATTTGGCACTAGAACATGGAAATAACAAAATATTTCTTCCCCCAGCACCTTATACATTATCTAAGGATGAGAAGATTTCAGTTTGCAAAGCATTGTCCGAACTCAAGGTCCCATCTGGATCTCAAATTTCAGAAACCTTGTGTCAATGGAGGAGCTGAAACTGTTTAATCTTAAATCTCATGATTGTCAGATACTTATGCAACAACTACTTCCCATGGCACTTCGTGCAGTACTACCAAAGCATGTAAGATCTGCTATCACTAGATATTGTCTATTCTTTAGTCCTTTATGCAGCAAAACAGTGGATGTTTTAAGGTTAGATGAAATACAAAGTAAGTTGGTGATTACTTTGTGCTTGCTGGAAAAGATTTTTCCACCTTTTTTTTTATTTTTTATATAATGGTCCATCTCATAGTGCACTTGGTTAGGGAAGTTCGTTTACGTGGACCGGTTTATTTTCATTGGAAATATTAAAGGGTTATATGAGAAATACATATCATCCAGAGGGTTGTATAATTGAATGTTACATTGCGGAAGAAGCTATAGAAGTTTGTAGCGAGTATTTATCAGGAGTAGACCCAATTGGAATCCCGTTGAAGATTCGTTTACATCATAAAGATGTTGGCTATCCATTATCGGCTAGAATTTTTTTTAAGGAGGATAACAAGTATTGGCAGCAAGCACATCACTATGTTTTGGATAACACACCGGAAGTGGAACCTTATATCAAGTAAGTTCAGCTACTCATACTCATTTATATAGTTTAACTCATCGTTGTTTTATCATTTACTTACAACATTTCATATCCTTTTGACTAACTCAATGTAATCTAATTAAAAAAACTATCAGGGAGCATAAGAAATCCTTGATTAAGGAGCACCCCAAAAAATAAAATAAACAATTGAAGTGGCTTCAGTATGAACATAATCAAACTTTCATTTATTGGCTGCATAAAAGGTATTAAACTCGCATTGTACTTATGTTCTAACATTTTTGTTTTTGAACTCAAACTAATTATGCAAACATATACAGGTTGAGGATGAGCTTAATGTCCCTAATAATCACATATCAGAAACCTTGAGATGGATAACACATGGCCCTCGAGCCGAAGTAACAACATATTCTAGATATTTTGTTAATGGTTGTAATTTTCACACCAAGTCTCGTGATGATTCACAAGTCACTCAAAATAGTGGAGTAAGCTTTGTGGCCAATACGATGCAATTTTCAAGTGCTAAGGATAAAAATCCTATTATCGCAAATATGACTTTTTTACGAATCAAATGGGGTATTAAGATAATTTTAAATTTAAAAAGTAAGTGTGGGTATCTTTAGTATGTGGGAATGTATTCAATACTACGTGGGGTGCCAATAAAACAAGGGAACTTTAACGAAAAGCTCATGGTACTGTTTACTTTAACGAAAAACCACATTTTTACACTAAAAGGTCAATCCTGGTACTATTCATTTTACCCTTTATTTTGCCCTTACTGTTAAAACTCAAAGTTTTCAAGCCATTTTCATTAGTTTTCCTTAAAAGAACCCAATTTTATACTTTTTTATTTGTATATGTAGTGCCCTTTGCAAGATGGAACTATAGAATGTGGATATTATGTGATGAAATACATAAAGGAAATCATTGATAATCCGAATTGCTCAAATATTACCAAGGTTAGTACTACTATTACAAAGAGCACTTAAGCGGGTGTATTCGCCACTATCTTATTAGTATGAACTGAAGCACATTCCATTTATTTGTTGTTTTCTGTCTTTTCTATTTGTTTGCTATTTTCAGTCCATACATCCTTCATCTTCTTCACACTGTGAACCATTCAATTTGTTTGTTGTGTTCTGTCATTTGTATTTGTTTTCTTGTATAAATCAACTATTAGTTGTTGGATTCATAGGTTTGATTAGAGGTCATAGTAAACTTTCATATTTTTAAAATCACTCCCTTGACACCCTTACAGCTAATTGCCGAGTAAAATTGATTATTCATTGATTATCTTGTTTCTCTATTTTTTTAAATGATCATATAGCTCATGTTGTAATTTTATTGATCTGTACATGCGGATAGGGCTGGAAAAAAATCCCAAAAATCCCAAATCGAACCGAAAAATTCCCGAAACCAAACCGAAAAAATCCCAAACCGAAATTCCCTAAAATTTCGGTACCCAATACCGAACCGATCCCAAAATTTTGGTACGGGAATCGGTCTCAAGTTTTTGGGATTTCGGTATTCCCAAACCAAACTGAAGAAAATATATATATATATATATATATTATTTAATTTTTAAATATAGAGGATCACATCTTTAAGGGGAACATCATCTACCTACAATAGTAAAAATTGAAATACTGAAGGAGCACTGGAAATCGATGATGGAACATAAACAGGAAGGAGCCCTAAGATAGATAGTGGAACATATGCAGAATTTTTAAATCACAGAAGATTGATAGATAGATACATAAATGCAGAATAAACATGGGAGATTGATAGATGGATACATGAATAGATTATAAGTTACAATTTGTTTGAGAAAACTTTACATCTATCTATAATATTTATATTATATATGTACAGAAGTTTACTCAAGCATATATTAACGTTTTAGACGTAATTTTGGGGGACTAGCATGATTATAGATAGATTTACTAGTTTGATCAAGCATATATTAATGTTTCATATTGGCAGATTGCTTTTGAATAGGCAGATACTAACTGGGCCTTGCTATTTGATTGGCAGATTTGTCTGCACAGATTAGTAGAAACAAATTGGCAGATTGGGCATGCCTATATGTCAATTTTTCAATATAAAATGTTGAATTTTAGCCCAAAAGCATAATACATCAAATTTTAGTCCAAAAGCCCAAAACCATTTCGGGATACCCGATTTGTCCCGAAATCCCGAAACTATTTCGGGATTCCCGAAAATTTGGTTTGGGATCGGTATTGAAATTGGGATTTCAGAAAATTTCGGTTTGGGAATCGGGACAAGGGTTTCGGTATGGGATTTTCGGGATTCCCAAAAATCGGGATTTCCGAAAATTTGGTTTGGGATTGGTATTGAAATTGGGATTCCCGAAAATTTTGGTTTGGGAATCGGAACAAGGATTTCGGTATGGGATCCCATACCGAACCATCCCTACATGCGGATGAGTCATTTACTAGGAGATGAATTTTGATCTCAAAGCTAATGAGCCTGATTGCCATTGTGCCTAGAGGAATTTCCTGCAAAAGTTTACAAATGATTGTCATTGTGACATGTTCCCTTTGGTTGTGATTTGTTGCAGTTCAAAGAAAAAGCTACATATACTCAACAGGAAATTATGCATTAACAATAGAGTGGGCTGACTATATTGATGACTTCATCTCAATAGATGAAACACTAGATTAGCTAAGTTTGTGAAATTTTAAATTAATTGAATATAGTTTTATTTTAGTAGGAAAGCTCTACACATTTTATTAAATGTCTTGACTTTGAGATTGTCTTTTATAATGCTTGGTGGATGAATTACAAATTTATGACGCAATATTTGTTTATTTGAGGTACATATCTTGCTTTCTAGTTGAATTATATAGGTCTTGTTTTCAAACTAAAAATACATTATATCTGTCAACAAATATATTTCAGAACATTTATTTTATGACAAACTTTGTGTGTCGTTGCTACTATTCAATGATGCTGCAAATGGTTTCAGTGTTATAGTACATAACGCTATACAGATGTCATGTTTAGTATACCATGATGCTCATTCCTCTGTTTATGACACATATTTCGCATCTCAAATTGCAATAGATGACAAGTTTTTCTTTAATTCAATGATCGTTGTTAGTTGTCTTTAGAAGCTATACATGACATTGTGCGTATGTCATGTTTAGTATACCGTGACACTCATTCCTCTGTTTATGATACTTATTCGGCGTCTTAAATGGTAATAGATGATATAAGTTCTTAATTTAATGATGCTTACATGACACTCATTCCTCAGTTTATGACACATACTCCTGCGCCTTGCCTTGCGTCCCCCTTTCCTCTGACTAGTTTCCTCCGGTGACCTTTCCTTCTTTATTTTTTCCTGTTTCTGCCCTTTCATCGTTTCGGTCCACTACCTCTTTTCTCCAACCCATTTTGTAGGCAACCAGAGTTTCATGGCTTCCATGGGGCTTCCGCCCTAAATTCGATATATGCCCCATTTCCCAAGGGTTTTCCCTATATTTGGGGCAAAATATGTGGCTGGGTTGGTTTATTGGTTGTTAGTGGGTTGGATCCACCTTCAACAGCTAATTCTAATGATTTCGTAGTTCTCGGGATAATTCATGGCAGCGCCGCCTTTTTTTTGCTAGATCTGTGGTTGCTTTGCCTTGCTTGGCTTACGATAGCGGCGGATCTTACAGATGTGGTATCGTCTCAGGTGGCGACGACCCAACCTGTGAACAGGAGCAGACAGTGGAATCCATTCTCGAATTAGTTTTTGTTTCGTATGTACCGCCTTTAGAAGGTGATATCTCGCTTGTCGAGTAATGTGTTCTCGCCTATTAGTGATGGTTTTTGTGGCCCTCGCTTGTCAGGGACGACATTGCGTGTGTCTTGGTAGGCCTGCTATGTCTACCGTCTTTGTGGCAGATTTGTAACGAGGTAGTTGTGTTGGTATGGAGGGACTTGTGGTAGCCATTAAGAGTTTATTGTTAAGCTTATTTGTGCAGATTATATTCAGATCAATGTATTGATCATTGGAGAATGTACACATACAACAACTCTTGTAATTATGTTTTTGTGTGTTTGTAATTGTATTATCGTGTGTTTGTAATTGTGCTTTCGTGTGCTTATGAAAATTATTATCGCTGCTTGTAAAAAAAAAAAAAAAAAAACCAATAGTTCCAAAGTATAAGAAGCCAAAACAGAATTGGTACAAATTACGCTACTCAAAATCATATACTACAATTTACATACCCTTGCTAAAAAGAATTAAATATCCATCTACGCAAACGTCAACCATTCTGCATGCAAAAATTGATGACAAAATCAAACTAAAGCTGATTCTGAGTTTTTTTCATTTATTTTATTTTACAAACGATAATGCTAGTGGGTTAAATTGTTAAATGTTATGGAAAGGAAATATGTATGGATCAAACCCGTTCCAGAATGCATACCATTATTACGCCACTGCATTAAAGCGTCATGTGCCTGATTTTGACTTTTTTAAAGGCAAGGAAAATAAATATAAATTGTGCCCCAATGCCACACTAATAAAAAAATTGTTGTTTTTTTATTAACTAATTTAATTTCGTAAAAGATAAGGATGAATTATTTGTCCAACTCGAGAGTGAAAAATTTTAAAATTTAACTCTGTATTTTTACTATTGATCTATACGTATGAGGTAAGTCAGTTTTTTTTTTTTCCCTCCATGGGGAAGGGACCTATAATTTCCCTTTATAATTTGTTAAGTTTTTGTATTTCTTTAATTTTGTTTTGTTTACTAACAATTTTGAAATTAATTTTTGTCTAATCTCTCTTGTTTTATTTTTAAAAATGTTTTGATTTAAAAAAGATTCAAATTACGAATTATTCTTTTTTGAATTTCTATGGATTACACAAAAATGGATGTGTATTTACAAAGTTTTTAAATTTGAGTTGTTGAATTTATTTTATTACCGTTAAAATTGATTAAATTGGATTTGAGTGATCGAATTTTAAAACTAACCCAACAGATACCTCACGGGATCATAAACCAAGAGGCGCAACAGTTGATGGATGGTAACGGTCATGAAATCACATCTACAAATTTTCGTCCTATTGTGTGTTGTGACACACTGTATCACCCCGTGGTAGGGGAACTGACGCGCGCGCCCTGCTGTCCCTTCTTTCACATGGGTTTGCTGCCACAATGGGTCTCATTTTCCACTCAAAATCTTATCCACCCAGGTGGATGCAAGACCCAAAAATACCCACCCCCAATCTCAAGTCTTATATTTCCACCCTCAAAGTACAATCTTGAAGATGATTTGGACCCAAAATCTAGGTTTTTTTGCCAACCCCCTTTGGAGATAGCCTTATAAAATGTACCACTATATATTTGTCATATGTCAAACCATAAAATGTAGCATCATATTCTTAGAAGGAAAAAATTAATTGGATAATTAAAATAAAAGAAAGATGGTAAACAAAATCCAACACGATATTCACTACATTTAGTGCCCTAATAAGGTTTCTTAGTTAAGTATTGATACATTGAAGGGTTTTTACAACAAATGGTCCTTGAGATTGACCAAACTCATCATTTTGGTTCGTCACTTTCAAAATCAATCAGTGTCGTCCCTAACATTCACCACCTCACATCAATTTGGTCCTTCCGTTAAGATTCCGTCAATTATTATGTTAGTTTGTATGTGGAACCCACAAATCCAATCAAATGGTGACACGTGGATTACACAAAATAAGGTTTTTATCGCAAATGGTCCATGACATTGATCCAACTCCTCATTTTGGTCCATGAGTTTCAAAAATCGATAAATTTGGTCCCTGACTTTCACTACCACGCATCAATTTATTCTCTCCGTTGATGTGGTCCCACTAATCCAATTATATGGCTCAACGTGGATTAACTATAAGAAACTATTTTTTAAGAGGGAACCAAAAGAAGAGTATTCTGCGCTGACATTTTTCTCGCATCCCACAACCCCAATTTGAAAAAAAATTCAATCTAAATTCGATAAAATAAAATCCAAATTCAATTCAAATTTGATAGGATTGAGGATTATAACCAATTAGAGAGAATGAAGAGTGAGTTCAGGAGGCCAAGTACTTTAGTGGTGTCATGGTGCCTTCCTTTTTCTTTTGAGCACTCCCTGATGAAGACGACAATGACTTTTTTTCTACTTTTAGTTTTGGTTTTTAGTTTCTTATTTTACTTTTAGTTTTAAATCTTAAAAAAAAAAATGTTTCTTGTAGTTAATCTATGTGGTGCCATATGATTGGATTAGTGAGACAAAAAATATTGACGAAACTTTAACGGAATGATTAAATTGATGTGCGGTGTTGAAAGTCAGGGACCAAATTTATCGATTTTTGAAACTCATGGACCAAAATGAGGAGTTGGATCAATGTTAGTTACCATTTACGATAAAAACCCTTATTTTGTGTTATCCACGTGTCACCATTTGATTGGATTTGTGGGTCCCACATACAAACTAACAGAATAGTTGACGGAATCTTAACGGAATGACCAAATTGATATGCGGTAGTGAATGTCAGTGACGACATTGATTGATTTTGAAAGTAAGGAACCAAAATGATGAGTTTGATCAATCTCAGGGACCATTTGTGATAAAAACTGTACATTGAATGAGGTGTCGCACAATACAAAACTTACTCAACATAACCACATCTAATCAAACGAAAAGATAACACTCATGCAAAACCTTACATCACTTTAACAGGTTTTTAGTAGCCGCTGGCCGCAGCTAAATTATCCTCGTTACATGTTTTGCTAATTACAAAATCAGCTGATTAAAGTTAATATATCTGGAGCGACGATCATGAACTCTGCGCATTTTTTTCTTCGGTATTATGTCAATGTCCATTAAGCTGAGGAACTTTGTTTTCATGATTATAATCTGCAGCTTCGTTGTAAGCTTGTACACTGGAGCTGCTAACTGGGATCTCCAGCTGCTCATGTGGCATTATTTCTGCCATGTTGGAGCCTACCATCGAATGCTGCTTAATCGCATCACCATTCAAATTAAGTCACTTAATTAGCATTTGAATTGTATAATCCCAATTCACATCAAAAATATAAATTCATGACTCGCAAAAAAATCACAAGAGGCAGTACTTGGGCTGGAATTTCAAACATATCAACTAATCAAATACGTTAAGTTGCCATGATGCACAGTGTGCTAAAAAGTTATGTTGGTGGACGATATGATTAATGTGTCAAAGTGAATCATAACCATATTTGAATGTGAAATCATGTTCACTGTTTGTTAACATGAATATAAATTCACTGTCACATAAATCATAAACGTGGTAGGAACTTTTCTCTAATTCGGCAGTCATATTAGATTGTAATTTGTGAATAAGAATCATTGGTTAGGTCAAATTAGGTTTAAAAACCTAAATATGTCATCATGATTCACAGTTTGGTTAAAAAGAAATTTTTATCAAACAATCAAGTATATATTTTGAAGTTGACTGTGAATCAGAACCTATGGCTAAGTAGAACTATGTTTTAAAGTGAACTATGTTTTAAAGTACAGAATAAAATAAAATCTCATCAAACAATCTAGTATATATGTTGAAGTTGTCAGACTATGAATTTGAACTTTGATTAAATAAAATCATGTTTGTTAAAAAAAAAAATCATGTTTGAAACCATCTAGTAATTAGGTGATTAACCGTATACTTTGGTACTCCTACTGAGATTGAAAGATGAATACATAGAATGCATGTACAAGGTTGAACTAAACCTGATATTGTGGGAACAAGGTTGGAGAAATGAGGGTGGAGGGCTGTCCTGAGGAAGTAGTGTAAGCCTGAGGCCAAGATGAAAGCTCTCCATCACAAGCATTTGTGACACTCACATGACACTGTGCCATGGTACTTGGATCTGCATTCGAACTTGGTCCTTGTGAAAACGGATCATACAGTGTCGATGACAAATTCCTATATTTAAAAGATAATATCGTAAAAGCTTTCAATAAATTAATTTTTTTTCAATATATAAATTAAAGAATAAAATGAATAGCTACATTTTACACCCTCTAAATTTGGGGTGATTTTCAAAATGAGACACAAAATTTTAGTTTCACATATTACACTATGATTAGGTTGATATTTAAGCAGCATTTGCACCACATTGACAAAAAAAAAAAAAAAAAAAGAAAAATTAATGATTAGACTTTCAGATATAAAGAGTGCATAGGTTGCTATAATTTCAAAACCTCAAACTGCAATATAAGAAAATTAAATCTTCATGACCAATTTTTGAAAACCATCTCAAACTCAAACGGTGTAAAATATAATTAGCTCAAGAAATATAGTTAAGTTGGTACCTAAGTTGACGCTCTAAGGGAGCAGATGCATCGTAAATTTGGACTTGGTTGTGACCAACGCTAGACAACCAACCTGCCACCTCATTCTCGAAGGAGCCTGGCAACACTTGCTGTGCATTCATACATAAAATTATCAAGATTATGCTAACCTCTCAATTAAAAATCTAACTTCTTTTTAATTTTAATTTTAATGTATCTAAGTACATGCTTAATGACATTCCTTTTTTGTTTTGTTACCTGTATTCCTGAGGGATCATAGGAAGATAGATGATTGCTCAACAAATATTCCTGAAATTTGAAAATATAGATCATACTTGATGTTCTCTTACTCATAAGAAACCAGATAAAAAAAAAATAATTAATTAAGTGGGGTGTCTCAAACCTTTCTCTGCATAACACTCGTCAATGTGTCCATTAGGCTTTTCTCACAGGATTCAATCTCCGCCGTAGATGTCATTTTTAGTGGATCTGGCTCATGTATCCTATATACATGTAACATTCATCAAATATAAATTTATATAGCTTAAAAAGAAAAACGAAGCTCACTGACAAATAACTACTTGAGAGCGTAAATAGCATTTTCGATTTTCTTTTCTTTTCTCAAATCTAGTCAGTGGACACATTTATCATATTCATATATAGTTTGCAGGTTCTTTTTTATCTTTTACCTTATCTGCTCCTCAGCCATTTGAAGTTGTTGTTGTAGACCACCAATTTCCTGTTGAAGTTCCTACAGGGAAAGTGAAATTTAACCATGTCAAGGTCCCGACAAAAAAAATAACCGTGTAACCGTAAGCAAAAATTGGATTATGTACCGCAGTACTCTTTTTTTAATTTTAAAATTGAAAGTAATTATCAAACAAAATTTTAGTTTTCAATTTTTAGAAAGTGAAAACTTAAAAATAAAAAACTAACAACAAAATAATTATAATCGTCTTATGTCCCCTCGGATATTGATATTGCCAGATAGCTTACAAAAACAACCTCACAAAAGGTAACAAAGTTTGTACCTCAATTTCAGAGCTAACCGCAGTAGGACTACCCCCAGTCGAAGTAATCAGAGTTGACATCATACAAGGAAGAAACAAACAAAATCAATAAACTAATTTATAGCAAACAAAATTACTTGAAGGAATAAGGAAATGTTTTTTAAATTTGTTTTTTTCTTGAACTTTACTAATTTTAGAAGGTTGAGAACAAATTGAGTTCTAATAACATGTAAGCAGAAGAGGAAACAAACTTGGCAAGTTGTAGAGCAATATCATTTTCACTTCTTAGTTGCTGAAGGACCCTTAGCAAATACTGCAGAAAAAACAAAACGACATCGTATACGTATGCCTTCATTTAATTTTCTCTTGAAAAATTAATATGAAAAACCACAAGATAAAATTATTGGGTACATTGCTAGATATCATGCATCTGACCTCTTTGTTTTGAAGATCGCTGCAAAAAAAGACAATGAACAAATTATTTGACAAATTCGAGAAAAAAAAAATCAAAGGTTTAATAAAATGATGAACTTTGAGACTGATAATTCTATAGCGACCAAGAGCATACGGGTGTCTGTTGTGATCAGGAAAAATTATAGCGCTGCGAAAATAAGAAAACAAAGGTATAATCAAATAGCTGACCAATGGATAAATTCCAAATCATCCAATCTTCTTTTTTTTTTTGGTAATAAATATAGGGAGCTGCTATAAACACACCCATCTCAACTTCTGATTATCAAAACGAATGAATTGAAACTACCAAAGGACAAAAATTAACTGAAAGTGTGTTAACGATAAAAAAAAAAAAAAAAAAAGCGTGTGTATAACACCACCCAAAATATAAAGTAATTCGAGTTTAAGCACACATACTGCTCTCTTTCTTGGTCGGGGAGATTAATGTACCGAGTGAACACATCCTCAATCCTGATTTCACAATAACATTTTTATCAGAACAGATAATTTGAATTGAATTACAATTAATAAACCCAAACCAATAGGAAAAAGAGAAATAAAATGATAAACCCGTAAGCTTGTATCAATATATGATTAAATAGCAATGAAACATCTATACTCTAATTTTGGAACGAGTCAACAGAAGGTTGTTTGGATAATCACACTTAGGGAATGAACCAAAAAAATGCGAAATGATTGTTGCCTTTTAAGAATTTTTTTTCTTTCAATTGAATACTTTTTAACGGATTTGTATTCTCTGCATGTTTTCTTGTATGGTATTGCAACAAAAAAAACATACAGAGGTTCCTGAATCCTTTTTAAAAGCTTAATTTGAACACAATTTTCATTTGCTAAACAAGAACATGCTTTGTTTGAATATTTACACGTGGTAGGCTATAAACATACATAAAAAACAGATTAATTATTTCAATACGCGTGCACGATTGTCATTAGCATTTACTTTCTCCCTAATTAGAGATGCAAAGGATGTTCAATCATTGTGGTCAATGATCCTATTCCCCAGGCTTATGTTAATACAGGTGCAAATACCAGAAAAAATATGGACGTGTAGAAACCATGCCACTTCTTAGAATGATTTTGAAGACTATTCACTTCTATCACAACATTAATCACATAGTAAAGATTACGAAAATCCGAAAAAGCATATCGAGTTCAATTTAAGTGTACAACTCTCAACAATTTCTCATAAATATTCATCACTTTCTCTATTTAAAAGAACATGAATCTGTTAAATGTTACATGCAAATTTAAAACAACTGCAACACATACATCTTTCTTAAACGAATGAAGAACATATAAAAAGTGAGAAATTATGGATAGTAGAACCTTCTTTTGCCGGAAAAATGGCTAAGGCGACCGGAGGGAGAGAACATGATAAGAGCAATGTCAATATCACAAAGGATGGAAAGCTCATAAGCTTTCTTAATGAGTCCATTTCTACGCTTTGAGAATGTAACTTGTCGATTAGTGTTGTTTTCTATTCTCTTTATCTCCAACTTAACACGACCCATCTTAATCTGGCATGCGTCTAAATCTATGACGGGAACAAAAAAAAGAAAGAAAAAAAATCTAAGAGAAGTTGTTTTAAGAAGGAAAATTGTGAAGTGTATAGTCTAATTCCTATTACGAACAATGCATGAAAAGAAGCAGCTTAAAAGAAGGGTGGTTGGGTACGAGTGAGGGAGAAAGAGGGAGAGGGGAATATGGTTATAAATGTGTGGGAGGAGAGATAGGACGACATAGATCGAGAGATCAAAGGATTGGACGGTCAATATACTAATGGAATGATCATTGGTTTATTGTTCGCATACTCATTTTTACTTCTTATGCACATTTTTTAATTTTCGGCTGGTAAATCGAGTAACTTTAAGAAGATCAATAACAAAAAATAACAAGTGTGTGTGTGAGGTAAAAATCGGTGTATAAATAACACTATCCTTCTTTGAATTGGCCCCGTACTGCTTTGCTGTTGAATATTGGGGCCCACCTTAAATTCATAGCATGAGGATTAGCATAATCTTTTCCAGGTTTTCCTTTCTTAGGCTCTTCACCGAATGGCTATAGGGTATATTTAGTTTTAAAATTAACAAAATTAGTCTCCAACAAAAGGGCTAAAAGAATCAAGTTAACTTTTGCCGTAGGGCAAGGACCATATTGCCCCAAAAAAAGGCTAAGTTTGGCTTCAAAAAATGATAAATATAAAGGATAATAAAATATGACCTAGCATAGTTAGAAACGAAAAAAAAAAAAAAAAAAAAAAAATCCTAAAGTAATCTTTAAAATACTATTTTTAGAGGGCTAAAGAATAGTCAGCCCTCCCTGGAAATGGCCTAATTGGCCAAAAAGTAATAAAATATGTAGAAAAATAAAATATAACCTTACATAGTTGGGGTCCTTGGGGGAAATGGATCATCTCCGGATCCTTTCTTCCTAATCCAACAAATCCGGAATTTCGTATTATTGAAATTTGATTTAACGGCTGAAGTTATTATAACTTTTAAAGTGACCCCTTGTTTGTAGCCGTTGAATCAAATTTCAATGACACGGATTCCCTGATTTGATGAATTAGTAGGAATGGATTGTGAGATGATCATTTTCCATCCAGGGGATGGAATTCTAAAGTAATTTTTTAAATATTAATTTTGAAATGACTTAACTATAATAAAAAAACTACGTTTAACCTTCTATGACTGTAAATGACCTTACTTACATACAATCCCCTATTTGAAAACATTAACAATAAGTTAATGTTCCTGCACTTGCACTTAGAAGAAAAATACGACCGCAACATGAGCAGGTGCCAAAATCCCATATATTCTCTGCAGGATCCGAAGGGACAACCAAGGTTTACGTACAAGACAGTGCAAATGAACCCCTTGGCTAGCTAGTTGCCAAAGGAAAAGGATCCTCGTCGGATCCCTTTCTTAAGGATCCTAGGAATCTCATGATCTCACCCGTTCATCGTATATAGTGCGGTAAAAAATCATTTCAAAATTTAAAATTTAAAATTGAATATGAATAGTACCTAATGAAAACTGACCGTACGATATACGATGAACGGATGAGATTACGGGATCCCTAGGATCCTTAGGAAAGGGATCCTGCGAGGATCCTTTTCTGTTGCCAAAGACTTACTTTCATCAATTTTTTTAGGGAGTTTTAACGAAATACTCCCGGTACTGTTTACTTTTAACAAAAAATTAATTTTTTACCTTTAACTATTCACTATACCTTTAAAAATAATTTTTCGTTAAAAGAGAAGTTTTTTTAAACTTTTCATTAATTTTTTTTTTTTTTTTTTTTTTTTTTTTTTTT
Source organism: Heteromeles arbutifolia (assembly GCA_024362995.1). Classification (NCBI taxonomy): domain Eukaryota; kingdom Viridiplantae; phylum Streptophyta; class Magnoliopsida; order Rosales; family Rosaceae; genus Heteromeles; species Heteromeles arbutifolia. The sequence goes on along the minus strand of JANCRC010000013.1, from coordinate 22,788,951 downwards.
TTAGTCTTGGAAATAGTCTGGCAAGTGAATTCCTAAAAACTACTTGGCTTCCCCATAAAAAGCCATTTTGAGTTTCCATGCATTGTATCTAGTGATCTCTTGTATCTATATCTCTTTCCATATTCCCTTGCGACAACTATTTTTTTCAGTGTATTTCGAGTATATCACGTGATATGGTATGAACAAGGATCCTCGCTGGAACCATTTCTTAGGAATCTCGTAATAGTGTCCGTTTATTGTATATTGTGCGGTCAGAAATCATTTAAAATTTAAAATTTAAAATTCAAATATAAATAGTATCTAACGAAAACTGACCGTACGATATACGATGAACGGACAAGATTGCGGGATCCTTAGGGAATGGATCCTACAAGGATCCTGGTTCATATGGTATAAGTGAAGACATTAAAAATATAATATTATAAGATTGGAACAGATCAATTTGCTCATCTACTTATCTTATAAATTTATAACACGTGCCTCGGTTTTAGTTTGTAAATTTTGTCTATAAATTTAGTCTCCTTAGCATTACCCTTGTACAATATGTCCAGATGTCATTGCTCTCAATGTACAACCAATAAGGGACGTCAAAATGGAATTGGTCTTGTTAACTTTGAGCCACCAGAAGGAGAAATTTTTCATTGTGATCAGAACACAAATGGTACACTACGTGTTTCTATATAAGTGGTGGAAAATTTTATTTTTTAAGTTATTAACTTTTTAACACACATATCCCACCATTTGTATAGTTACACATGATATACCACCATGTATACTGGTCACACTGAAAAATTTCTCCACCAGAAGAGCCACCAGAGGAGGCTGAGAAGGCTGTTGAGGGTATGCTTGTAGGAATGGCTCAAAAGAAAGCTAAGAGGGAAAAACTTGTAAATTGAAAGATAAAATGCTGAACAGTGGGATTAAGAACCTAAAGCCTAATGTTTGAAAAAGTAAAAATTCCGTCCATGAGTATTATAAATCAATGGAAAGAGATATGCAAAATGATCCCTTCTAATTAGAGATTTACAAATCGCATGCTTTTATGGAAGGCAGAAGACATCTTAATATCCTTCATCTAATATTTTGTAGTTCATTTCTTAATACTTTGGTCTAAACAATCCTTTAAGACTTAAAAATCCCTTAAACATAGCGTAAATCCAGTCGCCTTCATGAGCTATTCTATTTTTTCAAAGTTTCGTACCCACCAATCTATAGAGTAATAGACCACTCTTAATATTAGTGAGTTGTTCATAATATCTTTCCAATTAAAATACGCAAATTACCAAACTTTCTGGGTAAACTATTGTCAATTATTTCTTTCTTTCTTGCAACACCACGTAACCTTAATTATTGGTTAATTATTGCTCTAAATCTAAACTACATATTAACAAATCACTCATTGTCAACCAAAATTCTATAAAATTACCAGTTTAACCTTTTAATTAAAACTGAATAAGAATAAGAAATCTGGGTAGAAATGTAAATTCACACAACCAAAAGTTTCCCCTTTTTTTTCAAACTCTCACCTAAATGTAATTCTAATATATCTCTAAATAAAAACTAAAAAAAATTTTAAAAATTAGAGCTCTCTCCCACTCCCACATTCTCTCTCACTCTCTTCCTCTCTTCCTCTCTTCTTCTACTTTACAAACAAAAACAAAAAAAATTCACACACTCTGTGTGTGGCCTTATGCTAGTATGGATTAAGAATGTACATAGCACTCAGATCTCTTGCCACAATACCTAGAAGAGAGAGAAAAAAAAAAAAAAAAAAAAAAAAAAACCACTTTTAAGAAAAGCCCCACTTACCAACATATAATAATTCAGATTAGATATGAGTAGCTGTCTCATAACAACCCACACTACTTTTCATCCAATACCATTGGATCTCAATTTGATCCATACTAATTAATCTATTTCAGTCATTGAATATATTCCTAAATTTGGCCACCAAGCAATTTACATTTTTCGGTCAAGATGACGCATATTTTACATCTCCTTAGAATTGTTCAATGAAAATATTCTCGCCCAACAAGTGATGTATGCGTGTTTTACATCCTAATATACACCCTCAACTAGAAATGTTGATACGACAAGATGTTGTTTTCTTTAGTTAGAAAGGGTTATATTTATTTTTTCAAAGTCCCAAAATATAAAAAGTTTAAAGTGTCAAAATACAAATAAATAAAACATGAAAAAATTTGACACACCCCGTCCCGAAGGAGGGTATGCTGGCCGTCACGTGAGAGTGACGTAACCATTTACACAGTTCGGAAGCTTTAAAGATACAAATACTAAGATGTAACACCCGAAGGTGAATCCTATATTTGTGAATTCTGTCAGAACACCGTTGGATTCCTCGTGGCCACCAAAGCTTTGCTCTATCTCGAACCTGGAGGGGCGAAAAACATAAAACTGAGTGGGTCAGCCACAATTCTTTTCAAAACCTTTCATTTCAAAAGTTATAACCCCTCGCCGTAAAACCTGTATAATTTCTCAGAAATAAAGTATATACTCATATATATATTTCTCAAAAATCCGCTGAAAACACGTATGTATGAAAGTATGTATATGCCATGCCAAAGTATCAACTGAATGCCAAAGCATCCCTGTGAATGTGATTGAATACTCAAATATCATCTCAGCCCTCGGCTGTATATAGCTCATATCATACTCAACAATTCATATAACTCATAATCATCATAATCAAATCATATATATACCCTGCACACACATCAATACCACCTCTAGTGGTCTGCACAGCATCACTGATAATAAACTAATATGCTCTAGTGCTACAATCACGTGAAGACTGAGCGATAAATCGTGGGTCACCTACGAGTCGAACCCACCTATAGTGGCCTATTCGACAGGACTGAGCACCTAACTTGGATCCAAGGCAAGCATGCGGTGCGGGAGGTGAACAACACGTGAAAGACTGAGCCCCTCTCTGGGCGTGAGCACTAATATCAGTGTGTAGGTCTATGAGCTCTAATCATATCACATCACATCACATTTCATCATTCGTTCTCAATAACTAGCATATAAACTTACCTGCCACTTACCTGGGCGTCCTCAGCACCGACATTAATATAAAGAATCAATAATGCATAATTAAACAAATAGATACTTTGCATGGCATTTCATATCGCATTTCATAACACATTTCATTTAAACTGATTTTCTGGGCAAAATTCATTTATATAGGTATATACGGAAAATAACTGCCCACTCACCTGGAGTTCGCCCTACAACTCCCTAGCACAACACATCAAGGCGTCATGACGATCGGCGCCTAGAACAATCATCAAATCATGCCTCAGAAATCATATCGATAGAATATAAAACTTATATAAAACACGTCACTATGTAGTTCGATCCGGAAGATCTGCAACACAGATTTCCAATCCGTAACTTCCAGAGGTCCACAATAAATCTCTAGAACAACATCCTAAAATTTCATTACCATCCAACGGTCGGATCTCCGTCAATTGCCAAAACTAAGTGACTGTTAACATTGTATTTTATGAACTTACAACTCCAATTCCAGAAGATCCGTAAATCGGATTCTCGATCCGTAAGTTCCTATAATCCTCAAATATTACGTATTACAACGTAACAAAATTTGGTGACGATCCAACGGTCGGATCGTCAATTCATATTTTGGCCTAACTCCGCATCGTAACGAATTTAGGTTTGAATGATCATCAAACGTCATTCATTCACCAAAACTGAATTCAGAACATGAATTATGGCCCAAAAATAGCATTGGCGGCTCACTGGCCACGCGCCGCCGTGGGTGGCGGTCGGCCGCCCCGGCTCGTCGGAAAATTCAACTTTCTCCAAAAATTACCAAAATTTGGAGAATTAAATATCTCAAAGAGAGGAACAACTTTCATACCTGTGACCAAGGCCAATTCGGTCAATAAGAGCTCCAATTTTGCCAAAACCGTACGAAACCCTTGAATTTGGTGTGATTCGATTCGACCTCCAAACTTGTTCCAACGCCTCAACCACTGCCTGGGCTTTGTTCTAGGCCTCAAGAGGATGCCATGGGTGGTGGTAATTGGAAGAAATTGCTTCGGGATTGGGTGATTCGAAGCCAAAACCGCCGCACCCCTTCTTGCGGTTTCACCCATTTTCAAGGCCAAATCTCTCCAAATTTGAGATGGAATGGATAGAGGAAGGGTCCTAGAGTGTTTCCCATGAGGTTTCTTGAAGCAATTCGCCGGAAAAACGGGTGAAAATCATCGAAAATAGGCATGGGTGCCGACCGGGTCAAAAAGGGGCCAAGGAGATCCGGCCGATCCCCCGCGCCACTCTCTCCCTCCTTTCCTCCTTTCTCTGTTCCGATTGGCCTGGATTTTCTCTCTCTTCTCTCCATTCGTCCAGCTTTCTCTCCTTTCTCTCCCGGAGCTCCTGCTCTCTTCCTCTGGTTAGGCAGTTCTGCCCAATCTCTTCTTCTTCATTTCCTTCTTCCACCAGCCACGCGCGCGCACACACACACACATAATCTTATTTCTTTAAATCCCAGCCATCCATTTATTTCTTTATTAAATCTGGGCCATCCACTTTCATAAAAGAAATTCTAGATTTTACTATTATAATTCCTAAAATGCCCAAACTTCAAACATCAATATCTTCTTCGATATAACTCTGAATCAAGAACCGCTTGTGCCCACGCATCCGTAGTGACAAGTAATACGAGGATATGTCAAGAAAAAAAATCTTAGATGGCACGACACAACGATTAACCTCGAACAATGCGCGTGCCTCAAAGGGCATTTTTGTAAAATCCTTTATTAAAACTTTAAAAACTCTTAAAATCAGGGACGGACTGTCACAAAATTAGTACCCGGTCCCTAGTTTCTAATATTCATTGACTAAGACCTTATCAGTTTTTAGATTTTGATCAAAGTCTCTGACATTAATATATTAATGAATTATATGTAAGTTACATAATTTTTATAATACAAAATTAGTAATTGATTTAAAGTTTTAATACTCACACCCTTATTAAACTCCTAATTAATTTTCAATACAAACATTTCTAAAATATATAAAATATAATTAGAATATGTTTGTACCCATTAAATTTTTATAAAAAAAAAATTCAATTTTTTAATCTTATATGTACCTATTCTTAAATATACCAATTTGTTATATGAAAAATGTACTCTTTTTTTAATATAAAAAGTACCCATTTTTTATATAAAATCCATTCAATCTTTTCTCTAATCCATTTTTTATACTTATATGGGTACATTCTATTTATTTGAAAATGTATCCATGTCAAGTTTAATAGAAGAAATTTAATAATGTTATTAAGCCTATTATCTTTCTTTTTTTTTTTTTTGAAAAATGTACATATGTTTTGGTACGATAATTTTTTGGTTAGTTTTGATAAACGCACCCGTGTGTGTGTGTGTGTGTGTACATAGAATATATTGGAGAGTATAATTCATTTTTAATATTTCTATTCCCATAAATTATGAGTTTTATTTATAATATCATTAATATAAACAACTACAAATTCCATTTTTAATTTAAATATATAGTAACCTACATAGTGTTGTAGCCTATTTTATCTGACAAGGGTAAGAGGGTTGGCGGCAAGGAGAAGAGAGATTGAGAGAGATGTGTTTGTAGAATTGTAGGGGAATGTGTGTGTTATCCCTCCTACATAGTGCCTTTATTTATAGTAGTAAAATGAGAGAAGAAATTCCTTCATCCCCAAGGAATAAAAGTTGTAATAGGAAAGGATAATTAGAATCAAATCTAATCTAGGATTTATACAATCACACTTAAACTAGGAAAGTTTACAACACTCCCCCTTGAGTGTGTAAATGCTCAATGTAGATTTAGCATCATGCATAAGTTGAGGAAGTCGACTCGTCGGCACTGATTCTAAGGAACAACGCTTATTCTCAATAAGGTAGGAACTTGCATAAGTAAGTGAGTCTCACTAAGGCTATGGCAAAAACCCGAGTAGGGACAAAATCCATAGTCTAAGGAAAAATGTGTGAGAAATGCAAAGTCAAAAGAAACGTCTACGGGACGTCATCAGGGATATGACCAGCCCATGGTGGGTACCTCGTTAAACCTAGTTAGGTAGCAAAAACCCAGTGGGAAAAATGCTCATAATCGTAGGGGAAAAAAGTACATTAAGATCAATCAAGTATTCTTCCGGATACTCCTCCTGAGTTTGATACAATTCCAAAGAGAAATATCAATGTTACAACTCAGAAAGTTTACGCATACCAATTCCATGAACAAGATTCTAAAATGCCATCTTTGGTAATGATTTGGTGAAAAGGTTGGCCAGATTGTCTTGTGAACGGATTTGCGTGACTTCAATCTTCTGATGTTTTTGTTTTGATGTGAAAAGAAGAACTTCGGCGCAATGTGCTTGGTGTTGTCTCCTTTGATATGACCCTTCTTGAGCTGTTCGATGCATGCTGCGTTGTCTTCAAAGATCGTCGTAGGGACATCTACGGCAGGATAAAGATCGCAGAAGCTTCGAATATGGCCCACTACTGCTCTCAACCAAAAGCATTCTCGAATTGCTTCATGCAAGGCGAGAATTTTAGCATGGTTAGACGAAGTGGCAACTAAGGTCTGTTTAGTTGACCTCCAAGAGATTGCGATGCCTTCAACGGTAAAGACATAACCCATTTGAGAACGCGCCTTGTGTGGATCAGACAAGTATCATGCGTCGACATAACCAACAAGGTGAGAATCAACTCGAGAAACAAGGGGTGCAGCATCACTTGAGGATCTATAGGGATAGAACAAGCCCAAATCCGTAGTACCCTTAAGGTAACAGAAGATGTCTTTCACGCCAGTCTAATGTCTGCGTGTAGGTGCATTACTGTATCTTGCCAAAAGATTAACAGTGAAGGAGATGTCGGGTCTAGTGCATTGAGTTAAGTACAATAAAGCGCCTATCACACTTAGATAAGGAACTTCAGGCTCCAAAATCTCTTTATCATCTTCATTTGGACGGAAAGGATCTCGTTTTGCATCTACCAATCGAACGACCATAGAAGTACTCGAAGGCTTCGCTTTATCCTCATTAAAGTAGTGCAACACCTTTTGGGTGTAGTTCGATTGATGTACTAGGATTTCATCTGAACAATGCTCTATCTCAAGACCAAGACAATATCAAGTCTTACCTAGGTATTTCATCTCAAATTCCGACTTCAGGTGCGCGGCAGTTTTCACGAGCTCTTCAGAAGTTCCGATAAGATTCATGTCATCGACAAATACTGCAACAATCGTAAATCCGGAATGTGACTTCTTAATGAACACACAAGGGCATAGTTCATTGTTCACATATCTCTGACTAGTCAAATACTCACTTAGACGGTTATACCACATTTTTCCAGATTGTTTCAAACCGTAGAGTGAACTCCTCAACTGAATTGAGAGCGTGTTCCAGGGTTTGGAAATATTTGAACCAGTCAATGTAGTCATTCGGGAACTTTCATGTAAATTTTCATATCAAGATCCCTATAGAGATAAGCGGTTACTACGTCCATCAGCTGCATACTCAATTTTTCGGAAACTACCAAACTGATAAGGTAGCGAAAAGTAATCACATCCATAATGGGTGAATAAGTTTCGTTATAGTCAATCCCGGGGCCTTGTGAGAAACCTTGTGCAACAAAACGAGCTTTGTAACGCACAATTTCGTTCTTCTCATTACGTTTCCAAACGAAAACCCACTTGTAGCCAACGGGTTTCACATATGGAGGAGTAGGAGCTACAGGTCCAAACACCTTACGTTTCGCAAGCGAATTGAGTTCAACTTGGATTGCTTGTTTCCAATTTGACCAATCAGTTCTACGTCGACATTTATCAACGGAACGCGGTTCAATGTCATTGCTTAACATGATCTCAGTAGCTATTGCAAATGCTAATGCATCGTAAACAATCATCTCATTTCTATGCCACGCATCATCTAAGCTAGCATAATAAACTGAAATCTCACGATTTTCGGGAGGAGGATTCGTCTCTTAAATGACGCTTCCATAATCTAGAATTTACTCATAAGTTAGAAAGAATGAGTAAGCGATAGTCGGATTCACGGTAGGCTCTTCAGGACCTTGTGCCGTGGATTTCCTCTTCCGAGGGTGTGAATCCTTTGAACCAAGAGGTTTGCCACACTTTTGTGTAAGGGCAGATGATTGGCTAGCCGCTAATGTACGTGGATCACCAAGATTGGCGCCCCAGGCTTCCAAGAGGGAAATCCGTCGTACGTTTGCAGCTGGAATATGTGATCTTGTCACGTGCGCTAGATTGGTGAAAGCATCTGGCATGCTCTAACTATGCTCTGGAGATTTAATATGCAATGCACTTAAGTTTCAGATTGAGCGGTGAATGGATCTAAATGAGACAAAGTGGGAGTCGTCCACGATAATTCGCATCGTTCTTCAGGAACGTTGACGTTCTTATCTCCCCCTAACAACGGAAAGACTGTCTCATAGAAGTGACAATCCACGAAACTAGCAGTAAACAAATCGCCTGTCAAAGGTTCTAAGTAACGAATAATCGAAAAAGAATCATATCCGACATAGATTTCCATCCTTCGCTGAGGCCCCACTTTTTTTCATAAGGGTGTCGAGATCAGCACATAAACTGCACAACCAAAAACGTGCAGATGCGATATGTTGGGTTCGTATCTGGTAACCAATTGAAGGGCACTAAATGGTTGTGTCGCAACAGGCCTCAGGCGGACTAACTTTGTTGGGTGCAATATTGCATGGCCCCAAGCAGCGATCAGGAGCTTGGTACGTATGACCAACGATCGAGCAATCATTTGTAAGCGCTTAATGAAAGCATCTGTCAGGCCATTTTGGATGTGAACATGGGGTACATGATGTTCAACTTCAACCCCAACCCATATACAATGGTCATCAAAAGTTTTAGATGTGAATTCTCTAGCATTATCCAATCGAATAGATTTGATCGGATAATCAGGGTGGTGAGCCTTGAGCTTGATAACCTGAGCCAACAGTTTAGAGAATGCAATGTTCCTTGTGGACAACAAGCACACATGTGACCAACATGTGAAAGTGTCAACCAAAACCATAAAGTATCTAAATGGTCCGCAGGGAAGGTGAATCGGTCCACAAATGTCCCTCTGAATCTGTTGTAGAAAAATGGGAGGATTTGAACGAATCTTGTCATAAGAAGGCTTAATAATAAGCTTTCCCATGGAACATGTTTGATATGTGATTCCTTGGATCGAACCTAAACTTTGGGTTAGTGGATGCCTGTGTGATGATTTGAGGATTTGGCGCATCGCTATTCGTCCAAGATGTCCCAAACGATCACGCCAAAGTGTAATTTCGTGCGCGGTCCCAGTAATAGGGCCAGCCACATAGTGGCATTCTATGGGGCGTTTGGTCGTAGTATATAGACCACTCAAGATACGCTTCATCTTCTCTAGAATATGCTTCTAGCCATATTCGTAGGAAATTATGCACAAAAATTCAACTCTGCTTTCTACGTGGGTTTCAGCATGGTAATTGTTATCTCTAATGTCCTTGAAACTTAACAATGTTCTTCCGGAACATGGAAAATAGAGTGCCTCAATGGTTAAGATTGTACCATTGGACAACATTATACGTGCCTTACCGTATCCTTTTATCAGGTTGGATGGGCCTGAGAGGGTTGTCAGAGGTGCATTCTTAGGTATGAAGTTAGTGAATTGGTCACATGCATAAAAGTTCTAAAAACAAATATCAATTCAAAATAATTTCATTTATTCAAGAATGGTAATTAATTAAACTTAATATCCAAAAACAAATCACCAACAAATAATCCAAACGTAAAGGAAAATTGTTCAAAAAATCAACCAAAAACAAATGAGGGGTTCGGCCACTAGCTGGAATTCGGCCCCATTGTGCAATTTTAACTAACTAAAATTGTTTATGTCTAAGATTCTAATCTTCCATAGGGTGTCCCACATCGCCTAGGGGAGAAGATCCTCTATGCCTTATATGTACATGCTCACTTTCCATTACAAGACGCGTTTTGGGAACTCACTGGCTCCGGATCCCATAAGAACTCCGAAGTTAAGTGAGTTTGGGTGAGAGCAGTCCTAGGATAGGTGACCCTCTGGGAAGTTCTCGTTCAGAAACCCAAGAATAAATCAGTGAGGGCGTGGCCCAAAGTGGACGATATCTTGCTACGGCGGAGACTGGTATGTGACAATTTGGTATCAAAGCCACTCCCTGGCCGGAAGTGTGCCGACATAGACGTCAGGCCCCTAATGAGGGTGGATTGTAGTGTCCCACATCTCCCAGGGGAGAGGATCCTCTATGCCTTATATGTACATGCTCACCTCCCATTGCAAGACGTATTTTGGGAACTCACTGGCTCCGGATCCCATAAGAACTCCGAAGTTAAGTGAGTTTGGGCGACAACAATCCTAAGATGGGTGACCCCTCTAGGAAGTTCTCGTGCCGAAACCCAAGAACAAATACGTGAGGGCGTGGCCCAAAGCGGACAATATTATCTATCTTTGTAGTCTCCGATTCGTCCACTTGCACGAAGTTTGATTCAAACTTCTTACGACGAGAATGATATTTAGCTATGACCTTCTGGGGAGCTCGGCAAACACGGGACGAATGATCCTTTGAACCACAGCGATAACACTTGTTCGCATCCATGGTTTTAGTTGCTTTGCCCTCATTCTTGAAGTTCGGGGTCTTAGGAGGGAGGTTTGAGCGCTTATGGGCTTTGTTTCCTCCCTTGGATGGGCCTTGACTTTGTTAACCTTGGTGGGATGGCTTCTGGCCATCTCTACAACGCCTCTTTTGGTGTTTTGGGTGTTGATTTATGCTATAGTGTGCTTCAGGCACATCAGTTGCCCTAGTAGGTCGAGCTTGATGAATCTTCATCAACAACTGGTTCTGCTTTTCAGAGATAAGTAAAATAGAGATCAAATCTGATAACTTAGTGAACTTCTGAGCTCTATATTGTGGCTGCAGGACAATATTAGAAGTAGAGAAGGTTGAATAGGTCTTCTCTAGGAGATTCTCTTTGGTCAAAGTTTCATTACAAAACTCGAGAAGTGAGTGGATTCGACAAAGTTCAGAATTATATTCATTCACAGACTTAGAGTCTTGGAAGTGCAAATGCTGCCAGTCATGTCTTACTTCAGCCAAGAATATGTCATTTTGGTGATCAAAACGATCAACCAAAGCGACCCTTAGTGCATATGGATCCTTATCAGCAAGGTATTCAGTTTGCAAGGCGTTATGGATATGTCTTCAAATAAAGATCATAGTGTTGGCTTTTTCAGTTTCGTCAAAAGGGTTATCCATCTCTTCTTCAATGGCAGGACTCAAGTTCTTTGTTGTGAGGTAGAGCTTCACATCTTGAACCCACTTGAGGTAGTTCCTTCCAGAGACCTCCATAGCGATGAAGTCGAGTTTGTTCAAATTCGACATGTTCCTATCACAAAATAAATAGACAAGATGTGGTTAGTGTAATGGAGAAAAATCAATCCATTCACATAGAAGTAGAACATACAGGTTCTAATAGACATGTATTGGTTTAATTTTGCATGAAAAAACTTCGGGTTTTCATGGGTGATGTTTTTAAGTGAAAACTTCAAGTTTTTAAGTGAAAACTTCAAGTTTTCAAACAAGGCATGTTTTTAAGAAACTTCAGGTTTCAAAATAATTTATGAACTTCAGGTTCATATGTTCCTGCAGGCAAAGACAAATATATACACAAAAATATGCAAATAGAACTTTAGGTCTACAATTATAATTGAATTAGACTTCAGGCCAAATGAAGTGTGGGTGAAAAATATAAAACCCAAATTGTTTAAAATTACTAAACAATCGAAGCTCGGGGCCCAAAAATATAGGCCAAAGCCCACGGGTAGGCTGAGCAATTTCGATATGTGTGACCCAGGCCCAAAAATAGGGCTAGGGTGTCTCAGGTGGGACTGCAGGTCCCTAGGGAGAAGAAAAAATAGTGGGCTGCAGAAGGCGAGCCCAAAAAAGAATTCACATGGGCCGCTTCACGCGAGCCCAAGGACTTTTTTCTTTTTTTTTCTTTTCATGGGCCGAGCTTAGGGCACTAAGCCCAAATAAACATGAGCCCAACAAAGACTCGGATTGGCTGTGGGCAGGACACGGGAACACCGTGACCTTAAGAGGGCCGGTGTCTTGGGCCAAGGGGAGCTCCAAAGCCTTACCGGTTGGAGTTGTCAACGTGAACAGGCCAAGCCCAAAAGCTTGGGTTTCGAACCAGACACACCAGCGTGCAATGGGTAAGCTTCGCCGAAAAGGACAACCGGCTTCACCGCTTTAGGCGGTCGTGTCTTAGTGCAAAAATCACGGTAAAGGACCGTGGTTTCGATGACGACCCATAAAGGTAAACGGAGAGTGGCGACTCTCAAAGTTTTAGAAACCCTAGGAAAATTAATCGAAGTTTCGAAGAAAAACCGATGACATTCAAAATGAATCTTGTCCAAACAACTCGTCAGGAAGGGGGGAAGATCATCTGCAGGTCGTCAGATGAGGACCCAAAATTAGGATTGGGTTGCAGGCCCACCTGCGAGGGAAGGAGATGCCATGGATGGCATCGGGTCTGTGCTAGGTTTCAAACCAGGAGCCCATGACTCTGGCTTATGGTATGTCAGCTCAGCTCGGCCTCTCAAGCTACAGGCTTGGTTTAATGGAGCAAGGTCATGGGTTCGAAGAACCCAGATTGCCTTTTCCAATTTCTTTTGTTTCCTTTTTTTTTTCTTTTTCAATTCAATTCATATATAATTCAATCTGATGCATATGCAATTCAATAATTTTAATGCATGTACATATATTTAATGCAATTCATGGCAAATATCAAATTCACATAATTCAACATGCACACACAATTTATGTAGAATCTAAAATTCAAAAAATGAAAAGTTGGGTCATGCATTATGGTGAATGTTCATGCTATCAGGGCTACAAAAATATGGAGATAAATACCGTTGTTTTGAAAGAACCTAATTGTGTGATGATATGGATGAACTGGTTTAATGCAGAAAATTTTCTCGTTAAATTCCTAAGCACAGGGGTAGGAGCGTGCTGATAACGTGTTGTAGCCTATTTTATCTGACAAAGGTAAGAAGGCTGGCGGCAAGGAGAAAAGAGATTGAGAGAGATGTGTTTGTAGAATTGTAGGGGAATATGTGTGTTATCCCTCCTACATAGTGCCTTTATTTATAATAGTAAAAGGAGAGAAGAAATTCCTTCATCCCTAAGGAATACAAGTTGTAATAGGAAAGGATAACTAGAATCAAATCTAATTTAGGATTTACACAATCACACTTAAACTAGGAAAGTTTACAACACAAAGAAATACATTATTACATTAATGTTAGAGACTTCGATCAAAAACTAAAAACCACAAAGGTTTCAATAAAAGAATATTAATAGTTAGGGACCGCATTCAAAGTGTCCTATAAAACATTATCACGTCATTTGTGTGGAGCCAAAAAATATTAAAGAGGTGACATGTGGATTTTTGGGTGAAGATGACAAATTTACCCTCGAGGCACACCGGGTTTCCTACACGCGAGCAGTGGAGAATCATCCATCAACCAAATCAGAAGTACCCAAAATAGGTAACAAGTTCAAATTTGTCTCATCCATCCTCATTCCATAACTTACAAAACATTCCACATAAATTACATAACCTCCCAAAAACATTCCTTTCAATTATGTTAATTAGCCAATTTAATATATTTATTCCTAATCAATATATTAAATTGCTAATTAATCACCAAATAACACCCAAAATACACATAAAGGGCCGGCCACTCTTTCTCCAAAGAGGACCGACCATGCCCAATATATTGGCTCCCATTCTCACCAAAACAGAAGTCCACACTCTTGCAAAACTTCCAAAAATTCTATAAACACTTTTCTCTCTAAATTCTAACTTTGGCATCGGAGGTTCTTCGGCCAAAGCCCCCCCATTCATCGTGTGCGTAGGAGGCTCTTGGCCTTGACCTAAGGTGTTAATTGTTTTGTAGGTGCAATTTTGTCCAAGAAGAAGAAGGTGGAAATTTGCATCCACAAATTGGCGCTTTCATTGAGAGTTGAGATCCACACTCGTAGAAGACTCTCACATACAAAGGTTTTTTCTCTATTTTCTAGTCCACTTGAATTTTTCATACGTTCTTATTATTAGAATTTTTTATTTGTAAAGATTCTTTGATAAAACATGAAAGAAAAACATAATGGCTAGAAATTTAGAAAATTCCACAAGTAAAAATTCCAATTTTCAAGAAACGGGACCGCGGCGATCCACGAGGCCAAACGTGGTCATGGGTGGAGTGGCACTACCACGAGCTTCCATCATGGCAACCACCTTCGGCGAGATCCATGGCACCATCATCGTGGCCCAAGCTGTGTCATCCAAGCTTGGACGGGCCCGAGCCTTAGCCTCGCACCCATGTGCTCCACACGCCGAGCAGCCTGCTTCCGTCGAGCAGCCCACTCCCGTGGCCCAACCTGCTCCCGCGGCCCAACGTGTTCCCGACGAGCAGCTCACTCTCGTGGCCCAGCCTGCTCCAGCTGAGCAGCCCACTTCCGTGGCCTAGCCTACTCCCGACGAGCAGCCTGCTCCCGTGGCCCAGCCTGCTCCCGACAAGCAGGCCGCTCCCGCGACCCAGTCTGCTCCCGTGGCCTTCCAAGCAGCCCAAGTCGATCCAAGATTAGTTCAACTGTCCCGACTTTAAATTTCTAGGCCTACGATCAAACCGGGGGCATTTTTTCCACATTTCTTCGCGGATTTGACATTTCCCAACTCAAATCCCCCTCCCGGAGTCTACCACATTTCCAGTGCTCAAGTAGGCACATTCATTCTAAGTTCTTCCAATCTAAATGGCGAACAACACTTGTCTCAACAAGTCATAGAGTTGACAAGCGCCCTTGCACAATAGACGACCTTGGTGCACCAGCTTCTGCAGTGCACCGAGATCCAACGTGCCCCAAACGAGGTGTCCCAAAGTAGGACAAGGGCAGACAAAGAACCTCTCCAGCAGCATCCCGGCAAGAAGTCATTCAACCAGCCATGACCCGAGCGTTCGGACATGGTACACTCCTGATTGGGCCCCCGAGATAGCGTATACTCCCGTCTTAACGCTCGGATGAGCGTGCACTCTCGACTAGGCCAACGGACGAGCATACACTCACAGTTGAGGCCACACTCTGATAATCAACATGAGCAGCCTTCCAAACGAAGTGTTCATTCGAGGTTAAGCCAGCAAGAAGCATCATCCACCTCACATCGGAGTAGGCAACACGATGGACGGAGAGAAACAGTCACTCAATCTGGCTCAAGTTCAATTGGCAACCTGCGAAGAACTTTCTCACCTGCTAGGAACGCACCACATGCACCGCATATGCGGCATAGACGAGTCAAACACATGAAAGAGCAGCTTATACTAGCAAGTCACGACTAGGGGCAGACGAGAGCTCTGCTACTCTAACAAAGACAAATTCAGGAAAAAATAGAGAGACTCTTGACCAAGCGATTGGGCAATTTTTGATGCAACAAAGTCACCGACGAGGCACTACGACGGGACATGACCAACATAAGCAGGTCACCTTTCACAGACAAAATCGAGCAGGCAGAGCCTCCATGCAAGTTCAGCATGCCACATTTGACATCCTTTAAAGGGGATGGAGACCCGGAAAGACACTTGAATCAGTATCGAAGCGCAATGATCCTCTATCAAAACAACGACGATCTCATGTGCAAGATATTCGCCACTACTCTACAAGGCGAGGTGCAAGATTGGTTCTACACCCTACCGCCATAATCCATCTGGAGTTTCGACGATTTATCTTTGGTTTTCACTAAAGAATATTCATCATATTGCTCGATCAAGAAAAAGTCTGACCACTTGTTCAACGTCAAGAAGAGCCCAAACAAGTCGTTTCGCGATTATGTGAAGATGTTCAAAGTAGAGAAGGCAAAGATAGTCGGATGCAACAACTCGATAGCTAGAGCAGTCTTCCAAAAAGAACTTCTAGTAGACCACCCGCTATTCAGAAAATTGGTCATGAAAGAAGATTTAACTCTGGCAGATTCTTTCGCTCTAGCAGAGAAGGATGCGTTTTGGGACGAGGCTCGCCAATGCACATTCAATGACTTGAAGAAATACCCGACATCACATCCCTACTATCCAAACTGGAAGCAGCAGAGGACTTTTTCGTATGTTTGACGGTATCTAAGGCAGCAATAAGCTCTACCATCATACGAGAAGAGCTGGGAGCCCGACTACTTGTATTCCACAGTTCAAAAGCTCTCTTCGATGCTACCAGAAATTCAAAAGCTAACTTTGCCGATAGTTGTTGCAACCTGGAAGCTCAAGTTTTACCTTCAAACGCACGTAGTCATCCTCATGACGCATTATTCCGCCCAATCCAGATGCGCGACGACAAAGGCGTAGACCCTAGCGGATGCAAAGTTTTATGGCGAATGCAACAACTTGGCCTAAAAGACACGCCAAGGGAAAACGAACACTGGAAGGACACTCGAAAATAAGTTTTGTCCTCATCGCCCTATAAGATTGTACATATGAGCAACATGTACTGGCAGTTGAGCATCACATCCAGCTACGCGTCACACGGCCCCAACCGACCCTTGCTCCATGATTCAATTCAAGAATGGCTCAATACCGGCAGTTGAACTTCTCCTGATGCGTGTAGCATGGCCCCAGCTCCATGGCTCCCTACCATGCCTTCACGCCTAGCCAAGGCGACGCAACAAAGCGGCCTAACGACGCCCCGAAGGCAACCAAGCACACCTTAGCCACACCTGGTCTTTTAATGGTTCTGGTATTTGCATGTAGACAACACATCCAACTGCAAAGGTTCGCGAGCAGGCGTGGTCCTTGTCACCCCAGACAAATCGATGCCCGAGCAGTCGATCATTTTAGGCTTCAAAACATCCAACAAGACGATCCTCGACTGCCTTAAGAAATCTCTAACCAGCAAGATGGGAAAATGGCGAGATGAACTTCCCGGATGTCTATGGGTATATCGCACCACCAAAAAACGAGCAACCGATGAGACTCATTTCTCTTTGGCATTTTGCTCAGAAGCAATCATTCATTCTAATGTCATCAAGCCAAGTATCATCGTTCTACTACCAAGCATTGAGCAGAACAGTAAGGAGATGGCCACAAGCTTAGATCCAGCAGAGGAGAAACGCGAGCAGACCATCACCCGCATCGCAGCCTACCAGTAGCAGTTCATCTCCGGCTACAAAAAAGGGGCCAAGATCCGACAATTCCAGCATGGAGATCTAGTCCTAAGGAAAGCCTTCATCACTGCCTGCAGAGAAGGTTCCAAAAAGATGGATCCCATCTGGGAAGGTCTGTACAAGATCAGTTGAGTAGGCGGCGAGAGTAATTACACCCTCGCCACCATGAAACGACAAAAAGATCAAAAAGCAGTGGAACGCCTACAATCTGAGGAAGTATCATGTGTGACCTCCCACTACATCAAAGCCCGAACACTTAAGCAGCTCGACGGGCACCACCTCACAAGCTGAGAACTATCTAGCTATTATGCAATTCCTACCTTACAGCTAAGTTCTCGTTCATTTCACTCGTTTTTCAATAAGGAATTCAAAAGTAATCACAACTTGGCTCGGCTGCATGTTTACAATAACTGATCACTCATGCACTTCAAAAGAAGACCGCGTCTTTCTTAGGGACTCATCGCAGGAATTGCGCCCTCTTAAGGACCAACCATGATCTCCAGTGCAAGAGGATAAACTAATTGCTCTCCAGTACGAGAGGGTAAACCAATTCCCCGACACCCATATGGGTCTGCTTTCCAAGGCGGGAGGATAAACTTACACTCCGAATATCCATACGTGGATGAGTCGGGCTGCCCTAGTATAACAAGATGCACGATGGCTTGCGCTGGGATTTCTAGAAGTAGCCACAATGGTCTTTTTCAAAGCTTAGCTAACTGAAGGATTTTGGTTCTCTTGGACTAATCTGCGGGGAACCAGGCCCTAGAGACGGAGGGGGCACATTACGCAGTACGCCCTACAGACGGCTACCCTGGAACCCAAAAGCTGCAACCGAGTGCACTAAGGTAGCCTACGGTTTCCAGAAAACTGCCTACGGCTTGCCCTTCGAGCAGTAAAACCATGCTAGACTTATACAACCACACATTCTTGTGAAAGGTTAAACAAGCTAGCGTGCATATACGAAGCTTTATCCGCTGCCGACATGCTACGTAGTCGATAAGCTTTATCTCTGCCAAGCGCGAAACAACCTACACCAAGTCTTAAAGTGTTGTGATACTTGCTACACAACCTACAGAATTGGAGGAAAGTCAAGGTTAACAACCTAGTGGTTACGCAAACTTGTCTACTTTTGTAAGTAAGGCATCTGGTTGCCAACCCTGTGGCTAACAACTTTGCAAAGTTCTACACCAACACCTACGGCTGCATAGGCTACGCAAGCCTGTCTGCTTATAGAAAAATAGCCCGCCTGCTACTAGTCTATAAAGTCTAAAAGTTAAGGCATTAACAAAAAAAACGAATATAAAGAAAAGTGAAGGAAGCATGTTTATAAACAACTAACAAAGGCTGAAGAAGTTCAAGCAAAACAAGAGCTACAAGGAAAAACAAAGAAAATCCTAAAGGCTACCTAGAAGACTACAGTTCAGCAACTTGGACATCCCACGACTACTCGGTCGCCACACCTTCAGCAGCCGCAACACTCTTAGCAGTGACATCATCTAGCACTTTACCCCTGGCTGCCCTAGCCTGGACACCAACTTCTTCAACTACTTCATCAAGGGAAGCCTCAAAAGTAAAAACAAGCAAGTCTTCCGGAGAAATAGAGAAGGTCTCGAAACCTCGAGCTCATTCTTCTCAGCCTTCAGCTACTCATTCTCCTCCAGCAGACCAACACGGATACGCTGCAACTTATCCACTTCCTTCTTCAGACTTTCGTTGATCTTCAGTACACCTTGAAGTTCCAACACTTGGGGTTCAAGCCTATCGACGATTCTCTTGAAGTTGATCACTTGATTATAAGCAGCAATCAACTCTTTATCCTTTGCATAAGCAGGGAAACGAAGCTCAAAAATGGCATGCTCAAGATCTTAAATCTGAGGTATGTGACATCCGATCTTATTCTCTACACTTTCATATTTAAAGTTGGATCGCGTCAAGCCTAGTCTTCAAGTCAACGACCTCTTGGTGAGTGGTCTCAAGCTGCAGAGAAGTGAGGGTAGAGATATTAGACCCTTCAAAGCGACAAGCTCAGATTCCAACTTCTTGATTTTCTCGGCAGAAGAATAAGCTTCAGCTGCCACAGCCTTTGTCACCTCCTTGGCAGCCTTGGTATCCTCTTGATCAAGGAACATAGACTCGGCTGCCAGAATCACCATTTTCTGCATCATAGCCAACAGAGCAGTCCTCCTATACTTGGTCGTATGCTTCGCAAAGGAACTTAAGCCAACAATCCATTTGACATCATCGATAAACTTGGCACAAGCATCCATGTCTTCAAGCAGATATGGTTTCAAAAGTGCACAGATCTCAGCAGCCTCCCAGAAGCAGGTTTAGTGGATTTCTCACAGCTGCCCACTGGAGCAGTCCCCTCCTTCCCAGCAGGCGAATCAATCTCAACAGCAGAGAGAGTGGGCCTTAGCCCCACTTTAGCAACAGAGTCCACCTTATCGCTCTTCATAGTAGCAAGACTCTCCAAAGGTGAACCGGACTTTGCTCCCCACAGACATCTTAGTACAAAGTTCGACACTGGGGGCATGATAAGATCTTTACGCTGAGCAATCCTATCAACAATTGTACTAGCCATTCTCAACATGGAATGCGCCATAGGCTCAGACCTAGCAGCCTCATTTTTCTTCCCATTGGAAGAAGTCATGCCGATCACAAGCCTTTCGGCAGTAGACGGATCCTCACAAGCAGCGGAAGAAATCTTCAATTTTTTCTCAACCAGCATTTCTTGAGCAGGTGGGAAGATCTCTTTTCCCACCTTCACTTGCAGCGGGATCCACAACAGCGATTGGACGAGCCAATGATCTGCCTTGATCTTATTCATCTCCTTTCTCGATAGTAGCCCACATTTTTCCTAGAGAAGAAAACTAAGCAACCAACGTCATTCACGGCACTCAGTAGAGGAGCTCAACCCATACTGGTTTTTCCCTCATTTTTTTCTCTCAGACTAACAGACAGGAAGCCTGCATACACAACATTTTAGCAGACCATGAGGCCCGCGACGTCCTCATTTCTCCCAATCGCCAGCCTGGCCCGTGTCAGGACCAAAAGCCCAAAGGACATGAGTTATGCGACTCGCCTAGCACTGCACCCCAACGCCACAATCTGCTGCCCCAGCCGCATAAGATGCCCTTGGCTCTAGCCAAGCTGAGCAGCCCAAGCAGTGGTCCCTGCCACAACACCTCATCGGCCCATGTCGAGCCGACTCCTGGCCTTTGCCAGCCGACGTGCCGCACCACCCCGATGGCTGCCCCGCGACAGTACTATCCAAGAAGAAGACAAGAAAAATTAACTTTTTCTTACCTCGGTGCGGCCCGGAGAAGATGAAGAAAGCAACGAAAGACGATCCTTTGCACGGGCAAGATGTAGAAGATTGCTAGAGGAGTGGGAACAAATATCCTCCAAGCTTTCTCTCTCTTGTAGGGTAGAATAAAACGCTCTCCAAAGTTGATTTAACAACCCACTTAAGGTGGACTTAAATAGACTTTGAGAGGAATTTATTTCCCTTTACTAGAAGGATCTAATTTCCAATTAAAGAGAGAATCTACATCAAAGAAGGAAACAATTCAAAGTTTCCTAAAGCAAGAAAATCTCTACACCTGTTACCCTTTCCTGCGAGCAGCCCAACAGGTGTGGGGGCATTTGTGGACCCAAAAAATATTCAAGAGGTGACATGTGGATTTTTGGGTAAAGATGATAAATTTACCCTCGAGGCACACCGGGTTTCCTACACACGAGCAGTGGAGAATCATCCATCAACCAAATCAGAAGTACCCAAAATAGGTAACAAGTTCAAATTTGTCTCATCCATCCTCATTCCATAACTTACAAAACATTCCACATAAATTACATAACCTCCCAAAAACATTCCTTTCAATTATGTTAATTAGCCAATTTAATATATTTATTCCTAATCAATATATTAAATTGCTAATTAAATCACCAAATAACACCCAAAATACACATAAAGGGCCGGCCACTCTTTCTCCAAAGAGGACCGGCCATGCCCTATATATTGGCTCCCATTCTCACCAAAACAGAAGTCCACACTCTTGCAAAACTTCCAAAAATTCTCTAAACATTTTTCTCTCTAAGTTCTAACTTTGGCATCGGAGGTTCTTCGGCCAAAGCCCCCCCCCATTCATCGTGAGCGCGTGAGGCTGTTGGCCTTGACCTAAGGTGTTAATTGTTTTGTAGGTGCAATTTTGTCCAAGAAGAAGAAGGGGGAAATTTGCATCCACAATTTGAGATTAAAAAATTCTCAAATTTGCTTTTGGATGGACCATAGATATATGTAACTCTGGTACTATTGAAAGCTCCATGCATATACGAACAGTAATCGAAAGAGATCATGAACGTCTTGCATGCTCAAACTCTATGACTAAAACCCACCTACATTTCTACATTAATTCATTAATTAATCTATTGCTGGGGCACGTAACTAAAAAGGGATTTAACATTCTTATATTTTCATATGAACCACATATTCAGCTTTGGCCTAATCTCTGAAAATATTGCTAGAGGTGTAAAAAAAATATTGGGTAATATTACTCTTGTAATCACAAAAACTCCACGCAAATATGACAGTTCAAACCAAAACCCATGAACAAAACATATGTCAGCCTCACATAAAACACTATTTTGTTAATTAATCCATTTTTTAACATGATTATTTTAGATATATTAATAATCTAGCTACATAACAGAGCAGGCATTAGGATTGTCATCGCTGAACATGACTATGTAGCGGTCGTCCACGGCAGTCTCAGTGATGTTTGAAGTGTCGGCAACTTTCCTGACCATATTAGGAGGTGCCTTCTTGTCATATGCCTGAGAAATGTAAGGATGAGCCACCAGATTGTACGGAACATAAGGCCACAACTCACACTTCTTCTTTGTTGACTGAGCTGCCTTCAACACTTTCTTTGCCTCAACATTATATCCAGTCACAGTTGCCTTCTGCTGCTTCAAGTCAACGTCCACAGATTTAGCACCTACAAGCAATCATCAAAGTGAATTAATTCACACCAAAACCAGAGGAAGTTTAGTTTCCACGCTAAAACTAATTGTGAATAGGAGGGAGAGGCTCACATTTATTTAAATCACTAAGGCATACGTACAATAACCTATTGTGAATAAGCGAACATTCCAAACATAAGTTTTGGATTCACAGTCTAATAAGCGAACATTCCAAAAAAATATATAGAAATGAATTAATTAAGCGCACCTTTTACGCCGGAGAGGACATTCTTGACCTTGCGGGCACAACCTTCACAGTCCATCCTGATTTTGACAGCTACCGTTTGCATTTGCTTCTTCTTCTTGCCTTTTTTGGCACTAAGTACATCTGATAGGTACTCCAAAGTTCCTTGAATTCCCATTTTTCAGCTTATTGTTCCAAACGCTCTAGCTAGAATGGTTTCTCGTTGGTCTTGGACAAGCTTTTATATATATATATATATATATATATATATATATATATATATATTTGTGTGTGTGTGTACTAGCGAGCTACGTAGGGATGAAAATATTTATATACAGCTAAAGATCCAGAGTTTGAAACCCTCCTTTATAACTTAAAAAAATGAATGAAGAAGACTTGAAGATGGAAGAATTCAAGAGCTAACTTACCAGAGAAAAGCAAGAGATGGGTGTTGATAAGAAAGAGTTCTATATATACTACTAGAAAATTTTTAATTTATTCTTTTCCAATAAGTGCATGAAAGGAAAGAAAAAGCTATAGAAGCAATAGAAAAGGTGAATGAGCGACTAGGAAGAGGAGGACACCGGTATTGGATTGCACTCTTGCTAGCTTCTATTCTTTGGTTTTATACCAAACGGATGGCTCATAGAAAATAATATCCAATAGAAATTAATAAAATAAAACAAACAAATAATTAAAAAAGGAGGCCAAGTTAGCTGCTCTAGTAACTATAGGAAACTGGACTAATAATCCATGTGGATTCCCTTTCTTTTACTCCAAAGAGGATGAGAACTCAACAAACAAACAAAAAAAAAAATTAACAAACAATATTATCTACACTAAGGGAGTTGGAGAGTGGATTAAGCCTCATAATGGACTAGCAATAATGTAGTTCAAATTCGCCTTTGGCAAGAATCGAACCTAAGACCTTTCACTTATAAGTGAAGAGGAATATCACTAGACCATAGTACTTTTAAAGATGCTATATTAATATTAGTAAGGCACCTTAGCTCCTATCGTTATAATAAATAGACCTCTTCTTATATGGAAATTTTATTACGTGGCCGTGAAAATGAGACTAACTTAGATGAAATATATTCAAAGTTATTATGATATTTCGTTGCTATAATACATTGTTATATAGAAGAAGCTTATGTAAAACATTGCATTATTGAACCCTAACGCCACTTAACAGCAAACTTGTTTCATGTAAGTCATTCTTCATAAAAAGGCATGAGCCCCTAAAAAAACCAACAAAGGACAAAGGTACTTTGAGTATAATTTGGCTGAATTGGTGCATACTTTAATTAATTAAGCAAACCTAGCTATCTAGTTTTTCTTGCAAATTAAACCTGGATGTTTTTGGGTTTTGAAAGTTTTCAATGGTTAGGGTGCACGAAAGCAGTTAAACAACACATTAAAGTTTGAGAGTAACGCTTGTCAAAAGTTTGAATCTCTCTCTAACACGCATGATTTCATAGACAAATATTCCACCATCATCAAAGGCACCAGCAGCTACCACGTTAAAGATCTTGATGGTTAACGCAGATATAAATGGCTGACTATGAGCCACGTGGCAAAATCATCTTCAAATGGAGCTGGTGGTTGCTCCGTATACTTGTTCACTAGCAATTGTCCACTTGTGAATATGTATTGGTGAAAGATTGGGCGGTGCGACTGTTGAAAAAACAAAGAGAGAGAGAGAGAGAGAGAGAGAGAGTAGATAAAGAACTATAAAATAAAATAAAAAAAATTAAGCAACAAATGCGTATGACTGCTTTGCAAGGTGGCAGCAAGAAGGATTGTGAGTCGTATGACTATGAGCATTTGAAAGCACCATGAAACTAAATTTAATTAATGTTTAATTAAGCTCCATCCATCAATCCATCTGCATGAAAACGAAGGCTTTTCCCTTTGGCGGAGAGAAGGAATTGACTTGAGAGTTACTAATTTAATTAGGAGTTGCACCTAAATCACACCAACATTTTGGGATTTTGGAATTAGATATCTGTCCTTAATTAGATTTAATTAAATTGGTCAGTTTGCTTTAAGAAATCTAGCTACATATCTTGAAAATAAGGGGAAAAAGAAAAACCTTTTGGATAATAAATAAAAATCTTGCATGATCGTTTTTTCTCGTCCTAATTCAATGGAAGCCAATTTTGGTTATGTAATCAAAAGCCAAATGAATTAGGTATTGATATATGGGAAGTTATTATTTAATATAAGAAGATTGATGTTATAAGTATATCTTAAGATTTCTTTTTGTTGAATGAATATACTACATAGAATTAGGTGTTTGTGTGCAAAAAGAGTTAGGTTGAGTGCAACTATATATAATCTCATGATCAAAGTTGTCCATTTCATCATGACCAGAGTTAGAGGTAATAGTGAAAAGCCAATTATCTTACTCGTTTCTTGCCCATGGAAGAAAAACCTTTTGGTATACTGAGAATTATCAGTCTTAAGATTTATTTTCCTATTCTCATCTCGCAAGGTAATTTCATGATCAAAGTCGTCCATTTACCAGGTCAAAGTAAAAAGGAAATTGTTATTAGCACTAAAAAATTCTGGTTATGTACTTCAAACTTTCTAAATTCTGGTTATGTACTTCAAACATTCGTTTCTCTAATAATAAAAATTCTCTTCAAATGTGTAGTGTTAAGGATTCATTTTTTCTCAACTAAAGAAACAAAAGCACACATCATGTTCTAAATTATTTCCCAGCAGAAGTTCGGTCCTTCGATATATAAAAGAAATTTAGCATATTTAGCAAATTATTAGTTCCATACTAAGGAAAATAGGTGTATTGACAGAAAGGGCATAGTATGATATTATCTTATATATGTAAACATTATATTTCACTTGTCCCATCCGAAATTTTCTATTTCGAAAATAAAAAACTTTGAAGATGCATGCTGATTGACATTACACTATACAACTCTCTTCACATGCATTTTCGTTGTGCGAATATCTAATCTTCATATCTAATTTTCATATCCTCTTGAGAATGGTAGCATTAGAAGTGATAAAATTTCTTCATATCTAATCTTCTTATAATCCTTTTTTTCATGAAAAACTATTCACTTCTATTTTCAATATACCTTAACATTTGAGAATTCTTCATTTTATCCAATCATATGTATAAATGAGCTCATTAAGTACTAAGACCAACTCCAACAATGGGCTAAAAGCCAAATTACCTCCCAAATTACCCCCCCAAACCCTCTCCAATGCAGGCCAAATTTTTGGGCTAAATGCCAAAAGTTATTTCTGGGCCAAATACCCCCCAGGATTCCACCCCCCCCCCCCCCCCCCCCGCGCGACTGGACTCGCTGGCCTTTGGGCCAGTCTCGGCCCGTTCACGCTCCAACGCGCCCCACGCGGAGCGCCTGCAATTCATTCCCGACAGGGGTGGGCCCCGCTGTCAGCGGTTTGTCGGCCACCAACCGAATTCCAACGGCTACTTTTACAATCGGATGGCTAGTTTTGAAGAACCGTTGGTTGATCCAACGGTCCAGATTCAAATTTGATTTTTTTTAAATATGTTATTTTAAAATACATTGAATCCAACGGCTGAGATCAAATATAATCAAATCTAACGGTAAAAAAAAAAGATCTAACGGCCCAAATTTAAATCCAACGGCTAAAATAATTTAAAAAAATTATTTAACTCAAAATTCACCCAAAAACTCTATAAATACGTATGTATTTGTTCAAACATCCACACAAAACTCAATTTTCTCTTACAATTCTTCCAATTTATCTTTCTACCATTTCTTTCCATTTCCAAATTGTTCAACATGGCAAGAGAGCATGTTAGAGGTCGTAATTGGACCTGTGAGGAAGATGTTGCTCTATGCTTGGCATGGGTTTCTGTTAGCGAAGATGGTTCAGTTGGCACAAATCAAAATAAGAAGGTTTTGTGGGATAAAATTATTGCAAAGTTTCAAGAAAACTGCAATGGCGGCGGGCGGGATGGTGGTGGTGTTTATGATCGGTGGAAGACTATCAACAAAGCATGCACTTTATGGTGTTTAAAATGTTCATAAAATTAATTTACAATAGTCTACATATTTATTTTTTTTTAAAAAATTAATTTAAGAAAAAAAATAGCCTAAGTTCATTCTTTAATAATCCCGGGCTAAAATTTTAGGCCAGAACCATTGGAGCAGAAAAGCTGTTTCTAGGCTAAAAGCTAAATTTTCCAGGCTAAAATATTTGGCTTTTAGCCCAACCATTGGAGATGGTCTAATGAGTGGGGAAGAAAGTGCGAATAGTACAATATATATCCATATAATTGCCTAAACCTATGTCCCTTATCCTAATGCCTAGCTAGCTAATGGACTTTGTGCCATGGGACTCTATATGTTGGTGTCCTCTTCCCCAAATTTTATCAACCAATTATTATGAGCTTTTTTTCAAAAACTTAAACATCAGTTGGTACCTTTATTGTGGAAGAAAAAAACCCCAATTATTCGATGCACTGTTGCTATTTATTAAATTTTAATGTTGTCTTTTTCTTGAGGTGTCTAATAAAAATCTAGTAAAAACACTGTTCTAAAAATCTCTGCCTAGGCGTTAGGCGGTTGGTTATCACCTCGATTAATGCGTAGGTGTTTGAAAATTAAGAAATGGTGCCTAGACCTGCTAAGGCGCCCAACTAGACCTGCTAAGGCACTCGTCTAGACCCACTTAGGTGAGTTGTGACTCACTTAGTCAGAAAATAAATAATTTTCATTTTACATTTTATTTTTTTCAATAAATTGTAAGAGACTTGTTGAATACTTAAATGAACACACATTATATGTTTGTTCCCCATGTTTTCATTATGTTCCAATACTCAATCTATTTTTGTAGTTTTTGATGAAATTATATACATTTTAAATATAAACAGATACTTTTTTACACGAAATATAATAGATTTACTTAAATCCGCCTAAGCTCTAGGCCCCATCCCGCTGCCTGACTAGCACCTAGCATTTTTTAGAATCTTGAGTGAAAATACGAACATGTGCGGTGTTGGGCTTCACAATTGGTGCTTGCATGCATGCATGGCTTGACACGTA
Source organism: Heteromeles arbutifolia (assembly GCA_024362995.1). Lineage (NCBI taxonomy): Eukaryota > Viridiplantae > Streptophyta > Magnoliopsida > Rosales > Rosaceae > Heteromeles > Heteromeles arbutifolia. The sequence goes on along the minus strand of JANCRC010000013.1, from coordinate 22,761,387 downwards.
CGAGTCCTGATATATGTACCTCCGTCGTCTAGGGTTTATTTGCTATCGCTTTCTACAAAGTTCATTTCTTGGATGGCTTTTTAGTATCCTGGAAGATAACCAATCTTAAAGTGGTGAGGCCCCCACGCAAATACAAGGCACCAATTATATAAAGCATAAGAGGAGGGCAGTATTACAGTGAAATTCAAGCACTCTTGTGACCCTCCTCACCCGAGTTCAAGGTTTCTTCATTATTTTTTTCTCTCCTCAGATCTTACCTTACTATTGACAAAATATTTTATAAAGAAGAAAAAAATTTATGTATACAAACCATACGAGTGAAGAGAATATCAAACACAAGACAAGATGCAGTTCGTAGCCAATATTAAGAACTTGAATCATTTGACCACAAGATTACAAGAAACATATGAGTAGGCTTCTTGCAAGAGGGGCAACCTACTTGCCTTAGCCAAAAACCGGTTTGGCAGAATCTTGTAACAAAAAAAAAAAAATAAAAAACGATATAACTATAATAAAAATAAAAAACTTAACCCCAACCATCCAAATGCAAATTCGTTAATCCGACCAAACCTCACAATATGGATCTATCAATGTATGACAATTGCTCATTAGTCAAGGGAGTATCATAATACGAGATTTACCAATCATCACGGTGGTGTGAGTGTCAGAATATTATGAAATCTTCCAATAAACGTGTCACGATAGATCATCTTTACTCATAGCAAACCTCATAATGTGTGATTTACCACTAACCATCGTTAATTAGAGTGAGCCTCTCAATATAAGCTTATCAATGACATGTCGCAAAGCCTTTGCTCATAATGCGAAATCTACCAATCAACGCGTCAGCTAAAATATGTGTGATTATCATTGACTAGCAAGTAGCAAAGAAAGAGACTAGAATAGCAACTCATCCATCTGATCATCTTCTTCTTTAAAGAACACGTGTGACCATCACAATTTTTTTTATCCTCAAACATTATATTAAAATCAGAATCCACCATGGGATTGAATTCCGACACGGCTCAATCTATTGAGTGTAATTATTTCATATTTTAATCCATCAGCAGATCCTGGAACCATGATTTTCTTGACTTTCAGAGTGTTTATTGTATAATACAAACATTAAAAAAACAATGATGTCTGTGTCAATTTTCCAATCTAGACATTTAATACAAAACTAAAAAAGCCTCTTTCACTTTCGTTGGAAATTAGGTCCTACTACCCCAACTAATAATTTAAGTAATGAATGTAATGGTAATTTAGAATGACGATTTAATGGTATTCTTCTTAACTTGTAAGTAAGATGTCTTAAATTCGATTCTCGTCAAATACAAATTTGAACAACATTATTACTATCTCAATGTGAGGTTAACTCACCCCCTCCCTTTAGTGTAGATAATATCGTTTATTAATAAAAAATGATATTTTAGACTGGATGGAAATGCTTAGTCATGTCGATAAGGAAAAACTTAGTGATCTTAATAAGGTGATTTTTGTTATGCTGGCAAATTTGGAATGACAGAAATAATAAGCAATTTAAAAGTATCAACCTGTGTCCTTTGCGCTCTAAGTTCCTTGCAATTACCACGGGTAATACCTTCCTTAAAGCTAATGACAAAAGACTTCTAAAAGTCATTTTGATAACTCCACTGTGATCAAATGGCATCCCCTGATTATAAATTTGTGAAGCTGAATTTTGATGGTTCGGTGGCGCTTCAGAAGGCAGTTGCAGGCTTTGTAATTAGGAATGAGAATGGCCAAATCTTGGGTGCGGGTGTTTTAATTTTGATGGAGCCACTATCTCTGAAGCGGAGGCTAGGGCGTTGAAGGAGGGTTTGGCTGAAATCTTGGCGGAAGGGTTTCTCAAATATAATGGTGGAGGGATACTCTTTTTTAACGATTCGTGCTGTCCTTGGTTCCTGTTCTGAGCCCTGGAATCGCAAGACCATTGTTGAAGATATTAGGTGCTTAGCGAACAAACTCTCCAACATTAAATAGAGGCATGCCTTCAGGGAAGCAAATTTTGTTGTGGATGCTTTTGCTAAACACGGTTTATGTGTCTCAGATAGTCATGTTTGGGAGCATAGTACTCCATCCTTTGCATCTTCGGCGCTTGTTTTTTATTGTAATAGAAATGATTATATTCGTGGTTTCTCTCTTTAACGAAGCTTTCTTAACAAAAAAAAAAAATTGAAAATTAGGTCTATGAATTTCCTAAATATTTGCTAAATCCATGAATCTAATCAGTCGACTAGAAAATTTACACTAGAAGACAAACCCACATCTATCAACGTTCTGACAAAAATGTAGAAATAAATTAAGAAAAGGTTTTTTAGCCAAAATGGTCCCTGAGATTTGCATAACACATCACTTTGGTCCTTGAGATTGAAAATCAATAGAAATGGTCCCTACGATTGTCCACCATCCATTATTTTGGTTCTTTCGTTAAAAACTCTGTTAAGTGTCCCAGAGCTCTTGGCCGAAAGTTTAGGCAATTTTTAAAGCTTCGTAACTCAATCGTTTCTTAACCAAATTCGACCCATAATATATCAAAATGAAGATAGGAAAGTTTAGAACAAGATTGTACCATTTGGAAGTCCAATGGTTGCTGGAGATGGCTGGAAAAGAGCATGAAAGGTGACTAGTTCGCAGGAAAACTGGGTAAACTTTAAACGTTCATAACTTCTTCAATACTCAACGAAATCGAGTGATTCAAAAACGAAAATCATACTTCTCGATGAGACAAATAGAATGGTACCTTTCTGGATGACTAACTCGTCGTGGTTTGGCCAGAAAACAGCTAGAAAGTGGCTGTCTTGGTCTCGAGTTAGCCACTTTCAAGCCGTTTTCCAGCCAAACCACAGCGAATTAGCAGTCGAGAAAGGTACCATTCTCTTTTTCTCATTGAGAAGTATGATTTTCATTTTTAAATAACTCGATTTCATTGAGTACTGAAGAAGTTATGAACGTTTAAAGTTTACCCAGTTTCCGGTGAGTTTTCTAATTTTCCTGCGGACCAGTCACCTTTCAGGCTATTTTCCGGCCATCTCCGGCAACCATTGGGCTTCCAAATAGGTATAATCTTGTTCTACACTTTCCTATCTTCATTTTGATATATTATGGGTTGAATTTGGTTAAGAAACGATTGAGGGCTTTAAAAATTGCCCAAACTTCAGGCCAAAAACTTCAGGATACTTAACGGAGTTTTTAACGGAAGGACCAAAATAATGGAGGGTGGACAATCTCATGGACTATTTCTATTGATTTTCAATTTCAGGAACCAAAGTGATGGTAAAAAGGACAAAATTACTAAAATTACTCTCGAGGAACACCGAAATTCCTACGCGTGAGCAATGGACAATCATCCCCCAATCAAGTCAAAAGTGCCCAAAATAGGTGTTTATTTATAACCTATTTCATCCATGCTCATCAAATCTTCTCCACAAGGTAACCCCTAAATCATTCCTTTTTTTAATTATATTAATTAGCTAATTAATTGATTAATTATTCAATTAATTTGCTAATTAAACAAAAATCATGAACTTCACCCACAATACCATCCAAGTGGCCAGTCCATCTTCTCCCAAGGTGGCCAGCCACACCCCTATATAAACACCTTCATTCTCTCCAAAACTTAACTCCAATTCTCTTGCTAAATTCTCTAAATTCTCCAAACATTTTTCCCTTAAAATTCTAATTTTGACATCGGAGGTTCTTCGGTCAAAGGCCCCCCCTCTCCCCCATTCATCGTGGGCACGTGAGGCTTTTGGCCTTGACCTAATGTGTTATTTGCTTTGTAGGTACAATTTTGTCCAAGAAGAAGGAGGAAGAAATTTGCATCCACAAATTGGTGCTTTCATTGAGAGCTTAATTCACACGCTCGAAGAAGACTCTTGCATTCAACATTTCTAATTTTCTTCGTTCATTCGTAAATCTTCCCACATGTTCTCCTAGAATTTTTATATAAATTCTTTGAATAGCCCTGGGGAAGAAATACGATGATGAAAAAATTATGAAACAACAACAAAATGTGCTCCCTACAAATTTGGGTTTTCACCCACTCGACGGATCACGACGCAAAGGTCGCAGACATCACCCTCTGCCATTCTCGCAGCCATCGGTGCAGTCCCGCAAGTCCAAGGAGCAGCAGTTGCAACAGCTCCTGCAATGAGGGAGGCCCATGCACCATTGCAGCAGGCACGGCGTCAGGAGAAGGCCCAGCCCTTCCAAAATCCAACCCAGTCTGCACTAGGTTTGACCCGCAGCCCAAAATCAGTGCAGGACTAGATGGCCCACACGCGGACAGATGCGGCCCAGCACACGTAGGCATGCACAGCGCCTCCAGCTCAGATTGCAGCAGCAACGGGCTCTTGCCCAAATCCGCTCAGGCCCAAATTGGACTTAGGACCAGGCGGCTCATCCATGCAAAGGGCCAGCGCATGCAGCCCACGTGGAAACCAAGGCTGCTATGGCAGCGACTACCCAAGCCCACTCCTGCGCAAACCCAATGCGCAGAAGCCCAGTGTGCGGCCTTTATTCCATATGGGCCCAGCCCTTCATCCAGCAGCCCTAGCGCGCGCGACCAGCCCAGGAGGAGTCAACGCGGGTCCAGCCGACCCGGATCCGGATCTGTGACTCCTTGCGCCCATACAAGCCAATTTTTTGGCTATTTCGAACCTTTTTTTGGCATTTCGGACCCGTTTTTGGTGTTTTCTTTTATGCAGATTTGGCTCACTAAAGCTCAAAATTTTGCAATACAAATCCACTACACTTCCATTACTCAAGGAGACACATACCGTTCAAACTCTTCTAACCCAAATGGTGAACAACACTCGTCTCGACAAGTCATAAAGTTAACAAGCGCCTTTGCACAGCAGACAACCTTGGTGAATCAGCTTTTGCAGTGCACCATTATGCAACGTGCCCCATATGAGGTACCCGAATTAGGACAAAGGCAGACGACGAACCTCTCCAACAGTGTCCCGACAAGCAACCATTCGACCAGTCACGAACCAAGCGTTCTGGCAGTGTACACTCTTGACTGAGCCTCCGAGATAACGTATACTCTTGTCTTAGCACGAGGAGGAGCGTGCACTCTCAGTTAAGGCCCACGGACGGGCATACATTCACGGTTGAGGCCATACTTCGATAATCAACATGAGCAACCTTTCTGGCGAAGTTTTCATTCACAGCTATGCCCGCAAGGAGCATCCTCCACTTCACATCGGCGTAGGCAGCACGATGGACGGAGTAAAGCAGTCACTCAATCTAGCTCAAGTTCAACCGGCAGCTTGCGAGGAACTCGCTCGCCTGCTAGGAACGTACAACATGCACCGCAGTCGCGTCATAGACGAGCTGAACACATGGAGCCTAGACCAGCAAGTTACGACTAGGGGCAGCCGAGAGCTTTGCTACCCCCAACAAAGGCAAATTCAGGAATAAGTAGAAAGACTCTTGACCGACCTATTACGCGATTTCCAACGTAACGAGGTCATCGACAAGGCATTACGATGGGACATGACCAACATAAGTAGGTCACCCTTCACGGACGAGATCGAGCAGGCAGAGTCTCCATGCAAGTTCAGCATGCCATATTTCACATCCTTCAAAGGGGATGGAGACCCGAAGAGACACTTAAAGCATTACCGAAGCGCAATAATCCTCTATCGAAACAACGACGATCTCATGTGCAAGATATTCGCCACCACTCTACAAGGCGAGGGGCAAGATTGATTCTACACCTTGCCGCCACAATTCATCCGGAGTTTCGACGAAGTTTCTTTGGTTTTCACCAGTGTTCGAAAACGCGACCTAGGCGCTGGGCGGTGGTTTGCCACCGCAATTTAACCAAAATAGTTGAAGAAATCGGAAATGGTATTATGCGACGCCTAGACGGGCGCTGGGCGGGCTAGGCGGCCTCGGCGACCACCTAGGCGGCTTTGATGGTAAGTGGAGTACAACGTCGTTCCTTTGCTATGGTAATGAGGTTGGACGACTGGGCGACCATCCCTAAAGTTTCGGTTTGCAATTGCAGAGAAAACGAAGTGAGACAACGATTTGGCTGGGATGAGAGCGATAACCATTGATCTGCAATTGCAGAGAAAGGTGAATGAGCGGAAGGGTAAAGAAGAGGGACGGCGAAGGATAGGTTTGAAATGGATTTAGTTGCTATGAAATGGATGAGCTGTAAATATGGGCCCTGGGTTTGCGATTGGAGAACTGGGAGCTCTTTTCGATTTTCTAGAGAGATGGATGAGATGGATGAGAGGGATAAGTTTGAAATGAGAGCAAGAGACATGCCTTTCGGATTTTCTAGAGAGAGAGAGAGGCTTTGGGTTCTACAAGCAACATTATTATTATTCAGAAAGGAGATAGGAATAGACAGAAGAATGTTGGCTCTGGGCTCGAGGCAAATGTATCATGATTCATGAGCATCCAATGTTTATTTCAAACCGGCTAGGGTTTCTGGTGCTTGTGTGTGTTGTGTGTGTGAACAAAAAAATGGGCTGCTTTGTCTCTATTTTCTTGGGCCTCTCTTCATGTTTGTGTTTGGTTGTCCACGGCCCAATGCGCGACTCCTCACGACTTGGATCCCTTCATGTCGTTATCCCCAACAATGATTAAAATAAATAGGCTAACTAAATGTTACAAAATCAACATAAAAGGTTCTAAAATTTTACACATATACTTAAATCCGCCTAGGCGCTAGGCGCCAGCCGACCGCCCGACTAGCGCCTAGCATTTTTTTGAACCTTGGTTTTCACCAAAAAAATATTCATCATATTGCTCGATCACGAAAAAGTCTTACCACTTGTTCAACGTCAAGAAGAACCCAAAGCAGAGAATGCAAAGATTGTCGGTTCCAATGACTCGATAACTAGAGTAGCCTTCCAAAAAGGACTCCCAGCTGACCACCCGCTGTTTAGAAAATTGATCATGAAAGAAGATCTAACTCTGGCAGACTTTTTCCCTCTGGCAGAGAAGCATGCACTTTGGGACGAAGTTCGCCGATGCACATTCAAGGTACATCCGAGCGATCTTGAAAATGAAGTCCCCCGCTACTCTGAAGGAAATTCAAGGTCTGACCGGACGAGCAACCGCATTTGAAGTAGCAATAAGCTCTACCATCATACGAGAAGGGCTAAGGGCCTAATTACCTGTATTCCACAGTTCAAAAGCTCTCCTCGATGCGAAAACCAGCTACTAAAAATTCAAAAGCTAACTTTGGCGATGGTTGTTGCAACTTGGAAGCTTAAGTTATACCTTCAGACGCACGCAGTCATCCTCATGACGCACTATTCCGCCTAATCCAGACACACAACGATAAAGGTGCATACACTGGCGGTGCAAAGTTTTTTGACAAACGCAACAACTCAGCCCAAAAGGCACTCCAAGGGCAGACAAACACTAAAAGAACACTCGGAAGCAAGTTTTGTCCTCGTCGCCCTAGAAGATTCTACATAGGAGCAACATATACTAGCAGTTGAACACCACATCCTGATGCGTGTCACACAGCCCCAGCCTACCTTTGCTTCATAATTCAGCTCTAGAGTGGCCCGAAAATGGTAGTTGAGCATTTCCTGCTACGTGTAACATGGCCCCAGCTTCACGGCTCCCTACTGCGCCTTCACGCCTAGCCTAGGCGACACAACAGAACAACCCAACGACACTCCGGAGGCAGTCGAGCACATCCTAGCCACGCTTGCTTCACCCGATGAAGATTTCTGGCATTTACACGTCAGTGACGCATCCAACTACAAGGGCTCGAAAGCAGTCGTGGCCCTTGTCACCATAGACGGTTCGATGCTCAAGCAGGCAATCACTCTAGGCTTCAAAGCATCCAATAACGAAGCAGAGTACGAAGCCCTACTAGCAAGCCTTCGAATGGCAAATGACTTGGCGATGAAAAAGCTTGCAATTCATTTTGATTTCCAGTTAATCACCAGCCAGACTACTGGGGAGTACATGGCAAAACATCCAATGATGACGCAATACTTAGAGAAAGTACTCAAGCAATTTGAGGCATTTCAGACATACACCTTTGCACAAGTTCCAGGGGCAGACAACGCCCACGCGGACGCGCTAGCCGGCCTAGTCTCCGCCCTCGACCACTAACTCAAACGCTCTATCTCGGTGGAAGACAAGCCAAGCATAAAGGCGGAGCCGGCAGCCGAAGTGTCACAGGTTAGTACAATTCCAAACTAACAAAGTTCTATTATAGACTACCTGGTCAATGGCACATTCCTTACGGAAAGGTTGGAGTCTAGAAAGCTCCAAATAAAGGTAGCACACTACTACATGTGGACAACATTCTTATCCGAAGATCCTACGCTGGACCATATCTCCATTGCCTAGCACCTCCCGACGACCTAAAGGTTCTAAGCTCAATCCACGAAGGCGTTTGTGAAAATCACTCTGAAGGCCAATCCTTAGCACATAAGGCTCTAAACGCATGCTACTATTGACCTACCATGCACCACGACGCTAAGGAGTTAGTATAAAAGTAATACCGCTGCCAACGGTACAAGCTAGCACCAGCACTGCCTGCCAGCAAATTACACCCATAAACGAGTCATTGGCCGTTCATGCAGTAGGCAATCGACCTGGTAGGGCCAATGCTGCCCGCTACTAGGGATAAAGGCATGACGATCGTGACAATCGATTACTTCACCAAATGGGTAGAAGCAGAGCCCATGACTACCATGACACAGACGGACATTGAGCGCTTCATATGGAGGAACATCATTTGTCGATTTGGCATCCCTCAATCCATTGTCACAAACAACGCCCATCAATTCGTGGGCAAAGATTTGGCGAAGTTCTTCCAAAAATATGGCATCAAGTAGCACATGTCCATGCCAAGATATCTTTAAGGAAATGGGCGGGCTGAAGCATCCAACAAGATGATTTTCGATTGCCTCAAGAAATCCTTCACCAACAAGAAGGGAAAATGGGCAGACGAACTCCCCGGATGTCTGTGGGCATATCGCACAACCAAAAGACGAGAAACCGGTGAGACTCTTTTTACTTTGGCATTTGGCTCAAAAGCAATCATTCATCACAATGTCATCGAGCCAAGTATCAGTACTCTACTGCCAAACATTGAGCAAAACTGTAAGAAGATGGCCACAAGCTTAGATCTAGCAGAGGAGAAGCGCGAGCAGACCATTACCTGCATCACAGCCTACCAGAACAGCTTATCTTCAGCACAACAAAATGGCCAAGATCCGGCAGTTCCAGCCCGGAGATCTAGTCCTAAGAAAAGCCTTCATCATTGCCCGCTTAGAAGGCTCCAAAAAGATAGATCTCATCTAGGATAGTTCGTACAATATCAGCAGAGTAGGCAGCAAGAGTAGCTACACATCTACCACCATGAACAACAAAGAGATCGAAAAACAGTGGAACGCCTACAATCTGAGGAAGTTCCTACCTTACAGCTAAGTTCTCGTTCGTTTCACTCGTTTTTCAGTAGTTTACAACTTGGCTCAGCTACATACTTACAACAACTGATCACTCATGCACTTCAAAAGAAGATCGCGCCCTTCTTAGGGACTTATCGCAGGAATTGTGCCTCCCGATGGACCAACCATGCTCTCCAGTGTGAGAGGGTAAACCAATTCCTCGACACCTATTTCGGTATGCTCTCCAGTGCTAGAGGATAAACTAATTGCTTTCTAGTGAGAGAGGGTAAACTAATTCCCCGACACCCACATGGGTCTACTCTCCAAAGTGGGATAATAAACTTACACTCCGAATATCCAGACGTGGATGAGCCGGGCTGCCCTGGTATAACTAGGTGCACGATGGCTTATGCCGGGATTCCTAGAAGTAGCCACAATAGTCTTTTTCAAGGTTTAGCTAACTGAAAGATTTTGGGTCTCTTGGCCTAATCTGTAGGAAACCGGGTTTCAGAGACGAATGAGGCACATTACGCAGTACGCCTTATGGACAGCTGCCCTGGAACCATAAAGCTGCTATCGAGTGCACTAAGGTAGTCTACGGTTTTCGGAATACTGCCTACAGCTTACCCTTCGAGCAGTAATATACAACTGTACATTCTTGCGAAAGGTTAAACAAGCTAGCGTGCATTTACAAAACTTTATCCACTGCCGACATGCTACGTAATAGATAAACTTCACCTTTGTCAAGTGCGGAACAACCTACACCAAGTCCTAAAGTGTTATGATACTTGTTACGCAACCTATGGAATTTGAGAAGGCCAAGGTTAACAGCCTAGTGGTTACGCGAACTTGTCTGCTTCTGTAAGTAAGGCATCCAGCTGCCAACCCTATGGCTAACAACTTTGCAAAGTTCTACACCAACACCTACGACTGCATAGGTTACACGGGCCTATCTGCTTATAGAAAAGTAGCACGCCCGCCACTGGTCTATAAAGTCTAAAGGTTATGGCATGAACAAAAGAAGCAAAGATAAAGAAAAGTGAAGGAAGCATGTTTATAATTGACTAGCAAAGGCCGAATAAGTTTAAGCAAACCAAGAGCTACAAGGAAAACAAAGAAAATCCTAAAGGCTACTTAGAAGACTACACTTCAGCAGCTTGGACATCCTACGACTACTCGGTCGCCACACCTTCAACAGCTGCAATGCTCTTAGCAGCGGCATCATCCAGCGCTTCACCCCCGGCTACCCCAGCCTAGGCACCAACTTCTCCAACTACTTCACCAATGGAAGCCTCAAAAGTAAAAGCAAGCAAGTCTTCCGGAGAAATGGAGAAGGTCTCGAAACCTCGAGCCCAGCCTTCTCACCATTCAGCTGCTCGTTCTCTTTGAGCAGACCAACACGGACGCGATGCAGCTCATCCACTTCCTTCTTCAGACTTTCATTGATCTTCAGTACACCTTGAAGTTCCAACACTTGGGGTTCAAGCCTATCAACGACCTTCTTGAAGTAGATCACTTGGTTATAAACAGCAATCAACTATTCATCCTTTGCATAAGCAACGGAACGAAGCTTAGAAACGACACACTCAAGATCTTGAATCTGAGGTATGTAACATCTGATCTCATTCTCTGCACTTTCATACTTAACTTGGATCGTGTCAAGCCTAGTCTTTAAGTCAACGATCTCTTGGCGAGCGGTCTAAAGCTGTAGAGAAGTGGTGGCATAAATAGACCCATTCAAAGCAACGAGCTCAGATTCCAACCTCTCGATCTTTTCCGTAGAAGAATAAGTTTCAGCTGCCACAGCCTTTGCCACCTCATTAGCAGCCTTGGTATCCTCTTGGTGAATGAGCATAGACTCGGCTGCCATAATAGCGGTATTCTGCATCATTGCAAGTAGAGCAGTATTCCTATACTTGGCCGTATGCTTCGCAAATGAACTTGGGCAAACAATCCCTCTAACGCCTTCAACAAACTTGGCACAAACATCCATGTCTTTAAGCAAATCTGGTTTCAAATGCGCACAGATCTTAGCAGCAGGCATAGTGGATTTTTCACAGCTACCCACCCAAGCAGTCTCCTTCTTCTCAACAGGCAAATTAGTCTCAGCAGCAATGGGAGTGGGCCTTAGCGCCACTTTAGCTACAGAGTCCACCTTATTGCTCTTCATAATAGCAAGCATCTCCAAAGGTGAACCAGACTTAGCTCCCAATAGACGTTTTGGTACAGACTTCGGCACTGGGGGCATAATAGGACCTCTACGCTAAGAAATCCTATCAGCAATCGTACTAGCCATTCTCGACATGGCAGGTGCCACATGCTCAGATTTAACAACCTCATTTTTCTTCCCATTGGAAGAAGTCATGTCAATCACAGGCCTCTCGGCAGCAGGCGAACCCTCACAAGCAGCGGATGAAGTCTTTAGTTGTTCTCAACCAGCATCTCTTGAGTAGGTGGGGAAGATCTCTTATTTCCACCTTCATTCACAATAGGCTCCACTATAGCGATCAGACGAGCCAAGGCATCTGCCTTGATCCTCTTTACCTTCTCTCTCAGGAGTAGCCCACTTTTCTCCCAACGAAGAGAACTAAGCAGCCAACGTCATTCATAGTACTCAACAGGGGAGCTCAACCCATATTGGCTTTTTCCTTTTTTTTTTTTTCTCTCAGACCAGCAGGCAGGAGGCCTGCATGCCGAGCATTCTGGCAACCCATGAGGCCCGCGACCTCCTTATTTCTCTCAATCGCCAGCCTAGCCCGCTTTAGGTCCAAGAGCCCAAAGGACATGAGCCATGCGGCTCGCCTAGCACTGTGCCCCAGTGCCACAATCCGCGGCCCCAACCGCACAAGCTGCCATTGGCTCTAGCCAAGCCGAGCAGCCCAAGCAGTGGTCCCTGCCACAACACCTCCTTGGCCCATGCCGAGCCGACTTCTGGGCCCTATCAGCCGACGTGCCATGCCACCCCGATGGCTGCCCCGCGACAACACTATCCAAGAAGAAGACAAGGAAAATTAAATTTTTCTTACCTCGGTGCGGTGCGGAGAAGACGAAGCAAGCAACGAAATACGATCCTTTGCATGGGCAAGATGTAGAAGATTGCTAGAGGAAGGGGAACAAATATCCTCTGCTCTCTCTTTCTTGTAGGGTAGAATAAATCACTCTCCAAAGTTGATTTAATAATCCACTTAAGGTGGACTTAAATAGGCTTTGAGAGAAATTTATTTCCATTTCCTAGAAGGATCTAATTTCTTATTAAAGAGGGAATCTACATCAAAACAGGAAACAATCTTAAGTTTCCCAAAGCAAGAAGATCTCTGCACCCACTGCCATTTTCTGCGAGCAGCCCAACAGGTGTGGGGGCATTTGTGAAGCAAAAAATAATCGAGAAAAATGTGAAGGTGACACGTGGATTCTAGGGTAAACAGGACAAAATTACCCTCAAGGAACATCGAAATTCCTACACGCGAGCAGTGGACAATCATCCCTCAATCAAGTCAAAAGTGCCCAAAATAGGTATTTATTTATAACATATTTCATCCATCCTCATCAAATCTTCTCCACAAGGTAACCTTTTTTATTATATTAATTAGCTAATTAATTGATTAATTATTCAATTAATTTGCTAATTAAACACAAATCATGAACTTCACCCATAATACTATCCAAGTGGCCGGTCCATCTCCTCCCAAGGTGGCCGGCCACACCCCTATATAAACACCTTCATTCTCTCCAAAACTCAACTCCAATTCTCTTGCTAAATTCTCTAAATTCTCCAAACATTTTTCCCTTAAAATTCTAACTTTGGCATCGGAGGTTCTTCAGCCAAAGCCTCCCCCCCCCCACAATTAATTGTGGGCGCAAGAGGCCTTCGGCCTTGACCTAAGGTGTTATTTGTTTTGTAGGTGCAATTTTGTCCAAGAACAAGGAGGAAGAAATTTGCATCCACATTATGCAAATCTCAATTACCATTTTGGCTATAAATGCCTTAAGAAAAATCAAATCTAAGGAGTTGATAAACAACGTTACGTGTTCCATTAGCGATATAAAACTCCAGAAACAAAGATATCTATAGCCTAAAAGTATATACACCAACAAAAACAGCTCTTTCCCATTGATAAACTGATAATCAGTACAGATTAAAAATCAAGAGGTGTACTAATAACATAAGGAACCCTTCGAAATTCATGGAACTCGATAATAATATAAAGAAATTTATTTACAAGTGCGAAGTGTTCAACTAGTTGTTATTAATAATTTAATAAACACGTTAGAAATAATTATGAACTTGTGAAGCAGAGCAGGAGTGGGATTTTTCTAAACATTGATGCTGAGGGTTTGGAGGGTGCCTTCATGGCAATGACTGGTGAAACTATGTGAGGGTTAGGGATGGTCTACTGCTTGTTGGTTGAGAGTTGGCTTGTTGACCCATTATTCAGAGGTGCAGGAGATTAACTCTCTTACTGCCAGTATTATCTTCACCTGCAGAATCAAAGAACTAGTGTTACCACAGGCGTAGAAGAGGGGGTTTAGCCGCCATGATATTAAGAACCTCTCGTAAAATTTATCTATGATAGATCGATTAGGAACACACCACATCCACATATACCGATAGACAAGATTACCCCTATCATTGTGGAGCCAAAAATAATCTAAAAATTTCTGGAGACGACACGTGGATTTTTTTTTTTCCGAAGAAGACAAGAATGCCCTCACTAAATGGGCAAGGCCTAGCCTACAAATATTCTCAAACGCTTTCAACATCAGCAATTGGCTACGACATCACCAAGCTCCCATGCTTGTGTCATGGAGGAAAAGTTAAAGGTATTAAAGATATTATTAATAACCAAATCCTATCTATAATAGATTTCTGATTGAAGATCAACTCAAACAATTAAAGAATTCTCATTACAATCAATCAAGGATACTTACCTAATAATCCCAAGATATAATCACTTGTTTGTCAAACAACAATCATCAAATATTCAAATGTTTGGCCCCTTTATAATAAGGGAACTTTCATGAAAATGGCTTGGACTAAGTTTATTTTAATAAAAAACCATGCTATAACTTTATTTAATTAAAAAAAACTTAAATTTTAATGAAAAACCCTTAAATTTTAATAAAAATGACAAAAGAACTTAAATTTTAATGAAAATGACATAATTTTAATATTAAAAAAAATTAAAAAAAGCGCGGACCCATGTAAATCCTCACACAAACTGTTTATGAAACTTTCTACACTATTTATGAAACTTAAGACACTGTTTATGAAACTTACTACACTATTTATGAAAACTTACAACACTATTTATGAAACTTACTACACTGCTTATGAAACTTAACGGTACTACACTGTTTATAAAACTTAATGGTACTACATTCTTCTCTCTCCTCTTCTTGAATATTCGTAGCACATTCTCACCTTCCAAACACATTTTCTTCTTCTAATTTTCTTCGATACTCATTAAAATACAAATATTTAAAGACCATTTTCATTAGTTTTCTTATACAAATATACACATATATTTATCCTTTTGTCACCAAGTCTCTACGACTGTTGTGTTGTTGGTTTATGACATAGTAATGATTTGATATATGATCGCCATCGATCTCTTTTATGTGAAAATTTCTATGACACTCGCAAGCTGGGCATTTTAGGGATCCCAGAGTGTCCTCATCTCCGCTCGGCATGAACTGTCCGCATCCATCGAGCACATGCTGCTGCACTTGGCAGCGATTTCGGTGGAACTGGTGGTGCTTTGAAATTTGATCCGCCAGCAATTGTTGTTGCAACACTTGGGGTGACAATAACTGGAGTTGGAGTTGGATCTGGATCTCTTCTTGATCTGTCTAGGGTTTGATGAGGTGGGGGGGTGGTGGTGAAGTTGTCTGATGGGAGTTTTGGGGGTTTTTGGTTGGGGGGTGAGGGCTGCGCGACTTGGATTTTTTTATGTTTATTTTTTATTTTTTGTCTTTATCATTAAATAAAGTTAATGTATAATTTTTGATTAAAATATAAAGATTTGAAGTCATTTTCATTAGTTTTCCTTTATAATAAAGCTTAAATTTCAAAAAAAGTTAAAAAGAATAAAAGAGCACCTCAAATACGATTTTTTCATAAACTTCTGTTAGAATGTAAAAGACGAGCCGCTGTCAACCAGAGCTTGGAATCCACACACAGCAGTGCTCTACTCCAACAGAATAGGCAAGACTGAAGCAAATTAACAGAGAAATTATAAACGAAAGGTAATACCGAGAAAGCTAGAACATCTAAATATAAGCAGTTCTAGACATTGCTAAGCTGATAAAACAACATCAAGTGAAAAGACGCATACTATTTTTCTTCCATAGGCAAGAAAGGAGTAGATTGTTGGGAAAGATGCCCTTGATCACCAAAGAGAATTCTCCCCGAACCATTGTCATCAAAACAAAGAAAAAATGAATTCTGGATCATTCCTGCTTTTGCAAGTACACTTGGAACTCAAATCTCTCCAGGTCCCAAACCCATGACACCATCAGGAGCAGCTCCTTCCAAATAGCCACCAGTTTGTTTCCTATCATAGTTTATTGTTTGAAAAAAAAAAAAAAAAAAAACATATATATACAAACAGAGAAAAAAAACATCAACTATTAGTAACAAGTTAACAACTAACAATGCAAAACATCGAAATGAAAGACACACCCAAAGATGACTGAAGCCTGCACAGAATTATGTGTTGGTGCGTAATATGCACTAGTAATAGTTGGCTCTAGCCTCATTTTTAGCTACGCCCGTGGAACTCTATTTTAATTCCACTTTGCCTTATGTAACTCAAAAGTCACTACTTTACTCCTTCAAACTCAAAATTTGATCCACTTTACCGTATTCCGTTTCTTCTATCAAATTCGCCTCATTTTGATCTAACTTTGCCCTCTAAAACTAGACTTTGATCTTACTTTGCTCATTGAAACTCAAAAGTCAATCATTTTATTATATGAAACTCAAAATTCGCTCCACATTGCCGTAATTCTGTTAATTCTATTCAAAAGCCATCAAGCATGCATACGCACGCTGCTTTGAACTTCTCCCTCTCCCTCTTTCTCTAAGATTGATTTGCTATCCGCAGATTTGGAACAAATTCCATTATGTGGGCTTGATTTAGATGCACCATGCTACTTAGTTTCTTTTTTATTTTTTTTCCAGATCTCTAGAACTCAAGCACAACACCAAAAATATTTCAATCCTTAAGTTCTTTTTTTAAACTTAATATTTTATGACTCTGTTGAATGTTAACGCATAGTGGAGATTTATAATCAAATCCATTTCCACATTTCATAGTGGAGATTTATAAAATGCCGACTTTTGAGTTTCATGGGGCAAAGTGGGATGAAAATCGAGTTCTAAGGGGCAAACTGTAATCAAAATCAAGTTCTAGATGACGCAGCTAAAAATAAGCCTATGATATTGCATATTTACCCATCCACGTTAGCAACTTTAACGATTAGAAGAAACAAAAACATGATAAAGTGGAACGAATTTTAAGTTTAAGGATTGAAGTTGTGACTTTTGAGTTACTGAGATCAAAATCGAGTGCTAAAAGCGTAACTAAAAATAACCTTTTTTTTCTTTAATGAATTTTTTTTTCAAATTTTTTTATTTAATGAATGCGATTTATCCATTTTGTTGATATAAAAACTCTCGTTGAGGCCCCTTGCACTCGCAGCCCATCCAAACGAAAGATAAAAAAAGGGCCATTTACACTTTTATGCCCCTGCGATTTAAGCATGGCGGAACAGTTTGGAAGACTTTAGATTGACAAAAACAACCCTTAAACTTACATATCTTTTCAACCTTGGTCCTTATATCAGTTTAATCATCAAGTTAATCGTTTGTATTTATCTAGTGCATTCACTAGCATTGCGATGTTGGGTTGGTGACATAATATTTAACGGTTCGGTTTGGTTCGATTTTAATTAATACTGTCATTAAAACCAAATCAAACCATATCATTGTTACTCGGTTTAGTTCGTCAGTTTAAACATATCCACAATGTCAATAAAAAAAAAAGTCCAATATCTCAAAAGTTTTAATTTTCTAAACATCCACATATCCCACACATTTTAATTCAATCAAAATGTTAAGTTTTTGGAACATTAAAATGTCATCTAATCAACTAGGACTACGTTTTAGGTAAGTAAAATATCCTTCTAGCAAACGATTTATTAGTTATAACTTCATATAAGCATAAAATGCAAACAAATTTCTAATCATTCATAGCACTTACAATTATAATATGTGTGTGATAAGATCTCCAATCAATATATAAGGATTTGGATCCTCTTCTGAGCTCAGCCTGCTGAGCAAATCACATGGGCCGTTGGATTTTGATCAAACGACTACAAATAGGGGGCCCCTCTAAAAGTTATAATAATTGTAGCCGTTGGATCAAAATCCAACGGCCTGTGTGATTTGCTCAGCAGGCTCAGCTTAGGAGAGGATCCAAATCCACTATATAATACATTGACATGTGCAGTGGCGAAACTAGGAACTGTCGAAGGAAAGGGCGACCTTAAGAGTGCAAGGTTCAAAAAAATGGCAACAATCAAATCCTTTTATATAGTAATGTCTTTCATAATTTATCAATACAAGCAAATTACAATTGTTGCCGACGAAGTTTCATGTCATGAAAACGTCGCATAATAGGCTCATTATCGATAAAAATAAATACATCTTTCTCAATGTAAACTCAGTGACCTCACTTTGTTGGGAACTACTCGGAATACTTGAAGAAAGAAAATCAGGAATATTCGAAGTAGGACTACTTGGAATATTCGAAAGAGGACTAGCCGAAATATTTAAAGGAGGATTAGCCGGAATATTCAAAGGAGAACTGGCCGGAATATTTGAAGAATGATTTAAGCACTGTTTCATAGTACCATTTCATTATGTCACTGTATAATAAGAAAAAAAGAGTCTTAGACTCTTAACCCTAGAGTAAAATATAGTATATAACTACTAACTAATTAAACCAACAATTCAATTAATCAATACCATTAATCATATAAACTAGGGAGTTTTAACGAAACACTCCTGGTACTATTCACTTTTAACGAAAAACCACATTTTTACCTTTCCCTCGTACTATTCACTACACCTTTATTTGTCATTTTTCATTAAAATTAAAGTTTTTTTGGACTTTTTGTTAGTTTTCCTTATAAACTATTCAATAAACCAAAATTCAATTCAATTAATTAATATCAATAATCAATAACTATGATTCTATATTAATTAGTTTTCAAAAGGGAATGGAGGGACTTAATGGCGTGAAGGCAGAGGTACCGGGGGAACCAATGGTCCCCACTTTAATTTATTTTTTAATCAAGTAAATGAAACCGCATCGTTTGGTTATGGAATATTGGAATATTTTAATTTTTTTTGTCACTAAATGAAACGGCGTAGTTTCCTTCAAGGATTTTTCAAAAAAAATAAAAAAATTAAAACACTGCTGCACAGTAGCAGCAGGAAGTAGGAACCCAGAAACCAGACAGCAGGCCACGCAACCATAATTTCCGACGGGACCAAAGGGGCGAACCACCGCGTCTAGGCTTAATTTCCGACGAGGAGGGGTGAACGCCCCCCTTGTCCCTCTGTAGCTTCGCCATTGGACATGTGTAAAATAAATAAAACTTATAAGTAAAAGAGATATGAATGGTTCAATGTGATTTTGGTTTGTAGCAAAAGTATGAAATTCAAACCAAACCAACAATTTGGATTGGTTGGTTTCGTCAGTTTGATGTACACCCTTGTTATGATATAGTAATATTTTAATATAGAAAGTCTCACGTTACGCTCACATAATTGATAAATTTGATATTAATTTATCTTAACTAGCTTATTTTACTTATATGGGCGCATGATTGATGTCACGTATGTCGTTTTGATCTCCGGTTAGGTTAACATTTTCTTCTAAAGAAATTTTCTTTTTTGTTATTCAAATGACAAATGTGCAGTTATGCACCTTGTTACGTATGCTAATAATTAGAAAAAAAACCGAAACCCTAATTTACCTAGCCAACTCACGTGACTCGCACGTGCAAGCCCATCTCTCGATGGCATCAAATACTAAAACCCTAGCAGCCATCCCTTCCCACTTCTTCAAACCCGTTCACCTTCGGCCGCAGAGCGCAGAGAGAGAGAGAGAGAGAGCCTCCGAGCCGCGAAGAACCTTCAATCGTCGAAAATGGTGGCCCCGAAGAAGACGAAGAAGACCCACGAGAGCATCAACACCAGGCTCGCGCTGGTCATGAAGAGTGGCAAATACACTCTCGGCTACAAGACCGTCATCGATTCCCTCCGCAACTCCAAAGGCACGATCATTTCGTATCCCTTCTAATCTCCAATCTTTCTAATTATTTTCTAACTTTCTGCATTCGATTTGTGATTTTTTTTGGGTTTATTTTCATGTTTTGTGATTTGGGTTTTGTATTGATTTGGGTAAATTGCAGGGAAGCTGATTATCATTTCCAACAATTGCCCACCTCTGCGGAAATCTGAGATCGAGTACTATGCTATGCTCGCCAAGGTTGGGGTTCACCACTACAATGGAAGTAAGTGATTTATTGCCATTATATTTGAGTTTTTTTTTTTTTTTTTTTATATCAGATTTATCATATTTTTTAGCATAATCTATGTATGGGTTACCCTTTTTATGTATTGATATGGATGTTGCATGATTGTTTATTTTGAAATAGTAAGATCGATAGATAAAAGGAAAATAGTTGTGTAAATCTGATATGGGTAGTGTTCATCTGAATTAAATGATAGTTCCTCAACTATATAATGTCGAAGAAGCGTAAATGGCTGTAAAGAAGTGTGACAAATAAAATGATTGTAAAGAAGCGTGTTTGATTAGTGGTGGAAATACACTGGTTGAAGAATGAACAACAATCTCAGCCATTGTTGACTTGACGATAGATATTGAATATGGGCTCTGTAGATATGATTCTTATTCTCACTTGTCTACTTTCAAGATGGTTCTGGTGTCACACAATTTCATTGAAACTGTGACGGCTGGTGCTTGGAGGGTTTAAATTTATGGGATTTGTATTGGCTGTTAGATGTTAGAACTTGTCTGACCGTGTTGATTAATCCATGATGCATGATTGCCTTGGTCTTATTTCTTAACTGTTTGGCTGGTGGATTTTCACATGGCAATATACTTCTCTGTGCGCATTCATCAGTTCTGTCTTTCACCTCTTGTTCTGTTTTCGTGTGATTTAGTCTTTGTTCTCTAAAATATTGTTTTGTTGTATTATTACTTTGTTGCTTAGCCTAGTCGAGTTTCTTTCAGTTGACATTCCTCTCAATAATGTTTGACATTCTCACATGCGTGAAACACTTTTTACTACTGTCCAGTGCTTATGGAAGAAGGATAATGCCTTTAACTTAGCTATTATTTAGGATTTTCCTTTCTTCCCCCATGTATGACAGAATGAGGATTTATATATGCTACGTGATTCTAATTCTTGTTTTCTTTGATAAAATGTCAAAAAGGAAATTATTTTGTTCACTATTATCTTTTCATCTGGCTGACCATTTGTTATGTTTTCAGACAACGTTGAGCTCGGTACAGCATGTGGAAAGTATTTCCGGGTGTCTTGCCTTAGCATCATTGATGCAGGTACTCCATAGTTTTCTTTTCGTTTTAAGCAATTTGTTTGCGACCTAATTGATGTGAAAAACTGATTTGGCTAACTTTGTCACTTGCTACTAAAATCTTCAGGTGATTCAGATATTATCAAGACGCTGCCTGGTGGTCAGTGAAGGAGAGTAGGATAATGGCTCTATATTGAACGTAGTATTTTGTTTTGAGACTTAAACGTTTCTTTTCTCTGAATGAAATTCTCGATTTTGTTTGACAATGTTGTCTTGTTGCTAAGTTTTCGGATACTTAGATTTACTATGTGTAAGGTGATCTTGGTAGTGACTTAATGCATGGCATTTTGAGATTCATTGAAGTTATTTTTGGTATATTAGAGAACTCATCCCGGGCTTTTTCCTTCTGTTTTTTGGTTTTCTGTTGTGGTTGACTTAACCATGTTTTACATAATCTTCAAAGTTGGGAGGAATTCCTCCTTAGAGAGTTTTGACGTTAGGGCTCCTCCGAGGAGTTTTTGATCCACGGAGACCGAAATCATGTTGAAGTTCATCACGAACACGACAGGAGCCGCTTTGTAATCTACACTATGTTGATTGTGAACATCTATGCATGATCAGATCGTTGAACATATAAGTTTCAGAAATACTCTATGTTGAGAAGGCCTGGATTGACTGTCGCAACGAGTAGTGCATCCTTGTCTTCAAAACTTAAGAGCTTGAGGCTGAGAGGTGTTCCCGGCGAGGGCGTCATGATTGCTCTCCCTTTTTGCACGGCTTCCAGCCTAGGATAGAAGACCTAGCTCCAAGTTGCCAAGTTGCAAAGAAAATCTTTCTAACGCACCCAATCAGCCTAGACTCATTTGAGCCCAAGCTTCTTGTGAGGCCAAATTAACCTCAGCTCTTGCCCAAGACTCTTTAAGATGACAGTTTTGTTCAGGCAAGGATTTTCCTCGCATAGCTCCTTGAGGAGGCGTGGCACTTGCTTGGTTGTCGGGCGAGCTCTTGCTGCTTGGTGTGCTGCAAGAAGAGTTTGTAGTTAGTTTGAAAGGTGCCTTTGTGGTGCCTTTGGTGTAGGCCTTGAGGCTCGCAATCAAAACTAACAAGGATTTAGGCGTGCCATTGTTATCTTAGTATAAAAAATTGTTGAATAAGTATGATTTAAGTTGATTACTTGCGCCCCAAGTTACTCCAATTTCTTGTTATCAAAGGATTGTCATAGATGGGTTAAGTCTGCATTAAATTCTTTTTCTTGCCTTGTAAACAAGGACTTTTAGTTCATAATCTTGTATGTTCAAAACAAAGGGAGTCCAAGCCCCTTTCAACCAGTTCCTCGATCACAATTCACTTTTAATGAAAACAAGTTGATTAACTTAAACGAATTTGAATACAAATGAGACTCTTAAGTAGAAAACAGTTGATAATGACTTAAATACATGATAGAAAGTATATTAAGCAACAGATCTACTAAATACAAGTACAAACAAAGAGACTTGGGCAAGGTCGAACTTCTTGCAACCACTTCTTTTTTAGTACACAGAAGTTTCAGCTTTCTGGGTACGAACTGGCTTAAGAGCAGAGTTTGTATGTCTTTTGATTGGTTGTTTGAGTGTCATTGTCTCTCGTGTCTCTTTCTCCTTTTATAGGCAATTTGGCCCGACTGTCTTGGCTTTGTTATTTGTCGACGACTCTCGGGGGGCAGTGAGTCATCATCTATTTACTTATCATGCCACTAGAAAGTGCTTTTTGGCTGATATTGAGTTGGTCTCTGTCATCTGTCACTTCAATCATAGGCACATGGCCTATGCTTTGGCTGGAATGGCGTCAATTTGCTTCAGGCCTCTTGGCTGGGCTCTGAGTAAGTCCCCATTTGCTTTGGCATCCATGGGCCTCCTTATCATAAAGCCCAATGTTAAATAATAACCCAAACAAGTTTAGGACAAAACTGGTAGCCCATGCAAATCAGTCACCCAACACTTTTTGGGATTTTTGTCAAACATAGACGAGTATACTAAAATATTCTCATTTGAGAGGCTAAACTTCAGTATACTCCCTAAATTTGACAAAACTCCCAAATGAGAACTACAAGCACTGCAACCTTCAAAGTAAACTTCAACAGTGACTTCGTGAAAAGATCAGCAACCTTCTAAATTTGACCTAAACCAAATCTGTTTGACTTCAATCTTCTAATGCTCTTGTTGCTAATCTGAGAAGAAGAATTTCAGAGCCATATGCTTGGTATTGTCTCATTTGATGTATCATTTTTTGTTCTGGTCGATACAAGTAATGTTGTCTTCATAAATTGTTGTAGGGACGTCAACGACAGAAGAAAGTCCTCAAATGCTTGTAGTATGCTCAATAACGGTTCTTAGCCAGAAGCATTCACACGTAGCTTCGTGAAGTTCGAGAATTTCAGCATGGTTCAAATAAGTCGCAACTAAGGTCTATTTGGTTAACCTCCAAGATATTGTAGTGTCTCCGATGGTAAATAACCTTTGTCATCATACTAACAAGGCAAGCATCATTTCAAAGACCAACGGGATATGATCTATTCTAAGATGTATAGGGATAAAATAAGCTCAAATCCATAGTACCTTTAAGGTAATGCAGGATTTCTTTAACAAGTTAGCGATGGTTTCAAGCTAGTTGAACTAGTGTGTGTGATGTTTTTCCTCTTTCAGGGTCGTGAATCCTTTCAACCAACGGTCTACCAGTTTTAAGGTATGAGCATATGATTGGAGCTGTCAGTATACCAGGCTATCTAATGATTGGTAAGCCCTAAGCTTAATAATTTGTGCTAGTAGTTTCGCAAATGCATCATTACATGTGGATAGTAGGCAAACATGTGAACAATGTGTCGATGCATAAACCAACACCATAAAGTAAAAAATGGTCCACATGGTGGTTAAATAGGTCTATAAATGTCCCCTTGAATCCGTTGAAGAAAAGTTGGAGGATCCTTTCAGATCTTGTCGATAGATAGGCAAGTGTTTAATTTACCCAACGAACAAGCTTGGTAGGAAATGCAACCAGGAATGATATTCTTACTGCTAGTAAGAGGATGCTTTTAAGTAACTTTGAGGATATAGAGCATCATATCACATCTTGGATGTCCCAAGCAATCATGCCAAACCATGTCTTCTAATGCAAGCCCAGAGGTAACACCGACCACATAGTGAGCCTCAACAATATGCCTCTTAAAAATAGAAATCTCCATATCCACTTAAATAAAGTTAGTCTCTATGGCCTAACAACGCAAATGATACTCATCAACAGCTTGAGTGGAAGCTTGGAAAGTATAGAACCAATGGTCCTTGGAATCATAGCTGTAACACATCTCTGCTTATTTGGTGGTGGGTACTTTGCCTTTAATCTTGAAGTTGGAGGCTTTAGAAGCTAGGAAATCGTGCTTCAGGTTTTGATTTCCTAATACCTCTCACGTCCAAACAAAGAGGAAAACCACTAGACTTCTCACTTCCAAAATTGACTATCAATGAATCTATTTAACATTTTTTTTATTCTATTATGTTCTGGACTATTTTATACTCTAAAGTTTTGACTGTTAAATCATGATATCACTTTAAACGTTGAAATGTTGATGTTTACGAAATTGTCGATATTTTCGTTGAAATGTCCAAATCAAGGACTGATATGGAAAAGGGAGGGTGAAATGCAAACTTCACCCTATATCGGCGAGATATAGGAAAATTAAACGATTCACTACGTAAATTTTACAAGAACCCATTGCAGATTTCAAACTTCTGAATTTTTTTGAAGAAAATTTTCTCTAACTTCGCCTAAATCTAAGTGAGTTGATATACCCACCCATTGTAAATTTCCACAATTTCCGTTGAAGGAACCGATATCAATATATTCATAAGTTTGCATATTAATATTTTCATAAATTTGCATGTTGATATTTCCACCTATATCGATATTTTAAACACTGGATGTGCCTTTCCTCCCCCTTTCAATTGTGGAACCCATGAATGTTCCAAAATGTCAACCAATATTTCGATAATATCGGCGACATTTTAATCTATGCCTACAAGTAATAAAAAAAAGCTTAAGATTTTCACCTTACACAATGACACTTGTGCTATAATTAATTCTAACTAAAACATTATAAACTTTTATACTCCATTTACTTTCTAAGAAATTTCTAAATCAAAAGAAAGAAAAAAAAACATTGCATTTGTGTGCAACGTTTTAAAACAGCAACCAAAATCATAGGATAAAGCAACCTTATCAACATGTCATCATGTTTAATTGCTTATAAAGTAGAGTGAAACACTGTCATCGTGTTGAAATTTTCTTTTTGTTGTCTCTTTTTAGAAAAAGGGAAAATTGCCCTTTTCCTGGATATTGTTTGTTTCAAATTCAACTTTATCAAATATCTCAAAAGACGTCAGCTATCTACAACTTAAATTCATGATGTGCCAAGCAACACAAATGGTTAAACCCTAGAACACCAGAATAATGAGGTTATAATTATCATTAACGCATAAAAGAAGGTATAAAAAAGATAATATTGAGTTTATAATTATCATTATATAATCACCAAAATTTGGCATGTTCCACATAGAATACATTGGTGCTGCCATTGCCATTTTTTCATAGACAAATGAGTTCGGGAAGATTCTAGTAATTTGTGGAAATATTTTGAATATTAATTTCCAAAAGTTCAACTAGTGTTTTAGTGTATAACAGTAATGAAAAATTGAATATACAGTCTCATCTACGACTGATAAAATATTGACACCCGAATATGATAATTGCCAAAGGATGACAATGTTCAATATTAGTTTTGTAATGTGATGAACAACTGTCGAGGAGTCAAAATCTAGAATAATTGTCTCAATACCCATCTCCTATGGTGGCGAACTGTCTTGCTGATTTAGAAAGAAACCTTAAGTTGGGTTACTATTTTTTCATAATTTTCCTCTTTGTATCAGTTATTGGAAGACGACTTACTAGTTGTTTTTAAGCTTCTATGCCATTTTCTAGATTCCTTTTGGACAATTGGGCCCTATTTGAACGAAAGTTTAAAAATAAATATGCAGTAAAAAATCACGGGGCTAAGAATATCATTGATTGCTATACATTCATGCGTACTAAAAAATCTCGTTTAAAACTGAGAAGATTATAAGGATAAGTTGACCAAAAAAGCATCTAAACTTGCGTGGAAATAAAATTTCCCAAAATGTCTGGATATGTCCAGTACCGCGCCAAGTCCTACTAGGTTATCATGCTAATCCTATTTTTAGAACACATCACACAAATCCTCCTCACAAAGACAGATAAAGGCCAACCAAAAAAGAAAAATAAAACAAATACTCCTACTACGTTTAAAAGGAACGCCAAAAACGACAGCAGTTTTATTTGTTTCTGTGTTTTTTGACTCCCAAATTTAAGTAAAAGTCCGTATTAAAACAATACACAAACAAAAAAGAATTTCTCTTGGTGATGGTGCCACTCTCTTTCTTTGATCATTATGAGTTGTGTGCTTCGTACCCTCTTCTTCTCCACCTTCTCTATCGACATCAACATCCTTGTTGCGACCACGCAAACAACAGCAACCCTACTCACCATCTACACCTTAATTCTCTTTCATCGTGTAAGTTTTTCGTGTCCATTATCATTATCTTATTCATCAAACTAAAATCGAACTCTTGGCCTATCATAATCGTTTGCGAATCATTTTCCGGAGTTGTATGCTTATTCTTTAATGTGATAAGATGGAATCAAACTCTTGACTTATTATTGTTAACTATATATGTTTACTTTATTTAGAGTTATTGTATGCTTATTCTTGAATGTGTTGCTCTATATGCACGCCAACATTAATGTTTCATTCAGCTTATATGTGTGCATTTGGATATGAATTTGTTGAATTGGAAGTTCACTTATTGATTTCTTTGTAATTAATCTTTTGAATATTGACTTTTTTGTTGGTTAATTTCCTTCCTAGGAAATTTTTTATTCTATATCATAGATTACTTGAATTTAGTGTTTTTGCTGGACTGCGTTTTAAAATATTAAGGGTCACATTATTTCCTCTAATATTATTACCATCTGTGCTTCAGTTGTTTATCAGTAAATACAAAACATAATTGTCCAAATTCATCACCTCCATCACAAAATTAGGGTCTCACATTAATATGATATTAGTTAGTTTATTGATTAACTGTGTTTAATTATTTACAAATTATGGTTGAAGCAAACGATAAAATTAAGAAATAGAAAGTAGGGAGATGCTAGTTTGCGGGTTGCATGCTGATCTGTTCACCTGTATATTTGTCTCTCGAGCTCTTCCGACGCGTTTACGTTTCCTTTAATGTTTTGTGCTTCTCCCAACTTAGTATTTTGTTTTCTAATTTTAGATAACATGCTTGTCGTTGAATGACATATAGTTATGCATATTGGGTCGTTGATTATGATACTATTAAGTTCAATCATCTAAATGGTACGCAAGATACAATTTATAGTGAGGTCCCCAAACAGACAACAGTATGATACATACATATATCCATGCATGCCATGGAAACTACAGTGTAAGACTAAATTCAAAGTTTAAGACTTTTTATTTTTATATTTTTGGTGTAAAATGAATTTGAATGTTCAAATAAATTAGAATGTACAGTTTAGATTAATAATCTAACGTGTCATGCATTGAATTTACAGTTTAGATAAACAACTTAACGTCGTACATTAATAATAATAATTTTCAAATGATTTTGAAAATAACAATATAACATGTTATGCACCGCACTTTCAAAAGAATTGAATGTTTAGAGTATAGATTAACAGTATACTAACAAAATTTGAATGCGTGTTGTTCAAATTCACAGTTTGGCAATTAATTTTTTTTTTCTTACAATACAATTTGTAACATTTTCTTGACAACCCTTTAATTTGTTGTATCATTTTTAGGTTTTACTTATTTGAGCTATCACTTATTAGCAATATTTACAAAACATTTACACAGGCTTAACAATTTTTCTTTTGGTTTCTTGTTTTGAAATTTTCCAGGCAAGTCATAGTGCAACACTGCAATATTTATCAGATTCTGCTTCCCGAATAAACCCAAATATTTATGTCGCAGATATTAGCTGGCTCTCTCTATCCAACACACTCAACTCTGTAATTTCCAAACCATCATTTAAACACATCAGCCAAAAGAGCCCTGTCACATTGTCCCTATCTATCTCACAATGCACTTGTATAATAACACTATGCAGATCCCCAATGTGCCTCGCCGATGCCAAAACCAAACTCCAACCCCTCTAGAATTTGGTCTCAAGCCCTTAACCCTAGACCCTAAGAAAAACCCATCTCGTAAAACTTGCAACATGACGCTCTCTGACTTGCTATCCCCAACTTCCTCTTCCCTTTTGACCGGGGACTACATTGGAATGGAGAGCTCGGTTGACGTGCTCAAGGACTGTGATGATCATCAACCGCGACTGAAGGTGACCGGTAGCGGTGGTGATGGGCATGATGGTAGTTTTGGTCAGAGGGTAAGGAGTAGGAGAGAGCAAAAATGGGCATTGAAGAACAAGGAGTTTCCACCTCCTATACCATTGCTAGCACGCACTGAGAACTTGCCTTCTCATATGCCTTGGGTGTTGAAGAGGCATTACACAGATGATGGGAGGTTGATTCTCACCGAGGAGAAGGTTAAGCATCATGAGTACTTTAGGGCTCATAGGTCTAATGGCAGGCTCACTTTGCGGCTTGTCCTGCTTGTTGATGAGATTTTGATTCCCCCATTTGCTTGCAATGGGAACGAGAATGAGAACGAGAACGAGAACGGGGACATGAACAAGAATGAGATTGGGAATGATGTTGGTGATGGTGGCCATGACAACAACGATGATGATGGTTGTGAAGATGATGACGAGGATGATGTTATTGAAGATCAAAAGTTTAGTGGGATTGGGGGATCAGGAGCTTCAGCGGGGAAGTCCTATAGTTTCAACAGTGTGGGAACAGGTTTACCCTGCATATTTGGAGTGCCAGTGTTGCCAGCCATCAGGCATGTTCACAGTTAAATTTTGATGATACATCAATGTCACTTTTATTTTCTGAGTAAATTGTACGAATGGTCCCTCAACTTTAATCAAATTGGAGCAATGGTCCCTCAACTAAAAATCCATTACCATTGGTCCCTCAACTTATCAAAATGTGTAGCTATAGTCCTTCTCATCAATTTTGTCAAAATTTTGTCAAAATAAGCTATGTTGGAATGACCATTTATACAATTAGGATCCTTCAACTCATCAAAGTGTATAATTATGGTTCTTTTCGTCAGCTATGTCAAAATTTTTGTCAAAACAAGTTATATTGAAAGGACCATTGCTACAATTGGGTTAAAGTTAAGAGACCATTTCTCCAGTTGAATTAAAGTTGAGGGACCAATGGTAATGGATTTTTAGTTGAGGGACCATAGCTGTACGTTTTGAAAAGTTAAGGGACCAATGGTAATGGATTTTTAGTTGAGGGACCATTGCTCCAATTGAGTTAAAGTTAAGGGACCATAGCTACAGTTTCTAGGTCTCTATCATGTCATGTGACTCATGCTCAATATTGTTGTTGCTACTAGAGTCTTTAAGTCTTTAGTTGTCTTGAAATTTTCATGGGTTGTCATGATCTGTAGGTTCACTGTAGCAAGGACTAATGTGGAGGGAAATTTTCTCGTTTTTATTGGTTTTGTTAGTAATTCTTGTCTGGAGAGATTATGATGAGGATGTTTCAGTTTTCGTGTTCCATTTTTCACAAATGGCATGAACACAGAAATCAGATGCGTTTTTCAAATCAATATTTGATTATTTTAACGGTGGACACGTGTATATTAATGATGTGAAATATTTTAACACACAAATGAAACCCTCTTGTTGACAATTGTAGTATATATGTAAGTAGGGATCGTTCTAGGCCGGGGATTAGGAGGGATTGCTAATCAACTCTAAACTAACTTAAAAACATAAAAACAAACTTAAAAACACTTAACAAGACTCACATGACTCAAAACAAACTTAAAAAACTCAAAACAACTTAAAACAACCAAATAAACTTAAACTAGACACTAAGAACAACTTTGGACGAAAATTGATTTTAACTTGACTCAAAACACTTACAAACACAAGTTTAGACAGATTCTAACCTAATTGACAAAATAAAGTAAAGGGGATTGGGTTTTTGGACGAATTTAAGTAAAAACAAAATAGGAACTAGAACTAGACAGATTTGCACGAAATTGGGTGAATTGAATGGGTAAAGGCTAGCTAGAGGGTTATTCTCCACACATGACACACTTGCATACAAATTAATTTCCAGTTGCTTTTACAATAAACCATGAACCTCAACACCCCAGATTAACCGTGAACAGCACTAATTAATCCTAAGATTTTCCTTAAATCATTGAATTGGATGGATAACGCATCGGCAACCCAAATTATTCTTCAATAGTTCCCTACATGAACAGCATAATAAAGATACCATCAAAGATCATTAAGCTTTGTCAAAATCATAAGTGATGACAAGGCATTCGTAACTATGAACAGTATGATACTCGTGCCAGGAATCTACTTAACGCGATCGTGACTAGCAACCTCCACTACTTATGAATATAAGTTCATAACTATTAGGTGAAACTCCCTTATATTCTAGCATCAAATTCATGCATGCAAACTAAGTATGCATCCTTAATCAACATACAAGAATAAGTTTTGAATCAAATAGTTAAACAAATTGCATTCACGATTTATGAAATCACAACTGGAAGTAATCAATTCATATTGCAAATATGTTCATGGCTTTGAATTTCCCCCTAGCTAAAACGAGTTTAGCTCCTCATGTTCGCAAAACAAAGACAATTGAATTTAAACATTGAAAACAAAAGATTGAATACACCTAGAAACGCTCCAGCAATCCAAGCTTGAATGGCAAGCACGTCCAAGGGTCTTCCTTCTTCTTCTTTGCTACGGCACAAGGTGTAGGTAAAGGTTTGAGGGATGAATCGTATGAAGGAATGGTTGTAAGTATGAATGGTAGTGAATGGTTGTGTAGAATGGTGTGGCACACCCTTATTCAAAGGCTAGGGCACGGCTTTGTTTAAGAAAGAATTAAAACTTAGCTAATTTAGTTCCACAATTAAATAGGATGAGTAAAAGTCAGAAATGAATGAGAAATAGGAAAGGAAGGTGCGGCACAATATAGGAAAGGTAGTGAATGTCATAAATCAAGAGAAAAAGGGAAGGTAGTGTGCGGCAATGCTTAGAAAGAAAAAGGGAATGTGATTTGGGGTAGAAAATAGGAAAGGAGTGACCTCCCTTGTGCGGCAAGGAAGGGGAATGGCCTAGGGTGGTGCGGCACCCTCCTTTGAATGGGAAAAACCTTCTAGAACCATGTAATTAGGTAACCTAAAATGTTTAGGACACCCCTTGTAGCTGGAACTTAGGTGAATTAGGATTACGAAAGGTTTAGGCCAAAATAAGGTAACTTGGCTGATTTCCTTCTTCCTTGCTTAGCTTCTTATCTTCCTTGAATTAATTCTTCCTTGAATTAATTCTTCCTTCTTTTAAACACATTCCTAGCCTCTTTAGGTCTTCAATTTCGACCATAACCTTGCTCCATGCATGCATCACCTATTCTTGGCCCAAAAATGCTCCAAAATGCCCAAAAATGCACTTTCTTGCCACTTTAGCCCTTTAAACCTACAAAACATATGAAAATAGCTTAAAATACTAAAATAACTAAGAACTAACAACATATATGCCAAGAAACAAGTTAACTAAGTCGCATAAATATGCTCCTATCAATTAATTATTCAGATTTGGTATAAGAAAACTGGCCGAAATTATCCAATTTTTTATGTTTCAGTGGTTTCTTGTGTCCATTTCAGGAATGTGAAGGGGATAATTCTCTTTCCATTTTTTTTTCTTGCAAATGTTGACACTTGACAATGATAGTCGGGGAACGACTCATATTTCAATTTTATTGTTTGTTTTGCACATCAATAAGATATATAAGAAATTAAAATGTTTTCTTTATTCAACTATGTATCCTTACTTGATTTTATAATTCTTTCAATTTATAATAGAGGTAATTTGGTTATCGAAAACTTCATCAATACATTCATTCACAAGGAATAAGGATGGCAAAGGCAAACATATGGGGCTGGTAGAATTCAAAATTTTATTTTACCCTCATGTACAATATGACACATTCTCAGAAGTGTCCATGTATACAAAAAATACGTCTACACTATTTTTTTCACGTATATTATACAAGAAAATGAGAAGATAAGAGCATCTCCAATGGAGTCCCTAAATAGAGTCCTTACCACCCTCTACCACCATATGTTTTTAAATTTAGGGACCATGTGGCTTCCAGTGGGGCGGAGCTCCAGTCCCTGTAGTATAGGAATTGGCTGGAGTACTCAAAATTTTCCTCACATTTGAGGACTATATATAGAGATAACTTTGAGTGGGGATGGAGACCCACCCATGTGAAAGGTTACATGCTTCTTCCAAATATGGGGTTTAAGTGAAGTTGCAGCTCATCCACTTGCTCCAGTAGCGTGGGTGGATGCTAGTCTCCCGACAGCTGATGAGCAGCTGCAAGCTGGGTCTCACATATTTTTTTTTATTATAAATAAATAGTCCAGATTTAACTTAGAGTTTTTTTTATTTTTTATTATATAGTCCTCAAATTTAGGGTTTATACTATAGGGACTTTTTCATTGGAGATAATATTCTTTTAAGGACTTAAAGATTCTCTTTAGTACCTAAATAAGTCTTTAAAGGCGGTGGTGGGAGTCCCTCCCATTGGAGATGCTCTAATAACATGCATATATGATTTCACACACAGGTAGATGCCAACACACTTCTGTAGAAAATCCAAAAGTGAAAATTCCCCATGGAAAATCTAATAATGTTGTAAACACTGGTGGCTAACCACTAAATGATGTAATGGATGACTATATCTACCACTTCCGAGCAAAGATGAGTTAGAGCTTGGCTAGCAGCAAGGCAGCAGTCACTATCATTTTCTTAAATCTATGCCTATAAAAAGGAATGTTGAGGATGAGAGCAAAGACACAGAAGCCACAAGGTTCACAGTAGAGAGAAGAAAAAGAGATAAGAGAATAGATAGAGTTATCTTTGCACTTATATTATTTCAGATTATAAATGAAACATCACTGATGCCCTGAGGACCTACTATAGTCACACTAACTGTAGAGGAACCTCGTAAATATTGTGTCTTGTTTCATTTATTCCACTGCACATACACCGCTGATTTTACAACACGTTATCAGCACGAATAACATTGGTTCTAGTGTCAGTGGAAAACTCTCAAGTCTCATTCTCCCTTTGTTTTCTTGAGTTTTTTCATTAACATTGTGAGAGCTCCTCAGACGGAGATCGACGCTGTGTTTAGTTCTGTGTTCCCTCAGAACTACCATTTCTTTTACCAACCATTATCCACACCCTTCATCTTCATGCCCTGGCTAACTTTTATGTTATTGGCTATTAGGCTTATAGCTCTCATGACTGTGCTGTCCAGCCGAGTAATGCATCTTTACTGTTGGACTCAACAAGGAGACCGTTGTCTGAGAAGGAGATGGACATGAGCTTCGGGATAAGAAACTTTAGATACATTGAAGATGATGTTAAGTTGAGAGCAAACAAGTTCCTGGAAAGGCAGCCGATCGGGAAGTCAGCTCAAACCCAAGATGAAGGGAAAGACTACAAAGAACTACCACAGTTCCGCCGCCTGCTCACGATGAAAGGTGCAGTGTCGTCACCGACTTGTAGTTCGACAGCTGATGGTCCCCGCCAACCAGGCTGAAGTTGATGACGTGGCTCTCATTGTCAAGGATCTCCAACATCTCCATGATGTTGTTCGCAACAGTGCAGCAGCTTTATGGGTGAAGAGCTTCTTCTGCTAAGAGGAATGAGCACAGAGAGATTCACGGCAAAGATTCTTTAATCTTTCTTGGCTTTAGCTTTTGTTTCTCTATTTTTACATAAGTTGCAGATGCATGCTGGTGCAAAACTGGAGATGGGGAAGCTTGTATGGTCTACCAGGTTTGACAACCACACCAGATAACGTGTTATAAATAAGCAAAAGTTAGAGAGATAACCTTTACTAAGGACAGAAACAAAGCAGGTGCAAAATATCACACTATTTTGTTTTGTAACTATAACACAAAAGGATTACAGATAAAAAGAAAAGGGTAAGTATACTGATATTATTACTTTAAGTTCTTTTCTCTTTCAGTTGTTGTGTCTTGATCACCCACAGAGTGCTCTATTTATAGAGCCACATCCGTGAAGGTTTACAGAAAATGAAAAGTCACACTCGTGACAATCCAAACAACACCCGTGACATTACACTTTTGAAAAAGCACCACACAACAAACTATTCCCTACTATTCACTACTATTCCCTATTATTCCCAGGTCTCCTTCATTGTGGGCATTCATTCATCCTCACAGTTTTACAACACTTAGGAATAGTAGGGAATATTAGTGAATAGTAGGGAATAGTTTGTTATGTGGTGCTTTTTCAAAAGTGTAATGTCACGGGTGTTGTTTGGTTTGTCACGGGTGTGACTTTTCATTTTCTGTAAACCTTCACGGATGTGGCTCTATAAATAAAGCACTCCGTGGGTGATCAAGACATACACAACTCTCAGCAGAGAAGATATATATATATATATATATATATATATATATATATTTCGTGTTATTGTTTTTATTTATGTGAATAGTGTTGGCTTAAAACCTTTTCACAAGTTCTATTTACTTTAAAGTAATTTATTTATCATGGCTGGAATTACCGCCTATTACTTTAATTTACTTATTGTACTTCTCATTTGTTACGATGAGTATATACAGGACCTGAAGTTCCTCGATCAGATCAAAACCTGCAATTTCGTGATCCTCATCATATAAAATGATTGGACCAGAAGTTCCATCATGTAAAAAGATCGGGCATGAAGTCCCTTGATCCTCAAGATCGGACATAAAGTTCCTTGATGAGTGCCGTAAGTTTGAAATGCCGCAGTGCCACAACTTAATCGTAATAAAGGCCATAAGACTCTCAGTCTACATACTATTAAATAACGACCAGAAGTTCCTCATGTCTATACTCAAAATGGTTTAGCAGAAGTATTTATTAAGCAGATGAAATTGATTACCCGCGCTCTGTTCATAAAAATGAAATTGCTAGTTTCTACATAAGGACATGCTATTTTACATGATGCATTATTTGTTCGGTTGAGACCTATTGCCAACCATTAATACTTCTTAGTACAACTCGTGTTTGGGCACCAGCCAAACATTACACATTTACGAGTTTTTGGTTGTCTTATCTATGTGCCTATTGCACTGCCAAAATGTACTATAATGAGGCATCATCGCAGATTGGGAATTTATGTTGAATTTGATTCACCATCTATCATTCAATATTTAGAACCCTTGACTGGGGATATGTTTACCGCGCAGTTTGCGAACTATCATTTTGATAAGACAATTTTCCCATCGTTAAGGGGAGAAATACAATTCCAGAAAAACGACGAGAAAAGACCGTTCCAGAAGAACGAAGAGACTTTGTCATATTTTCATTCACGAAGCAATCAATGTGAAAATAAAGTGAGAATGATTGAATGATGCAATGATGTGCCAATCAAATACCAAATGCATTTAATGACGCAACGAAAGTGATAAAATCACATATACTTGCTACAAATGTGCCTACAAGAATTGATGTCGCTGTTAGACAAAATAATGTGGCAGCAAATGATTTATCAGTTGCACGCCTAAAGCGTGGCAGACCCTCAGACTCAAAAGATTCAGTCCTTCGAAAGAAGAAGAATATGGCATTACTGAACTATTGCATTGCCGAAGCATAACTGTTGCATGCCAGAAGCATGACAATCGCCATATGGATACACATCCTAGAAAGGACAATTCGCAGACATGGGACTGTTGATGTCTCATGCATGAAGCATGATAGACGTATAGGTTCCAATGACCCAACTCCCAGAAGTGGAGATTAAAATCCAAGCTCTATAATGCTCAAGAGGAGGTTATATTCCGCATTCTCTAAATTATGACTATCCTGAAAGAGATAGTGTAATGCCCTTGAAGAGGCAACGAATATCCAAAGAAATGAAAAGTTTTATGCATTCGCATGCACATAAGAATATGAGATCATGGATTGATGATAACCAATGGTAATTTTGGTTTTTACAAATAGCTACCAAACTCATCAACGAGTTGTGTTAATATTGAGTCTCGTTCTTTTTCATCGATGAAAGGAAAGATTATTGGCAAAAATGGAGAAAGGCGATTCCATTACAATTTTGTAAGAACGTGAGAAAAATGGACCTATATATATATATATATACACACACACACACATATATGTATATACTACAAATAGCCAAAAGACGTTGAACCAAGGAGATTACATATAGGCATTTGTAATACAGTGAAATATACTCACATGATATGACATAAGGTTACTAATTGAAACCTGAAAGTGTACCCCTGTAAACGAGTTCATATGAATGGTCTAAATTATGACTATCCTGGAAGAGATAGTGTAATGCTCTTGAAGAGGCAATGGATATCCAAAGAAATGAAAAGTTTTTATGCATGTGCATGTACATGAGAATATGGGATCATGGATTGATGATAACCAATGGTAATTTTGGTTTTTACAAGTAGCTACCAAACTCATCAACGAGCTGTGTTGATATTGAGTCCCGTTCTTTTTCATCGATGAAAGGAAAGATTATTGGCAAAAATAGAGAAAGGCAATTCCATTACAATTTTGTAAGAATGTGAGAAAAATGGACCTATATATATGTATATACTACAAATAGCCAAAAGATGTTGAACCAAGGAGGTTACATATAGGCATTTGTAATATAGTGAAATATACTCACATGATTTGACACAAGGTTACTAATTGAAACCTGAAATTTTACTCCTGTAAACGAGTTCATATGAATGGAGAATTATATACGAAGAGTCGTGAGATGCCCACATCATATCTTCGTAAGTAAATTCCTCAAGTATACATGGGAGCAAATTAATTCCAAAGGAAAATGTGTCATGAAGTGTAGAAAATCCCTGAAGGATTCAAATTGCTTGAAATAAGCCCTGGAAGGGTAAAACATAAATTATGTACTCAATACCAATGGATGGTATAAATTGCCTGAGTGAGTACTGTCATTGTGATATTGTTGTAACACACTAAATCTCTTGCAAGAGTTGATGATATTAAATTGGGACTCCTAAAGAGTCTAGAAAAATTATAAAGTGTTGAGAGAAATATTGTCTCGAGCTGCAGATCGAACAACATGCCAACACGAATCTTATCCATGATGTTTATGATATTCAAAAACCATATGGATTGAAGATTATGAGTTGAATACTCAAATGATTAACCAATAATTAGACACTAAGAACGATCATTTATCTTCGTGAGAGTAAAGATAAATTGATATTTGGTCTAGAAGTACCACATCTTAGTGAAGTATATGCTTTATTGTATTTAGCATAATACATTGAATGAAATAAAGCATATCTATTGATATCTCCAAGAAATTACAGATATGCGCATACACATGTTAAAACAAACAAACATGAGGAAGCCTTCATAAAGGTTGCTTATGTGTAGCCTTAGTACTTGGCTGAACCCCAGAATGGGGAGGCACTGGATATTGATCATGTGACGCCTCAGTACTTGGCGGAACTCCAGAAAGAAGAGGCACCAAAGGTTGATTATTTGGAGCCTTAATACTTGGAAGAACTCCAGATGGTGGAGGCAATGAGTGCCTTTGTAATAGAGCCATAAACATCTGAGGGTCACTTTGAATCCGACTATCGGATTCCTGCAACTGGTCAAGCTTTCTTTTCATGCTCGTTGAGTAATTATTTGCAAGCATTTGCAAATCTCTATTTTCGTGCTTAAGCCCTCTGATCTCTTGTCTAAAACTTGCCACCTCAGCCATCAATGATTCAATTTGGCGAGTTCGAGCAAGTAGGCGTTGGCCCATGTTGGATACAAAGCCCCCACATTGAACACTGAAAGCTAGAGAGTCTTGAACAGATTCATCGGATCGTTTTGAAAGTATCATATTATCCCTGGGAGTGAGAAGATTTCTAGCTACCACTGTAACGGTTATGTCATTCTTCATCATAAAGTCTCCAACCGTAAGAGGACCATTAGCGGATAAGAATGATAGGTGCCATATATTGTCTTGATGAGACATGTCTGCATCTTCCACAACATTCAAATTAAAACGACAATCAGATGGGCAAGCCATTGTCAGAAATGACGAAGGAAAAGGAGATCAGATAAATTGAAATCTCAAAAATGCAAAAAAGGGGAAATTTCTACAGGCAGCAACTTTCAGAGCGTGCTTTTTGAACATAATTTATGCCTCTATAAAAGAAGATACAACAGGGCCACTTGTTCAAAAATCAAAGAGACACCGCCGCTCTCTGAATTTCAAAGCCAAATTTTCCTTAAAAAAAAGTTCGTTGTCACTTTTCAGACGCAATCTCAGTTTTTTGGATACCACGAGCAACTTTGTCAACAGCTCACTGACAAAGTTTAAAACGCGTGAATTTTATAGTTCCAATTACAATATTGTTGCTGATAAGGGTAAAGGAATAGCATCACTACTTGCTATTGGGAAATCCCTATATACATCGACCTCCGTCCTCCATGGTAAGGCAGACCTGCAAGGATGCCTAACTCTTCCTTCTTTCCGAAAATGCATCTTCAACAAAGCATCTTGAAATGCTCTACTTTCCTCCTATCCAAGAAATCAGTCGGAACCTAAAATCAAACTTCTGATCTGGAACTGATTTTCTGGAACTCCTTTCCCCGATTGCTTACCTACCATTGCTCTCGAGTACTCATCTTCAACTGTTGTTAGGTCTCAAATTTCCTCAGCAAATATCTCAGAACAGTTTATATGATGTTGGCTCTTTACACTGAAGATGCCAAGCATGGATGAGTCGCTGAGAAGCGATGTTTTGAAGGATCATTCAACGGCAAAGGTTGTGCACCACTTCTGCTTTGCAAAAGACTGAAACAGAAAGATCAATGATGAGCCCACAAAAGTTCAAGTATAGCGTCAACACGCATCAGCCTAAAGAATTTCTGAAATCAGGGGGAGATACTCATCAGAATGAGCATCCAAAACAAATCAAGATTTTAACGAGTCAATCGAAGACTTGTGGTCATCCAAGGGGGAGTGTTGTAAACATTGGTGGCTAACCACTAAATGATGTAATGGATGACTATATCAACCACTTTCGAGCAAAGATGAGTTGGAGCTTGGCTGGCAGCAAGGCAACAATCACTATCATTTTCTTAAATCTATGCTTATAAAAAGGAATGTTGAGGATGAGTGCAAAGACACAGAAGCCACAAGGCTCACGGTAGAGAGAAGAAAAAGAGAGAAGAGAATAAAGAGAGTTATCTTTGTACTTCTATTATTTCAGATTATAAATGAAAGCATCTATGCTGCCCTAAGGACGTACTCCAGTCATACTGACTGTAGAGAAACCTCGTAAATATTGTATCTTGTTTCATTTATTCCACTGCACACACACTGCCGATTTTACAACAAAGAATGAATTTTAGCTCACATCTATTTTCTACCTTCATTTACAAAAAAACATAAAAAGCCTAAAATATATAGAGGATGACAGCTCAAGATGGTGGACTAGTTATGACATATTATTTGACTAGGGTTTAGATTAAAGTGAAACGCCCCCATAGGAAATCTAAAACATTAATTTGCGTAGGACTTCAAATCTCTTGCCCAACCAAGTCTAAAAGTAAAACCATGGTGATGCTAGAGATTATGTTTTTTTCAATCTTATTTGTAAACTATATGATGTGGCAGTTGATGATTAAATTCTTTCTTTAAATTATTAAAAATGAAATTGAACCATCAACTATCCATCATTTGGTTTACAAAATATAATCTAAAAATGGTCCCCGTATAAAAGCATCTTCAATTGAGATGTCAAAAAACAAAAACAAAAACAAAACAAAACAAAAAGAAGTTGATGTTAAAATTTCTTTCGTTCCAAGGACATGTTAAATTATTATTTGATCAATGCTAAGTAAACCAATTTTTTAGACCAAATTTGCAAACCATGTGATGTGTCACTAATAGAAAATATGTACGTTAATCAAGTAATAATCAAATCATCAACCATGTCATATGGTTTATAAAATTTGGTTCATATAGTTGAAGATCAAATCTTCTGCACCCAAACAGGTGTGGCCCCTTTATAGCCCTAATCATTGTTCGACACATATTAAGTTTATAATAATAAAGTTATGAAAATTAAATTTATAAACAAGTTTCAATTAATAATTTGGGCCGTAGAAAGGCTACAACGATTTTTTTCTTCTTATAAAGGGACCCAGGGCATCCCACATTTTTTGTTTGGATGCAAAAGATTTGATTTGATCTCATATAGTTGGTCCCCCTAGCATTACCCTTATTATTTTGTTCTATATTGGGACCCAATACTATAGTTTTAAAGAAAAAATTAATTTAAAATAGTTTAAAAGTTGTATCCAATTGGTAAATTATGGGATCCCACACATTAAATAATAAAATCGACCATATTTTTGTTAGCTGTAAAAAATGACTGCTAGAAAAAAAAAAGTCAAATTAATGACTCAGTTGCCACATCAATTATGGCATCTCCCTTGGAGAAAACTTTAATATCTTTTAGTCCTAGTTGTCATATTTGACATCTCCTAGTTAGATGTGGATCCACTATACCTGATTCCATGTCTCCTTTTTGTCTTTTGTTTAATTTTTTGACACGTATCTCTTAATTTAACCCTACATCTAACACTATTAAGTTTTTATAAAATAAATTAAACAAAACAAAAACCCAACTGCAACCCCAATCAACCCATCATCCATCCATGTCGGCGGTAACTCCTCACCACCGACGAGGTTTCCTTTCCTCACTTTCGACTTCTCACTCTTCCTCTCTCTCTATTCGGCGAATCTAAATTAAATTATCGAGTTGTTCTTGCATCTCCAAACCGTTCCAGATCTTAATCTTTGTTGTCACTGTCGCGTCATTTTCAGATTTCACCTATATCGAGCGATTAGATATCTTCGCATCCCCAAATTTCAGACTTGACTAAATTTTTGTTCTTATTACAAACTTGACCCATTTTTTGTTCTTTGATGGATTGGATCGATATCGATGTAGTAAGGATTCGAAGAGAGAAAGGGTGAGGATAGAGAGATAGAGAATGGAAAAGAACCTTCATCGACGGTGAGAGAGAGTCGGCGATGGTTGGGTAATGTTGTTGGAGGGGTGGATGTATGGAGTTTTTGAATTTCTTTAATTTTTTTATTTTATAATAAAAATGGGAAATCCCGTTTCAGGATTTCACTATTGCAAACAACGTATTTGTATTAAGGAGATTCTATATTATTTTTGGGAAATTTTATTAATTTTAGATTTTAATTACTTAATTACAAAGTTTGAATTTTTGAAAATAATTATTTTAATCTGTAGACCTTTAAGGGGTCACTCTTAATGTTTTTGAATTGAGCTTAACCCCACGAGCACGTAGGCAAAGGCCATTCGTGAATCGGGACGAGAAAAGAGAAGTACCAGACGTTAGAAGTTTCTTAAATAAAATAGGGATTTAATATTTTTAGGGGTTCCTATTAATTTGGGAAGAGACCAATAAGAAGGGGAAAAAAAGAAAAAAGAAAGGAGAAGATGCCTGATGGCAGCGAGGGAGAGGGCAAGAAGGAGATGTGCGGGAGAGATAGGAGGGAGGGCATTGGCTGCCAATCAAAAAAAAAGGGGGGGGATGGACCAATTAAGAGAGGATGGGGGAAAGATGGAAGAAGGGAAGACTAGGGAGAAGAGAGAAATGAGGGAAATGAGGGAAAGGGAAAGGCAGCCAAAACCTCCCCCAACCCGTTCGACCCAGCTAAATATCCAGTTTCCACATCGATTTCCGACACCATCTCCGGCGTTTCTCATGTGATTCACAGCACGGGACCACTCGGAAACAACTTAGCATCAATCTCTTCTCCATATTCACCCAAAAATCGAAGACATTAGGCCTGATTTGATGAGAACCGCACTGATGGGTGCGAGGGAACTTTGACAGCTATCCACCATTTCTGAAGCGTTTCTCTTCAGTCATCACCACCTTTAGCATCCTCTTGAGCCCAGAAACAAAGCCCAAACAAGTGTGGAGGTGACGGAGCTTCGGAGTCGACGAATTAAGAATACCCAATTCAAGGGTTTCCGGTGGATCGAGGGAGATTTGAGGTGTTTGCCGGCCGAAGTCTACATTCTTGTAAAATTTGGTGATTTTTAGAGTTAGTCG
Organism: Heteromeles arbutifolia; assembly: GCA_024362995.1. Lineage (NCBI taxonomy): Eukaryota > Viridiplantae > Streptophyta > Magnoliopsida > Rosales > Rosaceae > Heteromeles > Heteromeles arbutifolia. The sequence goes on along the minus strand of JANCRC010000013.1, from coordinate 22,718,917 downwards.
GAAAATCATATTTCTGTTCGCTGTAAACCGCCATCAACGGCAGCGTGTGGCCAGTAAGCCACCAATGCTATTTTAAGCTAAATTGATGCCCTGATCTTAGATTTGGTATCCATATGACGTGGGTTGATTGTTTGAATCTAATTTCATTATGATACATCACTTGATCATTATATGAATCAACAATCCGGCCGTTGGATCGTCGCCAAACTTTAATGCATTATGGAATGTAATATTTGAGGATATTAGGAATTCATAGATCAGAAATCCGACGTGTGGATCTTCCCAAATTGAATTTCTAAGTTTGTAAAACTAAACGTCGGCCGCCACCTAATTCTAGCAATTGGCGGAGATCCGACCGTTGGATCGTTCCAAAATTTTAGAATATTGTTCTAAAAGATAAATGAGAACTTTAGGAAGTTATGGATCAGAAATCCATGGTGGATGTTTCAGATTGACTTGTATAGGGTTGTGGACCCTACCGTTGACAGAGACTTGACTCTTGGTCAATATGTTACAAATTGATCTTAAATATTAAAAATAGTATTACTAGAGGCTATGTAGGGCTTAGTGGGCCTATATTGGTTAGTGAGTTATCCCAAATAGCATATACATCGGGTTACATGCATAGGACGTCATATTGTGTTATATATGTGTTTATTTATCTTCTTGATAATACAAATGATATGTATGTTAACTGTTATGACATTGTGAGCCTAAAATCCTATTAGAAGTGTTCTGTAGAACATATAGGCTTGTGTGACATGGTAGTTAGTGAGCATGAGGAATTGATAGTGCAAGTGATTACGTTGTAAATCATAGAGGTTGGGGTAAATTACACAAAACTACCTTAACTATTGGTGTCACGACACTTTCATACCTAATCTTTTTAAAATGACAATGTCATACCACATTTTACGAATTTGTGCCAATGTCATACCTTCGTCAGTTTTTCTGTTAATTTTTCTGTTAAGTGCTGACGTGGCTACATGCGGGATCCACTCACTAATCCAACTGGATTAAAAAATTATTAAATATATTTTTAATAATTAAAAATTAAAAAAATATTTTTTTTATTAAATATATATATCTCTCTCTCTCTCTCTCCTTTCTCTCCCCCCTCTCTATCGCCTGTCCCTCTTCTCTACATCCCCCCTTCCCACCCGACTCCCCTGCATGCAACCCAGACAAAAAAAAAAAAAAAAAAAAAAAAGCCCAAACTTCCCCAACCCCTTCCCCTTCCCCGCATCCTCTCTTCTCTTCTCCCCCATCTTCATCTTCTTCCCAGTTCGTCTTCTCCCCGCACCCACCCTCCGCACCCAACCTCGCACTCACCCTCTTCCCTCCTCTACACACCCCACTCCTTAAATCCACACCCATTCCCCCCATTTTCTCCGCGCCCAGGTTCTCCACCCGCGGAATCGGTCTTCGCCGGGTAGACAGGATCTGGGTTTTTTTATGGGTTTTTTTTTTTTTTTTTTTTCTGGGTTGCAGGAAGTGGGGTTTTAGGGAAGACCGGGGGGGGGGGAAGAAAGGGATGGGTTGCAGGGAAGGGGGGGTCGGGGAAGATGAAGATGAAGATAAAGATGGTTTTTTTTTTTTTTTTCTGGGTTGCAGGTTGGGCTCAGGTGGGGGAGAAGAGGGGGTGGGGTGGGGTGGGGTGGGGTGGGGTGGGGGGAAGACAAATTGGTTTTTATTTATTTTTTTTTTTTTTTTTTGGGTTGCAGGGAAGAAGATGAAAATGGGGAAGGGGAGAGAGAGAGGGGGGACGGGGGGAGGAGGGACAAAAGGTTTTGTTTTGTTTTGGTTTTTTTTTTTTTTTTGTTACTTTTTTTTTATTATTTTAATATTTAAAAAATATTAAATGTTTTTTTTTTAGTTTTTTAATATTTTTTTAATTTTTTAATAGAAAGTGGGCTCTGTATCAAGCCACGTCAGCACTTAACTGAGAAATTCACTACCAAACTAACGGAAGGTATCACATTACCAAATTCGTAAGATAAGGTATGCCATTGTCATTTTAAAAAGATGAGGTATGAAAGTGTTGTGAGACCAATAGTTGAGGTAGTTTTGTGTAATTTACCCTAGAGGTTGAGATAGGGGTAAGTGGATTGTGTGTTGATCTAACTGCACCATGTAGCAGTGGTATATGGATGGTCTTGCTTGGTATATCCACGATGGGGGACCATACGTATTTCAAGGGTGATCATGCTTGGTCTATCCGTGATGAGTGATCACCGTCTGCACGATTAGACTATGTTTATGGTTCTGCTTGGTATATCCGCGTTGGGTGATCACTACCTAGAGCTATAGGATACAGTCCTGCTTGGTATATCCGCATTGGGGGATTGTTAGAAGTGATCATGCTTGGTATATTCGTGTTGGGTGATCACTACATAGAGTTAAGATGTGGTCATGCTTGGTATATCCGCGTTGGGGGACCATACGTATTTAGGGGTGATCATGCTTATCCGTGTTGGGTGATCACTGCCTGGACGATTAGATTATGCATATGGTTCTGCTTAGTATATTCGCGATGGGGGACCATACGCATTCTAGGGGTAATGAGGATTAGTTGTACTTGGTGCATTTTGATAGGCAATCATATTTTGGTTGGATTCCGTTGAGTGGTCCGGAATCCCTACTCTTGCTCATTTCCATAAAGTTAGTCCGACCCTAGATTCGAGTGAGTAGGAATTGCTCACAGTAGACGTTATGTTTATAAATTAGAATTATCATGTTATTACTTGGAATCCCGGTAAGGGATTATGTAGAATTCCTTTATTAAATTTCATGTATTGAAATGCGATCTTACTGATTGATTGAAGTAGTTAAATGTTAATATAGTGCATCTTTGATTCTTAGGACTGATTAATTGGAGTGTTTGTGGAATGATGTTGGTTATGATTGTTATTATTAATATTAGACTCGTTGAGCAATGTGGCTAAAGAATAATAGTGTGCTTCGTTGACTGTTCTTTGAGATGTTGCATACTAGGAATTGCGGTATTATGTGAAACATAGTGATTTATATGATGGATGAATTGGGATCTTGATTTCCATGTGGGTTTCTTACGTAGCCTTGAGTCTAGTAACTTCATGCTTGTCAAGTCTTAATGATTGATTGAGAAATGTTATGCCTTTCGGCTTGAACAAACTGTAATATATGTCAAATTGTAGTGAATGGTGAACTACGAATAGCTTGATCCCTTTTTAGGATACGTAGGCAGTCTAGTCTAACGAGGAGGTTAGATGCAGCCATAAAGTACACGAAAATTACTACGTAATTCGAATCTTGAATTATGCTTTGTACGTATCCCGGAGGCGAGGTCGATTGGATATACAGGTATTTGGTGATGACACGTGTTGATCTTGAACGTATGTCGGGATCGGGGCGTGACAAAAAAAGTTAACAGTAAATTTAAGTTTAGGGACATGTGTCAAAAAACTAAAGAAGAGACACAAAGAAAACATGAAATTGGGGACAGCTGACCCGTCGCCCTTCTAGTAATTTTTTTTATTTTTTATTTTTTTGAAAAAAATGGGACAACTAGTGGCAAACCACTGTTATCCACCCTTTCTGGGGGCCGGGAAGAGTCACAGAAGCATTTCAGCCTCCCCCTGACCACAAATCTAGCTTCCACACCAACAACGGGTTTCGAACCCGAGACCTCGGATTTTTAGTTTGAAATAAGCCTCACAATCCGTCTTTTACCACTGAACCACCGGCTCGTGGTTTGTCGCCCTTCTAGTAATTAACTCATACCCATTTTCGAATTTCATTTACACAAAAACAAACTCCAATAAAGTAGAGGATGAAAGCTCAAGGTTGTGGACTAGTTGACCTTATTAGCTAGCAAGGGTTTTGGCTCTTTGAGATTCTAAGATTCTTCTCATCAGAATCTCAATCAGGGCTTCTTTTGTTCACGTATTGTGGTGGATCAGATTGTAAGAGCCAGCGTAGCGTACCGTCATGCATTCACTCATGTCTCTGCCTCCACGTTACTCGAAAAATATCCAGTGGGTGTAGAGAGCAACAATGTAATATATATATATATATATATATATTAAAATAGGGTAATTGTAAGGTACACAACACTATTAGGGATAATGACAAGTCATCCAACATAGTTACTGATAAATAGTTGTTAAAGTTAAATGTAATTGTTTCTGTTAGTAACTGTAATTAGTTTAGGTAGTTGAGGGTATTTTTGTAATTGGCCTAAGGCAGCTAAGGCTATATATATTCACATCTGTGTAATTGAATTATTCATTCAATACAATTGAGAAAACTTACTGTTGAAGTTTTCTGTTTCTATATGGTATCAGAGCCATTCTGCTTTACAGCACCGACCTTCCCTTCCGCTCGTCATCTCGATCGTTTCTTGCTCAATCGTTTCTTGATCGATTCTTCATTTTTTGTTCTCGATCTTTCTTGAATCTTGTTTTCTGCAAGATATGGCGGCTCAATCTACATCGCAACCGACTGGATCGTCTTCTCCGGTCATCTCTCCTTCGGTCCAAAACCCTAATTCCTCTTCCAATCCGAGTCTTCTGAATTCGTATACCTCTCTGACGATTCACAACATTGGCAGTATGGTGCCGATCAAGCTGAAAAGTTCCAACTATCTGCCATAGCGAGCACTGTTTGCTCCAATTTTCAAGCGATACAAGCTTCTTGGTATCATTGATGGCATTGAGGTTTGTCCTTCGCCATTCTTGCTTGATCGATCGATGAACCCTACCTTCGAGGATTGGTATGAAAAAAACCAAAATCTTTTGATTTGGCTCAACTCTACCCTATCAGAAGAGATCATTCCGTTCACGGTTGGGGTTTCTTCTTCTCGCGAGCTCTGGGTGAAGCTTGAACAGCGTTTTGGTGGAGTTTCGGAGGCTCACATTCATCAATTAAGGTCGAGACTTCAATCAATTCAGAAAGGTTCTCAGTCAATTTCTGCGTATCTTCAACAAATCAAGGAAATTGCTGATTCCTTGCAAGCTGCTGGTGCTTCAGTGTCCGATCGTGACCTAATTGCTGCCACTCTACATGGATTACCTGATGAATTCGAGTCCTTTATTGACTCCATCATGCTGCGACTATCTTCTACATCCCTTGATGAACTCCATGGTCTCTTACTCACCAAAGAGTTGTCTATGGTCCGTCGCAAGACTGCTCTTTCATCATCTGAGCCCTTTCAAGCATTCTCAGTGCAATCTCAGCCTCCCCTGCTTCCTACTCCATCTACTTTTGCTGCTCAACACCAATCATTTCATTCTGCTTCTCGATTTCACTCCAATCGTGGTAAGCCATCTAGAGGTAATTTCTCCTCAAATCGCAGCAATCGTACCTTTCAGAACAATAATAGGGGTAATTTCATCAACAATCGTGGCAATCGCAATTATCAAAGCTCTCGCAATTATCAAAGTCCTTCCAATTTTAAAGTCCCTTGTCAGATTTGTGGATCTACCAGTCATGAGGCACTTGATTGTTTTGATCGTATGAATCCGGATATCTGTGGTAGAATTCCTCCTGCCAAACTTGCTACTATGTGTGTGCATCATTCAGCAAAACCCTCTCAGCCTTGGTTGATTGACTCTGGAGCTACTTCACACATCACTAATGATGTAGCTAACATCTCTTCTCCTACTCCTTACACTGGAGATGACAAAGTATACATTGGAGATGGTAAATGACTATCTATTCATCATGTTGGTTCTTCGTCTCTGCACACTCCTTATACTTCCTTTAAGCTGAGAAATGTTTTACATGTTCCTTTCATGAAACATAATCTCTTATCTGCTTATCAGTTTCTGAAAGATAATAACTGCTCATTGACTCTTAACCCTTATGGATCCACTGTCAAGGATCGCATTTCGGGGAAGATGCTTTTGCAAGGACCTGTTAAGGATGGTTTCTATCCTCTTCACAGTTCCACCAGTTCTCCCACCTCACCTTCAGCGTTTCTCAGCATTAAAGAACCTATTCCTGTATGGCGCAAGCGCCTCGGCCATCCTTCCACCTCAATTTTCAGAAGAGTTATATCCACTAATAATCTTCCAATGCAAGGCAAGAAGACTGTTGATTTTTTCTGCTCAGATTGTGCGCTTGCCAAAAATCACAAGCTTCCTTTTAAAGTGTCTTCTTCATCAACAGCTCACAGTCTCCAGCTTCTGCATTGTGATCTGTGGGGACCTACTGTTACATCTAATAGTGGTTTCAAGTATTACCTACTGTTTGTTGATGACTTTAGCAAATACAGTTGGTTTTTTCCATTGAAGTCTAAATCTGATGTATTTTCTACCTTTGTTACTTTCAAAACCTATGTCGAAAACTTCACTGGAAATAATATCAAGATTCTGCGTTCAAATTCAGGGGGTGAATTTACTAGTCATTCTCTTACTTCATTTCTTCGTACACATGGTATATTACATCAATTCAGTTGTCCCCATACGCCTGAACAAAATGGCTGTGCAGAGAGAAAGCACAGACATCTTGTTGAGACAGCTCGCACATTATTTGTTGCTTCTCATGTTCCTCAGATTTTTTGGGTTGAAGCCTTCTCCACTGCAATATACCTTATCAACAGACTTCCTATTTCTAGTCTTACAAAGTCTCCTTGGGAACTTCTCTTCAAGCAACATCCAGATTACTCTAAATTGAAAGTCTTTGGTTGTCAATGTTATCCATGGCTTAAACCTTACACTCCCAGCAAGTTAGATGCTAAAAGCAAAAGTTGTGTGTTTTTAGGCTATAGTCTTTAACATAAAGGCTGTAGATGCCTTGATCCTCTCACCACTCGGATCTACATATCCAGACATGTTGTCTTTGATGAAACAACTTATCCTTTTAAGTCACTTCATCTTCATTTCACTTCAAAGACTTCATCTTCTGATTCTTCACCATCCTTGGATCTTCATTTCAGCAAACATTTTTCCAGTTCTCCTCCAGCCAATACCTCTTCAGAGTCACAGTGTCCGTCTGTACTTCAACCTATTCCTCAGATCCCATCTTCCATAGAACTTTCTTCCTGTACTCAATCCGTAGAACATTCACAAAGTTCTTCCTGTTCTACCTCTTTCAATGAATCCTCTCTTGTACCACTACAGTCAAGTCATCCACCTATTTCTGGGAATACACATCCTATGATTACAATATCTAAGGCTGGTATACACAAGCCTAGAGCTTATGCAGCAACCAAACACCCACTTCCAGTTGATCTTGATTTTGTTCCTAGTACTTACTTGCAAGCATCAAAGCATTCTCACTGGAGAGCAGCAATGCAGGATGAATATAATGCCTTAATACACACAGGCACTTAGTTTCTTGTTCCATCTCATCCTTCTCAGAACGTTGTTGGTTGTAAATGGGTGTTTCAGATCAAGAAAAATCCTGATGGAACTATTAACAGATACAAAGCCCGCTTGGTGGCAAAGGGCTTTCACCAGCAAGAAGGAATTGATTTCCAAGAAACCTTCAGTCCTGTTGCTAAGCCTGTAACCATTCGGATTCTTCTTACACTTGCTGTCCAAGATAATTGGTTTTTAAACCAATTGGACATAAGCAATGCGTTTCTTCATGGTGATTTAAAGGAGGATGTTTATATGCAACAACCTCCTGGTTTTATTGCTCCTAACTCTCCACACTTTGTTTGCAAGCTGAAGAAATCCTTATATGGTCTAAAACAAGCCCCTCGAGCTTGGTTTGACAAATTGTTTCAAGCTTTTCGAACGCTTGGCTTTCATCAATCTCAATCTGATGCTTCCTTGTTTGTCCTTAATGGACCTCAGTTGGTCATTGTCCTAGTTTATGTGGATGACATATTAGTCACCGGACCCAACTCTCAGCTTTGTCAATAGTTTATCCAACAACTTAGTACTCAGTTTCCTGTGAAGGATCTTGGTCCTTTACACTATTTCTTGGGGATGGAAGTCCACAGATCCAACAAAGGCATCTTTCTACATCAGACCAAGTACTTACTTGATCTTCTCAAGAAATCAAATATGGAGGGTGCAAAACCGTGTTGCACTCCTCTTGGTTCTCACAAGCTGGATCATAGCGGGCCTCTCTTATCCAATCCTACTGAATACCGCTATATAGTTGGTGGTTTACAATATCTGACTTGGACTCATCCAGATCTTGCATTTGCTGTTAATCAGATATGCCAATTTATGCATGCTCCCAGAGAACAACACCTTCAAGCAACAAAACGAGTTCTTAGATTTCTTAAAGGTTCCATATCTCATGGTTTATGGTTCACCAAAGGTCCTATTAATCTTTCAGCATTCTCTAATGCTGATTGGGCTGGCTGCACATTTGATAGGCGGTCTACTAGTGGATATTGTGTATTTCTTGGTTCTAATCTCCTCAGTTGGAGTGCAAAGAAACAAAGCACTGTTGCTCGTTCCTCTACAGAAGCTGAATATCGTTCCTTAGCACATACTGCTGCAGAAATAACTTGGATCTGCAAAATCCTCAAAGATCTTAAGATCTCTCTACCTACACTGCCTCGCCTATGGTGTGATAATATTTCAGCAATCTCTTTGGCATCTAATCCTATTTTTCATGCTCGAACCAAGCATGTTGAGATTGATTACCATTACATCCGGGAGTTGGTCCTCGCACAGCTTATCAAAGTCAGCTATGTTAGCAGTGAAGACCAAGTGGCTGATATTCACACCAAATCCTTGTCTAAAAGCAGATTCTCTTATTTGTGTTCCAAGCTTCCAATAGGAATCCTATCTGATTCCTCCTTGAGCTTGAGGGGGTGTATTAGGGATAATGACAAATCATCCAACATAGTTACTGATAAATAGTTGTTAAAGCTAAATGTAATTGTTTCTGTTAGTAACTGTAATTAGTTTAGGTAGTTGAGGGTATTTTTGTAATTGGCCTAAGGCAGCTAAGGCTATATATATTCACATCTGTGTAATTGAATTATTCATTCAATACAATTGAGAAAACTTACTGTTGAAGTTTTCTGTTTCTATATCAAACTTAAACGATCCGAGTAGTATCTATATCAAGTGTGTGTGTGTGTGTGTGTGTGTGTGTGTGTGTGTGTGTGTGAAGTACCGGCGATGAGGTGCGTGGTCCAATTTAGGAGGAGGACGATATTCATATTCATATGAATTTGTTGTTGTCGTTAATTTATTGGGGATGCCAAATGGCTGGCTCCAATTCCACAATATATATGACAACGTAAGTGAATACGAGTAAGTGTGTAGTGAGTACATCTGACTCCCAATATCACAACTGTACTATATAACTTGTCCGACGACCTCATCATTGGCCTGTGTCCTCCATTCTTCCCACACTCACTGCAGTAATTAGCTGCATATATGCACTCTTCAAAACTCAAAGAGTAATTTATGGTTTTTTTTTTTTTTGCCAATGCTAATTAAATGTTGCCTAAAGCAAAATTTTTGGCAGTGATCTAAGGGAGACCGGTACTGCAGTAACTTCCTTGTATGATGATGGTGTTAGAATAGCAATTCTAACATTCAACCACCAACTGTATTTGATTCAGAATCTGAAGTGTTGACATATTTGTCTAAAATTCCAGATGATATTTGAAAAGATGAACTCAATTTCTTGGGGGAAAATCCTTTATTTGGATTGAATCCTTACTTGCATATATTAATTTAAGGAAATAGTATACCTTAACCTTGGATACATGGATAGCAGAAGATATAGCTAGATGGGTGATATAGATCCAGTTACCAAAAGATAAGTATCCACTGAACTATTTGTTTCCCTGCTTGAATTTTATTCGTGTCTGTCTATATCGATCTGTCTGTACTATTTCTTCTTTTTTGCCTTTGCATGAACTGGAATATGATGCTATTATGAAGGAAAACGATATCACTACATACTCGAGTTCGATTAATAAGTCAACCCAGATGTGTCAAAGTGAAGACATTGCCGACAGACCTAAAAGGCCATTGGAAGTAAAAGAGAGCGTGATTCGCCACTCAAAAATCTTATAACAGATTGTTTTGTAAGATATCTTTGTGTTTTAAATATTTATTGTTGAATTAAGATTACTTATTAGTTATGCAAATTAATCTGCAACACTTAGTTACTATGCATATTCGGTATTTATTCTTCAGTATCCTTGTGTTATAACTTGACAACTTAATGGAACCAATTGAGATGTTTTATAATAACCAAATCATCGGTAAGATGTATCAAATCAATAGTGAAGATGCCTTAGAACAGCAGTGAAGATGTCTCACAGAAGAGTTGAAAAATGCAAGTAGGCAACTGATCTCTCTAGCCCATTTTGCATCCATCGTTCAGATTACCTTGGTTGATGCTTGTTTCCACCAAACTTACCGGCTACAACTATGGCAAATGGTGCCGTTCTATGACCATCCCACTGAGCGCCAAGAATAAATTGGGGTTCATCAACGGGAGTGTCGAAAAGCCAAAAGAAAAAAAAACGACAGTTGCGTTGACCATCGCACATGCTACTTTTGCCATGATTTTTGTTACATTGAAGGGAGTTTACCCCGGACCACGTTCATTAATTCTTGTGTAATGGATATCTCTTCTATGTCCCTAATTCTTAGGATCTTTGATATATGATTAGATGCTAAAAATGTATCCTTTACCTGGCTAGCCTATGAGGGACAACATTAGCTTCTCGACGAACATGATGCAACCTGGATTGTGGAATCAATTTTATAAAATACCGAACATCATTAACAATGGATCCCACATTGGAGTAATCTTATTCCCATTGTTGTAGAGCAGCAAGGATAAGCAGTGAGTCCCCCTCTAACATAGCAGCACAAACATGCAATTCCTGCAACAGAAGCACAGCCCTTATTGCTGCCACCGCTTCAGCATGCAAAGGAGTAGGGAACCCCCACCCTCGACGTCCAGCAACAGCCTCAAGAAACTCACCCTTCTCTTCCCTCACAACCACTCCAAAGCCTCCCAAACACCATCTAAATTGCACTTTACTCGCACCATATCTGGTTTATGCCATTTCTGCATTCCCGGGGCTGCTTAAACTTTGCTGCTTCGTTCTGTACAGACTTGTGCATTTCTTCAAGCATGCCTCGGCTATGAACACCATGTCAACTGGTACTTGACAAGAGAATTATCACAGCCACAAATAACTCCACCAAATCTGCAGAGGAATGTTGCACAAGTCAACCAGACAACAATCCCTCAATTGTCTCCACTCAGCCAAGATCTTCTTCATCATATTAAACTTGCTGATTGTATTACATTAATTGTATAATTACTTACCTGTAATTGTTATACAAAATTCAATGATGTATATACTTATATATGTACCAATTGATATAGCAGATAATCAATCAAGCTATTCTCCAAATTACAAACTTATTACTTCCTGCACTCATTTTGTTTCCGCTGCTCTCTCTGCTGCTCTCTCCTTTTCTACATGGTATCAGCCTTAACCAACAGCTAAAGCTACTACATTTCAATCCTCTAGGGCCTCTCCTACAGCCCCCTCAACCACCTTCTCTTCTCCTGCTCTCTCGTCCGACTTTTCTTCCATCCGGACAACCATCAGCCCAACCCTTCCCACTACCTTCAATATCTCTCACATGATCAACACTCCTATGGATCGTACAAATTATCTCGGTTGGTGATCTCAATTCCAAGATGTTCTTGAGATTCATGGTCTCGAAGACACTCTGGTCTGCAATTCTCAACGCTCCAAAAAGCTCGACGACGGCTCCGTCAATCCCGCCTACTCTCAAGACAAACTGGTCCTCAGTTGGATTAAAGCCACTTGTTCCTCCTCCATCAAGCCTATCCTGCTTTCTTGCACCACTGCCTATGCCGCCTGGTCACTCTTGGAAAAGCGTCTATCTCCCCTCTCTAGTACTCACCTTCGCACTATTCGGGACCAACTCCCTAACTTGAAGAAAACTCCCGAGCAACCTATGAATGAGTACTTATTGCATGATCGAAGCCTTTCTGATTCTCTTCACTATGCTAGTTCCAGCATCACTGACGATGAACTTATCGAATCTATTCTTGGCGGGCTTGGTCAAGAATATAAGGAGTTTAAGACATCAGTGATAGTGTTTTATAAAGTTGATGTTTAGTATGATTGTTTTGGAAGGATTTTGGATTCAGAGAATGGTGATGATTGCACGGCCTATGTCAGTCTGCTATTGCAGCAGCTCATAGCACATATATATATATATATATATGACATCATTAGGGTTTTAGGTGTGCACAGTCAACCCTTATCTCCATTGGAGCTAGCTGACAAAAACCTTACCAACCCTGATAGTACAAAGCTAATCTTAGCCCTTCATTGGAGCTTTTAATCTAAGCCTTACACTTGTAAAAAACTATCACTAAAACTAACTAGCCATTACAATTTTAAATAAACTAGCCATTGGCTTTCTTTGTGAAGCTGCTGAATCCTTTCTCGATCAACCCAGAAATGGTTTAGCATCCAACACTCTCCTCTAAACTCTTTCTGGTGTTGACTCCAAGCAAGCTTCTAAGGTATGTGAACCTTTCCCTTGGTAGTGCTTTTGTAAAGATGTCTGCTACCTGATCTTCAATTTTGCAGTACATTAGTTCAATTACATTCTCTTGTAGTGCATCTCTGATAAAATGATACTTCCTCTTGATGTGTCTTGTTTTCTGATGAAATACTGGATTCCTTGTCATTGCTATTGCTCAGGTATAATCACACATTAGCTTAGTTGGTTCAACCTGCAATTCCCTAAAATCTTTGAGAACAAATCTCAGCCAAATTGCTTAAGATGTTGCTTCTGCAGCACTCACATACTCAACTTCGGCTGTTGATAGTGCAACACTTTGTTGCTTGACCGAGGCCCACGAGAATACACCATAGCCAAATGTAAATGCATACCCCGATGTGCTCCTCATGTCATCTTCATTGCCTTCCCAGTTACTATCACAGAAACCAACCAATATAGTTGTATGTCATTTCTCATACTTGATCCCAAAATCAATTGTTCTTTGCACATACTGAGAACCCTTTTAGCAATTCCCAAGTGTATTTTGGTAGGATTATGCATGAATCTTGATAGTAGACTTGCAGCATACATGCTATATGGTCTTGTTGTTGTCAGATATAACAGGCTGCCAACAACTTTCCTGTAAAGACTTGCATCCACTAGTTCACTTCCATATTCACTCTTGAATTTTTCATTTGCAATTAAAGGAGTGCTTACTGGTTTGCATCCCTTAAGACCAAACTTATCTAGAAGTGTTTGTGCATATTTCATCTAATGAATGAAAATGTAGTATGATTTTTTTATCACCCTCATTCCAAGAAAGTGGTGAAGTAACCCCAAGTATGTCATCTCATATTTTCCTATCATTTCATTTCTAAATTCATCCACCATTTTCTTACTGTTTCCAGTAAATACCACATCATCCACATAGATAGACACAATGAGGATTTCTGACCTGTTCTCAACCTTGGTGTAGAGTATTGCTTCACTAAGACTTTTCTTGAACCCACACTTAGTGAAATGTGCATCAATCTCACTATACCAGGCTCTTGGTGCCTGTTTCAGGCCATAGAGTGCCTTTTTTAGTCTATACACCTTGCTTTCGGACCCTTTGACTTCAAAACCTTATGGCTGGTCCACATAGACCTCTTCCTCTAGCACATCATTCAAGAAAGCAGACTTAACATCTAACTGGTATAACTGCCAACCCTTCTGTGCAGCTAATGCAATTAGAGTTCTAATTGTATCTAGTCTAGCCACAGGTGCAAATGTCTCATTAAAGTCAATTCCAGGCTTTTGGGAGTAGCTTTTAGCCACCAATCTAGCCTTGTTCTTTTGCACAGATCCATCCAAGTTCAACTTGGTTTTATAGACCCACTTCACACCTATCACAAGTTTATCACTTGGCCTGTCAATTAGGATCCAAGTTTCATTTTTCTCTATCATTGAGATTTCATCTTTCATTGATATCTGCCATGCCTTGTCATTCTCAGCTTCTTCAAAGGTTTCTAGTCAGTAACACAGAAATTGTAAGCAGCATAGATTTCTTCCAAGCTTCTTCTCCTAATTGGTGTTAACCCTGAGCTTGAGTTTGAGCTTTGTTGCTCTCCCTATTGAGATATTGAGCCTGCACTTGAGTTCTGTAAACTTTGAGGGGTTTGAAATGGTGAGTTTTGAGAGATCCGCAAATATTCTTCTTCAGATTCATGGTTTTCACCATCTTCATTATGTGCAGTTCTTTGCTCAGTGACACCAATTTGCAGTGATACTTGTCTTGTTCCATTTCACTTGTTTCCCAATTCCACAATGTTTCTTCATAAAAAATCACATCTCTTGAGAGATTGATCTTATGAGTTTTCAAGTTGTATAACCTATAACCTTTTTCACTAGTTCCATATCTAACGAAGATGCACTTGTTGAATTCTTGTAACTTATGTCTGAGTTGTGATGGCACAAGTGCATAACACACAGAGCCAAAAACTCTCAAATGCTTGACTCCAGGCTTTTTTCCACTGAACATTTCAAATGGAGTTTGCTTCTCTAAAGCCTTGGTAGGACATCTGTTCAAGAGGTACACAGCAGCATTCACAGCTTCTCCCCAAAATGAATAGGGCATTTTCTTTTCATGTAGCATGGACTTTGCCATCTCCACTATAATTCTGTTCTTCCTCTCTGTAGTGCCATTTTGTTGAGAAGTGTATGTTACTGTAAGTTGCCTTTCTAAAACCAATTCTTCACAAAAAGCATTGAATTCCAGTGAGGTATACTCACCTTTCATATCACTCCTTATTTTCTTGTTTTGATACCCACTTTGTAACTCCACCATTGCTTTAAACTTCCTGAAGATGTTAAAGACTTCTGATTTGAATCTCATAAAATATACCCAACACATCCTTGAGTAGTCATCTATGAAAGTCAAAAAATACTTGTTCCCACTGATGGATGCAGTTTTCATTGGACCACACACATCAGTGTGGATTAGTTCTAGTGGTTTTTTAGCTCTCCAAGCCTTTCCAATTTCAAAATTGTCCCTGTGTTGTTTCCCAAATGCACAGCCTTCACAAACTTCATTCATATCATCCAGTTGGGGCAAGCCTTGCACCATTTCATGTTTCTACGGGTTTTTCAAACTCTGCACATTCAAGTGCCCAAACCTCTTGTGCCATAGTCTTCCTGAGTCAATTGTGCTTGCCTTCCTTGCCACTTCCTCCAAACATTTCAGCAGTAATGGAAAGCTTCTATTTTTCATCTCAACTTTCACAATTAGATTTGACAAAGTCCTATCATCATATATCTCAACAACACTATCTCCAAACAACAAAAAGTAACCATGTTCCATCATCCGTCCAACACTGAGAAGGTTTCCTCCAAACCTGGTACCAACACGACTTCCTTAGTGTGTCTTATTCCCCTCTTGGTTTCTATGATGAGATTGCCTTTGCCAATTGCTTTCACAATGTTGCCATTTCCCATCTTTACTTTTCCAATGAAAGTAGTGTCAATGTCTGTCAATAGAGACTCATGGGCAGTCATATGATTACTGCACCTACTGTTTATATACTAGACTTCTTTATCTTTTTCAACACTTGCACTAAAAGCACGAAAGACATTTGTTTCCTCTTCCACTTGGTTTGCAATGTTCACTTGTTGAGTAGTATTTGATCTATAATCCTTCTACAGGTGACCAAATCTGTTGCATTTATGACATTTTGGTTTCCCCTTGAACCAGCATTCACCAAAGTGTGCTTTATCACAGTATTTGCATAATGGTTTGGTTTTACCACCACCACTGTTGTTTCCACTGTTGTATTTATGCTCCCCATTTAGTTTTCCTTCCCACTTCTTGTTTTTCCCGTTCCAATCTTTCCTTGGTCTATTTTGATGTTGGTTAGAGTGAATAGAAGACCCTATGTTTAGTGACTCAAAAGCTTTCTCAGTTGCACCATCAACATGTCTCTCGAGCCTTTGGTCAAAAGCTCTCAAGGAAGCTATCACATCGTGCACACTGAGTGTATCAGTATCTTTGGTTTGGTTTCTTCTATCACACTGACAATAGAGTCATAAGGCTTACTCAAACTAATTAGGAGCTTTTGCACAATTATTTCATTAGGCAGCTCTTTTCCATAAGTTTTCATTTGAGTCACAACATCAAACAACCTAGAAAAATAGTCTTTAAGTGGTTCATCTTCTCTCATACGTGTATATTCAAAATCACGTCTAAGAGACTGGAGTTTTACTTTTCTTACCTTCACATCTCATCTGTATTCTTGTTGCAGAGTATCCTAAGCAGCCTTGGCAGTTTCTTCATTTGTTATCTTGGGAAATATGAAGTCTGAGACAGCCCCTTAAATGATTCCCAACGCTCTAGCATCATTCATCATATTCTTCTTCAGTGTAGCTATCTGTTTCTCTATGAGATCCTCTTCTAGAGCATCAATCTCCATCTCTAGTAGCTCATATCCATGTTAAACCATTTCCCAGAGATCATACGACTTGAAGATGGTTGTCATCCGGATCCTCCAGTAGTCGTAGTTTTCTCCATCAAAGATTGGAGCTTTGAGGTCGCTACCTCGAGATCCTTTCATCTTCGACTTGTATTGACACTTAAGGTTTCAGCCTTTACCTGAGCAACCCCAAAAACAGATTCCACAACGCCCAGATTTCAGTGATCAATAACTAAGCTCTGAGGCCATGATAGTGTTTTATAAAGTTGATGTTTTGTATGATTGTTTTGGAAGGATTTTGGATTCAGAGAATGGTGATGATTGCACAGAAATTTAGAAATGAATGTCGGCTATGTCAATCTGCTATTGCAGCAGCTCATAGCACACATATATATATGACATCATTAAGGTTTTAGGTGTGCACAATTAACCCTTATCTCCATTGGAGCTAGCTGACAAAACCTTACCAACCTTGATAGTACAAAGCTAATCTTAGCCCTTCATTGGAGCTTTTAATCTAAGCCTTACAATTGTCAAAAACTATCACTAAAACTAACTAGCCATTACAATTTTAAATAAACTAGTCGTTGGCTTTCTTTGTGCAGCTGTTGCATCCATTCTCGATCGACCCAGAAATGGTTTAGCATCCAACAATCAGTTCATCTTCGTCCTTCTCTTTCTTTTGATGACTGTTATGATATGCTGCTTCAAGAAGAGCATCTCATTCAAAAGATGTCGTCTCTTTCCTTGTCCAATGGCGCTGCCTTCAATGCAAAACGGGCCACAGGTAATTTCCGAGACTCTCAGCATGATGTCAACTGTGAGGTGAACCCCTCCAAAAAAAAGAACGGAATCTAGATCAATTACTAATTCACAATTACATCTACTTTTTGAGGAAAAACAAATTTTTTTTTTTTTGGAACAAATTATATTATCTACACGGGAATCAGTTGCCTAAGCCTCACAATGAGCTAGCAATAATGTGGTTCAAATTTGTTTTTGATAAAAATCAAACATAAAACCTCTCACTTACTAAGTGATGAGGAAAAACAAGTAATTTAGGTACAAATGATTGAGAAGGATCGTAGATCCAAAATTAAATGCTTGATTAATTTCCTCAAAAGATGACGGTCTTCAAACCTAATACATTATAATGTAAACTACAAAAACTTCAAACAGGCACGTGTCTGATCTTATCAATCCAACAATGAATATCACGCAACAGCCAAATTTTGACGCTAACCCATGTGAGTCAATTCCAAAAAATGACCAAGGAAGTATTGATTCAATGAACATTTCTTCACAACATCTTTGATTGCTAGAGAAATGCTAATTAGACTCTCTCAAAAGTGAGAGTCTATTTAGTTTTGAGAGTCTCGTTAGCATTTCTCTTAATTGCTATTAGAGAAGTTTGAATTTAGGTATTTATATAATAGGCAAATTAATTCACACTCTTTCAACAAAGCAAATTAAATCACTTTTTCAAACAACCAAATTAATAAAAACTTGATTTATTTGTACTTGATTGTCACTCTCTAGACGCAACCACAACACCCTACCCTTGGCGGATCCCATGATGGAAGGCCGAACTGAAACTAAAGGCATTTGTTGGCACACGAGATGCTAAGGATCAAAGACTTTTAAGACATGCAACAATACTTTAAAGTTGTTTGTGTTGGATAATAGTTCGTCCTTCTAGGATGCACTCATTAATTTTTGACATTTCATCTTTGTTATGTTGTAAAACTTAAAATAATGTCACATTCTTCGCCACAAAAACAAAAGTAGTGTCATATGATCTTGCACATCATTCAGTCAGTCAGTCAAATACTTCCCATAAAATAAATGACTAAATTATTGGTGGTTGGAATATTACAAAGCTTGCTATGAACGCTATTTCATTTTTTTGTTGAAAGTGGCTATCTAACCTGATCTATGAGACAATAGCATTTCTCTAATATCATCAAGCAGAAAAATGGTGAATGAAAAATCAGCTTGGACACGTGGCGTTACCCCAGTAAACTCCAATAGTCTTGTCTTCCTCTTTCCTTATTAGGATGAAGCAGATCAAGTTTCAACAAAAATGAGGACCTTGCCAAACCTCTGAGGCTTCAGATTTTTCTCTGGACAGGTAAATTTTGATGCATACCGATTTTCTCTTTTTCTTTTTTTCTTTTTCTTTTTATCAATGTGAATTCTTACAACTATTTACCTATTCTTGTTCAAAATTTGTCTGCAATTTGGTGGTTTTAGGGGAAAGATTCATTTTTTATTGTTGTTTTTATGATTTTGTTTGTGGGAGTTTATAATTTCTATAGCTGTTTGAAGTTTCATAGGCTGAATTTCAGTGGATTATATCCTTTTCATTTCCTGGAATAGTGAAATTCTTGATGCTGAAATTTTCATGGGGTTTTTGAGTAGTTTGGTAATTATATGTCAAGGTTGAATTTTGCTATAAATATTGGTGATGGTTTGCTGTAAATATTGGGATGAAAGTAAATGCTTGTTTGTGGGGGAGAATGTGAAGGTAATTTTTAGAGGAGAGGTTTCAGTGATCTTTGGAGTTAATGTTTTTGGGTTATTCCATGAGAAGCAACACGAAATTTAGTCCACATCGGTCAACAGCATGTGGGATGCCTTTTGTTAACTTTGGAGCCAAATGTGCACAAGTTTCATATCGCATCCGGTTTGATAACTTTGGAACTGGCCTCGTGAATTTAGCTTGTTGTAGCTGTTTGTGCATGTTCATTTAGCCTTTTGCATTCTTAAACTGAAAGTAGAATGAATAATTTTGCATAACTTGGATTAAAGTCAAATTTGGTCTCATTTCATTTCTTTAGGTTCGCTGATCCCAGTTCTGGTGTGCGTGTGTTCTTTTAGTTTTGGAATTGATCAACTGAAAGTAGAATGAATAATTTTTGCATCCATGAGGCTAAGTCATTTGCATCCATGAGGCTAAGTCAACTATGTGGTTGTTTTTAAGTTTGGCTGGTCCCAACTGTGGGACTAAAAAGAGTCGTGTGATCTCTGAGATTTACTAATCTTTGCAGTTTCTGATGGGGGCTCTTTTGAGTTTGGCAAGTCCGAAGTCTGAGAGAAACGAGTACCATGAGATCTCTCAGAATGACACATGCAAGAGGCAAAGAATGTCACCATGTACTTTTGAGGATAGCCAAAGACTAATTCTGAATCTTCCTGATGAGCTATCGGTCCAAATTATTGCTAGACTCCCTAGAATTTGCTACTTCAATATCAGGCTGGTTTCCCGAAAGTGGAACAACACTGTTCTAGCTCTAAACTATTTAAATTGAGAAAAGAACTTGGTAGAAGTGAAGAATGGCTGTACCTGTTGACGAAAATTGAAGAGGATAAACTTTCATGGCATGCTTTTGATCCCCTGTCAAGAAGGTGGCAGAGGCTACCTCAGATGCCCCAATGTAGTTTATGAAGAAGAATTCAACAAAAGTTCTTCTGGGTTTTCGACGTGGAATATGTGGGCCCAAGCATCAAAATTGCTCATGCTATTAGAGGCTGGTTAAGGAGAAAGAAAGCATTTGAACAAATGTCGTTTTGTGGTTGTGCGATTGGTTTTGTTGATGGATGCCTTTATGTTCTAGGTGGATTTTATAAAGCTACGACCGTGAGGTACATCTAGAGATTTGATCCAATTCAGAATGCATGGAATGAAGTGACAGCCATGTCTGCAAGTAGAGCCTATTGTAAGACAGGTATTCTGAATAACAAACTTTATGTTATTGGAGGGGTTACTTAGGAACGAGGTGGATTGATCCCTCTTCAGTCTGCAAAATTTTTTGAGCCCTCCACGGTTACATGGTCTGAAGTAGCAAGCATGCCATTCTCAAGGGCTCAAGCGTTGCCTACTGTCTTTTGGACTGACATGCTAAGGCCTATTGCCACTAGGTTGACTCCCTACATAGGAAGGCTATGTGTATCCCATAGTCTGTATTCATGGCTCTTTTTTGTTAATGTCAGGGGAGAAATCTATAATCCCGAAACAAATTCTTGGGATGCAATGCCTCTTGGCATGAGAGATGGTTGGCCTACTCGGCAGGCTGGTACAAAGTTGAGCGTTGTAGTAGATGGTGAATTGTATGCTTTTGATCCTTTGAGTTCTTTGGATAGTGGTAAGATCAAGGTGTACGATCAAGGAAAAAATGCTTGGAAAGTTGTTATAGGAAAAGTCCCTATTCATGACTTTGCTGGTTCAGATTCTTCATATTTACTTGCTGGTTTTCATGGAAAACTTCATCTCATCACAAAAGATATGAATCATGAAATCGCAGTTCTGCGTGCTGACCTATGCAGTAATTTGGGTTCTTTGTCACCAACCTCAGCTCCTCTCCTAGCTAGCTCCTCAGATGAACATTCTGACGCACTGGCATAATCAGACGCAGTTGTGTGGAAGATCATTGGGACTCAGGATTTTGGTTCAGGTGAATTGGTTGGCTGTCAAGTTCTTGATCTTTAGCACAAGGATGAGAATCCTTTCGTTGAATATATACGGGCGAGTTGTATGGCCGCAAAGATTGAGTTGAGTTGATAAGTGGTGCACTTTGCATATATAAGCACATGCTTATAGTTCTCAATTCCGGTATGTTATAGTATACAGTAATAAGCATAATTATCAGAATAATGTATGTTGCCCTCGACATTGAATCGTCCTAACTTGGTGTTCATGAACCAGTCCGATGACCCGTAACTTTTAAGCTTTTCTGTTAAACATACAAAAAACGCTTTTAGTCGGCAGCCTTTCCAAAACTAGTCTCAAGTCCATATGTTTACTTTTCAAAATATTATCTGCCCAAGAAAACATTATCCTCAAAGTGGTTGCCTTCCATGACTTTGATCTGAATAGATTAGTTTGGGTGACATTATTGACTAATTGAATAACAACGTGACAAATATTGATGTTGAGGAAACACTAAAATTAGATGCTTCCCATGAACCAAGTCGCATATGGTTCAAGTCATCTTCTTTTTTCTTTTTCTTTTTTTCTTTTTATCAAACGATAGATTTTTTTAGATTAGATGTTAGATTAGGAAGCCGACGGGGTTCAAACCACTGTGGTGCAAGGGCAACACTCATCTCCACCATTGTAGTAGAGGGCCACTAGCAAGCACTGTTCTAAAAATCCCCGCCTAGGCGCTAGGCGGCTAGCCACCGCCTCGATTAATCCCTAGGCGTTTAAAATTAAGAAAGGGGCCTAAACCTGCTTAGGCGTCTGCATAACCCGCCCAAGTGCCCGCCTAGGTCACGACTCTCACTTATACAGAAAATTGATAACTTTCATTTTGCATTTTATAAATAAAATGTAAGATATTTGTTGAATACTCTAATGAATACCCATTATGTGTTTGTTCCCCATGTTCTCAATATGTTTTAATACTTTATAATTTATAGTTCATTTTATTTGCAATTTATTTCTCCCCATAGAAGTATAAATAATAACCTATTTATACAATGTATAATAAATTTACTTACATTCGCCTAGTATGCCTGGGCTTCGCCTAGGTCCCCCCTAACCGTCTAGGCGCTAGGCCACAACCCGCCGCCCGACTAGCACCTAGCGTCTTTTAGAACCTTGCTTGCAAGTCATCTTTAAAACTATGCTGGATTCTAAATCCGCCATTATTTAACATTCTCCATCCATCTTTTCTATTACTAATAGTGCCGAGAGATTATTCATCTACATCAACTGAACGATGATCACGCTATTTTTCGCTTCTTATACGTTATTGTTTAATTTTGTTCGTTGTTTTTATTTAATTTAATAATCAAAAATAAAAAAAAGAGTTGAAAAATAATATGCGTCATTTTCCTAATACATGCTTTAAAAAAATGGTGCCAAGTTGCCTACCATAGAGGCAATTAGGCAAAAAGATTTTGAGAAAGACCAAATCACTAACATCCAACCAAACAAAACCAAAGCCAAGCAAGGAAAAGGAAGAGGCATGCCTGCTTCTACCAACACCAACACCAACACCAACACCTTCAACTTACAGATTTTAAGACAGCTACTTAAGAAAATATATTTACTAAATAATTATCTTATTAACCATATATCGTTGTACTAAAAAAAAAATTATATGATTAACTACTTGAACTATTCAAATTTGACTTCACACCTCAGACCAGGTTCCTATTTGGTTTCCTCCCATAAATTAAGCACTCATTTTCATAAAATATGATTTTAAGACGGACCAGCACACTCACAACAGAATTACGTTATTACTATTGGTCTAGCCATAATTAAGCATTAAAATTCATCACTTATAATATCACTCTCACGTTCATATGAGTTATATTTGAAACATTTAACCTAACGTACGTGAAGACAACTACTACTAAACCAAAGACGAAAAAAAATTGGACAAAGTAAGTATCCTCCTATCTTTCAATTATTAATTGTGGAATTGAACATCTCTAATATCAAGATGTTAAATCTAATTATTTCAAGTTGAAAGACAATTGTATCATAACATCCAATTTCTATTTAATTAACCATCTAGTCTTTACTGCAAATATGGATTTGGTCAACTTAGCTAAAGCCGTGTGCTTTTATTTTTACACACAAGTTGAAACCCATATTCTCATAATTGGATAACTTTAAAATAAAATAATGTTTTTATGGATGACAATTGTAGATTAATAAAAACGGAAATGGATCATCTCCTGAGCATTAGGTGGGGATCCTTATGAGCAAGGACTGTGGACCGTTGGATGGAAATTCAACGGTTACAAACAAGAGATCATTTTAAAGTTATAATAATTATAATCTCCAACGGTCCACATCCCTTGCTCATGAGGATTCTCATCTAATGCTCAGGAGGGGATCCATTTCCAATAACAACATAATCTTAGTAGATATTAATAACTATCAGTTATCAAAAAATGCATCCAAACAATTACATGTCATAAAAAGTGAGTAATTTTACAAATATAAGACGTGGGCAATTTCTGAAATTTCTGTTAATTTAGGTGAAAAATCTAACTCTGATCGTTTTAGGCACACTTTCTACTTTCTTAATTTCTACATCAAGCAATTCAAAGGAGCTGTCTTCTTCTTCTTCTTCTTCTTCTTCTTCTTCTTCTTCCTCTCTTTCTTTCTGGATTCATTTCACAGATTCCTAATCTGTTACTGCCTTTTGGGTTTCCATCACCAAGAACTTTGGGTCTTTTTACTGCAACTTCAATACAAATCTATGCTTTTTCGATAAAAAAAAAAAAAAAAAAAGCTTGCTTCTTTCATGGGTATCTGAGCTTTTACACTTCTGGGTTTTAATCAAAGTGTGAATCTTGATCAGATTTGATCTGGGTTTTCTTTGATTCTGCCATTTGTGGCGGTTTTATTCAGGTTCTTGGAGAGTGGTATGAGAAATTGATAGGTGGGTTTTTGCTGGATTGGAAGGTTCATCAATGGCGGCAGGTCAAGATTTGATTGAGCTGAAATTCAGGCTATTTGATGGGACCGACATAGGACCTCAGAAGTATAGCCCATCTACCACTGTACAATCACTCAAGGAGAAAATACTTGCACAATGGCCTAAAGGTTTTTTTTTTTTTTATCCTAATTAATTCTTGTGTTAATTTTTTTTATTTTTTATTTTATATTGTTGCACAACTTGTATTTTTTGAGGTTCTTTTGGTTTCATTGGGTTGGGATTCTTGAGAGCTTTTCTGCATATCACATTTGTTTTATGATATATTGGCCAAAATTGTTGAAATAAGATAATGTTGCTATATTATTATTGTTATGTATTGAAAATGTTGTGAGGAAATTGTTGTTGATTTTATCATGCTTGTTGTGCCATTGTCCAAGAAATTTGAGGCTCTATGTCATTCAGTGTTGATATAATCTTGGGTGACGGTTTGAAAATGATACAAATGAATTATGACGTAGTTCTTAATCGTTTTTGAAAGTGTGTGCTCAAGTTAGTCATGTCCCTGGATTATGTTATGAATGTACTTATTTATTACTGCATTATAACATATGACTAGGTTCTACAGATGACTAACTTGAGCATAATCCAATAACATAATATTGAAAAACGTTAGTCAGATGCTCAGTTGTTCTTGAAAGTGTATGCTCAAGTTACTCATATGTTTTTGGAAATTGTCGTTGCTTTGATCAGTCATATATTATGAAAGTGTATGTTCATGTTAGTCATAGTTGTTGCATATATGTTGCTGATGTTGGTAATTAGACATATCATGTGTTTGCCTCTTGCACTGAGCAAACAGAATATTGAAAAAATTGCAGACAAAGCCGACATTTTGACAGAAGTAATGAAACTTAGGTTGCTTTATGATCGCACCATTGTGCTTTGGTTTGAGATTGACATATTTTTCTCATGTAATGTAATCTGTTTGATAGAGAAAGAAAATGGTCCAAGGACAATAAATGATTTGAAGCTTATTAATGCGGGAAAGATACTGGAAAACAACAGGACACTTGCTGATTCCAGAAATCCAGTTGGTGAACTCCCTGGAGGTCTCATCACTATGCATGTGGTTGTGCGCCCTCCTATTGCAGACAAAAAGAATGGTAATTATGTTTATGTTTTACTAGACTTGCTTGCAGTTGTGTTTTTCTTTCAGCCTGAATATTTGCGGTTATGTTGGATATATCTTATAGCACATGCTCTTTGTTGAGTTTGTTATCTTGACTAGCCTCTTCCCCTAAGTATCCGACGTCTTGGTAGTTTTCATGAGTGTTTAACCCCCAATTGGCAATCGATTTTTTTAAGACTCATAATTGTTATGCATCAATCTCTTATGAACACAGCTTTTTCTGAGGAATTCAGCAGCAAGGTATCTTGCTTCTGGTTCCTCTCAATTTCTTGACCTGAGCACACATGCTAGAATCTGGATGTAGTCTTACGTCAATAACTAATTTCTCATGCTACTTCTCGTAAGTGCAGTTTCTGAATGACATGACACAATTTGTGTTTATTTTGTATGTTTGTTCCTTAACTGAGCAAACATGTTGTCTTCGTAATAGCTCCAACCAATAAAGCAGGATAGGCTCTTTTTCATTTGTATTTGTTTTGTATGCTTGTTTTTTTAACCGGGCCTCTGGTCCTATCCCTCCCTTGTTGTATGCCTTGCCTTCTTAGTTTTTCCTGTGTGCTATCATTCTGCTATTATATATACTCTTCCCAAATAAACAATATCCGTAGATCGTTCCTTCTTTTCAATAATTTTTAGCAGATGAAATTATGGCTAGCAGAAAAGTACACGGATCTTGATATATGCGACACTTTGACGTTAATGTTATGTAATGCTTCGATATAGGATTATGTTACAAAAACAAAAGAAAAAGGTTCCGGAACAAGGAATTGACAGTTGCTTTTATACAGATAAATTGATGAATGATTCTCCAGAGCAGCCTCGATGTTCATGTTCAATATTGTAGTTTCTGGTAACAAGCTTCGTGGAGCTCCTTCAGCCTGTTATTGTCTTCCGTGTCTTCTCATGTGTTGCTGATGGGATGCAGTTCAAATCTCAGTTCCCGGGCGGTCACAAGTAGCATCAAGAAATTCATGGATTCAAACCAGACTTTTGTTACTTTGAATCTTATCGTCTCCGTATGTAAGACACGTTATAGTTCCTTATTGCATGTGATTTGTTACTGAGAAAAGGACCATATTGATCCATTAGGAGCTTCTTCTGTTTTTCTGGCATCAGTGAATACAAGTGTAAAAGAAAAAATGCAAACAAGCATATTGATTTGATTGATTCGCAAGCTTATTGTAAAGCAGAATTTGTTTTTTATTGGTTCAAGAGTGTTTTTATTATTCACCTGTAGATTTAGATTTGTCTTGAATGCTCTTAACCACTTGAGTTACATGTTCTTTGCAAGTCTCGTCCTCTCCCAAATGAAATTGGTATGCAGAAGGGATGTATGGGGAGAAAATGCAATATCTTTCGATGTTCGAATAAATATGGCAAAAAATTTGATTGACTATACAGCAGAACTACAACATAATCTCCCAGCAACCCGAAAATGAAGGGTTCGTAACAGGGTTCTGTACCTGTGATACTATAAACCAGTTAAACAAACCAGCAGAGGTTTCTATTTACACTGCTGCTGAGCTTTCGATACCACATTTCAACACCGTGAAGTTTCACAGCTAGCGGCTAATTGGCCCGTACAATATTCACCTTTCACATATACGATAACATGGTGCAGCAAGGCATGTCGGACCATCAATTCTCAACCCCGTAAAGGGCTATTTCTTCGCAAACAAGAATGGATGGCTACGGTGACTATTACGAAGGGTCTAGAAAAGGGGATGTTGAGGAGCGATTCAAGTATAGGGCTTTCTTTGACGCTCGGACATTCTTGAGAGTCATCATTAGTTTCTGTCTCTCTCCTTCAACCTCTGCAAATTGAAGGCTTAACTGGGAGTAACGGTCATGCATGTCTTTGAGTTCCGTTTCCACGTTAGCATATCTTCCCTTAATCTCCAGCATGTCTTTAATTAGCTCGTTGATGTCTCTAAAGCTGTGAAACACTGCTTCCTCGTCGCTGTGTTGTTTCACAAAAGAACTGGAACAAAGGAGGGTGTCATGTTAATTATTAAACTCATGCATTCCTAGTTCTGCTGAACTTAAAAATAACCACCTTTTCCCCCCTTAAAAGTCCCTAAAAGTCCAAAAATCAATAGATGAAGTACATTATGAAATTCTTTTGGTTCATAAATGACAAATTTAGCAGAGCCTTATGATCCCATGCAAACACAAAATACACCAAAGCCGAAAAGCCAAAAAGACATTACCCGTAACCGCTGCAAAGGTTCTAGTTGACATGCATCTAAACACGAAATAGATCATTTGCTCACTTAAGATGTACCTTTGAAACTGGATAGTTGATTTCTTCTTTGCCTGCAATGCTTCAGCAAGTTCAACTTCCAAAGCTAGCACCCTCTCTAATGCATTGCCACTGCAAGAAAATTCGTTGAAGGAGGGAAATATATTTCCCAATTCTTCATTTACCTAATCAAAGATCCAAAACATGAAATCAGTTCAAGGACATGCTTATATGAAACATGATACAGTTCAAGGACACGCTTATATTTAAGTTGTTATTTACCTTATTTAATTGCATAATCTCTCTTTGTAAACCAGGAAAATTTGGTTCAAGCTGTTGATCATCAACGGATAGAAGCAAATTTTCATGTTTCATCCTTTCCAACTGCAACAAGATAATACAGATCAAAAATTCTAGAACCACCGTTGAGATATTATTATCCAGTTCTGCTCCCCCCAACTTTAGAAGTTAAAACTGTAGCAATACAAAAGCATCTGATCACTTGTGATTATACAAAATACATACCTCCTTATTTAAGTTTTCCATGCTAGACTTTAAGCCTTGGGCCTTAAAATTTTCATTGGCAAGAACCAAATGCTTCATGTCGCTATTAAGAATATCCCTTTGCTTTGAAAGTACCATACCAGAGATCCCATTTACATCTTTGGATACAAGATCATCCTGTCCAATGACGCGCATATATTGTCAGCGACCAAAATTTCTATATATAATACATCTAAAAATAAAACATAGTAAACCTTTTCTTTGAGAGAATTGACTATCCTACTCCTCTGCTAGAGAGAGAACTTCAAAATTTTGAAGCCTAAGAAAATCAATTACCAGTTACGCACAAATTATTATTGCCTCTAAGAGAACTTTATGTAAAGTTCGAAGAGGCCACAAGAAGAAGGTGCGAGCTATGAAAGATAACACATTCACAACTAATTAGGCAAGCATACTATATAGAATATAGATCATACTTATGTCTTTTCTGATTGGACTAAAATAGAATTTCTTTCGTAATTAGATTTCACCATTATTTCATGGAAAAGTTGACGACATTAATTGTGAACAGGGAGTTTAAACCTCCGAGGACTGACAGTAACTGGTCGTACCAAATATATTAGCCACCGTCAAGTGCTTTGAATTTCACTCTAGTGGTGATACTTTCCAGGAAATGTGTTTAATGTGATAGCAGGGGGCTGAATTGTGTAGAGAAGGGCTAGCACTAAATAAAATAGGAATGCTATTAATTTGGTAATATTTGGAGCTGCAACTCACTGTGGCACTGTCAACTGGTACTAGTAAGAACTGTAACTTCAGAAGAACCATTCGAACTCACTATGATGGAAAAAAGCAGAAAACAATAGCAAGCTGAAAACACCTTTTCAGAGAGGGCAGAATGAAAAGGCATTCTTTGTTCACTTTTCCAAAACTTGACGGAAAAGAATAATGCATAACGTATATAGGCTAGCATAAGCATGTCATAAAAACAGTTAATTACCTGCTTGGAGTTTATATTGTTGAGTACATTTGACTGGTCTGCTTCATCAATGGAATCCATGCATTCATGCTGAGATGCTTCACCATCTAGTTCAGAAAACTTAACCAAAGGTTCCTCTGCGCCCCTCTGATGATTTACAGATGATGAACTGCTCGCAAGTAAATCCTTCGCTGAGGTGAGTTCTAAAGCAATTTTAGCTTTTTCCTCAGTGCACTTCTGCAAAGACGCTTCAAGCTCTTGTTTTTCTTCCTTACAGCACTCGAGGCTTATTAATGAGCATTCCTTTTCAGCTTCCATCAGGTCATATGCTTTCATTATTTCACACTTTTCAGAAAGCAATGAATGTAGGTCAGACTCCAATTCCAAGATCTTCATTCCTAGCTCTTCGTTTCTCTTCACATGAGTAGCTTCGGATTTTTTCCTATTCTCAACTTCGTCGACTGCATCTTGTAATTTCCAGAGC
Source organism: Heteromeles arbutifolia (assembly GCA_024362995.1). Taxonomy (NCBI): domain Eukaryota; kingdom Viridiplantae; phylum Streptophyta; class Magnoliopsida; order Rosales; family Rosaceae; genus Heteromeles; species Heteromeles arbutifolia. Next base: position 22,689,693 of record JANCRC010000013.1, on the reverse strand, counting down.
ATCTCCTCACTGTGCTTATTGGACATAGCAAGTTGTTGTTTCAGTTCTTGCAGCTTGGTTTCATATTGTTCTTTGATGAATACAATTCTTAAAGACTCTTGCATAGCAGTTGGTGGCCTTTCTGGTTCTTTTTTATCCTGTGCATGGAGGCCCTCGGCATAAGCTTTGTCTTTAAGATCCTTGAAGTGAATGGACAAGTTCTTAAACTCTTCCGTCTTTAAGACCTGTTGAGCAAGCTTCTGTGTAAGCTCGCTACATCTATCGTGCAGCATTTCCATTTCATTCTTATATCTTTCCAGCAACGTTAGCTGAGCGGACTGTTCATCCAACTTGGCTTTGAGTACTAAAGCTTTGACTTCTAGTTCTTCCTTGGAGAATATCAGGTTATCAATCTCTTCTTCAGAAGTCATTAGAAGATGTTCCAGCCTTTCCACCTCAAGAGCAGACTGACTTTTATCCATATGGACAATATCCTCCGTATTTTCAGCTCTTTTCTTGTATTCCTCAAGTTCGGTCCTCATAACACTGTTTGCATCAAGAAGTATCCTGTTTTGAGCACTGGAGGCTTCCAACTCAGATTTAATGGAATTGAGACTTGTCATCAATTGGGTGTTCTCTTCAAGGTAATGCCCTTCACTAGCAAGACATTTGTTAAGCATATTCTCTACATTAAGGAAATTGTTGCAAATTTCAGAAACTTGGCTATCTGAAAAGTGCAGTTTCTGACAAAGCTCTTCGATCACGGCCTCGTATTGAGTTTTTGTGAAAGTGAGTCCAACATCAGCAGCTATTGAAAATTCATGCATTTCAGATAACTGAGCTTCCAAAACAGAGACAGAAGAACACTCTTCACAAGCGTCTTTAAGACATTTCTCAGAATCCAACAGGAGACTGAGAACTCTTGATTTCTCTAGTTCTAGGTCCGATACCAGTTGTTTGAGATGGACCAGCTCAGCCATCTGGTGATCAAAATCTAGCAACTGACTGTTCTTCTCAATCAATTGGGAAGCCAGATGTGTAATTCTACTCTCTGACTTATCTCTGAGATTTCTCTCAGTTTGCAACTCATCTTGCAAAGAGAGCAAACTTCCTTGCATCCTATTAAGCTCCAGACAAAGCTTGGAAGATTCTTCAGTTTTATTCTGCAAGGACGCCATTAAAGCTTCTTTCTCCTCCAATAATTCTGCTATGGTCAGGTTAAACCTTTCTAGCTCTTCAATCCTCATCTCATATTGAACTTTTGTGAAAGTGAGTCCAACATCAGCAGCTATTGAAGATTCATGCATTTCAGACAACTGAGCCTCCAAAGCAGAAATGGAAGAACACTCTTTACGGACGTCTTTTAGACATTCCTCAGAATCCAACAAGAGACAGGAAACTCTTGATTTCTCTAGTTCTAGATCCGAAACCAATTGTTTTAGATGGGCAAGCTCAGCCTTCTGCTGATCAAAACCTAGCAACTGGCAATGCTTCTCTTTCAAATGGGAAGTGAGCTCCGTAATTGTACTCTCTAACTTATCCTTTAGATTTCTTTCCGTTTGCACCTCATCATGCAAAGAAACCAAACTCCCTTGCAAACTATTAAGCTCGAGAGCAAGCCTGGAAGATTCTTGAGTTTTATCCTGTAAAGACGCCATCAAAACTTCTTTTTCCTCTAACAGTGCTGCTATGGTCAAGTTATACCTTTCTAGTTCTTCTATCCTTGTCTCATATTGAGCTTTTGTGAAAGTGAGTCCAACATCAGCAGCTATTGAAAATTCATGCATTTCAGACAATTGAGCCTCTAAAGCAGAAACGGAAGAACATTCTTCATGGACGTCTTTTAGATATTCCTCAGAATCCAACAAGAGACGGGAGACTCTTGACTTCTCTAATTCTAGATCTGAAACCAATTGTTTGAGATGGATAAGCTCAGCCTTCTGCTGATCAAAACCTAGCACCTGGCAATGCTTCTCGTTCAATTGGGATGTGAGATCTGTGATTGTACTCTCTAACTTATCTCTGAGATTTCTCTCTGTTTGCACCTCATCATGCAAAGAAAGCAAACTCCCTTGCAAAATATTAAGCTCGAGAGCAAGCCTGGAAGATTCATCAGTTTTATCCTGTAAGGACACCATCAAAGCTTCTTTTTCCACTGTTAATGCTGCTATGGTCAGGTTACACCTTTCTAGTTCTTCAGTTAATTTCTCTAATGCCATAAATTCCTCAGCAAGGCCCTCAATTTTAGAAGTAAGTTGCTGCAGCTCCAATTCTGAATTATCAAGATCAAACAAAAGCTCTCTGTGCTGTTGTGCATAATTGTCTTCAGCTTCACATCTAATCTCGGGTCTGTTTGCCATGGCCTCAACTCGTGACTGGAGCTTTTGAACCAGCGCACTCGAAACATCTAGTTTATCCACTGTACCTCGTAGGTCGTGTTCAAATTTCTGCTTCATGATCAGATTATCAGACTCTGCTGCGCGTAAAGACTCTTGAGCAATATCTCTTTCTTGCGCTAGCTCTTTCTTCTTTTCCATCATTTGGACAATCTTTCCATATACATTGTTCTGAAGCTCTTCTATTTGCATCACTATACCTGTTAAATCTCTGGATTCCAAGTCTTGACAGACATATCCACCGCAAAGAGCCAGGCTTTTATACTTTTGGTCATAAGATGCCAACAGATTCCATAACTTACCCTGTAGAAAATTTACAATATTCTGCAGATCCTCCTTCGTGCAAGCTAGCTCATCAAAGTCGGTTCTGACAGATTTCAACTCTTCCTGCAAAGAGGAAAGTTTATTCTGAAGAGTGCCGTTTTCTAGGGTTTCCTTTTGCAACAAATTTTCCAGCTGTAATTTTTCACTAGTGCAGGCCTTGTATTTGCTCTCATAAGTTTCATATTCTTGTATCATACCCTTCCATTCAACAATCTTCTGGGTAAGAAGGCCATTTTCACTACTAGCTTTTTGTAAATCTGCTTCCAAAAATTGGTTCTTCAGAACCAAGTCATTGCGGATTGAATTACAAGTTTCCTTGTACTCATTCAGGCAGCGAATCTCATCCAATGCAGTCTGCAGCCTCAGCATCAACAACTCATTGGACTCAGTTGAAAGCTCCAGCTGTTGTGAAAGTTCATGCACTTTCTCTTTCGTCAATCCGAAGGCAGCACTTGCTTCAATCAAAGTAACTTGTAGAGTCTTTGACAATACATCCAAATACACATTCACCAGATGCACCTCATAAAGTTCTTCTTCAACCTTTTGGTAGATGCCCTTCTGCAAGTGGAGGGATCTTCTCAAATCATCTGATAATGCATCCCCATCTAACTGCTGTTTCTTTATCCCGTAGCATTTATTCTGACACTGTAAGTGTTTTACAGATGGAAATTCCTCTGAATCCGATTTCTTATTCTGCACCGTTTCTTCACACCCCTGAAACATTGGAATCAAAGAATCTTCAAAAGCTTGCTTAATGAGGTTCTCATTAGTCTCATGCATGGACTGAACCTGGAATGAAAGCAATTCAAGGTCCTTCTGTAACTGGTTCACTGCAATAGAGTAATTCATGCGTGCCCTTTTAAGTGCTGCTTCTGCTGTAGTAGCCCTTCTTTCAAACTCCTTGTTCAGAGAGTCCAAATCATGCTTTTCTTTGGAAAATATTCTACGCTCGTTGTTCATGTCTTGCTGGATTCTCTCCATCTCAGCGTTAGCAGATGAAATTGTGTACAAGCAAGTAGAATGCTCATTCCTGAGATTCTGCAATTCTCCAATCATCTGTCTCTGGTTTTCCTCAAGTTCATGAATGAGAGCTTCATAGTAGCACTCCATCTGGTCTGCTTTCTTTGCAAGGCTTTCTCGATCAGCTTTCATCTCATCCAACTCTCTTAAAATTTCAACAAACTTCCCTTTCATTGCATTGGCAGCATCTACAGAATCAAAGTCTAGTGACACCAGGCCAGGTATACTTAGACAATGAACCGCACCCTCGGGTTGATAGGCATCTGCATCCACCCTCGTTCCTAGTACTAATTGCTTGCCTTTATGTAAACTTATTTCATCAGCCTGCTTTACGCTTGTCACGTTCATCCCTGAACTTGCCTGTCCAGTCTCTTGTTTGAGAACGTGCAAAACACCAAGCAATGCCTCGAAATCCGAGTGACAGGACTGGAAGTCCCTTTCATTTGCTCCAAATAATGCCTTGCTCTGAAGCCCTTTTAATTTATCCTCCATACTTGAAAGCCCCTTAAACCACCTGAGCCGTAACTCATGAACAATGCGAGCTTGGCCTGTCTCAATAGTTTCCCTGTGGGAGAATGGAATGTTTAGTTTGAAACTTTTTTGCTCCTCAAGATCTTCTTTTAACTTTGAACATTCGGATCTCAGTGTGGAAATTTCTTTTGCTAATTGTTCTCCAGAAGCAATTTCAGCATGAAGTTGAAGACCAAATTTTTGTGCGTCATTGCCGATTTCATCAGCATGAACCTGTAAAGAGTTCACCTCCTGCTTAAGCTCAAGAATGGATGATTCAGCTGCTTCCAAGCTTCCTCTAAGCCTGCTATTTTCCTCAGAAGCATTTGGTAAATAAGCATCTGGAGAAAATTCAGAGCCCCAGCTATGAGCCCACTCACTGGTCCCCTGTACCAAGAATCGCTGATCTGAGGGATGTTGTTTCTCTTGTCCAGGACTTTGACTAAGGGACAATCCCCCTAGATCAGCAGAGGTGGTACTCTTAATACTGTCAATCTCATGGGTGCTAGATGTGTCATGTTTCTCAGCATATAAACTTTCTGAAGTAGTGGAAGAATATTCAAATCCACCAGTTGAATCAGCATACTCTTCATTCAGGCCAGCCCCTTCTTCATGGGGAGAGAGTTCTTTGAATCTAACTTTTGAATTCATCTGTAAAAATGAAGAAAATAATTAGCATATATTATCACAGATCTAAAACGCCTATAACAAAGATAATAACTCCATATGGTAAAAGAACTCACATAATGCATTGTGTAAATTCATAACCTTGTATCAAATAATTCGACAACTTACAAGTATAAGAAAAGTCAAAGTTTGTGAGAAAAACCAAGTTTCTCAGTAACTGACTCATGGAAAACGTTACAAGGGACGAATATACCCATAAAACTCTGGAAAAGCAGGGCCTATCTTTCTCATCAGATACAGAACTATGTTATAAATCATAGTGAAATATGGTATCTTTAGTAATGTCAACCCTTTAGTACTTCATCATCATAGCAGCAACAGTGAGACTAATTTCATCTTTCATAGTATAAACGCATTCGGAGAAAGGAGTTTCTTTTGGCCGACAGCATGTATCTTCCACACATACATGACACACAGAGGATTAGATAAGGAAAATCATGTCATAAATAGACATGCAACCAGCATACACTAGACAAAAGAGAGAGAGAGAGATAGACCATAGATGTCCTATCCATATGAAAGAGTGCTTGAAATAATATTTTTCCAACCATATCTCCTATTTTATTGAGTGTGACCTGGAGTTTCGGGATGTTCTATTTAGTAATTTCTGTCTTGATTTGTCTCAACTCTTGAGTACTGTATTGAATGTGGTTTTGCTTTTATTAATGTTTAAGTTGTTATGTTTTAAGTGGTTTTGCTCTTACTAATAATTAGAAATGGTCTATGAAATGATGAACAAAATTAGTAAATACTCGTTTCAAGGAGCTTATGTTTCAAAACAAACATATATACTATGGGACAAATAGAAACAGAAGAGAACGACTAACCTTATCCATCTGCTCATTTACTGCATCTTCAGAAGATGATATTCTTCTAGTAGTGGATACATCATTTCTGTTTTGGTCAGAGGTTGTTCGTAGACCGCTCTCTCTGAGCTCCCTCTGCTGCTCAAACTCTCTGAAAGGGAAAGAACTACAAATTAACAACTGAAATTAGATAAAGCAAGAGGTTGATATGCTCTAATGCTTACCTGAAGCCAGTTTTAGAAGTTAGCAGCTGTACCGTTACCTGACATGGAATAAGACAAAAGAAAATTGTTAAACAGGATCAAATAGTAGTTGGCAACCAGTAATAACTAATTACTGGAAGCTAAATGATAAATCAAGTAGCTTCCCTAAGATAACACTGTGTCTAAAATAATTTGAACTTCAGAGGTTCTCACATGTAAAACAGTTCCAGAATCACATCCAAGAAGAGGCAGAGCAACAGACAAAGGCTTTGATGCATCAGCATAATCAGCAAGGTTGATATTAGTCTCACCAAGAATACTAGACCTTGAAGAACCCTGATGTCAGTTAGATATAGGCCAATGAAAGGGTTAAACTCAGTTTAGACAAGATAATGGCTGCAGTCAGCTGCTCTGGTGGTGTAGGTTATAAATCAACCGAATTTTGAAGCAGAGACCAGTTTAGTATATAAGAATTCTGGATGGAGTTTTACCATGGTTACCACGAGTTTGTAAAGCTTCTCATCGTATTGTTTGGTTTTAGTGTCTTGTAGAAGCCTTGTAGTTTCATAGATAGGATCTCCCCATTTGCAGGTCCCATTCCTCACGTTTGCCTTGGTTGTTTTTGCAGTTGCTTTTCCGGAATCAGCAGGTATGAAAGATATAAACAGCTTATCCCATCCGGTTTGTGGAACCTGAACCATGCAGAAACATTGTTTTCAGCCGTAGACTAGACTGTAGCTGCTAGATATAGAACCACGTTTCCCAATCTTGTCACATGTTATAGGAGAAGTGCAAATTTAGAAGATTTTAGGTGCATTTTAAGTCATTAGCCATAAGAAACTACAATTGAATAAAATGTCAGCTAATGATAGCTACACGCCTGCATTAATTACATGGATCTTATGGTTGAGTTTAGATTATCTTACACGTCATACGACACAATTGAATCCCAAATTCAGGCAATTACCAGGAAATGTTAGTGGAGTCTAGGGACACGGAGACAACAAACACCAAAAGTCGCAATACGAAGCCTAATGTTTCCAAACTGAATGAATCCACATTGGCAGCTTAGAACATTTAATTAACACTGACTGATGCATCATTCAACAATTGACTTAAAGAAATTCTATTTCACCTTACAGGCCAGAAGTTTATGCACGGGTTTCATAAGAAGTGAATACAAATTAGAAATGTATAAAAATTATATAATTTCAGCGGTAAATCTAATAAGTTCCAACTTACATGTGTGGCATGAAACTGTAACCTGAAAACCACTTTTACTTTTGTCTTCTCAAGCTTCCACCTAGTGATCCTCGACATTACTGGATAGTCTATCTATTTCTAGTCAACTGTGGAACCTTGATGGTTACACTTTCATTTTCCTGCACCATTGTAAATCAATTATATTCAATCACATTGTTTCCACAAAAAATGGAAGGTAAGTTGCAACTGATCACGCAAACTAAGAATGCATATCGTAGATGATAATTACAAAGCCAGAGAAACAAAGACATAATTCAGTGCTCACAATTGCGTATAAACCAAATAGAAAAACAAGAAGTTAGATAGGCGATCCCCTTTTCCCCCTCCCGAAAGTTGAACCCAGAATGTGAATCGAAAACGCAGGTTTAACCAAGTAAGACCAATCATATCAAAAAATCAACCAAAAGAAGGTCAGATCATGCTGCATTATCAAATTCAAGTAAATGAAGGAAAAGATCACCATTAATTTTGAACATTAACAGAAGTCAAAGTAAAACTAAAACCAACACTTGTACAAGATTAATTTTGAACATTAATCCCTCAAATTCCTATCTGGTCTAGTCAGATTCAGCAACATCCAACTAATTAATCCAAATTTTTCCTTTTCCAATCAGCGTTCTTTTCTCAGCAGCCAAACAGAAGGTAATGCAATCTAAGAGAAAACAAAAGGTTGAGCAGGGAACCGATTTGGGTAAGAATCAAATCCAAATTTAGAGCACATTACCTTGTAAAATCAGGCAAAGACTTTCCCAAAACAGAAAATCCAGAAACAACTTTCAAATCCCAGTTGAAAACACACCGGATCCAAGCCCAGAAGAAAAAAAAAGCTGGGAAATTCAGATGGCAGCTTGCTGCTGGGACACTGAATTCAAAGAGACCGACAAAATACCCAAAACGGCGGCGTCACAGGGCATCCCACTTCCCAAACCAGAAATGCCTAGTTAAATGTGGAATTTTCAAAAACCCAACTCACTGTTTGTCCAGAACAACAAACCGTAAAAAAAAACCCATGATTTGCAATTCCAATAAAATACCCACAAGAGGCTAAAACCGCACGGATACTTACATTACAAATGTCAAGAAATTCAAACCCAATTCTCAGAAACGCCAAAAAATTGCAGTGGGTGTGATGGGAACAGCGGCAGCGGTAAAAAACCTGGTAAAGTCTAGACCTTTGAGGCTCAAAATTCAAAACCCATAAATAAAATATAAATATAAATACATAAATGTGTGGGTTTTTAATGAAAGAGAAGATTAAAAATGTTGGGTAATATTATATTGGCAGTGGGGGTGCAGTACCTAGCTGCGGATCTGTAGAAGGTGCTTAGGGTGGAAAGAGGAGCAAGTAACCTTGGGTAAGAATGTAAACCGACTCTGAAGAGAGAGAGAGAGAGAGAGAGGTTTGTGGGTAGATGGCGTAAATAAGCAGTAAATGGAGGGGTTAAGAGCATTAAAAAGGTGGGAAGGAGGTGAGATTTCTGCTCAAATATCAACTTCAGGTTCTGGAAACCCGCCAAAGCCTGCATTTGTCCGTGTCTAAAATCTTTTTTAATATTTAATTTTTGTTTATCTTGTTTTTCTGCTTTTTCTTATGATGGGTGGTGATGTCATTGTCTAGGCATTTGTATTTGACGCTGGATTTTTGCCTTGTACAAGTGATGGAGTGGTTGGATCTTTCGGAAAAGGATCCTTTTCCTGGGGATCAGGAAGACCATTTGATCATGATGTTCAGTTTTCGTTAGTTACTATTTATATTTGATTTTAAATTTTAAATGATTTCTGACCGTACGATATACAATAAACGGACATGATCATGAAATCTCCCGGATCCCTAGGAAAATGATCACCGGATCTTTCCTACAATAACTACATTGGGTTTCACCTAATTTGGTTTTATATCAACACATTTTTGCTCACCACTCTTAAGTGATGGTAGTGTTTATCACCATATTTATTATTATTATATAAGTTTAAATTTTGAAATTTGTGTCTTTCTACTAGACAGATCTTGAAATTTAAAATCATCTAATAATAATAAATAGAGTAGTAAACATCACCATTACTTGAGGGTGGTGAGCGAAATCTTCTCTTATATGAACAAGGCAATAGTGACAGGTGCTAAAATAATTTTAAGGGGCTTAGAACATCTCAAGTGGAGATGTCAAAAGAAAAATTCAAGTGTTAATTTGATTGGCTGACCTGGCAATTTCTCTTCCTCCAATTCATATGTTTTTTTTATTATAAATGATATTTGGAAAATCCATTTTTATAGAAGAAAACAATTTAAATAAATTTTCAAGATCTAATAAAATAAAATAAAGAATTAATTGACACACCTGTTATATGTCAATCTACGTAAGATTGACATATCAGTTGAAGCTTCATCCTATTTTTAAATTTTATTGCGTGACATTCCACTTAAAATATGATTTCTCCTTTGAAGTCGATGTTATGGATTTTGGTGCACTTCCTCCTAATCCACATACAACTAATTGAGAATTGCGATCCACGATGTTAAAATTCATGCCAAGTAGACTATGAGAGAGAGAGAGAGAAGGGGGGTAATCATGTGGCAAACAAAAGGACACTAGCTAGGACGTAGCCAAGACGCATAAAAAAGTGCAGCACTGCGGCTGCGGCCAGCATATGATGACTATTGTCCGAACTCTGAGGTCCACGAATGAATTTAAGGTTGGTCCTGCGGGAGTGGGTCACCGGCACCACACCACCAGTGAAGTGTCCGCAACAAGAATGGGAGACCATGCACATGGGTTTGGTGCATCGTTGTCGAAATTGTGGCAGCTTTGTGTTCTGTTGGGTCCTGTTGCGACACCAAATTTTTATGTGAATCGAATCATACTGCTAATATGTTATCGACTCTAATGAATTGGGTTACGATTGTAAAATGATGAATGTGAGAATGTGGGACTCTTTTACTTATTTTCTCACACATCATCTTGTGTATGGCGAATTTCAAGTTTAATACGTGAACAACATGAACGGGATGACGTGGAGCACATGTAACCATTAAGCTTCACACGTGAGTCAACTTGTTCTGATACTATAAAGAAATTGAGGTTCTACCATAAAACTAATCCGCGATATCACATTCTCACAATGAATTTGCTTACTGTTCTGATTTTTATGCTGTATATTGTTTCACTGTTTAAGATTTATGTTGGGTGTAATTTTCCAAACAAATTTGGCCCCAATATTTTAAATGAAAAAAACCTTTTTCATACAATAAAAATTTAAGGGAAAAAACCGAGTCACAGCCTTACAGATCACAGCCTCACTTAGGACAGCTGTAAGAAGAAAAAATTGGTGAAGAGGTGTGTGATTTGGAAAGGATCATCTCCGATCCCTTCCACTTGAGCCTTCTGATCAATAAATTCAAACTTTTGAAATTTGATTCAACGGTTAAAAATAAGGGATTCCATTAAAAGTTATAATAACTTTAGTTGTTGAATCAAATTTCAAAGGTCTGGATTTGTTGGTCAGGAGGTTCAGGTGAAAGGGATCCGAAGAAGATCCCTCTTTGTGTGATATCACGTGACGTCACGTGAAGTGGGTTTTTTTTTGGGGGGGGGGGGGGGGGGGGGGGGGGGGGGGGGGGGGGGGGGGTGGTGGGGGGGGGGGGGGGGGGGGGGGGGGGGGGTGGGGGGGGGGGGGGGGGGGTGGCAGGTGATAGCATCAGGGAACACGTGCAATTGGAGCACTTTTTATGGCACCTTTTATGTTGAGACGATTTTTCTGAAATCTGTAATTTTGTGTAAGTTGCCTAAATAATATAGCACTTTGTAGTAGAAGGCTATCCATATCCCAAATTGCATGTGATTTGATTTGAGATGGGATAGTAGGATCTCTTGGGTCCCTACTATTTCCTAGGGTAAAGTACAAAAAACTACCCCAATTATTGGTGTCACGACACTTTCATACCTCATTTTTTAAAGTTGACAATGTCATACCTCATCTTACGAATTTATGCCAATGTCATACCTCTGTCAGTTTTTCTGTTAATTTTTCTGTTAAGTGCTGATGTGGCTACATTCGAGTCCCACTCACTAATCCAATTGGATTTAAAAATTATTAAATATATTTTTAATAATTAAAAATTAAAAAAAAAAATTTATGATATTAAATCTATGTCTCTCTCCTCCTCACCTATCTCTCTCCTCTCCCTCCTCTGCATCCCCGAGACCCTTTCCCACCCAACCCCTCCCACCTGTCCCTCCCCAACCTTCCTTCACCATCGTCACCAAAAACCCAGACCCAGGTACCCCCACCCCAGCCCCGTGTCCCCCCCACGCGCGCCCACCCTATCTTCCTGCATTCACTGTGTTCCAACCTGTCCACCCTCTCTTCCTCCCCGCGTCGGCCCTCTCTTCCTCCAACCGTCGTACGTCCGTACCCCCCCCCCACCCCAGTTGCAGCAGCAGCAGCTCCCCAAAACCCCCACACCTAACTTGCAGAAGAGGAAGAGGAGAGAGAAGGAGAAGGAGAAAAGAAAAAAAAAACGGAAACTGCCCAACCTGCAGAAGATGAGGAGAAAGGGGAAAGAGAGAAAAGAAAAGAAAGAGGGGGGTTGACGGGATCTGGGCGCGCGGGGGGGGGGGGGTGTGACGGGATCTGGGGGGGAGGTGCGACGGGATCTGGCGGGGGTTCGAGTCTGGGGTTTCGGGGGGGTTGGTGGGTTTTCAATTTTTTTTTTTTTTTTGCCTGGAGGAAGACGAAGGGGGAGAAGAGGGGAGTGTTTTGGTGGGGGGGATAAGAAGATGAAGGATGGAAGGGGAACGGAAGTTGTTTTTTAAATAAATTTTTTTTACTTTTTTATTATTTTAATATTTAAAACATATTAAATAGTTTTTTTTTAGTTTTTAATAATTTTTTAATAATTTTTTAATAGAAAGTGGGGTCTGGATTAAGCCACGTCAGCATTTCACTGACAAATTAACGGTCAAACTAACGGAAGGTATAAAATTGACCAAATTCTAAAGATGAGGTATGACATTGTCAATTTTAAAAGATGAGGTATGAAAGTGTCGTGACACCAATAGTTGAGGTAGTTTTTTGTACTTTACCCTATTTCCTAATACACTTCAGAGCTCCAAATTCATGTTGAACGGTAATTATTTCTGTGCAAGTCCATCTGTTTATAAAGGACAAGAACAATGAAATTGCTCTTACTATTCACTCTAAACAATAATTGTCTTTGTGCAAGTTCACTCGTTTGTGAAGGGTGAGGACAAGGGCACTATTCACAAATATAAAATAATTTCTTATGCTTTGTAGGTTTGTTTCATGAAAATAAAATGATTATATAATTTCAGTAATATATTTCAAATACAAGAAATGAAGAAGACGGTAGAATATATATAGAAAAGAAATTAGGGAATTGTTTAGCATTTTTTTGGTATATTTTTGAACTTTTTACTGTTAGAATCCTGGCGGTTGAATTTCAAAATTTTATGTTGGATGTCTCAGATCGCACCACGTGGCAACGGAAAAAAAAGTTACATTTATTTTTACCATTGAAACAGCTTAGCTTGGAGGAACAAGGTGGCAATTGACTCTGGGATGTGCACGTGGACGGGCCCCACTTGGTCCATTTCTGTATGCAGAGGGCGCAAGCCCAGTTGATTCTTGCAAGGGAAGCTGAAAGGGCACAAGCCCTTGGCACAATTGCCCGCCCTTTTTTCCTCCACTGAGCCTTCTTTTTCAACCCAATTGCAAGGGCAATTGGAGAACTGCTGGAGATGCTCTAATTAGTCTATCTTATAGTAATCAATATTATTATTGCCACTGTTCCACTGCCTAATGTGTAAAAGTCAATATGAGGAGACTATCATTCATGATTTGTTTTAATTAAAAATTATAAGAAGACCCCTCAAAGGTGCTATGGAAAAACACTTAGGAGGAATTGAATTGATGAGGAATTGAATTGATGAGGAATTGGAATAAGGGGAAGTCAGAATCAGATTTCTGTTGAAGCTGTTTACTTAAATATTCTGGAATCGGAATAGAATTCCATAAAGTTGTTTACTAATTCAGCAGAATCGGAATATAAATCAGTATGATTACTAAAATGCCCTTGTCCCAAATCAAATATTTTATATACTTTAATAGGTTTATAAATGATAGTCTTGGAAATAAAAAAAGTAAGTGAGGGCATAAAGGGAACAAAACTGTCATTCCCATTGCCTAAACAAGGAGGAATTGGATTACCACCTATATCTAGGGAATCCAATTCCACCAATACAAGGAATTGAATTCCAAAATTTGTGTGGGCCCCATTGCTTTTTTGATTCCTCTATGTTTAGTAAACACCGGAGTACTCCGTAATCGGAATTCAATTCCACATTCTCATTCCGATTACGGATACGTAAACACGCCCTTAAAGTGTTTCTTGAAATAAGCACATAATTGGTGCTTCTTGCAAAAAACACTTTAAGTGCTTTTGGATCCTAAATATATTTTCTTTAAAAGCGGTTTCTATTATTTTAAAAGTACTTCTGAACGAACCCTTAGTTTGGTTGGATTAATTGTATAAATTGGTTTGAGTTAGGTTGGTTCTTTTTTCCTCAATGAAAGCTTCATTGATCATAAATAAAAAAACTTACATGAGCAGACAACAAAGGTTGGTTGAGTTGGTAAGGTCATTCTTTTCGCTAGACCAATGTCTAGGTTCGAATCTCACTGCCGACAATCCCTCTTGGTGGAACTCATTACAGTCTTAGTCTGATCAATCAAACGTCTCCAAAAAGTCACAAATAGATAGAACTCATTCTTATAGATTCTTCCTTGTGGTTAGGGATGGGCAAATTCTTATAGATTCTTCCTAGTGGTTAGGGATGGGTGATAGGATTTTTAGTACCTGCGCAAAGAGGGTTAAAATCACACGAAATACTTGCAAGAGAACAAGGTAGTTGTAGTAAATATGTTAATGCAAGGTCGTCCTCACATGGATTATTTAAAACAATTCATGCAAAACCAAGATCTTAGTTAATTATTTGAAAACAAAGATTGGAAAGGGTTGTTTTTGGATTTAAATATAATAAAAATGAATTTAATAAAAGTAATTTAAGAAAAACAACTAGTAACCAATTAAGAAGAAATCAAATAAAAAAGAAAAGGTTTTGAGAAATAGATTTGGAAAGCACTAAGGTTCCGACGTCCCATTAACAATCCTATTTAGATTTACTAATTACTTGTGAATTATCCATGCAACTTTGAAGGTTAGGTTTTCCTAATGCATATTCTACTTGTGGTATTCAAGCTAGAATGTATATCAAATATGCAATTCGTCTGTGACATTCAGATCAAATATAAACATGCATGACTCATTACGTATTGTGAAGACCCTTTGAAAAACCATGCAACCCTTAAGACATGGCATTCGCCCTAAGTGAACTTACAATCATTAACCACAAGAAGCATTATTCAATTTTAGGGTGACATTCTAACAGAAATTACATCAGATTACTTATCTAAACATTTTAATGGTAGCTAAGCATTAAGACATAGAGACAGTTTAAACGCAGTGGTTAATAATTCAAAGTATGCATGCATAATATCATAAGCAATTAAATAAAAACTACATATTCATGCTAATGCTCATGGCCTCACCCTAGCAAAAGAAAGTTACTTACGCATATTCAAAATTAAAATCAAAAGAGTTTTATTAAACTAGAAAAAGAGTGAAAACACCTTGTAGAATAAAGTCTGAAAATCTCTAAGCTTTTGCCAAATTCCTCTCTCCAATATTGCGTAAAAGAAGAACTAGGGCCGGCCAAAAGGCTTATATATACTACATAGAAAATCCATTCATTCCTAGAAAAGGTCTTTTAAAAACTAGGAAACCAAATAAATTAAAATAAATTAGAAAACATAATCCTAAATTGATTAGGATAAGCAGCCCAAAATCTGCACAGCCACGTTTTGGACCCATATCTGCTCCAAAACCGGCCCAAAATAGCTGGATTTAAAGTTTGGAATATTCTGAACTTTTCCAATAGGCCACGAACCCATCAGAGATCATCTTGGGCTCCAAAAATCGCAATTAAGCCCAAAAAAGCCAATTTCCAACAACGTGCACTGCTTCTTTATTTAATCGCCATAAAACAACCGCTTGGTAGAAATTGTTGAAATTTTGATACTAACAAGCTAAGAAACACACGAACGTCCTTCAACTTGAATTGCTCCAAAATTCGTTTGTTTGATCACATTTCGCTCCGGAAGAAGTCAAATGTCCTCTGTTGAAAATATAAAGCAAAGTATCAAACTTATACCAAAATATACTAAGAATAAAGTAAAATATATAATATGAAATATACTCATCAATGGGCAAAATACATGTGGGTATGGGTAACAATAGTTGTTCGGCCATTGAAACTTAATGGTTACGGTTCTAAGTAACCGTTGAAATAAATACGGTATAATTGTTTACCAGTGAAATATAAATAGGTGAGCATAGGTATTACTCGCGAGTACAAACGGGTACCCATTTAACCATTTGTATTACTTGTTGATTGTTCTCGTTGAATTACACAACAGATTTAGCTGTTTCGTGATACTTAACTACCACTTTCTAGTGTTTCCGTTTATTTGCCTTTAATTTCTCTATACTAACATGATTAAACTGAGTCATTACAGTCACTTAATGTTGGAATCTGTTGGCATGATTTGAAATTTGAACCTGCATTTTTAGTTGTTCTTGAGATAACTGACTCGAGTTTAATACCACGTGAAGCTACTGATTGTTAATTGAGATTATATAGTGAAGCTACTGATTGTTAATTGGGATTTTAAATTTTGTTGTCTACAACAAATATATTATTTTTCAGTGCAGGGCTCAGGGCCGGCCCTGAGAATTTGGGAGCCCTAGGCGAGCCTTCAAAGTGGGGCCCTAACGTTCTCGGACCTCCGACTCTTTGTGTATTGGTATGTAGCTAAAAGAATTCGCTAATCACATAAAAAGTCTATTTCTTCATTGAATATCATTAAAAATTAATATCAAAAGAAAAAAGATATACTAACATTACTTAAATATTACATGTCACATGTCTTTAGACGCAAATGCACTAAGTATTTGCAGTCAAGAGTCTAAGATTGAGAGTGAAGAGCAATAAAACTTGATGATCAAGAGAGTTAAAAATAATAAAACTTGATTGACGAATATAATAATTCAACAACGCCAAGTGGTTCTCTTGTGTTCTTTCTAAAATCAACATCACACTAGTGAATCAAATTTTAGAATAACCTAGTTTAACAATAAATTATTGAAAAAGAAAACTTAAATTCAAAGTTTTGGTTACCTCAAATTACAATCTTCAGGACTAAGTGATAGTTGCTTAAACATTTAATAGAAATGGAAAGACTGAGAAGTTGAAAGAAAAATGATTACAAAGTTATGATTATTCTGGATTTAGTTATTTTTTTTAGGTTATTTTCAAAAGCAAAAGAAAAAAAAATGCATTTGGACATATTGGGACCATTAATTTCACTAGCCTCTTGTCACAAGCGTAGGCGTGTGACAATTGGCTTTTGTATGTTCTTTATTTAAGAAACTCAAGTTTTTTTTTTTTCTATTTATACAATTTTTATTTAAAATATTTTTGAAAATAAATAAGAAGTTAAACATAAACCACCCACTAATGTGAGGTTTTGTTATTTTTTTTTCTAAAGTTGAAAATTTTAAATTCATTCAAAATTAATATTTGTTGAATTATTTTAACTCTTTTTAATTCTTGTAATTTTTAAGGGGCAATATATGGTATTGTTTCACTGTTTGGAGTGCTCCCTTTATATATATATATATATATATATATATATATATATATATATATATATATATATATATATATATATATATATATATATATATATAGTAAATCTCACCCTTTCTATGATTTCTTTTTTTGGGTTTTTTTTTGAAGGTTTGGGATGGGGATTTCGAAACACCTTGTAGGCATTAGTTTTTGTTTTTTTTTTCAAATCTATGAAATTAGGGAGTTTTAACGAAAAACCCGCGGTACTATTCACTTTAACGAAAAACCACATTTTTACATTAAAAAAATCAATCCTGGTACTATTCACTTTACCCTTTATTTTGTCTTTATTATTAAAACTCAAAAATTTCAAGCCATTTTTATTAGTTTTCTTATGAAATTAATGGTCCTAATCGGTCAAATCCTTTTTTTTTCCTTTTGCTTTTGAAGTAACCTCCAAAAAAAAACCCAAAAAAAGAAATCATAGAATATATATATAGTAAATCATAGAATATATATAAAGAAAAATATCGCTAGACTATTAATTAGTTATTGTGTTTTTATAATTAGTAAACGATACAAAAGTGTGTTATTAGTAGGGTAGTGAATTGTCCAAAGTAAGCAACCAAAAAAAATATAATAACAATGATGCATTTCGTTGTAACGAGTCGAAGACAGGAATAACAATGATGCATTTCGTTGTAACGAGTCGAAGACAGGACTTGAAATGGTAGAAGTAATGTCCTAACCACTTGAGTTACAAGACCGTCGCTATCATCTGTGTAATTCGCAATGCTAGAACGTGTTCAAATGCCAGACAATGCCTACCACATCCTGTTTCTACGATCTCAATTTCTGCTTTTTATGACCCTGCTTTAAGAAAAAGCAACTTTTTTTCAGCTACCAAACACACAGCTGATATAGTTGTTCAAACATGTCAATGCATCCATCTGCCTTGGTTTCAGATATTCAATCACGTCAATGCACCACACTGCAGCCAGAATAATCTGCCATCTCTTTCTCAACCCTCACAACTGAATCGAGGATAAGCTGCACGCACAGACGCGAAAACTAAACTGATTTAAGGCAAGGTACCTGAAATACAAGTGGGATAAATTAGTTATAAGAAAGTCAAGATATTCGGAACTCGGCAAGGCAACGATCATCGGACATCAAAAGACAGACTTCATGCTAATTAGGCAGCTGGAACATCCTAGTACCAATGACATGATACAAGGTTATTATTGATCGACTTCAATCTCAGACTGCTTAATTACTAGTTTAATCAGCAACATTTGGAGATCAGCAGCAAAGCATAAATTTCATTTAAATAAGAATCATACGAAACCAAAGAAAGAGTTTCAAGGAACGGTAAATTACTAACTGCAGAAGCTTAAGCTGAGCAATCTGGTGTTCATATACCATCGAAAAATATTGATAACATGTTACGTTTTTATTAACTTTCTAAGGAAGTCGAACAATTTATGTATTAGAAAGCGTTGGAATCCATTTTTCAATTAAAATTCTCCTATCATGCAGAACCATCATCATTTCCATTACCACAAGGAAGAATGTGCAGAGGTTATCAGGCCAACGTTCAGACAGAAGCTTTGTTCCAGCAAAATAAACAACTCAATATAGCGCAAAATATACACACCTTGCCCACATCAAAATCAGTTGAAGCCAGATAGTTTTTGATATAGTTGTTCCAGCAAACACAGGTGATCCTTTGTTTGTTTGACATCTCAATCGCTGGATAATGAATATCAACAGAACCATTGACAAATGCATACAAAGTCATTAAACTTTCTTTGAGAGACCCCGGCAGCAGTAAAATGGTATTCACATTGATTAAAAGCCAAAGAGAAAATTGGGTTTGAGGAGCTGCTGAAATCTTCATTTCTTAGTATGCCATGTACTTCAAACTTACTGTATCGAGCATACAGCGCACCCACTATCAACGATGGCACTATGGAGGTTCAGTAGGAGTCTCCTTATATTTTTTTTTGGCACCCTGTTAGAAAAAAAGAAAGGAATTGAATAAGAAAATGATTATTTGCATTTGAAAACATGGTTTAAACACAAGCAAGCAAAGCCATGAACTATTTACTGTCAGCTGCTGCAATACCCCTTAATCGAAGCCATAGAATTGTATTTGACAAGAGCAGGACGTGTTTTCAGTATTTTGAGACAATTCAATAAATTCAAGTACCTTTGGAAATTGCTGTCCAAATGAAGGATATCTTGAACTCTCAAAAGAAGTTGTTCATTAAAAATACAGCCTCATTGGGATGTTTGTGGAAAGTTTAAGATAATCTACGATGTTCTAACAGATGATATGAAGGAAACACTCCTTGATAGATGTTGTTTCTTTATTGGAAATAACAAGGACTGCGTTGCCAAAATATTGAACGGTCGCAGTCCTTGTTCTTCATCAAAGTGACGGCCATTCAAATAAGCTATGCCCTGTAACTGCTGATAGAGAAGGCAATCTGATGATGCATGACATGATTTGAGACATGGACAGAGAAATCGTGAGTGCAGAATCCTTGGGCAACCCTGAAAGAAGTAGTAGGTTGCGGGTTCACGAAGATGTTGAAAGTGTGTATTGAGGAACAACTCTGCAAGTACCTCGCTGTCAAATTGTGTTAAATTTGGCATCATAAAAAATCCAGTAGGATTGCAAAGGCACGGATGGTGGGGAGGTGGGAATGGATGTTACTGAGATGTATTATCTTGATAATGTACTTGCTCTTCATCCATTGGACAGCATCGGTGGTGATGTCAAAGAAGCTACATCTGCAGCGCCGGCAATTGTGGTTGCGGTGAGCGAGTCTCCACGAAGTTCCTTAAGATCCCTCTCTCCAATATCCTTTCCCAACTTTCTGCAACCCTAGCAGAAATATCCAGTGCTTTTCCTTGGCGCAGCTTCATCCATTCCGACTGTGGCTCTTCCCCATGGAATCGACCACCAGGGGCACGCCGAACAGCCTGATTTCGTGCACAACTTGTCCGGTGGTGGCTCCGCCTACGGATGTGCTCTTCATCTTCAATTTTCCAGTGATCTCGTCAATAACTTTCCTGATAAACACTCCTTCATACCTAGTAGTTAAAACCCAAAATTAACCAGACTAAATTGAACCAAACCCTTAATTCCTTACAAATCAAAACCTTGGATTCCGATGATAATTTTGTAAAATTCGTGAAAAGCATTCATACAAGTATATAATTACCCGTCAGTCTTTGTAAAAACCTCGCCGGCTAAATCTGCAGCTTCAGTAACAGCCTTTCTCCACCGCCCTAGTTTTTCTTCCTTATGGTCTTCGTGTTTCTCAAATGCCTCTGCAAAAATCCCAGACTGGTTCTTCAAATCTGAAGGATCAACGTCGTAGAATATTGGCAAAACCATTTGCCGTAGTGTTCTTTTGCACTCCATAATCTCCACCAACTCCTCAAGACACCGCGTGGAATCCGCATACCTCCTTGAGAAGATGATCACAGCCATCTTGGACCCTTGGATTGCTTGCTTCACTTTCTCTGATGCTTTTTCTTCCCCTCCGCTCGTTGACTCCTTCTCTTCTATAAAGGCGTCGATTCTGGCGGCTTTCAATGTCCAATACAGGTGGTCCGTGAAGGTTTTGCGTGTGTCTTCACCGCTGAAGCTCAAGAATACGTCGTAAATCTCATCTTCTACTGAGGACGACGAGGAGGACGAGGAGGAGGAGGTGGTGGCGGCGATGGGGGAGGGGGAAGGCGGGGGAGGTTCGAGGGATGTAACGGTACTGGTATCCGTTAATTGCTGTTGCGCCTGTACGATAGCTTTGCTACCACTCGGCCTCTCGAGCTGATTCTCAGCGGAGGCGGGAAAGTTGGTCTTCGCCTTGGCTCCGCGGAACTCACGCGCCGCGTGGTCGTACGCACGCGCTGCCTCTTCAGCGCTGTCAAAGGTCCCGAGCCAGACGCGGGTCTTTTTCCCGGGATCTCTTATCTCGGCGGCGTAGCGTCCCCAAGGCCTCTTCCGGACACCTCTGAATTGGATCTCATTCGAAGCCGGGTTCGGGTCTTCGGAGCGGGATTTGGGTGGTGGGGACTTCGACGTCGGATCCATGGTTTTTGTTAATTGGAGCAAAGACGTGAACTTTGAGGTGCATAGAGAAGAGAATTTGTGGGAGGGTGGAAGAAAAGGAGAAAGAAAGAGGGAGGACACAGAGAGACCGACAGAGAGGAGCAAGGCATCTATATTTGCGGGTCAAACTGGATCGACGGATAAAAGAAAATTGTAGTAATTTTTTCCTTCAACTTTAACTTAGCCAGAGCAATACTTTCTTAACTAAAAATTTACCATCGTTAATTTTTTAATTCATTAAAACATATATATAGTTCTTTTCGTTAATTCTGTTAAAATTTTTGTTAAAATAAATCACGTGCCTCGCATATGAGGCTGAATAAAAGGATAAATATGAAAAAACTAAATAAAAAAAGTTTGTAGGAATGATCCTTGAATTTAACCTAATTAAAGAAATAGTTCATCAATTTTAACTCAATTAGAGCACTGGTTTCTCAACTTTAATCCATTGTAGCAATAATCCTTCCACTGTATGAGTCATTTTTATAGAATTTAAACTGAATTGACGAAAATAACCATAACTATATGTTATAATTAATTAAAAAATTGAAAAATCATTACTCTAATGGCTTAAAATTACGTGACAATAGCTATAAATTTCTCTTAAGATAAAGAAAAAATTGAAATTTAATTCGTGAAGCAAACGGACGTTTCTTTTCCGTTTGGTGGACAGCGAGGGAGTCAAATAAAACGAGCTGAGTTGACTTGACGTGGGTATGTATTTCTCTACCCATCATTTGGCCAAAAACACAAACCTCCGCCGGCGGAATAGGATTGATTTAATGGATGCCAGGGCGGCCGTCGCAGCCTCCTCCTCCTCCCCAAAACAATGGAAGCACGACGTGTTCTTGAGCTTCAGAGGTGAAGACACGCGCAAGACCTTCACCGACAACCTCTACTGGACATTAAAAGACAACAAGGTCAACGTCTTCATCGACGAGAACGAGCTACGACGAGGGGAAAATATAACAGACGAGCTGGTGGAGGCGATCAAACGGTCCAGGATCGCCGTCGTTGTCTTCTCGAAGCGGTACGCGGATTCGAGATGGTGTCTTGAGGAGCTGGAGAAGATCGTGGAGTGTAGAGCAACAATGGGTCAAACTGTTTTGCCTATTTTCTACGATGTTGATCCTTCCGAAGTTAGGCATCAGACTGGTAGTTTTGCCACGGCATTTGAGAAGCATGAAGAGTGCTTCCATGGCGATACGGTGCAGAGGTGGAGATCGGCTTTCACTCTAGCTGCAAATTTGGCTGGTGGGAATCTTAGAAACACTGATGGGTAATCACTTAATTCTTAATTCCTTGCAAAATCTACTTTTTAAATTTCAAATTCTGAACTAATCAATATTTGATCGCTATGTAGTCGATATTTGATTGTGATCAGCTTGCGATGTGTTGGCTTCTCAAGTAGGGCTCAGAATCTTTCATTTCACATATTGTAATGCAAAGCTTAGAACCCCTGATATGTTTGAGACTCTGCAAACGCTTTGAGCTAGCTATCAGTGTGAGTAATTGAGCTAACTGCATTCGCATGGATCAACATGTTGAGCAAAAATTGTGGCGTAACAAATAATTCACTCGACATAACTTCACCCACGTTAATTTGTAGGAGGATTTTATTATTTTGAGTACTACCAAATCAGGACAAAGTGTCTATCAATTCCAATCCTTTGTTAAAAAGGAAACGCCCTTTGTTTCCAATATGAATAAATTGTACTTGGGGTTTGTTTGATTTTGCGGCTGCACCTAGGTCGAGCCTTAGATTGCCTATATACTCTTTTTGAGGGATCAATCCAGTCGTAGTTCTTGGAATCATTTGGTTTTGGGTCTCCAGGGGAGCTCTAGGCTGAGCACTTGAGCAGTAAAAAGGACTTGAAAACCTCAAATATCTTCTTTAGCCAAAAGGCATGCTTTTCATCTAAGTCTTCCTTTTTGAATCAACTCAATTTTTCATACTTTCCGACCAAGAATCTTTGTGATTTTGTTGAAAAGACTGGTGCAATGAACTTAGATTTTGTTGTCTCCTTTGCTGTATGAGTCTTGTACCAATTACTTGCTAATTGGTCTTTTCTGTCTTTGTTACTTTCTACTCCTTGCTCTTCTCTGTCTTTGGTGCTCATAAAAGACCTTGATGGTGTTCTATGAGCGGGTGCAACGACATGAAGACCTTGCGGGTGTTCATATGTGAGTTGCATATGAGAGAGGGGTCTTCGAGACATCTCTTTTTCATGGGCTTTGTCTTCGTTTTCAGCTAGAAACTTGACAACCGACAGCAGCTGTACCCATTTAGGTACACTTTGCACAGCTGATGAGCCTTGTGGACACCTCTCGTGTGCAGCCTTCTACTCCATCAGCAATTTGGACCACAACTGTGCCTTATTTGGCATACTTTGCACAACAGAAGGGTCTTGAGGACACCTTTTTGCAGCCTTCTTTTCCATCAGTAACAGCAACTACACCATTCTTTGGCACACTTCGTTCAGCGGAGAAGTCTTGTGACTGTCTCTTTTGTGCAGTCTTCGTCTCCACACCTTTTTCTAGCCAGCAGCTTCTCCTCTTCTTTTCGATCAGAGAGTACTTGTTCAGCAACATTTTTTGACGATGTGATCAGCAACCTCCTTTTGACGGAAAAGGAATATGAGTGGTGACCAGAGAGGCTATTGACAGCAATTTCTTAATGTGTTTGGCTTCAGAAAATTCCTTCTTCATTTTCTGCATCTTTTTGAAGGAACATGAACTTCACTCTTCTTCTATACGACTGCCACTTCATAATGTTTCCGGCACAAAAGAGATACAAAAGTTGTTGTCTTATGACTATTTGGTGCTGATTTATGATTTGTTCACAACCAGACTTACCTGCAAAGTTGTACAGAAAAGAAGATGAAAGAAGCACAGAAGTGACAACATGGGTTTTATACCTTTTTTGTGCCTATCGTTTGCTATTCTCTCTCGTCCGGCTGGGGATTTTTCACGTCTGAAACTCCTGTCTTCTTCTCTTCTCTAATGATTTCTTTAGCACCCTGTTGCTCTTTCTCTCTGAACTCACTATGAACTTTTGCGGTATTTTGCTCTCTCTCAAATGTTTTTTCTGCCATCTGTGCCTTTTTTCCTTCTCCTTGGCTTTGTCCCCTTCTATAGACCAAAGGTGAGCATTGGTTACTTCGTATTTCATGGCTAAGTGGAGTAGTTGAGAAGGGCTATTATTCCTCCATCCTGGTATGGAGTGCTTAAACGACAAACTCATCTAGAGCCTGCATGTGTATTGTAGAGATCTTCATTTCGATTTTTTTATTTGCCACACTCCTCTTTCTTTTTTAAGGCACACCACCCTTAATTTACTAGGGTCATGCTTGAAAATTTATGGTTCAAACACAACATAATTCGCCAGAAGTTGAACAATGTATTTAATTAAAAATTAAAATTCTTATTTGATCCCAAAAACTGTCACTTGAGTTGAATCCTGCAGTTATATGTGAGTCTTACTTTTGTTTAATTTTGTATTTTAACTGCTAGGTACGAAGGAAAGTTTATAAGGAAAGTTGTCGACGACATCACTCGAAGATTGAAGTCGCTGAACAACACATATCCAGATGTACCCACAAACCAAATTGGAATAGATTCTCGCATGCAACTTATCAGTAACGAGTTGGATGTCGGAGGATCAAATAATGTTCGCATTATTGGAATTTCGGGTATGGTTGGGACGGGCAAGACAATGGTTGCAAAAGCCATTTTCCGCAGATTTCATCAAATGTTTGAAGGTAGCTGTTTCCTTTCAAAAGTGAGGGAAGAGGATATGGTTAAATTGCAAAACAAGCTTCTTAGTGATATCTTGAAACCAGCTAATGTAGAGGTAAGTAGTGTTGATCAGGGGACTAAGGAGATAGAAAGAAGACTTGGCCGCATGAGGGTACTTGTCATAATTGATGACGTAGATTATGTGAAACAATTACATGAGTTGGCTATAAATCGTGACACGTTTGGTCCAGGGAGTAGAATTATTATAATAACAAGAGACGAACACTTGCTAAAGATACTTGAAGTGGATAAGACATGTACTGCACAAATAATGAATAAAGAAGAAGCTCTTGAGCTCTTTTGTTGCCATGCCTTTACGGAGAGTTATCCTGCTGATGAAGAATATCTTGAACTGTCGAGCAAAGTTGTCGATTACTGCAGAGGTTTGCCACTAGCACTTGAAGTATTAGGTTCTTATTTATGTACAAAACTCAAAAGTGAATGGAGAAGTGCATTGCGTAAATTGAAAAGACATCCTCATATGCCAATTCACGAAAAGCTTAAAATAAGCTACGATGGGCTAATTGATGATGACGTGAAGGATATATTCCTTGATATATCTTGTTTCTTTATTGGAATGAACAAGGAACATGTCATGGCAATATTGGATGGCTGTGACTTTGATCCAGAAATAGGAATCGGAGAACTTCATGATCGAGGCCTTGTAACTGTTGATGAAGGAAACAACCTGGTAATGCATGATTTGCTTCGAGATATGGGCAGACAAATTGTACGTGCAAAATCCCCTAACATCCTTGGAAAACGTTGTAGATTGTGGGATCAAGAAGATGTAAAAGACGTATTGAGGAGCAAATCTGTAAGTACCTTCGCTGTCAAATTATATTAAGTGCTTGGTATGCATAGCCCAACTGTAATAAATTGTATGCCCTGGATGTTGAACAATATACACTATGATATGCATTGATTTGAACGAAACTACAGGTTGAATGGAAAGAGAGATGAAATCAAAATACAACTATATGGCTTTGCTGTATACTTATAAATTATGCAAATAACCCTTTTCTTAATAAGTTACACATTCATCCTTTCTTATTTCCTTATTATTTGTTTTCTTTTAAAAGGGAACAGAGTTCGTTGAAGGACTCGTGTTAGATTTGCAAGAACCTGACAAGGCTAGCTTCAGTACAGAAGCATTTAAAGAGATGCAGAGACTCAGGTTGCTCAAACTCAAAGGCGTAAAGTTCAAAGGAAACTGCGAACATCTTTGCAAAAAGTTAAGATGGCTGTGCTGGCCTGAGTTTCCTCAAAGCGTCATACC
Source organism: Heteromeles arbutifolia (assembly GCA_024362995.1). NCBI lineage: Eukaryota > Viridiplantae > Streptophyta > Magnoliopsida > Rosales > Rosaceae > Heteromeles > Heteromeles arbutifolia. Next base: position 22,663,535 of record JANCRC010000013.1, on the reverse strand, counting down.
AAATGATTTTACTAAATACCTAGTTGATGTCGACCTGAGTCATGGCAAAATACAAGTTTGGAATGATTCCAACATGGTATAGTATACTCTCAACCAAATCGCTGATTTTTATTTTATTTTTTGTAAGTAATAACATCATGCTCTCTCGCTTATATTTGTATTTTGATTTATGTTTTCCTTTTATCTGACAGTGGCTTGAGAAGTTGAAGTTTCTTAATCTTGGGTATTGCCATCACCTGAAAAGATCACCAAACTTTTCAAAACTCCCAAATCTCGAGAAACTGTTACTTAATGACTGCCAGAGTTTTTCCGAGGTTCACCCTTCCATGGTACAACTGAAGAACCTTAAGTACTTATCTCTTGCGAACTGCAATCTAAGAGATGATGCACTTCCTAAGGATCTTGGGGGTCTATCTTCTTTAGACGTTTTAGACATAAGAGGCAATTGTTTTTATGGGCTACCTAACCTCAGCAGCCTTTCCAAGCTTCGAACTTTACAATTGAATAATTGTACAAACCTTCGGGTGATCCCAGATTTACCAAAAAAATTGGAAATCCTGGAGGCAGATGAGTGCATTGCATTGGAAAAAATGCCAGATTTTTCAGATCTGTCGAGTATGAGGGAATTGCATCTGAATCACTCCCCCAAACTCACTGAGATTCCGGGCTTGAATAAGTTGTCAAACATCATGACAAGGATTCATATGGAAGGGTGCACCAATCTCACTGCTGCTTGTAAGGAAATAATCATGCAGCTCCCGTCTCTCTCTCTCCCTCCCTCTCCTTTATTTGCACATAAATACAACAACAACAACAACAAAGCCCTATTCCACTAAGTGGAGTCGGCTGTATGAATCTTAGAACGCCATTGCGCTTGGTTTTGTGCCACGTCTTCCGTTAGATTCAAGTACTCCAAGTCTTTTCTCAGAGTCTCTTCCAAAGTTTTCCTAGGCCTTCCTCTACTCCTTCGGCCCTGAACCTTTGTCTCGTAATCGCATCTTCTAACTAGAGCGTCTGTAGGCATTCGTTTCACATGTCCAAACCACCATTACCAATTTTCTCTCATGGTTTAGAAATGTATGTACAAATGTTGCTCCATGTGTATTAGAAATGTGTGAGCGGAAATGGTTGCCTTTTTCAATCATGTAAATGTTTTCCTTCATGGTTTAGGGTGGTCGACCATAAGGATGAATTAGTTGTGCCGCCAGGTTTTGGTTGTGATTTGAAGGCACTGACTCTGTGCATCATTTACTCTTCTGATAAGATAACTCCCAATCTGATGATTATCTTCACATTTCATGCTGTGAATTGTACTTAGCAGAGGGAATTTATCATCTGTGCAATGCAAGTGACCATGGTTGCTTCCCATAAGACTAACTTTGGCTGGGACATCTATCAAACGACAATCTTAATGTGAAAGGTGGCTTCAAGATAATTGTCGGTGTGCACTTGGAAAGAGCAGGGAGTGCTCATGATATTCATCAGTGTGAAGGAATAGGGTTAGTCTGGAAGGGGAAAAACTAGTTAATGAGTATTTGTTTGGCTGTGAATCCATCTCCTTGCCATATTCAAGTGAATAAAATGAAGACAGGGCAGCAAGACTAAGGTCTGATCCAAGTATAGAAAGCAATGTAGAAGAAACTGAAACAGGGGAAGATTGCTTAAACGGACTTCAAAGAAAGGTTCATGTTTCGCTGGTCTCAGGATGTAATTGCATTACAACCTCGAAATTGCAAAAAGCTGCATGGAAACTGATATAATCATTTGAGGAGGGGTGATGATGAAGAGGAGGCTTCGAGTGCTAAACTGGCATCCATTAATTGTTCCTCATCGATGCTGATGAGAACTGCTAGATGGCACCCGCTGATCTTCTGGCTTGAATGTTGTTCTGTGTATGGTTATTTTTTCTTAGTAGAGGTTGTGTTGCACTTGACAGATGAACAGGAAGTACCAGAGTAAAGTCGAACTCTGTGTCGTTTCAAATGACAAAACACATTTGGAATGGAACTGAAGTAGGAGTACTATGGAGCAATCTCAGGTTGAGGAGGAACACAACAACTGCCCTTTCTCCCTCAACTCCAAGGAAAGTGGCAGACAGTATGGACAGAGAGAGTAGAGTGTAGTGGACAGATTTGCTTGTGCCCCTTTGTTTCTCAAGAGGTGATAAAATCCTACTTCTTCCCATAGGTTCTGCTACTGGTGGTGATCGTTTAATTTGGCCTTGGAAGGTGAATGGTATCTATTCCATAAGATCAGGCTATCACTGGCTTCAAAGACAAAAGATCAGAAATGCTTCAGTTCCCTGCCCACCTCCATTCCCACATTGTTGTTAGCACCATTTGGAAGATGAAAGCCACCCCCCATATTCTGAACTTCATGTGGCCTGCCTTTTTAGCACTTTTCCTACAAGAAAGAATCTGTTTAGAAGACATATCGCCATGAATTTCCTAGGTCCAATTTGCATGGAATTTATGCCCATGGGTTAAAGGCATTTGGTTTGGCACTGCTCTAAATTACAGGAGACTTAATGAAGATGTTTCATCTCTTGACCATTGGTTTTCATACGAAATTTCTAGGTGGACAAGGGGAGAAAATCTCGACACCTTTCTTTCTCTTGCAGGTATCACCTGTTGGAATATCTGGAAGGCTAAACTATAGAAGAGTCCAGGAGCTTCTCATTTTTACCTTGCCAATGAGGTATGGTGCCCTCCAATTCATAATTTTGTTAAGGTGATCACTGAAGGGGCCTGGTGTACTTCTTCATTGGAGGCGGGGCAGGGGATTGTTATTCATGACAGGTTAGACACATTCAGAGGTGCTTTGGCTGTTCTGTAAGTGTTCGCCTGCTCTTATGGCTGAAAGAGCTGCGGTTATCAAAGGCTTGGATCTAGCTGCAAGCTTAGGCTTCACAAAAGTGATGGTGGAGAGTGCTTCGATTAAGTGCTTGAAGGGTGACATAGAAAAGGGTGCTCGGGAAATCTATCCACTCTTGTTGGAAATAAGATTGAAGAAGATCAATTTTGAAGACCTACATTGGAAGTGGTCTACACACGAGGTAAATGGTGCGGCTCACCATGTTGCCTTGCTTGCTTTGAGGATTGTGGAACGTCAAAGTTGGGTCAATAGACCACCAATTTCCCTGGTTTTTGCTCAAGGACGGCCTTCCCTATCCTCCAAGCTAATTTTGGGTGTTTTGGCTGCTCTCTTGGACAACCCTCTTTTGGTGGCCTTTGGCAAGCTGTCTTGTTTCTGTCTGGGTAAGTTTCTTTGTTAGCGTAATTTAATTTGAATATCGTCTTCGCATTCCTTGGTGTAAGTTGATGTAAATATATATCAAATGAAGTGACAAATGTCCCTTTTGGAATGCTGTTCACGAGAGTCCTCTTGATCTGGTTATTTTTTCTTTTTCGTCAAGTCTTCTGACTTGTCTGAGTGTTTTCTGATTGGTTTCCAGTTTTTGCTCCTACACTTTTTATGCGAAACTTTCCGTTGAATCAAAAATATTAAATTCCGGACATTTCCGCTGTAGGTTATGATCCAGCTGAAGCATATGTGCCGAGAGACCTCCACGGGAAGAAGCTGAAGATGGAAAAACAAGAAAGGGCCAAGCTCGGCACGGCTGAATCCAAAGTGGTAAAATCTAGGTTGTTTCTTTCTGGTGTTAAGAAAAATCCATCCAAGCAATTTCCAAACCACTTGTTCTGCAGAAAATTCGAAACTGTACACTTAGATGGTCATTCAACGGCTTTTAGGAATATAACAATTTCAAACTTTACTGTAACAATTTTTTCCTGCTAAAATACAGTAAAGGAGTAAATAGGAAAAACAATAACCTGGTAGCATACCAAATTACAGTATTAAACCTCTGAAAATTGCTCGGACGGAGTACAATTGATCAAACTTTATCGTTTCCAACTTCTGCCATTGCAGCTGAACGAACTCTTCAAACATTGCTCGGACGGACTTTCTTCAACGCGCACAAGAAACAACCTTTAGGCTGGCACCATTTCAGTATTTTTGGATTTTGACTTGCCTCTTTCTTCTTCTTCCATCTTGAGCTTCTTCTTGTGTTTGAAAATTTTGAAAAGTTTGAGCGCACACACTTGAGCAAGAGCACTACACATTATTTTGAAAAGTTTGATCTAGTGTTTGGTTTTGTTTGCAATATATTCGAAAGGGAATACGTACGTATTTGAGGATAGGGTGCACAAATGGGCCTCGATAAAAATCTTGTCGGAAGTTTCAACCCAGTCGAAGGGAAAAAGAGCGCCTCGCACAAGCAACTTGAAAAGTTAACTATCCTCAAAGAAAATGCAATCAAATAGCAATGCAAACCGAATGGAGCTATCCTCAAACAAAATATCTGTGATTAAATCCGGTGATCCAAGTCCTGCACGAGCAAGCCTGTGTACTGCTTGGTTTGCCTCTTCACGAACGAGGTTAAATTTTGGCCGAGAGAACGCTTGGAGGATATCTCAACAACATTTCATTGTCTTGAATTGTGGACTTCTAATCAGTTAAAAAGATCAAAGATATTCAGCAGCAGAAAGACGACCATCATCAATTGACGATCTCCCTGATGTTGCATTGGTTGAAATCCTTTGGCGACTTCCAAGCAACAAATTTGTTTTCCAATGCAAGTCTGTGTCCAATGTTGGCGCACTCTAATCGCGGATTCTTATTTTCTTGGTCGTTTTGTACATATCCAAAGCTATAAGAATGCTCCCAAGGCACGCACCCTAATAAACCAAACAGGGGAGGAACTCCCTCCTAAAATGCTGTGGGCATCCAAGCTACTAGCTCCAAGTGTTGAAAAGAATTATGAGCTTCCACAATTTGATAGGAGAGCCAGTTGTGGTTGCAACGCATAATGACTCGGTTTTGTGCTGCGCAAGCGAGGATTATCATGGCGATGCCGAGTGTAGTTGCAAGGTGTAGAGAATTCTTCCTCCCTATGAATCTGCGAATGCCAAGTGTAGTTGCAAGGTGTTGAGAATTCTTCCTCCCTTCAAATTAAGCGCGGAGTTCTTTGATTTTGATGAACTTGGGGAGCTCTCCGTTGCATTCAATGGCGTGCTATATTTTCCAGGAGACAATTATATTGGTTTCGGTTCGTTCAACGACAATAGCAGTGCACTAGTAGTAATAATGGTGATTTTGTTGTTGATCACGAACTTCCTCTAACCATATATATTTAAGGAGCGTCTAGACAAACGTTTTATAGTTCGATACGGAGGTGTGCACGGAGGATGTACCACTAACGAATATGAATTTGTAGGGTTTTCGTGGAAATAGCTAGCGCGCCATTCGTGCGTTTTATTGCAGCATCACTAACAAAAGCGTTTCAGGCCAACAATAACAATTTCATCATAAGACTAACAAACAAATTAAAGAGGAATTACGAAAGCTCTCATACAGCACACAAGAAATTGGACTTCACCATCTCCTTCATGCATGTGTTTCGCAAAGCTAACTTTGTTGCAGACATCTTGGCTACCATATGCCTTGTTGTTTCCCCGGGGCTTCGTTCTTTAGCTGTCTCTTGTTTTCTTCAGTTTCCTTAATCTTTATGGTTCAAAGTCCTAACTTCTTCAGTTTCAGCTGAACGAGTCCTTGGAACAATTGTTGGATGGACTTTTTTCAACACCGGGCAGAAGAAACAACCACTTGACGACTTTACCATTTCCGATTCCGACTCCGGCCTGCCAAGCTTGGCTCTTTCTTCTTTTTCCATCTTCAGCTTCCTCTTGTGGAGGTCCCTCAGCACGTATGCTTCAGCAAAACCATAGCCTACCGCCGACATGCCGTAAAGTTTCTTTTTTTTTGTGTTGAACTTGGGGAAGAAATGGGGAAAATTGTAATTGACGGGTGGTAGCTAGTATATTTATACAAGGTTTGTGCTTTCTTGGGGAAGAAGCAGGCGTCTTGCTTTTTCCTAGTTGACCGTTGGCTGATAATCTTCTATGGCGTGTTGAGTGGCAAAGACGAAATTGGTTTGCTCGTTGCTTGTCGCTGATGAAGTTTCCGAGATGGTTCAATATTCTATATATATTTCTATTTTGCTATAAAACAATAAAATTGGTTTCTGTTAATTTTACAAATGTGGAGGAAAGCTTATATGTAATTATATCTACTTATCAATTCCAACATACTATGGCAGCAGATTGATTTGCTAATTTAGATCATAAATATTGATCATGCATGTATCTGTTCGGGTTTGGATCCCATTCGGATTCTCTTTGTGAGGATCCTACGATTCTCACATTTTATCTGTTCATCATACATCGAACGGCCATAAATCATTTTGAATTTTTTTATTTAAAATTAAATACAAATAGTACCTAATGAAAGCTGACCATACGATGTATGATGAACGGATAAGAGTGAGGATTTTTCCTCATCCGTAATTTTTCTAGGGAAGTTGTACTTAAAAATTTAATATGTATAGTTTAATATCTGATAAGATTTTTACCACACACACAAAAGGGTTAAAAACACCTATAATACTTGCAAGAATAATAAGGATATTATAGTATAAATGGTTCTAGCACGGTCGTTCTCTACAAGGATTATTAAATAATTTGTATCAACTCAAATCTCAATTAATTATTTAAAGGCAAAGTTCTGGTATAATTGGTTTTATAACCTAATTTAATAAAAACGAATTTAATTTTAAAGAGTAGAAAAATCTACAATAATAAAAGAAGGAGAGAAATAGTTTTTAGAAATCAAATTGAATAAGCACTAGGTTTCGCCGTCACCTTAACAATCCTATATAGTTCTCTCAATTACTTATGACCTATACATGCATATTTTGAAGGTTAGATTTTCCTAATATGCCTACTTGGACCCCTAATATAGAACGTATATCAAACGTGCAAACTGTCTGTAGTATTCAGATCAAATCCAAACATGTATGACTTATTACGTTTTGTGAAAACCCTTTGAAAAACCATCCAACCTTTAAGACGTGGTATTCATCCTAAGTGAACTTGCACATATTAACCACAAGAAGTCTTCGTCAATTTCAGGGACCTACCTCCGACCAAAATTGCATCAAATTACTTTTCTAAACATCATAATGGTCGCTAATCATCAAGATACTTAGATAGTTTAAACTAGTGATTAATAACTCAAAAACCTGCACGCATATTATCATAAGCAAATTGAAAATGAACTACATATTCTTGCTAAGCTCGTGGCCTCACCCTAGCAAAAGAGATTAGTTACGCATATTCATAATTAAAATCAAAAGGAATTGTATTGAAATAATAAAAGATCGAAAACACCTTGAATGTAAAAGTCCGAAAATCTCTAAGCTTGGCCAAGCTTATTTAAACTGCTATAATTCAGTTCATCCAGAAAAAAGGTCTTCCAATCAGATTAGGAAACCAAAATAAAATAGGAAACATAATCCTAAAATTAAATAGTAAAATTCTCAAGAAGGCCACAAACCCATCAGAGGCAATCTTGGGCTCCAAAAATCGTAATTAAGTCTAGAAACGTCACTTTCCAACAAAGCGCATTGCTTCTTTATTCCATCGCCAGAAAATAACCGTTTGGTAGAAAAAGCCAAAATTTTGACACAAACACGCTAAGAGACACACAAACGTCCTCCAATTTGAATCACTCTAAAATTTTGTCCGTTTGGTCATATTTTTCTCCATAGGAAGTTGAATGTCCTATATTGAAAATACAAAACAAAGTATTAAAATTCTACCAAAATAATTACCAAAACATACTAAGAATAAGATAAAATATTACCCTATATAACATAAAATCGACTCATCAATATCTGTAAAGAATCTTCTTTGTAACTTTTTTAAAGACAAATTTAAAAGAATCTACTTATCTCAAACAACAAAAAGAAAATACAAGTGCTAATGCGTTTGGTTTGTGATGAACCAATTGTTGTTGTGTAAAGTGGATATAAAAAGACAGTTGCTGTGATGCAATCGGTGACGACCAAAAACTACAAGTTAACGTGCGACACACTCATGTTAGTGGTGTAAAAAACCGTGCAAAGAATATTTTGCAGAAGATAATTTCTTCAATTGCTACTAAGAGACTTTATACAAAGAGAGATCTCGCCAAAAAGGTAACCTATCCTGCATTCTAGGTTTTACAAATATTCACAAATCAATTACAAACAATTTACAAAAAGGTTTCCTAAAACTAAGCCAAGATATCAGGAATGATATCATTGACTTCTCAACACTCCCCTTCAAGTTGAGAGTGGATATTGAGAACTCCCAACTTGTGAATGATCTTTGAGAAAGTTTCCTTCCCTAATGGTTTCGTGAGTACATCTGCAAGTTGATTGGAAGAAGGAACAAAACTTGTAACAACTGAACCATCTTGTATCTTGTCCCGGATGAAGTGACAGTCCATTTCTATATGCCTGGTTCGCTCATGAAAAACTGGGTTAGCAGCAATGTGAAGAGCTGCTTTATTGTCGCAATGGAGCAGAGCCGGTCTTTGATGTAGTATACCTAGGTCCTTCAATAAATATCGTAGCCATGATAATTCACAACAAGTTCCAGTCATGGCTCGATACTCGGCCTCCGCTGATGATAAACACACAGTCTTTTGTCTCTTTGACTTCCAAGAAATCAATGAAGCGCCCAAAAAAATACAATACCCCGTAGTTGATCTTCGTGTTGTTGGACAACCTGCCCAATCTGAGTCACAATATGCATTTAAGACCAAATCATTTTCTGAAGAGAAGAACAAACCTTGTCCAGGCGTATTTTTGATATATTTCAAAATCCGAAGGGCTGCTTCCATGTGTGGTGTACGAGGCTCATGCATAAACCTACTCAACACATGCACGGAATAGGTTATATCCGGCCTAGTGATTGTTAGGTATATCAGACGCCCCACCAATCTTCTATATTTTGCCGGGTTTTTAAGGATGGATTGTTTGATAACTTAAGATTCTGCTCCATGGGAAATTCAATGGGGCGTGCTCCCAAAAGACCCCCATCTTTCAATATTTCTAAAGCATACTTCTGTTGGGAAATAAAGATCCATTTCTTAGAACGTGATACTTCAATCCCAAGAAAGTACTTCAAATCGCCAAGATCCTTGATTTTAAAACGACCATTAAGGAACCATTTTAGGGCATCGATAACACTCAAATCATTGCCCGTAATCAAAATATCATCAACATAAATTAAGAGGGCTGTAAAGGACTTGCCTTGTTTCCGGGTAAACAAAAAGTAGTCAGCCTTGGATTGTACATAACCAGCAGAATGAATGGCTTCAGAAAACTTTGCAAACCATTGACGAGAAACTTGTTTCAACCCGTATAAAGATTTGCTAAGGCGACAAACCAAGTTCTCCTTCTGTCGCCGAAGACCTGGAGGAGAAGTCATATAAATTTCTTCATGAAGGTCACCATGAAGAAAAGCGTTGTGAACGTCTAACTGATGAAGAGACCACTGCTGGGAAGCAGCAAGAGCCAACAAACACCGAACAGTAACCATTTTGGCAGTGGGAGAAAACGTGTCATGGAAATCAACACCCTCAAGCTGGGTATAGCCTTTGGTAACCAACCGTGCCTTATAACGCTTAAAGGAGCCATCAGAACGGTGCTTAATCTTGTAAACCCAACAGCAACCAATGGGAGTTTTGCCACAGGGAAGAGGAGTAAGAGACCACGTTCGGTTAGCTTCCAATGCCTATAATTCAGAAGCCATGTCAGCTTGCCAATGGGGAAAACGAGCAGCTTCCTCATAACTCCGGGGTTCAACCTGTTGAGAAATATTGGCAAGGAAAGATTGCTGTGTTAGTGAGAAACGATGATAAGTAAGGTAATTAGCGAGTGGATACCGTGTACCAGGAGTGTGACCAGACGACGAAGACGATGGAGGATGTGGTTGGGTAAGCTTGAGAGTAGGACAACCATAATCTTGTAACTTGGGTGGCGGAAAAGAATGACGGCTGGAACGACGGAGCATCGGGGCAGGAGCAGGTGCTGGTGCAGGCGCGGACAATGTGAGGTCAGGAACGGCAGATGCAGGAAGTGTTGTAGAAGAAGGAGGCGCGGGAAACTCAGCATCAGCGGAAGGGGACGACTCAAGGGAAATTATAGGGTCAGATGGGTGGACAACGAAGGGTAACACGGGATCAGGTAAATGAGGTGTAAGAAGTGAGGTAGGTGAAGATATAGGTTGAGGTGAAGAGGGAAAAGATGAGGTTTGATAAGGAAAAATATTTTCATGGAAGACAACATCACGGCTAGTAAAGATTTGGTGAGTGGTGAGGTTATATAATTTGTAGGCTTTCTGACCAATGGGATATCCTATTAAAATGCATTTGTGGGCACGAGGAGAAAATTTGTGATGAACATTGACATCAGTGGCAAAAGCAAGGCAACCAAAAACTCTAAGGTGTGAAAAAGTAGGAGGTTTAGAATATAAACATTCAAATGGTGTTTTCTTGGAAAGAATGGGTGTGGGAAGACGATTAATGAGATGAACAGTTGTGAGCACACATTCACCCCAAAAATGGAGGGGAAGATTAGCTTGAAAACGCAAGGCACGAGCAGTTTCATGTATATGTCGATGCTTGCGTTCTACGACCCCATTTTGTTGAGGCGTATAAACGCAAGAATGTTGGTAAATCACTCCATGATCTTTAAAGAAATCACGAAGGGAAAAAAATTCCCCACCATTGTCAACACGGATTTGACGAATAGAAGTATTAAATTGGGTTTTGACAAAAGAAAAAAAATCCTTGAGAATAGATTGTGTTTCATTTTTGTGTTGCATAAGGAAAACCCATGTGAAGCAAGAATAATCGTCTACAATGGTTAAAAAATATTTTGCTCGAGAAGTAGATGCAACTTTAAAGGGTCCCCAGATGTCACAATGAATCAAAACAAAGGGTTTATTAGATGAAATAGAACTAACATTAAAAGGTAATTGATGTTGCTTGGCTAAAGGGCAAATGTCGCAAGCATTATTAGATGCAAAATGGAAATGTAACAACTATTTGGACATGAAATCTAAACGAGGGGTTGACAAGTGACCCAAACGCCGATGCCATAGCTCCATAGGTGAAAGCACAAGGTTGCAGAACCGTCGAGGAAACTTAGACTGCGCAGGAGCCAAGGCCACCAAGTAGTATAGTCCTCCTCTTCGTTTACCCAAACCAATCACCGTCCTCGTCGTTAGGTCATGCATAATACACCAGGAAGGAAAAAAAGTTACTGAACAATGTAATCCACTCGTAATACGACTTACTGACATCAAATCTATTCTAAAAGTAGGCACATATAGCACATCTTGCAGTCTAAAAGTAAAACTTAAAAAGACATGACCGATGGAAAGTATGCGGGCTTGCTCTCCATTAGGTAACAAAACTGGAGACATTTTCGTATTTTTAACGCCATCAATAAGCAATTCTGGTGAAGAAGTGATATGATCCGTAGCACCATTATCGATTATCCATCGATGAAGATGCAATGAGGGATTCGACAAACCTGTCTTAGCGGCATTAACCTATGGCTGTTCATCACTGCCCTGACCATTCATGATTTGAAGAATCTGTTGAAACTGGGCATCAGAAAGCCCAGACATGACGGACTGCATCTCCTCTTTGGTGGCTGCATTTTCCGAGACATGATTTGCCGAGGAAGAACCTCGCTCATTCTTGGGACGATGGTTCCCTTTTTGTGGCTTAACCTTATGCAAACGGTGTCCTGGTGGATGCCCATGAAGTTGGTAGCAGGTATCAATGGTATGGTAATCTTGATCGCAATGGGTACAATGCAAGGGTTTGCGATTAGAAGTCTTTGAATCATTTTGACACATAGCCATGGCTGCTGTGCCTGTAGTAGCTCGAGAAGAGGCAAGGCTTATTTGCTTCTCCTCCTGGGAAATCGATGCATAGGCTTGACGAACAGTTGGAAGAGGATTCATTAACAGGAGCTACCATCGAACAGCACTATAAGAGTCATTCAATCCCATGAGAAACTGCATCAACTTGTTCCTTTCATTCTGTGCTCCACAAGTGCAAGAAACGGAGTCACTGTTGGACGACAACTCATCCCATAAACTTTTCATCTTCGTGTAATATGCAGCAATAGAGAGTTGATCTTGTGTAAGTGAAGCAATGTCCCGTTGTAGTTGAAAAATCCGATGAGCATTACTTTGGCAATAGCGCTCACGCAACTCCTCCCAAATTGCATGAGCGTCAGTCATATAAAGGATACTGTCAGCAATATCTGAGTCAATGGAATTAATAATCCATGCTACAATCATGTCGTTGCATCTCTACCATGAAGCGTGATCGTCCGGCTTGGTTTTGACAGAAGGTTGCGTGACAGTGCCTTCAACAAAGCCAAGTTTGTTTTTGGCACTCAAGGAGATCTTCATAGCACGAGACCAAGTTGAATAATTATCCCCATTCAAGGGCTTCGAAACCAGCATCATGGCTAGATGATCAGAATGATGAATAAAGAAAGGGTTGGAAACATTAGCCTTTGTATCAGAATTGTTTCCAGAAGTAGCGTCGGTGGCTATGGCAAACGACGGAAAAGAATATGCGAAATGAACAGAGAAACAAAAGGCAGCAGAAGGAACTAGGTTTTCAGCCTAGCTCTCGATACCATGTAAAAAACCATGCAACGAATATTTTGCAGAAGATAATTTCTTCAATTGCTACTAAGAGACTTTATACAAAGAGAGATCTCGCCAAAAAGGTAACCTATCCTACATTCTAGGTTTTACAAATATTCACAAATCAATTACAAACAATTTACAAAAAGGTTTCCTAAAACTAAGCCAAGATATTAGGAATGATATCATTGACTTCTCAACAAGTGAGGTGTACTCATTGCCTGTCACGGTCTTGACTTCGGTTATTTGCTTTCTTACTGGTAACCAGACTTGCCAGCCTCCTTTATCTACGGTGATGTGTGAATTTGGGAGGAGGATTCTCTCCTCCTTTTTTCTCATCCACTTCCATCCTCTTCATGTTTGTGTGGTCACGGTTAAATCACGTCTTTTTGTTTTATTTTTTTTATAAAAAAATCAATATAAAATGTTGACGTGGCTTAACCGTGACCACACAATCAGGGGGAGGATGAAAGTGGATGGGAAAAAAGGAGGAGAGAATCCTCCTCCATGAATTTGGTTTCAAGAGACACAATAAAATTATAAAATAAAAAATGACATTGAATTCATGTGGTGACATTAAATAGAGTCTACAAACTAAATTTAATTTTGGGTAAATTACATAAAACTATCTCAACTATTGGGTTATTAACAGTTTCATACCTCGTCTTTAAAAAGTTTCAATGTCATACCTTATCTTCGAATTTGTTGCAATGTCATACCTTCCATCAATTGTCTGTCAATTCCTCTGTTAAATGCTGACGTGGCATGAGGCGGGCCCACTTTATATTTATTTTTTTAATTTTTTTAAATATTAAAAAAATTAATTAAATATTAAAAAATAAAAAAAGAAGAATACCCAAACCGAGATCCCATCCGTCCCCCACCCCCACCCCTCACCCCTCACCCCACCCATCCCATTCCTATCTTCCCCATCCGTCCCCCCTCCAAACCCAGAACCCCACCCCCACCTCCCCCGTAACCCCCCCTTTCTCCCTCCCTCTCCTCCACTTTCTTCACCTTCCCTCCCATTCAAAACTTAAAAGAAAAAAACCACCAGTTGAGGTGGTCCGACTTCGACGGGAAGGAAGGGTTGGGTGGGGTGCGACGATTTGGACAATCTGGGTTCAGATTTTTTTTTGATTTTTTTTTTAAATTTTTTTTTAAGTTTTGAATGGGAGGGGAGGTGAAGAGAGTGGAGGAGAGGGAGGTGGTTGGGAAGAGAGGGAGGGAGAAAGGGGGGTTGCGGGGGAGGTGGGCGTGGGGTTTTGGGTTTGGAAATGGGGGATGGATGGGGAAGATGGGAAGGGGATGGGTTTTGCCGTGGGGTGGAGGGATGGGATCTGGGTCTGGGTTTGGGTTTTTTTTTTTTTTTTAAAAAAAAAAAAAAAATTATTTAAAATTATTTTTAATATTTAGTTAATATTTAATTATTGTTTTTTAATATAAAGTGGACTCCGTCTCATGTCACGTCAGCATTTAACAGATGAATTGAATGACAACTGACGAAAGGTATGACATTGAAACAAATTCGAAGATAAGGTATGACATTGAAACTTTTTAAAGACGAGATATGAAATTTTTACTGACCCAATAGTTGAGGTAGTTTTATGTAATCTATCCTTTAATTTTTTGTCTTTTATCAAACATCTATCTACCCTTCATCTTATTTAAAGATTAAAATATTATTTTCTATATCATATATGTATTGCTAGAAAATGACAAGATGCGTTTTATGTTTTGAAATTATTTTAGGTGAAACGATAACAGTTTTATTAGAATGTCAAGAAAATGGTGTTTACCATCTCGTTTTTTATTCATTTAAACACGGGTCCGAAAATCTTAAATGGAATATCTGAGGGTAGTCAGAGCTTTTCCATTAAACTGATGGTTTTCGTTTCACTAATGTACCCGGAAGTATTGATATTTTGATGGGTAATTAGACTCTTTTTCTTATGAGGATATGCGAAATCTTGCAGGAAGTCAATCATCTAGGGATGTCAAGTGTGATACTGAAACCGAAGGAAGGAAGAGATCCCAGTCGCTCTTGGGTTGCCGATTTCTTGTCAGTCAAAAAGATCAAAGATATCACCATCAGCCGAAAGACGGTCATCATCAAGTGACGATCTCCCTGACGTTGTACTGGTTGAAATCCTTTGCCGACTTCCAAGCAAAAAATTTGTTTTCCAATGCAAGTCTGTGTCCAAGCGTTGGCGCACTTCAGTCGCGGATTCTTATTTTCTTGGAAAGGACATGACATCCAACTTGATGCTGAGTGTAGCTGCAAGGTGTTGAAAATTCTTCCCCCTCCCCCCGCGATGAATCTGCGAATGGTGTGTGGAGGTCTTCTCTTCTGAGACTGGTGAATGGAGAAAGTCAGTTGTGTCATCCCACGGTACTTATTGTGATAACCTTGCGGAGGTCTCCTTTGCATACGATGGGGTGCTATATTTTCCAGGAGACAACGATAGGCTTTTTTTTTCTTTATTGGTTTCGGTCCTTTCAACGCCATAACAATACTAATACTAGTAATAATGGTGATTTTGTTATCGAGCACAAGCTTCCGTTCAACGACCACAGCAGTAGCATGGTTTATTCCTTGGACCCAAACATGTATCCGGAACAATTTTCAGGTGCAAAATGCAGTTCCATTCTTTTAATTTTCAGAAATATCCTAAGAATTTGGATTTGAGGATTTACTAGTTAAGTGTTAAATTTTCAATGTTGTGATTGTACTCAACGAGAGCATTATATATATATATATATATACACACACACACACACACACCACACACGCAATACGCCTTCGTTGCCAGGACTTTCTTTCTTGGCTCTCGATTGAGAAAGGGTATTTGTTGAAATCTCACATCGGCTAGAGAAATAAAGAAAGAAGAGTTTAAATATCTTAATCTCATTCTAACTAATATCGAGATTTTTTGTGATAAAACCTCACACCTGACAAATTGGGCATGTGGTAATTACCAAGTTGTGGACAGTATCAGTGTTGTTGAAAGTGGGCTCTCGACCCGTCTCTCTGATAATTCCACAATATTTTCTTCGGTAGGGGCAAAAGTCTGAATTCCGACATGCTTTTCGCCCTAAAGCAAACCAATGGAGATGAATTTGTAGAGTTTTAGAGTTTTCTTGAGTCTGTATACGAGTTTAGAGGGTCTTACAAGTTCGGTACAGATTTGTAATTAACCTTCTTGTTTTGGGACTTATCCGGTACTTTACAATTGTTAGGTTGAAATAACTAGCGCGTTATTCAGGTTTTCTTAGAGCATGATTGACAAAAGAGTTTTATGGAAAAAATAATCAGTTCATTATATATATAACAATGTCTTATATATACAGCACACAAGAAATTGGACTTCACCACCTCCGTCCAGCATGTGTTTCGCAAAAGCTAACTTTGTTGCAAACTTCTTGGCTACTATATTTCCGCCAGCAGATATGCTTCGATGTTTCCCTGGGGCTTTGTTCTTTTAGCTGTGTCTTGTTTTCTTCAGTTTCCGTAATCTTTATGGTTCAAAGTTCCAACTTCTTCAGTTTCAGCGGAACAAGTCCTTTGAACATTGCTTGGATGGACTTTCTTCAACACCGAGCGGAAGAAACAACCACTTGACGTTACCATTTCCGGTTCCGACTCCACCCTGCCGAGCTTGGCTCTTTCTTCTTTTTCCGTCTTCATCTTCTTCTTGTGGAGATCCCTCAGCACATATGCTTCAGCAAAACCATAGCCTACCGCCGACATGCCGTAAAGTTTTTTGTGTTGAATTTGGGGAAGAAATATGGGGAATTTGCAACTGATAGGAAGTATTCAGAGGGTGATGAGATTAGTATATTTATAGGAGGTTTATGCTTTCTTGGGGAACACGCAGTCATCTTGCTTTTTCCAATTTGACCGTTGACAGATTTGTTTATGGCGGTTTTGAGTCTTGACTTTGCCTTGTAGCGGCAACGACGAAATTGGTTGTTGGTGATTTTGATTGGAACCAACTTTTATTAACTTTTACGATGCTGTTCACATTAATATTATCTCAACTTAATTATTTACATAATTTTATATAATTAAATTTATTTTAAAAATTGCAATAATACTATTGAATATAACTTGTGACTTATTTTGTTTGAAATTTCGGGTATAGAACTCTATTTTTCAATGTTTTATAATTTTTGTTGTTGTTTAAATGTAACGAAATTGGGTTCATCTTACAGATGTGGAGGAAAAATGAGTGAATCTTCTTATATTAAACAAAAAACGAAAGATAATAATGATGATGATATGTTTGGTTTCTACTGAAAGAATTGTTGTTGTGTGGAGTGGATATAAAAAGACGGTTTCTGTGATGTAATCTATGACGACCAAAAAACTAAAAAGTTAACGTGTGACACAAGTCATGTTAGTGGGTCATAATCTTGGGGTTTTTTCTTCTTCGTGTCTTTCTAGTTAGTTAGGTACCCACAATTGTTGAGTAAACGAGAAGTATAGAATAAGATGCCTTTATTAATGGTTCTCTCCCTTTCAAAGAAATGACCACTTTTGAAAAGCTAATATCATCTACTTCTTTTAACTCAATTTATTCTTTCATGTATTTAGGGATGTCAACAGATCGGTTTAGGGACGAAAATGCTCATAATCACGAAAATTAACCATATCCATAACTGCAAATTAACCATCGGGTATTATCCATAACCATACACACTGGATAACGGATTTCACTTCGGTTAACGGTTATATCCATATTCGTTAATACAAAAAATACGTTCGCCCAATTGACGCATAATAATTTAGTAAATATTAATTTCGTCATTAAATATTTGACGTATAAAATGATTTAATTAATAGATCTTGTGGAACATAAAAATTAAAGCTAAACATTGATAATGTTAGTTGATCTTTGATATCTCGCATAAATACTATTAAATTCTCATAGATTTTGATTCATATCAAAACTTTTGAACTTTGTCACAAAATGCAATTCACACAATGCAATTTTTGTATTCTCAAGGTAATGGATTCGATGAATAATGAAATACATATATATATACACATATAATTATATTATATATTATTCGGTTCGGATTCGGGTACGGATATGGATTGGGAACCCCTATAACCATATCCAAAACCATAACTGAATAATATTCACGGTTTTTCCCCATACCCAAAATATACCCGAATTTTCATACCCAAATCCAATCCATTCGGGCGGTTATCCACGGTTATCGGGTTTAACGGTTAGAATTGTCATCCCTACATGTATTCGAGTTTTCCTCCTTAAATTTTTGTTTAAATGCGTGATCAAACTTTAATTTTGAGTAAGTCAAATATATAATAGAGCGAACTATTCAAATTTTGAATTTCCTTTTTTATTTTCATTGTCATTTGAAGATCTATTTGAATTTTTTTTGGGTAAAAGTACTTTAAAAAAAAATTAGAGTACATACTTGTGTGATACTTGTGCATTAAGTATGAAGTCCTGTTGTTGGACAAAGCAATAGTGTTGAGAATGAATCGCACACATGGATGGGATGAGGGATCTTGTATGGACTTACAAGGTTATCTACAACCGAAAGAGTTGAATATAGCCCAGTCCAGAATTATAGCCCTGCACGAAATCATTTTTTAATGAAAGTGTCAAGTCATATTCATATATCATCTTCAACCGAATAGGCTAATTAAACGTAACCTTTTAATAATTTATTAGTTTTAAATATATTCTTAAATTTATCAACTAATTTAATTAAACTATTAATAATTATTCAGAGCTGAAAAAAGGGGTTAATTGCACAACAGTCCCAAGTACATGACAAAAACTTATGCTTGCTCAGCTCCCCAGATTCCAGAACACTCTTAAACAAATAAATATAACGTAAATGTAAATTATAGTTCCAATTAGTATCAACCCTGGCCATTGGATTTGTCTAACTCATTGCAGTTGCAGCTGGTGAGGCCCTGAAAATAGGCTGGGTACAAGCTAACCTTGGCCAGCCCGATAGCCTTTGGGCCATGTTTTGGCTTGGTGGGCTCCACTAATTTTTTGGCTCAGCCTCCGAGGGAGATGGATTTTGTCCAATCTTCATTAGAGATGTTCTAAGTAAGTTGGGCTACTCTTATATTGCAAATTGATTTTATAGTGGAATCTCAACTTTCTACATAGTATCAGAGCATGTTTGCCACATGTGAAGGTCAACGGCTTTACGTGCTCCATGTCACCCCGTTTGTGTTGTCCACGTGTTAGACTTGAAAATTCGTCGAAAACATGAGGGCGTGTGTTGAGAATAAATCCCACATTGAAGGGATAATGGACCTTGCATGGGCTTATAAGTAAGTTGAGCTTCTTCTTATATTGCCAATTAATTTTATGGTAGAACCTCAACTTTTTACACGTAGTGGTTTGATTCTTTTCTCACTTTACCATTCTACATTTTGTTTGTTACTTTTATTTGTTTTCTACTTTTCTACATGCATGTTTTGCATATTGTATGTCGTGTTTGAAGGGGATTAGGGATGGGATGAATTTATTCTATTCATCTGTCCAATTTTTATGCCTTCCTCATTTATTTATTATTGGAGAAAACAGGCCCAAAAGGGAAACTTCCCCACGTACTATATCTTCATTTAAATAATTTTCTACTAAATTTTCTAAAATGTCTTGTTTGCTGAAAATTTTCTGAAATGTATTAGCTTTTTACTTTACTTTCTAAATTTTAGTTTGCTGAGATTATATACTTCAAAGAAGAGAGGAATCAAACTGCGTGAACTATAAAATTTGGAGCGCGTTTACTAATCCGTAATCAGATTGAGATGAATTGGATTGAGGATGAATTGAAATGAGGTGAAATCAGAATCAGATTCCTGTTGAAGTTGTTTACTAAAACTATCTGGAATCAGAGTAGCAATGATGTTGAGTCCATATAAGTTGTTTACTAATTCACCTGAATCGGAATAAAAATCAATATGATTACTAAAATACCCTTGTTCTATTTTGTTTTATTTCATCCGTATATTTATTTTTAATAATATTTTAATTTGTTTTATTTCAAGCCTTTATTCCTAAAAATTAAAATTGTATACAAATTTATTGAATTACCAATATTAAAATATTAAACAATTTAATAATGCTTTTATTCAAACCCAGCTGAATAGAAGTATAGAACACTTCTCCTCTCTCTGCAAGTCTGCGTACCATTCCTCTCCTGACCCTCACCTCCACCTTCTCCATGCACCCTACCCTATAGCCACCACCTTTTCCACCTACAAAGTATTTCATGATTTATGGGTTTGTTGAGTGATTGCTTCCACATATTTGTGGGTTTGGATTTGAATTGTTTATTTTTTTGGGTTTGGGTGGTTGATTTTGAATTCGATTTTCGAGATACGTGGTTGGGGTTCTTAAGCTGGTGAGATGGGAAGTGAAGCACGATCGCACGGGGAGGTGGCAACTGGAAAGTGAGGCGCAGACGAATGAAGGCAGGGTGCACAGGGAGTGGTGGGCTGTTGGGTTGAGTGGTAGACTTGAAATTTTAGAAATAATGAGAGGGTCATAATAGGTAGAAAAAATACATTCATGATTCCCTCACTCACCCGGAATCCAAATACCTCACCCATCTAAGGAGTCCAATTCCTCCAATTTGGGGAGTTGGATTCCTGATTTCGTGTGGGTCCCACGATTCTTTTGATTCCCTCATGTTTGGTAAACGCTTCAATACTCCGTAATCGGAATTCAACTCCTTATTTTGATTTTGATTATGGGTACGTAAACACGCCATTGAAGTTGACAAAGTTATGGAATTAGGAAGTGAATAGTGTTGTTTTGGCTTGGTTTGATTATTTTGCCTTTACTTTCTCTGTGTTTTATATCTTTTTTCCTTTAATTTTTTTGTGATAATTTTGGTCTCACTCTTAATGTTAATAAACGTACTAAGATGCTTACAAGTTAACTCTTTATATATTGCAGATTGATACAACAACAACAACAAAATCTTTTTTCACTAAGTGGGGTCGGCTGTATGAATCCTAGAACGCCATTGCACTCGATTTTGTGCCACGTCTTCCGTTAGATCCAAGTACTCCAAGTCTTTTCTTAAAGTCTCTTCCAAAGTCTTCCTAAGTCTTCCTATACCTCTTCGGCCCTGAACCTCTATCTCGTAATCGCATCTTCTAACCGGAGCGTCTGTAGGCCTTCGTATCACATGTCCAAACCACCGTAGCCGATTTTCTCTCATCTTTCCTTTAATTTCGGCTACTCCTAGTGTACCTCGAATATCCTCATTCCTAATCTTATCCTTTCTCGTGTGGCCACATATCCAATGTAGCATTCTCATATCCACTACACTCATTTTATGTACGTGTTGATGCTTCACTTCCAACATTCTGTGCCATAAAGCATTACTGGCCTTATTGCCGTCTAAAATTTTCCCTTGACTTTAGTGGCATACGACGGTCGCACAACACACCCGATGCACTCTTCCACTTCATTTATCCAGCTTGTATTCCATGGTTGAGGTCTCTATCCAATTTTCTGTTCTTTTGCAAGATAGATCATAGGAAGCGAAAGCGGTCGCTCTTTGGTACTTCTTGATTGAGCCTCCGTTCGCACTGAATTTGCACTCTATATATTATGTCTTTGATCGACTTAGGTGAAGACTTTTAGATTCCAGCACTTCTCTCCAAAGGTTAAGCTTCACATTATTCGTTCCTGAGTTTCATCTATTAACACTATATCGTATGCGAAAAGCATACACCAAGGAATATCATCTTTAATATGTCCCGTTAACTCATCTATTACCAATGCAAAAAGGTAAGGACTTAAAGATGAGCCTTGATGTAGCCCTACAGTTATGGGGAAGCTTTCGGTTTGTCATTCATGAGTTTTTACGGCAATTCTTGCTCCATCATACATATCCTTTATAGTTTTGATATATGCCACTTGTACTCATTTATTCTCTAAAATCCTCTAAAGAATGTCTTTTGGGACCCTATCATACGCTTTTTCCAAATCTATAAAGACCATGTGCAAATCATTTTCATATCTCTATATCTTTCCATCGTTCTTTGTAAGAGATAGATTGCCTCCATGGTTGAGCACCCAGGCATGAACCTGAAATGGTTGTCCGAGAGCCGTGTCTCTTGCCTTAGTCTACGCTCAATTACTTTCTCCCACAGCTTTATTGTATAACTCATTAACTTAATACCCATATAGTTCATGAGTGTCCTTGTCTTTGGGCCCTCTTCCTCCTTTTATAAGTGAATTAGCCCGACTGCTTGCAGCTTTGTTTCTGACTGAAAGCAATTGAGGGGTAATGACTCATCAGTAATTTACATGCTCTTCCATTTAGAAAGTGCTTTTGGGCTGAGAGTAGATCAATTTCCATCACTTGTCACTTCTTACAGGCCACTAGCCTTTGCATTTAATGGGGGAGTGCCCATAAATCTTGAAATAGATAGTCTGGGCTTATGCGATGGGCCTCGGGTCAACCCTCCTTCCTGCATTCTCTTTGGGCTTCCCTTCCTGACAGCCCAAGGTTTAAATATTAACTCAAACAGTGCCCCCTTCAATCGTTGTTAAGCCTGCAAACCGAGGCGCTAATAATGATTGAACAGCAGCCGCATGCGCACGCCTTCTCTTGGGACTCTCATTAATTAAAACGACTGTTGCACTTCAGACCGTTGCACTACCCCACGAATCCTGTTTCCATGCCGACTAATCACTATAAATCCCCCCTCGATCAATTGGTTAAGTACCTTAGTAACCCCAAATTTTCAACATATTCTTAATTCCTCAGAATTACCAGATCCTTCATAATCTTCAAAAATCCTCCCTGTCATTCTCAGTTCTTGATGCCACTCAGAGTTTGAAGTTAATCATTCTGTGAAATTGGTGAGGAAATTATCACCATGCGCCGCTTACCTTATAATCTTCGTCACCTTCGGGCTAGTCCGTTCACTGAGCTTTTCTTTAGTGACGGATGAGCGTCTTTCTTAGGGTCTGCATGGATACCTCAGGCTTTAATAGCTGCAAAAAGCAACACGCTTGAGGCAAATAATGGCCTCTACATCCTTTGTTACTTCATCATCATAGGTGTATGCTTTAGGATCAACCACAAAGTTTCGAGGATAACCATCATTAGCCTGAGCCATCCCTTGTCTGGACATCAAAGTATCCATCAACTTCTTGTTGATCCGAAGGTTGGGTTTTGCCAGGAAATTAGCAATTTCACCTCAGTTTCCGCCCTCCAATTTTTCCATTCCACAGAGAGGCTTTTGTGGATCTCATTGTATCGGAGGAGCAAAGTAGAACTTCTGATATATAGGCAAGCCATCCTAGGATATTAGTCTTTAGTCAAAGATGTAAAACTTTCTAAGTTGATCGCTATGTAACTTCATCAGTTAATGAAATGGAAATGGTCTCCTTAATTCTTTTTATTTGTAATTCCATTTTTCGTAGTTCCTCCATGATAAAGACACAAACTGACTTTTGGATTCTTCAAAATGCTTTAAACTTCTTCAATATAACAATCCCTAACATCGCATAAGGTTGGACTGTATTTCTTAAAAAACTTGGCATTAATTAGATGTTTCTGCAAATTCCTATCTAAATCGGCCAAGTAATAACCCCATTTATCCAAGGCTCGGTGAATGATAAAAGGACATTCCCAAATCGGACTCCATTTCCCAAAGCCTCTTACTTGTGTTCCTAAGGGAAAAATTGCTTTCCAAACTAGATCTCTTTCTCTGAAAGTTTTTAATTTTACCTTCTTGTTATAGGCTCGGGCAACATCTCTCTTTATCTCTTGAATTTTATCTAGAGCTTTGATTCGGGCTACATCAAGATCTTCAATTCCCTGACACATAGCTTGAATATATTCTTCGCTATGTAGCCCGAATTGATTCTGAATCCTAACTGAATTCACATTAATTTCCATGGGTAGGACCGCATCTTGCCCAAAAGTTAGAGCATAAGGAGTAGTTCTAGTTCCTGTTCTTTTGGAAGTTCTATAAGCCCATAAAGTATCTCCCAACTTTTCATGCCACTTCTCTGGCCTTTCTACCACCATCTTTGTGATAATACTTACCAAGACCTTATTGCTAGCTTCCGCTTGACCGTTTGATTGGTGGTAGTATGGACTAGACCGAATCATCTTTATCTTGAACTTACTGGCAAACTCTTCTACTTCCCTTGAGATAAAAGATGGCCCGCGGTTTGTGACAATTGTCTCTAGCACCTCGAATCTACGTAAGATCTTGGTTTCGATGAATTTCTTGACTGCCGTTGACGTGATAGTCTTTACTGCTGAAGCTTCCACCCATTTGGTAAATTAATCCGTCGCCATGATTATGAACGTGTGGCCCTTGCTGGAAGCCGGGTGAATCTGCCCAATAAAGTTCATTGCCCACCATTGAAAGGCCAAGGCTTGACCACGGGGTTTAAAGGTATTGTGGGCACATGTTGAAGTGGTCCATGTCTTTGGCATTCTTTACATCCTCGAGCATAAGCTTTGCAATCTTTCTCCATCTCGAGGCAAAAATAACCGTATCTCCTAAGCAGCTACCTCATCTTGGTTCTAGCCTGATGAGCTCCACAGATTCCCTTATGCACTTCTGCCATAACCCTTATAGACTTTTCCTGGCCTAAGCATTTCAACATTAACCCGTCTAGGGTCTTCCTTAGTAGATTTTCTTCCCACAAAACGTACTTAGTCGCTTGCTATCTATCATTCTTACTTGTGGGGGAAGGAAGAATCTTTTAAATATCGAAGAACATGTGTCCTTCAATCTTCAGCTTCTACTTCCTCAATCATTATATCTAGGTTGAATCCCATTTCCTAAATGGAATGGAGATTTCTTCTTTGGACCTCTATTTCTCCCTCAAACTTCCTTTCTTGGATATGTACTCCTGAAGCTAATTGTGCCATCTCGTTGGCAATCGCATTCGCTTATCTAGGGATGTAGCTAGCTGATATTCATGTGCCCCAATAGCTTAATAATTGGGTAGCTGCTAAGTAATAACTGGCCATGGTGATGTGTCTGCATCTGTACTCTCCATTCAACTGATTGATCACCAATTCTGAGTCACCAAACACTTCAACTTTAATTGCCCCCAATTCTATCAAGATTTCTAGGCCAATTATCAAAGCTTCATACTCTGCCCGATTGTTAGTAGTTTCTTGATAATCCAGGAAGAATGAATAACAATGGTGAGTACCTCTCGGATCAATAATAACGATCCTAGCCCTAACAATATTTTGGGTACAAGAACCATCAAAATATAGCTTCCATGGAGTAACCCAAAAGCTGGATATCCTTCATACCTCCTGCTGAATCCACTCTTCTTTGCCCGAGAGGGCTTTGCTTGGTGGGATCTAAAGGTTAGCCACCTCCAGAGTCCTTGGGATGTTGATTATTTCTTCTTGGGACTTTTGGTGCTCGGTTAAGAAGTCTGCAATCGCCTGCCCTTTAATTGCCCTTTGAGGTACATACTAAAAACTGATTTCGGACAGTGCCAGAATCCATTTCCCAATTCTTTTTGTCAACATAGGTTTTGACAACATATATTTGATTACGTCGGTCTTGGCAATGATATGGATGTGGCAAGGCAACATGTAATGCCTTAACTTGCAAGCAGTAAAGTACAAAGCCAAACATAGTTTCTCCATTGAGGTATATCTTGTCTCTACCTTAGTAAGGATTCTATTGAGGTAGTATATGGCTCGTTCCTTTCCGCCTTCGTTGTTTTGGGCTAGCAAGCTTCCAATTGACCTCTCCGAGGTAGAGATATAAAGTTTTAATGGCTTTCCCCTCTAAGGTGGCATGAGCACTGGTGGAGAGGCTAAGTATGCCTTTATGCTGTCGAAAGCTTCTTGATGTGGTAGGCCCCATTCAAAATCTTCCTTGTCTTTTGACCTCAGCAAAAGAGTTAGCGGCTGAATCTTGCCTGCTAAATTAGCGATAAATCTCATCAGGAAGTTGATTTTTTCGAGCAGCCTTTGCAATTGTACCTTATTAGTGGGTGAAAGTGATTTCATTATTGTCCGAGCTTTGTTTTTATCAACCTCCACTCCTCTCTGATGAACGAGGAATCCCAAAAAGTTGCCCGATCTTACTCCAAAAACACACTTGTGGATCCTCATTCTTGTTAAGGCTTGTTTGAGATCTACCAGATGCTGCTCATCGGTCTTGGATTTCTCCACAATGTCGTCAATATATACTTCCATGATATGGCCGATTAAGTCATGAAAAATGGCATTCATCGCTCTTTGATAAGTGGCACCAGCATTTTTGAGTCTAAATGGCATTACCACATATTCATATGCTCCGACATGACTTGGACATCTAAATGTTGTTTTATGTATATCTTCTTTAGCTATTTTTATCTGATTGTATCCCGCATTTTCGTCCATGAAAGATAGAACTTTGTGTTTAGCTACTGCATCTATGGATAGGTTGGCCATTGGCACGGGATATTTATCTTTAGGCGTGGCTCCATTAATGTTTCTATAGTCAACATAACTTTTAACCGCTTTAGTTATAGCTTTTAATACAGGAACAATGTTAGCCAACCACTCAACATATTTGGCAAGTCTAATAAATCCAGCCTTCACCAGTCTTTCGATCTCTTCTTTAACCTTATCTTCGATCTCTTTTGACATCATCCGTGGTGTTTACTTGACAAGTTTAAACCCCTCATTGATAGGCATCCTGTGTTTTACTAAGGTTGGGTCTAAACCTGGCATCTCGGTGTAGTGCCAAGCAAAACAGTCTTTGAATTCGTGCAAAAGGTCGACAATCCCTACTCGATCTTCGGTTTTCAACAAACCACTGATCTGTATAGGTCTTGGATCTTCCTCAGTTCCCAGATCAATGGTCTCCAAGGGATCTTGCACTTCTGGGGCTGGTTTACCAGGTTCTGCACACAAAAACTCAACCAACTCTGGACTCTCGGGCAAATCCTCTGGTACATCTAAGTCATATACACACTCAGCCATTTGGATGGCTGCTTCTAGCTCTTCCCCAAAAGGTTCTTCTTTATTCATTTGGCTACTTGAGGTTTTTCTACTTCAGTCATTTTCTTCTTTGGCTGAGTTTTCCCTTTCCTGTTTTTTCTCTCTCCCATACACCAACAGTCTTTTTATTAAGGACCTGACTGTTACCACTTGGACCTTCCTTTTTTGTTCTGACATTAAAGGTGTTGGGGAGTTGGAATGATATAGGGCCGATCCTATTCTTCTTTTGTAAGAGCTAGCCCTTGCTCTAGAAGCTTTTGGGCCGTCACCTTAGTTGGGCGACCATTTTTATCAGCTCCTAAGCATTGAAGAATCCCAACATTGGGATTATAGAAGTTGGTTTCTGCGACGTTGGTTGTAAGGAAAATTGGTCGTGATTCGGCCTCTACCGTATCCCAGAACCCAGGTCATGTTTCCCCTTCTTCATGGTAGACAGCCATTTGCTGGTGTAAGGTAGATAGCACGGAGAGACTCTGATGAATCCAATCTCTGCCCAGTAAAGCCCCATAAGTGGAAGTACTGTCCACAACAAAAAAGGCCAGCATGATTTGTTTTGAACCCAAGTCCACCTCTAATGGCAGTATCTCATACGTCTTGGTGATAGCTCATGAGAAACTAGAAACTGTCAGATCGGTAGGGATAAGATCCTCTTCACTCCTGCACATTCTTTTCATCTGCTTGTATGATAGCACATTAACTGCAGCCCCTCCATCAATTAAGACCCTTTTGAATGATACTCCCTCCAGGTGTGCAGTTACGTATATGGGCTTGAGATGGTTGGCCAGGCTTGAACTCGGGCGGGCAAAAACCATTTTGTCCGAGTATATCCTCTCATGCTTCTTTATTGATTGTTCGAGCGCTCATGTCCGGTTGGGTTCTCCTCACCCCGCATCCTCAATACTAACATGCGCCATCATAGGTTCTGTCGTCAGGTAATCACCTTCCATCGTGGGAGGTTGATCATGCTCAACGCAAAACATGGCTGATAATACATACGTCATGTTTATGTGGAAGTTGCTAGGTCTAGGTAAATCTTTCTCCTTGCCCCCTATGTGGTTCATAAATTCATCTAACCAAGCCTGTGCTTCTTCTGGTAACATCATTTTAGGCACCGCCTCTTCTTGAGTTATGTCAAAGTTATGTGCCTGCACTAGGTGCTCACAAATAGTGTCAACCAGCAATGGTGATGGTATCCTCATCACGGACGAGATTGTTCTGGGCTTCACTAACGTGTTGGCATCATTACCACATCCTCCTGAGCTCTTATCAGGATTTTGTATTTTCCTGGGTGAAAGCTCGGTGGCGCATGGTCTCATTCCCTTTCGGTCTTGCTATTAGCTTTTTCCACATCCTTCTTGGTTCTTTAACGGGACTGATTATTCCCTTCATCAGGCACCTTATCCATTTTTACATTCTTGGAGGTTTCTAAGGTGGTGGGGACTTTTAATGAGTTCATGTGGGCTTTATGTTGCCTTTGGACCCTCCTGATCATGGAAGCTCCAATTTCTTTAACGGGTTTTCCGTCCCTTCCAACTATATACCATCTCTGCTCGTATCGGGCAACATTTTTCTTAGTGACCGAATTTAATATCCTTCCTTTTATTCTAACATCTCCACCGGCGTATATTGGTTGGGGTGGCCTAACGTCCACCCACCTTGGTGTCTTGGCCTCCTTATCTTCTACCTCATCTGAAGCTTTGTAGTTTCTAAACACTTCTGACAAGTTCTTTGGCTGAGAGTCTCCTCCCAACCTCTGGAAGACTTTCTGAGAGGTTTCCTTTTTGGCCGCCCGCATGATATTTCTACGGGATTCCTGCTCTTCTTTTTCTTTTCTCTTGATCAAGGATAGTTCCTGCAACCGGTACTTCCAACTCGCACTCACATTGACATTTACTGCACAAAACCACCCCTTTGATTATTGTTGCTTTAGGCTTTTCGGGCAACTTGATAGCCCATTCCGTCGGCCTATCAATTTGCCGCATTTCAGCTCTCATTTCCCAGGTAGCTTTTTCTTTTCCTTTCTTTGCCCATGTCAAGTTGATCATGTTTACTGGGGCTTGTAAAAAGGAATCAGCATTTGTTGTTATACTAGCCTGCGATTCTTTCTGTAGCTGCTCTATTTCTGACCCGCATTGTCCCCTGCTATTCGATAAAAATAACACGGGGTCGGGCAGCTCTGCTTTCTTGATTGTCTTCAACCCTGGCTAACCATTTTCGGATCCTTCCTTGTTTCTTTCTTCACTCTTCCTTCCCTTAGGCAAAGGAAACAACGGAATAGCTAGCTCTTCCTTAGGACTAGCTTCCCTCATTAGTTTTCCGGCATGATTATTCTCTGGGGTAGAATGCTCTAGATCTAGTCTTCTTTGCAGACTCTTTGTTAGGTAAAAGAGTCTACTGACTTCTTTTCTTGTTTCTAGAAAGTCTTTTTCCATGCTCTGAGAGTTTTTCTTCGTGCTTCTTAGAATAGCCATCATAGTAGCCTGTAGGTCTTCATTCGTGACTCTTCCTTTTGATTTTTTAGAATGAGTCGGGCTTTCTGTTAAGACATGTCCTTGCAAGTCTTCGGAGAAATTTGCCATGCTAAGTTTTGGCGTGTGTTTTGCTCCCACCTAAAGGTTTGTTCTTTTCTTCGCCTTCTGGGCATACAAGACGTGTCCCATCGAGCGTGCCAAAACTATGTTTGGACAGGAATTTTGCTGGTGGACGTTCCTTGCTCGAGCACACAGCTCCCTGAGGAGTTGGCACTTTGGTTGGCGGTCGGGCTCTCGATTGTTCGTCGGGCTACAAGAAGAGAACATAGTTAATTCTGAAAGGTGCCTTTGTCGGGCCTTAGGTATAGGCCGTGAGGCTCGTAATCAAAACTAGCTTAAGTGCAAAGGCGTGCCACTGCCATCTCTATATGGCAGATGTAAAATAAGTAGATTTAAGCCGATTACTTGCGCCCCAAGTTATTATGACTTCTTATTATCAAAGGATTGTTGTGGATGGGTTAAGTCCACATTAGGTTCTTTTCTATGCCTTGAGACCAAAGACTTTTATTTGTCTAGTATGGTAAAAGGGTCGGAGGTCCAGATCTGATCAAGTCATTAAGTTAATTCACTTTTAAGATGGTAGAACCATTAACCAAACCAGATCTGAGGGTAAGTTGAGCTATGGATCATTAAAAGACTTGAAATGACTTGAATATATATTGGGGAATGCATTACAACACCAGATCTATTAACTGAAAGACAAAACAAAGAGAGTCGGGCAAGATTAAACCTTGTCGGGCAAGGCTGGACCTCTTGCAGTTTCTCTTCTTTGCAACTACAAGGATTTGGGGATTTAAGGGAAGATGGATGGTAAAAAAGTATACAAAAGAGAATCGATATTACAGTATTTAGAGAAAGTAGCAGAGCTTTTAAACTTGACAAGAGATAGCTTGTCGCTACAAAGGGGACTGAATCTGGGGTGATTACAGCTTTTGGATGTAAATCTAGTTTGAGAGCAGAGTTTGTATGTTTGTTTGTTTGATTGGTTGAGTGTTCTTGTCTCTGGGTCCTCTTCCTCATTTTATAGGCGAATTAGCCCAACTGCTTGCAGCTTTGGTTCTGCCCGAAAGCAACTGAAGGGTAGTGACTCATCAGTAATTTACATGCTCTGCCATTCAGAAAGTGTTTTTGGGCTAAGAGTAGATCAATTTCCATCACTTGTCACTTCTTACAGGCCACTAGCCTTTGCATTTAATGGGGGATGGCCCATAAATCTTGAAATGGATAGTCTGGGCTTAGGCGATGGGCCTCGGGTCAACCCTCATTCTTGCATTCTCTTTGGGCTTCCTTTCCTGACAGCGCAAGGTTTAAATATTGACCCAAACAATTATGTTTCTTTTCCGTTCTTCCTCAACTTCAGCAATTTCTTATCATTTTCATTCCTTAGAGATTATTAAGTTTGTGAAAATATTTAATTTAAATTTAATCATAAAAAAAACCCACTGTAATTTCAAAATTGTGATTTTATTCAGTACTTGATTCAAAGGGATTGTAATTTTTATTTTATTTTATAAAATGGTGTTTCAACCAAAAATGTTGTTTGCAATAACAATTAGAGAATTCAATTAAAAACTAGCTATCCTTTTGGGGGCATCCGATAAAATTGGAAACCAGTTTCTCTGTACATGCGATTAAAAACTAGTATGTCCAAAAGCGAATAAAAATTAGCACTTAGCTTGCGTGAATAAAAAATTGTAAATCACTCGTAGCAGGCTTTGATAAAAGAAAAGTCTTTCACATGCGCGAAAGCACGTGCATGAAGTAGGAATAAAAATGTAAATAAAAAACAGCTCCCAATTCAATTAAAACCCAAGGCAGAAACACACAGTACTGAAGTTACGTAACAATTATCATCGTACCTAGAATTCCAAAATATCACAATTCAATTAGTTAATTAGGGTTCTTCCGATTCATCTATGAGGTAGGAATAAAAATACTAAGAGAGATAGGATTGTGTTTGAAAGAAATAATAGCCTTCTTGAATCCTCCTAAATATATTGCCTCTGTCTGTGCATCAACAAATAAAATATAATGATAAATACAAGGATTACAATTGCAATCAGACTTTAAACTTTATACTCAAAGTCTCAACTTATTCACAATAAACAGCTAAACTTTATGTTCGATTAAAGGTCCAATTTCGGCAGTTTCAGCTGAACTAGAGTAATGAGCGTTGCGTCGACAAACTTTCTTCAACACCCATGAGCATTAATCCTTGGACTGTACCATTTCGGTCTTTCCAGATTTAGTTGTGCCCGACTCCGCTCGTTCTTCTTTTTCCATCTTCATCTTCTTTTTGTGGAGGTTTCTCAGCACATGTGCTTCAGCAAGACTATAACCAGCAGTAGACATGGCCTTGAATCTTTGTAAATTAATCAAGTGTTTTTTTGGACTTGATTTTTCTTTCTTTTTTTATAAAGGGTATATTTGATTTGAACTGTGAGGTGGTGTATTTTATAACGTTTATGATGCAGCTGCCTTGGAGAGCAAGAAAAGATATGAATATGACAATATTGGCAATACATTTCTTTTTTAGTTTACTATTGATTGGTGGACTTTTGAAGTTAGCAGCCAAAGCCAAAATGGGTAGCTTGCTTACCAAGGAAAAAACTTTCTCTCACAAAAGGAAACTATGTGATCATTTCCTATATATATGCTTTTCTTTATAAAAAGAAAAGTTGCGTACATTGCGCTAACAAGTGAGTGTGCAATGGT
Source organism: Heteromeles arbutifolia (assembly GCA_024362995.1). Taxonomy (NCBI): domain Eukaryota; kingdom Viridiplantae; phylum Streptophyta; class Magnoliopsida; order Rosales; family Rosaceae; genus Heteromeles; species Heteromeles arbutifolia. Next base: position 22,631,656 of record JANCRC010000013.1, on the reverse strand, counting down.
GAGAAAACCATTCAAGTTAAAAGTAAAAGGGCCAATTCTAGAAGCGAGTATGAGAAGAAGCCTCATGGGCCTATTAGACCAAGCCTTCATGTGGGAGAAGGATCCCCATCATAACGGTAGGTCAGCCTTTAAGTTAGGAGAGTTTTTTTACTGTGCCGGGAACATGGCATGGTACATCAAGTGCTATAATACAAGGGATTGGATACTTAAATTTTTTTTCAACCACTTGTATTATGACGTTGGTGTACCGGGTTGTGTTCCGGCACACTAAAAATTTTCTCCTAAGTTAGGTAGCACCCTCCATTGGTGGTAATTGCTCGAGTGAAGATCACTGCCCGGTTGCATTTTCTATGCAACTCCCATGTATCTAGTTGGACTTCTTTCTCCTATTTTTAAAGCGAAATGAACTCATAAACCTTGTTAAAGGGTATTTTATTTTGCTGGTTAGTTCTTAATGTTCTTGTTCGAGGTAAAAGGTGGATGGTCTTTCGCACAGCTCCCCTGGGGTGAATGGCACTTGGTATGTTTGTTGGTCAGGCTCTTGTTGCTTGGTGTGCTACAAGAGGTTTTCATAGTTAGTTTGAAAGGTGCCCTCGTAGGGCCTTAGGTGTAGGCCTTGAGGCTCGTAATCAAAACTAACAAAGTGCTAGGCGTGCCACTGTTATCTCAGTATAACAACTGTTGAAATAGATGTGATTTGAGTTGATTACTTGCGCCTGAGTTACTCAAACTTCTTGTTATCAAAGGATTGTCGCATATGGGTTAAGTCTGCCTTAAGTTCTTTTTCTTGCCTTGTGACCAAGAACTATTACTTGTGATTTTATATGTTTAGATGAAGGGAGTCCAGAGCCCTTTTGATCATTAAATTGATTACAGTTAAACACTTGCATAGGTGAATTTGATTAACTTACTCAGATTCGATCATAAATGGGTCTTAAAGCGAAAAGCAGTTGAAAGTGAGTTAAAACACGATAGAACATGCATTAAACAATAGATCTACAAAATGTAAGTACAAACACAATGAAGTCGGGCAAGATTTAACCTTGTCGGGCAAGGTTGAACATCTTGTAGCCACTTCTCTATATGTTTGCAAGATTTATGCATACGAGGAAATGGAAATATAAGCAAGAAATATAAGCAAGGTTGGTTTCCTAAAGGGAATGGATACTACCAAACTAGGGGAAAGTAGTAGAGCTTCTAAACTTGACAAAGGTTGTCTTTCTAAGGGGAATCTACGGCTAAAAGGGTGCAAAGTCTGGACAATGAGCAGCTTTCTAGGTATTTGCTTGACTGAGAGGCAAGTTGTATGTTTGTTTGTTTGATTGTTTTGAGTGTCCATAATCCTTGTGCCTCTGCTTCTTTATATAGAGATCTGAGAAAGCCCATTACTGAGAACAATAGACTTGCTCGAAAGAAACTTCACTGCCAGCTTGCATGTGAAATTATATTAAAAAAGGCAACTTGTACTTCCACCACATGTTTTCACCATAAGCAATAGAATAACATTTAAAAAAAGCAAGGTGGCTTGTTTCCCCACATGTCCACTTCCATGTCTGCATGTTGTCTTCCAATCCATTTGTAATGAGAAAGCATACAATTCTTTTGATTAAACAAATCTCTTGTTAAACCTCCACCACCCAAACAAAATGGAACAACTTTATTTTAATGTCAAACTGTCCCACTTGCAGCCAAATATCTTTCCACGTTAGCCTTTCTGCCCCATCATCCTCCAAATGCCATATTTGCCATATTTAGCCCGAATGGGCACATTTTAGGTGTAAACAGTAGCCCCCCCAAGTTTTACAAATTTGAGCAAAGTTTGTGAAAATTACAACTCCAATAGGCTCTTCCAGAAGATTGAGGATATAACAGGCATAAGAGAATTGAGCATGAAGAACACATTGAAAAAGCCTCGCCACGAAGCCATATTTTCTCTTGTAGGAAATGGGATTAATGCATGGTTTGTAAAGCCATTAAGGAACTTGTATGATCTTGTAGCATCAAGAAGTCATCATTCATTTGCATGGCCCTCCACAGACAAATGGGAATATGTATGGAAAGTCCACCATGACAATAAAGGCATATTGAATGAAAGCCTTCAAGCTACGTACTGGTTGTAAAGTGCATCCTTATTTGCTATGACTTTTCAATGCTCCTCCATATTTAACATTTCAATTCGGGCAGGGAACCCAAACTCAAATGAAGCTTCAACTTTCTACTTCTCAACCACAAACTCAAGTGAACACATATAAAATCTGGCGGTTAACAGGTTCCCCAATAATTAATAGCAGCAAAAACTCTTATCGCGGTTGTTGATGGTGGTTGCTGAAGTATGATAAGATCTGATCGTAAGCATTAGAAATGGTTGATAAGGACCACAGAGTTCACCAGAGACGATGTGAAAAAGTGACAGAGAAGACGATATGCCCGTCGGGCAAGATAATAGTTTCATCGGGCACCAACTCATTGTGCAAACAACTCATTGGGCAAGAAATATAATCAGGCAATCATTTGCGACCACAGTTGCAATCGTTGACTCCATCATCGTTGTCATTCTTGTCCATCGACTCTCGGTTGCCTTGTTATAGAGGCCACAAGGTCGGATCAATTCTTTGAACTTGCTCTGTCGGATCATTGTGTTACGATATCACATTCTGGATGAGTGAACAACCGTGGTGGAGTGTCGTCTGTGAGGCTCATGACACCACCGTCGAAGTGCCTGCTTCTAGTGATGTAGCATGGCAATCACTTGTCTTTAATTTGGAATCCCCTGTTTGGTTGAACTCTGGGCTCCGTGGTGCGGGCCTTCTAATATGGGATTCGAAACAACTAAAGATGCTTGACCTGCTGTCACCAATGAGGTCAGTAGACACTCCATTATCTTTGGGTGTAACCTAAGATATCCTTCAACCTACCCTTAAACTTCTTCTTGGTAGCAGCCTTGATCTATTCATAGGTTGCAGCTTTCTCAAGTCGGACTTTCCAATAGCCTTAGCAGCTTCAGTACTGCTAGGAATGATGTTGAAGGAAGCAGCACGTCTACATCTCCGGTCATTCTATCCTTGATAACTTGGCAAGGGAAGCAAGGCAATTGGTAGTGCAACTAGCATTGGATATGATGTTAATGTCTGGCTTGTATTCCTTCTTATTGATACCAACAACAAACATGGGTGTAACCTAAGATATCCTTCAACCTGCCCTCAAACTTCTTCTTGGTAGTAGCCTTGATATGTTCATAGGTTGCAGCTTTCTCAAGTCGGACTTTCCAATATCCTTGGCAGCTCCAGTATTGCTAGGAATGAAGTTGAAGGAAGCAGCACGTCTACCTCTCCGGTCATTCTGTCGTTGATAACCTTGGCAAGGGAAACAAGGCAATTGGTAGTGCAACTAGCATTGGAAATGATGTTGATGTCTGGCTTGTATTCCTTCTTGTTGATACCAGCAACAAACATGGGAGCATCATCGCTGGTTGTAGAGATGATAAACTGAAAAAAAAATGCCCGAAGTCGGGCAAACTGGAAAACATAGTAAAAGAGAGAGAAAGAGAAAAGAAAAAGAAATGGGAAGAGGGAAAAGAAAGACTTCGAGCAACTTTTGCTTTTCTTTGTTGTCTCTTTTCACATAATATAATATATAACTAGCCTTTATGCACGCGCTCACGCGCGTGCAGAAGGCATTTTTTAAATCACGATGTGCTACGCGCGATCTACATGTTTTAAATGTATTTATATGCGTAAATTGACAAAATGAAAGTCAAATATTTGAAGTAAATGAATAATTTTAGATCATGTTAGAAGAAACCTCTCATAAACCAATTAAAGCAGCTAAATTCACATAATAAAATCGGTTTCTACAGAATTTACATTATGAATAGAGAAAGTAATGTTTAATAAACAATTGATTGAATCACATTATTGCTAGCCTATTGTGAGGCTAAGCCCAACCCCTCTCCTTTAACGTATATAGTATCGTTTGTTAAAAAAAAAAAAAACAATCATTTGACAATTAATTTAATCACATTATTATAAGCGTGCGAAAGCTTTTTTTTATAACCGGCATTACACGTCTCTTAAGATCTTTTGATCGTGTTTAAAAATAGAGAAAATAATATTTAATAAACAACTAATTGAATCACATTATTGCTAGCCCATTGTGAGGCTAAGCCCACCCTCATTTCCCTTAGTGTAGAAAATATCGTTTATTAAAAAAAAAAAATCCTATGACAACTAATTTAATCACATTATTATCTGTGTGCGAATGGTCTTTTTTATAACCGGCATTACACGCCTCTTAAGATATTTTGAACGTGTTTAAAAATAGTAGAATTGAATCACATTATTGCTAGCCCATTGTGAGGTACTAATTAAAAAATAATTAAAAACCACAAAAAACCAATTAAAGCAGCTGAATTCACATAATAAAATCGGTTTCTATAGAATTTACATTATGAATAGAGAAAATAATATTTAATAAACAATTGATTGAATCACATTATTGCTAGCCTGTTGTGAGGCTAAGCCTAACCCCTCTCCCTTAGTGTATATAATATCGTTTGTTAAAAAAAAAAAAAACAATCATTTGACAATTAATTTAATCACATTATTATCCGCATGCGAAAGCCTTTTTTTATAACCGGCATTACACGTCTCTTAAGATGTTTTGCAAGTGTTTAAAAGTAGAGAAAATAATATTTAATAAACAACTAATTGAATCACATTATTGCTAGCCCATTGTGAAGTTAAGCCCACCCCATTTCCCTTAGTGTAGAAAATATTGTTTATTAAAAAAAAAACAATTATTTGACAACTTATTTAATCTGACACACCCCGACCCGGAATGTCCACTAAGACTCCGAATTGAGCTATGCTGGCCGACATTTGGAAGGTGACGAAGCCAAAAAGTGATGATATGGAAGAATGCGAATAGATTTAAACCTAAAGGTGCCTAACTATCAGAGTGCGCTGTCAGTGGGTATGGACCCATTTCACACGCGTTGTCAGAGCATAAGTAAAGTACAGTAGTGTGGGTAAAGATCATACCCTCAGAGGTAGCCACCTGAACTGAGATATGCCACGAGTCCTTGTCGATAAAGAAACTATGCTACTAGAACCTGGAGGGGCGCAAAACAAAAAGCGTGAGTGGGCAAAAACAAAGTTTTACAAAATCACTTCGATATAAAAGTTATAACCCCTCACTGTAAAAATATATATACTTCCCAGAAAAATATATACGTACTCATACTGAAAACCAACATTCAAATATTGCCATGTCCGAATAAACCATATCCAATATCAAAGCATGCAACAAATATCATCAAAGTCAATCAGGTGATATCTCAATGCATAACATGCCGACAATGCATATAAGTCAGCCAGAGTCACCTATCGTGACCTGTACGGCTAAATCTGTGGCTCCTCAATAAATCCTCAATCCAACTCTCAATCAATAACCTGCACCTATGTCGGAACCACCTGGAGTGGTTTGTACGACAAGCTGGGTATATAAAAACACTCTGTGCTACGGTCACGTGAAGGCTGGCGACGAATCGCGGGTCACCTACAAGTTGGAACCACCTAATGTGGTATGTCCAACAGGCTGGCACCTGCCTTAGATCCAAGGTGAGCGTACGGTACGAGAGGTGAACGATCACGTGAAAGCTAGGCCCTACTCTGGCGGAGCACAAACCCCGATGTGCAGGTAAATGAGCCATATGCTAATCTCATCAATATCACCATAATCCTCATAACAAAAATACATACTTACCTGACTTACCTGGCGTCCGTAGTGCCACAACATATAATCGCATAAACATAGTAATGAATATATATGGCATTCGACATGGCATTCAATTTCATAAAATCATTTAAAACGTATTTCTGGGAATCAGCCAAGTATATATATATATATATATATATATATATATATATATATATACTGAAAACAAAAGCCCACTCACCTGGAGTCCGCGCTATAACTCCCTAGAACAAGTACCGAGCCTCCCGAACGATCGGCGCCTAGAACAATTATTAAATCACATCTCATAATACTTGTCGATAGAACACATAACTCACATAAAACACATCCTCAAGGGCATTCAAGAGTGATTCAAAACTTATTGACCATAAGTCAACCGTCGATCAAAGATCGATGGTAGGGTCCACAACCCTACATAACTCAATCTGGAAGATCCGCATATCAGATTTCCCATCCGTAACTTCTCATGATTCACATTATGCTTATAGAACAACATACTAAAGTTTCGTTATGATCCAACGGTTGGATCTCCGCCAATTTCCAAAACCGAGTGGGGATTAACCTTTTATTTTATGAACTTACAAATCCAATTCAGGAAGATCCATACGTCGGATTCCCGATCCATAAGTTTCAACATTCTTCAAATATTAATTACTACAACGTATCAAAGTTTGGTGATGATCCAACGGTTGGATCGCCGATTCACATTTTTACCTAACCACGAATCGTAAAGAATCTGGCTCAATGATCCACTTACGTCAAACCACTATCAAAAATGAATTCAGGATATCAAAAATAGCCTAAAAATAACATTGACGGCCCACTGGCCACGTGCCACCGTGGGTGGCGGTCGGCCGCCCTGGCTCGCCAAAAAATTCAACTTTCTCCAAAAGTTCTCAAAATTTGTAGAATTAAAGATCTCAAAGAGTAGAACAACTTTCATACCTGTGACTAAGGCCAATTGGGTCAATAAGAGCTCTAATTTCATCAAAAACCGTAAGAACCCTAGAATTGGGTGTGATTCGATTCGACCTCCAAACTTGCTCCAACGCCTCCACCACTGCCTGGGCTTTGTTCTAGGCCTCAAGAGGATGCCATAGGTGATGGTATTGGAAGAAATTGCTTCGGGATTGGGTGATTCGAAGCCAAAGCCGCCGCACCCCTCCTTGCGGTTTCTTCTACTTTCAAGGCCAAATCTCTCCAAATTTGAGATGGAATGGATAGAAGGAAGGTCGTGGAGGATTTCCCAAGTAGTTTCTTGCAGCAATTCGCCGGAAAAATGGGTGAAAATCGACGAAAAGTGAGTTGTTTGCCGACCAGGCCGAGAACGGGTTGTTGGTCAAGGGATGACCCGTCCGTTCCCCTCCTTCTTCCCTCCCTTCTTTCTCTCCTTTCCTCTTCCTCCTATTGGCTGGTCTCTTCTCTCTCTTCTCCCATTCGGCCATCTTCCCTCTTGCTCTCTTCCTCCCCTCTCATTCGCTGCCATTAGGCAGCTTCCCTTACTTCTCTTCTTTTTTTTTTTTTTTTTTTTTCTTTCCTTTCATCTCCACCATCCATCCCATTTTTCTTCAATTTGGGCCACACACGTGGTTCCATCAGATTGAGCTCCAAAAATCTGGGGCTTTCTAGAGATTAATTAATTTACTAGAATACCCCCAACTTTAAACGTTAATAACTGCTTCGATATAGCTCCAAATCACGAACTGCTTGCGCCCATGCGTCCGTAGCGACGAGTACTATGAGAATATGCTAAGAACCAAGTCTTACGCGTCATGACAAGCGATCAACACAAATCAAGGCATATGCTTCAAAGGGCCTTTTCGAAATTCCACGTAATAAAACTATAAAAAAAATCATAAATTTTCGGGACGGGCTATCACATAATCACAATAATATTGTTTGTTAAAAAAAATCATATAACAACTAATTTAATCACATTATTATCCACGTGCGAATGGTCTTTTTCATAACCGGCATTACACGTCTCTTAAGATATTTTGAACGTGTTTAAAAATAGAGAAATTGAATCACATTATTGCTAGCCCATTGTGAGGTACTAATTAAAAAAGAATTAAAAAACCACAAAAAACCAATTAAAGCAGCTGAATTCACATAATAAAATCGGTTTCTACAGAATTTACATTATGAATAGAGAAAATAATATTTAATAAACAATTGATTGAATCACATTATTGCTAGCCTATTGTGAGGCTAAGCCCAACCCCTTTCTCTTAGTGTATATAATATCGTTTATTAAAAAAAAAACAATCATTTGACAATTAATTTAATTACATTATTATCTGCGTGCGAAAGCCTTTTTTTTATAACCGGCATTACACGTCTTTTAAGATGTTTTGAACGTGTTTAAAAATAGAGAAAATAATATTTAATAAACAACTAATTGAATCACATTATTGCTAACCCATTGTGAGGCTAAGCCCACCGCCATTTCCTTTAGTGTAGAAAATATCGTTTATTAAAAAAAAAACAATCATTTGACAACTTATTTAATCACAATAATATCGTTTGTTAAAAAAAATCATATAACAACTAATTTAATCACATTATTATCCCCGTGCGAATGGTCTTTTTCATAACCAACATTACACGCCTCTTAAGATATTTTGAACGTGTTTAAAAATAGAGAAATTGAATCACATTATTGCTAGCCCATTGTGAGGTACTAATTAAAAAAGAATTAAAAAACCAAAAGGGAATTAATTATTAAAAAAATACTATTAAAATGATAAAAATGCCCTTATCTTATTTGATGTATTATTTTGGACGTCTTTAGAATTTTTTTGTTTTGAGGGCATTTGTGTTCAAAAAAATTTGTTGAAGATGGTGACCCCATATCTTTGTCGGCACGTGCCGCTGGCTTTCTATATGGAAGATATAAAGCCCATTCGGGCAACACAAAGAAAACAAAGATTGGAGACATTGAGAAAGGTACCCTTTCGGGCAAAAAGCAGACCGAAGGGACGAGAGAGAAAGAAAAGAAAAAGAAATATAAAGAAAGAGAAATAATACAAAAGAAAAAGAGATGGACTGTTTGTCGAGCAAAAGCGAACAAAAGAGAAAAAGAAAAGGAAAAGGAAAAGGGAGAGAGAGGGAGAGAAAGAACAAAACTTGCATTAAACAAAGCTCCGTCGGGCAGGATAATAGCTCCATCACTTCCCATCAATAATCGTGTTTTGTGCTGCTTGAATTTCAATGTGTTTTGCCCGATATGCAAATTTCAATGCATTATGTGTTTCTTCGGAACTGCTTGATGAAGGAGTAACAGTGCAGATGAGAGATACACGCCCATGTCCACTTAGAGAAGATTGAAGAAGTCTTGTCAATTTAGAATTCATGTATGGTATATGAGTAGCCCTCGTATTTGTCAGCTTTGATATTACAGTTCCAAGAGTTAGCAGACTTTTATTAATATGGGATTCTTCTTTCCGTCTGCCACCAGTAGTTTCAGCTTTCGAGCTCTCAGAACCTGCCAGATCGATGAGATTTAATTGAGACGGACTTACAGCTTCGTCTTCACAATTTTCCCCACATGGACTACTCTCTATTGTTAGCGAAAATATCGTGTGGCTCCTGCTACTGAATATATTGAAATTTGTCGAACCAGCATGCATGTGCCCTTCTCCAGCTGCTATAAGTGAAGGGGCGTGAGCTGGGGGTAGTACAACTTCTTCCTTTATTCCTTCAACAAAAGTGCCCTGGGCATCTTCTGTAATTCGTAAATTATGTCCCGAGCCAGTGGTATAATTCCAGGCGACCAGGAGTGGCAACTACAACATCTGCTCCTCGGTCAATATCTCTCAACTATGGACCCTTTGGAGCTCCTCCATACAAACACACACACGATGTTTTTGACGACTTCCTGAACTTCACTGCCTCATCTTGAATCTGTGTTGCCAGTTCTCTAGTTGGTGATAATACCAGTGCAGTTGGACCTATCTGAGGGTCCTGGAAGTAAATACCCCAAGGTTTTCCCGGAATTGGCTTTAGCAGTGGCCACTATATCTCTCTACTTTAAAGAGCAACCTACCAAGATTGTACTTGAATTGGAGTTGGGGCAGAGAAACCTTCTTTTAGTACCTCTCTAAGAATCTCAGATGGGAAGCCAATAGATTTAAATGAAGTAAACAGTGGAGGCATATTATCACCAACAATAGATATTTCACGTTGGCGATTATAAGCCTCAGCAGACAAACCGCTTCCAATGTCTAGTCCATTTCCTTTCACACAAGATCCTCCATGTGCACTTAGTGTCCTACTCGGGGTATTATGAGAAAACACTGTTGTACTTCTTGCAGTCTGCCGATTTCTTAATCCTGTGTCAAACTTGGACCCACCATTGCTGCCTCTGCCATACCTATCATCTTCCTTATCAAGACGACGTTTTCCTTGTGAAGATTGATGAACATGAACTAAAGAGCTTATAGACTGCTGAAGAAGGCTTTGATGGAGCAACTGAGCCCATTGGCCTATCATATTAGGCGACATTAGTCTCGGGGTTCCAGAAGTAAAGATACGCAGTTCTACCATCAACGAGTATTCTCCATGGTTTGGGAATAGTTGGGTCCTCTGGAGCATATCGAGGACCAGCGGCAGTTACAGTGGCAGACACGGGAAGAGTGCATCACCTTGACATCGTCATCTTGGAGAGCAGAAAGAACGAGAAAAGCTCCGTTGGGATCTAATGGCGGAACCTCATTGGGCAAATGCAAAGTAAGTCCTGTCGGGTATTCGGGCGAGCTACAAAAGCAAATTTCTGCACACTTCCTCCAGCCAGTAGTGAAGAAAAAAGGGATTGAAGATGATGGCTGAAAGGTAGCGGCTGGCTTCGAAGCTGCTATGTTGGTGGTTGAATGCTGCAAGTTACAGCCAATGGAGCCAATGAGAGATTAGAAGCAAAAGGTGGTGGAGACCATGGCGTGGAGGACAAGTGGTCCGCTCATGTTATATTTTATTTTATTTTTTTATCAAAGCTGGTGGCTAACAGGTCATGTTGTTTCCCTCGTTGCAGTGCCCAATAGTGCCATGTCCAAGATCCATATCTTTCAATGGACTTCCACTGGCAGAAACAATACGGTTACCCACGATAGAAGCCCTATTCCTGTACTTCCAGCACCAGCAACCACAATTTTTTTTTTTGTTTAGGGAAGTCGCCTTCCTTGTGCTTTTACAGCTCCTAAAAGTCCGGCTATTGTAACTCCAATTATTCCCTGAACATCATCATTAAACATTCTATAGGTACTTCTGTCACGCTATAACAACTTAAAGGCCCACTTGCTTTGGAAATCTTCAAACTGCACAATCACAGATTCCCCCTCTTCCCACTTTACTCACCTCTCTTTCTAGTTTCTCTTGACAGAAAAAAGCTGCGACTACTCCAGTGAGGTCGGAGATATGTCGAACTTCAACTCGCCGATCAGGCTGCCGTCGTCCGTCGTCAGACACCTCAAGCAGTACAGAGTGAGGAGAGTGGACAGCAATCCGCTGCTCCCGCACTCCAGATTCTTCACCACGACCGAGGGCCACCGCCCAATCATTGCCCACAAGCGCAGCCTCGACATTCTACACGATCTCTGGTTCAATAAAGGGACGTCATTTTCCTCTACAGAACGAGATAGTCTTGATCTTCGGGGACTTTTCCCTCCAAAACGTTATGCCTACCGAGCAGTAAATTGAACGCTTTATGGTTGACCGGTTGCATAACAGAAATGGGACAAATGGATTCCAACATTTGATCATCAATGGTAGCAAAATCTGACACGCCCCGATCCCGATATTCCCTGAATACCAGGATAGACACGTGCTGGCCGACACCCGAAAGGTGACGAAAGCCATTTATTGAATACAAATGCTAAGAATAAGGAATAAATAAGACTTATAAATATAAAATAAAGAGTATGCATTTAAGGACCGTGTTCAGAGCACACATCTAATCTAGAACACTAAAAGAATTAATATAAAATTGAATGAACAAAGGAATAGGTCCTACACCGAGAGGACTCGAAGATACCGATACAGAAGTGCCTTGACACCGGGATTGTATGCCTCGATACTAAGTCCTGAAGGGGGTGCAAAACAAACATGAGTGGACCAATTTGATATACATATAATAAAACAGTTATCAACGTACTAACCCCCAGGTTTTATGAAAACACATATATATCATGATAAACATAGGTTTTCCGAAACCTAGCATGCCGTGCGCTGTCTCAAGTCATAACTTTTATATAATAATCTCTAGTGAATGTCCAATATAACTCTCCAGACCCCATGCCGGCTCCCCATCTCTGAACAGACAGTCAGAGGAAATAACCCCCAGGCCCCATGCTGGCTCCCCATCCCTGGTCTTAAATGCCAGAGGAAACACCCTACAGGCCCTATGCCAACACCAAATTCTTCGCCCGGGACGGACCGGAAAACTATCCCTACGTCCCGTAACGGTAAGGACCACTAGGTAAGTACAAAACCATTAAACATACGTACATTTGAAAGGCATCTTCATAGTATAAAGCCATCCATCATCTATACTATAAAGAAGTGTTCGAAACGTATTCTAAATATCATATCGTCATCCATCAGATATTCTATAAGAATACGGGTTATAGGAAAAATAGTAATAATTCAAAATAGCCTTAATAGGCACGATATCTCGTAAAGCATTTCATATAACATATTCATCAAATCATGCTTTCCATGTATGCATTTTTACTATAAAACATGCATTTTTGAAGGGGTTCATTCACAGTACTTCGCCGTCGAAAGCTGCGCAGACTAGCGAAGACAAACATGCCACAACAATTGCCCCTAAGCACATAAAACGGTATATTTAGTCAAACTCTACTCAAACGACTTAATTTGGGAAAATGGACTTCAGAAATAGGTCCAGAACGTCGAAATTAGCCTAGGAGAGGTCTCGGACAAAAACCCGAAAAGTCAAAGTCAACGGTCAACGTTGACCAGTCAAAGTCAACGTTGACCAGGTCAACGGTCAGACCGGGTCAACGGGTCAGACGGGTCACGAGTTTGCATCCGGGTTGGGCTTGGGTTCTTGGGCTTGGGTTTTGGGTCCAAAGGGTTTAGGTTTGTGCTTTAGGATTTGGGTTACAAAAATGGGCTGAAAGCCCAAGTTCCAATTGGCCTCAAGGCCTTAATTTGAAAAGGGTTTTGGGTTGGGCTCGGCAGGAAAGGCCCAAAGGCCTTGGGTTTGGTTGCTGCTCGCCGGAGCTAAACGGAGAAGAAGGCCGGATTCGGCCGGAAAACTGCACAACATTTAAACGGCCATAACTTTGTCAATACGATACGAAACCAAGTGATTCAAAAACGAAAGTTGTAGTTCTCGAAGACACGAAGAGAATGATACCTCGCACGACGTCTAACTCGCCGTGGTTTGGCCGGAAATCGCCTCGAAAGCCTCGGAGGTCGCCGGAAACTGGGTAAGATTCAAATGAATATAACTTCTTCAATACTCGATGAAATTGGGTGAAACAAAAAGGAAAGTTGTAGTACTGAGAGAGACGAAGAGATTGATACCTTGCACGCCGGCCAACTCACCGTGGTTTGGCCGGAAATTGCCTCGAAAGGGGCGGTGCTCGCCGGAAAATTTGGAAAAGCTACTCCGAGCCATTTTCTGCGATTCAAACGTATACACCACTTAAAACAAGCTTCGATCTAACCCTAAAACATAACCCCAACGGTTTCTAGAGGCTTACCAACATCGGAATAACACGAAACTCGTCGGGGAAGACGATGAACAGTACCGGCCGAAAGAGAGGGAAGAGTTTAGGGTGTTCTTTCTTCGTTTCTGAGATCACAGAGGTGATGGTGATGGTGTTTTTGTTGTCCTAGTGTGTGAGTGTGCGATGCTGCTTGAGGAAGGAAGGAGAGAGTTGCAGAGAAAGGGAGAGAGAGCTCACGGGTAGAGAAGAAAAAGAGAGAAAGAAGAGGGAGAGAAAGAGAAGAGAGAGTGTGCCAAAAATCAGAAAAAAAAGAAAAAAAAAGGAAAGGAACCGGAGGACAAAACAGGGGTGGGCCCTTGGGCACACCATTTAACAAAAAACTAATTTTAAAAGAATAAGATCTAGCCCAAGGTGAAATTTTACGAAAATACCCCTTCTATCGGGACGGGTTGTTACAAAATCAGAAGCCCTTGTTGTGGTTGCTGCTGTAGTTATTGCTGCTGTTGGATTGATGGTTGTGACTCGAGTTGTTTGTTGGCGTTGAGGCATCGAATTCACTGCTATGAGCCCTTGAGATATTTGTAAGGCCTGAGGGTTTCTAGGGGCAGTATTCTTGGTTTTCGATGCAATGCCATTGCCTATACTAGTAATTTTAGTCTGATTGAATTGCCAGAGCAAATCTGGCTATGAAGAGTCGCTCGTACCAGTATCAAGATCATCCATTTCATCCGTGCTAGCAACATTGAACATGTTGCTTCCCACAGACATATTGTGGGATTAGTCTGGATGAACCTTGGAGGAATCCTGGAGATATTTCTGGTAGAAACCATCAGATAAATTCTCATTGTCTACTCCCCAAGATCCTAAAGGATTTCCAAGCCTGCTTGCTTCTTGCTTGTTCACCATAACCTTATCAACCCACTCACCCGAGCTTATGTCTCTATCATCCTCCTCATAGTTCTGGATAGGACTATCAACTGGGGGCCAGGGAGACGAATTCCCTAGTAGCTCATCATGATCAAAGCTTTGTCTTTCTGTCCTCGAAGCAGAATTGTCGTCAAGCTCGATTTTGCCTACCATTGGTGTCCTGCAACCATTTAGATCGCCCATCATGTCTGTACCCTGACGGTTAGAATGAAATGGTGACAACTTACTAGCTTTCTTCCTAGATTTATCAGAGCTGCCACAGACTTGGCGTTGATTGCATTCAGCTTCTTCCTCCTTCCTGGCAAGTGATGCCCTTGTAGCAGAAGTTGATGCAGCTGCTCCAAAGTGGGGATCATATAGAACCAGTAGAAAACTCCCCCGACTTTGATGATAATGGAGGTTGAACCAAAGCCCCAGAAGATAACAGAAGACTTTGAGATGATTTTCATTTTGGGAATTGGTCATCCTTTCTTGCATTATTCTCCATATTCTGACCAAGATTACTCCAGGATGTCTGGGAAAAATTAGATCTCATGAATGCATGTTGTGGTAATCTATGGTGAAGCCTTGACGGATCGAGATGGCTTGTATCTCCTTCCATTATCCTAACCATTATTTCTATCATCTGAGGCAGCTGTAAATCCTTGAGAAAGTAACAGGCTGTCATGCGGCAATAATGGTTCTTTATACTGTCCATTCAATGCATCGGCCAAAAGGATGGAGTCGGTGCAATTTTCACAATCTCCTTCAAGCCTTTAACTCTTTGTAAGCAGCTTTTGGTAACACATCATTGAAGCTGCAGCCGGTTCTCCGTTTAAAGGGTCAGAAGGATTGAGATACAGCAGTTGTGGCAAGAACACTTCAAATACGTTTGTTAGATCAAACATGGGGCCCCACATCTGATTGACAAAACACACTGCACCAGAGAATATGCCATTCCCATCGGGCAAGATTGAAGCTCCGTCGGGCAACAGCAACATAATTTCATGCCCTTCTTGTAATAGCTGTTGAGACTTGAAAGGCTCTGTGACAAGATATTCAATAGAAAAACCATGACTTTTAACTTTTTATAAAGCCCCCCCAACTATATTTGAGTGAAATGTTATCGGGCAAACTGGCTCACAGCCCATTCGGGCAAACTGCCCAGATTTCTCTTTTCGGTCAATAGCACAGCACAACGTTTCCAACATTACATTCCTCGTGCATATTTAACTTTTGAGTCAATTCATATTCATTCAGAATCACAAGTGTTTACTATCTGAAACCGAGAAGAGAGCCCCCATAGAGATCAAGTTTACCAGCCAAGTATCATGAGTGCATAGCAAGGCTGCCAAATACGAAGATGTTGGCAAGAGATGAAAGCCCGTGAATCATACCAAACTTCTTATTCATGGCTGCCAGTCTTGGGTTTACCTTTGCAACTTGCACATTCTTTGACCATCCAAATTCTTCCCTAATGTTTTGCTCCCTCTCAACCTTATGCCTTTGCTTCATTATCTCGATGGTCATGGGAGTGAAGATGAAGAGATTGGTGAGATTGAAAGCCAAGGAAGAGAGCAAAAAGCCGAGCTGGTACTTGTCGGTAACCAAGGAAGAGCTCTACGGATGCAAATACCCAAACGACCAAGCTGACACTGCAAGGCATATCCCCACCATCATGAAGTACGTCGGGAACATCTCGCCCTAAAGATTCCCGAACTGATACCGCGGAAGATTCTTGAACATGATGATACCGGCGATGAAGGTGACCCAGCAAGCGGCGCCGAATGCGGTGGAGAAACAGAGCAGGTGTGCCAGCTTTTATCATCAACACAGCGGCGAAAACAAGGGCCTGCAGAGCGCCCTGGGAGACTCTGAAGTTGTTGTCCTTGAGAAAATCTCAGTAGCAGTTGACGAGCGATGTCACCTCTGACGAACTCAAGCTCTTTCTGGATGCTTCCAAAAGCTGAAGCAGGCGCTCCACTCCCGTCATGCGCTCCTTGATGCTCTTGGCACGCGTGAGCTCCAACGCTTCCTCCATCGAAGCAACATTAGGGTTTGATCTGGTGGGGTCGGGCTTGGATGGAAAGAAATGCGAGGTCTGTTGGCGACAATGTGAAAATCAGCATGGAAGCCGCTATTCCCTTCAAGCATAATTATGGGTCCATCGGGCACCACCAGTCGGGCAAGATAACCCCATGCTCTTCTTACAATAGCCATGGAGAAGCTCTTTGATAGAAATTTGCACAGGAAAGCCATGATTTTGGCTTTTCATCAAGCTGCTTTCTAATTGTGGGAAGAAACAAAATGACATAGTGCTTCCACATTTACCTCAGCAGGACAAATTTTGTTATCGGATCCTAAGAGTTCCGCAACAATGTGATGTACAATCTTTTTAGATACCATCTTCTGCTTCAGAAGCTCTCCAATTAGACGAATGTTCCCCAGAGCACGAATCTTGGTCAATCTTTCTTTATCCCTACGCTCCATGTCTCGTTCAGGGGCAGTCACATGCCTAACTTCTTCTCTCAATTTGTCAGTGCCATCAGAAGTCTCCTGGCAGTTATTCAAGTGGATGCGCTTGAAAGTGATTTCTTTACCATCTGGTTCATGTTGCCTTTTGAGGAGATCAAACTTCTCCGGAGTCAGCTTGTTCAGAATCCCCTTCACAGTTTTCAACACGCGGTCCTCATCAGATAGAGTACCCCTTCTAGCTGACCATGGCACCTCAGCTTTTGATTAAAGTAGGAGTGGGCCCTCCCCCTTGGTTCTGTGTTCTCGCAAATTGAGCCTGATTTGCATCTTGCTGTCTGTAATCAAACCGATTACCAAACTCTTCATTCTCCCGAAGGGTATCCCAAGGTCGTTCTTCTCTGAAGGCAGGAACCGGTGCAGAACGGTCACGCCAATCCCTGCTGTCAGGCTTCGAAAAATGATTTTGAGTCGGAGATTAAGCTGTTAGATTGGTTTCTGCACCACTAAAAAATTCAGCTTCAACTTCTTGTTTTACTTTTAGCATTTCATCAGGGAGCACAACAGCCTCTCTAAGTTGTAGGATCTAGTCTCTGGTGTACTTCACTGAAAAGGAAAAGAGGAAGAAAGACAGAGAAATAATAAAAAAGAAAAAAGAAAGAGAGAGAGACCCTCTTTCGGGCAAAAAGGGGACAAAAGAGAGAAAGAAAACCACTTTGCCTTTTGATTTTCTTTTACTTTTTGAACAGACTTTAAAAGAAAAACAAAAGTAACAAAGCAAAATCTTTTTGTGGTTTTTGGAATTTTGAATTTTGAATTTTTATATCTTTTTCTTTGTAACGCATAAGAAACACACAAAGAAAACAAAGTCCTTTCGGCCAAACAGAAGAAGGAAAATAAAGGCCCTCTCGGGCAAGCTGAAGAAAAAAGGAAATGAAAAGGAAGACTTGTCAGGCAGCCAAAACAAGAAAAACATAAAGAACATAAAGGACAAAGCCCTTTTGGGCAACTCAAACCAAATGAAAAGAAAGCCTAAGTCGGGCAAACTTGTACACAGTCCATTCGGGCAAACTCCTCAGATTTTATCTTATTTATTTAACAGTTATTTTTTTGTCTTTTCTTTTTAATAAACATATACATATATATAGCTTGCAACACAAGGAAATGCCCATGCAAATTGAAAACAAGATAACACAAAATAAGCCCATTCGGGCACCATAAAGAAAAAGAGAGAAATACCCAAGTCGGGCAAGATAAAAGTAAAAAAAGAAAGCCCTTGTCGGGCAACAGAAATGCCCATTCGGGCAAAGTGAAAAAAGCTACATATATATAAATAAACAAAAACAAAGAGAGCCCACGTTGGGCAACATGAAACATAAACTAAAGCCTTTTCGGAGAAAGGGTTACATTTTTTTATATATTTCTTTCTACCCTTTTTGCTGTGTTTTATTCTTTTTTGAAATCAAAAAGCAAGAAAAAGCCCATTCAGGCAACAAAGAAAGAAGGAGGTAACCCACTTCAGGTTAACATGCAAAATCACAAAATGTATCCCACCAGGCGTGTCAAAACTATGCTCGAGGCAAAAGGTGGATGGCCCTTCGCACAGCTCCCCTGGGGTGAATGGCACTTGGAATGTTTGTTGGTCGGGCTCTTACTGCTTTGTGTGCTACAAGAGGGTTTCACAGTTAGTTTGAAAGGTGCCTTTGTAGGGCCTTAGGTGTAGGCCTTAAGGCTCGCAATCAAAACTAACAAAGTGCTAGGCGTGCCACTGTTATCTCAGTATAATATATGTTGAAATAGATGTGATTTGAGTTGATTACTTGCGCCCCAAGTTACTCAAACTTCTTGTTATCAAAACATTGTCGCAGATGGATTAAGTCTGCCTTAAGTTCTTTTTCTTGCCTTGTGACCAAGGACTTTTACTTGTGATTTTATATGTTTAGATGAAGGGAGTCCAGAGCCCTTTTGATCATTAAATTGATTACAGTTAAACACTTGCAGAGGTGAAGTTGATTAACTTAGTCAGATTCGATCATAAATGGGTCTTAAAGCGAAAAGCAGATGAAAGTGAGTTAAAACACTATAGAACATGCATAAAACAATAGATCTACAAAATGTAAGTACAAACACAATGAAGTCGGGCAAGATTAACCTTGTTGGGCAAGGTTGAACCTCTTGCAGCCACTTCTTTGTATGTTTGCAAGATTTATGCGTACTGGGAAATGGAAATATAAGCAAGGTTGGCTTCCTAAAGGGAATCGATACTACCAAACTAGGGGAAAGTAGCAAAGCTTCTAAACTTGACAAATGTTGTCTTTCTAAGGGGAATCTATGGCTAAAAAGGTGCAGAGTCTGGACAAGGTGCAACTTTCTAGGCATTTGCTTGGCTAAGAGGCAAGTTGTATGTTTGTTTGTTTGATTGTTTTACGTGTCCATAATCCTTGTGCCTCTACTTCTTTATATAGAGATCTGAGAGAACCCCTTGCTGAGAACAATAAACTTGCCCGAAAGAAACTTCACTGCCAGCTTGCATGTGAAATGATATTAAAAAGGGCAACTTGTACTTCCACCACATGTCTCCACCATAAGCAATAGAATAACATTTAAAAGAAGCAAGGTGGCTTGTTTCCCCACATGTCCACTTCCATGTCCGCATGTTGTCTTCCAATCCATTTGTAATGAGAAAGCATGCAATTCTTTTTATTAAACAAAGCTCTTGGCAAACCTCCACCACCCAAATAAAAGGGAACAACATTCTTTTAATGTCAAACTATCCCACTTGCAGCCAAATATCTTTCCAAGTTAGCCTTTCTGCCCCATCATCCTTCAAATGCCATATTTAGCCCGAATGGGCACATTTTAGGTGCAAACAGTTCTGACAATATATTTACAATTGATGCTTAACTTCACCAGCTCATTTAATTTTTTGCTTTATTATGTAGATTAGTAGTTGGGATGAAAGACGCTGTAATCGTTGATCAATTTTTCGACCAATCCACTGGTGTATCGTCCTTGAGAAAACGTTATGATTACCAAAACCAATCAATCCTCGCGGGTTAAGATTTTTTTTTTTTTTTTTTTTTTTGCGGGTTAAGGTTAGCCAGTGAGTGTGCATCCTGGAACAGCAAAGGTGCAGTAGCAGAAGATGCACAATACAGTGAGCTCCTAAAAATTCGTTTGTTTCCAATGTGCCAAAGCAGAAAACTGGTTTGTGCCTCTGAGGAATTGTTTTTTATTAATGTCTTTATTAGAGGTGGTTGTCAATCTGCAGTTGTAGTAGTCAGCTTTGGTTGATATTATTTTCTACACATGGAAAGAAGAATCCAACATTACTTTTATTTGTTGTTTATGGATTGTCATTTTACACCTCTCATTTACACACTCATAAGAAGCCTACCTACCATTAGTACCTTTGATTTCCTTCCGAACAAGGACAACGTGGACGCTGGAATTTGCCGCTAGACGATTTGCAAGTGAGTGATTTCTGACCGTAGATGTATTGTCAGCCTCGTTTTAGTTTTGGAGCTGGTGTGCATTAGTGGTCGGGAACTTTGCCTTATTCACGCCCGACGGACCCTAGGACTCTGAAATATCAGGGATTAATCATGGAAATTGACTGTTCGCTTATACTCTATCACATTTCACATGGATTGGTGGGATCTCTACATAAAACTATTCTAGAGCCTAAGACTCTGAAATATCAGGGATTAATCATGGAAATTGACTATTTACTTTCTGTCGATGCACCTACAAAACAATCAACACCTTTGATCAAGGACCTAAGCCTTATGCACCCACGAGGTGGGGAGAGTTAGGCCAATGAATCTCTGATGCCTAAGTTAGTTTCTCTGAGAAGAATAAAGTGTTTAAGGTGTACTTATTAATTTGTCTACTTCACAAGATAGTTTTTGCTCAAATTATTGTTACCATGTCAAATGGGTTCAAGTAAATATGGAATAATATGTAAGAAATTAGAAAAGAATGCTTGAATGGAATAATTGTGTATAGAATTGATACGGGAAGGAGAAAATATATAAGTTGATATGAAGTTGATATGCACAATTAGCTCCTTATAAATTGGAGTTGACTTCCTAACAAGGCAAATACATAAAAACTAAGTATACAAATAATTAGGGATTTGTTCCCATTGAGATCTGATTGATTTGTCAACACTCCCCCTCAAGTTGGTGCATATATGTCACTCATGCCCAACTTGTCTAAGAAACTTGAAAACTTATGACTTGAAACAGCTTTCGTGAGAATATCTGCCAACTGATCCTCCGTTTTGATTGATGGTACTTCAATTATTTTTCCTTCCAATTTTTCCTTGATAAAGAATCTGTCAACTTCAATATGCTTCGTTCGATCATGTTGTACTAAATTATGTGCAATGTCACAGGCAGCTTTATTGTCACAAAATAATTTCATAGGCTGATCAATTTTTATACCCAAATCTTGCAATAGAAGTTTAAGCCACAAAATTTCACAAATCCCAAGGGCCATTCCTTTGTATTCGGCTTCTGCACTGGAACGGGCAACCATATTCTGTTTCTTACTTCTCTATGTAACCAAGTTACTCCCAACAAATGTAAAGTAACCTGATGTTGAGCGCCTATCATCAACTGAACCTGCCCAATCTGCATCAGTATAACCTTCAACTCCAAGATGGTTATTTCTTTTAAACAAAATCCATTTTCCCAAACTTCCCTTTAAATATCACAAAATCCTCATCACTGCATTCATATGTTGTTCTCCAGGATTATGCATGTATTGACTCACTACACTCAAGGCATAAGCAAGGTCCAGTCTTGTGTGTGCTAAGTACATTAACTGACCTACTAACCTCTGGTATCTCCCTTTGTCAACTGGTACTTGATTAGGATTAACACAAAGCTTTAATCCTTCCTCTAATGGTGTAGATACTGGCTGACAAGCAGACATGCCGGTTTCATGTAACAAATCAATAATGTACTTTCTCTGAGACAAGAAAATTCTCGAATTGCTTCTCGATACCTCAATCCCTACAAAATATTTCAGGGATCCAAGGTCTTCATCTCAAATTCAGCATACAAGTATTTCTGTAAGGCCGCACGTTCTTCCGGATCATTTCATGTTACTACCATATCATCTACATACACAATAAGTGCGGTAAGCTTCCCATTTCGTCTTTTCAAGAACAAAGTATGATCAGAATTACTTTGTTTGTAACCAAATGCTCTCATTATTTTTGTGAATCTTCCAAACCATGCTTGAGGGGACTACTTCAAACCATACAAGGATTTCTTTAACCTGCACACCTTTCTTTTGTATTTATCTGGGGTATTATATCCTGATGGAAGATCCATATAAATCTCTTCTGTCAAATCTCCGTGCAAAAAGGCATTCTTCACATCGAATTGTTGTAAGGGCCAATTGAGATTTGTGTAGTCGATTCTATATTTTTTGGTGTATCCTTTTGCTACTAGTTTTTCCTTGAAGCGATCCATCATCCCATCAGCTTTGTACTTCACAGTATAAACCCATTTACATCCCACAGGTTTCTTACTAGTTGGTAAGTCTGTGATCTCCCAGGTAGCATTCTTCTTCAAAGACTTCAACTCTTCGTTCATTGCTGCTTGCCAACATGGATCAACTAAAGCCTCCTGCACACTGTTAGGAATAGATACAATAAATAATTGATACACAAATGACTTATTTGAATCTGACAGGTGATTGGTAGACACATAATTACTTAACGGGTATAACACATTAGACTCAGGGTTGGGTTTATTCACAGAATACCTAGTTTTGCACTTAGGATCAGTTTCGTAAGTGGGTTTAGGAATACCTCGGTTGACATGGTTAGGGAGACGTGGTGGTGGCGGTGGTGGTGCATCCGGAATCGAAAGCGATTGATTATGGTTACTGGGGCTCAAAGATGGCAAAGGCAACTGTGATGGCGGGGAAGAAGCTGGTGGTGCGGAAGTTGGCAGTGAGCTATCCGGTGACGTAGGCTCGTCTCTTTCAAGGTTTTCAACGTTATTTTCATGTGAATGATCACCACTTGTCTCCAAAACATTACCACTTAATTCCAAGTCATTCACAACGTTATTTTCTTGTGAATGGTCACCACTTGTTTCCGAAACATCACCACTTGAATCCAAATCATTCACAACAATCGTATCCGGAATACTATAATCAAGAGTTTAAACTTCTGTCTGATTTTCCCCCTGTAGTGAAGACTCGGGATTAGCAAAGTACATATCGTTCTCATGAAATGCAACATCCATAGTGACAAATAACTTTTTCGTCGGAGGGTGATAACATCAGTATCCTTTTTTATTTGAGGCATACCCCACAAACACACACCGCAAGGCTCGAGGTTCAAGCCTGCTCCTCTGCTGCGTATGAAGATGAACGAATACCACACAACCAAACGCATGGGGTGGGAGATTGAGGACTGTAAGAGCATCGACATGTGCGGAAAGAGCCTGAAATGGTGTCTAAAAATTAACCGATCGAGAGGGAACACGATTAATGAGATATGCAGCTGAAGTGAGAGCTTCACCCCAGTAAGACAACGGAAGACAAGCCCCAAGCAAGGAAGCACGAACAACTTCTAAAAGATGACGATTCTTACGTTCTGCAACTCCATTTTGTTGGGGAGTGTTTGGACATGTAGTTTGATGAACAATACCATGATGATCAAGAAAGGCATGAAGCTCATTGTTCACGTACTCGCTGCCATTATCACTCCTAAGAACCTGTATTTGTGACTTATATGCACCATTTTGTGAAATCGCTAAAACAAAGAAGTAACTTCATTTTTGGACTTTATCAAACAAACCTAAGTCATACGTGTGCAATCATCAATAAAAGTAACGAACCAATGAGCCCCACCAAATGTAGCAGTTTTAGATGGTCCCCAAACATCAGAATGGATTATCATAAAAAGAACGGAACTTTTAGTCATACTGGACGGAAACGAAATTCGATGACTTTTAGCTAGTTCACAAACACCATATTTAAAGCTAGAAACATCATGCTTAACAAATAGGCTAGGAAACAACCTCTGTAAATAACCGAAAGAAGCATGTCCAAGTCGACAATGCCATATCCAAACCTCTGAAGCTTTATTTGTCTCCCATTGAGATTCTTCGACTGCAAGAGCTTGAGTCAACATTCGGGTACTGTTTGATGTCAGCTCCAAATAGTAGAGCTTGCCCTTCCTGATACCATAACCAATCGTCTTGCAAGTCCGAATATCCTTAAAAACACAAAAGGAAGGCCAAAAAATCATAAAGCAACGTAGGGTGACAATTATTTGAGCGATTGATAATAAATTAGAGTCAAGAGAAGGAACAACAAGTACGAAATCAAGATTAAGGGTATCGGAAAGGGAGACAGTGCATTCTCCAATAATGGGAACAACATTACCGTTGGCAACACTCACAACGATTTTGGTGGATGGTTTTAGGATTTGTACCTGTCTAGATTCACAAGTCATATGTTCAGTAGCACCAGAATCAATTATCCATGTATTATTCATAACAGATGCAGAAACTTTTAAAGCCTTACCATCGTTGTCTATATGTTCAGAAGCTACCTTAGCTTTAGCAATCAGTGCACGAGTCTGGGCCGCCATTGTTCTGGATGAGTTTGCTGCAATGTGTATGGGTGATTGGTAACGTCCAAACTTTCAACCAAATGTCCTATAAAACAATGACCAAAAACAAACAAATTTCTTTTTTTTTCCTCTGTTTCCTTCTTTCTTCCCCCTTTTTTATTTTTTTATTTTTTATTTTTGTCTTTTTCCTCTTTCTTTACTTATTCACCCATCCTTCCTTTTTTTTTTTTTTTTTTTTCAAACAAGAACCCATTTTCTCTTTCTTCTTTTTGCAATAACGCATTTTTGTGCTGCTCTTCAAGATACCAGCATGTAGGTCACGGAGTCTGGGCACAAAAAATAGATTCTTGCTCGAAATCTTGTGGTGCAAATGAAACCAACAGTTGAAAGTCGTGGTTCAGGGCGATGGGGATTTGGGTCTGCCCGGAATCTGGGACAACCTTCAGGCAGCGGGTTGAATCTCGGTTCGTGGTGGTGGATGCAGGGAGCGGCTCGGTGAACTCGGATCAGCAACGACAGCGTCGCTCGCTGGTCGGACGGAGCGCTACACAACTAGATGTGCGGTTGGTAGTTCTGGGATCTCGGGTCAACAACGACAGCGTCGTTCACTGGTCGGACAGCGTTGCACAACTGGCTATGCTGCTGGTAGTTATGGTTCTCCGTACAGAGTACCGCTTTGTTGTTTTTTTTTTCTTTTCTTAAACCTAGGCTCTGGATACCAAGAAGAGAATGCTTAAATGGAATAATTATGTATAGAATTGATATGGGAAGGAGAAAATATATACAGTTGATATGCACAATCAGCTCTTTATAAATTGGAGTTGACTTCCTAACTAGGCAAATACATAAAAACTAAGTATACAAATAATTAGGGATTTGTTCCCATTGAGATCTGATTGATTTGTCAACAAAATTAACATTATGTTTCTTTCTGTTCTTCCTCAACTTAAGCAATTTCTTGTCATTTTCATTCCTTAGAGATTATTAAGTTTGTGAAAATATGTAATTTAAATTTAATCATAAAAAAAAACCCATTGCAATTTCAAAATTGTGATTTTATTCAGTACTTGATTCAAAGGGATTGTAATTTTTTATTTATTTATAAAATGGTGTTTCAACCAAAAATGTTGTTTGCAATAATAATTGGAGAATTCAATTAAAAACTAGCTGTCCTTTTGGGGGCATCCGATAAAATTGAAAACTAGTTTCTCTGCATATGTGATTAAAAACTAGTATGTCCAAAAGCGAATAAAAATTAGCACTTAGCTTGCATGAATAAAAATTTGTAAATCACGTGTAGCACGCTTTGATAAAAGAAAAGTCTTTCACATGCGCGAAAGCACGTGCATGAAGTAGGAATAAAAATGTAAATAAAAAACAGCTCCCAATTCAATTAAAACCCAAGGCAGAAACACACAGTACTAAAGTTACGTAACAATTATCATCGTACCTAGAATTCCAAAATATCACAATTCAATTAGTTAATTAGGGTTCTTTCGATTCATCTATGAGGTAGGAATAAAAATACTAAGAGAGATAAGATTGTGTTTGAAAGAAATAATAGCCTTCTTGAATCCTCCCAAATATATTGCCTCTATCTGTGCATCAACAAATAAAATATAATGATAAATACAAGGATTACAAGTGCAATCAGACTTTAAACTTTATGCTCAAAGTCTCAACTTATTCACAACAAACAGCTAAACTTTATGTTCGATTGAAGGTCCAATTTCCGCAGTTTCAGCTGAACTATAGCAATGAGCGTTGCATCGACAAACTTTCTTCAACACCCACGAGCAACAATCCTTGGACTGTACCATTTCGGTCTTTCCAGATTTAGTTGTGCCTGACTCCGCTCGTTCTTCTTTTTCCATCTTCATCTTCTTTTTGTGGAGGTTTCTCAGCACATGTGCTTCAGCAAGACCATAACCAGCAATAGACATGGCCTTGAATCTTTGTAAATTAATCAAGTGTTTTTTTGGACTTGATTTTTCTTTCTTTTTTTTTATAAAGGGTATATTTGATTTGAACTGTGAGGTGGTGTATTTTATAATGTTTGTAAAGCGGCTGCCTTGGAGAGCAAGAAAAGATATGAATATGACAATATTGGCAATACATTTCTTTTTCAGTTTACTGTTGACTGGTGGACTTTTGAAGTTAGCAACCAAAGCCAAAATGGGTAGCTTGCTTACCAAGGAAAAGGAAAAGACTTTCTCTCACAAAAGGAAACTACGTGACGATTTCCTATATATATATATATTCTTTCCATTGTAAAAAGCAAAGTTGTGGACACTACGCTAACAAGTTGGTAAGTTAATATAACGCTAATAATCCATTTTTTCTTCTTTCATTAGTATTACAGTTTTATTTCAATTGAAAAATACATATAACATACGCTCCGATGACTTTGAATGCGCTAGTTTTAACAAAGAATGCAATACAAATGATATCAAATTTGCAGTACCAACCACAATCTCTTTATGTAGGTTTTGCATTACATCCCTTCTTCTTGTCAGCAACAAATAATTTTCCATTTCTTCATCTCATCAGGCAGTAAAGTCGGCCATTTCAGCTGGCTTGGTTCACATAGTTATGAATTCCCCCTGCAAACAGTGTGTTCCGATTCCAACTTTACTGACGGGTTTTTACAACCAAAAAAAAAAGTCCATGAAATTCTAGGCCTTTTAAAAAATAAAAAATAAAATCAATATTGTCTACACTTCCATGCTCGAGATGCATTAGGTTAAGGAGGAATGTCGTATCTATCAGGCAATCCACCACTTACATATCATGTTATTCTAGTTGTCCTTTTTAAGCCTTTGTTTCAATTACGGTTTTGCTCTTGCAGAGCATGTTATTTAAGAAAGTGTTTGCGGTAAATGGAGGAGGAGGCGGACCTCAGTTGCACCCTTTGTATTGGTATGTTACAAGGCAACGGTGGTAGCTCGTAATTGAGCATCAACGCATAGGCATCTATGGCAATCCCTTGCATAGGAGCGTGGACAGGTAGAGGTAATGATCAGTAACATTTAGCCTCATTGCTATCCATCGGGGGCTTGACTTAGAGAAGTATCGTCATGGTATCTCGTGCAAAATCTCACAGTGATCTAACATTAGCGACAATGGCTATAAACTCTGCCATTATAGGCAAAGTTAACTTTTTATCATTCGTAAAGTTGCAAGATCTTGTCAAATTAGGCACTGGTGATATCTTGCATAACTTAATGGAGAGTGTTAAAGGCCCAATCCAACTGGGCTTAGTTAACTTATTGTAATTAGAGTTTCATACAATCTTATAATTTATTTTTATTTTTTTGAACAAACGATATTATATATACTAAGGAGGAGGAGGTGGGCTTAGCCTCACAAGAAGCTAGCAATAATGTGGTTCAAATTCTCCTTTGACGAGAATTAGATTTAAGACCTCTCACTTATAAGTGAAGATGAATATCACTAGACCGTAGTACTAAGTAGCTACAATGTCACATCCTGGCCCGGGGCGGACCACTTCCCGAGCCCGCTCCACCACCGTAGCACGATATTGTCCACTTTAGGCTTACCATTCCCTCACGGTTTTGTTTCTGGGAACTCACGAGCAACTTCCCAGTGGGTCATCCATCCTGGGAGTGCTCTGGCCCCCTTCTTGCTTAAGTTCGGAGTTCCTACAGAACTTGATACCAGTGAGCTCCCAAAAGGCCTCGTGCTAGGTAGGGATGAGAATATACATTTAAGGATCACTCCCCTGGGCGATGTAGGATGTCACAATCCACCCCCCTTAGGGGCCCGACGTCCTCGTCGGCACACTTCCGACCAGGGATTGGCTCTGATACCATTTCTCACATCCCGGCCCGGGGCGGACCACTTCCCGGGCCTGCTCCACCACCGTAGCACGATATTGTCCGCTTTGGGCTTACCATTCCCTCACGGTTTTGATTCTGGGAACTCACGAGCAACTTCCTAGTGGGTCACCAATCCTGAGAGTGATCTGGCCCCTTTTTCGCTTAACTTCGGAGTTCCTACAGAACTCGAAACCAGTGAGCTCCCGAAAAGCCTCGTGCTAGGTAGGGATGAGAATATACACTTAAGGATCACTCCCCTGGGCGATGTGGGATGTCACATACAATCTTATAACTTAGCCTTGTACAACTTATATCTAATATATATAGATGGACGTAGGAGGTCTGTAAGGGAAGGGATCCCCATTTTTATACAAAAAAAAGGGAATTAATTGTGGGGTCCACACCACATCGAACTTTAACAATCCGAACTTTAAATATAGGGATTAGTTGTGGGGACCACACCACTTCTATTTTCAAATTATACCTCATTGATCACCTTGCAAAATATTAGCTAAATCTGAAATATTTGAGGCATCTAATTGAGTTCACAAGAATTGATGAACATTTTGCTCTAAGAAAAACATTGAAATTTCATCATGACAATTAAATAGGCAAATGGTTTCAGATTGAATTGAAATTTTACAAGAATGATCAATGAATCGAGACTTACAAAATAAACAGTTCGAATCGTTGAAATTTGAGGTAAAGTGGGTCCCACAACCAATCCCCATTTTTTTGAATAAAATGAGAATCCCTTCTCTTAAATGGCATGTATAAGACCATCTCCAACCCATGGGATAAAGCTTAAAATATAAGTTTTAAAATCCCCCAAAACCATCTCTAATCATGGGCTAAAATAAGCCATGGGGAGAAAATATATCTTTGGGCTAGATTCTCCTCAAGATTTAAGTTTAGCTTAAATTATTCTAAACCCACCAAATTGTCATATTCCAAACATTTTTTTGTTTTTTTTACTTATAATCTAACAGCTATGATCAAATGAGATCAAATCTAATGGTAAAAAAAAAAAAAAAATTGATGGCCCAAAATTAAATCTAACGTATAAAATACTTTAAGAAAATTATTTAAATCAAATTTAACTTAAACTTTATAAGTACCTATATATTTGTATGATTTTTAATTACTTATCGGAATTTAAATATTTTTAGACTAAAATGTTTATAAAAATAAATTAAGATAATCTACATAAATTTTATTTACAAAAAAAGTTACCGAAAATAAAAAGTTAGGCTAAAATCATTATTTAATCATCACGGGCTAAAATTTTAAGCTACAAGGGTTGGAGGAGAAAAAAAGTTTTCTGGCCTATGGCTTAAAATTTTCTGGCTTAAATTTTTAAGCTTTATCCCCAAAGGTTAGAGATGGTCTAAACATACATATATATATATATATATATATATATATATATATATATATATATATATATATATATATATATATAAGCACAAAATAGTGAAGCATTCCAGAATGCCAAAAATGTCCTCATTTCATACACAACGCTAATGGTTAACTGCTCATAAAAAGAGGGTCAAAAATGTAGAAATATGGAATTACATCTCAACAATGATTCCGACCATTGGATCAAATCACCCACACTTTAAATTAATTTTCACCCATTAGATTAAGCATACAGTTACTACTCCAGATGAAAAAAAGGATAATCGACCACAACTACTCCACATTAAGGGTGGGTTTGGTTCGGTTTTTGGCCAAAACCGAAGTTACTATTCGGTTCAGTTTTTCTTCGGTTTCAATATTTTTTGGTTTGGTTTCAGTCCGGTTCGATTTTTTTCCATGAAAATTGTTTTTTTTTTTTTAAAACTAGGCAGTCAAGAGCAGATGGAAGCTATACACCTAATGAGGGTTTTGATTCTATGACTGATGATCGGGAATGGGGTTTTGATTCTATGACTGATGATCGGGAGTTGGACGATCGGCCATGGATATGACATTATTGGGTGTCGGTGTGTCTTTCTTGTTGTGGATCCGAGAGCTTTCGCAAAGAAAACGCATGCATGTGTTAGTTCTTTGATTTTTACATGAAAATAAACCGAATAGAACTAAATAGCAGCCATGAGAGATTTTTACCTTGGGGGTTTGTTTTTGGGATTGATCTTCCAACGAGGTCTGCAATTTCGTTTGCAGACTTATGCACCCTTGGAGGCTCTGTGATTTTGGTTGCAGCAATGAGATTTGTGCAGAGAGAAGAGAAATGGAGGCATGGGTTGTTTTGAGAGAGATGACTGATGGAAATGTGGTGAAAGAAAAGAATGGGGAGAAATAATAGGTTAGGGTTTAGAGTTGTTAAAGGCTTTTCTTTAATATTTTAGGCTTAAAGTTTGGGAACATATTGGGCTTAGCACATTTGGGCTTACAAATTGGGTTTAGAAAATAATACCCAAAATAGATAATTAAATTAATAAAATAAAATAAATATTAATTTAATTAATTCGGTTTGGTTCGGTTTCTAGATCACTAAAATCGAACCAAAAAAATTCGGTTTAGTTCGATATTTTCGTTCGGTTCGGTTTTTTCGATCTTGGTTCGGTTTTTTTCGGTTTTTGGTTTTTGAACCCACCCCAACTCCAGATAGAATCAAAGCACTCCATATCAGCAGTTGCACAGACTGGAGATGGAATCGCCCTCCATCGCACGTTCTCGATCACTACAATGCATACAAAAGAGTAAATTGGGTAACTTTCTCGAACAATATTCTTATCTTTGCCAGAATTTTGAAATGAGTTTTCGCCAAAAATTTCACTTTCTGCTTCAATTCAGGTACCCTATGCCTAATTGAATTGTTCATATCTCCGAATGTTTTGATTTATTAACTAATTGCCCACTTTAATATATAATAATTTGGAGATTTTTACTTGATTGTCATTTGAACTATTCGAAGTTATTTATCTTTACCTGATTTTTTTAATGGGTTTTGGACCAATTTGTAGAAAGCTCTATTTTTTGTGTATTGGTTATTCAGTTTCTGGCTTAATTTTTGACATTCTGAAATGCCAGAGACATTTATAGGAGTTACTGAAGTTACTCAATTACCAGTTCTTTACAAAAATCCTTGTTCAACTGCCGAAATTCTTGAGCTTTCATCTTCATTGTCACTCAGACTGGTGACCCATTGGTGTCGGGTATGGTTTCTTTTTGTTTGTCTTTTTGCCTGATTTTTTTTTTTTTTAAATTTTAAATTTGATATATTGTATTATTTATTATTCTGCAATTTGAATTTCTGATTTTTTGCAGTGATGAATATCTTGACTTTGGAATGATGATGACGATGCCCCAGTAGCTTCGAATTTTGTGCTGCACGTTAACACCCTTTGATCATCCGAGAGAGAGTTTTCTGCATCCAAAAATCTCTGTGGTCTCTTTGTGCATTTGATTTTATTGAGCATGTTTTGGGATTCGGGACTTGAAGCTTGATTTGATTGGGTATGATTGTTGACATACTCAATAAAATCAAAAGTACAAAGAGACCACATGAATTTTTGAGTGTAGAAAATTTGAACTCAGATCATCCAAGCGCTCCCAATAGCTTCGAATTTTGTCAGACTTCAAATTTTCTCATATTGTTTGTAGATTGGCATTGAAAACTTGAAGCATCACGTGGAAAGATATGGGTGGCAGCTATGGCGTTGATGTTGCATGAAACTTTAACTCATGGATGGATTTTTTTATTTAATTTTTAATGTTGGTAACTACAAACGTGTCTTCGAAACATATTATAAGATTTTCTTTAGTTTTGATGGATGTATTATAAATTTGTTTCTCCTTGTTAGGTTTTTTGGCCTTTTCATTTTTTTTTCCCGTATGTTTGTGAGATGCACTGCATATGGATAAGAAAATACTAAAAATAAGGAAAAAAAAATTTGAAACCATGAAGTTTGCTTGGTCTTGGAGAAGAATAGTTAAGCAATTAGTATTTGAAACGTTAGACAAAAAAAATAAGAAAAACAGGAAGGTTGCTTGGTGCTGAAATTTAGAGGAAGCCAATGCGATAGTCAAATATTTAAAACGTGAATAAAACAAAGAATGAAAAGGAGTTAGCTCGGTTTTGGACTTTACGTAAATGGTACATCTTTAGCTACTACAATGAAAAACCACCACCGCAAGACATTTTTAAGAACGTGCAGCACTCGTAATTAAACAAAGTCTCTCGCAAGGGGGAGCGAAGAACATATGTAAAATAAAATATTACTTTACACAAAGTGAAAACAAAAAATTTGACAAATATTTAAAACGTGCATGATATGAAGAAGTTTTTCTTGACAATTACAATGAAAAACAACTGAAGAAAAACATCCTAATGTCTCTCACACGTTGAAGGTGTCTATTAAAAAGATACGATGAAATATGGGTTTTGGCCTCTCACAAATTCGTTGGAAAAATGAGCGTTAGTCATTCAAAATCAAAAACTTTGGATGGGCAAATATGTAAACAATTAAAACAACACATTTTTAGGGGTGCGAAGCGTCCGTCATGAAGAAATGTCTTTCGCACGCGTGTAAGTGCCCGCAGAGAGGCTAGCGGAAAAGAAAATGAAAAATGTGGGCCAGGTGTTTAAACGGGGTGGTAGGTTTCAGTTCAGAATCACGTGTCATGATTGTATCGGTAAGATATCGTACCCGATAATCAACGGTCAGTATGGAGGAGTTCACCGTGTACGCCCTACGCTTGTTCACTTCGTGACTTACTCTCTTTCTGTGCCCACCACCTCCCTCGTGTCTCACTCTGCGAGAAACCCTAATTGAATCACAGTCACACCTCACAAGACAAGCAAAGAGGAAGCAAATTTCATACCGTTCGGATCGGATTCGCGCCACTTCTTCAGCTCCTCACAATAACAAAGCAAGCTTTTGGTCTTCACCGTATTCATGTCTGCTGCATCAGGTCAGCCTCACCTCTCTTTCTCTACTCATACATACATATATATGTATATATATGTAATGATTTAGGTATAACATCTATGTTTTGAAGTTGTGTTTAGCTGAATTGCAGTAATATGATTTTGTTCTTCGCCTCTGGATATTGTGGTGTGTGCAACTCTGTTAAATCTCCAGAATTTTTTTGAAACCCTAAATCCAGATGATACATTAAGCACTGAATTTGGTTTCAAACAAGAAGCTTATTAGGAGATTAGAAAAACCGTACCATCGCGCAGTTCGCTCTTCAATCAATAAATGAATCATAGTAAGAATAAAATAAAGGGTGGGGAGGTTTGAATCTCAGTTGAACAAAATGTATACAGGATTTTGATTTTTATGCATTTAGCGATGGCGGGAAGCTGCGCTGGCAGGCTTGTTCGGTGTAATTTCTGGACAAATGGATGATACTTATTTTCTCTTGAGAACAGGGTAGGAGTTCCTTACCTGGTAGACTATTTTAGGTCTTGTTATATGGAAAGTGAAACGTCTTTGAAGCGTTCTGCAAAGGATTATTGAAAATAGCCTCTTCAAGCTTGTCATTAACTTGACTAAAGGGAAATTTGAGCTGCTGATCATTTGGTGCCTTTCTCCTTCCTAGTTTGGTTTACTTGCTTGAGATTAACTAAAATGTGCTGGTCTGTTCCCCCTACAAACGATTTTGCTGCTTTCCCCAATTTATATCCTTGTTTCACTGTTTATTTTTGCTTATGTCATAGGATACTACACACTCATATACAATTCAAATTGTATGTTTTCAAAATTGTAACCTTAACCTTTGACTTTTTTCAGGTTATTTTGTGATTAGATGCATTGTTCTGGGTGATGTTTTGTAACGTTCTAAAAGCAAGTAGATGCTATTATCTGTCTAGAGAGGCCTTCCGTCTTCCCACTGTGATCATCGGTAGTGTTTCTTATTCAGGAATCTTCAGTACTATGAGAGAAGTCAAGGTCAAAGGTGCGTCTGGTTTTTGTTCTCTGGATTCTGGTGAAGAATCTCAGATCCTACAATCTGAATTGGCTAGTGACAGCCATAGACAGGCATCCTTAAATGTGCAGTTCACTCCTGAAATAGAAAAGAAGTATGTCCATCATGTTTATGATGCTATTGCACCTCATTTCAGTTCAACCCGGTTTGCTAAGTGGCCAAAAGTAGCCAATTTTCTATCTTCCTTACCTTCAGGATCTCTTGTTCTTGATGCGGGATGTGGGAATGGGAAGTACTTGGGATTTAATCCTGATTGTTTTTTCATTGGATGTGATATAAGTGCTCCTCTTATCAAAATTTGTGCAGACAGAGGGCATGAAGTGTTGGTTGCAGATGCCGTAGACCTTCCATATAGAACTGGTTTTGGTGATGCCGCTATATCCATAGCTGTATTACATCATCTAAGTACAGAGGGTAGGAGGAAGAAAGCAATCGAAGAGTTGATCCGAGTTGTGAGAAAGGGTGGCTTAGTTCTAATAACAGTTTGGGCTGTAGAACAAGAAGATAAATCATTAGTTGCAAAATGGACTCCACTTACCGAAAAGTATGGAGAGGAGTGGATAGGACCTGGTAGTCCTAGTGTTCGTAGCCCTTCATCTCGCACATTGCAAAGCATCCCAGAAACAGAGGAGAGTAGTTTGGGAGAGTGTAAGAAAGAGTCCGACCAGAGTGCTACACAGAGTTTGCAAGAAAAAACCTCTCAAAGTGAGAGTTATTTGGGGGCTTCTAGTGATGTGAAAGATGCAAATGATCAACAAGAATATTTTGTCCCCTGGCACTTGCCATATCACCGTGCTGAAGTAAGTGGTGCTTCTGCTTGCGCTCTTGCAAATGGCCTTGCAAAGAAAGATGATAAAAAGGGAGCCGTTGTGTACAACAGATATTACCACGTTTTCAATGAAGGCGAGCTTGAAAGGTAACTTGTCATTTTGCTTCTTTTTCCATACTGAATGTATATTGTTTACAGTGTATTAAAAGCGTGAGGCGTCGGCGAGGCGTCCAAGGGATAGCCCGGCCTAGGCATGAGGCGAAGCCTCATGGGACCTAAATTTTTTAATATATACACTGAGTGTACACATATATTATATTAAAAAAAAAAAGATTATTAACCAATAATGACCTTGAGCACACATATATTATAAATATATATACAGACATATATAGACATATATTATATTACATATATTAAAATAGAGGATGAAAAACACAATAAGCACACATAACAATGCATGCAGACGACACACACATCCATTATATAAAAAATAAAAATTAGAAAAAAAGGCAGAGAGACGATAGTGCAAGGAAGAGCTATGAGGCAGTTAAAACCCTACCCAAAATTTGAGTTTGGGAGTTTAAAAAAAAAAAAAAACCTTGATGCGAAGCCTTACGCCCACTCCCTCAAAACAGAGGCGGCAACCCTCAAGCCCAGCCTCAGAGGGCGCCTAGGCGCGCCCTGAGGCGAGTCTTTTAAAACATTGATTGTTTATCAACAAATTATTAAAATTATACGTATATTTTCGTTGTGTCTCTCGTTGCTTCAGTTGTGCTGTGTTATTGGTGGCTTGCTGAAACTGAATTAACATTACTTGAAGCAAAGAAACCGAACTCACAGGGGGCAAAACTAATCTTTTATGTCTAGTGCCTATTAGGACAGAATTTAATGCATCTGTTTATATGGATTTGTTATGAAGCTGGATCATAAGAGCAATACTTTAATGAGTGGAATCGTAGGTGTTTAAATAGTTGAGGCACCCCAGCACAATGGTTTACATCTGTGAATCAATAAATGGTCAAAGTAATTCACTCATAAAGTATTTGTTATATTGAAGACATAAAATAGAATGCAGATGAGTGGGGTAATGTATAGGTACTTATAAGGTTATGATCTATGTGTGGCTAACATGTTACCAAATTTTGTTTACTTTGTGCCTGAATGATGAGTTACCATTTCCTGAATTAGGGTTCATGGCACGAAGTCATATATTCTAGTGTTATATTATTATAAGTAAGTTGTGTGAGATAACCATTCACGTTAGAAGTAAAGAGGCCAACTCTAGAAGTGAGTATGAGAAGAAGCCTCGTGGGCCTATTGGATTTGGCCCAAGCCTTTCCAATGGGAGAAGGATCCCAGTCATTATGGTAGGTCAGCCTCTAAGTTAGGACAGTTTTTTCAGTATGCCGAGAACATGGCCCGGTACACCAAGTGCCATGATACAGGTGGTTGGATACTTAAAAAAAATTCCAACCACTTGTATTATGACACTGTTGTGCTGGGCCGTGTGTCCGGCACACTGAAGATTTTCTCCTGAGTTAGGTAGCACCCTCCTTTGGTGGTAATTGCTTGAGTTAAGATCACTGCCCAGTTGCTTTGTTGATGCAGCTCCTATGTATCTAGTTGGACTTCTGTCTCGTTTTTTAAAACGAAATGAACACATAAACTTTGTTAAAGGGTATTTTAATTTTGGTGGTCACTGCCCAGTTGATGCTTAACTTAATGTTCTGACAATATATTTACAATCGATGCTTAACTTCACTTGCTCATTTAATTTTTGCTCTATTATGCAGATTAGTAGCTGGGATGAAAGACGCTGTAATCGTTGATCGATTTTTTGACAAATCCAACTGGTGCATTGTCCTCGAGAAAACGTTATGATAACCGGGACCAATTAATCCTTGCGGATTAAGGTTTGCCAGTGAGTGTGCAGCCTGGAACAGCC
This sequence comes from Heteromeles arbutifolia, assembly GCA_024362995.1. Taxonomy (NCBI): domain Eukaryota; kingdom Viridiplantae; phylum Streptophyta; class Magnoliopsida; order Rosales; family Rosaceae; genus Heteromeles; species Heteromeles arbutifolia. The sequence goes on along the minus strand of JANCRC010000013.1, from coordinate 22,594,728 downwards.
AAGGTGCAGCAGGAGAAGATGCACTACTCTGAGCTCCTGAAAATTCGTTTGTTTCCAATGTGCCATAAAAAAAACTGGTTTGTGAGTGAGGAATTGTTTTTGATTAACGCCTTTATTGGAGGTCATTGACGCTGCAGTTTGCAGTAAGCTTAAGCTGTGGTGGTTGTTTTCTGCACATGGAAAGAAGAATCCCACATTACTTTTATTTGTTGTTTCTAGATTGTCATTAAATACCTCTCATTTACACACTCAATAACAAGCCTACCTACCATTAGTACCTTCGCTATCCTTCCTGACAAGGACAATATGGACGCTGGAATTTGCCGTGGGCGTTTTGCATTTGAATGATTTCTAACCGTAGATGCATTTTCGGCCTCGCTCTACTTTTGGAGCTGGCGTGCATTAGCGGTCGGGAATTTTGCATTATTCACGCTCGACGGACCCTTGGACTCTGAAATATGAGGGATTAATCAAGGAAATTGACTGTTCGCTCATACCCTATCACATTTCACATGGATTGGTGGGATCTCTACGTAACAATATTCTAGAGCTTTCCAAGTATTTGGGGCTGGTTTGGAATTGTATTTAAGTATTTCTTGCAAAAATGCTTCCGTTGCTATTTAGTACTATAGTCTAATAATATTTATCTTCACTTGTAAATGAAATGTCTTAGGTTTGATTCTCACCAGATGCGCATTTCAACCACATTATTGCTAGTCCGTTGTGAGGCTAAGTTCATCCACTCTCTCTTAGTAGATAATATTGTTTGTTCAAAAAAAAAAAAAAAAAACACTTATTAGAAGCACAATGAAACCTTTAATAAAATGACTAGTGTTCATTGGAAAAGCACTTGTATACTTCTTGAAATAACTATACATCATGTGCTTCCAAAAAGCAATCACTTCTACCCATACATGGTCAGCTTTTGGTATGTGTTTTTAATCATTTTAAAAATATTCCAAACGATCTTTCCTTTAAAAAAAAAAATCATACATTCCTATCAATGACAATCTAACGTGTATAAAACAAATAACCCATAAAAAACACGACATATTGTCCAACTGGGAGGCTCCAGATTTGCTGTCCCAAAAAATGTGTCTCATTTGTGTCTCATTACTATTATATTGACACATGTCCTTTAAATTTAAATATTAAATAAATAAAATTAACAAAATTAACTTTTAAGTTAAGTTAAAGGATATGTGTCAACATATTAACAAGGAGACACAATTGAGACACACTTTTGGGGATATCAAATCTGCTGCCCAACTGGGAATGGATAACGTGAATTTGTCGCTTTTGCAAAATTAGATGTGTGGCTACATAAATGTTTCTGTGACCATCCCAATGCTATTAAAAGAATCACAACTGCCATTGTTGTGGTTGTAATTGTTTCATTTAATTGGTTCCTTCCTTGGGATGGGAATGGGGATTGGTAGTTCTAATCCACTATATCCTTTTTATTTTAATATTATTATCAAGAGGCTCCTATTTCAATGTGTTTTAAAATGCTGATAATGTAATCGTTAGGTATCAATTTGTTTGTAGCAAATAAGGCATTATTATGATCATATTCATGCAAAAAGAGTCATAGATTATTTCGGTGGTTAGGATCTTTTTCTTTAACTTATTACATTTCTGATTTAAATTTTCTTTCCACTCTTTAGTTTAGCTTAAAATATATAGTATATTCATGCACGAGGAACATGGTCCACGTTGTGGTAAGAATGACTGGTTTTGCTTGAAATGAAAGTAACATGTGTTTAATACGTGATGGTGGTACAGTTATACTTACCATTTCTCAAATTAATGAGTTCTCTTAATGGCACTAAGGTGTTGGTGGGAGTCCAACTTGGCACTTCTATGTTGAGTGAAAGACTTCAATACTCCCTCCAGATGACATGTAGCGTCCCAAACTAATGATATTATATCAATGATATAATGTCACGTGCTTGAAAGGTTGTATTATTAGTCTAACAAGATAGTTCCATAGAGGTGCAAATAATCAGGGTTGGCCCAGGCCCAGTGTGGGTTGGGCGACTGTCTGGGGCCCAAAAAATTGGGGGCACCAAATTATTAGGGTATTATATTTTACATATGTTTTCATAAGAGTATAAACTTATAAAATTTGGTTTAATGATAAAGAAGTTCAACTAGAACTAGTGGTTTTGTTGTTTAAATTTAATGAGGAGGTCCCGGGTTCGAAACACTAAATTTATAAAATTTAGTCAAATGATCAAAAAGTTTAACCATAAGGGGTGGTTTATGTTGTTTAAAATTAACGAGGACCTCATGGTTTCGAAACCCTGTGTGTGTTTTTTCAATTTTTACAAATTTTTTTTCATAAGAGTATAAATATATTTCTAAATTATTGAGTTTGAAGTGTTTTTATAAGTATAATTTTATCGAAGTCTTATGTTTGAAAACAAATAATTCTTCTTATATGAAGTTAAAGCACATATTTGGTGTCGCCCCGAGCCTCAAAAATCTCAGGACTGGCCCTGCAAATAATGCAATGTCATATGAAAACTACAAAACTTTATGTTTTTAGACTAAAATATCATGCGACGGTTAATCTGTTCTATAAAGGTGGCGAAAATTTAGCCCCATAAAAGTTGAAATGTAACATAGATAAATCTATATATAGACTTAGGGGTGGGCAAACGGGTATAGGAACCGCGGGTCGGGGCGGGTAATCAAGGTTCGGGGCGGGTATGGGCCGGTTCCTAATTTTTAAAAAGAGAAATGGGTCGGGCCTTTGAAAATTTAGGGGCGGGCCGGTTCCAGAAATATAGGAAAATGAGTACCCGGACCGGCCCGTTTGTAATTACAATGGACGGACGAGATTGAAGATTAAGCTACCATTCAATCTAAACCGTTTTAGCCTAGTTTCTCTCTCTCGTCTCGAGTCCTCAACTCTGTAAATGGAGACTAGACCTCGAACTCATTCTCTCTCGCCGTCAAGCGTGCGTCGTCCCCTCCCCTCCGTCACTCTTCGTCAGTCATCTCCTCCCCTTCGTCACTCTCCATCAGTTGTCCCCCAAAACCCTCATCCAACGGTGGTCCATCACCAACTCGAGAGGGAGTTCCAGCAACTCTACCCAGATAATACGAACCCGATGAAGCTGGTTTCGAGGATAAAGAAGATTCAAGAAGAATTGTCGACTTTGGAAGATCAGTGAAGCGAACTTCTTTCGGCCAAACAGGCAATTTTCAATTTTTTTTTTTTTCAGATAAAATTGGGAAACTTTAGTTTTTAATTTTGATTTTTGGGTTTTGAAGGATTTGATTGATAAGGCTAGGACGACTTTGGTTGGGAACAGAAACCAATTGCACCAACTCCAATGTATTGGTGTGGGCAGGGTCCGATTCGGGAGAGCCCAACGGTACGAGTTCAAGGTCGGATTCGGGAAGATCTGCGTCGGCGTCTTGTACTCTGACGACGTTGCTTCCTGAAAGATCCGCGTCGGCGTCTTGTACTCTACAGGTATGGTTTGAGGAGATTTATAACTTTGTATTAATTATAGATTGCTGGGTTTTCATTAATCCGCAGGTATCGTTGCCTTTTGATGTAATTTCTCTTCTCCTTACTTTGTCTGAGCAGTCTCAATTGATTTGTTGATGGTTTTTTTTTATATGAAACTCAGGTGTTATCAATCAATGTTTTGTTATATTATATGTATATATGAATTGTTTGCTTACTGGAAGTGGAATTAAGTTGGGAATTTGATTGGTTTTTTATATGAAATTCAAACCTAATACTTTTGAACTATCAATTCATGTTCTTATAATATAGTGCTTAATGGAGTTTCTTAATACAGACTCTATATGCTGAGTGATGAATCTCAAAAGTGGACCTTCATACTGTTAATTATTATTTGTTAAGCGATTAATCATGTGGGGTTCAAATTAGATGGCTGAATTCTTCGTCAACTGCTATGTCTCTTGTAAATATGACCAAAGCTTGTCCAATGCCATAAACTGCTAATCTAGCCAGCGCCAACAATTCTATTCTTTCATGAAATTGTTCATGTGTTTTCGAAGATTTGTTGATTTACTCTCTACTGATAATAAGATTTGTGAAAAAGGAGTTTGTGACCAAATATTCCTACCATTTATTTGCAACACTCCCTTGTGGAAAAGCTAGCACCACTGTTAGCTTGGCAGTTTATAATTTAGGCTGATATGAAACTCCATTATTTGTAATGCAATTTTTTGAACATACACATTTAGTTAAATTACATGTCAATCAAACCTATATATCCTGCTCCCCTTCTCCTTATTTTCAAGTTTTGTTGCTTGCCAAAATTGGCGGAAAAATTGGGAAATGTCTGATTGCATTCTTCTATGAATGGCTTTAGCTGGATTTTTTACTTTTAACTGGTTTTAGATTTTCATGATTCGCACACCCCTGTTTATTTCTGGACCAAAAATGGCTATGAGGATTGTATTTCGCTTTATTTTAATCAAGAAGTTATGCAATCGTTGGCTCCGGAATTGTATGCATATAGATGTAGACAAGTGTTATATCAAAATTAAAGTCGTTTGTTTTTAATGTTGCAGCAGTGAGAGCTCATACGTAATGGAGGACCTCAAAGAGAAGCTGTTTCCACCAAATGTCCCAAAACCTGCATCAACTGTAAACCTTCGTGAAGCATCTTATTGATCATCGGCCTTTGGAAGGCAACATTTTCAAGAAGTAGATGTTCTGGGGCTGAAGAATATATAAGAATTCATGTCTGTGTTGCTGATGTGCAATGCAGTTTATAAATTACAAAAAAAAAAAAAAGAGTTGGACCCGTGGACCCGTCCTAAATCGGCCCGTTTCAAACAGGCCGGGTTAGGTCCAGTTCCAAAACTCAAAATCCCTCTACCCGGCCCGTCCCACCCCGTTACTGTTTAAAAAGGGTAAGGTCCGGTTCCTCCAAAATTGGGCCCGGCCTGGCCCGTGCCCACCCCTATATAGACTAGCCACAACAAAAAGACAAAATAGTGGCAAAACCCCAAAATGTCCATGGTAAACAAATTTCTCAATATCAATCAGTTAAATATATACTAGGGATTATAGGGATCCCGCAATCGTGTCCGTTCCCTAGGGATTCTCGCCGGATCCATTCCCTAGGGATCCCGCAATTGTATCCGTTCATCGTATATCGTGCGGTCAAAAATCATTTTAAATTTTAAATTTTAAATTCAAATATAAATAGTACCTAACAAAAATTAACCGCACGATATACGATGAACGGACAAGATTGCAAGATTCCTAGAATCCCTGGGAATGGATCCGGCAAGGATCCTGGTTCGCTATGACAGTCCCCATGTCGCCCTTCTCTTTCGATTTTTATTACCGAGAATTGTCGTTTGGTTTTGCTTTCAGTAAATTCGACAAAATAGACAAGTAGTTCTCTTTCGATTTAAAAGTTTTTTTTAAAATAATTTTATTTTTATCAACACAGAAGGATTTTATTTTAATTCCTTCTCTTCACCTCTAACCAATAAACAAATAGCTTATTTTAGTTACGCCTTCTGGAACTCGAATTTTATTTTATTTTATATAACTCTAAAATCGCCGCTTTTCTCCCTATAACTCAAAGTTCGTTTCATTTTGCTTCTGAAACTTGAAAGTCGTCTATATAAAATTCAAAATTCACTCCACATTGTCTTGATTCTGTTAATCTCTTATGTTAAGTTGATCTAGGTGCACTAGGCTAATCATTTTCTTTTTTTCTTTTTGTTCATTTCTTCAATTTCTTTTAAACTTAATATTCTCTGACGGTTGAATATTAATGCATAATGAAGACTTATAATCAAATTTATTGCACATGTGGCCTAATCTTATTGGGTCTTGAGTCCCCCATATGTTGTAGGAGGCGACCTATAAGTTTCAGGGAGAAGAGAGAGTCCACAAGTCAAAGTGGAACGAATTTTGAGTTTCAAGAAGTAAAGTGGTGACTTTTGAGTTACAAAGACAAAATAAGATCAAAATAAAGTTCCAAGAAGCGTAGCTAAAAACAAGCTTAAACAAATTACACACGTTACTTAATTTTGTCTTGTGAACTAGATAAACTAAGTTTCAATGGTGTGAGTCATTTGACCAGTCATTTTGTTCCCGACGACTGCCAACTATTTTTCTCAAGAAATTTATAGCGATTCTTTTTCAGCGTGAAAAGACATTGAAGGACCTGGAAATAAAGTTGCTGCAATTAGCTCGCTTGGGTTTTCTTTTCCGAAATAAATAGTTGCTGATAGGTTTATATTTGTATTGATGAAGACGATGCAATAAGTTCCAACTTCTTCAGTTCACCAGGTTGTACACACGTTGCACTATATCTATATTCGATTAATTGGTCGGGACAGCTAACATTACGTCTAACCACAGGCAAAACATAAAATATATTGTAATTCTTACTGTGGAGTTCACTCCATAACCTTTTTTAACGATTCGATTTTGTCTATATTTTTGGTTCACCATGAATGAAATTATCTATAAAATAAAATAAAATCTACAATAATCAAGACACGATTATTGAGAAGAAAATAGACGATACAATACTTAAAAAAAACACTAAAGTTGGAAAAATTTAAAACAATTATTTAACGATTAAACTCTCCTCTATCTCTAGTGTATTAAAGTTGTAACATCGTTTGTATTAAAAATCTTAACGATCATATAGTTGTGTGATTTTGGATATAGATGATATTTAAGAGAAAACATAAGAAATAAAATGTTAAATCATCAAAATACAATGTGGAGTAGACTCTACAATTGTATATCTCAAATAAGCTTATTTAAGTGATCTTTCAACTAAAACTCATTACATTAGCACAATTATACAAGTGTTCTTGTTTTATTTGTTGCAAGAAGTTTCGTGTTTACATGCACTAACATTTTTTTTTAAAGATAAAATTTGCAAACTAAATGATATGTCATCAATAGGAATGAGCACATTTAACAACGCTTAAGTAATAAATCAATCATCAACTTTCATATCCTTTAGTTTTACAAATTTTGTCTATAAATTTAGTCTCCCTTACATTTCCTTCTGTTTAATATATCCAAGTCATCAGTCCACTAGGCATATAAAGATTTTGTGTAATTGTGTTGTCCAAGTGAATTGCTTACCTCGCTGATTCCTGAATTAATTTTCTTGTTGTATGTTGAGATTGAAGGAGATGTGGACATCCATATATGTCTAATCAGAACGTGGCACAAGTTGGATAATCATTTGACGATTGAGATATTGTAACCAGCTCGCATGATACCAGCTCGCATGTAATCGTGTTGAATGCTAACCAGACTCTCTGAAACTTTTCATAAATTAGCTGCCACCTCATTTTTTGCAAAATTTTCATGCCAAATATTATAAAATATTGTGCCAAAATATGAGGTCGTAAAGAGTTTCACTTGAAAATAATCTCCTTAGTATTTCTCATTTTTGTTTAATAGCGTGACCTACTTAATACAAGAAATAGAAGGTGATAATTGAATTGAGAAAATAATATTTTTATTCGAGTAATGTTAAGTAAACTAACTTTTTAAATCATATTTACAAATCATATTATGTGTTATTAACAGGGAATAAATATGTTAATCAACACTTAAGTAATAATTCAACTATCAGCAACCATGTCTACCAAATATTGTTTAAATAGATAATTTTCCTAGCATTACCATTTTTATTTACTTACCAATCTAATAAATATAAAGCTAAACTACTCAGTAGTCCGGACTATCGAAAACTTAGATACGCCAATTTGTTTTGATGTATACTTTTAATTCGAATATAAAAATAAAATAAATGTTGTTACTAGTACTGAATGAGTATTAGGCTTGAAGATTTCGTTTGTTTGGTAACTGACATCAAGCACATAATTTGTTATCAGCCCTATGAGATCAAAACATCTCTTAACCTAATAAGATAAAGTGGAATGCTTATTTATTTGCATGTTTTATATATTTTAATCTGTCACTCTCAAATGACTTATAGCTCGGTTGGTTAAGAGCTTTTATCTTTGGGGAAATCTCAGTTTACTATCCCCAAGTTTCGTGGTTTTCAACATTTGGTATATGAAGTTTTTTTCGTCCCAGAGTCATACCTAAAGTGTTAATTTTGGGACAGTCTCATACATCCGTTAGTCTGGCTGTTAAGTCTTCCGTTAACTGATGACGTGGCGCCCACGTGGACAATGACTAGGCACCACGTGTCAATAAGGGTCCCACGTGGATATTAAAAATTACAAAAATTAAAAATTACAAAATTACAAAAAAACAAAAAGTTGTTCTTCCTCAGCCCCGACCGTCCTTCCCTTCTCTCTCCCTTCTCGACCTCCACCCATATGTGCAAATCCAAAATGTCAGTCAACGTCGCCCAACCAGTCTCCACCCCTCGCCGCACCCCACGCACCCAGCAATCCGCTCAATCCACGCACCCAACTTCCGCCGCCGCCTCTTCCTTCGAACGTCTTGTTCTTCTCCCTCCCTTCTCTAACCCTCATCTCTCTCCTCCTCTACACACCCTCTCCGCATACCATCTCCACTTTCTCTCTTTAATCCTCCTCTTTCTCCTCCTCTGCACACCCTCTCCGCACACCATCTCTACTTCACAGCTTCTGGGCCACTCTGCTTTGCCAAAGAGTTACTGAGTCGGAACCCTGAACTCGCGGCCGAACTGGACTCCCGTAACTCTTCACCTCTTCACCTGGCGGGGGCAAAAGGGTCGGTGGAGATGGTGAAAATCTGGTGCGGGTCAACCCAGATATGGGTTTGGTGTTGGATCGCAATGGGTTCACTCACCTTCATCTGGGTGTGATCAAGGGGTGAGCTGGCCGAGTTAGCCCCAGTCGGACCGGCGGCAACTCGGGTTTTGACTTAGGGAGGCGAGGGTGGGTTGCACTTTTGTGTGAAGCATCACAGGCTGAAGGTGTTGAAGGTTTTGGTGGAATGTATAGGGAGAGGGAATTGAGAGTGGGTGTGCGGATGAGAGAATGGAGGGAGAGGGTCGGGGGTTGAGGTAGAGTGCCCATAAACTTTTTTTTATTTTTTTAAATTGAGTGGGTCGGGGGTTGAGGGAGGGAGAGGGTTGGATTTTGCACATATGGGTAGAGGCCGAGAAGGGAGGGAGAAGGGAGGGACGGTTGGGGGTTGAGGAAGAACAGCTTTTTTTTTTTTTTTTTTTTTTTTTTAATTTTGTAATTTAAATTTTTTTTTTTTTAATATCCACATGGGACCCTTATTGACACGTGACGCCTAGTCATTGTCCACATGGGTACCACGTCATCAATTAACAAAAGACTTAACAGCCAGACTAAGGGATGTATGAGACTGTCCCAAAATTAACACTTTAGGTATGACTCTGGGACAAAAAAACTTCATGTATCAAATGTTAAAAACCACGAAACTTGAGGATAGTAAACTGAGATTTATCCTTTATCTTTTATATATAGACTATATAGTCTTAAGTTTAACTTTTTCCCTTATTTAATATGGTTGGTATAAAGAAACGCTTCATGTAAAATTTGGCAAGAATTACTACCAAAAAAAATTAGGATTTCATTCCCTTAAGACATTAGTCCTCCAAATTAAATCTTGGATTTTTGGCTGAAATGATTCACTTTTGACATTTTATTGAATAATCTATTTTAGCATGTCATCGTTATATCATTTTGTGTCTTGATTTGTATGTCGTAAATATATGATCGATCATTAGTATTTGATTTTGATTATTTCAACAACAAAATGTTAAAAATAAATTATTTTACCTAGTTGTCCTTAAATCTTTAACCACACATCACTCACATTTCTCTTATTATTGTATTATAAAAAAAACTCAAAATACTTAATAATTTATGCATTTAGTATAAGTAGGCCTAAATCTCATTCTATATAGGTTACACAAGACACCACCTTAACTCGCAGACTAAGACTTTGACCACGTAATAAGTACATAAAAATTTGACATAACTTGTCCCTTGAATTATAGTAAGTTAAACGTATTAGTATATCATTTTATAAAAAAAAATGACTTACATGCATAGTTATATTGGAACTTAGTGTCTAGTCAAAGCTCGGCAAGTGATGTTCTAGTTTTAGTGTCTTTTTTATTTATTTATTTAAGGATTGAAGTTACGTGACAGTTAAGTTATTGCAATTGGGTAAACAATCAATTGAGCTGGCTAACATCTAAAGAGGCCATCACTTTCTTGCTTTTTTTTGTTTTGTTTTTTTTGGAGATAATAATAAAGAGGTCAAATTTTTAAACTAAATTTGTAAACCAAATGATATGTCATCAATAGAAAATAAACATGTTAATCAATACTTAATTAATAATCTAATCATCAACATCTACATCATTTGGTTTTAAAAATTTGATTTAAAAATTTAGTATTTCCAATATTATCTTTTTTTGGATGAGATATTAATACATTGTTTATTCGATGTGGTTCTGTTTCTCGATCAAATAGTCAGATTAAATTTTAAGATATTTTTACTTGAATTGTATATTTTTTGTCCTTCTCATTCACGTCATGCCGCACAAAAATATGACATTTTTGTATTCTTGATCAGGTGATAAAGTGAACATGACTCGATTAGGGAAATACTCATTCATCACTCTCTCTCTCCCGTGCATACTCTACTTTCTCTCTAGCAATAACTTATTTCCTTACGACATGCATAGCATGCATGCGTGGAGATTTCTAGTCCTTTTCAATTTCTTACTTCTGTTTGTCATGTGTTCATTGGTGCTTTATAGCAAAGACTATATCTTTATACATGAGCTTGTTTGGTGTGGTTCATTGCTTGCTCAGAGATGTTCTCTTAGTTAGGTTTGGCCAATGCCCATGCAGGTAGGTTTCTTTTGGATGGTTCAATTTTAGACATATATCATGATTTGGTTGTTGGCCGCTGTTAAATATTCACCGTTGGACGACTGCCACATGCAACAGTCCTGCCCATAAAACTCTTTATTCTAGTAGATATGCTTTTAGATATATAAGAGAAGAAGGCCGGAGATTATGTTGGCTACGGACCTAGCTAGTAGTGACTCTGAACCACTCTCACCTATTTCGTATGTGTGCATTCAACTCTTTCTCTCTCTCTCTCTCTCTCTCTCTTCCCTCCTCTTCCTACTCTCTCTTCGTGTGTTTGTCAGGTGCGATGGACCGAAAAAAATATTAGGAAGATCACATTTGTGTATGGGTGAGGGCACCGTTATACAAGTCCTGCATTCATTAGAGAGGTTTTTCTTTTCATGATGTATGATGTATTGAAGGAGAGCAAATTGAACACAAGAACTCGAATGCATGGTACAAATATGGCATCTACTACTATTAAAATTAACTGGTCCACTGCAGAAGGGTAGTAAGTTAACTTCAAATGTAGTCTCCACAACTATGGACACTTATTACCATTTAATGGAAGGTGGAAGACTTTTATTATCGTTTGCCCTAGGATGCATGCTAACGTGATGCAAAATTAACGTCTTAAAATGTAACCAATTGTGTTTTAGCAACTGGGCCTATTGTATCAGCACTTAACACCAAATAGCACATGATTTGCTTTAGCATTACTTAGTATCCGCTTTATTAAAGTAATCATATGTTCAAATCTCATGAACAACTTGTTAATCTAAAAATTACGGAGAGAGATTTTGGGTGCATTTAGGGAGTACATTATTCTAGTTAACTTGACTGCACTCAAATCTGCATATTGGATGAGTTAATTATTTTCATGTATCATACTAATTTTGGTGAATAAAATTGTTCTCTAAACCTATGTGAAATTGTGAATATCTCGTGCATGCTAGGATATCATATTTACATGGGAAATGATTTCGTACGACTTAATATATATCTAATAAAGTGAAATCATTAAATGATATGGCATGTTGCCAATAAAATTGATGAATATGTACATATTACTTGTTACATTATGTGTTAATCGAGTCTAAAAATATTGTAATTTTATTTCACCAGAAACTAATTCTTGGTGATCTCAGACCGTTAATCAAACTTAGCTTGTTTTTACAAAATATATGATTTTCCAAAATATAAATATAAATGTACTTCACTACTGAGTTTGAATTTGTATTTATGCAACATATTATTTTCCAAAATACAAATACAATTTCTTCACTATTTGAATTTGATAAGCCCACTTCGGATATTCCTCAGTCCACGTCAGCACACATTCAAACTAACTCTTCCCCCTGTAATCTGCAACAGAAGAGTTTGAGTTCATCTCCAACGCTGAAGCGCCACAGTCCATCAGCCACACAACTCTCTCCTTTCTGATATTATCAATACTTTCAAATACTTCTGTATACACTTTCAAATATTTGTATTTATCTTTTGAATGTAACAAACTGATCCATTGTAATCATATATATGAATGAATGAACACTCACTCGGGTATCGAGTTGAGCTTACACAATTCGAGTACTACATTTCAGTTTTCAAATCTCTTTTAGAATTGACCTATTTATGAAATTATATAACATTCAATATGTTTACCTCTTAAGCATTTAAATCCATGTTAACTTTATATACCCTTTTGGAAATGAGAATATGTATATGTTTACGCTCAAATGGTAGAGAGCGCACGATGATGGCTTTTCACCAAATGAAAACTCATACCTAAACCATGTAAGAATCATAAATGAATGCCGCGTAGTATATATAATATGCTGCATCTATTGCAAAAAAAAAAGTAGTAAGCAAAGGCAACCAAAGATGTCTGGAAACCTATGCTCCCTAGAAGAACTTTCCTCCTCCTTCCAATTCCACAGCAAACCAAGCAACATATCATCCCCTCCAGAACACAAATGCAGCCAACCCCATCCAACCCACTTCAAGTTTCAGAAGTTCAAATCCCTTGCTCATAAGTCAAAAGTGCTTTCAGACAAAACATTGTTTTTCCACTTTGAGGAAGCACTAAGTCATCAGCTTCACTGTTTCCTTACTTCATGCTTGTGGCCTTTGAGGCTGGAGGGCTTTTCAGAGCTATGGTCTTGTTTCTCTTGAGCCCTCTAGTTTTTTTGGTTGGTGGAGAGTTAGGGTTAAATATTATGGTATTTTTGTGCTTTTTTGGGATTAGGAAGGATAGGATGAGGGTTGGGACTGCTGTCCTGCCCAAGTTTTTTTTGGAGGATGTTGGGAATGAAGGGCTTGATGTGGTAATGAGATGTGGGGAAAAGGTGGGAGTGAGTGAGTTTCCTAGGGTGATGGTTGAAGGGGTTTTGAAAGATTATGTTGGGGTTGATGTTGTTGTTGCAAGAGAACTCAAAGTTGTTGGTGGATACTTTGTGGGGTTGATGGAGGAAAAAAAGACTAACTGTTTGGATCCAAATGTGGCGGTTCTTGAAGAGGAGGTCAAGGAAGATCTTGAAGCCATTGGCATAATTGGTTGTCAAGATAGTTTTTTGCAGCATGAGCAACTCTTTTCTCATTGCAAGGTTGGTCAATGGTCATTTTGACTCATCTCTCTCTCTATTTGAAACTCTTTTTTGTTTTCTATATCTTCCCCTATTAACAAAACTAGGTGTAGTTTCCAAATTACTTGTAGGTGATTAAGGGCATATATTTGTACATCTGATCTCGCTCTTAATTCGAAACTTTTGGGGTTTTGTACTTTTTTTTCCCTTTTAACAATACTCATGTAATTTGTAAAATGCTTATAGCTGATGTAGTTAAAGAGTTTATTTTTGCATGTCTCTATCTGTTTATTTGAAACTCTTTTTGGGTTTTGTACTTTTCCCCTTTGAATATAGTCATGTAGTTAGCAACGCACTTAATTCAGGTAGTTACGAGCACTTATTTTTGCATTTAAAGAACGTGTTCAAATTCTCTTCCCCAATATCGCAAGTATCAGAACAACACCCATATGACTTTTATTTTGATTTTTCAGGAGGAGATTTACATTGTGACTGAAGCTGAGAAGCAAAACTGGAAAACCCTAGCAAGAGAAAAATACCCAAAACCCTTGATTTTTCATGATGGAAGATTGGCCTTCTTCCCAACCCCGTTAGCCACGTTAGCCACGTTCATGTACTTCCCTCTAGGAATTTTCATCTGCATCATAAGATTCCTCACAGGCATGTTTCTCCCTCACAGCATTGCCTGTCCAATCTTAGCCTTCACAGGCGCAATCAACACAATTTCAAAACCCAAATCCCTGATTTCCCCAACAACTGGTGCCCAAAAACAAAGGGGACGACTTTATGTCTGCAACCATAGAACCCTCCTAGATCCACTCTATGTTCAACTAGCCATTGACAAACCCCTCTCTGCTGTCACATACAGTTTGAGCAAAGTCAATGAGAAAATTGCCCCCATGAAAACCATCAGATTAACTAGGGATAGAGAGAGAGATGGGAAAACAATGGAGAAACTGTTGCAACAAGGAGACCTTGTGGTTTGCCCAGAAGGAACAACATGCAGAGAGCCTTATTTGTTGAGGTTCAGCCCTTTGTTTGCTGAGCTCACTGATGACATTGTTCCTGTGGCCATTGATGTGAAAGTAAACATGTTTTATGGTACATGTGCAAGTGGGTTCAAAAGTTTGGATCCAGTTTTTCACTTAATGAATCCACAACCTGTTTACACCCTCCGGCTGCTTCATAAATTGCATGAACCAGAAACATGCAAGATTGGTGGGAAATCCAGGTTTGAAGTTGCCAATCATGTACAAAATGAGATAGGTAAGGCTTTACGGTTTGAGTGCACCAGTCTCACAAGGAAAGATAAGTACATGGTGTTGGCTGGCAATGATGGGAGCTTGAAGAGCTCAAGGTGAATATTTGAAGAGTAACTTACATGTCACGTGATGTTTTGATGGGTGTACCAATGACATGTAAGTCATTATCAAGATGTGATCACCAGATCTAAGGCATTTATATGGTGAGAAAATATCATAATGTAATGCAAGTAAGCATCAATTAGGTATATATCAATTTGGAATTTGTTTCAAGTGATCCAGACCCACCAATAATCCAACTGATCCAGACCCATCAGTGGTCCAAGTGATCCAGAGACCCATTACTGCGACCAATGATTTTGTAACCAGTGTGATTAGTTAACATTATCCTCTCTCCTAAATAATCATGTAATTGGGTTGTATTATTTGGTTGAATTTTGTTTAAAATTCAAATGTTGTCATTTTAGCATTTTATCCCATAAACTAAATTGTTTTACTTTAAAAACTCTAATTAAGGAAGGGCATTCTTTGGTATTTTGAATAACTCACCCATTTTTACATTCTGGCTTTATATATACATATAACTAAATGGTATGAAAATCCCATCAAATTGTTTGCCATACCTCTTTTTTCAAATACTGCAATGATATTCAGATGCAAGAGAATCTCCAATCCATGGGTGGTAAAACTAACTCAAGGCTCATAGAAAAATGTTTAAAAATAAAACTACACCTAAATTCACATCTTGCATAGCTGGCCTCATGTAAAGGACAAAAACTTACATCGTGCGAGTATACTGTTGCGTGATGTCTTGTGCCTATAAGAATATTTGGACAAAAACTTACACATGTCTTTGACATGAAACATCACGATATCGGTATTTTGAATAACTCACCCTTTTTGACATTATGGCTTTATATATACAGATAACTAAAAAGAAAACTAATGAAAATGGTTTGAAAACTTTGAGTTTTAATGATAAGGACAAAATAAAAGGTAAAGTAAATAGTACCAGGATTGACTTTTTAGTGTAAAAATGTAGTTTTTCGTTAAAGTGAATAATACCGGAAGCTTTTCGTTAAAGTTCTCATAACTAAATGGTATGAAAATCCCATCAAATTGTTTGCCATACCTCTTTTTTCAAATACTGCAATGATATTCAGATGCAAGAGAATCTCCAATCCATGGGTGGTAAATGTTTACAAATAAAACTACACCTAAATTCACATCTTGCATAGCTGGCCTCATTTTGACAAAAAAAGAAAAGAAAAGAAGTTGGCCTCATGTAAAGGACAAAAACTTACTTGTGCCAATAAGAATATTTGGACAAAAACGTACACATATCTTTGACATAAAACATCATGATATCGGCATACCTATATCATATAAGTCTTTCCATACAAAGAAAAGAGAGAAAAATACAACCGTGCACAATAAATTAACTTGAAATCCAAATATACATTCCGAACAACATATTACACCTCTCAAAAATAAAAAAAGAGACATAAATAAGATTTCACATTTCATGGGAGAGCAATTTAAATGGAAGGTGTCATTGCCACATGACGTCCTGATCTAATAATGCAATATTATATAAAGAAAATCATACACATGACATTGTAATATTGAACTGAAATATCACCGGGACGATAACCCTTTCCATATAAATCATTTTCTCTATTTCTTGGAGATGCTCTATAGCCTTCATCACATCTTAGATAGGAGAGATTTTTCCAAGTATCAAGTATTTAAGCGGTACTTTACATGTCCTAATATAAGTAGAGAAAATGATATATTTTTTCATATCTGTCCACTTATTTTATGACACATAAAGTACTCGCTTGAATACTGAGCATTTGGATAAATTGCTCATTGTTAAGGCCATGTTTTTGTCTGTCAAGAATTCAATGCTCCTACCGCAACCACCAACCCCATACGTTTCAATTTCATTTTTTTGATACATTTTCTACTTCATTCCCATTAATATGATATGATCGATCGATCACCTTAATTATCTTTTTAATTAATCTCTTTCTTATCATGTTTGCTCTGAATATGAAAGGATAAGATTAGCATTACATATTTTTTGTTAATCTTGTGATATTTTGCAATGTCATAAAAATTCAAGTTCGAACCGGAAAAAGAACCAAACTGATAGGAGCATATTTATGCACCTTAAATAGCTTGTTCTTGTGCAATTATGTTGTTTTTCCTTAGTTAAAGTAGTCTTTTAAGCTAGTTTGATGTATTTTCAGGTTCTAAGGGCAAGTATGCAAAAAGAAGCAATTTGGAGCATTCTAGAGCATTTTTGGGCCAAGATGGGGTAGTGCAAGCATGGAGGCAAGTTGATGGACGAAATTGAAGATATAAAGGCTTGAAATCAGCTAGGAAGATGGAAGAAAGAAGTCAAAGATAGAGAAGATAAGGAATCAGCTCAAAAGAGGGAGAATTATCCAAAACATTATCTAAAACAACCTTATCTTATCTTATCTTATCCAATCCTTACCTTATCTTATCCAATCTTATCCTAATCTTATCCTAACCTGTTTTCTTCAGTTTAGGGGACTTAAAACTTGATTTCTAGAAGTCCTATCCATTCCCCTACAAAAGTGGCGCCCCAAATCCCTCTAGAAGCCCCAAAGTCTGCCACAAAACACATTCTTTCTGGAAGCCTAAAAATCTGGCGCCTCCCTCCTTTCTAGAAGGTCTTTTCCTTGCCTTGCAAGGCTCCCTGCCTTATCCCTTTGTGCCGTGCCTTCTCACTCCCATTCCCTCTTGGATTCTGACTTATTAAGCCTTTTCCTTGTGGGTTTGGGTTCTACAAATCCTTTTCAGAAATCAATTGGGCCAAAATCTTTTTTTCCAATGGATTCATAATTTCTGCCGCACCTAGGGCCCTAATTCCTTGTGCAATGCTGAGTCCAAGCCCTAATCTGATTACCCTAGGGTTTGTGGTGCCTATATATATAAGTTTTAAGGGATGCCGCAGGTTACACACCTTCCATACACACCATTCTCGCCAGAAACTCTTCACCACTCTCTGCCGCACCATACATTCATCCTAGCCATTAACCCAGCCTTCTACACCATTCATAACCCCCTAAACCTGTCCCAAGACCTTGTGCCGCAGCAAAGAAGAGGAGGAGGAGAAGCCTGGAACGTGCATGCCATTCAAGTTTGAATGCTGGAAGTTTTAGGTGTTTTCTTTCCTTTGATTTCAATGTTTAAATTTAATACTCTTTGTTCTGTGAGTATGAGGAACTAAACCCCCTTGGCTAGGGGGGATTCGAAACCATGTTGATGCTTGCTATATGATTTGATTACCTCTAATTGCGTTTCATAAGTTGTGGATTCAATTTACTTATCTGTTCATATTAAACTGATTTGTGTGTGTTGATTGAGGTGGCCAACTTAGTTTGCGTGCATAAATCTAATGCTAGGATATAAGGAAGTTTCACCTAATCGTTACAGAATTATATTCACAAGTAGTAAAGGTTGATGATCTCAATTGTGTTAAGTAAATTCTTGGCATAAGTTTCATGCAATTCATAGTAACGAATGCCTCGTCAATGCTTATGGTTTTCATAGAACTTAATGATTCTTGCTTGTATCTCTATTATGCAATTCATGTAGGGAACTTGTGGGGAATGTTTTGGGTTGTCGTATGCAATCATCCAATTCAATAACGTTAGGAAAATCTGAGGGTTAATTAGTGCAATTCACAGTTAATCTGGGGCGTTGAGAATCCATGGTTTATTGAAAAGCAATTAGAAATCTTTTTGTATGCAAGTATGACATGTATGGAGAAGAACCCCTTAGCCAGCCTTTCATCCATTCACTTTAACCAATTTCGTTTTACAATCTGTTTTGTTTTACAAAGTTTATGTTTTGTTTTCAATTTCGTCAAAACCAATTCCCCCTTTATTTTGAAGTGTCAAGTTAGTTAGAAATCAATTTAGTTTGTGTTTTTAAGTGTTTTGAGTCAAGTTAAAACTTATTTTCGTCCAAAATTGTGTTTAGAGTCCAAAACAGCCAGTTTGTGTTTTTAAGGCAGTTTTGAGTGTTTGGTTGCTGTTTTGAGTCTTTTGGTTTGTCTTAGTGTTTTAAAGTATAGTTTTGCATTCTTTGAGTCTAATTTAGTGTTTTAACTTTGTTTTAAGTTTTTGAGTCAGTTTTCAAGTGGTTTAGCAATCCCTCCTAATCCCCGGCCTAGAACGATCCCTACTTACATACTTTGCTACAATCGATAAAAAGAGGGTTTAATTTGTGTGCTTATATATTTTGCATCAAATTTTTGGCGCCGTTGCCGGGGATTAGCAACTGTGCTAATCCCTTGGATTGTTATTTTCGTTTGGTTCAATTAGATCAGATTCTGACCTTGTTTTTGTTTCTTGTTTAGGTACTAGTGTATGACTCGGAGTTCTCACCCAGTTCGTGAACATATTCTGGACTTTGACGCAGATTTCGAGCGAGAGTTAAGGCGAAAGAGGAAGAATCCAGAACCCAGTGAATCAAGTGCAAGTTCAGAAGCCGAATCTGAATTTGAAGAGGAAGTGGACGACATGGCTGTGGATAACCGTACAATCAAAGAGCTTTCAGCCTCAGGACTTGACAATGCCGTGCCCTTATGCATTCAATACCCTAGGGCGGCTCAAGGCAAAACTGATGAGTTTGAATTGAAGTCAAGCTTGTTGCATCACATTCCTAAGTACCATGGGCTGTCCATGGAAGACCCAAACAAGCATTTGAAGGAATTCGAGGTGGTGTGCTCAAGCATGACACCAATCAACGTAGATGGAAGTATTCTGATGATGAAGGCCTTCCCCTTTTCTCTCTTGGAAAAAGCAAAGGATTGGTTGTATGAATTGGCCCCCGGAACTGTCACATCATGGGAGAGCATGAAACGGGCTTTCTTGGAGAAGTTTTTCCCAACTTCTCGAGTCATCCTCCTACGAAAAAGGATAAGTGGAATTCAGCAAGAAGCAGGTGAATCTTTTCCTACTTATTATGAACGTTTTAAATCTCTTGTTGCTTCATGTCCACAACATCAGATGAAGGAGGAACTTCTCCTACAATATTTCTACGAGGGACTTCTACCAATCGAACGTCAAATGCTAGATGCCTCAGCGAGAGGAGCCTTGGTGGATAAGACCCCCACGGTAGCCAAGACATTGATAGCCAATCGAGCGTTGAACGCTCAACAATACGAAGGTGTTGGGCAAAGGAGCATCCCACGGCAACACCAAGTTAATGAGGTAAGTGCCATAACCGAACTTCAAAATCAAATGGCTAACCTTACTACTTTGCTTTCTCAGGTGGTGGAAGGTCCAAAAGTACAAAATGTAGCTTCTTGTGGCGTGTGCTCCATGCAAGGACATCCCACAGATAAGTGCCCACAATTGATAGAGAATTGAGGGTGGGAGACACTCAATGCCGTGGGTTTTGGCAATCAATACCAACCACGTGGTGATCCTTTTTCCAATACCTACAACCCTGGGTGGCGTGATCATCCAAATTTCAAATGGCGAGAACCCCAACAAGGCCAACAACAAAGCGGATTTAGGCAACAACCCCCGGGTTTCTATCAGAAGCCGTTGGCACCAACTCAATCCCAAGCACAACCTGCCCAAAACAAATCAGGTTCTTCAATTGATAATGATCAGATTTTTCAATTGCTAACTTCTATGGCGCAGGGTATGCAAACTAGGGACAAGAAGGTGGACGAGTTGGAGAAGCAAGTAGGACAGATTGCCGAGTTCATGGGGCAATTTCGAGAGCAAGGCAAGTTGCCAAGTTCAACCGTTGTCAATCCAAAAGGTGGATTCGAATCTGCAAAAGCCATGAGTCTGCGAAGTGGGAAGCAAGTAGGATCTGACCCTAAACCATCCAAATCATGTTCCAATGAGGAGGACGAGTTGAGAATTGAAGAGAAGGAGCAAAGCCCACTCACGGGAAAGGTGGAAACACCTTTGCCGCAAGCCCTAAGTGATCCTAAACCATCCAATTTGTCCAATAGAGGTAAAAACGTGTCAAATTCAGTTCCTACTAATGTTTTTCCGTCGAATGTGCCTTTTCCAAATAGGTTCAAGCAAACAAAGAAAGAAGAAGCAGAAAAGGACATTCTTGAGACGTTTAGGAAAGTTCAAGTCAATATTCCCCTTTTGGATGCAATTAAGCAAGTCCCCAGGTACGCCAAGTTCTTGAAGGAACTTTGCACTAATAGGAGGAAGATTTCGACCAAGGAGGTTGTAAAAGTGGGTGAAAATGTCTCAGCCATCTTGCAACGCAAACTGCCCCCTAAATGCAAAGATCCGGGTAGTTTTACAATTCCGTGTGTCATTGGTAATTCTAGGTTTGAATCTGCCATGTTAGACTTAGGTGCATCTATAAATGTCATGCCATATTCAATTTATGCATCTATGAACCTAGGAGCGTTGAAAAACGATGGTGTTATCATACAATTGGCCGATAGATCTAATGCCTATCCAAAGGGAGTTTTGGAGGATGTTTTGGTGCAGGTTAATCACTTAATATTCCCGGCGGATTTCTACGTGCTTGAAATGGATGAATCGGACCATTCCCCGTCATTGCCCATCCTCCTTGGAAGGCCAGTCATGAAAACTGCTCGCACAAAGATTGATGTGTTTAATGGCACCTTGACGATAGAATTTGATGGGGAAGTTATTAATTTCAATCTTTCTGATTCTATGAAATACCCTAGTGAGAATCATTCATGTTTTGCTATTGATATAATTGACTCTTTGGCACAGGACCATTTGGACAATTTGAAGGACGATGCACTTGAATTGGCCATTGCACAAGGAAGGGATATGCACAACATTGAAACAGCCACAAAAGCAACCCACGGCATGCATAAAGCACCCTTTGCCGTGCCCCCTAGTGAGGATGTCATTGAGATGGTGGCTGCCCTTGAGTCACTGCCATCACAATCTGGTAAGTTTTTGGACCCAATTTTAAGTTCAGTTTCGGCTAATAAGATGCTTCCCTCAGTTGTGCAGCCACCTACACTTGAACTTAAGCCTTTGCCAAGTCACTTGAAGTACGTTTTCTTGGGGGAAGATGAGACGTTGCCCGTCATCATCTCATCCTCACTCACGGCACAAGAGGAAAACAAATTGGTGAGGGTGCTAAAGGAGTACAAAACAGCAATTGGATGGACTTTGGCCGACATAAAGGGAATTAGCCCTACCACGTGCATGCATCGCATACTTCTAGAGGAGGGGTCCAAAACATCTCGAGAGGCTCAACGCCGTCTCAACCCTCCGATGATGGAAGTTGTGAAGAAGGAGATAATCAAGCTTTTGGATTGTGGAGTGATCTATCCAATCTCGGATAGTAGGTGGGTTTCACCCGTTCAATGTGTGCCAAAGAAATCTGGTGTGACAGTGGTAGCCAATGCCGAGAATGAACTTGTTCCTACACGCATTCAAACCGGTTGGAGGGTGTGCATCGACTATAGGAAGCTAAACGCCACCACAAGGAAGGATCACTTCCCACTGCGATTTATTGACCAAATGCTTGAGAGGTTAGCAGGTTATGCTTTCTATTGTTTTCTTGATGGTTACTCTGGTTATAATCAAATTGTCATAGCACCCGAGGATCAAGAAAAAACTACTTTCACATGCCCCTTTGGTACTTTTGCATATCGTCGCATGCCTTTTGGTTTATGTAATGCACCTGCCACATTTCAAAGATGCATGATGAGCATATTTTCTGATTATGTTGAGAAAATAATTGAAGTTTTCATGGATGATTTTAGTGTTTTTGGTGACTCCTTTGATGGTTGCTTGCATAATCTTAGTTTGATTCTAAAACGTTGCGTTGAAACTAACCTTGTTCTCAATTGGGAAAAATGTCATTTCATGGTTAAGCAAGGCATAGTTCTAGGTCATATCATCTCTGAAAATGGCATTGAGGTTGATAAGTCAAAAATAGATCTTGTACGTCACTTACCCTCTCCGACTTCGGTTAGAGAGGTTCGTTCTTTTCTTGGCCATGCAGGTTTCTATCGTAGGTTTATCAAAGATTTCTCAAAGGTTGCACAACCTCTTTGCCGTCTCCTACAAAAAGAAGTGGCGTTTGAATTCACCAAGGAGTGCACGGCATCATTCAACCAACTCAAGGAGTTGTTGACCACGGCACCCATTATTGTTCCACCAGATTGGAGCCTACCTTTCGAGCTTATGTGTGATGCGTCCGATTATGCTTTAGGGGCTGTTTTGGGACAAAGAAAGGACAAGAGGCCGCACGTCATCTACTATGCCTCACGAACATTGAATGATGCCCAGTTGAACTATTCCACTACGGAAAAAGAACTTCTTGCCGTTGTTTTTGCTTTAGATAAGTTTAGATCATATCTAATTGGTACTAAAGTAATTGTGTTCACTGACCATGCAGCATTGAAGTACTTGCTCACCAAAAAGGAGGCCAAGCCACGGCTAATTCGTTGGATATTGCTACTTCAAGAGTTCGACATTGAGATTCGTGACAGGAAGGGAAGTGAAAACGTGGTGGCTGACCACCTCAGCCGAATGGTGCATAACGAGGAGTCTCTACCTATTTTGGAGACATTCCCTGATGAACAATTGCTGTCAATAAAGGTTAGTGAGCCTTGGTATGCTGATTTGGTGAACTTTTTGGTGTCAAAACGTATTCCAAGCAATTTCACTAGGCACCAACGTGATAAACTTAGACATGATGCACGGTTTTATGTGTGGGATGATCCATATTTATGGAAATTTTGCCCTGATCAAATTGTACGTCGATGTGTGCACGATTCTGAATTTCATTCAATTCTGAGTTTTTGTCATACATATGCATGTGGAGGGCACTTTGGCACACAAAGAACAGCCCTCAAAGTGTTACAATGTGGATTCTATTGGCCTAGTATTTTTAAAGATGCTAGAACTTTTTGTTTAACATGTGATAAATGCCAAAGAATGGGTAATATTAGTGCAAATGACCAAATGCCGCAGGTTCCTATCCTAAATGTTGAAATTTTTGATGTTTGGGGTATTGATTTTATGGGTCCTTTTCCGTCATCGCATAGTTTCATGTATATTTTGCTTGCGGTTGATTATGTGTCGAAGTGGGTGGAAGCAAGAGCCACCCGGACTAATGATTCTAAAGTGGTTGCAGATTTTATTAGAACTAACATATTTGCAAGGTTTGGCATGCCAAGAGTGATCATTAGTGATGGAGGGTCACACTTTTGCAACCGGACCATTGAGGCGTTATTGAGGAAATACAATGTCAACCATAAGGTTTCTACACCTTACCATCCTCAAACAAATGGCCAAGCCGAGGTTTCTAACCGAGAGATAAAGCAAATACTAGAAAAGACCGTTGGGCCCACAAGGAAGGATTGGAGTTTACGGCTAGATGATGCACTTTGGGCGTATCGTACGGCATACAAAACACCCATTGGGATGTCCCCCTTTCGGCTTGTCTATGGCAAGCCGTGCCATCTCCCCGTTGAGTTGGAGCACAAAGCTCATTGGGCCGTCAAGCAGTTTAACATGAACCTAGATGAAGCGGGCAGTCATAGGAAATTCCAATTGAATGAGCTTGATGAGATACGGCATGAGGCATACGAGAATGCGAGCATTTACAAGCAAAAGACCAAAGTTTTCCATGACAACATGATCCGTGGGAAATCATTCTCAATTGGGCAGAAAGTGCTATTGTTCAATTCCCGTTTACGATTGTTTCCCGGTAAGTTACGTTCTAAGTGGATTGGACCGTTTGTTATTACTAATGTTTTTGTTCATGGTGCAGTCCAAATCCGAAGCTTGAAAATGGGGCATGAATTCAAGGTGAACGGGCATCGTTTGAAGCCCTATTATGAGAACTTTGTGGAGCAAACCGTGGATGACCTCTCCTTGGATGCCGTGGGCTCCAATCTGGAGTGATTGGGTTCTTTGTCCGGCTGTACGACGTTAAAGCAAGCGCTACTTGGGAGGCAACCCATGCATTCAACAAAGGAAGACCTAGGGAGCACTCCAATTCCAGATTTGCGTTCCTAAACCCTTCTCTTTGTTGTTGTTTTCGTTTCTGCCTTGTTTCTTGTTTAGTTGCTGTTTTGTTTGTTTGTTTGTTTATTTGTGTTAGGTTATGCTTGAAACATTGAGGACAATGTTTGATTTAAGTGTGGGGGGGTGACCAACATGTTTTGATGCAAATTCGTAGGGTTTTATCACCCATAACTTCTAATGTTGTTCCTTGCTGTTTTTAAGTGTTTTTAAGCTGTTTTGGTGTGTTTTAGTGTGTTTTGACTCAAAAATCCGAAAATCCCATAAAAATTTGAAAAATGGTTTTAAAAAACCCAAAAAGAGTTGTTTTTGTGTGTTTGTTTGTGTCTTAGGTACCTTCCAACACAATGATGAGGATTCGGTTTGTAATTGCATGACTGTTAAAGAGAGTTGTAAACATGGATGAAAGTTTGATTTACTCTTTGGTTTATGCTTGGTTATGGTTGTAACTTATGAATTCACATGCAATCATCAAAGAAAAATCAGTTTTTGTAACATGCTTGAAGGAAGGAACTCAAACTAACGCTACAACCTTGTGAGACTTGAGCCTAAACGTTTATTTGGAGAGTTAATAATCTGTGCATTGTTGTTTTCTAAAGTCGTTGCATGATCTCATTATTCTTTGCTTGGTTGCTACTTAGAAGGCGTTTCATCATTTAGTTCCAAATACTAGAACTCATACCCGTTTCATTCAAAGCATGAAATTGATTAGCATAACACATAACAAGATGAAGTTGTTTAGTAAACCAAGAGCCAAATAGCCGTACCCCATGTTCATATGTATTGTAGGTTTAACCCCTTTGAGCCATATTTAGCCTATTTTCTTTGTTAACCTACATTATCCTCACCTAGCCTAGATTAGGACCATCCATACCTTTGTTCTTGAAGCATAGTAATGCATGACTCAATATGAATTCCTTTTGATCACTGTTTGGCAGAAAACAAGTGTGGGGGAAGTGAGTTTTGTTGTGGTTGTGCCGAAGTCTTGAATGAGGCACGGCGAAGAAAAGAAAAGGAAAAAAAAAGAAAAGAAAAATTCGTAGAAAAAGAAAAAGAAGAAGAAAAAGTTGTGAAAAAGTATGAAAAGTGTTCAAAATAAGTGAGATTAAAGCTCACAAGTGTTGGTTGTTGAAGAAAGGGTCCAAAAAGTTGAATTCGGCCCTAAAATATGTGTAATCTTCCCCTTTGTGTTCAAAGTTTGTGGCTGCATTCAAGAAAGGGAATTCTAAGTGTCATATTCATTATTTTGCTTGCTATTGCTTTAAGAACGTTTGTTTTCTTTACCTTTCTTTGTTAGCCAATACCCCTTAGCCCCGTTACAACCATATGCTTCAATCTTGAGTGTTGTGTGTTTCAATATGTGGAGTTTGGGATTGGTATGAGCATATGGAATCCCTGGTTCTCGCATCTAAGTAGTAGCATTCCATTCATGAGATCATATCTAAACATGTTATTAACTCCGGAAATTGCTTTTCTTGTTATATACATATGTGAGTGTTCGTTTTCATATTTACATCAATCTTCTCACATATAACTAGTGTAGGGTGTGTAGTTAGAAAATCTGAGTGAAGATAGAGTGCATATCTAGTAAGGAATTGAGGGAATTCTCTAAGGCATGTTACTGTATTCAAAACATCGTTTTAATTGGTTATTTGTGAATTAGTAAGTAGTGACTATGATTAAGTATGTGCTTAAGCGTAAAGATGACCAAAATCTGTGGGAATGATGATTTTTAACATGTCATGTGTATTGGAAATCCCTGAGACAATTGTTGGAAGGTTTAGGTTGTGTTATACTTGTTTTGTTTCATTTTGTTTTGCTCGAGGACTAGCAAAAGCTAAGTGTGGGGGAATTTGATAGGAGCATATTTATGCACCTTAAATAGCTTGTTCTTGTGCATTTATGTTGTTTTTCCTTAGTTAAAGTAGTCTTTTAAGCTAGTTTGATGTATTTTCAGGTTCTAAGGGCAAGTATGCAAAAAGAAGCAATTTGGAGCATTCTAGAGCATTTTTGGGCCAAGATGGGGTAGTGCAAGCATGGAGGCAAGTTGATGGACGAAATTGAAGATATAAAGGCTTGAAATCAGCTAGGAAGATGGAAGAAAGAAGTCAAAGATAGAGAAGATAAGGAATCAGCTCAAAAGAGGGAGAATTATCCAAAACATTATCTAAAACAACCTTATCTTATCTTATCTTATCCAATCCTTACCTTATCTTATCCAATCTTATCCTAATCTTATCCTAACCTGTTTTCTTCAGTTTAGGGGACTTAAAACCTGATTTCTAGAAGTCCTATCCATTCCCCTACAAAAGTGGCGCCCCAAATCCCTCTAAAAGCCCCAAAGTCTGCCACAAAACACATTCTTTCTGGAAGCCTAAAAATCTGGCGCCTCCCTCCTTTCTAGAAGGTCTTTTCCTTGCCTTGCAAGGCTCCCTGCCTTATCCCTTTGTGCCGTGCCTTCTCACTCCCATTCCCTCTTGGATTCTGACTTATTAAGCCTTTTCCTTGTGGGTTTGGGTTCTACAAATCCTTTTCAGAAATCAATTGGGCCAAAATCTTTTTTTCTAATGGATTCATAATTTCTGCCGCACCTAGGGCCCTAATTCCTTGTGCAATGCTGAGTCCAAGCCCTAATCTGATTACCCTAGGGTTTGTGGTGCCTATATATATAAGTTTTAAGGGATGCCGCAGGTTACACACCTTCCATACACACCATTCTCGCCAGAAACTCTTCACCACTCTCTGCCGCACCATACATTCATCCTAGCCATTAACCCAGCCTTTTACACCATTCATAACCCCCTAAACCTGTCCCAAGACCTTGTGCCGCATCAAAGAAGAGGAGGAGGAGAAGCCTGGAACGTGCATGCCATTCAAGTTTGAATGCTGGAAGTTTTAGGTGTTTTCTTTCCTTTGATTTCAATGTTTAAATTTAATACTCTTTGTTCTGTGAGTATGAGGAACTAAACCCCCTTGGCTAGGGGGGGATTCGAAACCATGTTGATGCTTGCTATATGATTTGATTACCTCTAATTACGTTTCATAAGTTGTGGATTCAATTTACTTATCTGTTCATATTAAACTGATTTGTGTGTGTTGATTGAGGTGGCCAACTTAGTTTGCGTGCATAAATCTAATGCTAGGATATAAGGAAGTTTCACCTAATCGTTACAGAATTATATTCACAAGTAGTAAAGGTTGATGATCTCAATTGTGTTAAGTAAATTCTTGGCATAAGTTTCATGCAATTCATAGTAACGAATGCCTCGTCAATGCTTATGGTTTTCATAGAACTTAATGATTCTTGCTTGTATCTCTATTATGCAATTCATGTAGGGAACTTGTGGGGAATGTTTTGGGTTGTCGTATGCAATCATCCAATTCAATAACGTTAGGAAAATCTGAGGGTTAATTAGTGCAATTCACAGTTAATCTGGGGCGTTGAGAATCCATGGTTTATTGAAAAGCAATTAGAAATCTTTTTGTATGCAAGTATGACATGTATGGAGAAGAACCCCTTAGCCAGCCTTTCATCCATTCACTTTAACCAATTTCGTTTTACAATCTGTTTTGTTTTACAAAGTTTATGTTTTGTTTTCAATTTCGTCAAAACCAATTCCCCCTTTATTTTGAAGTGTCAAGTTAGTTAGAAATCAATTTAGTTTGTGTTTTTAAGTGTTTTGAGTCAAGTTAAAACTTATTTTCGTCCAAAATTGTGTTTAGAGTCCAAAACAGCCAGTTTGTGTTTTTAAGGCAGTTTTGAGTGTTTGGTTGCTGTTTTGAGTCTTTTGGTTTGTCTTAGTGTTTTAAAGTATAGTTTTGCATTCTTTGAGTCTAATTTAGTGTTTTAACTTTGTTTTAAGTTTTTGAGTCAGTTTTCAAGTGGTTTAGCAATCCCTCCTAATCCCCGGCCTAGAACGATCCCTACTTACATACTTTGCTACAATCGATAAAAAGAGGGTTTAATTTGTGTGCTTATATATTTTGCATCACAAACTCTTACCCAAGCCCAAGTGATAGACATGTCAGTTTTAGTAAATATGTGCTCGTTTGGAAGTAATTTTAAAATAACTCATAATGTTTTTGGTAAAAATGTTTTTGAAATCAATCCTTAGTAAAAATCTAAGTACATCATGGAAAAAACACTTTAAGTGACACACCCCGACCCGGAATGTCCACTTGGACTCCGAATCGAGCTGTGCTGGCCGACAGCTGGAAAGTGACGAAGCCAAAAAGTGATGATATGGAAGAATGCGAATAGATTTAAACCTAAAGGTGTCTAACTATCAGAGTGCGCTGTCAGTGGGTGTAGACCTATTTCACACGCGTTGTCAGAGCATAAGTAAAGTACAGTAGTGTGGGTAGAGATCATACCCTCAGAAGTAGCCACCTGAATTGAGATATGCCACGAGTCCTTGTCGATAAAGAAACTATGCTACTAGAACCTGGAGGGGCGCAAAACAAAAAGCGTGAGTGGGCAAAAACAAAGGTTTTCCAAAATCACTTCGATATAAAAGTTATAACCCCTCACTGTAAAAATATATATACTTCCTAGAAAAATATATACGTACTCATACTGAAAACCAATATTCAAATATTGCCATGTCTGAATAAACCATACCAATATCAAAGCATGCAACAAATATCCTCAAAGTCAATAAGGTGATATCTCAATGCATAACATGCCGGCAATGCATATAAATCAGCCGGAGTCACCTATAGTAGACCTGTACGGCTGAATCTATGGCTCCTCAACCAAATCCTTAATTCAACTCTCAATCAATAACCTGCACCCATGTCGGAACCACCTGTAGTGGTCTGTACGACAATCTAGGTGTATAAAAACGCTCTGTGCTACGGTCACGTGAAGGCTGGCGACGAATCGCGGGTCACCTACAAGTCGGAACCACCTATAGTGGTATGTACGACAGACTGGCACCTGCCTTGGATCCAAGGTGAGCATACGATGCGGGAGGTGAACGATCACATGAAAGCTAAGCCCTACTCTGGCGGAGCACAAACCCCGATGTGCAGGTAAATGAGCCATAATCTAATCTCATCGATATCACCACAATCACCATATCGAAAGTACATACTTACCTGACTTACCTGGCGCCCGCAGTGCCTCAACACATAGTCATATAACATAGCAATGAATATATATATATATATATATATATATATATATACTGAAAACAAAAGCCCACTCACCTGGAGTCCACGCTACAACTCCCTATAACGAGTATCGAATCGTCCTGAACGATCGGCCTAGAACAATTATTAAATCACATCTCAGAATACTTGTCGATGGAACACATAACTCACATAAAACACATCCTCAAGGGCATTCAAGAGTGATTCAAAACTCATTGACCATAAGTCAACCGTCAATCAAAGATCAACGGTAGGGTCCACAACCCTACATAACTCAATCCGGAAGATCCACATATCAGATTTCCCATTCGTAACTTCTCATGATTCAAATTATGCTTATAGAACAACATACTAAAGTTTCGTTATGATCCAACGATTGGATCTCCGCCAATTTCCAAAATCGAGTGGCGATTAACCTTTTATTTTATGAACTTACAAATCCAATTTGGGAAGATCTATATGTCGGATTCCCGATCCGTAAGTTTCTACATTCTTCAAATATTAAGTACTACAATGTATCAAAGTTTGGTGACGATCCAACGGTTGGATCGCTGATTCACATTTTTACCTAACCACGAATCGTAAAGAATCTGGCTCAATGATCCACTTACGTCAAACCACTATCAAAACTGAATTCAAGATATCAAACATAGCCTAAAAATAACATTGACGACTCACTAGCCACGCGCCGCCGTGGGTGGCAGTCGGCCGCCCCGGCTCGCCGGAAAATCCAACTTTCTCCAAAAATTCTCAAAATTTGCATAATTGAAGATCTCAAAGAGTAGAACAACTTTCATACCTGTGACCAAGGACAATTCGGTCAATAAGAGCTCCAATTTCTCTAAAACCGTACGGAACCCTTGAATTTGGGTGTGTTCGATCCGTCTCCAAAACAACTCTGCGGCCTCCAAACTTGTTTGGGCTTTGTTCTAGGCCTCAAGAGAAGTCTAATGGTAGTGGTAATTGGAAGAAAACATTTCAGAATTGGTGGATTTCGAACACGAGGCCGCCGCACCCACCGTGCAGTTTCACCCATTTTGAAAGCCAAATCTTCCCAAATTTGATGTGGAATGGATAGAGGGAAGGTCGATATAGGGATTGGGAGTGGTGGTTCGACTCAATCCGTCGGAAAAATTGGTGAATTTCGCCGGAGATACTTACGGGTCGTGACCGGGTTTGCAGGTCAAGGGGATGACCCGTCCGTTCCCCTCATTCTTTCCTCCCTTCTTTCTCTCCTTTCCTCTTCCTCCTATTGGCCGGTCTCTTTCTCTCTCTTCTCCTCATTCGGCCGTCTCTCATGAGCTCTCTTCCTCCCCTCTCCTTCGCTGCCATCAAGCAGCCTTCTTCTTTTTTTTCTTCTTTTTTTTTTTTTTTTTCCTTTCATCTCCACCTTCCATCCCATTTTATCTTTAAATCTGGGCCACACATGTGGCACCCCAGATTTCTCCAAAAAATCTGAAACTCTCAAAAAAATAATTAATTTACTAAAATGTCCCAAACTTCAAACATTAATATCTTCTTCGATATAGCTCCAAATCACGAACCGCTTGCGCCCACGCGTCCGTAGCGACGAGTACTACGAGAATATGCCAAGAAAACAAAACTTAGGTGACACAACACCGTAATTAACCTCATTCAACACACATGCTTCAAAGGGCAATTTCGTAAAATCACGGATTAAAATTTTTATACAATTGTAAAATCAGGGACAGGCTGTCACAATCTTCCCCCCTTAAAAAAATTTTGTCCCCGAAATCTAAAATAATTTGCTAAAAGTAAAATACTCGAAAATAAGAAAAGTACCTCTATATAAATACTTACACAAGGAAGAAATTAAGTTAGAGCGGCTGCATAAAAGAGTGAGCCATTCTGTCACGATCGGATTGCAATTATTCCTCTTTCATGCCTCCAAGCTCATACCTTCTTCCTTCCTTGGCAATATAGTGATATAATATCCGCCCAATCCGCAAGCAAGAACACCAATTACTACGTAATGGCATAAGAAAAGTTTACGGATAACGAAAACAGCTATCAACATAGAAACCTTCAGTTCCAATACTTGCGTCAAGTTCAAAACCAAGAATAGAAATAACTCCAATAAATAGAATAGTCTCATAGAAAATGCTTGCACGAAAATCAAAAATCAAAATGAAAATGGTCCTTGCCAAACATTTATCGTGACACAAAATTCGAGGATAAGTCTGAATTATCTCTAATTAGTAATTACTACTAAAGATGAGTCGTCTTGCCTACTAGCTTAAAGAACCCAACAATTAAGCTATCGATATTACTGTTTGCGGCCTGTAATGTCGATAGTTCGTCGTTGTCTTAATAAGTTAGTAAGAATCATCTTGCTCCTCGAATACAATTATGTCCAGATCATCCGATTCGAGCCTCGATCGCAACGACATAAAATCTTCAAGGGCATCAATCTAGCTGTTAGGAGTACTTTGATATCCATGTACTCCCCAAATCATCAAGTCCTAGAATAACGTTCTGAAAAGATGCGTGTAGAAGAATATATATCATCAAATATTTCATTCGCAACTAGTCACTAGCATTGCTCACCAAATCAAGAATATAACCTCTAAAATCCAAAATTTGAGAATCCAAATCTTTATCAACAACATTCGAACGACAATTATAATCTTAGTCTTATCTGGAAGATGACGTCCAAAATTACCAAGCTTTATACCTTCACCAATACTATGCTGAAATCCATTCAATTCTTAATACCACATGAAATTAAGTCCAATAAACTCACAAGGAGACTGTACTCCAATATTTCTTGTAAGCATCGATATAAAACTGGCACACGCCTCAACCAAGTCAATGTATCGTGAATTACTCATTGATTGAGCGAGAAACCATGCCAAGAAGACTAAAACACACTCAAGAATCCGAGAACCAAAACAAGATCATCAACTTCAAAGTTCAAGATATCCAAACTGATTGGTTGTCATTACCCTACCAAAAACAACTTCCAGAATGCTCAATCACCAACGATATTGATCTATTCCACAGAGTGATTGACATGTGATCGAGGAATTAACAATCGCAACTAGGTTCCAATATCCAAGCAATTCTTCCCAAATAGCTATCTGCCTTTGGAAATAACGCGAGCTGCAATAGGGTAGACATGCACCAAAGTTGACCAAAATATATTCTCAGCACAAGGAATGAATATAAGGTCATGATCAAAAATGATGCTGACCAAAATGCCAGATAAGCGATAAATTCAAGAATAGGTAAATTTAACCAATGGTCTAACTGAATCTCCTTCAGGATCAATGGAAGAATGAGTTGATTGTCAAATCGATCCATAAACATCAAGACATCATCACAACTCCACATATACCAAAATACCTCTCACCATAAGCTTATAGTAATTATCCCGTTTGTATCTGGATATGGTAAGTGATTATAACCATTCAACTATTCCTTGATGATTCAAAGTAACGTCACAATGATACTCAAAGAGGTCAACTATAATGGAATAAGGAAAACCAAAAATATTTAGGATAGAAACCATTTGTACTACGATGCTCAGTAATTACGTTTGCATAACTGGGATAATACCCGATAGTGCAATCATAGGCGTTGATTTAATCATTCCAATGTTGCTACCAGAAACTTACCCTATCCAAAGTTTGATCACATATAAGATGGTTCCTTTTTTTTTAATGGTTCCACTACTATGGACCATAAGTATTACCCCATCACGATGTATCCACACAACCAACCTCTGAGGAAAACATCACCATAGATTCCGAAATTCTCGATGCTATCTAAGGATGTAAAATCATATTTGAAGAAAATGGCAACACTTAAGCTGCCAGAAATCTTTATTTACCACTCACTTCCCACACTAAACCAACTTTTTCGATCAACAGTGATGAAGAACACTATAGTCGAAAGATCACCCATCAATAATCGATAACCTCAATAAGACCAAGAATATCTTAAATCTCACAACCCTTTGTGAGGATTTCGACCTTCATCCTCAAACTCTTGTTGGAATGAGAAAAGAATACCGTCTGTGGAGATCACACCTTCTAAGATAAGTACCAATCTAAATAAAACTGGTGTCTGAGGAAAACAACTTCAACCATCACTTAAAGAAGTGACTAAATTCTAGGTAAAATCCCAAAGTTCGAAATTCTCTAAATATGAGACTTAGTTGAATAAATTCCTTAATCGATAAACTTTAGAACGTAACGTCTGAACAAGACCTCGTTCGTGCTCACGCACTACTTTTTCGAGCATCCTCGTCAATATCATAAGATTCCTACTCCACAATCCCGATCATCCAAATACCTGATTACAATGCCTTTCTGCAAATCACATACTATCTAGCATTCATAATCTTTTGGAGAGACTTCCCAAAGCTTGGAAATGAAACGTGTAACACGGTGAAACATAATTATATCCAGCTAGTAATCTGTTCTAATTTCTGCTTACTTGACTAGTATAAGAGTCCAAAAATAGCTCTCTCATAATGCCATCATCCTCTGGAACAACCAATAAGAAACTGTGGTTGCCCAGGAAGTTAAATTGTATATCCTCAAACATTCCTCTGCTCTAACCAAAGGCAGGCTCGCCTAAACTGAGAATTTCCTTCAATCGTATCAAGTGGAGCCTCGACTTTAATTCCTTTCATATCTCCACACTTGATTAGATCATGAAAACAGACTTTTATCACAAGGTGAGAGAAATTAATAACAACTCACCTTTCTATCTTAGCTGATCCACCGATGCTTTGTCGTCGAAATTTTAGTGCCCATTTAAGGAAAGAAAAACATCGCCAATACTTTAAGCTTTAGGGCTGGAAGAATACAACTTCCCACTTAAGCAAAGTGACCACCAATTGAAACACCACATGAGCATAGCATAGGTTCAGCACCATGATTATTGATTCTTCCATTCTCAACATATACAAAATATTTCACACTAAGAGTGTACAATATTACTTCCCAAGTCCAATCATACACCGAAAGTGATATTCTCAAAGTGCTTTTCCGTTAAATACTACCACTTTAGCACCATCGTCACACGAGACTATCCTAGAGTCTTAACAAGGTAGACTTCGCAAAAATTCCAATAGGTGATAGCCTAACCAATACTGACAAGGAATCAAACTACTGTGAGATTCCAATCTCAACGTTTAATACTGATGGCCAGAGGATAAGTATCAAATCGATTGGTAAAGCATCTGATAACATCCAATAATATGTTAACCCAGATTTAGGCCATCCACTTGCCTCTGCATCAATCCTTAAAAAAGAAATTCTTCACTTTAATTCTAAGGACATTCGCCAAGTGCTCTTCTAAAACATCAACAAGTCGACCAAATTACCATAACTTAGAGAAGCTAACATATTTTCTCGTAATCGACGAGGTGGCAAAATCCAAATGTTAGACACGAAAACCAAGAATGCCCACATCATGCGTGTGATGAACGCAATACTGCCCAACTTATGCTCTGATACCAAACTGACACACCCCGACCCGGAATGTCCACTAGGACTCTGAATCGAGTTGTGCTGGCCGACACTTGGAAGGTGACGAAGCCAAAAAGTGATGATATGGAAGAATACGAATAGATTTAAACCTAAAGGTGTCTAACTATCAGAGTGCGCTGTCAGTGGGTATGGACCCATTTCACATGCGTTGTCAGAGCATAAGTAAAGTACAGTAGTGTTGTAACATCCCACATCGCCCAGGGGAGCGATCCTTAAATGTATATTCTCATCCCTACCTAGCACGAGGCTTTTTGGGAGCTCACTGGCTTCGGGT
Source organism: Heteromeles arbutifolia (assembly GCA_024362995.1). NCBI lineage: Eukaryota > Viridiplantae > Streptophyta > Magnoliopsida > Rosales > Rosaceae > Heteromeles > Heteromeles arbutifolia. Next base: position 22,559,034 of record JANCRC010000013.1, on the reverse strand, counting down.
TCCATAGGAACTCCGAAGTTAAGCGAGAAGGGGGCCAGAGCACTCCCAGGATGGGTGACCCATTGGGAAGTTGCTCGTGAGTTCCCAGAAACAAAACCGTGAGGGAATGGTAAGCCCAAAGCGGACAATATCGTGCTACGGTGGTGGAGCGGGCCCGAGAAGTGCTCCGCCCCGGGCCGGGATATGACAAGTGTGGGTAGAGATCATATCCTCAGAAGTTGCCATCTGAACTGAGATATGCCACGAGTCCTTGTCGATAAAGAAACTATGCTACTAGAACCTGGAGGGGTGCAAAACAAAAAACGTGAGTGGGCAAAAACAAAGCTTTTCCAAAATCACTTTGATATAAAAGTTATACCTCCTCTCTGTAAAAATATATATACTTCCCAGAAAAATATATACGTACTCATACTGAAAACCAATATTCAAATATTGCCATGTCCGAATAAACCATACCAATATCAAAGCATGCAACAAATATCCTCAAAGTCAATCAGGTGATATCTCAATGCATAACATGCCGGCAATGCATATAAATCAGCCGGAGTCACCTATAGTGACCTGTACGGCTGAATCTATGGCTCCTCAACCAAATCCTCAATTCAACTCTCAATCAATAACCTGCACCCATGTCGGAACCACCTGTAGTGGTCTGTACGACAAGCTAGGTATATAAAAACGCTCTGTGCTACGGTCACATGAAGGCTGGCGACGAATCACGGGTCACCTACAAGTCAGAACCACCTATAGTGGTCTGTACGACAAGCGGGCACCTGTCTTGGATCCAAGGTGAGCGTACGGTGCGGGAGGTGAACGATCACGTGAAAGCTAAGCCCTACTCTGGCGGAGCACACACCCCAATATGCAGGTAAATGAGCCATAATCTAATCTCATCGATATCACCACAATCACCATATCGAAAGTACATACTTACCTGACTTACCTGGCGCTCGCAGTGCCTCAACACATAATCATATAACATAGCAATGAATATATATATATATATATATATATATATATATATGGCATTCGACATGGCATTCAATTTCACAAAATCATTTTAAAACGTATTTTTGGGAATCAGCCAAGTATATATATATACTGAAAACAAAAGCACACTCACCTGGAGTCCACGCTACAACTCCCTAGAACGAGTATCGAATCGTCCCGAACAATCGGCGCCTAGAACAATTATTAAATGACATCCCAGAATACTTGTCGATAGAACACATAACTCACATAAAACACATCCTTAAGGGCATTCAAGAGTGATTCAAAACTCATTGACCATACGTCAACCGTCGATCAAAGATCGACGGTAGGGTTTCCCATCCGTAACTTCTCATGATTCACATTATGCTTATAGAACAACATACTAAAGTTTCGTTATGATCCAACGGTTGGATCTCCGCCAATTTCCAAAATCGAGTGGCGATTAACCTTTTATTTTATGAACTTACAAATCCAATTCGGGAAGATCCATATGTCGGATTCCCGATTCGTAAGTTTCTACATTCTTCAAATATTAAGTACTACAACGTATCAAAGTTTGGTGACGATCCGACGGTTGGATCGCCGATTCACATTTTTACCTAACCACAAATCGTAAAGAATCTGGCTCAATGTTCCACTTACGTCAAACCACTATCAAAACTGAATTTAGGATATGAAACATAGCCTAAAAATAACATTGACGGCTCACTGGCCATGTGCCACCACTTGCGCCGTCGTGGGTGGCGGTTGGCCGCTACGGCTCGCTGGAAAATCCAACTTTCTCCAAAAATTCTCAAAATTTGCAAAATTGAAGATCTCAAAGAGTAGAACAACTTTCATACCTGTGACCAAGGTCAATTCGGTCAATAAGAGCTCCAATTTCTCTAAAACCATATGGAACCCTTGAATTTGGGTGTGTTCGATCCGTCTCCAAAACAACTCTGCCGCCACCAAACTTGTTTGGGCTTTGTTCTAGGCCTCAAGAGAAGTCTAATGGTAGTGGTAATTGGAAGAAAACATTTCGGAATTGGTGGATTTCGAACACGAGGCCGCCGCACCCACCGTGCAGTTTCACCCATTTTGAAAGCCAAATCTTCCCCAATTTGATGTGGAATGGATAGAGGGAAGGTCGCTATAGGGATTGGGAGTGGTGGTTCGGCTCAATCCGTCGGAAAAATTGATGAATTTCGCCGGAGATACTTACGGGTCGTGACCGGGTTTGCAGGTCAAGGGGATGACCCGTCTGTTCCCCTCTTTCTTTCATTCCTTCTTTCTCTCCTTTCCTCTTCCTCCTATTGGCCGGTCTCTTTCTCTCTCTTCTCCTCATTCGGCCATCTCTCCTGAGCTATCTTCCTCCCCTCTCCTTCGCTGCCATCAGGCAGCCTTCTTCTTATTTTTCTTATTTTTCTCTTTTTTTTCCCCCTTTCATATCCACCATCCATCCCATTTTATCTTTAAATCTGGGCCACACATGTGGCACCCCAAATTTCTCCAAAAAATCTGAAACTTTCAAAAAAATAATTAATTTACTAAAATGTCCCAAACTTCAAACATTAATATCTTCTTCGATATAGCTCCAAATCACAAACCGCTTGTGCCCACGCGTTCGTAGCGACGAGTACTACGAGAATATGCCAAGAAAACAAAACTTAGGTGACACAACACCGTAATTAACCTTATTCAACACACGTGCTTTAAAGGGCAATTTCGTAAAATCACTGATTAAAATTTTTATACAATTGTAAAATCAGGGACGGGCTGTCACAATAAGTGAGTCTGGTAAGAAGCAAATATCTAGAGCTTATTCTAAAAAACACTTAATACAAAATTAATTTTACCAAAAGCGCTTTCAGTCATTTTAAAAGCACTCCCAAACGTCACACTGGAAAAAAAAAAAAAAAAAAAAAAGAAAAAACCACAGAGTATGATCAATTTGAGAATAGGGGTTTTAAAAAATAGATTCGAATTATGATATGTTTATACTGATAAAAATAGAATTAAGACATTTGTTGTTAAGCTTATATCAATGCGTACGTATCTGTTTGGAGTTTGTTTCATGTGACCTAGACCCACCAAAGGTCCAAGTGATTCAGACCAACCAGTGGTCCAAGTGATTCAGACCCATGGCTCATTGACTCTCACCATTTTGTAACCAATGTGATTTAGGTGACTTTATCCTCTTGTTAAATAATCATGTAATTGGTTTTCTTAAGAAAAATGTTATTAACACTCTAAAAATCTCAATTTGCACTTCTTACAGTGTATTTTTTCTTTCTTAATATAGAAAGTTTGGAGTGCGAAAAAAAAATTAGTGCTAATAACAATTCCCTTTTTTAAATAGGAAAGAAAATGGTTACAACAAGAAGCCTCTTGGGCAAGAACTATTACAAAAGTCCCAGAACGAAGCAGCACGAGTTTCAGAAGGAAAAGAGAACCACCAAGATTGAGCATCTAACTAAAGACGACCAACACTGGCCAAAGCATCTGCAACAAAATTAGATTCCCGATAAATATGCCGAAATGAGAGATCTTGAAAGTTGCAGGCAATTTGCTGAATATTAGAAACCAAAGTAGACAGGTACCATGGATGAAGATGGATGTAATTGAGTTGAATCATATAACTATATGTTATTTTATTTTAATTATTTTACATACAAGTGAAGGAGAGGGATGTTCGAGTATAATCTCATGTGTCAATTTACAGATTACGTCTTTATTTCATTAACATGCAATGCCACTACAACAGTATACTCGTGTCATGTAAGTCTTTTTTTTTTGTCCGTCAAGAACTCAATGACATACAAATGACACATTCACCGACCACTTATTGGGAAGAAGTTTGTAGTTCCTACTCCTCAAACCCCACGCCTTTACGTGTGTTGTATTAGGGTTGGTTTGGAATTTTGGTGCTTTAAGAAAAACCAGTTTATTCAAAAATCTGGAACATTAAATGAGTTTGGTAAAACAAACAAAAAAGTGTTTTTTAAAAAACTGTTGTCAATGAAAATAGAAAAGCATAGAAAAGCAGAAGTAGGTTCTACTATGCTTTTAAAAAAAAGTGCTTTTTTTTCTTTTCAAATCATAATAATCGATGCTCATTTAATGAACTTTTCAAATGACAAGTATACCCCTATATGTTTTACAAAATCACAATCTTTGGCCCTACATTATTGTCTTTGACAATTATTATATTGTTGTAGGCCTATTTAACTGAGCTATTCTAAGAGAATAGAGAGGGAGAGGTCGGCGGTAGCAAGAGAGAGAAGAGAGATTTAATGGTGATGTGTGTTGTATCACGTCATTGTGCCTTTATTTATAGTAGTAGGATAGATAAAATCCTTACCCTTTTAGGATTACAACTCTAATACGAATTATACTACTAAACGGAATATAAAAGATATCCCTAGATACATTAGGATTTACACAATCACATTTCTATTCCAAATATGACTGCAACACTCCCCCTTGAGTGTGTAAATACTTAACAAACCATCGCATCAGATCTTCAGGAAATAAGGTAGAATAATTGATGAAGTCGGCGGCACAACAGGTGAATGCAAGTCTCAAATTTAAAGAAAGTATGCATTGGTAGTAAAACTCACAAAACCTCGTTATGGTAAAACCCAAGGTATGGGGAAAAACCTATAGACTAAGGAGAAAAGTGAGAAGTATGCATAATGTCTAAAACAAACGTCAAACAAGACGAAAGTAGTGAACTCAACGGAGTATGATCATCCCAGGATGGGTGCCTCATCAAAACCTCGTTAGGTAGCAAAAACCCAGTGGGAAAAATGCTCTTAATCGTAGGTGAAAAAGTACATTAAGATCAAGTGAGTATGCTTCTGGATACTCCCCCTCAGTTAGACATAACTTCTAAATAAGCGAACTATAAGCGATTCAACTCAGATAATTTACGCATACTGATTCCGTGGACAAGCTTCTGAAAGGTAGACTTAGGCAATGACTTGGTGAAGAGATCGACCAGGTTGTCCTGGGAACGGATTTGCTTGACTTCAATATTCTGATGTTGTTGTTGCTGGTGAGAATAAAAGAACTTCGGCTATGTGCTTGGTAAACCTCCAAGATATAGCCGTGTCTTCAACAGTAAAGACATAGCCCGTTTGAGAATGTGCCCTATGTGGGTCAGACAGATATCCAGCATCTGCGTAACCAACAAGGCAAAAATCAATTCGAGAACCGAAGAGGGTGGCAACACTCGAAGATTCGCGGGTATAGAACAAGCCTAAATCCGTCGTACTTTGAGGTAGCGAAAAATGTCTTTAACACCATTCCAGTGCCTACGTGTGGGCGCATTGCTGTATCTAGCCAAAAGATTAACAGCGAAGGAGATGTCAGGTCTAGTGCATTGAGCCAAGTACAATAAAGCCCCAATTGCACTTAGGTATAGAACTTCGGGTTCCAAAATCTCTTTTTCATCTTCCTTTGGACAGAAGGGATCTCGTTTAGCATATAGAGTCCGAACAACCATAGGTGTACTCGAAGGCTTCGCTTTATCCTCATTAAAACGTCACAATACCTTCTGGGTGTAGTTCAATTGACTTACTAGGATTCCATCCGAACAATGCTTGATCTCCAGACCGAGACAATAACGAGTTTTCCCAAGATCTTTCATCTCAAATTTCGATTTCAAGTGAGCATCAATTTCCTCAAGCTCTGCGGGAGTTCCAATGAGGTTCATGTCATCGACATAAACTGCAATGATCGTAAATCCAAAATGTGACTTCTTTATGAACACGCACAGGCATAATTAGTTGTTCACATAACCCTGACTTGTCAAATATTCACTCAGATGGTTATACCACATCCGCTCAGATTGTTTCTAATCGTAGAGTGACATCCTCAATTTAATAGAAAGAGTGTTCCGTGGTCTAGAACTATTTGAACCAGTCAATGAAAGTCCTTCTGGAACTTTCATGTATATTTTCGTATCTAAATCCCCTCAGAGATACGCGGTTACCACGTCCATAAGTTGCATATTTAGTTTTTTAGAAACTACCAAATTGATTAGGTAGCGGAACGTTATAACGTCCATTACAAGGGAATGCGTCTCTTCGTAATCAATCCTAGGGCCCTGAAAAAAAACCCTGCACTACGATGCGTGCTTTGTATCGCACTATTTCATTTTTCTCATTATGTTTCCTCATGAAAACCCACTTGTAGCCAATGGGCTTCATATGTGGTGGAGTATGAATTACGGGCCCAAACACCTTACAGTCCGCAAGCGAATCGAGTTCAACCTGGATTGCTTGTTTCCAGTTTGACCAATCTGTTCTACGTTGGCATTCATCAACGGAACATGGTTCAATGTCATCGCTAAGCATGATGTCAGTAGCTATTGAGTACATAAATGCATCATCGACGATCATCTCATTTCGATTCCAAACCTTATCCAATACTGCGTAGTGGACCAAAATCTCGCGATTCTCGGGAAGCCGATTTGTCTCGTCTAAGACATCACCGTAATCTAGAATAACCTCATGCGTTGGAGCAGATGAGTGAGCGATGGTCAGATTCAAACTAGGGTCACTAGTTGGTGCTGATTTCCTCTTCAGGGGTTGTGAATCCTTTGAACCAAGAAGTCTGCCACGCTTCAGGGTCAGAGCAGATGATTGGCTAGCCGCCAATGTACCAAGTCGCGTGGAAGGTGCGACCTCCTCACCTTCGGGGATGGTCTAGCCTTCCCAGGCTGGATGGTGACGTACACGGGGTACATATATCCTTGCAGGTGCGTTTGCAGCAAGTATATGTGATCTTATCACCGTTGCTAGATCAGTAAAAGCATCTAGCATGCTCTGAAGATCTATAATTCTTCGCACCTCAATTTTAGACTGAGCAGTACGGGGATCTAAATGAGACATAGTGGGAGCATACCACGACAATTCGCTGCTTTCTCCAAGAATGTTAGCATGTTTATCTCCCCTTAATGACGGGAAGACTGTCTTATCAAAGTGACAATCAGCAAAACATGCAGTAGAGAGATCTCATGTCAAGGGTTCTAAAAGCGAACAATTGATGGCGAATCATAACCGACATAGATTTCCATTTTTCTCTGATGACCCATTTTGGTACGTAGTGGCAGCGCTATTGGCACATAGACTGTGCACCCAAACACATGTAAATGCGAGACGTTAGGCTTGTATCCAGTATCCAACTGTAACGGTGAATGAGGTTGGGTAGAGCTAGGCCTCAGGCGGACCAACATAGGTGCGTGCAATATTGCATAGCCCCAGGCAGATACTGGCAGTTTGGTTCTCATAACCAAAGTCTGAACTATCAATTGAATGCGCTTTATGAAAGCTTCTGCCAGACCGTTTTGGGTGTGAACATAAGGTACATGATGTTCCACTTCAATCCCTATTGACATGCAATAATCGTCAAAAGTCTGTGACGTAAACTCTCCAGCGTTATCCCGTCGAATCGACTTGATCAGACAATCAGGGTGGTGAGCCTTTAACTTAATAATTTATGCTAGGAGTTTCGCAAATGCAGCTTTGCGTGTGGATAACAGGCAAACATGTGGCCATCGTGTCAATGCATCAACCAACACCATAAAATATCTAAATGGTCCGCATGTTGGTTAGATAGGTTCACAAATGTCCCCTTGAATCTTCTGAAGAAACTTAGGAGGGTTATGAATAATCTTTGTAATTGAGGGTTGAGTATTCAACTTCCCCAAAGAACACGTTTTGCATGGCGGGAATCCAATGTAGGGAGGTAACTAATGCCCATGTGATGATTTGAAGATATGACACATTATGTCAAGTCCGGAATGTCCCAAACGATCATGCCAAAGCAACAAAGTGCTCTGGAACTCAGGCATAGGGCTGACCACATGGTGGGCTTCTATGCCACGAATGGTTGTTATGTACAACCTACTCGGGAGACGTTTCAACTTCTCGTGAATACACTTCTAGCCATATTCGTACGAAGTGATACAAAGAAATTCAGAACCATTATCTTCAATGGTTTCTATATGATATTGATTATGTCGAATATCTCTAAAACTCAGCAACGTTCTTCCGAAATGTGGAGAATATAGGGCCTCTTTAATGGTTAAAATGGTACCATTGGACAACATGATACGGGCATTTCCGTATCCTTCAATCAGGTTGGATGGGCCTGATAGAGTCGTCAGAGATGCTTTCTTAGGTACAAAGTTAGTAAAATAGTGTCGCTCACACAATATGGTGTGCGTGGTAGCACTATCAGTCATACAACTAACTTCCACACTAGACATATACCTAGAAATAAATTGATTGAATTGGTCACATGCATAAATATAATTCCAGTCATTCAATTAATCAATTCGAGAAATAATATCCATAAAATAACAATCCATAATTCAAAACAAACCAAAACCAAACAAATTATTCCAAATACTTAGAAAAATTATCCAAAATTAAACCATAAACCTAGAAAAATATGGGGGAGGGTCCGGCCACTCCTAGTGGATGCGGCCACTAGGGGTAAAACACCCTAAAACATGTCTAAATTTTATTCGTCTGTAGGAGCTGACGCCTCCTAAAAATCCAATATCTCCATGGATGTAGTAGCATCTTCCAGATGATCCACATGTGCAAAGTTAGACTCACGACGGGAATGATACTTGTCAATAACCTCGGGGGTAGCTCGGCAAACACGTGACCAATGATCCCTTGATCCACAGTGGTAGCATATGTCCATTTCAATGGAAGCCGATTGAACGGGAGATCTTCCCTTGTTCTTGAAGTTTGGGGCTTTAGAGGCAAGGGGTTGGCGCTGCTGGGTCACATTTCCTCCCATGGGTGGGCCTTGACTCTGTGGACCTTGGGCCCGTGGTGGGGCTTGCAGCCCATTTCCATGGCCACGACGATTCTTGCGTCGTTTGTGGCTGCTAAAATTTGTTGCATGCGCTTTAGGTGCGGCGTTCGAGCCAGTTGATCGAGCTTGATGATTCTTCATCAAAAGCTGGTTCTGCTTTTCAATGATAAGTATGACAGAGATCAAATCTGAAAATTTGGTGAACTTTTGTGGCCCATATTGTTGCTGCATGACAATATTGGTGGCATAGAAGGTCGAATAGGTCTTATCTAGGAGATCTAATTTGATTAATTCCACTTTACAAAACTTCAGTAGTGATCGGATTCTACAAACTTCAGAGTTGTATTCATTCGCGGACTTAAAGTCTCGGAAGCGAAGATCCTGCCAGTCGTGTCTTGCTTCAGGCAAGTAGATGTCTTTCTAGTAATTGAAACGGTCGGCCAGAGCAAGCCAGATGATGTGTGGGTCCTCCTCAGTGAGGTACTCGGTCTGCAGTGCATCATAGATGTGTCTTCGAATGAAGATCATTGCATTAGCTTTCTGAGCTTCATCGACGGGTTTGTCGTCTATAGGTGCATCGATGGTGGCTCTAATACCTTTGCAGTAAGATGAAGCTTCACGTCTTGCACCCACTTTAGTTAGTTTCTTCCAGATACTTCCAGAACGGTGAAATCGAGCTTGTTCAAGTTCGACATGTCCCTAAAACGAAGGGTACAACAAAAACGTGATTAGTCATATGGTAATCCATAGACATACATTGTAGAACATTCGAGTTCTTTAGACATGTATTGGTTCAATTTATGCATGAAAGCTACAGGTTTCATGTGGTAAGTTTTGAATGAAAACTTCGGGTTTCAAAGGCACTAAATATGAAACTATAGGTTCAATTTAGTTTTATGAACGATTAGTTCATAAGGGAGAGGTTCCCACATTCTTTCGCTTCGGGACAACGAAAGTATGTCAACGATTCAAAGTATAAAAATAAATTATTGAATCGTTAATGTCCAAAAGTGATCTTCAGGTCAATAATTTTGGATTCATTATCAGATTAATGGATTGCAGGTCACTTTTAATTAATTCAATAGATCAAGACCAAACGAGGTTGATCGTGAAAGCAAAAAAATATGGGAGAAGAGCCCTGCAGATTTGGCTGCAAGCTTATTAGGCCTTGGTGAGAGCTGCAAGCCTTAGGCTGAGCGAGTTTGGGGAGCCCAACAGCCAAGGCTGCTGGTTTTGGGCCAAAACTGGGACACGAGTGCAGGCTCATCGAAACTGGCCTTTGGGTTGGTTCGCGGAAGCCCAGCCGAAGCTGGGTTTCGGGTTTTGGGTTCAGGGCAAATCAAGCCCAACAGTTAAAGCTGCAGGCGAGTGGGCCGAAGATTGGGGCGAAGCCCAATGAGCGACAGGCTATGGCAGATAGGCCTGTCATGGGCAAAATGAGCCCAGCAGCTCTGGGCTGCTGGAGTTGGGCCAGGGACTCGGGACAATGGGCCAAGAAGGCTGCAGGCTTTCTTGGTTGGGCTAAGGGACTTCAGGCCCTATGAAGCTAATTAGGCCAAAGACCTAGAGTCCGGGTCAGCGTAGCAAAGCCCAAAGGGCTGCTGCCGTGAGGTCCAAGGTTTCAAAATGACACCATGCCATGACGTGCTCCACGTGGCCGGGCTTCAGGCCAGCGGCGGTGGTTTGGCAGCTGTGCTGCACAGTTCCCAATATTTTTCTTTTTTTTCGACTTGTCTAGGGTTTGAAAAACCCTAACATGCTTTTAATTTATTTATATGCTTTGACTCACAATTCCACATAGCAATATAATTGCGTAATGCATGAAACATATATATATATATATATATATATATATATATATATTGACAAATATATGAAACATATACAATATATATATATATATATATATATATCAGAAGGAAAATATAAACATGGGGGATTCATGCATCTAGGGAATGTTTTCATGCTTCATGGTCGTTTCAAATATCTTCCTTTATTTTAAGCATACCTGATTGGCAGAAAAGAAATAAGAGCCTTTGAATTTTGTAAAAGATAGTCTCCTCCTACGATTTGTCAATTCTTCAGCTTCTGGCAGGGCAATAGCGTGTAGATAACGTGTTGTAGGCCTATTTAACTGAGCTGTTCTAGGGGAGTAGAAGGGGAAGGCCGATGGTAGTGAGAGAGAGAAGAAAGAGATTTAATTGTGAGGTGTGTGTTGTATCATCCTCATTGTGCCCTTATTTATAATAGTAGGATAAGTACAATCCTTACCCTTTTAGGATTACAACTCTAATAGGAATTAGACTACTAAAAGGAATATAAAAGATATCCCTAGATACACTAGGATTTACATAATCACATTCCTATTCCAAACATAACTGCAACATATATCACATTAAATTCTATATTATTTTTAGTCATTTAACAAATTCAAAGCAATTTATATAAAAGTTTATCAAACACAAAGACAATGCTTCTTTTATTAAAAGCACTTTTAAAAAAAAAAAAGTTTACCAAACACTTAACAACTTTATTTTACAACTGTTTGGCCCTTAGAGATGATTTGTCTACTTCAACTTCAAAGTGGCCATTTTCATCCCCATTAATATGATATGATCACCTCACTCATCTTTTGAATATGATATACATGTGCTCCAATATTCTCGTGAATAGAGTGTTTTGTTTCTACTCATGTATCTCGAGTTCGAAACTCCCACCTCCTGTAAGTTATTGTAATAGTTTAGTAATTAGTCACACTGATAAAAGCCCACATACTAGGATCAATTTGAGAACAGGGGTTGTAAAAATAGCTTCGGATTTTGACAAGTTTATACTGAAAACGAAAGGGTTTTCAAGGGATGAACTCCCTAAATATGAAATCTTACACTCGAAACGAAGCCCAAGTTTCGTTGTAAATCGAGAAATTCTTCACTAATATGTAGGACTCACATATGAACTATTAGGCATGATTGGAAGAAAAATCTACGACTAAAGAAACAAATCATAAACATAAACGGTAAAAGACATAAGACTGCATCATTGTAATTCAAGCCAAGTCAAACTACATTTTCAATGTGCCTTGCTGATCTATTCATCGGAAAATGCATCTGGTGTGTGTCTATCAAACTACAAATGGATAAAATAATGATGGTATATCTCATCACTTCTCTAATACTATATTTTGTAAAACAAGGGAAGCTATTTAAAGTTGTTTATGGTATGCAAGAAAGGTTTAATATCGTCGTTAGCAGTTCAAACCCCAGTCATAAGGCTGGTATATCACCTTCAACTGAGAGTCGGCAAGAAATTCCAGTAAAGCTTCCGAGACAGCTGGATTGAGGTAGTTTGACGAGTGCTTCAGTACCTCTACCTCATTCTTACCAAAATCTATGCTAAACCTGAGCGTTAATGAGTATTATTAGATGAGAGAAGTTAATTATTCGAAAGTTTCAGAACCCCAATTGAAAGACTTGAAGCATGTTCCTATTATTTGTTAAATATAAGATAAATAAAAGACCTTTTTGCAGAACAGCTTACCATTTAAGAATCTTGTTAGCTGATGCAACCTTGGAATCAAAATCAATAAAAAGACCTCCATTTCTTAAGAAATCACGGGCTGCTTCCATCAACTCTTTATCAATGTCACCAGGAGAATAGCAGCGAAGAGCAGGGCCAGATCGAGTACCGCAAACCAGCGCAAAATGAATAAGAGGTTCTGGGTAAGGAAGAGCCACCTGGTACGGAAAGGTACAAAAATGAGGCAGAATAAATTGCCAACAGAGAGACTCAGCTCTTAAGAGATAAGAGTTGCCTAGCAGCAGATTGTAATTCTGGATTTTCATGACTTAAAAAGAAGTTGTAGCATCAAACTCTAACTCTCAAATAGAAAACCAGACAGGCAAGTTTTATAACATTATGGCCTAAAGAAATCTGAAATGCTATGCTCCGGAATGCCAAATTTGTTTAATCATGTACACTACGTGAATACATAACCCTGTCTGTTAACAACTAAAACACACAATGACAGAAATTCACACACATGACAGATGCAGCCAAGAATAAGTGAGCCATGTCAATACTGAAGAAGAATATTATCATCTTACCAGCGAACGCTTATCTTTTGCACCAAATGGCTTCATGAGATTGTATGGCGGTCGCTGGTTTCCACGTAAAATACCATTTTGAATAGCTGAAAGTGAGTATGTGGACCCACCAACAACATAATTGAAGTCTCCAAACATCCTCTTTCGTTCTATTGCTCCGGCTGGATGACCCCATACCAATATCGCATGAATGGCCATCATATTGTAGAGATTTATAAAGAAAGCAAGTCTCTCCTCCCTCTTCATATCCTTCACTTCCACTCTTTGAAGCTCTTCTACTATTCTCATATATCTACAAAGATATTACCATTAACAATGCCTTAAATATTAGATACCAAAATACTTTTTTCCAGCTAGAAATCATTTGAGAGAAAGAGAAAAGAAAAGAGAAACCTTGCAAATTCCTCACTTCCATGGATACTTCTGTAATCAACATGATTTCCATCCTCTGACACATAGGCCTCAAGAATTGCAAAATATAAAAACCTCAACCTTGATGCAATTTCTAGGATGGGTTTTGGCTTTACATCAATTATACCCCTTGGAATGTTCTGACATTGAGATACAATTGGATCATCATCCAAGAACCGATACAAGTGGTTCCCATCCTCAAACAGGTTTTCCCTTGTGCAACATAAAAGCATTGTTGAGAACAAACAGAAGAAAATATGTCAACAATGGAATAATATATGTGACGCAAGTTGGTTTGACATGAAAACAAAAATTGACATTGTCCACTTACAGTTCACGCATTAATGGTTTAAGAAATATGTCTTCCGACCACTAACTCTAACTTTTAACATGACAATGAATCATGGGCAGCTGAGAACTCATTTTCAAAAATCTCTTGTAAATCAAATGTAATTTGGCTTGAGTATTTTTCTTTGAACTTCTTTCCACTCAGAATTTCCTAGCAATAAAACAAAGTGAACGAGAATATAAAGACACTTCAAGGCAAACTTCGAGGGACTCACTCAAGAACATTCTGAAAAAAGAGTTTGCTTGCAAGCTTTCTCCCAAATTCAATAGCCTGCACCATAAAGAAATCGAAAGGTAAAAGGGAAAAGTTAATAACAATAAGATAAGGAAGCAATCTGCTTTGCATAAATGGTAGATACAACACACTTGATGAAATCTTTTCGTGCATATGAGATAATTTCCAAAAGAAGATTCACGGATCAAGACAAACAAATTTATAGTAAGGTTGCCCGGTAACCTCTTAAGTAAAATGTAAAAATAAACTAGCCTGTTGACAGGGGGAATTCCTATGACCACTCACAAAGTTCAACTTGCTTTCCACAATTTTAAAAAAGAAAAGAAAAATAAAAAAACAAACCTCTTCCCTTTCCAGATACTGATCCTCTGATAAGAAATCCACTGCTTCTGAACCTGAAAAACAGTTTGTGAACCTGCGCATTTTATGAAAACGGTCCTTCACATCAACAAATTCTTTCATTTTCCGGGCAAGTAAAGCTAGTTCATCAATAGCTCCACTGTTGGACAAATCGTCTTCACCCGAAAGTGGCGGCAAAGGAGCTTCAGATGACGGTGCTTCACTAATCAGATATTCAATCTTCTCATCAAGTTTTCCAGACTCGTCCAATCCCTTTAGCTCACTTAAGCCTCCAATCAGGATTTCATTGAAGAAAACCTTTGGAACAGCATAAGACCCAGCAAATTTCTCTAACTCAAGCTTTCTACTGGGATACACATCAATATTGATCTCAACATATGGGAGCTTCTTCCTGTAGAAAAATAACCTAGCCTCCTTGCAGTCCTGGCATCCTAATCTTGTGTACAGAATAATTCTTCCTTTTATGGCTATAGCTTGTGCTCGTCCTTCAGTGACTTCCTCCCCCTGTGCAGCTTTGTTTTCTGCATCACCATGTTCATCTCTTTTGCCAGAAAGGCGACGCAGAAATGTGGAGACCACAACTACACCTTTAACCTTAACAAGGTTTTTAAGTGCCACTGCCTTTTCAACTACCCCCTGGTTCTCTGAATCAAGATCTAAAGAACGAGTGGACATACTTCTGTTAGCTGCCATCCCGGGAATCTCGTTTCCATCAGACACCGGCTCTTGCTCTTCCTCCTCACCAAGAATTTCATCTGTGGTTTGATTTGTCTCCTCCTGATTTTTGGACTCCAAATCCTTGCTTTCATCTGCCTTCCTACCCAAGCTATCATGTAAACCATCTTTGTGCAATTTTTCTTCTTGTTCTTTGGACTCCACCTTATGAGCAGAGTCCTTTTGTCCCTTATCGGAGTCTAATTCTTTGTCTTGAACTTTTGATTCCAAATCCCTACTCTCATCAATCTTCCCACCTATGTCACCGTGACTTGGGTTATTGTCCAAGTTTTTGCCCCCATCTTTAGACTTCACATCCTCGCTCCTGGCTGTCTTATCAATTAGTACATCTTCTCCACCATCATTGTCTATCTTGGGACCACCAGTGCTTATACTCGGAGTTTTTGTGTCCTTTGATGGTTCACCCTGATCTTTCCGAAGAGCAAGTGTATATTTGTCCAAATCTTGAGCATCCACAAGACTTGTCATAATTTCCTTAGGTGAAGCCTCCTTCTCCATCAGGCCGGGAAGAATGAATTTCAAGCACTAACTCATTACAACACAGCCCTTAATTTTTTAACTCTATAATTCAATGAATTTAAGCAGGATCCTGCAAAAGTTTAAACAAAAATTAAGAATGTCATAACTTGGAAAGCTATTAACAAAATAAAATGCAAGGCTGCTAAATGTTAGTTGATATTAATTAACTAACAATATTGCAACAAAACTATGGTTACAAACAAGTCTAGCAAGATTGTTAATGGCAAATACCAATTAAAGTTTCAACAGACATAGTAATTTAATAATGTCACCAAGAGAAAGCATTGTGTGTAGTTCCTAGTTGAAAACCAGTACTAATCCCTATGCAACACTAGTTTATCCATTGACCTTCATTAATATCAACCTGGTTGACTTAGTTCCTTATTAAACGACAAAAGGAACTATTTGATAGGATGGGTAAGAGAATAAGCATTCAGGTTAAATTTTCCTTTTCTACATAACGTACAAGTCACAATCAAAAGTAGTTATCTTCCCTGATCATGTTGCTATATATTTATTGGAAAGTCAATCCTAATCTAGCATGATAGTAACAGCATTATTTGACATGCATGCATTGATTAAGGGTCCTGCTTTTACCACAAGTAAACTCAACAGCGTCAACAAGAACCCGAAATTGAGAAAATTTCCCAGAAACAAGAACCCATTTGGCTAATTGCAACTGAGAAGCACAGAAGGAGTCTGTAGTCACGTTGATAGTATAATTACTGCCCAATAAACAGGTCAAAATCAAAGGTATGAATAGCTTCAGTGAGAAAAAAAATTACAGTACAAATTTTGCAGTCCCAGAAAAAAGTACCAATTTTAGCAATAACCAACAAAATAGCATTAAGCAAATGTGAATTTTCAACTATTTTGACCAAATAAATGACTTTCCAATTTGCATCCTAATTTCATCAATTTCTCAGTAAACAAACACGCAAAAAAATATAATCAGCAGCCAATTCAACAATTAACAAACGAATTACAGAGAATCAACTAAAAATCAGCGTAAAGCGATGGAGAAACGAGAGAGAAATCTCACAGATCTGAGAGGGAGTGAGAGCGCGCGATTGGTTGGATTGGAGACGAACCGCTCACAGAGAGAAGGAAGAGGAGAGAGAGATCTCAAAGGAGTTACAGTGAGGGGCAATAAACGTTTGGGTGAAAGTTACAGTTTTGATTTGGGGGTTTAGAGGGAGAAGATGATTGAAATGAAACCGCGATTTTCAGAGGGAAAAGAGAGGAGCGCAGGGAGCGGGAAGTCCGTTGGCTGAAAACATGAAAGTTAAACACTCGGGGTTTTGGACTTTGAATATTCTTGTGGGCTTATCGGGTTGGGAATTAATTTTCACAGATAAATTATACTTTCATACTTTAGGTTTAAGTTCTATTTTAAATCTTTACAACATCTTTAAAACATTTCACTTTCATATCTTAAGTACTATTTTATTTCAAAATAATACCTCTGTTACATTTTTCATCCATTGATCTGTTACATACTGACGTGGCTGCCACATATATGCCACGTGACTGCCAAATGTCTGCCACGTGGCAAAAAATAATAATTTTTTAATTTTTTTTTTAAAAACTTGAATTTTTACACACAAAAAAAAAATGAATACCCAGCGACCCACATCTGCAAAAAGAAGAAGAAGAAGAAGAGGGAGGAAGAAAGAAAAAAAAAAATTGAAACTATCCTTCCCCCGGCAACCCACATCTGCAAGAAGAAGAAGATGAATAAGAACAGGGAGGAAGAAGGGAAAAAAAAATTTTGAGCAACCTGCATTTGCAGCAGGAAGAAGAAGAGGAAGAGGAGGGAGGAAGAAAAGAAAAAAAAAAACCAACCCCCTACCCACGACCCTCCTCCCGTCACCCCCCTCTCCCCGCGCGACCCTCCTCCCTCCGCGATCTGGTGATTTTTAGTGTGGGTGAGTTTTGAAAATACTTTGAGTTTGAGATGATTTTTGGACTAGTTTTGTGGTAGATCCACCTAATCTTGGGTGGGATTTTCGGGGGTGGGTGATGGGGGATTTTTGGGAGGGGTGGCTCGGGTGGCTCGGGTGGGTTTTTGGGGTTTTTTTCTTTCTTTCTTCCTCCCTCTTCCTCTTCTTCTTGTTGTTGCAGATGTGGGTCGCTGGGGTTTCAAATTTTTTTTTTTTAATTTTTTTTTTTTTTTTGCCACGTGACAGACATTTGGCAGTCACGTGTCATATATGTGGCAGTCATGTCAGCATTTAACGGATCAATAGATGGAAAATGTAACGAATGTATTATAAAATAATATTTAAGGTATTATAAAATAATATTTAAGGTATGAAAGTGAAATGTTTTAAAGATGTTGTACGAAATTAAAATGGAGTCCAAACCTGAGGTGTGAAAGTGTAATTTAACCAATTTTGAATGAAATTCTTATTCCAAAGCGGGCTAGCAATAATATGGTTCAAATTTGCTTTTGACGAAACTTGAACCTAAAACTTTTTACTTATAAATGAAGAGAAATACAACTAAACCATAATACTAAGTAACAAATAAATTTCATAATTGCAAAATTAATTAATTCTTCCTTTCTTTTGTCAAATGATGTATTTTCTTAGTTTTTGAATTTATTTCCTCGAGGATTATAACGCTTTAAACAAATTTTTCTGTCTCGGTCATTTTTTTACCAAGTCCTAGTTTGATATATTTTTTTTTATTTTTTATCAAAAACTGTTTTGCTTTAAAATTAAACAGTAAAAAAATGTTTGATTAAAATAAAATATCCTACTTATATTAAAATCAATGGTCTTCGGGCACAATTTTTAAAAACAGTTTGTAAGTTACTTTTAAAAACTGTTTTAACAAAAAGTATAATTGATTCTTTAACAAATATTTTTAATCCTTCTAAACACATTTTATCTTGGAGAACAAAACCTACCACTACAAACCCTAACCTCTTACACTACCATTGCCATTACCACCACTACACCACAATCGTGTCGCCACCGCCACCGCACAACCATGCAACCACTACCACTACCATTGTTGCCACCACTGTTAACACCACCACCATAACACAATTGCACCATCGCCATTGTTGCCGCCTCTACCACCGTTGTTACCTCTGTAGCCCAACCACAACATGTCACATCCCGATCCAGGGTGGATCACTTCCCAGGCCCGTTCCACCACCGTAGCACGATATTATCCGCTTTGGGCCCCGACCACGCCCTCACGGTTTTGTTTCTGGGAACTCACGAGCAACTTCCCAGTGGGTCACCCATCATGGGAGTGCTCTAGCCCCCTTCTCGCTTAACTTCAGAGTTCTTACGGAACCCGAAACCAGTAAGCTCCCAAAAGGCCTCGTGCTAGGTAGGGATGAAAATATACATTTAAGGATCACTCCCCTGAGCGATGTGGGATGTTACACAACACCCTTTTATTGCAATGTTTAAAAAAGAGGTACGAGTTTGTTATGTGTTTCAAAGTTGAGGTGGTAAAATGTAGTTTACTGTGTTATTTACTACAATAATAAATAAATAAACATGAGTAATGCTATTCATACCATGTTTTTATACTATATTTCTATACTACCTTAGGTGACATCTGAGGTAGACAATCACATCATTTGAAAAATTTGCAAAACCCAATGAAAGGGAGGAGAAAGAGTCCTCGTATATCACAATCATTATTTAATTAACTAATTTTTCTTAATTATTAGTTTATTAAATAATGAACTAAATTTAAAAATATGATTAAATTCAAATGATCCACATCCAATGCCACCTAAGATACATGAAAATGTGGTACAAAAAGATGTTATGAATGACAATACTCAATAAACATTCGAGAAAGGGGACCCGTCACTAAAACCCTCTTTGTTCGTTGCCTGAAAGGTGAAAAACCCTCTGTCGTTGCCATTTCTTTTCCCCACTCCTTTCTCCCGGACAAGCAAAACTAATTTGGTACAAAATCCATGGAGGTTTCAACCGCCACCCTCCAGCCGTCTTGTTCTTTCCCACTCAGAGCCCCTAAACCCGCCACCAGAGATCGCGTCTCTTCTCTCTCCTCCATCAGATCCTCCCCTAAATCTATCTCCCTATCTTATGGCATCACCAAAGGTACGCACTTTATACGTTCTTTTATTTGAAAATTACATGCTTAATTCTTCATTAGCGGGAATTTTTCATGAACGGGGTATCGATTTGTGTCATAATTGTCGTTTTAATCCTTCATTTGGGGTCCCAAATTCACAATTTTTGTTTCTGGTTTGAGGGGTTTGTGCTGATTTGGAGTCACTCTGCAGCAGATGGATGTTGTTTTCGATTTCTCATAAACTGGGTATTTTTAATTAGCGCTAAGCATTCAAGTAATTGTCTTTCTGTGTTATCAAAGATTTTGTGTGTTTTCATTTGTCAAATTCGGAGGTGAGAAAAATATGTATATGTAAGTCGTGTCCTGAAAGCATCAAAGGAATTGGGAAATACCATATTAGTTTTTAGGAGGAATTGTTGTTGTATCTGTGCTGAGGGTGTTTGTTGGTGTTTCGAAGTCGTTTTTTAACAGATATCTGTCATCTATTGCCAGGTTGTGACTTAGTAGTTAGAGCACCAGTTAAGTTACGGTGGTCCTCTGTTGTTGCTGCTACGGTTGGTGATACCACTGCAGTGCCAAATAGTTGCTCTAGTGGAGAAAAGTTGCCCGTTTCTGATTCTTCTAATCCCATATCGGTGGAAGATCAGCCCAGTGGAAATGGTGAGAAAGGGGAAGAGAAAGGTGGGGTTGGGGGATTGGATGACCACAAGATGACCCGAATATGTGACAAGCTTATTGAGGTTTTCTTGGTTGACAAGCCCACTCCAACTGACTGGAGAAGATTATTAGCTTTCAGTAAGGAATGGGATGATATCCGGCCTCATTTCTATACGCGGTGTCAGGACCGTGCAGATGCTGAGGATGATCCTGGAATGAAGCATAAGCTACTGCGGCTTGGACGGAAATTGAAAGAGGTAGGTATTATGAACCCCTTAAGAGTGATACTATCCTACTTGTTACCTAAATGTCTTTTATTCAGATGTTTTTTTATAGGGTATGGGTAATTTAACCATGTCTGTATGTTAACTATTGACAAATTCCTTAATCCAATACAACTGCCCCTTCACGAATGAAAAAT
Source organism: Heteromeles arbutifolia (assembly GCA_024362995.1). Classification (NCBI taxonomy): domain Eukaryota; kingdom Viridiplantae; phylum Streptophyta; class Magnoliopsida; order Rosales; family Rosaceae; genus Heteromeles; species Heteromeles arbutifolia. Next base: position 22,538,360 of record JANCRC010000013.1, on the reverse strand, counting down.
TTAGCCTTTGTCTTTCTTAAGACAATACTTGTTGGGAGTTTAGATTAAAGGATGTTTACAATTTCAGGACTAATCACTTGTAGTGATGAAATTTATGAGGAATTAATCTGTTCGCGTTTGTTTTATTCAAGGGATGGTTAAATTTGTTTGAATTAAATTGACAGTGGGTTGCTACTCTTTCACAGATTGATGAAGATGTGCAAAGACACAATGAACTTCTTAAAGTCGTTAGAGGGGCTCAATCAGAAATTAGTGAAATTGTTTCCAGACGTCGCAAAGATTTCACTCAAGAATTTTTTGTGCATCTCCACACTGTTGCTGAATCCTCTTACAACAATCCGACAGAGCAAACGGGTGAGACTATGTATCATTTAATTATTGGATTTTTTCTGGACATGTGCACTCTATTAACACATGTTGTGTCTACTTACGAAGCATAAGCATAAGTATCATTTAATCGCCATCTTCCTCCTTGCCTTCGTCCATCGTCTACTTAGTATATTGTTAGAAGGGACAAATACTTGTCCTATCGTCATTTATATGCATGACACACCTCTGTCCTAAGTTCTAATCAGCAGTGTGGCGCTGTGACAATTTATTTTTTGTATGACTAGCTTTGGCAAGTATTGGAAATATGTGCTTGGCTGCTGTGCAAGCATATGATTCTGCAACCGAAAGCATTGAAGCACTGAATGCTGCAGAGCTGAAGTTTCAAGATATTATCGACTCTCCAACTGTTGATGCGGCTTGTAGGAAGATAGATCACTTGGCTGAGAAAAATCAACTCGACTCAGCATTGGTGATGATGATCACAAAAGCTTGGTCAGCTGCCAAAGAGTCGAGCATGACGAAAGATGAGGTGAGATGATGGCTTGCCTCAGAAATATTTGTCTTTCTCCAATTATAATGCACTAACATTACAAATTGTAGGTGTAAGGTAGATACAAGCATCATTTTGATTACTTAGTCAGAGAAGGGCGCCAACCTCTTTCATATACAACATGGATTCAGGCAATGCAATAAAGTTGGATTCTCATGTAGATCTCGGCTATAGCTTTTGGCATTAGGGTCATTGATGGTCCTTTATTTATATGAACAGTTAACGGAGACATAGAGGCTACTTAATAGAATTGTGTATCTGTGCCCCCCAACGGAAAGGAACCAAGAAAAACAGAAGAAGATAGACAATTTTTCATTTTTTTGGTGGTGCAATGCTTCTGCTAATTTTATTTGTTTGTTTGAATAGGTAAAGGACGTACTTTATCATTTGTACGTGACCGCAAGAGGTAATCTTCAGAGACTGATGCCAAAAGAAATTCGGATACTTAAGTATCTTCTCACAATTGAGGATCCTGAGGAGCGTCTGGCTGCCTTACACGATGCATTTACCCCAGGAGAGGAACTTGAAGGGACGGATGTAGATAACCTTTTCACGTATGCATCAGGAACTCAACTACTCTTACTCTTAAATTTGTAGTATCGTAAGAAGTTTAATGGCTGTCCTCGGATTTCAAAAGCTCATCCATGCCCTCCTTTTTCTCCTTGTTATATTTTGTCAGGACCCCGGTGCAGCTTCACACCTGGATGAAGGCTATTGTGGACGCTTACCATTTCAGCCAGGAAGGCACTCTAATAAGGGAAGCAAGAGACCTCATGAATCCAAAGATCATTCAAAAAATGGAGGAGCTGAAAAAGTTAGTTGAAAACAAGTTCCTGTGACAAAGATCAATTAACTCATCTCCTCGACCGTCTATTTATCTCGGATCAACTTGGGATATTCAAAAGAACCTTATCCATGAATCTTTAGATTTTCTGAAGTTTCCGGTGGCATGAGCTGCGACTCTTGGAACTTCAAACATCGAATTGATCTGTCAGGCTTATAGGTTTAAAATTTTTGAGTTATTTCTCGGATTTTTGTAGTCTGATGTACACCAATCCCTTTTTCATTGTAAACTACACAGGTTTGTAAAATTATCGGCGCATAAGTTTGAAAATTAGTCCGTTGTAAGTCTCTCATCCTCTGTGTGTCGAAATAATTAACAGGAAACTTTACGCAATCTTGTTAATATACTTCCACTCGGCGTCATATGTTGTCGGGCTATGAATTTAGACCTATTCACGTGGGCAACTTTTGAGCCTGGACTTTTGTTTGGTCGAGAACGTTGTGGAGTTTCAGAGTAAAATATTTCTCCTCCGAGGTATGAGCTGGGCTCAAAAGTAGGGCCTTGGTATAACTGAAAAAATCCGGCCCATTACAGGCCCAAGAAACCACGGATCATTTTATATTTTTTAGTTTCGTGTTTTTTTTAAAATTCTTTCCCATTTGCCAAACGCCGAGATGAGGCGTCGCCCTCTCATCAGTAATCAAATTATTACGATGAGAAGGAAAAACATCCCAAAAGTATCGAGTCCGCTTGAGATCACAGAGTTTTACGCGCAATTTCCGGCCTCGATCGTATAGACTATAGATTGCACGCTGACAATTCAGCCGCCGGTATGTTTTCTTGCTTTTTTCCCCCTCTAATATTTCCTAGATTTTCGATTGCTTGCTTGCTGCAAACAGTTTGGAATTAAGAGGAAAACAAATTAATTTGTAGGTTACAACTTGTAGTTGAGATTTGAATTGGGATCTAATTTCTTTCTTAATTCTGTTCAATTATTCATTACTGTTTAATTTTCGGTACAAGGAAATTAAAGTCTAACATGATCATCGGCAGATGAATCAATCAATTAAGTTGAATTGGTACTGAACGGATTTGGATTCTGCTGTTTTTTTTTTTTTTTCAGCAAACAAACGGGCGTAGGTTGATTCGCTGTTTCGGAGGAATGAACCGGAAATCTAGTAATTGTGCTATTTGTGAGAATTCAAATCTTGCTTCTATCTGTGCTGTTTGTGTGAATTACAGGTATGAAACCTGAACTAGATCGGTTGTTAAATTTCTCGTTGATGTTATGAACCTATTCGAATTGTTATAGAGTCAATGAGTATAACAATTGTCTTTAATAACCAAAAGAGTTGTCTTTAATTATATGCGTGTGTGTTGTTTTCAGATTAAATGACTATAACAATTCTCTGAAGGCACTGAAGAGTCGTCGCGATTCATTGTATTCAAGATTGACTGAAGTGCTTGTTGCAAAGGTGTGCATCTGTCTTGGAAGAGCCGACGTTTCCCTTTCTTTTCTGTTGTTTCATTTTGTATTCCTTGCACTCAAATGGACTATATTCCACTAGATAGAACGATCAGATAGAATCCTGTAAGTTAAGTAGATTGAAATGTTTTATCACACGATATTATCTTGTGTGTTCATGATATTATTTACGCGGTATAATGTTTGCAAATGCCTGTGGAGTTTGATGTGGTTGAAATTCAGAAGTGCTCCATAGGGTTTCTATTTTGTGCCAAGGGTATTATCACTAAAATGAAAATATATTGAGGATGCAAAGATGGCTCGTGGACTCTAAATAGGTTTTGACTCTTTTGAGGAGGAATTTGGTTTGTGACATGGAACTATTACACTATTGCATAAAATTAAAATGATGATTATTGTAATATAAGATTACTCATTCATCTTCATTAGTTAAGTTAAGCTTGAATAAATCTTGGATAGCCCATATATTTGAAATATGTCCATTGTGATAAAAAAATCAGTGAGATGATGCACTTTGCTTCTTAGGTATGTGCATGGGTACGTCTTGTCATGTTCTTTAACCAATCAATATCACTTTTCCCATAAATTATAGCATATGCAATCATCAGAATTCCATACAACTGATTTCCAATTGAAGTATCATAATAGTTTATTTGTACTAATGCTTTACACATACGTCAGGGTAAGGCCGATGATCAAATAAATTGGAGAGTGCTTCAAAATGAGAAGCTTGTGAGGTTAAGGGAAAAGCTCCGGTGTAATAAAGAACAGCTTGTGCAAGGTTGGTGCCTATTGTCAAATATAATCCAGGTTGAAATCATTTATGTATTTATATGAACTTGTTAGACTGGTTGAGTTGTTTACAGGGAAGGCTAAGATTGAGAAGGCGTCCCATGACCGTAAAGTCAAGGATGGGGTGCTTGAATCGGCCCTCTTTGTGGTACCTCATGTTTTCGAATAATTTTGTATTTAACGCCATCATATGATCTTTCAGATGTATATTGGCTTCTATATTTTCCTATTTGCAGTTGGGAAAGAATCGTGCGGAACAACTGGATAAGTTCTATCCCAACCTTATATGCACTCAGAACTTAGGGCATGTAAGGCATATTTATACTCCTTATATAGATACGTTATTAATCCTTACTAATTAATGGAAGTTAGTATAGCTTCATGGTACAAGAATGCGTGACGATAACTATGTTTTCACTTTGATCTATTTCACTTTGAAGTGCTGCTATCTTGATGGGTTTGAGATCTATCTCTGCCATGTATTCTTTTTTCCTTCTCTTCTTGTCATTTTTCTTATTTGGTCAAAAATTGATGGTTGGTGTGCTTTGAATTGCAGATGGCCATTACCTCTGAACGCCTTCATAAACAGTCAGTAGTTATAAAACAAATATGCAAATTGTTTCCCCAACGTCGGGTAAGCACTTTAAAACCAAATATTTCTTGACATAAGCACGACTTATGAGTTATGACCTATAATTGTATTCATTATTGTGAACTCAATTTCTTATTATATTGATAAACCTTGATGATTGTGTTAAGTTTTTGGCTGACTTTTATAAGTAGAATTATAGAGCACCCAATTTACTTATTTTTTTTTTATGAAAAAACAGCATAACTATAGTTTGGGTGTAGGGTTGTTAAATGCAAGTTTCTTAATGTTCATTCTTTCTTTTAGGTGATTGTAGATGAAAAGAAAAATTATGGATCTGGTGGTTTATACGATCAAATTTGCAATGCATGCTTACCAAGAGGGCTAGATCCACACTCAGTTCCATCAGAAGAGCTTGCTGCTTCCTTGGGGTAATCTCTGTTTGAAGTTGTATATACAGCTATGCTTTTAAGAAGGATGCTATTGTCGTATTTGATATAATTGTTATGTTATCTTACTGAGATTTATCACCTCTTGCTGAAAATATGTCTTTGTTCCTCTTGTGTATTTCATATGCATTCCAAAGTTGAAGTTACTGTTATTAGTGAAATTCTATCTGGTTGGATCATTTTTAGCTAAGGTGATATCACATTTTACACTGATAACTGATCGCTATGGTTGGAGAACAGGTACATGGTTCAACTCCTGAATCTTGTTGTTCAGAACTTAGCTGCTCCAGCACTTCATAACTCAGGTTTTGCGGTAAGAACTAACGTAAATATTCTATGAAGACCATGTTTTGAATATCTTTGTTTTTTAGCTCTGTTGTTCCCAAAAACCATATTTGCTAGGGACTAATGTTTGAGGGGTAAAAGTACTAATGATGATTGTAGAATTCATCAAAATGTTCTGAGAGTAATGGGGGGCTTATATATTTTTACATTCTCAGAAATTTCCTAGTGTTTTAAATATATACATACAAAATGAAAGTGATTTATGTGTCAAATTAAATTGTTCATATTGTTAGCTTATAACATGCGTTTATATTTTTCTCAATCTTGGAAAGACTTTTGGTTCGGGAGAAAAGCCTACCTTTATGGGATTGGCTACAGTAATCTGGTTTTCCGTGCCGTTAGAACAAAATCTAACTGTTCTCCTTTAAAACAAGTTTAAACCTTGTGAAAAGTTAATTATACACCAAGTTGATAAAATCTAGTAAGAGGTAACAGGTTGAATTAGGGTCCCACCCACTTCGCACTTTTGTTTATCAGTTCCACCGCTTCTCATGCAGCCATAGCCCATCTTCACCAGCAAAGCTGGTCGTTGTCATGCGGTCCTTCAAGCTTGTAAACGTCACACATGATGCAGCCCTTCACTCTCCTTTTTGATCTGATGGGAATATATGGGGTGGGGTATAATGAATGGGAGAGGGGCCTTTATAGTAGAATGGGACAGCATGCCGAACGAAGATATTGACTATGAAACCGAGGGTTTAGGGCTCAAACAACTTACGCGGTCGCATGTTTACTTACAACTCAAAACAACTTAATTACTCAAACGCATGTGATCGCATAGCACCACGTAATTACTCAATACAACATCAAGATTAATTACTCAATACAACATCAAGAAATTTAAGCCTTTTTATTGGGATTAGAGATTTCCGTTTGCTTCTAAATAACATGTAATAGGAATTTATTATGATTGAGAAGGTGGTGGTGGTGAATTAAGAAAACCCCAACCCTAAACCCCAACGCCGCTTGACCTATTTGGCGCATAATCTCTCCCTCTCCCTCCCTCCCTCCCTCCCTCCCTCTCTCTCTCTCTCTCTCTCTCTCTCTCTCTCTCTCTCTCTCTCTCTCTCCCTCTCTCTCTCTCTCCCCCCTCCCTTTCTGCGCATAAACCTCAATCGCAAACGCACATCCCATTACCACCTGCTTCGGTGCTCCCTCGCATCGAATCCAAGCTGGATATCGAAGAGGATACCTATGAAACTCTGAACGTGGAATCCAGGCCGGATTGAACAACGATGAGCTTTGCTGTTGAAGATTGGCTATTGCTGTGGTGGGACCGATAAACAAAAGTGTGACACGGGTGGTACCCTAACTCAACCGGTTACCTCTTACTAGATTTTATTTGGTGTTTTATTTAAGTTTTTCCGGAATACATTCTAGAAAAATTGTACTTTCATTGCGAACATTCTAGTGAAAGCATTTTATTTTTATTTCTTGGAGGTGGGCTTTTCTTCTAGAGAGCCACTTGAAGCTTCATTAAAACTAGCCAATAAGGTTTTTGTGTAGTATTTATGCTTTAGTTATACCTGTGTTTTGTGTTACATTTGGATTGTCTTCAGGGTTCTTGCTCTAGGATATGGCAAAGAGATTCTTATTGGGATGCACGCCCTTCTTCTCGGAGGTACTTTGGCTAGATATATTTATAACATCATTGACATGGCATAATTGGACTTCACAGGCTGTTGACTGACAAAGTTATATTGTTGCAGCAATGAATATCCCCTATTTATACCACGCCAAAATTATTGCTCCAGTAGTGGGGAAAATTCTTGGTCTGACAAAAGCTCAAGTAATAATTTTGGTGTTGATTCAATAGAATCTGTGAGAAAACCACATCTGAATTCTTCTGGTGGTAGCTTTAATTACACTTCCGCTTCTTCACACACTGTTGAAACGCACAATGATTTGCAGAGAGGGATTTCACTTCTTAAGAAAAGTGTCGCGTGCATTACAGCGTACTGCTATAACTCACTATGTTTAGATGTCCCTTCTGAGGTATCTACATTTGAAGCATTTGCAAAATTGTTGGCCACACTATCTTCTTCCAAGGAAGTTCATTCTGTGTTCTCGTTAAAATTGGCTTGCTCAAGGTACATTGTCCACAGATCCCTTCTTTGTGAATTATGTTTTCTGAGTTTTCGTTTCAGTTTCATTGTGCAGATATGAAGTAATAACTGTTAGTTTTAAAAAAAATTGGACAAAAATGAAGTCCTGAACTACCGAGTTTTTTTCTTGCGAAGTAATAACTGTTATCTAGTTTTTAACAAATTTTTGGACAATTTTTGCATCATTTTTTTTGGGACTATAAATGTATTTTTTTTTAAATCTCAATGGCTTGTTAAAGAATACTTTACAGGCATGCTATGGATGGTATATAAACCTTGATTGGAATTTCGCTTTTAACTTTCAGGTCATGTAAGCAAGTTCAACAACTAAACAAATCTGTGTGGAATGTGGATTCGGCCATATCGTCAACCACTCTATTGGATAGCGCACATGCAATGGCACTAACGGTACATTTTTGGGCTAAAATCTGTTTCTTTAGGAGATCTTGGGTTCTTAGTGAACTATTTTTCCTAATAAAACATGCTATTGGTTTACCCTATTTGTAGGGCTTATGCCCTGCCATGACCTCTGAAGTGTATTCCTCTTTTTTCTATTCATATTCATAATACAATGCTTCATCTTTTCTCCTTATGATTCCCCTCTCTCATCTTTCCTTCACTGCCTGTGATTGTAAAATCTTAGTGGTCTTTTCTTGGTGTATGCTGCCAATCTGTGTGTTGCTTGACATGATATGATCCTAGTTCCAACAAGGGGCCTATAAAGATATACAATCATAGAATCCTTCATTGGTGCCTAAATCTTACTACACTTTAATACTTCGAAAACCCATAATTGCCTTATTAGGAATGATCTTCTTACATAGCTTCATTGCTTTGCATTTCTGCCTTGGGTTTTATTTGAGTTGGAAGCTGGCTGATATTATCATTGACGTCTTTTGACTCTTTTCACATAAATAGAAACAAGAAAGAACTTGGTAACTGTTAAATTGGTAAGCTGCTGCTCAATGGGTGCAGGAATGCTGCACTTGATTTTTATAGATTTCGCTTTCGCATTGCAGAAAAACTTGTATGAAAAAGCCCTTCCAAATTATTCCACCACCTTTCTTAGTTCCACTGAGTTGTCAGATGGGAAGAATGAATCCCTTATTGAAGAATGGGATCTTGTGGAACGTCCTACTTTTCCGCCTCCACCATCACAGCCCGAGGATATTGAGCATTGGACGCGAGCCATGATCATCGATGCTAAAAGAAAATGACTCAGTGCTAGAATGGGGTCTTTCTGCTCTCTGTAAGTTCACCGTTTGAATAGTTCTCTTCACAATTTATGCGTGGAATTATTTGAATAGTCCTGTTGAACATCGACATTTTCACTGAACTGTAGCTTTTATTGGTTTAGATTCGTACTTTAAATCGAAACTGGTTAATACTGCGTATGCACCAGTACCAGCTACTATATATATGTCCTGAATACAAACCAATTCTTTTCTATGGTAGATGGTTTTTTGAGTATTTTTGCGCCTTCTTTTCTTCGTTTTCTGGCCATAATAAAGGCTTCCTTGAAATTTACTGTTTCTGCTGTTACTTTTCTTTGTTTTTCCATACCAGGCAGGTAAATCAACGTAGACTTAAACAAAACATAAGGCTGGCGGACTTACAGGACTTTGTAACTCTCTTGCAGTGTTTTAATTCGAGATTATACACTATTTAGCTTGTAAATATAACTGATCTAGTGGTTGTATTGTATATTCTTGTAAATTAATATCGATCGAGGAGTTTTTACTTTTACTATTAACAGTAAGATGAGATGAAATGAATCCGGAATCATTTTTCATTCGAAACTAGATATTATTGGAACGAAATGTCTACGAAATACAATAAAATTAGCTCAAACAGTTGTGGCACAGAAGTTTTCCCTATGAAAGAAAGAGTACAATGTTAAACAGCATTTGCATAGTTTCCTAAGTTGGAAAAAGACCTCTCACTTTCTCCTCTTCTTAGGGGGCTGAAGGGCCTCTTCCTCGTCCTCTTCTTCATCATCCTCCGGTTCATCCTCGTCCACAATTTCCTCCTCGTCCTTGACCTCGCCCTCATCATCATCGTCATTGTCGTCATCATCTTCATTGCCTTCATCCCCATCATCTCCATCATCCTCACCGTCATCATCATCTTCATTGCCATCTTCCTTGTCTTCCTCTTCACCTTCTTCGCCTACTTCTCCGCCTTCTCCTCCAGGGCTGGTTTTGGAATTGTTGCTTTTCCGATTAGGATTGTCCCCAGCGCCTCGTCCGTCTTCCGAAGATAGCTCATCTTCAGTGTCTCCAAAGCCGCCTTCACCGTTCTTATCTTCGTCTCCATCTTCGTCACCATCAACTGCTTTGGAGTGGGAATGTTCACTCTCATCGTCTCCGTGACTTTTATGTCCACAGGTGGTTGAGAGCGCAGAAGGATCCTGAAACCGAAGGGTAAAGGTGCTACTCAAAACTTACAAGTTAAGAATTAATGGACCACAGGAATTCTTATAAGTTATATTTTGCTAGCTAATACTAATGTGACCAACTTTCGATCTAGTGGTAGTCGTTTTTTAAATATTGAAAAGGTTTCAAGTTCAAATACCCTTTATGGTCGCTTGATATTTTGCCACAATGCTCCAAATTACAAGAGTGTTTCATTTCTATACTCTTACAAGCGAAAGAAAATGCTAAAATACAGACCTGTAATGTATACTGTACAAATGTCTCTGGTATTTACAAAACATGAGTTTGGGATAAAGTTGTATGTGGGTATGGGATTGATTATCAGCTCATGATGGCTCCATAAAAGAACGAGAATGACAATTACTTGCGCGCCCATATGCATCGACAATTAATAGTTACTCACATGAGTGGACAAACATGTGTTCCCAAACTAAAATTAACCGTGAATTATTTGTGATATGGGTATAATAATAGTAGAGGTGGCAAAGATTTTCTTAAAATTCAAAATCCAAACTGACATGACAGGTGCTGAGATAATATCTGAAATATTTTTAGTTTAAGAAATAACCTTGGTAACTTGTACGTGAACCGTTGACTGCCATAACAAAACAAACAAGAAGACAACAGAATATCCTATGATCCTATCATCATATTCTTCGCAATAATAAAATAACAAATAAAAATACTGATGAAAAATAAAATCATAGAGCAAACTGGAAAGGACATTTTTATGTGATTTCGAATTTAAAAAGAAAAAAAATATAACGAAAACAAAAAAAAAAAAAAAACTGAACTACTCACTTGAGGCAGAGAAAGCAAGGCAGAGGCGGTGAGCAGATTAGCAAGAAGAGCATCCCAGGCGCACGTTAGCAACAAGAACTGACCAAACGTAGCTTCAAGTAGTTGAACGGCAGCAGAAGCACCACGACTCGTCGACGTACGGCTTTGGGTCTCCATTTGTACGGACTTGACGACGTACGCCAAACGCCCTGTCAAGTTAAGCAACGATCCAGGCAGACCGTCAGATCTGTTGCCCCATTTTTGGCCCCACCGTTGGATCAGCCAGTACAATTACAACTTTTTTTTCACAAATTTTAAATATATAGTAAAATTAAAATAAAATAAAACCAACTGTAACTACTATAGCAGCCAGCCGGAGAGTTTCCGGGAAAACTAGGACGGGAAGAAAACGACGGCGTCGAAGAGAGTGGTTACCTGAAGAGGGCTCAGAGCGACGTGGAAGTAGCTGGTACTGAATACTTTGGTTTGCTTAGAGAGAGAGAGAGAGATCTGAGAATTGTGAAGCTTGTTCGTAGCTGTTGCGGTTTGGTGAGAGAGTGTGTCGTTTGTTCTAAATCGTCAGTACGTAAGCTTTGCGTTGGAATGGCTTTGATTTTCAACCGTTGGATTGTGATCCTGGAGAGAAAGGTTCTCTCTTTCTTTGTGTGCTCTAGAGAGAGAGAGAGAGAGATAGGGAGATTGGCGTAAAGTTGGAAATGATGAAGTAGGTTAAATGGGGGCAGCATGGGCAGTGCTACAGTGCCATGCTTAAGCTGCCCGAAGAGTACTAGTCAGACTTCTGATATATCGACCCAAAAAATTACCATCCGATCAGAAATTCGTGCCGTTGAAATTTAATCCAACGGTTGAAGTTATTATAACTTTTAAAATAGGTATTTGTTTGTAGCCTTCAAATTTCAATGGCACGAATTCTTTGATTTGATGGATTAGGAGAAGAAGATTTATTTCCCAAAAAATTAACGTGCGAAGATATATAATAACTTATCATTTTGTATTTGTTTTATTTTATAGCATTCAACAACTCTCGTTTATGAAAGTTTGAAATCTTTTTCGTTGAAATGGGAACGTGGTTATTCTATTAGACCAAAATCTCCGCAGATGAAAATGAAATAACTTTGAGCAATATATGTGATGACATAGAGATAAAAATATGTTTACAATGCGTATATCCACGTATCATTAACACAAATTGTTTCTTATGATTGAGTTCCTTCGAATTAAATCCAATTAATTGTTAAAGACCAATGAGTAATCGTGGTACAAATAGTTTTCATTTTTCAAGCTACATTATTGTTTCCCATAGTTAAATAGGCGTGCTATAAAACAATATTCCTTTGTGAAAAATATTTCAATACACAGTCACACTATCACGTGTTGTTGCTAGCGGGTGTCCTAATATTTGACACATATAATCTGTCATTATCTTAATTAGTTGGACAGGCTAATCATCAACTTAATTATCATTTTCTGTGAATTGGTAGCTTCTTCATTACTCAAGGCTCAAACCACTTTGTTGGAGCACTGGAAAAAGCAAAAAGAAAGAGATAATAGATAAAGAATAATATCATAATCTCAGCATTTGTACGCACTAATCTCCCAAAATCTTAGAGTCAAAGGATTCTTTTTGTGAAAGTGTCCAAATTCCACTGGTAATGTTTGTTCTAAAGGACTTCCACACTTTTATTTGATTCTTCTTTTAAACCTCCATCATATATAGAGATATGAGTTTTGCTCTCTCACACATTTTTTTTTTCACGTGTAAATAGTTGAGATTTAACTAAATTTTAATTAATTAAATCTCAACTATTCAGTTGTAAAGAAAAAAACCTTCTATTGCAATTTAGTTAGGGGGAGAACTAGGGTGGTGAATTGGGCTGAGTTGAAGAGTTGGGTCGATTTGTTGGGTTAGACTCTATCCAATCCTTTACGCAGCTCTGCCACTGAAATCACCCAAGACAAGAAGCTTTTAACGAAGATATTGACAGATTTTTCACAGAATGACTCAAATGATATACGGTTAACAAACTTAGGGACCATTTCTCTCAATTTTCATTGTCAAAGACCAAAATAAAGAGTTATGCCAATCTCAAAGACCATTTTGGCTAAAAAGCTATAAAAAAAAAAGAGGTCAAGGACCTTGTTGATGAAAAAAAAAGTGGATCAACTTAGAATAATGAAGTGAACCTCCATGGTCAGTGGCGGATTCAGGATTCAAACCTCAGGGTTTCCAATGTTAAATGTCCAAGTTTTCTAGATAGAAACAGAGAGCAAAAGTTGAAACGCTAAAAAAAAATTTCAATCTATTCATTGAGGCATTTCTTCAAATACTTGGTGGCTTTATTGTCGTCAACCAAACCATGTTGTGCACGTGTCAACATATATCGACATATGCCGAAGCAATTTGATAAGTGATGTCGAGAGGATTTGTCGAGTGCTTTTGACGCAACCTGTCGAGATATACATAGCAAACATTACATCAAACACTTGTTGAGCACCAGAAGGACCCATCCAAACATTCGGAGGGTCCTCGAAAGACCTTCACATATATATTTCCCGAACTCCAAGTGATCCTGTCACTACCTTGATCCCAATGTACATCCGCATCTGTCCATAGTGGTGTTTCAGTCGTTTGGTAATTATGCCTCGGCAATTTGCAAGGAAGGAATGATAAGTATTGAAGAGCACCGGTGAGCTTTCGATGCTTAAGTTAGCAAAAGAATAAAATGCCACATGGACAGATTGAGGGTAGTAAATGACAATTTCTTGGAAGAACGTACAAATCAATGGTTAGCCATGCATAGTTCCAAAAGTGTAGTTAGGATCGATGTGGGACTCTACGAAAGCCATTGTGGTGTTGATACAAGTCTTGGAGGAAGTGGGCTACTAATTGGAGGAAGAGAGGGCTCCCAATGATTATGGTTTAGCTAATGACTGGTTGCTGTGTGGAGTTGCTCTCCACATGTTGGGCTAAGCCAAGACCAAACTGGAATCCAATAGCTCATGTAATTGTTTGCATCTTATTTCTGCACAACTTTCATTTAGCTGTGTAAAATCTGCTCCTACTTTTAACATGAGAAATAAGGAAGAAAAGAAACTTCCTTCTTATGAAACACACCAATTCTTACAAATGTAAAACTAAAATCTCTGCAATCCATAAACAAAAACAATAGATGAAGCTCAATCATAATGAAGGCCTGTAAAATCATAGTGAAGGAACATGTACAAACAGATGCTAGAAGGGAGCCGAACTGGTTCGCCGGAGTTGGTATTTAGGCATAGAATTAGGGTTTGAAGATAAGATAATTTCCACCTCCTGCAACCAAAAACACCAAGCAGCAGTAATTATAAATTTATCCAATCTGTCTTGCTTCCTTTGAGCTAGATATAATTAACACTTTGCTACTATATATATAAGTATAGTAGGGTTAGTTTCATTTAGCACTAGCGTAGTTTAGGGTATGTAACAATTTGGTCATGTATTTGAAATTTGAGGCTGTGGTGGTACCTTTTGCTTTTTGAGCCAGCTATTCATTTTTCTCAACCGGAATACTTCATGCTCCAACTGGCTGGTATAAGCCTAAATCATTATACAAAAGAATACTGAACATATAAGTGGCAAGTTTTTATTAAATATCTAATTTACCAATAACGGATAATGTTCTCTTGCTAGACTTATCTTGCTAAACATATATTTAAGTTGTCAAACTATGAATCTGGGTCACACATTCAGGTGAAAATTAACATAATCAATGAGTTAGATTCACAATCTGACATATATAAATTGATAGTCTAACAAGAGAACATTTTTTGAACTCTTAACTACACCATAAAACTTGTGTAAGATTCAAGAACTTAAACTTGAGTATTACCGTTTTCAAAAAAAACAAAAACAAAAACTTGAGTATAACCTGCTTTCTTGCCCTAGACCTGGCAGCTGACTCACGGTTCTTGATCATCCGCTTCTGCCTCCTTTCTATCGTTTTCTCCTTGATTTCATCAGAAAAATGGCGCTTCTTCTCAGCGGTTGCGTGAGATTCTGAAGACGATGCTGATATTGCAGGCATTGGCATTGACATGCCCACTTGGTTCTCCGAGTAATCAAGATTATTCACAGCTGAGTTATCATACACTGATTCACAAACCTTGAAATTTGAATCCAGCATTGTCATTCGCTTCTGAACAGCAGATACTTGAAACTGAAACCAATCTACCGGCTGCGACACCATAACCGCTGGATCAATACCCATAACCGGCTGAGCATTCATCATTGCATTTTGGTTTCCTAAGTTAATGGCGCCGGTGCGAACTAAAAAATGTTCAGGTGTAGCTGCTGTCTCCCTAATAGTACGTTGGTGCAACGATTCGTTGGCCGCAGCATTGGCATGCTCATGGTGAGAAATCCCCTTCCATACTTCATCAGCACTCTTCTTACTCAATGCTCCATTCAAATTCCCAAGAAAAAACGAAGTGGAAAAAGAGGAAGAATTAGGGTTTTGTAGCAGCTGCCCTTCATCAGCTGATATCACATTTTTAAGTACCTCATCAAAATGCATACCATTCAAAGGCTTGCTGCCTATATTTCCGAGCTGGCTTTGAACCCCTTCCAAATTAGCCAGAGGAGGAAACTGCGGCCTCTCACCTCCATTTCCAGACCCCAAAGTCCTGTCATCCATTACTCCCAAGCCCTAAATTTGATTGAAAATATTATTGGAGAACTTCTTAAAACAAAGTTATTCCCAATAAATTGTTCACAGTGGAGAAAATTAACAGTAGTGCATGCAATACCAATTAAGAAGCATGCATGATCAAATTTAAGTCAAATTTTTTCACTCAATCCAGAATACAAATATTAAATTCTTATATGTATATTGGAAATTGTAAAAGAATAGAAAAAAAAAAATTTGTTTAGGAAAAACTAAAACCATGTGTAATGAGTTAAGTAGGACGGACTTATGGTGATTAGATTGTGTAGAATGAAGAGTGCGGAGTAAAGAGAGCCGCATGAAGAATTTTTTGGAGCGGAATCTGAGCCGCCAGAAATGATCTGGATGAAGTTGATTTGTTGTAGAGGATCCTACTTTTAGAGAGATAGAGATAGAGAGAGAGAGAGAGAGAGAGAGAGAGAGAGAGAGAGAGAGAGAGAGAGAGAGAGAGAGAGAGAGAGAAGGTCATCAAGTTCTCAACAGCCATACCAGATTTTCTTGCTACTTTTGTGGGAGACCCAACCATCCACACACTTCCTTGTTCGAAAATTTGGCGGGATGGATGCTACTTCTTCTGCAAGGATTCATATACGATGACATAATGATAATTTTCATTGCTAAACTTAATTTTCAATACTACTTCTTCCAATGCCACCGATTCCTCCTAATAAATAACTATTTAACCCATTAAGACTATCGTTTGTAAAAAAAATCAACAAACAACATAACTTATCTTTTAGAGTGTAGAAACCGCTCTTTGTCGATGCTTGATTAGAACAAAATTTTAGTTTTAGTCGTGTAATTAGTTCATTGTTCTTAAGAGTAGATATCTCCTCTTAGAGATATTTCAACATAGCAGGTTATGTCACCTTACTCTCTAGGATACCACAATACTTGAGCCGGGTGAGCAGCTCGATTGTTCCTTTGATTTGAGAACTTCAAAACATGCAAAGGGAAGAGCATATAGTAAGAATTTCCATTCGTATAAAGAATACTGGGTCAATCTGAAAAAAAGAAGGGTGGATCCCATATTCGGTGTAGGAAAGAAAGATACATATAGAATAGAATGATATTTTTCATAGACGTTGGTCATTTAATATGCATATAAAAGTTGGAGAATTAAAGAACAAATTGGCACATTAATAATCACTAATCAGATGAAGAGAGGAATGGTCACATGAGTGCCACCATTCCAGTTCTAATGAGTGTTTTGATGAATCATGAATAATAATACCAACATTATTGACTAGAATTTTAATTCAAATATTCAATAAATAAATAGATTTGAAGAAAAAGGAATCGTTACAATGAATTTCAACAAGCATTGTTTGTGTTTTGAAATACTCATCAAAATTCCAACACTTCTCTCCCTCCAAATTTCTACTTTAATTTCTTTTGTTGTTCTTTTTACCAAAAGTTATATGAAAAAGTGACATTCGATCACAAGACCCTGCGGTCCATACTCAACAGTGGGCTTTCTTTTGGGTTATCTTGAGAATTTAGTCCACCCACAAAGTTGGGTTTCCATATTTATTTGGCTGGTTAAGCCCAAAGCTCAGGACATTTGTAATTTTGGTACAAATGAAGGCTTACGGAGCTCAGAACACAAAAGCAGCTAAACAAATCTGGGTGTAGCAACCCTCATAAGTCTTCCTGAGCTAAACCACCAAGACCACCGGGAGGAGCCTCAAAATTCCAGCACAGAAATAAATTAACAAATTTGATATTAAATTATACAAAATTATCACCACCATTGATACGCTCAGGGTAAAATAGGTAATAGGAAAATTTTCAAGTTAATTTGTTTTCATGGAGTGCTGATCAAGAGTTTAATAAATCTTCTTACCAAAAACCATCTATGACCTATCTACTTGAGTGATACGTGTCCTTTTAATTTAATTTATCTTTAGTTTTTAATTTTTTTAACTGAGGAGATAAGTTGAAGAATTAATATTGTTAAGTGAGGTTAAATGAATGACCATGTTTCAACAAATGAGATATGTCGCAGAGAAGCCACATATAACTTTGGTGAAGAAGATTTGAACTCGCTAATCAATAAATTAAAATGGAAAATTACTAAATTTTGTGGACTCTTTTCTTGAAATATGGTATAGCTTTTAGGCTTACATTAAACTTTAAAAAATCAAAACACCTTCAATGAAAAGAAAAAAAGATGAAGAAAGTCAAAACACTTTTGAATTGGGTTTTCAAATTTATGTGAGTGATTGATCCCAAAATTCAGGCTACTGTATTTGTTTTCATATTTAATACTGCAATCACAATATGAAATTCCAAAGTTCATTATATTATAGTTGTATATGTTGTTGCTGCACCCCCTAACTTTCAACTTCATAAGAAAAAAGGAAAAAATAGATTAAGTTATCCATCAGTTAAAGACTGTCTTTTCCTTTTGCCAACGTGGTCTTGACAATTTCAACACTCAAATTTTGCTTCTTTTTCTTCCAGGCTGAATTGTAATAAAAGTTAATATGAATATGGATAATGGGTGTTCCTCAGCTATGGGAAATACTAGTATATAAGTTTCTTTTCCTCAGTGTGATAATTCGTTAAGTTATTGCCCATAACTTTAAGAAAACACTTTAGCTCCTTTGGTTTTACATGATTTGTCTTGTCCCTTTTGACCCCAAAATTGCTCTCAGAAACGAATATGTTTCATCAATCCTATGCAACCAAAACAAGGAAAAAATTTATCCAATTCACTTTTGATACAAAGAAATGCAGCTAAAATTATTTTGTTGCTATTATAGTATAAAACTTTAGACACACAAATTTGGTATATTTATTGATACACTCTCTAATACACGTGAATCCTATCACTAGATGCGGATCTCACTTGTATAAAAGAGTGCATCAACACCTTACTATTGTTGTTGTTTTCTTTTTCTTTTTTACAATATGAAATCACTACCAGGAATTATGGCTTGCCCTACTAAATCTTACCCGACGGACATATTTTCATTGGTTGAAACATATTTGCCCGATGGATAATTTTGTTAGTATGGAAAAATCAATCAACATATTTGGTTGACTAAAAGTATTTAAGCAACATACACATTTCGTAGGTTAAGAAACAGGTCGTTGGGAAACTTTTGGCGCAAAGAGGAGAACTGTTTAACCGACGAACCAACCGTTTGTTGTGTAGGATAAACTTACCCGACGAAGTTCTCCGTCGGGTAGATCTACTATCGGTGGTCAAAAGTCCACAACTGATGTGTAATAGATTCCACCACCATGAAATTTGCTCAACGCTTTCTTAATTAAGAGTTGCCTGATGGAGTATTCATCAAGTAAAGATAGATTCATCAATTTATAAGTCCGTGCCTTCCCCTTCCTGTTTCTCCTCCATTGATTCATTCTCCTCTTTATACTTCGTGCCCTCCTATTCATCTTTCTCCCTTCTCCCTTTCTTCTTCGGTTCAAGACCATTGTTCCCACTACCCAAACCTTCCCATTTGACCATTTTGGCACAAATTTATGAAAAAGACAACATTAGCAAAGGCATGACTAAAGGGTGTCCCTCAGTTATGGGAAATACTAGTGTATAAGTTTCGTTTCCCGGGTGAAAATTCATTAATTTATTGCCCATAACCTTAAGAAAACACTTTAGCGCTTTTGGTTTTACATGATTTGTCTTGTTCCTTATGACCCCAAAATTGCTCTAAGAAACGAATATATTTCATCAATCCTATTCAACCAAAACAAGAAGAAAAAATTCAATTCACTTTTGATACAAAGAAATGCAGCTAATTATTTTATTAGTATTATAATAAAATTTTAGACCCACAAATTTGGTATATTTATTGATATACTCTATAATATAAGTGGATTCTATTACTATATGCCAATCTCACTTGTATAAAAGAGTGCATCAACACCTTACTACTGCTGTTTTATTTTATTTTTTTACAATAAGAAATCCAAATTGTAGTTTAGTGCCACTTGATTTAGGCCTAGAGGAACCAAATCAAACCAATATATGGTTCATAAAGGCCTTCCTCTTGCACCACCAAAATAAGCATAATGCACGAGGACAGAGCAAAAAGGTCAAAGGTCAAAAGTCAATAGAATCAACCAAACATGTATGTATGTTATCGAACACCTTCCTTTTTTTTACCAAATGCTTCTATATTCCCAAATAGTAGTACCAAGTACCAGCATTGCTTAGATCACACTAATAGTACTTGAACATGAAAAAAAAAATGGTCAAACTGATTCTTTCTCAAAGTCAAATTTCATTTGCAGAAATGATTGATTTTTAATGTGTTCTTGAGATTTATTCGTTTTGTCTTCAAAATCTCATTGATATATCAATAATATTTGATTGTTATATTGTCAATTTTAATTTTAATCAATTCAACATGTGAAATTTAATTTCTAAAATTGCTATTTCTGTCAATCATTTTTAGGGTTTGAAATTGAATAAATTATTTTTACAATGTCATTAAGAGACAAATACCTATACAGAAAGTAAAGAAAAAAGAAAGAATGAGTGGACGGGGATCAAAGTGTGTCAAGTGCCAAAATTATTGCATCCCTGATGAACCCTAGCTCCTTAGTGATTAAGTGAATGACGTCAAAGGGTCTGAGTGTTCCAAATATGCCATGACAATCAAAGAGAAAGGAATGTTGATAAAAAGTGGCTTAGATTAAAGCCATGTCTAACTCTTTCCTATGCCTAATGGTGATAAAAAGCGGCTTGGATAAATTAAGAAAATACTTCCCTACCAGTGGAGGGCTTGGAGGATTTGCTTTACACTTTACAATGTGCAACCATAATAATCTGGTATTAAACTCACTATTTATAAGAGTCAAAACTAAAACATTTTACTAAACCACAGTACTAGTGGCCAATAACTTAGATTATTAAATTAAGAGGAATATCAACATGTTAGGTGTATGTATGCGTTTGTGACAGAACTACTTTCCTATGATATTCCCATAACGAATAGGAATTTGAGTATCTGACAATCACCAGCACGCTAATGGAGAATCTTTTAACCCATCTATAATGGATTGTAGGTATAAATCTGAGACCCCAAATGGTTGGTGTTCTCTGAAATGCTCTTGCTTTTCTATTTGGTGAATTTTCAATGATCCATTCGTGTGGATTGATTAGCAAGGGACTAGAATCTCATCGATCATAGGATTAATCAACTGGCTAGTTAGGCCATATTCTGCTGCACTTTGCTTGTACTTTGTGACATCTTGTGGAAATACATCACTCATAAATTATAAAAAGGAATATATGTAGTAATGGAAACTTGTTCATGTGGAAGCCACAAATTCCAAATGCTTTGACCTCAAGTCAACGAATGCATCCATATTGAATTGCATACGTTACATTGCTTAAGCACTATTAATTATTTCACAAATATTCTTCTTAAATTGTACATGTGTGATTATTGTTCATGTTAACAAATTAAAAGGACAAGACACAAAATAAAAAAGAAGACTATAAATTGTCAAGATGATTACATAACTAAAGAATTTGTCAGACCTAATTCTGTTGTGCTAGAAAAGTTTTTTAAAAAAAAGCAATAAATAAACAGGAAAGTAACCTAAACCTTAAAAGATTATTATAGGAAATTAAGCAATCTTAATTTTTATCCTACTAGAAAAGCATAATACATAAAATTACAAATACCCTGACATAAAAATAAATCGAATTGCTAAGCTTTCTAACTTTTCCAACAATTTATAATATAAATCTCTCGTTGAAAATATCAAGCATGGCATGCACACTAACAGAGTGAAAATGCTGGGTTTTCTTCCATTACTCAAGAAACAAAAGAATTGTTCTGATTACTCATGTTTAGTTCATTTTGGATCTTATGGCATTCCTAACAAGTATGATATATATATATATATATATATATATATATTTTTTTTTTTTGCTACTATTAAAGAGAGAGGGGAGAGTTCGAAACTATTACGATAATTTAGGGGAGGGGGAGCTTTAAACGAGACGTATGAGTAGAAACCTAACACCCTATTCACTAAGATATTGAACCACATGCGTATGATGTTGAGAAGTCCTATATCATTTGGCCATTGGAATTTGAAGAAGAATGGAAGAAGAAATGAAAAAGAGAGAAGGTGGCGCGGGATAGGCCAAAGTCCAAACAAAATACCTTTTAGTAAGTGATTTTCTTAAAGTTATCTTATGCTGGAGATGCGTATGGTGTAAGCACTAGATAATCACTTTAGATTTTCGTAAGTGATGGAAGTTGGGAAGCAGATTACTTCAAGAAAACAAATAATTATAAAAAGGTGGAAGAAAATCAAGGTCCCATCCTGAAGCATTATAAATAAAGCAAAAGTGAGCCCTCTGTTAATTTATTCAGTAATCTGACCAAGCTTTGTACAGTTCTATGGAAGATGCATCTTTTTTTTCAGATTAGAACTGAATTCTGTATAACTAAAACATATATGTGCTGCCTCAAGACTAACCCGTTTTATATTTTTATTTACTTAAACAATTTGTTTATGATATGTGATGGCAACAGCAGATCGTTGCAGTAGATATTAGATTGATTTGATGATATTTTAGTTTAATCTTTCTATACTAACAGTGTTAAGAGAAGAGACTCAAATATAGAACCTCCATCAAGTAGTAAGTAAACACTCTTATTCACTTGAACTACAATTCTCTTGCAGATATTTTTTTATTTAACTTAAAGCTAGGTACAACCACTTAGTATTACGATCTTGTGGTACTCATCTTCACTTGTAAGTGAGAGGTCTTATGTTCGATTCTCGCTAAAAACGAGTTTGAACCACATTATTGCAGTCCATAGTGAAGTTTAGCCTACCCTCCCTCATCCTTAGTGTAGATAATATCGTTTGTTAAAAAAAAAAAAAAAAATTAAAAATGAGTACAAACTTCGTTAGCTATAGTTATACTTTATCAAAGGGTAGGACCTCGCTAAATGTTTCGGTCATGTATTTGTTTAATTGATCTCTCCCTATTGTATATCTTAACCCAATAACTTTACAAACTTAAACTACTGTAAACTGAATTATATTGGCTAATTTAACACAGTATGAACTCGGAAAGTAAAAGAGAAATCTATTTGTGTAAGGCTACCTAATTAATTGATTATTAGTTGTGGTAATTAGTATTATTTTGAACCAAAGATTTGAGTATCACACCTCAATAATTGGTGATCAACCTCGTGGCGATCATGTAAAAGAGACCACATTTGACATGACCAAATGGCCAAGCATCGTTTATATATTGGTTCTGTAAAAGACCACTTGGTTATATTTATCTTCTTCTTTTTGGTTTATTCCTGCTTTTTTTCTTGCGCTGTCTGTGCTAGGTTGACTCAGCATTTCTTTGTCTTGCATGGCATACACATTGGTAGTGCACCATTATGCTCTACCAAAACCGAAAGAAAATAGAATATGACAGCCAATTGTCAACAAGTTACGTAGGGTAATGTTATTTTGTTAGACTTATGTTGTTAGCTAAGTTGGTAAATATTTTACATTGATATTGTATTTTATGAATTTCGATTGCATGTATCTACATATGTCAAGATTTATACAGTCAATCATTCAGATTCACAATTGAGCAATATAAACACTAAATACTTTTCATTCAAACATATCACAAGTTCTAGCAACCAAGTGTTTGTTTACGCTTTCTCGAAGTTAATTAAAAACTAATGACTTGGCAATGCAATTTACTTGTGAATGCATTCCCTTTGGCAATGCAATTGTTTGTTTACGCTTACACCCATTACAAGAGAGTACTTATATATTGCTTCCTAGTTGATGGGAAAGTACCACTTTTCTTCATTTTATCTTACTTTTTCATGGAACCGGATCCCCTCCGGACCTAAAGGAATTGAGCTTAAGGATCAAATGATTCGGGCCATTGAAATTTGATCCAACGGCTACAAATGGGGGGCCCTCTAAAAGTTATAATAATTGTAGCCGTTTGATTAAATTTCAATGACCCGGATCATTTGATCCTTGGGCTCAGTTCCTTTGGGTCCGGAAGGGATCCAGTTCCCTTTTTCACGACTCCTGAATAGTCCATGTTGTACTCCTTTACATTGACAAGTGGGGACATTTGTTGTCGGATAGTTTTTGGTACTATTTAAAGTTTTTAACATTGTATATTTAGTTGACAATAAAGGATTTAGGGTAAATTTAGAAGTATTTACAATCTCACAATTCTCAAGTAACAACTTTAATACTTTATTCTTCTTCATAAGAAGGTATTTATAAGATTACATAGGAGCAATATGAGGAAATAAATCAAAATAATCCTTTGTCAACAAGACAAGGAAACCTAGACCAAATCATATCAAAACCCTAATTAAATCATACAAAATCACTAATTAAATCAAATCCTAAAGTACTTCCCTATTTATTTTCCAACACCCCCCCTAAAACTCATGATGTGAAATCATGAGTTTGCCAATAAGGAAATCTTCATTGATACGCTAAACTAACGCCAATATTTTCAAAAGCTTAGCAAATCACAATCAGTTAGAACTAACGTCTCTTTTTGAATGTCCAGCTAAAACTAGCGCCAATATTTTCGAAAGCCCAACTAGAACAAACGTCTCTTTTCGAAAGCCCTACAAACAAATCATAATCCTCAGAGCTAAGACCTCTTTTTGAAAGCCCAACTGGAACTAACACCAATATTTTCGAAAGCTCAATTGGAACTAACGTCTTTTTTCGAAAGCCCGATAAATAAATCTCTTGATATGATGGAACTAATTAACGCCTCTTTTTGAAAGTCCAGCTGGAACAAACGCTAATCTTTTCGAAAGGCCAACTAAAACTAATGCCTCTTTTCGAAAGCCCCAATCACCAAATTTTTTTCTTTTTCTTCAATTTTTTGTTTCATCCTTCTTGTTTTTTTTTATTCTTCCTCAAACTCATAATCAAACTAGATTTAAAAAAAAAGAAGAAATAAAACGAAACTCAAAAGTCTTCATGATAGGAAACGTATCCTTGACAAAACTTTTTTTTTCTTCTAATCTCTTTCCTCCAAGGCATTGAAACCACACTTTTCTTCTCCTTATTTTTCTTCATGGCAACGGAAAATTTTCTTCTTCTAACAATCGTAGACAATTTTCCCCCTCATAATCATGGTCTGTAGGTGCATGAAGAAAATTAGCTTTGTGCATCCACAGGTAAGCGCTCACAGCAAAGTTCAACCAAGAATCAAACTTTGCTATGATTACAAGTTGAAAATAAAAGGTTTAGGGTAAATTTCTCTACAATCTCACATTTCTCAAATAACAACATCAATACTTTATTCTTCTCCATAAGAAGGTATTTATAAGATTACATAGGAGCAATACAAGGAAATAAATCTAAACAATCCTTTGTCAACAACACAAGGAAACCTATACCAAATCAAATCATATCCAAACCCTAGTTAACTCATATAAACAGGCCCTTTTTGCAAAGGGATCCCCATTTAAAAAAAAATTAGGGATTAGGTGTGGGGCCCACTCCACATTGAACTTCAACGATCCGAACCGTCTATTTTCTAAGTCTCGTTTTATAGATCATCCTTACAAAAATTTAATTCAATCTGAAACCATTTGCCTATTTAATTATCAAGATAAAATTTCATTGTTTCTTATATAACAAAGTATTCGTTAATTTCGTTAAAGTTTGATGTGGTGTGGACTCCACAACTAATCCCCATTTTTATAAAAATAAAAATAAAAATGGGGATCCCTTCCCTTAAAGGTTTCCCACATATAAAATCACTAATTAAATCAAATTCTAAAATACTTTCCTTTGTCAGTCTTATTAGATTAGGAATGTGATTGTGTAAATCCTAAAGTATGAGATATCTTTAGAAGATTCTCTAGGGTTAGATATTATCCTATTAGAGTTGTAACATATTAGGGTAAGGAATTTACCTTCCCTACTACTATAAATAAAGGTACAATGAGGTGATATAACACACCTCACAAATATACATCTCTATGTGCTACGGGCCTCCTCTCTCCCTGTCCTTACTATAGTTCAGTAAATTAGGCCTACAACATCCTTTTTATTTTCCAACATTTTTGTGGAAAAATAATATGTTAAAAAGTACGTACGTGAATATTGGTTTTTTAAAAAAGACGTACGTGATGAATTTTGAAATATTGTCATGTATAATATGCATGAATATTTGTCTAAAGCTCTAAATCTACACAAGATCGAGCGAGGAATATTGCACTAGTAAGAAAGAATATGCATGAATATATAATATCAAAGGAACAAAACATGGTTGATGGAGGTGATCATGGTGTAACGGATGCTGATGAAGATTGGTGGAGGTATCAAGTTTTTTTATGGACAAAAAAAAATATAGACTTTGATGAATTTGATTAAGTTAGCTACATATAAATAATCAAACAAGAGAGAAGAAATTCAACCAAACACGTCCCTCCTCAAGCCTGGCAAGAATATGAGCTACTCTGTTGCACTTTTTATGTAGTTGTTAGTAAATGCATGATATGACATAAACGAGAGTGAAACACATTTTTTTTTTTTTATAAATTTATTCCTTGTAAGTAAAGATTGTAAGAATATGAGTATGAATCTGTGAACTTGGTTATAGGATTAGAGATTGAATATGAAGTCTTGTTGGGATTGGATTTGTGAATCCATATTGTACTGAATTGCTATTTAGAAGGAATTGGTTTTCTATATGGATTTTAATAGGGAAATCCTTATAGAATTTGGCTAGGATTATGTAGTATATATATGGTGGCCTCTGCTCTCGCAGTGTGTGTGCTCTATTCCAGACTAAGACCTATTATTAGTTGAAGACCTTGAACACTGAAGAGAGGAGAAGGTGCACTGCGTTTTTGCTACAGAAACCAGACATGGCAGCCGATTCGAGTTCATTTGCAGGTATGGTTTTTCTCTATGCATTAGCTGATGAATTATGATGCTATATTTTGATTACAGTAATTTGTATTGCTTGATCTTGGTTTTATGTTTATGTTAACATGTGGTGTTAGAGCTCACATTATAAGTTTATGAGTTATGTGTTTAATACCTATAGGTTTAAAAAACATAAATAATATTTAAGAAAATATACCTTTGTTGCGGGATTGGGGAGTTGAACACGGGTTCTAGCATAAGGGTTTGGCAAATAATGACAAAACCTGTAGAAAATATAGCCGTTGGGTTTTAAAAGCATGTTACCGTTAGTTTTCTGCAAACCCATAGGTAAGAGTTTTTTCTCTGAATTGGGGTTTTTCGATTAAGAACACCATTCATCAAAATATGCTCCTGGGTAAATATTTCATAAACCAATATGATTGATTTAGATGACTATTCCGCTGTGCTGTTTTCAAAATAGGATCTGTGTGAGGTATGTTTAATGAATTGCAAACCTGTATCCTTGTTTGCTTAATGTTTCGATACATGGATTGAGTCTGTAGATTTTGTTAGTTTTTTAAAACATGAGAGTATGATAACAAAATCTATATGGATCAAATCTAATTGAAACTATCGATTAATGATCTTAGACCATGAATACTCGATCATGTTTGCATCTGCAGTTATAGTATGATCTGCGAATTCTAATGCACTTTTGTGTTTTTCTGTTGAACAATGAATAATGGTTACTATGCATGAGACATGTATTGAATGTCTGTTGTTGCATATCTTGTTATTGATAAGTCAGTTTTTCTATGTATGCTTATCAACTATATGTTGTTAAGTCTATGTGTATGAATTATTGATACGAGTTATGATGTGCAAGCTGCAAAGGAAATCAAGAATCTAACTAGTTCATGTTTGTGATTTCATCTACAAGATTTGTAATATCTCTCAAGACTTTGAACTTAGCCAATATTCCAATTCTCGCTGGAGGGAGTAACTACAAGAAATAGGGAAGAGAAATAGGGCTACTATTGACAGTCAATGAGTACGATATAGCCATTGATACTCCAAGACCAGTGATCACAGAACAAAGCACTAGGGCAGAAAATGGAGATTATGAGAGATGGATAAGAGCAAACAAAGTTGCATTTTCAATCCTTGAAAATGGGATGATTGATATAGTTCGAGGAGGGATCAAACGACATGAGTTGGCTGTAGAATACTTGAACGTAATAGAGAAGAAGTTCAAGGAATCAAAGAAAGTTGAGATCAATCAATACATGTCACTCTTGACAACTTACAAAATTGACAAAGTTGGTACAATTAGGGATCATATAATGAAGATGACTGATGTTGCAGAAAAGTTAAACTCTATGGATGTTAACATTGGTGAAAAGTAGTTGGTCTTCATGATCCTTCAAGCCCTCCCGAACAAGTATTCTCAATTGAAGGTATCATACAACACACAAGACAAGAGTTGGGATGTAGATGAGCTAATTGCACAATGTGTTCTAGAAGAAACTCGACAGAGGCAAGAGAAGGGCAAAGATAGTGAAATTGTGAATTTTGTGCAAGGAGGGAAATGAATGATGTTCAACAATGCTGGAAATAATCTAGGTAAGAACTTCAAGCACCCTAAGCCTTCTGATAAGACTGGTATTTCTGCTAAACTATTTGAAATTTTTAGAGGATCTAACAATCTTAAACCAAAGGTGAAAAATGTTGTTAAACTTAAATGTTTTTTCTGCAAAGCTCGAGGTCATTTAGGAGAAGATTGTGATTTATTTAAGGACTATCTAAAAGCTAATGGAAAGGAAATAGTTAATGTATGTGTAGAGTCAAACTTAATTGAGGTTCCATTTAACTCTTGGTGGTTTGATACTGGCTGCACAGTTCACATAACCAACTCATTGCATGGTTTTCAAAAACAAAAGGATGCTAGTTTTAACTGTTTTAATGTTTTTGTGGGGGAATGGACAAAAGTTGCAGTCAAAGCTATTGGGTCAGTTAGATTAAAATTGGATTCTGGTTTTAATTTGCAATCGAGTGATGTACTATATGTGCTGAAGATGAGAAGAAAGTTGATTTCAGCCTCTAAACTTGTAAAAATGGCTTTTCCTTCCTAGGAGATGATGAATGTTTGAAGCTTTTTCAAAAGAACTGTTTTAATTTCACTTTGGGGACTGCCAGATTGGTTGAGAACTTATGGTAGTTAGTGTAGTGTGGTTTTTAATGAACATTATGCACTAAACTCAAGTACTAAGAGAATGCTAAACACATGCACTTCTTACATTCTTTGGCACAATAGATTAAGTCATATATCAAAAGAAAGAATCACTAAATTGTCAAAATCCAACTTGATTTCGAAACTGCAACTGAATATGTGGATTGTTTCAAAGGAAAGTCAACAAATTTTTGAAATTTTGAAGCCAAAAGAAGTAAAGATTTACTTGAGATTATTCATACTGATATTTGTGGTATTTTCCCAACTAAAACGATTTGTGGAAACAGTTACTTTGTTAATTTCATTGATGACTTTTCAGATTTAGTTATACCTATTTGATAAGTGAAAAGTCAGCTGTTCTTAAATGTTTCACAATCTTTAAGATTGAGGTAGAAAAACAGTTAAACAAATCAATTAAGATTGTTAGATTGGATAGGGGTGGAGAATATTTTGGCAGGTACACAAGAGTTTGGACAACATAAGGGGCCTTTTTGCTCTTTATCTTAAAGAACAAGGAATTGTGGCTCAATACACAACTCCTGGTACACCATAACAAAATGGAGTATCAAATAGAAGAAACAGAACATTGATTGGCATGGTGAGAAGCATGATGTTAAGGTCTAAGTTGCCTAGTTTCCTATGGGGTGAGGCTTTAAAGACTGCCAATTACATACTAAACCGGGTTCCTAGCAAATTAGTGTCAACCACCCATTTTGAAGTATGGTATGGTAGATTGCCAAATTTTGGTCACTTTCACATTTAGGGATGCAAGGCAGAGGCTAGGTTCTATAATTCAGGGGAAAGGAAATTGGATCCGAGAACTAAGTCATGCTATTTCATAGGCTACTTAGAAAAATCAAAGGGGTTTAAGTTCTATCGTGCACAATCTCACACAAGAATCAAAGAAACGCACAATGCAAGATTCTTTGAAGATCAAGATGTCTCGAATTTTACTATTGAGAATTTCATATTTGAAGAATTAGAACAGCCATCAAATGAAGCATCTTCAAGTGATCACTGCCCTGTTTTGGTGTACTCTCAAGCCACAGATCAACACATTAAGTTTGATCACAATGAAGAACCTGACCAAGTGATGGTGCAACCAGAAGTAACTAAAATAGAGCATGAACCAAGTCAATATGCCATTGAACAGATGGATAATGCTGAGCAAAATGACAATGTTCAAGTGCAACCTCAAATCAGAAGATCCACAAGAATAAGAAAACCTGCAATTACAAGTGATTTCTTTTGCTATCTCCAAGAAACTTATTATAATATTGGAGACATTGATGATCCTACGACTTATTCACAAGCCATGAAGAGTTCACATTCCGTTTTATGGAACAATGAGATGAAAAAGGAGCTGGAATCAATGTACAAGAATCAGGTTTGGTTGTTGGTGGAGCCAAAGTCTGATATAAAGCCTATAGGGTGCAAATGGTTCTATAAGACTAAGAGGGATGCACAAGGACATATTGAAAGGTATAAAGCTCGACTGGTTGCTAAAGGGTTTACTCAGAGAGAAGGATTGACTATAATTATACATTCTCACCCGTGTCCTCCAAAGATTCATTGAGACTCATTATGGCAATAATTGCACATTTTGATCTAGAGTTACATCAAATGGATGTAAAAACAGCTTTCCTCAATGGTGATCTTCAAGAAGACATTTATATGGTTAACCCCCTGGATTTATTGAAAGGGAGAAGGAGAATATGGTTTGTAAATTAAAAAAGTCAATCTATGGTCTCAAGCAAACTTCCAGACAATGGTACTTAAAGTTTGATCAAGTGGTCACATCTGATGGTTTTGTTGAGAACAAACTTGATGATTGCATCTACCTGAAGTTCAAAGGGTCATAGTTTATAATCCTAGTCCTATATGTTGACGATATATTACTTGCTAGTTCAAGCATTCGGTTGTTATTTTTTAAGAGACAAAGGCATTGCTCAGTGCAAATTTCAAAATGAAGGACCTTGGTGAAGCACATTTTGTTCTAAGGATTGAGATTACTAGAGACAGAAACAGAAAATTGTTGGGACTTTCTCAGAAAGCTTACATTGAAATAATTCTGACCAGGTTCAACATGGAAAGCTGCAATGGTTGTCATGTACCAATGAACAAAGGGGATCAGTTATCAAATGAGCAATGCCCTAGAACTGATTTCGAAGTTAAGAAGATGTCTGAGAGGCCGTATGCATCATTAGTTGGAAGCTTAATGTATGCAAATGTTTGTACAAGGCCTGACATTGCATACATATTATGAATTTTGGGTAGATTTCAATCTAATTCAGGGAAAGCTCACTGGAGTGCTACCAAGAAAGTTCTAAGGTATCTGCAACAGACCAAGGGCTATATGCTTGTGTATGATGGAGAAGAACTTGAATTAAAAAGGTACATCGATTCTGACTTGGCAGGTGATTTAGATGACAGAAAATCAACTGGTGCATATATCTTTCTGTTTGGTAGAGGTGCAGTGTCTTGGAAGAGTGCCAAGCAAACTGTCATTGCGACTTCCACCATGGAGGCAGAATTCGTGGCATATTTTGAAGGAATGAAGCAGGGAGTGTGGTTAAAGAATTTTGTGGTAGAATTGAGGATTGTGAGATCAATAGATAAGCCTTTGACAATGTATTATAATAATTCTGCAGTTTTCTTTGCAAAGAACAAGAGAACTTCTGCTTCAAGGTTGATGGATGTTAAGTTTCTGAAGGTAGGGGAAAAAGTCAAGCAAGGAACCATTGATGTGCAGCATATCAGTACGAGTTTAATGGTTGCTGATCCTTTGACCAAAGCTTTGCCTATTGGCATATTCAAGGTACAAATCTCTAGAATGGGTGTGCTGGAGTCTTTTGATTAGTGGGAGTAGTGTTTGTTTTATTAAAGATAGTTGTAATAATAAAGTTGAGAAGTGCTGTTATTGTGAAGTTCAAAGAGCTGGTGCAGCAATGATGTTCTTCTCTTGAGATTAGTTTTCTGGTTTAGCTTGTTTTATTGACAGTTAGTATAATTGTGAGCTAGTTGAATTCAGAGATTCAATTTTGTAATTGATTGATCCGATATATATATATATATATATATGTATGTGTGTGTGTGTGTGTGTGTGTGATTTTGGATACAGTTTGATGCTTTGGGGAATCTTTGTGATTTGACTCAAGTAGTTGTTTTGAATTCATGATAATTGCAAGCAGACAATTTTACTGTCTGTGATGAACTTGATTGTTTTCGAATTGAGAAATAGTGGGAGTGGATATTTAGGTCCACTAAGTTTCAATTTGATCATAATGTTATATGTGTAAATTGGACATAAGTAATCTAAAAGCATCAGTTGCATCATGGTTGTGACTGTAAGCTTTTAGATTCTGAGTTTTAAAATGCACATGTAGATTGTTTATGATGTTGCTCAAAAGACTTAGTGATCACCCTATTATAATCTTAATCAAACTGGTTTTCTTGGTTCATACTTGCTCAAGTGGGAGAATGTAAGAATATGAGCA
The DNA here is from genome assembly GCA_024362995.1 of Heteromeles arbutifolia. Classification (NCBI taxonomy): domain Eukaryota; kingdom Viridiplantae; phylum Streptophyta; class Magnoliopsida; order Rosales; family Rosaceae; genus Heteromeles; species Heteromeles arbutifolia. The sequence goes on along the minus strand of JANCRC010000013.1, from coordinate 22,506,383 downwards.
TGAGTATGAATATGTGAACTTGGTTATAGGATTAGAGATTGAATAGGAAGTCTTGTTGGGATTGGATTTGTGAATCCATATTTGTACTGAATTGTTATTTAGAAGGAATTGGTTTTCTATATGGATTTTAATAGGGAAATCCTTATATAATTTGGCTAGGATCATGTAGTATATATATGGTGGCCTCTGTTCTTGCAGTGTGTGTGCTATATTCCAAACTAAGACCTATTATTAGTTAAGGACCTTGAACACTGAAGAGAGGAGAAGGTGCACTGCGTTTTTGCTGCAGAAGCCAGACATGTCAACCGGTTCGAGTTCATCTGTAGGTATGGCTTTTCTCTGTGCATTGGATGATGAATTATGATTCTGTGTTTTGATTACAGTAATTCATATTGCTTGATATTGGTTTTATGTTTATGTTAACAAAGATGTCCTCACTAATTTTACTCTCAGAAAATGTTCAAAACACAGAACTTACAATGATACAACGCCCTTTTGTAAGTAAAAATGCCTTCACTAATTTAACTTTCAAAAGATGTTTGGTACAAAGAACTTACAATAATACAACCCTGCACTGCCCTTATAATATTCATTTTAGGCTCTATTTTGGAGATATTTTAGATATAAATTTTTTCTTCATATTGGAGTTGAGTGATGCTACACTTACCACATTTTCACACGACATTTGTATTCTCTCTCTAATAGAGGTAGGGCTCACGAATACATGTAGATCTCATATCTATTAAAGAGGTGGTACAAATGTGGAATGAAAAATGTGGTAAAAATATATTTTTTATTGGAGTTTTGACACACCCCGACCTGGAAATCAGGGCGTGCTGGCCATAACCCAAATGGCCAGCACGCCCTGATTTCCAGGTCGGGGTGTGTCAGTTTGGTATCAGAGCCAGGTTAACTGACACACCCCAACCTGGAAATCAGGGCATGCTGGCCATCACCCAAATGGCCAGCACGCCCTGATTTCCAGGTCGGGGTGTGTCAAGTTTGATTAGTGTTTAAAACAGAATAAATGTAAATATGTGCTAGATTAGCAAAACCATTCATTGTCATTCTGTACTTTGTAGCATGCAATTGTAATTTTAAAACGAAATATTTCTTTTAACAAAAAAAAAAAAACGAATATATTTCTCTCTATATCTTTCACTACAAAATATTTAAAAGAAAAAAAATCTTTAAAATTGTTAAGTTTAAACAATATCGGTGATATTGGTGGTAGACTATACTAGGCTTTTAAATTTTATCATGGCATCACAGTTTACTATTTCTTCGCCACGTCCTGGGCCTAATTTACTAGGGTTTGCCTCATTAAGTTAGGTTTTCAAAAAGTTACGCTAGCTTTAGCTTAAGGATGTTGAATGACTAGACTCTCGAAAAGTTATGTTGGCTCTAATTCTTTGATGATGACTAGGCTCTTCAAAAGTTGTGTTAGTTCTAGTACACTGAGTTGACCAATTTTGGATGTAGAAATTGATTTTCTTTGAAACTCCTTGTGGGGTCACTCATAAAGGAACGTATTGGAGAACATAATTCATGTTTAGTCTAGTGGTGGAATTTAGAAATGGACAAGGATTCTCTTCTCTTTTTTTTCTCCTCCTTTTCCCTCGCTTTTTTTTTTAATTTTTTAAATCTTTGTAAAGAGAGCAAGAAGAAAAAAAGAGCTGTGAGAATAGGGGAGGGAACAAGGGAGGGAAGAGAATCTTATCATTTGGAAATTCCAACCTCTCGCAGGTACAGTCGGAAAGTACTGACAACTTAAAAAGCTTGTTGGACTACTTTATTGTGAGGTTAAACTCACTTTTTTTTTTAGTGTAGATAATATCGTTTACTCAAAAAAAATAAAGAATAAAAAAAACCTTGTTGGACGGCTCTGTCTGATTCTATCTCGCTGTTCTTCAAATGACAAAACTGACCCTGATCCTTCTAATCGTACATACCTTCCCTATCCTCACTGGTCAAACATGTCACCATTCACCAACCACCTAGCATTCTCCACTTGTCCTTTCAAATGTAACTGATGACGTCATTCATGCCAAAATATTAGAGTAAATTCAATACACTATCTGACATAATTATTGATCTGTATATGATGTACAGAATCCACCTGTATTATGTCATGTGAAAAGTGTAATGCATCTCGGTTCACTAATTAGGGTTTAACTTTATATACTGATGCTCGCTTCAATAACCAAAAAATAGTATATGATTATTTTAGCTGTTAAATTTAAAAACATTTCAAGTAGGATACCAAATACTGAGGTAGTGAGCCATTAATTAAATTACGTGTTGCTATAAGTCACTTACTTTTATGTTCCTTACATTAGCAAAACCATTATGTACTTTACTTGTATTATAAGTAACCGACTATTTGAAAAAAAATTCTCTGTCTAATGAACCTAAAAAACCCTTATGAGAATTGATCATCTTGTCATTGGATTCAATACAATCGAAGTGAGCCATTAGATTACGTGTTACTCATTGGTTGCTCACTTTGACGTCCAACAAGTGAGCCAAACTACAAAATCGTGTTCTAATAAAATACTAGTTATATATGGGGGAGGTACATTACACAACATTAACCAACTTACGTTGTGTATGTTTAGTAGTACATAAGTAATTTTTCAATGTATATTTAATATACGGTCATGTAACATTACTATTTCGTTCAAATTATAATACATGAACTTAAATTTTATTAATATACGATAGAAGTGCACCATAGCAATCTTATCGTTTCCTCTCATCATGTTCATGATAGACTACGTGCTTGCACCCATAAAAACTTCTTGAAGCACACAATTATTTCTTCTCTTTTTTGCTTATTTTTTCTTTTGTTTGTTTTTTGGACAAAAGCAAAAGAAAAGAGAGAAAAAAAGTAATGAAAAAGATGTTGGTGGGGACGTAGCGACGTTAACAGTTTACTGTGGCGCTTTGAGGAAAGAATTTATATTTTACGGTGGGAGCGTATGGGTTCCTGCAAAGTTTTGCTTAAAAATCATCTGAGGAATTTTGTGACAAATGATTCCCACAAATTTGGGTCTCCCCAAATGATCTTTGGGAATGTTGAACTACCAGGGTCCTCCCCAACCCAACCCAGAAAACCCTATTCACCATCTTCCTCCATTAATTCCCACATTAATTTGTTGGGTCGGATTGAATGACTCAGAGCTCTGAAGTTTCAAGCTATTTTCTGTTTGGTGAGAAAGAAAAATAGTTTATTTTCTTGGCTTCCACTTTTGCTGGAGTAGGCATGTTACAAGAGGTAATTAAAGTCATCTTTTTTCCTTGCAAGTACATAGATTACTATAATAGTACTGCAGAGATTATCACTTCCCTCCCTAACTTTTTACTGATCTTATCCACTTCGTCTAATTATTTAAAGTGCAAGTTTTTCATGTTTTCATGCTTCTTCTTTGCTTTTCATGTTTTTTTCCTGGTTTGTGTTTAAGGCTTCTGTTCACCATGCAAATCCTTTCCTTTTTAAGAAGGTTCCCAAAAATTCAACTTTCTGATGCTGTAGTTAGAACTATCTCAAGTTATAATTTGTTTGAATATTACTTGTTACCTAGTGTTTTCAATTTCTGAATTTTCGGGCCATTTTCTAGCACGTTTGTCTGTTCGGTGTCTCATCAGTTCTTTTTTTGATTAAAAGTTTGTAACTGATTCTATCTGCGCATATTTCTGGGACATATTTATTGGTCTTATTCATGAAGCTGCTAGTTTGCAGCAGTGATTATGAAATCTATTTCTTTACTTGTTTGTTTGTTGAATTTGTTGCTAGAGTATGAGCTATCCATCAACTCAGTTTGCCACCTCAAGACAAATGGGGATATACGAGCCGTTCCACCAGGTTGGTGTGTGGAAAGAAACCTTGAGAGGTGATCACAGCTATAACGCAGCTGCTTCCACAATTATAGAAGTGGATTCTGGGAGCGAAACCAAGGTGCAGAACATAAATGAATATTTTGGTCCCTTTTTCTTCAATGTTAGATTCAATTTATTTCTTCTGATTGAGCTTCAATTAATTTTCTGATTTTCTTCCTCTAGTTTGGATATGTTTCTCGTGAATCCATGATGCCTTCCGGAAATGATCACGAGCCGAACAGATCGGCTGATAAGGTGATATAGCTACGCTCTCCCCCACTTTCTTTGTTTCTTAATTAGCAAGGCAACATATCTGTGTCATTTTTATTATTCATTCATATCTTGTCAATTAAAAAGAAGACCATACTGTCATCAATGCAATTTTGGTTTTTTTTATTATCATTTTCGTGTAAATTGATTCTGAAGTGCACATATTCACAGGTGCGGAGACGGTTAGAACAAAATCGTGAAGCTGCACGTAAGAGTCGTATGCGAAAGAAGGTGAATATCAATCACATACAAGTCCTTATTTATTGGTGCATTTCTTGCTACATCCTATGAAGTTATTTGAATGATTTCATCTTGTACTACCACAGGCTTATGTTCAACAACTCGAAACAAGCCGCTTAAAACTAGCACAGCTGGAGCAGGAACTTGACAGAGCTAGAAAACAGGTGAGTTGAAAATCACCATTCTTCATCTTTGTTCATGTTACCAGATACATTTGTTTCCATATTAGTCAGAATCAAATTGTTATTTATCGGATGAACCCCTGACTGCCTGATTTGCAGGGTGCCTATGCAAGCAATGCATTAGGTACTAGTCATATGGGATACAATGGAGCTTTGAATTCAGGTTTGTGATTCTGAACTCCTTAAATTTTTGCAAAAATGTTTCCCTCAATGACCTAACGACGTATTTGTTTTTGAGAAATTTTTAAGTGTTTTTCGTAGATTATTGCGTGTATAGTGCCATTTTGTTAATCCAGTTGTGGATCTTGCAGGGATCACTACATTTGAGATGGAATATGGACACTGGGTTGAAGAACAACACAGACAGAATGTTGAACTCAGAAATGCACTGCAAGATCATGTAACGGACATAGAACTGCAGATACTCGTAAAGGGTGCCTTGAACCACTACGCCAATCTTTTCCGAATGAAGGCAGATGCAGCAAGGGCTGATGTCTTTTACTTACTGTCTGGCATATGGCGAACATCAGTTGAACGCCATTTTCATTGGATTGGAGGATTTCGCCCGTCAGAGCTGCTAAACGTAACGCTTAACTTAGTTCACATCATTTCTGATGAGTTATAGTGCAATATTTTTTTCATTTAAGTGCATAACATGCTGCTTATTGTGTCGTTTATCCAGATTGTGTTGCCGCAGCTTCAGCCATTGACTGATCAACAACTTTTGGATTTCTGTAACCTGCGGCAATCATCTCAGCAAGCGGAGGATGCTCTCTCGCAGGGAATGGACAAACTGCAGCAGACACTGGCCCTCAGCATAGCAGCTGATCAAATGAGTGGAGAAAGTTTCGGATCTCAGATGGCTTCTGCACTTGAGAAGTTGGAAGCACTAGAGAGCTTTGTCAGCCAGGTGATGCATCAGATTCCAATCATAATTTTTTACAATTAGACTCATAATTGCAGGGTATTTAATAAAATTGCATAGATCCAATACTAATTGTATTTCTTGATTATTCTCCAAAGGGTCTAAGAAATTGGGTAATATGTAAAAATATAATGGTTACTAACTGTTAATCGAAAATAGAACCGAGTAGCACTAAACAAACAATAAGCCGTACATAAACTAATATTTAGTGCCCCTTGAGTGTCTGTTTAGTGTCCCTTCAGTTCTAATTTTGATAAAAAATCTGTAACCCGAATTGGTTCCATTTGTGTACATTTTCCCTAAAAAAGGACTCATCAAAATTTAACTAAATTCTGTTAAATAACTTCGTGTTCTTATAACGAATTCAAACTTCAATGGTGAGAAATTGTTAATAAGCAATAATGCAAGAAATTCCTTGTGACAATTCACTCCTTGAAAGTTTGATGAGGTATATTGTATGTTTCTCTTGTCCACGGCAGGCAGATCACCTTCGGCAGCAAACACTGCAGCAAATGTCTCGAATCCTCACAACATACCAAGCAGCGCGAGGCTTGCTTGCAATGGGGGAGTACTTTCACAGGCTACGTGCCCTCAGTTCTCTTTGGACTGCTCGTCCCCGTGAACCAACATAGTCAGCTGCAATGTATTCTCCGTAGTTATACGTATTCTTTTTCCATTATATTATGAACTTATATCTCCCTGTTTCAGCAGGTGTAAATATGTAGAAGCTTAATGATGAGGGTTGCCAATCCAAAACATATAGGTTTCAAGTTATGTCTCCAATGCATGTAGCATATATACTAGTTTCTCAGGGGTAGGAATCATTTGCTCGCCAAAACGCCTATCTGTTGTAGTGTGCAGTACTAAGGTTTTTCGAGTTATTTGATTGTAGCCAGAATTGATGTATTATTTGGAATTATTCCTGTATATGCTTGATGATTCTGAACATTATATCCACATGTATAAGTCATGCAAGATTGAGGAAAACTTAGCTGAAACTGTTGCAGGCAACAATTTTCTCTTTCGCACGAGAAGAGATACAAACACAACTAGTGCATACAACCTGAATGCGTAGTCATGATCAAAAGTTTATAATATTATCATGAAAAGGTGAACTAGACTATACTAATTGAACTGAAAAAACCAAGTACCTACCATACCAAACTAGTGGTTCCATTGCTTCATCTAGTGGTGGAAAGACTACTATGATAAACTCATTCCTAGAGTCTTGTGACATGTATTCATGCAGCTGTCGAAGGACTAATATTCAGGTACGATCTTGCAGTTTTCCGGTGGAGTGACATCCATGGACACTTTTTGTAGAAGTCCTTTCCATATCTGTTTGCAACAAATAATTGTTGATCTTGCCTCTTGACAATCAGTACTGCAAATTTGATAAGCTACGTACTTGGTATGTTCATGTCTTGATGCAGCGCTACTCGAACAAAGAAAATGGACAATAAAGAACCATGAATTACCAAGCTCCGTTTAGTCGGAACAAGGCAAAATAAACACTAAAAAAATCTGTTGAGTTCTGAGAATGCCCAGATTAAGAGTAATAAGAGAGGAACATTTTTTCGAATTTGATTCCCGACAAAAACTGCATTTCACATCCAATGACAGAACTAGTTAAGGATACTAGGAGCAATATAGAACTCAACAGCCCTTACTTATTAAGAACATTAAAACATAACCCGTACAACTCCAAGTACAAGCGATCCACCAATCCATGTAGGCAAGTGTCATCCTATTTGAAGCACGTTTTCGTTAAAAAAAACTGGGCACAAGTGATCTTTATAGTTAACATGTTAGTCTTGATGATTAGTGACCGATCCACTGATCCATATAGGCAAGTGTCATCCTATATGAAGCATACTTTTGTTATAAAAATTTGGGCATGAGTGATCTTTATAGTTAACATGTTTGTCTTCACGAAAACTATATGGTGAATCAACTAATTGTTGAATGTGTAGTTAACTTTTAGTTTTCTTCCATACCTCAAAGTTTATAGAGTTTAGAGTATATTTTTTACAATGATCGATCAAAATATAAATATGCACCCATCAACTAAATATTATGCAATTACATTTATCACACAAAGTGTGATGGAAAAAATAAATATATGTTGCGTGATACATCACTAAAATTTACTAATGAAATTCAGGTTTTGAAAACAAATATTTATGTTATTTGTTTTGAGGTATTAGTGGCTTCATGAGAACCATGCTTTTTTTTTTTTTTTTCTTGTTTTTTTTGTTTGTTTTAACATGAGATCCATGCTTTCAAACTACCCATATACTTATGCTAGCTACCAATTTTTATCTCGTCCAAGGCAGGCATATGACCATCGTCGGCAGAAAACTCTGCAGAAACTGTCTCGAACCTTAATGACGCGCACCAAGCAACGCGAGGGTTGCTTGCACGGAGGGAAGACTTTCACCGGCCACATGCACTGTATTCACCGGCCACAACATTTTGAAAACTAAAGGACATGAAGTTAATGATTGATTTATTACTTAAACGTTGATAAACGTCTTTTATTTACGAGTAATGCTAGATAGACTAAATTTTTAAACTAATTTTGCAAACCAAATGATGTGTTACCAACAGAAAATAAACGCGTTAATTATCACGTAAGTAATAATCCAATCATCTTCAACCATATTATTTGATTTAAAAATTTAACTTGTCTAGCATTGACCTTCATTTATATTTTCTCTTTTGGCGGGTAAGGCCAAGATCCTAACTGTCATGCGGCAGGAAAGCTCTGTCCAAGAAAATTTCCCGGGAAAAAAAATAAAAATAAAAGGCGAAAATATAAAAGCCAAAATTACAAATAAAACAAAGAAACCCAGATTCAGTCAGATTCTGAAAAATATTCATTATCAGAACCTTTCCACTTCCTTCACGCCTCTAATCTTCTCACCCCCAAATTCAAAACCCTAATTTCCATTTCCAATTTTGTTGGATCCAATTCTTTCCAATTCGGTCGGAGCTCCGATCCGACGGTCTGAGAAGTACCTGAACAGGAACCCAAAAAATGAGCAATTTGAGAACCATGTGTAGGCCCCACACGGTCTTCACCTCCTTCGTGTATTGCAGACACCAAGCTCGCTTCAGCTCTAGGGTTTCGTTTCGAAACCCTAATTGCAGCCCTCGCTTTCCGCCGGTGTCCGATTTCGCGAGATTGAATTGGGGCGGCTCGTGGGTCCGGGTCAATCAGAGACGGACCGTGGTTCGGGCTTCCAGTTGGGACCACCCGAAATCTCCCTACGAAACTCTTGGTAATTCAATTAAGCTTTAATCTTTGGTTTTGTAAATTCTGGAATTTGTAACGTTTTCACTGTTTCTGACTTTTTGGTTTTTGAATTTTTTGTTTCTTGAAACGCAGAATTAGAGAGGGACGCTGACGATGACCAGATAAAGATTGCTTACAGACGTCTGGCCAAGTTTTATCATCCGGATGGTTTGTTCCCTTGTCTTGTTTCCAAATGCTTTTCCAAGTTTTCGATTTCATGTCTGTGAAGTTGTGAATTGCTACTTTGGTAGTGGTGACTGTTACCACAAATAATATGTGTAAACAATTTTTGCTTTAATATGGCGAAACGCGGAAACCCTTTTGTAAAACCTTTGTTAATTTCGACTTGAAGAAACCTTTTGCAATTTGTGTGCAACAGAGCTATCGTGCAAAAGGGCCCTATGGCATTGGGAGTTGTTTTTGTTCCTTGCAGCCACGTTTGGTGTGTAGAATTGGAATTGGATGACTAGCTAGAGTAAGAAATGAAGGCCGACTTCCAAATTTTGTTTAAGCTGAAGGAGGGATAAGTTTTCTTACTAATCTATTTAATTCATTCAACTTGGACAAAATTTCGAAGTTGCCCTCCATGTCTTCCCTCATTATACCTGGAATCCAATTCTAGGTGGCCTAATTTTCGTGTCATGTTTTTTAAACTGATATCAGACGTTGCTTTTCGCCTTTCATTGTGTATTAGGTTGCTGCATGTATTGGTTTTTTAAGCTGATCATCAGTAAATGTTCTCTTGACAATATTTTTTGCTGTTTTCTTTTGTGTATTGGTTTTTGCTTGAAAGTTGAAAATTGGAGTTGATCTAGTTTTTTTTCCTTTTTCAAGTTTACGATGGTAGAGGGACTCTAGAGGAGGGGGAAACAGCTGAAGCTAGATTTATTAAGATTCAAGCTGCTTATGAGTTGCTCATGGATGACGAGAAGAGGGGACAATATGATAGGGATAACCGACTCAACCCAATGAAAGTAAGATTTGAAGTTTGCATATAAGTTGCTTTATACTTTCTTGCTTATTGTTTTTAGGATAGATATAGGAAAATGTAGAATAGACTCATGAGTTGCATTAATCAGACCGGCTCATATTTTAGTTGTTTTTTAACGATTTCTTTGTGTGCACAATTGTATCAGGCATCTCAAGCATGGATGGAATGGCTAATTAAAAAGCGAAAAGCTTTTGATCAGCGAGGTGATATGGCAATAGCAGCTTGGCAAGAGCAACAGCAGCGTGAGATGAATATTCGTGCACGTCGACTTTCTCGTTCCAAGGTATAGAATCATTCTCTTAGTACACGAATCAGCTGTTAAACATAGTTTCAGTAGTTCAGAAATAAAAATGAAAGTTCTCCATTCTACCTGTTTGATAAATACTGCAAGCCCAGCCTTTTGCAGGATGCAAAAAACATAAACAGGAATGATATATTCTATTTGTCTCTTATCATTACTGATCAAACACTATTCAGAATCCCATGCTCCTTTCTATGATCTTATTGTTAGAAATTCGGATAAAGCTGTCATGTCTTTTTGTTTCGGCCGCATTTCTCTGTAACTGATGTCCTAAGGCCGATGTGTTCGGCATTCAGGTCGACCCAGATGAGGAGAAGAGAATCCTGGCAAGAGAAAAAAAGGCCTCGGCAGAGTATTTCTCCAGTACCCTCAAGCGACACACACTAGTCTTAAAGAAAAGGGACCTAATGCGAAGGAAAGCAGAGGAAGACAAGAAAAAGCTCATCGGTCAGCTTTTAGCCGCAGAGGGACTTGAGCTCGACACAGAGGACGAAGAAAAACGGTAGAGCAAGACTTACTCTTTGGCTTCTGACATTGTAATTTGTACTACAGAATACACTTTATAATCGCCACTGAAGACAAATCCGTCCATCCGTCTATTCTACGAGAGAAAATCAATCTGTATATATCTTTCGTTGAAGAAATTTATAGAAATTAACGAGAAATTACCCTGTAATTATATTAGTGCATCCGTTCTCGTGCGCCTTCAAAGATTCTCAACAGGTTTCTGCATTCAGTGCCAACGGCTAGTTCAGATCTGATTCAACAAACCATTGCTTGAAATAAGAAAGACAATAAGAGCTTCAGCTTTATTAACCAGAACTTTGCAGTTCCTCGAAATATGAAAATTATTATCTCCCCTTGAAAGTTACGTGTGTTACAAGTAATTTGATTGCTTTCAACAGAACACTTTGTTTAGAATCTTTTGCTCCAACATCGTACGCGGACATAAAACAGCTACGTTCTTCGTTAAGCATAAGAAAGCTTGGGTGAATGCCTACAAAATATTGCTATCTTCAACATAATGGGAACTGTATGTTGCACCGATCCTCTGTCAGGTGAAATCGATACTCATCATAGATCAGGATTCTCGATATACACTGAATGTCTTCCCACAATAAGTTCAATTAGCGGACACTCCACATCAACAACACCCGGAGATTGGTTTCGGCGAACTGACATCTTTTCATTACTTCTGACGACTACAACCTCTTCCTTGCGGGTTGAAAGTTCATTCGCTACAACCATATGCACCTTGTACTTCTTAAGAGCCATATCAGCCTTCTCTAAAAGAATCTTCGAATCCGTCTCTAGCTGTTTATGCAAGCACGTCAAAGGTTTTTAGTCCAAAAAAGTAATTCTGCATCATGTAACCTGTAAAACTTTATTAGCCGATAAAAATCATGTGATAAAGCTAAGGGGGATGAAATTGATGTTAGATACATATGACTGCACCATGCATGTCGAGGAAGATTCTGTGAGACAGAAGACATAATGGACAACTATCAACGCATGTCTGATGTCACAGAAGAACAGATTAGAAATCTGTTAAGCGAAAAGCCCCCAACAGAAATATCTAAGTGATCTTCAGGTTACCATTACCCAGCCACATCCACAACCCTCGACAAAAGATCATCATATAGATAGTCTGTCTATGGATACAAGTAAAGAAAAGGCGAATTTTCATCCATTAAAGTGCAGCAACGGAACTAACAAATAGTATATTTATGGATAGGATACTAACTAGAAATAAGCAGAAGCTTCAAATCTGACCTTAAATGATATACAGAAGGCCCTTGGCGCCCAGTCTTTCCTTAGCACTACGAGCATCTTTGGCACCTGAACAAGTCGCATGTCCAATGGACCAGATCCCGACTGAATTTTGTGTTCTGCCTGCACAATCATGCTTTGCTAAGAAAATGGAGCAACTTATGCTTATTCTTAAATGCGATTTAAACATGATACAAGATTAAAACTTGAAAACGAGTAATCTCCTTATAATAGTTTTTCACTTAAACAAGGTATTAAACATCCAAGATTCATATGTATTCCCACATATTTATGGGACTTGTGATCTTACATATGCCTCCAGGACCTTGCAAAGGACTGCTTATGTTATCCAATGCTGGGGATTCATGTATAAGTATTTAAAGAAATGCTATCAATCTTTCAAAGATCATAATCAAGCATTTTCTACACAATTCAAGGACTGATGAGGTCAAAACCAAGTTCTCTAGCTATTTTCAGAAGGGCTAGCTTTTGTTATCTGTCTATTGAGTTACAGAATGATGCCAGAGAACGTAGTAAAAGCACTACATAACTTTTCAAAAAATTCAACCATTACCATGCTTTTCCAGGGAACATAAAAGTCAGACACTGCAGCTGCAAGATAAAGAATTGCATGTGGCCCGAGACTTCTTATTGAAAACGCAATCATCTGCAACATCTGCTCAAAATGCAAAGACAGATGTCAAGCACAGGATAATAAATTTTATATTTAGAACAACCAGACACTTAGCGAAATGCAATGGAGACAGGCTACAACATTGTGTTAAAGCAGTGAGTTAATAACCAACTGAAGCGAACCTGAAGATACTCGAATATGGTTGTGAAAGGAAGTTTCAACAAGAGGCCTCCTGTTACTGCCTGCAACAAAAAATCCCCACATCTAACCCATTGTTAGATTGAACTATTAGAGACAGAGAAACAGTCAAAATACAGAATACGTAAAGGAAGTAAAAATATGGAATAAGTGGTCGTACAGCATGAGTTTTAGTGATGGCATTCCTCACTACTTCTGAATGTGACTGGCACACTGGAACAGAAAACAAAATTCAGTTATCTCAACAGGAACCGTCAAAGAATTATACACTATTAAGTCAGATTTGACTTTTGACATCACCACAAAGCTGCTAAAAATAAAACTTCAAAGATTCCTGTCTCACATCTCCCCAAAACCCAATCATCAACCAAAAAACAAACTCCGATACTTACACTCCACATTCAAATCCTATAAATAGCATAAACATCTAAATATTTTAGTTACTCACAAATGGAAACACCAATGTAGCTGACAAGAAGAAAGTTTGGCATCTCTATTACTAATGCAGATAAACACAGCTCGATTTTCCTCTGATAATTGAGTTCTCTTTTTTTCCCTCAAGAACAGCAATCTGAACCAGCTAATGACCCTCAAAAGCTAGAGTCTTCAAGGCTTAATTACTTTAACCTTTTGGGATATAACCTTCCAGCCTGCTTTCGAAGCTGAGTTCAATCAGCTTACTCTATGATACTAGACCAATAGCAGACTCTCTTCTTTTGGGTAGCTTCACTCATCTAAGTGTTTTAATGACTTAGCACATGTGCATGTATACCTAGGCATTTTAATCAAGCCACTTGCATCTTATGGAACCTGAACCTGCACGTTGTGGTTCGCTCTAATTCCAATAGTCAAGAATGAACCTATACTACTCAAAAGCTACGAAGCTGTCAAGGAGGGATAGGCTTATTACTTGCCCTTAAGGATTGTAAGAGACTCATTGCTAACTAGGCCATAAATATTACGTATTCGAGTAATGTAATTATATCTCCATTGAAAAATGACTGTTTCTATCTCCTACCTTTTCTCAAGGTAGAAGTAATTTATTGCTAATGTCTGGTTTTCAAAAAGTTATCATTCTTGATCCCTAAACTAGAGAGAAGGGAACATAAGTTTCTCTTTCGTCATCCATGTGCATTTTTGTTCTACATAGAAAAAGAAAAACACATATAATCAATCTGCAGACAATAACTATAAACCTTTAATATTTGAGTCATCCGTATATTCAAAACTTTCAAGCAAAGGATCATCGGGAAGAGATCTGCAATATGGCTGGCAACTACCCCTGCATAACATTGTGGATAATCCAAATAGTTTAGTAATAATTCTCTTCTATCGTGTAAAATTGTTGAAATGACTAAATGATATTTAAATGCTAGAATCAGAAATTACCTTCGATATAGAAAGATAACAGCATAACCTGCCTTCAAAAAGTACCTGCAATGTTATCAGACAAGTCTAATCCATACGTCCGTATTACTAAAGATAGCATATTTATTGATTTGTAAGGTGATGTACTCTGTGGATGCCGCTCCTCTGTGACCTGAGCTGAAGTTGTCAATGTAGCGAACACATCGTTGCTCTAGAGGAACCGTAGTGCCACCTGATGTCACACACACAACCCTCCTAACTTCTCCACTTCCTACATCACATTTCAAATGGATCAAAATCCACTTAATCTATCACCCAGGAAAACAAATGACAAATACAATGCACGACAAATCAAAAGGTAGACATACCGGAAGGTACTGAATTCTTCTTCACAAATTCCTCAAGTTTTCCACCGATATCATCGATGTCCTTCAAAGGAGGAGCTGAGTCAAAAAATGACTTGATTTCGGCATCCAGGATTTCCTTTTGAACTTCCAACCCATTTGTTAGAGCCATTTGAGATTGCCCTACATCCAATCCCTTGTCAAACCCCGCAAAATATATCTCAATTTTCACATAAACATAATTAATAACCACATATAAGTAGGAAAACGACTAAAAGATCAGATTTTTCATCATGGCAGAAATGAAACTAAATGAAACCCATTATTTTTCAGATAAATATTACCACACAAAGTAAAAAACCCCAAGGATCATGAGGTAAAGGTGCATGTAAAATGGGGAACAAATATTCTTCAAATTCCAAAAATCCATATATGTATGCTGGGACCAGAAATTCATTACAAATCGGGAAAAATAAATAAACAAATTAGTGATGAAAGTCCACAAATATATATGAATTGAGAAGAAATTCAAAATTAAAATGCAGAGCAATGATCCCAACTGGAAAATTTTCCCAAAAGAAAAACCACCTGGAGTGAGGGAGCTGATGAAAATCGAAGTGGGTTTGTCTTTCGGTTCGGCGATTCAAACTTCTGGGAAGTATCGAAGGACGAAGCGTTTCGTAGCCGTTGATTCCCTCGAAAATATTATAATCGATGAATATCAACGGATAAAGACGTGACTGCGAACGGTGAAGTACGAAGATCCAATCAAAGTTTGACCCCACGGACTCTATTTCGGCAGTCCAATTTGGTAGGTGGTAAATTTTAAAACATTTTTTTATACAACCTAATGTGAACGGGAAAACCAGACACTATTTTTTTATTATTCAAAGAAGGAATTTAATTATCAATCGTAATGAAAATTAAATAAATATTAAACAAAAATAAAATCACACACAAAAATAAAAATTAAATTGAGAAGATATTGGTGATTTTCCCAAGTTTGAGTCCTAATTATTTTAAAATGAAATATCTTACTTTGCCTCGTGTATGGAGTGGGAGGCAGAGGGCACTGACGGGGCCCAAAACTGAAGGAACGGGACTGGATTCGTTTGAAAATGAAACGAAACGGGCCAGGACGGTTTATAAAAATTTGAAATTAAAACCACCTAACCTGGTCTGTTTGGGACAGACCGAACCCTACTGGTCCACCGGTCCAGCCTGAATTTTCACATGTTCTCTTCATACTCTGTATCAAGCAGGAAATAAACTAAGCCGGTGAACCTAAGAAATGGAATTTGCAGGTGCAGCGCCAAATCTTTGTTTGGTTCCATGGAATCCAATTCCGGGTGCAATTACTTGGGGTTATAGTTGTCGACGCGAGCATTGCATTCCAAATCCAATTCAAATGCGCCCAATTAATACCACAAATCTCAAATTTCCGAATTTCATTGGACTGATCGTGGGAAGCAAATACACTCACCGAAAATTCTTCCGACGTCGTCGACGATCGCAAGCGTCGAGCAGCCCAAGTCTCAAAAGGGTATGGTCTTCAGTTACCGCCGCAAGCCCTAATAAAATCCGATGGGAATTGAAATTGATTAGATCTTAAGATATGTGAAAGATTAAGGACAACGGAAATTAAGGAGTACCTGAGCGAAATTGGGAGAAAATCGGCGGAAGAAGAAGAAGGAATTACGAAACTTTGTTGATTGGCGGATGGGTTTCAGTTAATGTTCTGTGATAGTGTGATTCGATTCGAGTCTTGTGATAGTGTGATTGTGGGAGATTTAATCAACGGTGGAGATTAATTTCCACATATTTGACAGTGGGTACGGTTCGGGTTGGGAGGCCACTTCTTTAGCAATTTGGACCTCCCCATCCAATCCTGTTTCAAATTTAAAAAAATTGGACCCGTCTTATACCCATCCTGAACCGCTTGAATCCTCCCCATCCTGGGGGTCAAAGCTCCGTTTGCCCACCCTAAAGTTTGGTTGTTATATTTTTAAGAATATATAACTCATAAGGTAGTACATAGGATAGCACAAAATTTATCCAAAAGCTCAAATGTGAATATCATAAACTAAAATGTCATATAAACTTATACACTTTTATCAACATAAAAAATATCATCCAACTTTACTATATATTGGAGGGTCTCCAATGACTATATTTTTTAGTCATCTTCACTTTGAAATACAGAGAAGCGAGTGCATGTCGTTTTCCTTTTCCAAGCTGCAAAGGCAACTTATTGATCCTTGTATACACTAGTAGAAAAACATGTTTGCGCGACGGATCAATTTTCGTCGCACAAAGTACGTTTGCGCGGCGCAAAACACAAAACGTCGCGCAAAGGGCGTTTGCGCGACGACACTTTGCGCGACGAAGGCTGGAGTCGCGCAAAACAGCTTTGCGCGATGTAGGTACACCTGCGTCGCGCAAGATTTTTTTCTTCCCAACTTTGCGCGACGCACACCTACGTCGCGCAAAGTTTTTTTTTTCTTTTTTTTTGCTTTTCTTTTGGGGTTCTTGCATTGCCTTTTTCTTTTATGGTATCCACTTTTGTAAATGTTTTAAATTGACGATCGAATAGGTTCATTGTATTCCTATAGGCTCAAGGAGTGCAGCTGTAAAAAATTATCAAAATCGGAGCTAAAATAACTGTTAAATCGTGATTTTTCATTTATAACCGTCGAAAAGTTTTGTCCCGTTACTTCATCTCTAGATGTTTTTTTTCTTCCAATTTTTGGCGTAGGCTATCTCAAAATATATACAAACAAGTTTGACGGTTGGATGGTTGAAATTAGTTTTGTACTCAAAAGCAAAAGGGGAAAAAAACAAAAAACAAAACAAAAAAAAACTTTGTGTGACGTATGTATGCATCGCGCAAATGTGTTTTGCGCGACGCACACCTACGTTGCGCAAAGTTTTTTTTTTTTTTTTTCTTTTTGCTTTTCTTTTGGGGTTCTTGCATTACCTTTTCCTTTTATGATATCCACTTTTGTAAATATTTTAAATTGACGATCGAATCGGTTCATTGTATTCATATAGGCTCAAGGAGTGTAGCTGTAAAAAAATCATCAAAATCGGAGCTAAAATAACTGTTAAATCGTGATTTTTTGTTTATAACCGTTGAAAAGTTTTGTCCCGTTACTTCATCTCTGGATGTTTTTTTTTCTTCCAATTTTTGGCATATGCGATCTCAGAATATATACAAACAAGTTTTACAGTTGGATCGTTGAAATTAGTTTCGTGCAATGCGTATCTCATCAAAATGATAGATTCCCTAACACTTAGAGTTTATTTATACTATCATTAAGTTTAACATAACATTTTGTGGTACCCAATTGTGTAAATATTTTAAATTGATGATCGAATCAGTTCGTTGTATTCATATGGGCTCAAGGAGTGTAGTTGTAAAAAATCATCAAAATCGGAGCTAAAATAACCATTAAATCGTGATTTTTAGTCTATAACCGTCGAAAAGTTTTGTCCCGTTACTTCATCTCTGGATTTTTTTTCTTCCAATTTTTGGCGTATGCAATCTCGGAATATATACAAACAAGTTTGACGGTTGGATCGTTGAAATTAGTTTCGTACTATGCGTATCCCATCAAAACGATAGATTCCCTAACACTTAGAGTTTATTTATCCTATCATTAAGTTTAACATAACATTTTGTGGTACCCACTTATGTAAATATTTTAAATTGACGATCGAATCAGTTCGTTGTATTCATATGGGCTCAAGGAGTGCAGCTGTAAAAAATCATCAAAATTGGAGCTAAAATAACCGTTAAATCGTGATTTTTCGTTTATAATCGTCGAAAAGTTTTGTCCCGTTACTTCATCTTTGGATTTTTTTTTTCTTCCAATTTTTGGCGTATGCGATCTCGGAATATATACAAACAAGTTGGTTGGATCGTTGAAATTAGTTTCGTACAATGCACATCCCATAAAAATTATAGATTCCCTAACACTTAGAGTTTATTTATGCTGTCATTCAGTGTAACATAACATTTTGTGGTACCCACTTGTGTAAATATTTTAAATTGACGATCGAATCCGTTCGTTGTATTCATATAGGCTCAAGGAGTGCAGCTGTAAAAAATAATCAAAATTGGAGCTAAAATAACCGTTAAATCGTGATTTTTCGTTTATAATTGTCGAAAAGTTTTGTTCCGTTACTTCATCTTTGGATTTTTTTCTTCTTCCATTTTTGGCGTATGCGATCTTGGTATATATACAAACAAGTTTGACGGTTGGATCGTTGAAATTAGTTTCGTACAATGCGTATCCCATAAAAATGATAGATTCCCTAACACTTAGAGTTTATTTATGTTGTCATTAAGTTTAACATAACATTTTGTGGTACCCACTTGTGTAAATATTTTAAATTGACGATCGAATCCGTTCGTTGTATTCATATAGGCTCAAGGAGTGCAGCTGTAAAAAATCATCAAAATCGGAGCTAAAATAATCGTTAAATCGTGATATTTTGTTTATAACCGTCGAAAAGGTTTGTCCCGTTACTTGATATCTGAATGTTTGTTTTTTGCAATTTTTGGCGTATGCAATCTCGAAGTATATACAAAGAATTTTGACGGTTGGATCGTTGAAACTAGTTTCGTACAATGCGTATTCCATCAAAACAATATATTCACTAACACTTGAAGTTTATTTATAATTTTATTAAGTGTGACATAAGATTTTGTGACATCCACTAGTGTAAATATTTTAAATTGACGATCGAATTAGTTCAGAAGAAAAGGGAAAAAAAAAGACACTTCGCACGACGAAGACCTACGTCGCGCAAAACAGCTTTGCGCGACGCAGACACCTGCGTCGCGCAAAGTTTTTTTCTTTTTTTTTTTCTTTTGGGATTCTTGCATTGTCTTTTTCTTTTGTGGTATCCACTTGTGTAAATGTTTTAAATTGACAATCGAATTAGTTCAATGGTGTGTGTATATATATATATATTTATTAAGTAGATTTAAATTTATTTATTTTGTATGTATAACACTTAAGAAATTAAATGGTATGTATATTTATTAAGTAGCTTTAAATTTATTATTGTTGTTTGGGTCTGAGTTTTGTTTGAAAAATATATTATTGTGGGTTTTATGTAAAAAAATTGAGTTTGAATGGAGTAAAGTCAATTTTTAGTAAATTTTATAATAATTTTTTTTTAAAAAAAATATCTTGCGCGACCCTAGAATGTGATCGTTGCGCAAAAGAACTTTGTGCGACGTCATAATTTATATCTGCGTCGCGCAATTGTTAAAATTTTGGCGGTTTAATTGAAAAAAATAGGCCTTTTTTTAGGGTTTAATTGGAAAAGAGTCCAGACGCTACCCACCCATTTGTCTCTCTCTTCCATTTGGCTCACTCGGTCTCTTTCCCCTCTCGCTCCTCTCGCCCTCTCTCTCACACTCCGTCTCTCTCACGCTCAGAGCCGAGTGCTCATCCTGCTTATTTTCACACAACACAAGCTCATAATCTCCTATCTCATTACTCAGACGACGTCGTTTGCTTCGGTTTCCTCCGAAGAACAACTTGGAGTTGTGAGTCATTTCTCGTTCTCATAGTTGGCTCTGCGTGCGACTGTGTCTGAGCGATGAGCAGTCGAGCAGTGGAAGAGGACGCACTGGCCAAAGCCGCAAGAGCTGCCGAAGCTCTTTACCTCCTCCGAGACACCTACTTTCTGGCCAACCCAGATGACAAAATCTCTAGATTAAACGCCGATTCCGATCTTGCCCTCAACCTCCTCAATTCCATCCCTCTTGGTAATTTTTCCATTTACCCATTTCGTTTTAATCTCTGTTAATTCCATTTGAAGCTGACCTAAGTGCCCTTTTATTAAAAACCCGATTTGTGCCTTTCTCTTTTGTGGGTTTTCGTTGATATGCTCGTTTCAACTTTGAAGTTCCATCTTTGGACTACATTGGTACACATAGAAGCTTAAAATTTGAGAAATAGACTAAAAAGTTGATGAATTCAAAATCTGCCCCTGATAAAAGTGTTGTTTCTGTAATGATAATGCCTACATTATGTTCTCGAATCGCTGTCACTACTAATTCCTTTGTTATTATGTTGCATTTGTATTTGTATCTTATTAGTTCAAGTTTCAAACACTGTGTCTTTTCCCAGAGCAAAGAAAACATCCGGCTCAACGTGCGAAATACGAATATCTAAGAGGAAAGATACTGGATGTTTTACCGAATTATAGAAAAGAAGCAGAGGATCATCTCTCAAAAGCTGTAAGAATGCATTGTGACTTCCTGTAGTTGAGCATGTTTGTAATGCTTTCAGTTCACTTCCTGAAATAGATTAAACGACGATGCAGGTTAAGTTGAATCCATCTCTTGCAGATGCTTGACTATGTTTAGGTAACTGCATTTGGAAGAAGGGAGATCTATCTTCAGCCAAGAATTGCTCTAATCTTGCCCTAAGCAAGGTTCTTCTTGATTAGATTTTTGTAGTTTTATTGCAGTGACCTCTTGATTCATTGTACTATAAGTTTTATGATTGATATGTGCATTGCGTTTGGAGGCAGGGTCCAAACAGGCTAATACTTTGTCAACTTTCAATGCTTGAAAGAAAAATGGCTCAAGGCAACCGTTTTGTCGCTCAACTTGTTTTTCCTGTTGTTTTTCATGATGTGTGTGTCATTATGCTTACCTAATTTTCATCATTTTTCTTGGTACCGACAATGAGGCAGAACTTGTTGATGAAAGCATTCAACATGCCAAGGAAGCCATAACTCTTGATGTCAAGGATGACAATTCATGGTGTAAGATCTCATAATCAACCATCTCAAAAAGTTCTATATTCTTTGGATTTGAGTAAGATTTATACTTGATAAGTTGTCTAGCATGTAACACTTAGTTTGCTTTGCCATTTACCTTGGATGTTTGCTAGCCTTCTTCCAGTTAGCATAGTTTGACTGGTATCTTGTACATGCATAAATATTTTCTATTAATTCACTTAATCCCTTGTTTCATTTCTTTGGTTATTTTTTGGAGATCATTGTTTATTCTGTTTAACAGATTCTAACTTTATTGGCAGACAATCTTGGAAATGCATGTCTTACAAGTTTCTTTGTGACTGGAGCTTGGGACCATTCCAAACTTCTGCAATCTTTGAAGGCATACCAAAATGTTGTAAGTGCTTAAAGTAAGAACTACCACATAGTCAGTTGTCTATATGCTGTATTTCTTGTAAGTATGGATCTTCTATCAGTTAGAAGATGTTCTGATGTTTTATGTTGCACATCAGGAAAAAGGATGAAAGAATACAGTCTAATCCAGACCTACTGTGCCACTGTAAGCTCAGTTTTTCTTGTGTTTTGTCTGGAATTAGTACTCATAAGTTTCTCAAGTAGATGATGATTCGTCAATCTTTCTTTTCTATGAATCAGCGTCTAGATAGGTTAAAGATAGAGTTGTACTAATACAAGTGGAGAGAATAGGAAACAGTAATGATAAATTATATATTATTTTCTGTTTTTGTTAAGTAAAAAGGAGGATGTATGAAGTGACATAAGTTGCATGAGTCGTAGAAAGACATTCTGCTACCCGATTGGGTCCTTAGTATTGCTCAATATCTCATGTTTTGTACAATTATAAGATTAAGTTTCTGGTTTCAAGTAAACAGATATCTGGAAAACTATGAAAGTGCCTTTTCTGGATTTGAAGCTGCTGTTTTAAAGGATCCTGGTCTCAATGCTACATAGGAGGTTCAAAAGATTGTTAGCCTTCTTGACAAGCTGGATAATCTGTTAAGGGTAATGCATTTCTCGTTATAAATGTGGTATTTCGGTGTCTTCAATGTTGAGATTAAATTAGCCTCCTCGCATGAGTTTTCTGCCCTGATATTGTTAAGTTTCAATATCTTCGGGCGCTTTACCCGTTGGTTTTGCTATTGTTTTAAATTTTACATATTATTTATAGCCTTGCTGTGTATCCATTTGTATGCTATATTGCAAGAATTATGCACGACTTTGCTAGGCTTATTTTTGAGATTGTCAAAACTTTCGTTGCACTTTGATGTGTTTAAAAATTAAAACAATATCATGTTCCTTTGTGTTGATGGCACATCTGTATATGTAGGTTTAATGAATTTGGTGTTGATGGTGGCCCTGCTGCAAATGACTTGGCTCCTAAGTTTAATGTGTTCAAGAAAAATTTGTCTGCTAAGCTAGGGGTTACAATACCAGAGATAGACGTAAGTCTTTATTTCTTTCTCTGCAGTTTCTCCCTTGGATTCTATGGTCATGTTGTGCATTTGTAGTTTGACTTTTGATATTGGAATTTAGATTTCAATTAGATTGCTCGGTTAGTGGGTCGTTTCCCAAAAGGGAAAATGGACATGGTCATGGAGTTAAACCCCAATTCTTTTGCATTGGGTTGTAATGCCGGTTTTCGGCCCGGGAAGCAGCAGCTCGGGAAGCCGAGATTGCAGCCCAGTTTTCGGCCCAGGACGAGAATATGATTATGATCTTATGGACTTTACAGATGTCCGACCTCCAAATCCCAATGTCAACACTTGATCTTGCTCCACCTTCGACCTCCAAACCACTTCGCCTAACCGATACCTAGTAGCCTGATGCATCAAGCCTAGAAGACTACTTGTTGTAGTTTTTTTATTTTTTTTTATTCGGACATCTTGTATGTAAATTTTCATATATTTTATAAATAAATACTTTTTATTGGTTTATTAATTATTGTTTAGAATTTAATTACAATATTTATTAAAAATTAAATAAAAAATATTTTTGCAAAAAAGAAGAAGAAGGGTTTGTGCGACGAAGAAGTGACCTACGTCGCACAAAACCACTTTGCGCGACGCAGGTCCCTACGTCACGCAAAACCACTTTGCACGAAAAAAAGGCTGCTTGAGCGACGTACGGTGCGTCGCGCAAAGTGGCTTTGCGCGACGCAGGACGTACATCGCTCAAAGTGTCTTTGCGCGACGCATGTTACTTTTTCGTCGCGCAAACCCTACCGTCACTGCCTTGGCGCGACGGTTAGCGTGCGACGAAGGTTGCGTCGCGTAAACCCTTAGGCAACGATTTTTTTACTTTGTGCGACGAAGGTACCTACGTCGCGCAAAGTGTTTTTTTTTACTAGTGAGACCGATCAACCCTTTTTTGTCCGTTTTGGGAAACCCAAGAAGTATTCTTATGAAAGGTAACTTATTAGAAGAGAAGTGAGATGTTGAAATGTCTGAAATGATCTTGAATATAAGTCATATGCCTTGCACATGACTTATTTTGGATAGAAAACTTAACGGAGTTAGAGTGAGATGACAAATTAAGGATTTCAGAAAATTGGTAGGAGAAATCGCTTGAAATTTTAGTTCATATGACAAATAAAAATTGTGTATAATTTATATGATATTTCAAAAAATTTCTCTTTTGAAAGAATCGCTAGTATGTGCCATTTTAGAATATACTTTTCAACTTTTGTGATATAGAAGTTTTTGTATTTTATCTTTGGGTTAATCTTAATTTACTACCCTCAAGTTTCTTGGTTTTCAACATTTAGTATATCAAGTTTTTTTCACCTCAGAGTGGTACTTGAAGTCAAAATTTTGGGACAGTTTCATACATCTGTTAAAGTTGTTGTCTAGTCAGTCGTTAACTGATGAAGTGGCACCTACGTGGACAATGACTGGGTGCCACATGGATATTAAAAAATTATAAAAATTAAAAATTAAAAAAAATTAAAAAAAGTAAACATCAATCTGGGTTCTTCTCTCTTCCTTCGCACCCAGTGCTCCTCCTCCCTCTTCGACTCCTGCACATCCACCCTCTTCTCACCATCACAAAACTATAAAAAAAAAACCCACATCCCAAACCATAAAAAATTGGAAACCCACGAAATTCAACACCTTCAAATTCAAAAATTGAAAACCTCATCCTTGTTTAGCTCATTTATGTCGCAGCTTCTTGCTTCCCTAACTGCAGGGTTCACTCATGTGACGACCCATCCCTAATTTTCTATGTAATTTTCTCCCTGAGTGTGTAAATTGACATTTATGCCCTTGTTGGCAAAGTGACGTGGACGTGGTTATCCAGCTTTAAATTATTTTTCTCGTTATTGTAATTAAATAGTACTCGTTGTTACGAACGCGTGAGAGTGAGTTTGACCAGAAACGGATTTGTAACGAAAAAGTTACGCATAATTAAAGTACGTTAGCAACGGGTAAAGTTGTACACGCGTGTGTTAATTTATCAGTGTTGGAAACACTATTTTTGATAAGGGGACAGTTTTCGTGTAATATGAAATGTGTACCAAACGTTATCATTTTCTTCTTTTAAAAACTGTCATGTGTCCCCTTTTTCCTCACCACCAATCAATTACTTTCCCACACTATTGCACCCAATCAGATTTGTCTTCTTCTTAGCCAATCAGAACTTATCTTCTTTCTCTCTCTCATCTTCTCCTTTGTTTTCTATCCCGATACCCTCTCCTCTATGCAACAACCACACACCACCATCAAATCTCATAGATCGAGCTTGCAACCACCACCATCACACTCATCTCATCCTCACGAACCCAACTCGGAAGCTCCGACTTGGGCGAGTTTTCCCCGACGTGTTCTCGGCCGAGTTACAAGCTTTTGGGACGTTTGGAAGCCTCCACACAACTCCCTCAAGTCAATAATCTAGGTTTGAAGTCGAGTTGGCGTGGAAACACACAGTTTCGAGGCGAAGAAAATAAGTATGAACCTTTCGAGGCTTTTTCAGGCAACTTCCATCCTTTTTTTTGGACTTTTGAAAGGTATAATCTTGTCATCCTCTTCCTGAGCTTCATTTCCATAAAAAATGCGTCAAAAATAGTTGAGAAATGAGCAAGATATGAAGCTTTGAAATTTTTCCAGAAACTGGCAAGATTTTCCCAGTTTCCGATGAACCAAACAGCGATGGCGGACGACGGAGGATCACCATAGAAGAAAGACAATATTTCGTCAAAGTTGACGGAATATTCTGACGCCGTTAGGTAACGCCATTAGATTCCGTTACTATTTAACAAAATATTCCGTCAAGTGTGACGGAATATTCCCTGTTTCAATCAGTCTCTGACTTGTGCATGGGGGCACGTGTGGCAGTGGGCTAGGTGGTGCGTGAGGGCACGTCCGGCCTCTAATCGGCGAGTGCTTGACGTGTATGGGTCCAGGACGTCGAGTAGAATGTTTTCGTATGTTTAAACATTTCGTTTGAGCAAGCTATGGGAAAATTTACCTAGCTTTTAGTATATGTCCTATTAAATTAATTAGTTTAGTCATATAGGTGAAAATTATCCTGAAGAAGTACGAGGTCAAGCAAGGCAAAGAGGCTACAATCCGACCACGTATTAGTGAGTGGGCATTTGTTTTCATGTATATATTAAAACTTTATAGTTTCCACAAATGCTTTTGAATTGATTCATGCCTTTTATGCCATGAATAAGTAATGTTATAAGAAATGTTGTACTGTTGTGAAATGCTAAAATAATACTACGGGATGCGCAGGTAAGTTTACTATATTGATTAGAATTATTGAATCTTTATGGCATGCTTATACTTATGTAATCTACTCATCATTGCTGCACCCTGGTGTTAGTGCTCGCCTAGGGCCAGGGCCAGTCTTTCACGTGTATGTTCACATCTGCACTGTACGCTCACCTTGGATCCAAATAGATGCCAGTCATGTCATACAGGTTGCAATAGGTAACTCCGACATCTTGTCGTATAGGTTGCAATAGGCAGCTCTGACTCGTATGTGATCGCAAATAACACCAATCTTCACGTGATTGTAGCACTAGAGTGTATATTATGATTACACCCAATCCTGTCGTACAGGTTGCATTAGGCAACTCTGACTTGTGTGCTAGCATAGATTGATGAGCATTAGTCTAGTCGTATAGGTTGCATTAGGTGACTCAGACTTGTGTGCTAGCATAGATTGATGAGCATCAGTCTAGTCATACATGTTGTATTAGGTGACTTCGACTTGTGTGTTAGCATAGATCGATGCGCATCTGATTTTATTATGCTACTGTTGTGATATTGTGATCAGCATATTTTTGGAATTATTGTTGAGTTGCATTTGATTTCATACTTATATGTAGTATGATTTTCTGGAAACTATACATGTTTTACGGTGAGGGGTTAGTATGTTCGGAAAATAACTGTGTTTTATAAACCTTTTTTTTTGCCCACTCACCCTTCTGTTTTTCGCCTCTCTAGATAGCTGAATTACTCTGTGGCATACAAGGATTAACCGGCGATTCTGGTATACCCCTAATAAATGTAGGAACTGATTCCGGTTGTGTATTAAGTACTTAATTGGTTTTGACTGCACACTCTTTTGTCATCTATGCTCTGAATATTTGTATTCTATAGGTTCTACCCACTACTGCGCACTCACTTTATTAGTTTAAATAAGTCCTAGTTTTGGTTTTAATTTATTCACATTTTTACATCACTTACACTTTTGGTTACGTCACATTCGGGTGACGGCTAGCATGCCTCGACTCCGGTCGGGGTGTGTCAGTTTGGTATCAAAGCATAGGTTTTGGCAGTCCTGCATTTCTCATATGTGCTATAGGTTCTAATAATTTTTTATTTCTTATGTCAGAATCATGCCACCTCGTAGAGCGCCACATGTCCTTTCTAAGACTAGTTTTCCTGATTTTGGGCAACTTAGTGAGGCGATTACCAGCATCTTTCAGTCCACACTTCGTCCTCACCAGATGACTACCCTAGAAACCGTATCCCATCTTCAGATAAATAATTTCTTTCGCAATGAAGGACCTAAGAAATCCGAGGTTTGGATCGACCATGTTGAGAAGACATTCCGAGTTATGCAGCGACATAGGAATCTTTCAAAGGAGAGATGGGTCGAGACACCGACTTGGTTCTTCCGTCTGGGAGTTGGATCATGGTGGGCTCAGGAGTCACGCCCATTGTTTGCTCAAGATGCCATGAATTGGGATGTTTTCAAGCGTATATTTAAGGCTAGATTCACACCTCCATAGTACAAGGATCGAAAGAGAGAAGAATTCACATAGTTGAAGCAAGGTAAAATGTTAGCCACAGAGTACCACCGAAAGTTCACTGACTTATCCCGTTATTATATTGAGATCACTGGGAATCCCAAAGAGATGTTCTGTTATTTTAAGAAGGGGACTAGTAAGCGATTGTGTTCTTTGGCAACTTCTACTCCATGCTCTACCTACCAAGAATTCTTTGAGGTTTTGCTTTGTGTTGAAGATTATGAGAATGCACCTGATGATGACGATGATGAAAATGGTAACAATAATAACCAGAGGAATAATAATAGGGGGCAGTCATCTTTTGGTCCTCAAAAGACTCAGAATTTCAAGAGAAGCGGTAATAGTTTTGGATCTTCGAGCGGTGGTTCAAGTTCCAATACATCGTGAAGGGACGGCAATTCCACTGGTCATTCACGTTTTCAGAATAAAAGGAACCCTAGCAATTCTGGTGCTCCATTCTGTCGCATATGCAATAATCGTTATTTCGGTGAGTGTGAAAATGGAAATAGTGGGTGCTATACTTGTGGTCAAATGGGGCACAGAGCTAATCAATGCCTTCAGAATTAGAAACCTCAACCTCATACTCTACCACCTGCAGTTCCTCTCTAGCAGATTTAATGACCTGGTATCCATCAGCAGATAGGTTATGAGGGTGTTTTTCATTATCAAGATGACATACCCTAATACCAGGGAGGAGCATAGCAGTACCCGCCTGAGGTTCCCTATTACCAGGGTGGCTATCCACAGTACCAGGGGGGTTACACGCCGTATTAGGGCGGCGGAGCGCAATGGTACGCTGGAAGGTAGTCCTAGAATCTTGATGTAGCCTCTAGCAGTGGCAATTCGACCAGGCAGACTAATCAGACCAATCAAGGTCGAGGCAATCATGGACGTAGCAACTAGGGAAACATGGGTCGTGGAGGCTGACAACAGGCACATGGTCATGTCAATCACATCACCTTACATAATGCTCAGGGTAACCCCAACTTGATTTTGGGTACGTTGAATGTTCTTGGCCATTTTGCTAGAATCTTAATTGGCTCGGGTGCTACTTATTCGGTTATTTCCCATATGTTTGCTCAAAAGACTCAACCTCACCCCACTCCCATCGGTTATGAGTTAGAGTTCTCGATGCCTAAGGGTGAAATTTGCTATGTTAGTTGGGAGTATCGAGGATGTCGTAATGCCAGCTAATCTTGTTCCCTTAGACATTATTAATTTCGATGTTATCTTGGGCATGGATTGGTTAGATTACAATCGTGCCATGTTAAATTGTCACCAAAAGATTGTTACCTTCCATTGACCGGGCATGCCTATGGTAACTTTTGTTGATGAACGTAATGGTCTGAAACATAGAGTTATCTCTGCCATGAGGGCATAACGGATGTTGAGAAAGGGTTGTTAATGCTACTTAGCCCATGTAGTGGTGACTGAAGAGACTTCTGCTCGTGTGGAAGACGTTCTGGTAGTCAGACATTTTCTTGACGTTTTTCCCGACGATTTACCTGGCCTACCATCGGATCGTGAAGTGGAGTTCACCATCGACCTAATTCCAGGTACAAATCCTATTTTTCTAACTCCTTATCGTATGGCTCATGCGGAGTTGAGAGAATTGAAAACCCAGTTGCAAGAACTTGTTGAAAAATGGTTTATTTAGCCGAGCACTTCCCTTTTGGGAGCTCCAGTCTTATTTGTGAGGAAGAAAGATGGAACGTTGAGGTTATGTATCGATTACAGACAGCTGAATAGGGTGACGATTAAAAATCGTTATTCATTGCCTCGTATCGATGATCTTTTTTATCAGCTCCATGGTGATTGTGTTTTCTTGAAAATCGATCTAAGGTCTGGTTATTACCAGCTGAAGATCAGAAGTGATGATATTATGAAACAGCCTTTCGAACTTGATATGATCATTATGAGTTTCTTGTGATGCCATTTGGGTTAACTAATGCTTCGACAGCTTTTATGAACCTGATGAATCGGGTATTCTGTCCGTACCTTGAGAGGTCGTAATTATCTTCATCGATGACATTCTGGTGTATTATAAGAGTAAGGCTGACCATGCTAGACATCTATGTCTGGTTTTGAAGAAGCTAAGGGAGAATCAATTGTACGCTAAATTCAGTAAGGCTAGTTCTGGCTGGATCAGGTGTCCTTTTTGGGACACGTGAAATCAACTTAAGGTGTTCTCATGGATTCTCAGAAAGTAGCAGTAGTGGAAAATTGGGAGTAACCTCAGACTGTCACTGAAGTACGAAGTTTTCTTGGTCTTGCTGGCTACTATCAACGCTTTGTGAAAGAATTCTCAACCATAGCCCTGCCTCTGGCAAGGTTGGCCAGGAAATGAGTTAATTTTGAATGGAGTGATGATTGCGAATGGAGTTTCCAACAGTTGAAATACTGTCTCACTCATGCACATGTCTTGGCACTTCCCGATGACAGTGGGAATTTCGAGATCTACAGGGACACCTATCTGAATGGTCTGGGCTACGTGCTGATGCAGCACAGAAAGGTGATCGCGTATGCTTCACGACAATTAAAGCCCCATGAGATGAACTAGCCAACTCATGATCTCGAATTGACAGCTATTGTTTTCGTTTTGAAAATTTGGCGAAACTATCTTTATGTGGAAACGTGTTGAATCTTCATTGACCATAACAGCCTTAAGTATATCTTTACTCAGAAAGAACTTAATCTCCGGCAGTGTAGATGGATGAAGTTGATCAGCGATTATGACTGCATTATCGAGTATCACCCTAGCCGTACGAATACTATAGCAGACGCTCTTAGCAGGAAATCTCAAGGCCGACTTAATGCTCTTTATGCATGTCGTGTTCCTTTTCTGACTGACCTAAGATCTACTGGAGTAGCTTTAGAAGTGGATCAACAAGGAGTTCTACTTGCTAACTTTTAAGTTAAACCAGTTTTGTTGGATCGTGTTCTCGAGGCCCAAATGAATGACTTAGAATCCCAAGAGTTAAAGCAAGCGGTGTTGAATGGCAATAAGGAAGATCTCAGGATTCGAAGGCCTGACGGTATGCTGATGCAAGACAATCGAATGTATGTACCGAATGTGGAAGAACTGAAGAAAGAAATACTCGATAAGGCGCATATCTTAGCTTATGCAATGCATCCCGGGAGTACTAAGATGTGTCATACCATTCGACCTTTCTACTATTGGCCTGGAATGAAAAGAAAAATTACGGAATAAGTGAGTCGTTGTTCGGTCTGTCACCAGGTCAAAGTAGAAAGAAAGAAACCATTTGAGTTGCTACAACCACTTCCTATACCTCAGTGGAAATGGGAAGATATCATAATGGATTTCATGTACAAGCTGCCTCGTACACAAAATGGCTATGACGATATCTGGGTGATTGTAGATCGGTTTACTAAGTCAGCACATTTCTAACCTGTTCGTGAGAATTACTTGCTATGTCGGTTGGCCGAACTTTTCGCCTTTGAAATTGTCAAGTATCATGGTGTTCCCGTTAGTATTATTTCCGATCGAGACCCCCGATTTGCTTCGAAATTCTGGGTAGCTTTTTAAGAAGCTCTCGGCTTGAAATTACTCTATAGCATCGCCTATCATCCTTAAACCAATGGACAGTCAGAGAGAACTATTCGCCTACAATAACGACTTTCACTCCAGCATTGGTATGTCACCATTTGAGTCGTTGTATGGGAAACTTTGTCGTACACCGTTGTGTTGGTCTGAGGTAGGCGAAAGAGTTTTGGTTGGTCTTGAAATCATAAATGAGACGACACAAAACATTTAGGTGATAAAAGCTAACCTGAAAGCAGCCCATGATCGGCAAAAAAACATAGCAGACAGACATTCGACCGACATAGTATATAAGGTTGGAGATTGAGTGAGTTGGTGAAGTTGCTCACCGACTTGATCTACCTCCAGAGTTGTCAAGAGTACATAATGTGTTCCACGTGTCCATGCTACGAAGATACGTCTCTGATCCGTCCTATGTGATTCCTCCTCAGCCGTTAGAGATTAACCCGGATTTGACTTATTATGAGGTTCCAGTGACGATCCTTGACTGGAAAGATAAAGTTCTCAGGAACAAAACCGTTCATATGGTGAAAGTCTTATAGAGAAACCACTCTGTTGAGGAAGCTACCCGTGAGATAAAGGAGCGTATACGAGATCTATTCCACGTATGTTCTTTAATTATGATCTTTAGAAGTGTTGAAATTTTGAGGATGAAATTTTCTTAAGGGGGTAGATTGTGATGACCCGTCCCTAATTTTCTATGTAATTTTCTCCCCGAGTGTGTAAATTGGCATTTATGCCCTTGTTGGCAAAGTGACGTGGACGTGGTTATGCAGCTTTAAATTATTTTCCTCGTCATTGTAATTAAATAATACTCGTTGTTACGAACGTGTGAACTCAAGTTAGACCCGAAACGAATTTGTAACGTAAAGCTACGCACAGTTAAAGTACGTTAACAACGGGTAGAGTTGTACACGCGCGTGTTAATTTATCAGTGTTGGAAACACGGCTTTTGATAATGGGACAAATTTCGTGTAATTTGAAATGTGTACCAAACCTTATCATTTTCTTCTTTTTAAAACTGTCCCGTATCCCCTTTTTTACAACTGTCCCGTGTCCTCTTTTTCTTCTCAGCCAATCAGAACTCATATTCTTTCTCTCTCTCATCTTCTCCCTCTCTCTATCCCGAGACCCTATCCGTTTGCAACAACCACACACCACCATCAAATCTCACAGATCAAGCTTGCAACCACTACCATCACACTCATCTCATCTTCACGAACCCAACCGTACAAACCGATCGTGAAATGGTTGAGTTTTGAACACCCAACTCGGAAGTTACGACTAGGGCGAGTTTTCCCCGACGTGTTCCTGGCCGAGTTACAAGCTTTTGGGACGTTTGGAAGCCTCCACACAACTTCCACGAGTCAATAGTCTAGGTTTGAAGTCGAGTTGGCGTGGCAACACACGGTTTCGAGGCGAAGAAAATAAGTCTAAACCTTTCAAGGCTTTTTCAGGCCACTTATATACACTTTTTGGACTTTTGAAAGGTATAATCTTGTGATCCTCTTCCTGAGCTTCATTTCCATAAAAAGTGTCGAAAATAGTTGAGAAATGGGCAAGATATGAAGCTTTGAAAATTTTCCAGAAACTGGCGAGATTTCCTAGTTTTCGACGAACTAGACGGCAGCTCTGGCGGCGGTGGACGGTGGAGGATCATCGGAGAAGAAGGAGAATATTTCGTAAAAGTTGACGGAATATTCTGACACTGTTAGATTCCGTTAATATTTAACGAAATATCGTTCAAGTCTGACGGAATATTCCCTGGTTTAGTCAGTCTTTTACCTGTACGTATGGCCGTGGGCTAGACGGCGCGTGAGGGCACATCTGGCCTGCGAGTGCTTGATGTGTACGGGTCCGTGACGTCGAGTAGAATGTTTTCATATATTTAAACCTTCCATTTAAGCAAGCTATGGGGAAATTTACCTAGCTTTTAGTATATGTCCTATTAAATTAATTAGTTTAGTTATTTTACATATAGGTGAAAATTATCTTGAAGAAGTACGAGGTCAAGCAAGGCAAGGAGGCTACGATCGAACCACGTATCAGTGAGTGGGCATTTGTTTATATATATAAACTTTATAGTTTCCACAAATGCTTTTGAATTGATTCATGCCTTTTATGCCATGATTAAATAATGTTATAAGAAATGTTGTACTGTTGTGAAATGGTAAAACAATACTACGGGATGCGCATGTAAGTTTACTATGTTGATTAGAATTATTGAATCGTTATGGCATGCTTATATTTATGTAGTCTGCTAATCATTGCTGCACCCTGGTATTAGTGTTCGCATAGGGTCAGGGCTAGTCTTTCACATGTATGTTCACATCCGCATGACACGCTCGCCTTGGATCCAAGTAGGTGCCAGTCATGTCGTACAGGTTGCAATAGGCAACTCCAACATCTTGTCGTACAAGTTGCAATAGGTAACTCTGGCTCGTATGTGACCGCAAATAGCATCAGTCTTCACGTGATTGTTTTTGCCCACTCACCCTTCTGTATTTCGCCCCTCCAGGTCCTAGATAGCTGAATTACTCTGTGGTGTACGAGGATTAGCTGGCAATTTTGAGATACCTTTAATAAATGTAGGAACTGATTCCGGTTATGTATTAAGTACTTAACTGGTTTCGACTGCACGCTATTTTGTCATCTATGCTCTGAATATTTGTATTATATGGGTTGTACCCACTATTACACACTCACTTTATTAGTTTAAATAGGTCCTAGTTTCGATTTTAATTTATTCACAATTTTACATCACTTACACTTTTGGTTACGACACCTTTAGGTGACGGCCAGCATGCCTCGACTCCGGTCGAGGTGTGTCAACTCAGGTCCGATCTCAGGTGCGGCTGAGGTGGCCCGATCTCGACCGCCACCGATTCGATTATGTTCGAATTTAGAGAAGCCAACAACAAATCTACCTACGACGCCAAATCGAGAGTTTCGTCGCTGATTTCAAACTCACCGTGCACGGTTCCTCAAAGGACGTCACCTTTCCCTCAGAATTCTAGCTTCTTTGCCATTTTCATGTCCATGGTCAGTGGGATTAAATTGCTTGGGGTTTCGGTGAGAAGACAGAGCTGGGTTCTTTATTTTTTATGGTGACTGATGAAACTTGGTTCAAATCCGCAGGACCCTAGATGAGAAATCACATTGACCAAACCGTAAGTATCAAAGATTGATTCTTTTTAGGGTTAGGGTCGTGAATGGATTGGATTGGATTGGATTGGATTTTGGGCATGATCTTTGTGGGTTTTAGGTTTAGGTTTTTTATTTTTAATTTTTAATTTTATTTTTAAATTTTTATATCTATGTGAGCCCATATTAACATGTGGTGCCCAATTATTGTCCATGTGGGCACCACATCATCAGTTTTGACTTAACAACAACCTTAACGGATGTATGAAACTGTCCCAAAATTTTGACTTCAGATACCACTTTGGGATGAAAAAACCTTGATGTACTAAATGTTAAAAACCAAGAAACTTGAGGGTAGTAAACTGAGATTGACCCTTTATTTTTTTATGTAACATCGCTTTTATCATCCTAACACTAGTTCTCTTATAAAAAATAAAAAAAACAATTTAAAAGATTAGGAGAATGCAACTAATTATATCATGGAAATTGAGAAAAAAGAAAGAATGTGAGAGTTTTTATTTGTTTTGACAATATACCAACCAAATTGAACATAAAAAAAAATAGAAACCGGGATTATGCATTGAACCCGACGTGAATCGAACACGCAACCTTCTGATCTGGAGTCAGACGCGCTACCATTGCGCCACGGATCCGGTTTAAGCATGTGCTTTTATAGTTCCTTATCTACCATAATAATAAGCTCTTGTCCGACATCGTTTCAGCTATTTCAGTACGCTACAAAAACGGTTTGAAGAGCGCCTTCCCGCCAGAACCCAACCGCTTAACATCTGGAAATCAGTGAGTCGTCTTCTCCAAGAAAACCCATTTCCCCACATTCTTGCACAGAGAGAGAAAGCAACCAACAATGGCCGCCGACCCATCAAAGCTTCAGACCCAGATCGACATCAAGCCTCCACCGCTTCCATTCCACGCTGAATCAGCTCCCGAAACTCTTCAAGAGCCCAAGCTCTCCTTCTTCGCCTCCCGCTACCGTCGCACTCGCCGCCGTCGAGCCGACACTTGGCTAATATCTCTCTTCGTGATCCTACACATCGTGGCCTTCACGGCGACTATGGTCGTCAACGACTGCTGGCACAAGTCTCATGGCGACTGCGCCCTCAAAGCCTTTGGCCGGCTGTCGTTTCAGTCGCTCTCCGAGAACCCGCTGCTCGGCCCTTCCGCTTCCACGTGAGTGTGATTCTCTCGTTCTTGATTTCAAGCTTTAATTTTTGTTTGGTTTCAAGAGAAGATGAGTTTTCTTGGCGAAATCTTGTTTGGCTTTAGGTGGGTTCTCTCTGTGTGGATGGTTGCTGAGAAAATGTCGCAAATAATTGTTAGGGTTTCTGAGACCATCCATCTTAATCATTTAATTTTCTTTGTTTCTGGATGTATCGAGGGTTTAATCGGGTTTCCTCTGTTTGGTTGCTGAGAAAATAAAAAAAGCTTTTATCTTTATGCATAATTTGCTCTGTTATTTTGAAGTTTCATCAAAGGGTTATACCAAATTATTGTAAATTCTGGGAATTTTCTTACATAACGCGTTTGGTTCTTAAGTTTATGATCAATTGAAGGTTTTTGGACCGTAAACTCGATGTTTTGCTGATTTTGTGGTCTTAGAATTTGGCCCTACCTATCAAATTATTAAAATAGTGATTCTAAAAGCTGTGCTTGAGAAGTGAGAGGCCTCTATGAACTTGTTTGTAGTCTTTGGTAGAGGGCTTCCTATACTGGTTTCGATCCATAATTGATGGTGGTATTGCAGGCTTGATGAAATGGGAGCTCTTCGACGGACTTTTTTGACAGAGAATGGCCAAACATGGCGTCTTTTCACATTTCCGTGTCTGCACGCCGGAGCCATCCACCTTGTGATCAACCTTTGCAGTGTCGTCTTTGTTGGAACTCACTTGGAGAAAGAGTTTGGACCATGTAGATTTTCCTTTCCATTTTTATTAGTATACATTATTTTGCAGGATCAATAAGGCTATGTGTAGCTCTTGTAATTTTTAGACACTGATATTCCCAATTTGTTTCTTTCAAACAGTAATGGCAGGGTTCATCTATATACTCTCTGCTTTTGTTGGTACGTTGGTGGCTGCACTCTTTGTCGAGAAACACCCGGCAGTTGGTGCTTCTGGAGCTCTATATGGGTTACTTGGAGCTACACTTGCCGCGCTGATTCAGAACTGGGAAATGTACACCAATAAGGTATCCCACCCTCTGCTTTTCTCGTTCAGATTGAGATCTCTTTCTCCTTATCTAATTTAAGCATGTAATGATTCCTCCGTCGTTTTGTTACAGTTCACAGCTCTAGTATCAGTTCTATTTGTCTCCATTGGGAATTTTCTCCTCGGCTTGCTACCTTATGTGGACAACTTTTCGAGCATTGGAGGCTTTTTATCAGGGTTCCTACTTGGATCTGTGCTTTTATCCAGTCCTAAGGTCAGAGAACTGGCTCAAGAGAAAGGAGGCCTCCTTGATTATGATCTCAAAAGTTCTATCAAGTTGAGGATGAGGCTGAAGCTGGACAGACCAGTTTATAGGAGTGTGGCTTTTGTTCTCTTTGGTGTTATGTGAGTGGTTCTCCTGTTTATGGAAAATTCCGTACATTGTTGTTACTTGTCGGTTTAAATTTGGCTTGAGTTTTATAAGAGGAGCTTTGCTATGTGATCTGCAGGCTTGCTGGATGTCTTGTTGCAGTTCTGCAAGGCATTGACCTGAACCAGTACTGCGGGTGGTGCCGGTATGTTGATTGTATCCCTTTCAAAGGATGGAGCTGCAGGGACATGGAAACTTTTTGTGAGGTATGTATTTATCTGATCCTAGCACCTTAACATGTATAATCCTGATTTTAGCAATCTAAAATTAGATTAGATGAAAAATAAATTAGCATAAGAAGAGACACTAGATTCAATTTTATGCACTAGTTTCTTTCTTCACAATGTTAATAAGGAGTAAAGCTTGCTGAGAGTGAGAAACAATACATATAAAGCTTGCCGTGTAAAGAGACTGAGACACTGCATTTCAATTTTATGCACTGGTTTCTGGAGAAGAATCTCGGTCCACTCTAGGATTAATGAGTAAAGCTTGCCGTGAGTGAGAAACAATACATATAAATTCCTGTTACAGTGTTTAATAGTCATTAAGCATCAAATCACCCTGATCAGAAAGCACTACAGGGGGATTTTTACAGTACAAAATTAATCATCTAAAGAGACTGATAGGGAAAGATCAGAATTCTAATTGCGTAAAAAAAACATGGGAAAAGAATGTTCTTGCCTTGTTTGTCAGCTTGGGAAGACAATGGACATTAGGAATTCCGTTGGTAACTGATACACTATGCTACATTAGTGCAATGCAGCACATATGATGAGAATAGTGTTAGATGCTAGAACAATTTCCTCGTCGGGATGGATAATTATCCCTTACTAATTTTAAGGTTATATTCACTTGAGTTTCTTACATTTTATGATGGACTAGCTTGTCTGTTTCATTGACATTTTTCGTGTGAATGCATAATGATGGACTAGCTTGCCTGTTTCGTTCACATTTTAGCATAACGAGTTGTACCTTGATTATAACTTCTTCCTCCTCGTCACTCACTACTCTTGCTCCTCATCACTCACTTCAAATGCAGTCAAACGAGTTCTAATTTGAATTCCTTATGATTGACCTTGAATGCTGCAGACCATGGTGAGCAATGAACAGCTGACTTTGACCTGTATGAGCAATGGGAACTTCAGGGTCCTTCCATACACGAACGTCTCTCAAGATCGGGTGAATGACTTGTGCAGTGTGATATGCTCATAGAAATTGTCGGTCTTGGTGACTGTTGCAACAGCATGGAGAGAGAGACAAATTCCTAGCATCAATACTGGGTTGATAGCTGTCCCGTTGTATCTTCGCAACATTTGTTTTTCTTCTGTTTTTTCCATTGTCTGCATATCCCTCTAATTTTGGAAGTAGAAGAGAAAGGTCAATGACCTCTCACTTTTGCAGTGCAAAATTTTCAGAAAAAACTGGGTTGGCGTGAGGCATAGATGCAACCGTCTCCTTTTGTATAGATATAATCTCTCGTGGATACATCGGAGTGAAATAACATTTTGTATATGTTCTTGAGCTGATATATGATCATTCAAATCTTATTGTGGAAATTAATGTGCTCTACTAGTTGTTCAACTTGTGCTTTTGAAGGTTGTGTTACGACTCTCTAAAATTACTCAATGCAGATGGATAATTTCGAATTTAAGCTTTGAAGTTTAACTTGATAAATCGAGTGCTACTTCTTTGGATAAATTCAATTGAAAAGCACTGTAAAACTGTATTGGTTTGTTCCCCTTGGGTCCATCATGATTCATGACCCAATATATGGACAGAATTGCTCCCAGTAGCGCCCGTGGCCTAATGGATAAGGCATCTGACTTCTAATCAGGCGATTGTGGGTTCGAGTCCCACCGGGCGTGCTCGATGTAAGGCCAAGTGCCCAGCAGGCAATATTCTCATAAAATGAAAAGGAGAAAACGTTTTCACTTGTCCTTACAAGAGTGGAAGATGGATGAGCTGCTGGGGGAGACAGCTCCAACACATAAAAATGGAGCTTCAGAGAGAGTAAGAGACACGTCGACAAGGGGAAAAAAGACGACTACAACGTGAAAAAATAGACTACGCATGAAAGTGTCTCTTTTAATTTTACATAGTAAAGTCGTTTCTTATCTAATGAATAAACGTTTTTCGGTTTTTTGTTTGTTTTTTTTAATTTATTTTTAAATAGGGTAAATATTATAATATTTTAAATGCAAAAAAAATTATTTTTTTGCCACAAGGCACAAATTTGGCAATCACGTTAGCACAAATGTGGATTCCATATTTGTTATATCATCACTTAACGGTGTACTTAACAGATTTTCTAACGGATGTATGAAATTGAAATAAAATGATAAGTAAATATATGAAATTGAAATGTTTTAAAGATGTTGTAAGAAATTGAAATCGATCCCAATTTACCCTAAATTGGTCAACTGGACTGTGAATTCAAATGTTTTATATGAAACGGCGGATCCTTTTCCTAGGGATCCTGCAAACATGTCTGTTCATCGTACATTGTGCGTTCAGTTTTCGTTAGGTACTATTTATATTTGAATTTTAAATTTTAAATTTTAAATGATTTCTAATCGTATGATGTACGATGAACGGATACGATTACAGGATCCATAAGAAAAGGATCCGACGATGATCTTCTTCCATACGAAACCATCAATCTGCTAAACTATGCCCCCATTTATTTCATTTCATCTAAAAAATATTCCATCTCTCACATACAATTGAATGCAACTATATATATATATATTTTTTTTTTTATTTTTTTTTTTATTTTTTGGTTGTTAATACCAAAGAAATACATGAAGGAAGGGAAAAACTTACATAACACAAGTACACTAGCACAATAGCATCACGTACCAATAAAATTAAAACATGTACACATGTCATATAAGTCATTCTCTCGCAAAGAAGTTACTAATCCAAGAAAGATGCATTTAATTCCACCGTAGAAAGCTCATCTCATTTATAAACCCAATAACTAACAAGTGTCCTCGTCCTCCACAGCCAAGGTGGCTGCTGCTGCCGCCGGGAACCAAAACCAAAATCCGACCCACAATTCCTTCTTTTTAATTATTTTTTTGGGCCGAGATGCGACTCCTTTTGCGGCTCTGTCTGTTGCCGCCCCTTACAGTTATATTCACAGCCTTTTCATAGCGCCAGCAAGCCGCAATGATCTAAAGGTTTCACCTTTTAGGTTTAGCCACCACAAAGTTTACACCATTCAAGGCAAATGATTTCTACCGGAGATTCTACAATACTGCGTTGTATTTAATGTTGTGTTAATAAAGGAGTGAAATTTAGAGAAACAGATATATCTTCATAATCTTCATCTATTTCGTTTATGTTGAATTTAAATTCACAGGATATTATAGTTGCATCCTATTTCTACACACTATTTTTCTCTATTTGCGCATCTTGTTTATTTCTATCACTTAATTCTTTTTTATTTTATTCAATCATACAGTAAAAAATAAACACGTGTATTAATTTCCCCAGTACTTTTAGGGTCTAGGGCTGTTGGGCAGGGCCTAGACCTTTCCCAAATGCAATATGCTTATTCGGTTAGAACCCGATAGATTAGGTGGTGGCAAGTAGGAGAATATATTGCCAAATCTAGCAATAGAAATATTATTGCCATTATTTTAAGAAACGATATTATCTTTACTAAAACGGTGAAAAAATAGGCTAAGTTTCATAATAGGCTACTAATAATGTGATTCAAATTCAGCTTTGGTGAGAATCGAATTTAAGACCTCTTACTTACCTGTGAAAATAAATATCACTAGACTGTACTTCGTAGTACTAAATATTATTGCAGCTTTTTTATTAACTATTTGGGATGAAAACTTTAAAATTTTCATATCATATTACGTCATTTTTCTATGTTACGTAACACTGAATGATCGTAAAATTAAAATTAAATCTTGCATATAGGAAATTTAATAAATCGTTACAACGATTAAATCTTGTATAAAGCCTATATAGGAACCATTGTAGCCCGACCCCAAATTTCGGCTCAAAGTTAAAGTTCTACCAAGTGATTTTGGAATACATTACAAAATCATCCAAAATAATAGCGGATAGTGGACCATTCCATTTGTACGTATCTATCTCCAAAAGCTCCATCTAAATTTATCCATAAGTAGCCCACAAAAGAATTAAAACGAAGCATGCAGTGGTATAATGCCTGTGGGCGGCCTTAAAGCACACAAAGGCTACAAAGTTACTACTCCTCTGTCTCTGTCTCTCTCTCTCTCTCTCTCTCTCTCTATTTGTGTGATCGATTGCCAGCTAATCTTTGCCAATGATGATTTTAAAGAGAGAAATTCGTTTGAAAAGTAAAACTTGAAAGATACTTTGACTAAGGAAACATGTTTTTAGGTGCCTATATTGCACACATAACACATGACATTTTAATGAAAAGTAAAATCGATTACAAATTGCATTTGTTCCAACCTCATGTTTGGTTCCTCCTGAATCTAGAAACATAAAGTATCGCCAGCATTTGTCATCTAAACAGAGTCTATATATGCACAGATAGTCTAAGGACATAGAGAACTGAATTCAACTTAATAGGATTCGAGGGAGATCTTAAAACTGTTCTCCTCCAGTGTGGCTCACTGACTCACATTGTTGATCACGTCTTTCACAATGTGAGTGTATGATTGGACCACCATTGGGGGCAACAAAGACATATGAGGCCAATAATGGATATTGAGTTATAACACACGTCCAACTTCATTCTGCCTGCAAAAATATCCAGAGACACAAAACAGTAGTAGTACCCAACTATCAAATTAAACAACAAGAAGGTCCAAAAAAATTAAATTGCCAGAAAATAAAACGAAGATGTATAGTAAGCTAACAATCGCTATTAAAACCGAGTCTCATCCTCATAAGAAACATGATTGAAGGGGTGGTTAGTAAATTTACCACATTTCCCATGATCAATTACTTTCAAATGCAAAAATTGTCATGGGGACTCAATATTGCAATAGTACAATGAGTTGGCTAGCTAAGGCACTCATTGAATGGCCAGATCTGTCAAGGTCTTATGTGCTTGGCATCTCTACAAGTGTAATGCTAATATACCATTGAGAGGTTTCGACCATTGATTTGGCACCACGTCGCATGCAGCTCCCACTCATGCACATCGTGATATAGTAATAGAACCCTTCACGGAATCGCATATTCTATACGAAAATAATACATATACACTACGGAAACTAGGGTTTTCAAGGCAGAGATTCTCTTTTAGGTCACTCTAGTTATATATGTAAAGACTATAAAAAGCACTATATAAAATATTGCTTTAGGAAAGTTGATGGTTTTCAAACTTTCACCTTGGCTGCTAAATAATATAAGGCTCCTCCTCCTTTTAGGGTATGGAAAGAGAGAGACAGGTGTTTGAAAGGAACCCTTTAGTGCGAAGGAATCCTGAAGTGGGTTCTGCCTAGTTTGATGCCAAAAAGTAAAGAAAGATTTATGGCTAGCTAATAGCCTTGTAAACATCTCACTTAGTACTACGGTCTAATGATTTTTTTTTTTTTCACTTATAAATGATAGAGGTCTTAGGTTTGATTTTCGCAAAAAACGAATTTAAACTACATTATTGTTAGCCCAATGTGAGGTTTAACCTAGTCTCCCACCTCTTTAACCCTTGGGCTAAAACCTAAGATTTTAATCTATAAACAGTTTTTCTCTTTCAACCCTTATGAGTTAAATTTTTGGCCCAAGGTTATTAAAGAATGAATTTAGGATAATTTTTTCTTAAATTAACTTAAAAAAATAAAACAAAAATATGTAGACTATCCTAATTTAATTTTATGAACATTTTAACCTAAAAATATTTAGATTCCGATAAATATTGAAAAATCATTAAACCGACACTATGAAACTCGTGGAACACTACAAAAGAATATGAAACACATACAATAATTTTTTTTAATTACTTTGGCCGTTTGATTTAAATTTGGACCATTATATTTTTTTTTTACCGTTGAATTTGATCAAATTAGATCTTAACCGTTAGATTAAATGAATTTATAAATATAAAACTAAAAAATATATACATATATGGGGGGCTAGCTCCACTAACACAGGGGGAAATTCTGGCCTAAATTTGTCCCATAAATGAGTTTT
Source organism: Heteromeles arbutifolia (assembly GCA_024362995.1). Taxonomy (NCBI): domain Eukaryota; kingdom Viridiplantae; phylum Streptophyta; class Magnoliopsida; order Rosales; family Rosaceae; genus Heteromeles; species Heteromeles arbutifolia. Next base: position 22,463,496 of record JANCRC010000013.1, on the reverse strand, counting down.
GAGTTTCAACTCATATTTGCTCCAAGGGTTAGAGCAAGTTGGGATAAGTTTAGAACCTAAAATTTGAGTTTTACTCCAAGGACTGGAGTAGGTATTAGTGTAAATAATGTCGTTTGTTTTTTAAAAAAAAAACAAAAACTTGTAAACCTCTAGTCACTATCATCTATGTTGGTCAAAAAAGGGTTGATTGTTATAAATATGTCAAAGTTAGAGAGATAACCTTTATTAGTGACAAGAGCGAAGCATGTGTAAAATATTACACTGTAACTATAGCACTAGGGGATGACAAATAAAAGAGGGAGGAATATACTGATGTTATTGATCTTTCCTTTCTTCTCTGTATTCTCTATCTTTTAACAGCAGTAGGAGCGCTCTATTTATAGAGCAACTCCATACAAACAGATTCTTACATTTTGAAATTTACAACACATAACTTTGAAAATACGATCCTTTTGTTTCCAAAGTCTACATCACATTTGTGGGCATTGAAAAATTTGTGTGTGGGCATTCATAACAATGCCAATGTTTTCAACACTCATTGGATGCCCACATATCAACATCAATTGCCTCATTAAAACCTTGCTTGGGAAAACCCAGTGGGAAAAAACCATAGCGAAGGAAAAAGAGTACAACTTTACCTGGAATGTTGATATAGTGTTAAGTATGCTTATGTTGCCTCGTTAAAACCTTGATAGGAAAAACCCAATGGGAAAAATCCTAATCGAAGGAAAAAGAGTACAACATGCATGTATCGTGGATGCTCCCCTTGATTCCGCATTCTTCAAATTTAGCTGTTTGGTAAGTTGACGTAATCCGATACTTTGCACTAACTTCTGAAACGTGCACTTTGGTAGAGATTTGGTGAACAAGTCTGCCAGATTTTCATTAGAACGGATTTGTCTGACTTTAATAACTTTAGCCTTCTGAAGCTTATGTGCATTGAAAAACTTTGGAGATATGTGTTTAGTTTAATCGCCCTTAATGAATCCTTCCTTCATTTGGGCAACACAAGCTGCATTATCTTCATAGATGACAGTTGGATTGTCTGTCTACGAAGTTAGACCACATGAATTTCAAATATGATGGATCATTGATTTTAACCAAGAACATTCACGACTTGCTTCATGTAAAGCAAGTATTTCCGAATGATTTTAGATGTAGCAACTAATGTTTGCTTTGTTGAGCGCCATGAGATTGATGTATCTCCATTCTTGAACACATATCCAGTTTGTGAGCGGGCTTTATGCGGATCAGAGAGAAAACCAGTATCTGCATATCCAACAAGGACTTGGTCATTTGTGGAGTTCTTTGAGTAGAAGAGACCCATATCTGTTGTCCCCCGAAGGTATCGTAATATATCTTTGACTCCCTTCCAATGATGAATTGTTGGAGTAGAGCTATACCTTGCTAACAAGTTGACTGAAAAAGCTATATCTAGTCTGGTACATTGTGCTAAATACAATAAAGCACCTATTGCACTTAGATATGGTACTTTTGGACCAAGGACCATTTCATCATCTTCTTTTGGACGGAATGGATTTTTCTTAATGTCCAGAGAATGAACGACCATTGGTGTGCTAAGTGGATAAGCCTTGTCCATGTTAAATCGCTTCAGGATTTTTTTTCAATGTAAGCTGATTGGTGGACCAAAATTCCATTAGCACAATGCTCGATCTGCAGGCAGAGACAAAATTTTGTTTTTCCAAGGTCTTTCATTTCAAATGCGCTTTTCAAATATTCAGGGGTTCCAACTAGGTTTATATCATCGACATATACTGCCATTATAGCAAATCCAGAGTTGGATTTCTTAATGAACACACAAGGGCAAATGGCATTGTTGATATACCCTTATTTGATCAAATACTCACTGAGATGATTATACCACATTCGTCCAGATTGTTTCAACCCATACAATGATTGTCTTAATTTGATTGAGAGCATACCTCGTGGTTTGTTTGTTGTTTCAGGCAAATTAAGTCATTCTGGGACTTTCATATATATGTCAGCATCTAATTCTCCATATAGATACGTGGTGATGACATCCATAAGCCGCATGTTAAGTTTTTCTGAAACCACTAAACTTATTAAGGAACGGAACGTAATTGCGTCCATTACAAGAGAGTATGTCTCCTCATAATCAATTCCAGGTCTTTGCGGAAAACCTTGTGCAACAAGTCTTGCTTTATATCTTGCAATCTCGTTTTTCTCATTGCGTTTCCCTATGAATACCCATTTGTAACCCACGGGGTTTACACTAGGCAGGGTTTGGACTACTGGTCCAAAAACATTTCGCCTTTCCAAGGAATTTAATTCTGCCTGGATTGCATTTTTCCACTTAGGCCAATCATGTCTCTGTTTGCATTCATCAACAGAGCGGGGCTCAATATCATCACTTAATATGATTTCAATGGCTACCGCGAATGCGAACATGTCGTCGATGATTATTTCATTCTGATCCCACAATTCATTCGTACAAGCATAATTTATAGAGATTTCTTTGCTTTCATGTACCTCTGTTTCTTCAGGTACATGTGTCTCATCAATGACATTTTCTTTTTCTGAAAGTACAGAATCATGAATTGGGGAAGTGTCATTCATTTTTTCTTCTTGAATGATCTTAGTTGGATTTAGTTGTGCCCTCGTCTTTCTTTTTCGAGGGGCTGAATCTTTTGAACCTGGGGGTCTACCACGCTTCAGGCGTACACCAGACGAATCATTCGCTGCCACTTTATTTTGTCCAATAGGGATATCAATTCTTGCAGGTGCATTTGCAGCTGGTATATGTGATTTTGTCACTTTCATAGCATTATTAAATGCATCTGGCATTTGATTGGCAATACTTTGAAGATGAACGATCATTTTTCATTTCATTTTCACATTGAGTGCTACGTGGATCAAAATGAGATAAGGTGGGAACAACCCATGTCAGCTCTTTCCGTTCTTCTGGAATGGTCTTTTCTCCCCCCTAATGATAGGAAGATTGTCTCATCAAAGTGATAATCAACAAAACGAGCTGTAAACATATCACTTGTCAATGGTTCCAAATATCTAATGATAGATGGTGAATCAAAACCCACATAAATTCCCAATTTGCGCTGAGGTCCCATTTTAGTGCGTTGTGGTGGTGTAATAGGTACATAAATAGCACAACCAAAAACTCGTAAATGTGAAATGTTTGGCTGATGCCCAAACACGAGTTGTACTGAGGAGTATTGGTGGTTGGCTATAGGTCTTAATCGAACCAATGATGCAGCATGTAAGATTGCATGTCCCATGCAGAAACTGGCAATTTTGTTTTCATGAACAGAGTGTGAGCTATTAACTGAAGCCGCGTGATCAATGCTTCTGCTAAACCATTTTGAGTATGTATATGAGGAACAGGGTGTTCAACATCAATGCCCAATGTCATGCAGTAATCATCAAAGGTTTGAGACATAAATTCACCAGCGTTATCAAGTTGGATTGACTTAATGGGGTAATACGGGAACTGTGCTCACAACTTAATTATCTGAGCAAGAAGTCTCGCAAAAGCTACATTCCGAGTGGACAAGAGACAAACATGTGACCATCGGGTAGATGCATCAACCAAAACCATAAAATATCGAAATGGTCCACAAGATGGTTGAATAGGCCCACAAATATCCCCTTGAATTCTTTGCAGAAATGATGGGGATTCAGCATCAACCTTTAGTTATGATGGTCTAATTACCATCTTTCCTTGAGAACAAGCCTTGCAAGGGTTATCATTTGAGATAACAATGTGTCTGCTCAATAATGGATGTCCATTAGAGTTGGTAATGATTCTACGCATCATGGTAGATCCTGGGTGACCCAGACGATCATGCCAAAGCATGTAAACTTTTGAATCAATGAACTTCTGGTTCATGACAATATGTGATTCAACTGTCTTTATGCATGTATAATACAATCCACTCGTCAAACCCCGCAACTTCTTCAATATACGCTTCTGGGTATCATTGGAGGTAATGCATAGATACTCCACATTCTTTGCACTTTTCGTTTCAATGTGGTATCCATTTAAACGTATGTCTTTAAAACTCAACAAATTTCGAGTAGATCGAGTAGCGTACAACGCATTCTATATGGACAATATTGTTCCATTTGGTAACATAATCTGGGCTTTCCCTAAGCCTTCAATCACATCTGATTGCCCTGATATTGTTGTTACCCTTACTTTTATAAGTATCAATCTTGAGAAATACTTTCGATCTCGAAGTATTGTATGCGTGGTTGCGCTGTCTACAAGACAAATATCTCCACCATTTCTCATGTTTTGAGAATGACCATAGTTTTTATCCATGCTCTATGAGTAAGGGAATCACAGTTAAAAGCAAGTTATAACTAAAATTTAAATGTCACTTTTATTGAATCTGAAATGCTAGTTTTAAACTACAAGTTCAGTACATCAAACATAAACGATTCAGTCGGACCAGTAAACTTCATTCCCTCTTTCCACAATGAAGTCCGAAACTTCTAGGTGGGTTGTGTTCAACTGCCCTGATAAGTCACATACTGGATCAGGGATATCCATTAGTTTAGCCTAGTCGAGAAAATTGGTCTCGACACCCTTCTCCTTGATGGAGGCTTAGTACAGATCCACCAAATGTTTTGGGGTATGACAAGTACGCGCCCAATGCCCATTGCCACCACACCTATGGCAGGCTTCTTCAGAGTTTCTGGGAGCATTGTTCATATGAGTTTTGCCTTTGTGGCGATTTACATTTTTGAAGCTCGGGCTTGAATTATGCCTTGGAACCTGGTTGTGAAACTGGACACCATGATTCTTGCCTTTCCCGTTCCACCGTTCTCTCTTGTGGCCATGTCCTCGTTTATGATTATTGCCACCAGAGGATGTGGCGTTCACTTCGAGGGAAACATTATTCACTTCTGGGAATGGTGCAGATCCAGTAGGTCGGGAATGATGATTTTTTAGCAGAAGCTCATTATTTTGTTCAGCAACCAGGAGCACAGATATCAGCTGGTTATATTTAGTAAAACCTCGCGCTCTATACTGCTGCTGCAGGAGCACGTTTGAGGCATGAAAGGTGCTGAAAGTCTTTTCCAACATATCTTTCTTAGTGATGGTTTCCCTATAGAGTTTCATTTGGGAACTAATTCTGAACATCGCAGAATTGTACTTAACTACTGATTTGAAATCCTGGATCCTTACGTGAGTCCACTCATAATGAGCTCTTGGAAGAATCATCGTTTTATGGTGATTGTATCTGTTTCTTACTGCCTTCCAGAGAGCTAATGGATCTTCAACTGTTAGGTACTCGCTTTTTAGTCCCTCATCCTGGTGACGACGGATAAAGATCATGGCCTTCGCCCGATCTTGAGAAGATGCACTGTTCTCCTCTTTGATTGTTTCTACAAGATTCCCTGCCTCCAGATGGATCTTGATATCCATTACCCAAGTAAGGTAATTCTTCCCAGTAATGTCTAGGGCAACAAAATCAAGCTTTGCCAAGTTCACCATTTTCTTTTCTGAAAGAAAACTGAGATGTGTAAGAACTTGCAATAATATGTATTCTGGGGGATGTAGTGTTAGAACTTATAGTTCTTACAAATTCTTCATTTTGATCTTTAGGCCAAAATGATAAGCACTTGAAACTTCTGGCTCAAGATTTACATGATGAATGAGGAAGGCGATTGTACCGCACCATTCTCGTAACATAGGATGGGCGATTGTTCCGCACCACTCAAGTATTAGGAAAATTTAAATATATAGAACATGGTGGGCGATTATACGGCACCACCTAAAATTGCAATGAAATTAAACAGCAGGCAAATTTAAATATGCAGGGTAGGGTGAGCGACTATACCACTCCACCTAAAATTTGCTGTAAAATTAGATTTGCGGTCCAAGATAGGCGATGATACCGCACCATCTTGGATTGCAGTAAGATTAAATTTGCAATTCAAGATGGCAATTGTACCGCACCATCTTGGATTGCAGTAAAATTAACATAAATAAACACTGGGTTAGTAATAAAGATCTACACCAAACAAGAAATCAAAGATATATGTAACTGTTAGGTTGAGAACTAAAAGCAGGCATGGTGCAAACAGTTCTTCACGAGGGTATATCTAGCAGTTGAGGCAGAGGAAGAAGATGAACAGTAAAATCCTTAGAGGAAACATTTTTTTTCGTTCGGCGAAGAGAAATGAGAAATGGTTATATTTAGAGAGTCGTGCTGATAACGTGTTATAAATATGTCAAAGTTAGAAAGATAACCTTTATTAGTGACAGGAGCAAAGCAGGTGTAAAATATTACACTGTAACTATAGCACTAGGGGATGACAAATAAAAGAAGGAGGAACAGATATTGATGTTATTAATCTTTCCTTTCTTCTCTGTGTTCTCTATCTTTTAACAGCAGTAGGAGCGCTCTATTTATAGAGCAACTCCATACGAACAGATTCTTACATTTTGAAATTTACAACACATAACTTTGAAAATACGATCATTTTGCTTCCAAAGTCTACATCACATTTGTGGGCATTGAAAAATTTGTGTGTGGGCATTCATAACAAGGCCAATGTTTTCAACATTGATGGGTTTTTATGGGTTTAATCTATATTCTATAAATCCAAAGTGAGAAGAAGAAGGGTTTGGATTTTAGTTTAGGCTCTTTACTTGGCCCCTTTCTTCAATATCTATCATCATTTTGAAGAATCCTACTAGTTTATTTCCATTAAAAGGATAACTAGTTGACTCTCTTTCCATCTCTCACATAGGCTTGCACTCAAGCACAAAGAGGTGCAATGTGTAAAGGGAAGAAGTGAGTTGTGCTGGTGTATTAACGTGTAATGGTTAATTTTTCTATGGGGGCTATTTGTGCTCCATCGATGCGCCAAGGAAAAAAAAAACTGCCATTAGAAATGAAAATAACATTATTGCAGTGACGGAAAACAATTATGTCTATGTATTTTGGTGTGAGTTTGATTTCCACCGATCTCCCTTCCTCCAAATAACTAACAATTTAACTCACTAACGCTCTCGTTCATAAAAAAAAATTTAAGATTAGAATAGATTCATATTTCGTTTTCTCTAATGCAACAAAAAAAAGCTTTTATTAAAGTAAAGAAAATAAGGAAACCAGCCAATGTCGCTGGTTCAAGATCGACTTGAATTCTCAACAAAAAGGAAACCCATACATATCGTAAGATTCCATCAACATGATTTTTTTGGGTTGATTTCATCCACATGATTGAGAATTTTCTGAATCCTAGCACCTAAGTCAATTGAAAAGAAAGATTTGGTGCTCGATATTAAAATATATGGACAGATAATGTAGCTACTCCAAGATCGTCAAGAATAATAATACACTGTATTGGGTACAAATATGCTTGAAACAATAACAACAATGACAAGCGATCCCATTAACTTCACTTAAAATAATCGATTAATAAACAAGGATTCCTTTAACCATGTATGATTTATCTTTCTTTCTTTCTTTAAAGAGTAAATTGTACGAATGGTCCCTCAATTTTAATCAAATTGGAGCAATGGTCCCTCAACTAAAAATATATTAACATTGGTCCCTCAACTTATCAAAATGTGTAGTTAGTCATTCTCATCAATTTTGTCAAAATAAGCTACGTTGGAATGACCATTTATACAATTAGAATCCCTCAACTCATCAAAGTGTATAATTATGGTTCTTTTCATCAACTATGTCAAATTTTTTGTCAAAACGAGTTATATTGGAAGGACCATTGCTACAATTGGGTTAAAGTTAAGGAACCATTTCTCTTGTTGAATTAAAGTTGAGGGACCAATGGTAATGGATTTTTAGTTGAGGGACCATTACTCCAATTGAGTTAAAGTTAAGGGACCATAGCTACAATTTACTCTTCTTTAAAAAGAAGGACAACTAGTTATAAGTGACGGTTATTCACCCCTTCCAGATCCGAAGAGGCTATGAAAAATTCCATCATGCCTGTGGCCACAATCAAGCAGATTCATCAACTCGGAACATCGAACTTGAGACCTCCCACAATCAAGCAGCTTTTGAATATAAAAAACATGACTTCTTGTATTGATGCATAGAAAATGGTACCATATGTATATTCCGGTTAACAGTCCCTTTTGAGGTAGGAAACTTACACTAATTGTAATTAATTAATTACATAATATACAGTATAAAACAATCGCGGAAAAGAATTTGGAGTCATTCGGTTCTATTTGAGCACTCACTGCCATGTGTCACGCAAACACAGCTGATACTTTTTTGAAGAACACGGCTGATACTTTAACCTAGCTTTAGCTAATTAACTTCCAAATAAGGCAGTGATTTGCCCGTGTCTGCGACAGGTGGAGCATCTTTGCTGCTCAAAGATCGTACTTAATGCCCTTCCCAACCTTTTTTTTGCTTGAACTGTTTATGCTTCAAGTTTAATCTCAGTTGGTTATAACTATGCACAACAAGAATGAGAGATTTTTCGACGTGCTCAGAATACAAAATACTACACTACGTGTTATTATACAAGTGACGGAATATTTGTGTTAAAAAATTAATAATTTGAAAAACAAAGCTTTCTTCTATTTATTTAATGACACATGTTGTACCACTCATGTTCTGGGTGCAATGAAAATTTTCTCAGGGACAAAAGCACAGATCAAATGGTAAATGGAGGTTAAGGTTTGGCAAAAAGAAATGGTAAATGAGGTTAGGGTTTGGATGGAAATTACATAACCTACTGTATCATATACCCTTATCAGTAAATATCGTAATTCAATAGTTGAAAATAATTTTATATTTTGGCATAAGTCGATGGAAAAAAAAAATTGTTTTCATACTTATAGATTCCATAATTAAAACTATTTTTTTAGGCTACAATGATTAAGGGGAGAAAGAGAGTTTAAACCCGAAACTCTATAGGTTGAAGATGCAAAATTGATAGCATGTGTTACGTAAATTTTCATACTTTCTTACTTGTAAATTATTCGTAGGATTTGATTGTCGACTCTACACAGCCAATTAAGTTGCTTTAAAATGACAATGTATCTTTTTAGAAGAAAGAAAAATGGATCATACCATCCTAAAAATGGAAGCAAACTAATTGTGCACCTAATAGCTCTAGCTAGGGTTCATTTGTTGGATGTTAGACTCTAATCCAACGGCTAATATGTCAATATAGTTTTTTTTTTTTTTTTATTTTTTATTTTTTATTTTTTTTGGAATCAAATACGATATTCATTGAACAAATCAGAATTCATACAAAGTGAGAATAGTGTGCATTTTGGGCCTCGATAAAAACCTTGTCAGGGATTTCAACCCTATCTAAGGAAAAGAATGTCCCACACATCAGAAACCTATCCTCAAATGAATAATCAAGTTTACAATCCTTCCTCAATCAAAATATCCTGAATCAAATCCAGAGGCTCTTCAAACCACATTACCTCTTGGGCACTCGTAATCCCCAACCGAGCAAGCCTATGAGCCACCGAATTCCCTTCCCGTTGGACATGGAGAAACACTGAACTCGACCACTCCTGAAGAAAACACCGCAAATCATTAATTATGGGACTGAAAGTAGAGCGATCATCCCCATGACCTTTCATTGCTGCCAACACCAACGATGCATCTCCTTCAAATTGAATCCTCACGTCCGCCGCATACATAGTCTTGACTAACAAAACCGCTTTGTCGAGCTGCAATGAATTCGGCGTGCAAAGCATGAGCAGATCTTAAGATAGGACCAGCAGAAGCGGCAAGAAAATTTCCCCAATAATCACGGATGACGACCCCAAAACCTCCCCGGTGCTCTCTTTGATTTCATGCACGATCAAAATTGCACTTTACCCAACCCTCCGGAGGTTTACCCCACTTATGAAGCACTCTTCTGGCCGTCTTCGCTTCTGGCTTATGCCATTTATGATACTCCTGCAACCACCCCTCCAATTGAAGAAATATCTCAAATGGAGGTAGCATCTTGCCATTCCACAAAACCTCATTTCGATGCTTCCACAAAGACCAAGCCAACATTAAACAAAGCTCAAATCCCGAAGCCAGAACCTGTAATTGTAAATTTGCTAAGCAATTCATGAAAGGCTCTCCGTGCCCGAATCCACTTTTATACCAAGGCCTCAAAACCACACCGCTCTAGCTACATGACAATCCCACAAGTTGTGCTCCGCTGATTCCATTTGTCCCCCACAAACTACACATTCCACCTTAACTGGTACCTTCTTTTTACAGAGATTCAACCTTGTGGGCAATGAATGCCCCTTCCCCATTAGCAATGTTCATCCCCCTGGCAACATGGTATGCACTTCGGACAGTAAACTTCCCATGTTTTTCAAAATGCCAAACCCTACGATTGGCAATATTTCGTAAGCTAAGCGGAATCCCTCAAATTAAATCCACTTCTTCCGAAGAAAACAACTCATTCAGCAAACCCACATTCCACTACTTTGGTTCCGTCCACAATAACCCCTCCACTGTGGTCTCCTCATCCCATTGTATCGGGGGCAGGGACAAGATCTGGAAGCACGACTCCCTCGACATCCAATTATCCTTCCATACCCGAATTGTCTTCCTATCCCCCACCTGCCATCTAATTCTTTTATTAAGTACCGGTTTCGAGGCTGCAATACTTCTCCAAATATATGAACTATTAGACGTCACCTGAGCTTCAAGGAAATCCGAAGTATGAAAATAACGGGCCTTGAACACACGATAAACAAGAGCCTCGGGATCATGCAAAAAACTCCATGCTTGCTTAGCCAATAAAGCCAAATTAAATGCATAAAGGTCTTTAAATCCAAGACCTCCCTCATGTTTTGGCTTACACAAAACCCTCTAGTTAAGCCAATGCATTTTCCTCTCGCCCGGATCTCCACTCCACCAAAACTTAGCAATCATCATATTCAATTCCTCACAAAACGTTTTAGGGAGCAGGAAACATTGCATATAATACATAGGTAGAGCCTGAGCCACCGTCTTCACCAGTAACTCCCGACCTGCACTACTCAAAAGCACACCCTTCCAGCTTTGCAACTTCTTTCATATAAACAAACGTTTCCTTCTTCGACTTCCGGACTAATACCGGCAACCCCAAATATTTATCATGAAAATCCACTCACCTCATCTCGAGGTAATCAGCTAATAACTGCTTATCATAACAATTGAGGTTAGAGCTGAACGAAACACAACTCTTATCAAAATTTATAGCTTGGCCTGATGCCAACTCATATTGCCGCAACACCCGTTTAATGGTCAGACATTTGCTAATATTACCTTGAGCAAAAAGAAAGCTATCATCCGTAAAAAATAAATGATGAATACTAGGAACAACACGACAAACTCGGATCCCCTGTAAGTCTCCATCAAGCTCTGCCCTTGTTAATCATGCCGAAAGCCCATCAACACACATTACAAATACATATAGGGATAAAGGATCCCCTTGCCTGATTCTTCTCTCTGGATGCACATAGCCCACTGGGTCTCCATTCAACTTAAATGAGTAGGACACCGTTGAAATACACATCATGACCATACGGATCCACCTAGCCGAGAAACCCAATTTTTGCATCATGGCCTCAAGAAAACTCCATTCCACACGATCATATATCCAACTTCAACACCATAAGACCATTGGACCCCGAAGACCTTTTATGCATATAATGGGCAACTTCAACAGCTACCAAATAATTATCAGAAATTAATCTCCCCGAGACAAAAGCACTTTGAGTAAGGGATATAACCTGCGGCATAATACTTTTCAACCTATTTGTGAGGACCTTCGCCACTATTTTGTACAACACATTACACAAAATAATAGGACGAAGTTGAGTCATCAACATAGCATCTTTAACTTTGGGTATTAACGTAACATGGGTATAATTAATTTTCCGCAAAATATTACCTGACAAAAGCATAGAACGGACCCCCTGACACACATCCGTTCCTACCACTCCCCAATGCTTCTGGTAGAACCCTAGAGACATATCGTCTGGACCTGGTGCTTTCGTAGGATGCATCTGAAACATAGCACCCTTGATCTCGTCATCCGTGAAAGGGTTATCCAGGAAATTATTCATCTCCTCCGTCACCTTGGGCGTGATATGACATAAAATATCATCAAAACTCTCCAATCCATTCGAACAAAAGAGCTTGGTGAAATACGAAACCACAATCTCCTTCATCCCCCTACGATCTTTCCTCCAAGTTCCATTTTCATCCATTAACCCATATAAACAATTACGCCTTTATCTTCTATTAGCCTTCTGATGGAAATACCTGGTATTACGATATCCTAACTTAACCCAATTCTCCTTCGATCTCTGTCTCCAAAATTGCTCCTCTTGTTCAAGCAATCTATTTAGCTTCCCAATAAGTTCTTTTTTTTGCTCAATAGACCCATCGGTAAACGGTAGTCCCAACAAGCTCGTAAGCTTATCCTCTACCTCTCTTATCTTCTTCAATCCCGCCCTGACATTGCTGTGAACCCAACTATTAAGCTTCATCCTTGTTGCCTTAATTTTCTTAGTAACCTGGAACATCGGCTATCCTTCCATCGCATAGTTCCACCCATCATGAAGCGCCTCAGAACAACCGTCCTACATATGCCACGATTGCTCATACCGAAAATTTTTCTTCCCCCGCATTGGATTACGACCTAACCAATTCAGAAGAATCGGCATATAGACTGATGAGGTCTTATTTAAATGTTGCACTTTAAAACGAAGGAACAAATCCATCCATGCTAGTGTACCCAAGGCTCTATCCAGTCGTACTTTGATGCCACCTCATCTTGCTGTAAACCACGTGAACTTATTACTTGAGAAACCAAGGTCCAACAATCCATACTGCTCCATCGCATCTCAAAAACCCTCAATTTGTCTATCTTGACGAACATTGCCTCCCTCCTGTTCGTGAGCTTGGAGAGTTTCGTTAAAATCCTCAATACATAACCATGGCTTGGAGTCGTTATCCGCAAGAGTCTCCAACAACCGCCAGGATTTATACTTGTCACATATGGCTGGAAAACCATAGAAAACAGTAAACAGCCAACGATTGGAATCACCTAACTCATCCACATCAAAATCAACATGGTTTTGGGAATAGGATCGTAAACATAACTTTATTTCATCTTTGCAAAAAACACACAAACCTTCCAAACTACCTCGACTATCAATTGAAAAACAATGATCAAAATTTAACTTCAAACGTAAACGGAACATGTGAAGAGCATTAATTTTTGTCTCGCACAAGAACACTACAGTGGGATCTTGACTAGATATAAGACGTTGAAGCGCATGAACTGCCCGGAGGTTCCCAAGCCCCCGGTAGTTCCAACTTAAGCAACTCATTGCTGACGGAGGGGTTGACCCCTGTCAACTGCCACCGATGCACTGGACATAACTGAACTAGCATCCATCCATCTTTTACCACCATGGTGAACCACCGTGTCCTCCTCTTCACAGACCAACCTTTTCCCTAAAGCAGGGACAAAAACATCCCCACAATCGTTTGCAGTAGGCTGTCTGATAGGCAGCGAGACACATTTTCCACTACATCATCTTCGAGCTCTTCTTTTCCTGGCTCTTTGATAAAATTCAATAATAGGCATTAAATTAAAATGATCTGAGCCAAGTCCCGAGCTTTCATCCATTGGTACCACTGAACCCTCTCTTTGCTACTCATTATCCCTATTCGACCCTAGAATTCCAACTTGCTGTCCCACCGTGAGGTTATCTCTACCCCAAGGCCCAGTCAAATCAGGACCCAAGTCCCTACCTACTGAGCCCAATTGATCTTGGCTGACCTCCCCATGTACTGAAGCTACCACGTTCAAATCAAAACCAAACAATGTCAACCCCACTTCACACCTCTCTAGCACGGGCTGCTGACCCTCCATAACCTCCAAACATTCTTCCCCCATCCCCTCCGTATCCACCTCTGCATTCAAGTAAGGGATATCAATGTAAGTGCGATTAGGGTTTAATTATAGGCTGTAACTTGGACTCCAAGGTATATAATCCGGTTATAATTGGAGAATAAGGGCTCTTGATACTATCCTATTTGGATTGAGATTTGGTAGATTATATCCTTGTACAATAAGGGATCATAGTGTATGATTATGGGAATGTGCACTAGGGTTGTAGTAGTATAAATACCAAATGAATGTCCCTACATACACCACCAAAACATATACTTAGAGAACTTCCCATATGTTCGAGTAATACAGTCGTGGTGAGTGTGCAGAAGGCCCTCCTTGCAGATCAAGGTGTTCGAGAGTACTTGCTGCAGTTTTCAGTGCTTGCTGTGCTAGGGTGATGTCTTCGCAAGGTTACTACATTGGTGTTTTACTTGCATGAATGTTTAAGTCTAATAGTTGGTATCAAAGCCAACGTTTTGGTATCAAAGCCAACGTTTATGTAGTTAAAATCCATAAGAGAACTAACATACATGAAATCATGCATGCAATATGAATGAACTGATGTTTCTTCAAGTTTTGATTCTGGTTTCTTTCCCGCTGCTATATTTAATGCTTGCATGCATACGTATATGTACAAAGTTTGAGAGATATTATCCCTGCACATGCATGCGAATCTCGAATAAATATAAAACTAAGTAATATATAGGGGTGGATTTTTTTGCCAAATTGCCAACCGTGCCATACCGATTTTGTGCCAATCGATAATGGTACAATATTGTACCGTACCGAAATTTCATGGTACAATATTGGTAATGGATACCATTACCATGGTATTACCGTACCGTACCAAAAATACAATATAATATATAATTTATAAATTATATAATAGATAATTATATAACACATTTATAATATTCCAATAGTTTGAAAATAAAACCCTACTTATATTAGCATTGTTGTTGATGACTTTGATCTCTTGAAATGGTGGAAATCAAACACAAAAGAGTTCTTAATTCTTTCACAAATAGCCAAGATATCTTTGTAACCCCCACTTCTACCGTTGCTAGTGAAAATGCATTTAGCCTAGGGAGGAAGGTTGTGGACCCTTTTAGGGCATCCTTGACTCCTAAAATAGTAGAGACACTATTGTGCACTAGTGGTTGGCTTAGGGCAGATGAAGTAAACTTCTACAAGGAACCAACGGAAGATATGTTTCAATTTTACAAGGAAATGGAAGGGGAGGAAACAATAAAGATATGCTTTAATTTTTTTAGTAAATTTGTTATTAAATGGTTTTCAACTTTAATTCTTCTTGCTACTAATTAATATGTTTTCTTTGTTTGTAATGTAGGCTTGACACAAGCTCAATCTTCTACAAGTTCAATGTCTCATCCAAAAGCTTTGACATCTCAAGCTTGAATAACTGATCAATGAATTCTACTTTTTGAAGTTTAGTTCCAATTTTCATTTGTTTTGAAACTTTAATTTCTATTTGGATTGTTAGCTTCTATTTGTTTTGGTTCGTAACTTCTATTTGGATTGTAAGCTTAATTTTCATCATGAATCTTGATGCATCATTTGAATTATTGTGTGTGTGAATTGTGAACGATGAATAATAGATGAATTTAAGCTACAATGTATGAGATAAAGGTACAAAAAAAAAGTTTTGCCCTTGAATTGGGTTAAAAAAACAAAATGGCAATTACCATTGCCATACCATGCCAACCAACTGTCTACCATGCATAACTGATGTAAGAACTAATTTTGACCTATTAAAACTCAGAAATTGTTTGCTTCAGAAGTCTTAATTGTTAAGCATGTCTAATGATCGAAAGTTTTAAGGTTTGAAGCATGTTGAAAGTTATAACATGATCAATGTTTTTTGAGATGTAATTGAATGAATGAAACACAAACAAACTCATTTCAATCATTCAAGAACTGCTAACAATTCAAGGTTTAATTAATCAGCTTGTATATGTAGCCATAACAATGAGGTTATATCCCCAAATAAAGGTGTGACTAATCTACATTGGTTCAGTTACTGAAAGCTTAGTGAAAACATACAAGATGCATAAGCTGTGAAAGTTAATAGCCAAACAAAGGTGGATGGCTTTCATGTTGTACAATTACTTATGCAAGTTATATGTTTTGCACTAATATTGATTAAACTTGAAAAACCAAACAAAGGTTGAGTTGTTTTAGTTATGCAGAATATAAAGTCTTGAATAATTATTTTGTTTGAAAATCTTTCAGTAATTAGCTCCCTGAATTCAATTCAAACACTCAATGGAACCAACTATATGAAGTGGAGGCAAGATATTGAAATAACACTAGGGCTCATGGATTTTGATTTAGCTCTAAGAGAGAATGAACCAGCCAAGCCTGCTGATGATGCAACTGTAGAAAAGAAGAATGAATATGAAAGATGGGTTAAGGCTAACATAATGGCGTTACTGGTAATCAAAAGATCAATGTTTGATCTGGTTCGAGGGGCAATCACTGAGTCAGACGATGCTAAGGCATACCTTGACTCCATAGAAGCAAAGTTCAAGGAATCCGAGAAGGCTGAAACTGGAACACCAATGAACACCCTTATAACTACTAAGTACCTTGGTGGTGATGTAAGAGAGCACATTCTCTCAATGGTTGCGGCAGTTGCAAAACTTAATGCACTTAACATTAAGAGAGATGATCATTTTCTAGTTCATCTCACCCTGAATTCCTGACCCCCTGAGTACTCTCAGTTGAAGAGTACTTACATAGCTCAGAAAGAAAAATGAGACCTGAACAAGCTGATTGCCATCTGTGTGCATGAAAAGCAAAATATTCGATAAGATAAGGGGAAGAAACAAGTCAATGCAGTGCAAAATGTCAACCCTGCAAATCCTCTCAATGAGAAAGACAATCCTCCACAAAAAAACGATAAAAGTACTGCAAGAAGGGTTAATAGGGGCAATAACCATATGAAAGTTCATAAGGGTGCTGGAATAAAATGTTTCTTTTTCAAAAAGGTGGGACATCAGAAAAAGGAGTGCACTAGTTATAAACATTAGAAGGAAAACAAAGAAAGTAAGAAAAACAAAGGTATGGTGCATAAAATTTCAGTTTGTTTTGAATCGAATTTGGTTGAGATATATTATGATACCTAGTGTGCCAAACAAGGATGAGGTGTCAGTGTTCGTGGGCAATGGAGCTAGAGTTACAGTGGAGTTCATTGGAGTAGTTAGGCTTGAATTATTTTCTGTTTTTTTGCTAGATTTGGTTAATCTTGCTTATATACCTTCCATGAGAAGGAATTTAGTCTCAGTTAGTAGGTCTGTTAAATCAAAGTTGAAGTTTGATATTAATGAGTAATTCGAAGCTACCTACATTTCTTTGGGGATAAGCAATCAAAACTGCAAACTACGTGCTAAATATGGTCCCTAGCAAGTCTGTCCCCAAGATACCCTTCGTGTTGTGGACTAACAAAACAATAGTGCTAAATCACTTGAGAATTTGGGGATACATCACAGAAGCAAGAGCATACAATCCAATGGAGAAGAAGCTAGACCCTAGAACAATCACATGTTTTTTTTGTAGGGTATCTAGAAAGAACTAAGGGTTACAAGTTTTATTGCCCCAATCATACTTCGAGAATCATTGAAACTGGGAGAGCCAAGTTCATTGAAGAAGTTAATGATGATCAATGGGAGGAGAATCTTGACTGGAATGAAAAGATCACAGCAATGCAAGAAGAAACCGTAGCTGATGCTGTGACAGATGAAGTGGTTGTACCAATTCCAGTGCAAAATGAACAAGTTGCAGAACCAACACAAGCTACTCAATAAGAAGAAATGATTGCAGAAGAACTTATGCAGTTGAACAACACACCAACCATTCAAGATAAGCACATTGAGCCTATGCAATTGGAAACCAGAAGAGCCATCCATGTAAGAAAGCCTACAATCTCAGATGATTTCCTTATGTATCTGCAAGAAGCTGAGTTTAGTAGTCAAGAAGAAGATCTATTAAACTTCAAGACAGCAATTGAGAGTATCAATAATGCACATTGGCAAGAAGCTATGCAATCAGAATTGGATTCCATGAAAAAGAACAAAGTGTGGCAGTTGGTTGAGCTTTCACAAGGATGTAAACCAATAGGCTGCAAGTGGGTTTACAAGACTAATAGAGACTCAAAGGGTGATATCAAAAGATACAAAGCTAGACTTGTAGCAAAGGGTTATACTCAACAAAAATGAGTTGATTACAATGAAACATTCTCTCAAGTCTCTACAAAAGACTCTTTTAGAGTGAGCATGGCACTAATGGCTCACTTCGATCTACTTCTGCATCAAATGGATGTTAAGACTGCATTCTTGAATGGAAATCCTAAAGAAGAGATCTACATGAAGCAACCAGAGGGTTTCATTCAAAAAAGGAGAGAAAATTTGGTCTGTAAACTTAACAAGTCCATTTATGGATTGAAACAGGCCTCGAGATAGTGGTATTTGAAGTTTGATGAGGTTGTTTCATCACATGGTTTCGAAGAAAGCCCTAGTGATGAGTGCGTTTACATGAAAAGGAATGGAAACCGTTTTATTTTTTCTCATTCTTTACGTAGATGACATATTATTAGCATGCAATAATGCATCATTATTGAGTGACACCAAGAAATTTATGTCCAAACACTTTGAGATGAAAGATATGGGAGAGACAGCTTTTGTCCTTGGTATTCAAATCACAAAGGATCGAAGTAAAGGACTAGTTGGTTTATCACAAAGAACATATATTGAAAAGGTTCTTAAAAGGTTTAATATGGAAGACTCAAATGGATGTGATGTTCCCATGACAAAGGGAGAAAAGCTCTGTAAGGATCAATGCCCTAAGACTGAGTTTGAGGGGAAATAAATGGCTAGCAAGCCTTATGCTTATCTTGTTGGAAGTCTCATGTATGCACAGGTATGTACCAGACCTGATATTGCATATGCCATTAGCATACTGGGAAGGTTTCAGTCTAACCATGGTAATGCACACTAGATAGCTGCCAAGTTTTAAGATACTTGCAGAGAACAAAAGAGTATCAGTAGTATACAAAAGGGATTCAAGACTTGAACTAATAGGCTATAGTGACTCAAATTTTGCAGGCTACATTGATTAACTTAAGTCAACTTCAGGTTATATATTCACGTTGACAAATGGGGCAGTGTCATGGAAGAGTGTGAAATAAGATACTGTTGCCACTTCTACTATGCAAGCTGAGTTTGTAACTTGCTATGAAGCTACATCATAAGCTATATGGCTGAGAAATTCCATCAGTAGTCTCGAGATTATGGATTTAATAGCAAAGCCTGTTCAGATTTGGTGTGATAATAAAGTTGTTGTCTTTTATTCTAAGAATAATAAAAGGTCCCCTGAAACTAAGCACTTGAACACCAAGTATGCGTTGACAAGGAAGAAAGTAAAGTCTGGAGAGATGAAGGTTAATTACATTGACACTCATGCAATGCTTGTTGATCCACTCACTAAGGTATTACCAAATGTAGCTTTTCATAAGCATGCAGTCAATATATTGCAACCCTATATTTGTTGAACTAGTGGGAGTAATGATAATATGTAGTTTAAGTTATTATCGTGACAGTTAGTATTGAGTTTGGTTTCATGTTTAGCTAGTCGCTGCACTTGGTTAAATTGAATGTTTAATAAAAGGATGTTGTTTCAGTAATTCATACATTGTTTCAATATAGTTTTAGTTCATGTTTTCTGTTGGAAATAGGTTGCTGAAAGGTTATAAACAACTGATGTGTTTTTCGATGAAACAATGTAGCAGCAAAAGGTTGTTAGCTGCAGTTGGTTGTGTCGTGAGATTGCTTGGCATGTGAACTGAGTTTTTTTCACAAAATTATAAATAAGCTATTCTTGTAGCTTGAAAGCTTCATCAAAAGCATTAAATAGTTAGATATAAAACTGATTAAGTGGACCTGGAAGTGATGGAGTCGATGCTTTTGACTCATGGTTTTGTAATTCACTTATGTACCAAGTTTGTGATTGATTACTTCATGTAAGTGAGGACCTTATCCAGTGATTATAAGAGCTCATGAACACTTGTCTAAGTTCATAGTCTCCGATAGTTCTGAATGAGTAATCTTTGCTTGACATAAGTATGCAAGAAGCTTAATAGCTTAACTGAATCCATTGGCCAATAAAGAATCATGCTTATAGATTCATTAAAGTTCTTTCTTGAATTAACTAATTGATCTAGTGAATGTTGGATGTTAGACTCTAATCCAATGGCTAATAGGTCAATATAGTTAATAAGGATTGTTATGGAATGTAAGTGCAATTAAGGTTTAGTTATAAGCTATAACTTGGACTCCAAGTAAGGTATATAATCCGGTTATAATTGGAGAATAAGGGCTCTTGATACTATCCTATTTGGATTCAGATTTGGTAGATTATATCCTTATATAATAAGGGATCCTAGTGTATGATTATGGGAATGTGCACTAGGGTTGTAGTAGTATAAATACCAAGGGAAGGTCCCTGCATACACCACCGAAACATATACTTAGAGAACTCCCCATAGGTTTGAGTAATACGGTCGTGGTGAGTGTGCAGAAGGCCCTCCTTGCAGATCAAGGTGTTCGAGAGTACTTGTTGCAGTTTTCAGTGCCTGCTGTGCTAGGGTGATGTCTTCGCAAGGTTAGTACATTGGTGTTTTACTTGCATGAACGTTTAAGTCTAATATCATCGAGCAAAATCTTCACAACACTTCAACGTGAATTCCTACTGAAATGCACCGACATAGTTCTTCAATGATAAAAATGTCAATCTTTCCTTATAAACCTAATGATTTCGAGGAACACAGAATTTTTCTAAATATCTTTCATTTTCAATGAAGAAAAGAACTCTTCTTCAGTTGACATCTTGTACACTGTTTCGTCACGCATGCGCACTCACAAAGTTTTTTTTCTCGAAGGATAATATTATGAAGGGATATGTGCATTCTCCATTAAGGGATGCAAAGATTATCATTTCTCGAACATCTTCGAAACTTCAGTGAAGATTTAGGTTTAAATTTGGTAAAACAAGATTGTGAAAATCGTTACCCTTAAGATATAAATTGTTCAAGAGGCTGAATAAATAATTATTGGTATATGACATTGAAGGAAAATTCTTAGCTAGCTAAGTCAATAATAATCAATAGGAGGATGGATGTCCAAATCGCTATGCTAAATGTTGATGATGGGTTCCAAAAAATGGAGATTGGATCATTAGAGGACACTTGGAGGTAGTAAAGTATAGATTTGCTTGAATACTTTGTTCTTCAACCAAAATTTACGTAATCAATAATTTAAACGCAAAGTTCAAGAACAGAAGACAGAACATTGTCAAAACTCTCTCGATACAACTTTTCTGATGCCAACTATTTTTATTTCCCTGTTTAGGGTTTCTATTTTGTCCTAATTTGAATTAAAATAAAACAATCATTCGACTCATTCCTTTGTATCGTTCATGGTTGAGAGAGGGGGCTCTGGACCTTCATCAAGTTGTGTCCATCTAAAGCTCATTTAAGAAGAAAATGAAACATTCTTCAATAGAGACTTTTATTGGTAATTATCATGACGGGGATGAAAGGGATGTTGGACAAATCTAGCCATCATTTGCTTTACTTTCACCTCAAGTGATGGACCTACATGAGGTGTCAAACCTCTTTCATTCACGGTAAAAAAATAAAAAAAATATTAATAATTTTGATCTAGTTCGTTTGAACCGTATTGATGCACAAAATTAATAGGATTTTGGAACAATGAAAATTGTCAATTTGTGACATTCGCAAGTTTGCTCCGATCATCTAGTAAGGATATATGTAAGGAGATAGAGATAAAAAAGCAAACATAAGATATACATGGTTCAGTCTAAGTTGGGCTACGTCCACAGGGGTGGAGAAGTTCTCATTAATAATGAAAAGTTTACACAATACAAACGTTCTAGCATAATCATCATCAGTGAGTTCTAATGACGAGTTTAAGTACAATAATTGCATTAGAGATTAATTGTAGGAGAATGGTCTCTTTTTATAGTTGAGGGGAGTCTACGGCTTCCGTTCACGATCGATGTGGGACTTTAGGAGTTTTATTCTGATGTTGACACATGTCGGCGTTGTGATTGGCCTCCTGGTTAGAGAGAAACTTTTGTGCTTTGGCAAGGGTGCCTCAACACGAATCATTAAGTGGGTTCTTGAAGGTATGAAGTTGATAAATACTTGGTAGTTTCAGAATTAGTGCAGTATGGTACCAATCAACCCGAAATGAAGTTGGTTGTAGAAAAAGATCTTAACTAAGACAATTCACCACTTGCAATTTTCGTTGTACTTTCCAAGGGAGAGTTTATCTTTCACCATTAATAATCAAACAACCCTTCACCCACCCACCGGGTCCTAAATCCACAGCTACCCAATTTCACTTGGCAAAATTTGGATTCTTGGAAGTCCTTTTGTTTGCTTGGCAAAAATGGGAACTCCTTACATCCAACATTGAACAAAATTCCAAACCAAAGAATTAGGGTTATTGTCTCGTGCCAGTGGTATACCGTCACTATGTTGCTCCATACCACTATACTATTGACATGAGACATTACAATAACTGTCCAGCGAAAATTGCTCTTCTTCCTTGGTGTTCTTGTTGGATTCAAAATATGAGTTTCTGATTTTTTTTTTTGCAAAAGAAAGAGGGCTAGTTATCATCTTTCTTTATGCACTCCCTAGTAGAACAACTGGTTTAGTTGCCAATACAAGCCTATATGAAGAGATTTTTTAGTGGTGCCAAGAACACGGAATGATACATTACATGTCATTATACAAGTGGAATGACATTTGAAAAATAAAACTTCCCTCAAACTATATAATGACATATGATCTATCACTCTATGTGCTTAAAAAATTTCTCCATATATGAGATGAGATTTAGTAGGTGAACAGCTCAATTATTGCAGTTCACCAAGAAAAGAAGTAAAAAAACATAAAAAAAGATCGACTTTTCATTGAATATTTTAACTATGAAACTGTGAGTCTCTGAGAGAAAAATAAATTTGGACAAGAGAAAAATAAATTTGGACAATCACATTTTTGGTAGTCAGTCACGGGCTGGGGCTCCTCGCCCCCAAGTAAAGTACTGAATGAGATCTTACATTTGTACTAGGATAATTAAAGTTTTAACTGGTTGAGTTTGTTAGACAAACTCAAAGTTCATACCGTGATTCATTAACCAAATAAATTTTGAATTGAGGAACACTCTTGAATTTCATTTAGAATGTCTTCTGCAATGCTTGTATTCATTCTTAAAATTATAATAAAATTGTTATCAACGCTTGAAACAATGTCAAACCAAATGAAAACGATTAAAACAATGTCATGCCAATTGGTACTAAAATTGTAAATGCTCGTTGGTTTTTTAGTATCTATAGTATTTTTCTAAAACAAAATATTGGGGACTAATGTGTATTGCTCTGAAAAAAAATAGGATGTCAAACCATCATCTTTTGTTATTAAGATTATTTTTTAAAAAAAAATGAGACATCTTTGGTTACGATTCAAAGGGACAATCTCCGATACATCTTTGATTACGATTCTAATGAACAATCTCAACTAAATATCAAATGTTAGAATACGCCAATGGTAATTTATGACTCATCCATTATGCAGCGTAGTTTAATTCCGCACTTGTATAAAAAAGTTAGGGTAAGAAAAATGGATGGGTAAGTTATGTCCACCACCACTTAAAACAATGGTCCTAACTCCTAAATAATCTTCTTTTTCTTCTTCTTCTTCCTACTCACTTTCCAATGAAATCTCAAAAGACCAACATCCTCTTAAGATCATGTCATATTTTCCAAAAAAACCACGAGCACCCAACGAGACTAAAATAAAATCAACATAAAATATCACATACCCCAACATAAATTAGATTTACTGGTCCCCCCCCCCGGCGCCCCCTTTCTCCTCACATCAAGAAACTAAGACCCCCATAAATAAATAAATAAATTATATAAATAAATAAACAATTGATAATTTATTAAACCAAAGAGAATTAAATAATTGATAATGCTTGTCAAGCAATAAACAAACATACACATAAACCTCTCTTTCCTTTAAACATGTTTATAGCCTTAGATTATTGTCTTAAAACCAACTTAATCTTTCATAACCCCATTGAGTGGACTACTGCAGCAAAATTTTGGGACCCATGGAGTTGATCATTTCGCACTTTTATTTACTTTCTCCGCCGTTAGATGGGTCCTAAGGAGTACCATTAAACGGCTAGGATTAAATTATTGGGTCATGCATTGATATTCAATTCAAGTTGCAGGCATAATTCATGAAGAAGCATCATCCATTTTGTCCCCAAAGGAAAAATTAAATAACAATATAAACTATTTAATAAAAGAAATGTTCTCTCAGCCGCCCAATGATCAAGTCATACATACTCACTTACTGTTAGTTTGATCTCAAGATTAGAGAATAAATAGATGTATTTTTAATTTTTCAAGTTCAATTCTCGATATTAAACTCAAATCTAAATAACCATAAATCATTAGAGTCATTAGGAATCGTTTGATGAGCTGGATGAGATTGAACCTTAAAAATAGATTGGATTGACATGATCATGTAAGACAAAACTTGTAACCCATGTTTAATAATATATGTTAGATAACACACTCTATTGTGGATTCATAACTCATCATATCTGATCATGTCTATCTCACATTCGACGCAATAAACAAAAGACTGGGCTCAAATTTATTTTAATTAGTCACGACCTATCCCAATTAGCCAACCAAACAGACCCGAAGTGACTAAGAGAACGAGACACTTTGAAGACAAGCTATTAAAAGGGAAATGTGGCCTAAAAAGAGGGATTATTGCATGGTTGGTATTAGTAAGAATGTTTACAAATTACAAGACAAATTACACATACAAGGAACCTCATCATTCCATTTATTGAAAAAAATAAACAAAACAAGAAAAATAAATCTAGGAAATACAAAAACCCACAAATTTCAATAGAGTAGAGGGGGAAATAAGGAGCCAAGTCAGTAGCTCGAGGAAGGAAATGAGGAAAGAAGAAGCCAAAGAGCACTCAAATCAAAAGAATAATATTGAAACCAAAAGAGAATTAGAAGAGGAACAAGAACAAGTAGAAACTCAGTCAATCCAGTCAAACACTTTACAAACGAACAACCTCAAATCCAAAACATAAAAAAAATCATACAATTCCAACTAAAATTTTGTAAACATACCCACTTGCATTTGTACCTCTCTCTCTCTCTCTCTACCAATTTCTCTCTCTACCCCCCACGCTACATGTATAAAATTGGAAGCGAGAAAAGTAAGAAATTGGAAGGGAGCTGGCTCATGAAAATTTCATTCTCTGTTTCTTGTATAAGTATACCTCTCCTCTGCTAATTAGTTAATGACCCAAAACCTCTCCATCTCTCTCTCTACACACACGCGCACACACTCTCACTCTCTCTCTCTCTCTCTCTCTCTCTCTCTCTTGAATTCAGACGAAGCACACAGAGATAGTCTGTTTCCTTTTTGGGTATTTTTTGAAGCTTCTATTTTGTTTTGTTTCATAAATCTTATGTCTTTGTAATTATTTTTCACACATCGTTTCATCCCATCCCATTAAACAATGAAAATGGCATATTACCATTCATCCTTTCCCCTCTATAGGAAACACCCATCATTGCTCCCAACAATCGTTTTCAACCTTAGAAACCTGAGCTGCTTCTTCTTCTCCTCCTAAAGATATTCCCTCCTCATAATCCCATTCCTCTCTCTCTCCTCTCTCTCTCTCTCTCATCCATTTAAACAGCACCCTCTTTTTTTTTTAATCCCACACAAAATTTCAAGCTTTCTACACAAGCAAAACAAAAGATATTTGAAAAGAAATTGAAAGGGAGAGGAAGATTAAAAATGGATCCTTCGTCCACCAACTCTGTCAATGGCTTCTATTCGTTTCTGACTCGAGGGATCGACGATCTCGAAAGGGTCTATCTTTCGAACAACTTCATGTCAATCCAATTCCTCCAAAGGGCTCTTTCCCTTCTTCGATCTTTCCACTCCCAACTGACCCTTCTCGTCCAGAAGCTCCATTTGCCCGTCGGGGACAAGTGGCTCGACGAGTACATGGACGAAAGCTCCAAGCTTTGGGAAGCCTGCCATGTCCTCAAGTCCGCCGTCTCCGCTATGGAGAATTACTACACTTCCGGCCTCAACATCACCTCCACCCTCGACTCCCACCTCCATCTCACTCCCCAGCTCTCTCGCCAGGTGGGTTTTTGAATTTGATCACAAATTCACAATCTTTAACTTGCTTGATACGTTTGACTGATTCGTTGTGGTATTTCGTCGAACAGGTGGTGCGCGCGATTTCTGGGTGTCGGCGAGAGGCGTTCGGATTGGAGGAGGAGAACAGGGGGCTGATGGAAACGAGAATCCAGCCGCTATCGCTCAAATTCGACGAAAGGGTCTCCATCGAATCGAAGCTCAATGGGTTCAATGGGTTCAGGGGAGTCCTGTACGCAATGAGGAACGTGAGCTCGCTGGTACTCATGATCTTGCTGTACGGACTGGTGTTCTGCTTGCCGGAGGAGGAGTCGAGCTTCTGCAGGGGAGGGTACAACGAGGGGTGCATGATCTTCGGATCATCGTTCATGATATCGACGGCGAGGCTGCATCAGAGGGTGGCGGCGGAGATCGGGCAGATCAGAGAGAGGCCGGGGGTTCTGATGTGGGAGTTCAGGAGGTCGAAGGCGGCGATGGAGGAGCTGAGGGGGGAGCTGGAGAGGGGGGGGCCACAGGGGGTGGTGGAGTGGGGGGTTGACGGCGGCGGGATTAGGGAGGGAGTGGACAACTTGAAAGCGTGTTTTGGGGTGCTGAGATCTGGTGCGGAGAATATTGTGAGCCAACTTGATGATTTCTTTGATGAAATTGTTGAGGGGAGGAAGAAGCTTTTGGACTTTTGCAGTCATAGGTAAAAAATAAAAAAGTAAAAAAATATTACAGAGTAGAGAGAGAGGTAATTAGTAATTGGGTTTTATTTGTACCTTTTTAACCCTTCTTCTTACTTCTGTTTGTATTTATTTTTTTTTTATTATCTTTCTTTTCTCTCGCGCATTTTCCAACTTTGTTCTAGAAGTTACTAGTTATCCGCCTACAATCAAGTTTGAATTTTCGTTTCTGTAATTTGGTTTTGACGTGGCGTAGACTCATCGACAGGTAGTTACTGGTTTTCATGGTTGAATCCAAGAAGAGTTTTCTTTTTGTTTTTTTTTTAAGCCACAAAACAGCTAAAATAAAAATAATAATAATAATAATAATGCAATTGTGGGTGCAAGATCTTCCAAGTTGATTTTTAAAAAATACACAAAAGCAGAAGAAAAAGTAAAAGTAAAAAAGGGGTTGGGTCTTGGGTGAACAAAGATAGGGAAAAAATGGAATGGAAGCTTCTTGTTACCCTATCTTTAGACTTGGTGGCACAATCACAATCCTCCATTAATTTATTAACTTCTTCAAAATATTTAATTTATTAATGAACTAATATTTAATTATCTTGGATTTGGATAATTTTTTATTTTATTTAAGCAATAATCTAATCCAGATTACGGAAACAAAAATTCACACATTTGCACTAACAACTGCTTTGCTTAGTTTGGATATGACTATGGTTACCATCAAGTACAATTTGATTACGACCAAGTCTGCGCTACCAATGTGTTGGTTATGATTATTCTTATTTTGAAAAGGTTTTCCCCTTGCCTCTAATTGGGGTTTTTCATTGTGAATCTCTTGTAGGAGAGAGAGAGTGAGTTGAGTTGTCATAGTAAATGAGTCATGATTCTAGTTGTGAAAGAATGATGAAAAAGGTGAGGGTTGAGACTCTAGCAGTCTCTTCTATGTAGGGAAGAAGAAGCACCACTCATGAATGAAGATTCCTGGATTTGCTTTTATGTCAAAAAAAGCCAACTTCTTTTCATCTTAGGAGGAAGCTTTTTTCTGATTTTTCCCTTCCCTTTCAAAGCAATGGTCTTGATCATCACCACTATCTCTTCCTCCCACACATGTATTTCGGTCAATCACGTAATGAGAGCGATAGAGACTTCATTATATAAAATCGGCTTTTCTTCTCCTTTCTTTGGGTTTCGGAGAAAATCTTATCACGTATCTTTTAATCATCATAAAAAAAATTTAGTTATCAATTAGTCACATAAGGAATCCATTAGTCATCTTACGAGAGACATAGTAATTTTTCTTTAGTAGTCCGGAAGGCTGAGTAACTCGAAAAATAAACGGTGAAGATTGACTGCAAGAAATTAAACCGTAAGGTTGTTTAAATAGTTAGACTACCAAATTCAGAGGTAGATGTATAATCATCTAAACCGGTCACGTATAACTTGTTTTCTCTTGCTGTCACGCAGATAATTTTGTTCTTTCTTCCCCCTTCTTTGGGGGTTTTGGATTTGGGTTTTTGGAAGAAAATATTATTAAAATAAGGAGGGGGGAGAAAATTTAGGGTCACTTTCTTTGCTTGTCAACCGTATCCCATGCTTTTTAGTTTTTATCCCTGCCGGAAATTCATGCCTTGCCTCCCTCCAAGGGATCCATAGCAGCGTCCAACATAAGCAAAACTAATATAATATTCCTCAAATCCAAGAACTATAAGACAACAAAACATATTAATTTAAGAGAAATGTTAAAGGGACTGTTCTCAGTGGAACTATTCATGAACTTTGTACCAGTGGTGGATTCAGGATTTGAACTTTGGAATCTCAGTATTAAATACAAGTTTTTTTAAATAGGAACAGCACGCGAAATGCGCAAAAACAAAAATCAGTTTATTCACTTGGAGGGCTGGTTATGCACATGTCAATATATATTGACATATGCCGAAGCAATTTAATGAGTGATATAGAGAACTTTTCGAGCGTTGGCCCAACATTTTGAGATATAAGACTAACATATATTACATCAAGCATTTAGAAGAAACAAAAAGGACCCGTACTAAAATTCGGAGGGTCCTCGGAAGACCTTCACATGTATATTTTTCGGATCTGGGAGGTCTTAGGACCACCTTAGTCCCTACTTCTATTGTATAAAATTCATGAAAAACCTCACTTTTAAAAGTGTCTCCTTAATATTTCTTTTATTTTAATAAATAGAAAAAATAGTAATATTAGAAGAGAAAAAAAAGCAGAACACCAATGCCGAAAACAACATAAAGAAGCACTTTTGGCAGAAGCAGAAGCAAGCACCTCTGAGTTTCTCTGACCCAACAAGACATTATCATCCTTAAAGCAGCAAACAGCGGCTTACATTCATAACCACCACCAAACAAAAAACCACACCATCAATTATTATAATTCCTTCTTTTTCTAAATAAAAGAAGGGAAAAAAAAGGAAGAAAAAAGTGCAGCGTGAGAGATTTTTCAGCTTCTTTCACAGTGGAGGTATCATATAAAAATCTGCAGAATGTTGAATAAATTCCGACAAATGTAGTCTCTGGCTCTGCTGCACTAAAGAGTAAATGCACTTGAGCTTTTTGTTGCATCCATCAACTGCTGCAATAGCTAAAGCTTCATTTGTTAAGAGAGGAACTTGGATGGTAAGAGTACACCGCCACAATAGAGCCCGTATCATACAAAGTGTGACATTGTAGCATCAGTCATGAACACCACTGAGAGCAACGTACATAGAATATAGAATAGATTCACTATCACAGTGATATCTCAGTCTAATAATACAATACATTTTAAACCAAAAATCATGTGATAGTGACAGTGAATTCATTTCATGCAAACCATTCTCCTCTTCTAAATAGTTAACACAGAAGAAAAAGCCGAGTCCAAAAGTGGAATTGACAACCACCCAAATGAAGTGTATCTGATGACAGATGGCCAAAAGAAACACGTATAACTCTGTTCATTGCAGTTTTCATGATTCCGGCTTTATCTAGAATCCAGATCAACAACATCATAGGCTAGAGAGAGAGAGAGAGAGGGAGAGAGAGTCATAGACCAACCTAATAAATTTAGTTAATTACACCTTCACCAAAAGAAGTACAAGGTTAATAATTTTACTTCCTGTAATTATATACAAAACAACCACGACATAGTGAGGGCAGGAATGCCAATGTGGCAGCGACTAGTTGTGAAAATTTGGCAAACGTATTTCTCTAATTTACAAGAGATCAATAGGAGGCAAAGAAATAAGAATTGTAGGGTTTACCAAGAAATCAAGATGGTAAGCCACATGTTAATACATCAATCATATCCTGGCATTTCAAACTGGGATGCAAATGTTTCGACCCGATTTTTGAGCTCGTAAATATCTTTGTTGTTCTTGAGACCTTTGATAAAATCTTTCTGGAATTTTCCATATTCCCTCCGTATGGAAACAGTGATCTGAGCAGCCCTGAGAAGAAGGTCTGCAATTGTTTCAAAATCCGACTCCACGCAACCTCGTGTACTCATAGCAGGAGTACCTGCAAAGACGAACAAAGAAAGGAGAGCTTAGCATCCATTATGACACAATGACAAGAGAGCAAGAAAATATACTTTGAGAAAGGAAAACCGTTGAGCAAAGCTGCGTTACGGAATCATGCCACCATGAAATTTAAAAAGAATTAGAATACTTTAACAATACATTGCGAGGAAGGCAGAAAGAAAACGAAACCATAGAATGCAATTTCAGAATACTGAAGATAAAATTCAAATGCCAAAGACAACTCACCGATTCTCACTCCTCCAGGAGAAAAAGCACCATTATCACCAAATATAGCAGTTTTATTAAGAGTATGTGGCACATCTCACAGACCTTTTCGTAATTCCTCCCTGTATCAATAAGATTGTGAACGGGAAAGGGGTTATAGAAGAACAGTCGCACACTTGGATATGTGCAAATGGAAGATGCTTATTGAACTACTGAAACGATAAGACCTCCAACCATCATTCACTATTGGGAACAAATTAGCTACACCTTTGCTCCTTCTAAAGCTATCACTTATAATAATCAGATATGTACAGCAAATGCAGGTAAGACCGTTTCCCCTAAACACCTTACAATAAATGCAAAGTATCGTCTAGGGTCAGCAATTGATCAAATGACCTGCCCTATTTTCTAAAAGGCCTAAGCAGCCAGGTTGGTGTTTCCAACTTCCCATCCCTGTAACTTCCATTTTTCTCGTCCAACACTACCAATGACCAAAATTTCACTACTAATTAGGGGTGGGCATTGAGTGGTTCGGTTTGGGTTGAGCCTCAAGGCCCTCAACCGCTAGCTGGCCAACTAGGCTCAGGTAGGCATTTCAACAAACCATTTTTCACTCAATAAAATAGGTAACCAACCCACCCAACGCAATGCTAGGCGGGTTGGGTTGGGTTGCGCGGGTTTCGGGTTGAGCTTTGTGCAAGACCAAGAAACAAATTGTTATATGTCTATAAGCCTAAAAGACAACCAAATAAAAAATGTCACGAAAAATGAATTGACCAATAGAAATGAAAGCATCAACTAGACAAAAAAATTGTTTATGGGCGAATCGGTTATCATCAGGCTCACCAAATTTAAAACCGCAAAACATATGAATTGAGTGGGCGGGTGGGTTTTCACCCAAAATTTAATTTTCTGAAATTATATCTGACCCAACCCAATCCATGTCGGCTGGATTGGTCGGTTGAGCCGTCAATATGCCACCCCTACTACTATGAGAAGACATATTTCCTTTCTTCAATCTAATCAGCTTCTCTTTTACTTATAAAAGTTTATCATGACATGCTTAAACTAGATGTGAGACACAAACCATCATGAAACTCAACAGGTAAACTGCGCAGTTACTCTACCAATACCTAAAACTTCATAATCCATTCTGTGACTGTTGGGATGGTTAATATTATAATCTCTATTAATTAATGAAACCCTCTTTGTCAACCAAAAGAGGGTAAAACGACAACTTAGTCTTCTATCACACAAAAAAAATGATGGGCAATAATGTAATTTCACAGGTCCAAATTTTACCCTTTTTTATTCAAGCCTCTCACCTACAGGTGATGTTAAAATATCTCTAATATTTAAAATTTAAAAAAAAAAAAAAAAAAAAAAAAAAAAAACCTCCCACTCCCCCAATGTTCACTCTCTCTCTCTCTCTCTCCCCCTCTCCCTCTCTCCCTCTCTCCTTCTCATTTTCTAAAAAAATGTGTTCATACACACAAAGTGTGTAGGCAAATGCTAGTACCTGTTAAACCAAGAGCAGTCAAATCCCAAAGCAACAAGTGATTGTCGGTGCCCCCAGTAACCAATCTGCATTTTCTTCTTAACAGAGCATTAGCTAAGGCCTGTGCATTCTTCTTCATCTGTTGCATATATGCTTTATATTCTGGAGTAGCTGCTTGTTTTAAGGCTATGGCAAGAGCAGCAATATGGTTGTTGTGTGGCCCTCCTTGTAGTGATGGGAAAACGGCAAAGTTTATCTTTTCCTCAAAATCGTAATGGTTATTTCCATCCCCATTAGTATGATGTTTGCCTTGCTTCCTTAATTTTGGGCCTTTCCAGTAAAAAATAATACCTCCCCTAGGACCCCGAAGACTTTTGTGTGTTGTTGACGTAACAATATCACAGTAATCAAAAGGACTAGCACATTCCTGCAGTAAAGAATAGCCAATAAGTAAGAACACATAATGCATGTTCATTATCTTTCACATGGGAAAGGCATGGAAGCAAAAGACTAGTCAAATGTACAAAATTACACCAAGTTCCAGATAGCCAAATAACGTTACTAATGATTCTTAAGCACAAAACAGATAATCCATACAAAGGAACATCTTACCTTTGCTAACAAAGTATAACAAATCAATATTTGAAGGCTAAAAAAAAGGGATCTCCACCCTGCCAAGAGATTTGTACTATTACAATATGTCAATATATCAGCTAGAACACTCATGAAATGTGATAATTAATAACACAAGATAACATCAAGATGAAGAAAGCAGAAGAGTATACAAATGAGACACTTGGAACCAAGAACCAAGTAATGGTTAGATGTGGGGTGCTTGATTTTTGCACTGTCTCCATCGTGTTATAAAATTGTAAAGGGGGTGGAAAAGCTTTTTCCAATTCAAATCTAATCTAATGATGAGAACCCTCTCACATTGCAGCTTACATTATACATCCTTAGAAACAGAAATCTATCACCAATTAAAAAAACCTGCAATTATATTTAATGTACATCACAATAATCCCAAAGACCACTTTACTGGAACATGGCAAATCTAAAACCTATTTGCATTAACTGTCCAGTTCCAACTTCCAATGCATTATAGGAATTGATTTGGTAACTCATAAACTCAAGGTTTATTGATGGTAGAGGTGAATGATTATTCAATTTGAGGGGATTAGACATAAAAAAAAAAAAAAAAAGCTTATCCCTTCTAATCCTACCACTTTGGGGGATTGGAATTTGGAATGAATACGTTTCCTTCATTTAAGTTGAACACAATTATTTTATATAAGTTGGACACAATTATTTTATTTCTTCCCTTCAACATACCTTGAACATAGTGGGTATACCAATCCAATCCTAGATACCCAACCAAGTTCATATGTTTAAGTTGATGCATTTGCATCTGGTTATAGTATATTTAAACCGTTCAAATAGCATTTGGTAGCGAGCAAATAGGACATGTTATGATAACTTGATGGATCAATTAGTTGTTTTCCCTTTTTCGTTGTCAATAAAAATGTAAGAATGGTTCCATCACTCTGACCCTGGTTGAAAACTTTTTCAGCCTATTTCTGAGCATTAAAACTATATAAGGTTTTCTACATTGCCAAGTACTAGTCACACAATCGCCCTGTCATACAACAAACAGTGCACAACTTAGGAAATAGCTCTCAAAAAATTATAACAGCATCTATCATGTACAGAATAGGTTAACTAGTTCTGCAACTACACAAAACAAAACAAAAGTGGGGATATCAAATTTCAAACCTTAGCTGCCGTAAGACCGCTGATATGAGCCATGTCACACATCAACACAGCTCCGCATTTATCCGCAATGTGCCTAAATCTGGCATAGTCCCACTCCCGAGGGTATGAACTCGCAAATAAGTATCTTGGGGCGATAATCAACCGCCTTCTCCTCGAGCTTATCGTAATCAGTGTACCCTGTTTGTGGGTTCACCTTATAAGGCAGACTCTCAAAGAAAATCGAGGAAGCCGAGTCCTTCTTCCCACTAGGAGTATAATACCCATTACTCATGTGCCCTCCGGAAGGCGAATCCAACCCCATAAACCGATCATTTGGGGGCAAAAGCCCGGTCTGGGCTGCGAAATTTGCAGAGGTACAAGAGTAAGGCTGGACATTAACACCCCATTTCTCCGAAACCAGACCAAAAGGGGCCAATGCGCGCTCGCAATAGAGCAATTCAATCTGATCAATGTGCTGATTGCCCGTGTAATATCTCGCTCCGGGAAAACCCTCCGAGTACTTGTTCGTCAACTGGCTTCCCAGAGCTTCCATCACTGCCCTGCAAACAAAATTCTCGGAAGCGATCAATTCAATCCCTTTGTACTAGCGACGCCTCTCCTTCTCCATAATTTCATGGATCTCGGGATCCGAAACCGCGAGCGGTAGGTTCCCCCACGACGGAACCGCCTGAAGCCCCCGGATTCAGCCGCCAAACACTTCGACGGGTTCGGAGCAAATCCGGACTCATCCCTCGGTCTATTCGGGCAAACCGACTGCCGCAAGAGGTTGAATTTCTGGTCTCCGTCGCAATCGTCTCCGTTGTCGGCCCTGATTTTCTCTTCCTTCTGGTCGAGCAACTGGGGCGGGACGGATTGGACTGAACTCAACGACGTCGTATTGTGATGCGAGTTAAACCCGAGAACCAAACCCGGCCGTGAGCCTCCGTGTAACGCATCAGTTGAATATCAGAGTGTGAAACTAACAAACTATAAAGTAATATGATTTTATTAAATTAAAGAAAGATTGCCATGACAGTTACATAACCCAAGAGACTACATTGCGTTTAACTAGTTATTCATGCTAAACTATACGCTATATTTATAGAGAGCAAAACTTAGAAATCTTAATTCGGATGAGTTAGGTTCATATACTAACTAACAAGCAAACTCAAATAATCATAAAATACTAATATTTTCCAACACCCCAGTCAAATTCATGGTGGTATACGACATGGGTTTGCAAACAAGCAGATGTGGACTGGCTCCGTTAGGCAGACTGGCAGGCATGCAAACTTGACTTGACTTGACTTGACTGGCGAATTTGACTTAACTAGACTGGTGAACTGACGAACTGGTTCCGATTCTGGCTGGCAAACTAATTCAGGTTCAGACTGGCTAATGTTGAGAGTATGAAAAGAACTCATCACTAAACAGACGAGATTTCCATATCTCAATTGTAGCAACAAACAACGAAAACCAAAAATCTACAATCACTCAAGTGGTCATAAGTTCAAGCACTCGAGTGACGGTCACAAACCAATTCCAAACAGGCCAACAACTCGTGTAGGCCTCAA
Organism: Heteromeles arbutifolia; assembly: GCA_024362995.1. NCBI lineage: Eukaryota > Viridiplantae > Streptophyta > Magnoliopsida > Rosales > Rosaceae > Heteromeles > Heteromeles arbutifolia. The sequence continues at coordinate 22,428,011 of JANCRC010000013.1, read as the reverse complement.
AACCAACCAAGCCCAACAGAAGCTTCAATCAACAAGGCCCAAAAAAAGCCTTCAAACAAATCACAACAGCCCAACAGATCGTGGGCTCCAAACCCAATTTTTTTTCTTTTCTATTTTTCTGTTTTCTTTTCCTTCTCTTTTCTTTTCTTTTTTAATTTCTAAATCAACCAAAGCATTCATTCTTCTCCAGTGCGACATGGATGATGGGTGCAGTAGCAGTAGTAGTTTCTTTAAGTGGAGGGGTTCAATACACGGAAGATGGCAGTGGGTACAGACTTGGGTGCGGATAGCAGAAGCGATGCGGAGCAGCAGCGGTGGTGGATACAAAAGATGGAGAATGCAGCAATGGGTTCGAGAAGATGGTGGCGCGGTGGTTCGAGCAGGCGAGGTGCAGATTCAGTTAGATTTGCAGCGGGTGGTTCCAATGGCAACGTGGTGGTGATCTGATGAGGAAACCATGGCGGGTACGGTTCAGGCAGATACGAGTGCAGGTTGGTCAATCATTAGACTTTAGGCGTCAGCTCCGGTGCGACATGGTTACGGCGGCAAACATCACAATTTTTTTTTTTTTCGATTTAAAACAAAAGCCTAACGACAGCAAACAGACACTATGAACATGCAGAATAAATCTCGAAGGATGAAACTTGATCTAATACCAAGTTGAATATCAGAATACAACTAACAAACGAACAAAGTAACTATAAACTAATATAACTTAAAGAAAGATTGTCATGATAACCCAAGAAACTACATTGCGTCTAACTAGTTATTCATGCTAAACTATAAGCTATATTTATAGAGAGCAAAACCAAGAAACCTTAATTCGGATGAGTTAGGCTCATATACTAACTAACAAGCAAACTCAAATAGTCATAAAATACTAATATTTTCCAACATCAGAACCAAAATCTCCCACCAAAAATTCAAATTTTGAATAATTAGGGGCTAAAATTGAAAAAGCAAAATCTCGAGCGTTTCAAAAGAAATTAAGGATTTTTTAGGTGCATAAGCAACAACAGTATCAGCGGCAGCAGTTGCGGCGGAAGAATGGCTATCCTGCGGAAGTTGCCGATGATTGATGAAGAAGCAGATTTCTCCATGCACAAACTCTAGAAACCGCCGGAGATTGGTAATGAGTTACAGTGTGGAGAGAGAGGGAGAGAGGGGAGAGAGAGATAAGGGAATTGGGTTATTTGTGTATATATTGGAAACAGAGTGGTGAATGGAGTGTGAGCAAGGTCTAAAAAATCGATAATATCGGCGAAATATCGCCGATATTATCGTTTTTTTGGATACCCGATATTTTCACACATATACACTTTAATTTCGTCAATATATCGGGAATATTATCGATAATATCGATAATATTGGGATATTATCGATAATATCGGGATAATATCGATAATATCGGGATATTATCGATAATATCGATAATATCGCCGTAGTTCTTCGCCGGAAAATCTGAGAAAATAAACCTCCGAGTTGTTTCTCACTACAACCTTCACCAAAGCACCTAAAATGAGTCCTAACTAGAGTTTGATCGATCTATGAGAAAGATTAGAGAGAGTTCCGAAGCTCACCAAGGTCGAGGGACGATAAATCTCGTCGGAGAAGGAGATGCACAGTGGCAACGCCACGGCACCACGAGAACGGGGAGGTTTTGGGTGTGCTCCATCATTGCTCCAAGTTTCCTGGATCACACGGGGAGGTTTTGGTGAGGGTGGATGAGGTGGTGACTGTCAAAGGGTGTGTGTGTGTTTTTCAGGGAAGAGGGAAGGAGAGAGCACAAAGAGTTACAAAGAAAAACAAAAAGAAAGAAGAGAGGGAGGGAACCGGGAGAGAGAGAGAGGGAGTACGGGAAAGGGGGACAAAATCAGGGGGTGGGCCCCTTCGGCTCACCAAATAAGAACCAAAATTATTATTTTTTAAATAAAAGTGTAAAATATTGAACCTCATAGGAACTCTATGTGGTACTAAATCACTCATGTATCTTACCATGCAATGTATAAAGTGTAAAATATTGTACTAATTCATTATATATAAATGATTATGGTGTGTTTAAACTTCTTTCATTAATTACTACATATTTTCTACACTTACAATGTTTGTCAGCTCGCTATATAATCAACTTAAATCAGTTAAATCCATCATGCAATGCATTTCCTTCCAATTTTTTGTGATAAACTAATAGATAATTGACTAAATAAACATCCTGCAAAGTTTCAATAAAAATTTCCAAGTTTTTCTTACAATTTCCGTGGTTTCCATATAATTTTTATCGATATCGATATTATCCCGATATTTCCATCGATATTTCCGTGTTTTCGAACTACCGATATTTCCAATATTACCGATATTTAATACCTTGAGTGTGAGAGATGATGGGGATGAACCTGGACGGGTTTGGGGTTAACTGGTGACCGGTAATAAGCAGTAGCATTGGGTTTCATTTCAGTAATGAGGTCACGTGGGGTGGGACTTTTGGATGTTGGTCTACCTAGATGAGTTAACGTCCAGGTTTGGGTAGAAGAGATTTGGCAGGCTTTATTGCAACTGCCACGATGGTGGGGCCCACACCCCAGGTTGAGGTGATGTGAAACAGGAAGATTTTAATATTTTGAAAATGTGAAAAATAAGGGAACTTTAACGAAAAGCTCATAGTACGATTCTCTTTAACGAAAAACCACATTTTTACACTAAAAAGTCAATCCTGGTACTATTCACTTTACCCTTTATTTTGCCCTTATCGTTAAAACACAGTTTTCAAACCCTTTTCATTAGTTTTCCTGAAAAATGAAGGGTGGATGGAGGTGTTCTTTATTGAGGAGTGATTCCAACCGTCAACTGTTCGAGTTGATAAAGTGGTTCGTTCATAAAGCCAGAAAGAGAGCCAGATATATTGATGTTCAGATAGGTGGGATCTTATATGAAAGAAGGTTGGAAAAGGAAAATTTGCACCCTAAAGTTGCTATTGTGCAAAAAAACTAATTCGAAAAATTTTGGAGTTCACATGTAAAATTTTACTAATGAAAAATGAGAATACTATTATTAAATTGGTGAAGTTTCCATTTAATCCACGCGTAATCAACATCTTTAGAGGCAGGACAACAAACTATAATCTCATCAAGCTCCCCTACTGGCGGCAAGGAGAAAAATCAAATGTGTTGATGCACAAAATCAGTGAAGACTTTGGAACAACGTAAAGTGTCAAGTTTGTGACCTTCGCTCGATTGCTCCGGTCACTAGTGAGGATAAATATGTAAAGAGATATAGATAGGGATGCAAACACAAGATGCACGTGGTTCACCCTAAGTTTGCTACGTCCACGGAGTAGAGGACTTCTCATTAATAGTGAAGGGTTTACACAAATACATAGGTTCAAGCATAATCATCATTAGTGAGTTCTAATGACTAGTTTAAGTACAATAATGACATAAGTACAATAATGAAATTCCCCCTTAATTGTAGGAGAATGGTCTTTTTTTTATAGTTGAGGAGAGTCTCCGGCTTTTATCCGTGGTCGATGTGGGACTCTAGGAACTTTATTCTGATGTTGACATGTGTCATATTGTGATTGACCTCCTGGGTGGAGGGAAACTCTTGTGCTTCAGCAGGGATGCCTCAACATGAACTTTTCAGTTAGTGATTGAAGGTATGAAGTTGATCGGTGCTTGGTAGTTTGGGGATTGGTCAAGTATGGTACAAACAGTGCTCCCCTAAGTTCCCGAGTGAGGAAAACTTCTCGGTTGGGGACTTGAAAAATCCAAGTCACTGAGTAATCACGAAACTTCTAAGTACCGAAATGTAGTAACATATAGTGGGAGTCCACCAAGTTTCCAAGCAAAAAGGATAGCCGAAGGAGGTGGCTTGATATTCTTGAGTCATTAGAAAAAAGACTTCAAAAATTCTCTCCTCCTTTTATTTTTTTTTAATGTAGCCCAAGTATATATATTTTTTCTTAAACCCAATTCCTTCTTTCTTTTTGGTGAGAAAAGAAAATGTAGTTGATGCCTTTTCCTTTGTGTACATACCTTGAATGGTTCAAGCTTTTTTCTTTGGGCACATAGCTTGAGTGGTTGAAGCTTTGTAGGTGAACCTTTTTGCATAAAACTTTGTAGGTGAAGTTTTTTGGTTGAAGCTTTGTAGGTGAAGCTTTTTTGTTGAAACTTTGTAGTTGAAGCTTTTTGGTGGAACCTTTTTAGGTGAAGCTTTTTGGTTGGAGCTTTATAGGTGAAGCTTTTTGGTTAAGGCTTTGTAGGTGAGGCTTTTTGGTTGAAGCTTTGTAGGTGAAGCTTTTTGGTTGAAACTTTGTAGGTGAAGCTTTGTAGGTGAAAAAGCTTGAGGCTTTGTAGGTGAAGCTTTGTAGGTGAGGCTTTTTGGTTGAAGCTTTGTAGGTGAGGCTTTTTGGTTGAAGCTTTGTAGGTGAAGCTTTTTGGTTGAAGCTTTGTAGGTGAAGCTTTTTGGTTGAAGCTTTGTAGGTGAAGCTTTTTTGTTAAAGCTTTATAGGTGAAGCCTTTTGGTTGAAGCTTTGTAGTTGAAGCCTTTTGGTTAAGGTTTTGTAGGTGAAGCTTTTTGGTTGAGGCTTTGAAGGTGAAGCCTTTTGGTTGAAGCTTTGTAGGTGAAGCCTTTTGGTTAAGGTTTTGTAGGTGAAGCTTTTTAGTTGAGGCTTTGTAGGTGAAGCTTTTTGGTTGAAGCTTTATAGGTGAAGCCTTTTTTGAACCACATAAATATATTTTGCTTCCACATTCTTGAGCAAGAGTGTGGAACGCTTTTTGAATTTTTTTGTTGAAGCTTTCAGTTGAAGCTTTTTTGAACCACATAAATAGATTTTGCTTCCACACTCTTGAGAAAGAGTGTGGAGATTCAAAGACGTGGATATGCTCAATTGGATCTTCCCTTCCATTATACGATTGTAAGCCAAACTTATGTTTAGTTTTCCTTGTAGAGGGGTGCAAAGGATCCTCATTGTTAGAGGGCATGGCCTTGGCTGATTCCAGTCAGGTACTTTGGCCTGATGCTTGGCTTTCAGCTTGTTCACTTATTCGAGGAGTTGTAAGATAAATGGGTCTTGAGTGGAGTCAGGCACTATTAGAATGCTTCTTTGTAAGTTTCCTTCATTTTTTGGAAGTAAGGAAGTTTGTTCAAATGCATGTGGCCTTTCCCTGAATTCACCGTACTCGTTTTTAGGATGTGCCCATTGGTAATCCTCCGAGTCTCCTACACCTTCTTGTCCCTCCAAGGCTTGTCGTTCTTTCCTGGAATAAGGGCTGACCTACATTGTAGGAGGGGACTGAGCCCTTTGATGAGCTTATATGGATAGGGTTTACTCGACACTACCTCAAGAAGTGCATATCTCTCGACACTGCCTCATCATTCTGTCTTCGATAAACAGCCTTCGATTCTTCCACTCATTCTGTGAGGAAGTGCCTATCTCTCAACTTCTCATGCTTCGGATCAAAGCAGTTGGGTTGAGAGAAGCCTCGCGTTGATCAACACATTGATGGGTAGTTTGTTCCTTATTAGGAGTATCCATGTTGAATACCGGTGACCCTCCATGTTGGGGGGGGCACACATATGATGGTTATTATCCACATGAGGGATGAACTTGTGAGATTGAGTCTGCCTAGCCATGTGGAGCATCTCGAAGAGTTTCTCATATTGTTCTTAGAAGATCTCATTTTTCATTTCTATCTTGTTGTTCTAAGCCTCAAGCTCTTCGACCTTAGCCTGAAGAGCAAACTTCTTTCTTTCCTTCCTAGGCACGAAAAATGTGTCGTTATGCATGTTGTGGCTTCCTTCACTTCCCATGTTGAAGAGGGATGCTTGATCAAAGGAGAGTGTACGAACGATGGAAACTAGGTTGACAAAGCTGAATAGAGTAGGAATAAGTGTCGTTACAACAGACGGCGCCAAATGTTGATGCACAAAATCAGTGAAGACTTTGGAACAACGTAAAGTGTCAAGTTTGTGACCTTCGCTCGGTTGCTCCGATCACTAATGAGGATAAATATGTAAAGAGATAGGGAAGAAAACACAAGATGTACGTGGTTCACCCTAAGTTTGGCTACGTCCACGGAGTAAAAGAGTTCTCATTAATAGTGAAAGGTTTACACAGATACATAAGTTCAAGCATAATTATCATTAGTGAGTTATAATTACTAGTTTAAGTACAATAATGACATTTCCCCTTAATTGTAGAAGAATGGTCTTCTTTTATAATTAAGGGGAGTCTCCGGCTTTCGTCCGCGGTCGATGTGGGACTCTAGGAGCTTTATTCTGATGTTGACACATGTCGTATTGTGATTGACCTCCTGGGTAGAGGGAAACTCTTGTGCTTCGGCATGGATGCCTCAGCATGAACTCTTTAGTGGGTCCTTGAAGCTATAAAGTTGACCGGTGCTTAGTAGTTTCAAGATTGGTGAAGTATGGTACAAACAAAATGTATTAAAGATACGATTTAGTGTATTAATGATATGATTAATTACTAAATATCTTTATACTTTCCCAATTGAGACAAACTCAATCAAGCAAAAACTCACAATCATATCCAATCAAGAATATTACAAGATAATTCCAATACATAAATTATTGGAATATATATTTCAGCTACATATGCCATAATGTAACTATATTTCGACAAGGGGTCGCAAATATATATGTTTGTAGGAATATATTATTTACATATTTCAGTTATTTAGGACCTCCATAACTATATAGAAATGCTACACACGTCGTGATTTGAAAGAACATGAAAATGATGTAAATGACATGGAAGAGGATGAACATGAGAGGGAAGTTGATCCACAAGAAGAAAATGGATCTCAAGAAATGGAGGCATTGAGAAATAGGATTGTCGAATGTTTAATGGGTTCGTCTATTTAACAATTGTACATGGCTAGTTTTGCTTTTGTTCATGGCTAGTTTAGAGCCTATTTTTGTGAAATCCTGTCCCCGAATTTCACCATTTAAAATTATGTATCTCGTATTTTGTATTCGTAGTTTCGACACTTTTATATTTACGGTGTATAGTTTTTTTTTTCCTTCTGATAAGTAAAAGGATGAAATTGCCCCTATTGTATTAAACGAGATTCTTCGCGGACGTATTTGATCCTTTCCAGATTTCTTTCCATATTCAGATAGCACGTCTCCATACGAGCACGTAGGTGAAAACCGTTCGCCGAATAAAGCTATAACGAATGAGATATAAGCGAGCAAAGATAAGGGCAAAATTGTCATTTAACCATTATCTAGAAGGCTCCAAATTTGCTATAGCAGTGATATGGTGCCATGTGTGTGGCTAGGATGGAGAGATGAGTAGAGAAATGAGGGAAATGAGGGAGAAACGGGACCAATCAGGATGAGAAGAAATGAGGGAAATGAGGGAAGAAAGAATGAGGGAACCCGGACCTCATTTGACCAGCGTGACCCGACCCGGTTCCCTTCAAATTTTTTGATGGTTTCTCTTCTGTTTTTCTGGCAAATTGTAGCCATCAACCACCATAAATCAACTCAGACTCCATGGCGGCAATTTCGTCGATCTTGCAAACTCCGACGATAGCCACCGCCCTCATTTAACTTTTTTTTATGTCAGGAACAAAGCCCAAACAAGTTTAGGGGCGACGGAGTTGCAGATTTGACGAATCGAAGAACACCAATTTCTAGGGTTTCCGATGGATCGAGGGCGATTTCAAGTGTTTCCTAACTGAATTGGACTTCGGCCCAAGTGAGAAAATTGTTCCCCTAGTTGTACTCTACATTCCTGTCTAATTTGGTGAATTTTTTAGTTGGTCAGAATTCGTGGTTTCCGTTCGCCAAAAAATACTACCTGTGGCGGCGTGTGGCTAGTGGGCTGATGATGCCTTTTTAAGTTAAATTAGATGTCCTGATTTCAAATTTGATATATGTTTGATGTGATTTGATTGTTTGAACCTAGTTTCATTATGGTCCGTCCCTTGATCATTATAACCATAGACGATCCGACCTTTGGATCGTCACCAAATTTTAATGCGTTATAGCACGTAATATTTGAGGACATTAGAAACTGACGGATCGGGAATCTGACGTGTGGATCTTGATGAATTGAATTTTTAAGTTTGTACAACTAATTGTTGACCGCTGCCTAATTTTAGCAATTGGTGGAGATCTGACCGTTAGATCATTATGAAATTTTAGGATATTGTTCTAGAAGATAAATGAGACTCTTGGAAAATTGCAGATCAGAAATCCGTGGGCAGATATTCCGGATCGAATTACGTAGGGTTATGGACCCTACCGTTGACTTGAGAGTTGACTTTTGGTCAACATGTCTCGAATCGTTTAAATACTAAAATTAGTACTACTAGAGACTAAGTGAAGTCTAGTGGGCCTACATTGGTTAGTGAGTGACTTTAATATATGTGATATGGTTATTACCCTATTTTCGTATTTAGTATTCTTTGTCGATATGGCTTGGTCTTACAAATGTGATTTCTATTTAAATGTATTCTTATATTTCGCCATTGATCTATTATTATGAAATGTGATTTGACTTATGCATTGGGAATATTTGTGAAATGTGATTTAATACATGTTGGACTGTTTGTTAAATGTGAGGGCTAGAAGAAGACTGTTAACCCATTATCATGGGGATTCGTTGCTTCGATATCGTTTCATTTATTGCTTCGTTGATCAGTTCTAAATTTAGCACTTGTGTTTTGTTTCATTTCGTTGAGCCATTATAAATTATGTAACTTGATTCATGTCTTGTTTCTTTGAGTCGTTGTTATATTTCTTGGACTTCTGCTCGGTTCTGTTGAGTGGTTTGAAATTGGGTTCCTTTGGGGTTCCATTGAGTGGTCCGGTTCCCTGCTCCGTCTGGATTCCATTGATTGGTTTGGAATCCCTCGTGCTCCGTGATTTTGTTGAGTGGTCTGGAATCGTATCTTGCCTTGGATTTCGTTGAGTGGTCTGATATCCATTGTACTCCGCGATTCTGTTAAGTGGTCTAGAATCGTATCCACTTGGATTCCGTTGAGAGGTCTGGAATCCCTTCTACTCCGCGATTCTGTTGAGTAGTTTAGAATCGTGTCCTGGTTTGGATTCCGTTGAGTGTTCTGGAATCCTGCTTGGTATTTTGGTTCCGTTAAGTGGTCCAAAACCTGATGTTGTTGGATTTCGTTGAGTGGCCAGAAATCACATTCTTCTGAGGTGTACACTTCGGCCGAACTGTGTTGCTCTAGCCCTGCATTTTGATGTATTGTATGAGTTGTAAATTGATGTGATTGTGGAATGGTGTTGGAAAGCATATGTGTGTGTGAATGGCAAGATGACAACTATCGTTTGGGTTATGGTTGATGTGTAGTGTGGTACTCTATGTTTTTTGCTAGGAAGTGTTTCATGAATAGTTCAAAGTTTAACAAATGGTGAACTACGAATGGCTTGATCTCGGCGGAGGGTAGTCTAACAAAGAGGTTAGATGTAGCCATAGAGTAAACAAAAAATTACTACACAATCTGAATCTTGAGTTGTGCTTTGTCCATATCCCTAAGGCGGGGTATGTTAGATGTATGAGTACTTGGTGATATCACGTGTCGATCCTAGACATATGTCGAGATCAGGGCGTCACAACTTTTAGTGGTATCAAAGCTTAGGTATTAAGTTTAAGTACCCTTACCTATGGATGTTAATAATTGTGTCATGGAATTAGTATTGTCTTTGATGACATGGCTATGTTTGTGATTATTTTTTCGTGGTGAACTGAAGTTCGGAACTATGGAATTTGAGGTTAGCTTAATCTGAGAATAGATGAAGTGTGAACGCCATTCAGTGTTTTGTTATAAGTGGAATTATTGCAATGTTGAGTAGGTGGGGATGACAATGGAAATTTCTAGGATGAAATTTTTATGAGGGGGGAAGGATGTGAAATCCCGTCCCCGGATTTCACTATTTAAAATTACGTATCTCGTATTTCGTATTCGTAGTTTCGACGCTTTTATATTTACGACGTATAGTTTTTTTTTATAAGTAAAAGGACAAATTTGCCCCTATTATATTAAATGGGATTCTTCACGGACGTATTTGATCCTTTCCAAATTTCTTTACATATTTGGATAACATGTCTCAATATGAGCACGTAGGCGAAAACCCTTTTCCAAACAGAGCTATAACGAATGAGATATAAGCGAGCAAGGATAGGGGCAAAATAGTCATTTAACCATTATCTGGAAGGCTCCAGATTTGCTGGAGCAGTGATATGGTGCCACGTGTGTGGCTAGGATGGAGAGATAAGGAGACAAATGAGGGAAAGGAAGGAGAGACGGGACCAATCAGGATGAGAAGAAATGAGGAAAATGAGGGAACCCGGACCCTTTTTTACCAGCGTGACCCGACCCGGTTTCTTTCAAATTTTTCAACAGTTTCTCTTCGATTTTTCCAGCAAATTGCAACCATCCACCACCATAAATTAACACAGAGATCTCCCATCTTCATTTTTCCACCAAACCCGAGCTGTTTTGAGTATTGTTTCACGACGAACACCCACGTCGGTCCCCGAACTCCACGGCGACGATTCCGCCGATCTTGCAAACTTCGACGACAACCACCACCCTCATTCAACTCCTCTTGAGGTCAAGAACAAAGCCCAAACAAGTTTGAGGGCGGCGGAGCTGCGGATTTGACAAATCGAAGAACACCTATTTCTATGGTTTCCGGCGGATCAAGGGCGATTTCAGGTGTTTCCCAACCGAATTGGACTTCGGTCCAGGTATAAAAACTATTCCCCTAGTTGTACTCTACAATCCTGTAAAATTTGGTGATTTTGGAGTTGGTTGGAATTCGTGGTTTCTGTTCGTCGAAAACGGCCACTTGCAGCGATGCGTGTGGAGGCGTGTGGCTAGTGGGCCGACGATGCCTTTTTAAGTTAAATTAGATGTCCTGATTTCATATTTAATATCTGTTTGATGTGATTTGATTGTTTGAACCTAGTTTCATTATGGTCCGTTCCTTGATCATTATAACCATAGACGATCCAACCTTTGGATCGTCACAAAATTTTAATGCGTTATAGCACGTAATATTTTAAGACATTAGAAACTGACGGATCGTCAATATTACCCCCATCCAGACCTCTTCCGCACCCGTCAAGATCTCCTCCAAAAACAAAATGAAGGAGATAAAGAGAGGTAAGCCTTCTCGCATCCAAGAAAGGTACAAAAACACCTTGATGAAACTACAGTAGAAGACGTACCTTTTTCCTGACTCTGATGTTGCTGCATTGCTAGATGACTTGCTGGAAAAGAAGGTAATTGAGTTACCTGAATGCAAGCACCCCGAAGAGATGAATCGCGTTCACGATCCTAGGTACTGCAAGTATCATTGTATTGTGAGTTATCCTGTTAGAAGCTCATCATGAAGCTAGCACAACAAGGGCAAATTGAACTCGACCTGGAAGACACGACCGCAACACACACTACCACGATTGTGTTCGGATCCTTCGATCTCGTGCCTCTCCAAGTGACGCATAACCACTCCCGTTTATGCTCAAGCCACACGACACCTTCTACACAACCATTACTGGGGGCAAACGACCAAAATGCACCTACCGATGATGATGAAGGGTGGATATTGGTGACCTACAAAAAGATGAGGAAGCCAAAACAACAAGCCACACGGCCAAAGGTGGAACAAGGGAGAAAGCACTGCCGCTGCAACAATAGAAAGCACAAAAAGAGCGTAAGAGATGCCAAGCCAACATACGTCGAGGAACCTATGGAGCAAAAGCCACGTATTCTTAGCTCATTGCACTAGTACTTCCCGAAGGGTTTCTTCCAATAGTGCATTACCGTTGTTTATCACATGGTTGAAATAGAGATAGAAGAGCCCTCAAAAGGCAAAGCTATCATCATCGAGGAAGAGAAGACCCATATGCCCAAAGAAGGCCTGCCAACATACTTTAGCATCGAGGAAGCACTACTATTGCCCAAAGAGATGCGAAAAGCACTAGTAGCGGTCTTGGCAAGCCTCAACGACCACGAAGTGCAAAAAAAACAAGGATGAAGGCTTGAAGCTTCGGCCACATAAATATGCCACATGCTGTGCCGCCCATGACGCAATCAACTTCATTAATGAAGACTTACTGCTATGATCAAAGCCTCACAACCGTCATCTCTTCGTCTCTGAGTACGTAAGGGAGTACAAAGTCAACCGCATGTTTGTGGATGGTGGATCGGCCATAAACATCATGCCAAAGTCAACAATGGCCACAATCGACATCAAGGTGGATGAACTATCCCGAAACCGCCTCCTAATCCAAGGTTTTAACTAAGGATGACAACGAGCGATGGGCATGATCCGAGTAAAGATGACCATTGGCAAACTCAAATCAAGCACACTATTCCATGTAATTGATGCAAGAACTTCCTACATCTTGCTCTTAGGAAGGTCTTGGATTCATGAGAATGGAGTAGTGTCGTCCACCCTTCATCAATGCTTAAAGTTCTACCGAGAATGAGTAAAGGTGATACAAGGCGACACCAAGCCATTTATATAAGTCGAATCACACTTCGCAGACGCCAAGTTGTACATGGATGAAGATATGGTGCCCGAAACTCTTCCAAATGAAATCAAATCCACAGGCAAAGCTGCACCTAAGAAACAAGAGTGGCAAGCCATGCCCAAGAAACAAGAAGGGGAAGCCATGCCATCTTCAAGCAAAGACGATGATGAGCCTGCTAAGCCCACAACAATCAAAGGGATTGTAATGCCCTTAAAGGACCAAACACACCCGTCTTTCGATACATCCCAATGTCTAGAAGAAAGAATGGGCAATCCTCATTTGAAACTGGAACAAGCAAAGCTGACACACAGCTGCACAAGGACGATGTAAAGCTGCTTAAGACAAATGCAATTTTACCTCTGACATAGCTAGGCAACGCTAAAGTTTCAAAACCACCACAAGGTTTTGTAAAACCCTTGCCAAATGAGGCAAAACCAAGCTCTCATCCAACCAAGAGGACCGAATAAGGTTTCGACCCAAACGCCTACAAACTCATGTCAAATGCTGGGTACGATTTCGCCTCCTCTTCAAATCTTGGAACGAAGAATGTAAACATCGTCAACGACAAAGAACGTGACCTTACTGAGACTTAAAAAAAGTTGAAAAAGCATGGTTACGGAGTTGACAACAACAAAGCTGGACATGGCTTCACACCAAATACACCCGTGAAGATTTCAAGTAAAGCAAAAAAATGTTAACGCTCAACACATCAGCGTGAACGTTGAACAAAATCAAGAGGAGCCCAAACCCGCCCCTCAAACGTCAGTCTTTGATAGGCTGAATCATTCAAAACCCAAAATTTTGGCACTTGGTCGTATTGGTGGTCAAGACCGAACTTTCATCTTCAAGTGGCTTAACACGCCAATACCCCATAGCTCTGTTTTCGAAATGTTGTCAAAACCTAAGAAACAAGGCAACATGGCTAGCTCTCATCCACAACGGTCGGCCTTGGAAAGACTTGACGAAACCAAGAAGCCTTCTAGAAAGAGGAAGACAACGCCCAAGAAAGAAAAAACGACGTTCGAAGCTTGATTCCTTCAAGGATGAAGCACCAAGCAACTTTGGAAGTTGACACAAAAGAACAACTAAAGGTAAAAAGGTGCACCATCATCCACACTGGCCAATCTTCACACTAACAAGCCCAAGGGGACGGCACTGAAGATGAGGTCTAAGATGTCTTCCACATCACAATCCAAGAAGATGAAGAAGACGAAATCCTCAAGGGAGATGTCACTGTTGCGCCACCACAACTCGAAGACAAGGGGCATACCACAATTGATGATCTCAAGAAGCTCAACTTAGGCACAAAAGATGAGCTGAGGTCTATCTTCATACGTACGCTGCTAAGTGCGGACAAGATAGAGGAGTACTACCAATTACTATTGGAGTACAAAGACGTTTTTGCTTGGACCTACAAAGAAATGCCCGGCCTTGACCTTACCACCGTCGTGCATTGTCTTGCAACCAAGCTTGGAATGCGTTCGATAAAGCAAACTCAAAGACACTATCGATCCGAGCTCATCCCATAAATTGAGGCCGAGATTGACAAGTTAATCGAAGTAGGCTTCATTCTAGAGGTGCAATACCCTAAATGGATCTCCAACATCGTCATTATCCTTAAGAAATTTGGACTAATAAGTGTTTGCATAGATTTCACCGACCTCAACGATGCTTGCCCGAATGATGACTTTCCCTTGCCAATCATCGAAATCATGGTGAACACAACCACTGGCCACAAGGCACTATCACTCATGGACGAGCTTTGCAAGAAATACAAGTTCAAATAACACAAGCCTTCCATGTATCATGCTCCGGCCAATGGTCTCACGGAAGCATTCAACAAAATGTTGTGCAACCTCCTGAAGAAGGTAATCAGCCGAACAAAGAGAAACTTGCACGAAAGAATAAGCGAATCACTTTGGGCATATAGGATAACACATAGAACTCCTACCCAAGCTACACATTATTCTTTTTATATGGCATGGAAGTTGTTATGCTGCTTGAAAGTCAAATCCCCTCACTAAGGATGGCTATACAAGAAGGCTTGACTGAAGAGGAAAATGCAAAGCTACGATTTTAAGAGTTGGAAACACTCGACGAAAGAAGGCTTGAAGCTCAAAAACACTTGGAATGTTACCAAGCACGGCTATCCAAGGCATTCAACAAGAAGGTTCACCCAAGGTTTTTCCAAACTGGATATCTTGTCTTGGCATTACAAAGCCCCATCATCACAACTCACAAAACAAAACGCAAGTTCACATCAAAGTGGGATAGACCTTACGTAATATAAGAGGTCTACACCAACAGCACCTACCTAATCATGGCAGAAGACAGCTTAAAGATCAGCCTCATCAACGACAGATTCTTGAAGCGTTACTACCCCTAAACCAAACACTCAATGCTCCTCACCTGCATAAGCCTAAACTACACATGGAACACAGCTCCTCGCCTACATGAGCCTAAATTGCATACGGCAACAATGCTCCTTCTTCGCACGAGCTTAAAAGGCAACACCCAATGCTCTTTGTTCGCACGAGCTTAAAATGTGATAACCAACGCTCCTAGCCCGCAATAGCATAAACTGTGTACTGCAAAATCACCATCATAACAGTCAAAACCATCAAAAAACAATCCATCATTTC
Source organism: Heteromeles arbutifolia (assembly GCA_024362995.1). Lineage (NCBI taxonomy): Eukaryota > Viridiplantae > Streptophyta > Magnoliopsida > Rosales > Rosaceae > Heteromeles > Heteromeles arbutifolia. The sequence continues at coordinate 22,412,837 of JANCRC010000013.1, read as the reverse complement.
CTTTGAACTACGTCATGACTTGATCCCTTCTCAACCGAAGGTATGTAGGCAACTTGAAACTTCAAAACTTCAAGTACAGTCACATCACCAAAAAAAAAATGTAAACACTTTGAAGAATAAGGAGCAAATTCAAATATGAATACTTTATTTCTTTAAAGGAAGAAGTCGGCTCTAAAGCGTTATTACAAAAAAAAAAAAAAAAAAAAAAAAAAAGGCTTAAAGTACAAAGAATGGAAGACACTACTTGAAAACTATGTCCCTAAAACTATGGTGACGATCTTCAAGCAAGCCTTCCAAAGTCTTCAAAGTCTCCACATTGGTGGGAGACAAGATGGGCAACTACATAGACATGAATTTCTCTTGCTCTAGGCGTGAAATCTCCTCTTGATACTGAGAAAGTGTAGCTTCTTGCTTCGAGAAAACACCCTGAAGTTGTGATGCTTCGACTTCCAACGGTTCTCGTTCTCGCTCCAACGCTTCTAGATGTGTCTGGACAGAAGCCAAAGAAATCTCTGTGGCTTAATAACCTTCCAAAGTGGCTTGCTGCGAGGAACGAACTTGGGCAATTGATAAGTCTATTGCCGCAAGTTGCTGAGCTCTAACCTCTGGATTCAATTTCTTCATGGAAACAACATGAGGAACGAACTTGGGCAATTGATAAGTCTATTGCCGTAAGTTGCTGAGCTCTAACCTCTGGATTCAATTTCTTCATGGAAACAACATGCAAAGAAGAATACTCAGTTGAGGTAGCCATAAGCTCTGCAATCTTGACTCTCAAGAGTGAGAAATTAACGTTAAGGTTGTCAATTGCAGAAATAAGCTTCGACAAGTCTTCCTTAAGCAACGCAAGTTCCTCCACTGGGTACTTTGAAATCATTTTCTCAATGTGGCTCTTGATATCCATGGCCACAAAAAGGTTGATGCGATGGATAAGCTGCTCAGTGCCACTAAGGTTCGGCCTTCTAAACGAGATCTCGTTGCTTGCTGGAAAAAGTGTTGGACGCATGACAGGCTTTTACATACCTTTACCTACACACGACAAACTTGGGCAACTTGGCGAGTTTGTAATAAGCTCTGCACCGGGCGAGTCTCCAATCTCCTCGTCTGTGGGTAGACTGCTTCCAAATAGCATTTCCGTAAAGGAATGAATGCCTATGTTCGCCAAATCAAAGAAACAAGAGGGCCCATCGTAAAGAAGACAAAGAAAGATGTTAGAAACAAAAGCTAAACCAATGCAAATAGAAGAAATCACAAGAAAAAAGGAAATACATACATCTTTGTCAAGTAACGCACGACAAATAGTATTTTCGTAAAGGAATGAATGCCCATGTTCGCCAAATCAAATGAACAAGAAGGCCCAGCCTAAAGAAGACAAAGAAAGATGTTAGAAACAAAAGCTACACCAATGAAAGCAGAAGAAATCACAAGAAAGAAGGAAATACATACATCAAGTAACGCACGGCTATCAAATTAAAGAGGCCTAAAGACTTTCTTCTTCTCATGACGAAAATTGACCTCACTGTTATCCTGAACACCTTCAAACTATCATTTGTTCAAAACTTGTCGACGCTGTCGCAAAACAATCTCATCTTCGTGCAAGTCAACTTCGTCACCCGCCTCTTTAGAAGCATCTGAACGCTAAGAAGACAAACACAGGCGTTGAAGAGCTAAGGCCACAGGTCCATCTTGCAAATGAGTTGCACTCGCATAATTGAAAAGTGCCAGATGCGTGAACGAGAAGAATTGGTGCCACTTGCAGCCCCCAAGTCTTCATGGTGTACCTTTGACCACCAACCTATGTAGGCACGGGTCACTGGATTACTCTTGAACTCGTCATTGGCCGACAGAGTGATAGAAGCATTTGTGCATCTGAGGATTCCGACTGTGCGTTTTCCTTCAGCTTACCTGCCACATGTTATACAAAGCCAAACTGCCTGCTGAAACGGTGTGGACTATATAGCTAAACAATACATCAGTCTCCTTGTCGTAAAGAAAGATACCCCGAGCGAAGACTTGTAAGGCAAGACAAGTCTGAGAAATGAAAGTGTGAATCATCTATGAGGCCTCGCCGCACCGAGCCAACCCTTGCTAGATGGTCTATTCTCAAACCTTCACAGCTTCTAAACAATGCAGTGCCTGTAAATCATCAAGGCTCTTTGCAAAAAGCATGCCAGAGTACTTTGTCATCAAATGCCCCAGCTTGGCCAAAGTTGATGAAGAAGGCCCCAACTTGTCTAAAGTCAACGAGGAAAAATGAGTGCCAAAGTACTCACCCGACCAACCCTACACATAGTGGTAGGGAAGTACTGCAGCACGATCTTTGGTGCTCACCGAGTTTGAAACAACACTCAAGCCATCATAAATATTGGCTAAAACAGGAATAGCAAGATTGAAAAATTCACCTGCAGCCATCTTGCTAGCCACTTTGAAGACTCCAGGGTGGATAAAGTTGACGTCGTCTTTAGGGAAAACAAACTTACAAAGCCAACAAGCTAAGAAAGCGGATAGGTAAGATTTTTCCATGTGCTCTGACGCTACGCCAAGATCCTCAAACAATTTCAATTCGGCAAGGGCACGGCGCCTAGCTGAACCAATGACACCTGACAGATCTGAGTCTCCCTTTGGCTTAGTGGTCTTGTTGCGGCCACTTTTCTTCGAAGGCTTCTTGTACTTCATGGCATCCCAATACCAAAATTGAATCTATGAAGAAATCTTCACGCTTGACTTACCCTAAGCCTCCTGGGAAAGCTTGTGATACGCCCAAAACAAATAACAGCAACTCGCAAGCAATCATCGGCTATTGCGATGAGAAAATTCCTTCACGCTAGGAACAACCTCGTCATAAAACTTACCATCGATCGACAAGCATCCTATCTTGTGGAGATCCCAAAGTGAAATTGACATCTCCCCTTGAGCCGTGTGAAGTGTGTTGGTCGTTGAACACCAATGCTCAAAGAACTACGAATGACGAAATGATGACGATCATAACTAAACAAAGATGCGTATACGGCATGATAAAGGCCCACATTTGTAAACACATCTTTGGATCGGCTTAAGACATCTTCAAGCCACTCCCAGTAAAACTCAGTAAAGATGGATTCTCCAATAGTCGACAAGGTGTTATTCTAAGACATAGCTCTGTTACGGATGTGATCGCCAAGAAGCTCAAACGAAGCTGGTGTATTGTCACTAACATGGTGCGAAGGATTCAAGATAAGAATCCTTGACATACACGCATTCTTCTTCATATTTGGTCGACCAAATTCTATCACCTCCCAAGATACTTTAAAAGACCACGACTTGATGTGCATCGAGTTCTCTTTCGCAAGAAGAACAAGCACCTTAAGGTAAGTCAATGGCGCACAAAGCTTCAACGTCGTTCCCCTATCTTGCGAATCGCTTTTCTTTGCAAGAATGGTGATGGTATTGCTCTTAAAACACTTGAAAAATACTATGGCTGCAATAAAACAAACAAGGTAATATAAGCATAAGAGTAGGGCAGCAAGAAGAAAAAAATTGCTTCACTAAAGTAAAAAACATGCGAGACTAGGGATGGCAACGGTTCGGTTTAGGGACGAAAATGCTATATCCATCCCCATAACCACGAAAATTAACCATATCCATAACCACAAATTAACCATCGGCTATTATCCATAACCATACCCACCGGGTAACGGATTCCTCATCGGTTAACGGGTATATCCATCTTCGTCAATACAAAAAATATATTCGTTCAATTGAGAAATTATAAGTTAGTAGATATCAATTTCGTCATTAAACATTTGATGTATAAAATGATCCAATGAATAGATCTTGTTGAGTATAAAATTTAAAACACTGATGATGTTGGCTTGTCTTTGTTATGTCCTAAAAGTACCATTGAGTTCGCATTGATTTTGATTCAAAACTTTACTTTCCTACAAAATGCAACTTTTGTATTCTCAAGCTAATGGTTTGGTGAATAATGGATATACAAATACAAATACATATATATATATATATATATTATACTATTATATTATATATAAATTATATTATTTACTAATCGGATCGGATTCGGTTATGGATACGGTTTGGGGACCTCTATAACCATACCCAAAACCATAACCGAATAATATGAACGGTTTTTCCCCATATCCAAACCATACCCGAATTTTCATATCCAAATCCAATCCATTCGGACGGTTATTCACGGTTATCGGGTTTAACGGTTAGAATTGCCATCCCTATGCGAGACAAACCTTGTGAGTGTTGAAAGATGACAATGACAAAGTCACAACGACGAATAGAAATTAGCCATAAAGCTTGAGCATCATAGCAAAGAGGGCAGCTACAAAACGGTCCTTCAAAGCACGCTACAGTAGCAAAGAAAACTAAAATGCTATGCAATAGCACTACGCAACCCCGCAGCGATTACGTAAGCAGTTTCTTTCACTACATGGCAAAGTCATCACCGAGGGAAAACTGTGACCAAAAGGCACTACATAGCATAACCCCGCTGCAGTCTTTTGCACAGCACCACACGGTAAAAAGTGACACACTGCAACAAGCACCAAGCAGTAATTACACACGGCAACAACAGCAAAAAGGGTACGGCAGCAAGCACAGAGTCAGTGCATGGCAATGGTGATTTGTGACAAAAACATACACCCAATTGCCCTATAAATAAGGGTTAATTGCTTCCTAATACCATAGAGAGAATACATACCAAATAGCAAAAGGAAAATCAAAAGAAGGAAGTACATTCCAACCAAAAGAATGAAGCAAATTCAAAGCAAAAAAGGGCAATGTAATTTCGGCCAACAAGGGAAATACATGTTACTTTTGCAACAAAAAATCAGCAAAGAAAAGAAAGGGAAACAAAGAAATAAGGAAAGGGCTTCAAAATTTCCAAAACATCAAAGGAAATTGCCCCCTTGCCGAAATTCAAAGAGGAAATCCCTCCAAATCAAGGAGAAGTCTTCAAGTTTCCCAAACCAAAAGGGAAAATACCCTCTTTGCCATGGAAAAGAAAAAGGGAAGGGAAAAAAAAAATGTAAATCCTACTCACCCAAGGACAAGCATTAAAGCTTTCCAAAACCTTGAAGGAAATCACCAAAACTTTCCAAAACCTTGAAGAAAATCACCCTCATTGCCAAATATGAAAGAGGTTCCTACTTAAGGAAGGAAAAGCATTTTTCCCATAGCCACAAGGAAAAATTCAAGTCCCAAAATACACCAAATGTATTTTGCCAAAAAAATTATGGAAAATCAATAGCACAATAAGTATGTGCCGATATATCCACTTCCAAAATTTCTTTCAAGATCAAGCATCTATGGCCCTTAAAGAAAATTTTCATTTTCTTTCAAGATCAAGTCTATACGGCCCTTTAAGAAAAATTTCATTTCTTTCAAGATCAAGCCTCTACGGCCTTTGAAGAAAAATTTCATTGCTTTCAAGATCAAGCCTCTATGGCCGTTGAAGGAAAATTTCATTTTCTTTCAAGATCAAGCCTCTACGACCCTTGAAAACAATTTTCATTTTCACTCAAGATCAAGCCTCTACGGCCGTTGAAGAAAAAAATTCATTTCATTCATGATCAAGCCTCAATGGCCCTTGAAGAAATGTTTCGTCCAAGAAATACGCCTCAAAAACCCTTGAAGAAATGTTTCGTTCAAGAAATATGCCTCTACGGCCCTTAAAGAAGCAAATTAATGCAAAATCAAGTCCCAACGACCCTTAAGTTAGAACATTCCACATTTCAAGACTTCAAAACATGTTTCCTACATGCGACAAGCACATGCCTACAACGCGCCTTGAAGTGGGGGCATTTGTAGACATGTAAATTTCGTTGCATGCAAATGATGCATTACAAAGCTTCATGTGGCATACGACTCATCAAAAATGGACAAGTCATCAATGACATGTGGCACAAATCAAGCAAAGGAAGAATAAAACTTACCTAAAACTCGGCAAAAGGGGGAAGAAATCCTTTAAAATCGGCAAAAGGCCCAAATTGCTCCCAAAACCGGAAAGAAAGCTAAAGCATCTTCACAAAACAAGCAAGAATTGAAGATTGCTCACAAAATAGGCAAGAAAGCCCTATAATTCAGCCAAGCAAGGGAAGGTGGCTAAAATTAAAACACAAAACATGCCTAAATTCTCCCATGGACGAATCAAGACACAAATCAAAGCCAAATCCATCCAAAGGCAAGCTTTGAGAAGTCTATAAATACAAGGTCCCAAGACAAGCATAAGGTCGACATTTTCTACATTGAAAGGCCGAAATTCTCACAAAAGGAGAACCTCTACCAAATCTTTGAAGACTAATACGCTGCCAAAGCTCTCTTCGAAGAACGTACAACCAAAGCCAAAGCATTCCTTTGAAGAATCAACAAGCACTTGTGCCGATTCCTTCAAGACTTTGTTGCAAGCTTAAAACTTGTAACGACGTTCGACTCAAGTTCAAGTCGCCAAGACCCTTGAATCAACGAAATTCTACATCAACACTACCTTGGCCACAACCCTAAACCTGAGGTGAAGACCATCCAAGCGTTGTTTCAAGCTCAAAACCTGAAGTAATCGTTCAATCGTTCATTTGAGATCAAGTCATCGCAACCCTTGGATCAACAACCTACGCATCAACATCAAATTTGAAGACTGAATCAAAGGAAAATTGTAAACAGAGATTATAACCCTACAAATTCATCAATACATTTCTCATTTGTACACGTGTTCTCGTTTCATTCGTTACAGAATTTTCGTGTTCACACAGTGGCTTTGTGTCCCATCACGGGTCTTCGTTTTTTACTCCAAGTCATTAAGTGGCCTAAACGACATCTTAGTTGACATTTCCCTAAAAACATGTGTCACAAAGTTGTTAGTCTGCCCACATGCTCAAGTTGGTCGGTGCTCACATTGGTCAGCATTTAACATCTTGGTCATATTCTTTCCCAGGTTTCTCAACCTTGAACTTCTAAGTCTCTTAGGCCTCTTCAGGGTTTGTTCTCCAATTTGGTACTTCTTCATGAACCCAAAAGTTCCCAGTATTAACAGACAAAAGATTATAAAAATAATTAATAAATTAAGAAAAATAAAATAATTAAATTTTAAAGTTTGTTTCAGTTCATAAATTTTACTTACAAATTGCCACATAGATAAAATCTAAAGAGTGAAATTTAGAGTTTCCAATAAAGACATGCTCTTGTTGCAGTCATTTTTAGAATAGGAATGTGATTGTGTAAATCCTAGTGCATCTAGGGATATCTTGGAATATTCCCTTTAGTAGTTATTATCCTATTAGAGTTGTAATCCTATTAGGGTAAGGATTTAACCTATCATACTACTATAAATAAAGGCACAATGGGGTGATACAACATACACCTCACAATTAAATATCTCTATTCTTTCTCTCTTGCCGCCAACTTTTCTCCCTCTCTAGTCCTAAATATAGTTCAGCCAAATAGGCCTACAACACATTATCAGCACGCTCTTGCCAAAAGCTAAGGAACTGAAGGATCGTAGGATAAGGATTTCTTCTACAAAATTCAAAGGCTTTTATTTGTTTTATGTCAATCAGGTACGCTTAAAATAAAGTCAGATATTTGAAACGTCCACGAAGCATGAAAACATTCCCCATGATGCATGAACCCCCTATATTTATATTTTCCTTCCGACATATATATATATATATATATATTGTGTATATGATTCATATATTTGTCTATATATATATATACACACACACACACACACACGTTTCATGCATTATGCAATTATTTTGCTTTGGAATTTGTGAGTCAAAACATATAAATAAATTAGAAGCAATTTAGGGTTCTTAAAACCTTAGAAAAGTCGGAAAAAAAACTGAGAATTTAACGCGGCATGGCCGCTGCTGGCCGCCGCGTCGTCGCTGGCACCACTGCCAAGCATCGTACTGGCGGCTGGCCTGCAGCCCAGTCGAGTTAAGCACGCCCTAGAACGATGTCGTTTTGACGTCTGACCCATGTTAGCAGCCCTTTGGGCTTACTGCGAGCAAGAACAACCCAGCCTTCTTGGCCTGGGATTGGTTTTGGATTGAGCATGCAGCCCTAGCCCAACTACCAGCACACCCTGTAACCGTTTAATAGGCTCTGCCCTGGCACTCATGGCCCATCACCAGTAACCTGTGTGTTGCTAAGCCTGGTCCTACGTCCTTAGCTTGCATGCAGCAAGCCCGTGTTGCTTGCTGGGTTTCGCCACTTCTCGACCTACTTGCCCGTAGCTTTTGTTGCTAGGCTTAACCTACCCCAACCCAAAAACTCGAAACCCAGCCTCAGCTGACACATCCATGATGCACTACAAACCGAGTACCTCGTTAAGGAGGACCCATGCACCCTCTGGCATGCTCTGACCGATTGTTTCGATCATCAGAAAGACAATTACTTGCCTGAAGAAAGACATGACTGGCAGCATATACGCTTCCAAGACTTTAAGTCCGTGAATGAATACAACTCTGAAGTTGTAGAATCCGATCACTTCTTAAGTTTTGTAAAGTGGACTTAACAGATGCATATCTCTTGGAGAAACCTATTCGACCTTCCATGCCACCAATATTGTCCTCCAACAACAATATAGGGCACAGAAGTTCACCAAATTTTCGGATTTGATCTCTGTTTTACTTCTCGCTGAAAAGCAGAACCAGCTTTTGATGAAATATCATCAAGCTCAACCCACTGGCTTGAACGATGTGCCTGATGACAAGCCCCGACCCCGATATCTCCAAATATCAGGGTAGGCACGTGTTGGCCGACACCCGAGGGTAATGAAGCCATTTTGAACATGCCTACAAATAAATATGTAATTAGAAGAAAATATACCAATGTGGAAGAGTGTCCAGAGCATACAACTAATCAAGAATAGTGTGAAAGAATTTCAATAAAAATGTACAAATAAAGGAATGAGTTCTACTATGAAAAGACTCAAAGATTCCTAAGCGGAAATACCCAGACGTCGGGATCGTATGCCTCGATTCTATCTCCTGAGAGGGCGCAAAACAAAAAGGTGAGTGGACCAAAGTTTATAATAATAATAATAATAATAATAATAATAATAATAATAATAATACGAAAACCAGTTCCTTTCTGAACATAATAACCCCCTGTTTGGAAAACACATGTATAATACTACATATAGGTTTTGCTAAAACTCTAGTATGCCTTAAAAACATTCATAGGAAATAAAACTGTATCTACAAATGGTATCAAAATGCCCGAAGGCAAAACTCAAGAATCTTAACTCAAATCAATGATAAAATCAACTAGGGGTATCATAGTCGCCTGAAGGCATAACCTGTCTATTACCCGAAGGTGAAGTTGTATGACATTGGGTTACGCCAGTGAAGAAACATGGTAGGCCCCATCACCTGAAAGTGAAGCTATACGACTCTAAGTTATGCTAGAGAAGAAATATATCTATATATAAGATAACACACCGACACTAGTCGTGGCTAGTGAAGCTGTCCGACACTGGTTTCGCAAGTGAAGCTGGGGGTATAACATAAGTATCCTCAACTGTGTCTTATGGCCATATACTACATACCCGTGTTGTGTGTATGAGCCGTATGATAACCCATTAGATAATCAACAAAAACATAACTCAAAAACTCATGCCAAAACACCAGAGCTCAAAAGCTAAAAACCTCGTCAAATAAATCCATGCTTATTCATATTTGTAAATTCTCCGAATTTCATACATATAAAACCAATAGTTAATAACCTTTAGAAAAATGTAAATTCAATAATCATAAATATAGAAATCCATAAAGCATAATATAAGACATGTTCAAATCATGAAATAAGAAATTCATGCTAGACCAATAGTTATAAAATATTCAATTTAAGAAGGGGTCCACTCACCGATAATGCAAGCATGATCCATAACAGGTGCCACAATCCAAGTTTGTAACCCTTCATATCGCAGCTATAAAATAACACTTAGCCTTACTAAGCATACTCTAACATTGTACAAATTCTAACACCTAATGTGAGTAACGGAATATATACCTTTTCCGTTGAAGATTTCGTTAAATTTTAGGGGAGTCACCACCACTGTCACTGTTAAAGTTAACAGTGACACTGTTCGCCGTCGTTGGAGCATGTCAGAAAATCATCAATTATCCGGAAATACATAGAAAATAAAATTAGCTCATTTCCTACATGGATTTACATCTCAAATTCGCTCATAACACCAAATAAGGATTTAGAATTTACCGGTCACAGATTAAAGATGAAAGAGGGTAGATTGTCTCAGATTTCGCCGGAGTTGCACTGGTATGGGTTCGATGGTTTCTAGAACTGATTGTAGAGAATGAACAGAGGTGAAACACCTCGGTTTCTCATGGGTTTGCACTAGAATTTCACCATAAATTCAGATAATTTCGTTAGGGTATCATAACAGATGAAATCGAGTCAAATTCACTTTGATGCAACAAGACTTCGCTGGATTTCCTTGCTAGTTTTATTGGAATAATAACACCGATACATGCAGAGGCTTAATCCCTTAAATCTCTCTCATTTTTAGTGATTTTCCCTAGTAAAGGCTTAGAAGCTTACCTATAACACTAGAATGGACAAGTTTGAGCAGAAACTAGCTCGAGTTTGCGGAGACCTCGCTGGATTCCATCACTGGAACTAGAGAGATTGCACAGAAAGGTGCAGGGGTTAACACCTTACCTAGGGTTGGAGATTGGCGATTGGGGTTCCTCTCGGATTTTATCAGGGTTGTCGGAGACACACACATTGAAGAACTAGAAAAAGCACATAAAAATTATAGAGGTTTACACCTCGAATTCTAACCTCAAATCCAACATGGTGAAGGAGGAAACTCTACCTCAGATTAGAAGGAGTTCAGCGCCAGCTCGATTGACAGTAAGTTCGTCGGATTTCTCGAGAAACACACTGGAGAACCCACAGAGCACAAAAGCTCAAGTTCGTTATGTTCCAGACCATGGATCACGCATGCAAGGCTCTCGAGCAGATCCCCAGGTCACTGTGGTGCTACATTCGTGGTTTGGGGTTTTAATTTTGGCTGGGTTCAAGAGTAGTGATGATGATGCTCTCTGTTACTAGAGAGAAAGCTACAGAGTATTGTTGAGAAGAGAGTTAGAAAGAAAGTGATCTAAAGAGAGATCACAAGAATGGGAAGAAAAACAATAGGCCGGTTTACAAACACCACACAGTGGTGGGTCCCACACCTAAATTTTAAAAACGAATTGTTACAATCTACCCCGCTTAAGAAAATTTCATCCTTGAAATTTGAAATAGTTTGCTATAAGTAAAATACTCAAAAATAGGGATAAAATATATATGTGTATGTATGTGTGTGTGTGTGTGTGTGTGTGTGTGTGTGTGTGTGTGTGTGTGTAGTAGACAAGGAAGAAATCAAGTTAGAGCGGCTACATAAAAGATAATGTCATTCCATCACGATCGGATTGCAATGATTCCTCCTTCATGCCTCCAAGCTCATACTTTCTTCCTTCCTCAATATAATAGTATAGTATAATACTTATACTAAATTTAAAACCGAAAGCGAGACTGACCACCCAAATATTTATAATGTCAAAAATACATATATATATATATGTAATTTAAAATATTTTCACTGAAAATTAAAATCAAAAATGAAAATGGGTTTCGCCCTTGCATTCGAACCGTCACGTACTCCGAGAATGAGCGTGTGTGTGTCACGAGTCAAGTCTAAACCATAATTAATTAGTAACTACTAACGTAGACAAGCCGACTTGCCCACTTGTTTAACGAACCCAACAAATAAGTCATCAATATTACAGTCTGTAGCCTGTAATGCCGATAACTCATTGATGTCTCGGTAAGCGAGTGAGAAGTTTCAAGGATGCCAAAATACCATTTTGCCCCTCAAGTGAGAATATGCCGAGATCGTCCGACTCACGCTTCAATCGCGCTCCCGTTCTACCCCAAAACGTACCAATCAAAGCTGCTAGAAGTGCTTCGACATCCTCGTACACATGAACCTCAAGTCCTATAGCGAAATAGTTGAAAAATGCATCTAGACGAATACTTGCCATAAAACATTTCTTTTGTGACTAACTATGATAATCGCTATCCCGATCGAGATGTACAAGATTCGAAACCTATAATAGAGGAACTATTACTCTAACCACTTCCTTCGAATAACGGTTACCGCTTTAAATCATTTACAGAAGCTAGCCCCACAATCACCAGACTCAGAACCTATAGTTCTTTCTTCACCAATTCCTTACTAAAATACTACACACTCATCAAGACCACCTGGAATTCTCCCTAGTGGATCCAATAAGTTTGTGAGAAGATTATGCTTCTAATGTTCCAGTCAAAACTAATATGAAACTGAGCCCACATTTCAGCCGAGTCGATCCATCGTGAATTCCTCACGAATTTAGCGAGAAACCATGTTGAGAAGGCTAAAAGAACATTCAAGAGTTTAAGGGTCAAAACAAGTCCATTAAATCTAGAGTACAAGATATATGGATTGAATATACAATTTCGATGCTTGAATGCGTGTAAGTACCTAACTTGATCATGTGATAGCAATTTGAAATGGTCGAATACTAACTCAACTTGAATAATGGCCTAAGGAAAACTGATGAATGGAAACTTAGATTCTTCCATGACCCAACATTCACAAAAATTCATTACAACGGTAGCTCCAGGAATATTAAAACACCAGCAGTAAAGATTCGCTCGATAAGGTGTTGATTGGGTGGTTGAAGGACTGATGATCTCAAATAAAAACTTCAACGTCTGAGTGGTTCTCCTGGACAGTTTGTCTACTTTAGAAATGATACGGAGAGCAGTATGGTAACCCAAGATTAACTAAGTTATCTTTTAGTACCAGGAGATGAAACTGAGATTACGAACAGAGCCGATGCGAACCAAAATGTCAAAGTCTGAAAGATTTGAGAATAAGGAATTCGGCCAAATGGTTCAAGGTATAGTCCTCACGGACTGATGGATAGTACACCAAGTGAGATGGTCGACATACATCGAATCATCACGGTTGCCTCCACGGAGGGGTGTCATTGGTTTTCAAGCCAGGATGGTAGCCGATGATTCAAGGTCGTAGATAAGATGGTTCACTTTATGTTGTTTCAACATCGAAAGGCATAAGCATTACTCGATCATGTTGCATCAACACACAACAATCATTCAGTAAACATCACAATCGGATTTGAAATTTAATCAAATAATGTAAGAACAATGGTAGGGTGAGACCACACTTCAATTGTCAGAAATTTCGTTCACACTCACCATCTTAACAAAACTGACTTTTTTCCTAGCCAAAAAGATAAGAGTTTAGGTTATGGTAAAAAAAAATAAAAAATTTGTTGGCAACCATCGATAGAAATTGACAAAACCAAAGATATTTTGTAATTCACGACACCCGAGGAGATTTTTGATTTCCAACTGTCACAACCTTGGATTTGGTAAGGATATCTTCTGCTCTACTCACGTCTTCTCATAAATATATGTGATCTAAGCAAGGTCAACATTTGAGAAATTTGGTGTAAAGCTGGTTGTGGATGTTTACTAAACTGATCTCGTAGTTAGAGCAAACAAGAATGTTATCAATAGGATCATCACCGAGATTTTTTTTTTTCCTGAGGGTCAACACGAATTCCCTCAGTTGAAACAACAAGCCCGAGAAAACTGATTCGGTCTACCCTACAGATACATGCTAACATCGCCTACAACTGGTACTTCCCTGATTTTCTCTAACATAAATTTCGGATGTTCTGAGCAATCTCCCAACAAGTATGCCTCTGCCCGCCATTCCTAAGGAATGCAAGTCGCAGAGGACCATTATCGTTTCCGATCTTCAACTAGTCTTAACTAGACTTCATCCAACTAAGATTTCCTCTAACTCACATCATTTCTATTTAAATCAGACTCTGCACGCCATTCCTAGGGAACGCATGATGCAGAGTATCGGTCCGATGCTGAAAGTCATTCATCCATCATTTACGTCAAACTTGAGGCACAATTCCGACACAAATTTCTTATACTTCAAATAGGATGTGACTATTCAGGCAGAATGAGGATTGCACAATCGTGCCGAAGGACATCAATAGGCAAAAACCATGACATCCAAATGATATCAAGGCCGACACACTACTAGAGTAAAAGAGGATCCTAAGTATGCATTGAACAAACCATGCTCTAATACTAAACTGACACGCCCTGACCCCAATATCTCCAACTGTCAAGGTAGGCACTTGTTGGCCGACACCCGAGGGTGATAAAGCCATTTTGAACATGCCTACAAATAAACTATGTAGTTAGAAAGAAATATACTAATGCAGAAACATGTCCAGAACATACAACTAATCAAAAATAGTGTGAAAGAATTTCAATAAAAATGTACAAATAAAGGAATGAGTTCTGAAAAGACTCAAAGATACCTAAGCAGAAATGCCCAGACGTCGGGATCGTATGCCTCGATTCTATCTCCTGAGAAGGCGCAAAACAAAAGGCTGAGTTGATCAAAGTTTATAATAATCATAATAATAATAATACGAAAACCAATTCCTTTCTTAACATAATAACCCCATGTTTTGAAAACACATGTATAATACTACATATAGGTTTTGCTAAAACTCTAGTATGCCCTGAAAACATTCGTAGGAAATAAAATCGTATCTACAAATGGTATCGAAACGCCCGAAGACAAAACTCAAGAATCTTAACTCAAATCAATGATAAAATCAACTAGGGGTATCATAGTCGTCCGAAGGCATAACATGTCCATCACCCGAATGTGAAGCTGTATGACACTAGGTTACACCAGTGAAGAAACATGGTAGGCCCCATTACCCAAAAGTGAAGCTGTACGACTCTAGGTTACGCCAGAGAAGAAATATATCTATATATAGCATAACACACCGACACTAGCCATGGCTAGTAAAGCTATCCGACACTGGTTTTGACAGTGAAGCTGGGGGTATAACATAGGTATCTTCAACTGTGTCTTATGGCCATAGACAACATACCTGTGTTGTATGTATGTGCCGTATGATAACCCACTTGATAATCAACGAAAACATAACTCAAAAACTCATGCCAAAACACCAGAGCTCAAAAGCTAAAAACCTTGTCAAATAAATCCATGCTAATTCATATTCGTAAATCCACCGAATTTCATACGTATAAAACCAATAGTTCATAACCTTTAGAAAAATGTAAATTCAATAATCATAAATATAGAAATCCATAAAGCATAATATAAGACATGTTCAAATCATGAAATATGAAATGCATGCTAGACCAATAGTTATAAAATATTCAATTTGAGAAGAGGTCCACTTACCGATAATGCAAGCATGATCCATAACAGGTGCCACAATCCAAGTTTGTAACCCTTAATATCGCACCTATAAAATAACACTTAGCTTTACTAAGCATAATCTAACATTGTACAAATTCTAACACCTAATGTGAGTAACGGAATATATACCTTTTCCGTTAACAGTAAATTCGTCGGATTTCTCGAGAAACTCACTAGAGAACCCACGGAGCACAGAAGCTCAAGTTCGTTATGTTCCAGACCATGGATCACACATGCAAAGCTCTCGAGCAGATCCCAAGGTCACTGTGGTGCTAAATTCGTGGTTTTGGGTTCTAATTTTGGCTAGGTTAAAGAGTAGTGATGATGATGCTCACGGGAGTGGGAAGAAAAACAATGGGCTGGTTTACAAACACCACACAGTGATGGGTCCCACACCTAAATTTGAAAAACGAGTTGTTACAATTTACCCTCCTTAAGAAAATTTTGTCCTTAAAATTTGAAATAATTTGCTATAAGTAAAATACTCGAAAATAGGGATAAAATATGTACATATATATATATATATGTATATATATATATGTACGTACAAGGAAGAAATCAAGTTAAAGCAGCTGCATAAAAGAAAATGCCATTCTGTCGCAATCGGATTGCAATGATTCTTCCTTCATGCCTCCAATCTCATACATTCTTCCTTCCTTAATATAATAGTATAGTATAATACTTATAATAAATTTAAAACCGAAAGCGGGACTAACCACCCAAACATTTATAATGTCAAAAATACATACATATATATATATATATATATAATTATAATAATGTAATTTAAAATATCCCAGACATGACATGATGCGCCATATCCTCAAATCATCACTTGGGCATCATTTACCTCCAACATTGGTTTCCCGCCATGCAAAGCTTGTTCTTTGGGGAAGTTGAATACTCAACCCTCAATCACAAAGATTATTCACAACCCTCCTAAGTTTCTTCAGAGGATTCAATGGGATATCTTTATGGTGTTGGTTTATGCATCGACACATTAGTCACATGTCTGCTTATTGTCTATAATCAACACTGCATTTACGAAACTCCTAGCACAAATTATTAAGCTTAGGGCTCACCATCCTGATTATCTGATCAAGTCGATTCGACTGGATAATGCTGGAGAGTTTACGTCACAGACTTTTGACGATTATTGCATGTCAGTTGGGATTAAAGTTGAACATCATGCACCCCATGTTCACACCCAAATTGTCCTGGCAAAAGCTTTCATAAAGCACCTTCAATTGATAGGTCAGACTTTGGTTATGCGAACCAAACTACCGGTATCTGCCTGGGGCTATGCAATATTGCACACAACTATGTTGGTCCACCTGAGGCCCACTGCTACCCAACCTCATTCACCGTTACAGTTGGTTACTGGATACGAGCATGACATCTCGCATTTACGTGTGTTTGGGTGCACAATCAATATGCCAATAGCGCCGCCACTACATACCAAAATGGGTCCTCAGAAAAGAATGGGAATCTATGTTGGTTATGTTTCGCCATCAATTATCCGATATTTAGAGCCCTTGACAGGAGATCTCTTTACTGCATATTTTGCAGATTATCACTTTGAAGAGACAGTCTTTCTGTCATTAAGAAGAGATAAGAACGTTAACGTTCCTATAGAACGTCGTGAATTGTCTTGGTATGCTCCCACTATGTCTCATTTAGATTCCTGCACTGCCCAGTCTGAAACTGAAGTGCGATGTATTCTAGATCTTCAAAGCATCGCTCAAAGTATGCCAAATGCTTTTATTGATCTAGCAAGGTGACGAGATCATATATACCTGGGAAGGCCAAACTGTCACATCCCGGCCCAGGCCCCCACCACATCCCGGGCACGCCTCCGCCATAACACGATATTGTCTGCTTTGGGCCCCTACCACGCCCTTACGGTTTTGTTTCTAGGAACTCACACGAGAACTTCCCAGTGGGTCACCCATCCTGGGAGTGCTCTCGCTCGCTACTCGCTTAACTTCAGAGTTCCGATGGAACCCGAAGCTAGTGAGCTCCCAAAATGCCTCGCGCTAGGTAGAGATGGGAAAATACATATAAGGCTCACATGATCCACTTCCCTGGGCGATGTGGGATCTCACAATCCACCCCTTTTAGGGGCCCGACATCCTCGTCGGCACACACGCTGCCAGGGTTAGGCTCTGATACCAATCTGACACGCCCCGACCCTGATGTTCTCGGGACATAGGGATGGTCACGTGCTGGCCGACACCCGAGGGGTAACGAAAGCTATTTAATTTAAGAAAAGCTGAGAAACATACTAAACATATTATAATTTAGGATTACTCAAGCAATAGGAACAAATAACATCATACTAAGTTCAACTGCTAATAATGTAACACTAAGATAGTGCGCAATATGTCCAGAGCATACGTCTAATATAGAGTACAAACGGAATTTTAGATAGGGAAGTGTTATTACAATAGGTGCCAAAGCAGAGAAGATATAGCACGAAATCACTGGTAGGGGAAAGCCTCGTAGCTCAGATCGTAATCCTCGTTCTGAGGTCTTGAATAGGGCGCAAAACAAACGTGAGTGAACCAAGTTAATATATATGTATAGTCAAATAGTTATCAACGTACTGAACCATCCTCGAGGGTAGGGCGGCCGTACCTTCCACGCGGCCCGATACATTGGCAGCTAGCCAATCATCTGCTCATACCCTGAAGCGTGGCATACCCCTTGGTTCAAAGGATTCACAACCTCGGAAGAGGAAAACGGCACAACTTAGTAACCCTAGTCTGAATCCGACCATCACTCACTCATATGTTCCAACACATTAGGTTATTCTAGATTACGGTGATGTCTTAGATGAGACAACCCGACCTCCAAAGAATCCCGAGATATCGATTCACTACGCAGTATTGGATGAGGTTTGGAATCAGAATAAGATTATCATCGATGATGCATTTGCATACACAGTAGCTACTGACATCATGCTTAGTGATGATATTGAACCACGTTCTGTCGATTCACTTACGAAACGTAAGGTGTTTAGACCTATAACTTATACTCCACCACATATGAACCCCGTGGGTTACAAGTGGGTTTTTGAGATGAAGTGTAATGAGAAGAATGAAATAGTACGATACAAAGCACGCCTAGCAAGGCTTCTTTCAACGCCCTGGGATTGATTACAAGGAGACGTATTCCCCTATAATGGACGTCATAACGTTCCGCTACCTTATCAGTTTGGTAGTTTCTGAAAAACTGAATATGCAGCTTATGGACGTGGTAATCGCGTATCTCTATGGGGATCTAGATATGAAAATCTACATGAAAGTTCTAGAATGACTTCCATTGACTGGTTTAAATAGTTCTAGACAACAAAACACTTTCTCTATTAGATTGAGGAGATCACTTTACGGATTGAAACAATCCGGGCGGATGTGGTATAACCGTCTAAGTGAATATTTGACAAGTCAGGGTTATGTGAACAACGAACTATACCCATGCGTATTCATAAAGAAGTCACATTCTAGATTTGCGATCGTTGCAGTTTATGTCGATGACATGAACCTCATCGGAACTCCCGCAGAGTTTGAGGAAATTGTCGTTCACTTGAAATCAGAATTTGAGATGAAAGATCTTGGGAAAACTCGATATTGTCTCGGCCTGGAAATCGAGCATTGTTCGAATGGAATCCTAGTACATCAATTGAACTACACTCAAAATATGTTGCGATGTTTTAATGAGGATAAAGCAAAGCCTTTGAGTACTCCTATGGTCTTTTAGACTCTAGATGCTTAATGAGATCCCTTATGTCCCAAGGAGGATAAGGAAGAGATTTTAGAGCCTGAAGTTCCATACGTAAGTGCAATTGGTGCTTTATTGTACTTGGCTCAATGCACTAGGCCTAACATCTCCTTCGTTGTTAATCTTTTTGCTAGATACAACAATGCGCCTACACTCAAACACTGGAATGATGATAAAGACATTTTCTGCTACCTCAAGGTTACGAGGAATTTGGGTTTGTTCTACACCCACGAATCCTCAAGAGGAGCCGCCGGCCTCCTCGGTCCTCTAGTTAATTCTCGCCTCATTGGTTACGCATATGCTAGTTATCTGTCTGACCCACATAGGGCACGTTCTCAAACAGGCTATGTCTTTACCATTGGAGACACCGCTATATCTTGGAGGTCTACCAAGCAAACGCTAGTTGCAACTTCTTCGAACCATGCTGAGATCCTTGCCCTGCATGAAGCATCGCATGAGTACTTTTGGTTGGAAGCTGTTATGGAACATATTCGAAGCACTAGTGGTCTTACTACCATCGTTGACCTTCCTACGACAATCTTTGAAGACAATACAGCATGTATCGAGTAGTTAAAGAAATGATACATCAAGGGAGACAACATCAAGCACATAGCGCCGAAGTTCTTTTATTCTCACCAGCAATAACAGCATTAGAACATTGAAGTCAAGCAAATCCATTCCCAGGACAACCTGGCCGATCTCTTTTCCAAGTCATTGCCCAAGTCTACTTTTCATAAGCTCATCCAAGGAATAGGTATGCCTAAATTATCTGAGTTGAATTTCTTGTAGTTCTCTTATTTGGAAGTTATGTCTAACTCAGAGGGAGTATCCTGAAGCATACTCACTTGATCTTTATGTACTCTTCTTTTTTTTACGATTAAGGGCATTTTTCCCACTGGTTTTTGCTACCTAACGAGGTTTTGATGAGGCACCTATCCTGGGATGATCATACTCTGTTGAGTTCACTACTTTCGTCCTGTTTGACATTTGTTTTTGACATTATGCATACTTCTCACTTTTCTCCTTAGTCTATAAGTTGAGACTCGCATTCGCCCGTTATGCTGCCGACTTCATCAACTATTGTACCTTATCTGCTGAAGATCTGATACGATGTTTTGTTTGAGTATTTCCACACTCAAGGGGAGTGTTGCAGTCATATTTAGAATAGGAATGTGATTATATAAATCATAATGTATCTAGGGATATCTTGGAATATTCCTTTTAGTAGTTATTATCCTTTTAGAGTTGTAATCCTAATAGGGCAAGGATTTAACATTTCCTACTACTATAAATAAAGGCACAATGGAGTGGTACAACACACAACTCACAATTAAATCTCTCCCTTCTCTCTCTTTTGCCACCGACCTTTTTCCCTCTCAAGTCCTAAATACAGTTAAGTCAAATAGGCCTACAATAACTCTAACATTATTAGTTGTAATACGAATTGAAGTCAAAATTTTGAAATCTACTTGTGAAATTTGGGTTGGGCATTTCTACAAATCAAAGTGGACCAAAAACTATAAGAAAGCTAACCAACCCAACCCAGTAAATATCTTGTTAGATTAAATTGGGCTTGCAATCATAATCTCATCAACCCAAAACCAAATTATATTTAATCTATACTAAAACCCAAAGGTTTAATTAGATTAATAGTCTCCATGGTGATTGGGTAGTTGGAAGATAGCTACATGCCCCACATGCTAACAATCAACAGAGAGTTCCGTTTTAGCCTAATATGTGTGGTTCACATGCTAACAATTAACAGACAGTTGGCAAAATTTTCAATGTTGGGCCCAAATCCTCACAAAGTTCACCACAGGGGTTAAATCCTAATTTTTTTAACTACAAGGACTATCTTCCAATTATCCTAACACTACGGGATTAATAATCCAATTAGGCCAAATCCAAAACACTTTGAAACCCTGTTCATAAGCACAATGTGCTTCCTGTTTTACCCCTGCTAAGTTTGCATTATTACATGTTTGTGTTGACCCTAAAAACTACCAAGCCTACGTGGCGCACAGGCCGAGTAATCTATAACCTAACTATGTCATTCGATTGTGTGCGGGGCGTGCCAACTCGACGGCCGAGCTCGGCCGGTGAGTAAAATATGTTGCATGGCGTTTGGGCGTGCTGCTGACTTCTTGATCTTACGACTGCGGTCGAGGAATGAACAATTCTCGGCCTTCGGGTTCTATAGCCTAAAAACAAGGCTGCTAATTCTACGAAGTTCAAATATCAAATTCAGCTTTCAATGTGTCGAATGTCGTAACCTGGTAACACATCACTTCGTCGAGAAGGCTGATGAGATGACATCTACCAATAAGGATTCGAAAATCCTTCTCAACCGAGACTTGGATAGGGAACCAGTCGGCCTCTTCGCAATGCTGTTTATCCAAACTGAAGGTACTCCACGGTCGGCTAATTCTACGGCGATAGTGATGTTTATCCAAACTGAAGGTATCACCGGTTGCCTTCACAGTGCTGTTTAAGATATCCCATTGAATCCTCTGAAGAAACTTAGGAGGGTTGTGAATAATCTTTGTGATTGAGGGTTGAGTATTCAACTTCCCCAAAGAACAAGCTTTGCATGGCGGGAAACCAATGTAGGGAGATAAATGATGCCCAAGTGATGATTTGAGGATATGGCGCATCATGTCATGTCTGGGATATTTTAAATTACATTATTATAATTATATATATATATATATGTATGTATTTTTGACGTTATAAATATTTGGGTGGTTAGTCCCGCTTTTGGTTTTAAATTTAGTATAAGTATTATACTATACTATTATATTGAGGAAGGAAGAATGTATGAGATTGGAGGCATGAAGGAGGAATCATTGCAATCCGATTGCGACAGAATGGCATTCTCTTTTATGCAGCTGCTTTAACTTGATTTCTTCCTTGTACGTACATATATATATATATATGTACATATTTTATCCCTATTTTCGAGTATTTTACTTATAGCAAATTATTTCAAATTTTAAGGACGAAATTTTCTTAAGGAGGGTAGATTGTAACAACTCGTTTTTCAAATTTAGGTGTGGGACCCATCACTGAAGATGTGTTGGCGAAAAGGAAAATAAAAATCTCAAGGTTGTTGAGAGGTTTCACGTAGAGCGAGGGTTTGCGCAGGGCAGATTTATGTGTTGAGTTTGAGAGGCCCTTTCTCGTTGCCACTGCCTCTGTATTTATAGGGCTAATATACTTGCTTGGCACGGTCAGATAATTTTGTAGTCCAACTGCAACTCTTATTTCGCGGAACCGAAATTAATCCGCATCAGAGACCAAAGCATATCCTTCAGATAGATTTTTGTGGTTTTCCAAACCTCATAAAAGCCTATCCAAATAAAAGTCTTCTTATCATCATTGCCTAGCCTACCTTGGCTTGTCATCATTATCCAAGACTATCAAATCTTAGACTTATCACATCACCACCAAAAACTGAGCATATCTAGGCTTCTTCATAATCCATCCGTGTATGCATTAACCCATTTGATGCCGTGCATATCTGTATTCCATAGGTCTAAATAATTTAATATATTACTAGAAATAATATCATGATTATCACAATATTATTTCTAAATAATAATTTAAATATTATTTCAACCACTTTATCATCCAACGATCTAAAATTCTGTTCATTTAGGTACCGTTTGGTACGCAGACGAGACGGAACAGAACCGAATAGGACAGGACGGGACAGAACCGAGGTTCCGTGCTATGTTTGGTACACGTAGGACGGAATGGGACAGTTGTTCCATTCTGCGTTTGGTACGCGCTGGATAGAACGGAACCAAAAGATTGAATGACTAACTTACCCATGTTCCGTCTGTTGTTTGGTACAATGTTTATGCGTGGGATAGGACGGGACATTTTTTTTTTTTCTTTGAACTTGTTCATATTTGAACACATATATGCTTATCTATGATATATTTTTTTACAGTAGCACATGGCTGAAGATATGTTATGCCATTTCTTGACTAAAGACATGGCATAAGAAGCAAAACGAAAAACAATGGTAGAGAATTTAGAGAGAGAAAATGAATGTCTAAAGATTGTATTCCTTGAACAATGAATGAATTATAAAGACAGGTGTTTGTTATTTATACAAGTATTTTTTACTTCACTCATAAGCTACTAACCAACTAACTTCCTTATATCCCTACAAATCCCAACAGACTAACAGCCTTCCTACAATCTGATGTGTAACCTTCATGCTGATGGGTCTGTAGAGCCATACTGATGTGTACATATCAATCAACAGACCCATGGCCTGAAGCAATAACTTCATGTTTCTTGAGTATTCATCTAGTAAAAGGCTATTTGGGACAAGCCTGGATCTTTAAGATAATCTAATGTGCTGCAACAACATACATGGAGACCTATAAAACGAAAAGCAAAGAGCATTGGTAAGTACTAATAAAACAGAAAAACTACACAAATTTATCAGCAAGCCATGAATGACAGTTTCTCTAGAGCTCTTCTCAGAAGACTTCTTCTTCCACAACCACTTGCACTCCATCTACGGTTTGATTCTCCAACTCCCCAACTAGCATATCACAATGTGTTCATCTACAACACACAATTACAATTTTACAAAGTCATCAAAAACCCACGTCGAATCCTCTTCAAAGTTGCACGAAACAGAAGATGAAAGCCTTAAATAGTTAGCCAACAACGAAATCCTCAGAGATTGTCGCTGCACAACTATAACTCCAACTAATACAGCAAAGCCTTTCAAATTCTTTCCACCAAATCTAAAGCATTTAAGCAAAAAAAGAAAGACTTCGCTTATCGCATTCTCTCACCTTTGCTT
Source organism: Heteromeles arbutifolia (assembly GCA_024362995.1). Classification (NCBI taxonomy): domain Eukaryota; kingdom Viridiplantae; phylum Streptophyta; class Magnoliopsida; order Rosales; family Rosaceae; genus Heteromeles; species Heteromeles arbutifolia. Next base: position 22,388,871 of record JANCRC010000013.1, on the reverse strand, counting down.
CAAATCCACTCCAAAAAACATCTAACCCAAAATATTATCACACTATATAAGAATCAAAACAAAATGGATCTGCAGACTCGCTCGCTCTGAAGACTCGACGATTTGCAGCTCCAGCAACATCACATCCAACTCAATCAATTGCTTCTGAAATAGTGAAAAAACCATGACAATGTGCAATTGATAAATTGATGAACAACCCAATTCTCGAAATCACAAAAAAAGAACAACCCAATTCTCGAAATCACAAAAGAAGAACAACCCAATTGATAAATTGATGAAATTTTGCAGAATACCCAGTTTCAGAAGCCAAAATTGCATGAATGGAAAAGTGCTTGCATCAGAAAATAAAGGGGAAAAAAAACTAAAATATCCAACACAAAAGCTCCAATTTAAGAGCAACTCAGAAACTAAAATTCAAAAAATTATCAAAAATTTTGAAGTACTAAAACTCAACGTAGAAAGAATAAAAGGAGGAAGACCCAGATTAAAGAACCAGCTTTTTCCATCATACGAAGCCAAGCTCACAACCAAACCCACTAAATCGCACAACTCGAAACTAGATCCAATTCTTTACAAACCAGAATAGTAATAAATCTTAAAAATCATACTTTGTTCTTTTTCCCAAGCACAAGTTAAACCAGAGAAACCAAGAAAACTAACTTATTTTCTCATAATCATCCTATTTTCCCAAAAAATTGAAATTTTCCATTGAAAAATCAAGAAAACGAACCTGGAGATGCAACGGCTACGGGAGAAGATCGAGATTGAACCTGGAGATGCAGCGGCTACGGGAGAAGATCGAGATCGAACCTGGAGATGTAGCTGCTATGGGAGAGGATGAGGAGGAAGGCTACGGGAAAAGGCAGCGGCAGGCAGAGAAGATGGAACGAAGAAGATAGAATTTTAGGGTTTGTTTTTTGGATGGTGTAAATATTGATAAAGATAAGGGGCAGTTTTGTCTCAAAATGTTATAAATTTGTGTTCCACGGATGTGGAACCAGTCGTTCCAGGGGGGGAGGCGGAACGAAAAATCAGCCAAATTTCGTCCCGTGGGACAACGCGTTCCACGGTTTTCGAGCGCACCAAACGTGGGACGGAACGCCTCGTCCCACTGCGTTCCGTCCCGTCCCGCGTACCAAACACACCCTTAACGGCCTTGATCACTCGAGCCGATAGTGTAAAATCGGGCCCAAACAGTTTGACATAGACAAAAATGCCCCGCATTCATGTCTTTCCTCCTGATTCCTTCCTGCCTGGTCGTCTTCTTTTCCAATTGAAAATCATCTGCGACTTATCCTCACCAAGCAGCCACTTTGCTATCTTTCAAATTAAAATTCCTCTCCTTTACCTTTTGCATGTTGAATTTCACATCAACAACATCTCCCTATAACCTAGGAGCTTTGTTCGGATTCAAGCTTTCTTACGGTAATTGGACGATTCCTCCGATGCCCGCCATCAAGGTTAGTTTGAACAATTCCTAATTTATTGACCTATTGCATGTCAAAATCTGCTTCAAATTTGTGATTTAATATAATTGGGCTTTAGAAAACATTTCATGATTTTGTCTAATACAATTTAACGATTAAAAATTTCGCATTTACGAAGATGTGCTCTTGGTGACTGCAATTTCATCTGCTCCAAACAAATAGATTCTTCAGTTAACAAAAAAAAACAAATAGATTCTTTTTAATCTGAATTTATAAAATTATATTCAAATTTGTTTTACTCTGATTCAGTTGGATTTAGCGGTTGTGTTTTAGTGTTTCCTGGCTGGCCTGAGTTGTAGATAAAGAAAAGAGTGATTTTTTGTATCCTAAAGAGTTCATCATGATCATAGACATGAGTCTGATATTCTCAAGTAAGATGCCGAGTCCTCTTGCATTCATATAATTACATTTGTGAGATGCTTTTCTGGGTTTTTGTTGATTTGTTTGCTTGTCTGGTATATACAAGAAGAGATAATGACACTGCCACAAACATTATCAATTTATACATGAAAAACGTAACAATTGAGCCAAACTAACCATTTATTTTGAGCACGTCACATCAACAAAATAATAAAACATATGACAACGGGTTTTTCCAAGTCAATTTTTGTTGGCATGTTGTTGTTCATGTAAGTGTTGATTTGATTAATGCAAGTGCTTTTGGCATTTTATGACAAAGAAAAAGAAGAATAGTATGTATGCTATAACATTATGAATCTGAGAACTGAGACATGTGAATTGTATGGAGGTAAGCAACAGTTACATGAGGCATGTGAATTCTATGGAGGTAAGCAACAGTTATGTGACGGTTTTTTTTTTTTTTTTTTTTTTGCCAAAAAGATTGTGTGACTTTTTGATATATTTTTCATTACAAAACAAGAAAGGATAGGAAAAAAAGTGTAATATATGATCTCTAACTATTCGACTTTGTTCCAAGCAATATGTAAAATTCATTTTGAGGAGGGTGGTGCCACAAAGTGGCATATGAAGCAGACCTCTTGTTTAACTTAAAGTCAAAACCCACTACACAAAACCGAAACTAAAAGCCATCGGAAACTTGTTGAGCTCGTCGAAGGAGTCTTCGTCTTCCTCTGAGATGTCTTTCCTCCTGGGACTACCTCAGCCTCCTCCTCATGCGTACTTTAAATACAATGTTGTTGAAATGTTTCTTGCAATAAATAGTGATATGTGACTCAAGAAATCTAATCACGGGATCCGATCATATGCAGACTTGGGAGTTGTGTTTGCAGGGCGAGGGACCGCGGACACCAAATTTTGCTTGTTTGATGCAACAAAACAAATTGGCATTGCAAATTCAGGTGCTTAAACGCCACGAAATTATGTTGCTTGTATATAGATTTTATTTGATTTCTTCATTCTGTGATGCAACAAGTTTGTTTATTGCAATGTAATTTCTGAGTAGGTTTCCAAGTGGGCAGTTAACCTCAAGATGTATATAGTTTGGTTGAATTTAATTTTAGTGGTGTCACACCTAAATTATCAAGAATTATCAATATTTCCTTTCAATTTTAGTGAGAATCCAATAGTTTCATGAAGTCAAAAGGATGGCAAAGATATTTGGGAAATTAAACGCTACTTGCTGAAATTGAAATATTGACATGAACTGCACGAATGGCATATTATTGAAAAGGTAAAATGTCTAAATTACCTTACATAGATACCTTAATGATACGGTGTAGATATCACTGATATTTGATGCATAGGGTAGATAACGTGAGTATATCGTCTATACGCTCACAATTTTGTATGCTCGCAATTTTGTCTATAATACTAATAGATGGTCAATATGGGTCGATATGTTTGGGATATGTTGTCTATATGTTGATGATATTGTTCAATACTGCCATCCACGTTGTTGCTTATCACCAAAATGTAAAACTAGGTTTTGCTCACACAAGAGGATCTGCAATGGAGATGTTAAATTTAGATTGTCTAATTTCAATTGAGATATGGCACTTTGAAGTCAGATGCTAAGTTTTCATTTTTCCAAAGGATGAGTCAAATTATTTTTTAATTATATATTTTGGCTCCTAGTGTTGTAGAATTTGTAAAAAAATTGTGCAAATTGGTCTGGATACATCATGTGATTGGTGGATTGTGAGAGACATTTTTTAAATAATGCAAATGGAAAGGATTTGACGTTGCTGTCAAAACAAACGCCTGGGATGGGAGGCGTCAAGCCCACATCAAATAAAACGCATTGGTTGGAAGAGTGATGGGTTTTTAGACTATGCACGTAAGATGTTCAACGATATTCCCCATAGAAGTGTACCCACTTATGGGGCGTTGATAAGCGCATATTGTCGGTCAGAGCAGTGGGAAGATTTGTTTTTGGTGTTTGAGTTGATGGTTGATAACTGATGAGGGCATGATGCCGGATAAATACGTTGTGCCTACGGCTCTGAAAGCGTGTGCTCAGGTGCGGATGTTGAGGACTGGTAAAATGATTCATGGGCTTGTGAGAAGGAATGGTTTGGATTCCGATGTTTTCGTGGGGAATGCGCTTATTGATTTTTATGCCAATTGTGGGGACTTTGGATTTGCAATGACTGTGTTTGATGCAATGAGGGAAACAGATGTAGTTTCATGGACTGCCCTTGTTTCTGCTTTCGTGAATGAAGGTCTTTTTGAAGAGGCAATGGAGGTTTCCAAGTCCATGCAGGTTAATGGTGTCAAACCAGATTTGATCTCTTGGAATGCGCTTGTATCAGGGTTTGCGCGGAATAGAGAGACTGATTTAACTCTTCAGTATTTGGAAGCGATGCAGGAAGGAGGGTTGAAGTCTAGGGTTAGTACTTTAACTAACGGAACGGCCAAGAAGGCCATTGCCTTCTTTGGGAAGATGCAGTTACCCGGGGTTGAGCCTGAGGTATAACCTTTACTTTTCTCCTTGAGCTTGTGATCATGATAGCGTAGCAGAAGAAGGATGAAAATGTCACAAAATCATTGAAGAACAAACTTTGTGCTTTTTTGAGTTTCTCCTTCGGGCACATGGATGGTTAATTATTTCGGTAGTGCCAGTTTTGATTTCTCTGTGATCATGTTTTGGAGAACAAAAATGAACAGATGAAAAAGTTTTCAGATGCTAATCCTTCAATCGACGTGTCTAAGAATTTAACATTTATTGACTGCCAGAGATGGAACAAAGTTGCATAAGATTGATGAGAGGGAGATGTTTATGCTTCTATCAGCACATGAAGGACGGGATACATAGATGCCCGAATGGATAGTCACAAAGTGGAACCAAGTTGTAAGTTTTGGAAGTTACTTCCTATGGTGACATCTGTGCTGGAGTCAAAAGAGCATACGAAAAACATTTGGGGAGACATGAAAATTTGGATTGAGCTTCGATGTTGTTTGATCAAGGGAGAATGCCTGTGCAGCATGTATCACAAGCATCCAGAAAAGGCAATTTTAGAAAGTTGGTTCCTGCGTTGGTCATGCTATAGAGCCTGACGGCTGGAGGCTGCAAAAGCAGCAGAGTTTATCTTCCTTGTTGAAGAGGTTTTGGCTATTTCTATTCCTACATTGTCGCGGATATGTGACCTTCCAAGTTTTCTTTTAAGAAGATATTTATAACATCAGTGCAGATGTGCACTAGAGGAGGCACTCAGCGTGACATTCTCCCAGGTGTTCGTGTCCCGTAAGAAGCAACAACACAGACAAGGTAGTTTCCTCCTTCATGTTTATTCGTTTATTCTGCGTTTGTTTTGGGTGTATTTTAGCGTATTAAATACTAAGCCGATGACATTGTTAATATTAATTGTGTTTTATAAGATCAAGGGGTGACCTTATCCTTTTACAGGCTGATGCTCTGATCAATGTTTATGAAACCATGTTCTCAGTGAAGTCTCAAAACCACTTTCATGCTACCCATTATCAAATTTGAAGTCTCAAAACCACTTGTTGTGCAGACTTAGATAGGAGGAAGGAGGACTTTTGGACATTGTATATGTATACATACTGTCATTCATATCATTAATTGGTATTTAAAAGTGAACGGAATCAATGTGGAAGAAGTTTGAGTCCTTTCCACTTGGCCAGTTGGTATCTCCATTCATTGAATCAAAGAATATCCCTAGAGAACTTGTTTGCCAAGTCATCAGCTTAGTCCATGCGTACCATGCAATACTTAATTTCGTCTCTCGGGGATTGAATTGAAGTGGATAATTTTTTAAATTCAAGGTATATTAAAGGTAGAGGAGAATGATTTTCATATTTAGAATCATAGAAGGGAGACCTACAGACGTGCCGGTTAGAAAATGTGATTACGAGACACGGGCTCAGGTCAAAGGGGTCAAGGAAGACCTAGGAAGACTTAGAAAGAGACCCTAAGAAAAGACTTGGACTACTTGGACCTAACAGAAGACATGGCACAAGACCGAGCGCAGTGACATTCTAAGATTCATATAGCCCACCCTACTTAGTAGGATAAGGCTTTGTTGTTGTTGTTGTTGTTGTTGTTGTTGTAGAAGAATATAAGGAGATTAGACATGAAGAAAACTTCTTCCTTCTAGTTATACTATTTTCGGGAGATTGGAATGAATGAGTTTTCTTAATGAGTTCATCGTCTACTTCCAGGTTGGACATTAGTTTTTTTTTTATTTCTTCATTCAATCCTCTGTACCAAATGAGGCCTTTAGGTATTATCAGTCATACATTAGTCTCGTGACATTTGGACTCCATTTATTAAAGAAGATTTTGAATTTAGATCTCATGAACGATAATCGTTGAGTTTTTGTTTTTATCAATGACGGATTTGTTGCGTGGCATTTAGACTCTATTTTGTTGAAGGAGATTCCCAATTCGAATCTCATGGACTATAGTCGTTGAGTTGAAAACTTATGACTCCACACAAATAAGAACCCCAAACTCGACCTCATATTCAAAGACATTTTTTTAATTTAATCATATTTCATTTAAATGGGAGATTTGAGCTAACAACACAATAATCCAATCCCAATATTTAAGGTATTGAACTCGCAATTCATGTAAGCCGACATGAGATGTTTCACTTACAAGTGAAGAATACCACTAACTTATAATGCTAATAGATGCTAAACGAGCAAATTTCAACATTTAGGTATTGAACTCGCAATTCAAAATTCAAAAAGATAAAAACTCATGGATTTAGATATCGGTGCATCCGACATTAACAGTTGATATGTGAGGCATTTTTTTTTTCCGTCTGTACTTTCATGTTTCAAGTGTTTTTCACTAACAAAACATTAAACACTTGTTCCGAAATCCGAATTAAATTCGGATGTTCCCATGGCATATCGGAATCGGAATTGCAAATCCAACTTGCAACCCTAACCGGTACCTAAATTTGTTTTCAGTCACTACTTGTAATATTGAAATTAAAAAGGTTAGGACAGGTTTTATGAGAAAACTTGGGCGTTTGTTAGGTTAATGAGCCTTCTTTCTACCAAACAATTCCGAATGGCCTCTTCAGTGTAATACCAGTCAGCACTGGGACCTTTTTATTAGATTAATGACCGGCGATTCGCATTTTGGATCTCTTCCAACAAATAACGAAGTTTAACGAATTTATATATCCCCTCAAGAAAATTATGTAACACATACACAATGCGAATGTGACAATTTAATTTTAACTTATATACCTTGGAAATGCCGGATTGGCTGATGAAAGCAGATGTATCTTATCTTCGAGTTCAGCTACCGTGAGAGAGCTTATCATTTCTCCACTCCTGCAGTTGTTTTCTCAGTGGCCACTGGGTATTTCTTACTGCCGGGCCCTGATGAGACTTTAACCGTAGCTGGTCTCAGAAGCCGACCTCCGAGTAAAAACCCGCGGCGGATTTCTTGGATTATAATCCCTTCCTTTAACTCTTGAGACTCTTCGCGTGCAATAGCTTCATGCAACTGCAATAGAAAGTTGAAAACTTAATAGGCATGGGAAAGTTTATCGAGGTGCAGATCAACTAGTGGCAGGCAGAAAAAGACTTTCATCAGTCATCGCCGAGGTTCAAGAGCCAGAAAAATATCTACTATACATACCAAAGAAAATTTCGACCCATCTAAGCCTAAATCAATAAGAAGCAAAACACATAAGAATGGTATGCGAAGTGGGAAATTAATCACTCTACAGACCCCTTGACTGTTATCCAGGAATTTCTTCTATCTTCCACATCTTAATGAAAACTCCACACCTTAACGTCAATAACAAATAGCTTTAAAGGAATTCAAGAAAATGTTGCTTGGCAGAGCAGGACAATCTCCTGACCAGGGAGATGTATACAGTAGACACACAAACGACCAATTTTCACTGAAGGTCCTAGAAGTTTGATTGTAGATAAGCCCTTGGGCAATAGTGGAGGTCCGGAGACTGGAAACCGCAAAATGCCTTGAGCATGCACTGGGGACTTGGTGCATATTAAGGTTATCCCAATCTTTTCCGAGTAAAAAGATTCAAATGCATAGGTCCCTGATTTATACTGACACATATACACTGTAATTCTATTCCTAGAATGTCTCACACCTCAGTAAAACAAACAATAATCTACGGACAGTATGTTTGGAAGGAAGAGGGTAGGAAAAAGTAGAATGCAAGATAACTTCTCCTTCAATTGGTAGAAGGGATAGGGTAGAGGATATGCAAGGGTCTAATAACCATAAAGAATATTACAAAATTTGCAAAGGGGGAAACAATTTCGTCCTTTCCTTTCCGTATCATTCCCTTATCGGCATCCCACCTCAAAAACCCTTCCAAACACGGAGTAACTTTTTTTCATCATTTGCACCCAAGAAAATATATCATATTAAATCCTTCAAAAGGTACACATAGTCAAGGTTGCATTCTAAGATCACTTTATTTGGTTGAGCAGAAAAAATAAGCATGAAAAGCCAATAAGCAAACAGGCACCAGAATTTAAGTTCACCAAAAAAGGCATAATTTAATTTTTGGAGCATAGGTTGAATGAAGTAAATCTTAAAAGCCTTCACTTACCGAAGGATCGAAAGGCTTTCCCACGGTTGGAACGACAGCCACATGCAAGCTCCTCATAATCTCAACGAGTTGCTTGTATATACCTTGGTAACTTGCATCAATCTTTTTTTCCTTTTCAGTCTCGGGTTTAAGGTATTGCCTGGCTCTCTCAAAATTGTCAACCATGGGCAAAAGACTCTCAATCACTTCCCCTTGGGCGTCCGTCCTTACGGTCAGCCTCTCCTTCTCAAATCTTTTTCTACAATTATCAAAATCTGCTTGCAAGCGGATCAATTTCTCCTTCCCAGACGTTATCTCTGCTGACGCAGAAGATACTTTCTCGACCAACTCTTTCTTCTCATTTTCTATCACTTGTATAATAGCCTCAACTTGGGATACAGTTTTTCCATCCCCGTTAAAAATAGCTTCCTTGTAAACTTTAAGGAGGGTTTTCAAAGAGGGCAACTGCTGTTCATCTCCTCCGCTTCCAGAAGGTCCTGCATTGCTCTTACTACTTTCCTTTCTGGAATTCGTCTAGACATAAAAATATAAAGAAAAATAAGCGAAAATATAAATTATAAACAAAATACAAAGAACATAACCATCTACAGAAGGGATCAAAGCAAGACAAAAGAGCATAACATGGAAGATTTCGAAACATGAATCTCAGAGTAGGCATTCGGCATTCGGCATCCGGCATTCGGCCTGAGCGTAAAGCTCATTAAAATGAGTGTATCAGAATCTACGAAAGCGAAATGCTTGATGGTTTAGTTTGACTGGAAACAAAGTAACTAGAATCGCTGCTTCAATTTTGACCAAAACATCCAGCAACGACGATGCAATAATCTCAAGTAAAAACTCAACTTAAACTTGAACGAAAATCCTCTGCATCCATGACCATTAATCTCAAGTAACGTAGAAATGAGAGGATGAAGAGGGCGTACTTACTTGGGGAACCGAGTCCTGAGGAGCGAGACGAGACTTGAAGGAAGAGGCGGCTCGCCTTCTGCTGCTGGGATTAATAATGGAGGAGGAAGAGTTGGAGGTGGGAGAGAAGTTGATAAACCCTAGAGGAGGAGGAGGAGGACAAGGAAGAAGAGGGGGTTGGGGTTTGTTGGGTTTCGAGGAGACGGAGGCGGAGAGGCGACGAGGAGGCGGAGCTATCAAAGTGCGATTTGGGAGAAACAACGAATTCGCCATTAAAAACTAAGCAAAATTAAAATTAAGACAGACGGTCGGTGAGGTAGAGATGCGGCGACCTTTCGTTCGAGGCCTTTAAGCCACCGCGCCGATGTTTCTTGTTGTGTCGGCAGCTGCCGCTCCTGGTCCAGGCTCCGGACAAGGAGGACGATGGTGTGTGGTAAATGGCAGGGCTGAAATTGTAATTTTGGTTTCTTTTGGTTTGCAGAGAACTGGACGATATATGGGCTTGAGGACCCATCACTCTTTGTCTTTTGGGCTCAAGAACCCATGACCTTTCTAGGTGATTCTATCAGCATCCGAAAAAGACCTTTAGACACCCAATTGTAAGTTGTAACACGTCTTCATTTTTATTGTTTTTTTTTTTTTTATAAGAGACGACATAAATTTCATTCAAAAAAATCAGCAAGGGCTGGGCAAAGAGATATCCTCCTTGTTCTTATTCATGGCAACGTTTAAGGAGACCAACTTTCATGACACTGAATGCTATAATGACCGTGTATTCATGCCGTAAACCTTTCGTCGCGGCTTCTTACCACAGAATCCGGAATAGCATTCAATGAGAAACCATAAGAATTACATAATCTAAACTAGTTGTCCACAAAAACTCAATGAAATTATCCTCCTAAGCCTCTAATTAAAACTGGCCAGAAATAAAACCTAGGAGCAATTTCGTAAATTACAAGACAAATTCTGCTGTTTTTTTTTTTTAACAAGCATCACCCACGTCATTTTAACATCTCAAATATATGCTAGTCATAATAATAACAATCAAATTAACCCATCAAAGAAACAAAGAGCACCACCAATTCCTGAAGCAATAATAATGTCACGTTCTAGCATTAACATCATCTAATAACTTGGTCTGGATGGAGCATAGGAAACCAAGTCCACTGATCGTTCAACTGTCCAACACAACAAACTAAACAAACCCCAACAATACACACTTCACTACTGCAACACTCAAGACTAGTAGTCAGCTTCCTGCCGGCCTTGAGCGCCTGCAAATAGATACAGAACGCAGAGTATTAGGCAAAGCTCACCGGTAAAGAAATTCAGGTTGCACGAACCAAAACCAGATGAAGCCACTGGTTTTCAAGAAATCAACATTAAAGTTTCCACAGTACTTGATCTTTTTCGATTTTATTCCTAATTATAAGTTTGGGCAAGCTATTTCTTGGAATTGTCATAGACAGCAATAAACAAGATGCTCAAATCAGTTCAGTCGGATAATATTTTGTTTCTTCAGAGAAGCTTAACTGACAATTCAATGCGGCTGAAGATTCAAATGCCAAAGGATACACATGATGCACATAATACTTAATTTACAGGGGTCTACATATCGTTGTGATAACGCAAGACCGAAAGGGCAGTCCCTCTTTTTTTCCTGTATGTGATTCATCCTCTAAATTACAAGAAATATATCATTACTAGCTATATATAGGACAAAAGACAAGGCCAGGAAAGATCCTACATTGTACCTCCAGTTGCAAAAAGAGATGTAGGCAGTTCAAAACAAAACATTTTACTATAATTCCAATCCTGTATACTGGATTCAAGAAAATGTAACAAACCAGCAAATCTCTGAATTAATAAAATGGCTTCATGAAATTGATGAAAACGATGTCATTGTCCTAAACCCAAGGAAATGCAATTGAACTATGGAAAGAACATTGTTCGGCATGGTGTAATGATGTAAATAGCTTTAAAGCTACAAAAAGAATATCTCAGGTACATGAGGTTGTCGAAGGGAGTGGCAAAACAGGATTTGTGCAAGTCTAACAAAGGAATGAAGATGCAAAACCCTCAACCGTACGCCTGAAGCATGTCCGATCCAAAATTGATCGTAAGGTACATGTTGTATACTTGACAACTCAATTGAATTCAGTGAGAAGAGATTACCTGTACAGCAACTTATGGCACAGCAGCCACCAGCAGTTCACAAAGTACAAGCTTCAACAGCTGATGCTCTCTGACATTGAACATCAATCCTATCAAGAAGTTTGGTAAAAGAAAGATCCAGTTGGTTGTGCCCTTCTTCAGTTTCATTGTACCCTTTGTTGCCACTGTCCTCGGTGCAACCAACATCATCAAAACCACCTTCAACAGGCTGGTTCATATAAATGATCTTACCAAACAGCTGAAACGAACTTCTGCCAACCTTTGTCTGCGACCGGTTTCCATCAAGTTCCATGCCAAAGGATTGCACGCTACTCTGGCTATCTGGTGACAATTCGTCAGATTGTGAACTACCAATGTTCAACTCAGTACACACCCTCTTCAACTTTGGCCCCTCATTTTTGCCAATGGAATTGAAGGTGCACATCTGAGTGTTTTCACTTAACAAGTGGGATAGATTCGATACACAGAATGTATCTTGCCTGGCTCCCTGCATGCCCGCAGGAAAATTGTTATAGTTCAACAAGGATGCACTAAAAGGCACCATTGCTGAATTAGCTGCTCCCGTCATAGGAAAAAAGAATTCTCCCTCTGCATTGGTCAACAGCCCATGACTCATAGGAGCTCTGAATCTCTTTGTGGGGGAAAAGGTAGTATGAATTGAAGGTGTTGATCCAACAAATTCGACTTCCCACGGGCTCACCCTCTTAGCATTCTGCAGAACTTCAGGTTCATCCCATGTAACCTATAATGTAAAGCTAATTAATTACTTGAATTGCTTAGCAAGAACTATGTAATTTAGCATCAGTCAATAATAGAGAGAAGAACAATAATTCAGAATGTAACCAATTGTAGAAAATTACAATATTTGTGCATGTATTTCCACATAAAAAACTAATATTAACAATAACACCCCTCTCTCCCTGTCCCTCTGTGCCTGATCTAAGAGGTTGCTCAATTTTGGTGTGACACAGAGAAATTGTGCTTTGCTAAACCACAAACTTAAAAGGACAAGAAAAGATCACACAACTTATGATAACTAGCCATAGGCTGGTACAACCCTGGCTAAGTAGGGATTCAAACAAGGCAAACTTTTCGAAAGAAAATCCCACAACTCGACTCAGATTACTCTGACGTCGTATTTCTTTTCTTACAGTAAGTTTGGCAACAACCAAAAGCTTATTTTAATTTTTCCCTTTTTTCTCTGCCGTAAGAGATGTATAAGTTAAGGAATTTTAACTTAATTGATATCAAATATTTGAACCAAAAACACTAACTCTACCGACAAGTCGGTGTCATACAATACAAATTAATTAATTACACGTCCGCCTCTACGGAACTATCAACTGCTCTTTCTTGTCAACTTCTACTCCAAAAACTAAAACGCAACATAAATTGGCCTATCCTGTTATACACCATTTAAAAGAAGCAAAATTTCTTATCAATAAATGCCAGTAATTGAACAGGACTATAATTCAACAGAAATACCAGCCAAACATAGCCATGTTAGAATGTCGCCATGGTTGCATCTTCGGGGATAAACTAAAACAAAACAAAAACTGTCTGCTTAGCGTAAAGGCCATCCGAACAGGTCAAAACCAAATCAAATATTGAATGGTTCTTCAAAATTATGTACATATCTGCTTCCTGATGCATTTCGACAAATATAAACTACCACGATATGTTCCCAGTTCCCTAATTCAAAAAGGGGCCTGGCCCTTGCTCGTCCCTAGTAACCGATCGAGTTTCTTCGCCCCTCTCCCACTTTTTTATTAGGGTCCCCTCTTTTACGAAAATCCCAGGGTTTATGCATTTTTCGGAAACGAATTGGCTCCAGTAAAACATATGAGTTTCTTAATTTTGCATCAATTAGAAGATTATAACAGCTGAAATAAACTAAACTCAAGTAAGACTAAAACCTCGAGAACCAATACCTGAAGCATGCGCCAGGGTGAGCCCTGCCAAGGCCCACTTTCCGGTACCGAGGCCGTTGACAAAGTGCCCTGAAACCAAGTCATCCGGGACGAGTCCTCCGTCTCCATGGCCAACTTCACTCTCATCCCAGCTGTCCAAAACACCTTCAAGGCCTTCTCCACCACCTCAGCCTTCACCACAAAGTCCGACCACCCCGCTTTTGGATAATACACCACCTCAAACGGCCTCCCCTCCGCCGCCATCTCCGCCACTTCGGCCACCGCCTCCGCTGACATTACCTTCCTTCCAGAACAGTCCTGATCCTCTGTATTCAGCCTCGTCGAGTACGTCACTCCGCCTCCTATCTGAGAGCTCAACCTGGCGCAGTCGGAGCTGGCAGTGGACCTAACGGCGCGGCGGACGCCGATGAACATCTCGCCTCTCCCGTTCCTCATGAAAACGACAGAGTCGCCGGCGACGAGCATCTTGTGGTTGACGAACTTGCTCCAGCCGGTGGTAAGCAAGTGCCGTCTCGGAGTCCCCCTGTATATGTGCCGGAATTCCCAAACGACGCCGTGGAGGTCGGTGACGGAAAGCATCTGGACCGGCGGGTCGGCCTGGTAGTTTAGCGGAGGGAATATAGAGTCGGCACAGAACCTTGGAACAGAGAATCCACCCCCATTGTTAGCATCCGAAGGCGTCAGTATCTTCGCGAACGAAACGACTTTGTCGTCCTGTCGTTCCGAGTCCCCACCATCGTCGGCGTCGAACTCCTCGCCTTTCGGCTGCTCGCGGTTGGGGAACTCCTGGGGAATAGGGACGAGAAGTAGCTTGGCGAAGACCTCGTCAGTGGTGGGGACGGCGAGGAAGTGGAGGGCGGAGATCTGGCAGAGAATGAGAGGCTTGGAGAGGAGGAGAGGGGATAGGAGGGCGGCGGAGGAGGAGGAGGAGGTGGAGGATTGCTCAAGGTGGCCCTGAGGGAAGTAGTAAACCCTAGAGTGGAGGGAGGGGATTTGGACGGAGTTTCCGGCGCAGGCCCTCCAGATTTTGGGGTCGATCGAACGGCGGTGAGAGGGCGAGTGAGGCTGATGGGGCGGAGGCATATTGGATTTTTGGAGCTACGGATGAGAGAGAGAGAGAGAGAGAGAGTGTGTGTGTCTGATTTGGTGGTGGTTGCCTCAGAGTGTGTGACAGGAGGAGAGAGAGAGAGAGAGAGAGAGAGAGAGAGAGAGAGAGAGGACAGAGAGGGAGGGGGGGAAGCTTGGGGTCGGAGAACGGGCACGCCACCAAAACCCAAGGGCGGTGGAATAATGATGGCGATATTAAAAGTTTTTAACTTGCAGAAAAGGTTATTATTTTTAACTAAAATGTTAAAAGACAATAATTTAATTTAAAAGATAAAATAATAATTTAACGTTCGCTTATTTTTGGCTGGCTCTTGTAACTCAATTTTTAATCTTACTTTGATCCTTATAATTCAAAAGTTATTATTTTACTCTATCAAACTTTGTTTCACTTTATCAAACTTTGTTTTACTTTACCTTTTGGAACTCGATTTTAATTTTATTAATTAATTGTAATAAAAACCTCTCTTTTTTAATGTTATGGATTATTTGTGATAAAAATTCTTTTTTTTTCTAATTAATTTTAATTTTTTTTATTAAAAATGTAAAAGGGAAAAATAATAAAATTAAGGGTTTTTATCAAAAATGGTCCCTGATATTAATCAAACACATCATTTTGGTCCCTGACATTGAAAATCAATAGAAATGATCACTGAGATTAATCAAACACACAAATGGTCCTTCCGTTAGAAACTCTTTGGGCAATTTTCAAAGCTTCGTAACTCAATCGTTTCTTAACCAAATTTGACCCATAATATATCAAAATAAAGATAAGAAAGTGTATAACAAAATTATACCTATTGGAAGCCCAATGGTTGCCGGAGATGGCCAAAAAATAGCCTCAAATGGACTGGTCCGCGGAAAAAACTGGAAAACTCGCCGGAAACTGGGTAAACTTTAAACGTTCATAACTTCTTCAATAATCAACGAAATCGAGTGATTCAAAAATGAAAATCATACTTATCAACGAGACGAAGAGAATGGTATCTTTCTTGATGGCTAACTCGTCGTAGTTTGGCCGGAAAACGGCTCGAAATTGACTAACTCGAAAATGGTTATCCAATTTCGAGCTGTTTTCCAGCCAAACCATGGTGAATTAGCAGTCAATAAAGGTACCATTCTCTTTGTCTCGTCGAGAAGTATGCTTTTCATTTTTGAATCACTCAATTTCGTTGAGTATTGAAGAAGTTACGAACATTTAAAGTTTGGTAAATTACACTTTCATACCTCAGGTTTGGGCTCTATTTCAATTCCTTACAATATCTTTAAAACATTTCACTTTCATAACTTAAGTACTATTTTATTTCAAAATAATACATCCGTTACATTTTCCATCCATTGATCCGTTAAATGCTGACGTGGCTGCCACATATATGCCACATGGTTGCCAAATGTCTGCCACGTGGCAAAAAAAAAATAATTTTTAAATTTTTTTAAAAAAAAAACCTGAATTTTTACAAAAAAAAAAAGAAAAAAAAGGGTAAATTACACTTTCATACCTCAGGTTTGGGATCTATTTCAATTCCTTACAACATCTTTAAAACATTTCACTGTCATACCTTAAGTACTATTTTATTTCAAAATAATACCTTCGTTACATTTTTCATCCATTGATCCATTAAATGCTGACGTGGCTGCCACATATATGCCACGTGGCTACCAAATGTTTGCCACGTGGCAAATAAAATAATTTTATAATTTTTTTTAAAAACCCTGAATTTTCTCAACAAAAAAAAAATTTTGAAACCCACATCTGCAAGAGGAATGAAGAAGAGGGAGGCAGAAAAAAAAAATTGTCCCTCCCCCCAGCGACCTACATATGCAGGAAGAAGAAGAAAAGCCCTTCCCCCCCGGGACCCTCCTCCCTCCGCGATCTGGTGATTTTTAGTGTGGATGAGTTTTAAAAATAGTTTGAGTTTGAGATGATTTTTGGACTGGTTTTGTGGTAGATCCACCTAATCTCGGATGGGATTTTTGGGGTTGGGTGATGGGGGATTTTTGGGAGGTGTGGCTCGGGTGGGATTTTGGGGTTTTTTTCTTTCTTTCTTCCTCCCTCTTCTTCTTCTTCTTCTTCTTCTTCTTCTTGTTGCTGCTGTTGCAGATGTGGGTCGCTAGGGGGAGGGGGTTGGGGGAGGGACAATTGTTTTTTTTCTTTCTTCTTCTTGCAGATGTGGGTTTCAAATTTTTTATTTTTTTTTTGTTGAGAAAATTCAGGGTTTTTTAAAAAAATAAAAAAATTATTTTATTTGCCACATGGCATACATTTAGCAGCCATGTGTATGTGGCAACCACGTTAGCATTTAACGGATCAATGGATGGAAAATGTAACGGAGGTATTATTTTGAAATAAAATAGTACTTAAGGTATGAAAGTGAAATGTTTTAAAGATGTTGTAAGGAATTGAAATAGAGCCAAAACCTGAGGTATGAAAGTGTAATTTACCCTTTAAAGTTTACCCAGTTTCCGGCAAGTTTTCCAGTTTTTCCGCGGACCAGTCACATTTGAGGCTATTTTTCAGCCATCTCCGGCAACCATTGGGCTCCCAAATAGGTATAATATTGTTCTACACTTTCCTATCTTCATTTTGATATATTATGGGTCGAATTTGGTTAAAAAAACGATTGAGTTACGAAGCTTTGAAAATTGCCCAAATTTTTTTTTACGGAATGATCATTTGTGATGTGTTTGATCAATCTTAGGGACCATTTCTATTGATTTTCAATGTCAGTGACCAAAATAATGTGTTTGATCAATATCAGGAACCATTTGTGATAAAAACCCAAAAAAAAATGCCAATTGCTGGTCCTGACCAAGGAACAAAATGCCGATAATATCGGCGATATTTCGGGTGAAATATTGTACTAATTCATTATATATAAATGATTATGGTGTGTTTAAACTTTTTTCATTAATTACTACATATTTTCTACACTCACAATGTTTGCCAGCTCGCTATATAATCAACTTAAATTAGTTAAATCCATCATGCAATGCATTTCCTTCCAATTTTTTATGATAAACTAATAGATAATTGACTAAATAAACATCCTGCAAAGTTTCAATAAAAATTTCCAAGTTTTTCTTACAATTTCCGTGGTTTCCATATAATTTTTATCGATATCGATATTATCCCGATATTTCCATCGATATTTCCGTGTTTTCGGATTACTGATATTTCCGATATTACCGATATTTAATACCTTGGTCCTGACGATATTAGAGTGTTGCCCAGCCCACCAAAACGTAACCGCCCCCTGTTTGTTACATATTTTTTACCATGTATTCTCTCACTCTCCTCCTCAGTGTTTGTTTGTTACATATTTTTTACCATTGGCCAATGAGATAATTTTGTGAATTTACTGTCCCAACAATGGTAAAGTTTGTTCTTAACTAGGTTGCAGGGATTAATACCCGACTCCGAGTTATACGTTAATAAAGGAATATGCCTTAAATTTGTCCATCTGTTTTCGTTATGAATGAACGGCTTCTATTTTCTGTTTTTTTTTTTTTTTGTTAATTGTATTTCGGGGAAGTTTGGGATAAATGAAAAATAAAAGAATTGTATTTCCATATGTTGGATCACTTATTCAAAACATTCCAAGTAGGTGCTTTGCACAACTCAAGTTTAATGGGATAATTTCCCATACGCTATTTTTGTGCGTTGAAAGTTATTAGTTTGTTCCCACTCAGTTCTACGGTCTGATGGTATTCCTCTTCACTTGTAAGTGAGCGGTCTTAAGTTCGAATTTCATAGATGGCGAATTCAATACCAAATTAGGTTGCCTATTATGTGCTTAACCAAACTCCCTCATTCCCCTTAGTGTAAAATATATTGTTGTACTAAAAAACAAAAAAATTATTAGTTTGTTGGTACTGACTGCTGAGATTAATTTGCTTGAAATGGTTCAATTAATTTGCTTGAAATGGTTCAAACTAATTATGGATTGAGAGGTTCAATGAGAATGAATGCAACTAAAATATAATATGTAGTTGGGACATGATGTGAAAAATAGATTACCACAAAAGAGATTTCAACATTCTAGTGACATTGTTAGTAGATATTTTGGTGCTATATTGGATATTATATGTCAAATGACAATAGATATTATGGCATCGTTGCATTCCAAGTTTAGTGGCACTTCACAAGAAATTAAGAAAAATACTAGATGCATGCATCATTTTATGGTAAACTTTATTTATTCTTCTTCTAGCTTCTTTGGTAATTATAATGTTTTGGTTGACGGTTTTCGTTTACCTTATTATTTTTAGGATTATATTGGTGTCATAGATGGAGTACATGTTGATGCTTCAATACCACCTCCGAGTCAAGTTTCAAACATTGGTAGGAAAGGAAGGTTGACACACAATGTTATGGCCGCATGTAATTTGACATGTAATTCACATTTGCTTGTATCGGATAGAAAGACATCATACAAGATACAATGGGCTTTCTATCGATGCTGCAGAGTCCAATTTAATTTTCCTATGCCCCCAAGTGGTAATTTTCTTACTTTAAAAAAAAGATAAAAAAAAAAAAAAAAAATCAGCTAGTGACTTTGTCACAGCAGTCCACCCTTTCAGGTATTGAGCAGACTCATAGAGGCATTTCAGCCTCCCCCTGACCACCATCAAGTAATCCACCACTCAGGACGTGTCATGTGGAATACTGGCTTAGAATCTTCATACTTGTTATTAACATTTTCCACACTCACTTTGTGTAATTATTATATTTGCAAACAAATTTTCTATTTGACAGGAAAATATTATATGGTAGACGCGAGTTACCCACAAATGAGAATGTATATGGGACCATATAAAGGTGAAATATATCATCTTTCACTTTTGTAGGGGTGACCAACCAACAGGTTTATAGAGGCATTCGACTACATGCATTCTTCTTTTAGAAGCATCAATTGGTATATGGAAGAAAAACTTGACAGTTTTGAGGGATGTTTGTACCATACTTCACCAATCCCGAAACTACCAAGCACCGGTCAACTCCATACCTTCAAGGGCTCACTTAAAGGTTCGTGTTAAGGCACCCCTGCCGTAACACATAAGTTCCTCTCCAATCAAGAGACCAATCACAACACAACACGTGCCAATATCAGAATAAAGCTCCTTGAGTCGCACATCGACCGCGAACGGAAGCTAGCGACTCTCCTCAACTATAAAAAAACACCATTCTCCTACAATTAATTCTGAATGTCATTACTCTACTTAACTCGTCATTAGAACCCACTAATGCTGATTATGCTTGAACCTATGTATTGTGTAAAATCTTCACTATTAATGAGAAATCCTTTACCTCGTGGACGTAGCCAAACTTAGGGTGAACCATGTACATCTTGTGTTTGCTTTTCTATCTCTATCTCTTTACATATTATCATCACTAGGTGACCAGAGCAACTAAGCGAAGGTTACAAACTCGACACTTTATGTTGTTCCAAAGTCTCACTGATTTTGTGCATTAACAAGGGATATGACTAATTACCCGTTAAATAAGTGAAGATTTTGTTTGGTTTTTGCTCTAGACGACTAGGGAACAAAAAAAATGTTGACCTTATTTTTAAGTTTTATTTCTTGTTGATTCAAGAAGCCTCTGATATATATTATAAGGTTATTTAGCCAAAGGTTAATAAAATCTTTACTAATCAGCTATAAATCATTGATCAATTTTTTTTTGACATAATCAATGAAATATTTATAATAATTATGAATATGTCAATGAAGCATGCCAAATATGTTTACCCTTCTCTCATCACTTTATTCATTTCCTTATCTCCTCGCCTCTCTTCATCATTTTCTAGTCTATTCTATCTTGGCCTTTCCTCAATTCTCCCACTTAACTCCCTCCCGTCATTCTCCTCTCTTCTTTCCATCTCTCTCCAATCATACCTCCATCATATTATTCACTCTTCATGCAACCTAAATCTTCATAGAGTTAATTAAGCAAATTAGCGACATCACTAGTAGCTGTTTTTTCTCAATTTCATCTGCAAATCTTGGAGCAGTGGGAACTGTTGCTTCTGAGAGTTCCAGTGCCATTGCTTATGACTCAATGAACATTTATGTAAGTAGATTTAAACTGTTTAGCAGAATACAATATCCAAGCGGACATATTTTTGATATTTGTAATTTTTCATTCCTCATTGTACATCTCCTTTTCAAGTAGTAAGGTTCAGTTGAAATATTTGTTTGATTTTAGCGTGGGGCATGGTTAGACATATTCAAATTTTTGTTCTCTCATGCTGGCTCCCTCCTAGTTAATCAAGCAATTGAATATATAGTTAGAGACAACAAAAGGTCTTAGGTGGCTTATACCTCGCCAACGGCCTAGCCGATCAACGATTATGACATTATGATTGACACGATTCCTTCGAGAACCATCAACGACCTCCATGAGACCATAAAGCAGATGGTGGCGGCAAGGTTATGGAAGGAGTGGTTGCACATGTACATTAGCTTCTGGTGAACCAGACAACGGACACTACCACCCAGCGTCTGAATCCAAATATAAAAAACAGGAGTCGTGCAAGGTGTGAAGTGTAGGAGGTGTGTGCATGATGGAAAAAACCATAACCAGGAAACAGACATTGCAACGCAGTGCCTGAATCCAAATGTAAAGAACAAGAGTTGCACGAGGTGTGAAGCATTGGAGGCGTGTGAGGGATGGAAAAACGAACCAAAAAATGGACACTACAACACAACGTCTGAATCCATATGTAAAAAACAAAACCAGGAAATGGACACCGCGTTGAAGTGTTTGAATTCAAATATAAAAAAACACAAGAGTCGTGAGAGGTGTGAAGCGTAGGAGGCGTGTGAGTGATGAAAAAAACATATCCAGGAAATGGACATTGCAACGCAGCGTCTGAATCCGTATTGACTTATTCCAAAATGTTAAAATATTAAAATATAAAAAAGGAGGTGCCAGTTGTAGTGGACATATTTTGTAATTTTTTGTTTATTTTAAATGCATTTTTTATTTTAAGCGCATTTAAGTATCACATTACATTATTGATCTATATATAATTAAAATAAATATTATTAATGGGAACTTTAACGAAAAGCTCCCGATACTGTTCACTTTAACGAAAAACCACATTTTTACACTAAAAAGTCAATCCTAGTACTATTCACTTTACCCTTTATTTTGTCCTTATCGTTAAAACTCAAAGTTTTCAAGCCTTTTTCATTAGTTTTTCTTATTATTAATCTATTGATTAACATTGTAACTTTTTATTAATTTTATATAAAACCACCCAATATTATATGCCCCTTTAATTTTCTAATAAATTCCTCTACCGTTTCTCTTTGAAAAAAAAAAAGCAAGCCTTCATGCATGCGCTCGCGAAAGACCCTTTTTTATAACCAGCATTACACCCCTCTTAAGATGTTTTGAACGTGTTTAAAAATAGAGAAAATAATATTTAATGAACAACTGATTGAATCACATTATTGCTAGCCTATTGTGAGGTATTAATTATAAATAAATAAATAAAACTGTACCCAAAAAAAAAAGGAACTTTAATGAAAAGGGTGTGCTATCCACACATCCCATTTTACTTCTCACACACCCCTTGATAATTTCTGTCCGTTGATCTTCTTCAATTCATCTAATCTGACGGCCGAAAATTAAAAAGGTGTGTGAGAAGTGAAATGGGGTATGTGGATATCACACCCCTAACAAAAAACTCACGGTACTATTCACTTTAACGAAAAACTACATTTTTACATTAAAACAGTCAATCCTAGTACTGTTCACTTTACCCTTTATTTTGTCCTTATCGTTAAAACTCAAAGTTTTCAAACCATTTTCATTAGTTTTCATAAAAAAAAAAATAAAAAAAATTGTACAAAAAATTAATTATTAAAAAATATTGTTAAAATGGCAAAAATAGTCATGTTACATTTAATGCATTATTTTGTACTACGCTTTTAAAGTTTTTTGTTTAAGAGACATTTCTATCCACTTATTTTGGTGAAGCTTGGGACTCAAAAAAACACTGTTAATTGGACTGTTATTAGAAGATAAAGAGGAGGAGTTGGTGTTAAAGCGGCAGCGATGGCACGGACCGGATTTTAATGCGTAGCTGTTGTTGTGTGCTGACAAGGACTCTCACCGCATCATTCATCAATTACTACCTCAGTTTTAATTTTTTTTGTCAAACCCTCAGTTTTAATCCATTATTACTTCTTTTGTCATTTAAAACGTTTTCAATTTTCTACTTTTATGAACTAACTTTCTGTTGTAATAATTTAGCATGGCAATGGCAATCAGATAAGTTCTTTTTTATTTTTAAACGATATCATTTACATTAAAGAATAAGCGAATGTGTTAAACTTCATAATGAACTATCAATAATATGGTTTAAATTTGTGTTTAACGAGAATTAAATATAAGATCTCTCATTTACAAGTGAAGATGACTGAACCGTAATATTAAGTGGTAGCAATCAGATATTAGGGTTTTGAATTCCAATTTTCCACCTTTTTGTAATGATAAAGCATAAAAATACTTCTTCAATACTAATATTTGAAACTTTTATTTACAGTAAATTAAAAATGTTTGAAATTAAGTGATGATAGAGATTGTGTTTTATTTACTTACATTTTATTCAAATTTCAAGTTTATTCAAAATAATCATTATGCTTTATTTTCAAAATAATCATCATGCTTTATTTTTGTTTTTATTATATTTTTCAATATCATTTTCATGAAGAAGGTGTTATTTAATATTAAAATTTTAATGTTGTGACTGTTAGACTGTTAGTGTGAGGCTTTGTTATTTAAGTTTTATTCCCTAAAAAAGAAGATATCAAAGTTTTTATCAATTTTTTTTTATGAAGAGTTAGAGGTCACATTTGGTTGAAAGAGTAGGCGAAGAACAAATGGAATATAAAACTACAAATAATATTTTATTAATTGAAAATTAAGAAACACTACTAATTGTCAAGTAGGCTACAAAACCTAAGCAAATACATTTTAACTAACTTACTTCCAACTACGGTATAAACCATCATATTTGTAGGAGAAAACAAAAGCAAATCCTAACTTAACGAGCAAGACAAAAAAACTTAACAAACAAGCAATTCAAATCTTTATCCCACAAGAAAAATAGTAAAAATAACAATAATATTAAAACTAATTTCCCAACATTTTTATATATACAACAATACTCTAACGTGAGATGAGGACAATTTAGACTAAGTTATACAATAAATTAACTATAATAATTAAAAATTAAATTCATTATTAATGTGAATTAAACTTAAAATCTCGTACAAAAAAAACTATATAAAAATAAAAAGACAAAATGCCATATGAAACGAAGACCTTGCCGATAATGTGGACACAATTTTTTATTTCTTGGTACTAAAGAAAAAAAAAATCGTATTAAAATAGCGACACGAAACCTGAATTTTGTCTTGGCTAATTTATTAATTACTAAGCTTGATGTGATTATTTATTAATTTTGTGGGAGTCGCGTGTGACGTATTATCATGACATGAGTGCCAATTTGTTGTATTTGCTTTGTCATCTACAGTCAATGACATAGACATAACTCGTGTCATTGTTGGTATCTTGTACTTTTGGACAAAAATTTTGACCCTAACACGAGAAAAATAAAACATTCCAAAAAAAAAAAAAAAAAACTAAAGAAAAGGATTTGAAAATTTTGAATTTTAACGATAAGGACAAAATAAAAAAGTAAAGTAAATAGTATCAGGATTGACTTTTTAATGTAAAAATGTGGTTTTTCGTTAAAATGAACAGTACCAGAAGCTTTTCGTTAAAGTTCTCAAAAAAAAAAAAAAGGAAGAAAGCACATTTATTAAACTTTGTTTTGAATCCTTGGTGTTAACTTAACTTTTTACTAATCATCTAGTACTACGGTTTAATGATATTTTTCTTTATTTATAAGTGAGAAGTCTTAAGTTCGGCTCTAGTTAAAGGTGAATTTGAACCACATTATTGCTAGTCCATTATGAGGTTAAGGTCATTATCTTTTCTTTAGTATAGATAATATCGTTTGTTAAAAAAAAATTAACTTTTTACGTGACTTTATGGAACTACTGGATTGAAGAGGATAAATGGTTAAAGCTTTGTCTTGTTGTTAATAAGGACTCGGGGGTTTGATAATATTAAAATTTGTGTAAAGATGATTTTGACAATAAGAACTTAGTGACGAATGTAAAGAGCCCGTGGATAGTACTTGCTCTTATAAAGTTAGACTGCAAGAGAAGGGTGACATTGGATCAATGATTGCTCTTTTATCCCGTTTTAAAGTTTTTGTTGAGAATGAATCTTGCTTTAATGGTAGAAGAGATTTTATATGTGTTTATAAGTAGATTGAAACATTCTCTATATTTCAATTAGTCTTATGGTAGACCTTAATTTTGGGGATGATAATTCTAACCGTTAAACCCGATAATAGTGGATAACTGCCTAAATGAAACTGTTTGGATACGGATGTTAGAGTATATTTTGGATATGGGAAAAAATCATGAATATTACTCCATTATGGTTTTGAAAATGGTTATAGAGGTCCCTGATTCGTACCCGTATCTGAATCTGACCCAAATCGTATATAATATAATAGTACTATATAAAATATATATATATATATATATATATATATATATATATATATAAGTATATTCATTATTCATCGAACGCATTACCTTAAGAATACAAAAGTGGTATTGTTTGAGTTGCATTTTGTAGGAAAGTTCAAGAATCATTGAGAATTTAATAGGGCTTATGAGAGATATCAAAGATCAGCCAACATCATCAATATTTTAAATTCAATGCTTTAGTTTTAATACTCTACAAGGTTCTTTCACTGAATTATTTTATACATCAAATGTTCAAGACGAAATTAATATCTATTAAATTATACTGCGTTAACTGAACGAATATATTTTTTGTATTGACGAAGATATAAATGATAGGGAATTCGTTACTCAATAGGTATGGTTATGGATAATCCCGGATGGTTAATTTGTAGTTATAAATATGATTAATTTTCGTGGTTATGAGGATAGATATATCATTTCCGTCCCAAGCCGAATCGTTGTCATTCCTCCTTAATTTCTTCAGTTTTGAGGCGATTCTTACTCATCTATAGAGCTCATGAGTGATGGTTGTTCCTACAAAATTACATTATTAATGTGGACTACTTAGTTGTTGGGTTGTTTTTAACTTTCTAATATGATCTTACATCGTTTTAAATAAAGCATCCTACTTGACAAAAAAAAAATCTTGGAAAATAATTCTCGCACTCATTCTCATTTTATGCACTCCTGTTTATTTTCTTCCCAAAATTATTCAGGACCCGTATATATTATCGACCCACGGGTGACACGCATGGGGTACAAGAAGCTTTCAATGAAATTGTCACTTAAGCACCCCAATAAACATAACTAGAGTTCACCAAAAAAAAAAAAAACATAATTAGTTGTGCTAAACAGGATCATGTTTTGTTTATTTTTGTTCTAGATTAAGAGAGAGGAATCCAGAAACAAGTCTACCATGTTATCACTTCCTAAATTCAATATATTTCTAATTGAAAAATTGAATGACATACTCCAATTTATGTTCCATTTCAAAGTAGAAGATTAATTGCGTAGAGACATGGCCAATCATTCTTCTTTTCAACTACGACACAAATTTGACCAAAAAAATACACCGACATAAATTACAAGTGACATCCACTTTTCCATTCGAATCCATTGAATCTAAAGCGCTATCAAATCCAAACTAATCCTAAAGGATTAGGATACGAGTCATATTATCGGTTCATCGTACATCGTACGGTCAGAACTCATTTTAAATTTTTTATTTAAAATTAAACATAAATAGTATCGAAAGAAAACTGACCGCACAATATAAGAACGAACACGATTGATTGAACATAAATAATGTGTTCATCACATATTGTGCGGTTAGAAATTATTTTAAATTTTAAATTGAAAATTAAACATAAATAGTACCTAACGAAAACTAACCGCACAATATGATGAACGAACACGAATGATTGATCCTCTAGATCTTCACAAAGAGAATCCGAAGAGAATACTCATCCAATCCTAAACAAGAAACAAAGCCTCGATGAAAGCACGAATTACCATGTGTGCTTTGTAAGCGTCAATACAACATTTCTCTAAACACGATCTCTTCACATAACGTCGCATCATTGACAGCAGCAGTGTACGTGGTTCGAAACCGATTACGACAATGAATTCATACCCAAAAAGGCAAATGCATAAGAAAACCAATGTCACTGAACACGATAATAGTTGGTAAAACAGACACCACCACCAAATGACTTGCACTCGAAACCGATGAAACCAAAGACGACAACAGCGGAGCCCAGAGGGTGAACAACAACAGCCCATTATTTCAACACACTCAAAGCATAAGGAATCAAAGAAAAAACAGGACGACAAGTAAATCAACGACAGAGAAATACCCATCACTCTTCCTCCGTTTCAGACTCGGCGCTCTGGAGCCACCCAATGAATGGCTTGGCATTCTTCCAAATCGGGGAGCTCTTGTTCTTCCCAGCTACGCCCCGTTGGTACCACTTCATAATGTATTCCTCCTCCAGAATGTCAACATCATACAACAGTTTTAGAACCAGAGCCACTTCCTTTGCAGCATCAGGGTTTGCCTTCCCACTGAAAGACTCGATAGCTTGCAATAGAACTGTCTGAGATCCCTCCTTCTGGGTTGCTGCAGCCAGGTAGTCTTTCTTCTTAGAAACCTCCTTAGAGAACCCCTTTCCCACACCTTCAAGGAGAGCCTCAAGTAGGGCATCCATAACTTCTTGGGGTGTGCCAGAAAGAGTGCCCAAAAAAGATTTAAGCTGAGCTGCAGACGTCCCCTTTTGCAAGGATTGTTTGATCTCATTAACAAGTCTTTCGTGGGTATAACAATCAACACCGTTCTGATGGCTCTTTTTCTCAGGCTTCTTCACTTCACGATCAGGAGACTGCTTTGGTGACTTTTTCTCTTCAATGGTAGAAAGCATCACCATATCAGCAGTAACAGCACTCAACTGCTCCTGGATCCGCTTCTTAGCAGCCTCCACGGACGTGTCCGTCTGCCACTGGACATCATCGTCCCCATCCTCCTCAGCAGCTTGGTCGTTCTCATCTCCCTGGCTGTGAGCAGGGGAGCAATCCTCATCCGAACCATTGCTTTTCTTCTTGCTTGATGCTCTTGAACCCGAAGTACCTTTCTTCCTTGCTGCCTCCTTCTTAAGCTTCTTTTGCTCCTCGTCAGCGGCCTCCCCTTCCTTAAGTTGTTCTTTGTCGGCCCTCCTCAAGCCTTTCTTTCCTTTAGCCCCCTTCTTTTGCTCTGGAGGATTCTTAAGGATAAAAGTTGTGAGCTTGTCCCTCATATCAACATCAGACACAAACCCACATGCAGCACATTTCAGATTTAGCATCTGCGTCTTGGTTATAATAATTTCGGTTTCTGGGTTACCGCAACCATAGCACTGCACATATTTCTTGATGAAGTTCTCAAGAAGTCCAGCAAGCTTAGCAGTGTCATGAGCACCATTCACGTGGGAAGTTCCAGTCTTCTCATCAAATTTTGATTGGGCTCCAAGCTCACAGCCAAAATACTTTGTAGTGTAGGAAGCAGGTCTAGCCAAGGCCTTTGCAATATCGACCATGTTAACCACATTAGTCTTGATGCCATTTCCTCTGCCTTCAATCTTAGTGATCATCCTTGGCATCTTATACCTGTAGAAGGCATCATCACGGTTTGAGGCACCAATGTTTTGTAGAGCCATGGTGTGAGAGATATGATAGATTATATCAGAAGGGTGTTGCCTCTTGAAGCCAGAAATCCTCCTTTACCACACGGTTGCATAAATTGGCAACCAAGAAAATGTGTGTGATTCCCCTCTGATAAACCAAGATGTTTGCATTCAACTTCAATGGAAGCAGCTCTGCTCTTTTTTCTAGATGTAGGACTATATTCACCAAGTAATCCAACTGACGACAAAAAGAGAGTGGCCCGTTCAGACATAAAATAAGTTCTAGACGTCACACACTCCACTTTGGCGAATTGCAGATACAGCAGACTGAACTGCCAATTTCCTACAAGCAAATAATATAGCTGTTTAGAACTAGTTTAGAGTAAGATAAAAATATGAAATAAAGAAAACAGATCAAAACAAAATTATTCATACTTCAACTCATCCTTTTCTCCTAACAACAGCAGGACAAACAAAAATACCAGACCTAACAAAAGAATCATTCACCCAGCCAAGTTCCTTGGAACAATTCCAAAACAGTCCCTATGAGCTTAGCAATGTACCACATCCCAGGGAAAAGCCAACTTAATTTCCCCCTTCATGTCCAGCAATTATTAACTTTTGAGCCCCGAAAAAATAAGTGCAGTGATTATATTGCTATGAGCTAACCAGATTTGAAAGTAAAACGACATGTTTATGTACAACCTAATGCTAGTACAACATCATCACAATCCAAAAAGGCCGAGCAAATTTCTAATTCCAAATAATCAAGCAAATTTGTGATCCCAAAAACATGAACAAGGTTTACAATACAAACACGAAT
This sequence comes from Heteromeles arbutifolia, assembly GCA_024362995.1. Taxonomy (NCBI): domain Eukaryota; kingdom Viridiplantae; phylum Streptophyta; class Magnoliopsida; order Rosales; family Rosaceae; genus Heteromeles; species Heteromeles arbutifolia. Next base: position 22,359,676 of record JANCRC010000013.1, on the reverse strand, counting down.
TTAAAGATATTAATTTTTTGTAACTAAGCACTTCAAAAAACATAAGCACTTCAAAAAACATAAATGGCAAGGAATTGTGCATCCATAGGCACAATTTTGGCAGCATATATAAACAAAAAAATACGACTTTCCCTGTCAAGAGAATCAAACATATTATAAGAACCTACATAATATACTAAACATATACATACATACATACATACATACATACATACATATATATATATATATATATATCGTAGCCATTCCTGTGAGCTTGAAATTTCAGGTATGGGTCAATGATAGTTAAACATACCACAAAGTGAAAGAAAAATCCAAATCCAACCAACACAGAATAAATCAATCATAAATCCTATCCAGATTAAACAAATTAATACAAAAAATAAACCCTAGAATCCAGAGAACAGTACCGATTCCAAATACAAAACACAAATCGATCCAGAAAAGTAAAAACTTCAGCTCGGATCGAGCAACACAAACTCTCACGCAATCAAAAACAATAATCACAGATAAACTAGTTCACGAAATCGAAAATCGGAAATCGAAAATCGAAAATCAAAGAGCACAGAGATTATCGGGAGAGATTATACCTTGGGTGGGAAACGAAGAGAGAGAGAGAGAGATGAAAGAACCCTAGAGAGAGAAAGGAAGGGTAGGGGGCGATGCCTTGGCGTCTGATGCGTGAGGGGAATGGAGAAAGCAGAGGGAATTTATATGCAGCGTGCGGGTGCGAGAAAGTACGCGCAGGGCGAACTCACCGCCTTTAATTTATTATTTTTGTAAATTATTATTAATTTATCGCAACCAACCAATTGGTGCCAACAAGGATAATGCATTGTGTACAACTCGCACACTCTCTCACGGTAACTAATCCAATCGCAAAGATTAGGGAAAAGGATCCTTTTCCTGGGAATTGTAGGATTCCGTCTACGGTCAGAAATCATTTCAAAATTTAAAATTTAAAATTAAATATAAATAGTACTTAACGAAAACTGATTGCACAATGTACAATAAACGATCATGATCGTGGGATCCCTAGGATCCTCAGAAAAAGGATCCGGCAAGGATTATTTTCCAAAGATTAGCGCCTCATCTGACCACCAACGGGAGCATTTTTGCTCACCACCCTTTAGTATGGTGTATGATCACCATTAAATAAGTTTGAATTTCGAGATTCTTGTAGTAGATAAGCACAAATCTCATAATTCAAACTCATCCAACAGTGATAAATAAGATGATGAGCATACACCACATAAATGATGGTGAGCAAAAATGCACTCGACCAACAACTGGCTGCGGGGTCAAAATTTGAGAACGATCAACTCAAGGAACAACAATTGCGTAACTAGAATTTCCACGAAAATATCTACTTAAGTCATTTTATTTTATTTTACTGATTGTTTCTAATAAAATTATTATCGTGACAGCAAAATTTGAAATACAAAATATATATGTTTTGCGGTAATTGATAGCCATAATTTTGGTCACAAACGGTATTTTATAATGGGAAGGCCGATTATTTGAATCCAAGACACAATGGTTTGATTGAATAGTTTTATTTGGTTTAATTTTCTCATACTTGTCTTTTTCTTCTGCATGAAAAGAGTTTGTACCTTGTTCACTCTTGCACCTCAAGTTCCGAGTCCACTTGTATAAGAGAAATAATTATCTATAAAAACTTACCCCGGCTATACTTCAACCCCATGAAATCACTTCTAAGGATAATTGCTAAAAGAAAAATATTTGAGTACCATGTAATTTGAAAATACAGGTAAATAAATAAGTAATAGCCGGAAAGAGTTGTTAGTGGCACTTCAAAATAATCATTTGCGCTACCACCTACTGTCAGAAGTACGGAAAGAGGAAGTGCGTATAATTATTTTAGAGTGGTAACAGCAACTCTCAAAGTAATAGAGGCTAATGAGCAACCTATTTTCGCTCCTAACAACAAAACAACTGCAAAGGGAGAGGAGACCGCTCTGTTCTGCGTCTCTTATTGCTGCATACGTCCATCTCAACCAGAGGATGTTTTCTTCTGTTGGAAATTGACAGCCCAAATCGGAACACCCACACCAATGCTGAAAGCGGCGAGCACTCCAAGGCTCACCTGCAACTTCTGGTTTTTCATCTGGTCCAAGTTATACATGTGTTTGGCATGCATGTAGGCTGGTTCATCGTGGCCGTGTCCACCCATTCTTTTCACTCCAGTTGAGTGGAACCCTCTAGTCCCTTGAAAAATGCACAATAGCCACTATTTCTACTTAGTACATACAATAAAAAAGATCCAGCACTCAAACTCAAACGAATCAACACCTCAGCTAAGTTATAAACTTAGAAGACATCCCATCTTTCTCCACTATGGATGGATTGCTGAATGAGATATAGGACGATGCTTCAGTGGCACTGTGTAAAATTACTCAATACTTATTTCCAAAGGCAGATGCACGAAAACACCAGAAAACAGCAATGACAATGGTGGTCTCAATGGGGTGGTTATTTTAAGTTTTTTTTTAGAAGCTCGCATTTTAGAATGTAAAGCATGCAAAGATTCATATGCCTTTACACTTCAAACCACCCAACACAAGGTGGCACCATTGTTTTTACCAATAGGTCTCTCGGTGCAGACATAAAAATAGAACTAGGAGCTTCTTCTTAAGAGGATCGACACCATATTGGGCCCATATCAACACCATCTTGACATCCATACTGACATCCCCTATCAACATGATATCAATGATATCAATAATATGGATAACATATTGACGACATATCAAGTATCCCGCTCCCATTTAAAAGTTTCTCCTATTGCCCCTCCCATTTAAAGTAAAAACTGCAAAAAGCTTTGGTTCACATGTGTCATGCCAAAAAGTGAGCCAGTGCTTAAGAAACTATACTCCAGTAAAATGGAAGTGGTTGGTACAGTAGTCCTTGGTGGCAAAAATAAATATTTGGGGCAGTTCCCTGAATTTAAACATGAGAGAACATGTAAAACCTTGAGGTGCCCCATAATCACTATTGGCTGGGTGAAATTGAGCCCTTGCACACAATTTCTCAAGCAAGAACCAATTTGGAACAGCCAAAAGTAATTTACAGAAACTACTAACCAATGTGGTATAGAGATATGTATAAGACCTCTCTTTCAAGTAAAAAGAGAAAATGGGATTACCTTCTTGCAAGCAAGAAAAGAAAGGAATTACTTTTGAGGTTTCTCCATGCCTGCATGGGAACACGAGCGCCATCACAGGAAGCTCACCCAGTTCTCTAAAAGGCAATGAGGGAAACATACACAACGAGAAGCATGAAGGAGGGGAAAGCTCTATAACTAGAAGCAACATGGGTGAGAAGTGGATGTGTGCTAGTTTTATCATTATTTCCAACGGATCTGGAGAGGATCAAAGAGGTTACAACTTATGTTTTTATCCGTAACAATCCATCTGTGATGGAGAAAACCTGAATGCCATGATTTACACCTATTAGGCTATTGCAACATTTTTCATAAGCCCTGACAGGAGAAAGAACGTAAATAACATAGCCATCCAGACACATTTCCTAATTTGCATCAAGTTTGAAACCACCGAGCTTAAACCGTTCAATTTTAAGCTTATTAGCCACTCAAAAATTACATCCAGGACTCGGTGTAATACATCTAAACATATTATCGGTCTATCACATTGTGCATACACCTGAATATTACATAATATGCAGTGACATAAAACAAAATAAGCAGCAAATGGCATCAAAATAACCTGATTTCGATAGCGAAGCTTCGGAAGCCCTCAACAACTTTGCGCAAGTCCGCATCCCTCCGTTCATGTTCATGATTCTAAGAAAGAACAAGCTCTTGCCTCTTACCACCTTAACCACCAAACAAAACTCGTTCGAATTACCAAAAAAATTAAAAAACAAAAATTCAACAAACAGATTTTCGAATTAATTAGTCAAATTCTAAAAACAGAAGATAATCTACTCAGATTTAGTTCATAACAAACAATAAACAACCAAGGATCTACAAGAATTTCCAACAAAAATATATAAAATCTGATCCAGAAATGCAATTTTCGAGATCCGAACAAGCGTACTCTCACGCGATGAAAAACAACAATTATTGACAATTTAAACTGAAAATTAGCGATTTAATAATTCGATAAGAAACATAAAAGAATCAAAACGGAAGAAGGACACAGAATAATGTGAAAGAGAGAGGAGGTGAAATGTTTACCTGGTAGAAATGGCGAGTCCCTACACTTTTCACTTTTCAGCAGCTGTGCGTCGAGAGTATTCCAGAATACTGGGTTGGAGGAGAAGATGAGTTAAGGAAACCCCTCAAGGGCTTAAGCCCGGTAATAATTTGGGTTGGGCCTGGAATTGGTGAAGTTAGAGTGAGGTTGCCAAAGGAGTAATTGTTTGTACACCCAGAATTAATCTTCGGACACCCGAGTTGAAAACTTTGAATATGAACAATTATTTTCTTTAGTCAAACGACCAATGAGAGTAGTACTAGGATGAGATGACTGACCTCCTGAGAAGCAGTCGTGTTGCATCTCCCGCTCTTTTTCTGTCATCGGATACTACACTCTAGTTATTTAAGTGAGAGATCTTAGGTCTAGTGGTATCTCACCCCTCTCTTTATTTAGATAATATTATTTGTAAAAAAAAAAAAAAAACCAAAAAGTCCCAAACTTAATACAGTTTTTTTTAATAAAATTTAGTTCAGAAATTAAAAACAAAAGGAAAAAAATTGAAAAGAGAGAAAGCATGAATAGGAGGCGGCGGCGATTTGATATTGATTTGTTGAGCAGTTCAATTTTTTGGCTAAACCAAGTGCTTGAAGAACAAGACTGCACTTGGCAATTGTTGGAGAACTGAAGAAACCAGCCGCAAAATCGATTCCGATAGAATGGAAATCAAAGTGGCGGAGAGAGAAGAAGAGGGAGGCGGTGTCGAACAGATTAAAGTGGCAGCAGTTAATGTTGTGGTTCAAGGCGGAGGTCACCGGTGATTTGGTGGACCAGCCATGGCGGATCGTGATTCATGGATGCGGTCCTTCACCATATTTTCGTATTGTTTTATCAACCAAAGACAGAGGGGTTGGATTAGTGAAAATTACAGTATAATTCGTGATTGTTTAAGCTATTATTTAAACTTAATTAACACAAAAAGGTATATTAGTCCTTTTATCTGCAAGAGAGGTTCTCATAACATTTTTTTGTTTCAACATCAACATACTAAGCCCATCTCACACAAATTAAAGGACTTAAAGACAATTGTGGTTAGCTTACCTTTGCTTGCCAAGTTTCTATAGTTGGCTTTCTCCTTTTCTTTCTTCTTCCTAATTAAAAATTTGTGGAATGTGTTTAGAACGGTTTGATGAGTCGTTTGATATTATTCAGGACACTCTTTTGGATAGTGGATATAATTAAGCCCATATCCTCGTCGTGTTTCCTTTTCATGAATAAATAAGTCTCTCTCATAACGTTGAAGTTACTCAAGAAAAGAAAACTAGAAAGTGTTTTGTTTTAGCTCATAGTACTAGCTCGCCTCACAGAAATTAAGGGTCCAAATATCTCTATTCCTCTCTTGAACTGTTTAAATTTCTAGATCCATCGGCTCTGGACTGCGAGATTCGGAAAGGATATGAATTCAACATTAATACCTTGCAGTGGTTTAGCAAATAGACTTTTTGGATAAATTTACATGTTCAACACCTTTATCTATTAGCTTTAGGTGTCGTCACAAAAGCTTCGTCATTTTGTGATATCATTTTCATGCATCCATTGGTAACTTATTACCACATATATATTTGGATGGGGAAGTTTACCTTATTCCTATCTCCTGGTAGAGTTTGCTAGAAGTGCCTAATAAGCTATTAGCTATTAACCCTAACGTGGCATGGTCATGTTTTTAGCTATGGCAATTTTTATAGCTATCTTGCCGAGGTTAGAGGGTTTGATGTGAGGAAAAAGAAAGAAAGAAAGAAAGAAAGTTAATTTAGGATTAGATGGTTTGATGTGTGGAGATTGTTAGTGGCTTGTTTTGCCGAAGTTTTAGCTATCGATTGAGGTGCTTGATTTATGAATTGTGTTCAAAACTTCTTATTTTCTGATAAATGAAAAGAATTATCATGGGGTTTTCTCTATTTACTATTCTCTATCTATTTTTACGTCAAGCATGATAGTTTTAGTGTTGCACTATTCTGAGGGATAAATGAAAACAAGGGGACATTAGGGCAGAAGGGTCATTATGGGTTAGGTGGTGAGTTATATTTGATGAAGGATATAACGAACACGTAAGGGATAATGCAATATGGAATTATGTGCTATATGATTTTGTGTAAGTACTCTATCAACTAGCATATTACATATTCTACTCATTAGGCGACGGTGGTGGTTGCTCACCCTTCACCCTTTTATTCTACATATGAGTTATTTGACAAGACAGAGACTAGATGAGCTGATTTTGTGTTAGATGAGAGATTTAAGAGTTTTATTTCATTTTTTGTAATGTTTTTTTTATTATATATACAAGAAGGATTTTATTTTTCATTGTTGTTTGAGTATTTTTTTTAGAACTGTTATTAGCACTCCAAAAATCTCAATCTACACTCCTCACAAATGTATTTTTCTTTCTAATTATAGAAAGTTTGGAGTGCACAATGAAATTTTTGGAGTGCCAATAAATTTTTTTTTTCATTTTATTTGCGCACCGAATCCGAGTTTATTTTTTTCACTAACCCCCAATTTGGGGCGTGACACCTAATCTATAAGTTAATGAACATGTTTATTAATGCATTTCCCAATTTCTTTGGACTTAAATTTAATTTTCATAAATGTCAAACTTTTAGCCTAACAAACGTTGATGTTGGGTCATCCACTCATCTTTCGTCAAGTGGAAAATAATGGAAAAGATGAGTTTGGGTTGCCATGCTTATAGGTGTGACCTTTGAATGGAATAAACAAGTAGACTAACCTCAAAGAAACTTCCTGTTTTAGTCAAACCTAGAAAATTTGATTGTCCAAATTAAATAGAATTAAGTCGTAATTGGATGTTAAACTGACTAATTGTGATAGTTTGTCAATTGATGAGAGAGTATATGCCATTTTGTACATAAGAGGTAGTGTTTGTACAAGCTTGGATCTAACCTTAGATACCACCTTGAATTGTAAGTCGCTAGGATACCATCCATACGCCTAACTCTGGAAAAATGGAAGTTTCACCCTCTAAATTTTCTTTTTCTTTTCTATACAAGTAATATTAGCTAGGGAGAATCGAACACATACTTTGAATGCATCAATGAATGCTCATAAATAAAATAATTGAGTCACTGTACTACGTTGATTGTGACATGGAAGTAAAGAGAAAGACCCGTTATTTTCCGTTCCACCCAATGAGCTATACCATAATATTAAAGAATGATTACATAGAATGGCTTCACTGTTACCGTGATTTCTTGATTGAATAATACAATGTTACATGTAAGTTTCCCTTCATATGATATTGCATTGTTGAATTAAAATGCTTCGTGACGATGAATTAGTTATATATAAGTTGCTCATCCGCATTCAGAGACCAACAACATGTTTTTTTGTTTAACAAAGATAGAACAAATCCTACAACCACAATGATAGCATAGGTACCGTTTGGTACGCAGACAGGACAGAACGGAACGGAACCGGACAGAACGGAACCAAAAGATTAAATGACTAACTTATTCCTGTTCTGTCTGTTGTTTGGTACAATGTTTATGCGTGGGACGGGACATGACAATTTTTTTTATTTTTTTATTTTTTATTTTTATTTTTTTTTAACGTTCTTCGATGTTGTTGCCAAAAGATGTTGTTGTCAAATGTTTTTGGGGTGTGATATCCACACACCCCATTTTACTTCTCACGCACCTTTTTAATTTTCGATCGTCGAATCAGATGAATTGAAGAAGATCAACGAACAGAAATTATCAAGAGGTGTGTAAAAAGTAAAATGGGCCTTGTTTTTTCTGTTTCACAAGGCTTTGCGGAGTCTAGTTCAGTCTGATTATGATAAAGTCAGCATATAACTTAAACCTTGAAGGATTTGGTTTTGAATCTTTGCATTATAGTGTAAGTTCTTGCTGAACGTGTTATGAGGCCGTTTTGCGAGTCTTTGACCAAATCGACGGACCCAAAACCATTCTCCACCTCCCCAACCGCAACCTCCTCCCCGGACCCAAAACCCTCATCCCTTTCCGCCCGCCTGAGCTTGAACGCTCCAAGAAGGATCAGACCCTCCAGAAAATCAGAGCTTGGCGAGAATAAAAAAAATCCCAAATTGACCCGGAATTAGGGTTGGGAGTTGCCAATCACAATGGAATTGCTGCTAATTTGGTTTATTTTGTATGTGTTTCGACCAGTCGGAGAGGCCGGAGAAGCCGGTGGCGGCTAAGAAGGAGGTGGAGGTGGTGCACCAGTGGCCGGAGTGGATTGAATTGATGGAGAGGATGAGGATGAGCAGGAAGGATGAGGAGGAAGGCTACGGGAAAAGAAAGATGGAAAGAAGAAGATAGAATTTTAGGGTTTGTTTTATGATTTGGATGGTGTAAACATTGAAAAAGATAAAGGGCATTTTTGTCTTAAAATTTGATAATTTTGTGTTCCACAAGAGTGGAACGAGTCGTTCAAGGGAGGAGAGGTGAAATGAAAATTCAGTCAAAACTTGTTTCGTGGGATAGTGGGTTCCACTGTCTTTGACGCACCAAACATAAGATGAGGACGTTCCGTCCCATTCCACGTACCAAACGGTACATGAATACAAACATCATTAGCGGTAGAGATGTGAGGAGTTTGTAAGCCATCGATCTATCCATAGCTGTAAGTTGTTGACATCATATCGCAATGTACAAGTAAAAATACCATGTTATTATTTGTAGATGTTGGCAATTTAATTCGCGTAAACTATATGACAAAACTATTAATTAGCATAATGTTGAAGCCAAAAGAGTTCTTAATCAAGAAAAATGTTGAGGAGACTAAAAGTGAAACTCTTTATAAACTCTCTTTCATCTCATATTTGTAGCACAATATTTTATAGTGTTGGCACGAGAATTGACATTAAATTATGAGGCGACAGAGAATCAATGGCGAGTTTTTTCATTGTGTTCGGAATACGAGTAGTATATTACGTGTTATTATATAAGTGATAGAAATTTTATTTTTTAAGTTGTTAATTTTTTAACAAAAATATCTTACCACTTGTATAATGTGACATGTGATGTACTACTCTGTATTTTAAAAACATTAAAAAACTCTCCACTTTAAGAAATCTCCTTAACATTTCTCATTAACTAGGGCGGGCACATGCTTCATAGTTCATACTCATGAATTTTAGCCTAAAAAAAGCGAATTGTTTCATTCTTCAAAATTTGTGGTGGAAAGCACTCGAAATGTTCTATCGGGAAGGTTAAAAAATGTTCACTAGTGTGGAGCCAAATATAATCCCAAAAATTTTAGAGGCGACACGTGGACTTTTATTCAAGAAAGACGAGATTGCCCTCAATGAATGAGCAGGCTTCTCAGATGCTCCCACACGCAGTTCACATCCCTGGAGGACACAGCAGTTGAACACAACTGCCCACAGCTCACCTGCCATTGGCAAGGAATTAAAGATAAGGTTTAATTACCCAAATCCTATCTTTAATACATTCCTACTTGAAGAATAACTCCAATCAAGTAAGCAATCCTAATTTATTTAAATTAGGATAATTACACCATTATCTCAAGATATTATATCCTATTTAATATCTTGGGTATAATTAGAGAATATTTCTCCATTAAACCCTATATGGCCGGTCCCTAGCCTATAAATACCCCATCTTCTACCAATTTGAGAGAGCTTTTTGCAACCCTAAAGAAAGCCCTAAACACTTTACTCTCACAGAGAAACTAATTTAGGCATAACCTAACCCCCCTCACCTCGTGGGCGCGTGAGGCTTAAGTCTCTGATCAAAGGCGTTGATTGTTTTGTAGGTGCATTTTCGTCAAGACTGAAGATGGCGGAAATTTGCATCGACAAATTGGTGCTTTCATTGAGAGCTGATTCAAAACACTCGAAGAAGCCTCTCGCATTTGTTTCTTGAATTTTCTATTACGTTGAATTTCTCACACGTCGTATCAATTAATTTTTTCTATAAAAGTTTCTTGATCAATCATTGGAGAAATGATACAATGGTAGGAAATTCAGAAACTACGACGAACAGAACCCCGTACGTACAAGGATTTGGACCAGAGAATGGAGACGAGGACATAGCTCCACGACGGAGATCCTCAAGGCTCAGCGTGACAGCAGGAGAAACCCTACCACCACCGAGCCGCGCCACAACCACCATTGCCATAACCCAGCAGCCATGGCAAGGCTACCAGGCCACGGCACCACTCCCGCCGCCGCGGCCGTTGCAATGCCGCATGCAACAAAACCTTAGGCAGGAGGCCCAAGCCCAAAACTTGGCAGCTGCCACAGCAAACCCTAGGCAAGAGGCCCAGCCCACTACAGCAGCATGCCTCACTGCGCAGCAGGACCAAACACGAGCCCAGAATGCAGCAGCTGCTGCCAGCCAAGCAGCTCAACGGGCCCAAACCCATGCCATTAAGCCAGTAGGCCATGATGTGGCAGCCCAACGGCTAGGAGGGCCTACGGTTGTGCAAGCCCAAGGCGAGCAGGCGCCGGTCCAACGCGCACCACGACCCGCTCTGGCAATCCGGCCCATTGCCCAATCCATTCCAAGGCCGCTTACGGTCATCCAGATTTAAGCCACCGGTCCCGTGATCGACTCAGGACAATTTTCACCACAGTTTTCTGCGGGACTGCCCATTTTAGGTTCAAGCTTTGTACCTGCAGTCCACTATACTTCAACCACGCATGGAGATGCCCATTTTCCAGACTCTTCCAATCTGAATGGCGATCACCACCTGCCCCAGCAGGTCGCTAATTTGACGAGCGCCCTCGCACATCAGACCACCTTGGTGAACCAACTTCTCGAGCGTATCGAGATGCAACGCGCCCCAGATGAGGTGTCCCGAAGCAGGATAAGGGCGGAAGAAAGTGATTCATTCCAGCAACATCCCGGTAAAGAGCCACTCATCCCGCCACGAACAATGCGTTCGGGTAGTGTGCACTCTCGTTTAGGCCCTCGGGGAGACGTTTTCTCCTGCCAAGATGCACATAGAAGCGTTCATTCCTGACTCGGCTCACGAGTCAGTGTGCATTCGAGGTTGGGTCCACACTCCGATGAGCACTTAAGACCTTCAAGGAGAAGCGTCCACAAGAGGCTAGGCCCACAAAGAGATCCTCCTACGAGGCAAAAAAGTAGGCAGCCGCAAGACTCCCAGAGGAGAGCAAGAGAGCAGTCTAGCACAAGGTGAACCACTCGCATCGCGATCGCGACGCAGACAAACTGGACATGCCGAAGAGCAACATGGACCAGCAGGTCAACACCGGGGGTAACTGGAGGCTCTACTGCCCCATCAGGCACAAATCCAGGAGGAAGTACAAAGGCTCGTAGCAAAGCAGCTGCGCGGATTCCAGCGTATTGACACTACCGACGATGCCCTCCAAAGAGATGTGGCGAACCTGAGCATGTCACCTTTTATAGACGAGATCGAGCAGACAGAGCCACCACGGAAGTTCAGCCCGCCACATTTCACCTTGTTCAAGACATACACTTGATGCACTACCGAAGAGCCATGACCCTCTACGCCAACAATAACACTCTCATATGCAAGATCTTTGCCACCACGCTCCAAGGCGAGGCACAGGATTGGTTTCACACCTTGCCACCACGTTTAATCTGGAGTTTCAGCGAACTTTCCTTGGTTTTCACTAAGGAATATTCGTCCTACCGCTCGATCGAAAAGAAGTCTGACCACCTATTCAACATGAAGAAGGACCCGAAGGAGTCACTTCACACGTACGTCAAGATGTTTAAGGCGGAGAAGGCAAAGATCGTCGAATGCGATGACAACATCGCATGCTCAACTTTCAAGAAGGGGTTCCAAGCAGATCACCCACTTTTCAGAGAATTGATCATGAGCGAGAACTTGACCCTGGCTAACTCTTATGCTTTGGCAGAAAAACACTCTTTGTAGGATGAAGAAAAGAGCTCCCAGAAGCTGCATGAGTAGCCGCGCAAGGATGCAGGACCGACTCAAGAGAAGGCCAGCGATAAATCGCTCAACAACAAAAGCAAGCCAGGAGACAAGCGCATGGACTGGACCCCAGCAAAGGGAAACATAACGCCCAAAACGTACACCAAGTTCTCAGTCCCGATCAGCCAGATCCTTCGCGACCTTAAGGACAAACCATAGTTCACGCCGCCGGTACCTTTAAATGGCGATACTTTTAGGATGGACCAGACCAAGTATTGTGCATTCCACAGAAGTCTTGGGCACACAATTAATGACTGAACCACATGGAGAAGATATCTTGAGCAGCTCGTGAAGGAAGACAAGTGCGACTAGTATGTCGACAAGCCAGTTGCCCGGCCAAGGCGGAAAGCAGATACTGATGCCGAACCCTCAACCAAGATGATCCGAATCAACGAAATCTTTGTGAATTCGAGCATCTGGGGGTCACCAACAACTCCAAGAAGAGAAATATTCAGTAGGCGAAATCGGTCTATCAGGTTCAAGCCATAGATGTTGTACCTGGACCAATCGTCGGCTTCACCGAGCAGGACGCTGAGGGAGTAGACTTTCCCCACGACGATGCCCTGGTGATTTCTGTACAACTGGCCATGCCATCGTTGACATAATTATGGTGGACAACAGCAGTGTAATCAATCTCCTACAACTGTCAGTCATCCAGAAGATGGGCTTGGAAAACATGATCAAACGTAAAACAGAGGTCTTGACTGGATTCAATGGACTCACCTCAACTGCCATTGACACTATCAAACTCGATGTAACCAGCCCACCGATTATCTCATCGTAGACCTTCATGATCGTTAACGACCCATCTCCCCATAATAGGATATTGGGTCGACCTTGGCTAGTGAAGATTGGAGTTGTAACCTCGGTCGAGTACCAGAAAATCCGATTTGGCATCCCGAGCGGAGCAATCGGAGAGGTCAAAGGTGACCAGGCCATGTCTCGAAAATGCACTGTACAAGTTTTAAAGGACTCGAAGAAGAAGTCTTTCACCCCAACAGTAGCAGTTGAAGTGCAGAAAGACGACTCAACCTCCGCTAAATAGCAATTACAGCAAGCAGGTTAAGAAGATGGCGTCAAGGTCGACAATGCCCTGGAAGAGGAATCAGGATGGAAACCCGAAGAAGACGCCGAAAACATCATTCTTGACCCCCACCAGTCGGAAAAGACGGCTAGAATTAGCTCACGTCTGAGCTCGATGTAGAAGGAAGAACTCACGACTTTCCTTAGAGAAAATCGCGATGCCTTCGCATGGTCATTCTCTGACATGCCCGGTATTGATCCAGTAATAACTTGCCACAAGCTGCACGTCGATCCCGCAGCCAAACCAGTGATCCAGAAAAGATGACATTTCGCACCCGAGCGAGTAGCGATCATTGAAGCTGAGATCAACAAGCTACTAGAGGTCGGATTCATTGAGGAAGTGGCGCACTTAGCATGGCTGGCCAATGTCGTGCTAGTAATGAAGAAAGAAAATGGCAAATGGAGAGTTTGCGTGGATTACACCGATCTCAACAAGGCACGCCCTAAAGACAACTATCCAGTTCCCCGAAATGACCTGCTCATGAACTCAACATCCGGGAACCAGGCTACAATCAAATTGCCATTCATAAACCAGACAAAGAGAAAACCGCATTCGTGATCGAGCAATGCACATACTGCTATAAGGTCATGCCCTTTGGCCTCAAGAACGCAAGAGCAACCTACCAACGACTCGTAAACACAATGTTCAAGAAGTAGATCAGAGTCACCATGGAAGTTTACGTCGACGACATCATGGTAAAAGGCAAGCAGCGGTCAGACCACATTCGTAACTTGGCCGAGACTTTCGACATACTGCAAAAGTACAATATGAAGCTCAACCCCGTGAAGTGCACTTTTGGCGTCTCTTCAGAACGATTCTTAGGGTACCTTGTAACCCAGCGAGGAATCGAGGCTCATCCGAAGCAGATCAGAGCGATCCTGGACATGAAATCACCTAAGACCCTGAAGGAGATTCAAAGTCTGACCGGACGAGCAGCTGCACTTAATCGTTTTCTCTCGCGATCCACCGACCAATGCAAACCCTTCTTCAAGGTAATAAAAAAGGCGCAGAAGGACAAGTGGGACGATGAGTGCGAAAAAGCCTTTCAGGACCTGAAGTAGTACCTGGCATATCCTTCACTACTATCTAAGCCGGAAGCAGCGAAGAACTTATACATCTATCTGGCGGTATCAGAAGTAGCAGTAAGCTCTGCCCTCATACGAGAAGAGTTGAGGGCCTAACTGCATATATTCTACACATCCAAAGCTCTCCTCGATGCATAAACCAGATACCCGAAGATTGAAAAACTAATTTTGGCGCTAGTTGTTGCAGCTCGGAAGCTCAGACCCTACTTTCAAGGGCATCCGGTCATCATAATGACCCAGTACCCACTGCGATCAATTTTACATAGCCCAGACGCTTCCCAACGAGTAATGAAGTGGACGTTAGAATTGGGCCAATACGGCTTAGTATACCAACCCCGCACGGCGATAAAAGCCAGGCGTTGGTGGATTTCATAGCAGAATTCACCCCAAGCCTGAAGGATGCAGCAACACAGCCCGAAAACGCCCAGAGGCAGTCGAGCACACCATAGCCATACCTGCCCCACCTATTGGAGATTTCTGGCGCTTATAAGTCTATGGATCATTCAACCACCAAGGATCGGGGGCATGCCTAGTTCTAACTACCCTGGACGGTTCAATGCTCGAGCAGGCAATCACTCTAAGCTTTAAGGCGTCAAATAACGAAGAAGAGTATGAAGCCCTACTAGCAGATATCCGATTAGCGAAAGACCTAACGGTGAAGAAGCTCATAATTTATTCCGATTCCCAGCTAATCACCAACCAAACTTCAGGGAAGTACGCAGCAAAACATCCAAGGATGTCTCGATACCTCGAGAAGTTATGAGAGTAGCTAACGACTTTCCAAGTGTACACATTCACTTAGGTTCCACGAGCAGAAAATGCCCATGCAGACGCACTAGCAAGCCTAGGCTCTGCACTAGACCATCAGCTCAGACGCTCAATCCCGGTCGAATACCTGAAAAAACCAAGCATAGAAGAGGAACCAGCTGGCGAAGTGGCGCATATCAGCACGACCTTGAGTTGGCAAGGTCCCATCATCGACTACATAGTCAATGGAACACTCCCCGCAGACAGACTGGAGTCCAGGAAGCTCCAAATGAAGGTAGCACGCTACTACATATGGAACAACATACTCGTTCCAAGATCCTTCTTAGGACCACATCTCCGCTGCCTATCGCCTCCCGACCACCTGAAGATTCTTAGCTCAATCCACGAAAGCGTCTGTGGAAACCATTCTGGAGGCCGCTCCCTGGCGTAAAAAGCTCTGAACACTGGCTATTACTGGCCAACCATGCATTAAGACGCCAATGAGTATGTATAAAGGTGCGACAGCTACCAGCGCTTCAAGCTCGTGCCCGCACTACCTGCCAACGAACTCCACCCACAGACGAGCCTATGGCTATTTATGCAGGGGCAATTAACCTGGTATGACCGCCGCCTGCTACTAGGGGCAGAGGCATAATGATCGTAGTGATCGACTACTTCACAAAATGGGACGAAGACGAGCCCATGACTACGACTACCCAGACAGACATAAAGCACTTCATATGGAAGAACATCATCTACTGCTTCGACATCCCACACTTCATCGTCATCGACAATGGTTCGTAGTTCGTGGGCAAAGACTTGGCGAAGTTCTTTGAAAAATAGGGCATCAAGCAGCACATGTCCACGCCTCGATACCAGCAGGGTAATGGGCAGGTCGAGGCGTCCAACAAGACCATCCTCGACTGCCTCAAGAAGACCCTCTCCGACAAGAAGGGCAAGTGGCCAGACGAGCTCCCCGGTGTTCTATGGGCATACCGCACCACCAAAAATGAGCAACCGGTGAAACTCCATTCTCCCTGGCGTATGGTTTAAAGGTGATCATTCTTCCCAACGTCGCGGTGCCAAGTATCAGCACTGTGCTGCCAAATTTAAAGCAGAACGAGAAGGAGATGACCACTAACTTAGAACTGGCAGAGGAGGAACGCGAGAAGGTTATCACTCGTATTGCGGCTTATCAGCAGCATCTCATCTCCAGCTATAATAAGAGGGCAAAAATTTGGCAATTCTAGCGAGGAGACTTAGTCATCAGAAAAACTTTCATCATCGCTCGACGAGAAGGCTCTAAAAAGATGGCACCCATCTGGGAAGGTCTGTACAAGATCAGCCGAGTAGACACCACTATGAGCGACAAAGAAATCGAAAAGCAGTGGAATGCCTACAACCTGAGAAAGTACTACGTGTGACCTCCCACCATTCCTTAGACCCTGTTCAAGATGAGAACGTTCGAAGACTCAAGCAGCTCGACGAACAAGACCTCGCATGCCGAGGATTGTCAGTTGTTATGACATTATTGCCTATAAGCGTAGTTAATAAAAACCTCTATTTTCAATGAAGATTGAAGGAATTATTTGCAAGCCTGGGCCAAATGCATGAACAAACTGACCAACTCCTGTGACAAATAAAAGATGCCTGTTGCATGACCAGATATGGCAAAACTCACATACGACAAGCAGAAGGCGCCCGCTGCACGACCAGATGTGGCGTATTCGGAATATCCAGTCGTGGATGGGTGGTACGACTGCTCAGTTTCCCCTGATGTTAGCGACTACCTGAGCCGGAAGACTCCTAGAATTGGCCAAAATAGTCATTCCACGAGAATAGACTTAGTCGACTGAAGGATTCAATTCCGCGAGACTCGGGTCTCTAACTGGAGGAGACAATTAAGTGCAGGACCCCTGCCCATGAAAGATGTCACGTGAACAAGATGATCTGTCCTCGACGTGCAAATCATCGTGAGTGGCTTAATTTTAAAGTGTTGCAATACTAGTTAAGCGACCTGTGAGATCAAAGTTGCGACTCGGAAGGATATGGTCTTTGAAGAGCAATTTCGCCTATACTCAAGCCAAAAAGGCCTCCGAGAGCCATGGATGACACCTAAAGTGGTTACGCGGGTTATCTGCTTCTGTAAGTAAGACGCTCGGTTGACAACCCTATGGCTACAAGCCCAAGGCAACCCATAAGCCGAGACTTACACCTTCTATGACTACGCGGACTTGTCTGCTTATTTACAAGTAGCACTTTCAGCCGACGATCTATGGTTTAAGTTTTGCTGGGACAAAGTTAAGTGTCACAACTCATAGTCGCTACGCGGACCTCCTCTGCTTCCTACGAGAGGCATGAGTCCGGCCGACGGCTCCATAAGTTAAAAATCTCGCAACGTGCGCCGGGGAGGGCCAAGGCTCAAGAAGCCAATAAAGTCGAGTGTCATGACTTATAGTAGCTACGCGGACCTCTTCTGCTTTCTACAAGAAGCATGGGTCCGGCCAACGGCTCTATAAGTTAAAAATCTCGCAACATACCCCGGGAGGGCCAAAGCTCAAGAAACCAACAAAGTCGAGTGTCCCGACTTATAGTAGCTACACGAACCTCCTCTGTTTCTTACGAGAAGCACAAATTCGGCTGACAACTCTATAAGTTAAAAATCTCGCATTTTTCCTTTTACAGGTAAAGCTCAAGAAGCCCCAAAGCCAAAACTAAAGCCTAAAGTGACCACATGAGTCAATTGCTCCATTAGAGTAACCAACTCAACTGCCCATCCTACATCAAAGTTTTGCAAGTCACCTCAAGCAGGCAAGGCTCTCAAAGCCCCGAAGCTGAAACTAGAACCTATATGACGACGTGGGATCAACTGCTTCATTGAAGCAGCTCACCCAGCCGCCCGTCCTATGGAAAAGTTTCACAAAAGACGTGGCAAAATAGAAGGATGAAGCAAAAAACAAGGCATTTCTAGCAAATTGATAAACCGGCTCGAAGGCCAACAAAGCTCAAGCAAAGCAAAACAAAAAAGGAAAAGAAAAAAATTCCTAAGTCTAAGCCAAAAGACTATTCCTTGGCAACTTGTACAACCACTGGTTCCTCAGCTGCCACGCCTTCGGTAGCCACATCGCTCCTGGCAGCTAAAGTTTCCATCAGCTCATCCTCAGCCGCCCCTACCGGGACTGCCTGACCCTCAGCTACTCCACCAAAGGTAGCCTCAAACGAGAAATTAAGTAGATCAACTAGAGAAATGGAAAAAGTCTCAAAGTCCTTCTCGAAAAACTCATAATCCGACGGCCTGCCTTGAAGATGGTCTACATAGCCAAGCTTGTAGAAATTGGCCTGACAAGAAGCAAGCCCTACTTCGTGACCAGCTTTCTCATTCTTCAGCTGCACATTCTCCTCAACAAGCCCAGTGTGAGCACCATGCAACTCATTTAGTTCCTTTTTCAAGCTTCTCAGCTGCAGACGAGCTCTCACAAGCAGCGGAAGAAGTCCTTGGCTTCTTCTCAACCGAAGGTTCACGAGCAGGCGAGGAAGATCTCTTTTTTCCACCCTCGTTGGCAGCAGGCTCTACAGCAGCGATCGGGTGAGCCAGCGCTTCATCCTTTATTCGCTTTATCTCTTCATTCGGAGGCAGGCCACCTTTCTCACGTCGAAGGGGGCTGAGCAGCCAGCGCCACTCACGGTACTCAGCTGGAATGCCCAAGGTGACATGCACTTTCTTCATATCTACCGAAATCCTTGGAGTTGAGCCAAACTCTGAATCTACACAAATTAAGGAAGACAATCAATAAATTGAGGTCATGGAGCAGCTTAACAAAAATTCAAGCAGGACAAGAATGAAGCAGTTCACTTACCACTAATAAAGGTAGTCATGACACGCAACTCAGGGGAAGAGTCAAACTCCCACTCTTCGCTCACCTCTAAGGTGTCTTTCATCCATTCATGATCACCTTTGCTAGAAGCATCGAACAACCTATGACGAGATCTCAACTGCCCCATACCTTCCTTGTGGTCAATCTCAAAGAAATACCAGAACTCATTTATGGTCAAGCCAAGATCAAAGAACCTGCTCAAGTTTGAGAATCCCACCATCGCACGAACTGCATTTGGGGAGCACTGAGCAGGCGCGCATTTCATGGAGCATATCACCTCTTGGAAAAGACGTGGCATGGTAAAAGTAAATCCCAACACAAAGTAGTACAGATGGAATTTGATAGCTCTTTTCCTAGCAGAGGCGCAATCGCCACATGGTTCATGGCCGCTATCATCCTTCACCCGCTTGACACGAACCCCAGACGGAATTGCATGCTTGTACGCCTCAAGAAAATCCTGAAACAGCTCGTCGAAATTAATCTTGACATGCGTAGCCTTGAAGTAACCCACCTTGCCAGAAGAACCACCTTGACGTACAAAGATGGGGGATATTCGTCACCTTTGTGGTCGGAAGAAGACATCTCAAAGTCTCTACAAAAAAGTACAAGGAAAAATATTTAGAAGGCAGCTCGCGAGAAGAGAATAAAAACAAAAAAAATAAAAATAAATAAATGAAAGGACCGCGAGCCTAGAGCCTTTGCGCCAGGCCCCACGACCCTCATTCCTCTCTCTCGGCCCAGGCCCCACGACCTAGGACCCATCCTTTCTCTTCCTCACAACTGCCCACAACTCACCTGCCATTGGCAAAGAATTAAAGATAAGGTTTAATTACCCAAATCCTATCTTTAATACATTCCTACTTGAAGAATAACTCCAATCAAGTAAGTAATCCTAATTTATTTAAATTAGGATAATTACACCATTATCTCAAGATATTATATCCTATTTAATATCTTGGGTATAATTAGAGAATATTTCTCCATTAAACTCTATATGGCCGGTCCCTAGCCTATAAATACCCCATATTCTACCAATTTGAGAGAGCTTTTTGCAACCCTAAAGAAAGCACTCTCACAGAGAAACTAATTTAGACATTGGAGATCCGTCCTACCTCGTGGGCGTGTGAGGCTTAGGTCTCTGATCAAAGGTGTTGATTGTTTTGCACGTGCATTTTCGTCAAGACTGAAGACGGCGGAAATTTGCATCGACAACTAGTAAGTGTGCCCTGCTAGATGCATTTCCCTTCAACCTCATTTGGAATTATTATCTCGTGTACAAACATGATTGTTAATAGTTGAGTTATTATTTTTTCAATACAAGCGGTATTTTATATTAATTAACACTAAAAAAGAAAGAGAATGTTTAATCATTTTGTTTGAAGAGTAATATTATTTTTAAGAGTACTTTAGGGAAGTCTGTTGGTTTTAAAATAGGGAGTCTAAAACTTTATAATAACTACCTTTTTGAAATAGAATGTTTCGTTTCGAAAAAAGGGCTTTTTGATGTTGTGATTGTGCTTTCACCCATGATGCTTTCTAATCACGCAAGCTACGAGCGAATTACAATTTTTTTTAAAGAAAATTAATTAAAAGGGTTTGAAAACTTTGAGTTTTAACGATCAGGACAAAATAAAGGGTAAAGTGAATAGTACCATAATTGACTTTTTAGTGTAAAAATGTGATTTTTCGTTAAAATGAACAGTACTGAGAGCTTTTCGTTAAAGTTAATGCATGTATGTGAATGAATTTTTTGTTTGTTTATTTGCTAGATATATGTGCTTCCTGAATCACTTGTTGCTTTATAGACGTACAAATTTTTTATTTGTTTGGAAAAAATCAAACTACAAATAAATCCAAACTTAGTCTTCTTATTGGATTTGAATCCTGAACTGACTTTAAAGAGGCTCACAAATAAATTTATATAACTTAGTTGAGGATTGTACAACCTTTCATGAAAATAAAATCACTTGAGTCCAATATAAAATTTTATATATATACAAAAACACTAAGAGCAATCCACTCGTTTTAAGAGGGTAAGGGCAAGACAAGGGCAAAGACAACAAAATTGCCCTTCATTACCCTTACTGTTCACTTTGAACAATAATTGGCTTTGTGCTAGTGCACCAGTTTGAGAAGAGGAAGGGCAAGACAATTACTATTCACAAACATATTTTTTTTAATGTTTTATGCTTTGTGTGTACTTAATAAAGTTTATTCTTTGAAAACAAACTCCCTATTTAATCTGATAATTTAGTTTTAAACACAAAGCAGAGCATAACATTACAAACAAGCATAGTAAATTGAAAATAAAAGTAAACAAAGAAGATGGTTGAACTTTGTAAGTTTGTTAAGCAAGCTAAAACATTTGTAATTTTTTATAATTTTTGGTTTTTTAGATTTTTTTTACCTTCAAATTAATCTAGGCCGTTGATTTACTAATATTTAAAAAAAAAATCAGATGCACCAAATTGTGCCACATAGAGCAGCCTTTAATTTTCAATTCTTTTTTAACATTGGAAATCCAACGGTCGGTCTAGATAAAAGGACCCTTGGATTTCCAACGGTCTGCAAAGACAAGGCAACCGTCTGCAGAGCACTAGTCTGTGCACGTGGGTGGGCCTCACTGCTGCAATTGGGCAGCTGCAATGGCACAAGCCAAGGCAATTCTTGCAAGGGCAGCTGAGAGAGCACAAACCCTTGGCCAATTGCCTCTATTTTCTGCATCGATGGACCACATTTTTTAGTGCCAAGGGCAGTTCAACCCAATTGCCTAACAATTGGACCATGGGTGTAGATGTTATAATTGTAGACAATTTTTCACGACGATGTACAAAATGCCTCAAACCTTGTTAAAGAAGAAAAAAAAAAACGTGCCTCTAATTGGATAACCAAGCTTGTATAGCAATTTGCATTTGTTTCAAACAAGTTAGATAAAGCAAAAGGAAACTACAACCAGAATCTGTATCGATTTGATTATCGGTTCAAGTTCAAAAGACAAAATGAAGAACACTTTTAATCATCCAAACAACCATTAAACTAAACAATTAAAAGTAATAACATCAAAGCATTTCATCTAACCTTTCGACATATTCGTAGAAAAACAATTTTTACAAGAAAATAAATACTTGGGGTTTTTTTGTGTGATTTTTTTTTGAATCTTACGGGAGAAGGGTAATTTGGGTAATATGAAAGTTTCACTCTTTTTGCCTTCTCCTTTTATATATATAGATAGATAATATTGTTGCAGTCATATTTAGAATAAAAATGTGATTGTGTAAATCCTAGTGTATCTAGGGATATCTTGAAATATTCCCTAAGTTAGATATTATCCTATTAGATTAAGGATTTAACCTATCATACTACTATAAATAAAGGCACAATGGGGTGATACAACACACACCTCACAAATTAAATCTTTCCATTCTTTCTCTTATTGCCGCCGGCCTCCCCCTCTCTATTCCCTTAGAATAGTTTAGTAAATTAAGCCTACAACACGTTATCAACACACTCTTGCCAGAAGCTAAGGAACTGAAAGATCGTAGGAGGAGACTTTCTTGTACAAAATTCAAAGGCTTTTATTTGTTTTCTGCCAATCAGGTACGCTTAAAATAAAGTAAGATATTTGAAATGTCTACGAAGCACGAAAACATTCCCCATTTGCATGAACCCTCTACATATATATATGTTTCATGCATTACGCAATTATTATTTTGCTATGTGGAATTTGTGAGTCAAAGCACATAAATAAATTAGAAGCAATTTAGGGTTCCTTAAACCCTAGAAAAGTCGAAGAAAAAAACTGGGAATTTATGCAGCATGGCTGCGGCTCGCCGCCACTAGCACCATTGTTGAGCACCGCGCTGGCCTGTAACCCAGCCACGCCGAACACACCACCAGAACAACGTTGTTGCGATGTCTGGACTATGGCAGCAGCCCTTTGGGCTTTGCTGCGCCTACACAGACACCAGGCCTTTGCCTGGTAAGAGTTACCGTGGGCTTGCAGCCCCTTCAGCCTAAACCAGTAACTTTTGAGTTGCTGGGCTTTGTCTCGAGTCTCTGGCCCAAACCTGTAGCAAGCCCGTTGCTGGCCGGTCCAACTTGTGTCCCAAGCCTGCCTGCAGTAAGCCAGCGTTGCTTGCTGGGCTAACCCTAAACGACACGGCCTAAAGGCCTACAACCGTCTACGAGGCCCAACAGCCTACAACCTTGCTGCAGGGCTTAGACCCGTACCGCAGCCAGCCCTCTTTTGGCTAGGCCGTGATACTTTTTTGACCCAATGCCAATTTATGGTATCCCCGCGTTATAAATCATACACAAATATTTTTTGGGTACTTCGGTTTACGTTAATCAATTCTAATTTAATTATCACTTGGCTTATCGTCAACTGAAGCTAATATGACCCGTCTGTCATTAATTTTGCTTCCACGATCGACCCCGTTTGGTCCCAATCTATTGAATTAATTAAAAGTGACCAACAGTCCATTAATCTGATAATTAATCTAAAATTATTGACCTGAAGATCATTTTTGGACATTAACGATTCAATAATTTATTTTTCTACTTTGAACCGTTGACATCTTTTCGTAGTCCTAAAGCTCTCACACTTGAGTTCCTGAAGAAATTCAAATCCACTACACTTAAATCAGCATACTGCATTTTGTGTTCTTGCATGAACCTCTTCTTTATGAATTAATTGTTCATAAAACTAAATTGAACTGTAGTTTCATATTTAGTGCATTTGAAACCCAAAGTTTTCATTCAAAACTTACCACATGAAACCTGTAGTTTTCATGTTTAAATTAACCAATACATGTCTATAGAACCCAAACGTTCTACGATATATATTTATGGATTACCATATGACTAACCACGTTTTGACGTACCCTCCATTTTAGGGACATGTCAAACTTGAACAAGCTCGATTTCACCGCTTTGGAAGTATCTGGAAGAACCTACTTGAAGTGGGTTCAAGACGTGATGCTCCATTTTACTGCAAAGGGTATTAGAGCCATCATCGAGGAACCTATCGACAACAACCCCGTCGATGAAGCTGAGAAAGCTATTGCAATGATCTTCATTCGAAAACACATCCATGATGCACTGCAGATTGAGTACCTCGCTGAGGAAGACCCACGCACCATCTAGCTTGCTCTGGTTGATCATTTTGATCACCAGAAAGACATTTATTTGCCTGAAGTAAGACACGACTGGTAGCATTTACGCTTCCAAGATTTTATGTTTATGAATGAAAACAACTTTGAAGTTTGAAGAATCTGTTCACTGCTTAAGTTTTGTAAAGTGGACTTAACAGATGAAGATATCCTGAAGAAGACTTATTCAACCTTCAATGCCACTAATATTGTCATGCAACAACAATATAGGGCATATAAGTTCACCAAATTTTCGGATTTGATCTTTGCTTTACTTATAACTAAAAAGCAGAACCAGCTTTTGATGAGAAATCATCAAGCTTGATCCACTGGCTCGAATGCTTCACCTGAAGCGTATGCGACCAATTTTAGCAGCCACAAACGACGAAAGAATTGTTGTGGCCATGGCAATGGGCGGCAAGCCCACCCACGAGCCCAAGGTTAACAGAGCCAAGGCCTACCCAAGGGAGGAAATTTGACCCAGAATTGCCAACCCCTTGCCTCTAAGGCCCCAAACTTTAAGAACAAGGGAAAAGTTACCGTTCAATCGGCTTTTATTGAATTGGACATATGCTACCACTGTGGATCAAATGATCATTGGTCACACGTACGTTGAGCTACTCCCGAGGCCATTGCCAAGTATCATTCCTGTCGTGAGTCTAACTTTGCAAATGTGGAACATCCCAAAGATGCTACTACATCAATGGAGATATCAAATTTTTAGGAGGCATCAGCTCCTATGGGCAAATAAGTTTTATTCTTCTAGACATGTTTTTAGGGTGTTTTTACCCCTAGTGGCCGAACCCACTAGGAGTGGCGGAACCCCCCTATTTTTTAGGTTTATGGTTTAATTTGTGGACAATTTTTCTAAGTTTTTGGAATAATTTGTTTGGTTTTTGGTTTGTTTTGAATTATGAATATTATTTTCTCAATTGATTAATTGAATAAATGGAAATATATTTATGCATGTGATTGATTCAATTAATTTATTTTTAGGTGTGACTAGTGGGTAAGTTAGTTGTCTGGCTGATAGTGCTACCACCCATACCATCTTGCATGAGCGACATTATTTTACTAACTTAGTACCTACGAATGCACCTCTGACAACCTCTTAGGCTCATCCAACCAGATAGAAGGATATGGAAAGGGCCGTATAATATTGTCTAATGGTACTGTCTTAACCATTAAAGAGGCCATCTATTCACCACGTTCAAGAAGAACGTTGCTGAGTTTTAGAGATATTCGAGATAATCAATATCATGTTGAAACCACTGAAGAGAATAGTTCTCAATTTCTTTGTATCACTTCTTATGACTAAGGCCAGAAGCGTTTTCACGAGAAGCCGAACGTCTCCCGAGTGGGTTGTACGTCATAACCATTCGCAGCATAGAAACCCACCATGTGGCCGGCCTTGAGCCTAGGTTCCAGAGCACTTTGCTGCTTTGGCATGACTGTATGGGACATCCCGGATGTGACATGATGTGACTTATCCTCAAATCATCACATGGGCATCATGTACCTTCATACGTTGGATTCCCGCCATGGAAAGCTTGGTTTTTGGGGAAGTTGAATACTCAACCCTCAATTACAAAAATTATTTACAACCCTCCTAAGTTTCTTCAGAGGATTCAAAGGGATGTTTATCGACCTATCCAACCAACATGCAAACCATTTAGATACTTTATGGCGTTGGTTGATGCATCGACGCATTGGTCACATGTCAACTTATTGTCCACATGCAATGCTGTATTTGTGAAACTCATAGCACAAATTATTAAGCTTAGGGCTCACCACCCTGATTATCCGATCAAGTCGATTCGACTGGATAATGCTAGAGAGTTTACGTCATAGACTTTTGACGATTATTGCATGTCCGTTGGGATTGAAGTTGAACATTATGTACCCCATGTTTACACCCAAAACGGCATGGCAGAAGCTTTCATAAAGCGCCATCAATTGATAGCTCGAACTTTGGTCATGCAAACAAAACTGCAAACCAAATTGCCTGTATCTACCTGGGCTATGCAATATTGCACGCAACTATGTTAGTCCGCCTGAGGCCCACGGCTGCCCAACTTCATTCACCATTATAATTGGTTACTGGATACGAGCCCGACGCCTCGCATTTACGTGTGTTTGTGTGAAATCCCGTTCCTGGATTTCACTGTTATAATCTATGTATTTGTATTATTGAGATTTTATATTATTTTTTGAGAATTTATATTAATTTATTTGAATTTAGATTTTAATTAAACTAGTTACGAAGTTTGAAGTTTGGAAATTAATTATCTAAAATCTGTAAACCTTTCAAGGTCACAATTTATATTTTCGAATAAATCTTGATCTCACAAACACGTAGGCGCAAACCATTCGTGAAATGGAGTTATAACGACGAAGTTATTAACGTTGAAAGTTAAGGACATTTTTGTAATTGACCATAATCTAGAAGGCTCTAGATTTTCTGGAGCAATGAGATGTGCCACATGTGTGGCTGAGATGAAAAGGAAAGGAGAGAAAAGGGAGAGAGAGGAAGTAATCAATCAGAAAAGGAAGAAATGAGGGAAAAGAAGGAGGAGAACCTGGACCCCCATTCGGCCCGTTTTCTTTTTTCGACCTGACTTGGTCTTTTTCATCTCCTCTGGCGGTTTTTCATCGGTTTTTGAGGCAAACCACATCACATAACCACCGGGAAAACATTCCCCATCGTTCCCTCTTCCTATTACACCCCAAAATCAAAGATATTTGGCTTTGAATTCAGGAAAACCGCACCGGTGGGTGTGGGGGTTCTTGCCGTCGATCCTCCAATTCTGAAACAATTTCCTTCAATCACCATCACCTATAGCAACCTCTTGAGCCCAGGAACAAAGCCCAAACAAGTTTGGGGGCGGCGGAGCTATTTGGAGTTGAATCAAGAACACCCAAATCAAGGGTTTGCAGCAGATCGAGGGCGATTTCAGGTGTTTTCTAGTCGAATTGGACTTCGGCCCAGGTATGAAAGTTGTTCCTCTCATCGAACTCTACTTGCCTGTAAAATTTGGTAATTTTTAGAGTTAGTCAGAAAATTGGGTTTTCGTTCGTTGGAAACCGCCACCAGCGGCAGCGCGTGGCCAGTGGGCCGCTGATGTTATTTTATGCCAAATTGATATCCTAATCATTGAATTGATATCCGTATGGCGTGGTTGATTGTTTGAACTTAGTTTCATTACGATACATCACTTGATCATTGTATGAATCAATGATCTGACTGTTGGATCATCACCAACTCTAATGCATTATAGAACATAATATTTGAGGATATTAGGAATTGACGGATCGGGAATCCGACGTACGGATCTTCCCAAATTGGATTTCTAAGTTTGTAAAATAAATTGTTGACCGCCACCTAATCCTAGCTATTGGCGGAGATCCGACCGTTGGATCGCGATAAGATTTTAGTATGTTGTTCTATGAGCATAATATGGACCTTAGAAAGTTACGGATCCAAAATCTGATGTACAAATCTTTCGGATTGAATAGCTAAGGTTGTGGACCGATCGTTGATGGAGAGTTGACTTTTGGTTAACATGTCTCGATTAGTTTAAATTACTAAAATTAGTATTACTAGAGACTCAGTGAGGCTTTGCGAGCCTATGTCAGTGAGTGACTTTAATATATGTGATATAGTTATTACCCTGAAAACTCCCGTGCAAGTATATTTTGTGGATACAACATGGATTTCTAAAGTTATGTTTTATGCTAAATAATTGTTTTTATAAAGTTTGCCATCGATCTACTTTATGAAATGTTATGTGACTTGCTTATTGAAATGTTTATGAAATGTATTGAAAATATATTTTTGAAATGTTGAGAAATGTGAGGGCTAGTGGAGGACCGTTACCCTAGAGTCACAGGGTTATGTGACACTGAGTCTGCACCATGTAGCAGTGGTACATGGATGGTCCTGCTTGGTTAATTTGCGTTGGGGGACCATACTATTTATGGATCGTGCTTGGTTAATCCGCGTTGCGCGATCTTTATATCTTAGGTATGGCCATACACACTGAGGGGTGATCATGCTTGGTTAATCCACATTAGGTGATCACTTCCTAACAGTTGTAGGAGTGACTCTGCTTGGTTAATCCGTGTTAGGGGGTCACTGCCTGCTTGGTTACTTTCTCAGGGGTGGCTCTGCTTGGTTCATCCGCTTTGGGGGGCCACTTCCTGTTTGGTTACTTTTGTAGGCTTCGGCTGAACTGTGTCACTCTAGCCATAGTTTTTAGCGTATTTATGAATGATAGTTTTGAGAATCATTGTGTTTCGAATTAGAAAGAGGTCTGGGTGACTCATTCAGAGTTTTCAATGACTTAACTTTGATTTCATAAATATGATTTGATATTTGAGGTTTATGAATTGTGATCGATGGTATGTTTTTATTGATTATCACATATGTTGTATTATTGTCACTCACACGAGCTTCGCAGCTTATTCGGGTTGTTGTTTGCCCGGTGCACCATTCTGATGGTGTAGGCACTGATCTTACAAGTGACAGGTTTGAGTAGATTCGAAGAAGTACATGGGTGGTGGTAGCAATGTAGTTATCAGAGACTTGAAGTGTTAGGTTACCTCTTTATCCTCTCTTGTACTTTATCTTTTGGGACTTTCTTTTGAGTACCTCAGACTTGCTCCTAGTCTAGTGAGGGTTGTGCTTCTTTTTGGAGTGTACATATTTGTAAATATCTTGTAGAGGACCTAGCCACCCTCATAATTGTTTTGGTTTATCAGTTAAAGTATTTCATTATGTAACTTATGCCATATTCAATGAACGTTACTTCCCCTTGTCGTGTGTCGATTCTCGACGTATGTCGGGATCGGAGCGTGACAGTTTGGGTGTGCAGTCTATGTGCCAACAGCGTCGCCACTACGTATCAAAATGG
This sequence comes from Heteromeles arbutifolia, assembly GCA_024362995.1. NCBI lineage: Eukaryota > Viridiplantae > Streptophyta > Magnoliopsida > Rosales > Rosaceae > Heteromeles > Heteromeles arbutifolia. The sequence goes on along the minus strand of JANCRC010000013.1, from coordinate 22,330,652 downwards.
ATCCTCATAGAAGAATGAGAATCTATGTCGGTTATAATTCGTCATCAATTATTCGCTACGTAGAGCCCTTGACATGAGATATCTTTACTGCGAATTGTCACTTTGATGAAATAGTCTTTCTATCGTTAGGGCGAGATAAGAATGCTAACGTTCCTATAGAACGTCGCAAATTTTTGTGGTATGTTCCCATTATGTCTCATTTAGATCCTCATATTGCGCAGTCTGAAACTGAAGTGCGTCGTATGCCAAATCTTCAGAGCATTGTTCAAAGCATGTCGGATGCTTTTACTGATCTAGCAAAGGTGACGAGATCACATATTGCAAACGCACTTGCAATGATCGATGTACCAAGAGTACACTGTAATATCGCCTTGGAAGGCCGGACTATCCCCAAGGGTGGGGCGGCCGCACCTTCCATGTGGTCTGGTACATTGGCGGTTAGCCAATCATCTGCTCCTACCCTAAAACGTGGTAGACCCATTGGCCCAAAGGATTCAAAACTCCAAAAGAGGAAAACGACATAAACTAGTAACCTTGGTCTGAATCCGACCATTGCTTACTCATCTGTTCCAACGCATGAGGTTATTCTAGATTATGGTGATGTCTTAGATGAGACAACCTGGCCTCCCAAGAATCGTGAGATTTCGGTCCACTACACAGTATTGTATGAGGTTTGGAATCAGAATGAGATGATCATCGATGATGCATTTGTGTATACAGTAGCTACTGACACCATGCTTAGCGATGACATTGAACCACGTTCCGTTGATGAATGTCGACGTAGAACGGATTGGTAAAATTGGAAACAAGCAATCTAGGTCGAACTCGATTCACTTGCGAAATGTAAGGTGTTTGGGCTCGTAACTCCTACTCCACCACATGTGAAGCCCGTGGGCTACATGTGGGTTTTAGTGAGGAAGCGTAATGAGAAGAATCAAATAGTGTGATACAAAGCATGCCTAGTAGCAAAAGGATTCTCTCAAATCCATGGGATTGATTATGAGGAGACATATTCCCCCATAATGGACGTCATAACATTTCACTACCTTATCAGTTTGGTAGTTTTCCAAAAAACTGAATATGCAGATTATGGACGTGGTAACCGCCTATCTTTATGGGGATCTAGATACGGAAATCTACATGAAAGTTCCAGAAGGACTTTCATTGACTGGTTAAATAGTTCTAGACCACTGAACACTCTCTCGATTAGATTGTGAAGATCACTCTACGGATTGAAACAATTTGAACAGATGTGGTATAATTGTCTGAGTGAATATTTAACAAGTCAGGGTAATGTGAACAACGAACTATGCCCATGCGTGTTCATCAAGAAGTCATATTCCGGATTTGCGATCCTTGTAGTTTATGTCGACAACATGAACCTCATCGGAACTCCTGCAAAGCTTGAGGAAATTGTCGTTCACTTGAAATCGAAATTTGAAATGAAGGATCTTGGGAAAACTCAATATTGTTTTGGCCTGGAGATCGAGCACCGTTTGGATGGAATCCTAGTACATCAATTGAACTACACCCAAAATGTGTTATGATGTTTTAATGAAGATAAAGTGAAGTCTTTGAGTACTCCTATAGTCGTTCAAACTTTAGATGCTAAATGAGATCCATTCCGTCCCAAGGCGGATGAGGAAGAGATTTTGGAACCTGGAGTTCCATACCTAAGTGCAATTGGTGCTTTATTGTACTTGGCTCAATGCACTAGACCCGACATCTCATTCGCTGTTAATCTTTTGGCTAGATACAACAATGTGCTACATGCAGACATTGGAATGTTGTTAAAGATTTTTCGCTACCTCAAGGTTACGACATATTTGGGATGTTCTACACCCATGAATCCTTGAGCGGAGCTGCCATCCCTCTCGGTCCTCGGGTTGATTCCCGCCTCGTTGTTTAAGCAGATGCTGGTTATCTGTTTGACCCATATAGGGCACGTTCTCAAACATGTTATGTCTTTACTGTTGGAGACATTGCAATATCTTGGAGGTCTACCAAGCAAACACTAGTTGCGACTTCTTCGAACCATGCTGAGATTCTCGCCTTGCATGAAGCATCATGTTAATGCTTTTAGTTGAGAGCAGTCATGAAACATATTTGAAGCACCAGTGGTCTTACTACCGTCGTTGACCTTCCTACGACGATCTTTGAAGACAACGCAACATGTATCGAGCAGTTAAAGAAAAGATACATCAAGGGAGACAACATCGAGCATATAGTGCCGAAGTTCTTTTATTCTCACCAGCAACAACATCATCAGAACATTGAAGTTAAGCAAATCCGTTCCCAGGACAACCAGGTCGATCTCTTTACCAAGTCGTTGCCCAAGTCTACTTTTGAAAAGCTCGTCCAAGGAATCGATACGCGTAAATAATGTGAGTTGAATTGTTTGTAGTTCTCTTATTTGGAAGTTATGTCTAACTCAGGGGGAGTATCTTGAAGAATATGCACTTGATCTTAATGTACTCTTTTTCCTACGATTAGGAGCATTTTTCCCATTGGATTTTTGCTACCTAACGAGGTTTTGATGAAGCACCCATCCTGGGATGATCATACTCCGCTGACTTCACTACTTTCGTCCTATATGGCGTTTGTTTTAGACATTATGCATACTTCTCACTTTTCTCCTTAGTCTATGAGTTTTTACCTACCTTAGGTTTTATAGTAGTGAGGTTTTGTGAGTTTTACTACCAATGCATACTTTCATTAATTTGAGACTCGTATTTGCTTGTTGTGCCGACAACTTCATCAACTGTTCTACCTCAACTGCTAAAGATTTGATGTGATGTTTTGTTTGAGTATTTACACACTCAAGGGGGAATGTTGCAATCATATTTAGAATAAGAATGTGATTGTATAAATCTTAGTGTATCTAGGGATATCTTGGAATATTCCCTAAGTTATATATTATCCTATTAGAGTTGTAATCCTATTAGGGTAAGGATTTAACCTATTATACTACTATAAATAAATGCACAATGGGGTGATACAACACACACCTCATAATTAAATCTAAGGAAAACTAATGAAAATGGCTTGAAAACTTTGAGTTTTAATAATAAGGACAAAATAAAGGGTAAAGTAAATAATACCAGGATTGACTTTTTAATGTAAAAACGTGGTTTTTCGTTAAAGTGAACAGTATCAGGAGCTTTTCGTTAAAGTTCCCTTAAATCTGTCTATTCTCTCTTTTATTGCCGCCGGCCTCCCCCTCTCTATTCCTTAAAATAGTTCAGTAAATTATGCCTACAACAAATATAGATAATAAAATTGTAAGATAAACAATATTCTATATTTTGTACTATGTAAAATACAAAATTGTACCTTAGCTTTTGTCGATATATAAAGATTAGATTCATTTTTTTTTTGGTAAACATAAAGATTAGATTCGTAGGTAATAAAGAATTAAACTCATGCTCAATAGTGAAATGATTTAAACTGGACATGATTGTACTTTACTCGCATTTCGTATCGTACACATGTTTGATTTGCGGTAAAATAATGGGGTTAAAAATTGAATGTTTTGAGCCACTTAGTACTATGATCTAGTAGTACTTTTTCAATTCCTTAATGTAAATAATATCCTTTGATAAAAAAAAAAAAATTAAATGTCTTAAATTTTTGGTATCTAATATGTTTAGATTGAATCGAACTGGCACCTTAAACCCCGTACCATGAATCATAACCCCGAACACTGACTGTTGGACCCACACCTTAATTTTCAAATCTAAAACACATCCCTAGAACATTAAATCTCCAAATCCAAATTACTTGCACGTTTTTAATTTGTTTAAACGTAATTTTCTAGTGGGGACATGAGTTTAATAGTTAGTTACCAATAAAGTTTAAGGAAAACTAATGAAAAAAATTTGAAAAATTTGATTTTTAACAAAAATGATAAAATAAAGGGTAACATGAATAGTATCATGATTGACTTTTTAGAGTACAAATATGATTTTTCGTTAAAATGAACAGTAACAGAAGTTTTTCGTTAAAATTTCTTAAAGTTTACCCCTACCCTTTTGATTTTGGACCTATTTTTAGAGAGGGTAAAAATTCTCACGCCTGTATTTTTCCAAAGAAGCCAAACAACGGGTTGGGTTTCCAAACTGGATGGGAAGTGACGCATCCGAGTTAAAAGAACGCTGATTGGCTGCTGAAGGTTTAGTAGGAGCTCCTACTTACATTCAATTTCGGATGGATACGTGTCCAAATTTTAATTAAAAAAATCAAAACTTAGACACGCATCCACTCAGAATTGGACGGAAGCAGGAGCTCCTGCTGAAACGTTCAGCAGCCAAGTATATTCCGAGTTAAAAAACGGGTCTTTGATTCTTGACCAGTGGCGTAACTGGCGCGGAGAGACGGCGACTTGAGACGAACGCCATGGCAGAACACGGAGACACAAATTCGCATAAATTCGCAAAAAGTCCATGCCAAACATTTTATTTTTTTGGCGGTCCAGAGATTTAAGGGTACAAATGGACCCCAACAGGCCTAAAATTCGTAAGAAAATTCAAACCTCTTTTCTCTTTCTAAATCCCACCTATAAATTCTCACCGTCTCTCTCATCTCGCAATCAGCTTCGTCACAACTTCTCTCTCTCTCTACTTTCTTTCGCTCTCTAGATTCAGAGAGAAGAAATGAAGAGCCGAAGCTCCAAGAAGATCTCCGCAACATGGATTCCCATTTTCTGCATCCCCGCTTTCCTTCTCGGCATGCTCATCACCGGCAGGTAACGTTTCCAGCTTACCCAAATTTTGGTTTTGTTCAATTGGATTCTCTCTCTCTCTCTCTCTAACTTTCTCTCTCTAGGTTTTAGTGCTGAAACAAATTATGGGTTTTGAATTTTTTTATGGTAGCAGAATGTGGGCAGCACCTGAAACCAACGGTCAGCTAATTTCGACTCGACGCCAAGAGCAAGAGCTTCAAATCGTCTCGGAAGATTGCGCAACTAAGAAGGTGTTAATTTTAATTAATTTCTCTCTAATTACATACCCTTTTGGTTAAATCTGAGTATTCTTTGAGAAGAAATTTGTTGCTATTTATAGAAGCATGGACAAGATAAGAATGTGATGGACGAAATCTACAGAACCCATGAATCAATTCAGTGAGTGCAAGCACTTGAGCTCTTGTTCTGATTTTTTATTTTTTTTCGGATTTGGGATGTTTTGTTTTTGTTGGAATTGTATGAATTTGTACTGGGTACTGAAAATTTGGCTATTTTATTGTGAATTGCGCGGAGGCGTGCCAGATCTCTAGACAAGCAGATGGCGTCGATTCAGATGGAATTGGCGGCAGCTCGGAGTTCGCAGGAGATGGGGAACTCCGGTGGCTCCACCGCCAACTCGCAATTGTCTAAGGCCAATTCAACTAGAAAGAAAGCATTTATTGTTATTGGAATTAACACTGCTTTTAGTAGTAGAAGGAGGCGAGATTCAGTTAGAGAGACTTGGATGCCTCAAGGTACTGCAAGCTTGTAATTCTTCTGTATGAGTGTAAACAAGATCCATGCTTTTATGGCCCTGCTTGCTGAAAGTGTCTGAATTGTTCGGCAGGGGAAAAGCTACTGCAGTTGGAGCGCGAGAAAGGGATAGTTATCCGATTTATGATTGGCCACAGGTATGGAAAAGTTACATTTAGATATTGCAGCCTATGCAGTGAAATTTGATGAGGCAATTTTGACATATGCATGTGCTCATCTCCCACGAAATTTGATACTTCTACTTGGAGAAGGCAGTGCTCTAAATGGCTAAGTAATTAAGTAAATTAATTCATACAGTTGTTTTGTGGTGAAATGTCCAGGTAACAGTAAACTAATCATTTAGCAGTAACAAGTTCTGCATCACTTGCCACCCTTACTTTAGTTTTAAGTAAAAAATTAAAGATTGAGACTTGCAGCTTAGTTCACACCCTTTTCTTTTGCTAACCTAAAAACACATACCACGTGCATTATGATCTCGCAATAGCTCATTTATGGGTTTTTTATGCATCACCTGCTTCTCTTACTTTAGGTTTTTTTCAGCATTTTAGATATTGAGACTTGCAACTTAGTTTTTCCTTTTCTTTTGCTAATGTTACCTTTACTACTTGCTGTGTGAGCTAGTGGTAGTGTTGGAACTCATAAAATGTCTGACCATTATGTTGCAACTATGATGTGCCATTTTTTTTTTCTGAGTGAAAAGAATTAATATGGAGGATAGGAAGGTATACGGGATAAATTATACCTATGAATAGAGGCGATAACCTGTTTTTTTTCCCTTCTAATGCATAGCACACAAAGATAGTGGATAGGTTATTGAAATGGTGTTTTTTTATGTGCCTCATTTGTACAGTGCAACATCCAACAGCATTTTGGATCGAGCCATTGATTCAGAAGATGCTCAACATAATGATTTCCTCAGGCTGGTAAGAGAGTAGACATAAAGCTTTGTTTATGTGGAACTACTATTAAGACAATTCTGCTAGGAATTCGGTATCATTCTTGTTTTTCACTGTAGGAACACGTTGAAGGCTATCATGAATTGTCTGCCAAAACGAAAATTTTCTTCACTACTGCAGTTGCACAATGGGATGCTGATTTTTATGTCAAGGTGGATGATGATGTACATGTCAATTTAGGTATGCACTGCTGCATCATTGCTTTATCTTCAACTAGAATAAATGTATAAATATTATTACCAAGGATGAGTTTCTTACAAGTCTTACTTAAATAGGTATGCTAGGTACTACTCTTGCCCGTCACCGTTCAAAACCAAGAGTATACATTGGGTGTATGAAATCTGGACCTGTTCTTGCCCAAAAGTAATTGTCCTGATGCATTTATGACAATGAGAGATAATGATTCTCTTCAATTTGCATGTGTCTTCAAGGAGGAGAGATTGATCTTGTTATATTTCTTTACTCTCTAGGAATGTGAAGTACCATGAACCAGAGTATTGGAAGTTTGGAGAGGAGGGAAACAAGTACTTCCGGCATGCAACCGGACAGATTTATGCAATTTCAAGGGATCTTGCTACATACGTCTCCATTAACCAGTAAGAATATATCAGATCATCTTTTCTATTTCTCCAAATAGAAGTAATTGCAGTACTACATTGAAACTTGACATATTTGTGTTGGATATTAGAAATGCATTGAATGGTCAAAGACATTGCAAACATATTTGATCCTAGCTTTGGTAATACGAAAGAAAAGAAAAAGAAGTCTGGGTTTTTCTTTGACCTTTCAAAATGTTGTGTTGTCCATTATATGAAATTTGCAAAAAATATGAGAAAATGATACCTCTGATATGGATCAAAATCAAAGTAATGGCCTGAAAGCAGTGGTGTTCTCAACAAGATTAATTCATGGGTTCATACTTAATAAAGTCTGCAAGTGTTTAAAGTGGTAAACATGGTTTGAAAATTTTCGTGTATTACTTTCTGCAAGACATGGTAGAGTTCTGTGACATCCTGTCGTTTATTGCAGGCCCATATTGCATAAGTATGCCAATGAAGATGTGTCACTTGGTTCGTGGTTTATTGGTCTTGAAGTTGAACACATTGATGAACGCAATATGTGCTGTGGGACTCCACCAGGTACTTTTTTTTGAAAAATTATGTGATTGTTGAATGTCTTGCATCCAAATCTAAAGAGAAAAGGCAAAGAAATGTAGTGTGGTATTAGTAATGGCATCGGTGCATGTTTCGCTACCCAATAGACGACTTAAGTCAGTCTTTCCCACACAACAGATTTATCAGTCTGTTTACAACGTATAAATTTGATAAACCTCTGTTTACAACGTATAAATTTGATAAACTTGTCCGTTGCTGGGGTATTTATAATTTATATGAATCGTCTGCAGATTGTGAGTGGAAGGCACAGGCAGGTAATGTGTGTATTGCATCATTTGATTGGAGTTGCAGCGGTATCTGCAAGTCGGTGGAAAGGATTAAATCTGTTCATGAAAAGTGTGGTGAAGGGGATGCAGCTGTTTGGAGTTCGTTATTCTAAACTGGTTCACGTTATAGGGTCTTTCTTGTGTAAATTTTTTTCAAATTGTGATTCACATCAACTTCAGCTGACAGTCTTCTTGAGAGCATAGGAGATAGCATTGCACATGGATCTGATACACATGATGTCCAAGGCACTGATTTCTTCAACTTTTTTCGAAAACCTGAGAGCTAATGAGGTTGGTGCTTAAGTTATGTGGAAGCTGTTCAGTCCAAGTGTTTGGCGATTTCATCGATGTGAATCTGAAAATACCGTGTGTTGAAAGGTACTTCCAATTGTCACTGCGTGGGAGGGTACAATATAGTATCTATACAAATTGACAGCTCTTGTGATATAGTTTTACGTAGGACCGAAATGTTTTCTGATGTGGGAGTCAGTTGTAGCCCCAATAGCAGGAGAAACGTTTTGAATCGATGTTGTATTGTATCCTTCCACTTGTGTAATGCAAAACAGAAAAACCATTGCTTTAGCCAAAGGTTTCGTGTTATGCGACGAGACCGTAGTAAGAATTCTTCTCTTTTTTTTAACTAAACTTACCGGAAAAGAAAACTAAATCAAGCACCTTGCAAATCTGATGTGTTCTTTATTTTGGTTACCAAACCAAAACGATTTTGTAACCAAACCAAAACGATTTTGTATGATCTCTCAACGTGTGTTTTTTCATTGTTGTCACCAACTTTAAAGAGCTTTTAAGTTTTAAAAAAACAATGGAAGTGAAAAACTAACTCAATTGGAGCAATGATCTCTTAACTAAAAATCCATGATCATTGGTCCCTTAACTCATTAAAATATGTAGCTATGGTTTGTTAGAATTCCGTCAAAATGAGTCATATTGAAAGGACAATTGCTATAATTGGGTTAAAGTTAAGAGACTATTACTTCAATTGGGTTAAAATTGAGGTACTATTTCTTCAATTGGGTTAAAGTTTAGGGATTATTGCTACAATTTTTCTTATTTGGTTTTTCATATTTGCCCCTTGATTTAGCCTCACGTGCGACTGAAGTTCTAACGGAGTTGACGGAAAGGACTATAACTGCATGTTTTGATGAGTTAAAGGACCAATAGTTATGAAATTTTAGTTGATGAACCATTACTCTAATTGTATTAAAGTTGAGAGAGTATTGGCATTGCTACAATTTCCTCTTACTATATCATATTTAGCTCAGCTTCTGGTGGTACTTTTGCAGACTGTTTTATAGCCGTCAACTTCTCATGATCGGTTATTTTGAACTTGTGACTGAATTCCGTGGCTTGTTCGACATTAACCTTTTCAAGCATGACTGCATTCTCTATCAAGTACATGGCAAATCCGGTAGTGTACCCAACGAAGCCATAAAACTTCATCACCTTAAAGTATTGATGCAGACTTTTAAAATTAATCTTGTGTGATTGTTTTAAAAATTCCCGTCTAGGCGCTACACGTTTGGTCATTGCTCGATTAATGTTTATGCGTTTGAAAATCAAGAAATGGCGCCTAGTCCTCCTTAGGCGTCTGAGTAGCCCGTCTAGCCCACATAGGCACTTGACTAGGTCGTAACTCTTACTCAGACATAAAATCAGTAATTTTATTTTACGTTTTATTTTTGTTCAATAAATTGTGTTTGCTGCTTCTGAACAGATCTAGATTTGCCCATTTTATATCGATTGTAATTCTACGGAAGAGAGGAGATCGCTCTATCAAGGGAGCCAAACTCACTAGGCTTCGTTTGTCCTCCGCAACAACACTATATGATACGTTCTCGAGACTAGTTATTTCAGGAAAATCTGCAGGGAGCTGAAGATATGTTCCCCCCTCGCGTATACTTTAATGCGAAGGGTTGAGAGTGCATAACTGATGAAAAATATCATTAAATCGATCGAAATGCTTCAGTCCTTCGCATTGCTTTTGCATTCAAATATAGCATGATGAGGGAGAGTGCAATGGTGCCTGCATGCTTCTAAATAAGGGGAAACACGATTGCGTGGAGCACGACTGGAAGACATCTGAAAGCTTCTAGGGTTTCACCCTGATGATATTCCAAGAGTATTTTGTGCATCCGATCAACCAGTCCGCACTTCTTTGAATCAAAGTTGAGACCGAGACAACTAAACATGTTTCCACAAATTTATCTATCTCTTAGAGAAGAAACAAGTCTTTGCTGATTCCTCAATATTCAACCGAGAAATAATGGCAATTAGAATTCATCAGGTAGCTCACTGATCCGATATTGCGGTTTTACGCTCTTCTTATTTGCAGGAGAAATGATAGGGAGACTAAATTTGTAGACAAGATTTTGGAAACTAAAGGACATGGAAGTTGATGATTGATTTATTACTTAAACGTTGATAAACGTGCTCATTCCTACTGGTGACACATATTTTAGTTTGCAAATTTAGTCTCCGAATTTAGTCTCCTACCATTATCCTATTGTAGCTTTCTTTTCAAAACCCTAGCGAAGAAAACAAATCATTTTGTTTTTATAGACAAAATTTACAAATTAAATTAAATTATGAGTCACCAATAGAAATAAACACGTGTATCATTTTGTTTTTATAGACAAAATTTACAAACTAAATTAAATGATGAGTTACCAATAAAAATAAACACATGTATCAAATCATATTCATATCATCAATTTTCTTATCTACAAATTTATTTTCCTAGCATTGTCATTCGGGGCTTATAGAGTCCGCTAAAGGGCTCTACATGTGTCGGAGATGGACTTGGTCAAGGTCTATACTTTGGACCTTGTAATTTTGATTGTCGTGATTTCAACCTTGTATTTTTTGTTTTACTCATCCGTTTAATGATCATTTCACCATTAATTAATAGAAATTTAAAAATTAAAAACAAAATTATTATCAAATGACCCTAATTATTAAAATGTAGTTTCCTTTTTGAAACATAGACAATTGGTGTCAATACTCACCCAAAAATTAAACTAAAAACTACAAAACTGTTGCAGTCCTATTAGATTAGGAATGTGATTGTGTAAATCCTAATGTATCTAGTGATATCTTGGAATATTCTCTAGGGTTAGATATTATCTTATTAGAGTTGTAATCCTATTAGGGTAAGAATTTAACCTTCCCTCTCTATGTCGCACCCCTTCTCTTTCTGGCCTCCATAACTGTTCAGTAAATTATTAGATTAGGAATGTGATTGTGTAAATCCTAATGTATCTAGTGATATCTTGGAATATTCTCTAGGGTTAGATATTATCTTATAGAGTCCGCTAAAGGGCTCTACATGCGTCGGAGATGGACTTGGTCAAGGTCTATACTTTGGACCTTGTAATTTTGATTGTCGTGATTTCAACCTTGTATTTTTTGTTTTACTCATCCGTTTAATGATCATTTCACCATTAATTAATAGAAATTTAAAAATTAAAAACAAAATTATTATCAAATGACCCTAATTATTAAAATGTAGTTTCCTTTTTGAAACATAGACAATTGGTGTCAATACTCACCCAAAAATTAAACTAAAAACTACAAAACTGTTGCAGTCCTATTAGATTAGGAATGTGATTGTGTAAATCCTAATGTATCTAGTGATATCTTGGAATATTCTCTAGGGTTAGATATTATCTTATTAGAGTTGTAATCCTATTAGGGTAAGAATTTAACCTTCCCTCTCTATGTCGCACCCCTTCTCTTTCTAGCCTCCATAACTGTTCAGTAAATTATGCCTACATTATGTTCTTGATGCTGTGCTAAAGAGAGTTTGATCTTCAATCAGGGGAGTATTACGTTTTAATCATTCTTTTTATGATTAATTTAGTATTTTGACTTGATCTACATACTATTGATTCAATTTAATTTTTCTGTGTTGAACGTGATACAACACATTAGAGATGCAATTCCGACTTTCTGAGAATGATCTTCTACAAAATTCAAAGGCTTTTATTGTTTTCTGCCAATCAGGTACGCTTAAAATAAAAACGACCATGAACCATGAAAACATTCCCCATGAGGCATGAATCCCCTACATTTTATATATATATATATATATATATATATATATATATATATATATATTGTATATGTTTCATATATTTGTCAATATATATATACGTTCATGCATTACGCAATTTTTGCTATGCGAAATTTGTGAGTCAAAGAATCGAAAGAAATTAGAAGCAATTAGGGTTTTTCAAACCCTAGGAATTTCGAAAAAAAAACAATTAAATTTTGGGAAATTTTTTCGATTGAGCTGCGGCCCGTAGCCACGCTGACCTAACGCCAAGCCGAGCCTGCATCTTAAGGCTTGGGCACTGGAACTTTGAGGTAGCAACCTTTTGAGCTTTGCTGCATGTGTGGACTAGGCCTTTGGCCTGGGTTTGAACGACTGGGCCCTCAGCCCTCTAAGTAGCATACTAGCAACTTGTTTGCTGGGCTTCTTCCTCACTCCAGCTAGTGCCAGACCAAGCTAGCATGTGCTGGGCTTGTCCAGCGCCCTCGGCCCACCAAGCTAGCATTGTTGAGCTTGTCCCGCCCCACACTGAAGCCAGCGAAGCTGGGCCTTTTACGCACCAGCCTAAAGCCAGCAAATGCTGGGCTTTTGCTCTCTCCCGCGATATTGGCCCTCATCCAGCAGCCTATTTGTTGCTGGGCTCTTTCCATCATCTCGGCCCAATCTGCAGCAAGCCTAGAGTTTGCATTGCAACGAATTGGGCTGCTTTGCAGCTGCTTCCCCGAGGTTGAATAGGCCTGCAGCCTTGCTGCAGGGCCTTGTCCCATGTTCTGCAGCCAGCCTAAATATGTTGGGCTACTTTTTTTCGACCCGATGCCATATTTTGGCATCCCTTACTTCTTAACCATACCTAAATATTTTTGGGACATTTTTGGTTAACGTTAATTAAGCTATTATACACTTGTCACTTGGCATGTCGCCAACCAAAGCTAATATGACCCGTATGTCATTATTTTGCTTCCACAATCGACCCCGTATAGTCCTGATCTATTGAATTAATTAAAAGTGACCAGCAGTCCATTAATCTAACAAGAAATCCAAAATTATTGACCTCAAAATTATTGCCCCGAAGCACTCAAACTTGAGTTCCCAAAGCAACTTAAATCCATTGCACTTGAATTAGTAGATTGTATTATGTGTTCTTGCAGAAGCCTCTCTTTTATGAACTAAACGTTCATAACTAAATTGAACCTGTAGTTTCAAATTTAGTGCCTTTGAAACCCAAAGTTTTCTTAAAATAATACACCCATGAAAACCCGACGTTTTTCATGTAAACCATGTCCTAGAACCCTAATGTTTTAACTTTGATGCGTATGGATGTTTTATTTCCCATAGCACTATTCGTAATCTTGTTCCCTCCATTCAGTGGATTGTCGAACCGTCACAAGTTTGATTTTCTTGATTTGGATGTTTCGAATAGAAACCATTTTTTGTGGGGTACAAGACATGAATCTCTACTTGACTATCAAGAAGCTGAGAAACCATTGAAGTCAACAATGACATGGAAGAGCTGAATAAGCCTTCGCCATGATCTTCACTCGATGACCTATGCCTGAAGCACTACAAACGGAAGTACCTTCCGAATGAGGATTCCATGGCTCTTTGGCTTGCTCATACGGACCGTCTAATCATGAATGATATTGCCTGAAGCACACCATGATTACGTCCATGAATGAGTACAATTCTGAAGTTTATAAAACCGATTGAATTTTGATTGGAGAATACTTTTCTCATCCTTCCAAGTTTCTAACTTGCTCCTGAGGTAGCAGTGTAGAGAGCGGAGGTTTACCAAATTCTTGGATTTGATTACTACCATAAATATGAGAGAATGGTATAGATTCAGCTAGAGTCTATCAAATGGTGATGCCTTGCTTCGGCATGGATGCACTGAAGGTCATGTTCTACTTCGGTAGAGGTGCACCGAACAGTATTGCTCCGCTTAGGCAGAGGCCAACCGAACAGACCCTTCCAGTTTTGGCTGGAGCCTATTGAACCCAAGGCTGGGTCTGTCTATCTCACAAGGCTGGGTCTGTCTATCTCACAATCCAGTTTTGGCGTGATCATTGGCACCTAAGACCTAAAACTTCAAGAATAAGGGATAATATTGCCAAACCTTATCCCTGTAGAATCTACTTCCGTCTTGATGGAATTGATTATTGGTTATGCATCTGTTCATGCCCCTACCAATGTCGTTGAGGAGTACCATTCTCGTAGTCAATATGTGAAACTAATTTTGCTTCACCAAACACCTTTGGAAGAGTAGAATTTTGACATGAATGGCCTTGTTGGCCGAATCCCCTTAGTAATTTTGATTTGCTTTGTGAACATTTTTTTATGTTCTTGGATTCCAGTTTGGTGTTTGTTTTAGTTATGGATAATCTTATTGATATTGTCCTCAAATATGAGTTAATTGAATCATGTTTTTTAAAACATGTAACTGAATTCAATTAAATACGTGATTAGGTACGAATGTGGGAAAGTTAGTTGTCTGGATGAATGCGATACTACACACACTAACTTTGTACCTATATCACATCTCTAGCAACGACTTCAGAGCTATCCAACCTGATTAAGAGCATTGGCACGCTTCTCGTCATATGAATGGTACTAAATTACCATTTCAGAGACCTTATATTTTTCCCGTTCCGGAAGAACGTCGTTGAGCTTAAGAATATTCAAGAGAACAATGATCATGAATGAAACCACTGATAGAAAATAAAATGAAATATCTTTGCACCACCTCCAAAAATGAGTCTGAAGCTTTGCTTTGGGGCAATGGGCTGTCTCCCAACTGGGAACATGCCAGGTTGAATAATGATGCTACGATGCATCTCCTTACTCAAAGTAAGGATCTTGTGCTTACAAGTACAATTTGCCAAGCCTGCTCGTCGGGGAAATTGATTTTCTAAATCATCCATCGCAAAGATACGAAATCACCATTTTTCACAGTGGATTCAAGGGAATATATTTGGACTAATCCACCAAAATGCGAACCATATAAATACTTATGGTTTTGGTTAATGAATCGACAAACTGGTCACATGTTTATCCACACACATTGCTGCTAAACCTCCTGGCCGATTTTAAGGGTTCACCACCCTACTTATCCCATAAAGTTTGGAATATTGGATAATGCCGGAAGGTTTATATCGAAGGTTTTCGATAAGTATTGCATATCTTTTGAGTTTATAATTAGACATGGAATCCTATATTCACCCTAAAACAGCTCGCAGAGTAATCATAAAGCGCAATTTAATTGATCACCCAAACCTTGGTGAACGCACCAAGCTTTCAGTTTCTGCTTATGGCTATGCAATCTTGTATGCAGCTATGTTGGTATGCTTTGAGGCCTCTTGCCACCCAACTTATTCGACGTTATAGTTGGTTACTGGGTACGAACTTGACGCATTTGGCTGTGCATTCCATGTGCCAAGTTGCGCCGCCGCAACGTACCAATATGGGTCCTCAAAGAAGAATGTGAATCTTTGTCGCTTATGATTCTCCTTCACACTAGCTCTCTTAAAGCCCTAGCACACGATCTATTTACCGCTCATTTTGAGGATTGTTACTTTAATGAGACAGTGTTCCCACCATTAGGGGGAGATAAGAACGTCAACATTTCTGTAGAACGACGTGAATTTGCATGGACGTTGCCCACTATGTCTCATCCCGATTCCCGTACCGCATAAGTGTGATAAGCATGTGCGATGAATTCTAGCTTTCAGAATGTTGCTCCATATGCATTCCTTTGATCTAGCTAAAGTGACGAGATCATATACCAGCTGCAAACATGCCTGCAAGGATATACATATTTAACGGACGTCGAGTCAACATCCGTGAAGGGTGTGTTGCCCCTAAATGACTGTTTGGTCGCTCTTGTTGGACAACCGGTACACCGGCAGATCAATTTGTCTCGGCCTAAAACACGATAAATCACTCGGTTCATAGGATTCACTTCCCTAGAAGAGGAAGAAGACGACACACAATGAATCTATACTCGATTACTATCTCAAATCATTTCCATCTTATGAGATTAATCTGGATTACTCCCGAGACTTGAAGTTCTTGGTCCAGTATATTAGTTTGGATGAGATAATGGAATTGGAATGAGATTATCATCGATGATGTTTCACTTATATGGTAGCTACCGACTTGAATGAAAAGTACCATGTTCTGTTGATTAGTGACAACGTAGAACTAATTGGACAACCGAAATCACAATCCAGGTTTGAATTCCTTACCAAAGTGTGTTTTGGACCTATCATTCCTACATTGCCCAAGGTAACCATGTTGTGTTAGAAGAGGGAAATGAAGCGTAATGAGATGAATGAAATAGTGCGATATGATGTACGTCTTACGTCGCAAGGTTTCTCTTAAACGCCTTGTGATTGATTGGAGCATTATGAAATATGGTTAGGGTTTCTCCATGGGGATATAGATACTGAGATTCACATGTAAGTTTCCAAAGATTTACATGGACTGGTTCAAATAGTTCCAAACCATGGAACACCGACTCAACTTGTTTGAGGCGTTCATGTACAGATTGAAGCAATCCGGCGGATGTGGTATACCCGTCTAAGTGATTATTTGATCAGTTAGGGATATGAATTATGTCTTTGCGTGTTAAACTATGAAGTTTTGTTCTGAATTGTTAGAGTTGCAGTTTATGTCGATGACATGGATCTCACTAAGACTTCTGAAGAGCTTGAGAAAACTGCCTCGCATCTAAAGAAGGAATTTGAGGTGAAGGATCTTGGGAAAACTCATTTATACCTTGAACTGAAGTTTAAGCATTGTTCTGATGGTACTTTGGTCTACTAGTCAAACTACACCCCAAAGGTGTTACCTTTTGAGTATGCCTATGATCTTCCAATGCTATATGCAAATGAGACCCTTGAAGAGGTTATGAAACCTGAAGTTCCATATCTGAGTTCAACTTTGCACTTTGTTGTACTTAGCTCATTGCGTTAGATATGACATCTCCTTTGCTGTTAATCTATTGGTAAAGATGCAATATCGTGCCTACACGCATCCACTGAATTGGTACTAAAGACGTTTGTCCGCTACCTTGAAAAGTACTACAAATTTAGGCTAATCCCAATGCATCTCGAGCGGGTCTGACCCTATTGATCCTCGGAATGATGTTTGCCTTGTTTGTTATGCTGATGCAGGTTACTTATCAAACTTGCACAAGGCACATCCCCGAATGGTTATGTCTTTACCATTAGGGATATCACAATATCTTCGAGGTCCATGGTATGACCTTAGTTGCGAAATCTTTGAAACGTTCCAAGAGTCACCTCACTTCACTACGCCACACGTGAGACATGGTTGAGTGCTCTTGTTAAGCATATTCAAAGTACCTGCGCTGTTTTCATCCATCGTTGAGTCTCAGCGATGATTAATGAAGACTATACCGCATGTATCAACTTCACCAAGACATGATACATCAACGAAGTCGACGCCAAGATATATTGCATCTACGTTTACATCAGCAAAGTATCAGGGGATTAAAGTCATGCAAGTATATCCCAGACAACTTTGCCGACCTCTACACGACATCACTGCCGAAGTTAACCTTCCAGAAGCTTGTCCGAGGAATTGGTATGCCTAACAATTCATGTGCAATGCTTGTAGTTCTCATTTAGAAGTACTGTTAAACTCAGGGAGAGTATCCAGAAGTATACTCACTTGATGTTAATGTACTCTTTTTTCCTACGATTAGAAGCATTTTTCTCATTGGGTTTTTGCTACCTAACTAGGTTTTGATGAGGCACCCATCCCGGGCTGGTCGTACCCTTGTGAGCTTTTCTACTTGCGTCTAGAAGACGTATAGTTTTGACTTAATGCAACTTCTCACTTTTCTCCTTAGTCTATGGGTTTTTCTCCCACCTTGGGTTTTACCATACCTTTTATGCATTCTTCCGTTGATCTGAGACTCGTATTCGCTCATTTTGTCTATGACTTCATCAATTGTACTTACTTTATCGCTGAAGACCTGATGCGCCATTTGTTTGAGTATTTACACATTTGCTAATTTCTAGAGTTTTTAATATTTGATTGTCAATTTTCAATTTTTTTTAACTAAAAGTAGTTATCAAACAAGTTTTTAAACTTCAATTTTGTTCTAAACTGAAAACAAAATAGTTATCAAACAGCTACTAAATTTAAAACTAAAAAACAATAGCTTTCGGTTTTTATTTTTAAAAAAATTCAAATTAAAAGTGGTTATGAACAAGTTTTTAATTAGAAAAAAAGAAAAATTACACATAGGGTACACTTTTGATACTTAATTATATATTGAGAGAACACTTTTATAACATTTCAATGAGAGACAAAATTTAGTAAATGTGGAAGATGACATTATTGGGTTTTTTTTATGTGGGAGTGTAACTTACGAAAATACCCTTTTATAGTGGTAAAATCTTTTCACACTTCTATCTCATTCTTCTGTTGCTCCCTTATTTCTCTCCCTTCAAAAAATTGACCCAATTTTCCTTCATCGCCATCTCAACCTCAATTCTTCCATCCTCACCGTCTCCTCTCCAAATTAACTCATGTCCAACTTCAAATCGGTTTTAGGAACTCCAAAGATTTTCTCCTACTCTTCACGTCTACCCAATATGATCGCTATGACAAGCTTTGCAATTTTGAAGCTCACTGCAGGTTTTGATATGAAATTTTAAAATTTTAGGTTGATTTTTTCTAAATCATGGAGTTTTTTGTTGATGATTCGTTGTTGTTTGTTCGATTACAGAGAGAAAGTTGATTGAACAAGCTTTGGTGAAAACTGATCTGGAAATTACTATCACTCTCTAGCATGAGCGCGAGATTAACATTTTTATAGCAATATAGGAAATTACTATCAGATTCCAATTTGCATAGCAATATAGGATTCTAATTTGCATGAGCGCAAGATTACAATGGTCTCCAAGGTCACTAGCTTTGTATTCAAGTGTAATCCTATATTGCTATGCCAATTAGAATATGAAATATTAAAAAAAATTGAAATGTTTTTGTCCCTTAATGGATGCAAAGTATCTGTGCTTATGAATATTGCAAACTCATTTAAGTACATTTCTTTGTCACCTGCTCTGACCTGGTAAAACAAACCAAACAATATTATTATTTTTTTACTACTTAATGGAAAAGTGATTGATTTTTGTATTTTCCTCCTGTTCATTTTTATTGTTCATAGTACTGGAAAAATTAAGATAGCATTTATTGTTCTTTTTGTAAGGTTTTTATGATGGAACGAGACTTCTACTTTGGATTTAAGGATCTCTCTTTGTTCACTATTTACCTAGATTATAACAGTTGTGTTAGTGAGTTAACTTTTACTAGGGTCAAATTATTTGAAACTTATTCTACAAAAATGGTCGAGGATAGGTTGAACTAATTCTGCGAAAAATGGTCGAAGACGGGTTGAACTGATTCTGTAAAAATGATCGAGGACCGGTTTAACAGGTTGAATTGATTCTACAAAAATAGTCGATGACGAGTTGAACCGATTTTGCAAAAATGGTCGAGGATGGGTAACTGTGTCAAAGACGGGTTGAAATGATTCTGCAAAAATGGTTGAGGACGAGTAACTGTCTGCAAAAATGGTCGAAGACAGGTTGAAGTGATTTTGCATAAATGATTGAGGACGGGTTGAACTGATTTTGCAAAATTGGTTAAAGACAGTTTGAACTAATTCTACATAAATGGTTGAGGACGGGTTGAACTGATTTTGCAAAAATAGTCGAAGATGGGTTGAATTAATTCTGTAAAAATGGTCGATGATGGGTTTAGCTTAGTCGAGGATGGGTTTAGCTTATGGCACATATTAATTTTGTTGGAGTTGTGAATGATAAGTTTATTAATAACTCTAAAGCCTATAAGTTTATTAATAACTCTAAAGCCTTAGGGATATGACTGGTATTTTAAAACATTGTTTCCATGTTTTTGGGTTGGGCTTTAGTTGTTTTTATATTTTGTTTCTCTCATTGACAGGTTTAAAAACTAGTGGAGTTCCTTGAAATATAGTGAAATTTTTTGTATGTATATAAAGCTCCCTTAAAAAAAAAAAAAAAGGAGCCTTACATAGAGACAAAAATATATACCATATTTCACACAATTCCAACAACTTTTAAAACATTTCAAGGAGGGACAAAAAACCCAAATAACAAAAACCCAAGCCCAACCCAAAAAGAAACGGACCGACTAAATTACGGCCTGTGCCCCTCGACTATAACCGTTAAGAAATGGACATGTTAACCACTACATGACAAAAAATCATAGAAACAAACTTGTTTCCCTTATTCAATACCGCGAACTGAAGGTTTCATCTTCCCCAACCCTATCATTTCAAACACTCTCAAGCAAAAGATATTTTCGCAGAAAAAAACCTAAAATCTCCATAGATTCCAACACTTTCAAGCCCGATTTTCAGTAAGTGATACACACGTTTAGCCAGATTTCCAAAAGATAAGTGTTTCAAAGGTTTTTCTACTACTCAAAATCATTCTTTTTGCATGATTATATTTTGAACTCTGTCAAGAGTGAATGCATTATCAAAGTTTGGGATGCATTATCAAGTGTTTTTGCACTTGTTTTTGCAAAAGACACTTTCGGAAAACTGTCAAAAAAACATGCATTGTCAAGTTTTTTTTGCACTTGATTTTACAAAAAATTTAGTGTTCCAGCTTGCGAAAAAATAATTTCAGTGTTTTAGATGTCTCAGTTTCACTTTTTTAGTTCATATGTATACTGATTCTTCAACAACATCTGAAAAAAAATGAATATGATTCTAAATTTTGTGAGTAAAAACATTAACCTTCTAGCTTGATGCTATACTTTGCATTGACACTGCACTTTGTAAATTAATTATGGTTATACTTTCTGTTTGTAAATTGGTTCTGCACATAAATATGTTGTAGAAAAAGAAAAAGGAATCTGCATCAAGCTTGTGTCAAAAATAATTATGCATCTACATTGTGCGTTAACAACCAATTCTGCATTCACCTTGTTTGCTAATTGATGCTGCATCTACTTGTTTGCTAATTGATGCTGCATATAGCTTGTGCTCTACTGCATATAGCTTGTGCGCTAAGTGATGCTGCATCGAGCTTGTGTGCTAAGCATCTCCCTTTTGCATCTAGTTTATCATTTATATGACTTCAATTATTTGATTACTTATTATACTCATGGTCGTTTCATTTTTTTTTTTTATGAAGATGTCGCCAAAAGTAAAACATTTTGCAACAAAAAAGAAATCACCTCAAAAACCTCTTGTTGTAAAGCGTCAGGCGACAGATGATAACTATGTTCAAATAAGACTGAATCTCATGGCCTTTGCGAAACTATTACAAAAGCTCAAGCCAAAACTTGATGAAAAACCAGAAGTCTTGGCATTCATATATAAGTCACCTTTTGGCATACTTGTGAAAGCTTACATAAAAGGTGAATTACAAATAAAGAAATCAGACTGAGATGTTATACATATAGCGAACTGGTATGACACTGAAAAAGGGATGTTCAAATTCAAAAATGGATATTGCAAAGTAAATGTTGAGGATGTCCAACACATATTTGGGATCCTAAACCGAGGCAGAGAAGCCCCTCAGTCAACAAGAGACTTGAGAATCCCAAAGCCAAAAGAAAATAGAGTTGTTGATAAAAACTTCTCAGAAATGATAAGAATCGGTAGAAGAGAAATTGCCCAAGCAATTCAAGTTGCATTTGATACTAGGATAACATAAGGGAATCAAGATGCAGCCTGCCTTATAATTCTATATTTGCTCAACACAAATTTGCTTAAGAGCTCAGCAGGGAAACTCCCTTGGAGTTTTGGCCAAGAATTGTAACTCCATCAATAACATAAATCAGTACAACTAGGCCAAGGAAACAACAAGATACTTGATGGAATCAATTGATAGAAAACAGAAGAGGAAAATAGACAAACAACCAACCGTCAGTGGCGCTATTGTGCTTTTACTGGTAAGCAAACAAAAACTAATAAAAAAAAATAGTTTTTGTCTTATTTTAAAAAAATATACAAAATCTCATTGGCAGAGGCCGACTGGTTATCTATCCAAGTCTCGGTCGAGAAGGATTTTTCAAATCCTTATTGGCAGAGGTCATCTCATTAGCCTTATCGACGAAGTGAGGTGTTACAAATTACTGGGCTCGGCACATTGAACGTCGAGTTGTTTTATGATCGGACATTCACAAGTTAGTTTTAGAGTTCGGCATTCTGACGGTCGAACCACATTTACCATCAAGACATACATCTCTTTCGAATACTTGTGTTCATATAGTTTGGTGCTAGTTCAGCGTGCTTATACTTTTACGAATATAATCACCGTGATCGAACCCGGCGCCAACGATTCGTGAACTTCACAAGACTAGTAGCCTTGTCTTTAGGCTCTAGAACCCGAAGGCCGAGGCATGTTCCTTCTTGGCCGCAGTCGCGAGATTAAGAAGTCAGCAGCACGCTCAATGCCACATCCATATATTTTACTCACCGGCCGAGCTCGGCCGACGAGTTGGCATGCCCCGCACACAACCGAATGACGTAGTTAGCTCATTAGTTACTCGGCATGCGCGCCAGGTAGGCTTGGTAGTTTTTAGGGTCAACATTTTGGCACGCCCAGTAGGACCCAGTGCTAAGACTATGAAGTTCATGACCATAGAGACACGATCGGTTAAGAAGAAAACAGTCATGGGAAAGTCCACAACCAACCCATGACAAGATGACTTATCATAGGCACAGAACCCTCATCTTGCCGTGACATCTAAGGCCAAAGGCTCGACACACCGAAAGAGGGAAGTCTGTCTTGGTGGTCGGCCTCACAATACAGAAACCCCCAACAAAAATAAGGGTGTTTTAGTTGAATAGATAGTAGAGGACTGTGATGAAGACGGTGGTGAAGGCTCTGATCCACTAACGAGGTCATTTCTTCAGAGGAGACTTGATGAGCAATCTTGACAGGTCGAACAGTCAATCAAAGGCTAAGTAGATAGTTTACTTGAAGTAATATGCAAAAATGGTGACACACACACCAAATTGCTCGAGCTATTGGTTAGTAAAGCCTACGATAATGGACCTGCCAAGCATTCCAGACAATTTCCACCACGGAATAACCCTTTACTGACGGTACAGGCCGAGCCAGTACCTGCTCGGCTCAAAACAATTGACTTGGAAAAAAGAGGAGGATCAAATAATAGATCAGACGGATCCGAGCAGAGAGTGGAAACAACATCCGTCGATATGATCGAGATCCAAAAGATGATCGATTCGGCCTTGAAGAAAGGACCGAAGTTCCCAAAGTTCATCCATCCATACCCAGCTTACGTGGAGAAATTTGAATATCCTAAAGGCTTCAAGATCCCAGATTTCAATCTTTTTGCCGGAGAATCATCCTTGTCTTCATTAGAACATGTAGCTCGGTTTACTGTGCAATGTGGAGACATTAATAAAGATTTCCATAGACTACGGCTATTTAACTTCTCATTAACAAGCTCGGCATTCGCATGGTACATCAACCTCCCACCAAACTCCATCCAAAGTTGGGAGAAACTAGTCGAAAAATTCCATGAACAGTGCTATTGACTAGAGATGGAAATGTCAGTTTCCTCATTAGCCAAGTCGGCCATAAATTGGTGTCGAGTACCGCTCCCCGAAGTCAAATTTGTTAGGCTCGCTTTGAACGGCCCAGATGTGGAATATAAAAAGAAATTCTTGGGGGCAAACTTCTTAGATATGTATGAACTGGCCCAGCACGTCGAGCAATATGATTATTTGCTCCGAGAGGAAAAGATCTCGAAGTCCCCATCCCGGGGAATGATTTACAAGAACCCCACTGTTAGTTACGCATCGGCCGAAGGTGAAGATTCCCAATATGCCAGCGTGGACGCAGCTGAGATAGTAATCGATAAACCATACATATACAAGGCGTTGGCTCATGCCAACTCCAAAGATGCCAAAACCCGTTCGGCCCCTGACCAGTCGGCCATCAAAACATCAAAAGTCTACTTTCGATATTACTAAGGCTGACGCTATCTTTGATCAATTGTTACTTGCCAAAATTATCAAACTTCTGCCAGGGCATAATATCCCCAAAGCCGACGAATTGAAAGGAAGAACGTATTGCAAGTATCATAACTCAAACAAGCACATGACAAACAACTGCATCGTGTTTCGAGATGCCATTCAAAGCTGGATTGACAATGGTAAATTAAAGTTTCCAAAAAAGAAAATGGGTGTAGACACTAATCCATTTCCTACGGTGACAGTGAGCATGGTCGATGCTCGTTTACCTGGGGACAAAGGGAAAGGAAAGGCCGATTTCATTCTAATGCGATTCGTCCCAAAACAGAACTTTCGACCACGATTGAAAATTGATTTATTCTCGAACGAGCCACCCCAAGATATAATTCGATCGACCATCGTTGAAACATTATCAAGCTCTAGCGTCGAGGAGACTAACTAACTGACAATTCTATGTAGTCGGTGCAAAACAGACCAAGTAAAGCCACGTCGGGAAGCAGTACTACAAGTACCCACGGCCACGGTGACTCCACCACAAAGGCTGGGAAAAGACTAAGATCACACGATTTTTAATAGACTTGGCCCTCAAACACAAGACACCAAGCCGTCTTCGGTTAGACGACGCTTAGATTTCGACGCGCCTTTCTATGACGAAGATTATTATGCACGCAGCTCTGGTAGTTCAAGTTCACATGTGAACCAGCGCACATTTAGAACTACTATGCCATGAGATCAGCGTTGGTATACTTATCATTCCCCTGGTGGTGTATACACCGCGTTGTCTAAATCACAAAAATGAGGACGTCAAAGAATAGACTGTATGGCCTGCTGACAAGCAGCTTAAGAAACTTCGACCCTTCAGTGGTAGTCGAAGGAAAAGGCCACCAATGACAAGGAACGACAACCCCCGACAATTATGACTGAATTGCTCTAGGGAAAACAAGTAGTCTAGCGTGATTTTGAAACCACGATTGAGGAGTCTGAAAAGCGGATCAAACTCCTTATTCGGCCCTGAGAAATGAAGGCTCGCCTTGAGGACTTCAGAAAAGAAGTCGAGAACAAACTTTCCCCATTACCCATACAAGAACAATTGATCAGGGTCAGACAAAATCTACATCCACCGTTCCTCGGAGAGGCTTTAGAGTACATGTGAGAATTTCACAGAAAGTATTCGGCTAATGACTTGTATAGTCTGCCAAAAGCATGTCAAGATACTATTGACCTTATTCTCACT
This sequence comes from Heteromeles arbutifolia, assembly GCA_024362995.1. Lineage (NCBI taxonomy): Eukaryota > Viridiplantae > Streptophyta > Magnoliopsida > Rosales > Rosaceae > Heteromeles > Heteromeles arbutifolia. The sequence goes on along the minus strand of JANCRC010000013.1, from coordinate 22,305,424 downwards.
TGTCTAAATGCTAAATGAATCATCCAAAAGAACTCAAACTCCTGATAGAAAGCTAGGTTCTAGCATATACGCGAGGCTCGAGTCCTCAGCTTTGATGTCGATCTATATACTGATATCGACACAACCGAGCTTCCCTTCTCTCTCTCAAGGACCTTCAATATCTGCGGCACCATTTTGAAGTATTTTCTGCTGTCTCCTTATTCGGCCTTACAGCCGATGAACCAGAATGTGTCGCACGATTAGATGCTTACCTTGACACTAGGAATGCCAGTATCATGTATCAAGAGCAAGCTTGCGTCACGATGCAAGTCCCTGCCCAATTCCGGTTTCAGATGAACCCAAGGCCAATGAACAGAACAAGAAGGCTCTCGAAGACATATGGCAAGAACATACTCCGACGACAGTCGAGACAGATAAAGCGGATACTCTCCATGCAAATCTAAAAGAAGAGGATCCAGAAGAAGAGGTAGACCACAACTTGATGGGTCATTCGGTCTTTGATAACATGGAAATCAGTATGGTCCATGTCTTGTCTGGCGATTTTCAGCTAAACGCGTCCCAGCTAAATTTCCTGGACGACGACGTAATTGCCGAGGAAGCTACACAAGTCGACTTTGTAAATACTGCAGAAATCGAGTCAATAATGAAAGAGGACAACCTCAAAGTAGCTCTCGTCATCGGTCAATCTCCATCATCTGAAGCCGTTGTATGTTACGGGTCATATCGAAGAATACTTAGTCTCCAAAAATTTTGTTGACTGTGGAACAACAGTCAATATCATGCCCGTGGCTATCATGAAGGCGCTACATCGCTCTAACGACGAACTTAATTCCATCGGGGATCACCATGAGTAGCTTCGTTGATGACAAATCCCAAACCAAATGGGTACTTCTGTTAGAAGTAAATATCGCAGGTCGCAATCACATGACTGCCTTCTTGTCGACTCCAAGATCGAGTACAATGCATTGCTTGGTCGAGATTAGATTCATCAAACAAGCTGTATCTCTTCATCGTTGTACCAAGTTCTCATCTTTTGGGATGGCAAATCAATCGTGGTTCATCCGACCGACAATCAACCATTCGAAGCTAACATGATCCAGGCACGATACTTTGACGACCACGTCTAGGCACGATACTATGACGACCACGTCGGCTACATCACCTTGCAAGGTTTTAATGATGAAGGATGACCGACTCAGATTTCAGTTCAGAAGGCCATCGAGGTTGGCCCTGAGATTGTTCACCAGGATTCGGCGAGACTCGGGTTGGCTGACCTCATTTTTGATCCTAATGTCTAACACCAGTTAGGTCGAATACCGAGCTGTGGTTTCATCTACCATGGAACGACTGTTGGCTCATTGGTATGCTATTTTCAAACAACCGAATTCGGGCGTCAACCTTATGGAGTTTCTCGCCGAATGAGCTAATGGTCCTGTCCTCTCTCTTGACAAAGTTCAAACTGCCCCGGCTGAGCTCAAAGACAGTCGGCCCCAAGTCAAAGACCCATTAAAGGAAATTAATGTTGGAACAGCCTATAACCCTCAATCGTTATTTATTAGTGCTTTGTTACCCCAACCCATGAAAACCGACCTATGTAAATTGCTCAATGAATTTAAAGATTGTTTTGCTTGGAATTACCATGAAATGCCTGGTCTAGATCGAACCCTCGTCAAGCACGAGCTACACATTGAAGCGGGTTGTAAACCTTTTCACCAACCCCTTCGGCGATTCTCGACTGAAGTACAACTCATCATAAAAGACGAACTGGTTCGACTATTAAAAGTCGGGTTTATTCGAACCACTTGATACGACGAGTGGTTGGCAAATATCGTACCAGTGCTAAAAAAATGGCCTTCTACGCATTTGCATCGATTTTCGTAATTTGAATTTGGTAACTCCCAAAGATGAATACCCGATGCCAATTTCAGATTTGTTAATCGACGTCGCAGCTAATCATGAGATCCTATCCTTCATGGACGGACATCCTGGCTACAACCAGATCTTTATCGTCGAAGCCGATGTCTACAAGACTGTCTTTCGTTGCCCGGGGGCACTCAGGACTTATGAATGGGTAGTCATGCCATTAGGCCTTAAAAATGCTGGTGCCACGTACCAACGTGCCATGAATACCATCTTCTATGACCTGATTAGAATGGTCGTAGAAGTGTATATCGACGATGTGGTAGTTAAGTCGAAGAGCCGTCGAATACATTTGGATGATCTTCGGCAAGCTTTCATTCGTATGCGCCAGCATGACCTTAAAATGAACCCGGCCAAGTGCGCTTCGGTGTATCGGCAGATAACTTCTTGGGTTTTCTTGTGCACCATCGTGGTATCGAGGTAGACACAAATAAGGCTCACGCAATCATCGACGCTCCACCCCTGATAACCAAAAAGCAACTTCAGTCGTTACTCGGCAAGATCAACTTTCTCCGCTGTTTCATAGCTAATTCGGTAGGAAAAATGAAGGCATTCTCTACGCTTTTGAAACTCAAGGATTCAGACAGGTTCGAGTGGCATGATAACCATCAAGCGGCCTTCACATAAATCAAGGTTGCCCTAATGACCCCACCAGTCCTTGTACCGCTTCGGCGTGGTAACCCTCTTAAGTTATACATCTCAGCGGCTGAGGAGTCTATCGGCTGCCTTCTTGCACAAGACAACGACATAGGACGCGAATAGGCCATTTTTTATCTCAGTCGGCACCTTAACTCACCTGAAATCAATTATTCAGCTGTAGAAAAATGTTGCCTGGCTTTGTTTTTTGCTGCGTCTAAACTTCGGCATTACATATTACATACTCCCTTCTGTCACTCAGGTCATCGCCCAGACCGACGTTATTCAGTATATGCTCACTCGGCCAAGAGTCAAAGGCTGAATTGGGAAATGGATAATGGCACTGTCCGAATTTAGTTTGCAATACGTGCCACAGAAGGCCGTCAAAGGATAAGCACTGGCCGATTTCTTAGCCCAACATCCTTCTCCATATGGTTTCGGGGGCGACGCGTCGAAATCGGCATGGTGGGAACATGTGAGAATCATTGGACGATGTATTTCGACGGATCTAGTACTTCAACCTCGGCTGGGGATGGGATCGTTATTCGATCCCTTGACCAACACCGTTGGTATTTTTCTCTCAAGCTTGATTTCTATTGTACAAATAATCATGCCAAATACGAAGCCTTTATCATCGACCTCAGTGTCCTTCACGACTTAAGGGCAGCCCGAGTACTCATCTTTAACGATTCGAAACTTGTGATTAACCAACTTAATGGAATTTTTCGTTGCATGAGTTGTACTCTGGCGCCTTAACATATGGTTACCAGCTATTTGGCCAAATCGTTCAACGATATCACATTCGAACATATCTTTCGTGTTTGAAACACTGACGCAAACAAACTGGCTCAAATAGCCTTCGGAGCACAACTCATGGGGGGCAAGTTAGGCCGGGCAATACCTGTAGTACGATCATACCCGGCCCTGGTTAATCAAGTTATCTGACACGACCACGTGATCCATACACGAGTAATGTCCTTACCTTTGTTATTAGAGTGAGGAGATCCTGTAGACGTGTGTGCAGTCGAGACATTACCGGACGATTGAAGAAGGTCAATCATCCAATATCTCGATAACCTCAGCCACCAACACGACCGCAGAACTAGAGTCCATGCCATCAATTACGTGTTGTACCAGAATGAGTTGTATCGAAAAGGCGAGGATGGTTTATTATTGTTGTGCCTCGGCCCGCAGGAGGCTGCCCAGGTAATGACAGAAGTGCACGAAAGAATCTGCGGAGCTCATCAATCCGGGCCCAAGATGCGTTGGTTGATTCGTAGACATGGCTATTTCTGGCCAAGTATATTAAAAGATTGTATCGAGTACGCACGGGGATGTGTTCAATTTCAAATTCACGGGCCTATACAAAGAGTCCCAGCCGGATTACTCCATTCGGTCACCAAGCCATGGCCGTTCAGAAGATGGGCCATGGATGTAATCTGATAAGAACATATTTATGCAACTTTATTAGCATGTTTCCTTGCATTTACTTAGTTAGTTTCTAGTTATTAAAGTGTTTTAAGCTATTTTCGTGTGTTTTCAGGTCCAAATGACCAAGTTGGCAAGAAAGTGCATTTTGGAGCGGTTTTGGGCTTAGAATGGATAACTCATTCATGAAGCAAGGTGGATGGATGTTTTTGAAGTTCAAGAGGCTAGGAATGTGCTAAAGAGTTGGAGAAAATAAATTCAAGACAATGAAGATAAGGAATGAGCAAGAAACCTGCAACATTATCCAAACTAACCTTATCCTATCCTAATCCTATCTTACCTTAATTCGAGCTGCAAGGGGGGATTAATTTCACAGTAACCATCTAAATATCTGGTTCTAGAAGCCTATTTCATCTTCTAAAAAGATGCCGCAAGGAATCCTTGTAGAAGGCCTTGTTCTTGAATCCATACCGCATGCCTTATTCCCTTTCCCCCTAGGAATCTGCCGCATTTAGTTCTTTTCCTTCAGGGAGTGGGTTGGGCCATGTGTAATCCTTTTCCCCCTTTAATTCTGATGCACCCTAACCCTAATTCTGAGGGTTTATGCCATGCCATCTATCCTATAAATATAAGTTTGTGCCGCAGCTTTTGGGGGATCGAGAGAAACACATTCTGCCACAATCTGGAAGAGCCAAAGGAGAGGGAGTTGTGCCGCAACCCATCTGCAACCATTAGAGTTTTCTGGGTTTATTCTATCCTTAGTTTTGGTTCAATGTTTATTTTAGATTGTTTTTCAACTATGTTAGACATGTGGAACTAATTTTTTTTTAAGTTAGAGGTGAATTCAAAGCCATGAACATATATGTGATATGAATTGATTTCCTCCAGTTATTGTTTCATAAATCGTGAATGTGATTTACTTATCTGTTTGATTGATAACTTATTCTTGTATGTTGATTGAGGGCGCACACTTAGTTTGCATGCATGAATTTGATGCTAGAATATAAGGGAGTTTCACCTAATCATTATGAACTTATATTTACAAGTAGTAAAAGTTGCTAGTCACGGTTATGTTAAGTAAATCCTAGGAAAGAGTATCATGCTTTTCATAGTTACGAATGCCTTGTCAATGCTTATAATTTTCATAGAACTTAATGATCTTTGATATGTATCTCTATTATGCTGTTCATGTAGGGAACTTGATAAGAATAATTTGGTTGCCGATGCGTACTCCATCCAATTTGGGGCATTGTCATTCATGGTTTATAGGAAGAATAACTGGAAATCGATTCATATGCATATGTGTCATGTGTGGAGCATTGTTCTAAAAATCCCTGCCTAGCGCTGCCTAGGCCCCGCCTAGGCGCTAGGCGGTTGGTCACCGCCCCGATTAATGCCTAGGCATTTGAAAATTAAGAAAGGGTAGCCAGACCAGGTGAGGCGCCCGCCTAGACCGCCTAGGCACCCACCTAGACCGCTTAGGCACCCACCTAGTCCGCCCAGACCCGCCTAAGCACCTGCCTAGGTTGCGACTCACTTAGATAGAAAATAGATAACTTTCAATTTGCATTTAATTTTTCAATAAATTGTAAGGGGCTTGTTCAATATGTAAATGAGCACACACTATATGCTTGTTCCCCATGTTTTCATTATGTTCCAATACTTCATAATACATATGTCATTTTATTTTTTAGTTTATGATGAAATTATATATATTTTAAGTATAAACAAACACTTATTTACACGAAATATAATGGATTTACTTAAATCCGCCTAGTCCGCCTAGGCACCCGCCTAGACCCCACCTAGCTGCCTTGGCGCTAGGCCCCAACCTGCCACCCGACTAGCGCCTAGCGTCTTTTAGAACCTTGGTGTGGAGAAGGACCCTCTAACTAGCCTTTCACCCTTTAATTCACCCAAATTCGTACCCTTGTTACTTAGTTTCTTTAATTTGCTTAGTTTTAGTTAATTTCGTCAAAAACAATCCCCATTTAGTATTTCGAGTCTACTTAGTTTAATTTTTGTCCAAATCAAATCATCCCCTAGTACTAGTTTTGAGTCATAGAAACTTAGTTTGTGTGTTTTGAGTCATATTAGCTTGTTTTGAGTTGTCTAGAGTCTAGTTTTCTGTTTTTAAGTCTAGTTAAGTGTTTAGAGTCTAAATTGTGTAGATTAGCATCCCTTTTAATCCCTGGCCAAGAACGATCCTTACTTACACATACTACATCTATAGGTTTTAATTTGAGTGTTATTTAATTTCACATCATAATCGGTAAGATTACACCGTCTTCTGGAGCGGCAAAACATGCATGGATACTGGTGGCAACTGACTACTTCACCAAGTGGGTCGAGGCAAAATCATACGCCGAGTTAACATCAAAGGAAGTTTGCAATTTTGTAGAAGAAAACATCGTGACCAGGTTCGGCGTGCCAGAAACGATCATAACTAACAACGGCACAATCTTTACAGTCGAAAGATTCAAAGAATATACGGCAAACTTGAAAATCTGACTCGAGCAATCCACGTCGTATTACCCATAAGTAAATGGAGAGGCTGAGGCAAGTAATAAAGTTTTGATCGAGGCTTTATGGGCATATCGGACTTCGTCTCAATCAGCAACAGAAACGACACCGTATGCGTTAACTTATGGGCACGACGCGATGTTACCAGTCGAGTTAGGTATAAATTCATTACGAGTAATTGAACAAAGTAGTTTGTTCAGTGCCGAGTACAATCAGTCCATGAGACAAGAATTGGATGAGGCTCGGCTCGATGCTTATAACTTATTGGTAGCACATAAAAAGGTTGCCGAGCGAGCCTATAATCAGCGAGTCAGACGAAAAAAGTTGGGCGAAGGTCAACTAGTTTGGCAAACTATATTACCAGAAGGAATAAAAGATCCCAGATTTGGGAAATGGTCGCCAAATTGGGAGGGACCGTTCATCGTCCATAAAGTTCTCAGCAATGGGGCGTACCACCTTAAAGATAGGACCGACTCAATTCACAAACTACCAATCAATGGGAAATTTTTAAAGAAATATTATCCAGTCACATGGGAGACGCAGGAGTAAAAGATTATTTTCATTAATTTCAAAAAGGGTGTACAAACAAAGTTGATCGACTAGTTTACAACTAAACAGTTCTAATGTGGTGAAGGAAGAAAAGCCTCAAGAACGACCTTCAACTCCAACCATCTCACTTCGTGCTAGTTTCTCTTATCCATCTTCAGCTACTCGACCCACTTCGTGCTAGCCACGTATTCAATCAAGAAAGGTTTGTTCCACTCGAAGTCCTTTGCAAACTCAGAAGCAACAGCCGTCCTTCGATTTTGGAGCTCGACAATTTGACGGTCAAGATAAGTCAATTGTTCTTTCTTCGCTTTTAGAACTTCAACCTTTGGACGAAGAGTTTCTTGAATGGCCGTTGCAGCTTTCAAGTCATCTTCAGCCCGAAGAGCTTTCTCGAAGATACCGAAATATTCTCGGGTTCGTTCTAGGGTAGAAGGCACTCGAGTGACAGAGTCATTGCTCAGACGACCGTCGGCTGCAAGGTGGTTTAAACATTCTCCCACGGAATCAAGGCCTTTACGTTCGAGGATTTGACAGGCTGAGAGGGATAAGAGCTCTTGCAACTTAGCAAAGACAGCTGTGTCGACTGGACCTGCCGTGGCCGAGGAGGGACCAGTCGTCCCTGAAGAGCTAGCAAGGAAAACATCAAATTAAACTTCACATTAAGGTTGCATATAGAAGTTAAGTGTCAAGAAAAGTCATGCTAAATTTTTATTTTTTTTTTTAAAAGGGGGGGTTTGCTCTAAGACCTGCCGACATGAGACTTCAGCCATGTCAACTGGTTTGTTGCTCGAACCTAGAGAGCTTAGTGGCCGATCCCAGTGTTTAAGAGAGGCTCTTAATTCATGCGGCCAATGAAGGCTATCTACATTCGACGGCCACTGAGGTAGCCATGAAATATAGATAACACCCTTCGCCGTATACAATTTTCGGTGAATTGAGTGGTTGGGCACCTGACAGTCCATATTTTCTTGATTTAGAATTTTAGGGTGGAAAGTTAATAAAAGGAGAATGAAGGTTCTTACAAATGCCAAAGTGACCTCCTGGGGAGGAATGCCGAAGTTGAGATCTTACGGATGAACTAGAGTCTCTGTCGTCGCTTCGGGCTCGACATTAGGCACTTCTTCATGGGCCACGCTTTCCTCGGCTGTAAGGAGATCGACCTGATGAGTCACCTCGATCGCTGGTTGAGGATTGATGGATAAGGGCTTGGCTGGTCAAGGATGGTGCACCAGCAGAATTTCTTCATTTGCGTCGTCCTGAAAAGATTTTTTTTTTTAGTATCTTGGAACCTAGCTAGGAGAAAAGAGAGGTACCAACATAATCATACCTCTTCCTCTAAGATGATCGTTGATTTTTTTGGAGGGTTTTTCTCGGCCAAGGGAGTCACCTCCTCCAAGACAGAAGCAACGGCAGGCCCCGAAGCTGTAGGCTCCTCGACCAACGAAAGGATGATTGGTTCGACCACGACTTGAGGGTCAGGTCGAATTTCGGATGCTTGGCTAGTTGGAGGATTTGGCTGCATGGCCGTTGAGGCCTGGACAACGGGAGAAGGAGGTGAGACATCAGGGGTGCTCACTCATGTGGTCTGGCTGGAGATAACATGAATCTCCCGCCCTCATTTCTTCCCCAGTTTCTTGACGCGCTTTGTGGGTCGGAGAGCTTTACCTGTCGTCTCGGCCTCCAGGCAATGCCGTTTGTTCAATGGGCTCGGTAGAGCGGTTTTGGATTAGGGGACCAGCTTCTTCTTAGCCGCAACCGTGGCTACCATGATTGCTCGCTTTGGCATTCAGCCACCTAAAAAAGAAAAAAAAATCAAGTTAATAATTTTTTGAACAATGTTTAACAATGGTTAAAGGAGGAGGGTGGTCGTAGATATATACCTTGGTTTATCTTTTTGGATTGTGGGGCAAGGGCTTTCTTTGGGCGGTCGCTGAAAACCTTTTTGATGGCGTCCTCGACCGGTGTGCCAAAGAAATCCTCAATATGTTTTCTCACCAGTCAGCGAAGGTGCCAGTGCTGAGGGTTTCAAGGACATTCGGCTGGAGACGAAAATTTTGACACTTTTCTTGAAACTCCTGTTATATCTCCTTACACTATCTCTCCGAGGAACCAGAGAGGCGTCCTCGGCTTAGGAGGGAACGGGAGGCGAGTAGAGGCACTGGGCAACCTTGGAGGTAGCCGAGCTGCTGAGTAGTGAAATGAGGGTGGTAGACTTCCCAGCCGGCTCGTCGGGCTTCGCAACCGAAATGAAGGTCGCGGGTCAAAGCGAACGACTCCCAGCTTTCACGAAGATCGGCATCTTCAGTCCCACTCCAAGTTGATGATGGAAGCCGGATGGAAGGAGGGTACTCTTGATGATGGCATACTAAAAAGTCGTCATTAGAGAGATCTTCTAGGCTGAAGAAGTATTTGAAGACTTCTTCGGCCAAGTGAGGAGGTGCTGGTCGTGAGGCCAACTGAGGGCTAAACGCTTCAGTAGATTGGAAGTTGGGGATGTCTGGTCGTAGGATAGCGAAGTAGACCTCCAGCCAGAGTTGGAAAAACCAGAAATGGCTGTTTTGGTGCGGGTCAATTTTGTTAATGGTCGATTCGGCCAGGCAGCGCAGAAGGTTAGTGAGGACGGCCGAGCTGAGGGCTAGGGTATGACCACTGGCCAGGGTTTCGGCCACTGGCATATTCTCAACCAAACATTTGTTCGATTTGGTACAGACAATGAATTTGTTGTACCAATAGAATAAGAATGCTTCATGTTCCCCCTTCCGTAGATCCTCTTCCACTCGGCTGGTGAAGTGTTGGATGAGAGTGTTGTAGTCGAAGAAGTTCTTGTGCCATTTCTGAACTTCTTCTTTTGGAGGCTCTTGGTCTTCTTTTATCAGCGTCTCGACGGCGCGTTCGTCGAATAATGACTTAAGGTCAAGGTTAGACGGGCACCCAGAGAGGGCGGCGTTGATTGGTAATCCAGAAGAAGAAGTCCCGAGGATGGCCGAGACGTCGAGAATAGTATGGCCGATAGGGCTAAGGGGGAGGACCATGGTGTTGGTGGCCGAACACCAGAAGCTCAAAGCTGCCATGAGGAGTTCTTTGTCAATGGTGATATTTACGGTCGAGAGTTTAATGACATCATAGATGCCAAGAGTTTTCCATTCTTGGCCGAAGAATTTTTCCATCCGGTCAACCCAAGCTGTCCACGCTGCGGTGGTCGAAAGCCAGGCTCCTTAGGGTTTAGTCAGTTCCCACTTCTACTAATCGAACCCTTGCAACAAGGGCGCCAAGCAATGAGCTTGGAGGAGGGTGGTGATGGATGATGGCACGTCATCCTTGAAGAGTGGCCCCAGGATCTGTTGGGAAGCAACCAGATCACATTCGAAGCCCAGAGTCTTAATGGCGCTCCGATTAATGAAGTTCTGTCATTTGTTGCATTCATCGGAAAGTTTAGAGATGAAGGAAGCCATTGATGATGACTCGAAGAGTTTTTGGATTGAGAGTTTTCTAGGTTTTCTGGGAATTCGGGAGTAAAGGGCAAGAGGATTTTAGGAGTTTTGGAAGCGTAAAGGTTGGATGAAGAAGAGATGAGTATTTATAGGCGTTTTGGAGGGGAAGATTAATCGCTTGATTTTCAAAATTTAGGGAAGAACCAATCGGGGAGTTTGCTGGTCATTATGGATATTCAGGGAATCCAGGTGTGAGGACTGAGGATTTCGTGGTTTGAAGAGGCACGAATGCGTGTGACGGCGGATTTGATGGAGAAGAGACGTTTCGGCGATCACACATTTCAAGAGCCATTATTAAAGGCTGCTAGATAAACCATGAAATCAACATATGGCAAGATGTTTAGAAGAATCGAGAACGTAAGATGATGTTTCATAAATACGCATGGTTGGGGTTCTCGAGACGGTTTATTGTTTTCAGAGATGCTAAAGGTAGGTTTCACTTCTTCAAGGTCGAAGTTCGGCCATGAGTTCTAGGCTGAAGACCTCAAAAGCGAAGGGGCAATGTTTGGGCCCAAAATAATATTATTGGGCCGAGTTCAGGATTATTCTCAGCCCAGTGTCTTTCCAGAGGCACTGTAGGCCGGTCAATCTACCATAGGACGCTCAATCATGCCAGCCGAGTCCTAGTGCAAGAAGGATTGGTTTGGATAGAATGAAGAAGCGAGTTCTAGAACGACAAGGGGATTCAAAGTTAAAGGCGCTTAGAGTTCGGGAGTGAATCTGGCTTATTATGGAGCTTAATTCAGAAACCCATTGGAATTAAGATTGGCCGAATCATTATCTGATTGGGATAAGGAGTTCTAGTTTGAGTACATCTCTGGTTCGACTAGGAGTAGGTTCGCTGCTATAAATACAAGATTCAGTGCATCGTTCAAGTCTCTCCAATGGAACACACAAACTGCCCTGTGCAAACTCTCGCTCTCCGCGAAACCTCTCAGCAACACTGTGAAGGCAACCGGTGACATCTTCAGTTTGGATAAACAACACTGTTGCCGTAGAATCAGCCGACTGCGGAGCACCTTCAGTTTGGATAAACAGCGCTGCGTCGAGGCCGACTGGTTATCTATCCAAGTTTCGATCGAGAAAGATTTTTCGAATCCTTATTGGTAGAGGTCATCTCATTAACCCTATCGGGGAAGTGAAGTGTTACAGATTACTGGGCTCGGCACATTGAACGTCGAGTTGTTTTATGATCGGATATTCACAAGTTAGTTTTAGAGTTCGGCATTCTGACGGCCGAACCACATTTACGATCAAGACATACATCTTTTTCAAGTACTTGTGTCTGTATAGTTTGGTGCTAGTTCGACGTGCTTATACTCTTACTAATATAATCACCGTGACCAAACCCGGCGCCGACGATTCGTGAACTTCGCAAGACTAGCAGCCTTGTCTTCAGGCTTTAGAACCCGAAGGCCGATGGGTGTTCCTTCGTCGGCTGCAGTCGCGAGATTAAGAAGTCAGCAGCGCACTCAACGCCACATCCACATATTTTACTCACCGGTCTAGCTCGGCACGCCCGCACACAACTGAATGACGTAGTTAGCTCATTAGTTACTCGGCCTGCGCGCCACGTAGGCTTGGTAGTTTTTAGGGTCAACAGTGTCAAAAAACATAACTATTAACCCTTTCACATATGGACAATGCAAAATCAATTGAGGAGTCAGTTGAACAACACTCAGAAGATGATGATGACGACTTTGTCGATCCTCCACTTACATCAAAAAATAGGAAAATGGAAAATCAAATAGCTAAAAAGGAACCAAAAGCCAAGAAAGCTAAAGCAGCAAAAAAATTGGTGCTTAAACATGAAGATCCTGGAAAAGATGAAACCATAGTGGGACCTAAGCAAGTAGACAAGAAGGATGCAAAAGCCAAGAAAGATAAATCAGCAAAAAAAATTGGTACTCGAACATGAACTTGCACAACAACATCCACAAGATGATCAAGTTGCTGAAAAAAAATGATGAAGACGATGATGAAAGAAGAATATCAGACGGAATAACAAAAGGTGATGCTGATGATGAGATCGATGATGTTCAACAGCAAGAAGATGATGAAGATAATGATGAAAGAACAGTTTCAGATGTGCTGGACAAAGACGATGATCAAACAGATGATGAAGATATATAAATGACACTGGCTGCATGGAAGATAAAAACACAAAGACAAGATAAGCTCAAAAATCAAGACGATGACCCGACAGACAAAATGGTAAATCCAAAAACAAGCTAATTCTACTTAAATTTTGTGTTTATATTTTATATAAAATCATGAGTTTGCCATAAAAAATATTAAAATGCCATCAACTGAATGATTATGGTATAACTAATGCTGCATGCTAATTCTGGTATAACTGGTGCTGCATACTAATTCTAGTATAACTGATGCTGCATACAAATTCTAGTATAACTAATGCTGCATACAAATTCTAGTATAACTAATGCTGCATACAAATTTTTTTATCATTGATGCTGGATACTAATTCTTGTATAATAATAATGCATGCTAAAAACTTATATAAGTAATGATGCACACTAAAAAAATATAAAAGCAATGTTGCATACTAATTATTGTATAACTAAAATAATGAATAATAAAATTTGATTCATATTCTTGATTCTCTTATAACTGATGCTGCATGATTATTCTGCTATAAACTGAAGCTTTGTGATTATAATCCATAACTGATGCTGCATAATTATTCTGCTATAAAACTAAAGCTTTGTCATTATAATCCATAATTGATGCTACATACTAAATCTTTGTATAAGTAATAATCCATACTAATTCTTGACTTTGAATACTATCAGGAGGAAGATGGTGGAGAACAAAATGAAAATGAATATCACTTTGACACACTGGTTGATAGTCAGAGTATCTTTGGCACCCAAATTCCAAATGAGCAAGTCCAAGATGAATAAAATATTGCACATGAAACTGCCTATCCAACTGTTGAAAATGAAGAAAGAAATGCGGACATCACAGACATGGACGCGACTGAAATTGATAGGGTGATCTGTAATGTGATTAATTTCCATATAGAAGAAGCAGTGCAAAAAGAGGCTCCAAGTACATCAATTGAAGAATCACTTCCTCTAGTGCAAGAAATGGCAATGCAAAAAGAGCCTTCAAGTACTTCAATCCAAAAATCAGTTCCTATAGTGCAAGAAGAGGCAGTGAAAAAAGTGGCTCCAAGCACCTCAGTTCCTCAAATCGCAGTTTACCCATATGGACAAGAAGAAAATGCAGATTCAGTCCCTCCACTACCAGTTAAAGATAAGGAACAACAAGGAAATACAGCATCTGTTCCTTAACTGCCAGTTTAACTCGAAGGGTCGGTAATCAAGACAAGAAAGCAACAAACATTCTATGAATAGCTTCTTGCTCCACTTACGGGTGAAGAAAAATGGGAATGTGAAAATTCAGAAGAGGAATTAAAACTAGAAAAGCTCTCTTAAAGCCAAATAGATCTTGCTAAGTATTGGAAAATGAGGGCAAAACTTCGGCTTCAGATGTTGAATAATGCTATCAACACATGCCACTTCAAGAATTCTGTAATTAAGAAAATTGTTGAAGAGAATGATGCTTTGCAAAAGGATGATAAGGACTTACAAAAACAAAACAAGAAGTTGGAAAAAAGAGAAGAAAGAATTGGAAAAACAGAAAAGTGAACTGGAGAAGAAGAACATTGCGTTGGGGCAACAAAAGAAAAAATGGGAATAAGAAAACAGTGAATTGCAAGAAAAGAGCAAGAAACTGCTGAAAGAGAAGAATGACCTTGAATGGCAGCAAGAAAAGTCCTACAAGAAGCAGTGTGAACTAAATGCAATAAACAAGGAAAAAATAAAAGAGAAATTTCAAGAGAAGATTTCTCTAGAAGAATTGGTGAAGAAGCAACAAGAATAAATTTCTGAGCTAAACAAGACGTTGGGTTTCATCAATGAGGTTGGAACAGAAAAAGAAAAGAAAACTGAGAAACATGTTCATCAAGATTTTGCTATTGATTCTGCAACTGAAAACGGAACTGTTAAAACTGGGGACAAAATCGTAATCACTTCTGATCAAAAGGTAGATATCTAGTCAAAACAATTTCTGCAAACTCCAGAAAAAGTACCAACAGAATCTCAAACACCTGTTCAACCTCAAACTCAAACAATGGTCAGATGCATTAAGCAAAAAGCCAAAAGAAAAAAGAGAGATATGCATTTCTATTAGACTGCCATAGAGAAAACTGTAGACATCGAAATTTCGGTGAAATAAATGTTGACCAATGCATAAAAATTTCAACGTTCACGTGTCACATAAATTTTACACGTGTTGTGTGACTCAACGAAAAATCGGAAAAAATTGGAAAAGTCATCAAATAGGACACGTGTCAACACCTGGTAGAAATGATTTATTTCATATGAATATTATATTCAAAATTAGGCCTTGAAAAAATTCTATAAATACAAGGCCATTTCATCCATTTCAAGGGACCAATTCACATATACATTTTTCTACTCCCAAATTGGAAGAGAATTCTCCAAATCCTTGAAAGCTTTGAAACTCTAAAAGCTTTCAAGCATCCAACCTCCCAAATTCCCAAGAATCCCGAAGTATCAAGAAAGCTCTCTTCGTTCTTCGTCAAATCCTTGAAGAAATCCACCAATCTTTCATCAAGATCAAGCCCAAAGGCCCTTGAAGATCTGTTCATTCTTCGTCAAGATCAAGCCCAAAGGCCCTTGAAGAACCGTTCATCCTCGTTCATCCACAGATCTACACCAAACGAAGATAGAATCAGAGGATCAAATTGTAAAAGTGATTGTAACCCCAAAATTAATACAAAATATTATTTTATACACATGTTCTTGTCTCATTCATCGCAGGAAAATTCGTGTTTACAAAAACAAGAAAATCAAATGAGTGGAAAGGCCATCCAGAATACTTTCTCCTAAACACAATGGACAAAAAAGCCATCAACCTTTTCTGGAAAAAAAACACCATTGTATGAAAATTTTACAACTAAATCTATAATTTATGTTATACTTAAAAATACTGATTATGCATTAACATATTTCTATGTATATTGTATTTCAGGGACATATATTAGTCATCAACTACAAATGAGTTCAGCCACTATGGCAATATTATGATGAAATAAGATATGGATGGAATCATTGGACATGACAGAGTTACAAATACTATGATTGATGCGCATAACTACATTCTCAGGGAACAAGAAAGTAATTTAGATCATCAAAACTTCTACTTCTCGGTCAATCTCTTTGTAAGTTATAAATATTGAATTTAGATAAAATCTATTGAATGTCATTGAAACTGCATACTGATGTTTCATACACATGTCCACACTAATGATTCATACTGATGTTGTATACTGATTGTCCATATACTAATTATGTTCTGGATAAATAGATGAACTTCACCAGTGATGAAAATAGTGAAGTTGTAATGACCCGTCCCAAAAAAAATTATGGTTTTTATAATTTTAAAATGTGAAATTATAAAAATGCCCTTCAAGATAAATACGTTGACTTTTGTTGACCGCCTTGTTGTGTCACGTAAGATCTATTTTCTTGGCATATCCTCGTAGTACTTATTGCTATTAACGTGTGGGCATAAACGGAACTTAATTTGGAGTTATAACGAAGAAGTTATAGGGGAACAAAATTGAGGGCATAATGGTCATTTGATCATCATCCGGAAGGCTCTAGATTTCTGGAGCAAAGATCTGTGAAGCCACGTGTGTGGCAGTGATGGAAAGGGAATGATAGAAATGGAAGGGTGTGGACCAATCAGAGGGGGAGGTTAGGGAATGAACCAATAGGAGGGGAAAGAAATGAGGGAAATGAGGGAAGAGAGAATGAGGGGAAAAACCAGACCCCTTGTGACCCGCAACCCGACCCGTCAGGTTTCATGCTTTCCGACGCCGATTATGGCATTTTTCCAGTGATCCAAGGCTCACCACCACCTGGAAAACATTCCAATTGTTCCCTCTTCCTTTTCCACCCCAAAATTGATGAAAATTGGCCTTAAAATTGTGAAACCCGCACCGGTGGGTACGACGGTACCTTGCCTTCAATCCACCATTTCTAAAATGTTTTTCTTTGATTACCACCACCAATATACTCCCCCTAACCCCAGGAACAAAGCCCAAGCAGTGGTTGAGGCGTCGGAGGTCATTTTGAGGTCGAATCGAGAACACCCATTTCTAAGGATTTCGGCGGTTCTTGGCATTTTCAGCCCATTTCTCGGCAGAATTGGACTTTAGCCCAGGTATGAAAGTTGTTCCTCTCATTGAGATCTACTTTCCTGTAAAATTTTGGAATTTTTAGAGTTAGTCAGAAAATTAGGTTTCCGTTCGTTGGAAACCGCCACATGCTGCGGCGCGTGGCCTTCAGGCCTCTGTCCCCATGGCAACTCATGCGTCAGTATGTGGGGGGAACCCAAGGTCCCTCCTTAGGTTTTTCGACATGCCAAATCTGAATCCGCTATCCGTTTTCCCAAATTTTGACGTTTTAGTATAGTTTTACTAAATGGTCTCTATGTGCGTTTAGGTGCAACGGTTGGAAGTATCTTCATCCTCGCTAGTTCGAGTGTCTCTCGGGTGATAAAGTATTTGTGAGTGGACCCCTTCTTAACTTACTTGTTTTTATAAAATATTAGCCTAACATGCATTCTATATTTCATGATTTTGAATATGATTTATAATATGCTTTATGGACTTTTATAATTATGGTTTACGAAATAGTTGATTTATCAAAATTACGTTTTATTAAAGGTATTGAATTATGGGATTTGCATATATGGATTTCTATGGTTTTCGAATACGATTTATAGTACGGTTTTACGAACATGAATTATTTTATGGATTTCATGATTACGATTTATCTTGGATTATGAGATGAGATTTTGAGCTAGTGAGCTCCAAATTTGATGTGAGACTTTTTAGGCATGTTTTTTGTACTTACCTAGTGGGTTATCATATGGTACATCCGCACACCATGGGTATAGATGTCTATGGCTATATGACACAGTTTATGAGGAGGAGTGAGATATGATATATGATATACCCCCAGCTTCACTGCTGAAAGCAATGTCAGACAAATTTACTAGCCACGACTAGTGTCAGTGTGGATATATGATATTTTATACAGCTTCACCTTCAGGTGATGGACAGGTTATTCAGCTTCACCTTCGAGTGATGGACAAGTTATTCAGCTTCACCTTCGGGTGATGGACAGGTACTGCCTTCGGGCGACTATGAAACCCCTAGTTGAGTACATCATGGATACGATTTACAGATGTTTTACGAACGTTTTTCATGGCATGCTAGGATTTTCAGAAAACCTATTATGTAGTATTATATATGTTTTCAAAACAGGGGGTTAGTATGTTCATAAAGAAAGTGGTTTTCCTATTACTAGTATTATTATTATAAACTTTGGTCAACTCACCTTTTGGTTTTTGCTCCCCCTCAGGAATTAGAATCGAGGCATTCCATCCCAGCGACAGGGCAATTTCGCGTAGGGATATTCGAGTCTTCTCAGGGTAGGATCCATTCATCGGTTCATACCTTTCTATCATAATTCTTTCACTTTATTCTTGATTAGTTGCATGCTCTGAACACGATTATACACTAGTGTATCTCTTTCTAATTATATATTTCATCGGTATGCATGTTTTTAATGGCTTTGTCACCATCGGGTGTCGGCCAGCACGTGCCCATCCTGGTATTTAGGGATATCGAGGATGGGGCGTGTTATGAAAGAATTAAAGTACAATTTGGGGGAACAATTAAACGAACAAATGGGAGTTGCACGAAAAATCTTTATGCCTCTTCTAAATCACGAACACTACACATTGCTTTTGTTCGACACAGAGGAGAGGCATTTCAATTTTTACAACTATAATAGAAAAAACCTTCAAGAAGGTGAAACAAACATCCATAATGACAATACATATAAAGTGGTAAGTCTAAATACAATATCACTTATACTTTCAGTCATTTCCTAGTACATTTTTCAAACCTACGCTTAATCTGTATACAGGTCAAAATGGTTGAAGAATGGTACAACAACAGAGACAGGTTATTCCATTTGCCATTGAATGAAATGGAAAGTTCAACAAAGGACTACATCCGAATGAGCCCTACAAATGCAACTTTTGAGATGGATGAAGATAAACAATGTCCAATCCAGCTTGGCTCGTAAGTATAATTGTGTATTTTGATTGTTTTAATTGAATTACTGTTCTTGGTTACATATTTATGGTTAAACTAATTTTTGCAATGAATAAGATAGTAAAATGATTCTGACTAAATATGAATGTTATTGGAATTCTTAAAATTTGTTGATTATGAATAAATGTTCAGTGATAAAATGATTGTACGCCAATCATAAGATTCCATATAATGCTAATTATGCATACTGAATGAGTCCACTATAACTGATGCTTTGTACTGAAGCTATATATTCTTCCATAACTCAAGCTGTATAATGTCTGTTTTAACTGATGATGCATGCTAATTCTTTTAAACTTGATGCTGAATGCTAATTATGCAAACTTATTTTACAGAGATGATTGTGGTGTTTTTGTGCTGTACTACATCCGAACAATAGCAAAAGGCGAAAAAATGAAAAAGTCATTAACCAAGCGGGAAGTCAACTGTTTGCGCCTTGATATTGCATCTCAAATAATACATCATAGATTGAGTTGGAGCATGAAGTTGAGGAGCAAAAACAAGCAGCTAAAGTAAAGGACAAACAAAAATCATCTTGAACCAAAAAAAAAAAAAAAAGCTAGACTTCTAACATTTCAATTGTTATGAACTTTGATGTTTAAAATTACATTGTTATAACTCACTTTTGCAAAAAAAATTAAATATGTTTTTCAAATGTTACATTCCTTTTATAATCTATCCATTTCAAATGTTACATAGCTTTTTTAATCTGTTTATTCATTTTCTCCATGATAGAAAATTTGCAAAATTGGGAATAGCAATAATAACTCCTTGTTATAAAAACATGAACTCAATTGCTAAAAATTGATTCTTCATAAATTGGGGGACCAAAAATTGCAAAATACAAAAAATCGATGCTACATACAAAACGTATAACCTGATTCTGCATAAAATTAAAAACTTATTCTGCACGAAAAAATAACAAAAAACTGATCTGATAACAAACTTCCGAAAAAAATAATACAAAAAATCAAAATCAAAATCAAATTAAAGCCTAACATGTCTGCTTGTTGTGGTGTGAAGTCTAATGACAACGACTACATCTTACACCTCTTGTCTCATTTTTAGACTTGTAACGATGAATACGTGGTCTACCATCTTGTCTCCTTGTAAGAAGGGGCTTAACAAGAGCATTTAATAGATCAAAAGTGGGCTTGTTCAAGTCAGAAACTGGATCAATAGGAAACTAATAGCTTAGCTTATAAGAAGAAACTTTCCAGTAGTCATCCACAAAATCCTCAAAATCACGATGATCATGCAGAATAACTTGCAAAGCATGAGCACAAGGAAATCCTTTATGCTTCCATTGAACACATGAACATTGGTGTTGATAACAACAAAAGAGTTCCTATCCCCCCGAACCTCAAACACATCATCAGATGACCTACTAACAATCTAATGACAACCTTCTTGAACAAAACCTCTAAGATCATCTTCTTTTTTTGGACATAACAAAGAAAACCACTTTTCTGAAACACGCCTCCTGTTAGACATCATGACCATCAACCTCCCGTAATTGATTCAATCAAATCGAAAATAGGCATGCGAAGTTCTTCAAAAATCATTACGTTAAATGATTTTGCAGTAGCATTACTCATTTCGCCCCACCAATTTCTCCGAAAATGTATAATAGAAAGCTCTTTTGGAAGATCATCAAAAAAATGAATCAGAAATATCTCTGCCAACCCTTCTCATTTTTTAAATACTCACAAAACTGATCCTTCAAAACTTATTATCTGCACATCACCTCTCTAAATTTCCCCTCAAATGTATAATGTATAAACCATGAGAAGCAGTAAGGAAGTACTTTTGAATAGCATTCAAAAGCCCATGATGTCGGTCAGTAATAAACGTGATCTTCCTTCTTTGGTAATTTAATATCTGAGCCAAATGTTCAACAAACCACGTCTAATTGTCTTCATTTTCTATGTCAACATTACCATAACACACAGGGAAAATCTCTATATAGAAAAAAATTGATAATTATATTAAAAAACAGGTTCTACACATAACATTACTGATGTTGCATATTAATAATTGATGCTGAACAGTTTTGTAAAAATTGATGTTGCACAAATGCTGCATAAAAAGAATAAATTGAGTCATTAATCAGTTTTGTAAAACTGATGTTGCACAAATGCTAATCAAAAGTTCAAATTCTTAGATGTATATTGGGGGGAGTGGAGCCTAACCTCCCATTCATAACTTGATTCTTAAATCATTTATTGCTTCCTAATTCATTCCACATTAATAAACAGATGTTGCACATTATTAAACTGATGATGCCCTTTAATAAACAAATCTACACAAAAAAGAATAACCTGATTCTCCAAAATATATAAATATTGAAATTCAAATTGATATCACAAATTTGTAATTTATAACAATTAAAAAAAACTTACCATTATTTGCATTTTTAGCACAATTACCAAGAAGAGTACCGGTATATCTTCCCTTAAAAAATGTACCATCAAGGAACAACATTGGTCTACACCATCGAATACATCATTGGCACTCACAAACTCATCAAGGTACCAAGGCAAATATCCAAAGGAGAGAGCCTCATCACCATTAACCTCATTATATGCAATATCTTTGCCACGCCAAGCTGCATAGTATTTAACATCAAGACCATAACTCTCATTCATTTCTCTCATAACATCATTTGCCTTAATAGATGGATTCGAACGAACATTGGCAACCAACAAAGAGGGCAAAACAGAAGGGCCAAACCTTTTATTCTCCTTTTGACGAATACGTCCAGTGCAAGTATGAATATTATTTAATTTTTTAATGATAAAACAACCACTAGGTTGTTGCACAACAGCATGAACACGCCATTGACAACCCTCCGATAGTTTCTTTGAGCAAACAACAGTAACACGCTTCTAATCATTCCTAGTGAACTTGAAATCAAAACCAACCTCAATATAGTATTGTGTAAGTTTTCTACGAAACTCAACTGCACCATCTTCATAACTTTGACCCTCATAAGAAATATAACTCTGTTATTCATCTGTTGCATAATGGTGAGGTCCATAAGAGCCATACTTACCCAAATATTGATTTTCATCTCCAATACTAGTAGCTTCACTTAGGCAATAAGACGACACACTACTAGTAGAAACAATAGACATCTCCTTCTTAGCATGAACATAAACATCAACAACTGGATTTGAAATCAATTTATTCACCAATAGAAAGGTCTGAATATCTTCATTGCACTCTAATAAACAGTTTGATTCACCTCCGTATAATGAGTATTTCAACCAAAAGCCTCATGATGACAAACTTGGAAACCTAAAAGTTAATTACCCACATAAATCCTCATAACTAATATGCGATTAAAGCGGCACAACTACTGCACAATTTTCATATACACAACACTTTAACAATAGGCATGATCTACACCAAAAAAAATATAAAGTTAAACTGATGCTGCAAAGAAATAATTAGATATATATATATATATGCATTTTAAAATGTAAATATAATAATCAATAAAAACCGATGCTGCACAAAATCTTTCAAAAATGATGAAACTCTTAGAATATTCTGCAAAAATTGATGTTGCACAAATGACAATAAAAAAATGTATAAACACTGATGCTACACAAATGGCTAAGTAGAAAAATTTGAAACTTTGACACAATCATCTTGAAAGACTCACGAACAACCTTCAGCTATAATCACTCCAAAATTCATCTGTTTGATCATTTTTTGCTCCAGAGGAAGTCAAATGTCCTATATTGAAAATATATAACAAAGTATCAAAATTCTACCAAAATAACTAATATACTATAACTAAGATTAGGGTAAAATATATAGTATAATATGGACTCATCAATGTACAAGTATTACGTTGAAAATTATTAAATATTTATGGGGGGTTCCCCCCTAACCCCCATCTCCCAAAACTTATGCCAACTGATTCTACAAGATTCTATGAGCTGATGCTGCACAAGTATTGCGTTGAAAAATATTAAATGTTTTTGGGGGGTTCTTACGTACCCTGACCCGGAATGTCCAACTGGACTCCGAATCGAGCTGTGCTGGCCGACACCCGGAGGGTGACGAAGCCATAAAGTGTAGTGATGTGAAAAAAGTAGATAAATTTAAACTTAAAAGTGCCTAAATACAAGAGTGCGCTGGTGAGCGGGAATGAACCCATTTCACACGTGATGTCAGAGCATAAGTAAAGTATAGTAAGGGTAATAGAGGAATTATTCCATCGGTAGTATTTCCATTACAACAGTTTTCCAGAAATCTTCGTCGACACGATAGCTTAACCACTAAAACCTGGAATGGCGAAAAACAAGGGTGAGTGGGCCTAAAAATAAAGTTTTATAAAAACCATTTTGAAAACATTATACCCCTCGCTGTAAAATAAGTATAGTTTCCAAAATATACATACTACGTATATTGTGAAAATACTTACCTTAGCTTGCAATATCTCAAGAATTCAATACGGCTCAATATTTCGTGAGTAAAAACATGACTTCGTAATCAACATAATCTAGCATAAGCAAACATCTCATATCGAGTGGTCATCGACACATGCTGACACACAAGTTCATGCAGAGGTATTCTGACATGAACATGACTGGGTGTAACAATGATATACGCTCTAGTACTACAATCACGTGAAGACTTGCACTATGCACAGCACATACGAGTCCTAATTGCCTATAGCAATCTAGTATAGGACTGGCACATACAATGGTTCCAAAGTGAGCGTACAGTGCAATGTGCACATACATTGAAAGACTGGCCCTGGCCCGGGCTAGTACCAACACCAGTGTAGCAACAATGAGCAGATAACATAAATATAGGCATGCCACGATGATTCGGTAATACTAGTCAACATAATATTATTCACGTCCACAAATATAATTAAGGCATCAATAATAATAATATGCATACCTGTGCATCTAGTAAGATGTAGCATAACGTCATAATTTCTATCAATGCGCTAAAACTTATCAATGTCACGCTAATCTAGGCGTATTGTAGAAAACACTTTATGAAATGTATAAATGGAAACTAATAATTATATATATACTATATAAAAGAAAAGACCCACTCACAGATACTTGTGCAGTCGTAGTCGTTCAGACGTGAGAACCTGGAGTCTCCAATAGTAATTGCACCTAAGCATAATATTGGGACCCGTTAGTAAAACTCCACTAAGACAATTAAATTTGAGAAAACGGACTGCGGATTTGGAATCAGGGCATCAAAATACACTAAAGAGGGTCATCGGCAAATTTCGTAAAAAGTCACCGGTCAACCCTAAAAAGTCAACCGAGATGCCCCGATGGTCAACTATGTCAAAACTTTGGAATTTCACTAAATAGATGTCAAAAACAGACTCGAGGCGTCGAAATTAGCCTATGAGGGTTTTCGAGAAAATTCCAAAAAAGTCAACCTAAGGAATATTCCCAGAATATTTTGAGCCCATTTTGGAACTAGGCTGGGCTGAAACATCAGCCTAAAGGTTTGGGCCAATTGGGCTAAAGGTTTGGGCCAAGGACTTGGACCGAGCTTTGGGCCTAAGGCTTTTTTTTTTCTTCTTCTTCTTCTTCTCTGGCCGGTTGCCACTGCAACCGTCGGAAACTAGGAATGAAATGGCCGAAGTAAATCTCGGTTCCGACTAACTAAAAACTTCACTAAACTCATCCAAGTAATATACCAAAATGAAGATCAAAGAACAAGGGTTCATATTATAACCTTGGTTTCCTCGGTCGTGGCCAGAGTTGGTCGAAAAAGGGCTCGAAAACCGTTGGGTCTCTGTCGGAAAACTGGAAAAGTTTCCCCGAGTTGGTTTCTACACCAGATCATCACCAAAACATGTGTACAACTCAAAAGATCGACTCAACACGTCAAAGAGGAAGAGATCGAAGGTGATAGGGATTTTACCACCTGCAAAAGTAGGGATAAAAATACTAAAATACTTGCAAGAGTACAAGGTAATTGTAGTATAGTCGGCTTTAGCAAGGTCGTTCTCCACAGGATTGAATGAATAATCTATGTTCAATCAAATCTTAATTAATTATTTAAAACAAAGTTTGAGAAAAAGTTGATTTTGTGATTTAAACTAATAAAAATGAATTTAATAGAAAATAATTAACTAAAGTGTCAAAATAAAATAAACTAAAAGAAAACGATTTTTGAAAATTAAATTGTAAAGGCCTAGGGTTCCGCCGTCACCTTAACAATCCTATGTAGTTCTTCCAATTACTTATGAATTACACATGCATATTTTGAAGGTTAGGTTTTCCTAATATATGCCTACTTGGACTCCCAACATAGAGCGTATACCAAACATGCAACCCGTATGTTATCAGAGCCTAACCTTGGCCGCGTGTGTGTTGACGAGGATGTCGGGCCCCTAAGGGGGTGGATTGTGAGATCCCACATCGCCCAGGGGAGTGGATCATGTGAGCCTTATATGTATATTCCCATCTTTACCTAGCGCGAGGCCTTTTGGGAGCTCACTGGCTTCGGGTTCCATTGGAACTCCGAAGTTAAGCGATTAGCGCGTGAGAGCACTCTCATGATGGGTGACCCACTGGGAAGTTCTCGTGTGAATTCCTAGAAACAAAACCGTGAGGGCGTGGTTGGGGCCCAAAACGGACAATATCGTGCTACGGTGGAGGCGTGCCCGGGATGTGGTGGGGGCTCAGGCCAGGATGTGACATCTGTGGTATTCAGATAAAATCTAAACATGCATGATTCATTAAGCTTTGTAAAACCTTTTGAAAAACCATACAACCCTTAAGACGTGGTATTCATCTTAAGTGAACTTGCACATATTAATCACAATAAGCCTTCGTCAATTTCAGGGACCGACCTTCGACCAAAATTGCATCAAATTACTTTTCTAAAGATCCTAATGGTAGCTAAGCATTAAGACAATTAGATAGTTTAAACTGGTGATTAATAATTCAAAATCTGCATGCATATCAGAAGCAAATTGAAAAGAAACTACATATTCTTGCTAAAGCTCGTGGCCTCAACCTAGCAAACGGAAATTAGTTACTAACAAGCATACAAAACAAATTATTAAAAACAAGGATAGAAAACACTGCTTGAAATAAACTTGAATCCAAAAGCTCTCTAAAGTATGCGTGCGTTCTCTTCTTTCCCCTTTGTCTCCTCTCTGTTTTCTCTCAAAAACCTTAATGGCTAAAAAGCCTTATTTATACTACTATAAAATAAAACCCTAAAAGGTCTTCTAAAAACTAGGAAACACAATAGAATAAGATAACTAGGAAATACATTCCTATTCTAAATTTGGGAAATCTGCCCAGCCACAAAGAATCCCATTATGGATCTTCAGGGCTCTAAAACAGGCCCAAAATGGCTAGAATTAAAGCTTGAGATGTCCCGAACATAATTGCAGAATGACTTGAACCTAAAAGACATCATCTTGAATACCAAAATGCCCAAAGAAGCCCAAAACGTCAGTTTGACAGCACTGCGTGCTGCTTCTTTATTTCGTCGCCATAAACAAACTGCTTGGTAGAAAAAATTTGAAACTTTGACTCATGAACATCCTTCAATTGGAATCACTCCAAAATTCATTTGTTTGATCATGTTTTGCTCCAGAGGAAGTCAAATGTCCTACGTTAAGAATATAAATCAAAGTATCAAAATTCTCACAAAATAACCACTAAATTATAACTAAGAATAGGGTAAAATATATAATATGAAATTAGCTCATCAGAAGGTATTTCGAGTCTTACCTCGGTCAGAAAATCCGAGAACTCACCGGAGTTCTCCATCATCTGTTTCTTCGGTTTGCGTGCGGGCCCGGGGTTTAGTTTGAATCTATGGGCTCGGGGAAAGAAATGTGGAATGAGGTGATAGTTGGGGTTGTGGTGGCAATGCTAGCCGAAGTGGGAGTGTGCCGGTGATGGTCTCGGCACTAATGTTCGCAAAGGGAGAGAAAGTTGAGGAAGATAGAAGGAAAAGAGAGTGTCTGAGAGAATTAGGAGGGGAAGCCACACGGAAGAGAAGGAGTGGTGATTTGGTGTGATTGTGGGTCCCACAGCTAAATATAAATTAATATAATGTTTAAAATATTCAAACAAAAAAATTAGAATAATAATATAATCATTTCGAAAAATATATAAAATATAAAATAATACCTTTTTTCACAAAAGTATTTCTTGGATTCGTAGCTCTGTAAAATCTTCATCATAACTTCGATTTCAATTCTGTTTGCGCCTACGCGTTCGTACCGTTGCGTATTTCGAGAGTACGATAAAATAATAACCCATACGCATCACGAAATGATGGTCAACGAAAGTCAATAATCTCGTCTCTAAGGACGTTTTCGTCAATTCCCTCATTCAAAATTAATAAAATCGTAAAATTAGGGACGGGTTGTCACAGGTTTCCCCAACCCTCCCTCCCCCAAAAAAACTTATGACAACTGATTCTGCACAATTCTATGAGCAAATGCTGCATCAATAATAATAACATTAGCCAAATACTAAACTAACTCATAGTCCATTCCAATTCTCACAAATATACATGATAACTATACTGCAAAAAACAAAAGGAACTTCAATAAAAACAAAAGCAGCACAATGAAAAAATCACCTTCGCCAAACACTCGATCAAATAAAAATTGAATCAAAAATTTCAAAACTAAAAAACCATGCTTGCAAAAAACAAAAACAATCCAAAAAAAAACTCAATGCGACCAATAAAAACTGAAAAATCAGATACTCGTTTCAAAATCTAAACCAAAATAAATTCAAAAACACATATAAAATTCAGAGAGATACACTTACCTTCGGAAAAAAACTTGAATGATTCGAATAGAAATTATGGTGAGAGATAATTGAGGGAGATGACAAGAGATAAACCGGAACAGAAAAACTTCAGAGAGAAAGAAAAATAGCAGAGAAACGAAAATAAAAATTGAATGATTCGAATAGAAGAGAGTAAATTCCGTCAATTACCGCCGATCACATTTAACATAAAAAAGGAAGGGCAAATACGTAAATTTGTTTCCAACGGAAAAACAGGACATGATGTCATTTTACACGCATTTAAAAAATGTTCTTCCTTGAAATATTCATAAAGTGTAGTCTCAATATATAATTAAGTAATTAAGTATTGAAAGTATCCTTAAGTGTAATTTTCCTAAAAAAAAGTGGAAATTGGGTGAAATTACTAAATAAATAAATATAAAAAATAGGACGCGGTCTAAGAGGTGAATTAATATTTACGAAGTCAATTAACATTTTTGGTTAATTAACTTTAGATATTCTGTTCTTTTATCAGATCATCAATTCGTGCATCGGTTCCATTGCAATTAATTAGCAATTGGCTTTGGAAGTAAAAGCACTCCGCTCTCCAGCTCCCTCTCTCTCTCACCATCGCCGCGAGCTGACGTCTTGGAGCCATCGGACGGAGGAGAATGGAGAACTCCGACGTCTTCTTAGGACTGCACGACTTTCTGGAACGCATGCGTCAACCGTCGGCCGCGGATTTCGTCAAGTCCATAAAAAGGTGAAACGAATTTTTAAGATTCCGATCGTTCAATTCATTGCTTGTTGGTGTAGTGAGGATCTCTAATTACAGTAGTTGAGAATTGAGTGTTAACAAATATGTTTTGTGTTTGTTTTGCATTGAATTGGATTGGATTGGATTGGATTGAATTGGATTGGACTGGATTGCAGTTTCATAGTGTCGTTTACGAACAATGCTCCTGATCCGGAGAGGGACAGCGCTGCAGTGCAGGACTTCTTTGCCCGGATGGAAATTGATTTCAGGGCCCATCCACTTTGGGCGGGCTGTTCAGAGGAGGAGCTCGACAGTGCCGGCGAAGTGAGTTTCAACTTTGAGCTTGAATTTGACATTGAATTTTACACCCTTGTTCGATTTTACGAATCCAACTATTTGCATTGTAGTTTTGCTTGCTTAAAGTGTTTTGGCTAACAATTTGTGTTAATACATGTATGATTTGTTGATGTTGTTGGTACTTTTTCGTTTGTGGTTTCTGTTAAATGCAGGGATTGGAGAAGTATGTTATGACGAAGTTGTTTCCTCGCGTATTTGCTTCACTTCCAGATGATGTAAAACTTGATGAGCAACTGTATGAGAAGATGGCTTTAGTACAACAGTTTATTCGGCCGGAAAATTTGGATATCAAGCCCACCTTTCAAAATGAGACTTCATGGCTGGTGAGTAGAGGACTACCCATATGAAATATGTATAGGTGAAGTGTCTTTGTATACTCATGACGTTAATGTATAATACACATACGAAACAAGGGTAATTTGTTTGAGGTCACAAAATATTTCAACATTAGGATTGAATTAATCAACGTTTTGTGTTTTAAAGATAGCGCAGTGAAGAGAAATTTTAGCAAATGGTATTAACCTTAGTTGGAGAGGAAACTTCTTTATTGACTTTTGTTGGAGTGGAGAATTGGTTTCAATCTATACTAGAAAATAAATAGACGATTGACCTCTGCCGAAATATGAAATTGTTTATTGACTTAAACCAAATTTCCTATATTAGATATGCATGAATGAAGTACATTATATAAAGACATGGCCATGGCTCTCAATCGAGATGTATTGATTTGCATATGAGCCGTCTATAATTGTTATAGGTCCTTGTTCAAGGGCCTTCTTGGAGAAAACCTACACATGTTGACAGGTATTAAAAAAGAAATAGTCATGATGATCGGAGGTTTTCCAACATAGGCAGTAGTTTTTATAGCTCAGACAAATACCTAGTTGAAAGAATCATAAAATAGAGATCACTTCCCCCTTTACTGTTCCTCCGAGGTGTGTGAACTCACTGTCTCTTCATGTGTGGGGTAATTAATGTGTCTCAGTTTCTCTCATTTGTAATTCAGCTTTGTTTTTCTTAGGGCCCATTTGATTACCATTTCATTTTTTCTGCTAGAGATATAGGGAAAGTATACGTGAGAAATTGGAATGGAGAAGGATGTAGGGAGGTGGTGGGAGGGAGGATGGAGAAACGAAGGAGATTGTATGAAAACTACTTGAATGTGAAATCAACCTAAAACTGTCTTCCAGTTTTTTGTTTTAGTTTTCATTTTGTGGTGTTTAATCCATACACAATTTTTCAACCACCCTTCCTTCACCTTTCTTCATTCCTCCTTTCTCTGACATTCTTTTCCTCTATATATAGCGCAGAAAATGAAAAATAAAACTGAAACGAAATGGTTATCAAACAACCCTTAGGTTTTTATTATTTTCCTGAGAATGCACATGGGACATCGTTCAATCATAATTTATTGTTTCTGACTTCTGTCTACTTCGACTTAATTATTTGTTGGATACCTCTCAAAATCCTTACCCTGGATTTTTTTTTTTTATCTTCGCAGCTTGCACAAAAAGAACTCCAAAAGATCAATATGTACAAGGCACCGAGGGATAAGCTTGTGTGTATCCTCAATTGTTGTAAGGTTATCAATAACTTACTGATGAATGCTTCTGTTGCATCCAATGAGAGTCCCCCCGGAGCTGATGAATTTCTTCCAGTCCTAATTTATGTTACTTTAAAGGTATGGCTAACTTTTATCATGGCTTGAATTATTTGATTAAACATTTACCTTCGATGCAATACATATGATCTTCGATTTTGAGTAAATTATTGAATTATTGTCCCGCTAGAGGTGGGTTGTGCTTTTCAGTTAAAGAAGGCAACATAGTATGTCAGGTTTACAAAGTTGCTTTATTGTATTGTTGCGATGCAGGCAAACCCTCCACAACTGCACTCAAATTTATTGTATATACAAAGGTACAGGCGACAATCCCGATTAGTTGGTGAAGCATCCTATTTTTTCACAAATATGCTCTCCGTTGAATCCTTCATCTCAAATATTGACGCAAACGCTATTTCACTGGATGAATCTGAGTATGACAAGAACATGGAAACTGCTCGAGCACTTCTTTCAGGACTTTCAACTGATTTGGACAGTCAGTATACTCAAAGCAGTCCATTTGCAGGATATGTACATAGACCAGAATCTACGGAAACCAGACATCAACCTCCAAATGCCAACAAGGACCCAGCAGCACAGTTCAAATCTTCTGAAACAAAATCCCAAGGGAAGAAGATACATAATGCAAAGGATAACTCACCCTATTCAAAAATTCCTTCTCTTTCGGATTTGGAGAATAAGGGTGCAGCAATCCTTGTAAACAACTATCAGGCGAGCCAGGTTTTCCAGGAGTATCCATACTTGTTTGCGAATGTTGGTGACCTAACCATCAATGATGTAGAGGACCTTCTTAATAATTACAAGCAACTTGCATTCAAATATGTTTGTCTTTCCAAAGGGTTAGGCGTTACTGCTCCATCTCTGCCTTCTTACGATTTGCATACAGAGTTCCACCAGCATACTGAAACGGCAAAGCAACAGGAACGCTCTAGAGCTATAGAACCCAATGATGAGACATCAAATGACACTGATAAGAAGGATGATGGATTAAGGGAGCCCTTTATTGATGTTGAAAATTTGGAATCTAGATTGTTACAGGATCGAGAAGTTGCACATGAGGAGTCCTCTCAATAAAAGCTGTACCAGGACATGTATTTTGCAGGAGTATGTTGAATTTCCAGTGCAATCGCCACCATCAGGGCTCCATTTCTCCTTTTTCCTAGTGCAGATGGAATATCGTTTTGGTTGGCAATGAGCACTATCATTGTCCATTCTCGCCACGTGATTGTCAATATTCTAGGTAGAAATGAGGAGCTATGTGAAGATGGAAAAATATACAACTCTCAGCAAACCCAGGTGCAACAGTGTACGCATGCAGGCACTCATAATCTCACACATGTAGCAGTATAATGATCCTGAGCCACACAGGCATGCTGGAGATAATCAAATGTGATTTTCACCGTAGTTGCACCATTCTATCCCTCATTAACGAGCAGAAATGTATGTTCTAACTTCGAAATTCCTTTCCTCTGTTCTCTTATCTGTAATGCCACACTCTTCTGCACAAAGTTCTCGTGATGCTACTGCGATTGTATGTGGTTTCTTCATTTTTGCATACTACTGCTATCGTCGTTCTAGTTTGGCTGCACCAGGAGTTTAGTGTATGATGTATCAAGCTAATGGCTTGATATTGTGGCTTATTCACACTTCACAGTGGTAAAAATTAATTTCGAGTGAGACTTTCATGTGCTCAACACTGGTGAAAAATGTTAATCATGTAGCAAAAGTACTCGGTATTCTGAGTCGATAGAAGTTGAATTTTCCATGTCTGACGTCGCTATCATCTCTGGTTGGCATGCTATGCTATTGTATGATTGTTTGACATTTTCGTAAGAGCTGTGCTATTCATCAGTTGGTGTGCATGATGACTTGATGCATGTGGGGCCAACCACACGTCGAACAAATAGGAGCTGGCGTGCGCATAGGCAATTGATCGTAGCAAATGTAATCAATAATACTCTGAATCGAAAATAAGTTTGAATTAGGGTGTACGCAGTCATCTCTGGATGGGATGCTATGCTATGCTGTAGGTTTGACATTTTCATAATAGCATTGCTATGTCGCTTGGTAGCGCGGATGACTCTACTCTCTTCTCTCCCCACCTGCCCTCCGGCCCCCAAACCAAACCAAACCAAACCAACAGCAATTAGGAAGTTGAGGACATGGATTGGATTTTCTGAGGTAAAGATGTAATCTAGTCATATTTTTCACGTGCTGGTTTTTGCCAATAAAAGGCCGTACATATTGACTTATTGCCACAAGATAATTCAAGGAAATAAACCATTGGCAAAGAGCTATATTATTAATAAAATTATATAAAGGTCTCGGTATTACTTGGAGTGGAGTTACGATATTTAAACTCTTTCTTTTTCAAAAATACGACCGAGATGGGATATTTAAACAATATATATATATATATGTTTATTTTTTAATATGCGTTTTGTGTCACTTTAATTTGTTTTGTGTCAATTTAAATCATAGACAACTATTGTTAATAGAAATAAACAAGGAAAAGGTAAAGGCATGTTTGGTACTCTACTTGAATCCAACTTTTTAAACTCAAACAATTTTCAAGTTTTAGGCCTTAAAAACTTATTTGGTAAGACTATTTTCAAAAACTGAATTCAAGACTAACTCAAAAATATAGTCTATTCCCTCAAAACATAAAAAGTGAGTTTTTAAAGTTTTTAAACTTAAATTCACTCATTTTCTCTTCCTCCCCCCCTCACTCCAAATCTCTCTCTCTCTCTCTCTCTCTCTCTCTCTCTCTCCTTTTTTTTTACCTTTTCGTATCTCCTCCAATCCGCTCTCTTCATTCTCTCGGTTCTTTCTCTCACTCCTCTTCCTCTCTACCTCGTCCGATCCTCTCTCTTCTTTCTCTTTCATTCAATCATCTTTTACTTTCTTTCCTCCTCTCCTCTTTCTCCCTCCCCTCCGACCCCCCCTCTTTATAGATCTCTTTGTCTAGTTTAAGTCATAAGATTTAAAAAATTTAAATCGCAAACCAATCAAGTTTTTTAGTCTTAAATAAAATTGTTTTCAAGAAATGTTCTTAAAAATGTTTTGAGAAATGATAAAAAAATTCAAATATGATACCAAACCGGCCCTAAAAGTTTTGAAACTTATTGTATTGTGTGATTCCTTGTTACTTTCCTTTTGTAAATTGTCCGATGGCCTTCATGTCATGCCTCCAATTCAATAATACAGATCATAAGATAAGGTACTTTGATGTCGATTTTTCTAAAGAACAAATTAATTTATATAACTTTTAATTTATATAACTTTTAGTTAGTGAAACCAGGAAAACCAACAGACACAAACAAATCAAAAGCTTCCAAACCCTACTGAATATTGATCGGTTAGTTCCTTATTTCAGAGAATAACTTATATGTAACTGTATCGTCATATTCTAATAAAATAAAAATATTTGCAAATTTTTGTCTTTGGTTTCACTGGCAGTACAATTATGCAACGCCACGTAATAATATACTCGTGTCACATAAGTTATTCTTCTGTCTGATTTGTGAATAGCCCGGCAGGTCGGCCAACTCGAAGCAGATCACCTCCCTTCTTGTGCTTCACACCCCACTACATAAAATATTACATAATATTTTGAGACAGCCTTCAATTATACTGAATTTTTCAAACTGGGGGTCTAAGATCCTCATATACATATATATATATATATATATATATTATAATTCATTTTAATACATTTACCTTGCTGAATCTGGAGTTTTTGGTGCATATATGTATTTTTGTTGAAACGTTGATATATAACTAAAAAAACGTTTAGAATAGACTTTTTATAGGTTAGTGGAATCTTTATGCTCAAAATCCCGATTCAAGTAGTCATTTATTTGGTACCTCCTAAGGAGCAGGAATATATTATATGTATATGTATATATGTGTATTTGGCCATTAACCTTTTTCTTGTTCTCTATATGTGGATGTATGCAGTATACGTGTGTATTTATTTGGCTTCTACACATTCCTACAGCCTTTTACATTCTACTACACGTGCAAATGAGGGGTCCTTGCTATGTGGTTCTTATAATATAAATCGTGCATGGTCCAGCTTGTTTCTTCCTTAATTTCACTTCGTAGTTCATATTTCTTCGACTAAAAAAAAGTTCATATGTTTGTGAACAGATATCACATTACCATTGTTGATTTTGTCCTTAAAAATCATATTTAATGGGAGAGGAGAGTTGTATTTTGATGGGTTTCTCGTATTTATAATAAGAGTTTGACTTTCGCTTTCATCTTTTTCATAGGATTCAAAAAAATTAGGGATACTTTGGATGCAGTCCCTAGTCCCTAACACTCTTTGACTAAAACCTTAATGATATTCAAAGTTTGATCAAAGTCCCTTGACTTTGTACACCTTATTATATTACTATTAATATTTATATTTTTATAGTTTTGACATTAATTGTTTGATATTTTATGAGATTTATAATCCTATAAATTTAAAATCCCTCATTATGATACCATTAGAAACGACTACAATAAAAAAAATCAAATATTTTGATTGAATAAATGGATAAAAACTATGTAACAATAAGAAATAATAAATGGCAAAAGAATGTATCCATAGTGTTAAAAAATTGGTACATTTTACAAAAAAAATTGGTACATTTCACATATAACAAAGTGGTACATTAATAAAGAAGAATGGGTACATTATAAATAAATTAGGGTACAAATAAAATATTAAAAAATTATGGGCGCAAAAGAAACATGGGTACAAATTAAAACTAAAAAGAAAATACTACAAATTTAAAAAAAAGGTTGCAAATTAAAAGTGGGTACAAACTAAAAATATAAATATATGATAGAAAGTTTAGCCATAAAACATAAATATACCATATGTAATTTTTCTATGATTGATTAATTATACAATGTCACGTGACAGTAAACACATGGGCACAAATACAAATAAAAATTTTAAAAATATGGGCACAAAAAGAAATTAATATATGGGTACAAATTAAAACCGAAAAGAAAATTGGTACAAATTAAAAAAAGTTTGCAAATTAAAAATGGTTACAAACTAAAAATAAAAATATATGATACAAAATTTAGTCATAAATATAAATATACTATTGTAACATTTTTAACACTAAAGGAATATTGACACACCCCGACCGAGATCGAGGCATGCTGGCCGTCACGTGAGCGTGACGTAAGCCATGTGCACGAAGCGGAAGCGTTAAGATATAGAAATTTCGAATGAATAAAACCAAACATCCAGAATGGCTAGAAAGGAAATAAGTGTTAATACACCTTCAGAGCATAATTAAGTCTAAGTGCAGTCAAGCATAGAAATTACTAAATTAAACAGTAACCAATATTCCTACATGGATGATGTACTGTCAGAACTTCCACCAGAATCCTCGTGAGCCACCAACAAAAGCTACCTAATACCTGGAGGGGCGCAAAACAAAGCTGAGTGGGTCAGTATAACAACGCTTACATAAAAACTTTATTTTCCTTTGAATATACTAACCCATCGCCGCAAAACAAGTATAATTTTCCCAGAAAATAGAATACGTAAATATAAGTCAAATCATGCTCAGTATATCAAGATTCATTTGTATGTATGCCATGTATATGCTATGCCCAATATCACACTATAATAAATAATAAGCCAGGTGATGCAATTCAATATAAATCATCTGCTAGCCGAAGTCATCTGACGTGATCAATATGGCAGAAACTAGAGCTTAATTCAATCATATCTCAATCTCACATCTCAACATATTTATACATATCTGCACACCAGTCAGTACCACCTCACATGGTCTGACCAACAGGCTAGGTGTATAATGAATACGCTCAAGTGCTACAATCACATGAAGGCTGTGCGCTAATCGAGGGTCACCTACAAGTCGAACCCACTAAAAGTGGTCTATACAACAGGCTACGCACCTATCTTGGATCCAAGGTGAGCGTGTGATGCGGGATGTGAACGATCATGTGAAGCTATGCCCCTAACTCTGGGCGGGAGCACTAACACCTGAGTGCAGATTAATGAGCTCAATATGCATCACATTATCACCAACTATTTCATACTCATTACCAACATAATATACTCACCTGGGCTTACCTGGGCCTCTGCAGCACCATGCAACAATATGCATAATTATGACAATGCATATGCTAAAAAATGCAGGCATAACATGGCATTTAAATAACATTCCATTAAATACGTTTTCTGGGAAAAACGTCAAGCATATACATATATATACTGAAAATAACTGCCCACTCATTGGTATGTAGTCGGGTCGTAACCCCCACATCTAGCCTGGCTACGCTCGTCCTCCGGATAGGTCTCGCCTATATAAGACATAACTATAACAACGTTATTTTAAACACATAACCAATCTAGCTAATAACTTCTCATACTTTGCTCAATTTGGGTATATAAATATACCACAGTGATCTACAAAATCTCAAGATCATCCCCATATTTTTAAAATAATTTTTCGACCACCCACGCGCCGCCACGCGCCGGCAAGTGCACGGCCATGCGCAGGGGACCCTGACGGAAACCCTAACCACCGTTAGGAATATTCCACAGAATATTCCGTTATATACTAACAGAAGTTAACGGCGTTACTTGACGCCGTTAGGAATATTTCGTCAACTCTGACAGAATATTCTACTTCCTTCTCCGATGGACCACGCCGGTCGCCGCCGTCCCCCGCCGTCCCCCGCCGTCTGCAACTCGCCAGAAACTGGAAAATTTTCAAATCTTGATATTTCACTCATTTTTCCACCATTTTTCATAAAATTGGTACCAAAATGAAGCTACGAGCATGAAGAACACAACCATACAAGTTTCAAAGCTTAAAATCCACTAGATTTTACCTGAGGAAACTCGATAATTCGCTAAACTTAGAAACACGTCGATCTCGGTCCTCCGACGTCCATTTCCTTCCAACGAAGTACTCCAAGACTCGTGAGGACCTCCTAGAGCTCACTATGACCTTGAAATTCCCTGAAAAGTCCATATTTACGTGTGCATGAACAGTGCACCGAAACTAGGGTTATGGTTTCGTGATGAATCAAGGGCCTCAGGTTCCAAAAACTATATAGATGAACTCAAAATCTTACAAGGAGTTCAAATCTCACCTTAAAATCTTCGATCCGTGATGCAATGGTGAAGAATGGGCTTCGTCCGTACGTAAGGAGGGAAAGAGAGAGTGTCTGAGAGAATTAGAGAGCGCAGGAGTGAGAGAGAGAGGAAGAGTGACTGTGTGTGTATGTGTGTGGTCCAAATACCTCCAAAAAACATCCAATGTAGATACACACACATGCCTTAATTAATGCCTAGGGGCATTTTCGTCATTTCACGTCCGTCGTACAAAAACTCCAGGACGGGCTGTCACAATCTAACCACCTTATAAAAATTTCGTCCCTGAAATTTACATAACTAAACCATCCACTAGTACTCATAAAACAATCTCGGGTACATCTCTCTCATTCGATCCTCTGTCTCCCAAGTCGCATTTTCCACTGAATGATTCATCCACAAAACTTTAACCAACTGCACTGTCTTATTCCTCAGAACCTTTTCTTTCCAATCTAGAATAGTCACTGGCTCCTCATCATAAGTCAAATCTGAACTGATCTCCAAAGTTTGATGAGGCATCACATGTGAAGGATCTGCAACATAATGTCGAAGCATCGAGACATGAAACACATTATGTACCTTAGACACCTCTGACGGCAACTCAAGTCTATAAGCAACTTCACCGACTCGCTCGGTGATCTAATAAGGTCCGATGAATCTAGGACTTAGCTTGCCTTTCTTCCCGAATCGTACTACACCTCGCCACGGTGATAACTTCAAAAATACCCAATCACCAACCTTGTACACTCGATCAGTGGCATGTCTGTCTGCTAAACTCTTTTGGCGATCTTGGGCCGTTTTCATATTAGACTTAATAACCTGAATGTTCTGAGTAGCCTCCTCCACTAACTCAGGACCCACTAAAACTCGTTCGCCAACTTCTGACCAACATAATGGAGTCCGACATGCCTTGCCATATAATGCCTCGAATGGCGCCATACCAATACTAGAGTGAAAACTGTTGTTATAGGCGAATTCCATCAAATCCAACCGCTTATGCCAAGTGTCGCCAAACTGCAACACCGAAGATCTTAGCATATCCTCCAAAGTTTGAATCGTCCTCTCTGATTGTCCATATGTATGAGGATGATATGCAGTGCTATATAGTAATCTCGAACCCAAAGCTTCCTGGAATGCTATCCAAAACTTAGAAGTAAATCTTGGATCTCAATCTGAAATAATACACACAGGAACTCCATGATACTTCACAATCTTCGTGATGAACAACTCGGCTAACTTGCTCAAAGAATACTTTTCCTTCACAGGAATGAAATGCGCTAACTTAGTAAGTCGATCAACAATCACCCAAATTCCATCATAGCCGTTTTGTGTACAGGGTCGATTGTACACAAAATCCATAATAATATTTTCCCATTTCTATTGTGGAACGGGAAGTGGCTGTGATAAACTAAACGGCTTATTTCTTTCGGCTTTAACCTGCTGTCATACGGTACACCTACTTACATACTCTGCAATCTCCCTTTTCATACTTGGCCAATAATAAAATGGTCTAATGGTATGATACATTTTAGTTCCTCCCGGATGCATCGCATAAGCTGAAATATGTGCCTCGTCAAGAATTGCCTTCTTCAATTCCTCATTATTTGGCACGAACATCCTATTCTCTTGCCTAAGCATGCCATCCGTCTTTCTAACTCTGAGATCTTTCTTTTTCCCTTGATTTCTCAAATGAATTAACTCTTGAATTTCCTCATCATTCATCTGGGCTTCAAGCATGCGATCAATCAGAATAGGCCTAACTTGGAAACTAGCAAGCAAGGCTTTCTCTCGCTCTGCTACAGCTTCTTCTCGTTCTTCTAGCCCCAATTTCACTCCAGTGGACCTCAAATCTACAAGAAGAGGAACACGAGAAGCATACAAAGCATTAACCCGACCTTGAGATTTCCTACTCAAAGCATCAGCCACTACATTAGCACGTCCAGGGTGGTACTCAATTGTGCAATCGTAGTCACTTAGTAACTCAATCCATCTCCACTGACGAAGATTCAAATCTTTCTGCGTGAACAAGTATTGGAGACTCTTGTGATCTGTGAAAATCCTACACTTCCCACCATAGAGATAGTGTCTCCAAATCTTCAAAGCGAAAATAATGGCTGCTAACTCCAAATTATGTGTAGGGTAATTCATCTTGTGAGGCTTTAACTGACGCGAAGCGTAAGCAATCACCCAACCATGCTGCATCAAAACACATCCTAAGCCATTCAAAGAAGCATCGCTATAAATCTCGAAGTTCCCACTATCATCAGGAAGTGCTAAAACATGAGCATGAGTGAGATAATACTTCAACTGCTGGAAACTCTGTTCACAATTGCCATCCCACTCAAATTTAACTTCCTTTCTAGTCAATCTTGTAAGTGGTAAAGATATAACTGAGAAATCCTTAACAAAGCGTCGATAATAACTCGCTAAGCCAAGGAAACTCCGTACCTCGGTAACGGTTCGTGGCTATTCCCAATTCTCCACAGCTGTTATCTTCTGAGGGTTAACCTGAATACCCTGAGCTGAAACAACATGACCCAAGAATGCCACTTGATCTAACCAGAATTGGCATTTACTAAACTTAGCATACAGCTGATGCTCCCTCAATCTCTTTAGTACTAGAGTGAGATGTCGAGTATGATCTGCTTTCGACTTAGAATACACCAGAATGTCATCAATAAAGACAATGACAAATCTATCCAAGTATTGCTGAAATACCTTATTCATCAAGCCCATAAAAGCTGCTGGTGCATTCGTCAATCCAAATGGCATCACACAAAACTCGTAATGACCATACCAAGTTCTAAAAGTCGTCTTATGAATGTCATCACTCCTGATCTTTAGCTGATTATAGCCTGACCTCAAATTTATCTTAGAGAACACACAAGCACCTTTAAGTTGATCAAATAGGTCGTCTACACGTGGCAATGGATAACGGTTTTTAATCGTTACTCTATTCAATTGCCGATAATTAATACATAACCTCAAAGTTCAGTCTTTCTTTCGGACAAACAAGACTGGAGTTCCCTATGGCGATGTACTAGATCGAATAACACCTTTATCCACCAATTCTTGCAACTGAATCTTTAATTCTCTTAACTCCGCATGAGCCATTCGATAAGGAGCTAAAGAAATAGAATCTGTACCTGGAAG
The DNA here is from genome assembly GCA_024362995.1 of Heteromeles arbutifolia. Classification (NCBI taxonomy): domain Eukaryota; kingdom Viridiplantae; phylum Streptophyta; class Magnoliopsida; order Rosales; family Rosaceae; genus Heteromeles; species Heteromeles arbutifolia. The sequence goes on along the minus strand of JANCRC010000013.1, from coordinate 22,264,838 downwards.
TAAGTCCACATTACGATCTGGCGGCAATCCAGGTAAATCATCAGGGAAAACGTCAGAGAAATATCTGACTACTCGAAGGATTATCATCATTTAATACCACATGAGCCAAGTAGCATTGACAACCTTTATTCAACAATCTATTGGCTCTCACAACTGAAATAACACCATGTCTTACTCCACTACTTTCCCCTACAAACTTAACTTCAGGCAATCCGGGACAATGGAAAGTCACTGTTTTCCCATAACAATCAATTTTGGCATGATTATAATACAACCAATATGTGCCCAAAATCACATCAAAATCTACAATGTCTAATGGAGTAAGATTCGCTGGCATAAACACATCATCCACTACAATGGGACATCCAGGATAAACATTATCTACATAACACTTCTCCCCTCTAGGCATGGCAAATTCTAACTCATACCCAAGGGGTGTAGACTGAGGTTGAGTCAACTGAGCGAATGTATGAGAAATCACAAAATGCGTAGCACCACAATCAGTCAACACTTTAGCAAAATGACCAAGAACATTTAACGTACCCATAATCAAATCAAGATTGTTCTGAGGATCTTGAAGTGAGATGTTGTTGACACGTCCCTGAGCTGGCTGCCTTCTTCCTCTACCTCTGCTAGCATGAACACCTCGGCCCTGGGCACTACGTCCTTGACTTGTCTGGCTGTGCTGTCTAGACGATCTTGCACTGCTAGTAGCAACATCAATCTGGTGTGGCTGTCCTCCAGAATGCCACTGTGACCCGCCAGTCGAGTACTAGTTATAATCACCATGTTGATAAAGTACATATCCTTATGAGTGCTGACCATAGCCACCTTACTGATACGGATCCTGAGGGTACTGATACTGTCCTGGGGCATAAAGAACGAGATCTCCCTGATAGTGGTAAGCACCACCACGACCTGTCTGAGCATAACCACTTGGTTCTGAAAACCGCTGAGTCTATCCTTGCGGTGGCATAAGAGGCTGCTGTGGCTACTGAGGCCTCTGCTGATTTTGAGGACAATACTTAGCCAAATGCCCCATATGTCCATAGGTATAACATCCACTGTTACCTTGACGACATTCTCCAAAATGTTGATTATTACATCTTCGGCACAAAGGAGTACTAGCACCACTTGAGTCTCTCGGCCTCTAAAATCTAGGGCCTCCAGAAAATCTACCTCCTCGTCTCGGGCCCGTGGTACTAAAACCTCCACTAGAAGAACTCAAACTCGTACAACTTCTCTTAAAACTCTGAGTCTTGCGAGGTCCTTGAAAATACTGGCATTTACCTTTATCATCTTTCCTCTGATTACCTTCTTCCTCTTCACTATCACTAGGCAAATTTTTTGAGTCTTCCACTCTCAACAGAATCTCATAGAACTCTTGATAAGTGTCACAGGTTGCTATAGTAGCCATAGATCGCCACTTCTTCTTAGTACCAAGTTTAAAACGACGAAGCATCTCAATTGGATTGGCAGCAACTTCTAGATCATAACGGGACAAATCTGTGAACTTTCTATAGTACTCATTTGCAGACAGCTTTCCTTGCTTCAGATTAGTAAACTCCTGCTTCTTCCGATCTAGATATGCTTGAGGAATGAATCTCTTATAAAATGCCCGTTTAAAATTATGTCAATCAGCAATCTCCGTAGGCGGTCGTCCATAAGTCTCCTGGCCCCACCAAGATGCAGACTCTGGACCTAAAAACCAAGTAGTGGTCTCAACCCACCTATCTCCGGGTAGGTTTCCTTGACTGTGCATAACCAAGAACGTCTTCTCAACCTTTTGTAACCACTTTTCTGCCCCTTCAGGTCCCTCGTTACCCATAAACTGAGGCAACTTCAAATTATACACGGACTCCATAGGAGTTCTCTGATGAAGGCAAATCATAGATTGAAGGGCATTAACAATAACTTCCCCCAACTGAGAAATATCAGGAAAATTAGGCTCAACCGTACGACGTGGCTCTCTATGAGGCGGCATAGTTCTGACAGAATACATCAAAATTAATTAGGGAAGTTCATAACATATGCAGGACTGCAACCTAGGCTCTAATACCAAATTGACACACCCCGACCGAGATCAAGGCATGCTGGTCGTCATGTGAGCGTGACGTAAGCCATGTGCACGAAGTGGAAGCGTTAAGATATAGAAATTTCGAATGAGTAAAACCAAACATCCAGAATGGCTAGAAAGGAAATAAGTGTTAATACACCTTCAAAGCATAATTAAGTCTAAGTCCAGTCAAGCATAGAAATTACTAAATTAAACAGTAACCAATATTCCTACATGGATGATGTACTGTCAGAACTTCCACCAGAATCCTCGTGAGCCACCAACAAAAGCTACATAATACCTGGAGGGGCGTAAAACAAAGCTGAGTGGGTCAGTAAAACAACGCTTATATAAAAACTTTATTTTCCTTTGAATATACTAACTCCTCGCTGTAAAACAAGTATAATTTTCCCAGAAAATAGAATACATAAATATAAGTCAAATCATGCTCAGTATATCAAGATTCATTTGTATGTATGCCATGTATATGCTATGCCCAATATCACAGTATAATAAATAATAAGCCAGGTGATGCAATTCAATATAAATCATCTGCTAGCCGAAGTCATCTGGCGTGATCTATACGGCAGAAACTAGAGCTCAATTCAATCATATCTCAATCTCACATCTCAACATATTTATACATATCTGCACACAAGTCGGTACCACCTCACGTGGTCTGACCAACAGGCTAGGTGTATAATGAATACGCTCAAGTGCTACAATCACATGAAGGCTGTGCGCTAATTGCGGGTCACCTACAAGTCGAACCCACTAAAAGTGGTCTATACGACAGGCTATGCACCTATCTTGGATCCAAGGTGAGCGTGTGGTGCGGGAGGTGAACGATCATGTGAAGCTATGCCCCTAACTCTGGGCGGGAGCACTAACACCGGGGTGCAGATTAATGAGCTCAATATGCATCACATTATCACCAACTATTTCATACCCATTACCAGCATAATATACTCACTTAGGCTTACCTGAGCCTCCGTAGCACCATGCAACAATATGCATAATTATGACAATGCATATGCTGAAAAAATGCAGGCATAACATGGCATTTAATTCACATTCCATTAAATACGTTTTCTGGGAAAAACGTCAAGCATATACATATATATACTGAAAATAACTGCCCACCCACTGATATGTAGTCGGGTCGTAACCCCCACGTCTAGCCTGGTTACGCTCGTCCTCCGGATAGGTCTCGCCTATATGAGAAATAACTATAACAACATTATTTTAAGCACATAACCAATCTAGCTAATAACTTCTCATACTTTGCTCAATTTGGGTATATAAATATACCACAATGATCTACACAATCTCAGGATCATCCCCATATTTTTAAAATAATTTTCCGACCACCCACGCGCCGCTACGCACTGGCAAGTGCACGGCCACATGCGCAGCCATGCGCAGGGGACCCTAACGAAAACCCTAACTGCCGTTAGGAATATTCCGTTATATTCTAACAGAAGTTAACGGCGTTACCTGACGCCGTTAGGAATATTCCGTCAACTCTGACAGAATATTCTACTTCCTTCTCTGATGGACCACGCCAGTCGCCGCCATCCGCCGTCGTCCACCGCTATCTGCAACTCGCCAGAAACTGGAAAATTTTCAAATCTTGATATCTCACTCATTTTTCCACCATTTTTCATAAAATTGGTACCAAAATGAAGCTACGAGCATGAAGAACACAACCATACAAGTTTCAAAGCTTAAAATCCACTAGATTTTACCTGAGGAAACTCGATAATTCGGCAAACATAGAAACACGTCGATCTCGGTCCTCCGACGTCCATTTCCTTCCAACGAAGTACCCCAAGACTCGTGAGGACCTCCTAGAGCTCACTATGACCTTGAAATTTCCTGAAAAGTCCATATTTAGGTGTGCATGAACAGTGCACCGAAACTGGGGTTATGGTTTCGTGGTGAATCGAGGGCCTCCTATTCCAAAAACTGTATAGATGAACTCAAAATCTTACAAGGAGTTCAAATCTCACCTTAAAATCTTCGATCCGTGATGCAATGGTGAAGAATGGGCTTCGTCCGTACGTAGGGAAGGAAAGAGAGAGTGTCTATGAGAAATAGAGAGAGAGTGCGGGAGTGAGAGAGAGGAAGAGTGACTGTGTGTGTGTGTGGTCCAAATACCTCCAACAAACATCCAATGTAGATACACACACATGCCTTAATTAATGCCTAGGGGCATTTTCGTCATTTCACGTCCGTCGTACAAAAACTCTGGGACGGGTTGTCACAAATATATTTTTAAAAAAAATATTTTATTATTGAAATAATTAATGATGCTATTAATATCTAAGGACCTTGATAAAAAATTGAAAACGAATAAGGTTTTAATCAATGGAGTAGCAAAATGAGGGATGAGAATCTAATTTTTCCAAAAATTTAACATGTAAATCATATTTAATGGGAGAGAAGAGTTGCATATTGATGGGAGAGGAGCTGCATATTGATGGATTTCTCGTAATTTATACTCAACTAAGAAAGAAGGATTCGAACTTGATAATTTTAACATGTAATATATGAATATGCAACATTATTAAGTCCTTAATCAACCGAATAAAATTCTTAGTTGAAAAAACAAAATCAATATATATTTTATTTAAGCAATGTCAATGGTGATTGGTGATTGGTGATAGATAAACATGATTGATAATTGATGGGATGAACCTCTTTTACAAGTGATAAGGTCCCACTCCTATACACTCGTACACACCACACATAAAAATGTCATGCATCTTAGGCTAAAGTGCCAACCAAGGGAGCTTGCTTGTTAAGATATGGTAGAATTAGTGTACCAAACGCACCTTTCATGTGCCTCCCACGTTATGTGGTGCATGGTTTGTCTGATGAGATGTATGCATCTCCAGCTTCAAGTTCAATTTTTCCCTGCACCTGGTTTGCATGTGCCTCAATTTTAAATCTAAAATGTTCATCCAACCCAAACTCTCATACAATAATACAAAATGGAAAATTAAGAACAACTGTATCATTGAGTGATATGAATGATGCGGCTATGATTGAAAATAGAAAATCTAACGATTTGGATATCAAATCTAATAGCTAAAACACATGTAACATTGAGTGCTACGTAGCATTGAATGCACAATCATTTACTCTAATATTGCTACAACTATTGAAATGTTTTAGGATTCATAAGTTTTCAATTCCGTTGTAAGTTGTCATTAAATGATTAAATGAGCTCATTTGTTAGGAAATCTAGATTTAGCCAAGATGGCTAGAGCATATTGGTCAATTCTACATCAACATTAAGATTCTTCTTATCCGTAATTTAGATGAATTTAGTGTAAATTATCATATCGTTTGTCATACCAATTAGATGGGTTTACGTTATGAAAATTAGGTTACACGTGCTTGACACTAATATGTAGTCGATTGAATATGTCTTTTTTTAGATTTAACTCTTTAAAGTAGAGCTTTTGTTGTTTACGACATCGCTTGGAGATGCCCTGAGTGAGCTTACTCTATGATAGATGATGCTCGTGATGCTGGCGCGATCCATGTTAAATAATAATCAATTTTAACATACTAAATTTGTGTTAATTGTTGATTCTTATTTTCTTTGTATTCTTTATTTGGTACTTTCTTGATCGATGCTAATATTGGTTTCTTGAGTTATACAACAACAGCTATAAAACAAGAAAAAAGGTTTTGGCTTCTCAAGGTTTATCTGATTTTGCTCTCTCTAGCTAGGTAGGTAGTTTTGCACCGCTCTAAAAAGTTTATTCTGCTTGCTGGATAAAAATTTAAACGGAACGAGTGTATGATGATATATTAATGGAAAGATACAAATATCAAATGTAAAAACCATATTTACATTTTATTTTTATTTTTTTTATTTTGAGAGCTGTAAACATGAGTTTTAACTTTTACCCTAATGGGAGAGAAGTAAATTTGAGATCTTAAAAACAAAACAACAAAAAATTGAGATCTTATTTTGAGATATCATTTCCTTCTCTTTCTTTAACTAGTGGAGATCACCTTCTCAAGATATAAGTTTACAGTTTTATTTGCATTTATCTGGCTAAGATGAGCATTTTACATCTCATCTATAAAAAAAGTTTACAACCAATATAAAAAGATAAAATACTCACTTCAAAACATTTTGCATCTCCCGCTCTAATAAGAGTTCCATTGTTTTAGTCGAATGCAAAGGATCTCTAAGCTCACTCTATAACAGTAGGGTTTCATGACCTCGTAAAACAATAATTAAAGTATCATATTATCCACACATTTAGTTTTACTTCTTACACTTTCTTAATTTCTGGTCGTCAGATTGAATAAATTGAAGAAGATTAATAACTAAAAATTAACAAAGATGTGTAATTGGTAAAAATAAATGCGTAATCAGCACTATCCTAATTAAAAAGATATATAAATGCTCTATTATTTGACAATTGACTTCAAACTACATATATCATTTGAAAAGGTAAAAATTGCTTGGTATAAAGAAAGCAGCACATCACAGTTTAATAATCTGGCTTCAACATCAAAAGAAGAAAACTAGAAATTAAAAGCCATTAAACTATATTTAAAGTTTGATCTTCCAAATGCAAATGTGGTCAAATATGCATACCTTTAGAGACATAGGATTAATATTAGCTTAATTAGTAAGTTCGTGGAAGATGATTATGTAAAGTGAAAGTCATATAGTTGTGGCAGCTAATGAAGTATGAAATGCATGCTTTTAAAGTTTATAACACCAAAGAGGCCGCGGATTAACTGGTTAATCCCCTTCAGGGTAAACGTGGTTCCACCTAATATGGGGGCAATAAGATGTGCTCGATTTTTTGCTGCGATTAGTTTGATCTTTGACTGCTTCAATTATGTCCTAATTCAAGGATTTGGATCTTATCGGGTCCTCTTTGTGAGAGAATCTCTATCCATTCATATACATTGTGCGGTAAAAAATTATTTTGAATTTTTTTATTTAAAATTAAACATAAACAGTACTTATATAAAACTGGCCGCACAATATACGATAAACGTTTAGGATGTGAGGATCCCTAGAATCCTCACATCTAATCCAAGTAGAGAAATGCTAACAACCTTCTTATTTCAACTCTCACTTCTTTTCATGCTACATGTACTTTACTAACACCCAAAACTAAAGTTTGAATTATATTAAAATTCAACTATTTTTCTTCATTTGTTAGCATAATCAAAGTTTTAGTTTGTCAACCAAAAAAGAATTAATTTTTTGGTTTTTCGTACAAGTGAAATACCTGTGGCATGAATAGAAGTGAAAAACTTAAAATGAAAAGGTAAGTGAGAAGGTTGATAGCACTTTCTATCAAAGTATTCCTCCATCAAATTAAACTTACAACTTATAACCAAGAAAGAAAAAAAGCATTTTATATGTCTTGGCTGAATATAGTTATTTTTCTACAAAGTTTCTTCAATTTTGATATCATTTATTGACATGATTGTTTTTTTTAAATGTGCTTAAATTTAAAGTCTCTAGTTACAGATTGGTTAATCGTTTAGATTTTAAGTTATTGGTCACATAATTAATATTTAAATCTAACTTATTTTTTTATCTAATAATCAACAATGAAGAACCACAGCAAGTGGTCCAGTTGTAAGGACGCGGACTGCGACTCCGCAATAAACAACAAACTATGGGAGGTCCTGGGTTCAATGCTCCAAGCTTGTGAGTCTACTTGACTGTGGTTACGTGCAGGATGAAATTCCTCATAACCTCTTCGGGCTGGAAAAAGATATATAATTGTGACTTATCACTAGTTGTTCCTTTTCAAAAAAAAAAAATCAACAATGTCGTGAGAAGAGGGAACAAAACTAGGGCTTTTGGTAATAAACCAACCAAAGACTCTTGAGTCTTGAGTAGTTTTGAGTAAGTAGGTTATTTGGTTAACTAATTTTCGTGTTTATTTATTATGTTATATGTTGCCCAAGGATTCAACTTTAACCACCAAATCCATGAAAATTTTAAAAGGAGACAAAAAGGAGGTCAGCCTATGATTTACCAACAATAACGTGTAGAATTGGCATCATGAATTGGTTGGGATGGGATGGATAGAAGATGTCCTTAATATTATTTAAAGAAAGAAAGGAAAAAAAGGTTTCGTTTTCACACTTCCATCACTTAATTAAGCACACATACTCTCTATCTATTCTACTACCACAAATTTTAAAAGACTGGTCCTGACATGGCATGCTTACTTCTTTCTTGGTCTCTCCTTTCTACTAGTCGTTCGTTGCTAATGGAATTGGAATGAGTAAACAATAAATAAATAAACAATTAAAATAAAATAAAAGGGTTATTCTTGTTTGTTCATATTTGACAATCTCAACACCCTTTTCTCTCCGGACTCGGAAAATTTTCGAACACCACAAGACCTCCTCAAATCTTATAATCTATAACACTGCCTTCCCCTCTCTCTCCCCCTCTTCTCATTCATTGTCCGCTCTCTCTCTCTCTATACAAAGACCTCTCTTCTCAGTTTCAGAAGCTGAATAGTCGAGATATTCAAAGGGTGAGACGAGATTCAAATGGCAAGCGAATACAGCCGCTTCCACCACCACCACCACCACCGCCACCGCCACAGTCAAAATCTGAATATGCATAATCATCAGAGAAGCACATTCTTGCCCATGTTTTGTTCGAGACCATCCATCAAAGATGTGAGGCTTCCAAAGTCGGCTTCTGTAAAAGAAGACGCTTTGTCCCCAAGAATCAGTTGCATGGGCCAAGTGAAAAGAAGCAACAAGGTCACTGGCTTTCCAACCCCTCTCGCCACTCATAGACTACTCACCATCTCCTCAAACCCTAATTCCAAGGACAATATCAGCAGCCCCAACAACCACCACCACAACCACCTCAAGTACTCCAAGCTCAAGAAACGCTTCTCTGGCAAAAACCTCAACAACCTTAATGCCGCAGCCGCCTCTGCCACCACAAGATGTAGTAGAAGGCAAGTGATTGTGAACAGTAAAAATGGTGGAAGTGGGCCCGGGAGTAGTAACAATGGTGCAAATATTAACCTAGTGGATTTAGATCCTCCTCTGCCTGTGATAAAGAGGGTGCACAAGACGCTTGCTGAAGAACAAGAAGACGAGGTGAACAGTCTTTGGAAGAGGAGATCTGGTGGGGTTGAATTGAAACGTTTGCAGCTTAAACAGATTCACCATCGTAGGCATCTAAATCAATCCATTACTGTTTGATGGGTAAAAAAACCAAAAGGGGATTCTGAAAATATATTCTTGTAAATTTTTTTTTGGTTTTGGATCCCAAATTTTGATGTATTGTTTGATTGCTTATTCGCTGTTCCGATGAGTAGTGACATAATATTAAGGTACTTGTGGAGCTAATATTTAGTTATATGAATCATTAATATTCATTGATCTAATGTTTTATTTATTTGAATTAGCGATGGACCCCAACATCTGATATTCTTAATATTACTCCGAATCGCCGAGGTAAAAAGGAACCGGAGATGAGAAGACCAGATCCACTCATCATCCACACAAGTTGAACGATGTTTCAAGTAACTATTCCTCGTAAGGTTGTTGTGTCGAGAAGTTTGATGGTGAAATCTACTTTTTATTCGTAAGTCATGGCCGGTATTCGGGACTTGGCAGTGCCATTGTGTTAAAGGGCAGTCCACATGCGTAGTTTTCATGCGCAACAACAACAACAAAGCATAGTATTTATCTTCATACCAATAAAATCCTTCCCTAAAACTTATATTATGGGAACGGGTTAACACGATCCCACTCTACAATCAACGAACGATTGCCCAGTTAAGAGAGATTTTTTAGTGCATTTGGAACATAAAGTCGTATACTACGTGTCATGATACAAATGAAAAGATGGGTCATTTTGGTTCCGGTCCCTCATCAACCTAATTGTTAGCCTGAAACCTTGTTTGTTTAAATATTTTGATCGAGATCCTTAACCTTATTTAAGATATTTAATTCATACATTTATGCATTTAATGTCCAACAAATTATGAAATTTAAACAAATTCAAATAATATTTTTAAATATAATAAATACTTAAAAATCAATTTTAGAGTATTGTTCTTCACAAAATTATAGCAAAAAAATAATGTACCCGCATAATTATTAACATATTCTAAAAATTAACGATTGATATATTTTAAAAGATAAAATAATTACATATAATTAGCATGGGTACATTTAGCAAAATTAAAAATGGATACAAATAAATTAAAAAATATGGATACAAATACAAATAAAAGTTTAAAAAATATGGGCACAAAAAAGAATTAATATATGGGTACAAATTAAAACTGAAAAGAAAATTGGTACAAATTAAAAAAAAAAAAGGTTGCAAATTAAAAATGGGCACAAACTAAAAAATATATGATAACAAATATAGCCATGAATATAAACATAAAAAATGTAACGTTTCTAACACTAAATGAATATATTTAGAAATAAAAAATATTTTATTATTAAAATAATTAATGGCATTTATTAAAATCTAAGGACCTTGATCAAAAATTGAAAATGAATAAGGTTTTAATCAATGGAGTAGGAAAAATAGGGATGGGAACCTAATTAAGAATACTTAAAAATATATCTTCTCACCATTTATATTATGATGACATGTGCCGTACCAACTTATGTTCTAGATACATTGAAAAATCTCTCATATTAAAGCTTGTTTGAAATTGCTTATGGAATGAGCAAAAACACTTTATGCGAGACAAGAAAAAAAGTTTAGAGCGCATATGAACTATGCATTCTTTACATAAAAAATCTTTCTAACTAAAGTGTTATTTGCTGACTAGATTTGAAGGTTTTGTGATTAGGAGTCAAATTTGACATTAATGTCAAATTTATTTTTGAATAATTTTAATGGTGGGTCTCTTGTTTCACTAACATTTCAACCAATAAAAATTTTGTTCCATCATTTTTTGTAATAATTACAACAATTTAAATAAGAAAATAATATTTGACAATTCAGTTGGTAAAGTATAAAATTTGACATAAAACTTCAAATTGTCACATCAGCCATCAATTTTAATTTGACATTTCTTTTGAAGATAATCTTAAAGTGGCTTTCTAACCACAATAGAATTTCTAATTTCATCCCATCCCAAAAAATAAATCAGAATGAAGCATTCCTCCAACACGAGACTGCCAAAGTTTACAGTTTATGGACATCTCGAAGAATATCCTCATTCAATGCACTGATTGTGTCACTCAGTATTATGATCTGATTATATTTTTCTTCACTTAGAAGTAAGAGGAAATTTTTCGAATACCACAAGACCTCCTCAAATCTTATAATATATAACACTGCCTTCCCCTCTCTCCCCCACTTCTTATTCATTATCCTCTCTCTCTCTCTCTCTCTCTCTCTCTCTCTCTCTCTCCACATACAACCTTTCCTCAGTTTCAGAAGCTGAATAGTCGAGATATTCAAAGGGTGGGACGAGATTCAAATGGCAAGCGAATACAACCGCTTCCGTCACCACCGCCACAATCAAAACCTGCATATGCATAATCATCAGAGAAGCATATTCTTGCCCATTTTATGTTCGAGATCATCCATCAAAGATGTGAGGCTTCCAAAGTCGGCTTCTGTAAAAGAAGACGCTTTGTCCCCAAGAATCAGTTGCATGGGCCAAGTGAAAAGAAGCAACAAGGTCACTGGCTTTCCAACCCCTTTCGCCACTCATAGACTACTCACCATCTCCTCAAACCCTAATTCCAAGGACAATATCAGCAGCCCCAACAACCACCACCACAACCACCTCAAGTACTCCAAGCTCAAGAAACGCTTCTCTGGCAAAAACCTCAACAACCCTAATGCCGCCGCCGCCGCCGCCGCCACCACTAGAAACACCACCACAAGATGTAGTAGAAGGCAAGTGATTGTGAATAGTAAAAATGGTGGAAGTGGGCCCAGGATTAATAACAATGGTGCAAATATTAACCTAGTGGATTTAGATCCTCCTCTGCCTGTGATCAAGAGGGTGCCCAAGAAGCCTGCTGAAGAACACGAAAAGGACGTGAAGAGTCTTTGGATGAGGAGATCTGGTGGGGTTGAATTGAAACGTTTGCAGCTTAAACAGATTCACCATCGTAGGCATCTAAACCAATCCATTACTGTCTGATGGGTTAAAAAAAAAAACCAAAAGGGGATTGCGATAAAATATTCTTGTACATTTTTTTTTTTTTTGTTTTGGATCCCAATTTCGGATATATTGTTTGATTGATTATTCTGTGTTCCGATGAGTAGTGACATAATATTATGATACTTGTAGAGCTAATATTTGGTTATATGAATCATTAATATTCATTGATCTAATGTTTTATTTATTTGAATTAGCGACAAACCCCAACATCTGATATTCTTAATATTTTTTTAGGAAGATCTCTCTCCCTTTTCTTTTGTTTTCTTCTTTCTGTTCAAAGTAGTAAAGCAGGAAACTTATATAGAGGAGAATTTTAAGTGGTGGCTAGAAGAACCCATGTGATGGTGTTACGCTGTTAACTGAGGAATTACTCCCGAATCGCCGAGGTAAAAAATAATTGGAGATGAGAAGAGCCAGAGCCACTCATCCACACAAGTTGAACGATGTTTCAAATAACTGTTCCTCGTAAGGTTGTTGTGTCGAGAAGTTTGAGGGTGAAATTTACTTCTCATTCGTAAGTAATGGTCGGGACTCGGGACTTGGCAGTGCCGTTATGTTAAGGGCGGTCCACATGCGTAGTTTTCATGGGCAACAACAAGAACAAAGCATAGGATTTATCTTCATCCCAATAAAATCCCTCCCTAAAACTAAGAGTCAACACAATCCCACTCTGCAATCAACCAACGATTGCTCGGTTAAGAGATATTTTTTAGTGTATTTGAAATATAAAGCGGTGCACTACGTGTCATAATAGAGAGATACTGAAAAATACATCTTCTCACCACTTATATTATGATGACATGTTGTGTTACTGACTTGTGTTCCGAATACATGAAAAATTTTTCCTATTAGAGCTTGTTTGAGATTGCTTATGGAATGAGCAAAAGCACTTGATGCGAGACAAAAAGAATTTAAAAGCGCATATGACCCATAAAAGTGGCTTTCTAACCAGAAAGGGATCCTTTCCGGATCTCTTCCACCAAATTCACCTAATCAATCAACCTGGACCTCTTAAAAGTTATAATAACTTTAGTCGTTAGATCAAATTTCAAGAACCCGAATGAGGTGATTGGGTGGATTTGGTGGAAGGGATCTGGAGAGGATCCCTTTCCTTTCTAACCATACCAGAATTTCTAATTTCATCCCATCTTCCACAGGAAACCTCACTCAATTGTTTCAACTCTGTTTCATCAAAAAATAAATCAGCATGAAACATTCCTCCAAGTGCCCGAGACTGCCAAAGTTTGCAGTTTATGGACATCTCGAAGAATATCCACACAATGCACTGATTGTTGCCATGAGTTCATTAATTAATGTTTTGTGTAGATAATAAGACTGTCTTATTCGTATATATGGGTAAATGTTGAAGGCTTGCTGGAGGTTCAAAGTCCCTTGAAGGTTTGAATATGCAAAATGGTTTGAAATAAGGTTTTAAACTGTATATTTTTTTTCCTTAAAAAATACTAATGTTGTTGAGAGGGAGGAGGGGCAGAGAAAGAGGAAGATTGAAAAAAAATTTCATTTTGTTAGTAAATGGTTTGAAACCGAACTAAAACCGTATAGAACCGAACCGAACAACAAAATGGTTTGAAACCGAACTAAAACCCCACAGAACCGACCCAAACAGTTTAGTACTATTTGGATTTTGGCTTCAAAAGTACACCAGACCGAACCGCAAAAAGTTTCTGTTTCGATTTCACTCACACTCAAAATTGTACCAAACCGAACTGTAACCACCCTTGCTTAAAATTTATGAACTATTAGTGAATTCATTTTCTTCTTACTAAGTGGTCAAATATTTTAGCCTTTAAATCTAAACTAATGTAATTTTGTAGCTAGCATGCATCTGATCTTCATCGGTCCCTCAAATTGAAGACCTGATTAGAGCATAACTCACATTACTGTACTAGTGAATGTTGTTATTGTTTCAAGCGACAGTAGCAAATGACAATATTGCCCTAACCAAGTTATTCACGTCAACAACACTTGTTTTGATGCCTAGGTCTATATTTATACAAGCAGTAGCAAGTTTACAGGTTTTGAATAAAGCGGACTACTTTTGATCACCCTTGCTCTTTATACGGCGTCCAAATCAATTTGCTAACATCGACCTCGAGACCCCCACGTCCGGCGGCTTTTAGATGACGATCCAGGACCTTTGGGTCTGCACAAATGACATGCTGCCCTTTCCTGTACTGAATTAATTCTAGACTCTGAAGGGTGTTCAATATATCCTCTGCCTTGATGGCTGTCATGTCACTAAGCTCCTGCATGGCGAAACATCATCATATATGAGTACATATCATCTGTATGTTCTACGAAACTCAGCAAAAACCATATGGCATTCAGATATCTACACGATAACCCTAGGCCTTATAAGGAGAGAGAGGAATACAGGAAAATACAAACCCATGTTAAACGGTGTTTAAACTGTCCCAAGACAAATCCAGTATTCAATTCTTTTAAGTATTTGGGTTTACTTCATATCGTGTAAAAATCCCATTTGGAGAATGGATAATTGGTTGGTCTCATTAGTAACAACATCCATGCAATGTGCAAAACACTTCAAACATTCTCAGCATAGAGTTAAGCCACAACTATACGATGGTGGAGTCTTTGGTTTAACTAAAAACTTTGAGACACTCACCTTGATCGAAATATTTCCCCTGTGCTTTTTCAAGATATCTAGAAGCACCCGGGTCCAGTACCCTCTGTAACTCAGCAATCCTAGGTCAGAGAGGGGTCTTTCAGGCGTGCCAACTTTGCCTTCTTTCTTTGATAGTTCATATGCTGCATCATATTTAATAAAACATTAGTATTCATTACTCGCAAAAATTATACAAATACGGACAAATGAGACAAACAAATAGCAAAATTCGACATCAGTCCAGAAATTGGTTTTGATGATTGACAGAAGGCAAAACTGTCTTCTGAGGCCTACTACAAACCAGAGTCAGCAACAGGTCCATTCATCAGATTATTCCATCATACAAGCATGTGTCACCCTCTTGGCTCAATTCTATGACTAAAAGTTTCTTAGAGGCATGAAGTGACGGAGTCGATCACATAATGTGGTAATAATCCCATGTTTATGCCTAGAAAATGACCAAAGTGATCCTTGTCATATAGATGATAGGCTTGAAGATTAAAAATAGGGGACAACCGGATAGCAGGGTATAGAGTCCACCAATACAATTAGAGCCCTTTGAATTTCTTTGCAACAGAAGATTTATATGTAAAAGCAACCTGCAAATATACAGATATGAAGGAAATTCTAGAATTTTAGTTCTTCTAATAGTCTATTCCTTGCTACAGAAACAAATTTAGTTGGAGAGCTTTACTTTATATTATACTATATTGTAATGAGTTTTGGCTTGATATGGTCTTCCACAATCTGCAACTGCAACTCATTGCAGGAATGTAGAAGAATATTTCAAAAAACTTGTTGGCGCACACCCATTAAAAGATGTCTGTTTACAATGGTCCTACACAATTCAAAGATATTCCAACGACTACCAATACTAAAGTCAGAACTCAATCATCGGGACAGAACAGAGACAAGAGATTCAAAATAAGACAAAACAAAATAAGAAACTAAGAAAGTAGGTCCCAGAGCTTACAGAAGGCAATCAAAAATTTTCCATAGCCTTTTCTTTGATACGGAGGGAGGGTGAGGATACATGCCAAGTTATAGGATTCCTCCGAATGCTTTTCCTGCATCACAAGAAATTCCATAATTAGCAATACTGACAATTCAAGTTAACAAAGATAAACCAGGGTAAAATAATCTAACTAAAAACAGGAAAGTGCAGAAAATTCTTCAGTGACTTCAGAATCATTTCTACCCTTTCACATGTCTAAATTTGCGACGAGAGAACGGACAAAATTCCAAATTCCAAGATACAAACAAACAAAATTCTAATTTCTACCAAGTAGAACTTGTATCCAAATGCTATTTTAGCACCCTCAGAATCAAAGTTCATTACTAATAAAATAATCCTTGGTTTTCACAGTTAAATCCAAGAGCCACATATACACACAATAACAGATACGCAGAAATTTCTTACTGTTATAGATGAAACTCATAAAGGAGTAAATGTGAAGCTTAACCTTTGGAGAGAAGTGTTGGAATCTATAGGTCTTCGCCTAAATCAGTCTAAGACAAAGTATATGGAGTGCAAGTTCAGTGCAAAAGGAGGCTCAAATGAGTTAGGGGTGAGGATTGGAGATCAGGAAGTACCAAAGAGTGACAACTTTCGCTACCTAGGATCTATCTTGCAAAAGAACGAAGAGTTGGATGGAGACCTCAACCATAGAATACAAGCTAGATGGATGAAGTGGAAGAGTGCATCTGGCGTGTTGTGTGACCGTCGTATGCCATTGAAGCTCAAGGGAAAATTTTATAGGACGGCAATAAGGCCAGCAATGCTTTATGGCACGGAATGTTGGGCGGTGAAGCATCAACACGTACATAAAATAGGTATAGCAGAGATGAGAATGCTTCGTTGGATGTGTGGGCACACGAGAAAGGATAAGATTAGGAATGAAGATATCCGAGGTAAAGTAGGAGTAGCCAAAATTGAAGGAAATATGAGAGAAAATTGGTTACGGTGGTTTAGGCATGTGAAACAAAGGCCTATTGACGCTCCGGTTAGAAGATGCGATTACGGGACAGAGGTTCAGGGCCAAAGGGGTAGAGGAAGACCTAGGAAGACTTTGGAAGAGACTATAAGAAAAGACTTGAGAATAATTGGATCTAACGGAAGACGTGAACAGAACCGAGCGCAATGGCATTCTAAGATTCATATAGCCAACCCCACTTAGTGGGAAAAGGCTTTGTTGTTGTTGTATAGAAAAGACGTATACAACTCGAGGTAATTCGGAAAAGATATATAACTTCCAGATAATGCAGGAAGAAATCATAGAAATGACGTTACAATATTGGGACAAAGTTGCAAAAGGGAAGCAAGCAGGCTACAAATATACCCACACGGAAAGCTGACATAATTCATGAATTCTAATACAATTTTCTCTTGCTTCTTCAATGGTAAAAGATAATGACAGTAAAAATATTACCTTCGAAAAATATCCAACCATATGGCAGCCCCGATCATCACATTCACATAAAATGTAAAACAGAAAGAGGTCAACATCATAATACAGGGTCTTGTGATCAAGAAACAATTTTGCCAAATAACAAAGATTCTGCCCATAAACCTTGTTCTTTTTGCCATCAACCTGATTCAATACATTTAATAAATAAAAAAAGATATATCAGCCATAAACTCAATATCTGAACATGACAAAACGATCCGAAAACTTGCATAACAATAAAAAATTGCATAAAAACAGGATGGGTGGTAATTTTCACACCCCATTTTACTTCTCACACACCCAAATCAATTGTTTAGTAATTATATATAGAATGGTGATGGATGAGTTGAGGGGACATATTCAAGATGATATTTCTTGGTGTATACTTTTCGCAAATGATATAGTGTTGATAGAAGGAGGGTGTAAATGTGAAGCTTAACCTTTGGCAGGAAGTGTGGAATCTAAAGGTCCTCGCATCAGTAGGTCAAACACAGAGTATATGGAGTGCAAGTTCAATGGCAATTGGGGTCCAATGAGATAGGGGTGAGGATTGGAGATTAGGAAGTGCCAAAGAGTGAACGATTTCGCTATCTTGGATCTATCTTGCAAAAGGGTGTGTGAGAGACAAAATGGGGGGTGTGAAACTCACCACCCAAACAGGATATACAATGAGACAGCTCTTTATTTTCACAGCAAAGTCAATTACAGATTGCAACTTTTGAAACCACTTCAAACCTTCCCACATTAACTTATGAAAATTAACACAAGGTTTTCCTTTGACCATCACGGGGATATTGTGCAGATACTATGCAACTAACCTCAAACATAGAAAGTGTACCACTTCGGTATATCTCATCACCAGGGGGGTGCTTGAGATCACATTTTCTCTACATATGCAGACAGGAAAATATATAAATTATTATGTTAATAACAGAAACAGTCGACTACAGTATGTGAACTTAACCATGAATGAAAGATACTGTAAGAAAGGGAAAAATATTGAGATACAGCTCACCATATGCCTTTGAAGCTGTTCTTTGCGCTTCATGAAATTGAGACAAAACTCACAAAAGTACAGCTTCAAAGAGTCATTATATTCGGATGGGAAGGGGGAGAAGTACCATGTCTCAATTTCATATCTTCCAAGTTCTATAGTCGCTATATTTTTCACTTTCGTAAACTCTTCGTGTTCACGCAAGCTGGCAGCATCAAGTTCCTCATGGCCCTATAAAATTGCAAGAGCACCTTCAGACCATATATATACAAAATCTGAAACATATTCAATAAAGGCACAAGCTTTTGGAGACCCTTGCCAATTCCCTTCCTCGTATATAATACCATTGTCACCGTAATGTAATGTCAAACCTTTACACAAAAGAACTTAGCTAGGTTGTCATAGAATATGTTGTGCACATGTGTACCTAAATTTGTGTGTGTGTAAGAGCAAGAGAGAGAGAGGCATAAGAATTGATCCAATTAATAAACATTAATGATCTAGACTATTAAATTCAGTTGTTAGCCAAAAGTGATGTCTAGAGGTGCATAATGTTTTCATCCAAAAAATAGGGATAAACAGCAAGAAAAACAAGAAGAAATAACGATTCTAATCAGTGGATACCTCTACATGTGTCTCATCAATCTTCCGCTTCTGATGACGAGTCATTTTCAAGCTTGTAACCTAATAAACCCACATAGTGAATATTAGCATAGGATATCTTGAAAATAAAAAGTACAGTACAAGCAACTGAAGGGGGAAATAAAGGCCACAATCATAAATAGCAGGATTTTCTTTGTACAACCCTAAACATTATCACAAGGAAAACGCTTGGAATTTCAAGTAGGGTTGACAATGAGGAAGGATGCATCACCTTGTCCTCCACTTTCTCATCAACTACAGCCTCTACTGAATCAAGATCAAGTTGGTCAAGTTTCACCCACTCGTCAAGCCTCCTATTGACTGACATAAGGAACAAACATAAGAACAACATCATAATTAGTATTTCATTGAGATCATAACAGAATAATTTAATAAAATCACCCCCAGTACAAGACGTTGAAAACTAAGTAAATAATCACCTGATGGAGCTTATCCAAAAGTAAATTTTATAACAGTTCTGCAATCAGTAAGCTAATTACCCTGTTCTATTATGATGGTATAAAAGATGGAATTTCCATGATATCGAACACTGAGACTTTTTACAAGAATCAAACAACAAATCCACATATAGGAATGACATTAATAAACAAGTTTTGTGTTGTGTATTATGGCATGTAAGGTTTGATTCATGAAATCCCTCGCACTAATTTTTTTTTCCATATATTTTTATTTCTAAAAAAGCCTCACAATCCTCCATCATCATTAATCACAAAACTATCCCTCAACAGGACGAACATACGTCTAGCCACCACCTTTTCATCATCATAGAAAATGTACATTCATATTACTCCTCAATTTTTTTAGCAAACTTATTATGCTCGTCATCTTATATGTCACTCTACATTGTAACGTATCACTTTGTCAAAATCTCTACTACCAGCAACTTTTAAGAGATCTATCCCAAATTTGAGTAATGTCCGAGCTGAAAACTCAGCAAGTTGCCAAATTTAAGGTATCTATCAATTTAACCAGCTAAATAAGACCCCATAACAGCAAACAATACAATCTACCAAAAGGAAAAGAATTTAAAGTACAGATCAATTAAACCGAAAACCCTAACCCTAATTTGCAAAATTGGGCAGGCAACGAGGAAATTGAACTTACACTCAGTGTAGTGGACGTAATACTCGTAGTCGTTGGGCCCACCGCAATGGACTCTCCGTCGTTCAATGACCTTGACCGGGTGGTACTTGGTATCCCTCCACCGGCACATGACGCGCGTGCCGACCTCCAACGGAAGAATCGACGACTTTCGCTTCTTCAAAAATTCCGACTCTGGGGTTATTTCATTGGGCGAAGGATGGTATCCATCGCCTGCCTGAAGCATTCTATCAGCGTTGCATGCGGCGGTGGCCGGATTAGGGGTGGCAGAGCCGTTCTCTGCACTCGCCGGTGTTCCTATCGAAACCATTAAGTCGGTTGGCCGAAAGGGGCTCTGGAACTGTTGGTAACTTAGTATTATTAGAAGCGGGATTAACTCTGAAAGGCTGTGGGCCGGGTTCGTGAGAGGACCGTAGGTTTCTGGGCCGGATAACATAGAATATGGGGAACATTCACATACGAGATTAAACAGAAATTTATTTGCAGTTGTGGATTACGTCAATTTGTCATGATAATGTTTGCGCCTTCTTGTACACAATTTTGATTTCTCTTCTAAGTTAGAATAGTTCACATTGCCAGTGTTACAGTCTAATGGTATTATTGTCCACTTATACATGTGAGGTCTTAGGTTTGAACATTGTTGATGGCGTGTCCATATTAATATATTATGACTGACTCATTGTGTAGCTTAATTATCTTTTCACATCCCTTAGTAGTATCATTATATACAAACAATATTCAACTCTAATCAACATGACTAAACTCGGTCTGCACTTTTCTTCATAATCTTTGATAGGCTAAATTATGGCAAATGCCACTTCAAATTATGATTGATAAATTGATTGTGTGTCATTTTGCCATCGACAGTCCAATTCATCATTTTAGTAGTATGCTACTTGTTACTTTGGCTATCTTGTAGTCATTTATATGCATCAAACAGACAAACAGTTCATTGTGAGAATGCTACTTGTTACTAAAATAGTTGATTAGTTTGACACACAATTCTTTTTTTTCTCTTTTTTTTTTTTGTTTTTTTTGTTTTATTTTTCTTTCAACCTATTTGTGTGATAATTTCGCTTTTATTCTTGTGTTAGTAGTTTTTGGACGCCTATAAAATTCAATTATCATTAAATCTCAAAAATGCAAATTTACAACTGGACACTTATAGATTCAAAGTTTAAATCTTGATTTCTACATTATTTGCAAGAGAATAAAAGAATATTGATGAGTTTCTTTTACCGAATTTATATTATTGTAAAACTTGCGTCAAATCCAAAAAGAAGACACATTGCAAAATTATAAGATGTTATTTAGCAAAATGAGGGATTCAAATTCTTTATTTTTCATTCAAACACTTATAGTTCCGCATTATATTGGTCAGCTCGCTTGTGGGAGTGAAATGATACATATCTTTCTTGCGAAAATCTCAAAAATGAGAGAGAATATCAATTGAAGTTAAAAAGTGATGATTATTTATACCACTTGAATTTGGTATTTGTAATGCTAGTGTGCAAAGGCTCTGCATATTGTATTGTAGATGAAGTAAACCTTCATATAATCAGCATGATACACCACTGTATTTATTAATCATAAGAATTGTATTTATTCCTCTCCCGCAGCATGAATCACATTCTATACTTGTGTTTAATTTGTGCAAACTGGAGTCAGTTGGACAAAACTTCAACCAAGAAAATAATAACGACACGGCTCAAATATTCAAATATTAAACGCTCGATTCCATTAATCTGATGCTTCCGGGGGATTGGTATTGCAAGGATATATACAATAACTTTGCAGAGCAGGCAGAGCTTCTTGTACACCTGTTTACAAGCAGACCTTCTCTTTAGTCCTAACAAACACAAGAAAAACCCACGCTGCCTTCTAATACTTGTAAACGGAAGAAACTCACCCACTGTACAGTTTAACTCTCACAAGAATATACAACGATGCCAAAACTTTTACACACATCCGCAATCAGGACGTGAAATCTTTACGCACAAGGCGATGACCTAACCTCCTGCTTCCACTCGGCCATTTCCCTTTGAAACCAAGAAACGTGGTGGTTTCCAGGCCAGCAAGGGCAAGGTGATGCCATGGGATGGAGGGCAGAGAATGCTTGTCCTCTATTACTTTTGAGCTCCACGAGGGCAGATTAAACACAAGGAGGAAGTTTTCTGACACTACCCGTCTCCTTGCGGTTGTTCACCAGAACAAGCATCCTGGTTGATCTGCTTTTCATTTGGAATGCAATCAGCAGGAACATATGCATATCCTTTGGGTAATTTCATATTTTTCATCGATGCTTGATCCGATGTCATTACCAGTTCTTTCTCAAATGTCTCAGCATGCTGTGAGTTGGAAGGTTTACAGTTAGTTCTATCATACACCTTATTGTGCTTATTGCAGAGATATATGTGCGCGCGTGTGTATATTTTATGCAAAACGTAAAATACCTTCCTAGATTTTGACCTCCATCCTCCATCTTCCGAAAGATTACAAGTTGCAGCACTAGAAGCTCCACAAGGAATATGTTTATCAGAAACTTGTGGCCTCTCCGAGAGCTTTTTGGTATAATGGTTTTGGGATGTGGAGCTGTCATCATCTGTTTTTGGGTCATTGTCAATAGTTATAGGAACTCTCCGCCGCTTCACAGAAATTGTACCATCCAGAGTCACATCATCTGATCTTTGAATTGCATCATTGCATGATTTGTAATCATCTGTATGTCCGTTAAGAGATGTTGTAGCTGATTCAGAACTAGCATCAGGTGGCAGGAAGGGACTATTAACAAGCACTGTCCGAGCAACATGATCTCTCCTCACAGCAAGAAGGTCATGTGAACAAATGAGCAGTTCCCGCTGCATTAAAAAGAAACCTTATTCAGCATAAATTCTCCACAAGATAAGTATCTTAGAAATACAAGGGAACGAAAATATGCAACTTAAGATAATCAGAGGCAACAGGATTAAACAAGAACTGAACCAAGGCTATAAACAGTCAGGTACAAATCATGTGGCTAGTGACGCTACTCCAGCTCCACTGGCATTACAGATGCCAACATTACATACATATGTATCAATTTCTTACTGATCTCCAGCAATGCTAAAGATGCACCAGACAATAATTCCATGAAGGAAGTGGGTCATACCAGCCCATATGTAGGTCTAGGAAGTCAATGTTCCCATGGATCCAACAAAGAGTTGAAGGGCAAAAGACAGAAAACCTATTTCCGAACCTTAAGGTTGGAGCCATATGAAAACATAACAGACACTAAATTGATAACCAGGGAGCCAATAAAAGCACGCATCAAAACCATGTACAGAACCACGGAAATGCCTCACCTTTACTTTTTCTCGTTTGATGATTCTGTCACAAAGTAGTCGTACCCTCTCCAGTTCAACCTGCAAAAGATCATTCATGTCATAATTCAATCAGGGAATTCGGTTCATCAAGCAAATAAACGCAAGTTGAAAGAAGTTAAAAGTGATGGACCAAAAACAATATCACTAAGCATATATATATAATATAGATGAGAAACAAGTTGCAAAAAGTGATGCCACCAAGGCACAAATACTTTCAAACTACTACACGCCTAGGGATGGCCATTTATACCCATGGATTATACATTCATGGGTATTTTATTCTAATAGGACTAAAAAAAATGGGTCTAATGGACTTTGGGTTTTTTATTGTCCATACCCATTATGCCCATTTTTAACCCATGAAACCCATCAAATACAAGGACAAAAAAAACACAAATCCCCTTCCTCCGTCTCTCTCCCTCCTTCCTCTCCCCCCTTCTCGCTCTTTCTGCCCGATTCCAAATTTCCACGCCTCATCCTAACCACCACCACCTAGTTCCCTGTCTCTCTCTTCCTGCAAGATCCCAAGCCTCATCTCAACCAATTGAATGGGTCGCAGAGGAGTTGCGAGTGGTTCAACAGGGATGGGTGGGTGATGAAAGGAGTGACAGGTTGGGTTGACTTGGCATATTTGGTAGAATTGACAGCGGTGTGTCATTACAATGTGGTTGGGCAGGTTAGAAGCAATGATGGTGGTCATTTGACATAATCTCTCGGTATGGGTCACGGAGCCGAAGTAGAGAGGGAAGGAGGAGAGAGGGAAAGTGGAAGAGCCGCTTCCAAACATGGTAAGTGTTGGTCCTGTCGAAGTGGGTGGGATCATCTGGGTTGCTTTGTTTTCATTGTTCTTTGTTCTGGGTTTTATTTATGGGTATCCATTAACAGAGGGATGGACGTGTAAATCCACTTAGTATACAAGTTGGGTATGGGTAGACCCACTAATTATTATATGGGTATGATGGGCTATTTTGCCTATTGGTTTTTTGGGCTAATGAGCCCATCCCATGGGTATGCCCAAATCCACCACGTTTTGACCAATGCCCATCCCTACACACGCCTAAAGACCACAATCATACATCAAATCATAACCAAGGCACAAATACTTTCAAAAATACCACTTTAAGACGTATGAAATACAAAACCCCCCAACATTTTCAACACATTTGCAACATGTGAACTGTATAGCATTCAAGTGGTTTCATTTAGCGAAGCCACTCCTGGTCAGTCAATCAGAGAACCAAGTATTGGCAGTCAGGTGAGGGTCTAAAGATACTATTTCAATCTCTCCTATAAATACATGAAGAAAAAAAAAAAACTATCACAAAAGAACTTCTAGTGTCCCTGCCAACTGAACCGTATCCCTCCCTGTCGATACTCCAAGTGGATCTCCTAACCAGATTATCATAAAGGATAAGGATACCTCAAGCGAAAAGAGTGCTGCTTTTTTTTTTTTGTCTCCTGAGTTAAAAGTGATGCTGCTTATAGCATTACAGAAAGATGAAAAGACCTAGAACCTATATTTTCATAAATTTCATTCTTACCCTCTACATAAGCACAACAAGCAAACCTCTCTACTGGTATATTTGTTGCTCTTCAATCTTCTGTTTTTTAGGGTATACTTCTGGACTTAGAAATGTATTTGAGCAACTATAATTACTGTTCAATAAACCAAACACAAGAATGATACTTACTCTGATTTTCCTGAGGTTCTCTAACTCCTCAGTTCCATGTATTTGTGTTTCAGCCTGCATAAATTCAGAATCCAAGAAAATGAACAAAACAACTCATCAACCACCTAAAAGATGGAGGCTTTGGGGTGATAAAGATATAGACCTTCGTCCTCTGCTCAACACTATGCTTTTCACAGTATGCCTTGTGTTGGATCTTTCCACCGAAAGTTTTCACATTCATGTAAAAACCAGAACTTCTAGCACAGGAAGGATGAAATGTTGACTGACAATTGCCAAAGTTACACTGCAGACAAACAATACAGATGCCTGGCAATCAGTTTCCTAATTATAAAGACAAAACATTTCCACTTCTGTATAAGATCACGAGGGAAGAAGAAAAAGTCAAACTCTTACTTTTATGCAGACACCACATTTGCGTTGGCAGATATAACAAAAATCAAGCCCCTTAGAAATCGTCTCCTGGCATTCAATGACATATTGTTATAATTGCTGGAACATCAAGTTCAATGCTTATCAAAAAGCAAAAAAACTCAGTGACAGTAATCTAAATTGTTCAACATTACAACTGCCACAGCATAACCTATACACATACCATTCCCTCAATGGGAGATACTTGCCCCCTTCTGAATGTTGACTCGAAGATCCACTACCAAATGAAACAGAAAATAACATCAATTTCTTTAAGCACTATAAAAATTGAAAAAAGTAAATGACATCATTTGTGTGCAACAGAAAAGTATACCTCGGCACAAAAGGCATGTACCCATTTACCATCAGAAGACTTCCTAAATGCACCTGTTTTGCCACCACATAAACCACATTCTGCAACAAAATGATCTTTCTCCCAAAAATTGACAGGAGCACCAGCAATACGAGTTGATGACATTTCTTCACACAATTCACAATACCATGGACCTGTAGATTCTCCAGTCCTACGATAGCAATCCAAGTGAATGGCAACCTGTTAAAAGGGCTTGGTTATCAGTCATAAACCAAGCAGAGTAGCAAGTCTCATCAAAGTAAACCCATAAGAAAGGCATGAATACCTTGCAACTACAACAGACTAAGATCGGGTTTAACAACGTTTCATAACGTCTGCAGATGTCACAAGACCTAGGATGTTCTTTGGAAGAATCAGTGACTGAATGAACAAAACCAGAGTGTTTTTCCACAGAAATCCGGGGAGCAGCCACCCTCGGAAATGTCTCTTTAGGTCGCGGCATCATCTGTGAGAAAAAGCTGGACCTCCCACTAGAAGTATTCAACTTCGTCACATTCTGCAAGAATAAAATGACAAAGTATGAAAGTAAATAAATGACCACGAAGAAACATGTTATTGAGAAAATAAGAAAATCATTAACCTCCTGATGGGAAGATTCGTCAAGAACCTCTTTCCTAAATGATGACATCCTAGAAGAGGCTGCAGCAGCAGCAGTTGCAGCTGCTAGCACAGCCTGTGCTTCTTTATGCCGTCTCTCCTTCCTACCCTGCTTCTTTGCCTCCCTAAGCTCCCAAAGATACTGGTTAACAAGTACAGCATCCCATTTTTGCCTCCGTGTCGCATCAATCTCCAATGGAAGACTCTTAGCAACATTAGATACCAAATTATCTGCAAAAGAATGTATTTACAACAGAAGTTAATATTCATATTACACAACATCAAATGACACTATTGCACGCCTCTACAAAAGGCAGGAACAGTGAAAATAAAACTAAACGGAAGGCAAGTGCATTGCATATACCAGTCAAATGCTTTCTTGCAATCGCATTGTTGAGCAACCTATGCTGGTAATAAATAAGCTCTCCTTCCATTTCATCGCCTGGACAGATTTCTAGAACTCCCATTTTTCGAGCCTTAACCAACTGTTCTAGTTTCATCTCATCGGATTTACAAATAATATCACAGCATTTTGGATGCTTATTTTGGTGATTACAGCAAACACTTGCATGGGAGGATGCCTCCAGACGTGAAATTTCTCCCTCACTTGAACCTGACAAATAAACTACCTGTCAAACTCAACCATAACAACATAATGGAAACAAAAATAAATAAATTTGTATCAATACCATAGATTGAATTTTCTAAGGACACCCCAATCTGCATCTGCAACAACTTATTTTCAATATACGGATGGACATAAAAACCAGGAACTTCAGCCTCAGATTTACTGCAAACCATAAATTTGTGAGATTCAGAATAGCTATCATCACGTCACAAAACAGGCACAAAAAATTTTGACATGTAGCAAAATAGAAATAATTACAAAAAAGAAAGCTTACTTGAATTCAGGAATAACCGGTTTTGCAGCTGAAAACAATTGACCTTCATTTGCAATTGCTGAGGTACCCTGCAAAGGAATAGTAGCCAACTGCTCTTGACCCATTTGCAAAAGGCTGCAATTCAAGGGTTTAGCTAAAAGACCTGCCCATCATACAATATTTTAAGTCATAATACACCAGAAACTATTCTAATGCTGCAAGGGTCACTTATGCATGAAACAGAGAAGACTAGAATGAATACAGAGACGACAACAAACTTATGCAACCAAACAGAATATGTACTAACAGACCAAATTGAAAAGTATAATAACAATGTAGTAACTCCCCATCGCCAGAAAAACAGAGCAAATAGAGCATACCAAATTAGAACAAATATTAAGGGAATAAAATTAGATCTACAAAATACAATTGCAAACCAAAGAACATTGATTTGGTTGATCATGCGCACCATAGACCCTAATTACATCTATTAAAATGGTTATGTTCTGGAGTGGTTCCCAACTTCTTATTTTGCACTAAATACAAATCTGACTTCCCTCATTAACGCAAGTATCTTATATTTAGGTCATCAACACTGGTATGCTGTTTAGCATTCCTCTAAATGTACAATAGAATATTCTGAAATGACGCTAACTTCGAACTTGAAAAGAACGACACTTTTTCATGTATAGAAAATTGTTCAAACAGAGTGAATGTCACCCAAAACAAAGAACTTTAACTTGACAACGCAAAGTAGAGGCATTTCACACAAAGAACATAATTATCAAAGCATAAAGATAGCTCTGTCGTCCTTCCTACACTGACTACCATCACATGAGGTCAACACAAGTCCCATTCCTTTCCTTAGCCTTTACTGCTGGTGAATAGTAAAAAATGCACGGTGATAATGGCCAAATGTAAAATTAACATCAGAAGCTCTTATCAGTAAATTAAGCTGATTTAAAAATAGAAGACAATAATTGAAATTCTTTTTTATATGAGGAAGACTAACAATTTGATTGTGAGCTTAAATGAGGCCAGAGTGGCAGAAAGGTAAACATTTCAAGCACACCTATGAAAAATGAACCTGTTAATTTATACATGAACTATTTGTACAACAGAATATACAGAAAAAAAAACATGAAAGGAAAAATTACAATCAAACTTACAAAGCCAATCCAAATTCCTGTGTAGGCTTGCAACTGTACTTCCTAACCATTTTCAGCAATAGGATAAGACAACTTCCTGACTCCTACTCAAGGATACTCCAAACCCTCCAGATATTATTCAAATCTATTAAATTAAGATTTGTACGACACTATTAGGAAATTGGCTATGTTCACCTAATATGGATCTCCCCAGAACCAGAAATTAGAAGTCTTTCCCTAGGCAATCAACATGCAAATGAAAAACCACAATCTTCAATCATACTTCTGACATCTAACCAGCAGAAACGGAGAAGAGTACCTTCTGATCTAGGTGAATGTGTCAGCAAAGAATGTTGAAACACATCGGCCTCCGTTGGATTCTGCAAAGACAAGAAATATCTTAGTAATGAATGCTTGAGGTAGGAAATTACACACAGGGAGGGAGGGAGGGGGATGTAGAGAGAGAGAGAGAGGGGCACCCCATTAAGTGTTTATTCAAAGCCACACTTAAGTAAACAGATTTCCATTACTACTGAAAAATTTTATTTAAAAGCAAAATAAAGACTTTTAACTTTTATTATTGTAATAAGTACATTATAACATCCATAAAGCTCAAACCCCATGTAACCTTTAAGCATAATCACTTCAACTAAACCCATAAGTAAACTAAGCTCCACCAATATACCCCAATGGTTTAACAACGCATATTATGACAGAGAAAGCCTGACATTGTGGAAGCCATGGAGGCTGGCTTTCTTAAGCTTATTGCAAAACTCATGAATTACAGATAACACACTAAAACGAAACTCACTCAACCAAATCAGAATCGATATTTATACATAATGCCCGTCCATCATAAGGTGCTAACAACCAAGCAATCAGATTACACTAGTGTATCCAAATGCACTAGTGAGAAGGCGTGCATAATCAACATATCTCAAGTAAATCATTACCTTCTCAACAGGATCAGGGACAGACGCTCTACTTAAATTTTCTTGTTCATCAGTGACAGATTGATCAACCTTAATCTTGTCCAATGTGCCATTGTCATTAAAGATCCCCTTGGATGAGCTTATTACTTTGTCATCCTTCAGAAACCTAATACTGCTTTTGGTTCTTCTCCGTGGAGGTACTGACTTAACAGCTACATCTGCCATATCAGACTCCGATAATGAAGCAGCTTCAGAGCCATCAGAATCCCCAAACTCAGCCATGGATGAAATTGCTGATCTTAATTTCATTTTTCCATTTTTCTGCTTTAAATCCAAGTTAGAATGGTCTTTAAGCCATTTAACTATTCTTCCTTGCACATCAGGCACCATAGTACCATCCTGCAGGAAGGACATTACATCATAAGGGAAAAATTTAAGAAAGCACCGGACATGCTAAAACTATGTTAGAAACCAATCAGGAACATAAAAGTAACTTTTTAGTTCGCATTACAGCAAGTGATGCAGATAAAGAATCAGGTGAGAGACCAACGTCCAATGCCACATCCTTCACATTAACTTTTCCACAATCAATCAGCTGCAGGAGAAGATATAAGAATTAAAACAAGCTCATGAAGTCCCCAATTTATAGAGAATAAGTGACCAGAGGCATACTTTACCTTCTTTAAAATCAGAGACAATTTAAGGGAATTAGAAGCATTAACATCCTCTTTGCTTCTCTCAAATGCCCCTGCATTAATCATCGGCTGTGCATTACCACACTCCGATGTCAGCCTAGGATTTAATCTTGGAATAGGAAACACTATCTCCTGTGATTCACTATCACCCGATTTGTCAGAAGTAATATCTAGAGCCTCAATAGGTACTGCAGTTTTATCACCATTTCTAGGGCCTATCCTTAACTTGGGTAATTTGTTTTCTGACAATGCCATAGGAAGATGGTTGGAGACATTCGAGTTCTTGTCAACAGAGACAGAGGGAGATACTAATTGACTGTTGTTGTTACCTGGTACTTCTGAGTGCTTTGAACAAAAGGCCCTCAGCTCAACCTACATGTTTATCAAAGTTGGGATTTTTATTCAGAAAGGTTGATCACAATCATAAGTTGGCGACATAGCAATACTAGACAGCAGTCAGCGATGAACAAATATTACGATTTTCAAATACATATATAAAACTCTTACATTATCGCACCCATATTTTCCCCAAATTTCCATTCTCTGTCTTGCCTCCCTCGCACATAATGGATGAAACGAAGTTCTGCAAGTTCCTGACCCCCAAGTGAAAAGAAAATTAGCATAGTGAATGAAATCCCAAAGTCGAAACATTTAATAACTTAGTAATTGAAAGATCTGACAGGTAAATATGTGCAATAATTAGGAATTTATAGAAGCTCCATTTTACCACTCAGCCATCAATAATATGAACCATAACCAGGCCAAGCTGATAAAAAAATAAAGCTGCCATATGCAACGTGCATTAACCTTGTAAGCTACGGCGACAGTCCAGATTCCACAATATACCATAATTATTAAGATGCTTTTAAGCCTGCAAATGGTCATTAAGGTAAAACCTAAACAGGCCATCTGGCTCAGATAAAAGTCCAACGATGCAGAACACCCATGTAGGTATTCTGCCAAAACATTGCACTCTTTTATCTCACAAACTATTAAATTGCAATACCAATTGAAGTTAAGATTGATCAAGATAGAATTTATCCCGCAAGCTGGGGAAGGAGAGGCTACATATTATAAGTAATAAGATTATGACCCCTACAAACTACCTAAGCAAAATTATTTCTAACCTTTTCCCTAACACAGATGCAACACGTCAAGGTAACACCTTTGTATCTTTTGCGTTAGACAACTCTCCAGTCTAATAGACCAAAAACTAAGCATATATGCCAATTACCAAAAATTCCATTGGCATGCCAGCCAAAACAGAAACGATAATTGTATAAGACAGTAAAGCAACAAAGAGTACCATGACTGCATCGAACACAAGCTCCCCACTTCACCTTGCATATGTTACATATTAACTTTCTGCGGGTTTCAATTATTCCTCCAACGTTTATGATAGGCTCCATCTTTGCTAAGTCCTCTATATAAACCTCAGGCATCCACTGACAGCAAAACAAGTGAACAAAATCCATAGATCCACCATTTTCAACGCTCTTAATAACTGGCTTTAAAGCGCCACCCTGCTTTGAGCAAAGCACACATGGCTTTACTGAATCACTAGTATCAGTCTTCTTCTTACACCAAGAGCATAACCATGATGCATCTACATTCTCTAGTACTCCATAGCACTTCTGATGAACTCCAACCTTACAAGAACTACAGACAATCAATGGGTTTGACTCGTTCCCTGCATCACCCATGCAGCAGAAATGGCATAAAGATGAATTCCCGTAACATGGAGACGCTATTAACACTTTCTCCAATCCTGCATCAGAACCTAGAACCTTCCGCTTCTTTGACGGGCGCTCTGATGTTAAAGAAATCTTATTCCTGTACCCTAAAAGCCACTCAAGACCACTAGGCGAAACTTCCCCCTCAGGCAACCCAGAAGCTCCCACACTATCTATTTCCACGGAATGTTCATCCTTCTCTGTCTTAACCTCATCTTCGACAACCCCATTTTCATTTCCACCATTCTCATTCACCTTTTCAACTACAACCGAATTGGCATTCCCATCATTTGCACACTCAGCCTTGACGACACCATAATTAGCATTCTGATCGTTTGCATTCTCATCCATGACAATGGCATCATTTGCATTCCCCCCATTTATACCTTCATCTTCGACAGCAACACGATTTGACTTACCGCCATTTGCATCCTCCTCACTGACAACAACTCCGTTTGCATTAACGTTCTCACTCGCATTCCGCCTCGGAACATTTCCCACAACCGGAATCGAAAAACACTTATGAGAAGCTAAATTACTAAGCTCGGATACCTGAGACAACGCGTCAATATCAGGCAGTGTCAATGGTCTAAAGTAGTCCTCAGTCTCCACCCAAATGTTATTACCCCGGGACCTCTCTCTCTGCCGAAAACTCTTCTTCTCAGCGCCGGCATGCGACTTCTTATGCCGCTTTCGACTATCCGACTGCCTGGACAAGAAGCTAGCCAAACCCCTAGGCAAGGTGGTGGGCACACTCAAAGCTGAGCCGTCCTCGGCAACATCAAAAGGAGAGCGCTCACACAAAGCCTTCCTAGCCTGCGAGAAAAAAACAATTCTCAAAGAGCTCGACAACTTCTCTAGAATTTCCGGTTGGGTAGCCGGAATTTTGGGCGGAAACCTAGGAATTGGGCAAGGCCTCTCCTCGGTGCCGCAACCTCCGTCCACACCCCTACCCATCATCTTCTTCTTCTCGTGACATCGGCCTCCGGTCATCGCCAACAATCCCCCGACCCACAACCGACCACAAATTCCATCGCCGAAATCCTATCCCTAAACCTAACCCAACCCAACCCTAATTTCTCAAAAATCCCAAATCCCAATCGACCTATGATTCTCCAATCCCTAACATGCAGCTAATGAAAAAACCCTAACCCTAATTGGAAAACTCGCTTTAGAGTGAGAGAGAGGTGGAGAGAGAGAGAGAAAGAGAGAGAGAGAGAGAGAGAGAGAGAGAGAGAGGCGGTGGGTAAGGTGAGTCGCGGCTGGCTAGGGCTAGGGTTTACGGTTAAATTCTGGTTCGTATTCTTCCGGATCCGTCTCTTTCAGTGGGTTCCTTTTTTCTTTTGTTTTTTTCTTCGAAAAATGTTTTTTTCTAGAGAGAGAACGAGAGAGGAGAGAGAGATTCGCGTTTTTTGCAGGGAGTGAGTGTGGACGGTACGTTTTAGAAGATATTATTTTAAGGACAATATTTGGCTATTTAAAATATGGGTAGCAATTCTTATTTAAAACTCTTAGTACTTTAATCACAAAATTTTATGTTTATAATCAGAACCGTCTATACTATGAATTACAATGTAAATATCATCTCTACAAAAAATAAATTAAAACTAAAATTGTTTTTTCAATCTATTATAGCAAATACATAGACGGTTTGTAATGTTTTTACCAATATCGTTTATTTGTTTTTAAACAGTTTGATGACTAAACAACCTTAGCTTTAATTGATCTTTTGCAGAGGTGATCTTTATAGGATGATTTATAATATGAACGGTTCTGATTATAAACACGAAGCAATATAAATTGATAACAAACAATTTTAAGAAATTTTGAGTAGGAGTTCTTACTCATCTTTGAGTAGCTAAGTATTATTCTTATTTTAATATGTGGGGGCATTGTAGCGTGGACTGACGCAACACATTTGAATTCATACAGCGGCACTGATTTACACGTGGCGTCTATTCATATGATGGAGTCATGGTTTTGGCCGAGTCATTTGTCTAATTTGGCACATTTTTAGCTTTTTAACTTTGTTTTTTTTGTACTAATTACATTTTGGTTCCATTTTTTTGTCAAAAATAAATTTTATTTATAATCTAATCGAAATGTTTACATCTATAGTAAGAATATTAAATAAAAACTCAGAGCCTATTTCGTCCCAAACAAATGGACCACCATGTTTGGCAGTAAATGAGACAACCGTGTGAGCAACCAGGTTGCTACCCCATGGCACAAACCCAAATATGCTTCACCAAATAATCAATATCAAACATAAGACATTCCAATTCAGTATCCATTTCAATCTCCTTTTTGTCCCCTTTTGACTATATCATCTCTTTGTTTTAATTTTTTGTAAACTAAAAATAAAGTTTTTTAACCAAAATTGTCTCTGAGATTTGCACAACTCCTCACTTTGGTCCCTGAGATTTGAAATCGATAGAATTAGTCCCTAAATTTGTCCACAATCAATCATTTTGGTCATTCCGAGGAAAATCTCAATAAAATAAGGATAACAACAACAAAGCCTTTTCCCACTAAGTGGGGTCGGCTATATGAATCCTAGAACGTCATTGCGCTTGGTTCTGTGTCACTTCTTCCGTTAGATCCAAGTACTCTAAGTCTTTTCTTAGAGTCTATTCCAAAGTCTTCATATGTCTTCCTCTACCCCTTCGGCCCTGAACCTCTGTCCCGTAATCGCATCTTCTAATTGGAGCATTAGTAGGCATTCGTTTCACATGTCCAAACCACCGTAACCGATTTTCTCTCATCTTTCCTTCAATTTCGGCTACTCCTACTTTACCTCGGATATCCTCATTCCTAATCTTATCATTTCTCATGTGCCCACACATCCAACAAAGCATTCTCATCTCCACTACACCCATTTTATGTACGTGTTGATGCTTCACCACCCAACAGTCAGTGCCATAAAGCATTGCCGGCCTTATTGTCGTCCTATAAAATTTTCCATTAACCTTCAGTGGCATACGACAATCACACAACACACCGGATGCATTCTTCCACTTCATCCATCCAACTTGTATTCTATGGTTAAGGTCTTCATCCAACTCTCCGTTCTTTGCAAGCTAGATCCTAGGTAGCGAAAGCGGTCCCTCTTTGGCACTTCCTGATCTCCAATCCTCACCCCTAACTCATTTGAGCCTCCATTTGCATTAAACTTGCACTCCATATACTCTGTCTTTGACCAACTTAGGCGAAGACCTTTAGATTCCAACACTTATCTCCAAAGGTTAAGCTTCGCATTTACTCTTTCCCGAGTTTCATCTATCAACACTATATTGTCCGCGAAAAGCATACACCAAGGAATATCATCTTGAATATGTCCCGTTAACTCATCCATTACCGATGCAAAAAGGTAAGGACTTAAAGATGAGCCTTGATGTAACCCTACAGTTATGGGGAAGCTTTTGATTTGTCCTTCGTGACTTCTTACCGCAGTTTTTGCTCCATCATACATATCCTTTATAGCTTGGATATATGCTACTCGTACCCATTTCTTCTCTAAAATCCTCCAAAGAATGTCTCTTGGGACCCTATCATACGCTTTTTCTAAATCTATAAAGACCATATGCAAATCTTTTTTCATATCTCTATATCTTTCCATCGATTTTCGTAAAAGATAGATTGTCTCCATGGTTGAGCGCCCTGGCATGAACCCGAATTGGTTGTCCGAGACCCGTGTCTCTTGCCTCAGTCTATGCTCAATTACTCTCACCCAAAGCTTCATTGTATGACTCATTAACTTAATATCCTTATAGTTCATGCAATTTTGTACGTCACCCTTATTCTTGTAGATAAGGACCAAAGTTCTCTTTCGCCACTCATTTGGCATCTTTTTC
Source organism: Heteromeles arbutifolia (assembly GCA_024362995.1). Classification (NCBI taxonomy): domain Eukaryota; kingdom Viridiplantae; phylum Streptophyta; class Magnoliopsida; order Rosales; family Rosaceae; genus Heteromeles; species Heteromeles arbutifolia. Next base: position 22,229,072 of record JANCRC010000013.1, on the reverse strand, counting down.
GTTTTCAAAATCCTATTGAAAAGGTCTGTGAGCCATGTTATACCCGTCTCTCCCAAAACTTTCCACACTTCAATCGATATATTATCCGGGCCTACTGTTTTTCTATGCTTCATCTTTTTCAATGCTACAACCACTTCTTCCTTCCTAATTCGGCAGTAAAATGAGTAGTTTCTACACTCTTCTGAGTTACTCAACTCCCCAAAAAAGTACTTAGTTCATGTCACTCATTGAAAAGATTATGAAAATAACCTCTCCATCTGTCTTTGACCGCGTTCTCTGTAACAAGAACCTTTCCATTCTCATCCTTGATGCACCTCACTTGGTTTAGGTCCCTTGTTTTCTTTTCCCTTGCTCTAGCTAGTTTATAGATATCCAACTCTCCTTCTTTGGTATCTAGTCGCTTATACATATCGTCAAAAGCTGCTAGCTTGGCTTCTCTCACAGCTTTCTTCGCCTCCTTCTTTGCTATTCTATACCTTTCACCGTTTTCATTGGTCATATCCTTGTATAAGGCTTTACAACATTCCTTCTTAGCCTTAACTTTTGTCTGTACCTCCTCATTCCACCACCAAGATTCCTTTTGGTGTGGAGCAAAGCCTTTGGACTCTCCTAATACCTATTTTGCTACTTTTCGGATACAACTAGCCATGGAATCCCACATTTGGCTAGTTTCCCCTTCTCTATCCCAAAAGAATTGGGTGATTACTTTCTCTTTAAAAATAGCTTGTTTTTCTCCTTTTAGATTCCACCATCTAATCTTTGGGCACTTCAAGGTCTTGTTCTTTTTTCGCTCTCTTTTGATATGTACATCCATCACCAACAAGCGATGTTGATTAGCCAAGCTCTCTCCCGATATAACTTTGCAATCCTTACAAGTTATACAATCCCCCCTTCCTCATTAGAAGAAAATCTATTTGTGTTTTTGACGACCCACTCTTGTAGGTGATCATATGATCTTCTTTCTTCTTCAAGAAGATGTTGGCTAAGAAGAGATCGTATGTCATTGCAAAATCCAAGATGGCTTCCCCATCCTCGTTTCTCTCCCTAAAACCATGGCCACCATGAAAACCTCCATAATTGCCTGTCTCCTTACCCACATGTCCATTTAAATCTCCTCCTATAAATACCTTCTCCGTCTGAGCGATTCATTGCACCAAGTCTCCAAGGTCTTCCCAAAATTTCTCCTTCAAACTCGTATCCAACCCTACTTAAGGTGCATACGCACTATTCACATTGATGAGTTCTTGTCCTATTACAATCTTGATTGCCATAATTTTATCTCATACCCTCTTGACATCTACAACATCTTGTGTCAAGGTCTTGTCCACGATAATGCCAACACCATTTCTCGTTCTATTTGTGCCCCAAATACCAAAGTTTAAAACATGAGTTTTCAAGATCCTTTGCCTTAAGACCAACCCACTTAGTTTCTTGTAGGCATATAATGTTTATCCTTCTCCTTACCATAACTTCCACGACTTCCATAGATTTTCCCGTTAAGGTTCCTATATTCCACGTTCCTAAACGCATTCTACTCTCTTGAACTCTACCCTCATGTCCTAACTTCTTTACCCTTCCCCATCTAATAAGGTTAAAGTACTTTTTTTGTGTGTCATGTGTAAAGTTGATAGGAGCAGATGCTTCCAAACAACTTTGAGTGAAGTCGTTCAAAAAGAAGTTTCTATGGCCCCCTTGCTCATTTAACACTGCATTCGGGTGCCGATGGAGATACAGAGACCCTTGCTCATTTATCACTGTGCTCGGGTCACATAGCGTGCCACTTACGGGTGACGACCTAGCTTTAGCGCAATTTCGTTCAGGATTCATTATCATAAGGATTCGACGTAAGATAGGAGTGCCAGCTGTCAGATGCCCTTCCCAACCTCCTTTATCTGGGCTTGGGACTGGCAATGTAAGATAAACTTACACAGACGGAGTTCTCCATAAAATAAGGATAATATAAGAAAAATATCCTCAATTTTTGTCAAATCATTTTGACATATTGTTTATTAAATTGAGCGTAATTTTGTCATGTTGATCCTTATTTGACATAATTTTTCACCGAATGACTAAAATGATTGATGGTGAACAACCTTAGAGATCATTTCTATTGATTTCAAATCTCAGAGATCAAAAGGAGAAGCTATGCAAATCTCAAATACTATTTTAACTAAAAAGCCAAAAATAAATTACAAAGATTTCAGGAATCTTAAAATCATTCATGTTAAAAATAAATTTATAAAGAAGTACGTTGAAAATTACTAAATCTTATATAGAAAGCCAGAAGGCTGAGCAACAGTGCAGCACAGTGTATAACAGTGGTTTTGGGTCACAGCATGCGGACAAAACTTTGGTGTCATTAGCTTCGACAAAAATAGTTGGACAAAAATACCCCTCGACCAAAAAAAATTCAATGCAGGAAAAATGAATTCATAAAATAATCCAAGGGTAATTTTGTAACTTTATTTTGTGATGAACAGTGCACATGTTGCCAAAATATTGGGGTCACGCAAGCTGACAATATCTGCAAAAATTATTGGACCAAAATGCCCCTAGGCCAAAAAAAAATACAACAGCAAAAATGCATGCATTAAGGGTAATTTGGCTATCATAAAATATAATATAAATATAAGTGGGAAGAGAGAAAAAAATAAAAAAATGAAAGGGAAGAGAGAAAAGAATAAACAAATGACAAAGACATTTAAAATATATAAATCGCGCTATGATTCAAAAAATACATTTTGCATGTGGTTGTTTATTAAATATTATTTCTCAATTTTTAATTAAGAGGTGCATGGTGCCGATTATAAAAAAGTCTCTCGCACGCCCATAATAATGTGATTCAATTAGTTGTCAAATGATCATTTTTTTCTTTATAAAAAAGATCTTTCGCACGCGGATAATAATGTGATTAAATTAATTGTCAAATGATTTTTTTTGACCAAATAATATTATATACACTAAAGGGAAGGGAGTGGGTTTAGCCTCACAATAAGCTGACAATAATGTGATTCAATCAATTGTTTATTAAATATTATTTTCTCTATTCCTAATGTAAATTTTATAGAAACTGATTTTATTATTTGAATTCAGCTACTTTAATTGGTTTCTGAAGGGTTTCTTCTAGCATGATCTAAAATTATTCATTTACTTCAAATATTTAATTTTTGTTTTGTCAATTTACGTATATACATACATTTAAAATGTGTAAGTTCCACATAGCACGCCATGATTCAAAAAATACCTTCTGCACGCGCGTGAGCGCGTGTGTGAAGGCTAGTTAGATATACAAGTAAAGATGCTAATGGTAGAGTCATCAATTGTTATAATTATTTCGATGTACGTGCAATAGTAATATGAGGAATTTAGTGTAGAAAATATCAATGTCTTATACAATTGAAGAAATTTGTCATGGCAAACTCCTCTTTTTTTCTTATAGTTTCTTCCTATCTCTCAAATCAAACCCATATATCTCTTCCCTACAACATCCTTCGATTCCACGAGGGTTTTTTTTTTTTTCCAAAAAAGCCATGTGTGTGCGTAACCCGGTTCTCTCCCCTATGTTTACGTGGATAGAAGATTTTTATTATAAAGGGAAAGAAATCTTTTCCGGATCTCTTCTACCAAGGCCACCAGATCAAGTGATCCAGACCTTTAAAATTTCATTAAACGGTCCATCTGTTTTGATCCCTTAAAAGTTATAATAATTTTATATCGTTTGATGAAATTTCAAAGGCTCGGATTACTTGATCTAGTAGCCTTGGTAGAAGAAATCCGGAGAGGATTTCTTTCCATTATAAAGTGTTTGTGTTGTATATTGGGTGCTTTTAGATCCGGAGGTGATGGGAAATGGCTAGGCACTCGTTGGGGGCGAATTGAGTTGTGTTATTGTTCCTTATGGTTTTTCGTGAATCATATTTGAGAGCTTTCGGGTAGCTTGTTAGGAATCTACCTCTAGGTTCTTTTGTTTTCTGGAAGTAAAAATATGACCCTTTTTTAATACTTTAATGAGTACTTCTTTCATATGCACAAAAAGATCCAAAATTCTATGACAAATTTCTTTTTTTTTTTCTAAATCTTATGACAACTTTCATCATTCGTCAAGGGCATCTGGTATTCATTAAAGCATATTCCTAATTATACTATTACTCAAAGTTTTAGAAAAAAGCTAACGCAACAACCAATGCTTTGCTACTTTTAACACAAAAAAACATCTTCAAGAGAAACTGTAAAACTACTAAAACTTTATTTTAAAGAGCCAAATCTATAAATAAATAAAAATAAAATAACTCATGCATAAGAGACTCTGTAAAATACTCTATATAATGCAAAAGTGAACAGTTGCTCTTTAAATTTAGAGTCATTGTTCATATGTTATATGTTAAAAAATTAATAAAACTCAATGATGGGCTCGTGAGCCAAATAAAAAAGGAAGAGAAAGAATGTGGTTTTAGAAAATGAGTAGGTAGTGATTTTTCTTTTTGAAGTAGTTGTTAATAATAATATATTTAAAGATTATTAAAATAGAATGTGTAATAGGAGATGAAAATTAAAAAAAATTAGCTAAAGTAGTTTTTCTACATTGTTCATCCATTAAACTAGCAAAAGTTTAACAAATTGTTGGAGATATTTTAGCTACCATCAATCTTGTATTTACTTTTGTAGTTTCTTTTTACCATGATGTTTAAGTTATACCATTTGAATTGTACGGTGAAAAAAAATTGACAAAAAGAAAACCATTTGAATTGTGCGGGTCTTTCTAACGTCTTTCATTTTTCAAAAAGTAACTTAAGTATGAAAACAAAAAATCTATAACAATTATTTGATTTTGCCAGTGGCATGAAAGTAAAATTCATAAATTCGTACTATTTAAAGGGGCTTGTATTCAACTGAGATTTTGAAAGATTTTAAGATGATGTAGTCAAATTAAGATTTGAAACGATTTTAAAAGACTTTAAAATATTGGAGCAGTCAATCACGATTTCAAAAAACATTTTTAAAGTTCATGCAAATCCATGTGTAGTCAATTAATATTTTAATGAACATTTTTTTGTGTGCATGCAAATCCATGTATAATCAGAAAGTTAAAGATTTGATGGGATTTCATTAAGTTGGGGATTTTGGTGAATTTTAGTGGATTCTAGCATACAAAATAGGGTGAAGTGCCAATTTAGTCCCTGAATTATCACCTCAGTAAAAATTAGGTCCTTGAATTATTTTTTCAGTAAAATAAGTCCCTAAATTCATTAGAAAATGCTAATTTCATCCCTACTATTATATTCAAAGCTTTTTTTTTTTTTGGGGGGGAAATATTTTTCTTTTCGTCAACTTAAGTCACTTGACACACTTTAGAGTGTAATACCATCATTTTCTCGTCTATAAGCCCTTAGCATTTCATATAGGTTGCGAATTTAATGTCTAATTTACCCTCAAAAGTTAACTTACACTATTTCTTTATGAAAAACTACCAATTTATTCTTCAAAGTTAACTCTATACACTATTTCTTTATGAAAAACTACATATCTACCATCTAATGTGTATCACATGCAAGTAACATGACTTGAATTGATGGAAAATTGAATATAGTAGCTTCGAATATTATATTAGGGATGTAATTGGCAGATTTTTATAATTCAGGGACTAATTTTTCTGAAAAAAAATAGTTTAGGGACCTAATTTTCACTAAGGTGATAATTCAGGGACTAAATTGGCAGTTTACCCTACAAAATATATATGTCAAGCCATCATCACCTAACCCACACCCTACTGGTCACCCTTCTTCTTAGCACCACCACCACCTCATCTCTCTCTCTAGTCTCCTACCACCACGTTCTCTTTACACCACTACCTTCAACATCTTCCCACAGCAGTCATGAGATTTTTGATCAAAGTTGTTGAACTAATCCTTAAGGGGGAAATCTAAGGGGAGGAACCCTAAGACTTCCAAAAATGATCACATAAGAGATCAACCATGTTAACTCCAAGGTCCACTAGTAAAACCCGGTTTGTCAAGAGAGTGTAAAAAACTGTTGAAGCTGAGGTCAGTATCTTATTCTGATTCCATTAAAGGAAATCCATGCCACATAGTTACATTCCAAGGAGCTCGTGTTATGGCCAGACTTGAGTTTTTCCAGGTTTTATTATGGGCATCAATATGAGGTCCACACAGTTTATGCAGAGCTTCATAATTTGGATATAAGGTGAAAAAATAAGGTTTATAAGGTGCCTCTTTACGTTATGAAAATGCTATGACTCGTACCTTAAATAAATGTATTTTATTCTCGAAAAGTGTGAAATGACTAAAATGCCCCTGGCGAGGGTTATGTTGAATAATTATGGACCACTAAGTTTAAATTCGTTTTCTCGTGGTGTTTCCGACCCATATGCAAGCAACCAAGTCCCTAAAGAACCTTTATCTAAGATTCACTAGGGATGAACATGTAATTCGAACTAGGAAGAAAACCTCTTCTTGGTGACACGCTACAACCATTAAAATCCTCGTACTTGAAATGGAGCAAGGTGAATGAACAAACAAGCAGCATTATACATGAGTAGAAGGGGATATATCAAAGTCGAAGTGCTGGAGGACATTCCGGACAAACTTTTTCACTTTTCATCTTTAATTCAACCAACGCATTATGGCAAGTGCAGAGTAAAAGATTCCTCATGTGCTTCGACCCGATGTCAGAGTAAGGTGGTATTCTTATTCTCATAGTGAGAATCTATACAAACACAAAGATTGGGAGATGATGTTTTCCGAATCAACATTACCCAGAGGTTTCTAGCTCTGTCCCAGACCTACAAACTTGCTCGCGTTTCACTTCGTTACTCATTACTCCAAAGTTAGATTACCTGTAAAAGATTTATCGGATTAAAGTATTATTCTTTGATTAGGAATTAAAAGATGAAAAGTTTCACACACTTTATCTAACATGACGAACGACTTGAATAAAGTTAAATTCTCATAAACATGTAAGCACATGTTTATTACCGAAGTCTCATGAATAAGGCAAAATGAGTACAATTCTTTGGGGGAGATATGCCTTCACTCTAGAGCAAAATTTTTCCTAAGGATACTGAAAAGGCTAACTTGGCCAGGGCCATCAACTGTGATAAGGGTCATCAGGCCGATTAAGAAGAACGCTGTTTCGAGAGAACATTGAGATGACTCAAATGAAGAAGAACACCCTATTAGGAATCTTCATGCTCTCTTCAAGTTAAACGTATATGCGAAGAAGATGTCATTTTTTTTTATGGAGCAAAGTATGGAGGTGATGAAACCCGTTAAAGGAAGCAAGGTTAATTATTGAAAGGTTATGGCTCGTCCTTATTTCACTTTATCTTTGTGGACAAGAGTAAACAAGGATGTGGCAAACTTTTTGGTTACATATCCTAATCATCGAAGGCATAAAGTGGAGATTGGGTTTGAAGGCTAAGACATACAAAAACATGGAGAATCCATGTTGAAGCTTGAAACTCAGAAGGAAGGACTTGGAAAAATAAAGCTAAGTTTGAAGTATTTAAAGATAAGTTGTTAGGAAATCTCACAGTCGAATTCAAGAAGTCTCACCTAAAGATTTGCGTGTTCGAAAGACGAAGCCACTCAGTGATGCAAATAATTATCCCTCGTTAAATGTGCACGATTTTCAAGGACGTATGTCTGAATCTAGAACGTCAAAAGTTTGTGATTACAAAGCCAAGATTGCACGCATAAGAAGAATTAAACTGTACATATTTCAAATTACTCATAAAGGCATGGTCTACTTATCCTCAATGGGAACTATTCATTTTCTAATAAATAGTTAGGGGCAATTATGGGACCATAATTTGCCAGGGTTGGAATAAGGCAGATCAAAATATGAATACTTAAGAAATCCGGTCATGAACTCAACAGCTTCACATCTGAATAAACGAAGCAGCAATGCCACCATCATCCTATTTCAAAGTAGTGGGCAAAGTCCGACGACTGCGCTAAGATTGATCATGCTTATCCCGCAAAATACGGAAACCTAATTCAACAAGGAATCAATAGGTTTCCTATAATCTTGGAGTTCTTACAATCTACAATCTAAAGATTGGTGTGCATCGTAAATAATCACACACATAAGAGGATGCAATATCTACTTCCTAGATATCCTATAGATTCTCCTAGTTTAATACGAATTCTCTACCCTAAAAGGTCTATACCTTGACTGGTATAAATAAACCCTTCTAAGGTTCATCTCTGGTATAAATACACACTTTGTTGATGCACAAAATCAATGAGGACTTTGGTACAACAGAAAGTTTCAAGTTCGTGACCTTCGCTTGGTCGCTCCGGTCACTAGTGTGGACAAGTATGTAAATGGACAGAGACAGGGAAGCAAACACAAGATGTATGTGGTTCACCCAGATTGGCTACGTCCACGGAGTAAAGAAGTTCTCATTAATTGTGAAGGGTTTACACAAATACAAAGGTTCAAGCTCTCATTTAGTGAATTCTAGTGAATGATTTAGTACAAATGACATTAGGGATTATTGTGGGAAAATGATCCCTATTTATAGAAAAGAGTTTCTAGCTTTGTTCTGACATTGACACGTGTCACCTTGTGATTGGCTTCTGATGTTGACACGTGTCGCGCTGTGATTGGCCTCTGCTGTTGACACGTGTCGCCTTGTGATTGGCCTTTGATGTTGACATGTGTCGTCTTGTGATTGGCCTTTGACCTTGTGGGTCCTTGACGGTATAATGTTGACTGGTGTTCAGTAGTTTCGGGATTGGTCAAGTATGGTACAAACAGTGCTCCCCTAAGTTCTCGAGTGAGGGAAGCTCCTCGGTTGGGGACTTGTAAGATCCAAGCCACTGAGTAATCCCGAAACTTCCAAGTACTGAAGTGTGGTGTCGTTTTCACTTGCCTTTTTTGTTCCATAGGTGGAAGTGGCATCTTCTCTATAAGTATTTCTCCTCCATTCATGAATGGTATCTCTAGCTGATGTTGACGCACAAGGTAATGTGTCATTTTTGCTTGAAGCTTAGTTATAGTTTCGGGCTTGGTCAAGTGTGATACAAACACTATAGTAGGAATCCCCCAAGTCTCTGAGTGAGGAGATCTGCCGAAAGAGGTGACAGACAAGGTAAGCAATCAGGGAAAAGAAGCCCAAGTAATCAGGTCTAGGTCGGAAGCTTGACTTCAGGTTCCGGCTAATTATTCTCCTTCTCCTTGTCTCTCATTCAACAAGAAGGATAAAGAGAAAAAAGGGAGAAGAGATGATATGAGATACTTTTGCTTTTGAAGAAGTAACTTTCCACAGGTTTATTCTTGAACTGGGCTGGAGGGTTTTCTAGTTTCCTTTAAATAAGCGAGCCAACTCAGGAATTTGAGGGTCAAAATAAGTCTGTCAAATCTAGAGTACGTTTGACCCTGATGATATGGGATACTTTTACTGTTGACAAAATAGTGGGTGTGGTATGCGAGGCTTTGCTCTTTGGCGACAGTGTCAGCGAAAGGTTGTTGAAGCTTCTTGAGCTCTTGGATTCAACTCAGACTCCTTCTGCTGAGTTATATGATTGTGCAGGGTAAGGTGTCATGCTATAGTGATCTGTTACAGCTCATCATACTGCATTCTTCACTGCTTATTTCTTCTGAATGACAGGTAGGCACGAGGTAGAGGTGATGGTCTGTTTCTTTGTTCAATCTTTCCAAGTGCCGACCGATTGCTTTCTTTCTCCTTGTCCCGCAGGCAAGAGCAAGGGTAAAGGAAAAGCATGCCATAAGATATTTTTGCCTTCGACTATGATGATATGAGGTACTTTTGCTTTTGAAGAAGTATCTTTCCACAGGTTTATTCTTGAACTGAGCTGGATGGCTTCTTAGCAAGGAATAAGAGACTTGATCTTGAATTGGACTTGTAATTTCTTCAAGGGCCGTTAGTGGCTTGATTTTTGAATGAAATCGGACCATGAGTAATCTCGGATGGCAAGTGATCCTCAGCTTAGTTGAGGATGAATTAGCACGTTGTCTCCACATGCTTCAAGGTATCAGTTTCACTTGCCTTATCTGTTCTCCATGTAGATGTGGCATCTTCTTCGAAAGTACATCAGCAGTTAAAGATGAATACTCGAGAGCAATGCTAGGTAAGCAATCAGGAAGGGGTTCTAGGCAGTCGGTTCTAGATCGGAAGATTGATACCAAGTGCTGCCTGATTGCTCTCTTTCTCCTTGTCTTGCAGGTAAGAGCAAGGGCAAAGGAAAAGACAAGGAAAAAGCATGATATGGGATACTCTTGCTTTTGTCCCTGATCATATGAGGTACTCTTGCTCTGGTGTGGCTTGTTTGTAGAGGTATTATCGGGGGGTAAGAAAGCTAAGTATTTCGAGAGGCTTCGTTGGGAGTGTCTTCTCGGGTGTGAGGAAATGTTGAGCATTTTTGGAGGTCTATCTGGCCGTGGAGGATGAAGGTTGGCATATATAGAAATTTCTCTAATCGGCAAGTAGTAATGTTGTTCATTTACCCTTCTCGATTACAGTAATGTAGTGGGAGCTGCGAGATTCACGTGTTTTAACTTTGTCAGATACCTTTTGATAAAGTGTTCCGTGATATCCGGAAAGTTGATGTTGCTTGTGAAAAGTGCCGACAAATTATATCCAGGAAAATCTGGCTCTTCGAAGTTCGAAGAGAGGTGCCTCTTCGATTTTTGAACAAGCGCGTATGTTGAAGATCTGGCTCTCGAAATTCAGAAAGCGTTGCCTCTTTGATTTTTGAACCAAGCAAATCTGTTGAATATCTGGCTCTCAAAAGTCGGAAAGCGTTGCCCCTTCGATTTTTGAACCAATCAAATCTGTTGAAGATCTGGCTCTCAAAAGTCGGAAAGCGTTACCCCTTCGATTTTTGAACAAGCAGATCTGTTGAAGGTGTATTCTTGGAAATGAGGAAAAATTAGGCATTCTTGTGGGTATGCTTTACCATAGAGGATAGATTTGACTCGTATGGTGATTTCCCAAGTAGCAAGTAGTGGTGCTATTCCTTTACCCTTGTGGGTAATAGTAGGGTAGCTGGAACTTCGAAATTCTTGTGCCTTAACTTTGTTAGAGTTACCCTTGGTATCCGAGGAGCTGGTGTTACGTGTGAATCTTGTCGATAAATTTTACCCCGGAAAATTTGCTTCTCGAAATTTGGGGAGTGGTGTCTCTTCGATTTTTGAACAAACGGTCATATTGCCTTTTCTTTTATAGGGGCACCAATTGTGTTCAAGAAGTACGCTCAGAGAGTTACTGCTTGTAGAAATCTTCCCTTTATTTTTGTGCTTCTGAGATTTATTGGACCTCATTTTTCCTTCGTCATTTCTGAAAATGTCTGGCCCATCCGACCGTCGTTTTGACTTGAATGTTGAGGAAGAGGTAGCCATGTCTCCTCAAGACAACATATGGCGCCCGTCTTTCTTATCCCCTACTGGTCATCTTACCATTGGGGATTCTGTGATGAAGAATGACATAACCGCTGCGGTGGTGGCCAGGAATCTTCTCACTCCCAAAGATAACAGACTACTTTCCAAACGATCTGATGAGTTGGCTGTTAAGGATTCTCTGGCTTTCAGTGTTCAGTGTGCGACTTTTGTGTCTAATATGGCCCAGCGCCTATTTGCTCGAACCTGCCAGGTTGAATCCTTGGCGGCTGAGGTGATAAGCCTTAAACAGGAGATTAGAGGGCTTAAGCACGAGAATAGACAGTTGCACCTGCTTGCACATAGCTACTCCACGGGCATGAAGAGAAAGCTTGACCGGCTGGAGGAATCCGAGAGTCAGATTCTAAGTGATCATCAGAGGTTTGTGGATTTGTTGGAAGGGCATCTATTGCCTTCGTCTTCTGGAGCTTTATTGCGTACTGAAGCTCCAAACGATCAACCTCCTATGCCTCCTCCTTCTGGGGTTCTGCCCAGTACAGAGGTTCCAAATGATCCTCCTCCAATGCCTCATCTTTCTGGTGCTTTGTCGAGTATTGAGGCTTCTCCTGGGCAACCTTTGTGAAGGTTCCCTCCTATTTGTTTGTTTTGATTCTTGTGTATGTACATATATGTAGTATGTACATATATGTAATTTTATCGATGATATCAATAAACAAGTTTTACTTCATTCAGCGTATTGTGTTAAATACACCAAGGCATCGTCCACCAAGTTCTTTGAATTTTTTCTTTTGTTGAAGTTTGCATGTTGAAACTTCGTGGGTGGATCCTGTAGGTTGAAATAGTGCTCCCCTAATTTCTCGAGTGAGGAAAACTTCTCGATTGGGGACTTTGAAAGATCCAAGTCACTAAGTAGTAGCGGAACTTCCGAGTACCGAGGTGTGGTAGCATATGATAGGAGTCCCCCAAGTCGCCGGTCGAGGAAAGTTACCGAAGGAGGTGTCTTGCTTGTTACCAAGTTGTCAGAATATCGATGCCTTGTCTTGCTTCCTTTGGTGAAGCACAATTCTTTCTTAGTGAAGTACAATTCTTTCTTGCTTCATGTTGAGAGGTAGGGAAATAATAAAAATGAGACCCAAGGTTTCATCCCTTTGCCCATTTCTACTTCCCTTTTTTTTTTTTATTATTTATTTTTTTTACTTTTTGCTGCTGTTCACTTTTATGGTGGAATTGTTTTTCGTTTCCACTAATTAGCCTGAGTTGTTGCAATTATAACACCTTTCTCTGTAGCTCAAATCGCAAAGTCGTCTTCATGAAAGTTGTTCCTTAACTTGTGATCTACAACATGTCCAAATTTGAGATCCATCAGAGTAGTACAACTCCAGACATTCAGGTATGATGAGTAACTGTTCATGATTTGTCTGCCAACCCGTCAAACCTGTTGTTAGCTTCGAAACTCCATTTTATCTTGCTCAAATCAAAATACTTTCTTCATCGAAGTTGTTCCTTATCATCTCTTCCATAACATATCAAAAATTCAGAATGAATTAATGGTTAAATACTTCCAGATCTTTGAAACATCACAACAACTATGAAATCGGTAGGAATCTGACTGTCATGTTTGGAGTTTTAAAACTCTAATTTCCTTCGCTCAAATAGAAACATTTCCTTCTTGAAAGTTGTTTATCTGTTCAAGAACTATAAGATGTCCAAAATTCGGCTCCATTGAAGAAGAGCAGAAGTTGCGGAAATTTGATAGATGAAAGGTGATGGAAAAGGGAGAGAGGGAAAAAGGCTTGACTAGTTGAAGCTATTTTTAGGACACAAAATTTGATTTAGCTTCACACTATCTTGATCAAGAGTGTGTGAAGCTCTTGCATGTTTTAGTGTTGAAATTTTGTAGTGAAGCTTTGTGGGTGAAGCTTTGTAGGTGAAGCTTTGTATGGTGAAGCTTTGTAGGGTGACGCTTTGTAGGGTGAAGCTTTGTAGGGTGAAGTTTTGTAGGGTGAAGCTTTGTAGGGTGAAGCTTTGTGGGGTGAAGCTTTGTTGGTGAAGCTTTGTAGGGTAAAGCTTTGTAGGTGAAGCTTTTGTTGGCATCATAAATTGATTTTGCTTCACACTATCTTGATCAAGAGTGTGTGAAGCTTTTGAGAATTGTAGTTGTCCTCCTTTGATGAAGCTTTGTTGTGTTCCCCCTTCCTTTTTTTTTTTTTTTTTTTTTTTTTTCGGAGTGGGGGAACTGAACATTTGAAATTTGAAACTCCCTAGCTTGTGTGGAAGTTGAAGATTTTCCATGTGGGGCTTTCTCATGGTTTGATCTTCACAATTGTCAAACCTTAGCCAATATTTGTTATTCCTCCATGCTAGTGGGTGAAGGGGTTGTTTGTGATGCCATACCCATAATTCTCTCTGAGTTCACAGCAGACCATTTAGAAAACAACTTGTTAGATAGCGAAAAGCAACTTGAGGCCCTAATGTCGTCATGTAGTATCTCCGGTAGTGTAAGAATGCGTTTGGTGCATCATTAGAAGTTGCCTTCTGAGCCGCCCAAGGGTCATGTTATGTTCTACACCCAAATACTAATGACCTTAGGGGTGAAGCTACCTTTGCACCCGTGGTTGCGGCATATGCTATCTTTTATTGGATATGCGCTTGGGCAACTCAACCCTGGTTTTTGGGATACCTTGATCGGGTTTTATATTATTTGGATGAAGTGTGGATTAGGTGAGCTTTCCTTCCATCAGTGGCGTTACTGCTATAAGATACGCCCGGTGAAGTCATGCACTGGTTATGCCGAGTGTGCATGTCGAAGCGAGAGAAAGCGTATTGCCAAATGGCCTTCATTACATAGGATGTCGAACGGTTATAACTCAACACTTGTACACTGTGAGTCTACTTATAGTAGTACTTCAAGTGATTAGCGTTCCATGGCTGGCCAAGGGTTTTGCCATCGGAGCTTCTGAGTTTGTAGGAGCTAGGGCGACTGATGCCAATTACTTCAAAAGGTCTATCCCAGTTTGGACTAAGTGTGTCTTCGCTCGGGACTCTATCGCAGAGTAGTCTTTTCTTTAATACCCAGTCCCTAAATTTGAAAGAGCGAGGTTTGACCCTAGAGTCATAGTAGTTGGAGATGCGCTGCTTGTAAGCCATGTTCCTCAAGTGAGCCTGAATTATGTGTTCCTCGACTAAATCCAAGTTGTGGGTGAGTTGTTTGTCATTTTCACGTTGTATGTAGTTATGGACTCGGAAGGTAGTTTGCTCAAGCTTAACTAGGACAACTGCCTCTGTGCCAAAGGCAAGTGAGAATGGAGTTTCTCCTGTTGAAGTCCGATATGAAGTGCGATATGACCAAAGAACTTGGGGTATAAATTCAGGCCAACAACCTTTAGCCTTGTCCAAGTTGGTTTTCAAAGTGCGCTTTATTATTTTGTTGATGGCCTCAACTTGTCTATTTAGACTAGGGATGAGCTAGGAGGCGAAACATAAGTTGATGTTGAACTTAGAGTAGAACATCTTGAACTTCTTGTTGTCGAACTGTCGCGCATTGTCAGTGACTATCGCATTAGGAATACCGAATATGCAAATGATGTTCTTCCATACGGAGTCTTCTATCTTTGCCTCAGTAATGGTTGCCAAGGGTTATACTTCGGCCCACTTTGTGAAGTAGTCAACTGCAACGATTGCGTAACGGACCTTGCCCTTCTCTACAGGCATTGGGCCAATCAAATCAAGTCCCTACTAGGCCAAGGGCCAAGGGCTGATCATGGGAGTGAGAGGCTCTGGAAGGGAGTGAGGAATAGTCGCATAGCATTGACATTTGTTACATGAGCGGGATACTTTGATGGCATCTTGATGGAGTGTTGACCAGTAATATCCTTGGGGGAAAATTTTGTGTGCTAGGGACCGAGATCCAGCATGTTCTCCACAGACTGCCTAATGTATTTCCTGAAGGACAATTTCTGTCTCGGCAGGCGTAAGACACCTTAAGTATGGCAGGCTAAAGCCTCGCTTGTAGAGTTGATCATTGATGATCAGGTAGCGGGTAGACTTGTATCGAATTTGCTTAGCCTGGACCTTATCATTTGGAAAGGTGCCATGAGTAAGGAACTTATAAATCGGGGTAATCCAACTATCCCTTTGTTGTAAGTTGCATACTCCCGCGACCATGGTGCTTGGTGTTGTCAACAATTCGACATAAATTTTTTTTTTCCAATCTTGTCTTTCACTACTGAGGTGAGGCCAGCCAAGGCGTCTGCATAACTGTTTGCCGCTCGAGGAGCTTGAGTGATCTGGTAGTGGAAGTGCTTGAGCAAAAGTTGTGTTTGCGCAAGGTATGCTGCTATGGAGCTATCCTTAGCATCAAAGTTGTTGGTGACCTAGTTAACCACCAATTGGGAGTCACTGAAGATATCAATTTGTTTAACCCCGAGGTGTTTGGCCAAATGTAAGCTTGCTAGAAGGGCTTCATATTCGGCTTCGTTGTTCGACGCCTTAAATTTGAAACGAAGAGCATACTCCATCACCACTTTGTCGGGGGTAGTAAGGACTAGTCCTGCTCCACAGCCCTGTTGGTTGGATGAGCCATCAACATACAGATTCCATGTTGGGGCTGTTGGTTCTATTTTCTTAGCTTCCGAGGATGATGAAGCCACTACTTTAGGTGCAGAAGCAATGTCAACAGAATATATGAAGTCGGCGATGAAGTCTGTCATTGCTTGGCCCTTCTCTGCTACCACACCGAAGGCACATTTGTTGGGGTCCAACCTCATTCGATATTTCTTCAGAATGGTGAAAGTTTCAGATAAGTTGGTGATGTGTTAGTCAGCATGTTTGCTTTTGACTAGCATATCATCAACGTAAACTTCCATGCTCTTCTCAATCTGCTACGCGAACATTGAATTGACTAGTCTCTGAGAAGTCACCTCTGCATTCTTTAGGCCGAAAGGCATGAAGAGCTTGATCTTCGTATACCATGCACTGAAGCCGTTGTTGGCTTGCAATAAGACTTTGTTGTTGACTATAACCCTTGTTGCGCATAAGTGCTCATCTTTCATCACCTAGTTGGTGGCACGAATGTGAGTTCCTTCATCACCTAGTTGGTGATAATAGTGGCGAGTTGCCGAATGATATAAAGTATGTTGAACCCTTTCGAAGCTCAGTTGGCTTATGTATGAATGTGTTGAAATGTATGATGTTTATGTTGATTGACATGAGTGATGCTTATGAATGCTTTGATATGCATGAAGAGATCTATGCTTTGTTGATAGAGGTTAACCATATGAGGGTTCCCTTGGTATGTCTTTGCCTCGGCAAAGGCATGATTGTAAGCTTGCATCATCACCTTAGAGTAAGTCTTTCAAGTGTTAACATTGATCATGTACTTGAAGAAGCATTTACGCATGCCTACCGTGAAGGCCCTGAGTGCTGCTTTATCATCTGCGTTACTACAACGAGAGTACTCGTGGCTGAAGCGACCGACATATTCAAGCAATGACTCGTCTGATTTATGACGAAAGATGTATAATTCATCAGCGGAGTGTAAGTGATCAGCTTGGAAAATGTGTTGAGCCATGAATAGTCTTCTTAGTTCAGTGAAAGAATCCACAGTATTAGGTTGAAGACGACAATACCAATTAAGAGCTCCACCAGAAAGAGTTGAAGGGAATATGAGACATTGTTCCTCATCATTGTGTCTTTGGTATGCCATGGTAGATTCGAAGAAGTGGATATGCTTAATTGGATCTTCCCTCCCAGTATATGATTGTAGTCCCAGTTTATGTTTAGTCTTCGCCTGAAGGAGGGTGTCGAGGATCCTCCTTGTAAGAGGGCCATGCCTGGGTTGATTCCAGTCAGGTATCTCAGCTTGTCGTTCGGCCTTCAACTTGTTTACTTCTTCAAGGAGCTGTAGGACAAGGGGGTCCTGGGTGGAGTTTTATATCACTGGAGCTTTCTTTCGGAAATCTCCATCTCCTCTTGAAAGTAGGAAAGTCTGATCAAGAGCATGTGATCTTTCCTTGGACTCGCCGTACTGACTTCTAGGGTATGTTTATCGGAACACCTCTGAGTCCCCTATACCCTCATGTTTCTCTAGGACTTATTGCCTCTTCCCCAAATTGGTAGCCGGCCTGGGCCGTGGTAGGGGACCGAGTCTTTCAGAAACCCTTGGGTCATTGATCTTTGAGCTTATGTGGATAAGGTTCTCTCGACGTTGCTTCAAGAAGTCTCGATAGTCGCGATAAACACCTTTCGATCCTTCCGCTCCCTCTGCTAAAAGATGCCTTCCTCCACTTCTCCTACTTCGGGTTGAAGCAGCTAGGTTGAGAGAAGTTTCATGTTGATCGACATTTTGATAAGTAGCTTGCTCCTTATCAAGAATACCGATATTGAAGGTAGGGGACCCTCCGTGTTCGAAGGCATCCAATTGATGGTTGACGTTCATAGGGGCAACGAGCTCGTGTGTTTGAGCATGCCTAGCTTCGTGGAGCGTCTCGAAGAGCTTCTCGTATTGCTCTTGAAGGACCTCATTTTTCATTGCTATCTTGTTGTTCTGAGCTTCTAGCTCATCGACTTTAGCTTGAAGAGAAACCCTTTTTCCTTCCTTCTTTCGTTGCTTCGCACTAGGTGCAAGAGGGGTGTCATTCTGTGAGCTGTGGCTTCCTTCGCTCCCCATGTTGGAGAGGGATACCTGGTCAAAAGAAAGTATACGAATGGTGGAAACCAGCTTGACAAAGCTGAAGATAGTGGATATAAGTGTCGTTCCCACAGACGGCGCCAAATGTTGATGCAAAAAATCAGTGAGGACTTTGGTACAATAGAAAGTTTCAAGTTTGTGACCTTCGCTTGGTCGCTCCGGTCACTAGTAGGGACAAGTATGTAAATGGACAGAGACAGGGAAGCAAACACAAGATGTACGTGGTTCACCCAGATTGGCTATGTCCACGGAGTAGAGAAGTTCTCATTAATTGTGAAGGGTTTACACAAATACAAAGGTTCAAGCTCTCATTTAGTGAATTCTAGTGAATGATTTAGTACAAATGACATTAGGGATTATTGTGGGAGAATGATCCCTATTTATAGAAGAGAGTTTCTAGCTTTGTTCTGACATTGACACGTGTCACCTTGTGATTGGCTTCTAATGTTGACACGTGTCGCGCTGTGATTGGCCTCTGATGTTGACACATGTCACCTTGTGATTGGCCTCTGATGTTGACACGTGTCGCCTTGTGATTGGCCTCTGACCTTGTGGGTCATTGACAGTATAATGTTGACCGGTGCTCAGTAGTTTCGGGATTGGTCAAGTATGGTACAAACACACTTATTCTCTTGCCTACTGCTTGTAAAATCCCACTCCCAATTTTTAAAGGTAATTTTGAAAATTTTATTTACAAATTGTTTTAAGGCCTTAATTGGTGAGCCCGTGGGGCCCACCTGAAGGAAAATTTGTGAAAAACATGTTCATTTGAGCAACATCTATGGCATGCAATTAACAATTAAAGGCGGAATCATACTTGTATGCACTCAAAAACAAAACATTACCCATGAAATTCAAAGCCTAGTAGTTGAGTGAACCAAGACTTAACTCAAGAACAAAGTGAGTTGAGAAATTTATACCTTTGTTGATTCCTCTTTGCATAAGCAAAGGCTAATCACCCAAGAGATAGGACCTTCATTCCTTGCTTATTAGCTCCATGGATTTCTTGGAGGAGGATGGTTGAAAGGATTTTCCAAGTTCCCAAAATAGAGAACCTCTAATTTTTCCACACCAAGAAGAGACTTGAATAGGAGATGAGTGACCTAGAGGAATGAAGATTGCTAGCTATATTCCTCTAGGGTGGCCGGCCTCTTAGAGAGTAAAGAGAGCTTTTTTGTTCTCATCTTTTCTCCAAAAGAAACCCTAAGGATGAAATGGCTATAAAGTTGCCTTTATACCACCTCACAATGGAGTGACAAACTTGCAATTAAGCCAAGTTCACTACCCTTCTTTATATGGCCAGCCATTAAGGGTTCATTGGGCTTTCAAGCCCTTTGTGTTTTCAAGTTGTCATACAACTTGTCATACAACTTGAGCTAATGGGCTTGACATTCAAATCCCATTGCGCATTGCAGCCCAAAACTAACCCGAGGTCTATAACAAACTTATTCGTTTGATTAATTAACATATTAATTAATCCTAGCCATAAATAATTAAACCATTTAATTATCCTTACTCATCTCCGTTGTTTCTTCAATCTCTACCTTACACGGTGTGCGATCCATTAGGTTCCTTTTAGCGAGGCAGTGGGCGGTTGTTACTCTTAATGATCGATTGTGAATTAAAACATACTTTCAATTCTCCCTTTAGTGATTACTTACCTTTAGGGCTTCCACAAACCATGAGTGACACCTAGCAGTATGTCATGACTACCCAAGCTAATCAGAAGAGGTGGAGAACCTATTCAGTTTAGGATTACAATGCAATACGGTATTTCTCTAATACAATACTCTTGACCACATTGTTTGGTTTGATAGTTTATTCATGTCTACTATCCAATGTGATTCATTTACTTATATGATTGCCTTGAATGTGATTTGGAACGACTTCCTAAATCTCATTCATACTCTAGCCAGAGATTCTTAATCATATCATAGAGTATTCTCCCGCAAACGGTTTGAAGGTTAGTGATCCCTTGTTGCGCATTCACTTGCCTCCATGGCTAAGTGGCTTCACCCCAACTATGCTGTGGACACCCTCTGACGGAGTATCTTTGACACAGTCAAAGATCAAGGACTTAACCACAAGACAACTATGATGCCTCAGGTCAAATGACTACTTTGCATTATCCTAACCATGAGTTCTCATGTGACATGAGCATGAGAACTCCTTATTGATCGTTTTCAGTGGACTCATTCTCTATTGAGCACATACTTGCTTGTCTTGGTGTCAGTCACACCAATGACTTGAGACCAGTCACTCTCCCTAAGAGAAGACATAGCACGTACTGATCTTGACGGACTGTCAATGCCCAATTAGTAATCCTATGATCAGGAACATTTAGGATATGTATACGAAAGAGAATGGTCTCATGAATCTAACTTCTTTAGATCACATTTTCCCTATTACATATTCCTTGGACTTATCGTTTAAGCATATAACATTTATATGAGACGGCTTAAAACAATAATCGTTGCCATTTATATTAAACTAGATTAGTTTAACATGTGAAATGTCCGTAAAGTATCATCATATGATTGGTTTTAGGGCACATTTCCAACACCACCTTGTTTTATTTTTGTGTTTTCCGGTTTTCCACTCTTCTCTCTCAGTTCTCTCTTCTCCCTCACCTCTCCCGTAACTCTCTCTCTTCTTTCCTTGTCTTTCACTCTCTTCCTCTGCTTTCTCTCTCTCTCTCTCTCAACCCTCTCATCCCTCTTTCCTCCATTCACTAAGACACACCCACACAACCTGCATGCATTCCCTGCTCGAGACCAAGCATCATCATCTTCTTTGCGCCATCTCTCTCCTTCTCACTCTTTCCCGTCACAACGAGGTCAGTGGAACCCGGGAAGCTCCGGCGAGTTTTCCTAAATTTTCCGGTTCGGTGAGCTTCGGGTTTACCTCCATTTCGTTTTTAATCGATGCTTGGATGTGATTTCTGAATTTTACATTATTTTTCCCAAGGTTTTGGAGACGGGAATGGCGCGGGGGAAACTCACCATTTTTCCCGGCGAACCCGTGAGTTTCGAAGGATTTTCCGATCACCTCCGACCATTCTATGGCGAACCAAAGGTAGTAAACTTCTCATCTCACCTTGTACTTTCGTTTAGTACCTAGATTGGGATCTAAGGTGTACATTGCAATTGACCGGAGCTGTAGAAGCTCCGGCTTTCCTCTCCGTTTGGATCCAATGACGCAAGGCCTTTCAGGCCAGTTTCAACCCACGGGCCTTAAGCCCATATTGGACCAGCCCAATAACCCTAAAAACCCAGCCCGTTTCTTTTTTAATTTATGTTATTTGTTTTAAAGACCCATAGGGCCTTGGGCCATTTTCTGATAAGGGCTTTAAGCCCAATCTCTAAACCTTTGGGCTTTAGAACCCAAGCCCTAAGCCCAGACCCGTTTGACCTGGTCCGACCCGGACCCTGACCCGTTGACTGACCATTGACTTGGTCAACGGTCAGCGTTGACTTTGACTTTGACCGGTTGACTTTTTGGGTTTTCGTTCGAGACCTCTCCTAGGCTAATTTCGACATTCTGAATCCGTTTTCGATGTCCGTTTTCCCAAATTAAGTCGTTTGATTAGAGTTTGACTAAATGTACCCCTTTATGTGCTTAGGGGCAATTGTTGTGGCATTTTTGTCTTCGCTAGTGGCGTAGCTTTCGGCGGCTAAGTACTGTGAATGGACCCCTTCTAAAATTGCATGATTTTATAATTTAATTGCATAATTGAAATGCATGCCTTACGAGTTTATGAATTGATTTTTATGATGAGCATGTTTATTGAAAATGTTGATTTATCGTCTTATTTTCGTAAGGGAATAATTGTTAGCCTATTTTGAGCAATATTTTGATATATCGTATTTTCTATTAAAACCATGATCTGGTAGACTAACTGATGGATGACGATAGGATGCTAGACCATGTTTTCGAAAAACCCCGCTTCATGGTATAGATGATGGATGACTTTATCCTACGAAGTGGTATTCTATGAGATATGTAACTATTTGTGCGTACCTAGTGGACACTATACCGCCTGGGGCGAGGATCTGGTGTTGGCATTTAGGCCGAGATAAATAATCCCTAGCGAAAGGCTGAGGGACATGGAGATAGGCATTGGGCCGGGAGGGAGTTATCTCTGGCTACAGGCACAAAGACTTAGGTGCAGACATTGGGCCGGGAGTATTATTATTCAGTGATCTTACTAGCAACACACCGCGCTTACAAGATGATCTGTGAGACGATTGATGTTTTGATTTCCGCGATATGTCTTTTGAGATATTTTTGGCATGCTAGGGTTTTCAGTAAACCTATCACTTATTATGCTAGTAGTTTTCATTATATAACTATGGGGGTTAGTATGTTGATAACTGTTTTATTATTATTGTATATATGAACTTGGTCCACTCACCCTTGTTTTGCGCCCCCATTCAGGGTTTAGGATCAAGGCATACAGTCCCGGCATTCAGGCACTTCCGTATCGACATCTTCGAATCCTCTCGATGTAGGACCCACTCCTTTATTCATTCAATTTTATATTAATTCTTTTAGTGCTCTAGTTAGTTGTATGCTTTGAACACGTTCCTAAATTGTTAATTCATTGTATTCAAATTCATAACCCTTATTTATTTCTTATTCTTAGCTTTTTTATCAATGAATGGCTTTCGTCACCCTCGGGTGTCGGCCAGCACGTATCTATCCCGGTGTTCTGTAGGACCCCGGAATCGAGGTTTGTCAGATTGGTATCAGAGCATGGTTTGTTCAGTGCATACTTAGGATTCTCTTCAATTCTCGTATTGTGTCAGTTATGACATCATTTGGATGTCACGACTTTTAGATTTGCTGTCTTTCGGCGCAACTGTGCAAATCTTTCTCTGTTTGAATTGTCATCTTCTGGTTGAAATACAAGAATTCGTGTCGTGATTGTGCCTTATTGGTGACGTGTTTGATTTGTTAGACGACTTTTAACATCGGATCGATACTCTGAGACGTGCATTCCCTGGAATGGCGGGCAAAGTTGGCATTACTTAGAAGCGACGTGTTTTAGATATCTCAGTTTGCAGAATTCTGATCAAGATCAGCTGTAGATCCGAAATGGCGATGCCACTTTGCAACGTGCGTTCCCTAGGAATTGCGAGCAGAGTCGACTCTACATCGCAATCATGGGAAACGGAAAAATCATGGTGGTACAAATTGGGTAAGACTAACTGGATTTCTAAATCGGTGATGTACTCTGTGACATGTGTTCCCTAGGATGGGCGACAGAATCATATCGTGGTGGCAACTATTCGAAATGTTCGAAGTGCGTGTTAGAGAAAACAAGTAAGTGCTAGTTGTGACGACGGTTAGTAGGTGGTAATTGGTGGGATCGAATCAACGTTCTCAGACTTGTTGCCACTGAAGAAATTCGTGTGGATCTTTGGAACAATTCTCAGCGATTAATCTATCGATAACCTTCTTGCTTACTCCAACAACTAAGTCAAGTTCTCTAACCATTGATCGTCAGCTTCACATCAAATTCTTCGAGCGTTGACTTTGTTTAGTTCATGTACTCTTCTTGGGAACTCCTTGGTAGCAAATTATTCTCATCAATTTCCAAAAGGAGTTGCGATTCTTGTTATTGTGGTAGTTGGACTTGGATGATGAAGACCCAGTCTTGGTTGGATAAACAGATTCTTTGAACTTCACCTGGGTCTCGTACTTGGCACTAAACCCTAGCTCATTGTCCACGTACTTTTCAGTATAGGTGAACTTAGCCTCTTGCTTGTAGCCTTACTGATCAGTGCTCTTGTCCATTATCTGTTCAACCTTGTAAATTTTCGGTGTAATGGCTTGAGATTTCGCCATATTCATCATTGTACGAAGATCGAGTTTTACCTTGAACTTCTCTGAACTCATTGAGCTTTGGTTTGCTCAAGAGCATCACTTTAAGGTAGCCAATCGTGTCATTGCATGCCTACGCAGACTGCTTCGTATCTTTCTTCTTCATCATTCTGTTGATTAAGAGGTTCTATGTTTAATTTTTGAACTTTGAAACAGCTCTCACAAAGTATTGTGAATTTCAAATTGTCTTTGGCCTCGTCAAATCTTATTAATATTTCTTAACTATTCTTGAGCTTGGACCTAATTCCTTTTTTGGCTAAGGAACCAATTGACCATATTGTGATGATTTGCAAAATAATCATAAACAGTGACTTCTAATTTAGCATCTTCACCTTCCTTCGCTTATTCGTCTTTCAATGTAAAACTGGATCATGCCGGAACAATACACCGAGGAAAAAAAAAAAAAGGGTTTGTTCTTGGCATGGTTTCTAGTTCAAATCATGATATTTGGTACTCTGGATTGTAATGGATTTGTTTTGACCCTCAAATTCTTGAGTATTCTTTTAGCTTTCTCGACATAGTTTTTCGCTTAGTCAGTGAGGAATTCATGATCAATCGATTCGGCGAATGCATACATCTAGTTTCATAACGATGCTAGCGAGAATATTTGGAGCATAACCTTTTCACAAGCTTTCCAGTCTTATCGAGAAGATTTCTTTTGGCTTAAGGTTTGAGCCGTCTCTTAGTAAGAGTTTGGTGAAGATTGTGGTGCAGGTGATCAGTAGATTGCATCACCAATCACTATCTTCATGCAAGGATATTCAATCGCCAATCACTTTCTTTCTACAATTCACAGCTATCGCATCGTACTATAGTAGTTCTTTTCCAACGATGTGTGTTCGTCTTAACACATCTTTTCACTACTTCACTCAGGACCCCTTGTTCGTGAATACGCGGATATCGAAGCACTCCTAGCAAATTTGTTTGGTGCACTGAAGAAAGGTATGACAGCGCGATCGAGATGAGAATCAGATAAACTTTACACTTCTCTTGAATCCTATGGTACAATTTTCAAATGGGTTCTTTGTTGGCAAAACACTGGAGTAATTGGTCATATTTGGAAGAACTGAGGAGGATGGTGTGCTTGGTGCTGGATAGAGTTGTTAGGACGATAATTTTTACTTTGTTTAGTTGGGTACGGTACTTTTGTGACATGGTACGACAGTTTTTCACGGACAACATTGGATAACAGAGAAGTATTGTGAACTGATATTCGAAGGATCGAATTTACGACGTGTGAAATTATTCATCCTCAAGAAATTATTGCCTATCGAGACAACAAATGTGTGGTCGATATTGCAGGCTGCAGACTGTAATATTGATAGCTTATTTGTTAGGTTCGTTAAGCAAGTGGGCAAGTAGAATCGCCTACGGCAGTTGTTACAGAATTTGCTATTGTTGGGGCTCGACCCAAAGAAACCTTTATGCTCGGAGTAAGTGACGTTACGAATTCTTGGGCGAAACTCGCTTCCATTCTCGATTTTGGTTTTCAGTACAAGTATTTTAACTTACCTTTTTATAGTTTTATATATTTGTATTTTCTAAGTTAGAAATGTTTTGGAGGAAGTATTTCCATTTTCAATTTTAAGTTCAGCTCGAGTTTTCGACGTATACGTTAGTACATATATATTTTGACGGTATCGTATTTTATGTACTTACTTTTGACCTTAAGCTATTTTGCGTTTTCGACTTTATACCTTTATAAAGTATGATTTCTACTATTACACTGATGGGGAAAGAAAGTATGACCCTGGAGGCACGAAAGATGGAATCATTGCAACCGATCGCGACGGTGTGGGATTTTCCCTTTTGTGCAACCGCTCTTACCTGATCTCTTCGTTACGTATATGTATATTATTCTTCTTCCTATTTTTGAGTTTTCAATGTAGTTTGTTATTTTAAATTTTGAGGGCAAAATTTCTTTAAGGGGAGTAGATTGTAAAATCCCACTCCCAATTTTTAAAGGTAATTTTGAAACTTTTATTTACAAATTGTTTTAAGGCCTTAATTGGTGAGCCCGTGGGGCCCACCTTGTTTTATTTTTGTGTTTTCCGGTTTTCCACTCTTCTCTCTCAGTTCTCTCTTCTCCCTCACCTCTCCCGTAACTCTTTCTCTCATTCCCGTGTCTTTCACTCTCTTCCTATGCTCTCTTTCTTTCTCTCAACCCTCTCATCTCTCATTCCTCCATTCACTGAGACACACCTACACAACCTGCATGCATTCCCTGCTCGAGACCAAGCATCATCATCTTCCTTGCGCCATCTTTCTCCCTCTCACTCTCTCCCGTCGCAACGAGGTCATTGGAACCTAGGAAGCTCCGGCGAGTTTTCCTAAATTTTCCGGTTAGGTAAGCTTCAGGTTTACCTCCATTTCATTTTTAATCGATGCTTGGATGTGATTTCTGAATTGTACATTGTTTTTCCCAAGGTTTTGAAGACGGGAACAGCGCGGGGGAAACTCACCATTTTTCCCGGCGAACCCGTGAGTTTCGAAGGATTTTCCGGTCACCTCCGACCATTCTATGGCGAACCAAAGGTAGTAAACTTCTCCTCTCACCTTGTACTTTCGTTTGGTACCTAGATCGGGGTCTAGGGCGTACGTTGCAGTTGACTAGAGCTGTAGAAGCTCCGGTTTTCCTCTCTGTTTGGATCTGGCGAAGCAAAGCCTTTCAGGCCAGTTTCAACCCACGGGCTTTAAGCCCATTTTGGACCAGCCCAAGAACCCCAAAAACCCAGCCCGTTTCCTTTTTAATTTATGTTATTTGTTTTAAAGACCCATAGGGCCTTGGGCCATTTTCTGATAAGGGCTTTAAGCCCAATCTCTAAACCTTTGGGCTTTAGAACCCAAGCCCTAAACCCAGTCCAACCCTAAGCCCAGACCCGCTTGACCTGGTCCGACCCAGACCCTGACCCGTTGACTAACCCGGCCTAACCGTTGACTCGGTCAACGGTCAGCGTTGACTTTAACTTTGACCAGTTGACTTTTTAGAGTTGACTTTTTGGGTTTTCGTTCGAGACCTCTCCTAGACTAATTTCGACGTCTTGAACCCGTTTTCGATGTCCATTTCCCCAAATTAAGTTGTTTGATTAGAGTTTGACTAAATGTACCCCTTTATGTGCTTAGGGGCAATTGTTGTGGCATTTTTGTCTTCGCTAGTGGCGCAGCTTTCGGCGGCTAAGTACTGTGAGTGGACCTCTTCTAAAATTGCATGATTTTATAATTTAATTGCATAATTGAAATGCATGCCTTACGAGTTTATGAATTGAATTTTATGATGAGCATGTTTATTGAAAATGTTGATTTATCGTCTCATTTTCGTAAGGGAATAATTGTTAGCCTATTTTGAGCAGTATTTTGATATATCGTATTTTCTATTAAAACCATGATCTGGTAGACTATCTGATGGATGACGATAGGATGGTAGAACATGTTTTCGAAAAACCCCGGTTCATGGTATAGATGATGGATGACTCTATCCCACGAAGTGGTATTCTGTGAGATACGTAACTATTTGTGCGTACCTAGTGGACACTATGCCGCCTGGGGCGAGGATCTAGTGTTGGCATTTAGGCCGGGAGAAATAATCCCTAGCGAAAGGCTGAAGGACATGAAGACAGGCATTGGGCCGAGAGGGAGTTATCTTTGGCTACAGGCACAAAGACTTAAGTGCAGGCATTAGGTCGGGAGTATTATTATTCAGTGATCTTACTAGCAGCACACCACGCTTACGAGACGATCTGTGAGACGATTGATGCTTTGATTTCCGCGATATGTCTTTTGAGATATTTTTGGCATGCTAGGGTTTTTAGTAAACCTATCACTTATTATGCTAGTAGTTTTCATTATATAACTGTGGGGTTAGTATGTTGATAACTGTTTTATTATTATTGTATATATGAACTTGGTCCACTCACCCTTGTTTTGCGCCCCCATTCAGGGTTTAGGATCAAGGCATACAGTCCCGGCATCCAGGCACTTCCGTATCGGCATATTCGAATCCTTTCGATGTAGGACCCACTCCTTTATTCATTCGATTTTATATTAATTCTTTTAGTGCTTTAGTTAGTTGTATGCTTTGAACACGTTCCTAAATTGTTAATTCATTGTATTCAAATTCATAACCCTTATTTATTTCTTATTCTTAGCTTTTGTATTAATGAATGGCTTTCGTCACCCTCGGGTGTCGGCCAGCACGTGTCTATCCCAACGTTCTGTGGGACCCCAAGATCGGGGCGTGTCACTGCTCGAGTCTCATAATATTGCTCACTAACTTGTACCCCTTAATCTTTGACTACTTATGATTACTTACTGTTTTGCAGCTAAACGGATTTATGCATCCCCACTCTTCACCACAATATGCAAATTTGGTTCCAACATTATATAATATACTTTAAGGGCTATTTACACTTTGTATCCATCACTCTAACCATCAAGTTAACTTTTACTATTTTGACATAACACTCTCATTCGTCACCAGTTTTGCTTTCATGAAGTCAATATTGAAACCAAATAAATTAGGGTAAATTACAATTTATCTCCTCTAGTTTACGTCTAATTACAATCTCATACGATATCTTTAAAACATTTCAATCACATACATTACTTACCATTTCATTTCAATATCATACATTCTATTAGAAAATCTGTTAAATTAACCGTTAAGTGATGACGTGGCAAAATTAAGTCTAGATTTGTGCTGACATGGTTTTCAACTTATAAAAAATAAATAATAAAAGATGAATTAATAAAAATAATAATTTTTTCTATAATTAAAAACTTAAAATAAAATAAACAAAAGTTGGAGTTCATCTCTTTCCTCTCCCCGTCCGACGCCTGTAGTTCTTCCTCTGTCCCGTACCACCATCGCTACCTTCATCCCTTACTTCAGCCACCGCAAGCAATCTAATCTCGACTCTCTTGCTCTGAAATTCGCACATCTCCTCCAGTTTTCCTCCGCAAGAACCCAGCTTCTGCAACAACCTGCAAGAACCCATCTGGCTTTTCTCTCTCTCCAACTGACTTCAAGAGTGGTACCCTCCCCCATTTTTTCATTTTCTAAAAAAAAACCCAACACCCCAAAAATGATTGGCAAAAGAGCAAACCTCGGCGATCGTGATCAGCTTGGGTCTCAACGAGCCAAGCAATGCCAGCGCCGCCATTGCTGCCAGTGACGTCGTACAATCCAGTGGACCACGGTGGCCTCGCTCGGTCAGATTCCGAGTTGGCTCAGCTCGGTTATGCTACTGATTTTACCCTCCTGCGGCTGGAACTCGAAGGAGAGACCAAGCGAGATCGCAAAATTGGCAAGTGTCCACTTCATTGGGGTGGCGATGGGGGAGTGGGTTGTGTTTTGGTGGTGAAGAGCCAATGGACAGAAGGGCGGTGGGGCCCACTGTGTTTTGTTATTATTAATCCTTTTTTTATTTGTTTTTGTCCACTTGGTGCAAATTTGGCAACTACATCATAATAAATGTTGACTAGATATGTGCCACGTCATCACTTAATAGTAAGTTACCAGATTTTTTAACAGATATATGATAATGAAATAAAATAATAATAAATGCAGAAGATTGAAATCTTTTAAAAATGGTATATAAAGTTGCAATTGCACTCAAACTTGAAGAGGTAAAGTGTAATTTACCTAATAAATTAACATGTGTTATATCTAAGGTCTAAAATATCGATGATATCGGAAATATCGGTAGTCCAAAAACACGGAAATTTCGATGGAAATATCGGGATATTATCGATATCGATAAAAATTGAATAAAAACCACGGAAATTGTAAGAAAAACTTGGAAATTTTTATTGAAACTTTACAGGATGTTTATTTAGTCAATTATCTATTAGTTTATCATAAAAAATTGAAAGGAAATGCATTGCATGATGGATTTAACTGATTTAAGTTGATTATATAGAGAGCTGGCAAACATTGTGAGTGTAGAAAATATATAAATATTTTAGCATATTTTCACAAAAATATAAGTGATATGGTGGTCAAGGTGTTGAAGGAGTAAAATGGGAGGGGTTCGAATTCCCTTAGTGTTTTTTTAAATATAGAAATTTAAAAAATACGGAAATTTCGATGGAAATATCGATGACATCGGAAATATCGGTAGTCCAAAAACACGAAAATTTCGATGGAAATATCAAGATATTATGGATATTTTAGACCATGGTTATATCCACGACAAATAAGAAGTAAAAACATACCTTCAAGAAAGAGATAGGATTAAGTAATGACCTATATGACATGAATATGTCATTCATGTAGGCAAGAAGTCCGTCCATCAAAGTTCCATGTAAAAGAGTGGTTAACCATGGGAGGGCCATTGTTACAATTCATAGCTTTAGGGTAGTAAAGTGTCCATTTAAAAGACAGACCAAACTATTACATACCATAAATGCAACGGTACAAAGTCTACATGGTTCATCTTAAAGAGACTACACCTTTGTACATATTTACTAATACGTCATGCGTGAGGTAACGTATATAACCAACATCCAAGGACAGATCGTTAGCTATCATAACATTTATACCAGCAGACTGTAGTTAAGTGACATAAGTTTTCTTTTTCTGATACAACATTTATCAGGGTCACTTAATACTATGGGTTAGTGGTATTCTTTTTGTAAATAAGAAGTTTTAGGTTCAAATCTCGTAAATGACAAATTCAATATCAATTTGTTCTACCCCATAGGCCCCCACAGTGTGTCGAAAAATTGAGTGTTGTATCAATAATATACAAATCAAACTTCTAAAGGGAGCCGAAAAATCTGAGTAATTCTTATTCTTGAGTTCAATATATTAACCTCATTGAGTGAGAAACCTATACAATAAATAGCAAGAAAGAAAAGAGGTAACCACTCATAAAATAGAGAAAGGGAAAGAAAAAGACGAATCCCATATTTAATATATAAAACTTACACCGTTGTAACAATAGTTTCATATAAATTAAACTCACGTTGGATAATTCTTATATATAAACATTACGCTTGCTTAAACTATGGTGAATAAACTCCCGTGAAAGACAATAGTTCGTTGTATACAACGATTTTGAGGCAAAAGCGATATGATGCAGTGGCTTTGGGAACTGAAAATTTGCCAATTTGGGAAAGAATACAATACACATAAGAATCTTTTCCATGATTGGCAAATGCAGTTGTATACGTTGTTATTAACTTATTACCAACCATGGACACTACCTATTCTTCTACTTTTGTTGAAAGCAATTCTCCAAAAAGCGCTGAAAGTACCTTTTATCTACTTCAGCATCGGCAAACAGTAACACACCCAAACGCTGCTTTGGAGATCATGAAACACACTACTGAATGTCACAACTTGATATTTCTGGTTTTATTTATTCATCGTCATCGGCGTTGTTAGATCCATCGAACAATAACAAGAACTTAAACAAGAAAATATTAACCAACGACTGCAAAAACATTCATACCAAGAAAATCTAGAACTAAAAATAAACCCCTTTTTAATTTCTCCTTTTCCGTAAAATTTGACCAAAAAACATCGTAAGCTTTTTCTTGTAGAATGAAAACCCCTCCTGGAAGGAAAAAAATGAAGAAAAGGACCAAAATACACCAAAATATCAATTCCTCATTCTTCTTCCACTGCAGAGAAAATAGCCCCTAACCTATCTCTCCCCATGAAACTTAAAACCTAAACGACCGAAAAAGAAACATTTTAGGCAGACAGGATTGGGGCACCTGTAAACACTTATTGCACTATTTGCAGAATCCAGAGTTCGAACCGAAACCCATTCTCTTTCTTTCATACCCAAACTCATCAGTTTTCTTTCTTTTCTTTCTTTTTTTGCAAAACAAAAGAGAAAAGAGACTAACCATCTGCCATCAAAAAATTGAAAATTCTTGGATCTATGTGTAAGGGAAAATATAAATCAAGCTTCAGACCCAGAGTGAGTTGAGCTCAATTCAGACCGAGCCCCACCCAAATTAGTCGCAGGAGATTCAGACGCCACAGCAAGCTTTGGCTGCATGCCTCGGCATTTCAGAGATGGTCGTGATTTCATATACTACATAAGAACGAGCACGAGCAAAGAGTTAATGAATTGCATTAACAAATTGTTAAGACATCAAAGAATAACAAAATACCAAACACTGCACCTATTCAGTTTACTAAACAACAAAATATATAAACTCAAATAAGTCAATTCAGCTCAGCTCGGGAGGTCCCATCTTTGGAGCAATCTAACCCTTATTGGAGCCAAAAAAGAGTTCTTTACCTGGTCATAAAATGCATTTATCTCTTCTTCTGTAAGGCCACCATCATCCCCAGAGTTTTCCTCCCAACCAAGAGATCGAAGAAAACGAGCCTCTTCCTCATCCGGATAAACAGCCGCACTGAGGGCAGTATCAGAAAACTTGTGAACATCTTCAGCGCTATCACCATTGCCAGTCACCAGAGCACCATTTTCAATGGTGTGAGGGCTCGCAGGATCACTGAATACTTCCCTATGTATTTCACCAGATTTCTCCATAGTGGGAGATGAAATGATTGGGCCTGGATCTGGGAGAGTAATTGAACTGTTCATCAAGGTTTTGTTCTTCAAGCGTTTGAAAAAATCATTCCGGCTCTGGACTTGAGACAAAGGTCTCTTTTCCAACGTAGATCCAGATTTCAGATCCAAGGCAGCTACCTTGCGCTCCACAGATGAAAGACTCTGGTTGTTGGGGCTCCTTAAGGGAGTGGATGCAACTGGGGGAGCAACAGCAAGTGGGCTATTTACTGCTCTACTGCTGGCATTACTTGTTGGGCTAGTGACATCCTTTGGTGAAGAGGAGACTCCATTTTCCCATCCTTTGGTGAGAACAAGGAACTTAGAAGTCTTTGGAGCATCAGACTTGACAGAACCACCACGAAGAGATTGATTGAACAATTGAGAGGGCTGCTGTTGTCCAACTTTAACTGGCACATTTGTTTCCCCAGTTCTGGCTGCTGTTTTGGGCTTTGATTTGTCAGAAGAATTGAGAACCTGAAAAGAAAAAAGATAGTTGTTACCAGACAGAACTCAAAAGAGTTAAGGCTTCTAAAAACTGGTAAATTTATATGGACATGTTTAAAAATACATTTATTGTGTGCGCACAGTACCACAGAAATTTAAGGTTGCATTGTTTTGACACATAATCAATGTCTCTTACAAGGTAAATCACAAAAGTATCTCATATTTTATTCAGTACCTAAAATAACATGAAAAAAGGAAGGAAACCTCCAAGAGTAGTAGTCAGAAGACAGCCTGTAAACTAGCTTCGCAACAAACTATCATGCCCACCTACTCCTAAAATCCCCATCATGCATGGACCAATGACAAGAGAGGTAGAGAGGAAAAACAAAAGTCCCAGGGAGTAACGGAGGGAGGGCACATGAGCATCAGAAGAAAGAATTGAAGTACTCCAAACCCACTGTATCTAAGTTATATAAAATAAATTGTTCATGTCTCTGGAAATGGAGCCAAACCAAACAAAGCACAACATCAACTTACTTGCATAGTTTTAGAGTCAAATTAAACTACTAAACTAGCAACTGTCAATGAACCTAAAATTACAGCCCCATCACTTCAGTTCAGACTAAGAATAGAAACTCAAGTAAACATGTATTCAGAATTGCTATCAGACATACACCTCTAAACATTTATAAGTTGCAACTTGAAAGGTCCATCTAATAACAGTTATGCATCTAAAATAGAGCATCAATCCTACAAAACTCAGTTTTAACCTCTTCCATATGCCTCTACAGTCTGCGCTACAAGTGAGATCGTGAAGATCAATGTCAACAAAGGTAATTTTAGTCCCAACCATTAACCTAATATATTGATATAAGGGAGATGAAAAGGCTAAAAGAATTAAACATTCAAGAAATTGAATACTAACGCACGCTGAGATATGGTTCATTGGCCCACTCAGATTGGAGAACTAAAGCTAAGCATCAAAGAAAAGGTACATGGGGAAAAAGTCACCAGGTAAGCTTTCAATCTCACATCACAATTTGATTTTTCAACAGAATTCCTTAATCCTCGATGGTAAGGTAAAAAGTACAAATATATAAGTACTAAAACAAGAATACCATCTTGAACAATACAAATGACCAACAAAATATTATTCTAAGAACCATCTGCCAAATTAGAATTCCAAAGCTTAATATCCATCAAAACAAGCTGAAGCAAACATCAGTGGAATTTACTTACAGAAGCTTTGGGCATTGAAGGTGTCACTGGAATTAATTGCCTTGATTGCTTGATTGCCAATTCCTCAAGCCTCTGTGTCTTGATAGACAACTACAAAAGAAAATGTCTCGTTAGATCAGCCACTGGCACACATTATTAAAATAGCCCGAGACAAATCAAACTACAGCTACCTGAGGAGCAGTGCGAGCTTTTGCTGGAGCTTGTGCTAATGCTTCAGCCATGTTAAGACCAGACATTGTAGTTGATGCCCCAGAACTTGAAGTAGCAGCAACAGTTGGTTGAACAGGAAAGGACCCTGAGTTACTGCTCGCAATGATAGTCGAAGGGACCTCTGCCAGAGCTGAGGTCCACCCCTCTCCACCAATTAAAGCTGAACTACCAACAGGCAAGCTTTGAACAACTGTGCTAAATCCAGGGGATGGAACTCTTCCAATATCAGTTGCAGCTGGCCTTTCTTCAGTTCCAAGTGAGGGGAAATCCTTATCAAACACAACCTTCTGACTACCAATTCCAACCCCAGAAAGCAAACCATTGCCATTTTGATGATTGCTGTTATTCGAACTTTTTGAGTCAATAGCAGCTCTTCGGGGCGAAGGCTCACTCTGCTTCCTGGACACCATAGACTGAGAACGTCGCAAAGTATCCTTCTCAACCCTACTGTTGAAAATGTTTCCCAGAGGGTCAGAAGAGTCACGGTCCCAATGGTCTCCAAAATTTAATCTGTCTTTTTCCTTCTCACGGTCCTTATCACGGTGGCTTCTGTTAAAACTACTGTAAGCATGCTTTGCAGAACCATTACTAGAACTCCTCCGGGAATTGGAAGAGGAAGAACGGTCCAGGAAAGCAGAGCGCGGTGTATCAAAATCACTTATGTTCTTTGAGGTTCTATTTCTCAGATGATTAGCCAAAGAAGAAACCTCTGTATAAGAGTTACAAACATAATCTAAGACAAACGATGTACCCGAAAGTTCCATTGTAATAGAAGCCTCTGCAATATGTATGTGTGTGCATGCATGTGCATGAAAAATCAAAAGAAAGACATTGAGACCATACAACTTGGATACCGAAAAAGTACCTGAGTGAGAAGAAGATGATGCAAAATGGTGGGCTGAACTGCCACCCCCAGTAACACCTCCTGTACCTCTCAACCATTCTGGAACTAAGGTGGGTTCACTTCTTTCCATAAGGAGCAGTGAACATGATCAGCTATAACAACAGAAACACTTCTCGCCTTCTCCACCACCTCTTGGCCTTACCCCAAACTTATTATATTTCGACAAAGATATACAGAGTTTGAACAAAACTATTTCTCTCTTCCACTTCAACAGCCAATCTTGCTTCACAATCAACCACGATAAGCAAGTGACTACCACAATTCAGATTGTACTCCTCACAACAATAAGCGCCAATTGCTTTATCCCTATCTATCACAACTAAAATTGCCTCTGTCAAACTTATGAAAGATGAAAATATCCACAAGTTGGGTACCCAGAAGGTACTCTTCAATATAGAAGAGCCAAGGTCCAAGTTTCCTTTCCCCTAAATAAGCAATCCTGCTTTCCAGCCACTGCCAGTTAATCAAGTAAAAAGTCTCTGATATTGCTACGATCCTACGGACTGAATGGGTTATATTCGACAATCTACCAACACTATGGGACTTAGGAAAAGAAAAAGATTCTAACCAAGGCGTGTACCCAGAGCACAAAAACAAGGGCAATGCCAAGAACAAGGTGCATGTCCCGAATTGCAACACGATGGAATCGAACACAACTGAACGCAAAGAAGATAAAGGGGAAAAAACTGTCTACGCCTCCATCTCCAATTGAAAGATGGATTTGCAGAAAGGAATTGCAATCTCAGCAGATCCTCATCTTCAAGCCCAATAAAGATAGAAGCAATTGGGTATGGATTTGTTCACTATGGCAACAATGAATAACAGCAACCCACGATTCTCACAAGAAAATTCACACCCATCCAACTCTTCAATCTCACAGAGAAGATTAAAACAAAAACCCTAAAATTTGGGACTGAACGCCGAGTAAATGCGCTGAAATAGAAACCCTAGCACATATTATATGTCATATTTATACATCTTCTCTGTTTCTATGGAACTCCCAAAAGACCTAGGATTTGCAGAGGCCCCAAATTATTCCACCAAAGCGATACGAAAAATTCAGAGAGAGGGGAGAGAGAACTAACCCTAGACCCGCGCAGTGATTGGCGATTAAACCAAAACGTAACCGTTTTAACAACCGCCCCCAATATATTCTCTCTCTTGAAAACAATGCGTTTCAGAGACCAGAGACAGAGAGAGTTTCAGAGTTGCGGTGGAGAGAGAGGGAGAGCGGCGGAGGGCGGAAGCACAGCAGAGTAGGAGAGGGAGGAGGGGATTGGGGGACGAAAACGAAGAATGGGGTTAAGAGTGCTGTGAGAGTCTGAAATAATAGGGTTTTGTTGGTTTTGTTTGCGCGATAGGGGGGGAGAGAGAGACACAGCTTTCAGCGACACTGGGCAATGAAACGTATGAAGAACAGCTTCTTCTTCTTTAGGTAAAATAGAAAAAATTATATATTTTTTCATGTTTTTGTATATATATATTTACCATAATTTTATTTATATAATTTCGTGTGTGTGTATATATATATATATCTATATATATCTATCATAATTTTGTTTTTCAAGTATTAATTAATGAAAAAACGCATGTCTTGTTTTTTGTTTTTATATAAGCTTATTTATCAAAACGCCCCCGGTACGTTAATATCACTTTACTCCATACTTTTGCAACTAAATTTATTTTTCCGTAAACGTATCATTAAAGAAATTAAAGATAATTGTGATATTTACATGTATCATGATAAGAAGAGAAGAAAAGGAAAGTCCATGTTGAAAAACCAAATAAAGATTTCAATACACTTATTACATTATTTATTCGCAATTTATGTTGGTGCTCCGGAAAAAATTAGTTTGCACCACTTCGAGTGTAATTTCTTTCTTATATGATTTTATACACAAAAGTGCATAACAACTTTATTAGAGTGTCCATAATGAGGGGATAGTAAGAAACTTAGGTGGTCTCGAGATCATTCGGAAGCCCGCATAAGTAATTGTGAGGAACCACCCGAGTCTGGGCATGTTGTGGAGGAGAAAGCAGCGATAGCTGCACTGCAGATTTTGCAAACCAGAAGGAGAAGAAGACTACTTTTTTTTTTAATGACTATGGCAGAACAATCTTGTTTTAAGCCAAGCTGTTTAAAAAATAAAATAAAAACCTAACCTTCTTATTAAGCACGTAACTTGGCCAAATCGATGTTGTTTTAAGCCAAACCATTTAAAAATAAAGTAAAACCCCAACCTTCTTATTAAGCACGTGAGATGCCCGGATCTCTAGATTTCACTTCACCCAATCGCAGACTTCATTTCACTTCACCCAACCCCATTTCATTCACTCATCTGCCTTAGACCTCTAGACTTCACTTCACCCAATCCCATTTCATTCACTGTCCCAATTCCAGTTCCTTAATTGGCTAACTGGCTATTCCCATCCAAACGATCCCCAAGCCACCACCAATCTCCACTCCACAACCACCACATGTCTCCTCTTCACGACCTAGTTCACTTCTCTCAAGGTCCCCTAATTGGCTAATTGGCTATTCTCATCCAAGCGATCCCCAGGCCACCATGAGTCTCCTCTCCACGACCACCACCTGTCTCCTCTCTACGACCACCACCTGGTTCACTTTTCTCCACGACCACTTAATCCCCTAATTGGCTATTCCCAAGCGATCCCCAGGCCGCCACCAATGTCCTCTTCATAACCACCACCTGTCTCCTCTCCACAGCCACCACCTGGGGCACTTTTCTCCACCATTACTTAATCCCCTAATTTCTAAATTTAAATAATTTTCTATTTTAGTTTAAATTAACCATGTAGAATGTTAAATTCATAATATATTATAGTTATTGTTAATTCGTTATGATTTTTTTTTATTGATTGGATCATGTGTTGGTTAGTTCATATATATATTTTTTTAGCTTCATGAATTGTTATTATTTTTTTTGTTTTGATTAATTGATATTTGTAGAATTAGAAGTATGAAACGATATTATAATCATTTAATTTTTCAGTGTTATATTCGTCTAATTTTTTTGTAACTTTTATATTGGGATCACCCAATGTTAAAATCCTGGATCCGCCATTGGTCAACAAAATATTGTTTTATATGTATATGTGACTAGACACCATAAACTGCGACATAAATTCTTAGAGTATCCTACAAACATGGTACAAGGTAATAAGATGAAAGTTGTAGATAATATAGATGGAATGTTGACAAAAATGCGTTAGACCATCTCCAAAGGAGATGTCAAATATGCCAAATGGGATTAAAAGACATTCAGGTGTTCTCCTGTAACTTTTGTAACTTTGGTTGGGATATTTATTTTGAATTTTGTCTTTGGTGGATCTTGTTTGGTGTGCCAACGGGGCCCACCAATTTGTTTTGGTCTCCTGGCCCTCTCTCTTTCTTCCATCTCTATGTGACTCTCTTCCCTCAGGTCTCTCTCATCTCTCCCTCTGTTACTCTTTCTTCTTTTCGCTCATTCTTACTTCTGCACGGTCCTCTCCTCCCTGAGGCATTGACCCTCACAAACAAACAAACAAACAACGCCGGTGAACCACCGTCACACCACATTAACATCATGATCTTGAACCCAGGCCAAGGTCGTAGCACTCGACAGTGGCAAAAACCATTGTTCACCTTCCTCCTCGATAAACCCACGACGATGTCTCGCCACTCCCGACGTTGGTAAGTCCGTAGAACCCTTTCGAGTGTATTTTAGGGTTCGATTAATGTAGGTTTTAAGTCATTTTCACTTGTTACATGCAGAAGTAACCCGAGGATCCTAAACCCAGTTTTCGGCAAGGGATGCCGTGACTTGCAAGCCGTTTTTTGGCCAACTTTGACCACGACACATCTCCAAATTGGTATGAAACTCTTCTTCTCATTCTAAGCTTCATTTCCATAACTAGAACGTTGAAAATGGTGAAGAAATGAGCTTGAACGGAGCTCTAGAACCTCTGCCCAGATTCTGGCTGATCCACGGCCTGAAACCGGGTTGACCTACAACCCAAAACCGGATCTAAAACCCAACAACCATGCCCAACCTAGCAACCCAAAACCCAAATCTGACCCGACCTAGGCCCGATACCTAATTTTCAAAGGTCGGGAGTGAATGGGTGCGTGTGGAGGGCTATCATGGCCATCGCGTGGAGCACACGCGTGGCAGCTCATGCGGTGGTGTGTGGCCTTCAAGGCCGCTACCTCGTGGCGGCACATGCGGCAGCGCGTGGGTGAACCCAAGGTCCCCCCTTAGGTTTTTCAACGTCTTGAATCTGTTTACAACGTCCGTTTTCCTAAATTCAATCATTTTAGTACAATTTTATTAATTGGTCTCTTTATGTGCTTAGGTGCATTTGTTGTGACGACCCCGTCCTCTCTAGTTTGCACGACTATTCGACGACGAATTATCTGTGAGTGGACCACTTCCAAAATCCATGATTTAATTACTAGAAATGCATACATGAAAAACATGATTTTATGACTATGTTTTAGGAAACGTTTATGAGTAAATCGGATTCACGCCTTATGAAATATCATGCTTTATCGAATTTATGTTTACTGAGATATTTATGAACATGGATTTATGATATGATGTTTGAGCTATTGAGCTCAAATGAGATATATTTTGGAAAGGTTATGTTCATGATTTTTTGTGCTTATTTATTGGAGAATGAGACTTATATATGCCTTCGGGCGGGTGATGTAAGGCCTTCAGGCAAATGATACTTATATATGCCTTCGGGTAGGTGATGTAGGGCCTTCGGGCGAATGATACTTATATATACCTTCAGGCAGGTGATGTAGGGCCTACGGGTGGGTGATGAAGGGCATTCGGGCAAATGAAGATTTATTTATGCCTTCGGGCGGGTGATGTAGGGCCTACGGGTAGAAGATTTATATATGTCTTCGGGCGGTTGATGAAGGGTCTTCAGGCAAATGAAGATCTATATATGATTTCGGGCGGGCGATGTAGGGTCTTCGGGCGATTATGATACCACTACTAAGCACACTATATACAATATATGTTTTATGAAGGTTTTACGACATGCTAGGGTTTTCGGAAAACCTATTACTACTTAGGCTATATGAGTTTTCTAAACTGGGGGTTAGTACGTTGAAGAATAACTGCTTTAGTATTACTTATATATAAACTTGGTCCACCCATGTTTTGTTTTGCGCCCCCTTTAGGACTTAGAATCGAGGCGTACTATCCTGGCGCCAGGGCACTCCTGCATTGGTATCTTTGAGTTATCTTGGTGTTGGACCCATTCCTTTGTTCATACCTGTTCATAATATTTCTTGTACAATATTCTTGATTAGTTGTATTATCTGAACACGTTCCCACATTTGCATATTCATTATAGTTAAAATCTTGTTTTCTGTGTAATAAAATGACATGTGTCATTTGAACAAGTGAAAATGTCTAACAACAAATGTTGCTAGCACTCCCCAAATAACATGTGATCTAATATCCTAATGGATATAGCGTTAGATTTCTACTTTCTACTCATGCGTCCTCTTTAAATTATTGTAATAGTTTCAAATATTTTCTCACTCCTTAGTAATAATATTTATAAAAATAAAAAAAACACTCCCCAAACAAATTTTGTATCATAATTACTGATTACATTGTTGATCAAGTTGTTAGTGTAAGTAAAATTAGAGCTTTTATAACAATTTGGTTCGGATAATGCTATTCACACACTTATTTTCACCTCTCACACATCTTTGTTGATTTTGACATTTTATATGCTTCAATTCATCCTATCTAATGATCAAATATTGAAAAACATAAATAAAAAGTAAAAATAGATATGAATAGCCCCTACA
Source organism: Heteromeles arbutifolia (assembly GCA_024362995.1). Lineage (NCBI taxonomy): Eukaryota > Viridiplantae > Streptophyta > Magnoliopsida > Rosales > Rosaceae > Heteromeles > Heteromeles arbutifolia. The sequence continues at coordinate 22,187,946 of JANCRC010000013.1, read as the reverse complement.
TTTGGTGCCCTCGTTGCAAACTCCAATTGCATGCACCAACTCCCAATGTCCATCAGCACTATATTTAACAGAGTCTATCAAGACTTTTATATTGACTTTTTCCTTTCCCTTTCCTTGTGCTAATTAATTTTATTTTTATCTTATTGTTTAATAATAACAACGTTGAGGAGGAGTAGGCTAGTAGCAATGAACTGGAACCTTTTTGTTTCTTTGATTTGCTTTTATTTCCCAAGTCAAACTAGAACTTTTATTTAATCGCAAAAAAATGTAAAGAAACTATAACTTTATTTGGAATGCTCGTCCATCTAACTAACCTTCTACAATTTAAATTACTTTTCTTATCATAATTCACTTTTTATTGTGTTATTGAATATTTTTTATTTTATTCGTTGAAACTCGAAGAGCAATCGCTGTGGCCAAATGCCTAAAACGATAAAACATAGCTCTGAATCATAAAATCATGTAAAAAGAGATAATCGGATTTCTTCATACAAAATAGCAAAATGATTCTGTTAAGAACTCATCTAGTTTCGTTTTCAATCATTTTTTTTTATATCAAATTTTTATATATAAAATTTGGACCTAGAACCACATGATTTAGGTTGCACTGAAATTTGATTCGTTGATGCGGTGAATATCACCACCACATTGTAATCTAATTCATGGAGCAGGTAGATTAATCAAACTCATCAAGTGACAAATAATGAGCTATTGAAATATATTCTCTACACCGTATAATATATAATTTTCATTTTTGCAATTTCTCAAATTTTTTTGGGAAAAACAAGAACTTTCATTACCAAGAAACATATAACAGAAAGCTCAAACTAAGGCTAACAACGGACCTAGGAACAAACTAACAACATGTGCATTACAAAAAGATGACACTACAAGTACCAGAGAACACGACAATCCGTCCTTGTTGAGAATGTGAACCAGCCCAAACTGCACACTTCTTATAAGCAAATTCTTCACGTGCTCATCTAATTTAAATTTCCAATTAGCAATTTGGTTGTTGCTAATATCCCTAAGTTTTTTAGTTTAATTCGTACCACAAATCTTTCAAGTTGTCTTCAAAACAAAACTAGAGCAAAACAGTGGCAAAAATAGTTTATAATTATCTATCCCACATTTAAGACTAGTTTGGTATTCCTGTACATTTAAAAAAAAAATGCTTATACTGTACTCTGAGAATAAACAACAATAAAATAAAACGGTTGAGTATTTGGTAATGAGCTAAGTGTTTACCAACTTAGGTTAGAGATTTAGGTGGATTCTGAATGGGTTGTCCCAAATTAAAAAATAATAATAATAAAATTAAAAAAATTGAAACTTCCGTTACCATGGCCAAATTTTTTTGATAGAATTGTGACGGAAGGACCACACTGATTTGTGACACCTATTTTCAAGAACTACATTGATCATTTTTCAATTTCAGGGACATATTAATGGTGTGTGTCAATTTCAGGAACCATATGTGATAAAAACCAAAGTTTTTATATATTTTAATTTCAGCTTTCTGTTATATTCTCTTTTTACTTGGCTAAACTCATTGTGTTATTTTAATTTGTGAGATATTGCAACTGGTGGTTTGCCTTAGTGGGTAGGCTCTCTCTCCTCCTCCTCCTCCTCCTCCTCCTCCACTTAGGGTTACATTTGAGAATAGGAATGTGGAGAATGGGAGTCATTCCTATGACGACCCGTCCCTAATTTTCCTATGTAATTTCTCCCCGAGTATGTGAAATGACTATTATGCCCTTAGTGGCAATTGACGTGGACGTGCTTATTTTATTTCTTATTTATTTTCTCGCTCCATAATTAAATTTCACGCGTTAATTCGATACTACGTGGATTTTTTATCATTGTAAAATCTCTACTTCGGATAGATTTTGTTTCCCCTTTTTCAGTAGGAAATTCGAAACCTTATCCTTGGATTCTCTAATTCTACCCGTGCACCCCATTCCCCTTTATTACCACTCACCAATCACTTCCCTTATTTCACTCAAACCAACCAATCCCATCCTCTCCCTCCTACACTCTAACCAATCAGAAAAAGCAAAAGCCTTCTCTCTCTCTCTCTCCCGTATACTCTCTCTTCTCTGCAACACCATGAACGAGCTTCGAAGCTCATAAATCGAACCTAAAAACCAGCCCATTGTGTTCATCTCACTTCCACGAACACAACCATACCTTTCAAACCTAAATCGAACCTAAAAACCAGCCCATTGTGTTCATCTCACTTCCACGAACACAACCATACCTTTCAAACCTATTTTGGTTGAGTTTTCAACGTCGAACTTGGAAGGTCCGACTCGGCCGAGTTTTAGATCGACATGATTTCGAACGAGTTAGGATGTTTTGAAGCTTGGGAAGGCTTATACACAACATTCTAAGGGTCATATGCTTGTTTTGGAAGAAGGTCGACGTCAAAACAACCGAGTTTCGAAGAGTTCCAGTTTGGCCAGAACTTTCGAGGCGTTTTCCGACGACCTCCGTCTCCAAACAGGTATAACGCGATTCTACACTTTATGAACTTCAAATCCATATAAAGTAGGTCAAAAATGGATGAGAAATGAAGAAGATATGTTGATTTGAAATTTTTCCAGAAATCTGGCGAAAATCGAATTGCAAACGGCGACGCTGACGACGGCAGACGGCGGCAACCGGCGAGGAAATCGGAGAAGGTGACGGAATATTCCTGACGGCGTCAGGTAACGCCATTAATCTCTGTTAGCTTTTAACGGAATATTCCTAACGGCGTCAATCACATTGACAGTACATCCATGCGTGTGGGGGCGCATTTGGCCGTGCCATTGCCGGGGTGTGAGGGCACGTGAATGGTCCAAAATTAATTCTAAAAATATGGGGATGTTCGTGACGTCGAGTAGGTCACGTTGGTATATTTAAACCCTAGGTTTGAGCAAATTATGGGGGTTTTATTTAGGTTTCCGTATATGTGATTTATTTAATTCCATTTTAGTTATTTCACATATAGGGGAAACGTATCCTGAGGATTTACGAGGCCAAGCTAGGCTCGGGGGCTACGACCCGACAACGTACTTGTGAGTAGGCAATTTGTTTTATACATATAAATATTTATAGTTTCCATAATTGCGTAGTTACTTCACTTTTACGCTTATATTGCCAACTATCGTTATTGTGATATTAAAGGCAATAAATGCTGCTATATGGTTGGGATATTACTGTCATGACATTCATACATATCTGTACATGTTCATCTTGCTGTACCGATGTTAGTACTCGCCCCAGGGCCAGGGCCAGTCCTTCACGTGTATATTCACATCGCACCGTTCGTTCGCCTTGGATCCAAGTTAGGTGCCAGTCATGTCGGGTAGATTGCATTAGGCAATCCGACTTGTATATGACGTGCTTCTGCACCAGGCTTCACGTGATCGTAGTACTAGAGCGTATTGATTACACCCAGTCCTGTTCGTGTCAGAAATTATCTGTTCGAACTCGTGTGTCGGCTTAGATGGATGAGCACTCAGCTATACTTGATTATCACATGATTATATTACTGTGGCATCGATCTATCATGACTTGGCATATTTTTGATTATGTTGATATTGTAGTATTGTTTATATACTTACATAGTATGATTTGAGGAAACTATACTTGTTTTACGGCGAGGGGTTAGTATATTCAAAATGAAGGTTTTCGTATAAACATTGTTTTGCTAACCTACTCAACTTTGTTTTTCGCCCCTCCAGGACCTAGATAGTTGTTTCTTCGTGGCACTCGAGGAACCTTTGGCAGTTCTGACATTATCTTCGGTTTAGACGTACGAACTTATCACTGTTGTGTAATAAGTGTACTTTGTTGCCTTGACTACCTTTAGTAGTCGTACTGTCTTTAAGCTCTGAATAATTTGTAGTGGGTTATTCCCACAAATTGCGCACTCTTTCACTGTTAAATTTTATTTAGTTCTAGTTAGTTTTAATGTGTTCACTTTCTCACGTCATTTACCCTCTATGGTTACGTCACCTCACGGTGATGGCCAGCATGCTTCGACCTTCCCAGGTCGGGGTGTGTCAGTTTGGTATCAGAGCGCTAAGTTTAGACAGTCCTGTACTTCCTAGCGTGCTTTAACTCTTGTTTTCTTATGTCAGAACCATGCCACCTCGTAGAGAGCCACGTGTTCTTGAAGAGAATAACTTTCCAGACTTTGGACAGTTTGGTGAGGCTATTCCGAGTGCTATTCAGTCTGCACTTCGTCCTCCTCAGAGAAACACCGTAGATTCTGTATCTCACTTGAAGATAGATGATTTCTTTGGTAATGAGGGTTCTGAGAGATCAGAGATTTGGCTTGATCATGTCGAGAAGACTTTCAGAGTCCTGCACCGACATGGAAATCTCCCAACAGAGAGATGGGTTGAGACAACGACCTGGTTCTTTTGTAAAAGAGTGGAATCTTGGTGGGAACAGGAGAAGAAACCATTGTCTTCTGAGGATGTTATGAATTGGGATGTTTTCAAGTGGATATTTCAAACCAGATTTGTCTCTCTGGAGTTTTTGGACCTCAAAAAGGAAGAGTTCACAGAGTTGAGGTAGGGTAAGATGTCAGTCATCGAGTACCATTGGAGGTTCACAAATTTATCCTGCTATCATCCCGAGACTGCTGCTAATCCCCGGGAGATGCTTCGTCTGTTTAAGAGGGGAACCCGCAAGAAACTGTGTTCTATAGCAACCTTTACTCACTGTACTACTTATCAGGAATTCTTTGAGGTCTTGCTTCGGGTTGAAGATTTGGAGAATGCTGCTGATGATGAGGATGATGATGATGACATGAATGCTCAGAGGTACAGTAATAGGGGCAATCATCACTTGGTACCCGAAGGACTCAGAACTTTAAGAGGAGCGGGAACAGCTCTGGATCATCCAACGGGGGTTCTAACTCTGGTACACCACGTAGAGGAGGCAGATTCACTGGCAGTTCTCGTTTTTAGAATCAAGGAAACTCCAGTAGTTTCGATGCTCAATTTTGTCACAGGTGCAACACCCCCCATTTTGGCTAGTGTAAGAGAGTGAATATGGGATGTTTCACTTGTGGACAGATAGAGCACACGGCCTATAATTGTCCTCAGAACCAAAGGAATCAGCTTGCTAATCTACCACCTGCAATCCCCTTACAGCGGCTTCCAGCACCTGGTACTCGTCAGCAGATAGGCCATGGTGGAGTTTTCCACTATCAGGGAGACGTAGCCCAGTACCAGGGAGGGCCATACCAGTACACACCTGAGGTTCCTTATCACCAGGGAGGCTACCAGCAGATTCAGGGAGGTTATCCACAGTTCGAGGGAGATTATGCACCATATCAGGGTGGTGGAGCTCAGATGTATGCTGGAAGACAGTATCAGAATCTAGACATAGCGTCTAGCAGTGGAGGTACAGGCAGGCAGGCAAATCCACCCTATCAGGATCGAGGCACTCAAGGTCATGGTATTCAGACTCAAGTAAACAAGGGCTACGGAGGCAGGCAGCAAGCTCAAGGAAGAGTCAATCACATCACTCTATAGGATGCTCAGGCTAATCCGGACTTGATTATGGATACGTTGAATGTTCTAGGCCATTTTGCTAAGGTTTTAATTGATTATGGTGCTACGCATTCAGTTATTTCCCATACGTTTGCTCAAACTACTCAACCACATGCCACTTCACTTGGCTATGAGTTGGAATTCTCGATGCCTAGGGGTGAAATCTGTTATGTTAGCTGGGAGTATCAAGGTTGTCTAGTCCTTATCGAGGATGTAGTTATGCCAGCTAATCTTGTTCTGTTGGATATCGTTGATTTTGATGTGATCTTAGGCATGGATTGGTTACAATACAATTGTGCTAAAATGGATTGTTATCAAAATGTGGTTACTTTTCATCGACCGGACATGCCTATTGTCACGTTTGTTGGTGAACAAAGTGGTCTAAAGCATAGAGTTGTCACCGCTGTGAGGGCGAAGCGATTGTTGAGTAAAGGCTGCCAAGGCTACTTAGCTCATGTTGTGCTAGCTGAGGAGACTACTACTTTTGTGGAAGACGTCGGAGTAGTCAGACACTTTCCAGATGTCTTTCCTGAGGATTTACCTAGCTTACCCCCAGATTGTGAAGTGGAGTTCGCCATCGATCTACTTCCAAGTACTAATCATATTTCTCTTACACCATATCGTATGGCTCCTGCGGAGTTAAGGGAACTTAAAACTCAATTGCAAGAGCTCATTGACAAGGGTTTCATTCAACCAAGCACTTCCCCTTGGGGAGCTCCAGTTCTGTTTGTGAGGAAGAAAGATGGAACCTTGAGGTTGTGCATCGATTACAGGCAGTTGAATCGGGTGACGATTAAAAATCGTTATCCGTTACCTTGTATCAATGATCTTTTTGACCAGCTTAGAGAAGCCTGTGCATTCTCGAAGATTGATCTAAGGTCTGGTTACTACTAGTTAAAGATCCGAAGTGACGATGTTCCGAAGATAACTTTCAGAACTCGATATGGTCATTACGAGTTTCTTGTGATGCCATTTGGGTTGACTTATGCACTAGCAGCTTTCATGAACCTGATGAATCGCGTATTTCATCCATACCTCGATAGGTTCGTCATTGTTTTCATAGATGACATTTTGGTGTATTCTAAGAACGAGGTTGATCATGCTAGGCATCTGCGTTTGGTTCTAAAAACACTAAGGGCAAATCGGTTATATGCTAAGTTCAGCAAATGTCAGTTTTGGCTAGATCAGGTGTCATTCTTGGGGCACGTGATATCAGCTTAAGGCGTGCTTGTGGATCCCTAGAAAATATCAGCTGTGGAGAATTGGGAACAACCCCATACGGTTACCGAAGTACAAAGCTTCCTTGGTCTTACTAGTTATTATTGACGCTTCGTGAAAGACTTTTCAGCAATAGCACTACCTCTGACGAAGTTGACTAGAAAGGAAGTCCCATTTGTTTGAAGCGAGGAGTGTGAACGTAGTTTCCGATAGCTGAAGTACTTTTTCACTCATGCAATTGTCTTAGCACTTCCCGATGACAGTGGGAACTTTGAGATTTACAGTGATGCATCTCTAAATGGTCTTGGATGTGTGTTAATGCAGCATGGGAATGTGATTGCGTATGCTTCACATTAGTTAAAGCCCTATGAGATGAACTATCCTACACATGACCTCGAGTTGGTAGCGATTATTTTCACTTTGAAAATTTAGAGGCATTATCTTTATGGAGAGAAGTGTAAGATCTTCACTAATCATAAGAGTCTCAAGTACATCTTCACTTAGCTAGATCTTAATCTCTGGCAACGGAGGTGGATAGCGTTGCTCAGCAATTATGACTGCACAATTGAGTATCACCCTGGTCGTGCCAATACCGTAACTGATGCTCTTAGTAGAAAGCCTCATGCTCAGCTTAATACTCTTTATGCGAGTCATATGCCTCTTTTGACTGATTTACGGTCCACTGGAGTAGCTTTAGAAGAGGGTCGGCAGGGAGCCCTAATCACCAGTTTTCAGGTCAGGCTTGTTTTGTTAGATCGTGTTCTTGAAGCTCACATACACGATGAGGAATCTCAGGAATTGGTACAGGCAGTGTCTAAAGGGAAAAAGAAGGATCTCAGGATTCGAGAAACTGATGGCATGCTGATGCAAGGTGATGAGATGTATATGCCGAATCTTGAGGAACTAAAGAGAGACATACTGGATGAAGCACATATTTTTGCTTATGCGATGCATCCCGGGGGTACCAAGATGTATCATACCATCCGACAGTTCTATTATTGGCCAGGTATGAAAAGGGAAATTGCAGAGTATGTTAGTCGTTGTGCAGTTTGCTAGCAGGTTAAGGCGGAGAGGAATAAGCTTTTTGGGTTTATGCAACCACTTCTTATATCACAATGGAAATGGGACAATATTACAATGGATTTCGTGTACAAATTACCTCGTACACGAAATGGTTATGATGGTATCTGGTTGATAGTTGATCGACTCACCAAGTCAGCACATTTTATACCCGTTCGTGAGAATTATTCGTTGAATCAGTTGGTTGAACGGTTTATCTCTGAAGTGGTTAAGTATCACGGAGTCCCTGTTAGTATCATTTATGATTGGGATCCCCGATTTACTTCGAAGTTTTGGGTAGCTTTTCAGCAAGCTTTGGGATCGAGAGTACTCTACAGCACCGCCTATCATCCTCAAATTGATGGGCAGTCAGAGAGAACTATCCAGACTTTGGAAGATATGTTAAGATCATCAGTTCTACAGTTTGGAGACGCTTGGCACAAGCGCTTATCGTTGATAGAATTCGCATATAGCAACAGCTTCCATTCTAGCATTGGTATGACATCATTTGAGGCGTTGTATGAGAAACCATGTCGTACTCCACTATGTTGGTTCGAAGTTGGTGAACTAGTTTTGGTGGGCTTGGAGATAGTGGATGAAACGACACAGAACGTTCAGGTGATAAAGTCTAACCTGAAGGAGGCCCAAGATCGACAGAAGAGTATTGCCGACAGACATTCCACTAACAGAGTTTATAAGGTTGGTGATTGGGTATTCTTGAAGTTATCGCCGTGGAAAGGCGTTGTGCGTTTCGAAAAGAAAGGGAAGCTCAGCCCTAGGTACATTGGGCTATACCAGATTGTTGAACGAGTTGGTGAAGTTGCCTATCAACTCGCTTTACCGCCAGAATTCGTGAAAGTGCATAATGTGTTACATGTATCGATGCTACGGAGATACGTCTCTAATCCATCACATGTGATCCCTCCTTAACCATTAGAGATCAATCCAGATTTGACCTATGACCAGGTTCCATTGACTATTTTTTATTGGAAGGATAAGGTTTTTATAAACCAGATCGTGTAGATGGTGAAGGTTTTATGGAGGAACCACTCAGTCGAGGAAGCTACTTAGGAAACAGGTGAGCGCATGCGAGATATGTACCCACGTTTATTCTATGGTTTCGATGTGTAGTCAGTGTTGAAATTTTGGGGACGAAATTTTTATAAGGGGGTAGATTGTGACGACCCGTCCCTAATTTTCCTATGTAATTTCTCCCCGAGTGTGTGAAATGACTATTATGCCCTTAGTGGCAATTGACGTGGACGTGCTTATTTTATTTCTTATTTATTTTCTCGCTCCGTAATTAAATTTCACTTGTTAATTCGATACTATGTGAATTTTTTTATCATTGTAAAATCTCTACTTCGGATAGATTTCGTTTCCCTTTTTTTCAGTAGGAAATTCGAAACCCTATCCTTGGATTCTCTAATTCTACCCGTGCACCCCATTCCCCTTTATTACCACTCACCAATCATTTCCCTTATTTCACTCAAACCAACCAATCTCATCATCTCCCTCCTACACTCTAACCAATCAGAAAAAGCAAAAGCCTTCTCTCTCTCCCGTATACTCTCTTTTCTCTGCAACACCATGAACAAGCTTTGAAGCTCGTAGATCAAACCTAAAAACTAGCCCATTTTGTTCATCTCACCTCCACGAACACAACCATACCTTTCAAACCTATTTTGGTTGAGTTTTCAATGTCGAACTCAGAAGGTCCGACTCGGCCGAGTTTTAGATCGACATGATTTCGAACGAGTTAGGATGTTTTGAAGCTTGGGAAGGCTTGTACACAACATTCTAAGGGTCCTAGGCTTGGTTTGGAAGAAGGTCGACGTCAAAACAACTGAGTTTCGAAGAGTTCCAGTTTGGCCGGAACTTTCGAGGCGTTTTCCAACGACCTCCATCCACTTTTTGGACTCCAAACAGGTATAACGCAATTCTACACTTTATGAACTTCAAATCCATATAAAGTAGGTCGAAAATGGATGAGAAATGAAGAAGATATGTTGATTTGAAATTTTTCCAGAAATTCGACGAAAATCGAGTTGCAGACGGCGGTGACCGGCGAGGAAATCAGAGAAGGTGACGGAATATTTCGTCAGAGTTGACGAAATATTCCTGACAACGTCAGGTAACGCCGTTAATCTCTGTTAGCTTTTAACAAAATATTCCGTGAAATATTCCTAACGGCGTTAGTCACGCTGATGGCACGTGTATGCGCGTGGGGGCGCGTGAATGATCCAAAATTAATTCTAAAAATATGGGGATGTTCGTGACGTCGAGTAGGTCACGTTGGTATATTTAAACCCTAGGTTTGAGCAAACTATGGGGGTTTTCTTTAGGTTTCCGTATATGTGCTTTAATTAATTCCATTTTAGTTATTTCACATATAAGGGAAACGTATCCCGAGGATTTACAAGGCCAAGCTAGACTCGGGGGCTACGACCCGACGACGTACTTGTGAGTGGGCAGTTTGTTTTATACCTATACATATTTATAGTTTCCATAATTGCGTAGTTACTTCACTTTTACGCTTATATTGCCATATATCGTTATTGTGATATTAAAGGTGATAACTGTTGCTATATGGTTGGGATATTACTGTCATGACATTTATACATATCTGTATATGCTCATTTTGCTACACCGGTGTTAGTATTGGCCCACGGCTAGGGCCAGTCCTTCACGTGTATGTTCACATCGCACCGTTCGTTTGCCTTGGATCCAAGTTAGGTGCCAGTCCTGTCGGGTAAATTGCATTAGGCAATCCGACTTGTATGTGACGTGCTTCTGCACTAGGCTTCACATGATCGTAATACAAGAGCGTATTGATTACACCCAGTCATGTTCGTGTCAGAAATTATCTGTTCGAACTCGTGTGTCAGCTTAGATGGATGAGCACTTAGCTATACTTGATTATCACATGATTATATTACTGTGGCATCGACATATCATGACTTGGCATATTTCTGATTATGTTGCTATTGTATTATTGTTTATATACTTACGTAGTATGATTTGAGGAAACTATACTTGTTTTAGGGCGAGGGGTTAGTATATTCAAAATGAAGGTTTTCGTATAAGCATTGTTTTGCTGACCCACTCAACTTTGTTTTTCGCCCCTCCAGGACCTAGATAGTTGTTTCTTCATGGCACTCGAGGAACCTTTGGCAATTCTGACATTATCTTCGGTTTAGACGTACGAACTTATCACTGTTGTGTAATAAGTGTACTTTGTTGCCTTGACTACCTTTAGTAGTCATACTGTCTTTAAGCTCTGAATAATTTGTAGTGGGTTATTCCCACGAATTGCGCACTCTTTCACTGTTAAATTTTATTTAGTTCTAGTTAGTTTTAATTTGTTCACTTTCTCACGTCATTTACCCTCTATGGTTACGTCACCTCATGGTGATGGCCAGCATGCTTCGACCTTCCCAGGTCAGGGTGTGTCAATCCCATTCATAATGAACCCTTTGTTTACTTACCCATGGAGATTGAAATTTTTTACGGGTCTCACTCGAAATTAGGAATCACATTCCTGATATTCAAGGAATTGATGACACATTTACGTAACCGTAACCAACGTAGGAGGAATTGGATTAATGAGGAATTGAATTGATGAATAGTTGGGAATGAGAAGGAGTCAGAATCAGATTCCTATTGAAACTGTTTACATAAATGTTCTGGAATCAGAGTACGAATGAAATTGAGTTCATATAAGTTGTTTACTAATTCACTTGAATCGAAATAAAAAGCAATATGATTACTTAAATGCCCTTGTTCCTTTTTGTTTTATTTCATCCGTATATTTATTTTTAATAACATTTTAATTAGTTATTTTAATTGGTTTTATTTCATGCCCTTATTCCAAACAATTAAACTTGCGTACAAATTTAGGGATTTATTGTATTACCAATATTAAAATATTAAACACTTTAACAACAAACCTAGTTGAATAGAACACTCATCCCTTCTCTGCAAGTCTGCATACCTCTTTTCTCTTGGCCCTCACCTCCATCTTCCCCACGCACTCTACCCTATGGCCGCCACCTCTTCTACCTGCGAAGTATTTCATGATTTCTGAGTGACTGCTTCCATGGATTTGTGGGTTTGGATTTGGCTTTGAATTGTTTATTTTCTAGGTTTGGGTGGTTGATTTTGGAATCCTGTTTGGGGGAGACGTGCCTGGGTTTCTTGAGCTGGTGGGTTGGGAAGTGAAGCGCGGTTGCACGGGGGAGGTGAAAATTGGAAGGTAAGGTGCAGAAGCATGAAGGCAAGGTACGCCGGGAGCGGTGGGTTTGTTTGGTTGAGTGGCAAACTTGAAACTTTAGAAATAATGAGAGGGTCATAATTGGTAGAAAAAAAATACATTTATGATTCCCTCACTCTCCTGAAATCCAAATACCTAGGGCTGGTTCGGGTTGGGATCCCGTACCAAAACCCTCAACCCGAATCCCAAACCAAAACATTTCGGGATGGGATTTTGAATCCCGAAACCAAACCGAAAAGTTACAATTCCTGAAATTCGGGATACCCGAAACTGTTTCAGGATTTCGGGTCACTTTGGGATTGTCGATCTCCCCTACTTCTATTAAGCACTACAATTTCATAGACATAAACAATATCAACCCTATTGTCGATCTCCTCTATTTCTATTTGTTAAATGTCCAATTTCACAACCTATCCCCTTATAATTCGTGCAAGTCCTATTTCCTCATCCTAATCTAGTAATATGATTATCAATTTATTTGAGCCTAATCCTAATTCGTGCACCCACCACTGCCCTACACGGCACACGGTTGCACCCACCCACCCTAAACCTAAACCTATGAACCTTACATGGATTTTGGGACTAGATTCGTGACACGCCCCGATCCCGATGTCCGAATGACATCAGGATGGCCACGTGCTGGCCGACACCCAAGGGTGACGAAAGCCATTTAATTAATGCAAATGCCGAGAACATGGGAAATCATGCATATAAGTTCATACGAAAACTAATATAATAAAATAATATTCAACTACCAACAATGAATTCATAAAGATGCATGACATGTTTAGAGCATATTCTAATTCAGATTACAAGCGGAATGTGCTATTACAAGAGTAGCCAAGCCGAAGAGATAGCACAATGTCACTGGTATGGGAATGCCTCGTACGTCGGATAGTAGTCTTCATTCCTATGTCCTGAGGGGGCGCAAAACAAACATGAGCGGATCAAGTTGATATATATATATATATATATATATATATATATATATATATAATACTAAAACAGTTATCAACATACTAACCCCCAAAGTTTTATGAAAACTAATAGCATAAGATGTAGTAGGTTTTCCGAAAACCCTAGCATGCCACAAAACATTCATAAAGCATATCTCGTATATAGTGTGCTAACTAGTGGTATCAATATCAGTATCTCTCTTCTGCACAGAACAATGCCCTACACACGCTCGCCCGTAGGCAATATAAGTATCATCTTTCATATGCACAAAACAGTGCCCTACACACGCCTACCTGAATGCAATATAAGTAACATCGCCCGAAGGCAGAACAATGACCACTAGATATGCATAAAACCATTGAACATAGTCTTTCTAAACATAGGTACATATATCTCAAAAACATCTTCATAGTATAAAGTCATCCATCATTTATACTATAAAGAAGTGTGTGAAAACATGTTCTAAATAGTATATCGTCATCCATCAGATACCCTACAAGAACTGGGTTCGATAGAAAATATGGTATTCCAAAATAGAATCACCGCTAGTAATTGCACCTAAGCACATAAAGGTTACAATTATTCAAACTATATTCAAACGATTGAATTTGGGAAAATGGACGTAAAAAACGGGTCCAGGACGTCAAAATTATCCTATGAGGGATTCCGGACGAAACCCGAAAAAGTCAACGGTCAACGTTGACTAGTCAAAGTCAACGGTCAGCATTGACCAAGTTAACGGTCAATGTTGACCGGGTCAACGGTCAGATCGGGTCAGGTCGGTCAAGGTTAATGGGTCAAACCAGTTTAGGGTTTGGGTTTGGATCTAAAAACGGGTTGGGCCCTAGGGTTTTGGGCTTTAGGGTTTAACTGGGCTTAGGGTTGGGCTTAGGGAGTTTAGGTTTTAGGTGGGCTGGATAACAAGGCCCGAAGGCCTAAGCCTAACCAGCCCTAAGGCCTAAGACCTAAAGGGTTTTGGGTTTTCAATTGGGCTGGGCACTTAGGCCATGCCCGATTGTTTTTGGGTTTTAAAAATAAAAATAAATTAATTAATTAAAAAGTATAAATGGGTTAGGTTTCTAACGGGCCTAAGCCTGAGTTTTAAAATGGCCCAAAGGGCTTGGGTTAGTTGGGTTTAGGCGTGCAGGCCTGACTCTCACCGGGAAAGGAGGCCGGAGCCTCCCGTGCTCCAGTTGACGCCAAAACTAAACCCTAGACTCCGATATAGGTGTCAAATTGAAGAGGGAGGTGAGATGAGTGATTTGGTACCTTTGGTTCTCCGTGAAAGGGACCAGAGGTGGCCGAATTCTGGGTTTGAAAGTCGCAGATGCACATGGGTCTTTGGGTGTCTCGTATTTCATCGTGATGAGAAAGGAGGAGAAGGAGAGTCCACGAAGGTGATGGCGATGCTGAGATGTCATCGGGGTGTCTCTGTGGGTGTACCTGAGTGCGTGGGTGTGTGGGTCGAATAGGGAGAAAAGATCCGAGAAAGAGAGATATAGGTTAGTGGAGTGCCATGTGGCAGCACGAGGAAGAAAGAGAATCCAGACAAAGGGTCTGATTAAAATAGGATAAGAGACCAAAATGTGATTTCAATAAAGCTTTAGGGGACAATATTATAATTACAATTATTAAGGGGGGTGGGGTTTCACAATTTGTGTCGGATTCGCGTATTCCTCCGTCTCTGTGTGTGTTTCTGGATGAATACCGTTGAATTGGACGGAAGAGCGATGTTGAAGTGCACAGACTCAACGGATGAGCAGGGTTCGAACTGGATGGACTCGACGGAGGAGCGCCATTTGAATTTTTCAGGAGTGGGGGTGAGAGCGGACTGAGTGAGAGATGAATTCAGTTCGGTTCGGGATTACCGAACCATTTCAAAGTTAAACCCGAACCCCAAATCGAAACTTTCGGGATCAGTTCGGTTTCGGGTATCGAATTTTTCGTGAATATCGATTCGACATTTTCATGTCAAATTTCGGGACGGGTTCGGGACGGTTCGAGATTTTTGAGAAAAAACTCCACCCCTACAAATGCCTCACCTATCTAAGGAGTCCAATTCCTCCAATTTAGGGAGTTGGATTCCTTATTTCGTGTAGGCTCCAGAACTCTTTTGATTCCCCAAAATTAGTAAACGCTTCAATACTTCGTAATCAAAATTCAACTCCTTGTTTTGATTCCCATTATGAGTACGTAAACACGCCATGAATTTTGAAGGGAGGAGGTCAGATTGGGAAGGTAGAATGGGAATGAGAAATTGTGTGAGTAGTTGAACAAAATTTATTGACAAAAAATAAAATATTATAGAATTATTTGGCACAAAGGCATTTTGGTAATCAAATTGGTTTTTATTCCTAATCAAATTGGTTTTTATTCCGATTTTGGACAATTGTAAGTAGTTATAAGGGGAATTGTGAAGACCCGTCCCTAATTTTCCACGAAATTTTCTTCATGAGTGTGTAAAATGACGATTTTGCCCTTGATGGCAAAGTGGAACCTAACGTGGACGTAGTTATTTGGCTTTTAATTTATTTTTGCTATTATCATAATTAAATAGTAGTCGTTGTTATGAATGTGTGAGCACGAGTTAGACCCAAATTGGATTCGTAACGAAAAAATTATGCTTAGCTAAGTACGTTAACAATGGGTATAATTGTATACGTGTGTGCTAATAATTTAGAGTTGGGAATACTGTTTTCAATAAGGTGAGCCAGATTGTGTAATTTTAAATTGTACCAAATCTTATCATCTTCTCTCTTTAAAATTTGTAATGTGACCGTACTCACTCACCAATCACTTCACTTCCCTAACTTTTTCGTCTAATAAGAAATCTTTCTTCTTTCTATCCAATCAGAAATTGACTCTCTCTCTTCTTATTCTCTCCTTCACGCTGAGCCTCTTTCTTCTCTTTGCAACACAAACACCATCATCAAACCTCACGGATCGGACTTTAAATCACCACCATCATACTTCTCTCATCATCACGAGTCCATTCGTACGAACCGATTCTAAAATGATTGAGTTTTGAGCTTCCAACTCGGAGCTCTGGTTCGGGTGTAGGTTTTCCGACGACTTTCCACTCGAGTTACAAGGTTTTGGAAGGTCTAGATGAAACTACACAACCTCCTGGAGTCCCTAGTTTAAGTTTGAAGTCAAGCCAACGTGTAAACACACAGTTTTGAGACGACAAAAATAGGACCGAGACTTTCGAGGCTTCTTCAATCCATTTTCATCCACTTTTTGGACTTTTGAAAGGTACAACCTTGTTCTTCTCTTCCCAAGCTTCATTTCTATATAAAGTACATTGAAAATGGTTGAGAAATGAGAAAGTTATGAAGTTTTAAAGTTTTTACAAAAAGCCGGCCAAATTTTCCAGAATCTGGCGAACTAAGTGGCGGCTGACGGTAGTGGAGGTCTATTGGAGAAGATGGAGGAATATTCCGTTACGCTAATGGAATATTCTGACGCCGTTAAGGTATTTAACTAACGCCGTTAGAATTAACAGAATATTTGGTCAAATCTGACGGAATATTCCCTGGGAATCTACCAACACGTGCAGGCGCGTCGCCTGCGCGTAGGCGCGCGTGTGGCCGCGACCTAGCTGTGTGTGAGGGCGCGTGGTCAACATGTACGAGTCCATGACGTTGTGTAGAATGTGTTCGTATATTTAAACCCTCCGTTTAAGCAAACTATAAGGGATTTTCCTAGCCATTTAGTGTATGTCCTAATTAATTAATTACTATACTTGTTTCACATATAGGAGAGAATTATCCCGAGGAGGTACGAAGATAAGCAAGGCTTGGAGGCTACGATCTGACTGCGTATCAGTGAGTGGGCATTTGTTTTTATATATATTATATATAAAGTTTTATAGTTTCCACAAATGCTTTTGGATTAATATTATGCCTATCATGCCATGTTTTATTTTATTTGGAAAGTGCTATTATATTGTTCAGATATATAAATTATCATGGCATGTTCATATTCATTTTACTTGTTCATCATGCATGCTTGCACCGGTGTAGTTCTCGCCCCCGACCAGGGCCAGGCTTCACGTGCATGTTCACTTCGCACCGCACGCTCACCTTCGACCCATTGTAGGTGCCAGTCCTATCTTAGGTTGGAATAGGCAACTAGGACTCGTATGTGATGCGCCTAGCGCCAGTCTTCACATGATTGTAGTAATAGAGCGTATAATATGATTACACCCAGTCTTGTTCATGTCAGAATCCCTCTGTATGAACTCGTGTGTTAGTATAGATTAATGAGCACCTGATTTTCTTATGCCACGGTTGAGATATTATGATTTGTGTATTTATGGAATTATTGTTGATTTACATTTGATTTCATACTTATACGCAGTATGATTTTCTAGAAACTATACATGTTTTATAGCGAGGGGTTAGTATGTTAAGAAAATAAATGTGTTTTATGAACCTTTGTTTTTGCCCACTCACACCTTCTGTTTTTCGCCCCTCCAGGGCTTAGTTAGCTGAATTCTCTGTGGCATACGAGGAATCTCTGGCGGTTCTGACATATCCCTAAATAAATGTAGGAGCTTACTTCCGATTATGTAATAAGTACCCTAACTAGATTCGACTGCTCTATTTATGTCGTACTATCATCTATGCTCTGAACACTTGTGTTTGATGGGTTCTTCCCACTACTGCGCACTCTCTGTATTAGTTTAAATAAATGCTAGCTTTCGTTTAAATTTATCCATACTTTATACATCACATTCATTTTGGCTACGTCATATTCGGGTGTCGGCCAACTTACCTCAACTCCGGTCTGGGTATGTCAGTTTTGGTATCAAAGCTAGGTTTGGCAGTCCTGCATTCCTCGTATATGTTATAAGTCCTACTAATTTTTTATTTCTAATGTCAGAATCATGCCACCTTGTAGAGCGCCACTTATCCTTTATAAGATAAACTTTCCTGATTTTGGGCAACTCGGTGAAGCTATCGACAACGTTATTCAGTCAACAATTCATCATCCACAAAGGACTACAGTAGATACCGTATCTCATCTTTAGATAAATAATTTCTTGGGCAATGAGGGACCCGAGATATCCGAGGCTTGGATTGACTATGTTGAAAAGACTTTTCGCGTTATGCAGCGATAGGGGAATCTTCCAGAGGAACAATGGATCAAAACAACGACGTGGTTCTTTCGTCTGAGAACGGAATCATGGTGGGCTCATAAGTCATGTCCCTTGTTTGCTCAGGATGCCATGCGCTGGGATGTTTTCAGGTGCCTATTTGAGGCCAAATTCTCACCTCATGAATACAAGGATCGAAAGAGAGACGAGTTCACAGAGTTGAAGCATTAGTTACAAAGTATCACCAGAAGTTCACTGATTTATCTCGTTATTGTCCTGTTATTGCTAAGAATCCCAGATAGATGCTTTGTCAATTTAAGAAGGGGACTCGTAAGCGACTGCGTTCTTTGGTGGTTTATACTCCATGCTCCACCTTTGAGATTCTGCTTCGTGTTGAAGATTCTGAAAATGGCCTTAATAATGATGATGATGATGATGAGGATAATAGTAATACTCAGAAGAATAACAACATGGGGCAGTCATCCTTTGGTCCTCGAAAGACTTAGAATTTCAAGAGAAGCGGTAACAGTTCTGGATCATCCAGTGGTGGTTCAAATTTCAATACACCTCGAAGGGGTGGCAAATCCACTGGTAGTTCACATTTTCAGAATCAAAGGAACTCCAACAATTCTGGTGCTCAGTTCTGTCACAGGTGCAATAATTTTCACTACGGTGAATGTAAAAGGGGATGCAGTGGATGCTACACATGCGGTCAGATGGGTCATAGATCTAATCAATGTCCTTATAATCAGAAAAATTAGCCTACTATACCACCACCTGCAGTTCCTCTACAGCAAATTCCAGGACTTAGTACCTACCAGCAGACAGGTTATGATGATGTTTTCCACTACCAGGGCGACATATCCCAGTATCCGGGATGAGCGTATCAGTACCCACCTAATGTTCCATATTACCAGGGCGGCGGAGCATAGTGTTATGCTGGATGACAGTACCAGAATCTTGATGTAGCTTCTAGCAGTGGCGATTCGGGCAGTTAGACTAACCAAACCAATCAGGGTCGAGATAATCAAGGACGTGGCAATCAGAATCAGGCAAACAAAGGTCGTGGAGGCAGACAACAAGTGCATGATCGCGTTAACAACATCACCATACAGGATGCTCAGAGTAATCTCGACTTGATCATGGGTGCGTTGAATGTTCTAGGCCACTTTGCTAGAATTTTAATTGACTCGGGTGCTACTCACTCTGTTATTTCCCATATGTTTGCTCAAAAGACTCAACCTTACCCCACTTCCCTCGGTTATGATTTAGAGTTCTTAATGCCTAGGGGTGAAATTTGTTATGTTAGTTGGGAGTGTCGAGGATGTCCTGTTCTTATCGAGGACATTGTAATGTCAACTAATCTTGTTCCCTTGGATATCGTTGACTTCGATGTTATCTTGGGCATAGATTGGTTAGATTACAATTATGCCATGTTAAACTGTCGCCAGAAAATTGTTACTTTTCATTAACCAGGCATGCCTATTGTAACTTTTGTCGGTACACGTAATGGTCTGAAACATGGAGTTATCTCTGCCATGAGGGCAAAGCAAATGTTAAGAAAGCGTTGTCAAGGCTACTTAGTTCATGTAGTGATGACTGACACTCCTGCGCATGTGGAAGACGTTCGAGTAGTCAGACATTTTCCTGATGTTTTTTCTAATGATTTACTTGGCCTACCATCGGATTGTGAAGTAGAGTTCACCATCGACCTGATTCCAGGTACTGACCATATCTCTCTAGCACCTTATCGTATAGCTCATGCAGATTTGAGGGAATTAAAAATCCAGTTGCAAGAACTTGTTGATAAGGGGTTTATTCAGCCGAGCACTTCCCCTTGGGAAGCTCCAGTCTTGTTTGTAAGGAAGAAAGACGAAACGTTGAGGCTATGTATCAATTACAGACAGCTGAATCCGGTGACGATTAAAAATCGTTATCCGTTGCCTCGTATCGATGATTTTTTTTATCAGCTTCGTGGTGCTTGTGTTTTCTTGAAAATCGATCTAAGGTTCGGTTATTACCAGTTGAAGATCAGAAGTGATGATGTTCTGAAAATAGCCTTCTGAACTTGATATGGTCATTATGAGTTTCTTATGATGCCATTCAGGTTAACTAATGCTCGAGTAGCTTTTATGGACATGATGAATCAGGTATTCCGTCTATACCTTGACAGGTTCGTAATTGTCTTCATTGATGACATTCTGGTGTATTCTAAGAACGAGGCTGACCATGCTAAACATTTACGTTTGGTTTTGAATAAGCTAAGAGAGAATCAACTGTATGCTAAATTCAGTAAATGCTAGCTCTGGTTAGATCATGCGTTATTCTTGGGACACGTGATATCAACTCAGGGTATTCTCGTGGATCCTCAGAAAGTAGCAGCAGTGGAAAATTGGGAGCAACCTCAGACTGTCACTAAAGTACGAAATTTTCTTGGTCTTGCTGGTTACTATTGACACTTTGTGAAAGACTTCTCAGCCATAGCCCTGCCTCTGACAAGGTTGACCAAGAAAAAAGTTAAATTTGAATGAAGTGATGATTATGAACGGAGTTTTCAACAGTTGAAGTACTGTCTCACTCATGCACCTGTTCTGGCACTTCCTAATGACAATGGGAATTTCGAGATCTACAGTGACGCCTCTTTGAATGGTCTGGGCTGTGTGCTGATGTAGCATGAAAATGTGATCGCGTATGTTTTGCGACAACTAAAACCCCATAAAATGAACTACCCTACTCATAATCTTGAATTGGCAGTTATTGTTTTCACTCTAAAAATTTGGCGGCACTATCTTTATAGTGAAACATGTCGAATCTTCACTGACCATAAAAGCCTCAAGTATATCTTTACTCAGAAAGAACTTAATCTCCGGCAGCGTAGGTGGATGGAATTGATCAGCGATTATGACTGCACTATTGAATATCACACTGGTCATGTGAATATTATAGCAGATGCTCTCAGCAGGAAATCTCACGGTTAACTCAATGCTCTTTATGTTTGTCGTGTTCCACTTCTGACCGACCTAAAATCTACTTGAGCGGTTTTGGGAGTGGATCACCAGGGAGCCCTACTTGCCAACTTTCAAGTTAGACTAGTTTTATTGGATCGTGTTCTCAAGGCTCAGATGAATGACTCAGAATCCCAGGAGTTAAAACAAGCGGTGTTGAACGGCAATAGGGGAGATCACAAGATTCGAAGGCCTGATGGTATGCTCATGCAAGACGATCGAATGTATGTACCGAATGTGGAATAACTGAAGAAAGAAATACTCGATGAGGTGCATATCTCAGCTTATGCGATGCACCCCGGGAGTACTAAAATGTATCATACTATCCGACCTTTCTACTACTGGCCAGGAATGAAAAGAGAAATTATGGAGTACGTGAGTCGTTGTCCGGTCTGTCAGTGGGTCAAAGTGGAAAAAAAGAAACCATTCAGGTTGCTACAGTCACTTCCTATACCTCAGTGGAAATGGAAATATATCACAATGGATTCCGTGTACAAACTGCCTCGTACGCATAATGGCTATGACGGTATCTAGGTGATTGTAGATCGGCTTACCAAGTCAGCACATTTCCTACTTGTTCGTGAAAACTACCCGATAAGTTGGTTAGCCGAGCTTTTCGTTTCTAAAATTGTCGAGTATCACGGTGTTCTAGTTAATATTATTTCTGATCGGGACCCTAGATTTGCTTCGAAATTTTGGGTAGTTTTTCAAGAAGCTCTAGGTTCGAAATTACTCTACAGCACCGCCTATCATCCTCAAACCGATGGACAGTCAGAGAGAACTATTTAGACACTGGAAGACATGCTGAGATCTTCAATTCGGAGACGAATGGCACAAGCGCTTACCTTTGATAGAATTTGCCTACAACAATAGCTTTCACTTCAGCATTGGTATGTCACCATTTGAGGCGCTGTATAGGAAACCTTGTCGTACACCGTTGTGTTGGTCGAGGTCGGCGAAAGAGTTTTGGTAGGTCCTGAAATTGTGATGAGACGACACAGAATATTCAAGTGATAAAGGATAACCTAAAGGCAGCACAGGATCAACAAAAGAGTATATCAGACAGACATTCGACAGACAGAGTATATGCAGTTAGAGACTGGGTATTCTTAAAGCTGTCACCATGGAAATGCGTTGTACGTTTCGGGAAGAAAGGGAAGCTAAGTCCTTGTTACATCGGGTCATATCAGATCATTGAGCGAGTTGGTGAAGTTGCATACCGACTTGATCTTCCTCCAGAGTTGTCAAGAATGCATAATGTGTTCCACATGTCCATGTTACGGAGATACGTCTCTAATCCGTCACATGTGGTTCCTCCTCAGCTGTTAGAGATTAACCCAGATTTGACTTAGGATGAGGTTCCAGTGACGACCCGTCCCTAATTTTCCATGTAATTTTCTTCCCGAGTGTATAAAATGACGATTTTGCCCTTGATGGCAAAGTGGAACCTGACGTGGACGTAGTTATTTGGCTTTTAATTTATTTTTCCTATTATCGTAATTAAATAGTACTTGTTGTTACGAATGTGTGAGCGCAAGTTAGACTCGAATTGGATTCATAACGAAAAAGTTATGCTTAGTTAACGTACGTTAACAACGGGTAGAATTGTAATACCCCATATTAAAAAAAATGGTTATATATATGTGTGTGTGTGTGTGTGTGTGTGTGTGTGTGTGTGTGTGTGTGTGTGTGTGTGTGTGTGTGTGTGTGTGTGTGTGTGTGTGAGTAATTATTTTTACGCAATGATTTTATTATATTTATTTTATGCAAGAACCTACTTTCAATAAGTAAAATAGTTTCAAGGTAAAATCCTTTTTGCTACAAATTATTTCAAAAACTAGCTAGTATTTATTTCATGTTCATATGTAATTAGAGATATTTTCTCTCAAAGATGAGGTGGAGAGTTTGTAACATTAGGAGTCAATGATTTGGTGATTACTCACCACTCTAAATGTGAAGGTGGAAGTCTACTTAAGAGTGAGTTGGCAAGTTTGTATTCATTAGGAATCTAAGAGTTAAATGTTTGGTGATGATTCATCCCTCCAAAAATTGAAGAGGTGGGATTCATATCCCTTAGACTTTGAACGTGGCTTTTGAGCATTTGTCCACATGCATGGGAATGATTGCTCCCAATTACAAGATGTCCAAGTGTTGCAAAACAAAGTGAAACGTGTCCTTAAGGCTTAATGGAGGATTCCATTTCTTCATTCATAAAAGCAGAGGGAGGAGAGAAACGGGGAGAGAACAACACACACCATCATCAACAACACACGAAAAAAAGAAACAAAACCTCCTCTTCTTCATAGACCACTCTCCCCACCATCCTTTTCTTTTACCTTATGTAAAGGCTTTAGGCCATCTTCATTGTATTTTTTTGTAAATCTCTCTTAAATAGTGAAAAAACAAATGCATATGCAACTCTAGTGAATGTAGCCAAATTGGTGAACCACTTAAATCTCCGTGTTCCTTTGTCTAATTGCAACAAATTTGAGTTGAGCAAACCATTTAAACACTGAGTTATTCAATAAAAACATAATGGAAAATGAGGATCGACAAAATGAAGAAATGGTAACATATTGCTTATCATTTACATTAAAGATTATTATTTTGTTAATATTATGATTATATTACTCTTGTTACTAATCAATTTGATTCATGTTGAAGCTTACAAGCTTGTTAAAGAAAATGTGAGTATTGATATCTATATGAACATGACATATACATTTGCATTGCAAAGCAAGAAAAAGAGTTGTGTTGTGTCAAGTGCTCACTTGTGTTTAAGTTGTGAGGATATTCAAGGGCTGCAGTTTGCCTGGAATATAAAATAATGAACCTTGTATATGTCAGGCATAGGGTGCGGGGCTTGAGTATACAAATTGCTTGATTATAAAAATAAAGAAATCTTATGTCAGGTGTCGGGGGAATGGCTTGAATATACAATTGGGCGTCAGGGGAAGTGCTTGTTTAATAAAGTGGAAACTGAGAGTTTAATTACAAAAATTGAGTTTAAGGGATGAACGGGAGTTAACTCATACTCTAATGTATCCGGAGCCAAGTGGTATAAGCATGGTATGGGACATGCAGGCTTGGGTGCCTTAGGTATGTGTTGACGGGATTAGAAGGGAGTGAGTACATTCATCCATCTCATTTGCATATATTTCATGCATTTGAAAGAACTGTTACAATTTAATTATTATTTTAGTTGGTAATTTTGTTGTGAATTAATTTGTGCACTATAGTTATTCCGATGCGTATTCAATAAATTTTTTGTAAGATTTAGTTGATGTGTGGTGTAATCGTTATAATTTTATTTTATTTTCCACCATATCTTGGTTGTAGAATTTATTTCTATAGCTAAGATATGGCTCACACCCTAGCTCATGAATAGTTTTTATTCGTAGGTCGGGGCGTGACAAGAATTGTACATGTGTGTGCTAATAATTTAGAGTTAGGAATACTATTTTCGATAAGGTGAGCCGAATTGTGTAATTTTAAATTGTACCAAATCTTATCACCTTCTCTCTTTAAAATTTGTCCCGTGACCATACTCACTCACCAATCACTTCACTTCTCTTACTTTTTCACCCAATCAGAAATCTCTCTTCTTTCTGTTCAATCAGAAACTGACTCTCTTTTCTTTTTCTCTCATTCACGTTGAGCCTCTCTCTTCTCTTTGCAACACAAACACCATCATCAAACCTCATGGATTGGACCTCAAATCACCACCATCGCACTCCTCTCATCATCACGAATCCATACGTACGAACCGATTCTAAAATGATCGAGTTTTGAGCTTCCAACTCGGCGCTCAGAATCGGGTATAGGTTTTCCGACGACTTTTCGTTCGAGTTACAAGGTTTTGGATGGTCTAGATGCAACAACACAACCCCCTGGAGTCCCTAGCTTAAGTTTGAAGTCGAGCCAACGTGTAAACACGCGGTTTTGAGACGACGAAAATAGGTCCGAGACTTTTGAGGCTTTTTTAGTCCTTTTTTTTACTTTTGAAAGGTACAACCTTGTTCTTCTCTTCCTAAGCTTCATTTCCATATAAAGTACGTTGAAAATGGTTGAGAAATGAGAAAGTTATTAAGTTTTAAAGTTTTTACAAAAATCCACCCAAATTTTCCAGAATCCGATGAACTAGACGGCGGCGACGATGGCAGAGATCTACCAAAGAAGAAGGAGGAATATTCCGTTAGGCTAACAAAATATTCTAATGCCGTTAAGGTATTTAACTGACATTGTTAGATTTAACAAAATATTCCGTCAAATCTAACGGAATATTACCTGGGAATCTACCAGCGCGTGCAGGCGCGTGGGCGCGGGTGTGGCCGCGACCTGGCAGGGCAATACGACGCGTGAGACCTCATGGTGGCGCGTGGTTGACGTGTACGGGTCCGTGACGTCGTGTAGAATATTTTCGTATATTTAAACCTCTGTTTGAGCAAACTATGAGGGATTTTCCTAGCCTTTTAGTGTATGTCCTAATTAATTAATTACTATACTTGTTTCACATATAGGAGAGAATTATCCTGAGGAGGTACGAGGACAAGCAAGGCTAGGAGGCTACGATCCGACTACATATCGGTGAGTGGGCATTTGTTTTTATATATATTATATATAAAGTTTTATAATTTCCACAAATGCTTTTGGATTAATATTATGCCTATCATGCCATGATTTATTTTATTTGGAAAGTGCTATTATATTGTTGAGATTTATAAATTATCATGGCATGTTCATATTCATTTTACTTGTTCATCATGCATGCTTGCACCGGTGTAGTACTCGTCCCGGGCTAGGGCCAGGCTTCACGTGTATGTTCACTTCGCACTTCGCACTGCACACTCATCTTGGATCCATTGTAAGTGCCAGTCCTGTCCTAGGTTGCGATAGGCAACTAGGACTTGTATGTGATGCGCCTAGCGCCAGTCTTCACATGATTATAGTACTAGAGCGTATATTATGATTACACCTAGTCCTGTTCATGTCAGAATCCCTCTGCATGAACTCGTGTGTTAGTATAGATTGATGAGCACCTGATTTTCTTATGCCACGGTTGAGATATTATGATTTGTGTATTTATGGAATTATTGTTGATTTACATTTGATTTCATACTTATACGTAGTATGATTTTCTAGAAACTATACTTGTTTTACAGCAAGGGGTTAGTATGTTCAGAAAATAAATGTGTTTTATAAACCTTTGTTTTTGCCCACTTACACCTTCTATTTTTCGCCCTTCCAGGACTTGGTTAGCTGAATTCTCGATGGCGTACGAGGAATCTCTGGCGGTTCTGACATATCCCTAAATAAATGTAGGAGCTTATTTCCGGTTGTATAATAAGTACCTTAACTAGATTCGACTGCCCTATTTATGTCGTACTGTCATCTATGCTCTGAACACTTTTGTTTGATGGGTTCTTCTCACTACTGCACACTCTCTGTATTAGTTTAAATAAATACTAGCTTTGGTTTAAATTTATCCATATTTTATACATCACATTCATTTTGGCTACGTCATATTCGGATGTCGGCTAGTATACCTCGACTCTGGTTGAGATGTGTCAGGAATGATCTTTATTTTCATTATGATTCCTAATAGTTAGTAAATATTTTAATAGAAATGCCTGATTTCGATTCCTTCTTCTTCCGATTCATGCTTATCACGATTCTTGTTTACTCTGATTCATGCTTATTCTAATTCTTACTTGCTCTAATTTTTAGTTAACAAACATGCCCTCAGTGTAAATTAGTGGAAAATATATAACTAGCCAAGATTTGTTTTGGAAAAGTTTTAGCCGAAGTAACCAATAAGAGCTAAAATAGCTAGCATGATGGAAATGTTCTTGGGCATCAGCGTCATTCTCTACTGAGACGGCACTGCTTGTGTTGTGTGGGATGGCCCACCTAGTATCTGATTTTGAAAGTATGGCCCACCTACACAATAAGATGGTTTTAATTTTTTGTGTTTAGGCACTGTAATAAATGTTGCTCCAATAACAAAACGCACAGCCGAGACGCATAGCAAGAGTGATGCATTTTCCTTGACCTCTATTTTGTTCCCACAGCAACAAGCAACATCAAAGGATTCATAATTTCACATAAAAAGGTTTCATATCCAACCAATTGCTACAATTTAATCCAGTTGCAGTTAAGTCCTACTGCTACTCATCACATTGGGGTTGGGGATTCACATTAGTGTAACTACACAACCATGTTTGTTCTCTTACGTGCAAATTAGTTTGGTGCATATTGTTACTTGGTCACACCTAGTATCTCGACCGTCAACAACTGCCTAGCTCTGGTGGCAATTTACCATGCTTGTGAGTCGTGACCACAGTCAAGCAGACTCACTAGTTCGGAGCATCGAATCTAGAATCTCCCACATTTGTTTGTTTATTGGTGAGGCAGTCTGCGCCCTTACCATTGGGCCACTTGCTGTGATTATCACCATTACCATTATACGATCATCACCATTGCCAATCTCACCTTCATATTATGGTGATATCAAACAAACAGGTCTTAACAAGTAGCCATTAACAACCCAACATGTTGTTTTGCCACTTCTTTGTCTAGCTATTGGTCTAATCGTAGACATTAGCACATTAATTAAGAAGAAACCTACTTTTAGTTCACATGAATATGAACATAATTAAATAATTTGTAATCAATCTATACCATTATTAAGGAGGTTGATCTAACGGTTAAGGAGAAATTCTCATATTGAAAATTTCTTGTAGAAAAATACTTTTTCTGTAACTAGGGTAAAAGAGTGAAAAATACGAAGAAAATTTTGACTAAATTGTGAACAATATTATTAGTGAATCAAAATTGATAAAAATGCTACTCTATAACAAATTCTTCGGGCATTCCCAAAAAAAGAGAACCCCCACGGTGTGACATGGAAAAAAATAGCATCATTAAGACATCGTTGACATAGGATCGTTAAGACATCGGTTCAAGAGAGAATGTTTTCAATTCAATGAGCTTCGAGTCTCTTAATATACTTGTAAATATTTAACGTATTAATCACATCATTATCATGTAACACTCTTAATAATTCTTTTATATTCAAATTTGAAGAAAAATAACTTATCTGATAACCGTGTCGTGTCTGAATGGACCTAAACCGATCGCTAAACACAAATTGCACTCCTTTAATCGTGACATTCCGAGTACTTTCCAACAACATAATATTATTGTTTTGGGTAAATTACATAGAAACCCCTCAGGTTTGAGGTTTATTACAATCACATACAACATCTTTAAAACATTTCACTTTCATACCTCACGTACTATTTTATTTCAAAATAATACATCCGTTAGATTTTTCATCCATTAATCCGTTAAGTGCTGACGTAGCTACCACATTTGTGCCACATGGCTGCCAAATGTGTGCCACATGGCAAAAAAAAAAATTAATTTTTTTTTTAAAATAAACATGAATCTTCTAATTAAAAAAACAAAAAAAACGCTTAGAAAACGCAGGCACACCTCCTCCCTCCCCCCTCCTCCTCATCTCTTCTCCCCCATCTTCATCTTCTTCCCCCGACCCCCTACCTGTAACCCAAAAAAAAGAAAGAAAAAAAAACCCTTCAGTTCGTCTTCCCCTCCTCCTCCTTCTCTCTTCTCCCCCATCTTCATCTTCTTCCCCGACCCCCTACCTGCAACCCATAAAAAAAAAAAAAAAAAAAACCCAGATCCCATCTACGTTGCCATCGCTGGGTTCGTGAGATGAAAATGGGAGGAATGGGTGTGAATTTAAGGAGTGGTGGAGGGGGGTGAGGTGGGTCACGTGGGGAGTGGGGTGTGGATCTGCCGCGGGGGGATGGGGAAATAAGGTTGCTGGGTTTCGGCGTGGGCGGCTGGGGGGGGGGAGAGAATGAATGATGAAGGCTCTGGTTTTTGTTTTTTTTTGTTTTGCTTCTTCTTCTTTTGATTCTTCTCCTCCTCCTGCTTCTCCTTCTTCCTTCTCGTTCTTCTTCTTCTTCTTCGGGGGTGCGGGGGTTGCGGGTTTCAGCTTTTGTGGAGGGGTGGAGGGGGATGGACGGGAATGATGGGTAAGGGGGGTGGGGGTGGGCTATGGGGTTGCGGGGAAGGATATCTGGATTTGAGTTTTTCTGTTTTATTTTATTTTATTTTAATAGGGTTAATATTATAATATTTTTAATGTATAAAAAATTATTATTTTTGCCACATGGCAGCCACATTAGCACACATGTTGAAGTCACGTCAGCACTTAATGGATTAATGGATGGAAAATCTAACAGATTTATTATTTTGAAATAAAATAGTACGTGAGGTATGAAAGTTAAATATTTTAAAGATATTGTATGAGGTTGTAATAAACCTCAAACCTGAGGGGTTTATATGTAATTTACCCTCTTGTTTTAGTAAAAACCCTAACAAATGTTTAATCAAAATTTTAATGAACAAGAGTGGCCTGCGTTGTATCTTAAAAGGTTAAAATATCTGATGAACAATATATTTGTACGGACGTATGGCGTACGTTTAAGAGCCTGCGCGCCTCCTCAGACAAACCGCAAAAAGCCCAGGAGAGATCCTTGTCAAGCGGCCCCCGCTCCTACACCCCCAAAACACTGCCACGTGGCACCGCGTCTTCCCTTCTCTCTCCCTCTTCGACGGCGTTTACCAGTCTCCAAAATTCGCACCCTCTCCCCTTTTGGTCAGCGTCCTTTCCCGAAAACGCCCCCAAACCCCTCTCTCCATTTTCTAGCTCAATTTTCTCGGGAAACAAACAGAAAATCAGACACAACTCGCCACAACTTCACCGCTTGCTTCTCCGATCGAGTTTCGTGGAGGTGGGGAAAATTTAGATGGATTTAGCTCGCTATGCATCACATACCTCGATTTTTTTCTCATAGCAAGGGGACGAAAGCCATGGATCCGAAGAAGAACCGCCGGAAGCCGCGGCTCGAGCGCCGTAATGCGGCGAAGCACATTGACTACGACGCCGCCTCGATGTCATCCTCACTCGACGACTCCTCGTCGTCGGCCTCGCTCCACACGCGCTCGTTCGACTTGGACCGGACGAGCTTCCGGGTCGAGGGGAACGAGGGCGATATGGAGCGGATATACAAGACCTTGGGCCTCGGACCCGACGACTTCTCGATATCGGAGGAGGACTGGGTGGCCCGGAAGATCCGCTCGACTTCGGATCTTCTCCCCATATCCAGATTGTACGGGTTGGATAGTCTGGATAGTCCGAAACCCGACGAATTGAGGGAAGAAGTGGCTGAGTTGTCCGATAGAGTAAGGGCTGTTACTGTTGCTGCAACTGAGTTGACTCGAGTTGACCCGCCGGTTCCAAGCGGGGGTTATAATGCTGATGCGGCTGCTGCTGCTACTTCTGTTTCAGCTGGGGTTTCTATTGGGATTAAGGGTGTGCGGCCGCCCGTGCTTAGGCCGCCGCCGTCGATGAGGATTCCGGTGATTGACGACGGATGCTCGACTTGGGACATTCTGAGGGATTTCGCTCCAGAAGGCGCAGGAAATGCGGTGGGAAAGAGGCTTGGTTCTTCTTCTGCAGCTTCCTCTTGTTCTGATGAAGAAGAAGAAGGAGAGGTTGGAGAGGAGGGCGCTGTGGAAGGTGAGATTAGAGAGACTGTGCCGGTCTCTGAAGGGTGTTCATTTACGACGTCGAATGATGATGATTCTTCTAGCACCACCACTGTTTCTCCGAATGAGAGAATTTCGCCGAATGGGAGGCTAAAGCTTATTATCACTCACTGGGAGAAGGGTGACCTTCTTGGTAGTGGGTCTTTCGGGTCGGTGTATGAAGCCATTTCTGAGTAAGTGTTCAATACCCTTTACAGTTTCTGAATGGTTATTCTTGAGGTCGAAACTTCAAATAGCTTAGAGGGATAAATAATGACATAATAAGCAAGCTTAGGGAAGAAAGATCAGCATTGAAAGATAGTTTGTTGTTCTTAGGACTTGGGCTAGCTGTAGGTTAAATTTTAAGTGATATAACATTTAAGTGTTTAGTGGTGATGGTTAAAGAAAGGGTTCCACTTTGTTTCAAAGTTTACGTGTTGGAAGAGAAGATAGATGACCTCATTTAACTTAGTGATACTAGTGACGGAAAGACTAGCCTAGCTTGATGGAGTGTTCTAGACAGGAAGTTTGAAAGGCATTATTTAGCTTTGATTGGAAGAATCGCCAATACCCTGAAAATCTTAAGATGATAGTTGTTCAAATCTGAGACCTTGCTCCAATCAAGTGCTAAATTTGCACTAGCAAAAGCATTTTTTAGACATATATTGGAATTCAATTGGTTGTAGATGAAGAGATTGTAGGCTTCTTTGCCTTTTTATGTTATTTGAGTCTTACAGCATATCTGATTTTCCTACTTCATGGGGTTTAAGGTGTTTTTGAGAACTATCAGCCAGTATATCATGCCATCCTTGTGGTATGCAAATGTATGGACAATTGAGTTATGCCAGGAACCCTTTTTGCAAAGATTTAGTTCTAGGTGTTGAATAGAAGAGGAACTTGAGTTCTTAAATATAGGAGGAAGGTGATTTATATTCGAGGGTGCTACTAGATCTCAAAGCAGAGGTTCTCTATGATTCATTTCACCATTTATTTATGGTTTTCCAAATTCTTATTCCAAACTTGCAATGGTTCCATGAAAATATGCTATAGTTGGACCCTTTGAGGCAGAACAATGGAAGGTTAATAAACAACTGAAGAAATATATTATTTTTACAGATAAAAGAAGGTTATGGTTGCTATGTTTTTAGAGATAGCGGACACCTAGGCTGCAAATAAGCACAGCTGAGACATACTTTTGGCTGGCTCAGCTGTCTGGATTTTTTTTTTCTGAGCTTAACGATAAGGAAATGGATGCAATTCTATAGTTATTTTATCTTTCCCACTTCTACAGTAGCTTACTGTTATTCATAGAACCTTTATTTCTATACGAAAGTTTGATAAACTCTACATGAAAATGAATTAGTTTGTTTTTATGCAGATCTCCCCTAATGAACTTAAATGATACAACTGCTCATTTTAAAAGAGCGGCCATGCTTAATCTTTAGCTTCAGAGATATTCTATCATCTTATTGATTATGGTTATTCTTTCATCTTATTGATTATGGTTATTCTTTCCTTCAGTGGTGGAAGCTTCATTGCTGTGAAGGAAGTTTCATTGCTTGATAAAGGAAGTCAGGGGAAGCAAAGAGTTTATCAACTTGAACAGGTGACTGAGGCTTTTCTTGTGTCTGGTTCTGTGTCCTGGTTTTGCTTCCCCAATACCCTGTTATTAAGTAATTGATTCAGTTATTATATGTGAGTAGAGCCTAGGTTGATTATTGTTTCTTGCTGACATACTTTTCTCCTCATTTGTTGTTTTCCTTTTCTTTTATTTTTTCCTTTCAGGAGATTGCTCTTTTGAGTCAGTTTGAACATCATAACATAGTTCAATATTATGGCACCCAAAAGGTACTCCTTTTTATTTCCTTGTTCTTGACTTGAATGTATGCCCCATGTTTTTTTGGTCATGCGATGCCTATGTCTCCCATGATGAGTATTTATGCATGTCAAGATCATCTGTTCAGCATATAAAATTCTACAATTCATGCCATTATAACTTCCTTTTTATTTAAATTGACACTTAGTGTCATGATAATGAGAATCATAGATGTTGTTGGTGTGCACAGCTACAAAAAAGTCCCCCTTAATGTACACAAAATATTCTCATACATTCTATATTTTGCATTTCATGACATGGTATTTGTTACATGCTATTGCTATTACTATCTTTTATTTAGTTTTCTTATTTTTATTCACATACAAATTGATTTTAGATATAAAAAATTATACTGGCCAGGGTGTCATGTATGGATGGTTACCGGTTACCCTTTCAGCCACTTTGGCCATACAATTTGATGGTCTTGTTTGACTCCAAAGTATTAAGGATTTGTAGTATCAATTGTAGATAAATTGATTTTAAGCTTAGGTTATTTCTGACCTGTTTTATATTGATAGTATATTACATTGTCTGGTTATGATTTACTCTAATTTTCCCATAGCATACATTTACCAGTTAAGCATTAGATCTTTATAGCTCTTGTATTTATCAATCTACTCTGGTTATGAGCACCAGTATCTGATGTATAATTTGTTCAATGGTCGTTGTAGGATGAATCAAACCTTTATATCTTTCTGGAGCTTGTAGCTAAAGGTTCCCTTCAGAAACTCTTTCACACGTATCATCTTACAGATTCTCATGTATCTGAATACACAAGACAGATCCTGCATGGACTGAAGTATCTTCATGACCGAAAAGTGGTTCACAGGTAATTCATATCACAAGATTTATATTTATTTGAAAGATATTATGTGGATTATTTCCACCAATGAGCCATCTCATGTCACGGTCATTCCATAAAAGAATGAAGATAAAATTGAAGTGGCCGTGAATGTTCATGCCATGCTTTCTTTCTGTAATTTTGTCTGCATCCATTCTCATCTATATGTTTCTTGTATAAAGGGACATCAAATGTGCAAACATTCTGGTGCATGCAAATGGATCTGTGAAGCTTGCAGATTTTGGATTGGCAAAGGTTTGTCTTTCATTCCTCGAATCTTTTCCGTTTTAGTGTTTACAATATTTACAACTTACAAGTGATTGCGAACTACTTTTCTCCTAATATTTTTTGTTGCGTCCTTTTTCCAGACCATCCAAAATATGAATGACATTAAATCTTGCCAGGGGACTGCATTCTGGATGGCCCCAGAGGTTTGCCTTTACACTTCCATTTTAATTTCAGTTATCAAAAATAAATATTAGACTATTTTGAATGCTTATGAGCTCTCTTTTTCTTTCAATCGAGGACATAAAGTACTTCAGTTTGATACTGATGAAGACTTCTTGTACAATCATGGATTGCTAAATTTAGTGGTTATTGCAGGATGATTTTCCCAAATTGTACTTGCTTCCTGAACCCTGATCAAATTGTACTTGCTTCCTGAACTCTGATCAAATGTTAATGTTTTTTAGACAGGTTGCTGCATTACCTAGTATAACATTTATGTGAAACATTGCTAAATAAATAAAGCAACAGGAACCATTTAAGTGAATATTTTGAAACAAGATGGAATTTTCACATGTGCAACTTGAATGTTTGCCAGCTTCTGTTTTTTCTATATATCACATCACATGGAGTATCTTTCTTGAGTATGTAGGCGGAATGGATGTAGTTCTGTTTTTACAATGTCTAGCCTCTGAAAATATTATAAAGTCTCTGCATGTCCTATATTTTGCCAATTTTTGCTTGGGAGGCAAACATGTTGATACATGCATGTTATAGGCTGTCCAAATTTTATTTGAGTATTTCTTAGTCAACTTATTCTTGTGCAGGTTGTTAACCGAAAGAGCCAAGGTTATGGGCTTCCAGCTGATATATGGAGCCTTGGATGCACTGTGTTGGAGATGTTAACTGGGCGGGTTCCATACTCTAATCTTGAATGGGTTCGTGCCAATTTCGTTATGAGTTTTACTCTTTATGGTCTATACTCTAGTGATGACGACAATGTGTTGGATGATGCATCTCTTTTGACCTTTGTTTCTGACATAGTCTCTTCTTGTGTCTCAACAGATGCAGGCATTATTTAAGATTGGAAAGGGAGAGCCTCCTCAGGTTCCCGATTCTCTTTCAAAAGATGCACACGATTTCATCGATCGGTGCCTACAAGTTGATCCAAACAGACGCCCCTCTGCTGCTCAGCTCTTAACTCATCCATTTCTTAAGAGACCCCTTCCCACGTCTTCTGGATCAGCATCTCCATATCATCACCAGGGGCCCAGCTGAAAACATTTTTTCACCTTTAAGCTGTTGAGACATAAGGTAAAAAATTGGCTTTGTTTTCCACTGTTTCATATTCGTTGCTCGCTCTTCCCATGAATTTAAACTCAAAAGACTTATAAAACCAATACTTTCACTGTTTAATATTTTTTGCTTTAGTAACATCTCTGTCCAACACTACAGATGCAGGACTTTTTATCCACGTTCTGTAACTTGCTCCGGTATCCAGTGTTCAGCCATCAATTATTGGCTTACACTAGTAGAGTGCATGTGCGTTCATCCATTTTCAAGGTCTTCGAAAGATCTGCTAACGGGGTTCATGACTTTAGAAGAACAATCAACCCCCCTCGGTCCACACCTCCTTACTCAGAAAATCTTGCACCGCGGAGCATTCTGGTATGAAGTTATTCGAGTGTATTCATCTGTTGTAGAATATGATTTGCTTGAAGTCTCACGTGTTTTCCCCTTCTTGTTCCACAGTAAGTTATTTAGTGGGTGAAAGATTTGTATTAGCCAAAGTTGTGGTAGTAAGATTTGTAAGCATTGGAAAGGAATCACGATTTGTATATAATTTGTTGTCGTCGTCGTGGTGGTGGTGGTGGTGGTGGCAGTCGGCAGGCATACGTAATACAACCTGTAATCTCTGTGTATAATATTTTACTTGGCAAATAATTTAGTAGAGTAACTTCCGAGCAACCGAGCTTGTGCAAAGTCTTTATATTCGTGGAAAAGGAATAGCCAACCATTTGGGAATTAGCCATGAATTTTGACTTTTTATTTTAATTTTGTGTTACTTGGAAAACCATTTATAAAAGAGTGAATTTACAAAACATTCCATGGTTTTATTCTTTTTAATGCATTTTCAAGCTAAACCATCAGTCAAATGTCGACATCAACAAGAAACGTCTGTAGCTGTCAATTTCGTGGCGGATTCTTAATCTTTTTAATTTTTTTGTTTTGTCAATAGAACTTTCATTACATTAAAAAACTTGTACAAAGTCCAAAAAAAAACCTGATAAACAAACAACATATAAGGTAAAAGGTCCAAGTAAAATGAGAGTTACAACCCAAGATACAACGAGAGATCCTCACAAACTTATGCCTGAAGGCTGCAATAACATTCAACAAAAAAACCCTAATCTCAAACTACATAAATCAAACCACTGTCGTCATCACATCCTCGGAGGAAGCCAAACTCCGAACCCAAAAAGTAGACACCAGATCCAAGTCTCATTCACGAACCCGTGCAAATATATACAAACAAAGTATCATATGGGTAAAGAGTGAGGCTAAGGAGTACTTAAAATACCCAACACTTGGCCTGATGGGGATTCGACATGCTGGTTGGGGGGAAGTGAGGGAGGGTAGTAGATTTGGTATCCAATTTCTGATCGGAGCCCGCCTATTCGAGTACATGATGGGGATGGAGTATCATAGCTAAAGAGGAGGGAGGAAGGAAAATTAAAATACAGAAATCAGTAAAAGTAGGTAACAGATGCTGAATAAGGGGCATGAAGCCTAAATCTGAGACAAACTCAAGGAAAACTAAGATAAACTCAGGGAGAACCAAGAATAAAACGAAAAAAGGAGACTGGAAATGGGAGATAAAGAAGAGGTGGATGCAGGGAGGGGGATGAGGCAGAGGAAGTGAGACTGGCGGAAAAAGATGGAAAAGGCAAAAGAGGGAAGGAGGGAAGGATGAGGGAAGAAGAAGGGAAGGAGTAGTGGGCTGCCGCCTACCCCAAGCAAGAGCAAAGGGTGACGGATGTTTGAATTGTGGATTGTGAGAAGCCAGTGCAGAGCATAGCAGAGTTGTATGCGCAATCCAACTGACCTCTCACAATTTGCATATGGACAATGTCTGCACTTGATCGTCTTGCACTTTCTTCATAAGATTGTTTTTTCTTCCTCAAGTGACCAAAAAACAAGAAGGGAATCGTGCTAATGACAATTTCATTTCACATGTATCAATTTCTTTCATCTGCGCAATTTGATTTGATAAATATATATATATATATATTTTTTTTTACAAACAATAGTTTTACGCGTAATTTGATTTGATATATATATATATATATATATATATATATTTTTTTTTTTTTTTTTTACAAACGATAGTTTTACACTAAAAGTATTTCCATCCCTAAAAAGCCCCCTGTGCAATAGGCAATTCAATTCCTCAAATGAACAGTAACTGCCTAAATGCATCTCTACTTATAAAATGAGTAGCCTAGATAATTCGTATTAAAATATTATTAATCTTTTTTTATAAGATAATAAAAGATAATTTTATTTTTTTATTTTGAATGATAATAAAATATTGATTGAAAGTATTTAAAAATATTGAAATGTGGTGTAAGGTGGAAGCATATCGTTCGGTATTTATAGAAAAAAATTTATTATTTTTATATTTTTTGTATTTTAATTAATTTTATGATTTTTTCTAATTTTTTGAAATTCTTAATTAATTTTTTAGGGTAAATTACACTTTATCTCTTTAAGTTTGAGTACAATTGCAACTTCATATACCATTTTTAAAAGATTTCAATCTTATACATTTACTATTATTTTATTTAATTATTATACATCTGTTAAAAAATCTGTTAACTTACCGTTAAGTGATGACGTGGCACATATCTAGTCAACATTTATGCTGATGTAGTTGCCAACTTTGCACCAAGTGGACAAAAACAAATAAAAAAAGGATTAATAATAACAAAACACAGTGGGCCCCACCATTCTACCATCCTCACCCTGCTTCACCACCAAAACACAACCCACTCCCCCATTGCCACCCCAACGAAGTGGAAACTCGCCCATTTTGCGATCTCGCTTGGTCTCTCCATCGAGTTCCAGCCGCAGGAGGGTAAAATCAGGAGCATAACCGAGCTGAGCCAACTCGGAATCTGACCGAGTGAGGCCACCGTGGTCCACTGGATTGTACGACGTCACTGGCAGCAATGGCGGCGCTGGCATTGCTTGGCTCGTTGAGATCGAAGCTGATCACGATCGCCGAGCCGAAACCCCCAAATTTATTCATTTGTTAATTGAAATCCAAAAAAAAAAAAAAGATGCAAAATTAAAGCAATCTGGGTTTTAAGAAAATGAAGGACATATAAAGGGAAGGGAGGGAAACACCTGCAGTTGCAGAGGGTTGGTGATTGCAGGCTCCTAGGTTTGCTCTTTTGCCAATCATTTTTGGGGTGTTGGGGTTTTTTTTAGAAAATGAAAAAATGGGGGAGGGTACCACTCTTTGTCTGTCCTTGAAGTCAGTTGGAGAGAGAGAAAAGCCAGATGGGTTCTTGCGGAGGAAAACTGGAGGAGATGTGCGAATTTCAGAGCAAGAGAGTCGAGATTAGATTGCTTGCGGTGGCTGAAGTAAGGGATGAAGGTGGCGATGGTGGTCCGGGAGAGAGGAAGAACTACAGGCGTCGGTCGGGGAGAGGAAAGAGATGAACTCCAACTTTTGTGTATTTTATTTAAAGTTTTGGGTTTTTGTTACAAATGTTCCATAAAATTGATTTATTTCATCAAGATGATCTCTGAATTTGAAAATCAATCAATTTAGTATTTGAAAATGAGTATCACAAATCAATGCGGTCCTTCCGTTAAAAATCTGTCAAAAATTTTGTTGTGTGTTGATGTGGCACATAATATGATCCACAAGTCTAATTAAATATTTTCATTTGAATTAAAAAAATTATTTTATATAATTAAAAACTTGAAAAATAAAATTGAAAAAAGAGAGGAAGAAGATGGACAACTCATATTTTTCTTCTTCCCACCTCAGTCGTTGCATATGAAAGGGAGATGCCATTCCCTGTATAAACTATAAAGTTCCTAATGAACGGCATATAGCCGTCCAAGCACTGCAAGAAGCAAAAGCCTTTGCACTCCAACCACCTCTTGAGAGTCCTCTGTTGGTACCCAAATGCCTCCCACGTCGATCTCAAGCTCTGCCCGCAAGTCCAGGATGCCTCCCTTGCCGCCGTTCAAATGCCTACAAGTCCAGCCTCATTTCGATAGATCTTTCGCGATCGAATTGCTTTTCCGAAACTGGGTTACTGAGTTTGGCTTCTCATTGCAAAGAATCTGGTGGAGATCGACTTGTCGAACGCCATCGAGCTTAGAGACTTCGCGACGGCAGCTCTGGCGGAGCTGAAGAACATTCAAATGCCTGCAATTCATCTTCGTTATTCTTTTTTTTTTTTTTTAATTATACAAAATTTGTTTTTTATTAATTAAATATTTTTAATTCTTATAACAATATTTAATTAAATTTGTAGGACCCAGTTATGAGCCACGTCAGCACATAACAAAATTTTTGACAGATTTTTAACGGAAGG
Source organism: Heteromeles arbutifolia (assembly GCA_024362995.1). Classification (NCBI taxonomy): domain Eukaryota; kingdom Viridiplantae; phylum Streptophyta; class Magnoliopsida; order Rosales; family Rosaceae; genus Heteromeles; species Heteromeles arbutifolia. The sequence goes on along the minus strand of JANCRC010000013.1, from coordinate 22,148,597 downwards.
ATCGCATTGATTTGCAACATCCATTTTCAGGGACTACATTGATCTATTTTCAATTTCAGGGACCATCTTGATAGGGTGGGCCAATTTCAGGGACCATTTGTGATAAAAACCCTTAAGTTTTTAATTATAGAAAATATTATTTTTTTATTAATTCATCTTTTATTATTTATTTTTTTATAAGTTGACAATTACGTCAGCACAAATCTATACTTAATTTTGCCACGTCATCACTTAACGGTTAATTTAACAGATTTTCTAACGGAATGTATGATATTGAAATGAAATGGTAAGTAATGTATGTGATTGAAATGTTTTAAATATGTTGTATGAGATTGTAATTAGACGTAAACTTGAGGGGGTAAACTGTAATTTATCCAATTTTTTTAATATAATTTTTAGTTGTAGCTGATGTCAGCCAATTTTTTTATAATTTTTAAGTTGTAGCTGATGTTAGCCTTGCATCACAAGGCCTAGGGGCTAGGCTAGTTGGTTTTAGCCTAGGTGAGCAACTAGGCTCCCCCATAGCCTAGTGGATTTGAATGGGGTGGAGGAGTTTTGGGGGGCGGGAGGAGATTTAATCCACTATCTCCTAGGGGATTTGAGATGGGTGGAAGTGCTTTAAAGGGGTGGGTGAAGGAGTAGACTAAGCCTCACAATTGGTTAGACCAATATAAGTGGCAAGGGTGTGCTATCCACACACCCTTTTTACTTCTCACACACCTTTTTAATTTTCAACCATCGGATCAGATGTATTGAAGAAGATCAAAGGATAAAAATTAACAAGAAGTGTGTGAGAAGTAAAAAAAGTTGTGTGAATATCACATCCTTGATAAGTATCACCCATAAAACAAACACGTGTTTGGGTCTAAACTGGGCCCAGTACATACTGAAAATGTGCTCACTCAAAACTGCAAGCTTTGTAAGCCCAAATTATTTTCATTTGAGCCCAACAAAAAGCCTCCGTCTTCATCATCATCTGTGATGCAGATGACAACATTATGGTGCACCACCAACGCCATAGATCGGGGCCGCAGGTTCTGTGTCTCTAAATTTTGTGTCTCCTCAATGTCTCTTCTCTAATTGCTTGACACGTGTCTTTCAACTTAACACTGTTAACTATATTTCTTTCATTAAAAGGGGGATTTCCAAAAATCCTCTAGGCACACCCACCCACCTCAACCCCGCCGGGAAAACATCCCCTTCCTCCAATCTCACGGCCGGAAAAACATCCTCCTCCTCCGATTTCACGGCCGGGAAAACATCCTCCCCCTCCAGTCTCTCTGGGCACACAAATCGACTCGATTTCAACCATCGTCCGCAGATCCGTCGGGGAAACATCCACTCGAATCCTCCGACCATGAGCATCTGGCCTGATTAGGACCAGACTATCCACCCCACAACAGCGGCTAGCTAGGCCACCACCAAGTCCCTCATTAGAATCCAACATCCTCCTCCTCCAGTCTCTCTCACTATCATTATAATGCAAAATCCCAGCCAAAACATCCTCCTCCCTTGATGGTTGAATCCATATGAAATCCTGGGAGAGAAAGAGAGAGGAGACTTGGTCGGCGTCTATGAATATACGGAGTTGTCGTCGGCAAGGTGGGCTGGTCGTGGGTTTGGGTGATTCTGTGGCTATCGGTAGAACTGAAGAATTTGGCGTTTACTCTACCTTGGTATTTCTGGGTTTTCGGTTTTAATTTCCAATACAAAATAATCAAAATAATAAAGTTAACAGTGTTAACCTTTTAGTAAGTTAGAAGACACGTGTCAAGTAATTAGAGAAGAGACATTAAGGAGACACAAAATTTAGAGACACCTGACCTGCGGCCATCGATGGGATAATATTAAAAGCCGCGAGCCATAAAAACTGCACTTTTAACAGTTTCCGCACGCCACCCAACTCCCTCTCTCCTCCCACGTGACCCTCCAAGATCGGACCTTTCTCTCACACCACCTCACTCTGTCCGCTTCCCCATTCCCACCAATCCAAAACTCTCCCCCCTCTCTCCTCCCCACCTTCCCCCCTCTCTCGCCGTAATCTCCGCCGCGTGTTTTCCTCTCCGCCTCTTCCCAGGTACAGACTGAACCCCATTTCTCCGCCGATCTCAAATTTGGCGCCTCTCTTCGATTTCATTTTCTAGGGTTTTACTCTTCCCGTTTGCTTTGTCTCGATCGTTGCGACGAACCCATTTTCTCATATGTGAACGCGTACGTAGTGTTACATGTAGATTTGCATTTTCAAATTTTCACTGTTCGTTCATGGTTTCGTCCGTACAATCTGTTTCTGAAGGACCCGTACAGTCGATCTCAGATTGCATAAACTGTAGAGATGAGGCCTTTGGCCGGGCAAATTAGGGTTTTTTTTTGCTTTTGTTCAGTAAGTAATTAAACTGCTGATTTATCTATGTGACATTTTGATCCTGAAAGGAGATGAATGCTTGAATTTTTCGCCCTTTTCCCACATTTTTGGAAGTGTTTATTATTCGAATTAGTGCTTAGTTCAGAACAATTTAGTAAAAAAAGAAGTAATCTTTTCAGGTTGGGTACTGCAAAAATGTAGTTCTCTGTGATGTACTCCTGGTGCTGTACCTCAGTTTAAATCTCCGTATTTATCCGAAATTACGGGCTTAAAAGTATTAAGATATGATGTTTCATGATTGTTAAGTATGGTATCTCTTCAATACTTCTGGGCAGTCATTTTAGTTTTGATGCCGGTATGTAATCAATTTTAACCCAGAAAAGGCTATAAATTGCAGAAGTGAAAACATAGGAGATTTTTTTAATTTTTGTAGTGCCTAATCTCTGAAAGGGTTTCTTAATGGTCAAATTATTGTCACTTGCAACTTTAAACTGACCCACGTATTTAGATTATTTCTAATCCTGAATCCTAATTTTTTTTACTATTACTTCATTGTTTTGTCGGCCCTGGTACGTATGCTTCAGATGATCATTTTAACTTGTACCGATAAAAAGAAGTGAGATTGTGCTCGTATTATTGACTATTCCCTACGTTATGATATTCTAGTAAGATAAGCACAAGTTATTGGTATGCACTTATATTTCCTATGCAGAGACTGACAGAGTGAGTTCCCTTTAACAATATGATAGCTACTAAATTTGATTATGGCAGTCATTGGACATTTTGTCGGATCTCCATGAATTTGTTGATATTTTTTTGTTTTCCTAAGTTCATGAAGCTAGGCCAGCCAGGTCTTTACAAAGATCTATCTGGAAATTTTTATAATTTTATCTTAGATACACTGCAAAACTTTATTTCTTTTAAATAACCCCCTCCCTTTTATTCATGGGGGTTTTGCTGCTGCACGGAAAAAATTGTGCTCGTTTGATCTCGCAATCCCATGTTTTTGTTCATTTTACTTTCACTTCTTCTGTAATCTGGTTATTGTTGAATGTCTCAATATTACCTGCTAAATAAAATGATGAACTGTTGTGTGTAAATGGTAACGTAAATAAATTGTATATCAAAATTGCAAATTGTCAACAGTTGAATTGTGCTCACTTGTCAATTATACAGAAAATTCATTTTGTTTTTAAATCAAAAAATTTGATTTGCCACATTAAATGGACTTGTGTTTCAAGAATGACACCACACAAATAGCATTTTGGACTTAGACGTCCAATCTTAAATATTCAGAGAACCTAATTAAACTTTCATCATTCCTTTTTAGGGACATAATTGTTGGATGTGTTTGATACCTAAGGTCAGTAGGCAAATCTTAGCGTCAATTTGCACATGCGTTTCGTTATGCATGAGATGTATGCCAAGCAACCTAGTTTGTTTACTCATCTGATATTATTAGAATGCCTTTCTCTCTCTTTCTCTTGATGAATTTCAGGTTGTGTTTGTAAATGGCCAAAGTTAACAAGTTGCAACGTAAACATGACTCCCGAGCTGTAAAGAAGATCCAGCATCCATTAAAGGTTCTTAAAGATGTACATTCAAAAAAGAAACCTCACAAAGCAGTGGAGAAGAAAGATTGGGAAGATGTGACTTGTTCAGTCTGCATGGAGTTCCCTCACAATGCTGTTCTCCTCCTTTGTTCCTCTTATAATAAGGGATGTCGCCCATATATGTGTGCCACTGGCCATCGCTTTTCAAACTGTCTTGAACAATACAAGAAAGCGTACACAAAAGTTTGTTCAATTGAAAATTCTCGACCATGGAATGGACCAATGGATAATTTAGGTTTTGGTTCAACTGAAGGGGAGCCTGAGGAGAAGACAGATGTACCGGAGCTTTTATGCCCGCTATGTCGTGGGCAAGTGAAGGGTTGGACAGTGGTGGAACCAGCACGACAATATTTTGATGCCAAGAAGAGAACATGCTTGCAGGAAAATTGCTCATTTGCTGGAACTTATAAGCAGCTCAGAAAACATGTTAAGGCAAAGCACCCATTGGCACGACCCCGAGAAGTGGATCCCTTACTTCAAGAAAAATGGAGGAAGCTTGAGTCTGAGAGAGAGCGAAGTGATGTTATCAGCACAATAGTGTCATCTACTCCGGGGGCAGTGATCATGGGGGATTATGTGCTGGAGCCAAACCCTGATGGCATTTACAGTGATTCTGATTCAGAGCTAGATGATGACAGCGACTCAGATGATTTTGGATTTGGTTCATTTGATATTGGTGGTCTCTTCTCACGACGCACGATTAGAAGGAACAATGCTTTTTTGGATGACAATGATTTTTCACGTGCTCCGCCTTCTAATTCTGCCTTTGCACCTCGACGTGGTTCTGTTCGAGGCAGGGGAGTGGTACGAAGGCTTGGTGGGCTTAGAGGTGGGGGTGTGCAGCGTAGAATTAGAGAACCTGGACGATTCTTATGATCAAAATTGCCCTAAAGTTGGGGAAGACTGCATTCTACTTTTGCGATTGTTTGTTTGAATGCATTCGCCTTATTGATGCACCTTGTTATGGTACGCGTGAGAACTATTGTCATTTTCATTCGAATCTTAGGCAGTTGAACCCCGCCTCTGTGGTTTCATATCATTGCTTCTGCGTGACCGAATTGCACACTGTGATTAGTGACAGGTTATTGTGATTAACAGGTCGTAGGAAAAGCAGATGGCAGGGCGTAAACCCTGGATGCAGTTTCGTGCTCAATTTTCCTCGTAGGTTGTATTGATTGGTCATTCTTTGTCATTCAACAGGGGTGAAAATTGTGCTTGTGTACTATCTTCTGTTAAATTCTGAATTCAGTGACTTACTGTGTTGATTCTTTTGCCAATTTTAATTGTAGCTGGTAGCTGGTGTACAGCTTCTGGAGGAATAATGTATTTCCTGATGTGAATCACCATGTGGTTTTTTTAGGACCCCTCCGTTATTTTGGACCCTCTATTTTAGGGGCCCCTATGCAATTTGATTTCCCAATTACCCACAAATCACAGTGCAAAAATAACTCGTTAAAATTAAAGAAAAAAGTTTGTTCACAATTGTCAAATTGTGATTTATCTGTAACAAGAAATGACTTCTTGCAAGATCAATATTATTCTGCGGGGCTATGAATAAATGGAATTGATATGATACTTTCAATGTGTCTAAGGATAAATTTTTCAGTATGATGGGAACACAGTGATGAGTCGAAATCCTATCACACGGCTTGGTACACGATATGTTATAATACATTTGGTTAGAAAAAATAAATATTTTCAACTAATTGTATTATTACACTTAGTATACCGGCTCATATTATTTAAGGAGCTAAAGAATGTTCTGTTTACACGCATACTACGAATTTTTCTGCAGTAACTACCCTTGTTTTGAGTATTTTTTACTAGGCAAGATGTTTAAAAAGTCTACACATGGAGGTAAAGATGGATCTTAAATGTACTTCTGTAACAAACAGAACTGGATAAGTGGGTAAAAAGACATATGACCCATTCAAGCAAATTAACATTAAAAATTCTAAATCAAATAGCATGATAATTTCTCTCTGCAACTTTGGACCCTTTGTTGCAGCGCAAACCAGAAATTCCTCTCAGCACACACCTTAGCTTCCTCTGCTCAAACACACCAAATAAAAACATATATATACAATGATAATTCTTTTACCAAAAAGAAATATAAATGATAGTGTCGAAACGATCATTTTTCAAATCTCAATTGCTGAAATGAAAGCAGAAACACACCAAATAAAAACATATATATACAATGATAATTCTTTTACCAAAAAGAAATATAAATGATAGTGTCGAAACGATCATTTTTCAAATCTCAATTGCTGAAATGAAAGCAGAAACAATTTGATTAAAATGTACGCGATTTACCAGAAAGTTAGAACTTGTTTCTGATCCGATGGCCTTTTTGTTCCTGCCTATGATGGATTTGGGATTGCAATATACGTCCACTTCTGGTACTAAGCGTTGATATCTCCCTCTGCTCTTTGTTCTTCTGTGTCTTATTGGAGTTATGAACCTTTTGTTTCCCACCTGCTAAGGACACAAGTATTTTCAGTTTGATAATTTATATACTCGTGTGCATTTCTACTACGGAGAGTGATTGGCCGACACTACAGTATCTGCTACATTGTCGATACCAAACATCAACTAAATGATCAATACAGCATTGCAAAAGAAACATATTTAGGTTTGGTAATTTCTAAGTTCATATGAATTCTAATATGAGAAGTGTATAGTACCTGTTATATTGTCGATATCAAATTTCAACAAACTATCGATAGAGATCAACAATGTACCAGAAATCGACTACTGACGAGAAATCAACAGTGTATCAACATTACCAAATAATCTATATATGCATGAAACCTTACCCTAGGCTTAGGCTTTGAACCGTTGTTAGTCCACTGCACTTTCTGAGCATCACCGGTTGTTCTTAGCTCTTGAGAATAAGCAAGGAGTTGAGCCCGGCGATCATAGATTTGTGTTTTCGCAGTCTGATGAGGCTTTTTGGAGCTCAGCTTGGGGTTAATCTTCTTGACTAGACCAGGTTTCTGATGAGAATCAGACGATGCTGGTGATTCCACATAGACAGTGATGATCAATTCCTTCTTGTTAGGTCTCTCTCTTGTGCCATTGTTCTTCTCCTCTTTCTCTAACTCTTGTTTTGCCATGGCTTCTGGATGTGATTTTGCTGGTGATTGAATTGAATCCATTCCCTTTGGTCATGCTCATTAACTTTTGTTTTTGTTTATTAATTGCTTTTGTAAATATTAATTTCTAATCATAAAAATAAAAGGGACAAGTGTTACACTGAAAGCAATAAAAACAAATATAAAACTAATAATTAGCAGTAAATTTTTTTTATTCCTCCCTCATAATTTACCTACCTTTTTTTCTTATTCCCATTAAAAATATACTCAAAAGAATTACGTTACTTAATCACCAAACGATATTCTAAATCTGTAATGAACTCTAATCCCAATTCTACTTATTTAAAGAAAAAAGCATAACTAATGAATTCGTTTCACAACAAACTGACAAAGATGCAAAGATGCAAAGATGCTATTGATAAAAATAAAGGGTGTGTTTTTGCAGACCATTATCAAGTGGTGATATCACTCTATTTATTACCGTTGGATGAGTTTAAATTTTAAGATTTGTGTCTATCCACTGTACAGATCTCGAAATTTAAACTCATCTACCGGTGATGTCAAAAGAAAACACAAAATTTTTCTCCCAAATGTAAAAGTGTAATGTGAATTGGCCTTCCTATTTTTGGGGAATTTATGTGTTCAAAGTACAAGTCCACTTACCAAATTTAACAATACAAAAATGGCTAGTACATATTTTCTATTTACTATGCAGTTATTGTTGGGAAATAATAGTCACACGTCTTTTTTCTTCTTCAACAAACATATTTTATTCTCTTTATTTATGTTCATCGAATTGAATTAAATGAATCGAAAACAATATATAAGAATAAATATGAAAGTGCATGGGAGGAAATAAAAAACGGAGCATTAACGAAAAAGGTTTGGGCTAACTTTTATTTAATGAAAAACCACCATAAACTATTATTTAATAAAAATGACTTAAGTTTTAATCATAAGAACATAACTCAAGCCCTTAAAAAACAAAAAACGCGGGCTCAACTAAAAGCCCAACCCGCATAACATTTATTATCCCAAAAATGACCCTAACGGAAATAACCCAAGCCCGTTACAAAAATAATGGTTCCTACATTCAATCCACAACTCCACCGCCATTAATTGCACCAACCACCCCTACAATTCAGATTCCTTTCTGCAAAACCCAATTCCAACTTCAAACTCCAAATTTCAAACCAAAATCTACAAGAACCTGCCGAGAACAACAAATTCCGATGAGCAACAATGGCAGAAGAACAACAAATTCCAGCTGAACAACAAGTTCCCAACGATCAACAAGTTCTCGACGATCAACAACTTCAGATTGAACAACAAGCTCTTGAGGAGCAACAAGTTGCCTCCAAACAAAAGGTACTAAACTGAAATCCTTGTTTGCATGTTCTTGATTCCATATAATCTATCAATTTTAAATTAGAAATTGCATTTTGATAACTAATCAATTATATTCGAAACTGAAATTTTGTGTGTTCACTACTATTTTTCAATTTCATGTTTAAGTTTAGGATAGTTCAAGCAATATTGTGTGTTATTTTTGCCCCAAATCCACGATTAGTTTGGGTTATATTGTTTTAGATCAATAAACAGTGTATATTTTGTTGGATCTCATAAAAATCGGGGGTTATTTTTCAACTATTTTACAAAATAGTTAGGTTATTACGCTTAAATTCCAGAAATAATTTTCGGTTTTGATCCATTTCCACATAAACAGTGTGGGTATATCCATAAACAGTTCTTAATTGTTATTTCTCATAAATATTGGTGCTACTTTGGACTAATATTCAGTTCGCTCCATTTCATAAATAATGTCGATTGATTTGGTTTTGTTTTGATCCCTTTCATAAACAATGTAGGTTGATTTTGTTTTGTTTTGCTCCCTTTCCTTATAAATAGTGTGGCATAATTCATAAACAGTGTGGGTTATATTGTTTTATATCCATAAATAGTGTGGGATATTTCATAAATAGTTTGACATATTTCATAAATAATGTGAGTTCTATCATTTTTTTGGTTACTTTTTGCCATTTGTGTGTAGTTTTTTCCAATGGGGTTTATTTTGGTGCATTACATAAAATAGAATGAGTCTATTTAGTATAGTTTCATAAATAACATGCATTTTTTTTGTTATAATTCAATAAATAGTGTCCTAACAATTTTCATTGTTGAAGATGAAAACAACGAAAAAACCTGCAAAGAAGGGTAAAATGAAGAAAAAAGAAGCTAAACAAAAGAAGGAATACCTCAAGTACAGATGCAACATGACCGGGTTTGCAGAAGCAATGAAAGTGTACAACCCTATATTACAATGGCGTCAAGATGTCTGTAATGAACTAGCAAAGAAGCCATTTTGGAGTCTACTGAAGACGTACATGGATGAGACTTTGATTACGTCACAAAGGAAGAGGAAGTCCGACATGGACTTGATCAAAATCATTAACTGCTACAACCCAACAACCCAAAAGTTCAAATTTAGGCATCATAAAGCACATGGGATTTCCAGCAATGATGTTGTCCAAATCTTCAGTTGAACAACGAAGGAATCGACCTGTCGAATACGGATAAATCAACCAAATTTGGTGACGATGATCACCTCATCAAAAAGTACTTCGCAGATGTCTAGGTAGTCAAGAAAAAGCATCTTGCAGAGGCGTATGAGAAAGCACTTCTAGATGAAACACTTGAGGGCACACAAGATATTGCTTTACTCATATGCGCACACTTTGTTCAATCATTGCTGTTTACAAACTCTGGAACCCACATCACCTAGAGTTTCCTGAAAATCTGTAAGAACTTGCAGCAGATAAACAAGCACAATTGGGCCAAAGGAGTAAGGGACTATCTATTCAAGATGCTTGGAAAAGCAAATAAAAAAAAGAGGGAGGAAGGAGACGAACCAACCACTAGTGGATGCACCATCCTTGTTTTGGTAAGTAACCAACATAGTTAATAAAAATAACATGAATTGTTTCTTACAAAGTTTCTTACAAACTAACATCAGTTACTTAATTCATATAGTACTGGATATGTCTTCACACAAATCTAGTGGAGACAATAGAAGGACGAGAAAACATGATTCCGGTGATCACAAGATGGGACACAAGCATGATCCATAAAGCAATCAAGGATATCCCAGTGGAAAAAATCAAGGTAATCACCAATAATCAATATATTTCACTTTGAAAATAGTATTTTTCAACACAAAAATAATTACTTATCATATAAAATGACACCTATCTAATGTGACTGTTTGCAGATTAAGGATGCCATTTCTTCTCAACAGCCACATGAAGAATCTACTGATAGGAGCATATTTATGCTACTTAGTTAGTGTGTTTCCTTGCATTTGCTTAGCTATTTGTTGCTTAGTATAGTGTTTAAAGTCATTTTCGTGTGTTTTCAGGTCCAAGAAGCAAAGTTGGCAAAAAGATGCATTTTGGAGCATTTTAGAGCAAATCTGGGCTTGGAATGGTTAGCACAAGCAATGGGCAAGAAGATGGACGAATTTGGAGTTTAAATGGAGTTGGGAATATGTTTCAAGGTTGGAGAAATAAATTCAAATCATTGAAGATAAGGAATCAGCTCAAAAGAAGGAGGATTATCCAAAACATTATCCAAACAAACCTTATCTTATCTTATCTTATCCAACCCTTATCTTATCTTAACAAACCTTATCTTATCCTAATCCTTTTCTAATTCAATTCCTGGTACAATGAGGGTTTATTTTCTGATTGGGGGACATTTAAATTAAGTTTCTAGAAAACCTAAGCCTTGCCGCACCTAGCTTCCAGAAAACCTGATTTCCTTGCCTTGCAAGGCTTTCTAGAAGCCTTATCCCTCCTTATCCAAATCTGCCGCACCTTAGGCCCTTTCCCATTGGAAATCTGATTGTTTTGAGCCTATTTCTGGATGGATTTGGCTTTCTAGAAGTCCTAATCTGATTCACTTAGGGTTTTTGGTGCCTATATATATACTAATCAACCCTTTGCCGTACACACCACCCTCCATATACATCATTCACGCCAGAAATCATCCACCACTCTCTGCCGCCCCTTTCCTTCACCATTCTCCATAGTTTCTGACCTAATTCACCCTCTGCCGTGCCATATCATCCACACAAACCCAGAAAACCCCTCTTGTGCCGCAGCTATTCAAGGAAGGAAGGAGAAGGTGCCACTCTAAGTCGTGACTACTGCTGGAGCGTTCTTAGGTGTTGTCTATCTTTGTTTTCAATGTTTCAATTCAGTTTTCTTTGTTTAATTGCTATCATGAGGAACTAAACCCCTATTAGTTAGAGGGGGAATTTGAAGCCATGAATATATGTTTCTTATGATTTGATTTACTCCAGTTATGATTTCATAAATTGTGAATGTGGTTTACTTATCTGTTTTATTAAGAACTTGTTCTTGTGTGTTGATTAAGGATGCATACTTAGTTTACATGCATGAATTTGATGCTAGAATATAAGGGAATTTCACCTAATCGTTATGAACTTATATTCACAAGTAGTAAAGGTTGCTAGTCACAATCATGTTAAGTAAACCCTAGGCTGGATTAACATGCGTCTTCCATAGTTATGAATGCCTTGTCAATGTTCATGATTTCCATTGAACTTAATGATCTTTGTTGAATGTCTCTATCATGCGTATTCCATAGTTAGGGAGTTTGAGGAAGAATAATTTGGTTGTGATGCGTTATCCATTCAATTCAATGAATCTAGGGAAATCTGGGAATTGATTAGTTCAATACAATTAATTCGGAACATTGTCATTCATGGTTTATCGAAAGAGTAACTGGGAATCAAGTTGTATGCATATGTTTATGTGTGGATAAGGATCCTTCTAACTAGCCATTCACCCATTTAAATCACCAATTTCGTGCCTTTTTAAGTTGTCTTTACAATTTTGGTTGTTTAAGTTTAAATTCGTTCAAAACCAATCCCTTGCTCTTAATTTGTGTTAAGATAGTCTAAATTCGTCAAATCTTGAGTCTTTTAGTCTTTTGAGTCAATTTGAGTCTTAATTTCGTTCAAATCAATCTTAGGTGTTAGTTTTGAGTCTAGATAACTTGTTTTGTGTGTTTTAGGTCTATTTAGCTTGTTTTGAGTCTCTAGAGTCCAGAAACTGTTTAATTGAATTCTATTTGCTGTTTTGAGTTTGTTTTGAGTTATTTGAGTCAAGTTAGGTTGTTTAAAGGTGTCTAGAGTTAAAATTCGTCCAAATTGATCATAGTACCTGTTTTCATTGTCTAGAGTCCAGTTTTAGTGTTTTAGAGTTTAATTTGTATAGATTAGCATCCCTTCTAATCCCCGGCCTTAAACGATCCCTACTTTCATATACTACGTCGATAGGGTTTTAATTTGAGTGTCAAGTAATTTTCACATCATCTACAGAGAAATGACGACAAAAAAAAGGCGAATAAAAGAAAGCAACTTGATACTCAAGAAGATGAATCAAACAACGAAGATGAATCAAACGGAGAGGACATACCACAACAAGTACAAAACAATCTCCAAACAAAAAACTATCATATATGACCAAATAACACCTATAAACAATTAACTGATTCTAAAAAAAATGGTTCATTCAATGTGTCTTTTATACTCTTCCATAAATAACCGTGGCTTATTATTTGTTTGTTCATAAATAGTTTGAGTAATTATGTTGTAGTACCATAAATAGAGCGTCTACTTCATAAACAGTCTTAATTAATTTCATAAATAGTGTGTATATTTTATAAACAGTGATGGTTAATTTCATAAATAGTGTCTATATTTCATAAACAATGTTGGTTATTATCATAAATAGTGTGTACATTTTATAAACAGTGTTGGTTAATTTCATAAATAATGTGTATTTCATAAACAGTGTGCTCAATTTCTAGAAAAAAAATGTTGGACATTTTGTGAAAATTAACAAAATATGTAATGTTATTGTGTGTAGGTTGGTTTTGAAATTCATTATGCTCAACCACAAGAACAATCTTCAAGGGCAAAAAGGCATAAAATGAGAGCAAAGAAATGCAAGACAATTGATGCCAAAATTGATGAGGTTCATTCTGAAAATGAAGAAGGACAAAACATGGAGAACATAATTGGGCTTGATCAGAATGTCATCAACAACGACGAAGGAAATGATCAGAATGTGAACAAGCACAAGGAGCAAACTGATGAACCAGAGAATATCAGCATCAATGAAGCCCAAACAGAATTCGACAAACTCTTTGGTGAGGAAATGATCAAGCTCGACACCATTGTCCAAAAATACATCATTGGCATGGATACAGTTGTAAGTGAAGAGTTGTTCGATGAGTTCAAGAAAGCTAAAAGCATTGCTGAGAAAAGGTATATAACCTTCAGGGAAATGATGGCGCATGCAATGGATGCATCAAACAGAGAATGTTTGATACTCGGCCAAATGATCAAAATGCTGAACAATGAAGTTGAAAAGCTTCTCTGAAAAGTAGAGATTAATCAGAAGAATAACAATGCACTTAACACCGAAATGTTAAAGATGCAGACAAAGACCACTGCAAATACTCTGAAGATCAATGACTATCTGAAACAGATTGGGAGCTTGAAAAAGAAGTTACAAGAAGTTCAATCAAATGCGGTTGAAATGGAACCCTCACAAATTCCATATTTGAGTGCTTCTCCACAAGGACTTCCAGACACCTTGAAAGATAAGAAAGAACCGTCACCTGTACCACATGCGGCTGAAATACAAGTTCATACGAAGACACTAATAGTGGAACCAATGTCAAATGTGGTTGAAAAAACACTGACAGCAAGACTAATTATACCAATAGCGGAGCATGTTCAGATTGATGTCAACGAAGGAAAACAATTTGTCACTGAGAGAAAGGAAAAGACGAGAACTTGGTCCAGAATGTACGTGCCAAGAATGATCGCAAACAGAATCTTGATCCAAGATTCGAATATGGTCGCCCTAAAAAAAAAAAAAGATTAAATACAAGTTTGCAATGAGTGACAGTGAGAGTCCATCGGTCATGCAATCACAAGAACAAACTTTACCTCGTCAATGAAAAAGAGAAGGAGGAGGAGAACGCTGTGAATCACCTTTGAAGATGAAAGTTGAATTACCTCTCAAGGCTTGTGTGAAATCCGATTTGAAGGCTATCATTGAAGAACCAGAGAAGAAACCTAAAAAGAAGGCAACTAAGAAGATAACAAAAGGAGAGGCAAAAAATAAATGCCCTTCAAGTACAATGGCATACAAGCTGTTGGACCAAGAGATAAAAGAAAAAAAATCAAGGAGTACTATAGACAATGTTAACTGTAAGTTTACATTATTGACAAATTTTTTTGTATATAACATTTAAAATTATGTACTGCATAAATATGTATATGTATAATGTTTTTTTGTTTTAATTCTTACACATGGACTACTTTTGGTTGATGCCGAAGACAGGGAGCGTGGCCACTGAGCTTGTTGTGCTGAGAAGTGATTTGACGTCATTGTTTGTTGATGGACCAATTGACGTGAAATTAATTGATGTTTTTTTCTACATCATGTTAGAAAATGAAATGAAAGAGGGCAACGAACAAAATCTCTATCTTTCTTCCTACATCTTTGTAAGTACCAAAAATACTTTTTCTACAAATATGTGGTTCTACGATTTCATATATATAGTATAACAATTAGTTCATTTTCCATAAACAATGTATTTTTCTTGTTTTAAGTTTCTAATTAGTGACTAGTTTCATAAACAGTTCAAGTTCTTAGTCAACTTTCATAAATAGTGCCCCAGTTTTTAGTCCAATTTCATAAATAGTGCATCAGTTACTTGACCAATTTCATAAATAGTGTACCTATTTTGGTTTCTGGTTTCATAAATAGTGCCTAGACAACTGTTGTCCATTTGTTTAATATAATATTTCTTTGTATTCAAACAGAATGACATGGAGATACAAAGACCAAAGAGTGATGACGAATACCTTGACCAATGTTTGAAGACAATATTGAAAGAAAATGTGGACAAGGTTGGCAAAGTATTCATCCCGATGAAGCACTACTTCCACTTCACCTTAATAGTTTGGGACATTCAAAAACGAACAATGACTCATTACAATTCAAAACTACCAAGGATTGAAGGAGGCAGAGACTAATATTTTGACCATGCTTTGCAAGTGGTAAGAACAAAACCTTAAATAATCCATTTTATGTACTAAATATCAAATGACAACAAGTTGATTCATACAAAACATTCTATTTCTTTCATTTTTTGAGCGAGACAAGATCCAAACAATATACAAGGACTTCAAGAGTGAGAACACCTTAACAATAGACATTGAAAGCTACAAGACTTGTGCACACAACAATGAGAAGACTCGTAAGTACAAACTTTATAATATCTAGAGTTACTCCAACTTCAAATATAAACGACATCATTATCTGTTATCTAATACTATCAAGTGATGTATTCATTTATCATACTTATAGTTAAACTAAAAAATGCAGGTTGGATTGTGGAATATTTGTCATTCACTATGCACAACAAGTACAAGAGGGCAAATTGACAGAACCCATGTTCGACAAGGAATAAGTATTCGAGAAAAAGACAGAAATTATAACTACATTGGTGAATCATGCGAACAACTATTCGAATGGACTGCAAGGGGTGCTTGAAGAAAGAAGGAAATCAAGGACAAAAGCAACAATACTAGATGGTCATAATGAAGAAGACATTATTAGCCTATGAATTAATTAATGAATGTAATTTCATATTGCATTATATGATTGGATATAAAACAACGGTGCAATTTTTAACAGTTCTAACTTTGAAGCAAGTGGTCTATGCTAGCTCGTTTTCGAGAGGAAGAGTTTGCTTTTCGGTTCATGCTATGGTATTGGAATGTCCCCCTCAGGAGAGTTATATTATGAATCAAATTATATAAGTTTGTACTATTTCTTAAACTAATATAGGCACGTGAGATTATGAGGGTAGAGATCAAGCAAGGTGATTCAAGCTGCCATATTTCTACATTGTTATATCCTATTGATATAAAAATCGTACTAAATATTATTAATCAACACCAAAAATAAAAAATTTCCACCTATTGGTTAATTAGAAAAGCAGAAGTAAAACAAACAAATACCCCATTAAAATAAAAAAATATTATTAAGTTTTCACTATTTATGATTAAGTTTACACTATTTGTGAAACTAAAACCAAAATATATTTATTATTTGTATTTTAAAATTTAAAAATATATAACCCAAAAAAAAAGGAAAAAACCCAAACAATATAGTACAAAAATAAAGCTCAATATAGGTCCCAACAATACTACCTATCCATGACATACCCCGTCCCGAAGGTGGGGCGTGCTGGGTGTCACGTGAGCATGACGTAAGCCATGTGCACAATGTGGAACCAAGATTAATCAAAAGGATATGAACAATTTAAAACCATGCAACCAGCAACACAATTAAAGATAGTGTACTAGTGCGAGAATTAAGAAGGTTTACACAACCAGAGCATAAAAGTCTACGTGCAGTCAAGTAGAAGTACTAAATGGAAATAACACCCGAAGGTGGTCCTACATAGGTGAGTTCTGTCAGAACGTCCGATGAGCTCCTCGTATGCCACCAACGAACACTACCTAATACCTGGAGGGGCGAAAAACAAAGTTGAGTGGGTCAGAAACAAATCTTTTCAAAACTTTTCTTTTCTCAAAAGTTATAACCCCTCACCGTAAAACCTGTATAATTTCCCAGAAATAAAGTATATACTCGTATATATAATTCTCAAAATCCTGATGGAAAATATGTATGTATGAAAGTATGTATGCCATGCCAAAGTATCATAATGAATGCCAAAGCATAACTTTGTGAATGTGATTGAATACTAAATAATCAACTCAGCCCTCGCCTGTATATAGCTTATATCAATCTCATCATATCATATAGCTCATAACATCTCAATCATATCATATATACCCTGCACACACATTAATACCACCTCTAGTGGTCTGCACAACATCACTGAATATAAACTAATATGCTCTAGTGCTATAATCACGTGAAGACTGAGCAATAAATCGCGGGTCACCTACGAGTTGAACCCACCTATCGTGGTCTATTTGACAGGACTGAGCACCTAACTTGGATCCAAGGCGAGCATATGGTGCGGGAGGTGAACATCATGTGAAAGACTGAGCCCCTATCTCTGGGCGGGAGCACTAATATCAGTGTGCATGTTTATGAGCTCTAATCATATCACATCACATCACATCACATCATTCGTTCTCCACAACTAGTATATAAACTTACCTGCCACTTACCTGTGCGTCCTCAGCACCAACATTAGTATAAACAATCAATAACATATAATAATATCACATTTCATATCACATTTGATATCATATAGCTCATAACATCTCAATCATATCATATATACCCTGCACACACATTAATACCACCTCTAGTGGTCTGCACAACATCACTGAATATAAACTAATATGCTCTAGTGCTATAATCACGTGAAGACTGAGCGATAAATTGCGGGTCACCTACGAGTCGAACCCACATATCGTGGTCTATTCGACAGGACTGAGCACTTAACTTGGATCCAAGGCGAGCATATGGTGCGGGAGGTGAACATCACGTGAAAGACTGAGCCCCTATCTCTGGGCGGGAGCACTAATATCAGTGTGCATGTTTATGAGCTCTAATCATATCACATCACATCACATCACATCATTCGTTCTCAACAACTAGTATATAAACTTACCTGCCACTTACCTAGGCGTCCTCAGCACTAAAATTAATATAAACATTAATATAAATGAGTTTCTTCTCCATTTTTGCACCATTTTCTATGTACTTTATACCAAAATGAAGATCTCACAAAGATGAACACATCCATACCTGACTCGACCCCCAACTCGCCGAGGATTCGCCGGAAAAAGCCTCGATAATTCCAGCCAAAATGAAAATTCCCCGATCTCGCTATTCCGACGTCCAAAATCTTCAAACGAACTACTCTGAGCTTTCTTAGGACCTCATAAAGCTCCTTATGAGCTTGAAATCTCCAAAAACACAAGGTTTTACTTGAGCATGAATAGTGAAAAATTCGGAGCTTAAGGTTCTACGGGTTTTCGAGAGTTTTCTTACCTGAAACTCGTACCAATCGACTCGTACGGACCTCATGATCACGATGGGGTGCTTCACACCTTCGATCTGTCACATTTTCAAGGGTTTTGGTTGTGTTCGTACGAAAGTGGAAAAGAGAGAGTCTGAGAGATAGAGAGAGTACATGAGTGAGAGAGAGAAATAAAGTGTGTGAATGTGTGTGTGTGTGTGTATGGTCCAAATACAACCAAACACTCAAAGTAGATACACACACATACCTTAATTAATGCCTAGGGGCATTTTCATCATTTCACGTCCGTCGTACGAAAACTCCGGGACGGGCTGTTACAATCCACACCATCCCCATGCAAAAATAAACTTTCATTAATGGATGCAACCAATTTTCCATTTCCAGAAAACACAAAACAAAAAATCGATCAAAAAGTCCTCAATTATCCATATCATCGAGTCTCCATGATCCAAAGCTTTTCATAGATAAAATTGAGCAAAAGTTGTCGAATTCCATCAACAACTTCTTCGCATAAATCTACGAAAAAAAAACCCAAGGTAACAATCTTACTATATTCTTCCACAAATTTAACAATTTTATACTTAGTTCACTACTTGCATAAATTAGATCAACTCGAATCAAGCACAAACGCTAACATGCAAAGAACTTAAACATCATTTCCGTAAAAATCAACTATTTCTCTTCACTCAACATCATTTCATCACAAATCCACAAGAATTACCACTTTTTACAAACTTAGATAGTAATGTATAAACTTATATCATCCTAAATTTCACTTAACTTTACTCGCTTCAACAAAAATAAAAAGATTTCCGCTGATCTACAAAAAAAAATTGTGTTTTTTCACTTTCATATAAAAGTCCCTTTATTGGTACATTTTCATAAACAGTGTCCAAAATATCTTCATTTTCAGAAATAGTTTGATTCACTTTCATAAATAATCTCTACAAAATATCTTAAATTTCATAAATAGTCTCCAAAATATCTTCAGTTTCATAAATAATTTCATATTCCAGCTTCAATTTAAGAAGTAGTTTAACATATATAATATTGTACTCTTCTATTTACACCATAGCTATAAAAGTAATTGCCATGTATATAAATCACTGTTTTTGCAGATGGTCGTAGTTAACATAAAACTTCAAATGTCAAGCTTAACCAAAACCGGTGTTCAAATTATATCAACCACCACCAAAATGACACAACAAAGGAAAATGGTTGGAAAAACGGAAAACGTATCACGTACAAAAAAGGAAATTGTTCATCTACAGATTGAAACCATTATCGAAGAAGACAATGTTGCAAAATCAACGCAAAGCACACAGCAAAAAGGGCACAATAAACAACCACAACAAAGGCGAAAAGAAAGAAAGAAGGAAGTTAACGAAAAGAATGAAGATGGATCAAAGAGGTAGAAGAGAAACTTTCAAATGCTGTAACACCAAACAGTGACTAAGAGCAAGAAAAAAGAGAAAGTGAATGCTGTTTTTGAATCAAAGAAGGAGCAAAACGAAGAAGGCACGATCCATGACAAGGGAATCCAACAAATAACTGAATGTGATGATGGACAACAAACATTTTGGGAGAAAAGTGTTACATTATCGACAAAAGTAATAGATAAAAAAGTAGATACTGAAGCTATAAAAAACAATGATGCTATCCAGAAGAATGACGTGCAAGGCAAAACGCAACAATTGGGAGACCAACGACCAAAAAGGAAAAGAAAGTCATAGAAGGCACTCCCTCATTCAGTTTGAATTTAAAAGACAAGCCTTTATCACAGCCAAATGACTTTTCACCAACAAATCACAAAGACAAAAGCGTGCAATGGACCCAACTACAAGTGTACAATATGCTTAAACCAGATGACAAAAAGAGATTAATTCAGTTAAGCTTAACAGAGAACACGTAAGTACTACGAACACTCTTAAATCAACGTTTAGTACACAAAAAAAGCTTTCCTTGTACAACAATACCAAATTATTATAATTTCTAAGATTTTTTCTACTTTTCTGTAGCGATGAATATTGGACAGCAGAAAGTACAGATTTCAACTATTACCGAATAATGGTGTTGAAAGAAGACTTGCACAGTTTGATGGCAAACAGACCTATATCAACTCAGATAGTTGATTCTTTTTGCTACATGAAAAGAGAAAAAGAGAACACAAAGGAACAAATGAACTTCTATGTTTCCACAACAATATTTGTAAGTATATAAATCCATCATATAACTTTTTAATCAACTATAAGCATCATAAAGTTGAAAAATTATACAACTAAAGTTCTCTGTATACAGTTATATGAACATATAAGATATGTAATTATGATGTTTCATGCATATCATCCTAGACATTAGTTTCATGAATCATTCTTAACTAAAATAGATTTTCATTAAATCAGCACAACATCAATGAACAAAGCATTGAAGCAACTATGCAAAACAAGGAAAGGGTATACAAACAATTGATGGACCAATATGGAAAAGTATCAAAGATTTTATTCCCATTGTTTCATTACAACCACTTCTCCTTGGTAGTTTTGGACACCAACACTATAGAAATGACACATTACAATTCTCTTCGACAAATTTCAAAAGATGAAGATCTGAAATTTGATTGCTACTGTGAAAATGCAGCAATAATGGTAAGCAAAACAACGAACAATCCTTAAAAAAACTCTATCATATTTACTTAAAAAAACAAGTATATTATTGATCTCTACAATTTTATGCAGGGAAACTTTATCCAGTATTGGCTTGACAAGGCAAGAGAATCAACAAGCAGTGATACAAATCTTATGGACTCAGCTCAAAACACAATGAAGAAAATCAATTCCATCAAAAGTGAATTTAAATTCCAAGTTAATGAAGACAAAACATGTACATAATAGAAATCAACTTCGTAAGTAAAAAAAAAAAATTTACAACAATTCTACTTCTACATTCACTTTGTGTTTTTTGCAATTTAAGAAATAATGTAAAAATTTCATATTGTTCCAGAAAAAATATGTTTTGATTTGTTTTTGTTTTTCCAGCATATCTATAACAAGCTTCATTTTTCTTCAATCCTCATATTCATTCACAACTTGAATATATTTGTAAATTCAGGTCAGATTGCGGGTTATACATGATAAGCTTCCTTGATCAACTCTCAAACAACCAAAAAGTTCAAGGATGTATCAAAGATTACAAAGTCAAAAAGGCACACAAAGATATTTCACCAATTTGATGAACCATGAATTCAGCTAGACAAAGGAACAAGAAGCATTTTTCGAAATCTCACAGAGACTCATAAACATTGGACATTAGAATCAAAATTCATAATATGGATTATATGTAATTCTGATGTGCATTTACTTCTTAAAAGTACAACTTAGTTTTAATGTGGTTTCACATATATCACAAATTCTACAAGTTTAGTTTTAATGTGGTTTCACATGTACTACATATTGTTCAAATTTAGAGTTAATGTGGTTTCTCATACATTTCATAATCTAAACTTTCATGCAGTTTGTTTCGTATAAATGTATGCTGAACAACAAAATGGCTAAAATTATATAGCAAAATAACATTAATAAGATGTTTAAGCCATAAATATTGCCTTTTTTTTTCTTTCTAAAAATAAGTACCACTATTTCTACATCCATAGGCAACTATTTCTGAAATTGTCGACACTATTTCGTAAAAAAATAACTACTATTTATTAGTGATTAAGTTTGTCATCCAAAAATCATAACATGTCACGTAAGTTACTATATAACATGATGATAAGAAGTATCAATAGATCAATATGGAAAATAATTATCGATAGGTCGATAAGATGCCAATATGCGCATTGATTGATTTTATTTTTTATTTTTTATAGTAAGGTATTCATTTTATCAGTGATTAAGTTTTTAGTAAGGTATCTCGGCGTGTCCCATTCAAAAAACGACATGCCAACTTAAACATTCCATGACTAAGTTTGAAAATTGTATCTCAACGGTTCGATCAAATACAAAAATATACAATTATAGATGTACATTTGAAAAATAAATGAGTCATAATCATTAGTTAGCATCATGCTTGGATCATCAGCTAGTTAATTAGTTTAGTAATATCAAGCTAATGTGGACTTTTGAAAAAGGGAAAGGGGTTGTGACTAAGTCTTAATGTTATTGTTCAAGTTTAGTGTTTATGTGGGTTCACATACATATAATAATCTAAAGTTTCATTCAGTTTTCTTTTTAAAAATGTATGTTGGACAACAAAAATGGCCAAAACATAACAATTATTGATGAAACAGGCAACAATATTTCGTAACAAAAACATTGAAAAATCTGTTTCATCATAATCAAATAAACCTCCTATTACATACTGTGAGTTTATATAAAGTTAAAGTCATTGTACATAACTATCAACTAATTTCAAAACTAAACGAAATAGTAAACAGATATTGAAACCACAAAGCCATAAACTTGGGTATGTATTAACTGTTTATCAAACTCAACACACTGTTTCGTTAAAACTGGAAATAATCGAACAAAGTTCTAAAACCATAATTACATCCTCCAAAACATCAATTCAAAACAAAAATAAACAATCTCCAAAATGAAAATCTGTTACATATCACCAATAAACTCGCATCTCTCAAAAGATCAACAATATTGTATAACAACTTTACATAAAACCTTGTTATGTCCCGAACATCCACACCTGCTACAAGTGACGGTTTTTTTAGTCCCACTAATTTCATCAGCAGATTTAATCCTACTTTTCTTTGGTATTCCAGCCAGAATCTTCGTAATTGGAGGCCTCACACCATTTATGATAGTATTAACATTCGGCTTATCCAAATCTGAAAATGGATGCATCACAAACTGATATGTTTTCCAATAAAAGCTTACCTTCCAGTAATCATCAACATACTCAAATACATCACGACTATCATGTTGCAACACTTGCAATGCATGAGAACATGGAAAACAATTATGCTACCATTGCACACAAGAACATGTCCTATTGTCCAAACAAACAACAAACCGATTCCATTCTATCCTAACTTCAAAAACATCCGCATCAGAACGACTAATCCTCCAATTCATGCCCTCATTCAACAACAACTTCATCTCATTTTCTTTCTTTGGACACAAAATTGTATGAATAGTTTGACCAAATATCATCTTCTCAGCCATACTAATCAGCCGAACTCTAATATCTTCAAGAAGATCCATAAGTGGCATACAACGACTATTCGATACCATGGAGTTAAAAGATTCTGAAAGTGTATTGCTCATCGATCCCCATCTTTTACTAGGAAATGGGCAATAGCATAGTTCTATTTTGGCAAATCAGACAAAAAATTCTCCACATGCCCTTGCCCTTTATCCTTGAATTCCGCCATGCAATAATCAAAATCAGATGGAGTATATGCATACGCACAATTTGCTAAAAGATTCATCATTTTCTTCTTTAGTCCCTCTCTAGCCGCCTTTGGAAATAAAGTACTGACATTTTGTTTCAAATGAACAATACAAAATAAATGTGGAGACTCCGGAAAGAATTCTGCAACGCTCTTCAAAATACCATTATGTCTATCTAACATAAACGTGATTACCCTATCTTGAGGCCTCAATAAACCAGATAATATTGACAAGAACCATCTCCAATTTGCTATCGTTTTTGAATCAACAATAGTATAAGCAACCTCAAAAGTCTTTGCACAACAAAAAGGAAAATGTACTGTCAAAATATAAACTACTTCTGAAACTCCAATTAAACTATTTCTTAAACTTTGTTTGAAGTATATCTGCTACTTTTTTTCCATTATTTAATAATAAAATCAAATATATATGCACAATAAAAAGAAATAAATAAAGTCAATTGTCAACTACTAATCAAATTATGATATAACTACTAGTATAAATATCATGGATTTCGTAAAAATGTGTTCGACTATTTATGAAAAGTTTTTGCACAGCAAAAATACAAAAAAAAAAAAAAAAACAGATAATATTGAATGTAAAGTCAAAAAGTATTAACTCACCGTCGTTCCCATTTTTTGCACAACAAGATAGAAGTGTGCCCTTGTATTTGCTCTTGATAAAAGTACCATCAATGAATACCATTGAACGACAAAACATGAAACCTTTTATCCATAAGCAATAAACAAACGAAGAAATCTATTGGTCTCCGGTACAACTTGAAGCTTAAACATAGAACCGGGATTGCTTGAACGGGCATATTCAACCTATCAAGGCAAGAACTTATAAGCATCGACATCATCACCATTTAGTTCAAAAACTGCCATCTCTTTGCGAAAGTATGCAGTAGCATAATCAATATCTAATCCATAAAACTGTTTTAAGTTTGAAATGATCACCTTTGTTTTAATAAGAGGATTTGATTAAACCTTGCCCTTGATGCGAGAAGCAACAAACTATAGTCCAACAACTTTGTCTTTCTTCTTTCAAATCATACCCTTGCATGTATGCACATTATGCAACTTTCAAATAACGAAAAAGTCATTAATATCACACTTGGATGCATACACACGCCAAAGACAACCATCAGATTCCTTTCTAGAACACTCAGCACTAATGCGATTCTTATAATTCTTCAAATACTTCAATTCAAAACCACATTCAACAGAAAAATTCTTCAACTTATCTCGGAAATCAACACAACCTCCTCTAAAAACTTGCCCCTCAGATTCTATATAACTATCCCATTCACATGACATATAATTATGGATACCATGAGAACCATACTTCCCTAAATGATCATTTTCACTAACAACAATCTTAGAGTTTGATGTATGGCAAGATGAAGATATGCCTTCCGTAGGTAACTGAACTATAGAACCATCACATTTATCAATAACCAATATTTCTATGATGGATTTTCCGATAACATCAAGAACCTTCAACATATTCCTAACATCGGCATTACAATCTAAGAGACAAGTAGGATCTTCATTCAGAGCATATCGCAACTCAAACCCTTAAACCTAGAACAAATATCAATACAAATCTGATCGAATGTAGAAGTTGATGAAGTAAAACTAACAACAGATAAACCACCATATGTAAACTGAGCTAGTTTACAATTCTCCATAACTAATGAACAAAAAAACAAACAATTACAAATCAGTACACAAAATATTATATGCAGATAACAAAAAAAGGACAAAATATAAAACACAACAAAAACTATTTAATAATCTGTTGCAAAACTAAACCTAATACTTGTAAAACAAAACAATAACTGTTTCAGAAAATCATATTCTTATAAAAATGAACAAAAAACTAACAATATTTCTAAAACAAAACATCACAAACAAAATAACAACTGTTTCAGAAAATCATATTCTTATAAAAATGAACAAAAAACTAACAATATTTCTAAAACAAAACATCACAAACAAAATAACAACTGTTTCATAAACTATTATAGAACTACATGCACTATTTATGAAAAATTAAACACATATAGTGTGATGAACAAATCAAGACTTACCTGCAAATTCTTCAAAATAGTAAGATCAAAAATGAAAATTAAAAAAAAAAAACAGGAATCAACTACCTGATATATTGTAATTTGAACACAAATTAAGACAAAATATATCAGTCAATGCAAAAACTCGAAAAACTACGAAACTAGAATCTCAGAACCTGTAATGCAGTGCCAATTACCTCCAAACAAGGTAACTATGAAGAACGGCGATCAATTACAGAACTCCGGTGAAACAATGAACAATAACGAAGATCACGAATCCAAAAAAAAAAATCTCAGAACCTTCAATTTTGGGAAAATAAAAATAAAATCTAAGAACCTTCAACGAACCTTCAATTGAAGAATAATTCTTACTTCGAAAGACCTAAACGAACAACACAAAAATTAGGATTTCAAAAAAATCAACTCTTAAAACCTTTACCCAGTTCACAAAAATCGACTCTCAAAATCTGTGGATTGAAGAACTCTGCAACGCAAAAGCAAAGCTATTCCAGTCGGTTGTGCTAATTTCAAAATAACTAAACTAACATATTAATTAACATAAGTTAAACTAAAATAGTTAGGGGCAAAATTGACAAATCAACTTGTTATTTAGGTTGGGCCATTTAAGTTGGGCTCATTTAAAAGTGGGTTTTGTACTAACCATTAAATAAATTTATAACATGGTTTTTGGTTAAAACTCAAAGTTTTGAAGTGATTTTGGATAGTTTTCCTAATAAAAAAATTCTATGATTACCATTTTCTTTGTTTTGTACTATTTACTTGGGCTTTAAGCTGTCAACCCCACTTGTGACTTTGGAGTGGAAACAAAATTAAGCCAGAATCACATATTTTGGCCCAAGTGGATGAGGATAGCTCAAGCCCATTTGTAGCAAGAAGTTTAGGTCAATCTCATAGAAATCAGGCATTAACATCCCGACCCTCCTAACGAGACAACATATTTTAAAATCTCTCATCAGATTTCAACCTAATACAAGATATAGAAAGCCCAAAGACAATCTAAATATAAGTATAGTTCAAAAGCAAATACAATAGAGAAGCCCATAAAAACCAAAAACCCTAGATCTGGAAGAATGCAGACTCCACCACACCAGCTACGCTGCTATTGTCGATCTACCACCACCACCAAGAGGAAGAACCCATGAACAAACTAGATGAACGGAAAATGAGGGTGAAAGAGCCACTTGCCAAAAAATTGCTCCCATAATCTTACTAAGGAGTGCTAAAAGCACTTTAACAACAATCCAACACCAAAGTGTGCCGCCAAGGAGAGACGCGATGGCCTGGGTAGCAGAGGTCCCGGTGGAGGACTGACGACGGGCAGAAACATTAGAGAAAAAAAATAGACATAAAAGCCCAAATTTGAGACAAGTTAAGGGAGGTTGACACAAATCTTAAGAAAACTAGAGATTAAAGCCCAAAAGAAAAGGATATGCAAAAGCCAAATAACATAGGGAAAAGGGAGAGAGGAGTCGGAGGGAAATAGGGAATGCAAAGAAACAAATGAAGGGAGGGGTTGGAAGGAAAAGGGGGAAGCAATCACAGGGAAAGATGGGGGGAGAGAGAGGAGGGCTAGGAGTCTCGAGAGGGTGGAGGGCAAGCTAACAGATTCACGGGGAGTTCGCCCTCCACCTTCTTGAGACTTCTAGAGAGAAAAAGAGTTGCTTTCTACTTACTAAATCTATTCACCAAGTTAGTTCACTAGATGGCGATATGCCATTAAGCGTGTCAATATCTTGTTATGAATCTTTGGAGTCAGTTTACTACAACATTATTTTGTGAACACATTTGATAACTGCAGCATTACTAAATCATTCCCGTGAAGAATTTGTCTTACTATATATGGAAAACATAATCAATTAGGCTTTTAATCTGAAAGATGAGAAATTAGCTGAGATTAAGCTATTGGGGGTTAGCATGGTGGTGATGAAAGGCAACGTAATAGTTTTCTTGTTTTTGTCAGTAACAGCGTAACTGGTGATGAAAGGTAGCGTAATGCTTTAAGATCACTACAAAAGAATGCATTTAATTAAGATATTTCCCCAACTCACATCCATGAATCTGTTACTAGTTGCCAATGTAAATTCATCACTGCGTACTCATCATCTTGATGCTATTCAACTCTTTGGTTCTATCTTCATTTGGATAGTTGTTGTATCTCATAAATCTTTGTATCATCTGCAATATATCTTTAGTACTACTCCAATTCTAATATATTGGTTTACGATTTTCTACATGAAAGTAGCTTTATGAACATCCACGGTTAATTAGAGAGATTTATGTTGTCAAATAAAGAAAAGAATAAAAATTTGTTTCTCTTTACCATCTATACATCCATTCTTTCAGGCCAATGGGTTATAGACAGCTTCTAGACAGCTCTCCCGCTGATCAACGAGGATGATTAACTTTTCTTATCAATTAAAGTTGGATTAAGGTACTCACAAAAAATCTCATGCCACATGAGCAAAATGTGATACTGTGGCATTACTTGTTTGAAATTCAAAGCATATATGCAAAAGCCAAAAAATTAGAGTCCCATAACAACTAGCAAGATTTGTCTTATGTTATGTTGACGTGTATTTCCGATTGCGACCGTCGATTGTACATAAATGTATGGATCAATCGTTCACCCGCACACGAATAATCCTTTTCGATGAACTTTTAACCAAAAAGAAAAGGTTTAAAATGACCCATCCAAGTACCAGCCTATGGACGTTATTCAATTTTGACAATGATTTTGTCTGATAGTGGTGGAAGAGGGAGAGAGAATTTAAGAGAGAGATTATGAGCCACCAAATACCAAGGTGGCTCCATGCTTCACCAAAGGGCAGAGATCAATTTCATGCTTAACCCCCTCAGTTATCTATGAGCCGCCCCCAGTTGTGATGCTGTGGGTCGTGACCCTTTCCGTTTTAGTTACTGCACCCTTTGAGCCTTGACCCATCCAGTTGTGATGCTGTGGGTCGTGACCCCTTGCGTTTTAGTTACTACACCCTTTGAGCCTTGACCCATCTCTCTCTCTGGGTCGTGACACCTTGCGTTTTAGTTACTACACCCTTTGAGCCTTGACCCATCTCTCTCTCTCTCTCATGTGCGTGGTTTCTGCATGAAAAACCATATACTCATGCCCCATTTTTTTGTCAATTGGCTATTGGGAACTCCATGCGCCACTTCACATCTTACCTTTATTACTTGCTTGGCTTTGAGTCGACTTGTTCTGCCCTTTAACTTTTACCATTATATCAGTCTGTCAATTTGTACTTATTTTAATGGTACAAGATCGGATCAATCATATTCTAAATGGAGCTACTAATTAGCATCTTGTGTATACTTTTATATGCGATCTAAACCTGTATTAAAAAATTTAATTAAGGTACTTGTTTCATACAACTTTTCGCCACAAACAGTGTTTGAATAGTTTGTTGCCCTTTCCATAAATAGGAATCGAATGCAACACGATTTCCCTAACTGATTAATCGTATACTTTATATAGGGTTAGTATACAATATGTTTTAATTTGAACGATGGTTTTACAATGCAATTATGTCCACTCATAACAACTTATCTTGATAGTGTAATATGACGTTTACAATGTAAAACCAACTTTGTTATAGTAATAATAATGTCATTATGTATTATCAACTGTAAACTTTAACGATTATAATGCAATCTTGCATTTTTGGTAATTTGACCGTTTAACGTAAATGTCAGTAACTAGCCCAAAAATAAATAATGATTATAGGTATAATTCCATATTCACTAATAGTTTTATTAAAACAAAGGTACATTACCCATTTTAGTACGTACTGTAGAATTCCATTAATTTAACAATAATTCCATGTACTTGATGAATTCCCACATTACAACACACAAATTTATCCAAAAAAAAGCACATCTCTTTCTATGGATATGAGTAATAAGAAACGGAATATTAGCAAACAAATACTTTCAGTTATCTAATTTTAACTCAAGTGGTGTGAGATGTATGAAATAATTTTTTTTTTTAATTTTAAACTCAAGTCCTCAATTCAAAAGTTTCTCCCAAGCAAAAGAAATAACTCTATCAAACTTAAATTCTATCCTTGCACATTGTAATTGACAAAACCCTACGTACGCCAATCAAAGAAATAGTTCAAAAAATTCCAAGAAAAAAATAATTCAAGGCTATTAGGGTTGGATCGAAATTTTACGCTCCATTAATTTGTTAACTGAACCGAAATATATATGTTGCACCTACATATTCCTAACTAATTAACAACACACAAAATTAGATGGACTTATCCAATCATGATTTTAATTAACTTGTGTACTTGGAAACAGAAAAGTACTGAAAAACTATACATTGAAATATAATTTATATACCATCTTTAGCTGGATTTTTCTCGTATGGGTAAGAGGATTGCCTCTCACTATGCATATAGAGACCTCCAGGGACAAAAAGTTGTTGAGATTCAAAACTGATCAATGGAATACTGCTAAGTGATAACTGGGTAAGACTATCTGTAACTAAAAGGGTTAAACATAATCCCGTTTAGAATTATAGTCTTGCAAATATTATTTTTAAATAAATAATGTCAGGCCATACTATTAAGAAAAGTTTATACTTTAAACTCCCATTAGATGTTTTCAAATCTAGGCGGCCGTTAAATTTAAATCAATTATTGCATATGATGAGATGGACCTCAAAAAATAGCTAAGAAGGGGTCTATATTTGACCAATCTGATGCCTGTTTGGCCAAATAATGGTCTGGTGGATTCCATAAAATTATAGCGCAGTCATTGGTTGGAGATGAGTTTTTGAACAAGTCATGCTATTTTTTGGCTTTTGAACCTTTAGCCATCTCCATTGGAGATGACCTTATATATACCTTTCCCTTTGTATATAGTGCCCATCCATATATCTAGTTTTGCTTCTGCATGCATATACAGGTTTGAACATACGTCTTAATTAAAATCTTCTATCTTAAGGGCTGGTTTGGTATTGCTGTGCTTTGAAAAAAAGCTGCTTCTGCTGTGCTGTGAGAATAAGCAGCTGTGAAATAAAGCAGCAGAGTGTTTGGTAAACTTTTTTGTAAAAGTGCTTTTGAAAGAAAGAAAGCAGTATTATAGTGTTTGGTAAACTTTTATGTAAAACAGATCTGAAAAAAAGCCGGTTTTTCAAAGCTGGGTTTTGCAGCTTCTTGTTTTTGGCTTTTTTTCACCCAAAACTGTGAAAAAAAGCTGAAGCTGAATGTTTACCAAACACCAAAAACTGTCCCAGCTTTTTTTCATATCAGCTTTTTTTAAAATCACCTCAACCCCAAACTGGGGCTTATACTCTTGTAAGATGAGGAACATGAGAAGTACTAAATGAATACATAAGTATTTTTTCTTTTGTGATAACCAATAAAATATACGGATGTTGACTGCACATTATACTCGAGTCTAGGGCCTCGATAGATTCCTCATCTTGAAGGACGGTCGTGTACGTCTAGGACCTCGATCTATAGTGGCAACTTTCATATCATATGCATCTGACCAAAGCAGAAAAAGGTATATATGGAAAAACAGGATAAAAGAAGTAATTAAATGTTAAATATGTGTAATATTAATGCATTGGAAATTCTTCTCCACCGTATTTATATATGAAACAGGAAGGCTGGAAAAAAATTATGCATGAAAAGCAAAAGCATTTTGCAGGAAAATAAAGCTATGGTTCATACTGTTATAATGAGATTATGGGATTTTAATACAAATAATATCAATACAAAAACTTCGACCATGAGATAAAGGTTCTTGTGGGAAAATCTTAAAACCATTCCCATTTTGTTATGACAATTTACCAACAAGAAGACTGAGATACAACTACAATGTCTACCGTCTGGCTATTTTGAAAGTATATTTACAATGAATGAAAGCGTTTTTGATAGTGCTTCTTATAATAAGTACATAATTGGTGATTCTCATAAAAAGCTTTTCAAGTGTTTTTTTTTTCTTCAGAATTTACTTATATTTTAACTAAAGATTAGTTTCAAAAATACTTTTTTATTAAAACCGCTTTCAATCATTTCAAAAGTACTTCCAAATGAACGAATTCCTTATAATTGGGAGAAAATTGGGGAATTGGTATATGAAAATTGTCCTTGGCGCCAAACCTGGGAGAAATTTTGTTAAATAAGCATGCATGTGAGCCTTTTTAACGAGTAAACTGTGACATTGTACATATATCTTTGTCGGAAGCCTTTAAGGGAAGGGATCCTATTTTTTTTTTTTAAATGGAGATTAATTGTTGGACCCGCATTATATCAAACTTTAACGATTCAAATGGTCTATTTTTCAAGTTGCACCTCATAAATCGTCCTTACAAAATATTAGCCAAATCGGAAATATTTAAGGCGTCTAATTGAGTTCAAAGAAATGACGAACACTTTGTTCTCTAAGAAACATTGAAATTTCATCGTGATAATTAAATAGGCAAATGATTTTGGATTGAATTGAAATTTTGCAAGGACGATCCATGAATCGAGACTTACAAAATAGATGGTTCGGATTGGTGAAGTTCGATGTGAAGTGGGTCCCATAACTAATCCCCATTTTTTGAAAAAAACATAGAGATCCCTTACCTTAATTAAAGGCCTGTATCTTTATATGTTTGGGCAAGGCTAGGAACTTTTAAATTTCAAGGGCTTTCCACAAAGTAATGAAGAAATGGAGTAGAAAAGTTAGAAGGGATTAAAAATGTATCTACATGAGCATAACAAATGCATATGAGAAAGATTTGAAAATACAATTCTTTTTTACATGACTTTGTAATGCTCATCTAGATTCATTTCTAAATCCCTTAAAAGTTTAAAAAATTCCTCACCCCAAACGTACCTTTAAAGTACATGTGTGTCATGTACTTAATTTTGATGAAAACTATTATAGATTTAGCTCAAGAACTAATACTCCACATTTTGTCACATTAAGATATCAATTTAATCTACACTAATGAGAGAGAGGCAGACTTAGTCTCACAATAGGCTAGGAATAATGTGGTTCAAATTCACCTTTGGCGAGAATCAATCTTACACATCTTACTTACAAGTGAAGAGGAATACCACTAGACTGTAGTACTAAGTGACAATTTAATAAATTTTTAATTTACATAATTCTCAATATCAACGCTCCAATTTACTTTATAATTTATGAAAATGTAAACTGACTCTCATTTCCAAAAGTTGTAAGGATACAACACAGGCGTACAAACAAATCCCTGGCTAGCTATATGCGCTCGTTGTCTCTATCTTTTTTGAACCAATGATATTATTTACACTAAGTGCAAGTGGCCCTTTACCACAGTTTTGGAAAGGTGTTAAGCTCTTGCATGACAGCGTGAGTTTGAACCCTGTCGGTGGCTAATCTAACATCTAATCTAACAAAATCTATCGTTTGACTTAAAAAAAGAAAATTATTTACACTAAGTTGGTGGGAGAGTGGGCTAAGCCTCACAATAAGTTGGCAATAATGTGGTTCAAAGTCTCATTTGGCAAAAATTGAACCTAAGGCCTCTCATTTATAAGTGAAGAAGAATACCACTAGAATGTAGTACTAAGTGGCGCTTGTTGTCTCTTTTACATACTATATAGATTTTTTTTTCCATCTTTGCCTAATAAACTCTAATGACATGTTTACTTACCTGGTATAGGGATATAAGGGAATGAGGGATTAATGCTACACTTTACCATCTATTTGTATTATTTCTTTAATAGAAGTAAGGCCCACCAACACATGTGGGTCCTATCTTCATTAGAGGGATGATACAAATGATGATATAAATTGATGGTAAGAGTATCATTTTTGTTAGATGGAATGCATAATTAGATGGAATAGGATGTGAATGATTGAGTAGCATTTTTGTATGTCACTTAGTACTACGATCTAGTTACATTCCTCTTCACTTGTAAGTGAGAGATTTTAAGTTCGATTCTTACCAAAGGCAAATTTAAATCACATTATTGCTAACCCATTGTGATTCTAAGCCCACCCCCTCCCCCTTAGCATAAATAATATCTTTTGTTAAAAAAAATAAAATATATATAGGATACATTCCTTTTCAGGTATCATCGGTGGCAGATCCAGAAAAAGTTATTCGGAGGCTCACATGTAAAGTTCACAAACATTTCTTAGATATAATAACCTTAAAATTTAAACCATAGTTCCATCATTCACAATTGACAGAACAAATAAAAATACAAATCATAATTGTCCACGACGCGTTGTCATATTTTGAAAACGCTACATTATAGCTTCATTATCAATGGAAGAAAAAACATTGCTTTCAATATAAACCACCATGCTATCACTCAACCATGATTTCCCATTTGGTTACGCAATAGACTTGTCACAATATTCATAAGCGGAAAAGGCTATTTCTGCCGAAGCAGTAGCAACATATAGAATCGATGCCAATATAATTAGTAAGTACACATGATTGTATACTCTATTCCTCCCCGTCTCCACCAATTTTTTTTTTGCAAGAATACCAATTCTTTCCAATTGAGAAAATTCACTACTTCAACGCATATCAAGAATATAATGCCCAAGTTGATAATTTTTTTAATAAAAAAAATTATAAGAACAACAACTCCTCTTTGAGGCATTTTATCAAGGTTGGAGGGCATGTATGAAGAACAACTCTAACCTTCAGTGGGAAAGCACCAAAGTTATCCATAGAGATTCACCGAAATTTGAAAAGTTAGCTGACCCTCCTTGCCCTTTAATGGATCCGCCAATGGGTAACACACCCAAAATTGTTTGGAACCACAAAATTAATGAATATCCTAAATGTTAGTATACGCAAAATTTGACATGAATAAAAGTCATTACCATCGATTTTGGTTTTCATACATAATAAGTAAAACAAAACAGATGAGCCGGTTCCACATTAAGGAGAGATTTTTCGGTGTAACCGGTACACAAAGTGATAGACCACGTGTCACTATACAAATGGTGAGATATGTGTGTTAAAAAGTTAATAATTTAAAAAATAAAATTTTCCATCACTTATATAAAAATACGTGGTGTACATTCCGTGTTCCGATCACAATGAAAAATTTCTCCACAACAAGTAACCACACTTGTCCCGATCTAATTACATATCAATCCCAAACAAAAGACTTCATTCCATTTAGGGATGAAACCGTGTCGACAAGGGAAGTTAATATCTGGGCAGTGTTTACCCTCCATTGTGTATAATTTAAAATCTTAACAGAGGGGACCCTATCTCGGCCGAGTCGGTCACCAAATGAAGCTTCCATGCAACGATGAACGTACAAAACTACAAATCCATGCATCCTCATTAATTTACATCTCAAAATGATAATACCGGTTGTAGAATATTGGTGCCATTCCCACTTCCCTAATTTAGCTAAGTTGGATAATATCATTTCAAAAATGTTCTAGAAAATTTCCACCCATTTCTCACCATTCGAAAATACATTATATTTGTACACCAAGCAATATAAATAAGGCTTTTTATATTAGCATCCCATAAAATGTTGAATGTACCCCACATTAAAATTTAATATTAAATAACTTATTTATCCTACTATGCAATGACAATTTTGACCTTATTAGGTTAAAAAAAAAAAAAAATTCTATATACACCCCAAATCATTTTTAACGTATTATTTATCTTCTTCAACTATCAAAACCCCTCCGACCCTCCATTGTTGAACAAAACCCTAACCAATGAAACTACAAACATGTTGATTGAGAAAAAATATTTTTGACGAATGAAACACGAAATCGATGTTTTGGAAGCTTCACATGAGGTAAGACTTCATATTATTTATTGTTTTAGTGATTTTGACGACATCGATAATTATTTAATCTTGCTTTTGATGCATTATTCAAGCTTCTATGTTCGTATTCATCTTTTAGGGATTACAAAGATTACATGAAGAATTAAACACCTAAAATTACCATCAAATATTAAAAACAGACAACATGGGTTTTAATGGTGGAATTGAAAACAACCCACATATGCTTTAAATCCCAGCGGCATCTTTTCTCAAATTTTAATCAGCATTATTTGTCCAAATTAAAAGCTTTATAAGATTTGAGAAATGTGGGGTGTATAGAAAATATGGGGTGCATATAGAAAATGTAAGGTGTATATTAAGAATGTGGGGTGTGAGGGTATTATGGGGAAGTATGTGGGGTGTATTAAGAATGTGGGGTGTGAGGGTATTATGGGGAAGTATGTTGGGTGTATTAAGATAATTTTTAATTGAAAAAGCAAATGTGGAGTGTATTAAGTATGTGGGGTTTATTCAACAATTTGTGGGGTGTTAATATAATAAGCCTATAAATACATAAAAATATTTATTTTTGACAAACGAATCGAATTAATTGTTCAAGGGAAAAAGAAAAAATTAGGTTCCCATCCTTATTTTTCCTTCTCCGTTGATTAAAATCTTATTCATTTTCAATTTTTGATTAGGGTTCTTAGATTTTTATAAACGTCATTAATTATTTTAATAATAAAATATTTTTTATTTCTAAGTATATGCAGTTAATGTTAGAAACGTTACATTTGTTATATTTATATTCATGGTTAAATTTTTTATCATATATTTTTACTTTTAGTTTGTACCCTTTTTTAATTTGCAACCTTTTTTTTTTTTTTAATTTGTACTAATTTTCTTTTCAGTTTTAAATTGTACCCATATATTAATTCCTTTTTGTGCCCATATTTTTAAACTCTTATTTGTATTTGTACCCATATTTTTCAATTATTTGTACCCGTTTTTAATTTTGCTAAATGTACCCATGCTAATTATATGTATTTAATTTATGTTTTAAAATATATCAATAGTTATTTTTTAAAATATGTTAATAATTATGTAGGTACATTATTTTTTTTGCTATAATTTTTGTGAAGAACAATATTACTCTAAAATTAATTTTTAAGCGTTTATTATATTTAAAAATATTATTTGAATTTGTTTAAATTTCATAATTTGTGGGATATTAAATGCATAAATACATGAGTTAAATATCTTAAATGAGGCTAAGGACCTCGATCAAAATATTTAAACAAATAAAATTTCAATCTAACAATTAGATTGATTAGGAACCGGAACCAAAATGACCCTACAAAAATGACTACCCTTTAGAAATACTAATATATTTTAATATTCTCTTTTTTTTAAAACCGACAGATATTTAGAAGAAAAAAAAGAATTAATCTGATTGGCGGCAGACATAAGTTGTTTTGGGGATGGATTGTTTGCCCTCCCACTTCCCATCCCCTTCCATCCTCTCCTATTTGTGTGGTCACGGTTAAGCCACGTCAACATTTTATATTCTTATTGCTTTTTATCTTATTACCTCTATAAAAAAATCAATATAAAATGTTGACGTGCCTTAACCGTGACCGCACAAACAGGGGATGAGAAGTGGGCAGACAATCCATCTCCAGTTGTTTTTGTGTGGCTCTCGACATGGCTGTAGGCCATTAACCCTCCAGCTATATACTCGCGCCAACAACTCCTTTCTCCAGGAGAAATTTTTAATTGTGACGGGAATATAAGTGGTACACCATTTATTTAGTGACACGTGATGTACCACCTCGTGTACCGATCACATTGAAAAATCTCTTTTTCTCAGAA
The DNA here is from genome assembly GCA_024362995.1 of Heteromeles arbutifolia. Lineage (NCBI taxonomy): Eukaryota > Viridiplantae > Streptophyta > Magnoliopsida > Rosales > Rosaceae > Heteromeles > Heteromeles arbutifolia. Next base: position 22,111,258 of record JANCRC010000013.1, on the reverse strand, counting down.
CAAGCACGTTTCGCATGACACGTGTCAACAATCTATCCGTGGAGCTGCTATATAAACTCTCCACCACCGTCTCTTTTTCCTCGGAAAACAAAATCCCACAAACACAGATATCCCAAAAGAAAAGAGAGTCCGTCAACCGAAAAAAAAAAGAAAAGAGAGTCCGCCCTTTTTCTGACTCCACACACACAAAAGGTGCCCGACACACGGCTGAGATATGACGGCCTCCGTCGAGAACCGCCAGTTCCCCCAGCTCAACCCGCCGATAAACGGAGTCGTCCGCTCCTTCAACTTCTCTGATCCCACACCTCCGAAAAACACCCCCTTCGTCGACAGCAACGACTCGTCGTCCGACGACGAAAATGACGACAGTGTCGTCCAGGAATACACGGATTTAATCCGGAGAGGCAACAACGAATTAGAGCCGTCGATCTTGGACCCAAGAGATGAAGCCACGTCAGACAGCTGGGTGCGTCGTAACTCTTCAATGGTCCGCCTCACTGGAAAACATCCCTTCAACTGCGAACCGCCACTCACCCGCCTCATGCACCACGGATTCATCACCCCGGTCCCACTCCACTACGTCCGCAACCACGGCGTCGTCCCCAAGGCTACTTGGCAGGACTGGACGGTGGAGATCACCGGCCTTGTCCGCCGACCGACCCGGTTCACCATGGACCAGCTCGTCCGTGAATTCAAGCCACGAGAGCTCCCAGTCACCCTTGTCTGCGCGGGAAACCGGAGGAAGGAACAGAATCTCGTCAAGCAGACAATCGGCTTCAACTGGGGTGCCGCTGGCATCTCCAACTCCGTGTGGCGCGGCGTCCCACTCTGCGAAGTGCTCAAGCGGTGCGGGATCCGCAGCCGCAAGAACGGCGCCCTCAACGTGTGCTTTGAGGGCGCCGAGGACCTGCCCGGTGGCGGTGGAACCAAGTACGGCACGAGCTTGCGAAAGGAGGTGGCGATGGACCCCTCGAGGGATATTATCCTAGCATACATGCAAAACGGGGAGCTTTTGGCGCCGGATCACGGGTTTCCGGTACGGGTCATAATACCCGGGTTTATCGGGGGTCGGATGGTGAAGTGGTTGAAGCGCATCGTCGTAACGACGTCGGAATCCGACAACTACTACCACTTCAAGGATAATCGAGTGCTCCCGTCGCACGTCGATGCGGAGCTAGCCAACGCTGAAGGTATTTAAGACTTTACCGAACACCTTATCCGCACTTGAAATTTAAGCGTTTCTGTTGGCCCGTGGTGTAAAAGTTAGCGCCGAGGTGAGGTGAAAGTGATAGTGATAGTTGTCAGTTGTGACGTGACTAAACCTAATATTGATAGTTGTCAGTTGTGAGGTGAAAGTGTTACCTTCTTTTACTGTTTACATCTGAAGCTAATACTGTTACTGTGTTGGGTTATGAACTTATGTTGCAGCGTGGTGGTACAAGCCGGAGTATATCATTAACGAGCTGAATATAAACTCCGTTATAACGACGCCGTGTCACGAGGAGATATTGCCGATCAACTCGTATACAACTCAGAGGCCGTATACGATGAAAGGCTACGCATACTCAGGTGAGTTATACAACTTGAACTATACTGGTACAACTATTTTTCAAACACAAAACAAGTTGCGTCTAAAGTTATAAGACAGTTTGAGATAAAAGTTAGGAAAATAGTTGGTACAGGTCTCTCAAGACTTTTTTTGTCCATTATACTCCAAAATTATTATTTTTCATTCGATATTTATAAAAATATAAAAGAAAATTTGTATATAAGAAAGTACACTCTGACTTTTTTATCGAGTGATATTAATAGTCTCATCGATCCTATCTTTTCGGTTGAAAAATAAAGAATGAAGATTAATGAAACACCGATGCATGTTGATAAAATATAGCTTGGTGAATCGGATACCATGTTACGAAAATCATAAAAATTTGTCAAGTTTTTTTGGATTTTATTACGGGTCACAATTATTGTCCCATGGCTATACGTCATAATTTTTACTTACAAAATGAAAAAAAATGAAGAAAAAAAGTTGAAAACGAAACAGGTAAAAGCCAGGGTTTTTACTTTTTCATACGTTGCACTTAGTGATTCAGCTCTTCTGTTTTTACAGGCGGCGGGAAGAAAGTCACACGAGTGGAGATAACAATGGATGGCGGCGAAACGTGGCATGTGTGCACGTTAGACCACCAGGAGAAGCCAAACAAGTACGGGAAATACTGGTGCTGGTGTTTCTGGTCACTAGAAGTGGAGGTGCTCGACCTACTCGCTGCCAAAGAGATTGCAGTGCGAGCTTGGGACGAGACACTCAATACTCAACCCGAGAAACTCATTTGGAACGTCATGGTAAAGATATAAGTACCACACTTTTTTTTTTCTTCTACATTTTAAATATTGTCGATATTAAGGGACAATTAAACCCTAAACATATATGGATAAGTACTCGATACTAAACACTTTCAGCCTTCTCATGAATTAATTTAATTTATAAATAAATTGTTTTATAAACGTGTTAAACTATGATTAACAAATGAATAAAAATACTAGAATTTAGGATTCGGGTTACAAGTACAAAACATTTGCTGGAACCAACTATTTCTTCTTCTTTTTTATTTGTGGGCCTCGAGGCCAGCATAATCGTCGCGTCTTTTTCGAAGGTTAATAATTTGGGGATTGGATTCTTGCCGGATCTAATCCCTGGGGATTCTAGGGATCAATCTATGTGAACTGTTGATAAAAAATCATGCGGTTACAATTAAATATTTTTTATATTTTTAAAAGTAAAATAGTCTCGTTTTGCGTAAAAATATAAAATAAAAAAAAATTATAACCGCACGATTTTTGATCAACGGTCCACGTGGGTTGATCTCTAGGATCCCAGGAATTAGATCCGGCGAGGATCCAATTCCAATAATTTGGTAGGGCAAGCTTGGCAATATGTGGCTGGCTTTTAGTGGGGTAAAAAAATCAGACTGCCACCTATCTCTTTCCCCAAATTGAAACCGTGGACCTAGCAATTGAAAATGTTTTGCATTTCATTGGTGACTTCGTACCATGCATCCTTGGGTCTTGGAAAAAAAAAAATGAAGAAATACTTATTTATTTTTGTTTATTAGGGCTGCTCCAACCTACACTTGAATCTTCTCCACGAAGTATGGGTCAGTGGGTTTTTTTTGGGTATAATGCTAGGATTATTTATTTAAATTATTTTGTAAATAATATGACGTGATTAATTAAGTATTAATTAATATGTTTATTTTTTTATTAATGACATCAAATGGTTTACAAAGTTGGTCTAAAAATTTATCTACTTGACATTATTCTTTTTTAATCTAGATGCACCTATTAGTATATTTTATTTCTACACGCAAACATCTCTACATATTTGATATCTTTTTTATCACTGTCTCATTGGGAGAGAGTATTTTCAATGTGCTCAGAATACATAGTGGTACACCATGTATCACTATACAAATGGTGAGATACTTGTATTAAAAAATTAACAATTTAAAAAATAAAACTTCATTCCACTTATATTATGACACATGGGTTACCACCCGTATTTCAGGCACAATGAAAAATTTCTCGGGAGAGAGGCTAATTTAGAAACTGAATATAGTATATCAAAGTATAAAAATTGGAGCTCGAACTTTTCTACCATTGGGCAGATAAATTAAAATTTTGAGCATTGATATTTCTTTATTAATGAAGAAAAGTAACAAATATGACATGTTGATAGATGAAGATTGCATTTTAAATAAGTAAAGTTACATTTACATCACCTGATCATAATACCACTTACAAAGATGTAACTTAAACACATTTAACAAAAAAAATATATCACAAGTAGTTATGCGACATCTTAATCTTTAATTCTTTTTCACTAATTGATTTCTGATTTGTGGGTGTTATTTTTCAGGGAATGATGAACAACTGCTGGTTTCGGGTGAAAACCAATGTGTGCAAACCACACAGGGGAGAGATAGGACTAGTGTTTGAGCATCCAACTCAACCTGGAAACCAATCAGGTGGATGGATGGCCAAAGAAAAACGCTTGGACTCTGAATCCAACACAACCTTAAAGAAGAGTGTTTCAACACCCTTCATGAACACTAGTGCATCCAAGATGTACTCAATGTCAGATGTTAAGAAGCACAACTCTTCTCAATCTGCCTGGATCATTGTCCATGGCCATGTCTACGATTGCACTAGCTTCCTCAACGACCACCCTGGTGGCGCTGATAGTATTCTCATCAACGCTGGCACTGACTGCACCGAAGAGTTTGATGCCATCCACTCAGAAAAGGCCAAGAAAATGATTAAGGATTATAGAATTGGAGAGTTGGTGTCCACGAATTATGCTTCGGACTCCTCATCTAGTTCTCCTAATAACTCAGTGCACGGGCCACCAAGAACAACATTAGTGTTGGACCTTATTTCCTCTAACATGGCACAGTTAGCCCCAATCAAAGAAGTAGCGCATTCAATAAGTGTCGCGCTTATTCCGCGTGAGAAAATCTCATGTAAGCTTATAGCCAAGATCCCGATCTCTCATGACGTGAGGCTCTTCAGGTTCGAATTGCCTTCAGAAGACCAAGTTTTGGGATTGCCAGTGGGAAAGCACATTTTCGCGTGTGCTACAATTGAGGACAAGCTTTGCATGAGGGCTTACACTCCAAGCAGCTCAGTTGATGTAGTTGGGTACTTTGATTTGGTGGTCAAGGTTTACTTAAAAAATGTGCACCCTAAGTTCCCAAATGGGGGAATCATGTCACAGTATTTGGACTCACTACCAATAGGTGCCGTACTAGACATAAAAGGTCCCTTAGGGCACATAGAGTACACTGGTCGTGGTAGTTTTTTGGTCAATGGCAAGCCAAAGTTTGCAAAGAAGCTTGCCATGTTGGCTGGTGGGACCGGGATCACCCCAATTTACCAAGTGGCTCAGGCCATTTTGAAGGACCCAGAAGATGAGACTGAAATGTATATGGTGTATGCAAATCGGACGGAAGATGATATTTTGCTGAGGGAAGAGCTTGATGGTTGGGCTAAACAACATGAGAGGTTCAAGGTTTGGTATGTGGTGGAGAATGGCAAGGAAGGGTGGGAATACAGTGTGGGATTCATCACGGAGAATGTGTTGAGAGAGCACATTCCCGATGGATCGGACGGTGCTCTTGCACTAGCATGCGGGCCCCCTCTGATGATTAAGTTTGCCGTGCAACCGAATTTGGAGAAGATGAACTATGATACCACAAATTCATTGTTGTTGTTTTGAAGGGTATATGTGCAGAAGAGGTTGTAATATGTACTTATTAAATAAAAGTCAATTGTACTCTATTTGCTATCACGTTGAGAACACTACTACATTAAACAACTTTCAAGATGAATATAAGTCCATCGCGTAAAGCAAAATTTCGTAGCGTGAAAAATGGCACGACGAAACCTTCGTCACCTTGCACTTGTCACTCAACGTTCGAGAAGAGAACATTTGTGTGACGAAAAAAAAGTATTTCATCGTGCAAGCACATTCCCGCGACAAAAGAAGTCTTTGTCCCTAGAAATGTAAAGAAACGACGGTTGTTGTTCCTTAAAGTTTAAAATCACTAGAGCTTGTCATCTCGTCGACGTACTGGCGACAACTAAATTTTGTTAGGTAGGACTTTGCGAGACTAAGGATTTTGTCGTGTAAACCTTGATGCAAGGAAATTTGTTCTATCATATTTGATTTTCGAGTAATATTTTTGAATTATGATATTTTCATCGTTCAAGATGTACGCGACAAAAGACTTCCTTACATTTAATCTTATGAGACGAAGGTCATTCATTGCTCAAATGTGTTTTTTAATTTTTTTTCTTTATTTATACTTTTTAATTAAATTACATATTTTAATTATTTTTTAATGTTTTAATTAAATTTAAAACAATAATTATTGAACAAAAAAAATTAATTGTTTATAATATATATATATGTATGTATGTACAAGCCGAAATTTTTTGTGAATATATAAAAAAAAATATAGAAAAGAAGATCGTCATGATTGCTGGGTGGAGTAGTTGGGAGCTCAAAGGTAGCTGAGGAGCAACTGTTGGCATCATGAGTTGAAAGTCGGACAACTAGAGGGTGTGTAAGATCTGAGTCATCTTATCATCCTAGGCCGCAAGCTACTGCTTCAGGTTTACAACTTCATGCGTTGATGTGGCAACCTGTTCTGTGCTCTGTCTGGAAGAGAAGGCATCAATGTCACGAGATAGTGCATTCCCCATCCTCCGATAAACCTTACCATGAGAAGTCTGAAAATGGTCATCAAGGAAGGAAGATGAGATGTAGATGGAGATGGAGAGAGATGTGGAATAGAGAAGAAGATGGAGAGATATAGAGGGAGTGGAATTTTATGGGATGGAGGAAGGGAGAGGCAGCTGTTGCAATGAGCTTGCAGTTCTGCCTTTCTTGTGATTGAGTATTCTTATAAATGAGCAATCTTTGCGCGACGAAGCTTTTGTCGCACAAGGTAAATATCGTTGATTATTACAACTTATCCCTAATTGAATTTAGGTGACAGATAGGCTGCGTGCAAAGAACCTTTGGGCAACAAAGGTCATATTCATCGTGCCAAGAACTTTTGTGCGACCAACATGGCTTTCGCAGCTCAAATACTATATGCACAATAAAGGACCTTCGTCGAGCGAGTTATTTATATATATTTTTAATTTCAATATATTGACTACTATTTTTTACTAAATAAAATAAAATATTTAAATGAGATATTTAAATCTTCTAGGTAAATCAAATTAAGCAAATAAATACTTAAAGTAAATATTTAATCCAAATACAAATGAAGAAAATATTTAAAGCACCGTCCACAAATGTTAATATAAGCCGATTACATACTAAAATTTATTCCTCCATAACATCTAAATAAAACATCTATTGTGCTGGTGGTGCTTATGCCTTTCAGTCGGCGTTATGCTTCAACTCCCGATAACGCCTCTTAGGTATATCATCCAGGTAATTCATCAGCTCAGGGTCATTTTCATAAGTAATAAAATCAACTTGTTATACACAAAACATTGGATTATTAATAATTATAATATAATTTAAATCATGAATTGTTAAATTACTAATTGACACTTACCGATACCTCATTCAGCAAAGACTTCTTTATTTCGTTCGACACTTTATTTTAGAACGACCACTTCATAGGGCAGTGGTTCCGCAATAATGCCCCTATGTTGTGGCAAGCATATTGTGCGTCTCCGTCTCGACTTCCTTAAGCTTGCTTTTCAAACTTGATGCGCTGCCTGCCTTCATCAATTATTTGTTCTCTGGTCCGGCGAGACATTCTTTTTTTGTATTTTTCTGAGGCAAAAACAAAATTTTCAAATCAAACTAAGTAATTCATCAAGTTTTATTATAATAATCCAATAAATTTTTTCAACAACAAAAAACACCATAAAATTCATAGAAAATTTGGTATTACCTATCCGAGATCCTTCTCCCTCATATCCCTATTTAGTTGGAGCAGCACTGGAATTGGACACCTACAGCATTATAATTTTCATATATTCAAAAACCCACAACTTATTAGTCACAATTTATAAATTAAAAATAATTGTCGAAACAAAATTGTTCTTTATTTGGATATATAAAGACTTACCTTGGAAATTGAAGATTGTTGACAGAAAAATTGTTCTTTATTTGGATATATAAAGACTTACCTTGGAATTGGGATATGAGAGGTTTGGGGGAGAAGAAAAAATGGGGGTGTGGGGTTTGGTGAAAATGATGAGGAAAAGGGAGAGCTGATATGAGATTTATACAACCCTTGAACCCTTTGCGCAACGAAGCACTTGTGGCACAAAGTTTGCAATAATTTCTCCACCTTAAATGTCTCACCTACCATCTCAAAGCACTTTATGCGACAAAAGACCTTGTCACGCAAGTTTGACCTGACAAAGTGCTCCCTCACACAAGAAAACGTTCGTCGCGCGATATATTGGCTTTAAATCTTGTTTTTCCGCATTTTTTTGCCAGAAACTGCACGATGAATTCTTCCCTTCATTGTGCAAAGTCTTCTTGAGCGACGAATATCTTCATCGTCCAAAGTTTTTAATATTTTTTTTTGTAGCCACGACGATTTCTTGTGACGACAATGGTACTTTGTTGCGCAAAGGCCACTTACGCGACGAAGTGTTTCGTCGCCTAAAGTTTTGTCAAGCAAGTAGTTTTTTCTACTATTGGAAATATGTCAATGCCATTATATATAAATCAAAACTTGGTATGTTATATATCTACCTCTATTGTTTTGACAATTTTTAACTTCCTTAGGGTTTACGACAATTGGATTCAAACTTGGATTTAGTGCAAATGAGCAGATAACGATCGATGGATTGTATTGCGACCAACATGCTTTTTTTGACGCAATTCATTAAAAAGTCCACTTTTGGATGAGTAATGCTATTCATACCATGTTTTTATGCCATATTTGCATACCACCTTCAGTAACATTTGATGTGGACAACCACATTATTTAAATTAATCAGATCTTTAAATTTAATTAAATAAATATTGTGGTATATGAGGAGTTTTTCTTCTTTCCTCCCTTTCAATTATGGTTCTTTCTTTCCTTTCCCTGCTCCTTCAAATTCATGAAAGTCTGTGAGAGGCTGGCGGTGAAAGCCGCCAATGGAGCAAATTTCTTGGTCGAAAGGGTGGATACTTGATTGGGAGAGCGAAGAAGCACTTGGTTTTGTTGTTTCCTTAGTTGGGAAAACCCAGCTGCAGATTTAAAAGAAGCAGCAGCCATTCAGTATACCCAGCAGTGAGAGGGGAAGGAAGGAGAATAACTCCTCATAAACTGCAATCATCATTTAATTAACCATATTTTCTTAGTTATTGGTTTATTAAATAATGTCTAACTAAATTTAAAAATTTGATTAATTTATATGATGTGACTGTCCACATCAGATGCTCCCGAAAATAGTATGCAAATGTAGTATAAAAACATGATATGAATAACATTACTTCTTTTGGATTGGAAAAAAAAAACCCTTTAGTATAGTCGTGTATCGCAAATCTAAGAGTCGTACTTCCTCACGTTTTAGGGTGATCCAAAACCAAGAAATATTGAAGCATCTTTGGTTAACCTGTGTCCCTCTTTGGTATGGTGAAAGGTCGTGTAAACCTAGTTTCCGCATCCACCTGACATGGCCCCTCCTTGAACTATTGCATGCCTTTGACCAAAGCCAAAAGAAAAGAAATTGTTGATGATGGAATCAAGTAGAGAATACTTTTTTTTTTTTTTGGCAAACAGTAGAGAATACTCTTTTATACCTCTTCTGGATATGTTTCCCACCTGATAATTATCATCACTAAACAATCCCTAGTTCTTGCAGACACGACAACAATTCTTCTAAGTATTAAGATTCAAGTTTAACCGTATCACATTATAAAAGCATAAATTGATCTCTCAAACAGACTTTTGTGGGGCCTGAAAAAAATATAGAAACAAACTCATGTCCTTCTTAATAACTAGATACAATAACAATAATAATAATAAAAAATAATAATTAAAGAGTGGTTCTACCTATACGCTCATTTTACTTCTCACATATTTTCTTAATTTTTAACCGTCGGAACAAATAAATTGAAAATGATAGCTTTTTAGCTAAAAATGGTCCATGAGATTGAAAATCAATAGAAATGGTTCCTGAGATTGTCCACCATCCATTATTTTGGTCCTTCTGTTACAAACTCCGTTAAGTGTTCGGAAGCTCTTGGCCGAAAGTTTGGGCAATTTTCAAAGCTTCGTAACTCAATCATTTCTTAACCAAATTCGACCCATAATATATCAAAATAAAGATAGGAAAGTGTTGAACAAGATTATACGTATTTGGAAGCCCAATGATTGCCGAAGATGGTTGGAAAATAGCCTGAAAGGTGACTAGTCCGCGGGTAAACTTTAAACGTTCATACCTTCTTCAATACTCAATGAAATCGAGTGATTCAAAAATGAAAATCATACTTCTCAATGAGACGAAGATAATGGTACCTTTCTTGATGGCAAAATCACCGTGGTTTAGCCAGAAAATGGCTCGAAAGTGGCTTTCTTGGTCTTTAGTTAGACAATTTCAAGCCCTTTTTTGGCCAAACCATGGCGAATTAGCCGTCGAAAAAGCTACCATTCTCTTTGTTTCGTTGAGAAGTATGATTTTTTTTTAATCACTCAATTTTGTTGAGTATTGAAGAAGTTATGAGCGTTTAAAGTTTACCCAATTTCCGACGAGTTTTCCAGTTTTCCCGCGGACCAGTCACCTTTCAGGCTATTTTGGGGCCATCTTCGGCAACCGTTGGGCTTCCAAATAGGCATAATCTTGTTCTACACTTTCCTATCTTCATTTTGATATATTATGGGTGGAATTTGGTTAAGAAAGGATTGAGTTACGAAGCTTTGAAAATTGCCCAAACTTCCGGCCAAGAGCTCTGGGACACTTAACGGAGTTTTTAACAGAAGGACCAAAATAATGGATGGTGGACAATCTCAGGGACCATTTCTATTGATTTTCAATCTCAAGGACCAAAGTGATGTTTTATGCAAATCTCAGGGACCATTTTGGCTAAAAAGCCGAAAATGATCAATGAAAAAAATTAACAAGTGTGTGGAAAGTTAAAATGGGTGTGTGAATAGCTGTCACATCCCGGCCCGGGGCGGATCACTTCTCGGGCCCGCTCCACCATCGTAGCACGATATTGTCCGCTTTGGGCCCCGACTATGCCTTCACGGTTTTGTTTCTGGGAACTCACGAGCAACTTTCCAGTGGGTCACCCATCCTGGGAGTGCTCTGGCCCCCTTCTTGCTTAACTTCGGAGTTCCTACGGAACCTGAAGCCAGTGAGCTCCCAAAAAGCCTCGTGCTAGGTAGGGATGGGAATATACATTTAAGGATCACTCCCCTGGGCGATGTGGGATGTTACAATCCACCCCCCTTAGGGGCCCGACGTCCTCGTCGGCACACTTCCGGCCAAGGATTGGCTTTGAGACCAATTTTCACATCTCGGCCCGGGGCGGATCACTTCCCGGGCGCGCTCCACCACCGTAGCACGATATTGTCCGCTTTGGGCCCCGACCACGCCCTCACGGTTTTGTTTCTGGGAAACTTCCCAGTGGGTCACCCATTCTGGTAGTGCTCTGGCCCCCTTCTCGCTTAACTTCGGAGTTCCTACGGAACCCGAAGCCAGTGAGCTCCCAAAAGGCCTTGTGCTAGGTAGGGATGGGAATATACATTTAACGATCACTCCCCTAGACAATGTGGGATGTTACAATAGCACTACCATATATATATATATATATATATATATATATAAAATAAAATTATAAAATTAAATGTACACAACACAACTTTCAAACTGCTCCAAAGACATTGGATGGAAAGGGTCAAGTCGACTTATGGCAATCAAATTGCATGAGGTGATGAAATCCTCTAATACAAACATTTAGATACAACCAATAATTATAAATCTGGAAGTAGTTTGGTCTTATTAATTACAAAAGAAGATTACTTAAGTATAAGTTTTAGCAGCCTTTATTTGTTGACAAAAGCATAGGGTACTACTTTGCAATTGTTCGCAATCCTCTAATAGAATGCCAATCACTATCATAAAACTATATCGTAAGCTGTTTTTGTGTGGAATTACATGATTGTTCCCCCCCCCCCCCCGGCGCGCCCACCCCACAAATTAGACGTGTAATATTCAATTGTTCAGTGATAAAGCAAATTAAATTTTCTAATGCAACTTAACCAAACACTACAAGATAAAGAGAGCAATAGCCGCAACTATTTAATAGTTGAAAGAAAAGTGAACACCACGTTTTGGCACTCAGTTGCTTCCTATGCCACACCCAAATATTCGGGGTGTCTGCTCCTATTAGGCTATATTTTAGTACTTGCTTGGCCCAAAGCCAACCAAAGCTAATATGACCCGAACGTCATTATTTTTGTTTTCATGATCGACCTCGTATGGTCTCGATCTATTGAATTAATTTAAGCGACCAGCAATCCGTTAATTCGAAAAAAATTCAAAATTATTGGTCTGAAGTCCACTTTTTGGAAAATAACAATTCAATTGTTTGTTTCTCTTCTTTGAACTGTTGACATCGTTTTGTAGTCCCGAAGCTACTCACACTTGAGTTCCTGAAGCAACCCAAGTCCACTATGCTTGAGTGGTATGTTATATTATATGTTCATACAGGTACCTCCTTTTATGAACCAGAAGTTCATACTAAACTCGAACTTGTAGTTTCGAATTTAGTGCCTTTGTAAACCAAAGTTTTCGTAAAATACTATATCCATAGAATACCTGAAGTTTTTCATGTAAACCATATCTTAGAATCGGAATGTTCTAACTTTGATGCTTACAGAGGTTTTATTTCCCATGGCACAAATCACAATCTTGTTTCCCCCATTCAGTGGATTGCCGAACTATCACGAGTTTGATTTCATTGATTTGGACATTTCAGGCAGAAACAACTTTATGTGGTACATGACATGAAGTGCCATTTGATTGTCAAGAAGTTAAGAAACCATTGAAGCCAACAATGGTATGGAAGAGCTGAATAAGCCTCCACCATGATCTTCATTCGAAGACTTATGCCTGAAGAATTACAAACGGAAGTACCTCACTGAAGAGGATTTCATGGATCTTTGGCTCGCTCTATATACCATTTAATCATGAAAGATGATCTTGCCTGAAGCAATTGAAACCTTTATGTCCATGAATGAGTAGGATTTTGAAGTTTATAAAATCCAATCAAATTTTGACTGAAGAATATTTTCTCATCCTTCAATATCTTTAACTTGCTCCTGAAGCAGCAATGTAGAAAGCGGAAGTTTACTGAATTCTTGGATCTAAATATTACCACAAACGTGAGAGAAAGGTACCCTAGTGATTTGACTGGGAGGTATTGAACGGTATAGACCTAGTTCGGCTCGAGGTTACCAAATGGCCTAATCCAGTTTCGGTCGGAGCCTACCAAACGACATATGCTCTTCTTCGGCAGGAATTTATTGAACAAACTCACATGGTTTGGCAAAAACCTTTCGAACCCAAGTCTGTTTCTCTCTCACCATTCTAGGGTTTGTTTTTGCAAAATATAGTAGAATCAGGGTTTGTCAAAGGGTGGCATCATGGCCAGAAGTGTGATCCTTGGCACCTAAGACCTAAAACTTTAATAATAACAGACACTATTCCCGAACCTCAACTCTGTAGAATCTACTTCCGTTTTGATGGAAGAGATTAGTGGTGATGGACCATTTTTTTTGTGCCCCTACCAATGTTGTTGATGAGTATCATTCTTGTAGTTAATCTGTGAGACTTATTTTGCTCTACCTGACACATTTAAAAGATATTCGAGGTGAAAATGATCATGAATGAAACCACTCAAGGAAATATAGTTGAATATCTTTGCACCACCTCCAAAATACGAAGCCTAAAGCTATATTTTGGGGCCAATGGGCTGCCTCCCAATTGGGACGCTTCATATATGGCCTGCAGGAAGCCAGGTGATTCGAGCAGTTTACTTGATTTGGAACGACCATTTGGGACACTTTGGTCTAACAATGTTGCCATGTATTATATGATGCATCTCCTTACCCGGAATAAGAATCTTGTGCCTACAAGCACACTTTACCAAGCCTGCTCGTTAAGGAACTTGAATTTTTATATCAATCTTTGTAAAGATATGAAATGACCTTCTTTTCACAATGTGTTGAAGGGAATAATTATGGAATAATCCAACCAAAATACAGACCTTGTAAATATTTATGGTTTTGATTAATGAACCGACAAACATGTCATATGTTGTCCACGCACATTGTTGATAACCTCATGGCCGATTTTAACCTAGGGTTCACCACTCTAATTATCCCACAAAGTTTGGAAGAATAGATGATGCCTGAGAGTTTATATCGAACATGCTTTGATAAGTATTGCATGTCTTTTGAGTTTGTAATTGAACATCAAATTTTCTAAGTTCACCCCAAAACAGCATCGCAGAGTGATCATAAAGCCTAATTAAATTGATCGCCCGAACCTTGGTAAACACACCAAGCTTTTCGTTTCTACCTAGGGCTATGCAATCTTGTATGCAGCTAAGATTGGTTCGCCTTAAGGCCCATTGTCACCCATTTCTGGTGTTACAGTTTGTTACTAGTACAAACCTGGCACTTCTTACCTACATGTTTTGGGTGTCCATTTTGTGTGCCAAGTTGCGCCGCCACAACACACCAATATGGGTCCTCAAAGAAAGCTTTGAATCTTTGTCGATTATGATTCTCCTCGCACGATCTTTTTAGAGCCCTTGCAAGCAATCTCTTTATTGCTCATTTTGCAGATTGTCACTTCAATGAGACAATTTTCCCATCGTTAGGGGGAGAAACGAATGTCAACATTTCTGAAGAACGACATGAATTTGCATGGACGTTGCCAACTATGTCTCATCTCAATCCCTGTACCACAAAAGGGATATAAGCAAGTGCGATGAATTCTAAATTTCATAATGTTGCTCCAGACACATTCTTCTAATCTAGCTAAAGTGACGAGATCATGTACCAACTGCAAACATTCCTGCAAGGATAGAAGTACTTAACGGATATCGAGTTAACATTACCCAAGGGTGTGCCACCCCTAAAGGACCGGTTGGCCGTCTCTGTTGGATGGTTCGAAACATCGGCTACTAGCCAATCAATCTATCTTTGGCGATCTATCTTTGGCGTGAAGTGTGACATATCACTTAGTTCAGAGGATTCACTTTCCTAGAAGCGAAAGGATAAGGCACAAAATGAATCCATATTTGATGGATGTCTCAATCATTTTCATCTCACGACGAGACTTGAAGTTCTTGGTCCAGTATACTAGTTTGGATGAGATAAGGAATTAGAATGAGATTATCATCAATGATGTTTCCATTTATATAGTAGTTACCGAAATAAATGAAAAGCTACAATATCGATCATTCCGTTGATTAGTGACAACATGAACTGATTGGACATGTGAAATTACAATCCAGGTTTAATTCCTTACCAAAGTGTGTTTGGATATGTCGTCCCTACACTGCCCAAGGTAACTATGTTGTGTTACTAGTGGGAAAATAAGCGTAATGAGATTAATGAAATAATGTAATGTAATGCACGCCTTAAGGCGCAAGGTTTCTCTCAAACGCCCTGTGATTAATCGTAGCACTATGAATGTGGTTAGTGTTTGTCCATAAGGATACTGATACAGAGATTTATATGTAAGTTCTTGAAGAATTACATAGACTGGTCCAAATAGTTCCAGACCACAGAGTACATTCTTAACTCGTTTTAGGTGTTCACTTTACAGATTGAAGCAATCAGAGCAGATGTGTTATACATATCTAAGTGATTATTTGATTAGTCGAAGATATGAAATTATGCCTTCGCTTATTAAAGTAAGAAGTCGTACTCAAAATTGCTAGAGTTGCAGTTTATATCTATGACATGAATCTCACTAAGACTTTGAAAAGCTTAAGAAAACTACATCGCACCTGAATATGAAATTTGAGAACCTTTTAGTATACCTATGATCTTCCATATATTATATGCAAATGAAACCTTGAAGAGGTTATGGAATCTGAAGTTTCATATTTGAGTTCGACTTTGAGCTTTATTGTACTTAACTCATTGTGTTAGACATGACATCTCATTCGTTGTTAATCTATTCATAAAGATGCAACACTGTGTCTACATGCGGCCACTGAATTGGTATTAAAGACGTTTTTCTATTACACTGAAGGTACTATGGATTTAGGCTTATCCCCATGTATCTCGAGCAGTTTTGACCGCCCTGATCCTCGAAATGAAGGTTGACTTGTTTGTTATGTTGATGCATGTTACTTATCCAACCCGCACAAAGCACATTTCCAAATGGTTATGTCTTTACCGTTAGTGATATCGCAATACCTTGGAGGTCCACGATATAACCTTAGTTGCTAAATCTTCGAATCGTTCCAAGACCTACCCTCACTACAACCAATGTTCTAAAAAATGGTTAAGTAGGCCGCCTAGGCGGCGCCTGGGCGCTAGGCGGCGGTGCTCCGTCGAGATTAATTCAAAATCGTTTCTTAAATAGGCAAAGTCTGTGCGAACGCAGGGACAGATCTATTAAGGGACCTGGGTGGTCCCGGGACTAGTGGCTATGAGACCTCCGCGGACCACCCAAATATGGGTATATGGTGGAGGAGAAAACAGCGGTGACGATTGCTCTGTTATGGCCTTCTGCAAACCAGAAGGTGGAGAATAAGATGATTAACCATTTAGTAAAACGGTGTGTTTTTGCTATTGGTTTGAAAACACTCTCCTAAGCCACGTGGCAGACTTTTTAGCCTCACCATTTATATTAAAAAACTAAAAATCACGTGGGTTGCTTTGCTATACAATCCACTTTACCTATTCTAATTATAATTCCCTATTTAACTATCCACTTTATCAATTCTATTATGTTTTCTCCTCCACCACTTAATCCTCTCATTCCTAAATTTAAGTGTTATATTTTAGTTTAAATTAATACTATAACATGTCTTGAATTATATTTTATCTCTCTGAATTTGATTAATTTAAATTACTAATCATTCAAAATGTCTTAAGTTATATGGTATATATGGTTAATGTGTTTTTAAAATTTGAACTTGTTTGATACTCTTTTTGTATTTTATCATTCTTTTATTATCTTACCATGAATTTCATACAAGTATAATTTTTTATGTGTCAATATGCACTTATTTACAAGATATACAAGAAATTTAGCTAAATCCGCCTAGGCGCTAGGCGCTAGCTTGCCGCCCGACTAGCGCCTAGCGTTTTTTAGAACCTTAACTACAACACATGTGAGACATGATTGAGAGCTCTTGTTGAGCATATTCAAAGTACCTATTGCATGTAGCAACCAGACCAAGAGATGATACATCAACGAAGTCAACACCAAGACATATTGTGTCAACATCACATCAGCAAAGCATCAGGTGATTGAAGTCAAGTAATCTGATCCTAGACAACCATACCGACCTCTTAATTACGTCATTGTCGAAGTCTACCTTCCAAGAACTTGTCTGAGGAGTTGGTATGCATAAATATCTCATCTGCAATGCTTGTAGTTTTCATTTGAAATTTTTGTCAAACCCAGGGGGAGTATCCACTGGGTTTTTGTTACCTAACTAGGTTTTAACGAGGCACCCATTCTGGGCTAGTCATACCCTTGTGGCCTTTTCTACTTTTGTCTAGAAGACGTATAGTTTTAACTTAATGCAAACATCTCACATTCATCCTTAGACTATGGGTTTTTATCCCACCTTGGGTTTTTATACATTCTTTCGTTAGTTTGAGTCTCGCATTCGCTCATTGTGCCGACGACTTTATTAATTGAACTTACTCCGTCGCTGAAGACTTGATGCGCCATTTACTTGAGTATTTACACACTCAAGGGGAAATGTTGCGATCCTAATTATATTAGGAATGTGATTGTGTAAATCCTAGGAAATCCTTATGGGATTCTACCATATCGTTTAGAAAGTATCGTGTTTAAGTTGTAATACCTACTGGGTAAGGAATTTATCTTCTACTACTATAAATAAAGGCACAATGGGGTGAGAAATCACACCTCAAAATTCACCCAAATCTCTTTATGCTTGTCACACCCTCTCTCTCAATCTCTCTAAAACTCTCCAGTAATAGGCCTTACAACAGTTTTTAGTTTTTAGAAAAATAAAAACTAAAAATTAAATGGTTATCAAACGCTACTTAAGGTACATACTTTCAATTTTCTAATTTTATTTTTCATGTAAAATATTGGGTTTTGTCCATTTGTATAAACAATAAACTATTTGGTATCTTTGAATAAATATTGAATTGTGATAGGATAGGAGTGTATTTATTAAGAACACATCGAAACTTTTAGTAAATCCAAGTGCTTTGGAAAGCACTAGCTTTGGACGTGCATATACTTCTCCAAAAAAACACTTCCAAGTGCGAAGTGTTTTTGACGTTTTTGTCAAACATTTTTATAAGCGGGTTGAATGTTTTCTTGATTTCCAACTATAGATAACCCTCTTGTTTGTTGTCAAACATTTATTTCTAATAATTCTAGTTCCAACTTTGTAAATTACAATTTCGTGGGCGACATGAAACATGCATATGGGGCTTCATCCTTGTTAATTATCTTCCATCAACCGCATGCCATATCAGCATATGAAACAAATAAGCCCAATGGTCTCCAGTAGATGATGGAAGACCATGGAATCGGAAGAACTTACAAGCCCTTTACATAGTCACGGAACTTGGGTGATACCTAGACCAATGACTGTAGTTAAGACGGATAAACCAACTTGGTCGGGTTTGGATCCACTGGTCAGTTGGCTTTCGCTGGATTTTTACAATTATTTTCACTACAAAAAAAGGGTCTAAGAACACAATTGATTGGTGCCCTTTTCAATTTCATTGAGCACATATATGTATTTGTGCTTTTTAAGTTTCATTGAGCACAAAATTATCTCAAATGTGCATTTTGAACAAAAAAACACTTTAAATTGTGTCTACAAAAAGGTGTATTGTGCCTATTGAAATTTGAATACTAAAGTTTGTGTTACTTTTTATGGATATTAGAAAGTATAATTTTTTATTAATTTCCGAACACACGAAAACAGTTTTGTGCCCTTTAATTTAGTATATTTAAATCATTTGGTTTTAATAGTTCGTGTATTCCTTCACAAGTCTGGACACAATTATGTATTAATATAATGTTATTGATCAACACCCTACAACCCCACTCAGTATTAGAAGCAGCCTCACCCACACACTACTCAGCCTTACTCTCTTTCATCTCTCATTCCCTTTACTTTCCTCTTCCACTCTGCCTCCCTCAGATTCTTTCTCTCACCTTTGTTTCTCTCTCTCTCTCCAACCCCTCATTCTCTCTCTACCTTCTCCAGACAAATCGTGAAGGCTCTTGAGCTCCATCATCACCAGAATCCCCTAGCAGAAACCCCCTGCACGCGATGGAGGAAGGTTTGGGAAGACCGAGTCTAGTAGGGAGGGATCAGGGGAGGGCGTGGGTCGGGTTTAGGAAGATCGGTGAATGTAGAGCCTGAATCGGAAATGCTGTTGGGATCCGAGTCCGATAGGGAGAGATCATAGGAGTGAGGTGTGTCGCGTTAGGAGGTGTTAGTGAAGGAAAGGCAGGTGCATGTCGGAGAGGGAATGAGGAGTCGTGGTCCTCATTAATATTTCGTCGCCGTCGTGGAAGCCTTTGAATTCGGAGTCAGCCGCACCTTCGATGTTGTATTTGTGCCTCTGGAACAGTTGCATATCTTTTTGCTGAATTGTGATGTTTGCTGCAATTTTCCACTTCAAACATGCTTGGCGAGTTTTGTGTTTCATATTCCTGTATGTTAACTGGAAGTTTATTGCTTGGAAATATAGATAAGATTTCAAAAAGTTAATTCCTTTTATTGCTTCTTGTTGTTCGTCATTGCAGATGCTCATAAAAGATATAAGGTGATGGGTACAATGTTAGTAATAAAAGGTTAACTTGTTGACAGACAGGTTGAACTATTGAATAATGTTGCAAATCTCCCCCATATTCCTGATGCTCTTTCCTCTTATTTTTTCGTTATGCCATACTTCGTTTTTGGGTTCATCTGTAAGTTTCTGCTGAATCTTTGAACCAGTTATGGCAGTTGGTTGTTGATCCTGCCACTAAAGAACTATTGCATTATACTGAGAAGCCAGAGACTTTTGTATATACACGATGCAATTACTGCCCCAAAATTGTTCATTTAGCTGGTGCTTAATGATCTCAATTCTTTGTTTTATGTGCTTTGTTCCATGCCACATTATGTAAGGGTTATTTATTTTCTAAATGCAGGTGAGTGATTTGATCAATTGTGGTCTATGTGTATTTGCTCCCACATATTTTATTGCCATTAAAGAAGTCTCTAGTCATCGAGAAGGCAAAGGTTGGTCTTTTTCTTTACTGGCATTATAGTTGTGGATTGGTTTGCACTTGGGATCAAATTCTGGCTCTAAAAATATTATATCACTTGATTTGTAATTATTGAGAACAAATTTGGCCTCAGCACGGGCTATTTTCTTTTATCTTTATTAAGTAAATATTCATGAATCTTTCACAGTGGGTGAGTCATTTATTTTCTTGTTAGGCGAGATACTAAAAGGATTTGGTTGCTTACATGGTGCTTATATCTGTATGAATCGATTGTAGAACTAAATTTTAGAAGCATGTTTTAGCTCTGCCCTTAATTTAATTGGTATCTTGGATGTGCATGTAAAACTAGCCGAATAATTTATTACTGATGGTATCACTATTTGGTGTGATTCTGTAATTTTGAATATATGTTTTTTTTTTTTTATATTTAACCTATTGGGCACAATAACAAAATTGTGCAAACATGGCTTGGAAAAGTCATATGACATGTGTGTTAGAACAGAGGCACAAAAACCCCTGATTAGTGCTTACCTGTTTCAGCACAAAACACCTTATTGTGCCCAATGACCAAAGGGCACACCCATAGAAGGCACACATGATGTTTTAGTTGCTGCACTATTGCTATTGCCCTATGGGCACATATGGTGGTGTCCTTAGGCCTCATAGGGCACATTTAACTTTTTGTGTGCAATGACCATTTTTCTTGTAGTGTTTGAAATGCTTATGTAAGAAACACTTCTATTTGTTGTGGCTTATTTAATCTGACAAGGTAGAGAGAGGGGGCGCGGCATAGAGAGTAGAGATTGAGATGTGTTTGTAGAGTTTGTATTATTCCCCTTACGCAGTGCATTTATTTATAAGGGAGGGAAAGAATCCTTCCCCTCTAAGGAATACAATCCTAATAGGGAAGAATAACTAGTATAAAATCTAATCTAGGATTTACACAATCACACTTTAACATAGTATCTAGAACACTCCGCCTTGAGTGTGTAAATACTCAATGAGATTCATCATCAAGTAGAGTTAAGGAAGTCGACTTGTCGGCACTGATTTTGGGAACATGTTAGTCTCAAACAAAAGGAACTTGCCTATGGAACTAAGTCTCACAAAAAACCCAATGGCTATGGTAAAACCCGCGTAGGGACACGTCTAAGAAAAAATATGTGACGTCATCAGGGATATGATCAACCCACGGTGGGTGCCTAGTCAAAACCTCGTTAGGTAACAAAAACTAAAGGGAAAAATGCTCCTAATTGTAGGGAAAAAGAATACATTAAAATCAAGCAAATATACTTCATGATACTCCTTTTGAGTTTGACACAATTCCCTTCGGAACTATGTTACAACTTAGAAAGTTTACACATACTAATGTAGTGACTTGGTGAAGAGGTCCGCCATGTTATCTTGTGAATGGATTTGCGTAACTTTAATCTTTTGATGCTCGTTTATATGAGAAGAAGAACTTCGGTGCAATGTGCTTGGTGTTGTCTTACTTAATGTAACCCTTCTTTAGCTATTTAATGCAAGCTGTGTTATCTTCATAGATCGTCGTATGGATTTAAACGACTGGTTAACGATCGCAAGAGCTTCGGATGTGGCCCACAACTGCTCTCAGCCAGAAGCATTCCCGAATAGCTTCATGTAAGGAGAGTATTTCAACATGGTTAGATGAAGTGGCAACTAAGGTCTATTTGGTTGACTTCCAAGATATTACGGTGCCTCAAACGGTAAAGACGTAACCTGTTTGAAAGCGCACATTGTACATGTTAGATAAGTAACCAGCGTCGGCATAACCAACAAGGCAGAAATCAATTCAAGAATCGAGAGGGGTTGCGGCATCACTCGAGGATCTATTATGATAGAATCGGCCCAAATTCGTCATACCCTTAAGGTAGCAGAATATGTCTTTAACACCAGTCCAGTGTTTGCATGTCGGTGCATTATTGTATCTTGCCAAAAGATTAATTGCGGAGGAGATGTCGGGTTTAGAGCATTGAGCTAAGTACAATAAAGCACCTATTGCACTTAGATAAGGAACTTTAGGTTCCAAAATCTATTCTTCATACTCCTTCGAACAAAAAGGATCTTCTTTTGCATCTAGCGATCGAACGACCATATGAGTACTCGAAGGCTTCACTTTATCCTCGTTAAAGCGGCACAACACCTTCTAGGTGTAGTTCGATTGATATACTAGAATTCCATCCAAACAGTGCTCTATCTCAAGACCATGACAATATCAAGTTTTCCCAAGATCTTTCATCTCAAATTTTGACTTCAGGTGCGCAGCAGTTCTCTTGAGCTCTTCATAAATTCCAATAAGATTCATGTCATCGACATAAACTACAACAATTGCAAATGCTCACTTAGGCGGTTACACCACATTCTTCCAGATTGCTTCAAATCGTAGAGTGAACGCTTCATCAGAATGGAAAGCGTGTTCCGTGGTCTAAAACTATTTGATCCAGTTACTGTAAGTCATTTGGGAAGTTTCATAAAAATTTCCTTATCATGATCCCCATAGAGATACGTGGTTACTACATTCATAAGCTGCATACTCCATTTTTTTAAAACTACCAAACTGATAAGATAGCGAAAAGTAATCACATCCATAACGGGTGAATAAGTTTTGTCATAGTCAATCCCAGGGCATTGTGAGAAGTCTTGCACAATAAGATGAGCTTTGTAATGTACATTTTCATTCTTCTCATTACGCTTCCGAACAAAAACCCACTTGTAGCCAACATGCTTCACATGTGGATAAGTAGCAGCTACAGGCCCAAACACCTTACATTTCCAAGTGAATCGAGTTTGACTTGGATTGCTTGTTTCTAGTTTGACCAATCAGTTCTACGTCGACATTCATTAACAGAACGGGCGTTCAATGTCATCGCTTAGCATGATCTTAGTAGCTACTGCATACGCTAATGCATCGTCAATTATCATCTCATTTCTACACTTAACACCATCCAAGTTAGCATAATGGACCAAAATTTCTCGATTCTCGAGAGGTAGATTCATCTCTTCCAGGACGCTTTCGTAACCTAAAATTTTCCCATAAGTTGGATAGAATGAGTAGGCAATGGTCGGATTCACGGTAGGCTCAATAGAATGTGTCGTGGGTTTCCTTTTTCAGGGTTGTGAAACTTTTGAACTAAAAGGTTTGCCACACTTTTGTGTAGGAGCAAAGGATTGGCTAGCCATTAATGTACGTGGATCAGCCACTAGGGCGTCCCGGGCCTTTAGGAGGGAAGTTCTTCGTACATTTAGTACATCCATCATTGTAGGTACATTTGCAGTTGGTATGTGTGATCTTGTCACTTTCGCTAGATCTATGAAAGCATTTGACATGCTCTGAGCTACGCTCTGAAGATCTAATATGCATTGCACTTTAGTTTCAGACTGAGCGGCGTGGGGATCTAAATGAGACAAAGTGGGAGTCGTCCACGATAATTCATGACGCTCTTCAAGAACGGAGATGTCATTATCTCTCCCGAACAACGGGAAGGCTCTTTCATAGGATTGATAATCTGCGAAATGAGTAATAAAAAAGATCGCTTGTCAAAGATTCTAAGTAACAAATAATAAAAGGAGATTCATGACTGACATAGATTCCCATCCTTCTATAAGGACCTATTTTGGTACGTAAGGGCGGCGTAATTGGCATATAGACCGCACAACTAAAAACACACAGATACGATATGTCGAGTACATATCCGATAACTAACTGAAGGGCGTTATATAGTTAGGTCAGGACGGGCCTCAAGTGGACCAACATGCCTGCATGCAATATTGCATGGCCACAAGCAGTGATCAGGAGCATGGTACGTATGACCAACGATCGAGCAATCATTTATAAATGCTTAATGAATGCCTTTGCCGGGCTTTTCTGTGTGTAAACATGGTGTACTGGATGTTCAACTTCAACCCTAATATACATGCAATAGTTATCAAAAGTTTTCGATGTGAATTCTCTAACATTATCCAATCGATTTGATCGGATAAACAGGATGGTGAGCCCTGAGCTTATTAATCTGAACCACCAGGTTGGAGAGGCATCGTTTCTTGTAGACAACAAGCACATGTGTGACCGACGTGTGGATGGGTCAACCAATACCATAAAATATCTAAATGTTCTGCTGAATCAGTCCACAAATGTCCCCCAAAATTTTTTATAGAAAAGTAGGAAGGTTCGAAAGAATCTTGTCATAAGAAGGCTTAATGATAAGTTTTCCCATAAAGCAGGTTTGACATGCGAGTCCCTGAATCAAACCTAAAATTTGGGTTAGTGGACGCCCGTGAGAGGATTTGAGGGTTCGGTGCATCACTGTTCGTCCAGGGTGTCCCAAACGATCATGCCAAAGTGTAATTTCGTGCACAGTCCATGAGGTAGGGCCGACCACATAATGGTTCCCTAAAGGGTTATGGTTGTAGTATACAGACCACTCGGGATACGCTCCATCTTTTCTAGAATACGCTTTTAGCCATATTCGTAGGACGTGATGCACAAGTCCATTTTCTATGTAGGTTTCAGCGTGATGGTTATTGTCTAATTATTGTCTCGAATATCTTTAAAAACTTAACAACATTCTTCCGGAACGTGGAGAATAAAGTGCCTCTTGAATGGTCAAAATAATGCCACTGGACAACACTATACAAGCCTTTTTATATCCTTCGATCAGGTTGGATGGACCTCAGAGGGTTGTCAGAGGTGCATTTTTAGGTATGAAGTTAGTGAAATAGATGTGTTCACGCAAAACGGTATGTGGTTGCACTATACAAGCCTTTTTAAACCCTAGAGATAAAATATTTGAATCGGTCACATATATACGAAAGCTTAAATCCATTCAATTAATTTTTTTTCGAGAAAAGTTTATGAACTTTAGGTTCATAGTACATGCAAACAAACGCAAATATATACAGAAATATGTAACAAATATATACAAGTAGGTTTTCGAGGCCTATGATCATAATTGAATTCAATATTTGGACTTCAGGCCAAAATTAAAGGTTGGGTAAAAATATTAAAAACCCCATAAGGCTTAAAAAAGGCGAATAAGGCTCTGTGGCCCAAATAAGGACCAAAGCCCATGGGTGGGCTTAAAAATGGTTGTCGTGGGGTCCAAGCCCAAAACTAGGCTAGACATGAGGCGGGCCAAGCTAGGGCAATAAACCCAACAGAGGTGGGCTCCAGACAAAGGCCTAGATGGTAGAGGCCCAAAAGAGGGTGCCAATCCTGTCCATTGCATACACGGATGCACCAACACAGAGGCTAGGATCCAGTGTGGTACGGTGTAGGGAATCCACAATAGCCACGCGAGCTGGGTTCCACTGCAGCGCCAGACACGGGAACACTAGAGCCCAATTGGGTTGGTGTCGTGTTGGCTGAGCGCAAGAGGCGGTAAGTCGCGAATGCAGGGCCGAAGAAAATTCTACTGTAGGCCGAGGTGATCTAAGCCCAAAGGGCGGTGGTTTTTGGTCCAATCAAGAATCCCAGCCGTGCTGGGCGGGTCCACCGGGGAAGAAAGTCGAAGCCGTCACTTCTAGCAACTATGTCTTGGTCGGGAAACCTCGAGAGTGAGTTGCGATGCATTTCATCGAAGAACCAGTCTCAACGACGGTGGAGGATTCGATTCGAGGAATCCTCGATTTCAATGGGAAATACAAGGGACGTCGTCGGAAACGACGGTGCAAACCTCAAAGGGGATACAACTGCTGGTCGCGATGTCCAGAAAAAGAATGGCAAAGCTGTGGACTCGGCTTCTGGCTAGGCTAGGTTTTCTGGGTTGGGGGTGTCGCCAAAACGGCGTCGTTTTTTGGGTTTTCAGCATAGCAGAGTTGTGCTCCGGTGCCTTGCAGCTCCGTGTCTTGCGTGGTGGCGCGCCTTAAAGTCCACAGCTCGCTGGGTTGGGTTTTCGAAACCGTAATAATTTTTTTTTCAATTTTTAATTCAATTGCAGATATAATAATTCACAGCAATATCACATTATCAATTCACATAATTCAACAAGATTATGATTATAATGTATACACAATTTATGTAGAATTTAAAATTTGTAAAACGTAAAGTTGGGTCATGCATTATGGTGAATGTTCATGCTATCAAGACCGCAAAAATATCAAGATAAAAACCGTTGTTTGCGAAGAACCTGATTACGTGATGATATTTATTAACTAGTTTGATGCAGAAAATTCTTTCTTCAATTGCGGCTTTTCATTCCAAAGCTGGTACACGTTCAACCCAAGAAAAATAAATTGAATCAATAAAAGTATATGAATTCAATAAAATCAAACTTTAATCAATTAAGAAATAATTGGAACGTAATACTCTCCTGATTGAAGATGAATAATTTCCACGTCAGATTCCTAAGCCCAACGGTATGAGCGTATTGATAACATGTTGTGGTTTATTTAATCTGACAAGGGAGAGAGAGGGCGCAGCAAAGAGAGTAGGGTAGAGAGAGATGTGTTTGTAGGGTTTGTGTTATTCCCCTTACACAATGCCTTTATTTATATTAATAAAGGAGGCAAGAATCCTTCTCCTCCAAGGAATACAATCCTAATAGGGAAGAATAAATAGTATCAAATCTAACCTACGATTTACACAATCACATTTTAACATAATATATATAACACCATTCTGATTTTTCAAATAATATTAAAGAGTTTACAATCCAAAAACACTTTTAAACCCTTTTTTTCTTTTCTTTTTTGCAAACGGTGCTATCTGAAAACACCTTTAATTATCCGAAAGCAATTTTAGTACTAATGGGAATCACTTTTGCAGAATCAAACAAAACAACTTTGCCAAGATCATTCAATGAGCACTCGGCCAGAATAATCTTATCGTAACAAAATGCGAGAACTCTAATAATTCATAAGCATAAGAATCTATTCTTACCTTTTGTTTCTTTCCAAACTTTATATCAACACCCCCAAAATAATCGAGGGAATTCATCCCCTTTTTCCCTACTTACACACACACACACACACACACATATACATATAGCTGCGGGTGTGCCAATATAATTGCAAAAACTAAATACAAGTCCTTGATCATCAACCTTATTCCATGGCTCAGCACATCTCCCTCTCATCAGAAACTGAGACACTGAGCCAAGTGCTAGGCCTAGTAGAAGCATTTAGAGCTTTTGATGCAGACAATGATGGCAAAATTACTGCTGCGGAGCTTGGTGGGATTTTAGGGTCACTTGGGTACAACCCTAGTGAAGAAGATGTGAGGGCAATGATGCAGCAAGGGGACACGAACAACGATGGGTTTCTGAGTATTGAGGAGTTTTTGGAAATGAACACGAAGAATATAGAATTCGGGGGACTCGTTAATGTTCTCAAGAACGCTTTTGAGGCATTGGATGTCAATGGGGATGAGATTGTGACTGCAGAGGAGCTTTATGAGGTTATGGGAGATGATTTGGGGTTTGAGCTGACACTTGAGGATTGCCAGGGGATTATTGCTTCAATTGATATAGATGGGGATGGGGCTGTTAGCTATGATGACTTCAAACTTATAGTCAACTCACTCTAAGATTTCTAGTGTTGTATGATCAAAAATATAATTATACTAGTGTCTAGTGCGTAGTCAAGTATGTAATATGTCCAATCCTTTGTGAATAAATTGTACTATTTCTTCTAGCACATTTTTCTACTGCAACTGCATGGTGCATGCATGGGCCCTTTTTTTTCCAGGTGATTCTAAAGGAACCATCTACTTTAAGCATATTTTGTAGACTATATAACACGACAATTGATGATTGGATTCATTTTTTTAATGTTTAAAGAAGTACCATCAACCACATTATATGGTTTACAAGATATGGTACAAAAGGTACGGATCTTATCAGCTAACCTACCATGATATTATATCAAAATTTTAAATTTAAATTTTGTGGATAGCTTAGGAGATATATAAGGTCTTTGGCTGGCCCTAATTGTTTTGGCTTTTCTTTTTTGCGACCTTGGTAGATAGGAAATTGCCTAGGGTTCTTGAAGAATTTCAAACTTCTACTTTAAGGTGTTTTCAATTTTTTTCTTCATAAAAATATTTGTTTTGCTAGGGCGAGGTCTTGAGTCTTAGCATGAATATGTAGTCTTTATTCAATTGCTTATGATATTATGCATGCATACTTTTATGCAACGGCCCCAATTTCTTGATGGCATTTTTATCACCTGCAAAAGTAGGGATAAAAACACTTAAAAATACTTGCAACAGAACAAGGTAATTGTAGTATAAACGGTTCAAGCAATGTCATTATCCATAAGGAGTGATGGTTCAAGCAATGTCATTATCCATAAGGAGTGAATCAATAATTTGTATTTAAACCAATTCTTAATTAATTATTTGAAAAAAAAAAGTTGGAAAAGGTTGATTTTGGGAATTAAAAAAAACAATTAAATAAATGGCAAAGTAAAATTAACTAAAAGGAAAAAAGTTTTAAAAATTATTTTAAGCACTAGGGTTCCACCGTCACCATTAACAATCCTATTCAATTTTACCAATTACTTATGAATTTCCGCATACATGCTTTGAAGGTTAAGTTTTCCTAATACATATTTTCCTCTTGATGTTCAAGCGAAAACCTATATCTAACATGCAACATGTCTGCGATGTTTAAATCAAACGTAAATATTCAAGACTCATTAAGTTTTGTGAAAACCCTTTGAAAAACAATGCAACCCTTAAGAGCATGATGTTCACCTTAAGTGAACTTACAATCACTAATCACAAAAAACCCTCCTCAATTTCAGGGTGATGTTCCAACAGAAATTGCATCAAATTACTTGTCTAAATACCTTAATGGTCGCGAATCATTAAGCCAATTAGATATTTTAAACACGGTGATTAATAATTCAAAGCATGACACACCCCGACCCGGGATGTCCACTAGGACTCCGAATCGAGCTGTGCTGGCCATCACCTGGAAGGTGACGAAGCCATAAAGTGATGATATGGAAAAAAAAATGTGAATAAATTTAAACCTAAAGGTACCTAACTATCAGAGTGCGCTGTGAGTGGGTATGGACCCGATTTCACACTCGTTGTCAGAGCATAAGTAAAGTACAGTAGTGTGGGTAAAGATCATACCATCAAAAGTAGCCACCTGAACTGAGATATGCCACGAGTCCTTGTCGATAAAGAAACTATGCTACTAGAACCTGGAGGGGCGCAAAACAAAAAGCGTGAGTGGGCAAAAAACAAAGCTTTATCAAAACCATTTCGATATGAAAGTTGTAACCCCTCTCTGTAAAACAAGTATACTTCCCAGAAAATATATATATACGTACTAATACCGAAAACCATGTATCAGTCAATCTCATCAAATAAGCAATGCCATGTCCGAATGAACCATAACCAAATAATCAACATAACCCAAATACCATCAAATAATCAGGTGATATCTCAACTCAAATCATGCCGGCAATATATATATATATATATATATATATATATATATATATATATATATATCAATCAGCCGGAGTCATCTCTAGTGACCTGTACGGCTGAATCTATGGCTCCCCAACCAATCCTCAATCCATCTCTCAATCAATCATCAATAATCAATAATCAGTAACCTGCACCCATGACGGAACCACCTAATGCGGTCTGTACGTCAAGCTGGGTAAATACGCTCTGTGCTACGATCACGTGAAGGCTAGCGACGTCTCGCAAGTCACCTACGAGTCGGAACCACCTAATGTGGTCTGTACGACAGGCTGGCACCTGCCTTGGATCCAAGGTGAGCGTACGGTGCGGGAGGTGAACGATCACGTGAAGGCTAAGCCCGCAGGCATGCACAACCCCGATGTGCAGGTAATGAGCCATATAACAATCTCATCGATATCACCTTAATCAACACATCACACACACACTTACCTGACTTACCTGGCGCCCGCGGTGCATCAATGCATATTCACACAAATATATATAAATATAACTATGGCATTCGACATGGTATATATATATACTGAAAACCAAAAGCCCACTCACCTGGAGTTCGCCTTACAACTCCCTAGCACAACCCCTCAAGGCGTCATGACGATCGGCGCCTAGAACAATCATCAAATCATGCCTCAGAAATCATATCGATAGAATATATAACTTATATAAAACACGTCACTATGTAGTTCGATCCGGAAGATCTGCAACTCAGATTTCCAATCCGTAACTTCTCATGATTCACATTATGCTTATAGAACAACATACTAAAGTTTCGTTATGATCCAACGGTTGGATCTCCGCCAATTTCCAAAGCCATGTGGCGATTAATCTTTTATTTTATAACTTACAAATCCAATTCGGGAAGATCCATACGTCGGATTCCCAATCCGTAAGTTTCCATATTCTTCAAATATTAAGTACTACCATGTATCAAAGTTTGGTGACGATCCAACGGTCGGATCGTCGATTCATATTTTTACCTAACCCCGAATCGTAATGAAACTAGGTTCAATTGATCAATCTACGTCATTCATTCACCAAATATGAATTCAGAACATGAACTATGGCCTAAAAATAGCATTGGCGGCTCACTGGCCACGCGCCGCCACTGGTGGCGGTCGGCCGCCCCGGCTCGCCGGAAAATCCAACTTTCTCAAAAAATTACCAAAATTTTCAGAATTGAAGATCTCAAAGATTTGAACAACTTTCATACCAGTGACCAAGGCCAATTCGGTCAAGAAAGGCTCCAATTCTATCAAAACCCGTAAGAACCCTAGAATTTAGTGTGCTCCAATTCGACCTCCAAAGCAACTCCGACGCCTCCAAACTTGTTTGGGCTTTGTTCCAGACCTCAAGAGGATGCCATGGGTGGTATTAATTGGAAGAAATAGCTTCGGGATTGGGTGATTCGAAGCTAAAGCCGCCGGATGCCCCCGTGGGTTTGTGGCTACGAATTAGAAAAATGGGAAAGAAATTGGGAATTCTAGCACTACAAAGATGTAGGTCTCATCAAGGGCTTTTCATGGACACCAAGATCACCCAAAACGGAGTTCGGACGAGGGAGATACGAGCGGGTCAAGTGACCGGGTTTGCGGGTCGAAGGGGAACCCGTTTCACTCCCCTCCTTCTCTCTTCCCTCCTTTCTCTCCTTTCTTCTGTTTCTGATTGGGCAGTGCCCATCCATCACCCTCCTTTTCTATTCTTATCTTTCCATCTCAGCCATCCATTTTAATTTTATCTTTAAATCTGGTCCGTCCACTTGGCATTCCAGATTTAGCTCCAAAAAATCTGGGGCTTTCTAGAAATTAATTAATTTACTAAAATACCCCCAACTTTAAACGTTAATAACTTCTTCGATATAGCTCCAAATCATGAACCGCTTGCGCCCACGCGTCCGTAGCGACGAGTACTACAAGAATATGCCAAGAAAACAAATCTTAGATGGCACGACACAACGATTAACCTCGAACAATGCACGTGCCTCAAAGGGCATTTTCGTAAAATCACTTATTAAAAATTTATACAATTGTAAAATCAAGGACGGACTGTCACAAAGCAAGCATGCATAATCATAATAAAAACTAAAGAAAACATCATTAACTAGAAAAAGGATTGAAAACACCCTTAGAGGTAAAAAAATCTGAAATTCTCCAAAGTTTTGCTAAGTTATCTTAATGTCGCGTAGAGAACCCTAATTGCTAAATAACCTTATTTATACTACTACAAATTAAAATCCTTGCTATAAAAGGTCTTCTAAAACTAGGAAATATAATACCAAAAGGATAACTTAAAAACACAATCCAAATTTGATAAGGAAATCTGTCCAGCAGAGAAATAGCCATGCACAAGTTCAAAATCCATCATCTTCCAGCCCAAAAGTCGTAAATAAGCTCTGCAACCCAATCTGTCAACATCGCATGCTGGGCATAAATCAAGGGAGATTATATTCATACACCCCAAATTATTTTTTTCACACCCTTTTAATTTTTTAATATTTTTCTATCAAGTGTTAGTAGTGTGTAGAAAATATTAAAAAATTCAAAAGGTGTGGGAGAAGTAATTTGGGGTGTGTGAATATAATCTCTCTAAATTAATTCACCATGATCAAATGCTTCGGAATAAAATTATGAAATTTTGATATAACCTTCTTGATAGAATCATGAACCCACTCCAATTGGAATCATTCAAGAATTCCACCATTTGATTACTTTATGCCCAAAATGGATTCTCATGTCCTATATTGAAAATACATAATAAAGCATCAAAATCTCACCAAAATATACCAAAAACAGGAAAAAATATATAGTATAAAATCGAGTCATCATAGATGATGAGTTCGATATCAATTTCTATTAAGTGTAAATATATCATTTATAAAAAGGTAAAAGAAATTTATAATAAGAAGAAGAAAAAAAAACAATCTATTGAAAAATAAAAATAAAAATTTTAAAAAACCCATCGCGTGAACCACACACAACCCACTATCCACCTATACTCCCACCACTGCCACTCCTTCTCTGACCGGTCTTCCCTCAAAATTTGGGCTCATTGGTAGAAAAAACTATTTCCGCAATGAAATGTTGCGTGGTGAAGGAATTCTCGTCGTGCAATTGTCACTAGCGCGACAAATTCAGTGCACAGTCGTGCAAAAACATTTAAAGAAAAAGTAAAAAAACTTGTGGGATGAAGAACTGCGTTGCGCAAGACAACTTGGCATGACAAATGCATGCATTCGTCGCGCAAAGGCATAGAAAAAAGGTAGAGAAGAAGGTTAGTTTTTGGCACCAAAAACTCACGCGACGAACATTTTCCCGTTACTATCTTGTGCAACGACGTCTTGCCGTGCAAAGTGATTTGAGATGGCAAGTTGAACGTTTCAGCCAAGGTAATTACTGCGACCTTTGCATGATGAAAGGTTCATTGCACAAAGGTCCCACTGGTTCTATAATTGACAAGTTCTCTCTCCCTTTTAAAGTTCGTCCCTCCCCTTAACAATCTTCGCCACCGAGAGGATGGACCTTGCACGTGTTTATAAATAATTGGGCTATTCCTCGTATTGTCAATTAGTTTTAATTGGGCTATTCCCCATATTGTGTAAAGCTTAGTTGCCACCCGTGCTCCACGTCATCCGATTAGTGTTGCCTACGTCTTAAGCTTGAAAATTTGTTACACGTAAAGGGGCATGTTGCGGATGAATCCCACATTGACGGGATGAGGGATCTTACATGTGTTTATAAATAATTGAGTTATTTCCCCATATTGCTACTGCAAATTGAAATAACTATTAAAATATGCAAAAATCACGCTAGTGGCCATGGATGGAAACGTGTTCACCCATACACCAAAGTAACAAAAATAGAGTGAATTAGAGTAATGGTTTCTGGAGACCCAAAAAAAAAAAAAAAAAACATGTATACACTGTTAAAATAACAATGGCATGAATTGCAGTTTCTGCAATCTGCTGTTTAACATGCATTGATGATCAAGTTGGCGAAGGTAATTTGGCCCATTTGAACCTGCATAAATCTCTCAAATGATTGGTAAGGACTCAGGTGAGAACCGGGGCTACGGTTAGTAGAATAGTTATGACCTTCAATGATAGGGAAATTGTTATTTTTGGTTCGTTCAAACTTAACAATTTTGGTCACAAGAAGGGTATATTTTCAAAGTTTCATTATTTCTTTCTTAATAGTTATGTTCACGACGTATGTGCATCAACTCAAACACAACAAATTAATAGACCAGTTAGAATTGAGATGGATCAATGATAGTGTCATGCGATTATTTATAGGATAAAGGTTTTTTCCATAAGCACAACCCTAATTCCCTTTTTTCTACATTTTTTATTGTCATCGATGGATCTTGCAACTAAGAAATTAGAAATACGTTTTTTTTATATCCTCAAACACAAGCTTGTTTGGTGTTCTCATATGATTTATTCTATCAGACGATTAAAATAAATAGAAGGTATGTGAGAAGTTAAAATGGTGCGTGAAAATTATCTCTCTTCCACCTAATAACCACCAAACATGTGGTTGTAGAAAATGCTAAAATTGTTGAATACCACATCAGCCAAAGGGAAAGAAGGATAAGAGTTTAAATAGGATTACCCAATCTAATTAATATCGAGGTCTCTTATGATAAAACCCCACACCTAACGGATTGGGCAAGTGGTAATTACCAAATTGAGGACAATAGCGATGTTATTGGAGTGGGGTCCCCGACCCGTCAACCTGAAAAAATTCAACATGGTATCAGAGCCAGGGGACGGGCTTGTATTGCCACATGATTGGGTGGGTCCACGAGATGGATGAGTCCTGACTTGGCTCCACGTAGGCCTGTATTGCCACGTGATTGGGTGGGTCTTCTTTGGCACCGCGTGTTAGGTGAGTCCCGAATTGCCTCCAAGTGGTTGCCGATATGTGAATCTCCACATGTGACCCACTAATTGGGGTCTCACGTGTTGGGGCGTGTTGAATCCCACATTGGCTAGAGGGAAAGAAGAATAAGAGTTTAAATAGGATTATCCCACTTTAACTAACATCAAAGCTTTTTGTGATAAAATCTCACACCTAACCAATTAGACAGGTAGTAATTACCAAATTGAAGATAATATCAATACTATTATAATGGGGCCCTCAGCCTGCCCACCTGAAAAATTCAACATGAAACCTTATAATTTCTGACTTAGCTAGGAATGAATGATTTGAGTCTGGTTGTAGAAAAAGGGCCGTAATTGACGGCTTTGAACCCATAAACAGAAGGGCACTTTGTTAGAATATGAGTATGAAACTGAATATTATAGCTGGTTGTAGTGTTTCAATTGACATAGAAAAGTCTTGCTAGAAAGCTTAAAACTATCCTAATTCTTGTAGGCACTGTTCTAAAAATCCCCGCCTAGCGCCGCCTAGGCCCCGCCTAGGCGCTAGGCGGCTGGCCACCACCCCGATTAATGCTAAGGGCGCCTAGACCTACTAAGGCACTGCCTAGACCGCCTAGGCACCCGCCTAGACCGCCTAGGCCCGTCTAAACACTCGCTTAGGTCGCAACTCACTTAGACAGAAAATAGATAACTTTCATTTTGCATTTTGTTTTTTTTCTAATAAATTGTAATAGACTTGTTGCATACTTAAATGAACACACATTATATCCTTATTTCACATGTTTTCATTATGTTCCAATACTTCATAATATATATGCATTTTATTTTGTAGTTTATGACGAAATTATATATATTTCA
This sequence comes from Heteromeles arbutifolia, assembly GCA_024362995.1. Classification (NCBI taxonomy): domain Eukaryota; kingdom Viridiplantae; phylum Streptophyta; class Magnoliopsida; order Rosales; family Rosaceae; genus Heteromeles; species Heteromeles arbutifolia. Next base: position 22,076,051 of record JANCRC010000013.1, on the reverse strand, counting down.
AGTATAAGCAGACACTTATTTACACGAAATATGATTGATTTACTTAAATCCGCCTAGTCCGCCTAGGCGCTAGGCCCCAGCCCGCCTCCCGACTAGCGCCTAGCGACTTTTAGAATCTTACTTGTAGGATTTTAATTAAGATATGATTTGGATTCATAGTTGGTATCCTATGGTGTTTCTAATAGGAGAATTATTAGGATTAATCTATTATAAATAGTGGGCACTGCTCTCACAAAATGCACGCTCAATATTGAACTAAGACCTATTGTTAGTTTGAGTACTTTTGGTTTTGCAAGAGAGGAGGAGGTGCACTGTTTAGAAGTCCGCTTTGGCTTCTTCTTCTACTGCGTTTACGGGTTAGTTTGTCATTGTGTTTATAGAATTGTGATTTTAATAATTGTATAAATTTGTGGTTCATGAGCTTAATCTCGTAACTTATATTTTTGATAAATTTAATCTTACATGTGATATCAGAGCCTAAGATTGTTGCTCTTGAATTCAAATTGAAAGTTTTGAAAAAAAATAAAAAATAAAAAATAAAAAAAATAAAACAGCAAAAGACGTGATGGTAAATTAGCAGTAGTCAAGCTTAGTTTGTGAGATAATATGTAGGTTTTGAATTGAGTTTGTTATATGCATATCATGTTTGCCGCAATATAGGTTTGTAATATTTGCGATTGCCTGCCAAACGAATGATGGCTAAATGTTGAATTCAATTTGGTTAAATTGATTTATTAAGCTTGAGCAGCTATTAATTTTTCTTCTTTGTGTTTGATTCCATGATGCTGAATTTTTATGAGAATTAATCAAGGATTCATTAGGTGATTATGGAATGCGAGTACATAAGCTATTGCTTTTCGTGGGTCCGATCGGTTTGGATTAATGAATTTGATTATAAAGATGTGCATAAAATATGCCTTGTACAGACCAAATATAAGTAAGATGAAAGAAAGATGAAATCTTGGTTTGAAGACATTAATAAGTTTTTTGTTTGTCCAAGAGATATTAACGTTTACGGTTTGTCTTTTTGCTGGGAATTTGTGTCAACGGGATTCTGGCCGTCACTTTGGCGATGATTTTGGTTGCGCGGGTCTGTAACAATGGCGATGTACTTCGATAATCTGCGATGATACGGGTTCACTGGAATCTGGAGTGATGACAATCCACATGAATGGGTCTCGAGCATTGATGGATAATTTGTTTTGTTGATTTGTGGTTGAGAAATCTCGATCGGGTTGACGAATATGGGTCCGGTGATGCATTTAGGTAACTCAGTTCATTGTTTCATGCATGATTAATTTGTTCTCTTATATGCATGATTATAGTGTGATAAGTTAGAACATGATGAATTAGAGCTTTCATAAGGTTTTATCTTGAATCCTTTTCTGCTAAACCTTTCTTCTCAGTTTCGAACATTTGTTATATCGTGTCATTTTTCTTGTAAAATTGAGTGTCGTCCCTCAATTATATTTTGATGGATATTATATAATATAAGTTATATTATATAATATCAAGGGGCTTCCAAGTATAAAGAAGCACAAACACGAATCTATTTCAATATATACATGGAAGCGTAGTGTGCTGGTGCATGTATCTGCTTTGCCATTCGCATTGGTTAAGCCAAATTTTGAACTTATGAGCATATATGATTAAGGATTTTTGTACAGGTTGAGTCTCATCGATTGTCATGATGAAGCAAATATGCTTAATCTTTCTGACGGCTTAAAAGAATGCTAACGATATGTATGTTATGCATTGTTTCATGTATGAATCTCGATATTTATAATTATAGGGAGCGGCACATGCACATCTTGTTGTCAATTTCTGATTCATAAATTCGTTTTTGGGTTTTATGCTGACATTAGTTTGGGATGAAATTTGAGGCTTACAGTATTATTATAGTTTTAAGTATGTTACAGATTCCTTTATCGATTCGTGCATAGACGTTGTAATTATGGGGGCATGCGATTGTATCTATATCAAATAGAACTTGCATAAGTTTATCTGCATATTGATGCATGCATACAAGAAAATATGTGAACAGATGAATGAACATATATATGTGAAATATGTTTTGGCTAGAATCATTATTGTGCATATATGGCGGATTTGTATACATTGGTATAAATTGGGTTTTATCTTGTAATGATCTTATTTTTCATTAGTTGACCCAAATTAGATTTTGTGGCGATATATATTGATTGTAGCCTTAAAAATTTACTTGTATGGTTATATAGGTCAAGCTATAAATTTTGAGAATTAGCTTGTGTCATCTATATACAGGGATGAGAAACAATTTAGCTTAGATGACCTGTTGTCCATATTTTTGTACAACACAAATTGACATTGCCGAATTCATATTGATTTAATTTATGAATTCATAAGAAAGCATGTGCTTATTGTATTGTGAAAATCATGGAGTTTAAGATGCATTCTTATTGTATAGGTGTATTTGTGATTTCATTTATGATGCATGCTTCCGCAATTATGTTTTGATTGAAATCTCAAATAGGGAGGAAAATGAATTTTGAGTTCTCCAAAAGAAATAGTGGTCTTGATTATCTCGTTTTAATCAAGACATATTGTTGTGATATATATCTAGACATTATCAATATTTGGTTGATATTTCTCGATGGATATTGAACTAGTTAGGATCAAATTGAATGCAACAATATTGTGCTTGCTATTCTGATTTTGATCGTTGTTGAAACTGGTGATTTGGGTTTATGTGAGATAAGTTTTTCTTAATGGATTGTCACTATCTTTTGATACATAGACTGTTTGCATAATGGTTTAGGTGTATATGACTAAACTGAGATTATGCAATTGGTGAGAAATAGGGAACCAATTGGTTTATATCTCCGGTATTTTTATTGGTTGAATTATTTATGTTACTTAATTATTTTAAGTAATGAGAAGTTTAGTGCTATTTGTTGGAGCTCAAATTGACATGATATAGTGGGAGCAAACTAATTTATGTGTTTGTTCTGGTCAAGTAAAAACACATTGTTATAAATACAAATTGGATGCATGTGATCATGGAATCTGTTTGCATATTGGTTGCAGCAATGTTTCTTTGATTCTACATTTTTAAATGTATAGATATAAAGTATGTGATGTGAATCTCTTATGCGATGAGACTAATTGATCACATTGATCACTTCTATTAAAAGTTTGCGAAGCTGATGCTCAAGTGGGGGAATATAAGATATAAAGATATGAGCATGATAGTAAGTTGGTATTGATTTTGACAGCTTGTATGATTCAAACTAGAATATATGGAAGGTCATATGATAAAATATTATAAGAATGCTAAGGAACAGGATAGAAACTACACGAATTTGGTTTTCAGTGTATTGATTCTGATAACTCATTCAGTGTATTGCAATGACTGTTAGTTATTACAGTTGATATTAACTTGTACTTAACTTGGTTGTGTTAAGTATGGCAAAGATGAGTGGGAGCAAATTGGTTTGGTTTTGCTACACAACGTTCACATAATTACAAAGTGCAAATTAAGTATGTTGTGATTTTTGGGTTAATTATGTGATGTAACAGAAAAGATTCTTAAGTTTCATACTTTAAAATGCATTGGTAAGTTGTATGTGAGGTTAAGCTTTTGCTATCCAAAAGATTTGGCGATCACTTCTATGAATATGAAAGGCTGTGTGATTAATATGTTTCATACTCAAGTGGGAGAATGTTAGAATATGAGTATGAAACTGAATATTATAGCCGGTTGTAGTGTTTCAATTGACATAGAAAAATCTTTCTAGAAAGCTTAAAACTATCCTAATTCTTGTAGGATTGTAATTCAGATATGATTTGGATTCATAGTTGGTATCCAATGGTGTTTCTAATAGGAGAATTATTAGGATTAATCTATTATAAATAGTGGTCACTGCTCTCACAAAATGCATGCTCAATATTGAACTAAGACCTATTGTTAGTTTGAGTACTTTTGGTTTTGCAAGAGAGGAGAAGGTGCATTGTCCAGAAGTCCGCTTTGCTTCTTCTTCTATTGCGTGACAGAAGCATATTTATGCGACTTAGTTAGATTGTTTTCTTGCATTTACTTAGTTAGTTATTGTTTATTAGAATGTTTTAAGCCATTTTCGTGTGTTTGTAGGTCCAAATGACAAAGTTGGCAAGAAAGTGCAATTTGGAGCATTTTAGAGCAGTTTTGGGCTTGGAATGGATAACACATGTATGGGGCAAGGTGGATGGACTAATTTGAAGTTCAAGAGAGGCTAGGAATGTGCAAAAGAGATGGAGAAATTAATTCAAGACAAAGAAGATAAGGAATCAGCTCAAAAGAAGGAACATTATCCAAAACCTTATCCAACCTTATCTTACCTTATCTTATCTTATCCTATCCTAATCTTATCCTACCTTAATTACAGTTGCAAGGGGGACTCCTTTTCATATTAGGATGCCTAAAACCTGTTTTTAGAAGGCCTTTTCCTTCTAGAAACATGCCACAACACTCATTTCTAGAAGTCCTAAAAATCTGGCGCCTAGACCCTTTCTAGAATGTCTAGAAGCCTGCTGCACCTCTCTCTCCTTTTCCTCTTTGGTTTCTGCCATATAGCTGACCTTTTCCTTATGGATTGGAGTCCTAAATCCTTTTCCTTGACAACCTAGGCCAAGTAATCCCTAGGCCTATATATACCCCAATCTGCCGCACCATTCAAACAACCACCCTCTACCATAACTCACCTACATCCATCCACCACAAACACAAGAGCCATAAACCTCAGAAAATCCCCATTGTGCCGCAGCTGTGCAAGGAATGAGAAGAAGAAGCCATTTGGAGCCGTGCTTGCCATTCAAGACCTTTGGATTGTTGGAGCGTTTCCAGGTGTATTCTATCTTTGTTTTCAATGTTTAAATTTAATTTTCTTTGTTTAATTGCGAACATGAGGAGCTAAACTCGTTTTAGCTTGGGGAGAATTCAAAGCCATGAACATATATGTGATATGAATTGATTACATACAGTTATTATTTCGTAAATCATGAATGCAATTTGCTTAGCTGTTTTATTAAAACTTATTCTTGTATGTTGATTAGGGATGCATACTTAGTTTGCATACATGAATTTGATGCTAAAATATAAGGGAGTTTCACCTAATAGTTACAAACTTATATTTATAAGTAGTAGAGGTTGCTTATAAATGATCGCGTTAAGTAAATTCCTAGTGTCATGCTTTTCATAGTCACGAATGCCTTGTCAATGCTTATGATTTTCACAGAGCTTAATGATCTTTTATTGTATTTCTGGCATACAGTCATATAGGGAACTTGATAAGAATAATTTGGTTGCGGCACTACGTCCAATTCAATGAACTTAGGAAAATCTGAGGGTTAATGGGTGCAATCACGGTTAATTTGGGGCATTGTCATTCATGGTTTATAGAAAGAATAACTGGAATTCGATTTGTGTTGCATATGTGTCATGTGTGGAGAATGACCCTCTAGCTAGCCATTCACCCATTTAAATCACCAATTTCATGCATACTTAAGTCTACTTTACAATTCTGTTTGTTTTACCTTAATTTCGTCCAAAAAACCAATCCCCCTTTACTTGGTCGTGTCTTTAGGTTAGAATCTGTCCAATATAGTGTCTGTCAGCATTTTGAGTCAAGTTAAAGTTAGAATTCGTCCAAATGACTCCCTAGTGTTTGTTTTAAGTATATTTGCTTGTTTTAAGCTGTTTTGAGTCATTCTAGTTTGTTTTAAGTCATTAGAGTCTAGTTTTCTGTTTTTAAGTCTGGTTTAGTGTTTTAGAGTTTAATTAGTGTAGATTAGCATCCCTTCTAATCCTCGGCTAGAACGATCCCTACTTACATATATACTGCAATTGTCAAAAAGAGGGTTTAATTTGACTGTCATTTAATTTCACATCAAATTTTTGGCTCCATTGCCGGGGATTAGTAAAATTGCTAATCCCCTTTGTTTCTGCTGGTGTCTTTTAGTTTTGATTTTTGATTTTGTTTTGTTTTGTTTTCTTTGTTTCAGGTACTAGTCATGGTAATTGCAAACATTCAAGCTCAATTGGCAAATCTTACTTCTCAATTGTCCCAGATTGCCGAAAGGACCACAATGCACACTGCCCCTACATTTAGTGTACCCTATGGGCAAGGATATCAAACTCATCAACGTCCTCAATTCACTGCAAACGGAGGTGATTGGGGTTATCAAAGCCATAACTAATCAAGGGACAACATGTTTTCCAACGCTTACAATTCGGATTGGAGAGATTATTCAGATTATATGTGGGAGGAACCTCAACAAGTTCAACAAGGTGGAATTTGGCAGCAAGATGATGAGTTCTATCCAAAACTTATGCAGCCACCACAGCCTCCCCCACAACAATTCCAATCGAATTCAAGTATGCCTATGAGTTATGATGAAATTCGTGACGTACTAACCTCTTAGACGTAGGGCTCACAACAAGAAGGATATTGGTAGCCATCTTAGGAGATCTATCAAAAGCCATATGAACCACCACAGTCCCAACCATATTCGGCCCAACCAAATTCAGGTTCGTCCATGGATAATGACCAAATTGTTCAATTATTAACTACTGTGGCGCAGGATGTGCAAGACCAAACCAAGACAATGGGTGAATTGAACTATCAACTTGGAGAGATGGTAGAGTTCATGGCACAAATGCAAGAACAAAGCGAACTCTTCAACTCAACTATTGTCAATTGATGCGAAATATATAAGCATACAAATTAAACCCTCTTGTCGACAATTGCCGTAAAGATGCAAGTAGGGATCGTTCTGGATCGGGGATTAGGAGGGATTGCTAAAACACTTGAAACTGACTTAAAAACGTAAAACTGAGTTTAAAACAGAATGCAAAACTAGACTCTAATGACTCAAAAACAACTAAATTGACTCAAAATAGCTTAAAACAAGCTAAAAGACTCAAAACAGACTCTAGGGGTGAATTTGGACGAATTTGGAACTATGAAGACTCAAGACACTTAAAAACACAAAGTTAGGCAGATTCTAACCTAATTGACACAAGAAAGTAAAGGGGATTGGGCTTTGGACGAATTTAAAGTAAAACAAGTAAACTAAAGATTAAGGCAGATTTAGGCACGAAGTTGGGTGTTTTGAATGGATGATGGGTTGGCTAAAGGGTCATTCTCCACACATGACACACTCACATACAAATTGATCTCCAGTTGCTTTTTCAATAAACCATGAACCTCAATGCCCCAGATTAACCGTGATGCACTAATTAACCTTCAGATTTTCCTTAAGTTATTGAATTGGACGGACAACGCATACAATCACCCAAAACATTCTTCACAAGTCCCCTACATGAACTGCATAATAGAGATACAAGCAAAGATCATTAAGCTTCGTGAAAATCATAAGCATTGACAAAGCACTCGTAACTATAAACTGCATGTTACAAATGCTAGGAATTTACTTAACACGATCGTTTATAAGCGACCTCCACTACTTGTGAATCCAAGTTCATAACGATTAGGTGAAACTCCCTTATATTCTAGCATCGAATTCATGCAGGCAAACTAAGTATGCATCCTCAATCAACATACAAGAATAAGTTATCAATCAAGCAGTTAAGTAAATTGCATTCACGATTTATGAAATCACAACTGGAAGTAATCAATTCATATTGCAAATATACTCATGGTTTCGAATTCCCTCCTAGCCAAGAGGGGTTCAGTTCCTCATAATCGCAAAACAAAGGTAAACAGATTTATTCATTGAAAACAAAAGAAAGAAAACACCTAATCGCTCAAGCGATCCAAATTGAACAGCAAGCACGTTCAAGAACTTTCCTTCACTTCTTTTGCTGCGGCACAAGGGATTGATGGTGGTTTGAGTGGTGGAATGAATGGAAGAATGGATAGGAAAAGGTATGGTTATGGTTAGGATAGGTATATGGTGCGGCAAAGAGTGTTTGAATGTATTTGGGAGTGATTGATGATGAATGATTATGGCTGGATGTGTATGAATGCCCCCCCCTAAGCTGCGGCAAAGGCCTTCATTTAAAGGTTTTAGGAAATCAAAACCCTACTTATTTTGGTTAACAGAAATTAATTCAAATTTAGTAGAAAAAGGGAATTAAAATCAGAATCTTGGATAAAAAGGGTAAGGGTGGTGCAGCTAAGCCTTTACGAAAGGGGAATGTGACTTAAAAGAAAGGGAAAGTGTTTTATGGTAGAAAATAGGAAAGAAAGACTCTCCCTTGCACGATAAGGAAGAGGAAACAAGGAAAAGGTGCGGCAAGGTCTTTGCGCCTTCTAGAAGTTCTTATTTAGTGTCCTAATATGGTTAGGAGTCTTCTTTGTTGCTGGAACTTAAGGAATTTTTAGGATTAGGAAAGGTCAAAACCAAAGTAGGAAACCTTGGCTAACATTCCTTCTTTGAGTAGGAATCCTCATTATTCTAGGAATCCTTCTTCCTAGCTCCAAGCATGTGCAATCCATTTGGTGCCCAAAACTGCTCCAAAATGCACTTTCTTGCTCTTTTAGCCCTTTGGACCTACAAACACACTAAAATAGCTTAAAACACTAAAATAACTAAGAACTAACAACGTAAATGCAAGGAAACAAGCTAACTAAGTCGCATAAATATGCTCCTATCAAATTCCCCTACACTTAGCTTTTGCTAGTCCTCGAGCAAAAGAAACAAAACAAAAGAAACAAAACTCAATCTAAACCTTCCAACATTCACCTCAGGGATTTCCAATGCACATGACATACTAAAAATCATCACTTACACAGATTTTGGTCATCCTTACACTTAAGCACATACTTAATCACAGTCACCATTCACTAGTTCGCATTTAATCAATTAAAACAACATTTTGAATGTAGTAACATGCCTTAGAGAATTCCCTCAATTCCTTACTAGATATGCACTCAATTTTCACTCAGATTTTTTTACTACACTCCCTACACTAGGTATATGTGAGAAGATTGATGTAAACATGAAAACTAGTACTCACATATGTTTATAACAAAGAGAGCACTTTCTGGATTTATTAATATGACATGTATATGATCTCATGAACGGAATGCCATTACTTAGAAGCGAGAACCAGGGACACCATATGCTCATATCAATTCCAAACTCCACATATTGAAACACACAACACTCAAGATAGAAATTGAGAGTTGTAACGGGGCTAAGGTATTTGACTAACAAAGAAAGGTAAGGATAAACAAACGTTTTTAAAGCAAAGTAAGCAAAGTAATGAAATTGACATTTAGAATTTACTTTTGAATGCAAAAACCAACTTTAAAACACAAGGGAAGATTCATACAATACTTAGGGTCAGATGCAATCTTTTGGACCCTTTCTTCAACAACCAACACTTGTGAGCTCATTCTCACTTATTTTTCAACTCTTTTTCATTCTTTTCACAACTTTTCTTCTTCTTCTTTTTTTCTTTTCTTTTTCCATGAATTTTTCTTTTTCTTTACCAAAACAGTGCCTTATTTCTTTGTTTTGCACGTTTTCTACACAAGAATCCCTTCCCCCACACTTGTTTTTCTGCATAAGGACAACCAAAAAGAATTCCTTCTAAGTCATGCTTCATTATGCCTTAAGAACAAGGGTATGGATAGGCCTATACTAGGCTAGGCAAGGATAATGTGGTTAACAAAGAAAATAGGCTAAACAAGGCTTGAAGGGGTTAAACCTACAACACATATGACAAAGCGGGGTTCGGCTTTTTGGCTGTGGCTCACTAAACAACTTCATCTTGATCATGTGTTATGCAAATCAATGTCATGCTTTGAATGGAATGGGCATGAGTTCTAGTATTTGGAACTAAATGATGAAACGCCTTCTAAGTAGCAACCAAGCAAAGAATAATGAGATCATGCAACGACTTTGGAAAACAACAAATGCGCAAATTAATAACTCTCCAAAGAAGGTAAAAGGCTCAAGTCTCACAGGGATGTAGTGTTAGTTTGAGTTTCATCCTTCAAGCATGTTAGAAAAACTGGTTTTATCCTTTTGTGATCAAATTTGAATTCGTAAACAACAACTACAACCAAGCATAAACTAAAGAGCATATCAAACTTCCATCCATGTTTGTAACTTCCTTTAACAGTCATGCAATTAAAAACCAAATCCTCATCATTGTGTTGGAAGGTACCTAAGACACAAACACACAAAAACGATTCTAAAAACACTTCAAAAACTGATTTTTTTTTTCAAATTTTCGTATTTTTACTTCAAAATACACAAAAACACTCCAAAACAGCTTAAAAACAGTGAGAAACAACCTTAGAAGTAATGGGTGATAAAATCTCATGAATTTGCATAAAAAACACTTTGTTACCCCCCTCCAACACTTGAATCAAACATTGTCCTCAATGTTTCAAGCATAAACTCACAGAAAGCAAACTAACTAATCAAAGCAAAATGAAAGCAGTAAAGAGAGGGGTTGAGGAATGCAAATCTGATTATTTGGTGATTCCTAGAACTTCCTTCATTGAATGCATGGGTTGCCTCCCAAGAAGCGCTTGCTTTAACGTCGTGCAGCTGGACGATACCTCTATTTAAGCATCATTGGAGCCCACGACATGGAAGGGGATATCTTCCACAACCTGCCCCACAATATTCTCGTAATATGGCTCCAAACGATGCCCATTCACTTTGAATTCTACGCCATTCCTTAAGCTTTGAATGTAGACTGCACCATAAGGAAAAACATTAGTAACAACAAACGGGCCAATCCATTTAGAACGCAACTTACCGGGGAACAAACGTAGGCGAGAGTTGAAAAGTAACACTTTCTGCCCTATGGAGAATGTTTTGCCACAAATTATCTTTTCATGGAATGCCTTAGTCTTCTCTTTGTAAATTCGAGCATTCTCATATGCTTCATTCCTAATCTCTTCAAGTTCATTCAATTAGAGCTTTCTATGCATTCCAGCCGCATCTGTGTCCATTTTGAATGTTTTGATAGCCCAATGTGCCTTGTGCTCTAATTCCACAGGGAGATGGCATGGTTTGCCATAAATTAGCCGAAATGGAGACATCCCAAGTGGTGTTTTGTAGGCAGTACGATATGCCCACAGTGCATCATCCAAACGCAAGCTCCAATCTTTCCTAGTTGCTCTAACAGTCTTCTCCAAAATCTGCTTGGTTTCTCTATTGGAAACCTCGACTAGCCCATTTGTTTGAGGATGACAAGGTGTTGAAACCTTATGCTTGACATTGTACTTCTTGAGCAGCGCCTCAATGGTACGATTGCAAAAATGAGACCCTCCATCACTTATGAGCACTCGAGGCATCCCAAATCTGGAAAAGATGTTAGTTTTCACAAAATCTGCAACGACTTTCGAATCGTTAGTTCGGGTGGCTTTCGCTTCGAAACATAATCAACCGCAAGTAAAATGTAAGCGAAACCAAAAGATGAAGGAAAGGGACCCATGAAATCAATACCCCAAACATCAAAAATTTCGACAAAGAAGAGAGGGGCCTGCGGCATTTGGTTTCTTTGACCTATATTTCCTGTTCTTTGGCAACAATCACAAGTCATACAAAAAGTTCTAGCATCTTTAAAGATAGTAGGCCAATAAAATCCACATTCAAGAGCCTTATGTGTTATGCGTTGTGTGCCAAAATGACCACCACATGCATATGAATGGCAAAAGCTTAAAATTGAATGAAACTCAGATTCATGCACACACCTACGTACAATTTGATCAGGGCAGTATTTCCACAAATTTGGGTCATCCCACATAGAAAAACGTGCATCTTTTTTAAGTTTATCATGTTGGTGCTTGTTTAGATTGCTTGGAACTTGTTTAGACATCAAATAATTCACCAAATCAGCATACCAAGGCTCACTTACCTCAATAGACAGTAGCTGCTCATCAGGAAACGTTTCTGGAATTGGAATGGATTCTTCTTCACGCACCAATCGGCTTAGGTGGTCAGCCACCACGTTTTCACTCATTTTCTTGTCCCTAATTTCAATATCAAACCCTTGAAGTAAAAGCATCCAACAAATTAGTCTTGGCTTAGCTTCCTTCTTCGTGAGCAAGTACTTCAAAGCTGCATGATCAGTGTAAACAATGACTTTAGTGCCAATTAAATAAGAACGAAACTTATCTAATGCAAAGACAACAGCAAGAAGCTCTTTTTCAGTTGTGGAGTAGTTCAATTGGGCATCATTCAAGGTCCGGGAGGCATAATAGATGACATGTGGCTGCTTGTTCTTCCTTTGGCCTAAAACAGCTCCAATTGCATAATCCGATGCATCACATATGAGCTCAAAGGGAATGCTCCAATCTGGTGGAGTGATGACGGATGCCGAAGTGAGCAATGTCTTGAGATGTTTGAATGCTTTCTCACACGCCTCGTTGAAGTCGAAGGGTACATCTTTTTGGAGGAGACGGCAAAGGGGCTGTGCAATCTTTGAAAAATCGTTGATAAATCGTCTAAAGAAACCTGCATGCCCAAGAAAAGAACGAACCTCTCTAACCGAAGTTAGACAGGGTAAGTGACGTACAAGATCTACTTTCGATTTATCCACTTCAATTCCACGTTCAGAGACTATGTGACCCAAACCTATACCTTGTTTAACCATGAAATGACATTTCTCCCAATTTAACACAAGGTTAGTTTCAATACATCTTTTCAAGATTAAAGTCAGATTAGCCAAGCAATCATCAAACGAATCACCAAACACGCTAAAATCATCCATAAAGATTTCAATGATCTTTTCAACATAATGTGGCAGGTGTGTTGCATAAACCGAATGGCATGCAACGATAAGCAAACGTTCCAAAGGGACAAGTGAAAGTGGTCTTTTCTTGATCGTCTGGGGCTATAACAATTTGATTATAACCAGAATATCCATCAAGAAAACAATAAAACGAATGACCCGCTAACCTTTCAAGCATTTGATCAATGAATGGCAGTGGGAAATGATCTTTCCTTGTTGTGGCATTGAGTTTCCTATAGTTGATGCAAACTCTCCAACCGGTTAGGATACGGGTGGGCACGAGTTCGTCCTAGTCATTCTTCACAACCGTGATTCCAGATTTCTTGGAAGCGACTTGGATAGGTGAAACCTAACAGCTATCGGAGATGAGGTAGATCACTCCACAATCAAGTAGCTTGATTATCTCATTTTTCACAACTTTCATCATCGAAGGGTTGAGACGGCGTTGAGCCTCTCTAGTTGGTATAGCCCCCTCCTCAAGGAATATGTGATGCATGCAAGTGGTAGGGCTTATCCCCTTGATGTTGGCCAAGGTCCAACCTATGGCAGATTTGAACTCCTTCAAGACACGCACTAACTTCTCTTCTTCTTGTGCAGTGAGGAAGGAAGACACAATGACGGGCAAGGTTTCTTGTTCCCCTAAGGAAACGTACTTCAAATGGCTTGGTAAGGGTTTAAGTTCAAGGGTAGGTGCCTGAATTACTGAAGGAAGCAACTTATTAGTCGAAACGGGAATTGAATCGAAGTTAGAAGGCTTACCATCATGCTTTGGCAATGATTCAAGGGCAGCAACCATCTCTGCCTCCTCTTCATATGTAGGCACAGCAAGGAATGCATCATGCTTGCCGTGGGTTGAGGTCTCTCCAATTTCTTCGATTTTGACTCCTATGCCTCTTGAAATGGTTTTTCCAAGCACATCATCTTATAAATCCTCAAAGTATTCCTGCGCCAAAGAATCAATTATATCAATAGAAAAACGTGAATGATCATCACTAGGGTACTTCATAGCTTCAGAAATTTTGAAATCAATAACATTCACATCGAATTCCATTGTTAAAGTCCCTGTGAACACATCAATCTTTGTACGAGCTGTTTTCATGAATGGCCTTCCAAGAACGATCGGCAATGGAGGAGAATTGTTTGAATCTTCCATGTCAAGCACATAGAAGTCCGCTGGAAATATTAGGTGATTGACCTGCACCAAAACATCCTCCAAAACACCCTTTGGATAGGCATTAGAACGATCAACCAATTGGATAATCACACCATCATTTTTCAACTCTCCTAAGTTCATAGATGCATAAATAGAATAGGGCATAACATTAATGGATGCACCTAAGTCTAACATAGCATGTTCAAGCCTAGTATTGCCAATTACACAAGGAATTGTAAAACTGCCAGGATCCTTGCATTTAGTGGGTAGTTTTCGTTGCAAAACGGCTGAAACATTCTCACTTACCTTGACCACTTCTTTGTTCGAAATTCTTCTTTTTGTGGTGCAAAGTTCTTTCAAAAATTTAGCATACCTTAGTACTTGCTTGATTGCATCAAGGAGTGGAACGTTGACTTGAACTTTCCTAAACGTCTCAAGAATGTCCTTTTTAGCTTCCTCTTTCTTTGTTTGCATGAACCTGCGAGGAAAAAGTACATTCGAGGGAATAACGTTAGTAGGAATGGAATTTGACACGTTCTTACCTTTATTGGACAGAGGGGATGGTTTAAGAGCACTTGGGGCCTCGACAGAGGTGTTTCCACCCTTGCCGTGTGTTGAGTGTATTCCTCCTCTTCAAATTGCAACTTTTCATCTTCCTTGTGACCTGATTTTGATGGTTGTGAACCTGCCCCAACTTCCTTACCACTTCTTAAGATGATTGCCTTTGCAGTTTTAAAGCCTCATTTCTGATTTGCAATGGTTAAACTAGGGAGTTTTCCTTGGTCTTAAAACTGTCCTACAAACTCAACAATCTACCCAATTTGGTTTTCCAATTGGTCCACCCTTTTATCTTGGTTTTGCATTGCTTTGGTTTGATTTTCTTGCCCTTGAGACAAATTGGTGAGTAACTTAATAAGTGTGTCATTATCCAAAGAAGTACCTGAAGTGTTTTGGGCCGATTGTTGTGGGGCTTGTGTTGGTGTGTATGGCTTTCTGTAGAAGCCCGGGGGTTGCTGCCTAAAGCCTCCTTGTTGTTGAGGTTGTTGGGGCTCCCTCCACTTGAAATTTGGGTGGTCTCTCCAACCTGGATTGTAGGTATTAGAGTATGGGTCGTTTCTTGGTTGGTTTTGGCCTTGAAATCCAATTGCATTGGCGCTTTCTTATCCACCATTCTCAATCAATTGAGGGCACTTCTCAAATGAGTGTCCTTGGATAGAATATACGCCACACACATTAGGTCCTTGCATCCTCATCCCTTCGGCCATTTGAGACACAATAGAAGTAAGATTAGCTAATTGAGATTAAATGTCGGATGTGGAGCTTACCTCATTTACTTGCTGCCGTGGGGGGTCCCTTTACCCAATTCCTTCGTATTGTTGTGCATTCAATGCACGGTTTCCAATTAGTGTCTTTGCTGCCATAGGTGTCTTGTCCACCAACGCACCTCCCGCTAAAGCATCTAGCATTTACCTCTCAATTGGACAAAGGTCTTCATATAAATATTGAAGTAGAAGCTCTTCTTTCATTTGGTGTTGAGGACATGATGCAACAAGGCTTTTGAAATGCTCATAATACGCTGGAAATGACTCACCTTGGCTTTGCTAGATTCCGCTAATCTTCTTCCGCAAAAGAATGACTCTTGAAGTGGGGAATAACTTCTTTAAGAACGCCATCTTCATGCTCTCCCAAGAAGAAATGGTTGCATGGGCCAATTCATATAACCAATCCTTAGCCTTCTCTAGAAGAGATAAGGGAAAGGCCTTCATCTTCAAAATGTTGCCATCGACATTGATTGGAGTTATGCTTGAACACATCACTTCGAACTCTTTCAGATGCTTGTTTGGATCTTCCATGGACAACCCATGGAATTTGGGAATGTGGTGCAGCAAGCTAGACTTCAATTCGAACTCATCGGTCTTGTCTTCAGCCGCCCTAGGGTATTGTATGCATAAAGGCGCAGCATTGTCCAATCCCGAGGCAAAAAGCTCCTTAATTGTTTGATTGTCCATTGCCATGGCTTGTGGTTCTTCTAAATTCCTTGCCGTAGGGTCTTCTTCCTCTTCTATCACTTGTTCTTCAAGCTCAGGTTTAGGGCTAGGTGGATTTGAGTCTTGCTGGTTTCTCTACCTTCTCAAAGTCCTTTCAAAATTGTCGTCAAAGTCCAAGATATTCTTACAAACAGTTTGAGAACTCCGAGTCATAAACTAGTACATAAAAACAAGAAACAAACAAAGTCAGAAACTGAAACAAAAACACACGAAAAAGAAACAAGGGATTAGCAAAGTTGCTAATCCCCGGCAACGGCGCCAAAAATTTGATGCAAAATATATTAGCACACAAATTAAACCCTCTTGTTGACAATTGTACTAAAGATGCAAGTAGGGATCGTGCTGGACCGGCGATTAGGAGGGATTGCTAAAACACTTGAAACTGACTTAAAAACGTAAAATTAAGTTTAAAACACTAAACTAGACTCAAAGAATGCAAAACTAGACTCTAATGACTCAAAAACAACTAAATTGATTCAAAACAGTTTAAAACAAGCTAAAAGACTCAAAACAGACTCTAGGGGTGAATTTGGACGAATTTGGAACAATGAAGACTCAAAACACTTAAAAACACAAAGTTGGGTAGATTCTAACCTAATTAACACAAGAAAGTAAAGGGGATTGGGCTTTGGACGAATTTAAAGTAAAACAAGTAAACTAAAGATTAAGGCAGATTTAGGCACGAAATTGGGTGTTTTAATGGATGATGGGCTAGCTAGAGCGTCATTCTCCACACATGACACACTCACATACAAATTGATCTCCAGTTGCTTTTTCAATAAACCATGAACCTCAATGCCCCAGATTAACCGTGATGCACTAATTAACCTTCAGATTTTCCTTAAGTTATTGAATTGGACAGACAACGCATACAACAACCCCAAAACATTCTTCACAAGCCCCCTACATGAACTGCATAATAGAGATACAAGCAAAGATCATTAAGCTTTGTGAAAATCATAAGCATTGACAAAGCAGTCGTAACTATGAACTGCATGATACTTATGCTAGGAATTTACTTAACATGATCATTTATAAGCGACATCCACTACTTGTGAATGTAAGTTCATAATGATTAGGTGAAACTCCCTTATATTCTAGCATCGAATTCATGCATGCAAACTAAGTATGCATCCTCAATCAACATACAAGAATAAGTTATCAATCAAGCAGTTCAGTAAATTGCATTCACGATTTATGAAATCACAACTGGAAGTAATCAATTCATATTGCAAATATACTCATGGTTTCGAATTCCCCTCCTAGCCAAGAGGGGTTTAGTTCCTCGTAATCGCAAAACAAAGGTAAACAGATTTATTCATTGAAAACAAAAGAAAGAAAACACCTAAACGCTCCAGCGATCCAAATTGAATAGTAAGCACGTTCAAGAACTTTCCTTCACTTCCTCTGCTGGGGCACAAGGGATTGGTGGTGGTTTGAGTGGTGGAATGAATGGAAGAATGGATAGGAGAAGGTATGGTTATGGTTAGGATAGGTGTATGGTGCGGCAAAGGCTGTTTAAATGTATTTGGGAGTGAATGATGATGAATGATTGTGGCTGGATGTGTATGAATGCCCCCCTAAGCTGCGGCAAAGGTCTTCATTTAAAGGTTTTAGGAAATCAAAACCCTACTTATTTTGGTTAACAGAAATTAATTCAAATTTACTAGAAAAAAGGAATTAAAATCAGAATCTTAGAGAAAAAGGGTAAGGGTGGTGCGGCTGAGCCTTTAGGAAGGGGGAATGTGACTTAAAAGAAAGGGAAAGTGTTTTATGGTAGAAAATAGGAAAGAAAGACTCTCCCTTGCACGGCAAGGAAGAAGAAACAAGGAAAAGGTGCGGCAAGGTCTATGGGCCTTCTAGAAGTTCTTATTTAGTGTCCTAATATGGTTAGGAGTCTTCTTTGTTGCTGGAACTTAGGGAATTTTTAGGATTAGGAAAGGTCAAAACCAAAGTAGGAAACCTTGGCTAACATTCCTTCTTTGAGTAGGAATCCTCATTATTCTAGGAATCCTTCTTCAATTAGGAATCCTTCTTCTTAGCTCCAAGCATGTGCAATCCATTTAGTGCCCAAAACTGCTCCAAAATGCACCAAAATGCACTTTCTTGCTCATTTAGCCCTTTAGACCTACAAACACATGAAAATAACTTAAAACACTAAAATAACTAAGAACTAACAACGTAAATGCAAGGAAACAAGCTAACTACGTCGCATAAATATGCTCATGTCATCAATTCGATGGGAGATGTTGCAATCGCTGAAGCTATCACTTTAGAAAGTGGTATGAAGGTTGATGCTGAACCAAAAACGTTCAAACATACCCTAGAAGTGAACAAAGAGCTGCTGTTCGGAAAAAAGACGGAAGATTCAACCAAGACAAGCTTAGAAGATGCCTTGCCTCAACACCCAATCATCTCTCATCCTTTGCCGCAGCCCCCTAGATTCCCTAGGCCGTCCAACTCTAGTAATATCATTCCAAACTCAATTCATTCTAACCCCATTCCACCAAATGTCCATTTTCCTCACAGGTTCATGATTTCCAAGAACTAAGAAAGTGAAAAAGACATCGTGGAAGCCCTTCCAAAGGTGCAAAGTGATATCCCGATTCTTGTTACAACAAATCCAGTTCTAGAATGTGTTGAAATTTTTGAAGAGAATTGTACGACAAGAAGAAGGATTCAAGAGCAAGAAGTGGATGGGGAATGTCTTGAATTCATCAAAGAGGATATACTTGAGACAACCAACCCCAAAGAAGTTGCATTTTATGACACAGGACAAGTCACAACCATTACATTAAATCTGGCCAAGTCCAACATTCTTGAAACGTTCAAAGAAGTGGTGTTTGTCCTTGAGTTCTCGTCGGAGCAAACAAGTAAGCCACATCCCCGAATTTCAATTTTGTTTTATACTAATATGTTGTTAATGATTCAGGCACCCACTCTATAATTTAAACCATTGCTAGATCATTTCAAGTATCACCTCCCATTCAAAGATAATTCCATGTCGTGGGCCAAGATGGAGCTTAAAAGGAGGATTTGTCCGGCTGGAAGACGTTAAAGCAAGCGCTTTTTGGGAGGCAACCCATGCATTCAAATAAAGAAGACCTAGGAATTGCTCCACAACCAGATTTGCGTTCCTAAACCCTACTATTTATTGCTTTTATTTTGCCATATTTGTCATGTTTGTTAGTTGTGTTGTTTGCTTGCTTGTGTGTGAGTCTATGTTTGAAACATTGAGGACAATGTTTGGTTTAAGTGTGGGGGGTAAACAAAGTGTTTTTCATTGATTTTCGTTGGATTTTATCACCTATCACTTTTAAAGTTGTTTCTCACTGTTTTAAGTGTTTTTAGTGTTTTTTGAAGTGTTTTAATGTGTCCTATAGCAGAAAATCCGAAAATTTGAAAAAAAATTCGAAAAAGTTTTGAAAAAATACCAAAAAGAGTCGTTTTTGTGTGTTGTGTCTTAGGGTACCTTCCAACACAATGATGAGGATTTGGTTTTTAATTGCATGACTGTTAAAGAAAATTACAAACATGGATGGAAGTTTGATATGCTCTTTGGTTTATGCTTAGTTGTAGTGGTCATTTATGAATTCACATGTAATCACAAAGAAAAATCATTTTTTGTAAGGAAGAAACTCAAACTAACGCTACAACCCTGATAGACTTGAGCCTATGCTTTATTTGGAGAGTTATTAATCTATGAAGTTATTGTTTTCTAAAAGTCGTTGCATGATCTCATTATTTCTTTGCTTGGTTGCTACTTATAATGCTTTTCATCATTTTAGATCCAAATACTAGAACTTATATCTGTTTCATTCAAAACTAAAATTGATTGCATAACAAATAACAAGATGAAGTTGTTAGTAAAACCAGAGCCAAAAAGCCTTATCTCTTGCATATGTATTGTAGGTTTAACCCGTTGAGCCTTATTTAGCCTATTTTCTTTGTTAGCCACATTATCCTTACCTAGCCTAGTATAGGACTATCCATACCCTTGTTCTTAAAGGATAGTGAAGCATGACTTATAGGGAATTACTTTGGATCTACAATATGCAAAAAAATGAGTGTGGGGGAAGGTTTTTAGTGGTTTTGTGTGCCAAAGAAATAGAAAGGGCACGGGTAGGAAAAAAAAACGTGGAAAAAGAAAAAGAAAAAGAAAAGAAAAAGTTGTGAAAAGAAAGAAAAAAGAGTGTGCAATAAGTGAGGAAGAACTCACAAGTGTTGGTTGTTGTAGAAAATGTCCAAAAAGTTTGAACATGACCCTAAGTGTTGCACGAATCTTCCTTTGTGTTTAAAGTTGGTTTCTGCATTCAAAAGTGAATTCTAAGTGTTGATTTCGTTGCTTTGCTTACTATCACTTTAAGAACTTTTGTTTATCCTTAACCTTTCTTTGTTAGCCAAGACCCTAGCCCCATTACAACCCTTAGACTTCTATCTTAATTGTTATGTGTTTCAATATGTGGGGTTTGAGATTGGTATGAGCATATGGAGTCCCTGGTTCTAGCGTCTAAGTAGTGGCATTCCATTTACGAGATCATATATATATATATATATATATGCATTAATAATTCCAGAAAAGTGCCTTCTTTGTTATAACATATGTGAGTGTTAGTCTACATGTTTACATCAATCTTCTCACATATACCTAGTGTAAGGAGTGTAGTCAGAAAATCTATGTGAACAAAGAGTGTATATCTTGTAAGGAATTGAGGGATTCTCTAAGGCATGTTACTACATTCAAAATATTGTTTTAATTGATTAAATGAGTGCTAGTGGGTGGCTACTGCGATTAGGTATGACTTCAAGGGTAGGGATGACTAAAATCTATGTAAGTAATGATTTTTAACATGTTATGTTTCATTGAAAATCCTTGAGGCGATCGTTGGAAGGTTTAGGTTATGTTTTGTTTGTTTGTTTTGCTCGAGGACTAGCAAAAGCTAAGTGTGGGGGAATTTGATAGGAGCATATTTATGCGACTTAGTTAGATTGTTTTCTTGCATTTACTTAGTTAGTTATTGTTTATTAGAATGTTTTAAGCCATTTTCGTGTGTTTGTAGGTCCAAATGACAAAGTTGGCAAGAAAGTGCAATTTGAAGCATTTTAGAGCAGTTTTGGGCTTGGAATGGATAACACATGTATGGAGCAAGGTGGATGGACGAATTTGAAGTTCAAGAGAGGCTAGGAATGTGCAAAAGAGATGGAGAAATTAATTCAAGACAAAGAAGATAAGGAATCAGCTCAAAAGAAGGAACATTATCCAAAACCTTATCCAACCTTATCTTATCCAAACTAACCTTATCTTACCTTATCTTATCTTATCCTATCCTAATCTTATCCTACCTTAATTCCAGTTGCAAGGGGGACTCCTTTTCATATTAGGATGCCTAAAACCTGTTTTTAGAAGGCCTTTTCCTTCTAGAAACATGCCACAACACTCCTTTCTAGAAGTCCTAAAAATTTGGCGCCTGGACCCTTTCTAGAATGTCTAGAAGCCTGCTGCACCTCTCTCTCCTTTTCCTCTTTGGTTTCTGCCATATAGCTGACCTTTTACTTGACAACCTAGGCCAAGTAATCCCTAGGCCTATATATACCCCAATCTGCCGCACCATTCAAACAACCACCCTCTACCATAACTCACCTACATCCATCCACCACACACACAAGAGCCATAAAACTCAGAAAATCCCCATTGTGTCGCAATTGTGCAAGGAAGGAGAAGAAGAAGCCATTTGGAGCCGTGCTTGCCATTCAAGACCTTTGGATTGTTGGAGCATTTCTAGGTGTATTCTATCTTTATTTACAATGTTTAAATTTAATTGTCTTTGTTTAATTGCGAACATGAGGAGCTAAACTCGTTTTAGCTAGGGGAGAATTCAAAGCCATGAACATATATGTGATATGAATTGATTACATCTAGTTATTATTTCGTAAATCATGAATGCAATTTGCTTAACTGTTTTATTAAAACTTATTCTTGTATGTTGATTAGGGATGCATACTTAGTTTGCATACATGAATTTGATGCTAAAATATAAGCGAGTTTCACCTAATAGTTACAAACTTATATTTATAAGTAGTGGAGGTTGCTTATAAACGATTGCGTTAAGTAAATTCCTGGTGTCATGCTTTTCATAGTCACGAATGCCTTGTCAATGCTTATGATTTTCACAGAGCTTAATGATTTTTTATTGTAATTCTGGTATACAGTCATATAGGGAACTTGATAAGAATAATTTGGTTGCGGCACTACGTCCAATTCAAATAATTTGGTTGCGGCACTACGTCCAATTCAATGAACTTAGGAAAATCTGAGGGTTAATGCGTGCAGTCACGGTTAATTTGGGGCATTGTCATTCATGGTTTATAGAAAGAATAACTGGAAATCCATTTGTGTTGCATATGTGTCATGTGTGGAGAAGGACCCTCTAGCTAGCCATTCACCCATTTAAATCACCAATTTCGTGCATACTTAAGTCTACTTTACAATTCTATTTGTTTTACCTTAATTTCGTCCAAAAAACCAATCCCCCTTTACTTGGTCGTGTCTTTAGGTTAGAATCTGTCCAATTTTGTGTCTTTTAGAATTTTGTGTCTTTTAGCATTTTGAGTCAAGTTAAAGTTAGAATTCGTCTAAATGACTCCCTAGTGTTTGTTTTAAGTCTATTTGCTTGTTTTAAGCTGTTTTGAGTCATTCTAATTTGTTTTAAGTCATTAGAGTCTAGTTTTTTGTTTTTAAGTCTAGCAAAAATTTGATGTGAAATTAAATGACACTCAAATTAAACCCACTTTTTGACAATTGTAGTATATATGTAAGTAGGGATCGTTCTAGCCGGGGATTAGAAGGGATGCTAATCTACACTAATTAAACTCTAAAACACTAAACTAGACTTAAAAACAGAAAACTAGAGTCTAATGACTTAAAACAAACTAGAATGACTCAAAACAGCTTAAAACAAGCAAATAGACTTAAAACAAACACTAGGGAGTGTTGTGTCATGTTTCTAGAAGGAAAAAGAGTGTTGTGGCATGTTTCTAGAAGGAAAATGCCTCCTAAAAACAAGTTTGGATAAGGTTTTGGATAATGTTCCTTCTTTTGAGCTGATTCCTTATCTTCTTTGTCTTGAATTAATTTCTCCATCTCTTTTGCACATTCGTAGCCTCTCTTGAACTTCAAATTCGTCTATCCACCTTGCTCCATACATGTGCTATCCATTCCAAGCCCAAAACTGCTCTAAAATGCTCCAAATTGCACTTTCTTGCCAACTTTGTCATTTGGACCTACAAACACACGAAAATGGCTTAAAACATTCTAATAAACAATAACTAACTAAGTAAATGCAAGAAAACAATCTAGCTAAGTCGCATAAATATGCTCCTGTCATTGCGTTTACGGTTGAGTTTGTCATTGTATTTATCGAATTGTGATTTTAATAATTGTATAAATTTATGGTTCATGAGCTTAATCTCTTAACTTATATTTTTGATAAGTTTAATCTTACACACTTTAGACAGACAATGAGGTTTGAGAGAGAGAGAGAGAGAGAGAGAGAGAGAGAGATGCATTTAGCATTTAATGCTTGTGTACGAGAGAATGATGGCCTTTCGTTTATGCATGCATGGGCTTTGACCAACTCCAAAGCAATTGGTATATCAGTTTGCCCGGTACGTGCAGCAAGCAAAACATGAAGGATTTGTTGTAGCAGTTTTTACTATTTTTTAGCTCACAAACGAGCCCTGCTGTAAAGATATCGGATCTTCAAAATCTAAAAGGCTGCGATGCCTGTTTTGAGCACACAAACGAGCCCTTGCTGTAAAGATATCCGTGCTCCAAAATCTCGAAGGCTGCAATGCCTGCTTTGTAAAGTTTTACTTTAATATATGCAAAACCAGAAAATAAGAATTAATCTATATATTCTCTTTGTTTCATCACTTTGATTTACAGCCTCTCATTTATTATTCTTGCTTTTGCCTTAAGTGATATTTATGTTTGTAAGTTTATTATGTTGGAGAAAATGTCTAAGTAACAAAGGGGTTAACATAAGATTTTAAAATAAGTCTAATATTCAACATGTTTAAATAATTTTCATTTTGTAGTGTTATTTAATTAGTATGCACGTCAAAGTAAACAAAAACGATTATGATTGATTGACATATGTAATTGTTGAAATTGTAATTGTAAATGGAGCTTCCAAATAGTTGAGAAAGGAAAAAGAAATGTGGAAAATGATAAATTCCCTCCTATATATGTTGTCAGCTGAGTTTTTTGAGACATGCAAATTTCATTAAGTGACAAATGTATACGGATTAATTAGCTATATGAAGAGCACAACCTCAAGAGAGGCATACAATAAATCTATATGAACACCATGATATTGTCCACAATTGAACTAGTTGTTGCTAATATGTCTTTTTGGTTCCTTATTCTCGTTCCATAACTTGACGATGGAGAAGAAAAACCAAATTGATTATCTTCGTGCATAAGGATAACCTTTGCAAACAAAAGATATGAAGAACATGACAATAGAACACAAATTTGACCCAACGGGGGATATAGGAAGTACCTGCAAGTCAAAGGGAATATAACGTTGCTCAACTTCAACAAGGGATAATTCCGAGAAGGTCACATATGTGTTCAAATTAATCTCCTCCTGATTCTAAAACATTCTTCCAACAAATCAAACAGCTCAACATTCTCAACTTAGAGATTGTTCATTGACCTATTTGATGGTCTCGATCTCTAGCTAGTTAATTAGTTTTTGCAATAGGGATGAGAAAGTCTTGCCCATGGAATTAGGGACAATGTGGGTTGAAATGCCTCGTGTGAAAACTGCTATGGCGCAGTGCACGGCAGACCAAATGTACAAGGACAAATGTGCCCATCACGGTTACATACTTTGTTTCCTTCCTCTCTATTATTCCATTATCTCCCCTCATATTACCATCATTTTCTATCCCCTTATCTCACTCTTTTTTTTGTTTTTTCTCTATATAAAAAATTCATAACAAAATATAAACATGATGTGATTGTAACTGTTTAAATAAGAGATGACGGAAGATGAGAGATATTAGGAAAAGATAAAATCCTACTCTTCCGCCAAAAAAATCTGCAACTGCATGTATATATGTATATAGCTCGGAAGAATATCCTCTCCGAATTCACTTTGTGGGAATCCTAGAGATCCCTATATCCTAGCCGTTTATCGTACATTGTACGGCCAGCTTTCGTCAGTTATTATTTACGTTTAATTTTAAATAAAAAAATCAAATGATTTTTTATCGCAAGATGCACAATAAAAGGTTAAGATGTGAGGATCGCTAGGATCTCCACAATTTGGATCCGAATGGGATCCAAATCTATATAGCTCCTAGTCACCAGAGTATAGTATGTGATTAGGTTGGTCAGTAAAAGTCTTAATGTCAGTTCTTTTGCAGGTTTTTTATTTTTTATTTTATAGTAAATTTGTAATTCTTGCAATTGCTGAAATATAAGTGTTTTAGCTGAGATAAACATGTATTTAGTCTTAGTTGACAAGTTTAAATGTGAGCCATTGGATTACATTTCAATTGGACAGCTGAGATGTAATCTTAGAGTTAGTGATGTATATTGACACTTGTAACTATCTTATAGGATATATTACATGACTGGTTGGGATTGAGAGAATCTCTCTCTTTCTAACGGTATTATTCTCGCAAACATGCTTTGTTTTGGTGTGAGAGTGAATGAATGAAAAGCACACAGAGAGAACATTCTCTCTGCGATTCTTCTGAGATTTTCCAGTAACTTTGCATCACCATTGCTTTCATTCTTCATTCTTCGTAAGCTTAGAGATTACATACTCTGAGATTCTAACATGGCCTCAGAGCCAGGTTCAATCGCTTAACACTGGGCGTTTGAATCTGTGAAGAAAACGATATGAAATTTGAAGAAATTGCTTGCGGCATCTGTGTCTAACATGGCAAGGTCTGGAGGTGGTGAGCTGAGAGCGCCGATCTTCAATAGCCAGAATTATGAATTCTGGAGCATAAGGATGAAGATTATCTTCAAATCTCGTAGATTATGGGAGTTTGTTGAAAAAGGAGTAGAGTGCTCAGATTCGAAGGGAGCTGATGAATTTGATGCGAAGAAGAAGGAGAAAGAGGAATCGAGTGATGCTGCAACTCTCATGGAGAAGCTCATGAAAGATGCCAAGGCTTTGGGGCTGATTCAGGGAGCGATTTCCGATGAGATATTTCCTCGGCTCTCTCACAAAGAAACTTCTAAGGGAGCTTGGGATATCTTGATGCAAGAATTCCATGGCGACAAACAGGTTATCAGTGTTAAATTATAAGGTCTTTGTAGAGAATGTGAATATACCAGAATGAGAGATGATGAGTCTTTGTTTGTTTATCTTACAAAATTGTTTGATCTGATAAATCAAATGAGAAGTTATGGAGAGGAATTGTCTAGAGAGAGAATTATGCAGAAAATGTTGATTAGTTTACCATCTGCGTATGATTCTATATGCTCTGTGATTGAACACTCAAGGGATATAGATGTGATTGAGGTTCAAGAGGTAGTTGCCTCGTTAAAAAGTTTCGCACAGAGATTTGAGAGACATAATGAGAATAAGACTGAGAGAGCATTTGCAGGTCTCAGTGTGAACCCCAAACCTGCCAATTCTTCTAGGAATCAAAGCAATCGGTACCAGAAGAATTGGAAACCAAAATTTAAAAAGTGGGATCAAAAGCCTACTTACCAATCTGGGAAGTAAACTACAGCTGCAGAAGGTGGCAGAAATCCTTGCAGACATTGTGATAAGTATCACTATGGTGAATGCTTTCTTAAAGGCAAACCCAAATGTCACTGTTGTGGGAAAATTGGTCACATTGCAAGGGACTGCAATAACAATAAAGGTGTTCAGCAGCTAATTATGCAACTCAGGTCCTTCCTACACCAACTATGTTCGAAGCTAATAATGTAGTTGATTTGAAGTCCATTGAAGATGTATGGTATGTGGACAGTGGTTGTAATAACCATATGACTGGCAGAGATGATGTGCTAGTTGATATTGACAGAAGCATAACTGCAATAGTAGAAATGGGGACAAGACAATTGGTTAATGTTATTGGAAAAGGAAGTTTAGTGGTTGACATTAAGATGGGAAGAAGGTATATCAAATAAGTAATGCTTGTCTCAGGTCTCAAGGAGAATTTACTCAATGTAGGGCAGATGATGAAACATGGATACTTTCTGATTTTTGGAGATAATAAGGCTGAAATTTATGATGACTTCTCTCTTTCTAATCTGGTTGCCAAGGTGCCAATGAAAGGAAACAGAAGTTTTCCTTTAAAACTTCAAACAAATTTACACATTGCATTAAAGGCAAATGTGAGTAAGTCAACCTTGATCTGGCATAAGAGAATGGGACACCTAAATGTCAATAGTTTGAAGTTACTTCAGGAGCAAGAAATGGTGTTTGGATTGCCAAAAATCAAGAACACCAATGAAATGTGTGAGGGGTGTATTCTTGGGAAGCATTGCAGAGATTCCTTTCCAAGAGAGACAACAAGTAAGGCCACTGTTCCACTGGAATTGATACACACTGATGTTTGTGGACCAATGTAAACTGTTACAAAGGCTGGAAATAAGTACTTTCTCACCTTTATAGATGATTGTACTTGGATGTGTTAGGTTTACTTTCTGAGACACAAATCTGAGGTGTTCAATGTCTTTAAGAAGTTTAAGGCTACTGTTGAACTGCAAAGTGGGTATAAGTTGAAGAAACTGAGAAGTGACAGAGGAGAAGAGTATATAGCCATGGAGTTCAACAAGTTTTGTGAAGAAATGGGAATGGAAAGGCAACTCACAGTGGCATACTCACCACAGCAGAATGGAGTGGCTGAAAGGAAGAACATGCCCATTGTGGAGATGGCTAAGTGTATGATGTTTAAGAAGAATATACCACTGGAGTTTTGGGCTGAGGCAGTTAACATTGCAGTGTATGTGTTAAATAGGTGTCTAACTAAAGCCTTGGACAAGAAAACCCCATTTGAAGACTATAGTGGAAGAAAGCCAGGAATTGAGCATTTGAGGGTGTTTGGTTCTCTATGTTATGCATATGTCCCAGAACAACAGAGACAGAAGCTTGATCTGTCTAGTACAAGATGTATATTTCTGGGTTATGGAAGTTGTGAAAAATGCTACAAGTTGTATAACATTGAATCTGGAAAAGTGATCATTTCCAGAGATGTAGTATTCAATGAAGAAGCAAGTTGGGATTGGAGTGCACAAAAGGAATGTAGTATTTCAGTTCCACTTACTAAAATGTTTACTGAGAAAGAAAAAGAGACTGGTGAATCAAGCTTAACTCGAGCTGAGATATCAGAAGTGGATGGTGAGGCACCAAGAAGCATTGATGAAACACAAGTCAGGATTGTTACTACAGAATAGAGAGAAAGTCCAAGTCCACAAGATTTCGATCACACTCCACTAAAATATAAAAGCATTGCAGAAGTGTATGAAAAATGCAATTTGTGCATCATTAAGCCTGAAACTTTTGAAGAAGCTGTCAAGGATGAAGCATGGAAGAAAGCAATGGAGAATGAAATTGCAATGATAGAGAAGGATAATACTTGGGAACTGGTTAGTAGACTAACTGATAAACCAGTAATTGGTGTTAAATGGGTTTAGAAAACTAAGTTAAATCTTGATGGCTCAGTGCAGAAAAACAAAGCTAGATTGGTTGCAAATGGCTACTCCCAAAAGCCTGGAATAGATTTCAATGAAACCTTTGCACCAGTTGCTAGGCTTGACACAATTAGAACATTGGTTGCACTGACTGCACAGAAAGGGTGGAAACTGTTTTAGTTGGATGTGAAGTCAGCATTTTTAAATGGAGTATTACATGAAGAAGTGTATGTTGATCAACCTCCTGGATTTGTGATTAAGAACAAGGAAGATGGAGTTTACATACTCAAGAAGGCATTATATGGTCTTAAGCAAGCTCCAAGAGCTTGGTATGAAGATATCAACTCTTACTTCACTAAGGTTGGTTTTCAAATGAGTCATAGTGAAGCAACACTATATGTAAAGATTGCAGAAAGTGGAATACTCATTGTCTCTTTGTATGTGGATGATATCATATACACTGGGAGTTCACAAGAGTTGATGATGAAGTTCAAAATTGAGATGATGAAATAGTATGAAATGATTGATCTCGGGTTGTTGCACTACTTCTTGGGTTTAGGTGTGATACAAACTGACTCTTGCATTTTCTTGCACCAGAAGAAATATACAAAGACACTATTGGATAAATTTGGCTTCAAAGACTGCAAATCAGTTGCTACCCCTCTTGCAGTAAGTGAAAAGCTATTTAAGACAGATGGAAGTGAACAAGCTGATGAAAGTTTATATAGGCAGATAGTTGGAAGTCTGCTATATTTGACTGCTACAAGGCCGGACATCATGTTTGCAGCAAGCACGTTAGCTAGATTTATGCATGGTCCTACCAAAAAACATATGGGAACTGTCAAGAGAGTACTTAAGTACATTCAAGGCACACTTGATTATGGTATAGCATATGAGAAAGGGAAAAAAGCAATGGTCATTGGCTACTGTGATAGTGATTGGTTAGGAAGCGAGGATGATATGAAAAGTACATCTAGATATGCATTTAATCTTGGTTCAGGTGTATTTTCTTAGGCATCAATCAAGCAAAGCAGTGTTGCACTATCCACTGCAAAGGCTGAATATGTTAATGCAGCAGAAGCCACTGCACAAGCAATCTGGTTGAGATTTGTTCTCTTAGATTTTGGTGAATAACAGGTTGAGCCTACACCAATTTTATGTGATAACACTTCAACTATAGCCATAACCAAGAATCATGTGCATCATCATAAGACAAGCCATATAAACATAAGATTTCACTTCATTTAAGATGCATTCCAAGATGAAGAAATCGATCTGCTGTAGTGCAAAACTGAAGAGCAAGTTGCAAACATTTTTACCAAGGCATTGGCCAGGGATCGGTTTGAATACCTGAGAAGGAAGCTTGGAGTAATCTCAGCACAACACTTAGAAGGGAGTGTTGAAATATAAGTGTTTTAGCTGAGATAAACATGTATTTAGTCTTAGTTGACAGGTTTAAATGTGAGCCATTAGATTACATTCCAATTGGACAGCTGAGATGTAATCTTAGAGTCAGTGACATGTATTAACACTTGTAACTATCTTATAAGATAGATTACATGAATGGTTGGGACTGAGTTTTGTAAGAGAGAATCTCTCTCTTTCTAACAGTATTACTCTCACACACATGCTTTGTTTTGGTGTGAGAGTGAATGAATGATAAGCACACATAGAGAACATTCTCTCTGCGATTCTTCTGAGATTTTCCAGTAACCTTGCATCACCATTTCTTTCACCATGTCTTTCATTCTTCATTCTTCATTCTTCGTAAGCTTAGAGATTACATACTCTGAGATTCTAACCAGTGGCGGATGCATTGAGGGGTAGGGGGTTAGCTGACCCTCCAAACTTCGATAAATGTCCATGGTTATCTTGGGTGCTGCCCTTTTGAAGATTAGAATTGACTTCATAAATGCCCCCTTGATAAAATGTCTGAAAGAAGAGTGAATGAAATGATGATCTCAGTGAATAACAAAGCATTCAGAATAAATGTGTTTCTTTGTTAAGCATTCATATGAAAGCAGCCTTGGAACATATTAGATACCCTCGTAAATGAGGCATTAACAGTTGTGCATTATGTCGTTCCAAATGATTCAGGCCTACCAAGACTCAATGAAATAACGATATACATGCTATTTCTAGTATAAAAAAAAAAATTGCGCGCTGCGCGCTGTTCTTATGAACCCCCCTAATATTATTTTCTGGATCCACCACTTATTCTAACAACAAGAAGCTAAGGTCAAGCTTACCCAAAATTGCATTACTCCAGTTTGGGGCGCCATGTCTGATACTCCCTTTGCTTCCCATTACTAAGGAATGGTAGCTCTCGTCTTCTGAACTTTATCTGATGGAAAACATGCATGCCATCGAAGGGAAGAAGGCTCAAATTTCAACCCACCCACCTCTCCTTTTTAATTGAATTTCATAAGTTAATCCTTAAAATATGCTTGAAATTGAAAGCACATTAGATTAATAAAATTTAAGAAACTATTTAACTACATCAGCAGTTGGCACCATGGCACATAAAACATGAAAAATCAGAAAACCATAATTAAGCAAATCCGAGATTAACATTACACATGCATGCTAATCAAAACTAGATTAAAAGAAAAAACCTACTAGACAAGACTAGTCATGATCTTAAACCCTATGTTTCCACTTCACCCTAGATATTGCAACCAAACCAAGTGCTGATTTTCGACCAAAGTAAAAATCAGAAGTGCTGATTAGACTACTCCAGCTATGGAGAAAATGAAAACACAGGTCACCCCAGCTACTCTCTCCTCCCACACTGCCATCAGATCTCTCACTTAACCTCTCTATAATCCACGAAGGGCAACCCTACACGTGTCCCCACCGGAGTGACTTTGGGCTGCTGCATAACACCGTCACTCGGAGGTTCCAGCACCGCAGGCAAATACTCCTCCGTGTGGCACCAAAACACTTTACTCTCAAAGTTCTTCTTCAGAGCTTCCAGCCCCTACATGTCAAAACCAAAAAGTAACCAGACAAGTTCAAAATATCAATGAAAAAAATTCGAAACCAAGAACCCGTCCAGTAAAAGAGTAGAACTTTAACCTGAATCTTAGCGGAAGTAATTTCACATGTTTTCTTGTTGCTGCGTACCTTCCATTGTTCATTGTGGAACTTCTTGTAAAATCTGTTTGCGCCGGTAAAACTGGTGAAATTAACGAAGGCATAGCCCAGATTGGCTGTCCTCTTGTGGTTCCAAAATTGCCTACACGGATCCAAAGAGAACATTAAGTTGGACTCAATAAAATAACCAACATTAGCAGTTTTTACAATCAAATCTAAACACAGTTTCTGAAATTTTAAACTTACTTAAAATCCATTGGAAGATAAACAAAATCGAACTCAGATTTCGTGGAAACACCTTCTCTGCAAGCCTGAAGGTTCTCATCACGGCAGTGATTTCTCAGGACGGTCAGCAAATCACACCTCCTGCACATTTTATTATTAATTTTTCTGTATGAACACATTTTATAAAATTAAAAAGAAAAAACAGTAGATAAACTTATATCTATGTTTCATGTTCCCTCAGAAAAAAACTTATTTCTCGTTTCTAACACAAAAGGGTTCAAAGAAAGGAAGACAAAACAGTTAATTCCTTCTTCCAAGCTCTGATAAAGTACAAAAAATTTAAAAAAAAAAAAAACTGAACCTTTATGATAAATCCAAACCCTACAGTTATTGCATGTACGAAAAATAACCAAAGAAAAGTAAAAACAAAACCAAGAACAGTAATTTGACCAACAAAAAAACCATGAACAGAGAGAAAGTATACTGAAATTGGTTTGGGATGTTTTTTATCATGATCGTTGTAGGACCGGAGCTATTTTCAAGATCAGGACTTGCAGGAAACGGAATTACACCACCACCACCACCCCCGCAGCCGCGCACAGAACCTTTCTTCATCTGCCGATACGACGCCGCATACGTCGTCCCAGCCGGCAGATCTTTCTTGGTCACGCATGCGACAACCCTAGGAGCACCCACCTCATGGGTCTCATCTCCAAGCTTCTTCAAAGGGTTTCTGGGCCTCGGTGGAGCAAAGCTCCTCTTTCCCTTAACACTCTTTCTCCGCCTCTTATTTGTAGTTGGGTCAGGTTGTACCGGGTTCGTTTGGCAAAAAACGTACCAGTGTTGGTGAACGATTGAATAAGCGCAAACAGGCCGAGCAGGAAGATAGGGCGTATGAAAACGGATCAAGAAAAATGGCTCAGCCATAGGGTTTAGAGGTTTGGAATCCATTGACAAAAGAACAGAGAAATGTGGACTTGAGATGAATCAAATCACATTGAAAAACCCATTGAAAAACTGAGGAAGAAGGGGAGTATATAAAATAAATGTGGAGATGAATCAAACAAACGGTGGGGGTATGGATACGGATCCCTGAAATGATGAAAATTGAAATTCGCGTTATACTCATCATGCCTTAAATCCGGTTTTGCTTTGGCGGCGTAACATGTAGACAGAAATATCAGAGAGCCAGTGGGAAGAGAGAGAGTTTCATGATTTAGTGCTTGCAGAGGGTTGCTTTATCTCTGCAATAATCTCAAAGCACCTGGAAGGTAAAACGTTTGGAATCCTTGGGTGGCGTGCAGCTAACTATGGTGCCTATCTTGGCTAAAAGTGCCTGGGTTTTTATTAGGGAGTGGGATATGAATAAGAACCAAATCACACCCAACTGTTTCATGATTAAGGTTTTCGTTTATTTTTTGGCAAATGCAAGGACTCATATTTTGGAACTAATTTTTACATTTGAGTTCTAAAAAAATATTTATGTATTATACTTTCTTCTCCAATGTCTAAGAGTCATTTTGGAGTTGTAAAATTTGAGACATTGCATTAAAGGAGAAAATAATGGACTTAAAACTAAATCGAAAATCAAATTATATTTTTCTTCGTTGAATAAAACTCTTCATTATTGGCATGAGCTCCATGATCTCATAAAGAAACCTGTATTTGGGGTTTCAATTTGCCTCAAAAACCAAATATAAGTGTGAATTAGAGATGATGTGTCTTATATTTAAACTCCTATAAAATTTAGGTCCTTGTATTAAGAGATGGTCTGAGTTCACCAAAACTCAGCGTTATTTATAAATTAGAACTCATTTCTAAAAACCCAGTTCCTACAAAATCAGTCCATTAAAATTCAGTTTTAACTATGAATTAAAACTCTTTCCTACATGCTTCTTGTAATTTATAGGTCACATCATGTAAAATTTATGGAAAAGAAAGTAGAACTGTTAATTTTTTTTTAACAGACAATATTATCAACACTAGGTGCGTGGGGGAGTGAAAACTACATCCCTTGATTATTTTCTTTTACAAATAATATTTTGAGATTTCATTTGTTGATCACTTCTCTCTAAAAGCAACTCCAGCCCTATCTTTTAGGTTGGCCCAAAGCCTAAAAAAATAGGCTGGCACCCAAAAAAACCCCTCCACCCCTAAAAAAGTAAGGCTCAGCCATTGGATTTCCAGCAGCTAGTTTTCTGGGCCGTTGGATTTTCAACGATAAAAAAAATTTGAAATTCAAACCCAACGGCTAATGACATGACCGTTCGATTTTCATATCAACGGTCCAGATTTTTCGACCAAAAAACTTTAAACAATAAATAAATAAATAACATGTCAAAAATTAATAATATTTTTTAATAAATATAGTAAATTTCAGAAATTAAAAATAAATTTTTTATTATTATTTTATAATAAAAATTAATAATATTTTAATAAAATAGATTAGGCTATTTTGTTTTAGTGATGGAGATGCACTTAGCCAATTACTATTCATTGCAATCAATTACTATTCAGTTGGGTGGATAAAATGAACTTTTGGCCAGCTCATTTTTTAGATGTGAAGTTGCTCTAATAGAGGGTTTTAC
This sequence comes from Heteromeles arbutifolia, assembly GCA_024362995.1. Lineage (NCBI taxonomy): Eukaryota > Viridiplantae > Streptophyta > Magnoliopsida > Rosales > Rosaceae > Heteromeles > Heteromeles arbutifolia. The sequence continues at coordinate 22,041,532 of JANCRC010000013.1, read as the reverse complement.
TTATATATGTCAGACTCAGTTGTACTAGTAAAATGGTGTGCAAAGTTGTCAGAATTAAGTCCAAAATGCATTTTTTTTATTTTTTATTTTTTTTTTACTAAAGAGTGGGTGATAGTTATTTTGGAGTGCACAAATTTGTCGATTTTCTTTTGAAATTGTAAGTAGCCACTAAGTTCTTTCTGAACTTTAATTTCTCTCCTAGAACTTTTATAATTGGCAAACTTTAATTTTAGTCGGCTACCACTTAAACTTTTATTTTTGGCCAATTTCACCCCGGCTTTATTTTTGCAATTTTTCATCTATCTTGATCACGTGCACGGTACATGACAATTGTTTGAGGGCAAAAATCCAATTTTATCTGCACTTCTTCTTCTTCTTCTTTTCCGCTAGTTCACTTCGTACATTTTTTTGTTTGAATTTTACCTTAATGTGGACAACTATGAATCTGCTACATGGTCTTACTTTTTTCAGCAACATGTTGGGGTTGTGATGCCATTTCATCATCCTTCCTTGTGACTTAATTCACATGATCGTCTCAGTTCACCTATTTCAATTCAACACCCAAATTCAAATAAGAAAAGTAAGTACTCATCTCAACAAATTTATTACTATAAATTAACCAACAATAAAGTTTCATGTAATAACCCATCCCTAATTTTATGATTTTATAAATTTTTAAATTTGTGCATTGACGAAAGTGCCCTAGAGGCAAGAATATTGACTTTCGTTGACCAGTGTATAGTGAGACGTTCGAATCATTCTTTTAGTGTATTCTGGTAGTAGTCAACGTTATGAACACGTGGGCGCAAACAAAATCGAATTTGGAGTTATGACGAAGATTTTATGCGATTACGGAGGTGAAGGGTAATCTAGTAAATTCACTATTTATGGATAAATTGTCCCTCATTATTTTATTAATTTCTGTTGAGATTTTTGTGATGCCAACTGGGCCCACGCCCATTTCTCCCGTGTTCCCATTTCTCCTAAGCCACCACTCATTTTCTACCACCTCACTTACTCTATCTAAGACTCTCTCATCTCTCAGCTCTCTCTCGTCTCTCTCTGCAAGTGCAAAGAAACCAATGACTTCACCTTACCACCTCGCCACTCTGGCAAGCCCTCAGACTACGAAACCACCATTACTTTACCATACCACCCATATTTGTCCATCTTTGTCTCTCATCCTGCATCTCTCTCCCTCACTTCTCTCCCGTGTCTCACCTCTGCAACAACAACGCCGACACCAAACCATCATCTCTCGACGTCATCTCTGGCGAGCTCTACCAAGCCACCACCTGGGTTCCTTCTCTCTTTTTTTCTCTTGTTAATTCCCTCTTCTTCTCTCTCACGTCACTCGATTTAGGAGCCGAGCTCCATTCGAATCCTAGAGGATTCCCGCGACGACATGACGAATCCGACCAAGGTAAGGGTCTGGACCACTCAATTTGTCTTCCTCATCTCATTTTGATGATGATTGAGTCGTTATACGTGTGTTTTGGTGACATTTTCGTGCAGATCAATTCCGGAGAAACTCTCCCAAGTTTTTCGGTGAGAACTCGATGGCTTTTAAGCCGTTTTTCGACCAATTCCAGCCACGGTATGTTCTAATGTTGGTATATTTTGATTCATTGTTTCTTGGGCTTTAATTTGATATACTAAATTGCTAGTTATGGTTGAGTTTTGAAGCTAATCGGAGTCGTGGAAATTTTCCAGCTAAATTTTTCAAAAACAGCAACTGGACCCGCGACAAGGACCGGGTCGACCTGACCAAAAAAAAAGCCCAAACCCGGATCCGCGAACCAGATCCAACAGGACTAGTTCCTAATTGGATTTGGAATATTCCTAGAACATTCTTGGAATATTTTTGAAATATTCCATGTAATATTCCTTGCATTGACTTTTTCAAAATTTCCTTGGAAACTCTCCTGAGCTAATTTCGAAATTTTAACGTAGTTGACCACCGGAACAATTCGGTTCACTTTTTGGTTGACCGTTGATTTTTTATAAAATTTGTCGGGGACCCTTCTTAGCATATTTTGACGCCCTAATTCCAAATCCGCATTCCGTTTTCTCCAAATTTAATTGTTTTAGTTGACTTTTACTAACGGGTCCCAATATTATGCTTAGGTGCAATTACTATCGGAGACTCCAGCTTTCCTAGTTTGAACGGCTGCGACCTCGCAAGTATCTATGAGTGGGTCTTTTCTTTTATATTGTACATATATTTGTTTAGTTTCCATATATACATCTAATAACGAATTGTCCATGTGATTGCCATAATTAAATTAACGTTTATAAGAAAGGTTGTATTGTTGAGAATTATGAAATTATTCTGAATCCTGTGGCATGCACATGTATGCGTACTATTATGGGATGCCTTAATTATATTTGTGGCCATGAATAGTGTTATGTTGACTAGAATTATCAATTTACCGTTGCATGATTATATTTATGTTATCTGTTCATCATTGCTGCACCGGTGTTAGTACTCGCTTGGGGCCAGGGCTAGTTTTTCACGTGTATGTTCACATCGCACCGTACACTCACTTTGTATCCATTGTAGGTGCTAGTCCTGTCCTAGACTGCTATAGGCAATTAAGACTCATATGTGATGAGCATAGCGCCAGTCTTCGCGTGATTGTAGTACTAGAGCGTATATCATTATTGTCGATGCAAATTTCCACCGTCTTCAGTCTTGACAAAAATGCACCTACAAAACAATCAACACCTTTGATCAAAGACCTAAGCCTCACGTGTCCACGAGGTAGGGGGTTAGGCCAATGGATCTCTGATGCCTAAGTTAGTTTATCTGAGGAGAGTAAAGTGTTTAGGGCTTTTTAGGGTAGCAAAAGCCTCTTAAATTTGGTATAATATGGGGGAATATGTAGGGGAGATGGCCAACCATAGTGTTAGGGGTTTACCCTACACATGGCGGCATTCTATTGGCTAATGTTTATGGAGAAATATTCTCAAGATATTGAATAGGAAATAATATCATGAAATAATGGAGTAATTATCCCTTATTGACTTAAATTATGATTACTTACTTGATTGGAGTCAATCTTCAATTGAGGAATGTATTAAAGATAGGATTTGGGTAATTAATCCTCATCTTTAATGCTTTAACTTTCCTTTGCCAAGGGCAGGTGAGCTGTGGGCAGTCGTATTCAGCGGCTGAGACCTTCAGGGTTGTAAGCTGCGCGTGGGAGTATCCGAGGAGCCTGCCCATTTACTGAGTACAATCTTGTCTTTCTTGAGCAAAATCCAAGTGTTGCCTCTAGAATTTTTAGGATTATTTTAGGCTCCACAAATGCCCACACCTACTGGGCTCCACGCAGAAAAAGGGCAATAGGTGTTAAAATCCCAAGCTGCATAGGCTTGTAGAATTGTTTCCCAATTTGAACTTGATCTCTTTCCTTGATTTGGAGATAGACACCTTCTAGGGAAAGCAAACCAATTGCCCCTAATACCTATTTAATTATGCCTTAAGCAGGGTTTTAAATAAATTTGGAGGACAATCATCATTCCAACAAGGAAGAGAGAAACCAGAGGAAATGTTTTCCCCCTCCCCTAGCTTTCTTCGTCTCTTGCCCTTGCAAAGAGTCATCTCTCATTGTTGTTCTTCTTCTCCGTGTCGCCCCAAGGTAAGAAAAAATTTGAATTTTCTTCTTCTTGATTTTTTGAGAGTTTTGGGACTTGAAAAATTAGCTCGGCAGGGGCTAAGGACGTGTGAAACACATGGCACGGATGCCACAGATTGCTATGCTGTGGTGGTGCGGTGACAAAGTTTGGCTGGCGTGGGCCAGTTGCTTGGCTCGGATCGGGACGAGGTGACAGCCACGTTGGGAGCGATGAGGCCACCTCGGGCTGGGCCTCCATGGCTGCTGGGCACGGGCCCGTGCAGGCGAGATGAGAGAGAGTAGGAGAGACCGGCGTGGGCCGGCTCTCGAGTCATAGTGGCCTGGGCCTTGCTAGAGCACGCTAGGCGACAAGGAGGAGAAAGGAAGGAGGCGTGGGCCTCCTCCAATGTTAAGATGAGCGGCATGAGCCGCATGCATGAAAGACCAAAGGTCTTTGGGCCATCCTGCGCGAAAGAAGGAGAGCCGGGTCTGGACCATGGGGCCTGGCTTGCTGCTGGGCTCCTACGGTTTGGGCCCGTGCTGAATGAGAGAGAGTAAGAGGGAGCTGAGCAATTGGGCGCTGGGCTCTATAATCCTTTTTTGTTTTTTTTTTTGTTTTTTTATCCTCTTTTCGCGAGCTGCCTTCTAAATATTTTTCTTTATACTTTTTGCAGAGATTTTGATATGCCTTCATCCGATTGCAAAAGTGACGAATATCCTCCACTTTTGTACCGTCAAGGTGGTTCTTCTGACAAGGTGGGCTACTTTGAGGCTGCACATAACAAGGTAGGCTACTTTAAGGCTGCACATGATAAGGTGGTTCTTCTGACGAACAAACATGCGATTCCGTATGGGATTCGCGTCAAGCGGGTGAAAGACGATAGTGGCCATGAATCGTGCGGCGAGGGTGCCACTGCTAGAAAGAGGGCTATCAAATTCCTTACGTATTACTTCGTATTGGGTTTCACTTTTCCCATGCTGCATCTTTTCCAGGAGGTGATCTACTCCATAAAAAGATGAGGCGTTTACTCATCTGATCGCTGATATAGAGCCTGCTACCAATTAGGGTGGAAATAAGAGATTTTCCTCACTTACTTGTGAGTCTTCAGCCGAGAAGAAGCCAAGGACTTCTTCTGCTACTCGCAGGGGCTCGTCTACTGCTGAGAAGCTTGTAATCAATCTAACTTCTCCCAAGAAGACGAAAAAGTCCGTTGAGTCTAAGCATGTGAAACTTGTTGCTCTGAAGGTAGCCACAATGTCTGGATTGCCCAATGGAAAGGTTCGATGGTGCCCGCATTGTCTAGGTTTGTGTCGAAGCACGCGTTGGGAGCTAAGTTGAGTTCAGTTTCTAAGAAGCTTGCCGCTATGAAGAGCACAAAAGGTGGATTCTACTACTAAGGTAGCACCTAGGCTTGTTCCTCCTTCCATTGCGATTGATTCGTCTGCTGAGAAAGGGAAGTTTGCTCGCGCGAACAGTTATGAGAGATCCACCGAGTTTGAAGCTGTGGAGTTTCCCAAGGTTTATGCACTGTTAAAGGCTGACCTGCTTGAGGACATTGATGCATGCGCTAAGTTCGTTGACAATGTTGGGAAAGTTGTCGTCATCTCAGACTATTTTACGAAATGTTCTGCTTGCTCAAAGAGGTCATCCCTAATTATTATAATGCACAAGACTTTGATCCTGGCAGCTGAGTCTATGCACTTCGATCAGGATGCTGTCAAGTGTGCTAAGGAAGCCGAAGTGGCGTTGACGACTCTACTTCGCTCGGTTGCTAAAAATATCGAGAAGCTCGAATCTGAACTTGCCGTTTTGAAAGGGTCTGATGTCTCTGCCCCCACTTCTGTGCAGTTGGAGACCGCTCATCAGAAAGTCGAAGGTCAGCAGTCCAGGCATGGGCAGCTAAGGATAAGCTGATGGAAGCTTTGGCTGCTAAGAGAGGTGCGGCTGCTGAAAGCATGGCAGTCGAGGTACCAGTGGTTGCGCAGGCTGCCGATGAGTAATCTTTTTTCTTAAACTTAGAAATTTTCTTCTTTTCCTTTTCATTCTGCTTTATTCGAACTTTGTTGGCCTTCGAGCCTGTTAATCAATTTGCTAGAAATTTAATAAACAGATTTCCTTGCTTTGCTTCATCATTTGATTTCACCATGTTTTTTGTAAAATTTTATCGTAGGACGGGCAGTTGGGTGAGCTTCTTAATGAAGCAATCGACCCTTTATCATCACTTAGGTTTTAGTTTCGGCTTTGATGCTCAAGGAGCTTTACTTGTAAGTGGAAAAAAGAATGCAAGATTTATAACTTATAGAGCTGGCAACCGAACTCGTAACCTCCGAAGGAAGCAGACGAGTTCGTGTAGCTGCTATAATCGTGAATCTCGGCTACTGCGGCTGCACGAGCCTTAGCCCTCCCGGGGCATGTTGCAAAATTGTTAACTTATAGAGCCGGCGACTAGACATGTGCTTCTCGTAAAAAGCAGATGAGTCCACGTAACTGTTATAATCGTACACTTCGACTTGAGCGGATGCACGAGCCTTAGCCCTCTTGGGGCGTGTTGCGAAAATTTTAACTTATAGAGCCGGTGGCCAGACACGTGCTTCTCGTAGAAAGCAAAGGAAATCCATGTCGTACATTTCAACTTTAGCAGTTACATGAGCCTTAACCTTCACAGGGCGTGTTGCAAAAATTTTAACTTATAGAGCCGGTAGCCGGACATGTGCTTCTCGTAGAAAGCAGAGGAAATCCGCGTAGCTGCTATAGTTGTACATTTTGGCTTTAACTCTTGTAAAACTTAAACCGTCGATCGGAAGCAATGCTTTTAAATAAGCAGACGAGTCCGCGTAGTCATAGTAGGTGTAAGTCTCGGCTTATAGATTGCCTCGGGCTACCAGCCATTAGGTCGTTGGCTGGGCGTTTTACTTATAGAAGCAGGCGACCCGCGTGACCACTTAGGCGTCGTCAATTGATCTTCTAAGCTGCATGCATCTCAGTATGAATCTCAAGGGCAGCAATTGTAACTTGACTCCACAGGTAGCTTAACTAGTATTGCAACACTTTAGAGCCAGGTTACGTTTATAAAGACTTACGTGTTAGGGATGGACCATCCTACAATTAGCGTCTTTTCCGATTAGAGACCCGAGCTCCCGCGAAATTAAATCCTTCATTCGGCTAAGTCTTTTTAGGAAAAAAAAATTATTGTGGCCAATTATAGGAGTCGTCCGGCGTAGGCAGTCGATGCATTCAGGGGAAACTGAGCAGTCGTACAACCCATCCACGTCTGGATATCCCGGATCGGTTTACCCTCTCCTGATGAGAGAGTACACGCCGTGTCTGCAAGGGCAGGGGCATATTTTGCTGTCACAAGGGTGGTCAATTTGTTTATGCATTCGGCCCAGGCTTGTGAATAATTCCTTCAATCTTCATTGAAAATAGAGAAATGTATTAACTTTGCTTGTAGGCAGTAATAGCATAACAACTGATAGTCCTCGGCGTACGAGGTCTTGTTCGTCGAGCTGCTTGAGCCTTCAAACTTTATTTGTCTTGAACAGGGTCCAAGGAATGGTGGAAGGTCACATGTAGTACTTTCTCATGTTGTAGGCATTCCACTGCTTTTCAATCTTTTTGTCGCTCATAGTGGTGAGGGTGTAGCTGTCATTTCCACATACTCGGCTGATTTTGTACGAACCTTCTCAGCTAGGAGTCATCTTTTTGGAGCCTTCCTGGCGAGCGGTTATGAAGGCTTTTCTGATGACTAGGTCTCCTGGCTGGAACTGTCTGATCTTCGCCTTTTTGTTGTAGCTAGAGAGGATCTGCTGTTGATAGGTCGCAATGCAGGTGATAACCTTATCGCGTTCTTCCTCTGCCAAGTCTAGGTTTATGGCCATCTTATTCTCGTTATGCTCGAAATTTGGCAGTATAGTGCTGATGCTTGGTACCATGACGTTAGGATGGATGATCGCTTCGAAACCATATGCCAGGGAAAATGAAGTTTTGCTGGTTGCTCATCTCTTGGTGATGCGATATACCCATAGAACATCGGGGAGCTCGTCTGGTCATTTGCCCTTCATTGACCTGTGGATACTAGAGTGTGGACATGTCCTACTTGGTGCCATATTTTTCAAAGAACTTTGCCAAGTCTTTGCCCATGAACTGCGGACCATTGTCTATGACAATAAGTGAGGGATGCCGAAGCGTCAGATGATGTTCTTCCATATGAAACACTCTATGTTTATCTGGGTAGTTGTAGTCATGGGTTCGGCTTTGACCCATTTTGTGAAGTAGTCGGTTGCTACGATCATCATGCAACTTCGCCCAGTGGTAGACGGCATTTGCCCAGTGCACTTGGCTAGGTTGAGTTTCATTTTATACTCTCGGAGGATGTCAAAAGTCTTTGCCAAGTTACCAATGTGGTATGGTCGCTGCTTGCCTTTCACCATGATGTCGTCGACGTAGACCTTCATGGTTTCTCCGATTTGCTTCTTTAACATCGTGTTTATGAGTCGTTGGTAAGTTGCTTCTACATTCTTGAGGCCAAAAGGCATGACCTTGTAGCAGTATGTGCCTCGCTTGATCACGAATGCGATTTTTTCTTTGTCAGGCTCATACTTGGCAATCTATTTGTAACCTGAGTATGCGCCAAAGAAGCTAAGCAGCTGGTTCCTGGATATTGAGTAAACGAGCAGGTTGATTTGGGGAACCAGGTAGTTGTCTTTAGGGCATGCTTTGTTGAGGTCGATGTAATCCACGCATACTCTCCATTTGCCCTTGTCTTTTTTCATCACCAGCACGACATTGGCTAGCCATGCGTGCACCACTTTCTCAATGAATTCGGCTTCCAATAACTTGTTGATCTCTGCCTCAATAATTGCTACTCGCTCGGGTGTGAAATGTTGCCTTTTCTGGATTACAGGTTTGGTAGTGGGATCAACGTGTAGCTTATAACAAGCTATCGCTTGATCAATACCGGGCATGTCAGAGGGTGACCATGCGAAAACGTCACGATTTTCCTAAGGAAAACCATGAGTTTTTCCTTTCCTATCGAGCTCAAATGTGAGCCAATCCTAGCCGTCTTCTCTGGCTGGTGGGGGTTAAGAATGATGTTCTCGACGCCCTCTTCGGGTTTCTATCCTGATTCCTCTGTTAGGGCGTCGTCGACCTTGACGGCATCTTCTTCAGTTGCTACTGCTGGGGCGAAAGACTTCTTCTTTGTCTCCTTGAGAACTTGTACAGTGCATCACCGAGACATAGCCTGGTCGCATTTGATCTTTCCGATTGCTCCTCTGGGGATGCGAAATTGGATCTTCTGATACTCGATCGAGGTCACAACTTTAATCTTCACTAGCCAAGGTCAGCCCAATATCCCGTTATGGGGAGATGGGTCTCTGACGATCATGAAGGTCTGCGATGAGACGATTGGAGAGCTGGCTACGTCGAGCATGATTGTGACAATGGCAGTTGAGGTAAGTTCATTGAATTGGTTAAGATCTCTGCTTTGCGTCTAATCGTGCTTTCCAAACCCATCTTCTGGATAACTGACAGTTGTAGGATATTGACTGAGTTACTGTTGTCCACCATAATTCTGTCAACGATGGTGTGGGCCAGTTGAACAGAAATCACCAAGGCGTCATCGTGGGGAAAGTCTATTCCCTCAGCATCCTGCTCGGTGAAGCTGACGACTGGTCCAAGTACAACATTTATGGCTTGAACCTGAAAGACTGATCTCGCATGCTAGATCTTCCTCTTCTTGGAACTGTTGGTGGCCCCCAGATGTTAGGATTCGGCAAAGATTCTATTAATTCGGATCGTCTTGGCTAGGGGTTCAGCATCGGCGTCTACTTCTCACCTTAGCTGGGCAGCTGGCCTGTCAACATACTGGTCGCATTTGCCTGCCTTCACGAGCTTCTCAAGGTACTTCATCCATGTGGTGCAATCGTTGGTTGCGTGCCTCAGACCTTTATGGAATACGCAATACTTCGTCTGGTCCATCCTAGAAGTGTCCCCCCTCATGGGTTATGGCATCTTGAACCATGACTTGTCCTTGAGGCCACGAAGGATCTGGTTGATCGGGACTGAAAACTTATGTACATCTTGGGCGTCGTGCCTCCTTTCATCGGGGATCTATCCATGCGTATGCTTCCTGGCTTACTTTTGTTATTGAACAGTTTACCAGGGTCAAGTTGGCTCTGCGTCCTTGCCCAGCTGCTCAGGCAGCTTCTGGGAGCGCTTGGCCTCATCCTAGAGAGAGTGTTTTTCTGCCAAAGCATAAGAGTTTACCAGGGTCAAGTTCTCGCTCATGATTAGTTCTCCGAAAAATGGGTGATCAGCTGGAAACCTCTTCTGGAAGGCTAAGCATGCAATGTTGTCATCGTATCCAATGATCTTCGCCTTCTCAACCTTGAACCTCTTGACGTATGTGCGGAGCGACTTCTTCTTCATGTTGAAGAGGTGGTTAAACTTCTTCTTGATCAAGTAGTAGGACGAATATTCCTTAGTGAAAACCAATGACAGTTTTATGAAGTTCCGGATTGATCGTGGCAGCAAGGTGTGGAACCAGTCTTGCGCCTCACCTTGGAGCGTTATGGCAAAGATCTTGCCCATGATAGCATCATTGTTGGCGTAAAGGGTCATGGCGCTTCGATAATGCATCACGTGTCTGTCCGGATCTCCTTTGAACAAGGTGAAATATGGCGGGCTAAACTTCCGCGATGGTTCCGTCTGCTCAATCTCGCCTGTAAATAGCGACCTGCTCATGTTGGCCACGTTTCTACGAAGAGCATCATTGGTAGTCTCAATGCGCAGGAATCCAAGCAGCTGCTCTGCTACGAGCCTTTGTACTTCTTCCTAGATTTACGCTCGGTGAGGTAGAGGAGCCTTCGGTACTGACCTGCTGGTCCATATTGCTCTTCAGCATGTTCTGCTCGTCTGTGTTGCGGTTGCAGTGCATAGTGTTCATTATGTGCTGCTCGCCGTTGCGCTTGGCGAGGGCTGCCATTGGAACTTGAGCTAGACTGCTTTCGTGCTCTCCTCGGTCCGTCATGTGGCTGCCTACTCCGATGCCTCGCAGGAGGATCTCCTTGTAGGCCTAGCCTCATATGGACGCTTCTCTTGGAATGTCCTGAATGCTCGTCAGAGTGTGGACTCAACCTCGAATGCACACTGACTCGTGAGCTGACTCGGGAATGAACGCTTCTCTATGCATCTAGGCAAGAGAAGACGTTTTCCCAAGGGCCCAAACAAGAGGCACACTACCCGAAAGTACAGTTCGTGGTGGGCTAAGCGGCTCTTTGTTGGGATGTCGCTGTAATAAGACACGTTCTTCTGCCCTTTTCTTGCTTTGGGACATCTCGTCGGGGGCGCGCTGCGTCTCGATGCATTCAAGGAGCTGGTTCACCAAGGTGGTCTGTTGCGCAAGGGAGCTTGTCAAATTGGCGACCTGCTAAGGTAGGTGGTGTTCGCCATTTGGATTGGAAAAGTCTAGATAATTGGCGTCTCCATGTGTGGTAAAAGTGTAGTAGACTACAGGTACAAAGCTTGGGCCCATAGTGGAATCTGGATCCCCGGATGTGGCTTTGGGTTAGATTGGGTCGTAGGTCGGGCCGTCGAAGCGGGTCGTAAAGCTGGCCAACCCGACTGGGTGGTCAGGCCGTGCGTGTGGGCTTGCTGGGTTTGCACGTGTGGCAGCTGGCCTTGGTCCTACGCTACGCACTAGGCCGTGGCTATTGGGTTGCAACAACGGTGGTGGTGCGGTTCCGCAATGGTAGGGCTTCTCCTGCCGTCGCGTTGAGCCTTGAGGATCGCCGTTGTGGGGCTATATCCTCTTCTCCACTCTCTGGTCCTAATCATTGTACTTACAAGGTTTTGTTCGTCGTGGTTTCTAAATTTCCTATCATTGTATCCTTTCTCTAGGGATTGATCAAGAAATTTTTCTAGGAAAAATTAATTTATACATCGTGTCAGAAATTCAACGTAACAGAAAATTCAAGAAACGAAATGCAATAGGCTTCTTCGAGTATTTGAATCAGCTCTCAATGAAAGCACCAATTTGTCGATGCAAATTTCTGATGTCTTCAGTCTTGACGAAAATGCACCTGCAAAACAATCAACACCTTTGATAAAAATAAAAAAAAAACCTAAGCCTCACATGCCCACGAGGTGGGGGGGTTAGGCCAATGGATCTCCAATGCCTAAGTTAGTTTCTATGAGGAGAGTAAAGTGTTTAAGGCTTTTTAGGGTAGCAAAAGCCTCTTAAATTTGGTAGAATATGGGGTATATATAGGGGAGATGGCCGGCCATAGTGTTAGGGTTTTACCCTTCACATGGCGACATCCTATTGGCCAATGTTTATGGAGAAATATTCTCAAGATATTAAATAGGAAATAATATCTTGAGATAATGGAGTAATTATCCCTAATTGATTTAAATTGGGATTACTTACTTGATTGGAGTCAATCTTCAATTGGGGAATGTATTAAAGATAGGATTTGGGTAAATAATCCTTATCCTTAATGCTTTGACTTTTCCTTGCCAAGGGCAAGTGAGCTGTGGGTAGTCGTATTCAGCTGTTGAGACCTTCAGGGTTGTGAGCTGCGCGTGGGAGTATCTAAGGACCCTACCCATTTAATGAGGGCAATCTTGTCTTTCTTGAGCAAAAGTTCACGTGTCGCCTCTAGAATTTTTAGGATTATTTTAGGCTCCACAATTATTACACCCAATCATGTTCATCTCAGAATATCTCTGCATGAACTCGTGTGTCAGCATATGTCGATGAGCACTCGATATGATATGTTTGTTTATGTGAGATTATGTGATTACTGGACGTTAGATTTTATTTACAAAATACTGTGACGTATTGAATTCTTGAGATATTGCAGGCTACGGTAAGTATTTTTATGCTATACGTAGTATGTATAATTTGGAAACTATACTTGTTTTACGATGAGGGGTTATTACGTTTTGAAAAGGTTTTACAAAGCTTCATTTTTAGGCCAACTCACCCTTGTTTTTTGCCCCTCCAGGTTTTAGTGGCAGAGTTTTCGTTTTGACGAGAATTCTTGGCAAATCTTGATATAGAAGGTTACCTTTGATGGTATAATTCTCAATCTACTTTATTGTACTTTACTTATGCTCTGACATCACATGTGAAATAAGTTCATTCCCACTCTCTAGCGCACTCTTACATTTAGGCACTTTTATATTTAATTTTACTCACATTTTCACATCACTACACTTTATGGCTTTGTCACCTTCCTGGTGTCGGCTCGCACAGCTCGACTCGGAGACCAGGTGGACATTCCAGGTTGGGATGTGTCATTTCAGGAGGAAAATTAGGTAATTATAAATGTTTATCGGGGTAACTGGCTAAAACAAAGTTTAGAGGGGAAATTAGCAATTAAAAAGGTTCAAGGAGTAATTGACTAAAACTGAAATTTAAAAGATAAATTAGCAGCTCTTTACAAATTTGAGAGAAAATTCACGAATACCTCTTAATTCTATAATAAATATAAAAATAGAGCTTAGATGATAGTTAAAGTCAGTTTAGGTTTTGACGGAAAAGCACACCCATGTGTTTTTCCTCATAAAAGTGAGTCATTGTAAATAAACATATATATAGTAAAAAGGCACGTAATGATAAATTATTATGATGTGTGAAAAATAATTTCTAAAATATAGTGTAGTAGTTAGTGTGATTAGGGCATCACCAATGGAGAGATGTAAATTTGAGATGTAAACATCACATTTACATATTTGGAAATGTAAATACGAGTGTCACTCCAATGAAGAGATGAAAATTTGGAATTGGCTAGATTTATTTTTCTCTATTTGACTACCGGAACCCACCTTCTAAAAATGTAAAAAGAAGATACAAATAATCTTTTTTATTTGCAGCTTCTCGCGAAGATGGATAATTTACAATCCGTCATTGAAGAGCTTCCAGCAAAGAAGAATTGTAAAATGTTCGTTTCGAGGCATTTTTCATCTGCAGAAAGCTTGGCTGCTGAAAAAAATCAGCTTACAGGTGGACACGTGTAGTTATGATTAAAAAATCAATTACTTGGACATGTGTCCACCCGTGATTCGCTAGCAGCAGGAGCTGCTGCTGCTGATTTTTCAGCAGCCAAGCTCCGTTCTTTTCATCCAATTGGATATTGCCTTTAGTTTTGTGTGGTTGAATTATTTTAGAATAGAACAAATTCTATGATATTATAAACATAAATCTCAATTTATTATCCCAAAAGAATCTCAATTTATTTATGTGGTACAAGGATGTTGTGAAATGATTCTATATAAGTTATCCCAAGTCTTGAGATTATGCTTGGCCGACAAGAAAACTTGTTATGTATGACTATGATTATCTCTTGAAGAACAGTTCTCATTTGTTTGTTAATGTGCATGAATTCATCTCCCATCGCTCCATCGCCCCATCGTGTATACTACTTGTAGTACTCTACGTACTGGGGTGAGGGTTGACAGAAGAACTACTCAGGCAAAGGGTGTATAAATGTTGTTTTTTAGGACCAAATTTATTACTTTAGGGCATATGATCGATCGTTATTTAAAACTGCATCAACTACTTTCTCAATGATTGGGAAACAAAGTTGGCCAAGTAATTACAATGGCCTTCATCGGGTCCTTATAAGCCGAAACATATTTGGCAAATAGAAAACTTCATTTTAATCCTTAGTAAAAATGACTTTTAGATTAAAATCATAAGTATGATCAAAATCTAATTTTAATCCTTGATACATTAATAACCTCATTTATTAATTATATTTTTATTTTTTTAATTATTTCTCTTTTTCTTCCTACTTTTTAATGTATTAATTTTATTTTATTATAATTTTCATTTTCATTTCATTTAGCGTAATAAATTTTGTTGTAAACATTTGGATAAATTAATTTTTGTTATACAATATATTTCGATATACTTTGTCTTCTTCATTTAGATACATTAAATTCATTATAATACACTTCAGAGCATATATTTAGGGGTGCTTCGGTATGGGATACCGAACCAAAACCTTAGTCCCGATTCCCAAACCGAAATTTTCGTGATTCCCACTTTCAAGACCGATTCCAAACCAAATTTTTGGGAATCCTGAAATAGTTTCGGTATTTCGGGACAATTGGGAATCCCGAAATATTTTTGGGCTTTTTGGCTTTTCGGCTATAATATTAATAACTTGGCTGTGCAGTGTGCAGAATAGCCAATATGCACTGCATATCTTGGTTGTGCAGTGATCAAAATTTGGCTGGGCTATAATAACTTGGCTGTGCAGTGATCATCAAATCATTATGTGTACAAATAAAATCAAACCAAAATCCTTGCATATATCCCCTACTCACAATAGCCAATCTGCCTATTCTACTACAAATGCATGCAACAAATATAGAGGGTTCGATTCTTGAGTAACTGAAATGAACAAAGCAGAATAAGCTATCACTTAAAACAAACAATAAAAAAACACGTAAATTTCAATCACAGGGAGATGCTAAATTACCACGAGTGCAGAATAGTGAGTTCTAAATGTAAAAGTTGTAAATCACAGGGAGATGCTAATTACCACGAGGAAAAAGAGAATAATCAGACATGAGAAGCACAGTATCACTTTGTGTGCCAACTTTAGTGGCATCAACTCGAGAAGCATGACGCTGACTAATTACGTTCTTATTAACTGACTCCAAGAATTCCCTGGAAACAGGGACACGCATATGCCAAAATTCAACTTGAAGGTTATAGAACAATACAATATGAAACTCTTAAAACATTCATGCACAAGTTCAAAGAAAAACTAAATATACAAACTATATTGACATAGTTTTAAAGCTTTCATGCATAATTATCCAGGAAAGAAAGACAAAACATTGACATAGCTTCCGTTCAACAAACATTATTCATTTGTACATGTATAAACTCAGGTTTTCACATACCCCAGCAACAACGTACGCAGAACCCAATAAAGGGCTCATGATGTGCTTCACATAGAGTTGGCTGGCAAGTTCTTTGTTAAAGGTAGCTACAATGTCATCCATGTCTCTTTCCACAAAAGAAGTTCGTGGGCAGTTAATGCCGTGGGACTGTTCGAGGCCTTTGACCCATTAATTCGAGCTTTCTGCAACCGCATTACTTTACCAATCTACATACAGAAACACACAAAATTTCCCAAGCATGACAATAAGAACAATCATTACCCAATTCCAACTCCCCTCACAAACTACTACAAATTTTCGACTTTTTCCTTAAAAATAAAATTAAAAATTAAAATGCAGGATTGAAGCTCGGGGCAGAGTGAAACATACAAAAGTGGGGGAGGATCCGGTGTAAGCGAGAATAAGATTAGCAGCCCATTCGCCTCTGTAAGCCCAATCAGCAGCGTCTATCTTCTGTAAAACGACCTCTATATCTCGTCGTTGGCCGTGTTTCAGCTGCTCTCCGTCACCACACATTCCCCATTTCATTCAAATACCCAAAACAAAAATTCTGAAGAAAAAAAATTGAAAATTTGCTTGTACCTGATCGATGAGATAAGATTTGGGTTTTTGCGTTTCTGGGTTTTCTTCCACCTTGCAGGAATCAGCTTACACGAACTACACCCACCCAACTCTCAAAGAGACAATTTTATCGAGATGAGGCGACGACGAACTACACCTAATCTAGAATTCGTAAATTAAATTTCACAAACCCTAAATTAATTCCCATATTTATTTACCTGTGTCTGAATCTGAAAGAGTGAGAGAGAATCGCGGGAGAGAGTCTCGCAAGAGAGAGACTGGTGGCTATGGCTCTATGTCGTCACTGTCGTGAAGGAAGGCTCCACCGTCGAAGAGAGACAGCCATGGATCCGTGTGGTGGTGGGCCGGTGACTGGCCGGAGTTGGTTTTGAGAGTCGAGACAGAGAAGAGGAGACTCAGGAGAGGGCTCTCTCGGTGGCTCTGAGCTGAGAGACTGAGTGAGAAAGAAATGAAATCGAACTCGACGGGGAGAAAGCCTAACAAGGAATGGACAGCATAGATTAATTTGAAACAATCCAACGGTTCAATGTATATGTGTAAATATATATATATATATATATATATATATATATATATATATAATAATTAAAAATATATATTTTCGGTTTGGTATGGGAATACCAAAATATTGGGAAGACAATCCCGATTCCCATACCAAAATTTCGGTATTGGTTCGGGATAGCATACCGAAAATTTTGGGAAAATCGGTTTGGGACATTTTTGGTTTGGGATCGGTATTTTTTCGGTTTTGGTTCGGGAATTTTGGGAATTTTTTCCACCCCTACTTATATTAAGATACACACATTTCGGTACATACATTTCGATACAAACATTTAGTTACATTAATTCAATGTAATACATTTCGGTGCATACATTTCGGTGCATACATTTCGATACTCACATTTAGGTACATTAATTTAATATAATACATTTCAGTGCATATATTTTGGTACATACATTTCGGTATATACATTTGGGTACTAACATTTAAATACATTGGTTCAATATAATACATTTCGGTACTAACATTTAGGTACATTAATTAATCTTTCAAGTTTGAAGAATGTTAAATAAAATTAATAAGTTAAAAAACTCTTTTTTGGTCAAAAAATAAATTAAAATTTGTATATTAATAAATTTAAATATTTAATAGGAGGCGTTAAATAAAATGTACATTAATTATTTCGAATTAAGGACACATCAAGGATTATAATCAATATGTAATCTAATACCAGATTTATTTTAAATTTTAATCTTTAAGATTAAAGTTAAAAAGACCCCTTTTGGCAAATTTGGTAGGAGAACTGCGACTCTGGATCTATCGAAGTCAAGTTGTTTAATTGTTCCATTTTCCTTTTTTATTTATCTTAATATTTTTCCGGTTATAGGCAACTTATCAAAAGTGAGTATATTCCTACGACTATCCGAATTATTCCCTATATCAATGTCGTAATTAATTTGTATTTCTTCAATCTGCTGTTTGGTTTCTAAATTAACATGCATTGATGATCAAGTTGGTGAAGGTAAATTTGGTCCATTTAAACCTGCATTAATCTCTCAAATGAATGGTCAGGACTCGGGTGAACCGGGGCTAAGGTTACTTCAATAGTTATGGTCGAACTTCAAGGATAGGGGAAACGTTATTTTTGGCTTAATTAGTTCAAAATTTTGGTTACGAAAAAATGTTTCTTTTCAAAGTTTCATTCTATGGATCTTCCACCTAGAAAATGATAAATACATATTTTTTTGAAAACTTTAACGAAAAGTTTCTGGTACTGTTCACTTTAACGAAAAATCATAATTTTACACTAAAAAATCAATTCTGATACTATTCATTTTACCCTTTATTTTCTCATTATCGTTAAAACTCAAAGTTTTCAAGCCCTTTTCATTAGTTTTTCTTATTTTTTTTAGCCTTTTACAGAAGCTTGTATACTGTTCTCGTATGATTTATTCAATCTGACGGTTAAAATAAAAAGAGAATATATAAGAAGTTAGAAATAGTGTGTGAAAATCATCTCTATTGCATCTAATAATCACCAGCCAGTCCCCTTTAAAAAAAATCACCAAACATGTGGTTCTTATCAGGAAAATGCTAAAACAGACATTATTTCTGACTTATATTGAATGCGTGTTCCCAAGTGTATATTTCCACCAACACTTACAGCTTTTCACTGCAAATCGTTCATGAATAAAACGGTTTATCATCAAATAATCACAATTTGAGGGGGGAAAATTGGTCCGGGGAAACCTGTTGGTTATTTAATTTATTATTTAATTTATATTCCACGACTTGACACCCCGTTTATCATAATTGTGTTTATGGATCAAACACTTTTTGAGATTCAAGGGAAATCTTAAAGTTGTAGATAGCCGTTATAACCTACAACTTTAAGACAATGACAACACGCCTCTCTTGATATCATAGGCCAAATTATTGCTTATTCTTTTTCTATTTACTGCTTTGTTTATTGATATATATATTTGATGATTATGAGCAGTGGCGAAGCCACATGAGCGCGAGGAGTGGCGGCCGCCATTTCCCTTGCCGGAAAACAAGACTAGAACAGTGGTTCAGCCCCTCCCCTCACTGGAAAACCGACTGATTTTGCTGCTGCTGCTCTCCGGTATCTGTCTTGTTTCTGCTCTGCGCACAGCAGAGCTGCGTTCATTTTTTTTTTTTAAACACCCAGACCAAAACGACGTCGTTTTGGTCTTGGTAAAAAAATTAAAAAAAATAGAACGAAACAACATCGTTTTATATAAGTTGGAAAAAATATATACATGTAAAGGGTGGACCGCATGTCCTCCGTTCCCTTCAATCTATCTCTCTGCCCTTTTTCATTCTCCAATCACAGCAAAAGGTGCAGCAGCGCTGCCCCGCAATTCCCAGCAGTTAGCACCCACCAGGCCACCGTTTAGCCTTCTACTGCCGCGCCAGCCGTCTCCAACAGCTACTCTCCAGCCGCCAGCTTTCAGCCTTCAAAGGCACTCTTTCGGTTAATTTTTAATCCCTAAATTTATAATTTCTAACCCTAATTAATTATTTAATACGAATTTTGTTTAATTGGTATAGAATCATATGGTAATGCACTAATATGGTTATTGATTATTGATATGATTCTCTGATTATTGATATGAAATAATTTTTTAGGGTGAAAATTAAAATTTGAATTCTTGATTCTTGATTAATTAATTGAATTATTACATAATGTATACAATTATTCATATGATTAGTTGAATTGAATATTTATTTATTGAATAATTTGTATGCTTATTGGTATTGATTAATTGAATTGTTGGTTGGATTAGTTATTATGCATATTAGTATAGTCTACTCTAGGATTAAGAGTCTAAGAATTTTTTTATTTTTTTTATTTTACAGTTACGTAATGGAACGATACTATAAGAAACAATGTTTAAATCCTCCTTCAAACATTTCGGGTAGTCCTCCTCCTTCAAATATTCCAAGAAGTCCTCCTTCGAATATTCCGAGTAGTTCACAACAAAGTGAGGCCACTGAGTTGGATGAAATATTGGCTAACCTTCCTGCAGACCCTGGACATAGACGTCGAATATTTGATTATCCACCTAATTATCGTAAAGCAATTCGTAGACACTATCTCTAAATGATCCTTGTTAACCTTGTACTCTTTTAAGTTCGTCCCTTCCCCGAAAAATCCTGACTTCGCCACTGATTATGAGTTTATCTAATTGAATGTTTTTTCATGTGTAGTATGATGAGAATTATATATATTATCCTATAATACCTAAACAAAATATAAATGAATGTAAAATCATCAAACAATCACAATACTGCATGTGATAGTCACATATAGTGCAAAAATCATCAACTACAAAAATATATATAATTAAATATAAATATCGATGAACTAGTTTAAGAAAAAATTAAAAAAAAACCACAATGTATTGAGATTCAGATTGTAAGGGGGAAGGCTAAAGTATTGGCTAGGAAGTTTCGTAACTATAACCTAGCTAAGATTTGAGTCTGGTTGCAGAAAAGAAAGGGTCCGGAATTGACAGCTTTGAACCAGAAGCAGAAGGGCAGTTTAGAGAGACAGAGAGTGATTGAAAGCGATGGAGCTGCATATAGCATTTAATGCATGTGTACGAGAGAAAGACGGGCCGCGGCGGGGGTGGCAATCCAAAACAAACGGATTGATCTGTGGGCGGGTTGGATCTGTGGGCGCAAAAGTAATGCTTGGATCTGTGGGCGGGTTGGATCTGCGGGCGGCGAAACAGAACCTGGACGCGAAAGTGATGGTCGGGTATGTGGGTGGGGAAGCACAGGTATGTGGGTGGGGAAGCAAAACGTGGGGGGGGGGGGGGGGGAGGGTGCTGGGGGGGGGTGCGTACTTGGTTCTGTGGGCGGGTGGATCTGGGCGACAGAACAGGACGCTAAAGTGATGGTCGGGTATAGTGGGTGGGGGAGGAGAGGGGGGTGCTGGGGGGTGGGGGGGGGGAGGGTGCTGGGGGGGCGTGGGGAGGGTGCGTGCTGGGGGGGTACGGGGGACGAGGGGGAAGCAGAACGTGGGGGGCGGGGGGTGTTGGGGGTTGGGGGGTGCCGGGGGGGGGGGGAGGGGAAGCAGAAAGCTGGGGGAAAGCTGGGGAAAGAAGGCAACCTGGAAGAGAAGCAGGGAAGAGAAAGTTGGGAAGACTGTGGAGGAAATGACAGAAAGTTGGGAAAGCATGGGCTTTCTGATGAAGATATTGCTTTGGATTTTGTTTCCTTTTTTTTGTTTTTTTGTTTTGGAAAAAGAAATAAATAAAAGGAGGAGAAAATAACGGATATCACTGACGCATGTTAACAATTACATGCAAAATTATTTTGAGAATTTATCATTTTGACTACTCTTTACAATACACTTACTTTACACATAGAGATTTGAACATCATAAGAACTCTATGTGGTACTAAGTCACTCATGTATGTTACCATGCAATGTATACAGTGTGAAATATTGTACTAATTCATTATATATAAATGATTATGGTGTGTTTAAACTTTTTTCATTAATTACTACATATTTTCTACACTCACAATGTTTGCCAGCTCGCTATATAATCAACTTAAATTAGTTAAATCCATCATGCAATGCATTTCCTTCCAATTTTTTATGATAAACTAATAGATAATTGACTAAATAAACATCCTGCAAAGTTTCAATAAAAATTTCCAAGTTTTTCTTACAATTTCCGTGGTTTCCATATAATTTTTATCGATATCGATATTATCCCGATATTTCCATCGATATTTCCGTGTTTTCGGATTATCGATATTTCCGATATTACCGATATTTAATACCTTGGTTTTGACCAACTCCTAAGGCTGCAATGGCTGTTTTGTAAAGTTTACATCAATGTATGCAAAATCAGAAAATAAGAATTAATCTATATATTCTCTTTGTCTTTCTATAGCCTCCCTCTTCTGTATATATATCAAGCCTATTTGAAATTTTGTTTGAATTTCATCAATGTTGATCGTTCCTCAACCACCGCGGGACATCGGAACTACGTGCAAGTCCAAGGGCATATAACGTTGCTCAACTTCCCGAAGGATAATTCCAAGATGGTGACACATGTTTTCAAATCAATCTCCTCCTGATCTAGCTACTTAGTATTACTCTGTAGTGATATTTCTCTTCATTTATAAGTGAGAGGTCTTAAGTTCCATTCTCGTCAAAGTCGAATAATTTGAACTAAATTATTATTAGCACATTGTAAAACTTAACCCAAATATCATTTATTGGAGAAAAAAAAAGTCTCCTCCTGATCCTAAAACATTTTTTAACAATAGATCTAACAAATCAAACATGTCAACTTCCTCAACTTAGAGATCTGGTGATTGAACTATTTGATCGAGCTCGGTCTCGATCTCTAGTTTGGGCTTTTACCCATTCACCCAAAATAAAAGTAACGCATTGAAAAATAATATTATAGTATATTTTGAAAATAATATTACAATTGGAATATTTCATGAATGTCATTTGCAATAATTTTTTTTTTTAAATCATTAACATCATGTCGACCTTAAAAACTATCAAGCCAACGTGACGCACATACCAAGAAATTAATAAGCTAACCACGTCCTTCTGATGAATGCGGGCGTACCAACTCGCAACCAAGCTCAGTTGGCAAGTAAAATTGATGTGATGGTGGTGTCGAATGCGCTGTCAACTTCTAAATCTGAGCAATCATGACCATGGAAGGTCCTTGGGTTCTAAAACCTGAGGATAAGGTTGCTAGTCACTGCAAAGTTCAAGATCTTTTGCACCAAATTCGGCTGCCTCAACTACATTCATGAAAAATATAGGTCCGCCAAATCGGTATCAAGCTGTAAGGACACAAATACTCAAAAAAAAATAAGCGTCTTGATGGTAAATGTTGTTTAGTCATCAGAATGCCGAACTTTAAAGTGCACCTAAGAGTAACCAATCAATGACACCTCACTCGGCGGGGAAGCTACATGAAGTGACTTCGTTCAACAAAAGAATCAAAGACTCCTCACCGATTGAGACTTGGATAAATAATCAGTCAAGCTTGCAATAGTGTTGCAAATCTAAACTGAATATACTTCTCAATCGCCTGATTTTATGGCTCTAGTGCTGTCAATCTAGGCTGAAGATGTCGCCAGTTACCAACGCAGTACTGTTACTCCAAACTGAAGATATGTTGACGAAGTTAGGAGAGTCAGTGATTTCTCAGAAAATGAGAAGGGCTCACGTAGAGTTAGTTTTTGTGCAGGGCGTTTGTGTGTTGAGTTAAAGGTTCTATCTACGTAGCAAATCCCCGTGTATTTATAGAGACGAATTCCTTGATACACAAGTCTGCCAAGTGGTAAAATTCTGATAATATTTCGATATCTCAGTATATTCTCTTAATATACTCGGATTATTCTCAGCTGAAACTCCATCATTAAGCCTTGTCTATTATACAATTTAATTCAAACTCCATCTAGAAGCCAATCCTGATCTTCAAGCACTCTCAAGATAATTGTCAATAGACCTTCAGATAATACTATAATTATCAAAACGTACCATAATAATATCTAAAAAAGTGAGAAAATTATCTTGGCCTTCCTTTAATCTGACGACTCCAAACTTATGGGCCGGGTGCAAAATCGAGTAAAAACATTCCCCCCCCCCCCCCCCCCCCCCCCAAGTTTCCTTGAGCTTCGGTCCACACGTCTAATGGTTAAGGAAAGTAATCCTTTGACTATTGGCTTCCTCAAGTTTCTCGATCAAGAAGTACAAGGCCAAATATAAGATACCGTTGAACTCAACTAGACAATGATATAAACCTTTTTGGCCAAAACTAGGTATGAACCTTGTCGGCTGAACTAACTAACCAGTCCACATGAAGGCCTACAAACTGAAATGGGTGGCCATTAAAATTACATTTCTTTTGTGTTTTTTTCTTTTGCAAACAGCGGTTTTTTGCTCCTTTATTTTCTCAAGCATCGGTTAAACAATTGAATGACTAAGAAAATAAACATTATTTAAAAAACAAAAATAAAATTGACCAAAACGAGGAGGAGGCCAACAATATTTTATTCCGAGTCGAGATCTTTTTATATCATTATCTTTCGTTTGATTTTGCTCCAGTCCGAAAAAAAGACCATCTCCGAATATTTTTAATTTGTCTAAATATTGTTGATTCCCCACCGCCAAATGCTTTGAGTTATTACGCCCCTCGAGCATAATCACTTTGCCAACATTGGCTTTTACTCCAATTCAGTTGAACAGGATTGCTCCATATCGACTTTATTTCCAATAATAATATTAATTGACATGGTTTTTTAATCTAAGGCCGTGTTTCGGCCTTGTTCGTCATTAGAGCACTCTTCTAACGAATCATCTTCTAAGTAAATTTTTGTATTAGGCTTAGAAACTTGAATATTTTTTTCTAGGCCAACCATATTTTCCCTTTTAGGCAAACGAATAGGTGGCCTAACTTTTTCCTCGGCCAGATTGATAATCCATTTATTTGTATTCCAGATGTAAGGAAAAAGTTTTTCATCTAGTCAGGTATTAAATTGAGCCATGTCTTCGTTCACCCACTATTCTCGTAGGGGCACCAGGAACTTTCATTTTCAAAATATGAGCGAAGGATTTTTGCCTCTCTTCATGGGCATCAAGAATTTTGTGCGCGTTCTATGCTCTTTATTTTCCTCACACTTTTCGATGTGTTTCTCTAGTTGCGCTTGGATTTTGTCTAATTGGTTGAATGAGCCGGATTGGAATATTGAAATATCATATGAACTTTGTAGTTTTAGAACTAGGTACCACCAGGCGTGCCAAAATGTTGACCCTTAAGACTAGCAAGCCTATGTGGTAAGCAGGCCGAGCAATTAATAAGCTGACTATGTCATTATGGTGTTTGCGGCCATCCCAACTTGCAACCGAAGACCGAGCGCGGTCGGGCAAGTAAAATAAATGTGGTGATGGTGTCGAATACGCTGCTAACGTCTGTGCTCGAGCGATCAAGGTCAAGGAAGGAACGCATCTCGACCTTGGGTTTAGAACATAAAGACAAAGTTGTTAGTCAATGCAAAGTTCAAATAAGGTTCGACTTTCAATGTGCCTAACATTAAATAACCTGGTAACACTTCACTTTGTTTAGAAGACTAACGAGATGACTTCTTTTAGCGAGAGAATCAAAGAATCCTCGCTGGCAAAGACTTGGATAGATAACCAATCGAATTTGAAGTAGTGTTGTTAATCCAAACTAAAGATACTTTTCGATCACCTTATTCTATAGCTCCAGTGCTGTTAATCCAAAATGAAGATGTCGCCGATACTCCAAACTAAAGAGGTGATGGGCGGAGTTAGGTTAGTTAGTAATTTCTCAAAGTGTGAGAAAGGTCCGCGAAAAGCAAGGTTTTATGCAGAACTTTTGGTGTTAAGTTAAAGGTCTCTCTACGTTGCAAATCTCCTTCTATTTATAGAGACAGAATTCTTTGATACCCAACTAAGTCTGCCGAAGGGTAAAATACTGATAATATTCCAATTTCTCGACATATTCTCTAAATATATTCGAAATTATTCTCGCCTAAAACTCCATCATCAAGCCTCGCATTTCTCGACTCAAGTTAGAATTATGAACCTAGTCCTATTTTACAATTTAATTCGACCTCCATCCAGAAGCCAATCGTGGTCTTCAATTACTTTCAAGATAATTATCATTAACCCTTCAGACAATACTATGATTATCAAAACCATAATAATATCTAAAAAAGTTATTGAAAATCTTCTTAACTTTCTTTTAATCTAACTGTTCGAGGCAAAGACGGATGGCCACTCGCACAGCTCCCCAAGGGTGGATGGCACCTTGGATGTATGGTAGTTGGCTTCTTGCTGCTTGGTGTGCTACAAGAAGAGTTCCAAGTTAGTTTGAAATGAGCCTTTGTCGGGCCTTAGGTGTAGGCGTTGAGGCTCGCAATCCAAACTAACAATGTGCTAGGCGTGCCACTGCTATCTCAGTATAACAGATGTAGAACAAGTGTGTTTTAAGCCGATTGCTTGCGCCCCAAGTTACTTAAATTTCTTATTATCAAAGGATTGTCGCAGATGGGTTAAATATGCACTAAGTTCTTTTTCTTGCCTTGTAAACAAGGACTTTTAGTTCATAATCTTATATGTCTAAAAAGGAGGGAGCCCTTTAAACCATTTCCTCAATTCCAGTTTGTTCTTAATGAAAGCAGGTTTATTAAGTTAACCAGATCTGAATGCAAATGGGGCTATTAAGTAGAAAACAGTTGGGAATAACTTGAATACATGCTGAAAGTACATTTAAACGATAGATCTATTAAGCTAAAGTACAAACAAAGAGACTCGGTCAAGATTTCACCTTGTCGGGCAAGGTTGAACTTCTTGCAGCCATTTCTCTTTGTGTTTAAAAAGGTTGTATGCTAAAAAAGGATGGATGGTAAACAGGTTTTACATGAGGGAATCGATACTACAACACAAAGGAAGGTAGCTGAGCTTTTACACTAGACAAAAGATAGCTTTTCTAAGGGAACTATTGCTAAAATGTCTGAATCTGGGCGAATTTCAGCTTTTTGGATGAAAATCTGGCTTGAGAGTAGAGTTTGTATGTTGTTTGAGTTTGATTGGTTGAGTGTCTTTGTCTCTGGTGCTTGCTTCTCCTTTTATAAGCAATCTGGTCCAACTGCTTTTAGCTTTGTTCTTGGCCGAGGGCTTTCAGGGATAGTGATTCATCCTCTTTTTACTTGTAGTGCCACTAGAAAGTGTTTTTTGGCTGATAGTGAGTTGGTCTCTGTCAGTTGTCACTTCAGTCCTAGGCACATGGCCTATGCCTTGACTGAGAAGGCTTCAGTTTGCATCAGGCTTCAATGCTAGGTTTCAGGCAAGTTCAATTTGTTTTGGCGCCTTTGAGCTTTCCCTTATACAAGGCCCAATGTTTAATTATCAACCCAAACACTAACAACTCCAAACCTATAGGCCGAGTGCAAAATCGGGTATAAACACATCATTTGCAGTAGAAATGAGTCTTGCGAATGGAATTAGAGACCGTATGGGTTGAAATGCCTCATATATGATAACTGCTATATATGGTACAGTGCATGGCAGACCAAATTTACAAGGACAATTGTGCTCATCACGGTTATGAAAATGGATAAACATTCACAAGACACGTGTAAATTTTACATGCATGCCACTGTAACACTTATTCGGAAAGAAAAGGAAATACTTGCTTCCTTCCTCCCCCATTGTTCCCAATGCCCAAAACACAGCATCTACACGCGCGCGCGCGCACATATATATATATATATATATATATATATATATCATATAGCTCCTAGTCGCCGGAGTAGAGTATGCGGTCAAGTTCATGTCAGTTTTCTTTTGCAGGGTTTTTATTTTTTATCTTATAGCATATTTGGTATTTCTTGCAACAAGCTCAAGGTCAAGCTTACCCAAATTTGCTTCACTCCAGTTTGGGGCGCCGTCTATGACGCTCTCCCTTTCCTTCCCATTATACCAAGGAATGATAGCTCTCTTGTCTTCTGACCTTAATTTTTCTATGGGAAATATGCATGCCAACGAGGGAAGAAGGCTCAAATTTCAACCTACCCTTCTCTTCTTTATAATTCAATTAATTTTATAACTTATTCCTTAAAATATGTCCGAACACGAGATCAAGAAAATTTAAGAAACTATTTAACTACATGAAACATGAAACATGAAAACTCAGAAAAATTTATTAAGCAAATCCGAGATTAAAATTACACATGCATGCTAATTAAAACTTAGCTTTAGAGAAGAAAATAACTACTAAACAAGACTAGTCATGATCATAAACTCTATGTTTTCACTTCACCCTAGATATTGCAACCAAATCAGAAGTGCTAATTAGAGTACTCAAGCTAGGGAGAGTGAAAACACAGGTCATCCCATCTACTCTCTCCTCACACTCTACCATCACATCTCTCACTTCTCACCCTGTCAATAATCTACAAAGGGCAACCCTACACGTGTCCCCACCGGAGTTACTTTGGGCTGCTGCAGAACACCGTCACATGGAGGTTCCACCACCGCAGGCAAATACTCCTCCGTGTGGCACCTAAACACTTTACTCTCAAAGTTCTTCTTCAGTGCTTCCAGCCCCTACAACACGTCAAAACCAAAAATGATCAGAGCTCAATAACATCAGTCAATTTCAAACCATCAAATAAAACATTCGAAACTACAAATAAAAAACCGGTCCAGTAAAAGAGTAGAACGTCAACCTGAACCTTAGCGCAAGTGATTTCACATGTTTTCTTGTTGCTGCGGACCTTCCATTGTTCATTGTGAAACTTCTTGTAAAATCTCTTTGCAGCAGTAAAACTGGTGAAATTAACAAAGGCATAGCCCATATTGGCAGTCCTCTTGTGGTTCCAAAATTGCCTACAGGGATAAAATTACACAAATTAGCAATTTTTTTACAATTTAATTAATTAAAACACAGTTTCTGAAAATTTAAACTTACATAAAATGACAGTTACTGAACATTTTAAACTTACTTAAAATCCATTGGAAGATAAACAAAATCGAACTCAGATTTCGTGGTAACACCTTCGGTGCCAGCCTGTGGGTTCTCATCACGGCAGTGATTTCTCAGGACGGTCAGCAAATCACACCTCCTGCACGGTTTATATATTAGTAACTTTTCTGTATGACCAGATTTACAAAATTTAAAATAAAATAAATAAATAAATAAAAAGTATATAAACTTATATCTATGTCATGTTCCCTCAGAAAAAAAACTTGAGTCTTGTTTCTAGCACAAAAGGGAAATAGAGACAAAAGGGTTCAAGGAACGGAAGACAAAACAGTTACTTTCTTCTTACAAGCTATGATAAAGTAAAAAGAACTGAACCTTAACGTTAAATCCGAACACTAAAGTTACTGCATGTACGGAAAATAACCAAAGAAAAATAAAAACAAAACCAAGAACAGTAATTTGACCAAAGAAAAAACCAGGAACATAAAGAATTTTTACTGAAATTGGTTTGGGATGTTTTTTATCATGATCGTGGTAGGACCGGGGCTATTTTCCAGATCAGGACTTGCAGGAAACGGAATTACACCACCACCGCCACCGCCATCATCACAGCCGCGCACAGTATCTTTCTTCATCTGCCGATACGACGCTGTATACCTCTTCCCAGCCGGCAGATCTTTCTTGGGCACCCAGGCAAGAACCCTAGGAGCACCCACCACATGGTTCTCATCTTCAAGCTTCTTCAAAGGGTTTCTGGACCTTGGTGGAGCAAAATTCCTCTTACTCTTAACACTCTTTCTCGATACCCTTTTTGTAGTTGGGTTGGGTTGGACCAAGTTCAGTTGGCAAAAAAAGGATCTGGGCTGGTGAACGATTCGATATGCGCATACAGGCCGAGCAGGAAGATAAGGCGTCTGAAAACGGTTCAAGAAAAAAGGCTGAGCCTTAGGATTTAGAGCTTTAGAACCCATTGAAAAACCGAGAAAAGAGGAACGAGATTTTTTGGGATTTGAGTGAGCTGAAAATGGAGGAAAAGGGGGTATATATAAAGTAGAAGTGAACCGATGAATTCAACGGTGGGGATTGAAGAAGAGATTAGGGTTTTGTTTTCACATATCTGGATATGGGATCTCTGAAATTATGAAAATTGAACTTCACGTATACTAGTCATGGCTCATGCATTAAATGTTCTCGGCCAATGCTATAATACAAGACAAATCTCATTTGGCATTGGCGGCGTAACATTGAGACAGAGATATCAGAGAGCCAGGGGGACGAGAGAGCCCTCTGAGACAGAGATATCAGAGAGCCAGAGGCCCAGAGGAAAGAGAGAGCCAGAGAGAGAAAGAGAGACAGAGAGGGACTTTCATGATTTTGTGCTTGCAGAGGGTTGCTTTTTCTGTGCATTAAGCTAAAGCACCGTGAAGGTAAAATGTTTGAAAATAAGAAGAGTAATTATCATTTTATTATTTTAAATATTATAGAGAAATTTGCATTTTAGAATGATAACGGTTCAATTTAGGGACTGAAATATTATATCTATCTTTGTAACCATAAAAATTAATCATATTTATAATTGCTAATTAACTATCGGATGTTATTCATAATCATATCCACCGGATAATGAATTCGTTATCGGTTAACGGTTATATTCATCTTTGTTAATATAAAAAATATATTCGTTCAATTGATGTATTACAATATAATAGATACTAATTTCGTCATTATAATATAATGAATACTAGGGGTGCAACTTGGGTTAGGCCAATCCAAACTCACCCATGTTCAACCCGACTTTAAACCCGAACAAACGGGGTTTTTTTAGTTATAACATGCCCAAACCCAACCCAATTTCAACATGTTCATTGATTGGGTTGAGTTAGGTTTAAAATTTGCCCGTCCATCCCCAATCCAACCTAACCCGACTAAACAAACTCAATCTAATCAGATTGTAACTCATATCAATTAATGCTCATACTACACCCAAGTGTGCCAAGTCCAAAAACCAACGTCCTTTCTAATATTTTTTTAATAAACTACCTTTTATAATTACTTAAGCTTTTAGGGAATAAGAGACTTTGATTAGTTAGCTCATATTCGTAGTCTCTAAATCCTAAAGCTTTATAGTAGATTGATTTATGAAATTAGAGTAAGCTAGCTTTGATGCTACTTGGCTTAATTTTTTTAGGAATTCTTGGAAACTAAATTGTTACAAGATTAAACTTGAAAAAGTTGGGCAACCCAAACCCAACCCAAGTAAAGCCTAACCCAATTAAACCGGAGCTCAAATAAACCTAAATGAAACCCAACCCGAACTCGAGCCCGAATTGTAAAAGTTGGGTTAGGATTGGGTTGACCTTCCAACCCGCCCGAGTTGCACCCCTAATGAATACATTAATGATGATGGATGATCTTTGATCTCTCCCATAAGCAGCATTAAATTCTCATTGGTTTTAATTCAAAACTTTTGAATTTTCCCACAAAATACAACTTTTGTAATTCTCAAAGTAATGAGTTCGTGAATATACATACACATACACACAGTACATATATATATATATATATATATATATATTATAGATTATACAATATTACATTTATTATGTATAAATTATATTATATATAATAAGTATTATTTAGATCAAATCCGGGGACGAATATGAATCGGGAACTCCTGTAATCATATTCGAAACCATAATCGAATAATATTTTCAGTTTTTCGTCATAACCGAACAATATTTTCATCCCCAAATCCATTACATTTAGACGATTATTCACAATTATCGAAATTAATAATTTGAATTGTCATCCCTATTTTTTTTTGTCTTATTTTATATTATGAAATTCGTACTTCACGACCTTAATTTATTTTTTTCCTTTCACTTTCATAATTCAAAGCGAATTTTACTATACTTTGATGGCACGTTTACGTAAGGGTAATCGGAATAAAGAAAGAGAATTGAATTCCGATTACGGAGTACTCCAGTGTTTACTAAATATTAAGGAATCAAAAAAGTGGTGGACCCCACACGAAACAAGGAATCCAATTCCTGAAATTGGAGGAATGTGATTCCCTAGTTTTGTGAGGTATTTGAATTCCTTGAAGGTAAGGGAATCAGAAATGCATCTTTTATTCCTATTATGCCCTCACTTGTTTCTTATTATTCCAACATTGCCCTTCATTTGACACTCATTATGTCATTTTTAATAAATAAATAAAACCTATTTATATAGATAATTTTATTATATAAATTTAATTAAGAATTTAATTTAATTAATTAGTATGAAAATAAATTATTTATGTAAGGGCAATTTAGTCATCAACTTAGTTTTCATTCCGATTGAAGTGAATTAGTAAATAACTTATATAGACTCAACATCATTCTTGTCACCTTTTAATAAATAAATAAATAAAACCTATTTATATATGCTTATATAGATGAATTTTATTATATAAATTTAATTAAGAATTAAATTAAATTAATTAGTATGAAAATAATTTATTTATGTAAGGGCAATATAGTAATCAACCTAGTTTTCATTCCGATTGAAGTGAATTAGTAAACAACTTATATGGACTCAACATCATTTGTACTCCGATTCCAGACAGTTTTAGTAAACAACTTCAACAGGAATCTGATTCTGATTCCACCTCATTTCAATTCATCCTCAATCAAATTCCCCCTCAATCCAATTCCTCTCAATTTGATTACGGATTAGTAAACGCGCCATGAGTGTATTATACATAGTGGGGCTGGGATATGAACCAAATCCATCCCAAATGTTTTATGATTTGGGTTTTCGTTTATTTTTTGTGTACCTTTAAACGGCACCTCCATTGCAGATGCTGTGGCTATATAACCTAGTTTTATATGAGAGACTTTTTTTGG
This sequence comes from Heteromeles arbutifolia, assembly GCA_024362995.1. Taxonomy (NCBI): domain Eukaryota; kingdom Viridiplantae; phylum Streptophyta; class Magnoliopsida; order Rosales; family Rosaceae; genus Heteromeles; species Heteromeles arbutifolia. The sequence goes on along the minus strand of JANCRC010000013.1, from coordinate 22,009,488 downwards.
TGTAATTATTTTTACGGTAAATCTCTGTTTATTACCGATTTTTAACATTTAGTACATCAAGTTTTTTTCGACGCAGAGTCATATCTAAAATGTTAATTTTGGGATAGTCTTATACATCCGTTAGTCAAACTGTTAACTCTGCCATTAACTGATGACGTGGCGCCCATATGAACAATGACTGGACGCCACGTGTCATTAAAGGGTCCACGTAGAATTTAAAAAAAATAAAAAAAACACGTACACCGTCTTCTACCTCCCCCAACCCCCTCCCTCCCATTCTTTCCTCTGCACACCCCATATCGCTCCTCTCCACTCTATTGTCCACCAGAAACACCTCCGATATCGCCTCCAGCACGAACTTTGCCGGATCGACACAATCACCCAAAGCCAGAGGCATCTGCGACCTCAGAGCCTCCAATTCCTTCTTCTTCGCCATCACGAACCTCCAGAACCCATCTTCAAGCACAACGACTTGAGATTCATCAGCATCCCCTCGCCGTCGTCCACCTCTCAGTACTCATCGTCGCTACGGACCCTCCATATTCTTTACCCTCATCCTCTGCTTTCTTCCACTTCCAAACCCTAAAAAAACCAAAGAAATTCACCTTTAATTGCAAATGGGCATCTTCCCCGAGCCTAGAGACCCCATTGCTTAATCCCCACCCAGATTCAGCTCCAACCCACTTCATCCATGGCCGCATCTTCCATCTCCACCCATTTCGTCGCATTATTTAGCCCCCATGAGGTCTCCTTCCTCCGCCTGCTCGACAAGGTGTCCGATGACTGTGTCGTCGAAATCAACAAGCAAGTGACCTCCATGGTTGAGATCCACCTGGAAAAGCTTCAGGTCAGCGATGTGGGACTGGCAGCCATCTCCAATTGCTTGGATCTGGAGATTCTGCACCTGGTCAAGAGCCCCGAGTGGACCAATGTAGGATTGGTCTCCGTCGCCGAACGCTGCAAGCTGCTAAGGAAGCTTCACATTGACGGATGGAAGGCTAATCGAGTAGGCGACGAAGGGAAGACGAACGGGGCGGAACCGTGGAGGGGTGTCGGGTGTGGGGAAGACGAAGGGGTTGGGTGTTTTTTTTGTTTTAATTAATTATTTTAATATTTTAAATTTGGGCGAATTTTTTTTTAAAATTTTTAAATTCCACGTGGACCATTTAATGACACGTGGCGTCCAGTCATTATCCATATGGGCGCCACGTCATCAGTTAACGGCAGAGTTAACAGTTTGACTAACAGATGTATGAGACTGTCCCAAAATTTACACATTAGGTATGACTTTGGGACGAAAAAAACTTGATGTACTAAATATTGAAAACCATGAAACATGAGGGTAGTAAACAGAGATTTACCCTAAAAATAATTACACCCAATAAAGTCTCTCATATAAAACTAGGTTATATAGCCACAACATCTGCAATGGAGGTCCTTATAATAGAATCTCTAAATTTGAAGTTTTTATAGTTTTTCATGATAATTTGACTAGGTGCACATTTTTTTACTTATGTTAACCTTTTTTTTAATTAATTAAATGCATTAAAATTAAAGACATTAAAAGCAAAATCTTCAATCAAGATTGTGGGTTCCGTTTTCCACTAAAAGTGCACATTTTGTTGTTTATGTTAACCATTTTTTAATTAATTAAAAGTTACAATCACGATTGTGGGCCTGTTCTCGACTTAAGGTTATTCCTATATGTGAGGACATACACTATGTATTCGGTGAGTTCCTATACTTTATGGATCTACTTTCCGATCCATTGGAGATCCATTTTGTCCCTATATTTGATTTATACCCATTTTATACAGTGGTTGTCCTTATTTAGGGACTCCACTGGAGATGCTCTTAGTACTACGATTTAGTGTTAAAGGAGAATTTGATTCACATTATTGCTAGCCTATTATGAAGCTTAACACACTCCCTCACCCTTTTAGTATAGATAATATTATTTGTTAAGGAAAAAAAAACTAAATTATGTATGGAAACTAAATATATAGAACCATTGAAACTGAGTTCAATTTGGTGTGTAAAATTAAGAGCATCTTCAATGTAAGGACTCAGATTTTAAACCTAAACTCTTATATTCAGTCTAAAAAAGGTAGTGGATTTATGTATTTTGGTTTTCTTCTCCAATGTAAAGACTTAAATTATAAAGTCTTCTACAGTAGACCCAAAAAAATGAGTGTGATACCAATATATTAAACTCATATAGGAATTACACTTCTATAGTAGTTCGGAAAATTTGAGTGATATACCAATATATCAAAGGGTAAATTACACTTTCATACCTCAGGTTTGGGGTCTATTTCAATTCCTTACAACATCTTTAAAACATTTCACTTTCATACCTTAAGTAATATTTTATTTCAAAATAATACATCCGTTACATTTTCCATCTATTAATCCGTTAAGTGCTGACGTGGTCCAAGTGGATGCCAAATGTGTGCCACATGGCAAAATAATTTTTTTAAATATTTTTTAAAAAGAATCTAAATCTTCTTAAAAAACAAACAAACAAACAAAAAAAAAAAAAAAAAACTGAAACCTTCTTCTCCCCGCAACCCCCAAAACCATCTCATCCCTCATCTCCCCCATCTTCATCTTCTTCCCTGCAACCCAAAAAAAAAAAAAAAAAAAAAACCCCTTCAGTTCGTCTTTCCCCCCTTCTTCCCCTTTCTTCTCCCCCATCTTCATCTTCTTCCCCCGACCCCCTACATGCAACCCAGAAAAAAAAAAAAAAAAAATCCAAATCCCGTCTCGCCATCGCCGGGTTCGTGGAATGGGTGTGGATTTAAGGAATGGAGGGTGTGTGTAGAGACGGGAAGAGGGTGGGTGCGGAGGGAGGGAGGGTCGCGAGTTGGGAGGGGGGTGTGCAGGGAGGGTTGCGGGCAGGTGGGGTTATTCTTTCTGGGTTTCTAGTTTTTTGGGGGGGGGGGGGGGTCGCGGCTAGTGGGTGGGTGGGAGGAGGGCACGCAGGTGTTGGGGGGGGGGGAAGACGAACTGAATGGGGTAGAAGGTGAAGATGGGGGAGAAGAGAGGGGAAGAGGGGGTTTTTTTTTTTTCTGGGTTGCAGGGAAGAAGGTGAAGATGGGGGAGATAGGGGAGATGGGTTTGGAGGTTGCGGGGAGAAGAAAGTTTCAGTTTTTATTTTTTTTTTAAAAAAATTAAAAAATATTTTTTTTGCCACGTCGCACACATTTGGCATCCATGTTGGCAGTCACGTCAGCACTTAACGGATCAATGGATGGAAAATGTAACGGAGGTATTATTTTGACATAAAATAGTACTTAAGGTATGAAAGCGAAATGTTTTAAAGATGTTGTAAGGAATTGAAATAGATCCCAAACCTGAGATATGAAAGTGTAATTTACCCTATATCAAACTTACGAGTGTGGTACTAATATATTGAACTCACACTAGTGTAACAATAATGTTATAGAAATCAACTCAGAATATCTTATTCCTATATGTAATAATCACACTCACTTGCACCACTGTGGAAGGCCTTAGACTCATTTTAAATTTTAAGATTTGACGTTTTGCATTGGAAGAGACCACAAAGGACTCAATACTCAAAATTTGAGTATGCATTGGAGATGGTTAAAATCAACACTCAAATCCTAATTTTTTTTAATAAATTTTTTTCTTGTTAGCATGGCTCCACTAACGACCCATCTCATATTGAAACTCAAATTTGGATATCACTTTGCCTCGAAACCAAATCTCATGTGCATTTGAGATACTTTGCCTTACATTTGAACTCAAATATGAATTTTGAGTCATTGGAGATGCTCTTAAGTAACAAGAATGGGTTCACTAAAACTCAGCATTACTTATAAATTAGATCTCAGTTCCTTATAACCCAGTTCCTACAAAGTCAGTCCATTAAAAACTCAGCTCCTACATGTTTCTTGTAGTTTATAGGTCTCATCATGTCAAATATATGGAAAAGAAAGCAGAATTGTTATTAGAATAGAAGTACATATCCCTTGAATATTTTCTTTATTGACAAATAATATTGGAATTATATTTGTTGGTCACCTCTCTAATAGAGGTTTAGAGACGTGCGTTTTATTTATACAAGTGAGACTCAAATGTATCAATAAAGTGATGTGCAAAGTGGACAGAATTAAGTCTAAACGGTATATCTTTATTTTTCACTAAAAAAGAGTGCGTAATAGCTATTTTGAAGTGAACATAAAAATTCTATAATAAATATAAAAAGGGGCTAAAGCTTTTTACAAACCCTTTCTCACCTCATAGACGTAACCGTTATAAACAATTCAAGTAAAAGTAGCGGTCACAATTAATAAAGAATGTGCACGAAATAAAATATAATAAGTTGAAATTACTATCCTATAAAAATAGAGCTTAGATGATAGTTAAAGTCAATTTCGGTTTGATGGAAAAGCACACCCATGTGTTCATTATAAAAGTGAGCCATTATAAGTAAAAAAGGCACGTAATGATAAATTATTTGATGGGGTAACAGTAATTTCTTAAATATAGTGTAGTAGTCGGGATGATTGGGGCATTTCCATCATAGAGATGTAAATTTGAGATGTAAAAATTATATTAATATTTTTGGAAATGTAATATGAGTTTCACCCCAATGAAAGAGAAATTTTTCAATGTGCTGAGAACACATTGTGATACACTAAGTGCTATAATACAAATGGTTGAAATTTTTTTTATTAGGTATTCAACAATTCGTATTAGGACACTTGGTGTGCCAGATCTTATTTTTGGCACATTGAAAAATTTCTTCCAATAAAGAGATGAAATTTGCAATTCAATTTTTTTTCTCTATTTGACTAGCAGAACCCACCTTCTAAAAATATAAAAAAGAAGAAGATGGAAATATACATTTTTATTTACAAATTTTATCGAAAATCGATAATTTACAATTCGTTGTTGAAGAGCTTTCCAGCCAAGATAAAAAAATGTAAAATATTCTTTTAAATAAAATCTCAATTTATTTATGTAGTAAAAGAATATTACAAATGATTATATACCTTTTTTTTTGTCAAACGATATATTTATTAAATTAGTGAGCCAATAGAGATTTGAACTCATGCCGTAATGCAAGAGAAACACTCATCTTCATCACTATGATAGAGGACCACTTACATAAATAATTATATGTCGGTTTTCCCAAATCTTCAAATATGGTTAACCGACCAAAAAACTTATCATGTATGAGTCCCTATATTTATATCTTGAACAGTTCTCAATCGTTTTCTTTAATATGCATGAATTCATCTCACATCGCCCCCCATCGTGTACTCTACTTGTAGTATCCTACTGGGGTAAGGGAGGGGTTGACGGAAAAACTGATCAGGCAAATTAAAGGGTGTACATATATATTGTGTTTAGTACTAAGTGACTGTATTGTTTGTTATGACTATTACTTTAGGGCATACGATCGATCGCTATTTAAAACTGCATCAACTACTTTCTCAATGATTGGGAAACAAAGTTGGTAAAGTAGTTACTATGGCCTTCGTCGGGTTAATTGTAAATGAACATATTTGGGAAAAATTGGTAGGAAAATTGCGACTCTGGATTTATTTCGCCCACCTCTTTTCAAAGTCTTGTTTAATTAATTGTTCCATTTTCCTCTTTTAGATCTTAATGTTTTTTTTCCTGTTATAGGCAACTAATCAAAAGTGAGTACATTCCTACGACTGTGGAAATTAATTATTCCCTATATCAGTGTCGTAATTAATTTGTATGCTTATGGTGAAGCCAATTTATCACCACATACGGCAGTTGCTAAAAGCTATACCAAAAGATTGGAAACTTCAGTATTCTGCTTGTAATATTTGCAATTAATCATTGTTTATGGCAAAACGCAACTCGTTCTTGTGGAAGAGTATGACAAATAGAATCCGGTGGATATTCAGTATCAACCTCAAGCATGGTTGACAGAATACAAGAAATGGCATGAGATAAAAGAAAGTGAAACAACTGCCGTCCCCGAAAAAATGGAGGAAACCTGAGAATGGGTGGTTGAAATGCAATTTTGACGGCTTTGGGACGATAACGGCGTGGTGGGAGGCATCAGGTGGTGGTGAGAGACGAGAAAGGCGAGTTCGTGGCTGCCTTGGCGAAAAGATAGAAAGGCGAGTTCATGGCTGCCTTGGGGAAGAGATTTAATGGGGTTGATTCTCCGCTTCTGGCCGAATTATTGGCTGCACGAGAAGCAGCTTGCTTTATGCAGGTAGTAGCGGGAGAAAATTTTGAATTGGAAGGGATGCTCTAATGATTATTGCAAAGCTACAAAAGGTAGAAGGTACTATCGATGGCCCGTATGGACATATTTTTGAGGATGTTATGATTCTGAGATTACTTTTCCCATTGGAAAGTGTCGTATGGTCGTCGTGAAATGAACAAGGCTGCTCATCGGCTAGCAAGGTTAAGTTTAACACTTAATAACAAGTAACTTATTTTGAAGAACTTCCAGATGTGCTTTTTGATATATTTTTTAGGATAACAACGATATATAAATTGCTTAGTGTGGGACGCTCTTTTTTCCTTAATCCAAGTTAGAAATTTCCGGCAAGATTTGTATTAAGGCTCATTATTAGCATCATATTCTTACCTTTATATGTTTTCAATCTTCCATCAATGTATATCGTACTTCATCTTAAAAAAAAACACAATTTAATAGATGTGGGCTCTGTCATCGAATGTTGGACCAATATTTATTGGAGAATATATTGGTAATGTGATTAGTTGTCTCTATCAAAATATTACTTTTATAAGTTGTTATTAGTGTTACAAAAAGGTTAACACATGAGAGAAATTACAGTGTTTTTTGTTTAAATTTTTTTAAAGAAGTTCATGATAACTTTTTAAAGTATAAATCTATAATATTTTACATCTCAATGGTAAGATTTTAATTGTATGCTTATCATTCTCATATTATATTCAATATTTAACAACACAAGAAAGAAAATGTTTTTTTTTCTTTTAAAAAGGGGATTAACTGATGACTTCGCCGTAGTGGTTACATGAAAGAAAATGTTAGTATGTATGACCTTATGTATGCCGTTAGTTTAAAAATCTTAAATAATACTCTAGTAAAAGTTTCATTTTATTTGTGAAAATTACGAATGTAATCTGACTAGAATTATGGATCTAGGAGAGTAATTAAGGGATAACACTTGCATTTTTATTGTAGAATTATCATCATGGAACCATTCAATTTCTTAAACAATAAATGACTAGTCGTGTCAAGGATTCGAACAAAGTCAAAAAATTGGGAGGTTGAAGTAAATTTGAGTTGGCTTTTTGCAAAAAGAAAAGAAAATTTCGAGTTAGTGTAGATTGAACACAGCACCAATATTCAAACTTCTAATTATCCTCTGTACAAGAGGGTTTAAGACTGGATCCATGGATAAGCAGCCTGCCTAACTTTCCATAATTATGCAAAGCATTGACGAGACATAATCCTCATTTCCAGTGATATTGCATGAATAAAATAGTGTGTTTAAGGATTGCAGAATTTGGGATGAAACGTTAGTCTGAAATTCCGAAAATCCAAAGGGTTTAGGCATAAGTATCACGTTGAACTCTACTACGTTTCCACCTCTCTTATCTTCTCATATTCTCGATTCTCTTCTCACATAACTCATGCAAAGGAGAATCGAAGATGCAGTTTGATAATATAACAGTTATAATCATTTCTACAATGGACTTAATGGAATTTATAAAGGAATAGGGAAACTTTCCAAACACCACATAATTTATTAGAGGTTTACATATACAATCAAACAAAAAATTTGCTAATTTATCACCAAGATTCCATATTTTGATATTGTAAAGATGTGAAGGCAAAGAGTCTCACATTCACACAAATATGCCGCCTTAGTGTTTTCACAGCTCCTATATATGACTTGGAGTAGAAATTATATATGTTTAATACAATTTTTATTGTCACTTAGTACTACGGTTTAGTGGTATTCATCTTTACTTGTAAGTGAGAGGTCTTAGGTTTGATTATCGCCAAATGCGAATTTGAACCACATTATTGCTAGCCCATTGTGAGATTAAGTACACTCCTCCATCCTTTATTATAGATAATATCATTTGTTCAAAAACAAAACAAAAAAACAATCAATTTGTCTTTGAGGAAGCATAAGATACGTCCCACGCATTGTAGATCATATGTTTTGACAAAATTTTAACAAAAAATAATGAAGATGGTACATTCACATTAGAACATATGTTCGAGTCGTAAATTGACAAGATTTTTTATTTAATTGGTATTTTTGCATAACCTTAGGCCATCTCCAACCGATTAGAGGGTCGAAAATAGCCCGAAATGACATGAAAATCGTCTCCAACCGAGAGCTAGGCCAAAGGGCACGTGGACCCCACCGAGCCAAAAAGAGGAATCAGGCCAACCGGCTGGCCCAAATTCCCCTTTTTTCCCTATAAATACCTAAGTCATTCCTACACCATTTCTCACATAATTTTCACCATTCCATACTATCTCACTTCATTCTATTTCAATTCTTCACATTCTATTTTCTTACCTCTTCCAATAATATTTCCTTCAATTTTTTCAATAATTTTCAAATGGCCACATCTGCAATGAAAGGTAGGGCTTAGACCTGAAAAGAAGATGAAGCTTTTTGCAGGGCTTATAGATGGGTCTTGGAAGATAGTGTGAGGGGGAGTTCTCAAACAAGTGAAGGTGTTTGAACTCGTACATCCAAAAAATACTATGTGTTCTACGAAGGCACCACTCCACCGAATACCCTAAACCACGAGAGTTGTTCTTCAAGATGGAAGAAACATCTTCATCCAAGTTTGAATAAATGGCATCAAGCACTGTTAACGGCCGCAAGTCGACATGAAAGCGGCGCCAATTACTACGACGAAGTAAGTGTTTTCACAATTTATTTTAAATATTTAGTTATATTACATTTAATTTCATAAAGTAATTTCCTTTAATTTTTGTAATTATATTTTCTAGGTACGCCAAGCGGAGGAATTGTATATGGAGGACAACTCGAAACCCTTTCAGCATCACGGCTGTTGGGAAATTTGTAAAGGGTGTGTGTTATTTGATAGATCTCCTACCATTCAAGAAACAAGAGTAGAAAATCCGTCTGCGGGTGAAGGTTCCATACCTAGGGCTATGAGACAAAATAAGGTCCGAAAATTGAAGGAAAATGGTAAGGCAAAGGATGATATCGCCCTTCAACAGGAAATGGCAGCCTCTTTGTGATTAATGGTGGAGCAAAATGCCATTGCCGCACAGGAAAGGAACCGTAGGCATGCAGAACAGGCCAAACAAATACAAGAAGAGATGGATGATAGGAATATGCAAATGAACACTTCGAATTACACTCCAATGAGTAAGGTCTATTTTGATAAGAAAAAGAGGAAAATTATGACCGGACGACAGTTGTTTACCTCCGACTATAATTCTACAATGGCGGATGATGATGATGAAGATGATTATAGACTTTAAATTTAAGTTGTAGTTTTTAAATTTAAGTTGTTGTAGTATTTAAATTAAAATAATAAATTATGTTTGACCCTATAACTCTTTGGTCCCCTCGGTTGGAGATGGTTTTTTGTTACAGGGCTATGTTTGGCATATGACCCTCTGGCCCCTCGGTTAGAAATGGTAAGAATTATGGCTTGACACTGTTTATTAAAATATTAATTTCTTGAAGAGTTATAGGGTTAAAACAAACCATTTGGGTTTTTAGGAGTTTGCGCAACATTTGTACGTAATTTATGTTATAAACTTTTGAATTGGATCCCCTCCTGAGCATTAGGTGGGGATCCTCCTGACCACACTCCTTGGACCGTTGGATGAAAATCTAACGGTTATAATTATTATAACTTTAAAGGGACCTCCTGTTTGTGACCGTTGGATTTTTATCCAACGGTCCAGAAAGTGTGGTCAGGAGGATCCCCACCTAATGCTCAGGAGGATCCCCACCTAATGCTCAGGAGGGGATCCAATTCCATAAACTTTGTACGCAAAAAGGCCAACTATAGAAAAAAATTAGAATTAATCCAACGGTCCAGAAAGTGTGGTCAGGAGGATCCCCACCTAATGCTCAGGAAGGGATCCAATTCCATAAACTTTGTACGCAAAAAGGCCAACTATAAAAAAAAATCACAAATTCTGAAATCAGATGGGGTATGATTGGAAAGTGATAGAAATCACTTCAAGTGTTCCTGTAATAAAAACCTGTAGTCTTGAATCCAGACATATCCAGAGATATTGATAAGGGATGAATGATTTGATTTCTCTTTTATTTTTTAATATTTAATTAGATTTGATTGAAAACTTGAAAGATATGGTTTAACCAAAAAACTTGAAAGAGATGGAGTAGCTCCGGCCCTTATAAATGGAACTTTAACGAAAAAATTTTGATACTGTTTACGTTAATGAAAAATCATATTTTACACTAAAAAAATCAATCATAGTACTATTCACTTTATCCTTTATTTTGTACTTATTGTTAAAACTCAAAGTTTTTAAGTCATTTTCATTAGTTTCCTTCTTATAAATCCCCTAGGAGATAGGAAAGAGATCTCTCCGGATATCTTCCACCAAAGCCCACGAATCAAGTGATTCGGATCCTTAAAATTTGATTCAACGGCTAAAAACAAAGGCCAATTTTAAAAGTTATAATAATTTTAGCCGTTGGATCAAATTTCAATGACTTGGATCACTTGATTCGTGAGATTTAGTGGAGGAGATCCGGAGATGATCTCTTTCTGAGATAGGCCAACCAATGCCCTTCCATCCCACATTAAACCCTCTTGGCCTCGTTTAGCCGTTTCAACTGTACTGGCTATTTCATTCGGATATGATAAATAGTGATCGGATAGTACTGACTAAATTAGTCGCGCGTTTAGTGATATATTGGATTAAAAAACTGACTATTTAAAAAATTAAAAAAAAAAACATAAAATAAAAAATAAAATAAAAGAGGAGGGCCAGTGGCTGCATCAGTGCCATAAGATTATTGTCATGGATTTCTCTGAGATTTACCTTTGTTTTCCCAATTTACTGCTCATTTTCATTGAAATTGTTCAGAATCCTCAACTTTCATATGAAATTTGTTTAGTATAATTGTGGAGCAAAAAATAATCACAAGGCGACACGTGAATTTTTGGTAAAAATGACAAAATTACCCTCGAGGCACACCAGATTTCCTACGCGCGAGTAGTGGACAATCATTCTTCAATCAAGCAAAAAGTGCCCAAAAAAGGTAACAAATTCAAAGTTATTTCATCCATCCTCATTCCATATTCTCTAAAAGGAAATCATTTCATAACCTATTCCATATAAATTAAATTAATTGGCAAATTAATGGATTTATTACCTAATTAATCCACTAATTACCAATTAAATCACCCATTACACACCAAAAACACCCCAAAGGGCTGGCCACCTTTTCTCCAAAGAGGACCGGCCATGTATTATATATATGACCCCATTTTCTCTAAAAACCTAAGTTCCATACTCTTGAAAAAATCCCAAAAACTCTCCAAACACTTTTCTCTCTAAATTCTAACTTTGGCTCGGAGGTTCTTCGGCCAAAGACCCCCCAATTCATTGTGGGCGCGTGAGGCTCTTGGCCTTGACCAAAGGTGTTGATTGTTTTGTAGGTGCAATTTTGTCAAAGATGGAGAAGGCAAAAATTTGCATCCACAAATTGGTGCTTTCATTGAGATTGAGATTCACACTCGTAGAAGACTCTCGCGCAAAAAGGTTTTTTCTCTATTTTCTAGTCTACTTGTATTTTTCAAACGTTCTTATTATTAGAATTTTTTATTTGCAAAGATTCTTTGATAAAATGTAAAAGAGAAATACAATGGCTAGAAATTTAGAAAATTCCACAAGTGAAAATTCCAATATTCAAGAAATGGGACCGCGGCGATCCACGAGACTAAATGTGATCTTAGGGGGAGTGACACCACCACCACAAGGCTCAACCATGGCAACCACCGCGGTGGCCACCACGGCAATCACCCACGGCGAGGTTCATGGCTCCACCACCACGGCCCGAGCCATGTCACTCCATGCCTAACGCGAGCCCAATGGGTTGCCAAGCTGAGCCCAAGCTTCACATTCGCGAGCATCATGCATTGAGCAGCCTGCTCCCGTGGCCCAGCCTGGTCCCATGATTTACCAAGCAGCCCAAGTCGGCCCGAGAATATCTCAACCATCCAGAGCAACCAACGAGCCAGGGGCATTTTTACCATATTACTCCACGGATTTGACATTTCCCAACTCAAATCTCGTGCCTGGAGTCTATCATACTTCCACTGCTCAATGAGGCACATTCTTTCCAAGCTCTTCCAATCTAAATGGCGAACAACACTTATCTCGACAAGTCATAGAGTTGACGAGCACCCTTGCACAACAGACGACCTTGGTGAATCAACTTTTGCAACGCACCAAGATCCAACGTGCCTCGAACGAGGTATCCCGTAGTAGGATAAGGGCAGACGAACCTTTCTAGCAAAATCCTGGCAAGCAGCCACGAGCTGAGAGTTCGGGTAGTGTACATTCCCGATTAGGCTCCCGAGATATCGTATACTTTCGTTTTAGCGCGCGGAGGAGCGTGCACTCTCGACTAGGCCCGAGGACAAGTATACACTCACGATTGGGGCCACACTCTGATAATCAACATGAGCAGCCTTCCAGGCAAAGCATTCATTCGCGGCTAGGCCCGCAAGGAGTATCATCCACATCACATTGGAGAATGCAGCCCAATGGACTGAGAAAAGCAGTCACTCAATCCGGCTTAAGTTTAACCAGCAGCCTGCGAGTTACCCGCTCCCCTGCCAGGAACATACCACATGCATCACAGCCACAACATAGGCGAGCCGAACACATAGAAGAGCAGCCTAGGCCAGCACGTCACGACCGGAGGCAGCCAAGAGCTCCGCCACCCCTAACAAAGGCAAATTCAGGAAGAAGTAGAAATGCTCATGACCGAGCAATTGCGCAATTTCCTGCGCAACGAAGCTACTGACAAGGCGATCCGATGAAACATAACCAACATAAGCAAGTCATCTTTCAACGACAAGATCGAGCAGACGGGACTGTCCCACATAAATTGCCAGATACAAAGACTATTTATGTTCCGACAAATGCAACAGCTCAGCCTAATGGCGTGCCGGGGGTAGGCGAGTACCAGAAAGACATACTAGCCTAGCTACCAAGAACTGGGGTATGCCTTGTTCTCAACACTCCAGACGATTCAATATTGAAGCAGCACACTGCTACACACAACCTAGCCCAAGCCCTACTTTCACAGTCATGCTTACCTGTTCCACAGCTCCCAGCAGCCATTGATCTATCACTATGGCTCATAACTATGCCAATCTTGCACCATAGCTCGTATCCGTGCCGATCTTACCCTGTGGCTCGCGCCAACCAAGCCTCAAAAGAGCACAAGACGAAACACCTAATGATGGCGCAATAATTCAGGGAACAACTCACTGCGCTTACACCCTTATGTGGGTTCCACAAGCAGTTTGAAGTCTCAAGCAGTTCATCAAACAAGACCTCGCAGCCTGAGGATTATTTCAATTGTCCAACAGTCCAGCTTTCCTCAGCTGCACTCACGACAACGACTTTCATGCTCTCCAGTGTGAGAGGGTAAACCAATTCCCCGACACCCAAAAGGGTTTGCTTTCCAGTGCGAGAGGATAAACTAATTGCTCTTTGGTGCGAGAAGGTAAACCAATTCCCTGACACCCAAAATGGTTTGCTCTCCAATGCGATAGGATAAACTAATTGCTCTCCAATGCGATAGGGTAAACCAATTCCCCGACACCCATATGGGTTTGCTCTTTAGTGTGAGAGGATAAACTAATTGCTCCCCAGTGCGAGAGGGTAAACCAATTCCCCGACACCCATATGGGTCTGCTATCTAGTGCGAGAGGATAAACTAATTGCTCTCCATAGAAGGTAAACTAATTGCTCTCCATTGCGAGAGGGTAAACCAATTGCTCTTCAGTGCGAGAGGGTAAACTAATTCCCTAACACCTATCTGGGTAAGCTCTCCAGTGCGAGAAAGCCATATGGCTCAAATGATCGAATGCTTGAAGATCGAGTAGGAAGCAAAATGGTCAGGAGGCAGCATCCATTTTTTGTACTCAACAATTCGCTCATCCAACACTTCATCTTCAATAGCTCCAATCTTGGCAGTTTCATCCTTGACTGCTCAATCTCTGGCAGCTGAGAAATCAAACTCAAGCTCTTCATTTTCGGCAGGCAGCCCAAACCGTAACCCATTCCATGCCACTTCCTCAGCCCATGCCGAGCCAATCATTGGCTTCAATCAAGCCGAGCAGCACAAGCAATGGCCCTTGCCACACCACCTCTTTGGCTCATGCCAAGCCGACTCCTGGCCCCTGCCAGCCGACGTGTCGCACCACCCCGACGGCTGCACCGCAACAGCACTATCCAAGAAGAAGACAAGGAAAATTAAATTTTTTACATCGGTGCGGCACAGAGAAGGCGAAGAAAGCAACGAAAGACGGTCCTTTGCACGGGCAAAATGTAGAAGATTGCTAGAGGAGGGGGAACAAATATCCTCTAAGCTCTCTCTCTCTTGTAGGGTAGAATAAATCACTCTCCAAAGTTGATATAATAACCCACTTAAGGTGGACTTAAATAGGCTTTGAGAGAAATTTATTTCCCTTTCCAAGAAGGATCTAATTTCATATTAAATAGGGAATCTACATCAAAACAGGAAGCAGTCCTAAGTTTCCTAGAGCAAGAAGATCTATACACCCGCTGCCATTTCCTATGAGCAGCCCAGCAGGTGTGGGGGCATTTGTGGAGCAAAAAATAATCACAAGGTGACACGTGGATTTTTGGTGAAAAGGACAAAATTACCCTCGAGGCACACCGGATTTCCTACGTGCGAGCAGTGGACAATCATTCTTCAATCAAGCCAAAAGTGCCCAAAAAAGGTAACAAATTCAAAGTTATTTCATCCATCCTCATTCCATATTCTCTACAAGGAAATCATTCCATAACCTTTGTAGCGCTGCTCCATCACCAGACTCCATCCACTCCAATCGTAATGGTAAGTAAATCTAATCAACTTTTCTGCATTTTTTAAATTGGGATTTTGAATTTTAGGTTGAAATTCTTCGTTTGGCTGATTCAAATTTTCTGCCTTTATAAAATTAGGAAAACTAATGAAAAGAGCTTGAAAACTTTGAGTTTTAACGATAAGGACAAAATAAAGGGTAAAGTGAATAGTACCAGGATTGACTTTTTAGTGTAAAAATATAGTTTTTCGTTAAAATGAACAGTACTGGAAGCTTTTCGTTAAAGTTCCCTTATAAAATTGGGGTTATGCAATTTGGGTGATTCAATAGGTCTCTTTTTTTTTTGGGTGATTCAATTAGTAATTTAGGTCTTTTTTTTTTTTTTAGTATGGATAAGGTTGTTCTATTGCTTCCTCGAGGTTGTAGGTCAATACTCTGAATGGTCGGATGGATTTACTAAACCGTAATCAGATTGGGAGGAATTGAACAGAAGAAAATAGAATGAGGTGTAATCAGAATCAGATTCCTGTATTGTTCACTAAAATTGTCTGGAATCGGAGTAGGAATGACATTGATCTATATAAACGGTTTACCAATTCACATGAATCGGAATAATAACTAATGTAATTACTAAAGTATCCTTATTTTAAATAATTTACTTTATATGCTAATTATTTTTAGTAAAACTTTTATTCTTTTATTTTTTTAACTAGAGAGAATAATTTTTTTTATTTTTAATAAAACTTTTAAATTTTCCTAATCACAAAGATTAGTTCAAATTTGATATGAAAAAAAAAATCATTTTATGGCTTTTTTATTAGCACCTTACATAATGTTGAATGCACCCCATATTAAAATTTAGGGCAAAAGACTGTTTACTACCCTCATGTTTCGTGGTTTTCAACATTTGGTACATTAAGTTTTTTTATCCCAGAATCATACCTCAAGTCTTAATTTTGGGACAGTTTCATACATCCGTTAAGTTTTCCGTTAGAATTTCTGTTAACTGATGACGTGACGCTCACGTGGACAATAATTGAGCGCCACGTGTCAATATGGGTCCACTTCAATATTAAAAAATTATACATAAAAACCCCACCCCCCCTCTTCCCCGATCCCTCCCTCTTCTTTTTCCGCTCAGCTGCTCAGATCACGCCATAATCTGAGTCTCTTCAGCCGTCCATATCATCCATGTTCATAGACCCGAAATCCTTCCCTGGGCCTCCAATGGTGTTCTGCAACTCCTCAAACGTCAGCGAATAGATCGATGACTGCCTCGCTAACGGCGGCTTGTTCCCAAATCCCTTGAAGTTCATGTTGGTCCCCAATTTTCTGTGAAATCTGATCCAACAAACAGAGACCCAAAAAAAAAAACTCAGATTTTTACTTTTCTTTTCCTATGACTCAGAGCTTCCCTTCAACTCACAAAACTCAACATTGTCAACTTTCACCCCTAAAAAACCTAAAAAATCAGAGTTTGAAAAACAGAGACCAAAATCTCAGCTACCCCTCATCAATTCACACTCCAAAGCTTAGATTTTTTTAATTAAATTACAAAAATCTTGAAAAACCCAGCTAAAAAAAAGTGGACTTGGAAGAGGCCATTGATGGAGAGAGATGTGGGAGGGAGAGATAGAGAGAGAGAAATGGAGTGGGTGGAGTCGAAGAGGGAATGGGAAGGGTGGGTGCAGAGGAGAGAAGGGAGAGGGGTCGGAAGGGTAAGAGAGAAGACGCCCAAAAGTTGGACGGAGCGTTGGACGGAGATGGAGTGGGGGAATCGGCGATGGAGATCTCGAGAAAAGATCTGGATTTGAAAGGATGAGACCTCGCAAAATGGAAAAGGAGATGGCCGAGATTCAAGGGGAAGGGAAGAGCGGATTCAAGGGTTTAGGCACTGACCGTTGGATCCACATCTGACGGTTCCCGCCGGCTTTCAACCTCAACATTCTCTCCAACTGCTCCTGCTACCCTCTGTTCAACGACTCTTGTTGACGCCGTCTACCTCCCCTACTACACCGGCATCGATGAGGGAGGGGGAATGGTGTGTGCAGAGGAGAGAAGGAAGGGGGGTCAGAAGGGGAAAGAGAAGAGGGAGGGATCGGGAACGGGAAAGAGAAGAGGGAAGCCACCCCGCGAGCTCCCGGCCGATGGTCTTGAGCTGCTCCATTGATGATTGAGGGTTTGAATGTTAGGGTTTTGGATGGAGAATTGGGGGTATGAATTTGGGGGAATTAATTAGTGAATTTCCATTGCATGAAGAAATAGAGGGAGAGGTTTTGGGGGAGAAGGGGGTGCTCGGGTGGAGAAGACGAATGGAGTGGAAGGGTGCTTGGGTGGAGGGAGGTGGGGATTCTGGGGAGAAAGGAAGAGTAGAAAGGAAGAAGAAGAAGAAGAAGAAGAGAGAGAGAGAAAAAAAAATCCACGTCACCTCTGAAGAGAAGAAAGAAAGAAAGAAAAAAAAAAATTCCACATAGACCCCTTAATGACACGTGGCGCCCAGTCATTGTCCACATGGGCACCACGTCATCACTTAACGGGAGACTTAACAGTTTGACTAACGGATGTATGAGATTGACTCAAAATTTACACTTTAGGTATGACTCTGGGATGAAAAAAACTTGATGTACTAAATGTTGAAAACCACGAAACTTCAGGGTAGTAAATAGAGTTTAACCCTAAAATTTAATATTAAGTGGCTTATGTAACCTACTATGCAATGACAATTTCGACCTAATAAGGTTTAAAGAAAATAAGAAATTTCTAAATACACCCCAAATTACTTTTAACGTATTATTTATCTTCTTCAACTATCAAAACCTCTCTTCCCCTCCACTCCATTAATTGTTGAATAAAATTCTAACTATTGAAACTATAAACACATTGAATGAGAAAAAATTTAACGAATGGAACATGATATCAATATTTGGGAAGCTACACATGAGGTAAAATTTCATATTTGTCATTGTTTTAATTATTCAACGACATCGGTAACTTTTGCTTTCCATACTACCCAATTTCATAGGAGGCCAACCCAACAACGTCTTTTTCGTTCTTATTCATCGTCAGGGGTTTACTTTTGCTCTGTTAGGTTCCTCCCAGTTGCCATTTTTTAGCAGAAATCCTTTTTTGTTAGCAAAAGGCTTAAGAGACAGAGAAAAGGAGATTGGCTGTGATGATCCAATGAAACTCAAGCTCAACAGACCGAATTGTAGACTTCTCTTTTTAGAGAATGTTAGGGTTTTAATCCTAAGTCAATTTAATTTATAAAAATTGAAAATGAGTATTATAAGATTTGAAGAATGTGGAGTGTATAGAAAATGTGGGGTGTATATGGAAAATATTTTGTGTCTTGATGTAGCCTTCCACCCGGAACTCAATTACCACCTCTATAGAGGTAATCCAATGCAGGGGAAATCCGAAATTAAACTCCTGAAATTGGGTGGACCCCACATAAAATCTAATTCTCCTATTGGTAGTAAACGGCGGAATGCTTCGGGAGGAATGCAATTTCGTTTCTCTCCATTCCAATCCCGAGTGGCAAACACGCCCTAATAGAAATAGAGTCCACCAACATATGTGGGTTCCATCTGTATTAGAGAGACGGTGTAAATGATGGTAAAACTAGATAGTAAGAGTAGCATTTTTGAAATCAAATTTATTCTTTTTTATTAGATATAAATATAATTACATTGACTAGACGTGATGTCCATCTGAATTTGAATCTCCTGAGATTCAGTTAAAAAGAAAGACTCTAACCATTCCTCCCTCTATCATAAAAAAAAAAACACTGTGAAAAGAATACGCCAAATAAAATAAAAATAAAATAAAATGCAGAAGCAGAGTATTTGAGACTCAAATAGAACAAGAACAATACCAAATAGAGAATTTACTCATCTCGGCTTAAAATGGGCTGTTTAATTTGACCCGAATAAATTTGTCAGGCCCATCGGACTTTTCATGTAGGTGTTGACATAAAAACCGAGGAACCGTACTGTGCTGACTAAAAAGTCGGAAAAGTCGGACCAAACGGAACCGGTTCAGACCAGCTCGGTTCGCGGTTTGAAGACACTGAAAACGCGCGGCTCCCTCTTTTCCCCCCAATCAAAGAGATTGAGTGAATCAACCCAAATCACACTTTCAATCTCTCATTGCTGCCTCTCCCGAGTCCAACAGAAGTCTTGCCCCTCTCTCTCTCTCTCTCTCTCTCTCTCTCTCTCTCTCTCTCCCCTCCCGCGGTAGAGTCGAACTTCTCAGTAGTGACTATTGTGCTGAAATTGATAGTATTCTTTTGCTGAATTTTGCTAAATTTGTGGGGCAATTGTACTTTTTATTTTGCATATGAGTGTTTATTTTATTTTTTGTCAAACGATAGATTTGTTAGATTAGTTACCAACGGAGTTCGAACTCACGCTGTTATGCAATGGCTCAACACCTCTCGACTACTGTAGAAAAGGGCCGCATATGAGTGTTTATTGAGTAATTCCTCTTTGCGTTTGTATGTGTAGTTCAATGGCATATAGAGGGCGTGGACGCGGTGGATTTTCGGGTGGTGGCGGTTTTGGGTTTGCTAAGCAAGAACCCTTTGTGCTTTTTCCTGTGATTTTTTGTTGCTGCAGTTTTGCATAAGTTTGGCTGTTTGCTAGGTTTCCATGAATTAGAAATAGACACTTTGTGGGCTGACTCTGCTCCCACTTTTCATATTTAACGTCGAAACCTTACTTTGCAGGACATTGATTTGCCTATTCCCAAAGGTATATCTGATCTACATCAAAAAACAGACGCTGTTACTGAGGAAGAAAACTTAATCAATCAAACTCGCAAGTTTCAAAAAATTTGGAAAGACTCTCCTTATTATCTTGAGCAGAGCACTTCGAATGGTTAGCATGATATTCTTTATAATTCATTGTCATTTTTTATTTATCACTACACATGGTAGTGGAATAAGCAATCTATGGAGCATGTGTTTTTCCCTTTCTTTTTCTCCGTGGGGAAAGACTTTCCTTATTGATTTGATGTTTTCGAGAGCATTTTTGTTGTTCTGGTATGTTTGAACTCGATAATAGACTAGCAATGCTGCATAGATGCTTGTATGCTGTGTACAGGTGAACTTCTGTTTACGCAGTTCCGATGAAATTCACACAGATATGTTGATAAGCCTTGATCTTAAAAAACAATCAAATGATATGGATATGGTTGAAGATGAAAATTCAGAATTATAGGGAATCTGAAATTGATCTCACCCAGGTTTTATAGTCAGATGCAAGTAGAAGTTCACACGCCCCTTCCAAAAGCAACACATTTTCTTCTGTTTGTGGCCATTGTGCAAAGTGACACAATCATCAAATGTTTAATCGAATAAGATTCATAAATCACAATAATTTCAAACTTTCTTTTTTCTCAAAAGGATATTTGTTGCAAGCTACTAATTCTTGTTCCAACATATAAGTATTTTTTTAAGTTGATTTTTTATATAGTTGTATTATATCCAACATGTGCATGTTACACTTTTGCTTTTGCTTAAACTTGTCAGTTCATTAAAAATATAGGTCCATACTGGCGTTTTATTCGAAATTTCGAATACCATATTGCTTCTGGTTTGATTCTTAATTATTTTTTGGCTTCTTTGAAATTATACAAGATTATGTTTGATAATAATACACTTCTTGAACATGTGGTTGCAGAGAGGCAAAACGCAGAGGTAGAAAGATATTCTGACAGATCAAAGCCAAAAACCATGATAAGGCGTGGTTCTCTTTTTAGTATATTGGTGCTCAAGGGATTTCCTCAAGAACTGACTGAAGGTTTCTAATCTGAATAATAGTATTTTATGGCTGCCTTATCGGTTTTTGCATGCATGCTGATGCAATGGTATTTCAGGTTCAAGGGTGCAGCAGCTAGGTCGAAAAAGAGTTCGATGGAATCCTAACTCAGGTCCTATGAGATTAGATGTTTTTCTTTCTTCTGTAGGCATGTTGAATCTAACTGATTAAGAATATCACTCTGACAGGGCTGGAGAAGTTGGATTTATTTGAAAAGCTCGAGCAGCGTCAGGTATGAGAAAGTCTTTAGAGTCTCTCTAACTACAATACTTTGGGTCAAAGATCACTGTAAATTTGTCTATGAAAAGAATCTATTATTTGTGGTTTAAAGATTTTGTCTTGTCATTGGTAGTTTAATTTTTGTATGCATTAACTTTTGTTGATAACGTTTCTCCTTTGTAGGGCCAAAATGATGCAAAAGAAAAGAAGGTGAGGATGAAAATGAAAATGAAGAGGAGGAGGAACCAGAGGACGACGACTTTAGTGATGATGATTATTATAAGGTTCGTAGGAAATGGTGGGTTTTACATATTGATTAGGTTTTTTATTTATTTACAAGTACTCACTTGTTTGTTGGAAGTTCAATTCACGAATATTCAAGTTCGGCATTTAGTTTCCCATATAATTTTGTTTCCGTTCTTATTATTTACTTGATTCTAGTAGGATTAGGTTATGGCTCTCGCCATGTGTGGCAAAACAAAATGTTTCTAATGAAACTATGGTCTTGCAGCACGCTGATTTTGATGATGATGAAGATGAATACAATATGGAAGATGACGGTGACGGTAGGAACCATTCATCTTATCAACTGCAATTTTTATCACACTATAGCATGGAATAATTGAGCTTGAGCTTGTGAATTTACTCATAAGCTTACCCTTTTGGTTTTAATGATGCAGACGAACCTCTTTTATAGTGAGAAGGTGTTGCATATTCATCTCATTTCTCTTGGATCAAATGAGGGTGCGGCTGTGCAATCAGTTACAAATTTTTTTGGTACAAAGCTCTTCTTCTAGTATTTACCAGATTGTTCTTGCATTGACGCCGTGTAAGGTGGCAAGTCGATTACAGATAGAACATAGGATTTGATGTTGGAAGTGGAGGTAAATTAGATTAGATATTACAAATGACATTTAGAGTGTAGTTTTCTTGAGTTTCTACTCTAGTAGTTTTTTTCTTTCTAGTTTACTAAAGTATGCTATAAACTTTGATTTGTAAAGAGTGAGCTAGGCTACTCTAGCACTACGGTCTAAGGGTATGTTTGTACATTTGTTTTAGACCAGTGAACGACAAGTGCAAATTATTGTGGGAGAAATTAGAATCCCCTGCATTTTTTCAGTACTTTTTTATTAAACATTGGTTCTTTTCTAAGATTTGATTGGCTTTGACCATTTGCCACATCACATTTTTCTATTTTTTAAATTACATATAATTAGTTTAATAGAAAACTTCATTTTAATCCTTGGCAAAGATGACTTTTAGATAAATACCATGAGTAAGATCAAAATCTATTTTTAGTCTCTTGATACATTAATAACCTCGTTTATTAATTATATTTTTATTTATTAATTATTTATCTTTTTCTTTCTAATTTTTAATGGATTAATTTTATTTCATTATAATTTTTATTTTCATTTCATTCATCGTAATACATTTTGTTGTGAACATTTAGATAAACTAATTTTTGTTATACAATATATTTCGATGTACTTTATCTTCTTCATTTAGGTATATTAAATTCATTATAATACATTTCAGTGCATACATTTAGGTATACACATTTCGGTACAAACATTTTGATACAAACATTTAGGTACATTAATTCAATATAATATATTTTGGTACTAACATTTCGGTGCATACATTTCGGTACACACATTTAGGTACATTAATTTAATATTAATATATTTCGGTGCATATATTTAGGTACATACATTTCGGTACTAACATATAAATATATTAATTTAATATAATATATTTCGGTACACACATTTCGGTACTAACATTTAGGTACATTAATTGAGTCTTTCAAGTTTGAAGAATGTTAAATAAAATTAATAAATTAAAAAACTCTTTTTTGGTCAAAAAATAAATTAAAATTTGTGTATTAATAAATTTAAATATTTAATGGGAGACATTAAATAAAATGAACATTAATTATTTTGAATTAAGGACACATTAGGGTGTCACATCCTAGCCCGGGGCGGACCACTTCCGGGGCCCGCTCCACCACCGTAGCACGATATTGTCCGCTTTGGGCTTACCATTCCCTCACGGTTTTGTTTCTGGGAACTCACGAGCAACTTCCCAGTGGGTCACCCATCATGGGAGTGCTCTAGCCTCCTTCTCGCTTAACTTTGGAGTTCCTACGGAACCCGAAGCCAGTGAGTTCCCAAAAAGCCTCGTGCTAGGTAGGGATGGGAATATACATTTAAGGATCACTCCCCTGGGCGATGTGGAATGTTACATTAGGGACTAAAATCAATATTCAATCTAACATCAGGTTTTTTTTTTTTAATTTTAATCTCTTGAAGGATTAAAGTTCAAAAGGCACCTTCACTTCACCTTGTAACTAATTGCCTATAATCTAGAAAATTTAATTTTCCCTTTTAAACTCCTACGATTTAATGACTCTTTCTATAAAAAAACAATTAATTAAAGTAATTTAAACTGCTACATTTTAATGACTCTTTCTATAATTTTTTTATTTATTAAACTATTAAAGTATATTTCCTCATTATGAGTAAAAAAAGTACTAAAACTTAAGGTTTGAAAACAAACATACCAAAAATTCAAATGTACCAAAACTTAAATGTACCAAAAATTCATATGTACCAAAAACTAAATGTACTCAAAAATTTAAATGTACCAAGAAACCAAATGTACCAAAAATTCAAGTGTACCAAGAAGCCAAATGTACCAAAATTCAAATCTATCGTAAACCAAATCATCTTATAAGTAACCAAACGTACCGATATGATCAAACGTACCGATATAACCAAACGTACCTAACAACGACTTATTTTTTTACATTCTATTTTAATTTACTAAAATAAATATTTTAATAAAAAATTTAAAAAAAATCTGAAATCATCATAATAAGAGATGCATAAAAATAGGAGGAAAAAAAAAAGAGGAATCCAGTAAAGAAATAACATGAATATCTTTCTAATAAAATAAAATGAAATGCAATTAAACACCAAAATTGTAGGGAAAATGTTTAATCAAATTTTCAAAAACAATAGATGTTTAGTCTATGACATTTAAAAATGAGGGGTCTATATCAAAACCCTGATGGAATAACGTTGACTTTCACTTGAAATGTTTATTTTACCACAGAATGTGTAAGGCTTAATAAGCAAAAATATTTATCGTATTTAGGGCAATCTTGAATTCACATTGCACCAATGAGTTCAACTAAGATGTATTGATCTTTCGGACGTTGCTTAATTCCTTACATGAATCAAACAAATTGACATTTTATAAAGAAAATATTATTTGTAGCAATATATAGACGACTAAACGACCTATAAATCAAATGAATTTTACTAAGTATAATCTTCAGATGATAATAAAGAGAACAATAGGTTTATATTATATGATATCATAATTTCATGTCACTAGAAATGACTTGGGATACATAGATTGTAAGAACTAATTTGTCACTTAGTGCTACAGTCTTGTGATATTTCTCATTACTTGTAAGTGAGATTAGGTTTCGATTCTTACTAAATGTGAATTCGAATCACATTATTGCTAGCCTATTGTAAGACTAAGCCTACCCACTCTTCTTAATATAAATAATAATATCGTTTGTTTGAAGAAAAAAAAATTGTGAGAACTAATTTGGGTCAAGTGGGCTGGAATATTATTTTCAGCAAATCATCTGGGCTGGACTTAGGCTCGCTGAAAATTAAAGGCCCGCGTGATGGATTTGAAGGGCAATTTTGGGAAATGAAAGCTACAAAACCCTAGTGTGATATGCTTCGTATTCCTCCTCCTATATATACACAGCGCACGCTGCCTTGCTCTTATCATTCTCTGCGCCGTGTAACCAAATTCTGCGACTTTTCTTGTCTGTTTGTTTTTGCATATCTATGAAGGTTGGTTTATGTGTTAGTTAATTTGTTGAAGTGATGATTTATGTAGATTAGTGAATTGAAAAATGAAGGCAGGGATTGTGTGTATCGGCGTAGTGCTAGAATCAATGCACTCTGATCCGAAAGAGTTCCCTGCAATATCGAATCAAATAGGGGAAGGTGGGCAGTTGTTGTTCATCAACCTGTTGAACCTTCAACAATCATCTTCCCCATATTCCCACCTTTTGAAATCTGGACTTAAGAGTTTGTTAAATACAATCAAGAAAAAGGCATTCAAGTTGAAATCTGGGTTTAGGATTAAAGTGTTTGTTAAATACAATCAAGAAAAACGCATAAAATTATTTCAATGGTTTTTAACTTTTTATTCTGGATTTGATTAGAAATTTTCACGTAATTCACCTAATTTGATCGAAACTTCTTTCATTTCTTCGTGCATGCTTATAATTGGTAAGCATACATTGGGTCAAATTATTTAACCTTGTAGTATCTAGTTTATTTATTTTCTTTGTATGTATCCCTTAAAAAATGCTCCAATTCATTCCACAATTGGATGAACTTGTAATCAATTCATCATTTACAAATTAGGTACACTATTTCCATAAGTATACCATCATGAAACTAAAAAAGAAAAACGCACACAATTAATAAAAAAGCACACAATTAATTGAAAAAAAAAACCAAACTGCCTAGGACCGCGTAGGGCCGCCTAGGATCGCCTAGCTCTAAACTAATTTTTCGAAACAATTTACCCTAAATCGTGGCGGGCCTTCACCGCCTATCGCTTAGGAGGCCGTCTAGACCGATTTTTATAACACTGCCTATGATTGATACCTATAACACACTCAAATTTTCCAGCTCACTCTATGAGTGATTTCTATAATACATTGGGATTGCTGTGAAAGGCCTAATAGCATCTCCAATAGGAGTCTCACCACTAACTTTGAGGACTTATTTAGGGCTTTTAAAGGAATATTCGAATCCCTAAAAGAATATTATCTGCAATGGGAAATCCTTATAGTATAATACCTAAATACAGGGACTAAACATTAAAAAATTATTGTTCTTTTTGTTGGAGTACTATGACCGTTGATTAAAATTAAAAAAAAAATTATCTCTACCATTGATTTTTCAGGAGTTATTAAAAAAAAAAGTATATGAGGCCACTTAGGGCTGGTTTGGTATTGCTGTGCTTTGAAAAAAAGTTGCTGTGAGAATAAGCGGCTGTGCTGTGAGAATAAGCGGTTGTGAAATAAAGCAGCAGAGTGTTTGGTAAACATTTTTGTAAAAGTGCTTTTGGGAAAAAAAGCAGTATGATAATGTTTGGTAAACTTTTATGTAAAACAGCTGTGACTATGTGAAATGACCAAAAAGGGTATAATATTAGATGTGCTATTAATTTAATTTTCTTAACAAATAAAAGTGAATTACTAAATATACTATATTTTTAAAAGAAAAATATTTATAAACTTTATCTTAAATATTAATTAGTATGACAAACTACTTCAATTGAAATATTTTAGACTGAATAGCTAGGATTCATTAGTACAATATTGTTAATGTACTTGAAAGTAGTCTAATTAGATGCATTCATAAATTATATTTCTAAAACAATACAGTAACGTTTTTCTTTTTTCTTTTTCTTTTTTTTTGTCAAATAATACAATAACGTGTTTGATATAATATTGTTAATGTTTGCCTTTTTTTTATAGTTACTCTTTACCTTTTTTCATCATGATATCATGATATTTATATTTTTTTATTCTATTCTTTTTTTTTTTATTCTTTTCTTAACTCACATGGATCATTTCTTCTACCTTATCCTTTTTTTTTTGGCAGAACCTCTGTACTTCTCTCTTCCGCCCCTCTCTCCCCTTTCTCTCTCTGACTGTCTCTGCCAAATCTCTCTTTGACTGTCTCTGCCAGATCCTAAGGAAGGCTGGGTAGCATGGAAGGAAGGCTGAGTCGCATCAACCGAAGCCCAGAAATCCGACGAAGAAGCCCCAAAATTTGACAAAGCCCAGAAATCCGACGAACCTCCCGCCGCTAAGACCGACGGAGAGAAAGGAAAAGGAGAAGGAGGAAAAGAGGTACAGCGGCAGGAGGGAAGAGGGGCGTGCGGAGTGTTTTGCGAGAGAGAAAGAGAGAGTGCAGAGTGTAGGAATCAGGGGAAGGAGAAAGGAGAAAGGAGGGGGCAGTAGTGGCAAATTGAAAAATTTCATTAACTTGGTACTGTAGCTCCATGTTTTGGATAATAAGCGGCTTCTTGAAGCTGCAAAATGCAGCTTCCACTTTTTGGCTTTTTTTCATGTGAAACTTTGAAATAAAGCTGTTTTGGAATGTTTACCAAACACCAAAACTCCTACCAGCTTTTTTTTCATCCCAGCTTTTTTTTTAATTACCTCAATCCCAAACTGCACCTTAGTACTACGGTCTAGTGGTATTCATCTTCACTTGCAAGTGAAAGGTCTTAGGTTCAATTCTCGCCAAAAGCAATTTTGAACCACATTATTACTAGCCCATTATGAGGCTTAGCCTACCTCTATTCCCCTTAGTGTAGATAAATACCATTTGTTAAAAAAAAAATATACAGGATAAATTAAATGAGAAGATGTCCCACGTGGGTGGGTTCAAAAAATAAAGACCAAAACATAAAGAGCAATAGCATTCCAACTCAAATTAATATGGGGTCCACTTTTTGAGTCCCTATATGTAGTCCTTATATTTGAGAATTTCTTTGAGGTATCCGACGAGTCCCTATATACAGAGGTACCTTGAGGATTTCAATTCTGGTCCATTGGAAGCCTTTTGTCCCAATATTTAGAGACTACGCGGTTGTAGAGACTCCATTAGGGGCTCCATTATAGATGCTTTAAATAACTTATCACTTACAAGTAAAAAGAATTTTATTAAATCTTAGTATTAAGTGACGCTTTGCATAAATTGGTAAAATATTCATTTCAAAATCTAGGCGGTTAAAAAAGTAATACCAAAATCGCTTGCTATACTATATTATAAGGGAGCTTTAATGAAAAGGGCCTGGACTAATTTTATTTTAACAAAAAACCATGCTATAATTTTAATTTTTTTGTCCTTATCATTAAATGAAGTTAGTAGATGATTTTTTATTAAAATACAAAGATTTGAGGTACTTTTCATTAGTTTTCCTTAATAATAATAATATTTTTAGCAAGTAAAATTTTTGTAATTCATGATAAGATCTATTTATCTCAATTGTAAAGACAAGAATATGGCTATTGTATTCTTCCACAAGCATTTGAAGATCCAAATTTTGTCAAACGATTGTGACAACAGCTATGAACTCAATATGTATTGGGATTCAAATAAAAATGCACTTTGGTATACAGTGAGAAACAAAGTTAGGTGTGTTACCCCAAGAATGCCAAAAACAGCTAAAAGAACCATGCATGAACCGTTATCCAAGAAGTTTGGCAATCTTATCGTATTTTCCTGCGTAGACAAACACAATAACTTTATGTTACTAGCATGATCCAACCAAAAAGGGGGAAAAACTCATACATGTTTGACTTTGTTGCTTTCCTGATCAATGAAAAAGCAACCAAATCTTCTGTACATGGTCAAGGATCTCTAACAAAGATTACATACAATAAGAAAAGTATCAACCGAAAGCTCACATGCTTTTTGTCCTCGTGTATGATCGCATCAGTGGAAAGAGGAGATATTATTTCCTCTGGCAAGGGAGAGACGGGGGAAATTGCTCTGAATGTAACAAGGTCGCGACCCCAGAACCCATAGGATTGGAGTTGAATGCCCTCTGAAGGAAAAAAGCGGATGCTGCCACTCTCACTGTGCCTGTTGCTGTGAAGAGCCCGATCCCAAATATCTCCTGCCTCCGACACACATTCACTTTCATTGCCATCATCTATTTGAGAAGGTTGAACACGTGAAAAACTTAAAGACGTCCTTAATGAAGTAGTGGCACTGCTTGTTCGATCATTTGATGTACTTCGTCTGGGTTTGGGTTCAGTGTCATTCGTCCCACGGCACCCTTCCTCCATAACCACAGTGCTTGATTCCTCTTGAAGCGACTTCATAAATAACAATAACAAAATCCAAATGTTGATTCAGAACGCTAAAAACGAGAGGAACAAATGCAGTAGAGAATATAATGCAATTACTGATGCTACAAACGCTGAAATGCTATTTGTACTCTGAAAGTGAATCCTAACTAATCCGTGTGTTAAAAAAATAAAAACATTTGTATACGAACAAATTATGACAACTCTTTGAGCTCTAATAAGAAGTCAAATCTTTAAAAAAAAAATACATATGAAATTTGATGACAGCACGATACATATAAAGCTCCAGCAGCCATGACATGAGCAAAAAGAAAGAGAAAACAAATACTTCAAGATTTCCAAAAAATTCAACAATAATACAACCTACACCCCAAATAAATCTTCAGAACATATTTATTATTTTACATATTAAGATTATAGAATCAATGAATGATGTCATTGATTCTTCTAAACAATTGGGAGAATGTACACACTGTTTTTCTACTTGATGACTACTTGTCATCAAGTAAGATGATACAAGAATGGCCATGTTTTTCTTCAACAGAAGAGTATAGTTACACTGCAGAACGATAATTTGCTCAACTTTATCGGTAGCCCCACACAGTTTAACAACACCAACAAAAAACCAATGCAAGGGCCTACCAAGTACCAGCTAATGAAATCATAGAGTAAATCTCAGTACCGATCAAATCACAAAAATGCCCATTCAAACCGACCTAAATCCAGCACACCCAATAATTGTTTCGATCGAATAATTAGTGTTGAAACCAAATTCCATTCATTTTTATCATTTTAACATAATTTATGTTCAAACTTATGGCATCAAACATCGTGAATTGCAGTTCATATACAGAAGACAAATCCTCACATCGCATACCTACAACTAGGACACCAGTCTCACAATATTTCAACCCAATCAAACACTGTCGGGGTTTCAAATATTCCACATAACATCGCTCGATGGGTTTTGAATACTGACACGGTGGTGTCCTGGCTATAGCTAAGGTCCAAAAGGCTAAATCTTTTTGCTTTATGACTACTGGGTAACAATTTGAATAAGTTGGGACCCAGAAAAAGTTGATATGTGTCCTCCCCTAAGAACCCAAAACAGAAAATACCAAAAAAAGCAAAAGACTTAATTTCTAGGGAAAACAAATGAAAATGGCTTGAAAACTTTAAGTTTTAACGAAAATGACAAAATAAAGGGTAAAGTGAATAGTATCAGGATTGATTTTTTAGTGTAAAAATGTGGTTTTTCGTTAAGGTAAACAGTACCGGAAACTTTTCGTTAAAGTTCTCTAATTTCTATTGGCTATGAACTATTAAATTATGCACAAGTTACTCAAAAAGTCAAACTTTTCAGAACCCAGAATTATAAAACAGTCCCAGATTCTAATAACACAAGTTTAAAGTGCATGAGAGACATCCTAAAGTAAAATTCATGCGATCTTAAAGTAGAAACGTGAAGAGAACCTCAAAAATCAGAGAACTTGGAAGATTCAAATATAGAAAAAAGGGGAGCTTTGAAAGGATCGCTTTTCTGAAAAAAAAAGAAAGAAGGAACTTTAACGAAAAACTCCCGGTATTGTTTATTTTAACGAAAAATTATATTTTTACATTAAAAAGTCAATCTTGGTACTATTCATTTTGTAGGATTTGAGAAGGGATGATAAGCATAACAAAATCCTACGACAATAGTCGGTTTGGGGTACGGTTAGTTCGCCGGGAGGATCGCCCTCCCAATTCCAAGTGTTTTCCTTGAAGTTTCAACCTTGTTGACTATGACAACAGTCGTGACTATAAAAAGACTCATGACTATGGCAGGGCAGTACGCTCTGCTCTCTCGCGACCCCTACTCTAATCTAAAGACTAAAGGCCCCTTAGGTCACCAAACTACGACGAGAGTTTCGCCTTTTGAAGTGCTAGTCGCATAGGACGATCGGGCCAGGCCGAGTCAGAAAGGCTTTGACGACTCAAGGTTCATAACCCTGTAATAAAAAAACATAGATTATCCCGTTCCTCCAGAAATGTCCTTGTTTTATTACTTTACAAAGCCAACAAGGTGTAGTACGGGTGACCTCCTGGGAAGTGCTCGTGTTGCATCCCTTCATCTCCTTTTTATTTTTCATAATTCTTTTTGCGTATTTTTAACGGCTTAATTGTGATGCGCATCGTTTTCAATCGAGCCCCGTGCCTGGTAGTTGAAAGAGAAAAATGGAAAGGACTATTTATTTTGTTTTTGGATTTCATTTAATCGTTTTAGCTCGGTGTGGGTGCTATTGCAATTCAACGACGGATGATTAATTGAATAATAATATCTAAAGTTTCTCGTGGGAAGAAAGATTGGGGCGATTTGCACGTGCATAAGGTTATGGGGTCATGGGGCATGGCCAAAGAAATGGTTATATACAATTACGAGTCATAAATTAACGGATGCTATCTAACCAACACACATGAACCGGATCCCATCAAAATTCCGTAGATAAGTGTGTTCGGGTGAGAATAGTATTAGGATGGGTGACCTCATGGGAAGTCCTCGTGTCACATCCCCCACCTCCTTTATATTTTTAATAATTCTTTTTGTGTATTTTTAGCAGCTTACTTGTGATGAGAGTCGCTTTCAACCAAGCCCTATGCTTGGGAGTTGAAAGAGAAAAATGGAAAGGACTATTTATTTTATATTTGGATTTCATTTAATCGTTTTAGCTTGGTGCGGGTGCTATTGTGATCCGATGACGGGCTATTAATTGAATAATAATATCTAAAGGTTGTCGGGGGAAGAAACATCGGGGTGATTTGCACGTGCACAAGGCTACTTATGAGGTCATGGGGCATGGCCAAATAAAAGGTTCTATACAATGACGAGTCATAAATTAACCGGTTCAATCATACCGATTCACAAGCATCGGATCCCACCAAAAGTTCGAAGTTGAGCGAGTTTGGACGAGAGTAGAACTAGGATGGGTGACCTCTAGGGGATTTCGTGTTTTGCATCGCCCACATCCTTTTTATTTTTCATAATTCTCTTTGCGTATTTTTAGCGGTTTACATGTGATGGGCTTTGTTTTCCACGAGCCCCGTTCTTGGGAGTTGAAAGAGAAAAATGGAAAGCACTATTTATTTTGTTTTTGAATTTCATTTAATCGTTTTAGCTTGGTGCGGGTGCCATTGGTTACAATGACATTCAGTTTTGTCAAGAAGACAAACAGAATCCCAACCTGCAAGAGCATGATCAAAGATTTTTGAGAGCAAGTATTTTTGTTGTTCTCGAGTGTTTCACAATATAAGGATAGAACGGATGCAAGTTGATCATTATAAGCATCTTCATCGAGAGAGAATTGCACCCAAAAAAATAAAAAATAAAAAATTTAGCAAGGAAATTTTTTTGTAATGCGTGATAAGATCTAGTTATCTCAATTGTAAAGACCAGAATATGGCTAGTATATTCTTCCACAAGCATCTGAAGATCCAAATCTTGTCAAACGAAGGCAACAACAGCTACAAACTTCATATATATTGCGATTCAAATAAAATGCACTTTGGTATACACTTAGAAACAAAGTTAAGTGTGTTACCCTGGAGACTGCCAAACACAACTAAATGAACCATGCATGAACCGCACTCCAAGAATTTTGGCAACCTTGTCGTATTGTCCAGCATGTACAAACACAATAACTTAATGTTACTAGCACGATCCAACCGAAAGGGGGGAAAACTCAAACATGTTTGACTTTGTTACTTTCATGATCAATGAAAAAGCAAACCAAATCTCCTGTACATGGTCAAGGATCTCTAACGAAGATTATATACAATAAGAGGTATCAACCTCAAGCTCACATTCACTTTCATTGCCATCATCTAATTTGCTCAATGAAACAAGTGGATGCTGCCACTCTCACCGTGCCTGTTTCTGTGAGGAGCCCGATCCCGAATATCTCCTGCCTCTGACACACATTCACTTTCATTGCCATCATCTAATTTGCTCAACTTTTTCAGTAACACCAGACGGTTTAACAATACCAACAAAAAGCCAATGCAATGGCCTACCAACTAATGAAATCATAGAGTAAATCTCAGTACCAAACAAATCTCAAAATGCTCTTTAAACCGACCTAAATCCAGCGCACCCAATAATTGTTTCGATCCAATAATCAGTATTGAAACCAATTTCCGTTCACTTTTATCAATTTAACATAATTTCTGTTCAAACTTATAGTATCAAACCTCGTGAATTTCAGTTCATATACATAAGACAAATCCTCACGCCACATATCTACAACTAGGATGCTAGTCTCGCTGTATTCCAACCCAATCAATCATTGTTGTGTGTTTCAACTATCCCACATAACATCGCTTGATGGGTTTGGAATACTGACACAGTGGCGTCCCTGTTATAACA
Source organism: Heteromeles arbutifolia (assembly GCA_024362995.1). Lineage (NCBI taxonomy): Eukaryota > Viridiplantae > Streptophyta > Magnoliopsida > Rosales > Rosaceae > Heteromeles > Heteromeles arbutifolia. The sequence goes on along the minus strand of JANCRC010000013.1, from coordinate 21,976,043 downwards.
TATGGGAAACCCAAAGTTTCTCAACAAATGCCAAAATAACATACAGGAAACGCAAAGTGTCCAAAATAATACTAATGACAAAAATTGGAATCTTCTATCCATAAGAGTATCGGAGTTCTTTAATCTTGGGACAGACACCTGCAACATTGGGTCTTTATGCTTTTGAGGCTCTGAAAAAAAGAAAACAAACAAAAAACACATACGAAATTCATCCCCATCTGATGATAGTCAAGAAACTTTCCAAACAGATTAATATGTAAAGTTTGGGGGAGGGAGAGAGAGAGAGAGAGAGAGAGAGAGAGAGAGAGAGAGAGAGAGAGAGAGAGACAAAATGGTGGCTTATCCAAAGGCTGGAACTTGGGACTAAAAGTTTTGATAATGAGCAAGAAAGTTGTATAAATTGGTGACATGCTTCGGGAACATCGAAGAGAGCATTCGTTCCACTTCTTCTTCCTCCTGCAAAAAGTTTTGATGGAACAAGGGTTGTAAAATCAATTATATCAAACAAATTAACAATCTAAGCATCTTTACGTTAAAAGTAACCTGCATACCATTCTTTTTTCACCCGCTTCCGCTAGGCGTTCGTTTATGTGTATCACAGCATTTCTGGCAAACTTCAAAACCCCAAGATCGTTTTTCTCATACCGCTCGTTTGGATCCTCACTAGAAGACGTCTTCAAATCCTGTACTACATCCTCGATTAATACCACATCTGTATAAAGTTCCCTATACTTATCCCCCCAATCCTCATGATGCTTACGATGAAAACTTTTGTCCAGGTACAATGGACCCTCCGCCATCATTTACAATCGCTCCTTTGGAGACTGGAGAAGGGGGTGCGTCCAGAGTAATTCAAATGATATTTTACTTCACAATGGAAAAAGAAGGAACATTGTTACTTGATTCAAAACAATTAAAATAATAAAAGAACAGAAAGTGCATTTAGAAGGTTACTCACCGTTCATCAATCCACTTGTAGAAGGACGCCAACTCGGGTTTGTCACTTGTATCAGCCCCCAGTACCTCAATTATCAACTCCTTGAATTGTTGCTTATATTCAGGGAATGGTCTTATCTTAGGACTAACCAGGACCTCAGCTCGTCCTTGTACGAGAGCTATGTCAGCGCTGCTCAAATAACCACGTTCATGGCCTCCAACCTCCATCTGGTACAATATGTCAACAACATCCCTTTCGTAGGAAAGAAAAAGAAAAAAGAGAAAGGTCACAATTAACATCATTTTATAAAAAACAAATAAACAACGATGATATCTTAACCATTAATGAATACGAACCTAATATATAGACAGATCTTTTGGACGACACGATTGTTGCACCAACGATCAGAAACTTGAGTTGAATCCAACAGTTTCTTCAATGTTAGAATGGGATGAGAAGGTGATGAAGACCCTACCGTGGCTCGGTTAGTAGCCACAATAAAGTCACTTCTTTGTGCACTAAATGCAAGTGACTGGTCAGATCGTCCTAGGAGTGGACATTGTTGAACCGACTTTGGAATTCGAATAGAGAACTTAGGAACACCCAAATATCTCTAGGGATCACTGCCTTTTGCTTTGATTTTGATTTCATTTTGTTGATGACAAAGAGCCTTCAAATCATAGATTCAAGACAAATTCGGAGATCACTTTTTAATCACTCCAAAAAGTACAAAAAAAAGAAAGTAAAAGAAACCAATTTAAAAGAAGCAATGGGCTGCTTTCACTTACTACTTGACATATTCTCTAATATTTCACCCATGGCAAACAATGAGTACCACGATACAAACTAACAACTAAGAAACCATAAAAGCAGGGACCAAAGGAAACAAACAAGAGTAATGCTATTCATACCATGTTTTTATACCACATTTCTATACCACCTTAGGTGGCATCTGATGTGGACAGCCACATCATTTGAAAAATTTGCAAAACCCAAGGAAAGGAATGAGAAAGACTCCTCGTATACCACAATCATCATTTAATTAACTAGTTTTTCTTAATTATTAGTTTATTAAATAATGAACTAAATTTAGAAATCTGATTAATTCAAATGATGTGGCTGTCCACATCAAATGCCACCTAAGGTGGTATGAAAATGTGGTACAAAAACATGGTATGAATAGGTATGAATAGCATTACTCAACAAACAAACAACGGACACTATGATAGAAAAGGTCTGAACTCTGAAATTGTTCCGCCTAAGGGATAAACAGAAGGGAAACAACACAAAAACAAGAAGAGAAATACCAAGAATGCCCATAAATTACCTTTCTGTTTAAACAAATTCAAAAACCCAGATTGCACCATCAAAACCCAGAAACAAAAAACCCAGTAATTAAAAGAAAAACTTAATCGTATCTTCAACATAACAGTACAGTTACACTACAGAATCTTGTTTAACCACAATAATCAACACAGTGCTTTACATGAGCATAAGAACAGACAAAAATTGAGAACCAACGAACACGAGAACAGATAGAATAGAAAAAAGAACAAATCAAAACAGTGCTTTACATGAGCATACGAAACAAAACTCAGAAAGATATTCAATGCTAAAAATGCATATAACCCAATAAGCTTTTCCTAAAATATGTACACACACAGAGATATATATACACACAAACGCGCGCGCACACACACACATGTATACTATCTGATCACTTAGAACTTACTATTCCACAGAGCAGTAGATATCTCCATCAAGGTCCAAATAATCCAATCAGGCAGTGATTACCTTAGCATTTGCAGGATAATCCCTCTCCTTGACCAGGACTTAGATTACCCAGCAGCCAAAACAGCACCAATAGGCTGTGTGCCACCACCTCCCACCTATCCTACACATTCGATCAAGGTTGTCACTGCGAAGCTACAGTAAAGGTGGACGGGGTCTTAGAGTCTACCCGTAGGTACTCCGCATCTTCACGGAGAATTCAATATCACCGGGGTCCATGTCAGAGACAGCGGGGAAGTTAGAGTTACTGCCGACGTTTACCGGGGCTTCCATTCAAAGCTTCTAACACTTCTGCTTCCGACCCTCCGGCACCGAACAGGTGTGAGACTATACATCGTGTTACCACATAGCAGAGTCCTATGTTTTTAATAAACAGTCACTACCCCCTGGTATGTGCCGCTTTCCTAATCAAAACATAGGAGAGCACCTCTCCTCCAGAAGTTACGGGGCCATTTTGCCGTGCTCCTTCGACATGTTTCTCTCAAGCACCCTAGCATACTCTACTTGTTCACCTGCGTCGGTTTGGGGTACGGCCAGTTCGTCCCAATTCCAATTTTTTCCTGGAAGTTTCAACCTTGTTGACTATGACAATAGTCGTGACTATAAAAAGACTCGCGACAATAGCAGTGCGGTACGCTCTGCTCTCTCGTGACCCCTAGTCTAATCAAAAGACTAAAGGCCCCTTAGGATGACAAACTACGATGAGAGTTTTGCCTTTTGAAGCGCTAGTCGCATAGGACGACCGGGCCAGGCCAAGTCAGAAATGCTTTGATGACATAAGGTTCATAACCCAGTAATAAAAAAACACAGATTATCCCATTCCTCCTGAAGTGTCGTTGTTTTATTACTTTACAAAGCTAATTTCTTCCAAAAAGATTCAAAGCAAGTGGTTTCAACTTTAAAATCCCACAACATGATGCACACATTAAACAAACAGTTTCTCCAATTATACTCAATACCATTAATACAAACACGCCATGGTTCATCTTGCTGGGAACTAAACGGAATTTATATCAAAATCAGAAACAACACAATTATACACATTAGGCGATCTAATCGTTAAAAACCATGTAAATACCTAGACATCAACAAATAAAAAATACATGAAAATTGAGGACTTACTTCAGCTCAAGGTTCACAGGATGCTTTTAAGTGTAATAAAAGTGTTGTTGGATTGAGTTCCTTGTAATGATTATCTCCTCTCTGCACAAAGGAGTATGAGATGCATGTTAAAATTATCAGCCTAACTTAGATTTACAGTATCCGATATCTGTGTATATACATAGATAAATACACACACGCGCAAAAAATAAAAGAATAAAGGAAGACAGAAAACTGAGAACTGTATGTATACTAAGATGCTCTTTTTTCTTTTCTTTTTACAAAGTGACTAATGTGATTAGAAAACTAATTTAAATCTTTTTTCTAATTTAAATCTTTGAATTGATCTCATCAAACTTTGTATCCATTTTAGCCTCAATTCACATATGATTGAGGGCATGCAAGCATCGCTGTCTTAAATTTAAAAAACCTTAATCAATGCAGTTCTTACTCAGAAATATGGAAAGTTCCAAATAACATTATATTTGAGAAACTTATGTCCAAAATTTCAGAGTTAATATAACAAAGTCAGCCTTGAAATAGCATAATTCAAAGCAAGTGTCCAAATTTCAGAGTTAATGTAACAATATACGCCACTCAAACACTGAAGCTGAAAGGAATGGGAAAACATTCACCAAGTGGACTAAGTTTTACACACAAACCAAATACAAAGTTGCATTTACACCACCGCAACATGGTGTCACTCTGTAATTCTCATGCAAGTAATACGACACACAGACATGACATTCTACATACTCATGCTATGTACTTATATGAAGAAGAACTAACACGGCTGAGTAAAAACAAATTCTTAATAAAAGAATTAGCCAATTCTAATTAACAAAAAGCTTGATAGTTCACATTCATGGATAAACTGTTAATAAAAAAACCAGCCATGCAACTGTTAATAAAAAAGCATTCCATCTCGAGATAAGATTTGATATGTACATACAAAAGATAGTTCACATATAGCAAACGCATATCCACTCTGTATCTAACTGAAGAAACTGAAACCAAAGTAAAGCAAATTATATACCTCAAAATGTAAAGCAAATTTGTTCCGCCAATGACCCAAATATCTTAACATAAAAAAAGGTATATTCATTAGCAATTCAGAGCCTTCGAAATTAGAAAAATACTGGAACAACAGTAAAGGAATTGGCAAATAATTGAACGTAACATAGGAGATATTAACTTTGTCCATATCCTCAATGGACAGAAGAGCGAAAACAGTTTTGAAAATTAAAGGATATTTGCAGATATCAGTAAATCAATACAAAAATATGACACTCACAGAAACAAGAAGAAAAATACCAAGAATACCCAGAAATTACCCATCTGTTTAAACAAATTCAAAAACCCAGATTGCACCATTAAAACCCAGCAACAAAAAACCCAGTAATTAAAAGAAAATGTTAATTCTATCTCCAACAGAACAGTACAGTTACACTACAGAATCTTGTTTAACCACAATAATCAACACAGTGCTTTACAAGAGCATAAGAACAGACAAAGTTGAGAACCAACGAACACAAGGAACAAATAGAATAGAAAAAAGAACAAATAAACAGTGCTTTACATGAGCAGATGAAACAAAACTCAGAAAGATATTCAATGCTAAAAATGCATATAACCCAATAAGCTTGTCCTAAAATATGTATACACAGTTAAACACACAGATATATATATATATATAATCTCTGTGTGTGTGTGTGTAGTGTATACATATATAATACGTGATTACTTAGCACTTACTATTCCACAGAGCAGTAGATATCTCCATCAAAGTCCAAATTATCCAATCAGGCAGTGGTTACCTTAGCATTTGCAGGATAATTCCTCTCCTTGACCAGGACTTAGATTACCGAGCGGCCAATACAGCACCAATAGGCTACTGACATATGCGATAAACAGAAACAATACAAAAACAAGAAGAAAAATACCCAGAAATCACCTTTCAGTTTAAACTCATTCAAAAAACACAGATTGCACCATCAAATACTCTTTAGGAGGCATCCGCCCCAGATAAACTACCCACCTCGCAATGTACCCCTCAAATTATAGGTGCAGTGGTTAGGCATCCTTAGACGAAAGAGTAGTCTTTCAGTATTGGTCGTTGTATGTCACCACCTCCCACGTATCATACACAGTCGATCAAGGTTTTCCAAGCTCACCATTCGTGCAGGTCGCTACTCATGCGACAAGGAATTTAGCCATCTTAGGACAGTTACAGTTACTGCCGCCATATAACACTTCTCCTTCTGACCTTCCAGCACCTGGCAGGTGTCAGACTCTATACATAGTGTTACCACATAGCAGAGTCCTGTGTTTTTAATAAACAGTCGCTACCCCCTGGTATGTGCCGCTTTCCTAATCAAAAGATAGGAGAGCACCCCTTCTCCCGAAGTTACGGGGCCAATTTGCCCCTTCGACAAGGTTCTCTCAAGCGCCCTAGTATACTCTACTTGTTCACCTGTGTCGGTTTGGGGTACGGTCAGTTTTGCTGGGAGGATCACCCTCCCAATTCCAAGTTTTTTCCTGGAAGTTTCAACCTTGTTGACTATGACAACAGTTGCGACTATAGCAGGGCGGTACACTCTGCTCTCTCCCGACCCATACTCTAATCAAAAGACTAAAGGCCCCTTAGGTAACAAACTACGACGAGAGTTTTGCCTTTTGAAGCGCTAGTCGCATAGGGCGACTGGGCCAGGCCAAGTCAGAATCAGAAAGGATGGGAAAATATTCCTCCTGAAATGTCCTTGTTTTATTACTTTACAAAGCTAATTTCTTCCAAAAGATTCAAAGCAAGTGGTTTCTACTTTAAAATCCCACAACATGTTGAACACATTAAACAAACAGTTTCTCCAATTATACTCAATACCATTAATACAAACACGCCATGGTTCGTCTTGCTGGTAACTAAAAGGAATTTATATCAACATCAGAAACAACACAATTATACACATTAGGCGATCTAATGGTTAACAACCATGTAACCCATCTGGACATCAATAAATAAAAAGTACATGAAAATTGAGGACTTACTTCAGCTCAGGGTTCACAGGATGCTTTTAAGAGTAATAAAAGTGTTGGATTGAGTTCCTTGTAATGATTATCTTTTGTCTGCACAAAGGAGTATGAGATGCATGTTAACATTATCAGCCTAACTTAGATTGACAGTATCCGAGATCTGTGTATATACATAGATAAATACACACACACACACGCAAAAAATAAAAGAATAAAGGAAGACAGAAAACTGAGAACCGTATGTATTCTAAGATGCACGTCAAATATAATTCATGAAAGAGATGCTCTTTTTTCTTTGCTTTTTACAAAGTGACTAATGTTAGAAAACTAATTTAAATCTTTGAATTGATCTCATCAAACTTTGCATCAGTTTTAGTCTAAATTCACATGATTGCGGGCATGCAAACATCGTGGCCTTAAATTTAAAAAACCTTAATCAATGCAGTGCGTACTCAGAAATAAGGAAAGTTCCAAAGAACATTATATTTTAGAACCTTGTGTTCAAATTTCAGAGTTAATATAACAAAGTCGGCCTTGAAATACAATAATTTAAAACAGAAAAAAAAATGTAACTAAAAAAATTAAACATTGAAAAAATGGAGAAATATGCACAAACCTTGGAAATAAGAAAGCGGCTTTATCTGGAAGCCTTTTTGTTGAATTCCTCAACAATCTATGCTACTCAAACACTGAAGTTGAAAAGAATGGGAAAACAATCACCAAGTGGACTAAGTTTTACACACAAACCAAATACAAAGTTGCATTTACACCATCGCAACATGCTCCCACTCTGTAATTCTTATGCAAATCATACGACACATAGACATGAGTCCATGACATTCTACATGCTCATGCTATGTACTTATACAAAGAAGAACTAACATGGCGAGTAAAAACAAATTCTTAAAAAGAATTAGCCAATTCTAATTAACAAAAAGCTTGATAGCTCACATTCATGGATAAACTGTTGATAAAAACCCAGCCATGCAGCTGTTAATAAAAAAGCTTTCCATCTCAACATAAGATTTGGTATGTACGTACAAAAGATACTTGGCATATAGCAAACACATATCCACTCTTTATCTAACTGAAGAAACTGAAACAAAAGTAATGCGAATTATATAACTCAAAATGTCAAGCAACAAATTTGTTGCGCCAATGACCCAAAATTCTGAACATAAAAAAAGGTATATTCATAAGCAATTCAGAGCCTTTAAAATGAGAAAAATACTGGAACAACAGTAAAGAAATTGGCAAGTAATTGAACGTAACCTAGGAGAAATTAACTTTATCCCTATCCTCAATAAACAGAAGAGCGAAAACAGTTTTGAGAATATATTAAAGGATATTTGTAGATATCAGAAAATCAATACAAAAATATGACACTCACAAAATAAAAAAACCCGATTACCACATTCAGTCAAAACCCATGTGATCAGTGAGTGTGTTATCGGAAGATAAACAGCTTAATTATATAAATATCTATGAACTATTATGCAAATAGCAAAATATTTATCATGTAAGATCATATGCAATCCTAATCTGATTGCAATTTGGCATGCAGTAATTGGCGGATTGACGTCGGAACCCAAACCAAGCTCGTAGGTTCCAGGGAGATGAAGCCATCTCCTGTAAAAGAAAAATAAAAAAAAAGGAATATTCTGGCATTAGACGCACCAAAGAGAAGGAATGATGAACGATTAAAGCAAAAAGCACAACGTTGAGAGAGAGATGAGAAGGGACCTTCGAAATTGAGGAAACGCCGAGGGATAAGAAGAAAAAAGGGAGTAAAATCAACTAACCAAAGAGATGAGAAACAGAAATGCTTAGAAACCCCCGGTCATAGAACAACAGGCATCCCCCTCCAAATTATCAGCGAAGCAAAGTTTACTCTACTGCAATGGCGAGAGAACGAAACGATTTGACTGTCTGAAAACCTCTCGCTGGTTACACGTCACTTACAAAATTATGGCGCCACTAAATTTATAATTATCTTTAATCTCTAATATTTAAATGCAAGCACCCGCTTTGGTGTCCGAATACCATGGTTCTAAAAATCTCTATAAGCAGGAGAGCCAAAGTACATAGCCATCTCACCTAGAGGCAAAAAATAAACCATCTCCTCTCTCTACCCTTGTGGCGGTCACGCTGCCTGCCTTCCTGCCTTGTGAGGATGGGTAGGGAGCAACCAGCATACATGTCGTCACGGGTACACCGTCATCGTCGCGCTAGCTTGTTTGCAGATGTATGTTGTGAAATGAAATAAGCAAATCTGAAGCAGAATTCTTCGGAATTTTTCAGGTCTCCTTAGTTCATATTACCACATGCATCTATCTATATATCAAATCAATTCGGTCGATCTCAATCGATCTACGCCATGCCCTTGGCCCGATCGATCTATGTCATGCCATGCCTTTGGCTCGATCGATCTATGCCATGCCATGCCTTCGGCCAATCTTAAAGAAGGGATTTTGTTCGATTGCAAAGAGAGGTATCATTACACGCATTCAATCAAATCTGAGCTATCTATTTTTTTTTCTTTTCTCTTTAACAATTTGTAATTTGTTTTAATTAGATCTATTGTAATTTACTTTAATTAGTCCCAATCAGAAGGCTTGCCAATGGCTTTTCTATGCTTGGAATTTTTTTTCCATTCGGTCCATATTACTACAAGCCCAGCCCGCCTAGCCACTAGACCGCCTAGGACTGCCGAGCCCGTCTAGCCCGCCTAGGCGCTGCCTAGGCCGATTTTTAGAACACTGCCGAATACTTCACAAGAAATAATTGGACTAAAACGCCCATCAAACAAACAAACTCCACAACTTTAAAATAATAATAATGTTGCAGTCCTATTAGATTATGAATGCGTGGAAATCCTATAATATTTGGGATATCCTTATGGATTCTACCATATCTTTTAGATTAGATATTATCCTATTAGAATTGTAATCTTATTGGGGTAAGGAATTTACATTCCATACTACTATAATTTATAAATAAAGGCACAATGAAGTGAGTACACAACTAACAATTACACATATTTCTTCCTTTCTATTGTTGCCGCACCCTTCTCTCTCATTATTATAGTTCAGTGAATTAAGCCTACAACACATTATAGCACGCTCTTGACGCTGCACTAAAGAGAGTTTACTCTTTAATCAGGGGAGTATTACATTTAAATCATTCTTTTTATGATTAATTTATTATTTTATTGAATTGATTTACATGCTATTGATTCAATTTCATTTTTCTTTGTTGAACGTGATATAACGAATTGGAGATGCAATTTTGGCTTTCCGAGAAGGATCTTCTACAAATTCAAAGACTCAGTTGTTTTCTGCCAATCAGGCTCTTTTACAATAAATTAAGATATTTGAAATGACTATGAAGCATGAAAACATTCCCCATGATGTATGAACCCTTACATTTATATTTTCATTTCGATATATATATATATATATATATATATATATATATATATTGTATATGTTCATATATTTGTCAATATATATATATATATATACACACACGTTCATGCATGACACAATTATAAATCGTTATGTGGAATTTGTGAGTCAAAGAATCGAAAGAAATTAGAAGTAATTATGATTTTTTCAAACTCTCGAAATTTCAAAAAATAATTTAAAATTTATGGGAAATTTCTGGCTGAGCCACGACCTGTGTTTTAGATGGCACAAATGGTAAACACACAAAAAACTCTCGATCCCAATTCACGACACAATCGAAGCCATCGACACGCCCACTCCTCCCAACTCAACAAGGCCAAGCTCTTCGCTCGCTCTCCAAGTGCGTCCCTTTCTCTCTGTGTGGGATTTTTCATTTTTCGATTTTGTGCGCGTGTTTGAATTTGACTTTGAGGATTGCAACTTTGTGTGACCTATACTTAGATAGTAATTAGACCACATTTCTTACTTTATTGGCATTTGGATTTTACTGGAATTTTGGTTTAAGTGCCATCTGAGTTTACAAACTATGATCGGTTAGAATTCAATTGGTAACGCGAATGGATTCTTGTTATTAAATAATAGAATAGGGGCAACCCTTATCTCAAAGGAAAAAGGATCTCCTCCGGATCCATTATGTGGGGATCCTAGGGATCCCCACATCTCAGTCGTTCATCGTGTATCGTGCGGTCAGAAATTATTTGATTTTTATTATTTTAAATTAAACACAAATAGTATCTGACGAAAACTGACTGCACGATACACGATGAACGGTTGAAATGTGAGGATCCCTAGGATCCCCACATAATGGATCCGGATGGGATCCTTTTCCTTCTCAAAGTACCCAATCATGTCTCTTTATTTTCCCAAATTACCTCTACTTCTTACAATAAACAATATTAATAGAGATGATATAGTCATTTTCCCTCTTACTTCCCCTTCTATTCCTTGCTTCTTCTTTTTTTGTTTTTTTGTTTTTGGGTCAAAGGAGAGTTTTATTACAACAAAACACAACTTACAACATAGGCCCAACACAAACCTTAATTACAATAAAAAAAAGGCCCAAAACAAAGAAAACTAGAAAAAGGCCCAAGAAGACCCAGAAACCAATCAGTCACCGCCAGAAGCTTCCACATCCATCACTCCTCTCGGAAACAGGTCATGCAGTCGCTTCCCATCCTCTGACCAGTAGCGCCTCCCCATATGCCACCTCCAACCCCGCAATTACTCAACATCCAAAGCACAGCCATAAACTAGGGATAATCGGCTACCAAGTTAGCAGAGCCGATTATCGAAATGAAGTTCGTGGATACCCACAAACAACAATGTCGAAACCGACAGACAACCCATAGAAAGTGGTGGTGGTTGTAACACCCGAGCCGGTGAAGACACCGGAGCTCTACACACAATCTCCCAAAGAAACATGGCTGACAAACATATCAAGGGTGAGCAGAGAAGAGGTTTATTTCATAAAAGACTATGAGTGAGTGAAAGAGAGAGAGGCGAGAGAGAGGAGAGAGAAATATAGAGTACCCCAAAAAAAAGCACAAAACAGCACTAGTTTTGTCAACAAATAGACCAAAACAGAGTTTTCCCCTTTTTTCCCTCTAGAGCCCGTGCCTTTCTCCTCTCTCCCAAAAACCATCTTCCCCTGTGATTGCTTCCCAATTTTCCTTTCGACCCCTCCTTCCTCTGTCTCTTTGCTTCTCATTTTCCCTCTGTCTCCTCCCTCCATTTCCCTTGCATTTTTAGGCTTCTGCTTACCCTTTTATTTGGGCCTTTAAGTTCTAGCTTTCTTAAGTTTTGTCTCAACCTCCTTGAGCTTGGCTTAGATCTCGGCTTTTATGTCCATTTTGTTTCTCCTCCTCGTCAATCTTCCATCGCCAACCTCTGTTACTCGGCCCATCGCGTGTTTCTCTTCGGCGGTCCATTTTGGTGTTGGGTGGTTGTTAAAATGCATTTAGCACTATTTGGCAGGATTACGGGCTTATAGCGTGGCTCGCTCACCCCCATTTTTCGTTCATCCAGCTTGTTCGTGGGTTCTTTCTCTTGGTGGTGGTGACGGATCGGGGATGGTAGCCCAACTGGCAAGGTGGAGTTTGCATTGGTCTAAGGTTTTTGTTGTTATGGACTTGTTCTTTTGGACTTTTCAGTTGTATTTACTTTTGAATTATACTTGTATTTAGATTGCCTTTGGGCTTTCTATTTCTTGTATTAGTTTTTTAATTAATGAAAGTCATTTTTTTTACCAAAATAAATAAATAAATTTCAAAATAAAAAATAAATGAATCCCTTGTTAGCAATAAATTTCTCCCGCCATCAATCCTCTCTCATTTCTATCAAGATTTATCTTTAGTTATGCTCCTTAAAATTCTATTTTAATCTCACTTTGCTCATGTCAACTGAAAAGTCATCACTTTACTCGCTGAAGCTAAAAATTCGTTCCACTTTACCCCTTGAAACTCAATTTTGATCCCATTTGGCCCTGTAAAACTCAAAAGTCCTAATTTTACTCTGTAAAACTCAAAATTAGCTCAATTATGTTAATTCCATTATGTGGATTTGATTTGGGTCCATCAGGTTAATCAATATCTTTGTTTTTGTTCATCTTTGCAACTCAAGCACAACAACAACAACAAAAATTTCCATTCTTACTTTTCTTTTTTTAAACTTAATATTTTCTGATTGTTGAATGTTGATACATAGTGGAGATTTATAATCAAATTCATCGGCACATGTGGCATAGTCTTATTGAGTGGTCGGTCCCATATATGTTCTAGGTGGCGACGTTTGAGTTTCAAAGAGACCACAAATCAAACTGAAACGAACTTTGAGTGTTAGGAAGTAAAGTGGTGGCTTTGAGTTACAGGCGAAATCAAAATTGAATTCCAAGGGACGTCACTAAAAGTAAGTCTTTCTATACACACACTTCTCCTCCAAAGTCCAACCCCCTCCCCGCAAAACATTTTCATTTTCAAATTTAAAACAAAAATGTTCACACAATCAAAGCGTGTGGACAAATGGTAGTAATAAATAACTAAACATGTATACAATGGAGAGAAATAAGAGAGCACAACTTAAAAGCAAAAACCCATACCTAGAAGAAGACTTGTAATTGACCACCGTGCTGGTGTCTTTATACAATCATTTGATTCATATGCACTTAAACCATTCGAACATAATACTAAACCGAAACATGTGTGGTTTCAAATCATGTTTCATCACCTTGACGCTAGGCACTAGTCGGGTGGCCTAGGGCCTAGTGCTTAGGCGGCTAGGCTGGGTTTAAGCAGATTTAAGTAAATATATTATATATCATATAATTAAGTGTCTGTTTATACTTACAAAAATACATAATGGTATCAGGATACATAAATTGCAAAATAAAATGACATATAAATTAAATTATTGTAACATATTAAAAATATGTGGAACAAACATATAATAATCTTTCCCTTTTTCCTTCCCAATCAATGCCCGCTTAATACCAAAACAAATTCCCATTCAAATATCCCCAAAACCAGGTGATTTTCTTTGACTCCATAGATGAAAATTAGCCAAAAACATTTCAAATGTTCACATACTAATAGATAATTCATACGTGTCACAACACGATAGTCACCGAAAGCCAACACTCCCCCCTTCATAGACATTTTGGTCATTCCCGACCTTTGGAGATTAAAATACTCTAATTTTAGGACGGTTCATAATAACCAACGTCACTATGTAGCCCAAGTTTTATCCATTTCTTGACCTAATGGTTTTGAAACTGTTTGTACAATTTAAACAAGGGAACTTTAACGAAAAGCTCCCGATACTGTTCACTTTAACGAAAAACCATATTTTTACACTAAAAAATCAATCCTGGTACTATTCACTTTACCTTTTATTTTGTCATTTTTCGTTAAAACTCAAAGTTTTCAAGCCATTTTCATTAGTTTTCATTTTAAACAATGGTATTCATTGCGAAAATCCTATGATGTGGACTACTCAAATAATGTATTTAACGAATAGGGTTTCACATGATGAAAGATCTAAGATGATGTATTACAATGACATTTTTTTTTTGAGACAAACAAATATTATGTCATGCATCGGACTCGAGATTGGCAGAAAAACTCATACCCGAATCCGAAACGGGAGCTAAAAATAAAATTAAATAAAAGGAAAGTGAAACAGGCTGGAAAATAAAATTCCTCTTGTAAAAAGAACCTTAAGAATTCTTTACAAGGCTAAAATAAATAAATAAATAAGCTCTCTATCCTCACATCTAGCCCGATCTCATCTCGTCTACCCTCTTGACGGTCTAGTTTGTAAACTTGCATAAAAATAAAGGGATGACCTTCAAGAGCTCAGTAGAGACATAATCTTACAACAGTAAATTGACAATACTAAATTAAGTGTCCTAAAATCATATAACCAAATATGAAATTATTAGCAATAACAATGCATAAGTGCAATGCAATACTCTTCGTCTCCACCTGTTAATTTAATATAAAAAAACACGCGGTTCTGCATATCCCATACCGTGCATTTTACCTTTGCAGTGGTTCGAATGTTCTATTATACAAATTAACCCCCTGTAACTCAATCATCTCAGTTTCCCCTTCTGCTAGTCGCCTTTCCAAAATCCTTTGTCGCCAATCCCGAATTACCCTAAAAGAGACTGTGCACTGTGGACTCACCTGAGACTTGGTACGTATGTACTAAGAGTTTGGCTCAACAATACAAAAGATCTTTTCCATTACCCTCATTTCCAATTCTAATCTAAACACCGAAATCTCCAACCACTTGACATATGAGTGACGCACAAATAATCTCAACTCATGTTTCACAAATATTACATCATATTCTCAATGAATAACATTTCAGCAGAAATTTCAAAATCAATAACAAGTAAACACTCAACTGAAGTAATTATTCAAATAATATCCAACCACATTAATCAACCAAAAAGATCAAGAATATTATATGTGACAGCCCGTCCCGGAAAATATTGATTTTATAATTTATTAAGTGATTTTACGAAAATGCCCTTGAGGCACGCGCATTGTTCGAGGTTAATCGTTGTGTCGTGCCATCTAAGATTTGTTTTCTTGACATATCCTCGTAGTACTCGTCACTACGGACGCGTGGGCGCAAGCGGTTCGTGATTTGGAGTTATAACGAAAAAGATATTAAAGTTTGAAGTTTGGGCATTTTGGGAATTATAAGAATAAAATATGGAAATTCTTTTATGAAAATGGACGGCCCAGATTTAATGAGGAATTAATGGATGGCTGGGATTAATAGGAAAAATGATATGAGTTTATGTATGAGTTTATGTGTGTGTGTGTTTGTGGCTGGCGGAAGAAGAAGGAAGAAGAGAGATTGGGCAATCTGCCCAACCAGAGGAAGAAGAAGACAGCTCCGGGAGAGAAAGGAGAGAGCCGGACGAATGGGGAGAGGAGAGAGGAAGAAGCCCAGCCAATCGGAACAGGGGAAAGGAGGAAAGGAGGGAGAGTGCGGCGCGGGGGATCGGCCGGATCCCCTTGACCCGTTTTCGGACCCGGTCGGCACCCGTGTCCATGTTCGATGATTTTCATCCGTTTTTCCGGCGAATTGATCCAACAAACCTCATGGGAAACACTCTAGGACCCTTCCTCTACCCATTCCACCTCAAATTTGGAGAGATTTGGTTGTAAAAATGGAAGAAACCGTGCAAAAGGGGGCGCACGGGTTGGGTTCATTTCCGCCACGATGTGAAGCAATTTCTTCCAATCACCACCACCCATGGCATCCTCTTGAGGCCTAGAACAAAGCCCATGCAGTGGTTGAGGCGTTGGAACAAGTTTGGAGGTCGAATTGGAGCACACCAAACCTAGGGTTCCGACGGGTTTTGTTGGAATTGGAGGCTTTGCCGACCGAATTGGCCTTGGCCACAGGTATGAAAGTTGTTCTACTAATTGAGATCTTCATTTCTGTAAATTTTGGTAATTTTTGGAGATAGTTGGATTTTCCGGCGAGCCGGGGCGGCCGACCGCCACCCACGGCGGCGCGTGCGGCGGCGCGTGGTCAGTGGGCCGCCAATGTCATTTTTAAACTATATTGGATGTCCTGAGTTCAGTTTTGATAGTGGCTTAACGTTGGTTGATCATTTGGACTTAAATTCGTTAAGATGCATGGTTAGGCCAAAATATGAATTGACGATCCGACCGTTGGATTGTCACCAAACTTTGATACGTAGTAGTACGTAATATTTGAAGAATGTAGGAACTTACAGATCGAGAATCCGATTTACGGATCTCCCGGAATTGGAGTTGTAAGTTCATAAAATATAATGTTAACCGTCACTTAGTTCGACAATTGACGGAGATCCGACCGTTGGATGGTCATGAAATTTTAGGATGTTCTTCTAGAGATTTATTGTGGACCTCTGGAAGTTACGGATTGGAAATCTGAGTTGCAGATCTTCCGGATCGAACTACTTAGTGACGTGTTTTATATAAGTGATATATTATATCGATATGATTCTGAGGCATGATTTGATGGTTGTTCTAGGCGCCGATCGTCATGACGCCTTGATGTGTTGTGCTAGGGAGTGCAGGGCAAACTCCAGGTGAGTGGGCAGTTTTGTTTTCCCTATACACCTATATACTTATGGGTTTCCCAGAAATCGATTTTTGAATGAAAGTATATTTTGAAATGCCATGCATAGATTTATATGAATCATGTGATTTGAAATGCCATGCATAGAATTGATATTAGATATGTGAATTGATAACTATATGATGCATATATGTGAATTGGAGCTGCGGACGCGCATGTGAGTATCAGGTGAGTTATATTTGGTTCATTGAATTGTTTGATGTGATTTATGTTGATAGCTCATAACCTGCACCCCTGGTGTTAGTGCTTATGTTATTCACCCGCATCACACGCTCACCTTGGATCCAAGTAGATGCTAGTCGTACAGACCACTGGAGGTGGTTCCGACATGCTAGTCGTACAGACCATTAGAGACGGTTCCGACTAGTAGGTGACCCTAGATTATGTGCACAGATGATTGATGAGAGAAGCATTAGAGCGTATTATTACACCATCCGAGTCGTACAGACTACTACAGGTAGTTCCGACTCATGTGCAGTGTAGTGCCGTACAGGTCGCAGTTGGCGACTCCGGCAGTGCCGTACAGGTCACAGTTGGTGACTCCGGCTGGATTGGATATTGATGCATCCATATTATGTTTTTGGCACATGGCATGACATATTTTCTGAAAAGTGATAAAGAATGGTGTTTTGAGAATTTTGAAGCTATATATATTTATAAATGCTATTTTCTGGGAAAGTATACAGGTTTTACAGTGAGGGGTTAGAACTTTGATAAAGAAAAGTTTTGAAAAGACTTGTTTTACTGACCCACTCAATTTTGTTTTGCGCCCCTCCAGGTTCGAGTTAGAGCAGAGCTTTGGTGGCCACGAGGAATCCAACGGTGTTCTGACAGAATTCACAATTGTATTTTTTTAAGCTTCCGAACTGTGTAAATGGTTACGTCACTCTCACGTGACGGCCAGCACGCCCTCCTTCGGGACGGGGTGTGTCAGTTGGTATCAGAGCCTAGGTTGTAGTCCTGTACATCTTGAGAATTCTCTAGTGTCTTCTGTCAGAACAATACCGCCTCGTAGAGAGCCACGTCGTTTAGTTGAGTCTAGTTTTCCCTATTTAGCTCAGTTATGGGAAGCTAGTACTAATGTGACTGAATCTATTATCCAAAGGATTTTTCTCTTAGGACTGGTTATAAGTTGATGCTGAATCACTTTATGGAAAATGAATGACCTGAGGGAGCAGGTTGATGGCTTAATCATTTGGAAAAGGTGTTTCAGATTATGCAAGTTAAGGAAATCTTTCTTTTGACGGTAGGTCAAGACGACTACCTGGTTTCTGAGTATTGAAATTGCATCCTGGTAGAGACAGGAGTCTTGTATGACGTCACCAGAGGAAAGAGCTAATCGAGAGTTATTTAAAGAATTGTTTAAGGAAAGGTTTAGTTCTTCGGCATATATTGATGGTGAGAAGCGATAGTTTACAATTTGAGACAAGGAAAGATGACGGCAAATGAGTATTATAGAAAGTTTACGGAGTTGTCTCGTTACCATACAGATATTGTTGAGAATCGAAGACTCAGAACTTCAAAAGGATTCTAGTTCTTCCAGCTGAGGTTTTAGTGCCACTGGTCAGAGGTATGGTGGTAGATTCACTGGTGATTCCAGATTTCAGAGACAAGGTGATTCAGATAGAGGGAATGTACCTTTGTGCCGTAGGTACAATAATGGACACTTTGGAGAGTGTAGACAAGAAAGCAATGGATGCTTTACATGTGGATAAATGGGACATAGAGCTGCAAATTGTCCCCAGAATCAGTAAATGCCTCCGTAGTCTTCTTTGCCACCACTAGCGCTGATCCATCAGGTACCTGGATCTAGTAATTATGGTTAGATGAGCCGTGGTGTACAGGATTAGAGTCGTACAGGTCACAAGAGGTGACTCCGACTTATATACTAGCAGTGATCGATGAGTTATGAGTACAGCCGCACATGCCACATTAGATGATTCCAGCTGGGTGGACGAGCTATAGATTCAGCCGTACAGGTCATATTAGCTGACTCCGGCTGATATATTTCTTGGTATTGATGATGTTGCCAAAGAGAGTAATGATGGAGCACGATCGAGGCGTGTATATGTATTTCTAATGAGAGACAAGATGGTAATGTTACACCTTTGGGGATTATTGCTTACTTATCGAGACAACAGTGAGTTATCGTTATTGCGGGCTGCAGACCGTAATATCCATAACTTATTGTTGGATTCGTTAAGCGAGTAAACAAGTAGGTCATCCTACGTTAGTGTGGTGTTATTCAGAGTGTCCAGTGATGGTGAAAGATGTTGTTATGCCAGTGAATCTTATATCGTGAGATATTGTGGATTTGGATGTGATTTTTGGCACAGATTGGTTGCATTATGATCGTGCCAAGATAGATTGCTACGGGAAATCAGTTACTTTCCATCGACTTGGATGACCAGAGGTTACTTTTGGGGGATGCAAAGTGGAGTGAGGTATGCCGTTATTTCTGCTATGAGAGCAAAGAGATTGTTATCGAATGGCTGCCTAAGATATTTAGCTCATGCGGTACTATGAGATGTTGCTCTGAGTAGTGTGGAAGTGGTCTAGGTGGTTAAACATTTTCCTGACGTTTTCCCTGAGAATTTACCTGGATTGCCACCAGACGGAGATGTGGAATTCACTATTGATTTGTCTCCAGGTGTAGAGCTTATATTATAAATTGATTCATGATGAACAAAAAGAATTGAAAATTCGGTTACAGGAATTGGTTGATAAAGGTATCATTTAACCTTGTATGTCATCATGGAGAGCCCCAGTTTATTTATGAGGAAGAATGTGGACATTAAGGCTATGCTTTGATTATAAGTAATTAAATCGGGTAACGATTGAGAATCGTTATCCATTACCGCGTATTAATGATTGTTTGATCAGCTTAAAGGTGCCTGTGTATTTTCAAAGATGGAATTAAGGTCTGGTTATTAACCAATTGAAGATTTCAGTGATGATGTCCCTAAGACAGTTTTCAGAACTTGTTATAGTCCTTGCGAGTTTTTGGTAATGCCATTCGGATTGACGAATCTTATGAGTTTGACGAATGAAGTATTCAAGTGAATCCTTAAAAGGTAACAGCGGTGGATAATTTGGAACAACCCCAAAACGGGACTGAGGTACGGAGTTTTCTTAGCTTAGCAGGCTATTATGGACGGATTGTGAAGGATTTTTTTTGTCATTGCCTTGCCTTTGACGAGACAGACGAGAAAAGAGGTCAAGTTGAGTGGGATGAAAATGGTAAGCAAAGTTTTCGACAGTTGAAGTATTTCCTCACTCATGCACTTGTGTTAGCACTCTCAGATGATAACGGAAATTATGAGGTCTATAAGGATGCTTCTTTGAGTGGTTTGAGATGTGTATTGATACAAAGATAGGGAAATTGCTTATTTTTCACGACAATGGAAACCTCATGAGATGAATTACCCTGCTCATGATTTGGAATTTATGGCTATCATCCTTGCTTTGAAGTATGGAGACATTATATTATTGGTGAAAAGTGCAAGATTTTTACGGATCATAAGAGTCTCCAATATCTGTCTACTCTGAGGGATCTTAGTCTTAGGCAACAAAAGTGGATTGAGTTGCTTAGTGATTATGATTGCACGACCAGGGTGATCGTGCAAATGTTTGGGCTGATGTACTTAATACGAAGACGCTCGTGAGAATAAATGCCTTGTATGCTTGTTATGTTCCTCTTCTTGTGGATTTGAGATCTACTGGAGTAAAGTTGGAAATAGAAGAACGAGATGAAACCTTGCTTACTAGTTTTCAAGTTAGGCCTATTCTGATTGATCATATACTCGATGCCCAGAGGATTGATGAAGAAACAAGGAATTAATTGATGCAAAGAATATCGAGAAAAGAAAGACTTCAGAGTTCGAAAATCAGATGGCGTACTTATTCTTGAGACCTGGATGTAGGTGCCTAATGAGATGGAATTAAAGGAAATAATTTTGGACAAGGCGCACTGTTCAGCTTATGCAATGCATCCCGGAAGTACTAAGATGTATCAAACTATTCGATCATTTTACCATTGGCTGGGGATAAAAAGAGAAATTGCTGAGTAGGTAAGTATGTGTATCATTGGTCAGCAGGTTGAAGTGGAAAGAAAAAAGTCTTTTGGATTGATACAGTCACTTTCCGTTCTTCAGTGGAAATGGGAAAAACATTACTAGGGATTATGTGTACAACTTCCTCGTACACGAGATGGTTATGATGGAATTTGAAGTGGTAGATGATCGGCTTACTAAGTCAGAACATTTTACTCTAGTGAAGAACAGCAACCTTTCCAGACAAGTGCAACAACTAATTATTTGTTTTATGGAAATGGGATTTTAGCTTACGGATACGTTGAGCTTTTTGGGTATGTTGGTTATTTCTAAGTTTTGGTTAGCGTTGCACGAAGCTTTGGATACAAGATTACTCAATAGTACATCATATCATTCTCAGACAGATAGTCAATCAGAGATGACCATTCAGATTTTGGAGGATATGCTGAGATCCTCAGTATTGCAGTTTGGTGACGCTTGAATTAAGCGGGTGGATGTGATGGAGATTGCCTACAACTACAGCTTTCAGTCGAGCATTGGTATGTCATCGTTTGAGGCACTTTACGAGAAAAGCTTGTTGTACACCTTGATATTGGTCTAAAGTAGATGAAAGAATTTCTGTGGGTCTTAAGATTTTGGATGAGTCTGCTCGGATTGTTCAGGTCATTAAGTCTAACTTGAAAGTAGCCCAGGAGCGGTAAAAGAGATTAGCAGATGGATGCGCCATTAATCGAGTGTATGATGTGGATGATTTCGTATTTTTGACATTCTCTCCTTAGGAAAGTGTGATTCGGTTCGAGAAGAAAGGTAAGTTAAGTCCTAAGTGCATCAGACTTTATGTGATCACCGAGGGAGTCGGTGAAGTGGCTTACAGGCTTGAGTTGCCTCTAGAGTTGTCGTAAGTGCACGATGTGTTTCGATGATTCGACATTATGTTTTAAATCCTTCACGTGTGAGATATCCTTAATCATTGGAAATTTATCCGGATTTGACTTAAGATGAGGAACCAGTGACTATTTTGGATTGGAAAGAGAAAGTTCTGAGAAATGAGATTGTGCGTTTGGTTAAAGTTTTATGGAGGAATCATTCAGTAGAAGAAGCTACTTGGAAGTCAGGAGATTGGATGAGAGGGATGTAACCAAGTTGTTCTATGATTTTTTAATGGATTGTTTGGTTGTTTGAATTTCGAGGACGAAATTCTATAAGGTGGGTAGATTGTGACAGCCCGTCCCGGAAAATATTGATTTTATAATTTATTAAGTGATTTTACGAAAATGCCCTTGAGGCACGCGCATTGTTCGAGGTTAATCGTTGTGTCGTGCCATCTAAGATTTGTTTTCTTGACATATCCTCGTAGTACTCGTCACTACGGACGCGTGGGCGCAAGCGGTTCGTGATTTGGAGTTATAACGAAAAAGATATTAAAGTTTGAAGTTTGGGCATTTTGGGAATTATAAGAATAAAATATGGAAATTCTTTTATGAAAATGGACGGCCCAGATTTAATGAGGAATTAATGGATGGCTGGGATTAATAGGAAAAATGATATGAGTTTATGTATGAGTTTATGTGTGTGTGTGTTTGTGGCTGGCGGAAGAAGAAGGAAGAAGAGAGATTGGGCAATCTGCCCAACCAGAGGAAGAAGAAGACAGCTCCGGGAGAGAAAGGAGAGAGCCGGACGAATGGGGAGAGGAGAGAGGAAGAAGCCCAGCCAATCGGAACAGGGGAAAGGAGGAAAGGAGGGAGAGTGCGGCGCGGGGGATCGGCCGGATCCCCTTGACCCGTTTTCGGACCCGGTCGGCACCCGTGTCCATGTTCGATGATTTTCATCCGTTTTTCCGGCGAATTGATCCAACAAACCTCATGGGAAACACTCTAGGACCCTTCCTCTACCCATTCCACCTCAAATTTGGAGAGATTTGGTTGTAAAAATGGAAGAAACCGTGCAAAAGGGGGCGCACGGGTTGGGTTCATTTCCGCCACGATGTGAAGCAATTTCTTCCAATCACCACCACCCATGGCATCCTCTTGAGGCCTAGAACAAAGCCCATGCAGTGGTTGAGGCGTTGGAACAAGTTTGGAGGTCGAATTGGAGCACACCAAACCTAGGGTTCCGACGGGTTTTGTTGGAATTGGAGGCTTTGCCGACCGAATTGGCCTTGGCCACAGGTATGAAAGTTGTTCTACTAATTGAGATCTTCATTTCTGTAAATTTTGGTAATTTTTGGAGATAGTTGGATTTTCCGGCGAGCCGGGGCGGCCGACCGCCACCCACGGCGGCGCGTGCGGCGGCGCGTGGTCAGTGGGCCGCCAATTTCATTTTTAAACTATATTGGATGTCCTGAGTTCAGTTTTGATAGTGGCTTAACGTTGGTTGATCATTTGGACTTAAATTCGTTAAGATGCATGGTTAGGCCAAAATATGAATTGACGATCCGACCGTTGGATTGTCACCAAACTTTGATACGTAGTAGTACGTAATATTTGAAGAATGTAGGAACTTACAGATCGAGAATCCGATTTACGGATCTCCCGGAATTGGAGTTGTAAGTTCATAAAATATAATGTTAACCGTCACTTAGTTCGACAATTGACGGAGATCCGACCGTTGGATGGTCATGAAATTTTAGGATGTTCTTCTAGAGATTTATTGTGGACCTCTGGAAGTTACGGATTGGAAATCTGAGTTGCAGATCTTCCGGATCGAACTACTTAGTGACGTGTTTTATATAAGTGATATATTATATCGATATGATTCTGAGGCATGATTTGATGGTTGTTCTAGGCGCCGATCGTCATGACGCCTTGATGTGTTGTGCTAGGGAGTGCAGGGCAAACTCCAGGTGAGTGGGCAGTTTTGTTTTCCCTATACACCTATATACTTATGGGTTTCCCAGAAATCGATTTTTGAATGAAAGTATATTTTGAAATGCCATGCATAGATTTATATGAATCATGTGATTTGAAATGCCATGCATAGAATTGATATTAGATATGTGAATTGATAACTATATGATGCATATATGTGAATTGGAGCTGCGGACGCGCATGTGAGTATCAGGTGAGTTATATTTGGTTCATTGAATTGTTTGATGTGATTTATGTTGATAGCTCATAACCTGCACCCCTGGTGTTAGTGCTTATGTTATTCACCCGCATCACACGCTCACCTTGGATCCAAGTAGATGCTAGTCGTACAGACCACTGGAGGTGGTTCCGACATGCTAGTCGTACAGACCATTAGAGACGGTTCCGACTAGTAGGTGACCCTAGATTATGTGCACAGATGATTGATGAGAGAAGCATTAGAGCGTATTATTACACCATCCGAGTCGTACAGACTACTACAGGTAGTTCCGACTCATGTGCAGTGTAGTGCCGTACAGGTCGCAGTTGGCGACTCCGGCAGTGCCGTACAGGTCACAGTTGGTGACTCCGGCTGGATTGGATATTGATGCATCCATATTATGTTTTTGGCACATGGCATGACATATTTTCTGAAAAGTGATAAAGAATGGTGTTTTGAGAATTTTGAAGCTATATATATTTATAAATGCTATTTTCTGGGAAAGTATACAGGTTTTACAGTGAGGGGTTAGAACTTTGATAAAGAAAAGTTTTGAAAAGACTTGTTTTACTGACCCACTCAATTTTGTTTTGCGCCCCTCCAGGTTCGAGTTAGAGCAGAGCTTTGGTGGCCACGAGGAATCCAACGGTGTTCTGACAGAATTCACAATTGTATTTTTTTAAGCTTCCGAACTGTGTAAATGGTTACGTCACTCTCACGTGACGGCCAGCACGCCCTCCTTCGGGACGGGGTGTGTCATTATAACACTTCACAAAATTAATACAATCAATCTCTGTAAAGCCTGTCATATTTCCCCTACCCGAATTCCATAACATTGCTATCCACCACCGTGGTCAATTTCTATTTCATAATTATAAGACATCACTAAAATGCATGAGATGAACTTTAATCCTAATCAACATACGTACATGTAAGAGAACTTACTGTAGTGTTTGAGATTGATATGGAGAATTCTAAAATCTGAAGCTGTGACTTATTCGAATTACTTGTGGAGTAAGTATAATAAAAGTTATGAGTAATTCTTGTGGAATAGAAACACAGTGTTGGAACTTATTTAGGACTAATGTTTACATGTTGGTTGTGTTGAGTTCGAATTCTAAACCGATTCTGATTGGGAATGGTTAAAGAATACTGTATAAGAACTTGGCCACTGCTCTTGCAATTCTCTAGCTCATTGAGATTTCAAGTCCTATTCTTTGGAGAGTTTTTTTGTATTGCTAAAGAGGATAAGGTTATAGTTCTTGAAGCTACAATGACTTCATCATCTGGATCAAATTCTGCAGGTTCGTATTACAGCTTTAATAGCAGGGTTTTAATTCATGTTGATATCGTTGGAGAGTTGTGATTCAATTGGTTGAATCTTTGTTAGTGTTTGAATTCAATCCATCGATCCATGAATTATATTTGGAGATCGGAATTTGGGTTTTATATTTGTGTTCTTCAAATTGAATTTTGAAAAAAAAACAAACAAACAAACAAACTTCTCTAAACGGCACCGTTTCACTAAAGAGCCGTTAAGAGTACTATCGTTGGGTTCTTTTTAAACAATATGACCATTAGAAGTCTGGGTTTTGTTTTTAGGTTTTCTTTATTATTTGAAAGATTTGGTTTTTTCACCTCTTCTCTCTTAATTGTTGTTCTAATTCGATTTTTGATGCTAATACTAACAACTATAACAAATCGATCAAGAGCAGGTATGTTTCCTTTTCCTTGAAGTTAAATATACTTGATACTGACAACAATATTAGGGTGATGTAATTAATTTATATATTTTGATCCTTCCTATATGTTATTGAATCAAATTGATAAATAATTTCTGCAATTGTTATAACACTTCTGCTGCTATATGAATTAACATAAAGTTGTAATCCCTTTTGAATGCATATGTGTTATCGGTACATATTTTGCTTTTGTGTTAATGAAAAATCTACAACATCAAATTTAAAGAACATATGAGTTGTATTTGATCGACAAAGTCAATCTTGAGTTGTTTATTCTATATATGTCTTTAGTAATAAAAGATATATGTATGATTAAGTTGATTCCATAGCCTTAATTTATGGTGAAAAAGGCAGAAGTTAGGGATCTTTAACAAATTCAAAGTTCTGATTTCATTGATGTCTCCTGCAATTTCACTAAAGTCAATCAATTTAACAGCAGTGCCAATTCTCAATGGTGGGAGCAATTATAAGAAATGGCGTAGAGAGATAGCATTGCTTTTGACACTAAATGAGTATGACATTGCTCTTGACACTCCAATACCTGAAGCATTGACCGACAAGAGCACAAAGGTTGAAAAGGCTGATTTTGAGAGATGGACTAGAAATAATAAAGTTTCTTGAAAGTGGCATGACAAATACAGTGCGTGGTGGAATCAAGAAATGCAATATACCAAAGGATTATCTCAAGGCTGTGGAGAACAAGTTCAAAGAATTAGAGAAGGCTGAAATTGCTCAGCGTATGTCACTTTTGACTTCCTACAGGTTTGAGGATGGAGGCTTAATTCGAGATCACATCGTGAATATGACTGATGCAGCTGAAAAACCTAGTTCCATGGATGTTATCATTGGAGAAAAGTAGTTGGTGTTCATGATATTACAAGCACTGCCACAGAAGTTTAGTCAGCTGAAAGTGTCTTACAATACTCAGGATAAGACGTGGACAGTTGATGAACTAATTGCTCGGTGTGTGCAAGAAGAAAATCATCAAAGACAAAAAAAGAGCAAAGAGACTGAATCCATCCATTTTGTGTAAGCTGCAAAGGGAAATAAGGATTTTCATTCTGGTAACACTTCTAAACCTAAGTATTTTGACAAGTCTGTTGTACCTGCCAAAAATACAACTCCTCTAAGTCTATGGTGAAAACTAAAAACATTGAAAAAAAATAGATGTCATCGTTGCAAAACCAAATGTCATTATAGAAAAGACTATGAAATATTCAAGGATTGGTTGAGGGCTAAAGGAAAAACTGATGTTTATGTATGTGAAGAGTCAAATCATATTGATATTCCTATTGATTCTTTATGGTTTGATACTGGTTCATTTGTGCGTATCACTAATTCATTGCATGATTTTGAGCAACAAAAGAAAACAATCTGTTTTAATGTTTTTATTGGTGAGGGAATTAAAGTGACTGTTGAAGCTATTTGTGGATGCAAATTTCTACATTTCCTTGATTGACGAATCTGCATCTGCAAAATATTAACACCTAAGATTAAAGGCCAAAAGCCTCACGCGCCCACGATGAGTAGGGGGCTTTGGCCGAAGAATCTTCAATGCCAAAGTTAGAATTTTGTAAAGAATGTGTTTGAGTGTTTGTGGGAAGCAAAAAGCCTCTTTAGGGGTAGCTCCAGCTTATTGAATTTTGGAGATAAATAGGGTATTTATAGGAGAAATGGAATATTATAAGATATTTGTGTAAATAAATATCTTAGAATGAATAGGTAAATATTCTAAATAAATGGGATTAGGATAACTTACTTGAAATAGGTCTTCTCTGATTAGTAATGTATTTATGATAAGAATAAAGGTTTATTCTATCATAAATACCTTTGACTTTCCTCCGGGCAGGGGTGCCTTGAGCAGTGGTTGATCTCTGCTTGCTCTACCTCAGCTGCGCGTGGTGAATGAGGCTGCTCCTTGCTCATTTAATAGAGGCAGTCTTATCTTTCTTGGGAAATAATCCACGTGTCAGCTCCATAATTTTTTAGATTATTTTTGGCTCCACAAATGCCCCTACACTTGCTGGGCTACTCGCAGGAAAAGGCAGGAGGTGTAGGAATCCAAAGCTGCAATAGAGTTTGTGTCCCAATTTGATGTAGATTCCCTCTTCCATTTGGAATTTAAATTCTTCCAGGAAAGGGAAAGTAATTACAACCAAAACCTATTTAAGTCTGCGTCAAGTAGAGGATTAAATAAATTTGGAGTGCAATTAAAAACCCGGTAAGAAAGAGAGAAAGCCAGAGATCTGAGCCTGCAAAAAACACTGTTCCGAGGGTTGCAAGAACGGTTGCTGACAAGATTGTGCAGTGAAAGAGTTTTGCAATGCCTGGTTTTGTTCCGAGACAGCTTTCCATGCCCAAGTTCGATCCGATTCCAGAGGTGCGTGCAGCGGTGAAGAGCGATGATGGTGATTTCACTGCTAAGGCGGTGCCAAGGCCGGCCCTTCCTGTTGAGAAGGAAGCACATGCCTGCATGAGCAGCCGTGATCAGCCTGCCAAACCACCTTTAGGGGAGTTTTCCAAGATCCATGCGCTGTTGAATCCCGATTTGCTTGAGGACACGGAAGCATGCCCCAAGTTTGTTAATGACATGAACAAGGTTGTCGACTCCATTTTCTTCGCGAGGCTTGAGGCTCAATCGCGAAGAGGTTCCCTGCTTGCTATGATGCAAAAATATGTGATCTTGGTAGCCAAGTACACTCGTATAGAGCAGGATGACGCCAAGGCTGCTAGGGAGATATCGACAACCATGGTAGCAGAGGCTTACTCGGTTGCTGATAAAATTAAAGAGTTAGAGTCTAAACTTGCCTTTTTGAAGGGACTGCCCATGAGCGTGCCATTTCAAAATTTCGAGTGTGCCGTTTCAAAATTTTGGACTGCCCATAATGCCAAGGATGTAGAGCTGCTCGCCATGCATAATGACATTGTTCGACTCAAGAAGGCCGTCAGTAGAATTAAGCCCAAGGAAGTGGAGCTGCAAGGAGCGTTGTCTGCCAACGAGAACCTAAAGAAGAAACTAGATGAGTTGAAGAATGCTCGTACTAACCTGCTTGAGGAGAATAAGTAGTTGAGGAGCGAGAAGTTCAGTCTTGAGGTTGTCCTTGCCTAAGGTCAAGCTGACTTTTACAAGCTTAGCTATATAGATCATTTCCTTGGCATGTCGTATGACTACGCCTTTTCTGATAAGGGCCTTGAGCTTTTTACTATTTCTTCTGAGGATCTCCTTAAGTTTTCCTTCGAGAGCGCCGTTGGTGGAGCAACTGAAGATCAGGCTGCCTAGGAGTTGCAGCCGAAGGTGGTGCTGCCCAGGTCGAGGCGACTGATGAGAGTGCTGCACAGGATATGGCAGTTGTTGATGAAGAGCGGGAAATTGATGGTACTGGCATCAGATCCCATCAAAACTCCGAAGTTAAGCGAGTTTGGGTGAGAGTAGTACTAGGATGGGTGACCTCCTGGGAAGTCCTCGTGTTGCATCCCCCCACCTTTTTTTTCTTCTTTTTCATAGTTCTTTTTTGTGTATTTCTAGCAGCTTATTTGTGGCGCGCGTCGTTTACAACCAAGTCTCGTGCCTAGGAGATGAAAGAAAAGAGTGGAAAAGACTATTAATTCAAGTTTTTGAATTTAGTGGGATCATCTTGATTAATATTTTTGAATTTGGTGTGATCGTTTTGAGCTGGTGTGATTTGCACATGTATAAAGGTTATGGGGTCATGGCCAAGAAAATGGTTATATACAATTACAAGTCATAGATTAATTGATGCAATCATAGCAACTCACATGCACCAAATCCCATTAGAACTTCGAAGTCAAGCGAGTTTGGGAGAGAGTAGTACTAGGATGGGTGACCTCCTGGAAATTCCTCGTGTTGCATCCCTCTACCTCTTTTCTTTTTTTTTTTCATAATTATTTTTTGCGTATTTCTGGCGGCTTATTTATGGCTCGCGTCATTTACAATCGAGTCTCGTGCTTGGGAGATGAAAGCAAAAAAGTGTGAAAGACTATTAATTCAAGCTTTTCAATTTCGTGGGATCGTCTTGATTAATATTTTTGAATTTGGTGTGATCGTTTTGAGCCAGTGTGATTTGCACATGCATAAAGGTTACGGGGTCATGGCCAAGAAAATGGTTATATACAATTACAAGTCATAGACTAACAGATGCGATCATACCAACTCATATGCACCCAATCCCATCATACTCCGAAGTCAAGAGAGTTTGGGCGAGAGTAATACTAGGATGGCTGACCACCTGGGAAGTCCTCGTGTTGCATCCACCCACCTTTTTTTTTCTTTCTTTCATAATTCATTTTTTTTGCGTATTTCTAGTTTCTTATTTGCGGCGCGCGTCGTTTACAACCGAATCTGGTGCTTGGGAGATGAAAGAAAAGAGTGGGAAAGACTATTAATTCAAGTTTTTGAATTTCGTGAGATCATCTTGATTAATATTTTTGAATTTGGTGTGATCATTTTGAGCCGGTGTGATTTGCACATGCATAAAGGTTACGGAGTCATGGCCAAGAAAATGATTATATACAATTACAAGTCATAGACTAACGGATGCGACCATACCAACTCACATGCACCGGATCCCATCACAACTCCGAAGTTAAGCGAGTTTGGGCGAGAGTAATACTAGGATGGGTGACCTCCTGGGAAGTCCTCGTGTTGCATCCCCCCACCTTCTTTTTTTTTTTATAATCTTTTTTGCGTATTTCTAGCAGCTTATTTGTGGCACGCATCATTTACAACCTAGTCTCATGCTTGGGAGATGAAAGAAAAGAGTGGGAAAAACTTTTAATTCAAGTTTTTGAATTTCGTGGATCGTCTTGACTAATATTTTTGAATTTGGTGTGATCGTTTTGAGCTGGTGTTATTTGCACATGCATAAAGGTTGCGGGATCATGGCCAAGAAAATGGTTATATACAATTACAAGTCATACACTAATGGATGCGATCATACCAACTCACATGCACCGGATCCTATTCGAACTCCAAAGTTAAGCGAGTTTGTGCGAGAGTAATTTTAAGATGGGTGACCTCCTAGAAAGTCCTCGTATTGCATCCCCTACCTCTCTTTTTTTTTTTCATAATTCTTTTTTGCGTATTTCCAGCAGCTTATTTGTGGCGCGCGTCGTTTACAACCGAGTCTCGTGCTTGGGAGATGAAAGAAAATAGTGGGAAAGACTATTAATTCAAGTTTTTGAATTTAGTGGGATTGTCTTGACTAATATTTTTGAATTTGGTGTGATCATTTTGAGCCGGTGTGATTTGCACATGCATAAAGTTTATAGGGTCATGGCCAAGAAAATGGTTATATACAATTACAAGTCATAAACTAACTACTGCAATCATACCATCTCACATGCACCAGATTCCATCAGAACTTCGAAGTTAAGCGAGTTTGGACGAGGGTAGTATTAAGATGGGTGACCTCCTAGGAAGTCCTTTTGTTGCATCCCCCACCTCTTTTTTTTTATTTTCCTTTTTTTTATTCATAATTCTTTTTTGCGCATTTCTAGTGGCTTAACTGTGGTGCGCGTAGTTTACAACCGAGTCTCGTGCTTGGGAAATGAAAGAAAAGAGTGGGAAAGACTATTAATTCAAGTTTTTGAATTTTGTGGGATCGTCTTGATTAATATTTTTGAATTTGATGGGATCGTTTTGAGCTAGTGTGATTTGCACATGCATAAGGGTTACAGGGTCATGTCCAAGAAAATGTTTATATACAATTACAAGTCATAGGCTAACGGATGCGATCATACCAACTCACATGTATCGGATCCCTTCAGAATTCTGAAGTTAACCAATTTTGATGCTGAAATTAGATTTCTCCTCATTGTAGGAACATACAAGACATCATTTAATTGCATTATTAAACCTATATCTAGTTTAAGTTTGACAATGCCAATAGCTTCAACAGTCACTTTAACTCCCTCACCAATAAAGACATTAAAACATATTGTTTTCTTTTGTTGCTCAACACCATGCAATGAATTAGTGATATGCACAGATGAACCAGAAACCACAAAGAATTAGCAGGAATATCAATATGATTTGACTCCTCACATACATAGACAACAGTTTTTCCTTTAGCCCTCAACCAATCCTTGAATATTTCACAAACTTTTCTATAATGATCTTTGGTTTTGCAATGGTGACATCTATTATTTTAATGTTTTTAGTTTTCACCTTAAAATTATTAGACTTAGAGGAGTTGGTATTTTCAGCAGGTACAACAGACTTGTCAAAATGCTTAGGTTTAGAAGTGTTACCAGAATGAAAATCCTTCTTTCCCTTTGCAGCTTGCACAAAATTGATGGATTCAGCCTCTTTGCTCTTTTCTTGCCTTTGACGATTTTCTTCTTGCACACACCGAGCAATTAGTTCATCAACTATCCACGTCTTATCCTGAGTATTGTAAGACACTTTCAACTGACTAAACTTCTATGGCAGTGCCTGTAATATCATGAACACCAACTACTTTTCTCCAATCATAACATCCATAGAACTAAGTTTTTCAGCTTTATTAGTCATCTTCACGATCTGATCTCGAATTAAGCCTCCATCCTCAAACTTGTAGGAAGTCAAAAGTGACATATGCTGAGCAATTTCAGCCTTCTCTGATTCATTGAACTTGTTCTCCACAGCCTTAAGATAATCCTTTGCTATATTGCATTTTTTTAATTCCACCACGCATTGTATCTGTCATGCCACTTTCAAGAATGGATAGAGCCACTTTATTAGTTCTAGTCCATCTCTCAAAATTAGCCTTTTCAGCCTTTGTGCTCTTGTCGGTCATTGCTTCAGGTCTTGGAGTGTGAAGAACAATGTCATACTCATTCAGTGTCAAAAGCAATTCTATCTCTCTATGCCATTTCTTATAATTGTTCCCACCATTGAGAATTGGCACTGCTGTTTTATTAATTAACTTCAGTGAAACTGCAGAAGACATCAATGAAATCAGAACTTTGAATCTGTTAAAGATCCCTGACTTTTGTCTTTTTCACCGTAAATTAGGGTTATTGAATCAACTTAAGCATACATACAACTTTTATTACTAAAGACAGATGTAGAATAAACAACTCAAGATTGACTTTGTCGATCAAATACAACTCATCTGTTCTTTAAATTTGATGTTGCAGATTTTTCATTAACACAAAAGCAAAATATGTACCGATAACACATATGCATTCAAAAGGGATTACAACTTTATGTTAATTCATATAGCAACCGAAGTGTTATAACAATTGCAGAAATTAAACTACTAAAAACCCTTACTACAATAGGTATGCTATATGATTACAACTTTACAGTTATAACAATTACAACTTTAGTTAGTTTGATAATTTTAAACTACTAAAAACCCTTACTACAATAGGCATGCTATTTGATCTAACATAAGTGTGATTAAAATATTCCAAGGAACATTTAAACACAAAAGAAATTTAAAAATACCAAACCATATTAAAAATTCATAATAACTAATTTAAAAGTGTGAAAAATGTGAAAAAAATATGCAAACACTTGTGATTGTATCCTCTACACTTTGATGATGGGTACATCATCGTTTGCTTTTTTAAAACCCTACAAACCCTTGTGAACAATGTTTTTATGGGAAGTTCAAAATAAATAAAAATTCATAATAATTAATGCAAAAGTGTGAAAAATGTGAAAAGAGTATGCAAATGCTCGTTATTGCATCCTCGCCGCTTTGACGATGGTTACATCGCCATCTAGAGTTTTAAAACCCTTCAAACCCTCATGAATAGTGTTTATTGTTTGAGTGCAAAATTAATAAAAATTCATAAATGTAGAAGTATGAAAAATATAAACAATATATATATATATATATATATATATATATATATATATATATATATATAAAATCACTCGTAATAACAAGCTTTATAAACTCCGAGCAATATTTTCATTAACAGTAAAAATCTGAACGTGACATCAACGACAATCCACAGTTCAATTTAAATCTCTGGTTTATAGGATTATGGTGGCGAATTTCGGAGTTGTCCTCTTCACAAAAATTGTAGAGCTTGTCATTACAAGCGTTTGTATATTTTTATTTTCATTTTTCACACTTCTACGTTAATTAAAAAACTTTACTACAACAATAGCTGTAGGATTTAATCTCACTAATGTGAGACTAAATCCTTACTATTGGATTCTTTGACCTAACTTACGTTTTTAGTATTACATTTTTCATTTGATTATTGATTGATTTAAAATATACTTTCTTTAAGGGGTAAGGAGTCGGGTCATATTACCCATTAATATTAACAGGCCGAGTTAGGGTTGGGTCATATTACATGTTTACTTTAATAGGTGTTACACGACACGTTAAGATATCAAGTATGTCACAAAAACCATACAAATAGAGGAAACACAACACGAATGATAGGTTGTAGTAAAGAATGTACAAGTTATCATAATAAAAGTGTCAATTTCAGAGTCATGGAAAAACTCCAGGTAAAATAGCTACTAATTCATTGTGACTCGATGCTCATAGTTAATTAGGCCACAAGGGATTGCACTACCTACCATTCCACCATTGGGTTTGTTGGAACCAAATCTGTGCACCTCCGTAAGTGGTGGTTGAGCACAAATCCTTGTAGTCTCGGACAACCTGCAAAACAGTAAACAACCGTAAGCAAACCCTGAGGGGTTGTGTCGGCCAAAGGCTCTCCAATGGTCAAGTTACTGAATGATTTGAGACTCAAGTAATGAGCAAGAGAATTCAAGTGTATAGGTTGTGTTACCATATATGAACTCTAGATGGGTGCATTTATACCTTAGGAGAGAGACATTTTTAGGATAGAATCCTCATTCTCAGCTGGGAGAATTCAAGAGGATATCTAATAAGTAGATATTGTATTCTCTTAAGAGTGTGATTGCAGTGAACGCCTATCCCTAGGTTGTAGGGACTCCAAAACTTATAGGATTTGATTGTGTCCATATTCAGATCAAATCATGTGTCTTGCGAAACAAGCATGGCATCCTACTCCATCTGAGCTCTGCCCGGCGCTGGTGAGTCCATAACCAGAGTTCTGACGTAATAGTATTCGGATCAGCCTTACTCAGAAAAATCATGGTCCCACAATCGCCCCTAACTATCCATATGAGAGGCAACTTGTTCCCCTTGAGGATTCCAAATACCATGTCTTTCGGAGTAAGCTGGAATATGTACTGTTTGGTCTTCAAATTATTACAACCATGTCCGGATCATCATTCAGAGCTAGGTAGTCGAGTCGTTTTGATTTCCATTGCATAATCTTTGGAATTGCGAAAAAGATCCACTGTCGTGATGAGGAACGTCTCCGTTTTACGTGGTAGATTTTTCCACGTGTTTTATTAATTATCCCCAATCTTCGTGTATTGTCGACCCTGAGATACGCATCTCTTCACTTTGAAGGTAAGATCTTCTAGTGATTTCCCTTTATATAGCCTCATCAAACAGCGGTTTCCTTCAAACACTTCCCATTTTCTGCCATGATGCATGTGTCTTCCTTGCCTAACTCTAATCCTTTTCTGAGTCTTTTGTTGAGAAAAAATAAAATCCCAGAAAACCGCATCACTTTCCATAAACTTTCAAAAAATTCTTCATTTCTTCTTGCACCTCGATCTATATTGTCCACGCTTCTTGCAACTTGTCCTACACTACTACAATTCAGGCTATCACCGGCGGAGCTAAAACCGACAAGAAATCCAATTTCTGTCGGAAATTTGGCAAAATTCCAACATAAAACAATGTAATGTTGGATTAGAATAGCGACACTAATGCTAGCGTCACGAAAGGGCTTCAGTGTTAGTTTGTACGCTTAATCCGCCACAACTCAGCGTCGGTTAAAAACGACATTGAAGCTGACGTTGGTTTAAAGCGACGTATACTTCAACCTAGTGTCGGTTCAAAGCGACGTGAACTAATAAAATAAACTATATAATATAAAACCTAGTGTCGGTTATATCCGACATCATGATAAAATAAACTAATAAAATATCCTTTAACCGACGTCAGATAACAATTAAATAAATAAAATATTCAAACTAGTAACGCTCTTAACCGACACCACCTTTGTTAATAATAATAAAAAAATTTGAAAATCTGCACTCATTTCCAATTAATTGTAACTAAAAAAAACTTATATAACCAAAATAATGAATTTAAGTATAGGCCAAAACAAACATTAATAAACATAATTAACAAGAAAAATAGTGCCAAAATATACAAAAAATTTACATCTAACATTCCACACTAAAGCCGATGCTTTGATTGTTCAATCTTACCCTCTAGGTCCGCCATCCGTTTATTAGTATTTTCTTCTCGCATTCTCAACTCATTATTTTGAGTCATTAGCATCGCCATTGAACTCTTAGATGACCTCCTAGAGGAATTTGATGTAGAAGATGAAGAAGATGCATAGGACACCATATTAGGAGTCACCCTATGACCATATCCTCTGACTCTATTATGAGTCTCAGGACCCATTGTATCAACATAAACTCGATTTCTAAGTTCTTCATTATCCTCTTGGCCCGACTTAATCAAAGTTTGCAGACTGCTCTCCATTGTTGCCTTGCATTAAAATTTTTAAAACTAAAAATTCAAACAATCGTAAAACAGATAAATAAGCTCTAGATAATAAAAATTAATAACAATGAAACACTAACACGAAAAAATCAATTACCCCTGTATGCTCCGATGTTTCATCAATCCAACTTTTATCTTTTCGTGTATGACATTCACGAAAAAAGGTTACGGGATTTGCCTCTTTCCCATGCTTCTTCCGCTTTATCAAAAATAAAATTTCATACAAACAATTTTAAGTAAACCTCATATTAAAAATAAAATTTCTAACAACTAGAGATTATTTAAAACTAATAACATTTCTTCAAAATGTACAATCCATACAAATTCTTGCCGCACTCTTGCAAAAGATTTGGTTCCAGTAGTATGGTTCATTGTTTTCATTTGCCTATTAATCTTATTTTTTTTCAGCAACCTCCTGAAAAAAATATAATTTTTTAGACAAATTTAAAGTGATAACAAAATAAATCATAACGATTACCCTTGTTTTTTCTCTATTCTAGTAAGCCACCAATGCAACCCATTGTGCAGGATTCACTTCGCGAGGAGGGTGGCTGCACATCTCCACTGCTCTGTTAGTATAAATTTTTTTTATAAACTTATTTCTAAACTCTTTGTGCGCATGCTCCGTAACCTTAAGTGTCATATGGCGGATCATAGGCATTTTTACTATATTTGCATCTTCAAAAAAAATATTTCCCTACATCCATAAAAAAAAAAACCAAGCTAATCAATTATTATTACTATCATTGACTTGTTCTTCTACTTTCAAGTAAAAATAAAAATATCTATACCTTTATTCTATTCCAGAAAACTTCCTTATCTTCTTCCTTAATCTTACGCCAATCACTCACCAACGGGAGATTTCTATGGTCTCTAACCTCCCCTGCCACATATTTTGCAAAAGCACTAGAATTATCACTAATGCATTTTCCGGAAGAATCAAATGAACAAAGCTGTTTCGTCCATTTGGGAATTGAGGATCCGCGCCTCCGTTGAGATGTTCCTTATTAATACAAAAAAGAAACATTTAAAAACCAGGAAATCATTGTAAACTTTCAGTTTAAGCATAATATAAGTTTAAACGCAAAACAAAAACTGAATTTAATAATAATTCAAAAAAGAATCGGCTTCGAACTCCTCCTCTTCCAAATGAAGTTCGTCAGAACATTGATCTTCACTAGAATTATCCATAGCACAAGTTAGTGGAAGCACAGAAGTAATGGGAAAAAAGGGGTTTGAATATGGATGAAAACTTAGCGTCGAAATATGAACACGTTACGTCGCGCAAAACCGACACCATCTCTGACAAACTGACATAATTGTCAGTAGCGTCGGAATAATTGAACTTCGCGTCGGTTCAAACCGACACTATCTCTGACACGACCTAGATATACGCAGCCTGACACACTTTTGACTGAAGGTTGTGGCGTCGAAATAGGGACAGCTTTGCGTCGGTTTAAACCAATGTGAACCTGACAGAGTAGCAGGCCGCCTCAAAATTGGACAGGTTTGCATCAGTAAAAACCGACATGAGGCTGACATGTCAGAGGTGGCGTCGAAATAAGGAAATGTGGCGTCGAAATAATCAGAGGTTACGTCGGTTAAAACTGACACCAACTCTGATGCTAATTGAAAAAGCTCTTCCAAACCATTTGCCCGTGCAAAAAAACCAGGAAAATTCCCGCCCAAAATTTAACTTATATAATACTTAATAAAAAACAGAAATATAATTTTATGATAAGATATCATCACACACAAATTGAAACATGGTCTAATTAATAAATAAAATAATTAATATATTTATTCTCTATCATCATCTGTTAGCTCGTCGTCGGCATTGGCATGATTAACGAACTCGGTAGGATTTAAGAAAATGAGTCTCTTCCACACCAACCCTTGTATGGAAATTTTCATTATCAAGAATTCAATCATCCAAGTTAGGTATGGCATAATCATCAATTGCATCATTATCCTCTAATACGTCAAACAAATCTAAACCCATGAACAATGTGATTTTTATATCTACTCACAAAATCTTATGTTATACTTAATGAAAGTATAAATAAACTCTAAGTTTTTGCAAATCTATCGTTTTGATGGGATACACGT
This sequence comes from Heteromeles arbutifolia, assembly GCA_024362995.1. Classification (NCBI taxonomy): domain Eukaryota; kingdom Viridiplantae; phylum Streptophyta; class Magnoliopsida; order Rosales; family Rosaceae; genus Heteromeles; species Heteromeles arbutifolia. The sequence goes on along the minus strand of JANCRC010000013.1, from coordinate 21,937,505 downwards.
TCTACGAAACTAATTTCAACGATCCAACCGTCAAACTTGTTTGTACATGCTTCGAGATCGCATATGCCAAAAATCGCAAAAAACAAACATTCAGAGATCAAGTAAAGGGACAAAACTTTTCAACGGTTATCAACGAAAAATCACGATTTAACGGCTATTTTATCTTCGATTTTGATAATTTTTTACAGCTACACTCCTTGACCCTATATGAATACAATGTATGAACTTGATCTTCAATTTAAAATATATACATTAGTGTGTTATACTTGATGAAAGTATGAATAAACTCTTAAGTGTTGGTGAATATATTGTTTTGATGGGATACGCATTCTATGAAACTAGTTTCAACGATCCAACCGTCAAACATGTTTGTATATACTTCGAGATCGCATACGCCAAAAATTGCAAAAAACAAACATTCAGAGGTCAAGTAACTAGACAAAACTTTTTGACGGTTATAAAACAAAAAATCACGATTTAACGGTTATTTTAACTCCGGTTTTGATTATTTTTTATAGCTACACTCCTTGATCCTATATGAATACAATGAATGAATTCGATCTTCAATTTAAAATATTTACACTAGTGGATAATACAAAATCTTATGTTATACTTAATGAAAGCATAAAAAAACTCTTAAGTTTTAGCAAATCTATCGTTTTGATGGGATACGCGTTCTACGAAACTAATTTCAACGATCCAACCGTCAAACTTGTTTGTACATGCTTCGAGATCGCATATGCCAAAAATTGCAAAAAACAAACATTCAGAGATCAAGTAACGGGACAAAACTTTTCAACGGTTATGAACGAAAAATCACGATTTAACGGTTATTTTAACTTCGATTTTGATGATTTTTTACAGCTACACTCCTTGACCCTATATGAATACAATGTATTAACTTGATCTTTAATTTAAAATATTTACATTAGTGTGTTATACTTGATGAAAGTATGAATAAACTCTTAAGTGTTAGTGAATCTATTGTTTTGATGGGATACGCATTCTACTATACTAGTTTCAGCGATCCAACCGTCAAACATGTTTGTATGTACTTCGAGATCGCATACGCCAAAAATTTCAAAAAACAAACATTCAGAGATCAAGTAACAGGACAAAACTTTTTGACGGTTATAAAACGAAAAATCACGATTTAACGGTTATTTTAACTCCAATTTTGATTTTTTTTTATAGCTACACTCCTTGATCCTATATGAATACAATGAATGAATTCGATCTTCAATTTAAAATATTTACACTAGTGGATACCACAAAATCTTATGTTATACTTAATGAAAGTATAAATAAACTCTTAAGTGTTGGTGAATATATCGTTTTGATGGGATACGCATCCTATGAAACTAATTTCAACGATCCAACCGTCAAACATGTTTGTATATACTTCGAGATGACATACGCCAAAAATTGCAAAAAACAAACATTCAAAGATCAAGTAACGGGACAAAACTTTTCGACGGTTATAAATGAAAAATCACGATTTAACGGTTATTTTAACTCCGATTTTGGTGATTTTTTACAGCTACACTCCTTGACCCTATATGAATACAATGAATGAATTCGATCTTCAATTTAAAATATTTACACTAGTGGATACCACAAAATCTTATGTTATACTTAATGAAACTATAAATAAACTTTAAGTGTTAGTGAATATATCGTTTTGATGGAATACGCATCCTACGAAACTAATTTCAACCATCTAATCGTCAAACATGTTTGTATATACTCCGAGATCGCATACGCCAAAAATTGCAAAAAACAAACATTCAGAGATCAAGTAACCGGACAAAACTTTTCGACGGTTATAAACGAAAAATCACGATTTAACGGTTATTTTAACTCCAATTTTGATGATTTTTTATATCTACACTTCTTGACCCTATATGAGTACAATGAATGAATTCGATCTTCAATTTAAAATATTTACACTAGTGAATACCACAAAATCTTATGTTATACTTAATGAAAGTAATATACACTTAAGTGTTAGTGAATATATCGTTTTGATAGGATACACATTCTACAAAAGCTAATTTCAACGATCTAACCGTCAAACTTGTTTGTATATGCTTCGAGATCGCATACGCCAAAAACCGCAAAAAACAAACATTCAAAGATCAAGTAATGAGACAAAACTTTTCGATGGTTATCAACAAAAAATCACGATTTAACGGTTATTTTAACTCCGATTTTGATGATTTTTTACAGCTACACTCCTTGACCCTATATGAATACAATGAATGAATTCGATCTTCAATTTAAAATATTTACACTAGTGAATACCACAAATCTTATGTTATACTTAATGAAAGTATGAATAAACTTTTAAGTGTTAGTGACTCTATTGTTTTGATGGGATACGCATTCTACGAAACTAGTTTCAATGATCAAATCGTCAAACAAGTTTGTATATACTTCGAGATCGCATACGCCAAAAATTACAAAAAACAAACGTTCAGAGATCAAGTAACGGGACAAAACTTTTCGACGGTTATAAATGAAAATTCACGATTTAACGGTTAATTTAACTCCGATTTTGATGATTTTTTACAGCTACACTCCTTGATCCTATATGAATACAATGAACTAATTTGATCATCAATTTAAAATATTTACACAAGTGGATACCACAAAATCTTATGTCATGATGATCGATGAAAATTGAGGATTTTGTAAAAGGAATAACATGCAAGCTTTGAGTTCCATTGGCAAGGTTTAAACTTTTGAGAAAAGCTTCACAACCTTGAAAACAAAAAAGTCTTTCATTTTGCATATCCTTGCACATTTATGATTTTGTAATAGACTAGTAGTGTATGGATGTTTGTTTATTAGGCTCTTATTTTTTAGTGTAGATGTAGTACTTAAACGACAAATGTGTTTTAATGTTTTGAAGTAATATTTATGTGGTAATGTGTGGTATGTGCAAATTTAAGAAAAAATATATATTTTTCTTAACGGGTCATAACGAGTCGGGTCACTTTACCTGTTGGGTAAAGTGACCCGTCCTGTTAAGGACCCATTAAGATAATGGGTGTGACACGACATGACTCGTTAAGATAACATGTGTTACACGAAAACGACACGAACACGACATACATGACCCATTTGCCAGGCCTAGAAGGAACAAATGAAGTAGGAAGAACAAATAAAAAAAAAGTGCAAGAGAGAAAACACGGAGAGGGTTTGTGAATTGGAAGAACGAATAAGAAAAATGCAAGAGAGGAAGAAGAAAACACGGGGGAGAGTAAATAAAAACCATCAATTTGTCGCTTATAACTGACACTAGGTTTCAAAATATTTAAAAAAACTAAATCTATGTCGCTCAGAACCGATGCAGGCTTTAAAATATTTAAAAATAATAATTAGTGTCGGTTCTAAGCGACACTCATACTTTATGTTGCTTAAAAGCGACACTGTTTTATTTAAAGCGACACTAGTATTTAAAAATTATTAAAATATATGTCGGTTATAAGCGACATTAAATGTTTACGTCGGTTTAAAAGTGACATAGACATTTTATAACGCTTATAAGTGACAGTAAATCTGACGTCATGTTCAGTAAGTGTCGCAACTGTCTTATCCGCCATTATATTATATTAAACCGACACCACCCAGTGACACTATAAGGCCATTTTGTAGTAGTGTTATAACATCCATCCCTCCGTAAGGTTTCCATGTGGTCTTTACTGAAGGGTTGGATATGCACGAAGCGTGGGAACCTGACGAAAGGCCCCTCCATTGCTACTTTGTTCCTCATCTGGTGCTTGCCAACAGTGATGGTGGTGGTCCTTCATTCAAACACTCGCCATGTATTACTCATATGGTTTAAGAGTTTGGAATCTCACCGGGATGCCTCACCAGCTATTCTCTTCTAGCCGGACACCCTGTGCATAACATCTACTAGTGTCCGTTCCTTTTGAGACGATGGGGTTTCCTTGTGAATTCTTCATCTCCAGGCTTATCCATCTCCTCCATGCACGAACGACAATGGTGGCAGATCTCCATTAGAATATTCACCCTCAATGTATTATCGTCTGCGGTATGCAACTAAGTGAGCGTAGTAGATCTCTGATCTAGTAACACAATCTGATGATGTTGATCAAGAGTCTTATGTAATCATATTTCATTGTCAAGGGTGAGGGCTTGTGTAACAACTCGGCCCAAGAGGGGCCCACATTTGCTTTGGACCCCCGGCCTAAAACACTCAACATCTCTCTCCTCATTCTACCACGTGGCAGCCTCTTATCTCCCTTCTTCTTCTTCTCTCTTTCCCCCACCCCCGATGCTCTCATTCTCTCTCAGCTCTCACAGATCTCTCACTCTTGGATGTTCCTTCCCGACGACACACACACACCCACCCTCATTCCTAAGACACCACGGCACCACCACTGCCTTCGTGTGGACTCTCCCTCTCTCTACCTCGTCCATGCCAATTCGAGACACCTCGAGGACACCCGGCGAACCCCTAGGCTTTCAAGCCAACCATTGGAGGACTCCGGCCACCCCACGACACGTTTCAGGTATCACTCTCCCTCTCATCTCCACCTTCAATTTCATAGCTAGATCGCGCATTAAGGTTGAAAAATGACGATGATCGGAGCTCGGGAAACTCCGATCTTCCCCTTCACTGCAACAGGTTAGATTCAACCTGTAACCCTTAAACGGGTGTGAAAATCCAACAAGAACCGGGCCATTAGGCCTTGGTACTGGCCTAGTTGTTAAGTCATAAACCTTCAAACCCAAAGAGAAGCAAGCCCTTGGGGCCGAATAAACCTGGGCCTTCAGGCCTATTGAAGCCCAACCCAAAGCCTCTTACAACCCAGGCCCGTGGGGCCTTGCCAACTCAGGCCTTTGGCCGGCTAAAGCTTAAGCCCAACCCGTTTAGCCTTTAACCCAAAACCCTTTCAAGTTGAGGCCTTGGGCAGTTTAGAACTAAGGTTTTAGGCCCGTTAAACCTAGGCTCGTGAGGCCCAAAACCCCTAAGCCCAAAAACCAAAAGACCCTTTGGACCCAAACCCGGTTCCAACCCAGACCCAACTCAGTTGATCGGATCCAACCCTACGACCCGACCCATTGGCCCACTGTTGACCCTACCCGATTGACCATTGACTTTGACTCGACCTGGAATCGTTGACTTTTACCCGGTCTGACCATTGACCCGGTCAACATTCAATGTTGACTTTGACCTTGACCGGTCAACGATCAACGTTGACTTTTTGACATTTTTTTGGGTTTTCATCCGGAACCCCTCCTAGGCTAATTTCAACGTCTTGGACCCATTTTCGATGTCCGTTTTCCCAAATTAAATCATTTTAGTATAGTTTTATTAATTGTACCCTTTATGTGCTTAGGTGCATATATTGTGGGGCTTCTGTCTTTACTAGTTGTGTTGCTTTTCGATGACTAAGTACTGTGAGTGGACCCCTTCTAAAATGTATGTTTTATTAGTAGAATTGCATACATAAAAAACATGATTTATTGACTACATTTTATGAAACGCATTTCATACTTTATCAATTATCATGTTATACTGAGATTATTTTGGAATACCATATTTTATCGAACTGATGTTCTTTGTAGTATATCTGATGGATAACGATATACTATTTATGAACATGCTTTTACACACTTCTTTATAGTATATATGATGGATGACTATATGTTATGAAGATGTTTTGAGATATATGTACCTACGTTTGGAAAGACTATGTTCAATATTTTGTGCGTATCTAGTGGTCACTGTTCTGCTTACGGGTGAGAGATGTATGGAGATGGCTGTGGGCTGAGAGAAATAATCTTTGGCTTCGAGTTGAGAGACATGGTTGCTGGCATTGGGCCGGGAGAAATAATCTCTGGCTACGGGCTGAGGGACATAGGAGTTGGCTGCGAGCCGGAAGATATGAATATTGAACACCACGGGTGACTAGGATACCACTAGTTAGCACACTATATACAAGTTATGTTTTATGAAAGGTTATATGGCATGCTAGGGATTTTGGAAAACCTATTATATATTGCTATTTATGTTTTCATAAAACTTTGGGGGTTAGTATGTTGATAACTATTTCAGTTATATATATATATATATCAACTTGGTCCACTCATGTTTGTTTTGCGCCCCATCAGGTTTTAGACTTGAGGTGTGCAATCCCAGCGTCAAGGCACTTCCGCATCGGCATCTTCGAGTCCTCTCGGTGTAGGACCAATCTCTTTGTTTATTTAATTTTATATTTCCTTTCTAGTGACTCTAAACAGTTGTGTGCTTTGAACACGTTCCTTAATTGCATATTCATTATATTTAAATTTTTAAGTATTTAATTTATTTTCATTGTCCTCATGCATGTTAGTATGGCTTCGTCACCTTCGGGTGTCGGCCAGCACGTTCCTACCCTTGCTTATGGAGAAAATCAGGGTCGAGCGTGTCAGCTTGTTTCCCCCAAACTGCTATATTGTGTTGATCACTTTTGAGAATTTGGATAATAGACATATGCTTGTGTAAAGATTTGCCTATCTTGTACATTTTCTTAATGAAACATTCTTAATCCGATAAATGTTTCTGAAGTAAACCAACTTTAAAGAATGGAATAAGCAACGGAATGGAATGCAAGTAAGTTTGTAGGCTTGGGACAAATTTTTTAGTGAAAAACCCCCTTGGTAATATTGATTCGGAGAAATATTACCTCTCAAACTTATCATCCCTAAAAGATTCTCATCACGGTAGCCAGAGTACCACCCTACTCCGGTACTAGGAATGCAAACATTTAAACCCATGAGGAATCCCTTGCTCCAAGCTTCCCCGTGTATTTATCGGATTTGAGACGGTGGCCTGGCTCTTGAGATAACTTGCAAAAAATAAGACAGGAAAAAAAAAAAAAAGACTTGTTCCATGATTTGCTCTTTTAAAATCTTCAATATGCGCAATGTAGTCCGGGAGTGATTTTCTCAGACTGGATTGCATGTCCGCTCCCAGTGAATCTTAAGCAAAAGTTCCTTGTGTGAGACCATAAATTTTTAAAGTACTTATAAAGTGTTAAGAATTTTGAAGTGTCTTCAAATTTTACAATTTATGATTCATTTTAAATGGGTGATAATTTTACATAAGAGCAAGGATTATTTTGAGGTGATAGGTTGAAAGTAGGCGAGACCATGAGTTTGTAGCATTTTTTGAACTAGGAATCCCATTGACAAACTGTTTTCGCTTACATGCTCAGTGAATTGAACCCAACATTTGAAAGTAAATTTTGAGGATTATTACTTAAGTTTGAATAATTCGTTCAGATTGGGGTTTATGGCTAATTAGACTCAAATTTTCAATTTCAAGCTTGTTCTTGCACGATTTGAGGGCTTTGAAGCCTATTTGATGATTGGAGAACGATTTCTGAAACATTAAGGTAAAGATTTACATATGATTAGATTGCTGGGATTTTGTACTAGTTTCATATGAATGAGATTTAGGGAATATGATGTTTGATTCGAAATACATCGAATTTGAACTTTAAAGGACGTTTGTATGGAAGAAATGAGTTGTACTATTGGCGGATTGTGTTTTGGCATGAAAATATATGTTAAAATTCTGGGAAAACAGACCTGAAACCTGCTGGTTTTATACCAGGGACTAAACCGTGAAAAACAATTTCAGTTTTGGGGCAATTGTGTGAATTACTAAAAGTTCAGAGGCCAAAGTACAATTATCAAAAGTTTAGGGACCTATTTGAAATGTTAAAAAGTTTAAAGACAAAATTATTATTTTGGTTAACTGAAGGTCCCTATTGGATATAGTTGTGGGGAATAAAATTTAGCTACTACTAGCAATAATTGCCCGCGCGATAATGCAGGTTTTAATTTCACTCATCGGCACTTTAGAATTTCCCTTTTTTTTCTCATATGTAGTGTTTTTATTTCACTATTACAAATTAGGAAATGGAAGTTGTTAATGTAAATAAATGACAATTTTAGTGAAAATGAGAGATCAAAATATGTGTGATTCGAACTACGGATGAAACAATGAAATAAGTTGAATAGTATTGTGTTGTCTAAGCAACCGTAAACCTTAAATCCTCTATGAATCCAAGTTTTCAAAACCATCCTCAAACCAATAAAAAAACCAATAGTTTTTAAACCTAAAAATGCACAAAATAAAAAACTCTGCAGGTGATTTTTGGTATATTTGATGGGCACAGAGATGCAAAAGCTGCTAAGTTTGCAGCAAATAATTTTTTGTTTTGGTCAATAAATTGTAGCAAAGAACTTGTCAAAGGACGTTTTAGATGAAGTTGTGAGGAGGGGTGATGATGAAATTGAGGAAGTAGTCAAGCATGACATCAATACGAACTAAATAAAAAAAAAACAATTTACAGTAAAAACTCTGAAACAAAAAATTTTCTTTGCATCTTGCAAAACAGCTGTCATAAAAATGCATGAACCGATCAACTAACAAATAAAAAAAACAAAGACAAAAAACAAATTATATCATACATACTAAAACTCGTAGGGGTTGGGTACTGTGGATGACCAGTGTGCTGACCATTTTACCCCTCGGTTTTTGTTCTGTTTCTCTTGCTGTTTCCACATTTGTACAGTCGAGTGACTCTTCTGCCCTTTCCATCCATGCGTTCACCATCGACCCATCCTCTACTTCCATAAGATGTCGACGCGTTGGTCTTCTCGAGCCTTCCATCCTTTTCGATCTCTGTCTAACAAACGCTTTTCTTCCTCTCAATCCTCACGTTTTCTGGCTTTCCGATCTCGAGTTCTTTCTCTCTCTCTTTCTTGCTAAAAACGACGAACCGGTCAAAATTTGTGCATATATTTTTCTGGAAAAATAGAAACAATGCGCTGTTCTTCCTTCCTTCCTCCTCCCCATCCGTTGGACAACATCTTCTCCATTTCGACCTCTCCCTTGGAAACCCGTCGGAGATCTCTTCAGGTTTCTTTGTCAGAATCTCTGGAGAAATAAATTTGATTTTTTTTATATAAAGTTTTGTGGGTTTTTAATTTTTGACTTTCTATGCAGGTAAAGGAAGAACCCAGAAGATATATGTTCACTGAAGGACTTGATAGGAGTGCCCTTCATTGGGTTAGATAGGTTTGTGAAGAAAAATCATTACCCTCTTCCTTTTTTCGAATTAAAAAAAATAAAATAAAATAGGGTTGAAGTTTACTATTGTTTGATTTAGTTCTCAGCACCATTCATGGTATTTTTACTGATTCACTACCCGATTAATAAAACCCATATTTTAATTGTTTTTAATTTATGAATTTTTGGTATCTGATCACTGGTGGCTGTTCTTCTCTGTTTTTGGCTGCAATCAGTATGTTGCATTGATTTCGTCTTTTTCACGGTTTTGTTTCAAGCCTTTCTTTTGAGAGGATTGGTACGTATAAAGGTTAGTGATTTCTAAATTTTTGAGTTTTGCTTTGCAGTTTGATTTCATTTTTGGTTGTCTTGCCCATCAATTTGTTTTTTGGTTGTCTGACTATTATTACAATTGGGATCGATTTTGTTGGCAGATTTTCGCTCAAATTTGGATGATCTGTGTATTGAAGTGATTGTGAAACAAATCGTATTCAGTTTGTGTATGTTTTGGCTGAGTTTTATGTTAGTTTTTATTTTTAATTTCGATAGATTGTAACATGAAGTGTTTTAAGATATGCTCAAAGTATTTGAGGTATCTCTGGGAAAATCATAGAAAAAATTGTTAATCACAATGATGTAGATAGATAAGGAACATCAAGCTTAAACGGGAAATCCAAAAATTTAACTGACTCACAATCTGACTTGAGAGAATCAAAGCTTTTCCATCTATACACCTTTTATGGTTATAGTAATTCATGGCCTCCTCAGCCGTAGGGAAGAACTGCAGATACATGGAAAAACAAACAAGAACAAGTTATTCATAAGTGCAAGAAATATAAAGCCAAAAGAAGCACCAACATTTCCACCGTACAACCCCAGGTCTTAGGGCTGGTTTGGTATTGCTGTGCTTTGAAAAAAAGCTGCTTCTGTTGTGCTGTGAGAATAAGCAGCTGTGAAATAAAGCAGCAGAGTGTTTGGTAAACTTTTTTGTAAAAGTGCTTTTGAAAGAAAAAAAACAGTATTATAGTGTTTGGTAAACTTTTATGTAAAACAGATGTGAAAAAAAGCTGGTTTTTCAAAGCTAGGTTTTGCAGCTTCTTGTTTTTGGCTTTTTTTCACCCAAAACTGTGAAAAAAAGCTGAAGCTGAATGTTTACCAAACACCAAAAACTGTTCCAGCTTTTTTTCATAGCAGCTTTTTTTAAAATCACCTCAACCCCAAACTGGGGCTTAAGGTGCTGATTATTGATCTTACCTTAAGAAATAAGAGAAGTCTACAAATCATTACTCTTGTTCTTGATCATTTACTAAGGTAGATCTGTACTTAGTTCATGCTATTAATCATGCATTCCGTAGAGTTATATATACAAATGCGTTTAAACGCTAATCAATTACTAACATAACGCTGTCTTTTCAGGAAAACCAGTGGATTCTCAAGAGGGGCTTCAATGTACAGAAGAATTACAATGTCTTATTAGCTATTCATAATTTTATGTAATAATTTAGATCCAATATCGATGAGAAATAGTATATATATCGAATTAAAATCTCTGAAATCTCTTTGTTTTGTTTTTTCTCTGTGTAGCAGACGTCATCAGCATGGAAGATGGCTAGCTAGGATTGGAAGTGTTGCTGGAAATAAGGATCTTTGTCTTAGGACATTGAGTGAGTGATTTTTCAAACTTTATTTGTGTTTTTTCATATCTAAAAAATTTCCTAATATTTTTTATATAATTAGCGAACCCACGATTTCATGTACTACTAGCTATGCTTGGTTTTTGTATGATTCCCATTATATGAGGCATCTGGGTATAGTTTTGTTCAAACTTCAAAGTAGGAAAATCAATTTAAACTCAAGCTTCTTTACAAGCTTGAGTAGAGATTTTAGTCTGATAAAGATTAATAACTAAGATAGAATCAAGGTAATACACGTACTTAAACATACCAATCAGTCTACATTCTGTGAACACATGACAACCGAGGGGTTTAACCCTCAATTGCAATCTCATTCGTAAGGCTTTTGCTATCCCAACTGAGACACACATGTAATTTTGTGTTTACATCATACTAAACAGTATTTTTTCATATGTTTAATCAAACTCTTATCTAATGTACATTCCGCAGACATAAACGCGCAAAAATTTGATGACATCCTATAAAATTGCCAGAAAAAGGTCCTTTACAACTCATGCAAAACTGGACTTCTTTTTCCACTGAAAAACACTAGGTAAGCACAATCTATCCTTATTTTGTTCATAATATAATTTTATTGTGATACAATTTTGTTTCATGTATTTCAATCCTTTTCTTTTCCCTTGCCTAGGATACCTCCTCTAAACAACTTTTCACATTCTTCTATAACACAATGTTTACATCTTCTAAACATTTTTTTTGCAATTTTTAAACATGCAACATCGCGCAGGCTTTACTTTCTAGTATATACTAAATGAGAAAAATGCTTGAAATACTGTTCATTTGCCAGTGTTCTTCCGTTTTTGCCCTTTGTTTGTTTCTATGGGCACTGTTTATTCTACAGTGTACTCCCGCTTTTGCACTGCTGTGCAATAGAAATCTCTCGATTTATTCAGAAACCCGATAAAAGCACTCAGCTTCGCGATCTCTCTTCCATCTCTGCTCTCTTCGATATCTGCTTTGCGCTCTTCGATCTCTACTTCCTCCGTGATTTCTTCTTTTCTGGTCAACTTCTCTTCCCCAAATTTCACCAGCAACTTTGCTCCAGATCTTTCCAATTGAAAAAACCCACATTGTCATCATCTACTCCTCATCACCGCAGGTACCTTCTACACCTATTTCATGTTAAAATCTGCTTCAAATTTGTGATTTGATAGAATTGGACTTTAGAAAAAATTTGATGATTTTGAGGGATCCAATTTAACGGTTAGAAAAAATTTCACTAATTTTCTGGGTTCGTGGGTTGGGGGGGGGGGGGAAGATTAGAAATTTTTTCGTTATTTTTCTGGATTTGTGGTTTGTTTATTTATTTATTTATTTAGGGGGTCTCAGAGAAACAGACTACACTGCAGTAGCAGCGCAGGACCCAGTTGGCCCGGATTTGGTATTGTTCTTACCTCTGTTTCTTCAAATTTTTAATTTCTTTTATATGTAATTTTTGTGCTTGCTGTTGAAATGAATATTCTGTTTTTGTTGTTTACCTCAACCTTGCTTCGCCCGCAGCTGGTTGAAGATGACGTGGTCCTGATCGTCTGTCACCTCTGCGACAGTTCCGGATGACGGATTCGGTTCCAAAGCTACAATTGTGGAAAAGTATGCCTTATTCTTGGTTCTGAACAAACCAAATTGCATGTGTATTTGGTGGTTTTCTGCATTTTTTGCATCTTCATTTTCCTACTTTTGTGGTCTTTGCTTTCATTTTACTGGTGCAAGTTTGTATTTTTCTGATGGATTATACTATTGGGAACTTAGTAACTTTTATTTTTTATATTTGTTTGTTGGGTTTGTTGTTTTCGGAAAATTATTGAAACTCTGTAATCTGTATATAGAGTGTTAAATGAGTATATGATTAATGGGTTGAATTTTGTTTTTGAAATGACTGTTACATGTTTTGTGTCGATTTGGCTGCGATAGTAACATTACTTCATGGAACAGTATAATTGTTGTGGCATGTGAATGTTGAATTTTTTCTTAATTTAATTTCAGAAGGAAATATGTGTTAACTGTAGTGCTATATGATGAAGTTAGCATCCTTATACGTTGGGAACTCAATTAGTGCACTATTGGTTGTGCAAATGTCTGAATATTGGTGCTTTTTCGGGAAACAGTGCTTTTTGTTTTCTGGAACCGTTTGGAGAGCGCACGACTTGAGGATCTCAGACCCAAGGTAAAAGGTAAAAATCTATGGCTTCCTTTACTGATGTAAGCTTGCATGGAAGAGAGAAACAATAACCAAAAATTTATCTGAAGAGAACCAACAATTTTGAAGCCAATTACATTGGCTTAAGAATTCCTTAGGAGACAACTTGCACTTGATCGACAGTTTTATTTGTTTACCTCTGTTTTCTTGCTCGGAAAATATTATTTCCAGCCCTCAAAGTATCACACTGCTTCCATTGTAACAATTTGAAACTATATGGAATTTGATATATGTTGATATAGGAATTTAAATATTTTTCAGTTTTTAGTGTGTTTATATATTTCAGTTTTAATTTCTATGTATGTAATTGCAGCAAAGTACAACGAGTAAAGCCAGCAGCTCTGATCCTAGGTACCAGAGGCAGAAGGTGAGTGATTTCGAGATTTTAGAGTTTTGATTTAGAGTTTTGTTTGGTTTTTGGTTATAGTTGGGCCCGGATTTTATTGTGATGTAATTCGCTAAGTCATTCTTATTGGGCAGTTATATTTTTCTCTTAATTTTGTTTGATATTATTATTTAGTCAAGGACAACACTGTTTATACTCAAAAACTGATTAAATATACTGTGTAAAGAATAGTTGTTTTTAATTTAAGAGCAGTGGGTTGCAAATTAGATATAAGATGTTAAGGTGGGAAAAAATTGAAGTGGCAAGCATGGGAAAAAGATTTATAATTTGTGGTAGAAAAACAGAAGAAAGATAGAAGAGTGTAAGACAAGAATGGATTGACCTCATTTGGATTTTTTTTTAAATAATAATAATAATTGATTCAGGACTTGCATGGTAATTTGTGTTGTGTTTAAGGAATTTTGTGTATTATGATCTGTGAGTTTTATTAGTCATCGTTTTTTTATTTTTTTTCACCTGTTTGTATTGCAGGTTCTCTTTGTGTTAGAATTGTAACAGTTTATGCAACTTTTCAATCTTTAAACGGTTTCAGGGTAAGATTTAGATAATAAAATAGTTGGTTGAAAATTTGAAAGAATGTGATGGCATTCTTTTTGCTGAACCAATTTGAAAGCTGTGTGTAGGTCAATAGTTTTTATGTTTTTTTTACGTTTTAAACAAGCGTTTATTTTCTTTTTTGTTAACTAATGTGAAAGCTGTGCATAGATTGTTAACTGTGACCAGATCTCTTGATCAAGTATATCCACCGAATTGGAAATATCAAATTGTCGAAAATGAACCAAATTGGTTTATAGTAGCAAAATGTTTTCCAAAATAGTACAATGTGAACAAATATATAATAAAGAGCAAGTAGAAAAATGATACTTACCAATATTTACAATGGATTGTTTGAGAGAATGTTATACACAGTATTTTTATTGCCCTTATTTGTATCTTGAATTTTGTAATAGGGATAGATAAAGATGTGATGTGATTGTCCTATATATATTTTGGTAAATCATTTTTGTTATATCCTCCTGTTATCATGCTTGCTCTGGATTCTACAGGTTTTTTTTTGTTTTGTTTTAAGTTTATTTGGTTACTGGAAAAAAACTGTGAAATGAAGGGCTTTAGAGTTTGATCATTTGTGCCTAAAATTTGGTAAGGTTTCTTTCCCCTATATAATTTTGATTGGTACTCAATAGATTTTCATCAGAAATTATTGTATCCTCTTGCAAAGAAGTTCATTTTTGACACTCATGTAAACTTTAACACCACTTCACCAAATAACTCAATTTCAATTAGAGAAAGAAGAAGAAAAGAACTGGATTCATATCTGAAGATTTGGCATAACTTTGTCTGAAAGAATTACTGAAAAAGTTGGGTTTCCTGGTGAGTTGTTCGGCAGATTTCAGGTGGCTAATTTCGTGATTACAGTTAATTTTGTGTCATGATATTGTGGTATGCTATCGAATCTAATTGGCGATTTTTTTTGTATGGTTTTTGTGTGGATGCAGGTCGGCAACGAACAGGCTGATCGCATCTTGAGTTTTCCGACTGATTTATTCAATCCTATCTGTTTTGATTCTATCCCTCCATAACCCTGTTTACGGAAGGTAAGCAATTTATCCTACTTTAGATTTTAAAAAATTCTTTACCAAAGAAATTTATATTGTGGTGATTTTTCTAGGGATCCAAGGATTGAAAAAATTATGGGTTCTTAGAGGATTGGACTGTTGTCGGACAAGTTGAATTGAACTCAGGTATGTTCTATTGGGTTGTGCATATTTCGTTTGATCTCTTACTTTGGGTTGTGCAGATTTCGTTCGAATTAGTTTGGGTTGTGAGGAAGTGAATAATTATTTGAAGTAATTAATTTTTCTTGGGTTGTGCATATTTCCTTTGAATTAATTTGGGTTGTGTTTGAGCATTGTACAGGCACGAACGTGGGTAAAGAGTATGAGGATAAAGGAAAGAGAAAATGATGTGATCATCCACCTCAATCGATTTGTTGAGGTAGTTTTTGTACCTTTATTCTGTTTAAAATTATATGTTTTTCATCTTTTTAGGAGTATGTCATCGAGGATTTGCCACGAATTTCTGAGAATTTCATTTCATTGAAACAATGGGCGTTGGAATGTTAGTGCCTTTTATTCAAATTTTCTTTATTTGAATATTATGTGTTTAGAAGTGTAAATTTGCATAATTGAATCTTTTCTCCAATTTTATATTTCATTTCTTTGTGACTTTCTGCAGAACTTGGAATCAACTTTTCACATAGCATGGATGATGAATATAAGAAACTCATACACATAATGACTCCACCAAGGTATATACAAATTAAAATCATAACTTGCGTCAATATAGAAATATAAATTATTCTTTAGCACACAACTTTGACATAATAATTTGTTTCATAATTTATAAAATATTGTACAGATTTATGCTACCTGGCAATCAACGACTAATATTACTTCCAAGAAGGCAAGATCAACATATGGCATGTCACAGCGGTATATTTTCCACAAACAGATGGTAAAATTGTACCCATCACATTTGGCAAGTTTTAATCTTTTTTACTTCCATTTTAACACATTTCTAATGAACATTTCGTACTAAATTTTAATTAAACTTTATTTAAATGTTTGCTTTCAGAATTTCACAAGTTGAATCACCACCTCAATAATAGGAAAAAATACATTTGATCTCCGGTTATAAGGTGACTTCGCCTCTCTCTCCACCCTCTCTCCCAAAACTCAATTTTGAACTTTTTATGCATATTTTTTTTTTAATCATTGGCTAACTGTCTTTATTATCTTTTGCAGTTGTATTCACAACTCTCCCACATACAACAGTTTTCCTTTGGAAACACCTCAAACTAGGAACAAGTCTAGTATCGAATTACATTCATTGATTATAACACTGGAAAAAGCTAATGATGTTTTTCAACATTGTTTAGTCTGTAGCAAGCTTAGTTTGACTGGTATACTCTCAGTACTGCATTTGTAAATTATGCAGTTATCATTGGTCCAACTTTTTGAATAAACAATTATCTCTTCGCACTTTGAAAAAATAGATTTTTAATTTTTCTTTTGGTATCTAAATTTGTTCCGTTCATGATAAGGTTCCGTATAAATTGCATTGCCATTTGTAATTCTCTGTTTTTGACTCAAACATTGTTTATGAAAATTGAATCTATAAAATCTTTCATATGATTTTCAATCCTGCAGCATCGCGCGGGTACAAATTTCTAGTGCTTCCTATTCAAGACAAAAGGTCTGCTAAAAGAAAATAACTTCTCATTGAAAAAACATTAGAATAACATTTTGGAAGTCATTGCTTGTCATTCTTCAGGACCATCTTTATGATTTCTAGACGTTTTTCATAAAAAATAGAAATATGAATTCAAACAACCTCTAGAAGAAAAAAAAAATTAAGAGAAATAAAAAAAATTAAAAAGTTATCATTTCAATTATTTTCCAGTCTTTCAGTTGCGATTTCATAGAAAATATAACTAAAAATATCAACTTTCTCAGAAAACTGTTAGCATCTATTATTGATATCATGTCATCATATTTATGGAGGCTTGGGAGGAGTAGAAATTATCTAATTTTGATCCTCATATTTTTTATAGAACGATCAATTGCAGACAAAATGTACCTTGCCATGGTTGCTGGCATTGGGCCGGGAGAAATAATCTCTTGACATGGTTGCTGGCATTGGGTCGGGAGAAATAATCTCTTGCTACAGGCCGAGAGACATAGGAGTTGGCTGCGGGAGGGAGATATGATTATTGAACACCATGGGTGACTAGGATACCACTAGTTAGCACACTATATACGAGTTATGTTTTATGAAAGGTTTTATGGCATGCTAGGGTTTTCAGAAAACCTATTATATATTGCTATTTATGTTTTACACTCGAGGTGTGCAATCCCGGCGTCAAAGCACTCCCGCATCGGCATCTTCGAGTCCTCTCGATGTAGGATCCATCTCTTTGTTTATTCAATTTTGTATTTCCTTTCTAGTGACTCTAAATAGTTGTGTGCTCTGAACACGTTCCTCAATTGCATATTCATTATATTTAAACTTTTAAGTATTTAATTTATTTTCATTGTCCTTATGCATGTTAGTATGGCTTCGTCACCGTCGGGTGTCGGCTAGCACGTGCCTACCCTGGCGTACGGAGAAAATCAGGGTCGGGCGTGTCAACTTATTTTCCCTAAACTGCTATACTGTGTTGATCTCTTTTGAGAATTTGGATAATAGACATATGGTTGTGTAAAGATTTGCCTATCTTGTACATTTTCTTAATGAAAAATTCTTAATCCGATAAATGTTTCTGAAGTAAACGAACTTTAAAGAATGGAATACGCAACGCAGCGGAATGCAAGTAAGTTTGTAGGCTCAGGACAAAGTTTTTAGTGAAAAACCCCCTTGGTAATATTGATTCAGAGAAATATTACCTCCCAAACTTATCATCCCTAAAAGATTCTCATCACGGTAGCCAGAGTACCACCTTACTCCGATACCAAGAATGCAAACATTTAAACCCATGAGGAATCCTTTGCTCCAAGCTTACCCCGTGCATTTATCGGATTTGAGATGGTGGCTTGGCTTTTGAGATAACTTGCAAAAAAATAAGCCAAGAAAAAAAACAGACTTGTTCCATGATTTTCCCTGTCAAAATCTTCAATATGTGCAATGCAGTCTGGGAGTGATTTTCTCAGACTGAATTGCATATCCGCTCCCAGTGAATCTTAAGCCAATGTTCTTTGTGTGAGACCATAAATTTTTAAAGTACTTATAAAGTGTTATGAATTTGAAGTGTCTTCGATTTTTACAATTTATGATTCATTTTAAATGGGTGATAATTTTACATGAGAGCAAGGATTATTTTGAGCTGACATGTTTAAAATAGGCGAGACCACGAGTTCGTAGCATTTTTTGAACTAGGAATCCGATTGACGAACTGTTTTCGCTTACATGCTCAGTGAATCGAACCCAACGTTTGAAGGTAAATTTTGAGGAATATTACTTAAGTTTGAATAATTCGTTCAGATTGAGTTTTATGGCTAATTAGACTCAAATTTTCAATTTCAAGCTTGTTCTTGCACGATTTGAGGGCTTTGAAGCCTATTTGATGATTGGAGAACGATTTCTGAAACATTAAGGTAAAAATTTACATATGATCAGATTGCTGGGATTTTGTACTAGTTTCATATGAATGAGACTTTAAAGGACGTTTGTATGGAAGAAATGAGTTGTACTATTGGCAGATTGTGTTTTGGCATGAAAATATATGTTAAAATTGGGAAAACAGACCTGAAACCTATTGGTTTTATACCAGGGACTAAACTACGAAAAACAATTTCGGTTTTGGGGCAATTGTGTGAATTACTAAAAGTTTAGGGGCCAAAGTGCAATTATCAAAAGTTTAGGGACCTATTTGAAAGGTTAAAAAGTTTAAAGACAGAATTATTATTTTGGTTAACTAAAGGTCCCTATTGGATATAGTTGTTGGGAATAAAAATTAGCTACTACTAGCAATAATTGCCCGTGCGATGATGCGTGTTTCAATTTCACTCATCGGCACTTTAGAATTTCCCTTTCTTTTCTCATATGTAGTGTTTTTATTTCACCATTACAAATTATGAAATGGAAGTTGTTAATGTAAATAAATTACAATTTTAGTGAAAATGAGAGATCAAAATGTGTGTGATTCGAACTACGGATGAAACAATGAAATAAGTTAAATAGTATTGTGTTGTCTAAGCAACCGTAAACCTTAAATCCTCTATGAATCCAAGTTTTTAAAGCCATTCATCCTCAAACCAATAAAAAAACCAATGGTTTTTAAACCTAAAAATGCACAAAATCAAAAACTCCGCAGGTGATTTTTGGTATATTTGATGGGCACAGAGATGCAAAAGCTGCTAAGTTTTCAGCAAATAGTTTTTTGTTTTTGTCAATTGTAGCAAAGAACTTGTCAAATGACGTTTTAGATGAAGTTATGAGAAGGGGTGATGATGAAATTGAGGAAGTACAAATGCTTCCTATTCAAGACAAAAGGTCTGCTGAAAGAAAATAACTTCTCATTGAAAAAACATTAGACTAACATTTTGTTCAGGACCATCTTTATGATTTCTAGACATTTTTTCATAAAAAATAGAAATATGAATCCAAACAACCTCCAGAAGGAAAAAAAAAAATTAAGAGAAATAAAAAAATAAAAAAGTTATCATTTCAATCATTTTCCAGTCTTTCAGTTGTGATTCCATAGAAAATATAACTAAAAATATCAACTTTCACTGAAAACTGTTAGCATCTATTATTAATATCATGTCATCATATAAATGGAGGCTTGGGAGGAGTAGAAATTATCTAATTTTGATACTCATATTTTTTATAGAACGATCAATTGCAGACAAAATGTACCTTGCCCTGCTGCAGTGTTTACTCAGATCTTGACATAGGACCTTGCTTACGTCCCTTGCTCTAACAGACCCATTCTTACCAATTCAGTTAACTGCAACCGTAATTTCAAAATTAGCAAACAAAAAACATTGACGTTAAATGTACAATACGGATAACCATTAATTATTTGTTTCATTGATGCCAAAAATATAGGAGTATTAAGTCACCTCATTTTCTATGTCCAAGTAATCTGTCCAAAATAAATACATTGGTTAGGCATCTAAATCATGGGAGCCTTAATTGGCTTATAAAAATGCTCATTAGAGTTTCAAAATATAAAATATTAAAATTACCGTAAAGATAAGTATTGGGAAACAAAATTGGCATCTCACCATCCACAAAAGGTCAAAAATTCATTTGAATATGTTTTATCTTCTTGTTTACCTAAAAACACACATTCATTGTTCAGAATATCATAATTTCATGAAATGGTTCTTCTTTGAATCATTAAGAAGAACTCCATTTGTTTTACGCATGGCATAAATAATTAACTCACAATATTGGATCTCAATTTATTTCAAACTTTTATGCATTTTCTACTATTTTAAGATCCATTTAGGCAATCTCTTAGACCATTAGTTTGTTTGCTTTGACTAAAATAAAAAACAGCACATCCGCTTGTTGCTTAGTGACTTGATAAGTCAGTTACAAAGATAACATGTAGAATGCAAATATGAATCAGAAAAAAAAAACAACTATAGAATTGATTATATAGAAGAAGAAATACATACTTATTATGAGGTTATCACAACTATCCACTTTGACCCATTCTTTATGCAAACAAAAACCAGAGTTGGATGTTGAGATGTGTATATATATAGCAAATAAAATTACAGCACCAAACTGATAACATAATACGCATTAATTTAACTCCAATCAATAAAAATTCATACTTTCAAAATGCGAGTACTGGGGAAGACGATGGACCTCTTCAAAATGAGCACACAAAATTATTCTTGCACCTTCACATTGCACATAGCAAAGGTTGAGTAAGAAAACGTACCTAAAAAAATAAGTATATTTAGCGTACCTCATTTGCTTTATATCTAAAGGGTGTGGCATGATAGGCTTCAAGCAATAATCTTTCTTCCGCTATTTCCTTCATCATTTTATAACTCATTCATGAGTTTCGTTGCAAGGAATTCAAAAGAGTATAGAAAGTATAACATTACTAAAATGCATAAATTCAAGCCCCAAGGTTATATTGTTGCATACTTTTTAAAACTCTCAATACCTGTGCCCAATCCCTAACACACGAATGCCATTCTCCTTCATACTCTTGACGAGCTTATAAGAGAATTAGTGTTATCATTTGGTATGCTTGAAGATACCCCATAGTCATTTAAAACATAACTGAATTATTATGTAGTTAATTCAAATCCACCCATACTTAAATCAACTTGATATGCTAGTGTGTGAGCATAAAAGAGAAAAAAAATAAAATAGTTATGTCCGTCTCTAGTTTTTAGAAAATAATTGCTTTTTCACTACTTTACAAATACATAGAATTTGATAAAAAAAAATCGAGATGCTCAGAGACTCGACATAGACACTATTCATACATCCATAACTAAGAATTTCTCAAATCCCGATTGTAATTAATTAAATAAAAAAATTCAGGGATGCGAATTTATACTTCTGATTTTCTGAAGTTCCGTGTTTGTTGATTCCTTCGCTGGCTTGGTTCAATTTCGAATCCATTTATTGGCCCTTCACATACTTCTCCGAGTACAACCTGCAGACACAAACAATACCCATTATACTTTTTTTTTTTCAGATGGATTTTAAAGAGAGAGGACATAGAGATTATGGTTTAAGGGCAATAATGATAACTAATTTTACGATGAGAGGACTTGGTGAAGCAATTGTGGTAGGCGCCTCTTTCCACTTGAAAAATCTTCATTCGCAGCAGCAGGGACCATTTCAAAAATCAAAGTTAAGTCAAACAAATAAGTAATCAATCTCAATATCAATAAACAGAAAGAAAAAAGGGAAAAAAATGACAACCTGAATTCAAAAGGTTCTATCTGCTATATTTAAATTGATTACCTTAGATGGTTTATTTCACATTCTTATGCACATAACAAACCAAAAAAGATTCAAAACATATAAATAATCTAGAAAAAAAATGCCAAATTAATTCCTTTTCTCAAACAGGTGGTAAGCACTGATAATAGGAAAAAATAGATGAACAACCACTGTCAAAAATGCATCCAAAGAGTCAGTGGCGGAGCCACATAGAGGAAAGGCCTAGGCCTATCTTGGAATTTCACTATATATATATATATATATATTATCTGCAAGATTTTACTGAAATGACCATGTGGCTCGTTGGTTAGTGAGGTTTTGCCACTTCAAGCGGTCTTGAGGTCGAGACTTATTAGCTTCTTTTTGTTGTTATAATTTCCCATCTATTTTACCATATAAAACCAAGCCCACATTTTTTTTTTCAATTTTTTTTTTTTTACAATAATAAGCCTTATGTTTTTACCATATGAAAAGCATATTCTTTTTTCTGGCCAGTTGATATAAAAAAAAACCTATACAATCTAGAACAAGATCTAATTTTAAGTCTTGACTTAAATTTTTTGCTTTAATCTAATATATTAATCTTTTATTTATCAAAGTCATAAACAAGTTTTGCTTTTATGATATAATCATGTCAATACTAAATATTAGGCTCTACCACTCTTGTTTGATTAAAAATTTTCACGCCAATACAAAAAACAAAACCTTCAATTTTTCTCCCGTTCAATAAAATTGCAATTAATTTGTCTAATTTCTTTTGTATGGCTTAAGGGCCCTCCTAGTCTGCATTTCTGGCTCCGCCACTGTAAAAAGTAAGTGAAATCAAATACAGAACATGCAATCATTCATAAAACAACATGAATAAATAGAGCAAAACTTAACAACTCACCCTCACAGAAATCAATCAAACACTGTAAACCTGCAATTAACAAAGCAAACTGTGAAAATTTTAAAAAATGCAAAATGCAAAAATTGAAAAAGGGAAAGAAAAAAAGGACTCTACGTCACAAATTTATGCAATCTCATTGCCAAAATTGAGCAAACAAACACAAACTCACATTACGAAATTAACATTTAAAAACAGCTTATTTTCACAGTTTTGGATGAAAAAAAAAGGGCTGAAAACGTGAAGCAGCAAAAATGAGCTTATTCTCACATCATAGCAGAAGTAGTTTTTTTTCCAAAGCACAGCAATACCAAACCAGCCCTTCATCCCCTCTATTCATGGAGCCAGTGCCACAACAACCACTCAAATCCAAACCTCAACCTTTGTCTTTGACGTCTCAACCAACCTTGCTGTCACAACCGAGCAAAATTTTAACTTTTCCTTCTGCGTCTTCTTTCATCCCTTTCCTTTTGTCAGCCAAACCTATGGGGCACATTCAAGAGATGAAGGCAAAGAATTAGCAAGAGGATCTTGTGAAGGCGAGGGAGTAGTTGGGGCTGGGGCTGGAGCGTCGAGCTAAAATTGAAGCGAATCAAGCCTTAGTGGATCTGAAAGCTGAGTTGGAAAGGATGTTGTCTTCGGAGCGAAGTGCTTGGGCAGTAGAACGGATTGCCCTTCAATTGGAAACAGAAACCCTTCGCCAAGAGGTTGATCAGAAGGAAAAAACTTGCGTTGCGGATCTCCAACAGCTCACAGATGTGCACAAGTCGGAGTTGTCAGCCTTTCGTGAATTTTATCTGTTTTGCGTTCAATGTTGTTTGTTTGTTTGTTTTTTTTTTTCTGATGATGGAGGGAATACCTCACTCATTTGAACAAAGCATAGACTATGAAAGCTTCACACGATCACAAGTCTGAAAATTCAAAATAACACTGTTAGAGGCAGTGGCGGAGCTAGAAATGCAGACTAGGAGGGGGCCTTAAGCCATACAAAAGAAATTAGACAAATTAATTGCAATTTAACGGGAGAAAAATTAAAGGTTTTTTATTTTGTATTGGCGTGAAAATTTTTAATCAAACAAGAGTGGTAGAGCCTAATATTTAGTATTGACATGATTATATCATAAGAACAAAACTTGTTTATGACTTTGATAAATAAAAGATTAATACATTAGATTAAAGCAAAAAATTTAAGTCAAGACTTAAAATTAGATCTTGTTCTAGATTGTATAGGTTTTTTTTATATCAACTGGCCAGAAAAAAAGAATATGCTTTTTCTATTGTAAAAACATAAGGCTTATTATTGTAAAATAAAAATTAAAAAAAAATGTGGGCTTGGTTTTATATGGTTAAATAGAAGGGAAATTATAACAACAAAAAGAAGCTAATAAGTCTCGACCTCAAGATCGCTTGAAGTGGCAAAACCTCACTAACCAACGAGCCACATGGTCATTGCAGTAAAATCTTGCAGATAATATATATAGTGAAATTCCAAGATAGGCCTAGGCCTTTCTTGGCCTCTAGGCTCCGCCATTGGTCAGAGAAGTCTCTCTATAATAATAATAACAACAACAATGTCAGAAAATTAAAATCCTCTACCAGTAGAGTCTCATTCGCTGGTAGATTCCAACCAACGACAACAACGACATAAATTTAAGAATCTTCTACTTCTAGAATCTCATTCGTCAGTGGAGTCTCACCAATCTTTTGCCCAGTTGATCTAGTCCATCAATCGGTCACATTCAGTTGACCCATTCCGTCAATCATATCATCCAATACACCACCAACGATCACCCTAAACAAGCAACAAGAAATTCAAATTAAATTTGAACATAGTATATATTCAAAGTATTAAATTTGAACATATTATATATTCAAAGTATTAAATTTGAACATAACTAGAAATTGTTAGTTGTTAATGTTCATAACTATCTTCACCTTTAAAGTTCAAATCGATTCCCTTTTCAATGCAATAGTTGAAGATGTCAAGCAACAAGGTCGGGAACATTTCTGCAAGAGTACGTTCAATGTCGCCTATTGACTGCAACAATTGTTCTGATTAGAATAATTGTTCTATCGACTGCAAATATATATATATATGTAATAAATTTGTAAATCAATGAAAGCTTATGTGCTTACCAAATATTTGAGGTGAAGCGATGCATTTCTCGCAATTTCTACAACGCCTTTTGCATCATCGCTATGCCTTCCGTATTCATGTTTGTCTAGAATACTGTTGAAACTCTCCCATTTCTGAACAATTTCATTTACTTGGATATATCTATTTGTCTTGCTCTTATAATCCTCCCTCCAACTACTCCTTCCCTCCATGTATTCAAATCGAACCCATGCGCGATAAGGAAAGAAGAATCTCGCCTCGGCTGACATGAGTAGTATGTGATTAGCCATCTGCTCAAAGACGTTCCTTCATGTAATAATTAAAGAGCTAATTCAATACAAAATAATATTAAGAAATCGTTGGAAAAAATTCACTAATATCAACTTTTCTTACGTAGGGGTGTCGTGTTTAATCATGTGATAAAAATGTTCAAGCAATTGATTGTTCGCCAGATCTTCCGTATTCACCATCACTCTTTCAACTAAGAATTCAAATTCCTCTCTATAAACTGGAGGATAGTCCCCTGCATCATCTTCATCTTTTTTTTTCGTTTTCTTTTTGAGTGTTTATGATCATAACTTCACCACCAACAAAGACGATGTTTTCAAACTCATCTAGACAACCCCGCACTATTCCTTCCTTTTCGAGTCGCACCAAAATATTTATTAGTTGGCTGAAAGTACAAAGATGTGCACATTCATTAATACAGTTAAAGCATCTCTATTGGAGATGAATTTTTTCAAATGCTCTCCAAATTTTTTTCAAATCTTCCTAAAATAAGAATTTGCCTAGAAGCTCCTAAATCTAGAGAGTTAAAGCCCATACGACGTTCATATAAAGAGAGAGAAAGACAAAAGAGTCTTGTTCTAACTATTTATAATGAAATGATAGAAAAATCAAGTTCTGACTATTTATAATGACTTAAACCCAGATAACATTAATGACCTATGCATAATTACATGCCATTGATATATGACTAAAAGTAAATTTTTTTGTTGATTTTTGACTAAATTACCTTTTTAGCTATAAACACAATAATTAAATAAAAAGATTTAACCCTAGAATTTTCGAAAAAGTACATAATATTTTAAGTTTCATGTTCTATTGCACTCTGAAGGAATAGCTATATAGCATACTTCGGAGAAAGATAGAGTCGAATTCCCTCTACACACATCAGCCTTAGAAACTAATCTATGGTCATTTAACTATAACAAATTCAACAAAATCACAATAAATAGCCTATTGATAATTCCAGTTGCAAAGTAAATTATAAATAAATAAATAAATTTACTTTATCTCACTCACTCAAGTGAAGCATTTTCAAATATTGAACTTATATGTTCTCTTATATTTTTTTTATGCTGTTAATGAATGTTATGATCAATTGGACAAATGAATAAAAATAGACAACAAGTCACTTAAATATTTTTTTATTTTTAGTTTAGATTTTAGATATTTTTATTAAAATATTAATTAGCAACTTAGACTATACTAACTATTTCAATTGGATAGTATAATATGTCATTGGACGTTACTGACTAAATTAGTCGTGTGTTTACTAGATCAAAATATTGATTACTAAATACAATGTTTGAGATTGTGCCAGATTAGTGATCATCAAACTGTAATGTTTCTTTATATCAAATTAATAATTGACAATAAGGGTTATGAATGATACAGTCATTTACATAACATTAAGTTTCAAGAAACTTACCTAATGGCTCTTTGATAGAATGATTTAACACGTCTCCTTGATGACCATAGTGGTTTGTCATTTAACATTTTTCCGAAGCTTATACGTTCAAGCTTGGATGTCAATAGGCGAGGTTTAGGTTGTTCCTCTTGCACATACTCTACTGGTTGTTGCTGTTGTAGCCGTGAAAGTGCTCCTGAATAGCCACCATGATAAGCACCACTATATGATGATGAAGTGCTGTCTTGGCTACCACCATAGTAAGAATAGAGATGCCCAGGTGGTGCACTTGACTGCAGATAGCCACTAGCATGTGATGAAGAATCACCATGATGGGGAACCCCATAAAGCGGCTGTGATACAAGACCACTACCATACGATGATGAAGCGTTGTCTTGGCTCCCACCATAGTAAGAATAGGGATGCCCAGGTGGTGCACTTGACTGCAGATAGCCATCAGCATGTGATGAAGAATCATCATGATGGGGAACCCCATAAAGCAGCTGTGATTCAAGACCACCACCATACGATGATGAAGCGTCGTCTTGGCTACCACCATAGTAAGAATAGGGATGCTCAGGTGGTGCATAGTAAGAATAGGGATGCCCAGGTGGTGCACTTGACTGCAGATATCCATCAGCATGTGTTGAAGAATCATCATGATGGGGAACCCCATAAAGCAGCTGTGATTTAAGACCACCACCATACGATGATGAAGCGTCGTCTTGGCTACCACCATAGTAAGAATAGGGATGCCCATGTGGTGCACTTGACTGCAGATAGCCATCAGCATGTGATGAAGAATCATCATGATGGGGAACCCCATAAAGCAACTGTGATTCAAGACCACCACCATACGATGATGAAGCGTCGTCTTGGCTACCACCATAGTAAGAATATGGATGCTCAGGTGGTGCATAGTAAGAATAGGGATGCCCAGGTGGTGCACTTGACTGCAGATAGCCATCAGCATGTGTTGAAGAATCATTATGATAGGGAACCCCATAAAACAGCTGTGATTTAAGACCACCACCATACGATGATGAAGCGTTGTCTTGGCTACCACTATAGTAAGAATAGGGATGCCCAGGTGGTGCACTTAACTGCGGATAACTACCAACATGTGATGAAGAATCACCATGATGGGGAACCCCATAAAGCAGTTGTGATACAAGACCACCACCATACGATGATGAAGCGCCGTCTTGGCTACCACCATAGTAAGAATAGGGATGCCCAGGTGGTGCACTTGACTGCGGATAGCCAGCATGATGTGATGAAGAATCACCATGATGGGGAACCCCATAAGGCACATGTTGACATTGTTCACCTGACTGTATATAATAATTACTCTCATACGGTAGTCCATGACTACCACTAGGACGCAGTGATTAGCCACATTGAGGGGGATTACCACTCATCTTGTTTTTGTAAAATTTGGAAGTTCAAAATAAGAATTTGCCTTTGTTTATGAGTTTCATGATAGCATGTAGTACATCAGACTAGGGGTGGGCACGGGCCGGGTCGAGCCCAAATTTGGAGGAACCGGACCTACCCGTTTTAAAATGTAACGGGCGAGGGCGGGCCGGGTAGAGAGATTTTGAATTTAGGAACCGGACCTAACCCGGCCTGTTTTAAACGGGCCGGTTCGGGACGGGTTTACGGGTCCAATTACTTTTTTTGTTTTTTGGGTCTAACATTGGGCTGCTTTTTTTTATTACCAACAACACATTTACATTTACAAGGCCCAAATACAATAGGACAACGAAACCAAGCCCAGCATAAAAAACCCTAACACCTTCATCCTCTGCCGCTGCATCCTCCGCCACTGCTGCCATCAGAAGGACAATCAAACTCGAACCAGTGGCCTGAAATCAAGCCAAATCGAGCTCCCAAAGCGGATAAAAAGACGACTTCAACAAGTCCTGCAAGATCCTTCACAACATGATTTTCCAAAATTCAGTAAAGCAAGTAAATTCTTATTCTTTCATAAATTCTTATTCTTTCATTAAAAAAAAAAACTCTTGACAAATCAAACCCACAAAGAATTGATACTTGGATGCTCAAAACCCTAACTAAGAATCAACAATTAGATAGCTAACTGAACAAAGCTGTTGCACACATAGCAATTCAAAGAAGAACCTCTACACACGTATTATACTTGATCCCCATCTAAAATCATTAAACCCAGACCGTAAAATAATCAAAATTCGCTAGAAAAACCATAACCATTATCATATATGAGGAAAAGCAATAAAATTGAAGTCCCAAATTAAAAAAATCGAAAAACCGTAGCTCGAAAATTCAAATTTTCATCTAGATAACATGCAATTCAAATAAAAATTAAAACTCTCCATCTAGGTTCCTTTCAATTCTACACAACAATACTGAAATGCGAAATTAGGCATACCTATTAGCTGCTGTAGCTGCTGAACCGCTTAGATTATGGTGCTGTTTTCGATGGCGATGATGGGTGGTCACGATTGGGAGAAGAGTCAGGAGACGATGGCGATGGTGGTGTTGTGGGAGAGGAGATTGAGAATCGAGAGGGATGACTCTAGGAGAGAGAGATCGAGAGGGAAGACTATGGGAGAAAGAGATCGAGAAGGAAGACTCTCGGAGATAGAGATAGAAAGGGAGGACTCAGGAGAATCAACCAATCGAGAAAGAGGACTCTGGGAGAGAAAGATCGATAAGGAAGGCTCTGGGAGAGAAAGATCGAGAGGGAGGACTCGGGAGAATCGACGAATAGAGATGGAGGACTCTAGGAGAGAGAGATCGATAGGGAAGACGGAAAGAGAGAGAGAGATCGACAGGGAGGGACTCGGGAGGACTCGGGAGAATCTTCCAGAAAGCTGAGATGTGTGTGAGTTTGTGAGATTTGAGTGTGTGTGTGTGAGATTTGAGAGTGTGTGAGGTTTGCAAACGGTTCGGGCCAGGGGCCCGCGACTTCAGAAAATTGGAACCGGCCCGCCCGTTTGTTTACTTGGACCCGCCCCGTTTTGTATCTAAAAGAATACGGACCCGCCCCGTACCCGCCTCGAACCGTCAATACCCGCCCCTACCCGCGGGTCCAGGGCCCGTTTGCCCACCCCTACATCAGACAACTTCGCTAATACCACCACCCACCCCAAAAAACTCCCAAAACTCCATCAGACTTGGTGAAAGCAGCGTGGTAAAAGTTAAAAAGTAAAAACTGAGATCCAAACCCCTAAACCAAAACTCCATCAGACTTCACTTCTACTCGTAATTGCCTCTGTTTTTTCTTACATGGCAGACTTCACTTCTGACATGACATGAAAGCAAACCATTACTCCTCACTAGCCTGGTACCTTGAAACAAATTGATTCCTCACGCCACAACATGTCCATAGGCTGAAGTAATACCTATTTTGAAGAATATTGGGGAACACCCACAATAAAACTCTCCCATCAGTTTTTTAAGGGAGTTGATAAAAAATATCCCCTCCATCTTCAAACAGGCTTTCAGGGGCACGAACTCCAAAAACTGGCCTCAAATGTTCTTTTATGTGTCGTCAAAAAAAAATTTGGCGTATATATATATATATATATATATATATATATATATATATATGATGACCAAGGTATTAAATATCGGTAATATCGGAAATATCGGTAGTCCGAAAACACGGAAATATCGATGGAAATATCGGGATAATATCGATATCGATAAAAATTATATGGAAACCACGGAAATTGTAAGAAAAACTTGGAAATTTTTATTGAAACTTTGCAGGATGTTTATTTAGTCAATTATCTATTAGTTTATCACAAAAAATTGGAAGGAAATGTATTGCATGATGGATTTAACATTATCAAGTTGATTATATAGTGAGCTGACAAACATTGTGAGTGTAGAAAATATGTAGTAATCAATGAAAGAAGTTTAAACACACCATAATCATTTATATATAATGAATTAGTACAATATTTTACACTTTATACATTGCATGGTAAGATACATGAGTAACTTAGTACCATATAGAGTTCCTATGAGGTTCAAATTTTTCACTATCTTCATCATCTCTATGTGTAGAGTGAGTGTATTGTGAAGAGTAGTTATCAAATGATAAATCCCCAAAATAGTTTTGCATGTAATTGTCAACATGCCACCCATATGGATCCGAGATTGGTTGACGTTGTCCATAAGCAAAATCATTTGAAGATTGAATCTCGGATTCTTTCCATAAGTCGCTCGATTCCATCCCAACAGGAATGGGATATGAAGGGTAGGGAAATGGTTGGTTATGAGTATAACCATAGTTACTACTTCACACTCCAACAGAGTTCGAAGTTCTAGATAACGAGTCATCTTCTTGACTTGACAAAATCCCCTTGCCTCTTTCTCTACGAGTATAGTCCTTCCCTATGGCACCAATTCCTAGTCCTGCCCACCTACTGCCACGGTCATCATCCTGTGTTGCATGCGTGAAGTTTGCCTCACCAGTGAAGGGGCTCATAAATCCGGGAGATGGTCCATAATAGTTTCCATATCCACCACCACTACCTCCAGCTCCACTATATCCTTCATCATTCCCACCTCCGGTGGTAGGTGAGTCTCCTGATCTTGTACTAGAGCTATCATTAGTATCAGCACGATGTTGTGGTTGTGTAGGATTGGAAGAAGGTGGAATTCCAGTGTTTCTTGGTCTTGGGCCAAAAAGTTCTTCCAAAGAGTCAGCGGTGCTAGATCCCACCTCCTCCTCTAATACTCTTTCTACATTTATCCCTTCATTACGTGCTTCTTCAGCAACTCTGGGAGCTGGGTTGCCTTCATCATCATCTAAATGAAGAGGTCTAATCCATTGATAAAGTTGGTTACCCTCTGTATCATCATCTTCATCAACAATATCAAACACATCTAGTGGGTCACCACGGTCGACATGATCTATTTCTGCTTCCTTATCTCGAATTTGAAGCTTCATGTTGTAGTAGCAATAAACTAATTTTTCCAACCTACTATGAGCCAACCTATTTCTTTGCTTTGTGTGTATGAGTGCAAATGTGCTCCAATTTCTTTCACAAGCAGATGAGGAAGTTGTTTGTCACAATACCTTGATTGCTAACTTTCTCACAGTTGGTGTATCGGTCCCATACATGATCCACCATTCAGCTACAATGAAAAACAATGTTGATAAGCCTAATAACTCCAACAAATTCTATTATAAACTTATAGTGAAATATGTTTACACTCACTAGGAGACATTTTTGTTCGAGCAGCAACTGATGTTGGTTCTCCAAAAGTTCTTCTTGCATCTTTAAACATGTTAGCTGAATTCAATAAATCATGTTAGTTTAACCCAACAAAGTAATTATTATAATTTAAGTAATTGTGTACCTCATTTCCAAATTGGCCAACTACTGGTGATGCAGGGTCTAATTTAGAGTATACATTATGTACAACACGTATAAGAGTACCATCATCTCCAACACCGAGTCTGTATTGGTATCGAGGATTCAAATAATATGCTGTTCAAAGAAACACATACTCTAATAAGAGAAATAATACTTATGCAACTAAAGAAATGAATTGCAAATTATGAAATAATTTATACCTGCTGCATGCAAATCGTGGTATAATGTTTTATACCATCGGTCTTCAATTATCTTTATGACCCACCTTGCACCATGTTTTCTTTCCAATTCATCCTTCACTACACGCATCAACTCATATATTGCCCCCATAGTAGGATACACTTCTGTGTCAACGATCCGTAAAACTTTGTAAAGAGGTTCAAACACTTGGCACACATGTTCTGATTGAGTCCAAAAAGCATGATCAAGCACTATACTTTCCACCATACGACCTGCATTTGAGCGGCTCAAATTGTGGTTGGCCCAATCGTCACTAGTGAATAGTTGCTTTAACCCTGCTTTCTTCTTAACTAGGCTGTCTAATGCAATATAGTTGGTGGCGAATCGAGTGGTAGCTGGGCGAATAATTTCTCCTTTGCAAAATTCACGCATCTTCGCCAACAACCAACCGTGATTGTAAATATAATTTGTGATCGTTCTAGCTCTTTTTACCACAGTAGCAATATTCTCTCTCTTCCCTATTGCCTCAAACATGAGATCAATACAATGTGCTGCACATGATGTCCAAAACACATTATGATGCTTCATTAACTTTTTTCCAGCCTTGACAAATGCAGAACCGTTGTCGGTCACGACTTGGACAACATTATTCTTTCCCACCTCCATGATTACATCCCTTAATAATTTGTAAATATACTTGTAGTTCTTTATATGGTCTGAAGCATCAACAGACTTCAAAAAAATTGTCTTTCCCTTGGAGTATACCATGAAGTTTATGATAGACAATCTGGTCGGGCCAGTCCATCCGTCACACATGATTGTGCAACCATTAGTTTCCCACTTTGACCTCAACTTGTTAACATAGTCGCCAGTGTCTTTATACTCCATTTCCAAATATTTGTTTCTTACCTCATAGGGAGTGGGAGGTTGTACTCCAACACCGACCTGTTGACATCCCAATACCATATTTTTGAAATGATGTGATGATGCCTTCTCAGCAGGGACATTATCATAGATAAAGAACTTGCTAATTAGACTCCTCATTCCCTCCTTCACATTACCTCCAGTGAAATAACTCCAAACACTCTTTTGACGTGCTTTGGATGACTTATATAAACTTGGGGCTATTGGTGGTGTTGGTTGTGATTCTCTAAGACTGCCTCCCCGTCTCATTTGTGCACCACCACTTGTCCCGGAACCTTGTGCTCTATTAGGAATTTTATGAAGGTGTTCTCTTTCCCATGCTGACTGTTTGGAGGCACGTAATGCTTGTTTCAAATTGCGTCGTTCTTCAGGTCCCATGTCATCATCACATTCATCCTCATCGTCATCATCATCACTGTCAACCGCTTGGCCAATGACTTCTCCTCCCAGCCCAGCTCGAATATTTTCCATTCCATGTGTTATCTTTTCCTTCTGTTGTTTTTTATTTTTTAATAATGTGCTGATGAATGCCTTCACTTCTTGGGGGACATTATCGCATCGTTGGACATTTTTTGTTGGATCTAATCCACTAAGATGGTACTTAAGTCGTGTCACTCCGCCACTCTTCATTACCCGACCACAATATTTGCAAATTGTGCCATGTTTGTTTCCGTCTATTGGGTCTCCATGTTCCCAAGCTGGATCACGTTTAGCTCCATTGGACATCTTAAACGTACCTATATTTATTTTTCATGAAAATTAGGCAATTATTTTTTGGCCAAAAAATATAGTAGTGACAATGAGTTTAGTGACGGAAACATATTAAATAGGAAGTAAAGTTATTCTACAGAAGAATTAAATAGAAAGTATTAAATAGGAAGTAAAGAAAATGATTGTAAGAATTTAAGTAATTATACAAATAATATGGAATAATAAAACCTAATATTAATGAATAATAATCCAATTTGATAATAAAATAATAAATAACATTAAACATATTAAAATTATTCTAAGGAATAATTATACAACATTACTTAATTACTTCAAAAAATTAACATGCAAGTATAAATTACAATAATATAAATATAAGTTCGTAAACTTACCTTAAATATGGAACCCTTTGTGTAAAGGCCAAATAGAATCTGCGTGGAGCAACAATAAAATAAAAATTACGCAAATGTAACAAATCTGGAACTTTCGATATTGTACGTAGCAGCAAAACCTCGACGATCCTCCGCAGCTTGCCGTATGTGAATAAATGAGAGAGACAGAAAGTATTTAACATTTAATTTGGAGTGGCGCGAGCTGTAGATCCATTTATTCAGTTTGAAGCTCTGAAATGACTTTGGAATGGATGTGGAATGGCTCTGAAAGGGCTAAGGGAAGAAGAAGAAACGAAAAGGTGTAACAGCGGTTTTTCAATTTTCGAAGGGTCAAAAAATGTGTGATCATCTGATACTCTACCCTTGAGAATGTGAAAGAATATCACTCGTGGCACACGGTTTTGAATCTTGATGCATGAAACCACCATTATTTTTGTCTTGTAAAAAACTGTACAAGTTATAAAACTTGCCAGATACAGACTATTATTTTTGTCTTGTCAAAAATTGTACAAGCTGTAATGTAAAGGTTGTAAAAGTTGAACCCCTGAGAATGTGAAAGAATATCACTCGTGGCACACGGTTTTGAATCTTGATGCATGAAACACCATTATTTTTGTCTTGTCAAAAACTGTACAAGTTATAAAACTTGACAGATACAGACTATTATTTTTGTCTTGTCAAAAATTGTACAAGGTGTAATGTAAAGGCTGTAAAAGTTGAACCCCTGAGAATGTGAAAGAATATCACGCGTGGCACACAGTTTTGAATCTTGATGCATGAAACCACCATTATTTTTGTCTTGTCAAAAACTGTACAAGTTATAAAACTTGCCAGATACAGACCATTATTTTTTTCTTGTCAAAAATTGTACAAGCTATAATATAAAGGCTGTAAAGGCTATAAAGGCTGTACAAGCTGTTAGGCTGTAAAGGCTATAAAAGTTGAATTATTTGGATGAAAAACTTTTTCTCACGCCACCCATACACACACACACACACGCACAGCCTCTCACAAGCCACCACACACGCGCACGCACACACACACACACACACACACACACACACACGCACAGCCACTCACATGCCACCACACACACACACATATCACACACGCACAACACACGCACACACAGATCACACACGCATAACACACGCACACACAGATCACACACGCATAACACACGCACACACAGATCCACACGCACACAGAGACTGAGGTCTCTGGATCCTTCTCTCTTCTTCCTCTCCCTTCTCCCACAGACACACACAGAGGTCTCTCGATCCTTCTCCCACATGGCCTTCTGCTCCTCCCTCGCCTTCATCTTCGTCCGCGTCTTCCACCTCGTCGGCGCCGTCTCAATCTCCCGTGACCTCTACCCTCATCGGCGCTCTCTACGCCCTTTATAGTACTCCGTCCGTCAACAGCATCATCATCACCATCTAAACCTCGTCTCTCTATCCCTTTCTCTCGGTGCAGCTAGGACAGTGGAACCCAGGAACTCTCCGACGAGTTCTCTTGATCCTTCTCTGGTTAGGTAAGCCCTCAATTCATCTTCGATGTTGTCTGATGTGGTTGAGAATCAAGATTTACTAAGTTTTATTATCTGGTTTTTTAACAAGGTTTTAGAAGGAGATCGACCCGGGGGAATGCACACCCAGATCCGGCGAGAGCCATCAGTGTAGAGGAGCTTTCCGACCACCTCTGACCGTTTCACGGCGAACGGAAATTATAAAAACATTCCTCTCGTCTTGTATATCAGTTTTATACTTAGATCGGAGTCTAGGGTGCCCTTTTACAGTTGGCCGGAGTTGTAGAAGCTCTGGCGTTCTTCTCCGATTAGCAAATTTCAAAAATATCGTGATAGTTTCGGAAATATCGCAATATTATCGATAATATCGATAATATTGCGATATTTTGACGAAAACCATTTGGATAGTAATTAAAATATCGGTACCGTGAAAAACCGATAATATCGACGAAATATCGCCGATATTATCGGTATTTTGTTCCTTGATGATGACCAACCACCTTAGCTCTACCTTTACTGTCAAGGCGCCCTTTCCATACACATGCATACATGCATGCATTTTTTTTTAATGTTAACATTGGATGGGTACCATTTGTTTTCAGCAGCCTATCTGTGACGTGGCAGAAAAGCTGCAATGGAGACCAGAGAACAGAAAATGAGAGAGCTACCGCAGCTCTCGAGTCTTGACTACCGAGACCGAGAAGAACTGGGGTCGAGGTTGATAAAAACCGTTCCTGGAGCTCGGCCTGCCTATACATACATATCTATATAATATATACTGAAAATATGACTTTAACCTCTCAAGTTCAATTTTTTCCATATAAAACCCGACATAATTTTTTTACTAAAAAAAAACCTAGTGACTAGGATCCACCTAAGTGAATTCATTAATTACATATTACTTTACACATTTTACATTTTTTTTAGATGCCTAAAATACCCCAATTGCATATTTGATGTGCACAATTAATTCTATGCAGATTGTAATGAGAGAGTTAATTATTTTGCAAAAAGAAAAATAAGACATTAATGTTAAAAAATTCATTGCATACTAATATCAAATATGAGAATTGTTGGCTTAATTCTATGTATCTGGCATTATGAGTGTGTATTATGTAATAATACATAAAAAAGTAATTTACCTACCATGTACAAAAATGTTATTTGGTTCAAAATGTGTATATATATGTGTGTGTGGGTGTGTGTGTGTGTGTGTGTGTTTATATAATTAGACCATATTAATTTACCTACCTACTATTTGAAATGTTCATTTCCAATGATGCAAAATATTGTATACCAACAACAAAATATTGAATAAACTTAGGAATTGGATCATGTTTTTGATTTTATCTTTTACCTACAAACAATCATACACATATTACTTTATATGTTTTTACCAAAAAACGTCCCTAATAGGCTAATATATGTAATAATACATGAAAAATAATTTACCTACCATGTATACAAAAATGTTATTTGATTCAAAATATATTGACACACCCTTTCCCAAGGAGGGCGTGTTGGCCGTCACGTGAGTGTGACGTAATCATTTGCACAATGCGGAAGCTAAGAAGATAAATAGAAATACGAATAAATAAGTGTATAAATACACATTCAGAGCAATAAGAACGTCTAGTTGCAGTCAAGGACAATTACTAAGATATAACACCCGAAGGTGAATCATACTTTTGTGAATTCTGTCAGAACACCGTTGGATTCCTCGTGGCCACCAAAGCACTGCTACCTAGAACCTGAAGGGGCGAAAAACAAAACCTGTGAGTGGGTAAAAACAAATCTTTTCAAATCATTTTCTCTTTTCAAAGCTTCTAACCCTTCGCCGTAAAGCCTGTATAATTTCCCAGAAAAATAGCATATATACATATATACTCATCTCAACTCATAAACTCAAAATCATGCCCAAAAGTAGTGATATGCACAGTATATGCGATGCCAAATATATCTCATCATAATCACATAAGTATATCAGGTGAAATAAACTTATCATAGATAATAACATGTCCATCGAGTGATCAGCTCGGCTGAACTATAGCTCATAATCAATCTCATCATAACTCATCATCATATATAGATATATCCTGCACACAAGTTGGAACCACCTGTAGTGGTCTGTACGACAGGACTGGGTGTAAATAAATACGCTCTAGTGTTACGATCACGTGAAGACTATGCGATAAATCGCGGGTCACCTACGAGTCGGAACCACCTATAGTGGTCTGTACGACATGATTGTGCACTAACTTGGATCCAAGATGAGCGTGTGGTGCGGGAGGTGAACATCACGTGAAGGACTATGCCCAGGCCCTGGGTGGGAGCACTAACACCGGGGTGCAGGTTTATGAGCTTTCAATACATCTCACATAATCATCATTTCACATTAATCATTCTATAACTCACCTGATACTTACCTGTGTGTCCACAACACCAATCACCATTATATGCAACTACTAATGCATGAATAAAATAGATATATATACTTTGCAAGGCATATCATATCACATGTCCTATCACATTTCACTTAAATTGATTTTCTGGGAAAAATCTCATTTATATAGGTATATACGGAAAACAAAAGCCCACTCACTGATAATTCGAAGGGTCGTAACCCCCGAGCCTCGATTGATGGCGTTCGTCCTCTTGATATGCCTCACCTATATGCGTAATAACCGAATAAATGTTATTTAACGCACATAACCAACAATAGGTAATAATTTCTCATACAATGCTTAAATGGGGTGTTTGAATATACCAACATGATCTACACAACCTCACAAACATCCCCATATTTTTAGAATAATTTTCCGATCACCCATGCACCGGCGAGTGCACAGCAACACGCGCAGCCACGCGCAGGGAATCCTGACGGATTCTCTAACTGCCGTTAGGAATATTCCGTTAAAAGCTAACGGATTCTGTTATATTTACCTGACGGCATCAGAATATTTTGTCAACTCTGACGGAATATTCTCTCGTCTTCTCCGATTGCTCGCCAGACTCCTTCACCGTCGCCGATTTCTGGAAAAATTTCAAAACCTTATATCTTCTTCATTCTTTAACCAAATTCCATGAAAGTTGAACCATTTTGAAGATCTCACAACGACGAACAAAACCATACCTGATTCAAGCCTTGGAACCACTGGAATCCCACCGGAAAAAGCTTCGATAATCCGGCAAACCTTAAAACTCGTCGTTCTCGATAATACAACGTCCAAATTCTTCCAACGAACCACTCCTAGCCTCGTGAGGACATCCTTAAACTCCCGGCGGTCTTAAATTCGCTGAAACGTCCCCGATTACGATCATGTGAATAGTACCTCAACTCGGGTTCTCTGGTTCAAACGATCCCAACGTCCAATTCGCGTTATTTTTCTTCTCCGAGCTTCAGGGAGATATCTTAAAGCTTCCTGCGAGCTTAAAATCCCCTGAAACATCCATAATTATGACCACATGAACAGTGACCAAATCAGAGGTTAGGGTTTTCACGGGAAATTGAAGGTTTCCTTACCTGAAAATGGTACCTTTCGACTTGTATGATCCTCACGAACCCAATGGTGTTCATTACACCTTCGATCTACAAGGTTTGAGAGGGTTTTGATGTTGACCGTACAAAGAAGGAAGAGAGGGAGAGTGTTTCCGAAAGAGAAAATGCACGGGAGAGAAGAGAGAGAAAGGGTATGGGTGTGTGTGTGTGGTCCAAAAGCCACCAATCAAAAACTAAGAAAAACTTAGTTCTAATTGGGTCACCACTCTAAAATAATTAACCCAAGAATATCAGACACACATTATTTAACGTTCGAGGGCAATTTCGTCATTTCACAACAACGAGAATAATTTTTCGGGACGGGCTGTCACATATATAATATAGGTTTTCTCAAAAAAAAACAAAAAAAAAAAAATATATATATATATATATATATATAATTTGATGTATTATATTGAAAAATATTATGTCATATCTATATTTGTACAACAATAAAACGTGCCTAATATATGTAACAATACATGAAAAATAATTTACCTACAAGTTAGAGAAGTGTTATTTGATTCAAAATATATAATACGGATTTAGTATAATTTTTTTAAATAATTGGAACAAATTGATTTTCAATAATTTACCTACCTACAAATTAATTTTCACTAATTTACCTACAAATAGTTATACCTCGTGTGTAATATAATATCTTTTTTTCACTAATACATGGAGAATAATTAACAAGAAGAAATATAATTTGATGTATTATATTGAAAAATATTATGTCGCGCCTATATTTATACAACATAAAACATGCCTAACATATGTAACAATACATGAAAAATAATTTACCTACAAGTTAGAGAAGTGTTATTTGATTCAAAATATATAATACGGATTTAGTATAATTTTTTTTAATAATTGGAACAAATTAATTTACTTCCCAATTAATGCAAAATATATATATCACAAAAAGGTAAATTTTTGGTATGAAAATTAGAGATGCAAAACCCCCTGCATATTGATTGATTTAGTAATAGGTAGTAGCTTCTTGTTTTCCAAACACAATTTGAGATTCAGTTTTCCGATTCTTGTTTGTTAGCGACGCAAGATAGTAACGAAATGTTTATGGAGTTGTAAGGGTTTCCCATGTTTAATCTTGCATCGTTTTGCTTTTCGTTTCGTTGGGTCAGTGTTTGCTCTTTTGCCTTTGGAAACAGGTGAGGCTCTCAGGGGGAGCATCATTCTCGATCAAGCATGTTGAAAATATGGTGTACAGCAGCATTGTGAAGTGACCCTTTGATTTGTATATGTAACATTGCTTGGAAATCGGAAATTGGAGACCTGCCGAGCTAGCTACTGTTGTTTCCAGTATATTCAAACATTTATGTGTCTGGTTCCTCGTGTAGTTTTCTAAACTCAATCCGAGATTCGGAAGTAATCGTCACCTTAATTGTCTCTCTCTGTTTCCAGTATGTCCACGCTTGACACTGTATCTAGTGCCACAACCACAGCGCGAAATAAATTTTTCTGAGAAGTCATTGATGCCAGAGGAGTTGATAAAATAGTTGCCAAATCAATCAGTATTTTCATATCGTTTTCTGTTGGGTATTTTGTTTTTTTATTTTATTGTTTAAATGGAAGAACAGTGCATTTTATTAATAGTTTGATGTCAATTAATCTGCTAAACCTGCCAGTGTGCATTTTATTAATAGTTTGATCGCCGTCATTCTTTCCCGCACATTAGTTTACAACAAGAACTAAATGAGTTAATCTCGACCGTTCACTCGTGAATAAAAACGTGAAGCTGTTCTTGTTCTTTGCTCCTTTGTAAAAGGTGATGTCGTTGCTCATTTCCTTTGAATTACGGAGGGTCCAATTTTCATCACCCCTGAAGGCTGAAGGCCGATAAGATATACTTCAACTTTTCATCTTTCGGTGTGCTTGGCTCCGAGAGATCGATCCTAATTCCAAACAGACAAAGAACAGAGAACATCTGGAGGCCCTGAAGAGGAGGAAGAAATCCCATTAAAAAGGAGATGGCTCATCCAGAGCCTACGAGCCTCGAAATGTCTACCCCACTATCCTCGATTAGGTATAAAAAAAAGATGAGCTCAAAAAGATGTTTGGTAAACATTTAAAAACAACTTATTTTCACAGTTTTGGATGAAAAAAAAAGCTGAAGACATGAAGCAGCAAAAATAAGCTTATTCTCACATCACAGCAGAAGCAGTTTTTTTCTTTCAAAGCACAACAATACCAAACTAGCCCTTCATCCCCTCTATTCATGGAGCCAGCGCCACAACAATCACTCAAATCCAAACCTCAACCTTTGTCTTTGACATCTCAACCAACCATACTATCACAGCCGAGCGAAATTTTAACTTTTCTTTCTGTGTCTTCTTCCATCCCTTTCCTTTAGTCACCCAAACCTATGAGGCACATTCATGAGATGAAGGCAAAGAA
The DNA here is from genome assembly GCA_024362995.1 of Heteromeles arbutifolia. NCBI lineage: Eukaryota > Viridiplantae > Streptophyta > Magnoliopsida > Rosales > Rosaceae > Heteromeles > Heteromeles arbutifolia. The sequence goes on along the minus strand of JANCRC010000013.1, from coordinate 21,895,866 downwards.
TTAGCAAGAGGATCTTGTGAAGGCAAATAAGGAGCTGAGGCTGGAGTGTCGAGCTAAAAGTGAAGCAAATCAAGCCTTAGTGGATTTGAAAGATGAGTTGGAAATGATGTTGTCTTCGGAGCAAAATGCTTGGGCAATAGAACAGATTGCCCTTCAATTGAAAACAGAAACCCTTCACCAAGAGGTTGCTCAGAAGGAAAACACTTGCGTTGCGGATCTCCAACAGCTCACAGATGTGCCCAAGTCGGAGTTGTCAGCCCTTCGTGAATTTTATCTGTTTTGTGTTCAATGTTGTTTGTTTTTTTTTTTCGGTGATGGAGGGAATACCTCACTCATTTGAACAAAGCATAGACCATGAAAGCTTCGCACGATCACAAGTCTAAACATTCAAAATAACACTGTCAGATGAGTCTCTCTATAATAATAATAGGGTAAATCTCAGTTTTTTTTTTTTTTTGTCAAATCTCAATTTACTACCCACAAATTTTGTGGTTTTCAAACATTTAGTACATTAAATTTTTTTCGTCCCAGAGTCATAACTAAAGTGTTAATTTTTGGACTGTCTCATACATCTATTTGAGAAGGTTAAACACGTGAAAAACTTAAAGACGTCCTTAATGAAGTAGTGGCACTGCTTGTTCGATCATTTGACATACTTCGTCTGGGTTCAGTGTCATTCGTCCCACGACGCCCTTCCTCCATAAGCACAGCTTAGGTGTTGAAAGAGAAAAATGGAAATGACTAGTTATTTTGTTTTTGGATTTCGTTTAATCATTGAATAAGGTTATGGGTCGTGGGGTGTGGCCAAAGAAATGGTTATACACAATTACAAGTCATAAATTAACGAATGCGGTCATACCAACTCACATGCACTCCTATCAGAACTCCAAAGTTAATTGAGTTTGGGCTAGAGTAGTTCTAGGATAGGTGACCTCTTGGGATTTTATTTTGTTTTTAGACTTCATTTAATCATTTTAGCTCGGTGTGGGTACTATTGCGATTCGACGACGGACGATTAATTGAATAAAAATATTTAAATGCTCTTGTGGGAAGAAAGATCGGGGCAATTTGCATGTGCATAATGTTATGGGGTCATGGGGCATGGCCAAAAAAATGGTTATACACGATTACGAGTCATAAATTAGCAGATGCGATCATACCAACTCACATGCACCCCTATTAAAACTCCGAGGTTAGATGAGTTTGGGCGATAGTAGTACTAGGATAAGTGACGTCCTGGGAAGTCCTCGCGTTGCATCATCCCCCCAACTCCTTTTTATTTTTCATAATTCTTTTTCATATTTTTAGTGGCTTACTTATGACGCGTGTCATTTTAAACCATGCCATGTGCTGAGGAGTTGAAAGAAAAAAAGGAAAAAGACTATTTATTTTATTTTTAGATTTCATTTAATCGTTTTAGCTCGGTGCGGGATGCTATGGCGATCTGACGAAGGATGATTAATTGAATAATAATATCTAAAGGTTCTCGTGTGAAGAAAGACCGGGGAGATTTGCGCGTGGGTAAGGTTATGGGGTCATGGGGCATGGTCAAAGAAATGGTTATATATAATTATGATCATAAATTAATGGATGCTATTATACCAACTCACATGCAGTAGCCCCATCAGAAGTCTAAAGTTAAGCGAGTTTGGGCGAGAGTAGTACTAGGATGGGTAACTTTCTGGGAAGTCCTTGTGTTGTATCCCCTCACCTCCTTTTTATTTTTTCATAATAATTTTAGCGTATTTTTAGCAGCTTACCTGTGATGCGCGTTATTTTCAACCGAGCCCCGTGCTTGGGAGTTGAAAGAGAAAAATGAAAAGGACTATTATTTTATTTTTAGATTTCATTTAATCGTTTTAGCTTGGTGTGGATGTCATTGTGATCTAACGACGGATGATTAATTGAATAATAATATCTAAAGGTTCTCGTGTGAAGAAAGACCATGGTGAATTGCACGTGCATAAGGTTATGGGGTGATGGGGCAAGGTCAAAGAAATGGTTATATATAATTACGAGTCATAAATTAATGGAAGCTATCATACCAACTCACATAGACCAATACTATCAGAAGTCTAAAGTTAAGCGAGTTTGGGCGAGAGTAGTAGGAGGATTGGTGACCTCCTGGGAAGTCCTCGTGTTGTATCCTCTCACCTCTATTTTTTTTCTTCGTATTTTTAGCGACTTACTTGTGACGCGCGTCGTTTTTCGACCAAGCCCCATGCTTGGGAGTTGAAAGAGAAAAATGAAAAGGACTATTTATTTTATTTCTGGATTTCATTTAATCGTTTTAGCCTAGTGCGGGTGCCATTGCAATCCGACGACGGACGATTAATTGAATAATAATATCTAAAGGTTCTCGTGTGATGAAAGACCGGGGCGATTTGCACGTGCATAAGGTTATAGGGTCGTGGGGCATGGTCAAAGAAATGACTATATATAATTACGAGTCATAAATTAATGGATGCTATCATACCAATTCACATGCACCAGTCCCATCAGAAGTATGAAGTTAAACGTGTTTAGGCAAAAGTAGTACTAGGATGGGTAACCGCCTTGGGAGTCCTCGTGTTGCCACCTCCTTTTTATTTTTTTGTAATTCTTTTTACGTATTTTTAGCGGCTTACTTGTGACGCGCGTTGTTTTTAACATAACCCTATGCTTGTTGAAAGAATAAAATGAAAAGGAGTGGCCTTTTTTCCCTTTTTTTTTTTTTTTTTTTTTTTTTTTTTTTTTTTTGGGATTCCGTTTAATCAATTGCGAGAGCCCGTATTTTAATGTTTTCAGCTAGTGAGACTCACTATTACGTTTGGATCAATATTTTGCCCCAGTTTTAACTATCAGTGTAGCCCCCTATTTCTTTAACCCGTTATTTTAAAGCCCATTTGTTATGTTAATATTTTGAAGTTGGCGTTGTAGGTGGCATGATTTTATTACATGCATGCAATCTTATTTAGGTGGCAATCGGTTCAACAACTTCTGTCCGACCAGGATATCATTATCTACATATATGTATGTATGTAGCCCAAGGTTTTAAAAAGCGTTAGGCGCTAGTCGGACGGCGGGATGGTGCCTAGGGTCTAGGCGGGCGCCTAGGCGGACTAGGCGGATTTAAGTAAATCTATTCTATTTCGTATAAATAAGTGTATTTATACTTAAAATATACATAATTTCGTCATAAACTAGAAAATAGAATGACATATATATTATGAAGTATTGGAACATAATGAAAACATAGGGATCAAACATATAATGTGTGTTTATTTAAGTGTTCAATAAGTCTCTTACAATTTATTGGAAACAATAAAATGCAAAAGGAAAGTTATCTATTTTTTATCTAAGTGAGTTGCAACCTAGGCAGGTGTCTAGGCTGGTCTGGGCGGGCTAGGCGGGTGCCTAGGCGGTCAAGGCGGGTGCCTCAGCAATTCTGGGCGGGTTAGGCGGGTGTTTAGGCGGTCTAGGTATTAATCGGGGGGGTGACCAACCGCCTAGCGCCTAGGTAGGGCCTAGGCGGCGCTAGGCGGGGATTTTTAGAACAGTGATGTAGCCTTACATTTTGTTTGGTTACTAAGAAAGTTTTTCTATAGGATTGGATCAGGATTCAATTTCTGTCATCAGACTACCAGGCAATATAATATATGATTGAGATTCACATATAATTATTTACTACAATATGCTTATTGCTTATGTAGTATATATGTATGGATGATTCATGGTAACTGAAATAGATACACCTACTAAAATAAAGCGATCCCTCCGTAACCAGTCATCCATAATATCAAATAAATCATTTTTGTCTTTGGTAAATTAACCAAGGGCTATAGTCATAGTGATCCTCCTATTCAACTGCATCAACCATTTTCTAACACCTTATAGCATTTTCTGAATGTTCGAGGCTTCTATCATTTCTGTATGATTTTGGATTGAGTTTATAATTTATTTTCTTATCTTTGCAACCAAACATAGTTTATTGGTAGGATTAAGTAGTGACCGCTGGTATGCCCCATGTTTATGTTGTATTGCACTGAAAAAGTTTGGAAATTCATGCTTCTGCAAGAAAAGGGTTTTTATCATAAATGATTCATGAAATTGACCCTTACCATTAAGATGGTTTCTGAAATTGAAAATCAATCAATGTAGTTCTTGAAAATAGGTGTCGCAAATTAATGTCGTCATTCCGTCATAATTCTATTAAAAATTTCGTTAAGTGTTGATGTGGCACATAAATGGGCCCCACAAAATTTATGGATTTTTATCACAAATGGTCCGTGAAATTGACCCACACCATCAAGATGGTCATTGAAATTGAAAATCGACCAAGGTAGTTTTTGAAAATAGGTGTCGCAAATCAATATGATCATTCTACCACAATTCTATAAAAAAAAATTGGTATGTGTTCATGTGGGTTTAATAATTAATTAAAAAAAGTTGTCTAAATACCTTTTTGCACAATGGAATTTTTTTTTTCTTCTAGTAGGCCTACTCCAAAGAAAGATGCCTTTCAAGAATTATCAAAGGCACAAGGCTTACCCAAGGACTAAGGAGGGGGTTTGGAAATAGTTTCCAACCAACGATAGACGCACCTCGGTCATAACCTCATTATCACAAGGCATACGTTGCTGTTCTTTGCTTCACCAGACCAGCAGGGAAGCGCCAAACAAGCTCTCCAAGATTAAGTTGTGAGGATGTTGGTCGCCTAAATGTTAAAGGTTATGTCCCAGAAGTCGTTGCCAATCGGCTAAGCCATCATCAAAACTGATCTCGATCCAGGTTTAGTTCAGTGAAGGGTGTCAAAGTGTGAAAAGATGGCTGTATTGAGATTTTTATTTAGAGAATAGACATCGAAGGTGGTAGAGGAATGTGGACTCAGAGGTGATTGCAGAAATGGTTTTGGGTTGGCAACTTTTTTATTAACTATTAAATTATTAAACCTATTTGTAATTTTTTTTTAAACTTAATTAGACTTGTGTGACCCATTTATGTGTCATATCAGCCCATAACAAAAATTTTAACATAATTGTGACAAAATGACTACACTGATTTGGGACACTTACCTGCAGGGCTACACTGATCGATTTTCAATTTCAGGGACCATTTTGATGTCCTGGGTCAATTTCAAGGACCATTTTGATGTCATGGGTCAATTTCAAGGACCATTGTGGGGAAAAAAGACTTATAGGGCCCATTTATATGCCCAATCAATACTTAATAGAATTTTTAACAGAATTATGGTAGAAGAACCACATTGATTTGCGACACCTATTTTCAGGGATTAGATTGATTGATTTTCAATTTCAAGGACCATCTTTATGGTGAGAGTCAATTTCAAGGACAATTTGTGATAAAAAACGGCAAGAAAAAGATAAGAAATTTTCCAACTGTTAGGTATTTGTGCTGCTTTTCATTTGAACCATGCATGAACCGTACTCCAAGAATTTTGGCAACCTTGTCGTATTTGTCCTGCGTGTACAAACACAATAACTTTATGTTGCTGGCATGATCCAACCAAACGGGGGGAACCTCAAGCATGTTTGACTTTGTTACTTTCGTGATCAATGAAAAAGCAAACCAAATCTCCTGTACAAGGTCAGTGGCGGATCCAGGAAATAATATTAGAGGGATCAGTAAGAATAGCGCACAAATTTTTTTTAGCAGAAATAGCATGCATATCGTCATTTCATCGAGTCTTGGTAGGCCTGAAGTCATTTGGAAAGGCATACTGCACACTTGTTAATGCCTCATTTGCGTGGGTAACTAACATGTTCCAAGGCTGCTCCCATATGAATGCTTAACAAAGATACACATTTATCTTGAACACACTAACAATGTTTGATATCATTGCATCCTATTAATATGTTTGTCCAAGAACGATGATGCTTTGTTATTCTTTGAGATCACCATTTCATTTACTTTGCATTTTTGGATAGTTTTTTACTTGGTTCTTTTTTTTTTTGCCAATAATTGTAATTACAACTAACAAACAAGCCAGAGGTAAATAATATTAGGACTAGACTGTAAAGGAGCAACACCTCTCTAATGCATTTTATCAAGCAGTTGAAGGGCATATATGAAGGGCAACTCTAACCTTTAAAGGGCCAGCACCCAAGTCATCCAGGGAAATTCACCGAAGTTCGGAGGGTCAGCACCTAAGATGTTCATGGATGTTCACTAAAGTTTGAGGGGTCAGCTGACCCCCCTTGCCCCTTAATGCATCTGCCAGTGTACATGGTCAAGGATCTCTAACGAAGATTACATGCAATAAGAGGTATCAACCTAAAGCTCAATTTCTTTTTGTCCTCATGTATGATCGCATCACTGGAAAGAGGAGATATGATTTCCTCTAGCAAGGGAGAAACAGGGGAAATTGCTTTGGATGCAACAGGGTCACGACCCCAGAACCCATAGGATTGGAGCTGAATGCCCTCTGAAGGAAACAAGTGGATGCTGCCACTCTCACTGTGCCTGTTTCTGTGAGGAGCCCGATCCCGAATATCTCCTGCCTCTGACACTCATTCACTTTCATTGCCATCATCTAATTTCCTCAACTTTTTCAGCAACACCACACGGTTTAAATACCAACAAAAAGCCAATGCAAGGGCCTACCAACTAATGAAATCATAGAGTAAATCTCAGTACCAAACAAATCACAAAATGCTCCTTAAACCGACCTAAATCCAGCATACCCAATAATTGTTTCGATCCAATAATCAGTATTGAAACCAAACCTCGTGAATTTTAGTTCATATACAGAAGTCAAATCCTCACGCAACATATCTAACTCTAGGATGCTAGTCTCGCTGTATTCCAACCCAATCAATCATTGTCGTGTGTTTCAACCATCCCACATAACATCGCTTGATGGGTTTGGATACTGACGCAGTGGCGTCCCTGTTATAACATATAGGAAACCCAAAGTTTCTCAAGAAATGCCAAAATAACATATAGGAAACGCAAAGTGTCCAAAATAATACTAATGACAAAAATTGGAATCTTCTATCCATAAGAGTCTCGGAGTTCTTCAATCTTGGGACACCTGCAACATTGGGTCTTTATGCTTTTGAGGCTCTGAAAAAAAGAAAACAAACAAAAAACACATGAATTTCACCCCCAACTGGTGATAGTCAAGAAACTTTCCAAACAGATTAAAATATAAAGTTCGGGAGAGAGAGAGAGAGAGAGAGAGAGAGAGAGAGAGAGAGAGAGAGAGAGAGAGAGAGAGAGACAGAAGGGTGGCTTATCCAAAGGCTGGAACTTGGGACTAAAAGATGTGGGTTTTCTTTCTTAGTTTTATGCAGTTAATAGGTCTTACCTCCTTTCAAATAAGAATTTCACCCCAATATCATAACGAACAAGAAAGTCGTATAAATTGGTGACATGCTTCGGGAACATCGAAGAGAGCATTCGTTCCACTTCTTCTTCCTCCTGCAAAAAGTTTTGATAGAACAAGGGTTGTAAAATCAATTATATCAAACAAATTAACAATCTAAGCATCTTTATGTTAAAAGTAACCTGCATACCATTCTTTTTTCACCCGCTTCCGCTAGGCGTTCGTTTATGTGTATCACAGCATTTCTGGCAAACTTCAAAACCCCAAGATCGTTTTCCTCATACCGCTTGTTCGGATCCTCACTCTTGTCCTTAAACCAAGTGTCTCCTTCGTAGTAGAAGACGCCCTCAAATCCCGTAATCCCTTTTACTACACCCTCGATTAATACCACATCTGTATAATGTTCCCTATACTTATCCCCCCAATCCTCTTGATGCTTACGATGAAATCTTTTGTCCAGGTATAATGGACCCTCCACCATCATATACAATCGCTCCTTTGGAGACTGGAGAAGGGGGTGCGTCCAGAGTAGTTCAAATGATATTTTACTTCACAAAGGAAAAAGAAGGAACATTGTTACTTGATTCAAAACAATTAAAATAATAAAAGAACAGAAAGTGCATTTAGAAGGTCACTCACCGTTTATCAATCCACTTGTAGAAGGATGCCAACTCAGGTTTGCCACTTGTATCAGCCCCCAGTACCTCAATTATCAACTCCTTGAATTGTTGCTTATATTCAGGGAATTGTCCTATCTTAGGACTAACGAGGACCTCAGCTCGTCCTTGTACGAGAGCTATGTCAGCGCTGCTCAAATAGCCACGTTTATGGCCTCCAACCTCCATCTGGTACAATATGTCAACAACATCCCTTTCGTAGGAAAGAAAAAGAAAAAAGAGAAAGGTCCCAATTAACATCATTTCAGAAAAAACAAATAAACAACGATGATATCTTAACCATTAATGAATACGAACCTAATATATAGACGGATCTTTTGGACGACACGATTGTTGCACCAACGATCAGAAACTTGAGTTGAATCCAACAGTTTCTTCAATGTTAGAATGGGATGGGAAGGTGATGAAAATCCTACCGTGGCTCGGTTAGTAGCCACAATAAAGTCACTTCTTTGTGCCCTAAATGCAAGTGACTGGTCAGATCGTCCTAGGAGTGGACATTGTTGAACCGACTTTGGAATTCGAATAGAGAACTTTGGATCCGACCAAATATCTCCAAGGATCATTGCCTTTTGCTTTGATTTTGATTTCATTTTGTTGATGACAAAGAGCCTTCAAATCATAGATTCAAGACCAATTCGGAGATCACTTTTTAAGCACTCCAAAAAGTACAAAAAAAGAGAGCAAGAGAAACCAATTTAAGAGAAGCAACAGGCTGCTTTCACTTACTACTTGACATATTCTCTAATAGTTCACCCATGGCAAACAATAGAGTACACAACTAAAACAATGAGTACCACGATACAAACTAACAGCTAAGAAACCATAAAAGCAGGGACCAGAGGAAACAAACAAACAACGGACACTATGATAGAAAAGGTGTGAAATTGTTCCGCGTAAGGGATAAACAGAAGCGAAACAACACAAAAACAACAAGAGAAATACCAAGAATGCCCAGAAATTACCTTTCTGTTTAGACAAATTCAAAAACCCAGATTGCACTATCAAAGCCCAGAAACAAAAAACCCAGTAATTAAAAGAAAAACTTAATCATATCTTCAACGTAACAGTACAGTTACACTACAGAATCTTGTTTAACCACAATAATCAACACAGTGCTTCACATGAGCATAAGAACAGACAAAAATTGAGAACCAACGAACACGAGAACAGATAGAATAGAAAAAAGAACAAATCAGAACAGTGCTTTACATGAGCATACGAAACAAAACTCAGAAAGATATTCAATGCTAAAAATGCATATAACCCAATAAGCTTTTCCTAAAATATGTACACACACAGAGATATATGTACACGCACACACACATGCATACTATCTGATTACCTAGAACTTACTATTCCACAGAGCAGTGGATATCTCCATCAAAGTCCAAATTATCCAATCAGGCAGTGATTACCTTAGCATTTGCAGGATAATCCTTCTCCTTGACCAGGACTTAGATTACCCAGCAGCCAAAACAGCACAAATAGGCTGTGTGCCACCACCTCCCACCTATCCTACACATTCGATCAAGGTTGTCACTGCAAAGCTATAGTAAAGGTGGACGGGGTCTTACAGTCTACCCGTAGGTACTCCGCATCTTCACGGAGAATTCAATTTCACTAGGTCCATGTCAGAGACAGCGGGGCAGTTAGAGTTACTGCCAACGTTTACCGGGGCTTCCATTCTAACACTTCTGCTTCCGACCTTCCAGCACCGGGCAGGTGTCAGACTATACATCGTGTTACCACATAGCAGAGTCCTCTGTTTTTAATAAACAGTCACTACCCCCTGGTATGTGCCGCTTTCCTAATCAAAACATAGAAAAGCACCCCTCCTCCAGAAGTTACGGGGCCATTTTGCCGCGCTCCTTCGACATGTTTCTCTCAAGCACCCTAGTATACTCTACTTGTTCACCTACGTCGGTTTGGGGTACGGCCAATTCACCCTCCCAATTCCAATTTTTTTCCTGGAAGTTTCAACCTTGTTGACTATGACAATAGTCGAGACTATAAAAAGACTCGCGACGATAGCAGTACGGTCTGCTCTCTCATGACCCGTAGTCTAATCAAAAGACTAAAGGCCCCTTAGGACGCCAAACTACGATGAGAGTTTTGCCTTTTGAAGCGCTAGTCGCATAGGGCGACTGGCCTGGCCAAGTCAGAAACGCTTTGATGACATAAGGTTCATAACCCGGTAATCAAAAAACACAGATTATCCCATTCCTCCTGAAATGTCGTTGTTTTATTACTTTACAAAGCTAATTTCTTCCAAAAGATTCAAAGCAAGTGGTTTCGACTTTAAAATCCCACAACATGATGTACACATTAAAGAAACAGCTTCTCCATTTATACTCAATACCATTAATACAAACACGCCATGGTTCATCTTGCTGGGAACTAAACTGAATTTATATCAAAATCAGAAACAACACAATTATACACATTAGGCAATCTAATCATTAAAAACCATGTAAATACCTAGACATCAACCAGGGGCCGATGCATTGAAGGGCAGGGGGGGTCAGCTGACCCCCCGAACTCAGTGAATGTCCAGGGATAACTTGAGTGATGACCCTCCTAACTTCGGTGAATGTCCATGATGACTTGGGTGCTGCCCTTTTAAAGGTTGGAGTAGCCCTTCATATATGCCCTTCAAGTGCTTGATAAAATGCATTAGAGAGGTGTTGCCCTTTTACAGTCTAGTCCTAATATTATTTGCCTCTGGCTTGTTTGTTGGTTGTGATTACAATTGTAGGCAGAAAAAAAGAACCAAGTAAAAAATTATCCAAAAATGCAAAGTAAATGAAATGGTGATCTCAGAGAATAACAAAGCATCATCATTCTTGGACAAACATATTAATAAGATGCAATGATATCAAACAATGTTAGTGTGTTCAAGATAAGTGTGTTTCTTTGTTAAGCATTCATATGGGAGCAGCCTTGGAACATGTTAGTTACCCACGCAAATGAGGCATTAATAGGTGTGCAATATGCCTTTCCAAATCACTTCAAGCCTACCAAGACTCGATGAAATGACAATATGCATGCTATTTCTGTTAAAAAAATTTTGGACCCCCTAATATTATTTCCTGGATCCACCACTGACATCAACAAATAAAAAGTACATGAAAATTGAGGACTTACTTCAGCTCAAGGTTCACAGGATGCTTTTAAGAGTAATAAAAGTGCTGTTGGATTGAGTTCCTTGTAATGATTATCTCCTCTCTGCACAAAGGAGAATGAGATGCATACTAAGATGCATGTGAAATATAATTGATGAAAGAGATGCTCTTTTTTCTTTTCTTTTTACAAAGTGACTAATGTGATTAGAAAACTAATTTAAATCTTGAATTGGTCTCATCAAACTTTGTATCCATTTTAGCCTCAATTCACATATGATTGAGGGCATGCAAACATCCGTCTTAAATTTAAAACACCTTAATCAATGCAGTTCTTACTCAGAAATTTGGAAAGTTCAAAGTAACATTATATTTGAGAAAACTGTGTCCAAATTTCAGAGTTAATATGACAAAGTCGGCCTTGAAATAGCATAATTCAAAGCAAGTGTCCAAATTTCAGAGTTAATGTAACAATATACGCCACTCAAACACTTGAGCTGAAAAGAATGGGAAAACATTCACCAAGTGGACTAAGTTTTGCACCATTAAAACCCAGCAACAAAAAACCCAGTAATTAGAAGAAAATGTTAATTCTATCTCCAACAGAACAGTACGGTTACACTACAGAATCTTGTTTAACCACAATAATCAACACAGTGCTTTACAAGAGCATAAGAACAGACAAAGTTGAGAACCAACGAACACGATGAACAAAAAGAATAGAAAAAAGAACAAATAAACAGTGGTTTACATGAGCATACGAAACAAAACTCAGAAAGATATTCAATGCTAAAAATGCATATAACCCAATAAGCTTGTCCTAAATATGTATACACACACACAGATATATATATATATATATATCTATATCTCTGTGTGTGTGTGTGTAGTGAATATATATATATTATCTGATTACTTAGCACTTACTATTCCACAGAGCAGTAGATATCTCCATCAAAGTCCAAATTATCCAATCAGGCAGCGGTTACCATAGCATTTGCAGGATAATTCCTTTAATTGACCAGGACTTATATTACCGAGCGGCCAATACAGCACCAATAGGCTACTCACATATGCGATAAACAGAAACAATACAAAAACAAGAAGAAAAATACCAAGAAATCACCTTTCAGTTTAAACTCATTCAAAAAACACAGATTGCACCATCAAATGCTCTTTAGGAGGCATCAGCCCCAGATAAACTACCCACCTCGCAGTGTACCCCCCAAATTATCGGTGCAGTGGTTAGGCATCCTTAGACGAAAGAGTAGTCTTTCAGGATTGGTCGTCGTGTGTCACCACCTCCCACCTGTCATACACAGTCGATCAAGGTTGTCCAAGCTCACCATTCGTGCAGGTCGCTACTTATGCGACAAGGAATTTAGCCATCTTAGGACAGTTACAGTTACTGCCGCCATATAACACTTCTCCTTCCAACCATCCAGCACGGGGCAGGTGTCAGACTCTTTACATCGTGTTACCACATAGCAGAGTCCTGTGATTTTAGTAAACAGTCGCTACCCCCTGGTATGTGCCGCTTTCCTAATCAAAAGATAGGAGAGCACCCCATCTCCTGAAGTTACGGGGCCAATTTACCCCTTCGACAAGGTTCTCTCAAGCGCCCTAGTACACTCTGTGTTCACCTGTGTAGGTTTGGGGTACGGTCGGTTTGCTGGGAGGATCGCCCTCCCAATTCCAAGTTTTTTCCTGGAAGTTTCAATCTTGTTGACTGTGACAACAGTCGCGACTATAGCAGGGGGGTACACTCCGCTGTCTCTCGACCCCTACTCTAATAAAAAGACTAAAGGCCACTTAGGTCAACAAACTATGACGAGAGTTTTGCCTTTTGAAGCGCTAGTCGCATAGGGCGACCAGGCCAGGCCAAGTCAGAAAGGATGGGAAAATATTCCTCCTGAAATGTCCTTGTTTTATTACTTTACAAAGCTAATTTCTTCCAAAAGATTCAAAGCAAGTGGTTTCTACTTTAAATTCCCACAACATGATGAACACATTAAACAAACAGTTTCTCCAATTATACTCAATACCATTAATACAAACACGCCATGGTTCGTCTTGCTGGTAACTAAAGGGAATTTATATCAACATCAGAAACAACACAATTACACACATTTGGCGATCTAATGGTTAACAACCATGTAAACCACCTAGACATCAATAAATAAAAAGTACATGAGAATTGAGGACTTACTTCAGCTCAGGGTTCACAGGATGCTTTTAAGAGTAACAAAAGTGTTGGATTGAGTTCCTTGTAATGATTATCTCTTCTCTGCACAAAGGAGTATGAGATGCATGTTAATATTATCAGCCTAACTTAGATTTACAGTATCCGAGATCTGTGTATATACAAATGTTTTAAAGAACTCGCCTCGGGGCGCGCCTAGGGCGCCCTTGAGGCTGGGCGGTCAGGCAAATGCCTCTGTTTTGCTGGAGTAGGCGAAAGGCTTCGCCGGAGACGCCGAGGCGCGCCTCAAGGCGTCCGGGGCACCTTTCTGCCTTTTTTTTTTTTTTTTTTTTCAAAAACCACCCAAACCCAAAACGACACCGTTTGGGTAAGGGTTTTTAGACTTAGCTACAGATTCCACCCCATACCTTCGAAGGCTTCGAATTCGATCCCCTTTCTTCACCTTCTTCTCCCTCGCGCCAGAGGCCCAGAACACAGCCGCTGTCCTCTCCCGGTCGCCACGCCGTGATCACCGCGCCGCCATCGCCACAGCGCCGTGCAAGCCCAGAAATCCCCAATTTAAGGTTAGGGTTTTATTGTTTAGAGGCAGAACAGAATCATATAAGGCTGGGTTTTAATGTTTAGGGCTGGCCTTTATAACTTGTAGAACTTGTGAGTTGTGAACTTGTGATAAAGTTTGATGTGTTTAGGGCCTTTAGACAGAATCGATGCTTATAGTGGATATGGAATTACTTTGTTTTTTTCTTTATTTATTTGCAAACCTTTGTGTGGAATTATTTTGTTTTTTTTTCTTACTTTGTTTTTTTCTTTAATAGCATGCAGAGTTGGCAATAAAGAGGATGATGCATTTTATTTAGATGAAGAGGATTTGGATGATTGATTGATATCTTTGTTTGTATTTTGATTTTTATGAAGAGGATTTGGATGAATGATTGTTTTCTTTGTTTGTATTACCTTTTGAATGATGAATTTGGATGATATTACCTTTAAATGATGAATTTAGATGATATTATCTTTTGAATGACTATGGATTTAAATGAAAAATTGAGAGTGGATGTTTATTTTACATAGTATTATTTTTATACAATTATATGTATAATATATAAAACATATATATAAAAAATTAAAAAAAAAAAAAAAAATCCCATGAGGCTTCGCCTCACGTCTCATGCCTAGGCTGGACTTCGTCTCGAACGCCTCGCCCACGCCTCACGCTTTTAATACATTATTATACATAGATAAATAAACACACACACGCAAAAAAATAAAAGAATAAATGAAGACAGAAAACTGAGAACCGTCTGTATTCTAAGATGCACGTCAAATATAATTCATCAAAGAGATGCTCTTTTTTCTTTTCTTTTTACATGGTGACTAATGTTAGAAAACTAATTTAAATCCTTGAATTGATCTCATCAAACTTTGCATCAGTTTTAGTCTCAATTCACATGATTGCGGGCATGCAAACATCGTGGCCTTAAATTTAAAAAACCTAAAGCAATGCAGTGCGTACTCAGAAATATGGAAAGTTCTAAAGAACATTATATTTTAGAAACTTGTGTTCAAATTTCAGAGTTAATGTAACAAAGTCGGCCTTGAAATACAATAATTTAAACCAGAAAAAAAAATGTACCTAAGAAAATTAAACATTGAATAAATGGAGAAATATGCAGGAACCTTGGAAATAAGAAAGCGGCATTATCTGGAAGCCTTTTTGTTGAATTCCTCAACAATCTATGCTACTCAAACACTGAAGTTGAAAAGAATGGGAAAACAATCACCAACTGGACTAAGTTTTACACACAAACAAAATACAAAGTTGCATTTACACCATCGCAACGTGCTCCCACTCCGTAATTCTTATGCAAATCATACGACACATAGACATGACATTCTACATGCTCATGCTATGTACTTATACGAAGAAGAATTAACATGGAGAGTAAAAACAAATTCTTAAAATGAATTAGCCAATTCTAATTTACAAAAATCTTGATAGTTCACATTCATGGATAAACTGTTAATAAAAACCCAGCCATGCAGCTGTTAATAAAAAAGCTTTCCATCTCAACATAAGATTTGGTATGTGCGTACAAAATACTTGGCATATAGCAACACATATCCACTCTTTATCTAACTGAAGAAACAGAAACAAAAGTAATGCGAATTATATACCTCAAAATGTCAAGCAACAAATTTGTTGCGCCAATGACCGAAAATTTTGAACATAAAAAAAGGTATATTCATAAGCAATTCAGAGCCTTTAAAATGAGAAAAATTCTGGAACAACAGTAAAGAGATTGGCAAATAATTGAACGTAACCTAGGAGAAAATAACTTTATCCCTATCCTCAATAAACAGAAGAGCGAAAACAGTTTTTGAGAATATATTAAAGGATATTTGTAGATATCAGAAAATCAATACAAAAATATGACACTCACAAAATAAAAAAATAAAAAAATACCCGATTACCACATTCAGTCAAAACCCATGTGATCAGTGAGTGTGTTATAACTTATCGGAAGATAAACAGCTTAATTATATAAATATTTATGAACTATTATGCGAATAGGAAAATATTTATCATGTAAGATTATATGCAATCCTAATCTGGTTGCAATTTGGCAAAATATCTGGATTCTTAAAATGTTAAAGTAAAAAGGTTGAAATTTAATCAACAACTAATCAACTATACGATGAAAAATCAAATTAAATAAAGACTTAAGCAGAAGAAGCTTATTGTAATTGTAAGTGAAAAAGAAGCAGTAAGGGAAGGTTTATAGATATCAATTGAACGCACCTTCACTGTAGTTCGAACTATAAAATTTCGATAATGTTTATGGACCAAAATCTAAGATGCATTTTTTTAAGCCAAACAGTTAAAAGCCAAAATCAGTCAACACCGATTTAGATATGTCCATGACACAGTACAAATTCATGAAAAGTTCAGTTTGTTGCAGAAGGTGATGTTGTATTTTAATACATTGATCAATTCAACGTAAAAAAAAATTAAAAAAAAAAAAAAAAAAAAAACCAAAAACCAAAGGAAAAAGACATAAAATATTGTTTGGTTATATTTCCTAATGTTGCAAGGAGGCAAGAGCGAAAACCATAGAAACATAGACAGTTGGAATTAGGAAAATGAACAGTTGGAATTAGTCCAAAGTAATCAAGCAAAAAGCCGACTTAATCACGCCAAAAATGTGCCTTAAGTTGTTGAGTATATAACCATCCATTTGGCAAATTGTCAGAAAATACAATAGATGAAGGCCACCTCTAGACAGAATCAAAAGCCAATATCAAACCCATAAATATAATCGAAGAATTCACAAACTGAATAGGGGGAGACTGGCCTCATAACTTATCAGAATTCACAGAATGGTCCACAACTGGATCACACATCAGAAGCTATAGGGGACCACAAAATTTTATTTGGAAACAATAGTACAAAAAAATTGGTAACTTGCTGAAAATGGTTAAACTAAAACATATATCATTTTTGTTTGATCAGCAAAACTAAAGAAGCCAAAAATTTAATGAATAATTGTCCAAAACCAGAACCTGAAACGTTAAACTCTACAAATTCATGATAAATTTAGTAAAACCCAATTATATTAAATCGCAAAATTGGAGCAAATTTTGCCGTGCGGTAGGTCTAGAAGGTACCTTAGGTTATGGAACTGGACGTCGCCGGAATTGGCGGATTGACGTCGGAACCCAAACCAAGCTCGTAGGTTCCAGGGAGATGATGCTGTGTCCTGTGTAAAAAAAAAAAAAAAAATTTAAAAAAATTTAAAAAAATTAAAAAAAAAAAAAAAAAAGGGAAAATTCTGGCAAAACGTTGAGAGAGAGATGAGAAGGGACCTTCGAAATTGAGGAAACGCCGAGGGATAAGAAGAAAACACGGAGTAAAATCAACCAAGCAAAGACATGAGAAACAGAAATGCTTCCTCAAAAAAGAGGAATCCCCGTCATAGAACAACAGGCATCCCCCTCCAAATTATCAGCGAAGCAAAGTTTACCGTACTGCAATGGCGCGAGAACGAAACGATTTGACCGTCTGAACCTCTCGCTGGTTACACGTCACTTACAAAATTATGGCGCCACTAAATTTACAATTATCTTTTATCTCTAATATTTAAATGCAAGCACCCGCTTTGGTGTCCGAATACTCCACAATAAATAATTGGACTAAAACGCCCATCAAACAAACAAACTCCACAACTTTAAAATAATAATAATATTGCAGTCTATTAGATTAGAAATGTGATCGTGTAAATCCTATCATATCTGAGATATTCTTATGGGATTTTACTATATCTCTGTTGACCCTAAAAACTACCAAGCCTACGTGGCGCGCAGGCCGAGTACTAATAAGCTAACTACGTCCTTCGGTTGTGTGTGGGGCGTGCCAAGTTGTCGGCCGAGGAGTAAAATTTGTTGATGTTGTGTTGAGCGCACGGCTGACTTCTGCATCTTGCGATTGCGGCCGAGGAAGGAACTTGACTCGGCTCTTGGATTCTAAAGCCTGAAGACAAGGCTACTAACTATACGAAGTTCACAAATCGTCGTCGTCAGATTCGGTCACAGTGATGGTATTCGTCAGAGTAAACTCACGCCGAATTGACACCAAGGTGTAAGGGCACAAATACTCAAAGCGGATGTACGTCTTGATGGTGAATGTGGTTCGGCCGTCAGAATGCCGAACTCTAAAGCCAACTTGTGAGTATCCGATCATGCAACTCGACGTTCAATGTGCCGAGCTCGAGTAAACCGTAACACCTCACTTCGCCGAGAAGGCTAATGAGATGACCTCTGCCAATAAGGATTCGAAAATCCTTCTCGACCGAGACTTGGATAGATAACCAGTCGGCCCCTTTGCAGTGCTGTTTATCCAAACTGAAGGTGCTCCGCGGTCGGCTGATTCTACGGCGATAGTGCTGTTTATCCAAACTGAAGATACCACCGGTTGCCTTCACAGTGCTGTTTATCCAAACTGAAGATGTGTTGGCGAAAAGGAAAATAAAAATCTCAAGGTTGTGGAGAGGTTTCGCGTAGAGCGAGGGTTTGCCTAGGGCAGATTTGTGTGTTGAGTTGGAGAGGGCTTGAATGGTGCGACTTCCTCTGTATTTATAGTAGCATCTCTGTAATCAAGTCCAAGTCACACTCGGATTAGGACTCCTTATCCTAATCCAAAATTACCTCGACTAATCCTTCTTTAATCAGGACTTTGAACCTAGCCTTTATCATGTCACACGCACCTTCATACCTCATCCTCGCCGAGACCCCTTAATGCATCAGGATTCATGTTATCCGTAGGACTCTGCCTGCTTCGTTTCTATCCAAACAAACCTCTTCCTAACCAGCCCCGGCCGACCTCGGCCCATGGGCTAAATAACCCACAAGCTTCCAAATAGAGCTTTCCAGGCCGAGAATAATTCTAATTCGGCCCAAACTGATATTTTGGGCCTAAACATTGCCCCCTCGCTTCTGAGGTCTTCGGCCGAAATATCTACCGGCCGAGCCCTGACCTCGAAGAAGCGAATCTTTTCATAATTTCAATCCTCGATTTCCACAGAGCATTTATGAAGCAGGATTGCACGATCTCTCTTCTGCCAACCGTCTTACTACGTGGCATCTTCTGCCATAACTGCCCTCAATAATGACGCCTGAAGCGTGCAGTTCACTAGACCGTCGAATTTCTTACTGAAAGTAATCATTGTACCTCGATCCGTAGACTCAAATAGCCTGACGATCGTGCGGGCATCAAAATGTCATTTCCCATAAAACTCGCCGCCACACGTAAACGTGCATCGAGAAACTCGGCCTCTTTATCTGGATTCCCCGGATATTCATAATGATTGGTGACTTTTCGACTGATTTTCCCTCTTAATCCGAATTTTGGAACGGTTGATCTTCTTCCCAAAGACCCTATAAATACCAGAACTCTGTTATTCGCACCTTTACACTCTCCAATTTTCCGAAATCTCTTGCCCTTGCTCCCAAAACACAAGAAAAACCCTTTTTCTCCCAGATCCTTGCTCTTAATTTCCAAACCAGAAATCCCTTTTTCCAGACACCTTCCGATTACTAGCAATGGCTTCCTTCACCTCCCAACTCTCCAAAGAATGCAAGAAGTGCGAGAACATTGTCGACCACTGCGCCATCAAAACCATTCGCTTTGAGTGTGACATGAACACCCCCCACCAGATCCTCGGTCCTCTTTTCAAAGCGGCCATGCCGTTCTCAATTACCGAAATTTTTAAAGCCAAGAGCCTGAAATTCCTGCTGCAAGGCTTCGAATGGTCAAGATGGATCTTGGCCAAACCTCAAGGCTCCTGGCCCTCGACCACTACATCCTGGGCGGCCTGGGTCGTGCGGATGGAAAAGGTTTTCGGCGAGCAGTGGAAGACGCTCGGAATCTATGACGCCATTCGCCTCTCATCACTGGAGCTGGTCATGGATAAAGAGCTCCTCATAGCCGCCACAAGCCTCTGGTGCTCGGCTACCAACACTCTGGTCCTCCCGCTCGGCCCTGTCAGTCCCACCATCCTCGACGTTACGGCCCTTCTGGGGACCTCTCCGTCTGGCATTCCTATCGATGCTGCCCTCTCCGAGTATCCATCGAATCTCGACCTGAATGCGCTTTTCGACAAACGATCCCTCGAGATTCTGAGCAGTGAAGGCCAAACACCTTCGAAAGAAGAGGTTTAGAAACTCCACAAGAACTTCTTCAACTACAACACCCTCTACCTCCACTTCGCCGGCCGAGGGGACGAGGAACTGCGAGAAGGAGAACACAAGGCCTTCCTCTTCTACTGGTACAAGTCGAACAAGTGTCTTGTCGAAAATATGCCAGTGGCCGAGGCTCTGGCTAGTAGCCACACTTTGGCCCTTAGCCCGACAATCCTTGCTCACGCCTTCCGTTGTCTGGCCGAGACGACTCTTCACAAGGTCGACCCGCACCAGAGCGGCCCTCTCTGGGTCTTCCAGCTCTGGCTGCAGGTTTATTTTGTCCCCATTCGGCCAGAAACCGCCGACTTCCTGCCCACCGATGCGCTCGGTCCCCAGCTGGCCTCTCGACCAGCACCTCCGCACAAGGCCGAGGAAGTATTCAAATACCTCTTCACCCTTGATGCCTTCTCCGACGACGAATTCCTAATCTGCCGTCGTCAGAGATACCCTTCGTCGATTGTGCTCCCCTCGTCGGCGTGGAGCGCGGAGGAAGACGCCGACCTCCGTCAGTCATGGGGGTCCTTTGTGCTTGGCCGGGACCTCCCCCTTGGCTGCGATGCCCGCCGAGCCGGCTGGGAGGTCTACCACCCCAACTTCACCGCCCAGCAACTCGGCTACCTTCAAGGCTGCCTGGTTCCCCTTCTGTCCTCACGCACTCTTTTGAGTCGAGGACGCCTCTCTGGCTCCTCGGAGAATGAGTGCAAAGACGCAAGGAGGGAATTTCAAGAACGGTGCCAGAAGCTTCGCCTTCGACCAGTCGTCCCTGAGTCCCTCTGGACTGATACCTTCGGCGACTGGTGGGAAGCCTGCACTCAGCAATTCTTCGGCGCTCCGGTCGAGGATGTCACAAGCAGGCTTTTCAGCGACCGACTGAATAAGACCACGGCTCTCCCGCCTAAAGAAGCGGCCCAAGGTATACGGTCATTCGACCTTTTTTTTTTTTTTTTTTTTTTTGAGAATGGAATCGTCATAACGTTACTGACTCGCTCGTTTCTTTTCCCAGGTAGCCGAGAGCCGAAGAAAGTAGAGGTGGTGGCTGCCGCCGCGGCCAAGAAAAAATCAATCCTCTCCAGGCCCAGCAAACGACCTCGGCAGGAGCCCGAGACAGCAGCAGTGGCCGCTCATCCCCCCAAGCATGTCAAGAAACTGGCAAAGAAAGGGGAGCGGAAGGTCCATGTCGTTGGAAGCCAAACGACGGGATCAGCCGCAGCTGATGTCTCTCCCTCCACCGGCACCGAGACAGTCGTGCGGCCGGAGCAAACTGGTCGGACACCCGAGACTCGATCTGAGCCACAGGTGACGGCTGAGTTAGCAGCCGTCCAGCCAGCCGGGAGCACGACATCACCGGCCCCGGTCGAACCGGCTGCTTCTCCGCTAGTCGAGAGGACGGCCACATCTGAACCGGCCGCGGCCCTTGTCTTGGAAAGGGTTGCTGTAGCGACGAGAGGAACTCCCTCTAAAGCTCCGAGACAGTCGGCAGTCATCATGGAGGTATATTAATGCAGTATTAACTCTTTCTATTTGACCAACTTTGAGCAATTCTAACCACCTTGGTTTCAGGACGACGAGAGCGACAACAATCCCAACAGTCCTCCTCTGACGGCCGAGGCAGCAGTCCGGGTCGAGCCTCCTGCAGCAGCTGAAGCGGCCGGGCAAGTCGATCCTCCCTCAGTTGCACATGGGAAAGGCGTCGTCGCCGAACCTGAAACAACGGCGGAAACTCTGATGCACCCCTAGGACCAAGACCTTGGCATTCCTCCTCAGGGAACCACCTCCGCCTATGTAAGCATAATCCTTACCATTCTTTTAATCAACTTTCTGGCTTGGAACGCTAAACCAGAAAATACTAAATGTCAGGTGCCCGCGTTCTCCTTTCACCGAAAATTTTATGCGCCGAAGGGCGTTGTCTACATCTCCTGGCCACCTCAGTGGCCATCAAATGTAGATAAACTCCATCGGCCGCGTGAATTGAGAAGCGGTTTAAGACACTGGGCTCGGCCATTAAGCTCTCTGGGTTCGAGCAACGATCCAGCAGACATGGCCGAAGTCTCTTATCATCAGGTCTAAAATTTCCTTCCTAATTGATTGTCTGATGATTCGATATGTTCTGACCTTTCTGTTTCGTGTAGCCCTTGTGGGAAGTCGAACTCGACGCTCTCCTCTCAGCAGCATCGGGAACTGCCGGCCCTTCGACGACCACGACTGGGTCCTCGGCCAACTCGTCCTCTCTTGTCAAGCTGCAAGAGCTTCTGTCGCTTTCGGCTTCCCAGACGCTCGAACGCAGGGTCCTCGACTCCGTTGGCAAATGCCTCAACGACCTCGCAGTTGATGGTCAGTTGAGCCCCGAAGCTATCACTCGGGCATCTTCGACTTTGGAGCAGACTTGAGGATTCTTCGGCATTTTAGAGAAAGCTCTTCGGGCCGAAGACGATCTGAAGGCCGCGTCGGGCGCTCTCGAAGTTGTCCGCCCAAAAATTGAGGCCATGAAAGCAAAGAAAGACGCTCTGGCCGACCTAGACCGTCAGATCATTGAGCTTCAAAAACGGAGAACGGTTGTGGCTTCCGAACTTGCGGAGGATTTTGAGTTGGGCAACAAATCCTGCCTGACCGACTATGCGGCTAGCGTGAAGCGGGTCGAACAGCTCAAAATGGACAAGAGGATACGCCAAGCCGAGGTCACTATGGGCGAAGTGAGGTGGCTGGAGTTGAAGGCCGTGCTTGAAACTCTGCTTCCCCCGTCACCCTAGACTTACTATATGTACTAACCGGCCAGCTCAAGCTGTACTTGGTACTTTTAAAATTTTTTAATAAGAACTTTCATTCTTGCATCTCCCAAGTAGTCGGATAGTATTTCTTCAAAAATTTCCCATTGATTGGTAACTTATGAACTGTGCCGGCTCGATCTTTAAGATGGTATGCCCCCTTGCCGAGCACTTTGTAAACGATGAACGGTCCTTCCCAAGTCGGCGACCATTTGCCGAATCTAGGATCTTTAATTCCCATAGGCAACACAGTTTGCCAAACCAAATCTCCTTCACCGAATGTTTTCTGTCTAACCCGTTGGTTATAGGCTCGTTCGGCAATCTTTTTCTGTGCTACCAATAAATTGTATGCATCACGCCGCGCTTCTTCCAAATCCTCCAACTCTTGCCTCATCGACTGACTATATTCGTCGCTAAACAAATTACTTTGCTCAATTATTCGCAACGAATTTATGCTTAATTCGACTGGTAGCATTGCGTCGTGCCCGTAGGTGAGTGCATACGGAGTTGTCCCAGTCGTGGACCGGAGCGATGTTCGATAAGCCCATAAAGCCTCATTCAACTTCAAATGCCACATGCCAGGCCGTTCCCCTATTATTTTCTCGAGGATACCGATCATCACCTTATTACTTGCTTCGGCCTGTCCGTTTGCCTGTGGATAGTACGGCGTGGACTGTTCAAGCCGAATTTTTAGGTTCGCTGCATATTCTTAAAACCTCTCGGCTGTAAAGATCGTACCATTGTCAGTTATGATCGTTTTCGGTATCCCGAATCTGGTCACGATGTGTTCCTCCACAAAATCGCAAACCACTTTAGCCGTTAATTCGGCATACGATTTTGCCTCGACCCACTTGGTAAAGTAATCGGTTGCCACGAGTATCCATGCATGCTTGGCAGCCCCGGAGGACGGCGTGATTTTGCCAATTACGTCCATAGCCCATCCTCTAAATGGCCATGGTTTAGTGACCGAGTGCAATGATTCGGCCAGGACTCTTTGTATGGGACCATGAATTTGGCATTGCACATATCCCCGTGCGAACTCAATGCAATCTTGTAATATGATTGGCCAAAAATAACCATGCCGTCGAAGCAACCATCGCATTTTCCGGCCCGACTGGTGAGATCCGCAAATTCCTTCATGAACTTCCGCGATCACTCGAATAGCTTCTTGGGGGTCGAGACATAACAATAGTAGTTCATCCTCGCCTTTTCGGTATAATTCATTTTGATACATGACATAATTCGTGGCGTGAACCCTTGTCTTGCGATCGGGTTTACTATTAGGATTATCGAGGTACTGCATGATAGGCTTCCTCCAATCATCTGGCATTGCCTCGACTGCACAAACATCTATGGGGTCTTGTCGATCCAACAACGAAGGTAATGACATGACTTTTATGCGTATCACGTTATCGCGTCGGAGGACCTGCTGATTAACCAAGGCCGGGTATAGTTGTCGTAACACAGGTATTTCCTGGCCTAGCTTGCCCCCCAGGAGTTGTGCTCCGGAAGCGATTTGGGCTAGCTCGTCTGCGTCGGTATTATGAACCCAGGAAATGTGCTCAAATGTGATGCCGTCGAAGGACTCGGCCAAATAGCTGGCAATAATGTGATAGGGTGCCAGAGTACAACTCATGCATCGAAAAGATCCATTAAGTTGGTTAATCACAAGTTCGGAATCACCGAGGACGAGGACACGGGTCGCTCGTAAGTCATGGAGGACATGAAGGCCGATGATAAGAGCTTCATATTCGGCCTGATTATTCGTACAATCGAAATCGAGCCGAAGAGAAAAAGACCAGCGGCAGTGGCTAGGCGATTGAATGACGATGCCAACACCAGCCGAGTATGAGGTACTAGACCCATCAAAGTACATTGTCCAGTAGTTATCGCGTGCTTCAACCATGCCGATTTCGACGTCATTGCTACTGACATCATATGGGGAGGGATGTTGGGCCAAAAAATCGGCTAAAGCTTGACCTTTAACGGCTTTCTGAGGTACGTACTGCAAACTGAACTCGGACAATGCCATTGTCCATTTCCCGATTCGGCCTTTTACTATGAGCCGTGTTAGCATGTAACGAATAACATCGGTTTGGGCGATGACTTGCGTGACTGACAGGAAGCATGTAATGGCGGAGTTTTGTAGTGGCGAAGAACAAAGCCAAGCAAAGCTTCTCGACAGGCGAATAATTGATCTCAGGTGCATTCAGACCCCGACTGAGATAAAAGATAGCCTGTTCGCGGCCGGCCTCGTTGTCTTGAGCGAGGAGGCAGCCAATAGACTCTGCGGCCGCTGAAATATACAGCTTCAGAGGCTTGTCGCGCTGAGGTGGTACGAGAACTCTGCGGCGTGGTGAGGGAAACCTTGATCTGTGTAAAAACCGCTTGATGCTCTTCGCCCCACTCAAACTGATCCGAGTCCTTTAATTTCAAAAGCGTAGAGAACGCCTTCATTTTCCCCGCCGAATTAGATATAAAACGACGGAGAAAATTTATCTTGTCGAGTAAGGATTGCAATTGCTTTTTTGTCGTTGGGGGCGGGGCAGCAATGATTGCGCGTGCCTTGTTCTCGTCCACTTCAATTCCTCGATGATGCACAAAGAAACCTAAGAAGTTCCCGGCCGATACGCCAAAGGCACACTTAGCCGGGTTCATCTTCAGATTATGTCGTCGCATGCGAAGGAAAGCTTGCCGAAGATCATCTAGATGTGTTCGGCGGCTTTTCGACTTAACCACCACGTCATCGATGTACACCTCAACTATTGTGCCGATCAAGTCATGGAAAATGACGTTCATGGCACGCTGGTAGGTGGCCCCAGCATTTTTAAGGCCGAATGGCATAACCACCCACTCGAAAGTTCCAAGTGCCCCTGGGCAACGAAATGCAGTTTTGTGAACATCGGCCTCGGCGATAAAGATCTGGTTATAACCGGCATGGCCATCCATGAAAGACATCATGTCATGAATAGCTGCGGCGTCGATCAATAAATCTGAGATCGGCATGGGATATTCGTCCTTGGGGGTTGCCAGATTCAAATTACGAAAATCAATACAAATGCGCAAGGCACCGTTTTTCTTCAGCACCGGCACGATATTGGCTAACCATTCGACATATCGGGCGGTTCGAATAAACCCGACGTTTAAAAGTCGAATCAGTTCTTCTTTTATGCCGAGTTGAACTTCGGTTGAAAACCGTCGGGGAGGTTGGCGAAAAGGCTTGCAACCAGGTTTGATGCGTAATTCATGCTCAACGAGTGTTCGGTCAAGGCCAGGCATCTCGTGATAACTCCAAGCGAAACAATCCTTGAATTCGCCAGGCAACTTGCAGAGTTCGGTCTTAGTATGCTGGGGTAACAAAGCGCTGATGAACAATGGTCGAGGGTTATCGGCCGTTCCCACATTTATTTCGTCCAATGGGTCTTTGACTTGGGGTCGGCTATCCTCGAGTTCGGCCAGTGCAGCCTGGATTTTGTCGAGGGATAGAACAGGGCCATTGTCGTCTTCGGCGAGGAATTCCACGAGGTTAACGCCTGAATCCGGGTGTTGGGAGATTGCGTACCAATGAGCCAGCAAACGTTCCATGGTTGATGAAACTGCGGCTCGGCGTGTGGTCTGACTGGCGTCAGACATCAGGATCGGGGATGAAGTTAGCCAATCCGAGCCTCGTCGAATCCTGGTGAACGGTTTCGGCGCCAACCTCGATGGCCTTCTGAACAGAAATTCGCGTTGGTCGACCTTCTTCGTTAAGGTTGTGTAACGTGATGTATCTGACATGATCGTCGTAATATCGTCCGAGCAACGCATTATACTCGGTTTTGGAGTCAACTATAAAGAAAGCGGTCATGTGGTTGCGACCTGCGACGGTTACTTCTAATGGGAGAACTCCATTGGTTTGGGATTTGTCACCCACGAAACTGCTCATGGTAATCCCTGATGGGATGAGCTCGTCGGTGGAACGACGTAACGCCCTCATTACTGTCACATGCATGATATTGACCGTTGCTCCGCAGTCAACGAAAATTTTGGACACTGGGCATCCCTCGATATGGGCCGTAACATATAACGGCTTTAGATGATGAAGATTGGCCGACGACGACCGAGGGAATAATTCAGCAAGAGCTGCCTTGAGGTTATCCTCTTTTATCGCTGACTCGACTTCGGCAGGGAGCACCAAATCGGCCTGGGTAGCCTCTTCGGCCACTACGTCGCCATCTAGGAAGTTAGGTTGAGACGTGCGTGGTTGAAAATCTGCAGGCAGAACATGGACCATACTGATTTCCATGTTGTAGAGGACCGAAGGACCCATCGGCCCGGTATCTCCTTCCTCTGACGATTCTTCGTTTGCCGGGCTTTTCTCCTCCGGACTTCTGTCATGGACAGTATTTGTGCTAACTTCATCGGCTGTCGCCGGGGTATGTTCTTGCAGGGCATCTTGGAGAATACCCTTCTGTTGGTCGATGGGCTCAGGCTTATTGAGAACCACAACAGGGTCCGGGACTTGCGTTGTGTCGCGAGTCTGATCTTGATACATAATGCGGGCGTCCCTGATGTCTAGGTAGGCATCTAAGCGTTCCACGCGCTTCGCTTCATCGACCGTAAGGCCGAAAAGAGAAACGGCCGAAAAGACTTCGAAATGGTACCGCAAGTGCTGGAGATCTTCCAGCGAAAAGGGGAGCTCGCTTGTCTCGATATCAGTATATGGGTCGATGTCAAAGCCGAGCACTCGAGCCTCTCGTATGTGCTGGAACCTAGCTTTCAACCCTAGGTCCGAACTCTTTTGAATAATTCGCTCGGCATCAGGGCAAGCTAGAACGAGATCAATCGTATCTTGGCATGCTTTTGGCAAACCGTACAGATCGTTGGCCGAATGTTTTTTGTGGAACTCTCGCATATACTCCAATGCCTCTCCGAGGAACGGTGGATGCAGGTTCCGTCTAACTTTGATCAAAGGCTCCTGTACAGGTAATGGGAGAAGTTTACTCTCAGCTTCTTCCTTGAAATGTTCGAGACGCGCTTTCATTTCCCCGGGTCGAAGGAGAAGCTTGATTCGCTTATCAGCCTCCTCAAATATGGTTTCTACATCAGGGTTGATCACTTGTCTCTCTTGGAGCAACTCCGTCATGATGGTCGGGGGTTGTCGCTCGTCATCGCTACTAGTTTGATTCTTCGGCCGCCACTTGGGGGCTGAAGTTTCCTGAGCTGCTTGTCGGCGGGCCATGCAGTCTATTCTTTGGCGCCGACGCTTCTGTGATTTGGACAATGCAGTATACACACCTTTAGGGGAATGATAGGTGTACCATCGATGATCACGTGGTTCGGGGGGCTTGAAGGTTTTCTGCTTTGCCGAAAAGTTCGAGCTGCTAGAACTCCATGCGTAATATTCTTCGTTATAGAATGGTGCATCGAAGTCCAATCGTCGTCTAACTTGGGGTAGCTCGGTCGGCCGCTTTTTGGGGCCGAGTCTGTCGAAAACTCCCTGACGTTGGCCTGTACTGGGTGTCTTCTGGGGTGTTGGGGCCGTGTCTGTCTTCGCTTGAGATGGCCTTCTGTTTGGCTCTACGTCCAGGTTCGTCTTACACCGACTGCACAAAATTGCTGATCTATCTTCTTCCTTGGCGCTAGAGTTGGTCATAGGTTCGACGACAGCCGGCCCTGAAAGAACTTTGGGCGGCTCGTTCGAGAATAAATCTACCTTGAGCCGTGGCTGAGAAATCTTTGTTCGGATGCGCTGTACTGGGATGACATCAGCCGTTTTTTTTCCTTTGTCCCTAGGCAGACGGGCATCTACCATATTAACCGTCGCTGTAGGAAACGGGTCGGTGTCAATGCTCATTTTCTTGTTTGGGAACTTGAGCTTGCCGTTATCGATCCAACTTTGAACGGCATCTCGAAATACGACACAGTTGTTTGTCGAGTGCTTATTCGAATTATGGTACTTGCAATATATTTTTCCTTTCAATTCTTCGGCCCTAGGGATATTATGCCCAGGCCGAAGTTTGATGATCTTGGCAAGCATCAGTTGGTCGAAGATGGCGTCGGCCTTAGTGATGTCAAAAGTATAAACCTTTGATGTCTTAGTAGTTTCTTCGGTGGCCGTGCGAGTTTTCACATCCTTAGGATTGGTGTACGTCAATGCCTTGCAAACATACGGCTTGTCGATGACTATCTCGGCCGCGTCAATATTAGCATACTCTTCAGGTTCAGTCGAGGCATAGCTAACCATGGGGTTTTTATAGATGGTTCCTCGGGATGGAGACTTTGAGACTTTTTCCTCTCGGAGCAGGTAGTCATATTGCTCAACGTGTTGAGCCAACTCATACATGTCTCGGAAGTTTGCCCCCAAGAATTTCTTCTTGTACTCCACGTCCAGCCCATTCAGAGCTAGTCTAACAAATTCGACTTCAGGAAGGGGCACCCGGCACCAATTTCTTGCTGACTTAAACCTGGTTAGGTAATCCATTGGCGACTCATCCGATGCTTGAGCCATCCTAGCCAATGATGAAACCGACATTTCCATCCCCGGCCGATAGAATTGTTCATGAAATTTTTCGGCCAACTCCTCCCAGCTCTGAATGGAGTTTGGTGGGAGATTGATGTACCACGCAAAGGCCGAGCCTGTCAATGAGAAGTTGAATAGCCGTAACTTATAGAGATCGCTGTTAACGTCGCCACATTGAGCGGTGAACCGGGCCACATGTTCTAACGAGGACAGAGACGATTCTCCGACAAACAGACTGAAATCTGGGATTTTAAATCCCTTGGGATATTCAAATTTCTTGACGTAGGCAGGGTACGGGTGGATGAATTTTGGGAATTTCGGCCCTTTTTTCAAGGCCGAATCGATCATTCTCTGGATTTCGGTAGCATCGATGGATGTCGCCTCTGCTTTCTGGTCAGATCCATCCGCTCTACTGCTCGATCCCTCTTTCTTGTCCAGGTCAATTGGCTTGAACCGAGCAAGCGCTGGCTCGGTCCGTACTATCGGTAAAGGATTGTTCTTTAATGGCCATTGTCGAAAATGATCGGCGGGTTTATCTTCACAGATCTTGTGCACCAGCATTTCAAGCAATCTGGTGTGTGTTTCATTAGCACTGCTTATTACCTCGTGCAGACTGTCTATTCCTCGGCTGAACACCTGTTCGACCTGCCGAGATTGTTCATCTAGTCGTTTTCGGAGAAACGACCTTGTTGGTGGATCCGCGCCTTCACCACCATCTTCATCACAGTCCTCCACCACCACCTCATTGAAAATGGATGCGGTTTTGTTGAGGGCCTCTGTAATACGGGGCTGACCGTCGAGGCCAGCTTCCTTTTCTCGGCGTGTCGTGCTGGCGGACTCTGGTGTCGCGGTAACAACGGGGTTTTGTGTTTGCGGTACCGACATATCAGTCGCTTTTCCCATAACTGCTTTCTTCTTGACTGATCGTGTCTCAATTGGCATGAACTTCGTAGTTTAGCACCGCGTCCCACTGGGCGTGCCAAAATGTTGACCCTAAAAACTACCAAGCCTACGTGGTGCGCAGGCTGAGTAACTAATAAGCTAACTACGTCCTTCGGTTGTGTGCGGGGCGTGCCAACTCGTCGGCCGAGCTCGGCCGAGGAGTAAAATTTGTTGATGTTGTGTTGAGCGCACGGCTGACTTCTGCGTCTTGCGATTGCGGCCGAGGAAGGAACTTGACTCGGCTCTTGGATTCTAAAGCCTGAAGACAAGGCTACTAACTATACGAAGTTCACAAATCGTCGTCGTCAGATTCGGTCACAGTGATGGTATTCGTCAGAGTAAACTCACGCCGAATTGACACCAAGGTGTAAGGGCACAAATACTCAAAGCGGATGTACGTCTTGATGGTGAATGTGGTTCGGCCGTCAGAATGCCGAACTCTAAAGCCAACTTGTGAGTATCCGATCATGCAACTCGGCGTTCAATGTGCCGAGCTCGAGTAAACCGTAACACCTCACTTCGCCGAGAAGGCTAATGAGATGACCTCTGCCAATAAGGATTCGAAAATCCTTCTCGACCGAGACTTGGATAGATAACCAGTCGGCCCCTTTGCAGTGCTGTTTATCCAAACTGAAGGTGCTCCGCGGTAGGCTGATTCTACGGCGATAGTGCTGTTTATCTAAACTGAAGATACCACCGGTTGCCTTCACAGTGCTGTTTATCCAAACTGAAGATGTGTTGGCGAAAAGGAAAATCAAAATCTCAAGGTTGTTGAGAGGTTTCGCGTAGAGCGAGGGTTTGCGCAGGGCAGATTTGTATGTTG
This sequence comes from Heteromeles arbutifolia, assembly GCA_024362995.1. Classification (NCBI taxonomy): domain Eukaryota; kingdom Viridiplantae; phylum Streptophyta; class Magnoliopsida; order Rosales; family Rosaceae; genus Heteromeles; species Heteromeles arbutifolia. The sequence continues at coordinate 21,864,773 of JANCRC010000013.1, read as the reverse complement.
AGTTGGAGAGGGCTTGAATGGTGCGACTGCCTCTGTATTTATAGTAGCATCTCTGTAATCAAGTCCAAGTCACACTCGGATTAGGACTCCTTATCCTAATCCAAAATTACCTCGACTAATCCTTCTTCAATCAGGACTTTGAACCTAGCCTTTATCATGTCGCACGCACCTTCATACCTCATCCTCGCCGAGACCCCTTAATGCATCAGGATTCATGCTATCCGTAGGACTCTGCCTGCTTCGTCTCTATCCAAACAAACCTCTTCCTAACCAGCCCCGGCCGACCTCGGCCCATGGGCTAAATAACCCACAAGCTTCCAAATAGAGCTTTCCAGGCCGAGAATAATTCTAATTCGGCCCAAACTGATATTTTGGGCCTAAACAATCTCTTAGACTAGATATTATTCTATTAGAGTTGTAATGCTATTGGGGTAAGGAATTTACCTTCCCTACTGCTATAAATAAAGGCACAATGGAGTGAGATAGTACACACCTCACAATTACACATCTCTCTCTTTCTCCCTACTGTTGCCGTATCAACACGCTCTTCAATAAGGGAAGTATTACGTTTTAATCATTCTTTTTATAATTAATTTATTATTTTATTGAATTGATTTACATGCTATTGATTCAATTTAATTTTTTTTTGTTGAACGTGATACAACGCATTGGAGATGCAATTTAATTTTTCTTTGTTGAATGTGATACAATGCATTGGAGATGCAATTCTGGCTTTCCAAGAATGATCATCTACAAATTCAAAGCCTCAGTTGTTTTCTACACACAAACACACGTTATTACGCAATTATAAATCGCTATGTGGAATTTGTGAGTCAAATAACCAAAAGAAATTAGAAGCAATTAAGGTTTTTTTTCAAACCCTACAAATTTCGAAAAATAATTTAAAATTTAAGCGAATTTTCGGCTGAGCCACGACCTGGGTTTTTGATGGAACAAATGGTAAACACACAAAAAGCTCTCAATCCCAATTCATGACACAATTAAAGCCGTCTTCGCCCCACTCCTCCCAACTCATCTCTTTACTAGCAATTGGGTTGGGTTTTACTGGAATTTTGGTTAAATGCCATTTGAGTTTACAAATTATGATCGGTTAGAATTCAATTGGTAACACGAATGGATTCTTTTTATTAAATAATAGAATAAGGGCAACCCTTATCTCAAAGGAAAAAGGATCACCTCCGAATCCATTATGTGGGGATCCTCACATCTCAGCCGTTCATCGTGTATTGTGTGGTCAGAAATCATTTGACTTTTATTATTTTAAATTAAACACAAATAGTATCTGACGAAAACTGACCGCACGATACACGATGAATAATTCAAAATTTGAGGATCCTAGGATCCCCACATAATGGATCCAAATGGGATCCTTTTCCTTCTCGAAGTACCCAATCATGTCTCTTTATTTTCCCAAATTACCTCTACTTCTTACAATAAATAATATTAATAAAGATGACACGGTCATTTTCCCTTTTACTTCCCCCCTCTATTCCTTGTTTTTTTTTTTTTGGGTCAAGGGAGAGTTTTATTACAACAAAACACAACTTACAACATAGGCCCAACACAAACCTTAATTACAATAGAGGGAGAGTTTTACTTCCCCCTCTATTCCTTGTTTTTTTTCTGTCTCCTCCCTCCATTTCCCTTGCATTTTTAGGCTTCTGCCTACCCTTTTATTTGGGCCTTTAAGTTCTAGCTTTCTTAAGTTTTGTCTCAACCTCCTAGAGCTTGGCTTAGATCTCGGCTTTTATGTCCATTTTGTTTCTCCTCGTGGTCAATCCTCCACCGCCAACCTCTGTTACTTGGCCCATCGCGTGTTTCTCTTCGGCGGTCCATTTTGGTGTTGGGTGGTTATTAAAAAGCATTTAGCACTATTTGGCAGGATTACAGGCCCATTGCATGACTCGCTCACCCCCATTTTTCGTTTATCCAGCTTGTTCGTGGGTTCTTTCTCTTGGTGGTGGTGACTGATCGGGGATGGTACTGCAACTAGCGCGGTGGAGTCTGCATTCTTCCGTGTCTAAGGTTTTTGTTGTTGTGGGCTTGTTCTTTTGGACTTTTCAGTTGTATCTACTTTTGAATTATACTTGTATTTAGATTGTCCTTGGGCTTTCTATTTCTTGTATTAGTTTTTTAATTAATGAAAGTCTTTTTTTTAACCTAAATAAATAAATAAATTTCAAAAATAAAAAATAAATGAATCCCTTGTTAGCAATAAATTTCTCCCACCATCAATCCTCTCTCATTTCTATCAAGATTTATCTTTAGTTATGCTCATTGAAATTATATTTTAATCTCACTTTGCTCATGTCAACTGGAAAGTCATCACTTTACTCTCTGAAGCTAAAAATTCGCTCCACTTTACCCCTTGAAACTCGATTTTGATCCCATTTGATCCCGTAAAACTCAAAAGTCCTAATTTTACTCTGTAAAACTCAAAATTAGCGCAATTATGTTAATTCCGTTATGTGGATTTGATTTGGGTCCATCAGGCTAATCAATATCTTTGTTTTTTTTTTCATCTCTGCAACTCAAGCACAACAACAACAACAAAAATTTCCATTCTTACTTTTCTTCTTTTAAACTTAATATTTTCTAATTGTTGAATGTTGACACATAGTAGAGATTTATAATCAAATTCATTGGCACATGTGGCATAGTCTTATTGAGTGGTCGGTCTCATATATGTTCCTGGTAGCGACATTTGAGTTTCAGAGAGACCACAAGTCAAACTGAAACGAACTTTGAGTGTTAGGAAGTAAAGTGATGGCTTTGGGGTAACATGCGAAATCAAAACCGAGTTCCAAAGGATGTCGCTAAAAATAATTCTTTCTATAGCTAATTACACACACCTCTCCTCCAAAACCACCCTCCATCCGCCCCCTCCCTTTTTTAACATTTTCATTTTTCAAATTAAAAAAAAAATGTTCGCACACTCAAAGCGTGTGGACATATGGTAGTAATAAATAACCAAACATGTATACAATGGAGAGAAATAAGAGAGCATAACTTAAAAGCAAAAACCACACCTAGAAGAAGACTTGTAATTGACCACCGTGCTGGTGTCTTTATACAATCATTTGATTCATATGCACTTAAACCATTCGAACATAATACTAAACCGTGACATGTGTGGTTTCAAATCATGTTTCTTCACCTTGATGCTAGGCACTAGTCAGGTGGCCTAGGGCCTAGTGCTTAGGCGGCTAGGCGGGCCTTAAGCGGATTTAAGTAAATATATTATATATCATATAATAATCTTTCCCTTTTTCCTTCTTAATTAATGCTCGCTTAATACCAAAACAAATTCCCATTCAAATATCCCCAAAACCAGGTGATTTTCTTTTACTCCATAGATGAAAATTAGCCAAAAACATTTAAAATGTTCACATACTAATAGATAATTCATACGTGTCACAACACGATAGTCACCGAAAGCCAACACTCCCCCCTTCATAGACATTTTGGTCATTCTCGACCTTTGGAGATTAAAATACTCTAATTTTAGGACGATTCATAATAACCAAGGTCACTGTGTAGCCCAAGTTTTATCCATTTCTTGACCTAATGGTTTTGAAACTGTTTGTACAATTTAAACAAGGGAATCTGACTCCTCGTCTAGGCTACGCGTTCCGACTGCCTTCATCGATGGTAAGTAGGCTACTTAGTCTCTAAGTTGCTTTATACTTTTGTTGAGCTGCCTTCTGATTTTTCCTTCTTTGTTTATGTAGATTCAGAATTCGGTTCAACTCCCAAGTCTTATCTAGACATGAAGAAGGTGCACATTACTTTGGGGATCCCTGTTGAATACCTTAAATGACGTTGGCTGCTCAGTCTTCTTCGTATGGAGAAAGGTGGGCTACCCTCGCAGGAGGAGATTTTTCATTTTTCGATTTTGTGCACGTGTTTGAATTTGACTTTGAGGATTGTAACTTTGTGTGACCTATACTTAGATAGTCATTAGACCATATCTCTTACTTTACTGGCAATTGAGTTGGGTTTTACTGGATTTTTGGTTTAAATGCCATCTGAGTTTACAAATTATGATCGGTTAGAATTCAATTGGTAACATGAATGGTTTCTTGTTATTAAATAATAGAATAGAGGCAACCCTTATCTCAAAGGAAAAAGGATCTCCTCAGGATCCCCACATAATGGATCCGGATGGGATCATTTTCCTTCTCGAAGTACCCAATCATGTCTCTTTATTTTCCCAAATTACCTTTACTTCTTACAATAAACAATATTAACAAAGATGATATAGTCATTTTCCCTCTTTATTTTCCCAAAGTACCCAAGGTTGCTAGGGAGATATCGGCAGCTATGGTAGCAGAGGCTTGCTCGGCTGCTGGTAAAATTAAAGAGTTGGAGTCTAAACTTGCCTTTTTGAAGGGATCTAATGTCTCTGCTACCATTGCTCATCATCTTGAGACCATTCGCCTAGAGATCAGTGACTTGAAGGCTTAGCTTGAAGCGATCAAGGGGAGATATGGCGTTGCAGAGAAGGACATTGAGGTCCAAGTGTTGCTGGTGCAGGACCTCGAGCCTGCCATTTCAAAATTTTGGACTGCCCGTGATGCCAAGGATGTAAAGCTGCTCGCCATGCATAATGACATTATTCGACTCAAAAAGGCCATCAGTAGACTTGAGCCCAAGGAAGTGGAGTTGTAAGGAGCGTTGTCTGCCAACGAGAACCTGAAGAATGGACTAGATGAGTTGAAGAATGCTCATACTAACCTGGTTAAGGAGAATAAACAGTTGAGGAGTAAGAAGTTCAATCTTAAGGTTGTCCTTGCCCAAAGTCAAGCCGACTTCTACAAGCTTGGCTATATAGATCATTTCCTTGGCATGCCGTATGACTACGTCTTTTCTGATAAGGACCTCGAGCATTTTACTATTTCTTCCGATGATCTCCTTAAGTTTTCCTTCGAGAGCGCCATTGGTGGAGCATCTGAATATAAGGCTGTCAGGGGATGTGCGGCCGAAGGTGGTGCCACACAGGTCGAGGCGGCTAATGACAGTGCTGCCCAGGATATGGCAGCTGTTGATGAAGAGCGGGAAGTTAATGCTGCTGGCATCGGATCCCATCAGAACTCTGAAGTTAAGCGAGTTTGGGTGAGAGTAGTACTAGGATATGTGACCTTCTGGGAAGTCCTCGTGTTGCATCCCCCCACCTCTTTTTTTTTTTTTTTTTCATAATTCTTTTTTGCGTATTTCTAGCAGCTTATTTGTGGTGCACGTCGCTTACAACCGAGTCTCGTGCTTGGGATATGAAAGAAAAGAATGGAAAAGACTATTAATACAAGTTTTTGAATTTAGTGGGATCGTCTTGATTAATATTTTTGAATTTGGTGTGATTGTTTTGAGCCGATGTGATTTGCACATGTTTAAAGGTTACGGGGTCATGACCAAGAAAATGATTATATACAATTACAAGTCATAGATCAATTGATGCAATCATACCAACTCACATGCACCAAATCCCATCAGAACTTCGAAGTTAAGGGAGTTTGGGCGAGAGTAGTAGTAGGATGGGTGACCTCCTGGGAAGTCCTAGTGTTGCAACCCCACATCTCTTCTTTTTTTTCGTAATTATTTTTTGTGTATTTTTAGCTGCTTATTTATGGCTCGCGTCGTTTACAACCGAGTCTTGTGCTTAGGAGATGAAAGAAAAGAGTGTGAAAGACTATTAATTCAAGCGTTTGAATTTTGTGGGATCATCTTGATTAATACTTTTGAATTTGGTGTTATCGTTTTGAGCCGGTGTGATTTGCACATGCATAAAGGTTACGAGGTCATGGCCAAGAAAATGGTTATATACAATTACAAGTCATAGACTAACGGATGCGATCATACCAACTCATGCACCAGATTCCATCAGAACTCTGAACTCAAGCGAGTTTGGGCGAGAGTAGTACTAAGATGAGGGACCTCTTGGGAAGCCCTTGTGTTGCATTCCCTCACCTTTTTTTTTCATATTTCTTTTTTTGCATATTTCTAGCGACTTATTCGTGGCGCGCATCATTTACAACCGAATCTCGTGCTTGGGAGATGAAAGAAAAGAGTGGGAAAGACTATTAATTCAAGTTTTTGAATTTCGTGGGATCATCTTGACTAATATTTTTGAATTTGGTGTGATCGTTTTGAGCTGGTGTTATTTGCACATGCATAAAGGTTACGAGGTCATGGCCAAGAAAATTGTTATATACAATTACAAGTCATAGACTGATGGATGCGATCATACCAACTCACATGTACCGGATCCTATCAAAATTCCAAGGTTAAGCGAGTTTGTGCGATAGTAGTTTTAAGATGGGTGACCTCCTAGGAATTCCTCGTGTTGCATCCCTCTACCTCTTTTTTTTTTCTTTTCATATTTCTTTTTTACGTATTTCTAGCGGCTTTTTTGTGGCGCGCATCATTTACAACCGAGTCTTGTGCTTGGGAGATGAAAGAAAAGAGTGGGAAAGACTATTAATTCAAGTTTTTAAATTTTGTGGGATCATCTTGACTAATATTTTTTAATTTGGCGTGATCATTTTGAGCCGGTGTGATTTGCACATGTATAAAGGCTACAAGGTCATGGCCAAGAAAATGGTTATATACAATTACAAGTCACAGACTAACTGATGCGATCATACCAACTCATATGCACCGGATCCATCAGAACTTCGAAGTTAAGCAAGTTTGGGCGAGGGTAGTACTAAGATGGGTGACCTCCTGGGAAGTCCTTGTGTTGCATCCGCCCACCTCCTTTTTTTTTCGTAATTCTTTTTTGCATATTTCTAGTGGCTTATTTGTGGCGCATGTCATTTACAACCGAGTCTCGTGCTTGGGAGATGAAAGAAAAGAGTGGGAAACTTGGTGCATTTTTCATCTCCCAGGAAAACATAGACTAACTGATGCGATTATACTAACTCACATGTATCGAATCCCATCAGAATTTTGAAGTTAAGCGAGTTTGGGCGAGAGTAGTACTAGGATGGATGACCTCTTAGGAAGTCCATGTGTTGCATCCCCCCACCTTTTTTTTTCATAATTCTTTTTTGCATATTTCTAGTGACTTATTTGTGGCACGCGTCATTTACAACTGAGTCTCGTGCTTGGGAGATGAAAGAAAAGAGTGGGAAACTTGGTGCATTTTTCATCTCCTAGGAAAACATAGCCATGTTTGACCAATTTTGATGCTGAAATTAGACTTCTCCTCATTGTAGGAACATACAAGACATCATTTAATTGCATTATTAAACCTGTAGCTAGTTTAAGTTTGACATTGCCAATAGCTTCAATAGTCACTTTAACTCCCTCACCAATAAAAACATTAAAACATATTGTTTTCTTTTGTTGCTATGTTTTCTTTTGTTGCTCAAAACCATGCAATGAAATAGTGATATGCACATATGAACCAGTATCAAACCACAAAGAATCAGCAGGAATATCAATATGATTTGACTCCTCACATACATAGACATCAGTTTTTCCTTTAGCCCTCAACCAAACCTTGAATATTTCACAGACTTTTCTATAATGGTCCTTGGTTTTGCAATGGTGACATCTCTTTTTTCAATGCTTTTAGTTTTCACCTTAAAATTATTAGACTTAGAGGAGTTAGTATTTTTAGCAGGTACAGCAAACTTGTCAAAATGCTTAGGTTTAGAAGTGTGACCAGACTGAAAATCCTTCTTTCCCTTTGCAACTTGCACAAAATTGATGGATTCAGCCTCTTTGCTCTTTTCTTGCCTTTGATGATTTTCTTCTTGCACACACTGAGCAATTAGTTCATCAATTGTCCAGGTCTTATCCTGAGTATTGTGAGACACTTTCAGCTGACTAAACTTCTATATCTGTACCTGTAATATCATGAGCACCAACTGCTTTTCTCCAATCATAACATCCATGGAACTAAGTTTTTCAGCTTTATCCGTCATCTTCATGATGTGATCTCGAATTAAGCCTCCATCCTCAAACTTGTAGGAAGTCAAGAGTGACATATGCTGAGCAATTTCAACCTTATCTGATTCTTTGAACTTGTTCTCCACAGCCTTTAGATAATCCTTTGCTGCATCGCAATTTTTTATTCCACCACGCATTGTATCTGTCATGCCACTTTCAAGAATGGATAGAGCCACTTTATTAGTAATAGTCCATCTCTCAAAATTAGCCTTTTCAGCCTTTGTGCTCTTGTCGGTCAATGCTTTAGGTCTTGGAGTGTCAAGAGCAATGTCATACTCATTCAGTGTCAAAAGTTATTCTATATCTCTATGCCATTTCTTATAATTGCTCCCACCATTGAGAATTGGAACTGCTGTTAAATTAATTGACTTTAGTGAAACTGCTGAAGCCATCAATGAAATCAGAACTTTGAATCTGTTAAAGATCCCTAACTTTTGTCTTTTTCACCATAATTTAGGGTTATTGAATCAACTTAATCATACATACAACTTTTATTACTAAAGACATGTGTAGAATAAACAACTCAAGATTGACTTTGTCGATCAAATACAACTCATCTGTTCTTTAAATTTGATGTTGCAGATTTTTCAATAACACAAAAGCAAAATATGTACCGATAACACATATGCATTCAAAACGGATTACAACTTTATGTTAATTCATATAGCAGCCGAAGTGCTATAACAATTGCAGAAATTAAACTACTAAAAACCCTTACTACAATAGGCATGCTATTTGATTACAACTTTAAAGTTATAACAATTACAACTTTAGTTAGTTTGATAATTTTAAACTACTAAAAACCCTTACTACAATAGGAATGCTATTTGATCTAACATAACTGTGATTAAAATATTCCAAGGAACATTTAAACACAAAAGAAATTTAAATACCAAACCATATTAAAAATTCATAATAACTAATTTACAAGTGTGAAAAATGTGAAAAAAATATGCAAACACTTGTGATTGTATCCTCTACGCTTTGATGATGGGTACATCGTCGTTTGCTTTTTTAAAACCCTACAAATCCTCGTGAACAATGTTTTTATGGGAAGTTCAAAATAAATTAAAATTCATAATAATTAATGCAAAAGTGTGAAAAATGTGAAAAGAGTATACAAACACTTGTTATTGCATCCTCGCCGTTTAGAGTTTTAAAACCCTTCAAACCCTCATGAATAGTTTTTATTGTTTGAGTGCAAAATTAATAAAAATTCATAAATGTAGAAGTATGAAAAATATAAACAAATATATATATATATATATATATAATCACTCGTAATAACAAGCTTTATATACTCAAAGCAATATTTTCATTAACAGTAAAAATCTGAACGTGACATCATATCAACGACAATCCACAGTTCAATTTAAATCTCTGGTTTATGGGATTATGGTGTTGAATTTCGGAGTTGACCTCTTCACAAAAATTGTAGAGCTTGTCATTACGAGCATTTGTATATTTTTATTTTCATTTTTCACACTTCTACGTTAATTAAAAAACTTTACTACATCAATAGCTGTAGAATTTAATCTCACTAATGTGAGACTAAATCCTTACTATTGGATTCTTTGACCTAACTTACGTTTTTAGTTTACCATTTTCATTTGATTACTGATTGATTTAAAATATACTTTCTTTAACGGGTAAAGAGTAGGGTCATATTACCCGTTAATATTAACAGGTCGAGTTCGGGTCGGGTCATATTACCTGTTTACTTTAATGGGTGTTACATGACACGTTAAGATATCAAGTATGTCACAAAAACCATACAAACATGGGAAATACAACACGGATGATAAGTTGTCCTAAAGAATGTACAAGTTATCATAATAAAAGTATCAATTTCAGAGTCATGGAAAAACTCCAAGTAAAAGAGCTACTAATTCATTGTGACTCGATGCTCATAGTCAATCAAGCCATAATGGACTGCACTACATACCATACCACCATTAGGTTTGTTGGAACCAAATCTGCACACCTTCATAAATGGTGGTTGAGCAAAAATTCGTGTAGTCTCAAACAACTTGCAAAACAGTAAACAACAGTAAGCAAACCCTGGGAGGTTATGTCGTGATTTGAGACTCAAGCAGTGGGCAAGAGAATTCAAATGTATAGGTTACGTTGCCATAGATGAACCCTAGATGGGTGCATTTATACCTTAGGAGAGAGACATTTTTAGGATAGAATCCTCATTCTCAGTTGGGCGAATTCGAGAGGATATCTAATAAGTAGATATTGTATCCTCATAAGGGTGTGATTGCAGTGAACCCCTAGCCCTAGGTTGTAGGGACTCCAAAACTTATAGGATTTGATTGTGTCCATATCCGGATCAAATCACAAGTCTCGCGAAACAAGCAAGGCATCCTGCTCATTCTGAGCTCTGCCCGATGCTGGTGAGTCCATGACCGGACTTCTGAGGTAATAGTATTTGGATCAACCTTACTCCGGAAAATCATGGTCCCACAATCGCCCCTAACTATCCATCTGAGAGGCAACTTTTTCCCCTTAAGGATGGATTGTTTCTAAATACCATGTCTTTCGGAGTAAGTTAGAATATGTACCGTTTGGTCTTGAAATTATTACAATCATGTCCGGATCATCATATCCACTGTCGTGATGAGGAACGTCTACGTTTTACGTGCTAGATTTTTCCACGTGTTTTATTAATTATCCTCAATCTTCGTGTATTGTCGACCCTGAGATACGCGTCTCTTCACTTTCAAGGTGAGATCTTCTGGTGATTTCCCTTTATATAGCTTCATCAAACAGCGGTTTCCTTCAAACACTTCTCATTTTCTGCCATGATGCATGTGTCTTCCTTACTCTAATCATTTTTTGAGTCTTTTGTTGAGAAAAGATAAAATCCCATAAAACCGCATCACTTTCCATAAACTTTCAAAAAATTATTCATTTCTTCTTGCAATTCGATCTATACTGTCCACGCTTCTTGCAACTTGTCCTATAACATCCATCCCTTCGTAAGATTTCCATGTGGTCCTTCTGAAGGGTTGGATATGCACGAAGCGTGGGGACCTGATGAAAGGCCTCTCCATCGCTACTTTGTTCCTCATCTGATGCTTGTCAACAATAATGGTTGTGGTCCTTCATTCAAACACTCGCCATGTGTTACTTATATGGTCTAAGTGTTTGGAATCTCACCGGGATGCCTCACCAACCACTCTCTTCTAGCTGGACACCCTATGCATAACATCTACGGGTGTCCGTTCTTTTTAAGACGATGGGGTTTCCTTGTGAATTCTTTGTCTCCAGGCTTCTCCATCTAATCCATGCACGGACGACTATGGTGGCGGATCTCCATTAGAATATTCGCCATCAATGTATTATCGTTTGCGGTATGCAACTAAGTGAGCGTAGCCGATCACTAATCCAGTAACACAATCTGATGACGTTTATCAATAGTCTTTGGTCATTTTTTCAATCCTTACCCCCAAACTTAAACTGGACATTGTCCCCAATGTCAGAAAACATTATAATGCAAAAAATAAAAATGAAAATAAAATAATAAGAAACAAAATAAAGCATTTGGATTGAAAACTTCCCGAATTTGTAGTACAATCAAGCGATGACCCCCAAACTTCAATTCTGCAATAAACTCCAAGGGTGGACATAACCAAATGTTCCAAGGGTAATCATCCAAGGGGAGTTGGTTCATGGAGGGGTACAACATCCACATCATGCTCCGCAAAAGACTCGTAATATGGCTTGAGTCTATGCCCATTCACTTTGAACACGTTTCGGGTCTTTGCACTTTGGATTTCCACTTTGATTTCTCGAAGCTTTCGAAATGTTTGTTCAAACTCAGAATCGTAGGAAGCTAGGTCAATGCTCTTGGGCCTTCGAGTATGCATATACTACAAAGAGTACCTAAAATAAAAACAAAAACAAAAACACTAAATAAACAAGAAAAGAAAACAATAGAGAAATAAGTAATTAGAAATAACAATCCCCGGCGACACGGCGCCAAAAATTTGATAGGATTAAATGCACACCACAAAGTAGCACACAAATGTCCTATTGTTTTTCCTTATTAATACTAAGATTTGTCAATTGTAGCATATGAAAATAAGGGTCTTTCCCGCAAAAGATTGTTTTATCTAACTACTTAAAATGTCGCAAAAACTGGGTTGTTGTCCCTACTGACCAGTCACCGAAAAATAATTATTAGACCGACTTACACTTATCTAAAGTCTACAAAATTTAATATACAGACACTAAACACACAGAGCTACACTCATACAAATTTTTGGGATTTTTGGAGTTGATTTGCTATTTAAATTAAATCGAACAAAAACAAGACAGAAACAGATTTTAAGCAGTTCACAAATTAAGAAAAACGAGTTAGGGGAATTGCTATCCACCACCAAATAATCATGCAAACATGTTGTGTTTCATTCAAATTCCTTTTATTTCTGGATGAAGATGCTCAAGTTGGCTCAATGTTAGAACTTAACCTATTACTCTTTCTTATGTAGTATGTTAAGAGAATGGCGTTTTCAACTTAACTTAGTCTCTAGCATGCAATCTAGAATGGTGTGTTCATAGATTTAACAAGTATAAATCATTAAGAACGAAAAGAGTTTAAGTCATCACAAGGCATCGTAAGTACTGGCGTTGTCTTACTTATCCTAGAAATTGATTCACATGTTAATCGCAATTAACAAGTACTACTCTAGAACATATGTAGGTCCTCATTTGACAAGGGTAGGCACACACATATTCATAGCATTAGAATCCTAGATATGCTTACTAAGTATGCATCCATAGAAAACACATAAAGAATTCATCAATGAGACAAGTAGTGAAGCAATTTTCATCCTTTCATAAAAGTAATTCAACGAAATGTCATAACAAACTTGCAATCATATTTGGGGCTTCAAAACAGCCCCTAACTACTAAAACTTTAGTTACACTTTATTCTCAAATTAAACCAAAAGAAAGACATGGGTTTGAGAAGATAAAACCAAAAGAAGAGAATGCCAAGATTTCCTCCTTCCTTTCCTTCCTTCCCCAACGCAACAGCCTTGCCTTTTTTTTAATTTTTTTTTTTTCCTAAAAAACTCCTCATTTGCCGCTGCAACCTACAGCCTTTATGCCCATGCTTGCTGCCCCATTTCTGCTTCATAACTCCCCCACTAATAGCCATTTTGTGATGATAATAAGTGAGAGGAAATGGTAAAACAATTGTAACTCTTTAGGTAGTCTTTATGCCAATTAGTCCCTCTTAATCCTCATCTTTAATTCCATTTCCTCTGATATTTGAATAGGTGTCAGTTGGTTTGTTTTTTACTGCATCAGTTTTGGCTGCTAGATTCATTGGGTTTATTGTTTTCAATGCTTTCTTGTCAGTTACAAACTGCTCAGCCTCTTGTGTACCTTTCAGTGTTAAAACAGTTATAACTTCTTCTAGAAAAATGATATTAGGAATCCGCAAAATGCACCAGAAAATAGACATCCATAGCTTTCTAAGCATAAAGGCTCATTCTCTAATTCATTCTGAGCTATTCGAAAATTACTTCCAAATTCAGCTGACCTACACGTTACTTAAAATCCCACTTGTGCTATTTTTCTTTTCTTTGCTTGACAAATCCTACAAAACACAAAAACAAAGTAAATAGCTCAAAAATATAAGGAACTAACTAAGAAAAGACAAATGAATTTGATGTAAAATATATATAAATATGAGCTTATCAACTACCTAGGTTGACTTGACCAAAGTATTTCTGCTTATCGGAGCTCTGTTGCAATAAATTCCACTTGGGGATTGCAATTACTTGGTGTTGCAGAGCTTACTTAACGGAGCTCCGTTGGAATAATCTTCTCTTCTGGGACAATAATTTTACAGGGCCAGAATAAGGCTGATCCAAATACTGTTGCCTCAGAAGTTCGGTCATGGACTCATCAGCTCTGCACGGAGCTGTATCAGACAGATCAAAGTGCCACCTTCAATCTACTCAGGCCAACATGTGAAGTCCTAGTGACTCTACTGGATGACCATACTTGTTCCACAAGACACACAATTTGATCTAGGTATAGACACAATCAAATCCTATAAGTCTTGGAGTCCCTGCAATCTAGGGATAGGCATGCGCCGTAAGTAATCATAACTCTGAAGAGGATACAGTATTTACCCACTAGATATCCTCTAGGATCCTCCAGGCTCAAAACGAGGATTCTATCCTAAAAAGGTCTTTCTCCCTCAGTATAAATACACCCATCATGGGTTCATCTTCGGTAATGCAATCTATTCACTTGAATTATCTTGCCTACTGCTTGAGTCTTGATTCATTCACTTGCTTAACTGTTGGAAAACCTTTGGCAGGCACACCCCCTATCGGCCTAATGTTTACTTACGGTTGTTTCACTATTTTGCATGTTGCTCAAGATTACACAGATTTGTGCTCAACCACCGTTCATGGAGGTGCGCAGATTTGGTTCTAACAATTGGTGCTTTCATTGAAAGAGAACCCATATTCTTCTTAACCATTCAAGCAACAAACATGTCAACCAAAGAAAGTTCAGTCAACGCCAATGTTACCCGGGGTTTTTACCAAAAACTTTGTCCCAGGCTCACAAACTTACTCGCACTTTGCTCCATTATTTATTTTGTTCTTTAAACTCTGTCCTGGGAATTTCACATGAAGAAGATGTATGAGTTGGGAGAATCTTTACATAAGCACGTAACTATTATCAAAGTCTCAAAGGAGATCAACTTAGTACAGTAGTTTAGGAGAGACAAGCCCTCACCCCTGGCGATGATATATTTGAAAATGACTACATAAGACTCTTGATTAACATCATCAGATGTTGTTGTTGGATCTGCTACGCCCACCTAGCTGCATACTACGCATGATACTACATTGAAGGTGAGTATTTTGATGAAGGTCCATTACCATCATCGTCTATACGTGGAGAAAATGGAGAAACCTGGAGATGAACAATTCACAAGAACACCTCATCGTCTTGAAAAGATCAGGCACTAATACATGTTCTGCACAAGGTGTATGGCAAGAAGATAATGGATGATTGGGCATTCCAATGCGATTCTAAACACTCAAGCCATATGAGTGCCATATAGGCGAGTGTTTGAACGAATGACCACTGTCGTCACTGTCAACAAGCATTAGATGGGGGAAGAAAATGGGGATGGAGGAGCCCTAGATTTCCATGCTTCATATAGATCCAATCTTTCCATAAGACCCACAGGGAAACCTTCTGAAGAGTGGAAAATTACAGAATGAGTTGCAAGAAGAAGGAAAACATTTTTGGAGATTTACGGCAGCAATGCTATTTTCTGAGATTGAATCATTTCTCAGCAAAAGACTCAAAAAATAAATAGAGTTAAACAAGGAAGACATATGCGTCATGGCGGAAAATGAGAAGGTTTTGAAAAAAACTATGACTTGGTAAGGCTATTTAAAGGAAGATCACTAGAAGATCTCACCGTTGAAAGTAAAAGGTCGCGCATCTCGAGATTGACATATACGAAGATTGAGGTTAATTAATAAAACGAGTGGAAAAGGCAATCGTGTAAAACAAAGGTGTTCGTCATCATGGGAGTTCATAATTTTTGGTGATTCTAAAGATTAGGCTATGAAAATTGAAGCGACTCGACTACCCAACTTTAATAATGAGCCGGACCTGATTGCAAAGAATTTGAAGACTACCCGGCTTTAATAACGAGCCAGACTAGGTTGCCTCTCAGATGAATAGTTAAAGGCAATTATGGGATTATGATTTTCCAGGGCCGGAGTAAGGTTGATCCGAATACTGTTGCCTCAGAAGTCTACTCATGGACTTACCAGCTCCGGAGAGTACCTTACTCATTCCAAACAGGGCATTAACTTTGAAAAACTTCGCACGAATGCAATCTAAAAAAGTCCAAAGTAACACTGTCAAATGAGTTTTTTAGCCCAGTCCATCTTGAACGGTTAATAGCTTGAAAGACTCGAACTGTAATAAGCGCGGTAACGATTGGAGGGCTACAAGGACGGGCACATGGCTCGTTGACCCGGGATTCCAATGCATCATTCGGCGTCAAGGAAGTTTATACAACCAACAAGGTTATGGGTTATAACATTCAAACTCGAGCTCTATGCCATTCGAGAGGATAATCGAAAGGGCGATCCGGAAAACATCAAAAGGTGGCTCTGAACTCTGACACCAAGTACGACTACTTCTATGCCGAACCAGCATACTAAGCCGAGTATGTTCTGTAGCACCATGTGCTAGCAGGTTTAAAGGGGGCATCTAGACTAGGCAATCCCCAAAAGGAATTTTATTCCAACAGAGCTCCGATACGCGGAAGTGCTTTAGGTAAGTTAATCCAAGTAGTCTGATTGGAAGCCTTTAGGTTTGACGCATAAGGTTTGACAAAAGGATTTAAAAAGCGTTTTTGACCCACATGCGAACGACTATGAGACCCACAGTTGCCACGCCGTCACTTAACGATCAAATTGATAGTTTGGCTAACGAATGTATGAAATTATCTATTCTAAAGTTGAGAAGGGATTTGAGTATAGCTCAGTTACAGTCAAATTTTTGTCCTTTGATTTTGCCTTATTTACATTTGTGGCTGGGTTGGGGTTTAGGCTCCCCTCGTTTTCTTCATGGGCTTCGTTGGTTTTCGGTAAAAGCTCGACCCTTAATCAGGGCCTTAGTCGTTTAATTACAGATTGCAATGGATAAAGAGAGATGAGGAAGGGTAGGGATCCTAATTCCGTTGCTGGAAATGGATTTCACGAGTGGGAGAGGGTGTCAAACAAAGAAAACCATATAGGCCGTCGGGAATTGAGGGAGAGGGGTAGAGGTCATGAACAGAAGCAACTGAGGGTGATTGTATACCGAATCTTGCGCTGCATGTTCTGATTTCCCAAGATAAGTTCATTTTTTAATTCGATTATTTACTGTTAGCTTAGATTGTCATCATTTCTGCCTTTTTATATGGCTGCATGTAGTGATGAAAAGGCTATGAATTAGTTTCGAATATTTTAGTACTGTTAGGTCAGGTTTTGGGGGACGGTTGTTTCTCTATTTATTTGTTTCATTCTCCCTCATTTTGGGTATTCTTCTCTCTGTTTTGTGTATTTGTTCTTTGTTTTAAGGTCAGTTGCCTTTTTTGTGGGTTTTCTATTCGTTAAATTGTGACTCTGTGTTTAGATTTTTTCTTTCGTATATGATTAATTGGTATTAGGTTTTAGTTGTTGAAAATATAATAATTTTTCTTCAGCTTAAGCTTCTTGCTCATTTTTCTGGGATTTTTAGGCTTTCAGTGCCCTCGGATCAATGCCCTCAATTGATTGAGAATGGAGGGTGGGAAACTGCCCATGCCGTGGGTTATCAAGGCCACAATCAGCCACGGAATGACCCATTCTCTAACACCTACAATCCGGGTTGGAGAGAGCACCCAAATATGAAGTAGAGGGAACCTCAACAATGCGGATATAGACAGCAACCTCCGAGCTTCTATCAAAAGCCATTTGCACCAACTCAATCCCAACAACAACCTGCCCCAACCAATTCAGGTATGTCAACGTATGAGGATAATATGCTTAAATTACTAACTACGTTGTCTCAGGGATTGCAAAACCAAGTCAAGGAGGTGGGTGAGTTGAAGAAGCAATTTTGGCAGATGGTGGAATTCATGGGGCAGTTTCAAGAACAAGGTAAACTGCCTAGTTCAACCATTGTAAATCCGAAGGGAGGATTTGAGACCGCCAAAGCAATCACGTTTAGAAATGGAAGGCAAGTTGGAATTGACCCACAACCATCCAAATCAAGTCAAAAAGAGGATGAAAAGTTGCTGATTGAGGAGGAAGAACAAGCCAAACCCACGGCAAGGGTGGAGCAACCCTTGTCGCAGCCACTTCCCACTCCTAAACCGTCCCCAACCACTAAGGTAAGTCCAAATTCGAATTTTTCTAGTTCTATTCCACTAAATGCACCCTTTCGTAGCAAGTTCATGCAAACTAGGAACGAAGAGAATGAAAAAGAAATTCTAGAGACCTTTAGGAAGGTGCAAGTCAATATCCCGCTCCTTGATGCTATAAAGCAAATCCTGAAGTATGCTAAGTTTTTGAAGAAGCTTTGTACAACAAGGAAGCGGATTCAGGAGAAATAGGTGGTACATGTAAGTGAGAATGTCTTTGCAATGTTGCAAAGAAAGCTGCCACCTAAATGCAAAGATCCAGGTAGTTTCACTATCCCTTGTGTAATTGGTAATACAAGGTTTGAACATGCCATGCTAGATTTAGGTGCATCAATTAATGTCATGCCATATTTTGTTTATGCATCTATGAATCTAGGAGAGCTTAAAAATGATGGTGTTATTATTCAATTAGCCGATCGATCTAATCCATACCCGAAATGAGTTTTGGAAGATGTTTTGGTGCAGGTAGACCACTTGATTTTTCCTACAGATTTCTATGTGCTTGATATGGAGTATTCACCCCATTCTCTGTCATTGCCACTCTTACTTGGACGACCTTTCATGAAAACAGCTCAAATCAAGATTGATGTGGCCAAGGGAGTAGTAACTATGGCGTTTGGTGGTGACATGATTAATTTTAAAATTCCTGAACCTATTGAGAATCCTAGTGATGTTCGTTCTTGTCTTGCCATTGATGTAATTAAAAATATAAGGCATGAACGTTCAGCACCTATCAAGAAGGATGCATTTCGAACCACCAACGAAGAGGGAATTGGAGTGAATTACAAGGATTGCACCACCCCAACCCTCAAACCATCAAATCTGGCTGAGAGCACCCTATATGCATTTGTTGATAGTGCTGCCACTTCATTGCAGCACATTGGTGAGCTACCTATTCCAATTTCGATTCCCATTTCAACTAATCGGTTGTTACCTTCTTTAGTGCAGGTACCTAATCGAATGAAAGATGGTGGGAAAGTTCATGTTAACTTAAGGAAGTAAAGCACCATAATCAGGAGGGATCACTATCCCCTTCCATTCAAAGATGCCCTACATGCCGTGGGGGCCTATGAAGTTTAAAGGAAAGATTCGTCCGGCTAGAAGACGTTAAAGCAAGCGCTTCTTGGGAGGCAACCCATGTGTTCAACTGAGGAAAAGAAAGAATTCTAGCTCCACAACCAGATTTGCATTCCTAAATCCTTCTCTTTATTGCTTTTACTTTGCCATATTTGTCATGTTTGTTAGTTGTGTTGTTTGCTTGCTTATGTGTGAGTTTATGTTTAAAACATTGAGGACAATGTTTGGTTTAAGTGTGGGGGGGTAAACAAAGTGTTTTTATTGAAAATTCATAGGATTTTATCACCTATCACTTCTAAAGTTGTTTCTCACTGTTTTTAAGTGTTTTTAGTATGGTTTGAAGTGTTTTAATGTGTTTTGAAAGAAAAATATGAAAATTCAAGAAAAAATCTAAAAAGTGTTTTGAAAAACCCAAAAAGAGTTGTTTTTAGAGTCGTTTTTGTGTTTTTGTTTGTGTCTTAGGGTACCTTCCAACACAATGATGAGGATTAATTTTTAATTGCATGACTGTTAAAGAAAGTTACAAACATGGATGGAAGTTTGATATGCTATTTGGTTTATGCTTGGTTATAGTTGACATTCATAAGTTCACAAGTAATCACAAAGGAAAAAAAATCAGTTTTTGTAACATGCTTGAAGGAAGAAACTCAAACTAACACTACAACCCTGAGAGACTTGAGCCTTAAACGTTCTTTGGAGAGTTATTAATCTGTGAAGTTTTTGTTTTCTAAAGTCCTTGCATGATCTTATCATTCTTTGCTTGGTTGCTACTTAGAATGCGTTTCATCACTATAGATCCAAATACTAGAACTCATGCCCGTTTCATTCAAGGCATAAAGTTGATTAGCATAACAAATAACAAGATGAAGTTGTTAGTTAAACCAGAGCCAAAAAGCCTTACCCTTTGCATATGTATTGTAGGTTTAACCCCTTTGAGCCTTAGTTAGCCTATTTTCTTTGTTAGCCCACATTATCCTTACCTAGCCTAGTATAGGACTATCCATACCCTTGTTCTTAAAGAATAGTGGAGCATATCTTAGAGGGAATTCCTTTTGATCAACATTATGCAGAAAAACAAGTGTGGGGGAAGGTTTTGTGTGCCAAAGAAAAAGAAACGAAAAAAGGAAAAAAGAAAAGAAAAGTGTGTGAAAAAGAAGAAAAGTGTTGAAAAATAAGTGAGATTGAGCTCACAAGTGTTGGTTGTTGAAGAAAGGGTCTAAAAAGTTTGAATATGACTCTAAGTTGTATGAAATCCCCTTTGTGTTCAAAGTTGGTTGCTGCATTCAAGAGTGAATTCTAAGTGTCAAATTCATTGCTTTGCCTACTATCGCTTTAAGAACTTTTGTTTATCCTTACCTTTCTTTGTTACCTAGTACCCCCAGCCCCGTTACAACCTTTTGGCTTCTATCTTGATTGTTATGTGTTTCAATATGAGGAGTTTGAGATTGGTACAAGCATATGGTATCCCTGGTTCTCGCGTCTAAGTAATGGCATTCCATTCATAAGATCATATACATGTTTATGTTAATAATTCCAGAAAGTGCTTTCTTTGTTATAAACCTATGTGAGTATTAGTTTTCATATTTGCGTCAATCTTCTCACATATACCTAGTGTAGGGAGTGTAGTTAGAAAATCTGTGTAAAAATAATAGTGTATCCGGTGAGAAATTGAGGGATTCTCTAAGGCATGTTACTACATTCAAAACATTGTTTTAATTGATTAAATGCGAGCTAGTGAGTGATGACTATGATTAAGTATGAGCTAGAGGGTAGGGATGGCCAAAATCTATATAAGTAATGATTTTTAATATGTCATGTTTCATTGGAAATCCCTGAGGCGAACGTTGGAAGGTTTAGGTTGTGTTTTGTAGTGCTGCAACTTCATTGCAGTACATTGGTTAGCTACCTATTCCAATTTCGATTCCCATTTCAGCTAATCGGTTGTTACCTTCTTTAGTGCAGGTACCTAATCGAATGAAAAATGGTGGGAAAGTTCATGTTAACTTAAGGAAGCAAAGCACCATAATCAGGAGGGATCACTATCCCCTTCCATTCAAAGATGCCCTCCATGCCTTAGGGGCCTATGAAGTTTAAAAGGAAGGATTCATCCGGCTGGAAGACGTTAAAGCAAGCGCTTCTTGGGAGGCAACCTATGTGTTCAAACGAGGAAAAGAAGGAATTCTAGCTCCATAACCAGATTTGCGTTCCTAAACCCTTCTCTTTATTGCTTTTACTTTGCCATATTTGTCATGTTTGTTAGTTTTGTTGTTTGCTTGCTTATGTGTGAGTTTATGTTTAAAACATTGAGGACAATGTTTGGTTTAAGTGTGGGGGGGGGGGGGGTAAACAAAGTGTTTTTATTGAAAATTCGTAGGATTTTGTCACCTATCACTTCTAGAGTTGTTTCTCACTGTTTTTAAGTGATTTTAGTATGGTTTGAAGTGTTTTAATGTGTTTTGAAAGAAAAATACGAAAATTCAAGAAAAAATCGAAAAAGTGTTTTGAAAAACCCAAAAAGAGTTGTTTTTAGAGTCGTTTTTGTGTTTTTGTTTGTGTCTTAGGGTACCTTCCAACACAATGATGAGGATTGATTTTTAATTGCATGACTATTAAAGAAAATTACAAACATGGATGGAAGTTTGATTTGCTCTTTGGTTTATGCTTGGTTATAGTTGACATTCATGAATTCACATGTAATCACAAAGGAAAAAAAATCAGTTTTTGTAACATGCTTGAAGGAAGTAACTCAAACTAACGCTACAACCTTGAGAGATTTGAGCCTATACGTTCTTTGGAGAGTTAATAATCTGTGAAGTTTTTGTTTTCTAAAGTTGTTGCATGGTCTCATTATTTCTTTGCTTGGTTGCTACTTAGAATGCGTTTCATCACTATAGTTACAAATACTAGAACTCATACCCATTTCATTCAAAGCATAAAATTGATTAGCATAACAAATAACAAGATGAAGTTGTTTAGTTTATGCTGGAGCCAAAAAGCCTTACCCTTTGCATATGTATTGTAGGTTTAACCCCTTTGAGCCTTAGTTAGCCTATTTTCTTAGTTAGCCCACATTAACCTTACCTAGCCTAGTATAGGACTATCCATACCCTTGTTCTTAAAGAATAGTGGAGCATATAGTAGAGGGAATTCCTTTTGATCAACATTATGCAGAAAAACAAGTGTGGGGGAAGGTTTTGTGTGCCAAAGAAAAAGAAACGAAAAAAGGAAAAAAGAAAAGAAAAGTGTGTGAAAAAGAAGAAAAGTGTTGAAAAATAAGTGAGATTGAGCTCACAAGTGTTGGTTGTTGAAGAAAGGGTCCAAAAAGTTTGAATATGGCCCTAAGTTGTACGAAATCCCCTTTGTGTTCAAAGTTGGTTGCTGCATTCAAGAGTGAATTCTAAGTGTCAAATTCATTGCTTTGCTTACTATCGCTTTAAGAACTTTTGTTTATCCTTACCTTTCTTTGTTAGCCAATACCCCCTAGCCCCGTTACAACCTTTTGGCTTCTATCTTGATTGTTATGTGTTTCAATATGTGGAGTTTGAGATTGGTACGAGCATATGGTATCCTTGGTTCTCACGTCTAAGTAATGGCATTCCATTCATGAGATCATATACATGTTTATGTTAATAATTCCAGACAGTGCTTTCTTTGTTATAAACATATGTGAGTATTAGTTTTCATATTTCCATCAATCTTCTCACATATACCTAGTGTAGGGAGTGTAGTTAGAAAATCTGTGTGAAAATAAGAGTGTATCTGGTGAGGAATTGAGGGATTCTCTAAGGCATGTTACTACATTCAAAACATTGTTTTAATTGATTAAATGCGAGCTAGTGAGTGGTGACTGTGATTAAGTATGAGCTAGAGGGTAGGGATGGCCAAAATCTATGTAAGTAATGATTTTTAATATGTCATGTTTCATTGGAAATCCCTAAGGCGAACGTTGGAAGGTTTAGGTTGTGTTTTGTTTTCTTTGTTTTGCTCGAGGACTAGCAAAAGCTAAGTGTGGGGGAATTTGATAGGAGCATATTTATGCGACTTAGTTAGCATGTTTTCTTGCATTTACTTATTTAGTTTCTACTTATTATAGTGATTTAAGCTATTTTCGTGTGTTTGTAGGTCCAAATGACAAAGTTGGCAAGAAAGTGCAATTTAGAGCATTTTAGAGCAGTTTTGGGCTTGCAATGGATATCACAAATATGGAGTAAAATGGATGGACGAATTTGAAGTTCAAATGAGGCTAGGAATGTGCAAAAGAGTTGAAGAAATTAATTCAAGTCATTGGAGATAAGGAATTAGCTCAAAAGAAGGAACATCATCCAAAACATTATCCAAACTAGCTTATCTTATCCAAACCTTATCCTAACCTTATCTTATCTTATCATATCCTAATCTTATCCTACCTTCTTTCCAACTACAAAAGGGATTCCTTTTCCTATTTGAAGACTTAAAACCTGATTTCTAGAAGCCTTACCCTTTCCTACATTGGTGCTGCATGTTTTTAGGCCTTATTCTCCTAGAAATCAGCCACATAACACTCCTTCTGGAATCACTAGAAAAGTGGCGCCCCAAACCCTTCTAGAAGGCCTTTGCCTTGCCTTGCACTCATCTCCCTTTCCCTCCAATTCTTGCCTCACCCTCCTTATCCTTTTCCTCTTGGATTTCTGCCAACTCCTAGTCCTTTTCCCTTAGGATTGTGTAATCCTTTTCCTTTTTTGATTTCTGAAACCTATCATTGTCCTCCAAGGAATTGGTGCTGCAAACCCTAGCATATATATACATCATTATGTCGCAAATTTCAGCACCAACACCCCATATATTCATCCCAATTCGTACCCCCACCATCCATACACAGAAACACCTTTTTGCGTAGGTTTTGGAGAGGAGGAAGGCTTTGTCGTGGATTCCATTGGAGGATGAGGGTTGTGCCGCAGCCATCTGCAACCATTGGAGACTTCCTGAGTTCTTTCTTCCCTTGTTTTAGTTTCAATGTTTATTTCAGATTGCTTTTCAATTGTTATGAACATGTCTAACTAAGTTTTTCTTAGTTAGAGGTGAATTTGAAGCCATGGACATATGTTTAATATGAATTGATTATCTCCAGTTATTGTTTCGTAAAACATGAATGTGATTCATTTATCTGGTTGATTGATAACTTATTCTTGTATGTTGATTGATGGTGCACACTTAGTTTGCATGCATGAATTTGGTGCTAGAATATAAGGGAATTTCACTTAATCGTTATGAACTTATATTCATGAGTAGTAAAGGTTGCTAGTCACAATCGTGTTAAGTGAATCCATGGCAGGAGTATCATCATGCTTTTCATAGTTACGAATGCCTTGTCAATGCTTATGATTTTCATAGAACTTAATGATCTTTGAATGTATCTTTATCATGCAGTTCATATAGGGAACTTGATAAGAATAATTTGATTGTCAATGCGTCATCCATCCAATTCAATGAATTAAGAAAAATCTGAAAGTTAATTTGTGCATTCACGATTAATTTGGGGCATTGTCATTCATGGTTTAAGGAAACAATACTGGAAATCAATTTGTGTTGCATATGTTTCATGTGTGGAGAAGGATCCTCTAACTAGCTTTTCACCCTTGAATTCACCTAATTTCGTTTAAAGTTGTTTAGAGTCTTAAAATCTGTTTGCTTGTCTTAATTTCGTCCAAAATCCAATCCCCATTTACTTGGTTGTGTCTGTAGGTTAGAATCTGTCCAATTTTGTGTCTATTGATATTTTGAGTCAAGTTTAAGTTAAAATTCGTCCAAATAACTCCCTAGAGTCCGTTTTGAGTCTATTTGCTAGTTTTTTGCTGTTTTGAGTTGTTTTCAGTCTCTAGAGTCTAGTTAAGTGTTTTTAAGTTTAGTTTTGTGTTTTTGAGTCATATTTGTGTAGATTAGCAGCCCTAGTTTATCCCCGGCCTAGAACGATCCCTACTTACATCTTTACTACAATTGTCAACAATAAGGTTTAATTTGTGTGTCAAGTTAATTTTCACATCAATTTACATCACGACAAAGAAAAGCAAAAAGCCTTGAATGTAGTCTCTTGCCTTACAGGTATCAATTATTATTTTTTTGAAGCGTGGTGGTTTAATTTGGCTTCGTAAAAAACTTGGAAAATAATAAAAATGTAAAAAAAAAAAAATTCTGAGTTATTTTATTCATCAGCACCTACTGAGTTCTTTGTATTGGTTGAGAAGTTCTCTTTGAAGAGAATGTTTTGGAGCTTGGTTTTTAGCCATGGTTTCAACCACATTCATCAGAATAGGACTAAATGGGAATAAAAATTTGTCCAGTTTTATGTTTTTATATCAATCTAAGCACTCTCCAAACAATAAGTATATATTTGCAGACTAATGGCTAAGGTTTTATGTAGAACTAATCCAAACATTCTCCTATTAGAATCCTTTTGGAACTCAAACAAGCAATAGATATTAAAGCTGGAGTGACTTAGAGTCACAGTACCAAGTTCAATCCTCCATATATTGGATTACCTTCAGTACTCATAATCCTACAAGAAATAGAATTCCTCTAAGCTAATTGACAAGACCTTTCCATAGCAAGATTCACACAATATATCCGGCCCCAATGTTATCTTCGTACTCGTAGTCTAACAGTACTTTCAATACAAATTAAATGGGAACTTTAAATATCAACCCCAAAATTGATTAGGAATTCGACTTCGATAATACTATATGTGCATCTTAAAGTTATAGGAGCATATTTTACACTTCAGAAATTAGTTTATTTAAGTGTTTTGCTAAAACACTGAGACTTGGTGGTGGCATGCACTTTGCAGGCACAACTAAGACCAAGGGGTTGATTTTCAATGTCCTTTCCTTATCAATTGGAATAAAAGTGCAACCCACAGATAAGTAGTTAAGTAGTTATACTACTAAAGTAGTTAAGTTATTTTTACATAATGCCCCTTAGCAGCGGGAAATTAAAGAAATAGATTTCTTGACATATTTTTACATTCCATGTTTTTTGGTTTGACAAGTTTTTAGATGCTGCAGATTTTGTTGTTCTGGTTTTTCATTCTCTCAGTGAATTTCAATTGTAGTAGGATTGAATCGTTTAAATTGTGGGATTGTTTTGTTTGATGGATTTCAATTGCGTTTTCATTTATACAGTACTAATGGATTTACTATGTTTGGGAATGTAAGGAATTTGAATCGTTGGAGGAGGAAAGTTGGTTCCTAGGCATATTGAGGTATATAATTATATGCCCTATTTTTATTCAAAGCCTATTTTAAATGTATGAATGGTTTGTGAGAAATGAAAGAAAAAGAGAGTTAGAAGACCCTATTTTGGATTTTGAAAAATAGAGTTACAAATGTAAAAGGATGTGCATTTTATATTCTCTGTTTTGAATCAGTGTGTGTTATTTGGAAAAGAGAGTGTTTGGGCCCAAAATATCGCTTTGGGCCGAGTTTAGAATCATTCTCGGCCCGGAAGATCTTATTATTATGGATCGTTTAGTTCGTGGGCCGCCTAGTTGGGGTCGGCCAAGTCCTATTCGGAAAGGAAGTTGAATCCCGATACAAGAAGGAGTCTCGGCAGGATGAGGATGCTGAAATTTGGGGATGATGAATATGACCTGATAAGAGGTAGGATTCAAAGTCCTAATAGGAGTAGGATGTTGGAGCAATATTAGAAAATATGAAAATAACACAAGAATTCTATATGAAAATAATAATCATAAAGAAATTCACAACAACGATTATATATATGAGATTAATATAAACAACTAGAGATAAAGTTAGAAAAACTGACAAACTTGGAGATTGAGGCTTGCATAAATGCAATG
This sequence comes from Heteromeles arbutifolia, assembly GCA_024362995.1. Classification (NCBI taxonomy): domain Eukaryota; kingdom Viridiplantae; phylum Streptophyta; class Magnoliopsida; order Rosales; family Rosaceae; genus Heteromeles; species Heteromeles arbutifolia. The sequence goes on along the minus strand of JANCRC010000013.1, from coordinate 21,837,939 downwards.
TCCTAAAGATAGAATTTCGCCCCTACTCTTGTGCTTGTAGTTCGATAAGCGTCCATCTCCCAGGATTCAACAATCTATAATCCGAAGTCAAAGCACTTCAATCTTCGGGCTCTGGCGAACTTTATATATTCCGTACTCTCAAGACACGATTCAGAAGACAAACGAAGAATGAGAGAAATAGAGTGGGGAAACCCCTATTTCTCAAAAGTAAGAATTAACTTTAATTTTCTATATCCTTAATGATAATGGTTTCATGGGTTTATATAGAACCCAAGTACTTCTTGTTAAAGAGATGTAACTTTTCATCTATAAGTATACATCATTTGACAAGGGAATGCACCTAAATAACATAACCTTTCTAAGAAATATGGTTAACACTATTTTTCATTCAATTATTAAAATTATATATTACAATATTTTATACTATAATATATAATTTCCAACAATCCCCCACATGAATGAAAAATCAGGAAGAATTTGAGAGTACAGGCAGATAAGAGATGCATCGGGAGAGGTGTCTTTTGGACTTGAACCTACCCTAGTGAAGACTTATTGGATTTACTTGGTGACGCAGTGAATATAGAATCTTGAACTGTTCACCGCAATAGTAAACCGAGACAATAAGCAACACACATCACTAATCCTAATATATTCCAGTTCATACGGTTGTGTTCATTTTGGTCCTGAACAAATCCTAGATTCATGAGAGCTTTAGAGAATTTAGCCATCTCATTCTCATAGAAGCGACCCACTTCTACTCTCACATAGGTGACCACTGATTAAGAATACTCTGCAATATTTCTCTTATTTATAAGATATCATTATCATTAAGTATAAATATACATCCTAAAACTTCTGCAGACAACACATTTCTTCCATCATAGGAATGAGATATATAGTGTGTTAACTTCTTTGAATCATGCCCAACCAGTTTGCCTATTGAACTTAGACCATGGGATCTCCAATCAACTAAGTTAGGTTTCCGCTCGGCTGATTCATTAGTTATGTTGGCTTTAGCCTCATTCCCCTCGATGATCAAATTACTCTCTAGTCTAACCTTTAATAATTGGATCCACTACTAGGTTGACTATCATTAATGGTGTGCAAAATCCATCTTATGAAATTATATTTCATATGAGAGTGGTTGATTTCCAATGTTAAGTCCTCGAAACATAGGTTCGGACTTATTCAATAATTTGCTAACACTTGGAAGTAGACTTCCCCCACATTTAAGGTATTAGTAAGAATGTCTCTAACCTTGCCATACCTTAAACAATTACTTATTACAAGAGATGACATCTTGAATGTCGTTCAATTAGCAAATTACTTTTAACCAACCCCCACAATTCTTTCATAATTGTGGTTGCTTTTAATGGTATCACTCAATTGATCATTTTTCGTACTTTAAGAAGTAGGAAGCTATGAAGACTATATCTTCATTCTCAAACGGCTGACGTGGGTTTTGGCAAAACTCACTGTGGTTGACATTACTTCCCTTCTAGGAAATGCAAGATGTGAATGAGAAACCATTTTATGTTTCTTTACAATTCCCTTGACAATTCTTTTTCCAAACCCTCACGCCAGTGTCTGCAATTCATTGACCCATTCATTTATCACGCACTTGATATATGCAAATTAATCTCATAATTAAATTACCAACCACTGATTGACATGCTATATATGCAAACCATTGTTCCCATATAAATAGACCGTCATCAATGCACATCATCATGCAAACTTCAACCGAACTGGGCAGAAGTTTGGATACATACTCAAAACTTGAAATACAAACAAATTCGATTCTGAACTTGCCACCGCAAGCACAACACCGCTTGGTATAATTCATATTTCAAGCATTCATCCCTTTGTTTGAATAGATACATCCATTCAAATGGAGAGATACTTACCAAATTAACTTATGTCAAACCTAATCGATTAACGACTAGTACTGATGAAAGGTTATGACCTTTCAGATTTTTGCATTGAAAACAGTTACACACTTACCCATGCCTTGCACGCATAATGTTCAAACTTCTTGTTTTTTTTTTTTTTTTTTTTTTTTTTTCACTACATTACATGGGCAGAAAGCATATTGCCAAGGATATGCTATCTCATGCAAATATAATTTATATGTAACTGCCCATGAAGGAGAAAAACTCCTTCCAGGTTGCCTTCGGCATATCAGTTCATTTGAAAAGGACCAAATGCAAACGACGCACCGCTTGTGAGATATACCAGTTCAAATCAACATATTTAATTAGAAAAATCCATGTGTGTGTCTAGGCTGTTTAGAATCAAACAAACCATTACAGTCCCTTTATTAGAAAAATCCAATGGCATTAATTTTGGCATATTTCAAATGCCAAACTTGTGTAAATCGACACATCTACTTTTTGTAAAATGAGCTCTTTCATGAACTGGTATGGATCTAGTACACCACTTTGGTGTTCACTTGGCCTGAACCGACACACATGATAAAAATTGCAGCAAACACATTATAAAAATTGCAGCAACCACACTGAATATGATCTTTAAGCGGACCACATAATAATTGCAGCAACCATATGATAAAAATTGTTATCACTGTGTCTTTCTGGAAACTAGAATCTCCATCCTTTCTATATAGGAAGCAATTTAATATAAACATGCATATAATGTAACAGCCAGGCATGAAATTTGTATCATAGAATTTACATAAATGACAACAACACTGCCAATTAGGCGACATGCAAAATAATTTTTTCAGGCCTTGAACATTTAAACATTGCCAGTTAGGCGATATGCCCAGAATGCCAAAAGAAGTTAAAATCAAACTGCCATTAATTTGAAAGCAGTTAGAGACTAATTTCTAATTTATAGATATATATATATATATATATATATATATATATATAAGACAAATAATATTCTATCTTAATCATCATCATCAATAATTCCCAAAACTTTTGTGTTGCTTTGTATACTATACAACCTACAACACATCATCCAGCCCCTGATTAATCTTTGCATAGATATTTAAAAGATTCATGTCTTGGTTGCATCAATGATATGCACTGATGCTATTTTCTTCAAAAATAGGGCTAGGCTCAACGTAAAATGCAACATCTTCTGTTGCCAATGTCTAAAGTCGTAGCCTTATGGGAATTTCTCATATTTTCAGATTGTTCCATAAAGAAATACAATTTCTATCTTTAGATTGTTGGAGCAATATTAGAAAATATGAAAATAACACAAGAATTCTATATGAAAATAACAATCATAAAGAAATTCACAACAACGATTATATATATGAGATTAATATAAACAACTAGAGATAAAGTTAGAAAAACTGACAAACTTGGAGATTGAGGCTTGCATAAATGCAATGTCCTAAATATAGAATTTCGCCCCTACTCTTGTGCTTGTAATTCGATAAGCGTCCATCTCCCAGGATTCAACAATCTATAATCCGAAGTCAAAGCACTTCAATCTTCGAACTCTGGCGAACTTTATATATTCCGTACTCTCAAGACATGATTCAGAAGACAAACGAAGAATGAGAAAAATAAAGTGGGGAAAGCCCTATTTCTCAAAAGTAAGAATTAACTTTAATTTTCTATATCCTTAATGATAATGGTTTCATGGGTTTATATAGAACCCAAGTACTTCTTGTTAAAGAGATGTAACTTTTCATCTATAAGTATACATCATTTGACAAGGGAATACACCTAAATAACATAACCTTTCTAAGAAATATGGTTAACACTATTTTTCATTCAATTATTAAAATTATATATTACAACATTTTATACTATAATATATAATTTCCAACATAGGATTGGTCAAAGTAAGGTTGGATCAGGATGAGGAGTCCTAATTCGAGTATGGTTTTAATTCGAGCGAAGGAGGATCTGCTGCTATAAATAGAAGAGGCTGTGCATAATTCAAGAACCTCCAATTCAACACACAAATCTGCCCTGCGTAAACCCTCGCTCTACGCGAAACCTCTCAACAACCTTGAGATTTTTATTTTCCTTTTCGCCAACACATCTTCAGTTTGGATAAACAGCACTGTGAAGGCAACCGGTGATACCTTTAGTTTGGATAAACAGCACTATCGCCGTAAAACCAGCCGATCGCGGAACATGTTCAGTTTAGATAAACAGCACTGCATCAAGGCCGACTGGTTATTTATCCAAGTCTCGGTCGAGAAGGATTTTCGAATCCTTATTAGCAGAGGTCATCTCATTAGCCTTCTTGGCGAAGTGAGGTGTTACCAGGTTACTACATTCGGCACACTGACCGCCGAATTTGATTTGAACTTCGCAGAACTAGCAGCCTTGTCTTCAGGCTCTAGAACCCGAAGGCCGAGAATTGTTCCTTCCTCGGCCGTAGTCGCAAGATCAAGAAGTCAGCAGCGCGACCAACGCAACATCAACAAATTTTACTCACCGGTCGAGCTCGGCCGTCGAGTTGGCACGCCCCGCATACAACCGAAGGACATAGTTAGCTCATATATTACTCGGCCTGCGCGCCACGTGGGCTTGATAGCTTTTAGGGTCAACATTTTGGCACGCCCAGTGGGACCAAGTGCTAAAGCTACGAAGTTCATGCCAATTGAGACATGATCGGTCAAGAAGAAAACAACTATGGGAAAGTCAACGACCGATTTGCCAAGTCAAAACGTAGGACAAAATGTGCCACATGCACAAAACTCTCTTGTTACCATGACACCCGAGTCCACCAGCGCGACTCGCCGAGAAAAGGAAATTGGTCTCGGTGCCTTAGTTGTTTAAATACAGTTCTACCCATCAAAGCTTAAAATCCGACGGTGGAGATGGTGTATTTGGAAGGGTAATTTTGTCCTCTACGTTTTGAGCGAATTGCGGGGTAGGTTTGCCTTCGTTGTTATTCGATGACGGTTTCGTGGATAGAGGCTTTGAGATAGGATGAGAGAGAGAAAGAGGGATACAGATAGAGACGGAGACATATAGATTGCAATGGATAAAGAGCGAGGGGGAAGGGTAGGGATCCTAATGTCGTTGCCATAAATGGATTTCATGAATGGGAAAGGGGGACAGTCAGAGAAAACCATATGGGCCGTCAGGAATTGAGGGAGAGGGGTAGGGGTCATGAACAGAGACAACTGAGGGTGATTGTATGCCGAATCTTGCGCTGCATGTTCGGGTTTCCCAAGATAAGTTCATTTTTTAATTCGATTATTTACTGTTAGCTTAGATTGTCATCATTTATGCCTTTTTATATGGCTGCATGTAGTGATGAAAAGGCTATGAATTAGTTTTGAATATTTTAGTACTGTTAGGTAAGGTTTTGGGGGACGGTTGTTTCTCTATTTATCTGTTTCATTCTCCCTCATTTTGGGTATTCCTCTCTCCGTTCTGTGTATTTGTTCTTTGTTTTAAGGTGAGTTGCCTTTTTTGTGGGTTTTCAATTCGTTAATTTGTGACTCTATGTTTAGATTTTTTCTTTCGTATATGATTAATTGGTTTTCCTTTCTATATATCCTGTTTTTATTCAGGGGGACATCCTCAATTTTTGGATTTTCTCCTCTGTGAAACAGAGAATTAGTAAAAAGAGCAAAAAAACAGGGTGCAAAAATGTAATTTAGCCAAAGAAGAAGGAAGGAAGAAAGAAACGCAGCCCAAAGAAGAAACGAGGAAAAACCCCAGAGCTGCCGTTCAAATCAACTCGAATTCGAAATCCCTAAATCAGGAGGAGGACGGATGGAGCAGACTCGTCCTCGTCGTCTGTATATATGCATCGAGGAGCGCAAGTATACGGATTGTGACAGGTGCCGTTACATAATCTACGCCATCGAAATGAGCGATCTCTTAAATTGCTCCTGCAAGATTAAACCTGATGCAAGCTGTCAATCTCCCAGATGCCCCACTTGCAAGGCCAAAGCCAAGGCAGCCAAAAGGGCCCGAAGAAAGGCGGCGGCCGACGGTTCCAATGGTGAGTCTGAGTCGTCCGACTTACGCAAAGTGGCTTCCCTGCACAACGGGACCTTCATGATGGGCTGCGGAGTCTTGGGCTCCAAAATTCTCTTCGCCGGCGGCATGCCGCCCCCAACCCCAGACAATCCAGAGTGTGGAATAGGAGCCCCATTCGCAGAAAATCCGAGTAAACAAGTGTATGTGTTTGACACTAAGGACTCTAATCCTAGCATTAAGCGCGAAATAAGCCCCCTCGGGGAATTCAAGCAAGGGAAAACACGCCCCTTTCTGGTTGACATCAACGGCGATCTCTATGCTGTTGCCGGCTCTCCTGCAACCCTCATTGCTTCTCCGGCTTGCGAGGTATTCGACTCTCGAAACAAGTGTTGGAATCCTCTTCCGGATCATCCCCTCGTCGGAAGCAGATGGCTTCTTCCTTTCTTTTCTTATGCAGTTGTTGGCACCAAGATCATGGTCTCCTCCGCAGATACTCCGCTCTTCTCCTTCGACGTTGCTGAACCCGCTCTAGGATGGAGACGGCTCCCTCCTCCTCGTCTTCCTTCCAATGGCACGGCTTTAGTCCTCCTTGGTGGTCAGCTAATGTTCACCTACGCTTTCGCACCTAGTGTACAAGCCTTCACTAGCTGCCTGGAGCATAACTATCATTATTATGAAGATTATTACGCCCACCACCACGGCCTTTATAAGGCTTCTGGTTCTAATTGGGGTATAGTAGCCTGTCAACTGTCCAGTACCGATTCCAATGACTCCGGAACTTGGATTAAGCCCATCCAAATTCTGGAGCCAAGGTTGCCGAGTGAATTTTGGGGGCGATGCCCTCATAGCTTTGCTCATCTAGGAGGTTCAAAAGTCTGCTTTGTTCTTTCCAATCCCATCAAGCACCCAAAAATAATAGGCCTTTGGAAGATGCGTCTTCTTGTTCAAACTTTTGAGTTTTGCTTCTCCAAACCAAGTACCACCCTCACCAGTGCTGCTGATGATGATTATAATTATAATGATGGTGGCTGCGATTCAAAAAGATCATTCGATTTCTCCTCCTTCAAGGCCGACACCCTCTCCACTCGCATCTTTGAATACGATTGGTGCGGAGAATCTTTTGGGACTGCTCACGCAGCCGTGCTTGGTTGCTTTGCCCTGTAAGTTTTGTCGGTAAGGTAAACTTTCCAATTCTATCCCATTAACTGTATTTGCTTTCTCCTGCGTGCGGCCTTAACTTCTAACTGTACTACATGCATAGAAACCCAACAAGCAAGCATTGTCAAACTTTTGTTGTCATTCAAGTATACACGTCATCTGCAATCCAGTTGAAGCATTGTATGCATTTTTACACTTACGAACTAGTCATTTCGAAACTTTCATCTGTGTATGATGTCTATGATTACTAGGGTCAGTGTATGGATATGTTTGAGGACAAGGGCTAACGCCGTTGTGCTGTATATCAAGAAGACAAAGCTTTGTCATTAGGCATTTGAGAATTGTAATTAGAGTTCGGAAGCTAGTTAAGGGAAAGGCGGGATGGGTTCCGTAATGCTTTGGATGATTAGTTGTGCTTACGGTGATGCTTGTTGCAGTGGTTTTTCCTCAAACTGTTGCACTACAGGGAGATCTTGTCCGACATTCTCAAGTTATATACTCGTAATCATCTACTTCAAGTTTCAATGAATCGGCCTTCATTTCATTTGCAGTCCTTGGTTGGATTGAAGTCTATTGTGTCTAAGTTAAGAGACCACAACTTGATCACATCATCTGCAGCAACTGCAATCTAATTGAAACATCATCATCATTGAACAACAAATGAATGATATATGTCTTCAGACTCCACACCTTTTAAGTTAAACTGAGTCGGATTTGCTATTCTCGCCCCTTTATTGTTTTTTATACGAGTTGGTTCCTATGGCATTGTATGCATTTTTATTCTTATGAACTAATCATTTCAAAACTTCCATTCGTGTTTGATGTCCATGATTAATAGAGTCAGTGTATGGATATGTAGAGGATAAGGGCTAACGCCGTTGTGCTATATATCAAGAAAATCAAAGCTTTGTTCTTAGGCATTCGAGAATTGTAACTAGAGTTCGGCAGCTAGTTAAGGGAAAAGGCGGGTCTAGGCCTCGCCCCTTTACAGTATGTAATATTAAGGGCTGGGTTCCGTGATGCTTTGGATGATTAGTTGTCCTTAGTATTAGAGGTTAAGTTTGAGAGAAAAACATGGTCTGTTGCCTCAGTTTTATGCTTGTTGCAGTGGTTTTTTTCTTCAAAATGTTGTACTACGGGGAGATGTTGTAGAGAATCCCACTGACTTTCTCATGAAATATACCTGTAATCATCTACTTCAGGTTGCAACGAGTCGGCCTTCATTTATTTTATATAATAGTAATCTTTGTTGGTAGTCTTTATTCTCTTTCATAGTTAATTTGCTGCAATACTAGGGATAAGAGCTAGAGCATTATTCAATGTATTTCCTGTGCACACACTTCCACTTGAGGAAGAAGTTCGTTTTGGACGGATCAAAAATCAACTGACTGCGTTGTTTGCGATTTAAGTCAATCTAGATCCTGCATTGAAACATGTATTGGGTCAAACTGGAACTACTTAGAGATGCAAAACCCCCTGCGTATTGATTGATTTAGTAAATAGGTAGTAGGTTCTTGTTTTCCACACACAATTTGAGATTCAGTTTTCCGATTCTTGTTTGTTAGCGACACAAGATAGTAACGAAATGTTTATGGAGTTGTGAGGGTTTCCCGTGTTTAATCTTGCATCGTTTTGCTTTTCGTTTCGTTGGGTCAATGTTTGCTCTTTTGCCTTTGGAAACAGGTGAGGCTCTCAGGGGGAGCATCATTCTCGATCGAGCACGTTGAAAATATGGTGTGCAGCAGCATTGTGAAGTGACCCTTTGATTTGTATATGTAACATTGCTTGCAAATCGGAAATTGGAGACCCCCCGAGCTAGCTACTGTTGTTTCCAGTATATTCAAACGTTTGTGTCTGGTTCCTCATGTAGTTTTCTAAACTCAATCCGAGATTCGGAAGTAATCGTCACCTTAATTGTCTCTCTCTGTTTCCAGTATGTCCACGCTTGACACTGTATCTAGTGCCACAACCACAACGCGAAATCAATTATTCTGAGAAGTCATTGATGCCAGAGGAGTTGATAAAATAGTTGCCAAATCAATTAGTATTTTCATATCGTTTTCTGTTGGGTATTTTTTTTTTTTTTTATTGTTCAAATGGAAGAACGTGCATTTTATTAATAGTTTGATGTCAATTAATCTGCTAAACCCGCCATTGTGCATTTTATTAATAGTTTGATCGCCGTCATTCTTTCCCGCACATTAGTTTACAACAAGAACTAAACGAGTTAATCTCGACCGTTCACTCGTGAATAAAAATGTGGAGGTGTTCTTGTTGTTTGCTGCCTTGTAAAAGGTGATGTTGTTGCACCTCTCATTTGAATTACGGAGGGTCCAATTTTCATCACCCCTGAAGGCCGAAGGCCGATGAGATATACTACAACTTTTCATCTCTCGGTGTGCTTGGCTTCGAGAGATCGATCCTAATTCCAAACAAACAAACAATAAAGAAGATGATGACGGAGGAGCCGGCACGGAGCTACTCATGTGTGGGGTAAATTCTTTGTGAAGTAGGCAAGTCGTTTTGGATTTAGACGTGCATACTCGAGTACACTGCCATAAAGTTTGTAATGATGCACAAAAAACAAGAAATTACCTTCGATATCCTTCACTGACTTTAACTGTCAGATTCGTTGATCCTAAAAAGCATTTCCACAAAAGGACCAACTTTAAATCCAAATCCATCCCCCAAACAACTTCAGAACCGTGAAAGCGAAAGCTTTCTGGCAGCTTTTCTTCGACATTATTAGTTGCTCCTTCTCAACCGCAATTGTTGATTGTGGACACAACGTCTGGAGGCCCTGAAGAGGAGGAAGAAATCCCATTGAAAATGAAATGGCTTACTGCTCCTCCAGAGCCTACGAGCCTCGAATCGCCTACCCCACTATCCTTAATTAGTGGATCACAGACTTCATCCCCTCTATTCATGGAGCCAGCGCCACAACAACCACTCAAATCCAAACCTCAACCTTTGTCTTGACCTCTCAACCAACCCTGCTGTCACAGCCGAGCGAAATTTTAACTTTTCCTTTTGTGTCTTCTTCCATCCCTTTCCTTTCGTCAGCCAAACTTGTCAAGGCACATTCGAGGAGATGAAGGCGAAGGATTAGCAAGGGGATCTTGTGAAGGCGAGGGAGGAGCTGAGGCTGGAGCGTCGAGCTAAAATTGAAGCAAGTCAAGCCTTAGTGGATTTGAAAGCTGAGTTGGAAAGGATGTTGTCTTCGGAGCAAAGTGCTTGGGCAGTGGAACGGATTGCCCTTAAATTGGAAACAGAAACCTTTCGCCAAGAGGTTGATTAGAAAGAAAACGCTTGCGTTGCGGATCTTCAACAGCTCATAGATGTGCACAAGTCGGAGTTGTCAGCCCTTCATGAATTTTATCTGTTTTGTGTGCAATGTTGTTTTTTTTTTTTCGGTGATGGAGGGAAGCACTACTACAAAAGGGACTTATAGTGTCAGTGGGTGGTGTCGATTTAATATAATGTAGTGGCGCATTAGACAATTGCGACACCAACTGAACATGACGTCGGATTTACTGGCGCTTATAAGCGTCATAAAATGTCTATGTCGCTTTTAAACCGACGTAAACATTTAATGTCGCTACATAATTTAATAATTTAAATACTGGTGTCGCTTAAAAGCGACGCTAAGTTGACTTGGGAAGAGGAATTTCAATCAGTCAACAAGTTGATAGAATGTCAGAAGCTGGTGTCGTTTACAACCGACACCACATGTAACTAAAACGACGCCACATTAAATGCAATAAATTTTGTCAGAATGTGGTGTCGGTTTTAACCGACGCCACGTTAAGCTCAATAAATTTTGTCAGAAGTGGTTGAATTGAAATCGATGTAATGTGTGTCAGGTATTGGTGTCGATTTCAATCGACACCAAGCCTAACTTATTTCGACGTCCGTGTTTTTCAATTCGACGTTAGGGGATTAATGTCGGTTTTAAACGACGCCAACTTCGTATGCATATTTAAACCCATTCCTTCCCCTTTTCATCCGTGCTCTCATTTTTACCCAAATTTCTGTCTTTCCTTCTCTTTCCCAATTTCGTTTGTACTTCCATTTCTTCTCTATTTTCAATTTTTGTGCTTCTCCTTCCAGAAATTGTAGTTATGAATCATCATGTTGAAGATGAACATACTGACGGGGAAGAAGTCGAAGGTGGTCCATTTTTTATTTATTATGGTTATTAATTTTCGTTTTTTATTTTTTATTTTAACTAGTATATTGCCTAGATTGAAAGTATATTTTTGTTCCTTGGTTTTTTATTGTTATTTCTGTATATATAAGGATCAACTCAATGAGGACAGGGACCCTCAATTCCCAACTGGTAGAATTTTTGTTCCTTGGTTTTCAATATATAATAGGTAGAATTTTATTTTTAATTTGATGGTTGCTGAAAATTGGTTTTTTTAATTGACTTGTAAATATGGCGGAAAAAGCATGGGAAAGAGGCGGATCCTGTTTCGTTTTTTCGTTACTGTCATACTCGGAAGGATAACACTTGGATTGATGAAACATCTAAGCGCACTGGGGTAATTGATTTTTTTGTGGTATTATATTATTGTTATTAATTTTTATTATCTGTAGTTGAATTTTTATTTTTAAAATTTTTATTGCAAGGCAACTATGGGGGGCAAATTCAAACTATGATTGAGTCTGGGCAAGAGGAGACTATGGGTCCTGAGCGTCATAATAGAGTACGAGGGTATGGACATGGTGTGACTCCGGACATGGTGTCGTATGCATCTTCTTCAACATCTATTTCTAATTCTTCCAGAAGATCATCCAAGAGTTCAGTGGCAGTGTTGATGACAGAGAACAATGAATTGACACTTGTGCTAGCATTTATAGTCTCTATTTCTTTCTTTTGTATGTTGAATTTGTAATGTCGGATTTAATGTTTGTTATGACGGATAAGTTTTTGTATGTTATGTGAAATATAAAATGTCTTGTTACGTGTTTTTATTAATGGTTGCCTCGACTTATATGTGAAATATAGTTGAAATGATTTTCATATAATTTGTTGTAATTGTTATTAACTAAAAATTGAGGAAGATCTATAAAATTTTATTATTTTTAATATATCTGGTGTCGCTTTTTGGACGACAGTAGCTGTACTATTTTATTTATTTAATTTACATGATGTCGGTTTGGACCGACAGTAATTTTATTTTTTAATTGTTTTTAGTTAATGTTGGTCAGATTTTCATGTCGCTTAAAAGTGACGTAAGGGCCTATGTCGCTTATAAGTGACGCTGTTGTTTATTTTGATTTTATATTATTTTACTACTTGGTGGCGGATTAAAGGGTTTAAGCAACGTCATTACCCATTTGTGACGGTAGTATTGATGTCGGTTACTCAATCCGACATTGCACGATTTAATGTCGGATTTTTACCAAATATCCGACATTAACTGGTGTTTCTTGTCGGTTTTAAAACGCCAGTAATACCCCATTTTGTAGTAGTGAAGACCTCACTCATTTGAACAAGGCATATACTATGAAAGCTTTGCAAGATCGCAAGTCTAAAAATTCAAAATAACACTGCCAGAGTAGTCTCTTTATTATAATAATGACAACAATAACGTTAGAAAATTAAAATCCTCTACTATTAGAGTCTCATTCGTCAGTGGATTCCAACCAACGACAACAACAACAATGACATAAACTTAAGAATCTTCTACTCCTAGAGTCTTATTCGTCAGTGGAGCCTCACTAATCTTCTGCCCAGTTGATCTAGTCCATCAATCGGTCACATTCAGTTGACCCATTCCATCAATCATATCATCCAATACACCACCAACGATCACCCTAAACAAGCAATAAGAAATTCAAATTAAATTATCAAAGTATTAAATTTGAACATAACTAATTGTTAATGTACATGCCTATCTTCACCTTTAAAGTTCATATCGATTCCCTTTTCAATGCAATAGTTGAAGATGTCAAGCAACAAGGTTGGGAACATTTCTGCAAGAGTACGTTCAATGTCGTCTATCGACTGCAACAATTGTTCTGATTAGAATAATTGTTCTGTCGACTGCAAATATATATATATATATATATATATATATATATATATATATATAAAGTAATAAATTTGTAAATCAATGAAAGCTTATGTGCTTACCAAATATTTGAGGTGAAGCGATGCATTTCTCGCAATTTCTACAGCGCCTTTTGCATCATCACTATACCTTCCGTATTCATGTTTGTCTAGAATATTGTTGAAACTCTCCCATTTCTGAACAATTTCATTTACTTGGACATATCTATTTGTATCGCGCTTATAATCCTCCCTCCAACTACTCCTTCCCTCCATGTATTCAAATCGAACCCATGCGTGATAAGGAAAGAAGAATCTTTCCTCGGCTGACATGAGTAATATGTGATTAGCCATCTGCTCAAAGATCTGTGAAACGCCCTAACCCCGATATCCCCAAATAACAGGATGGGCACGTGCTGGCCGACACCTGAGGGTGACGAAGCCATTTTAACATGCATGCAAGTTATAACGAAGAACAAACGTAACTAAAATATGTAAATATAAAGAAATAAGCAAATGCGGAAACGTGTTCAGAACATACAACTAATCAAGAATACTACGAAAGAAAAATTATAATAAGTATGATTACAAAGGAAAGGGTCCTACACCGAGAAGACTCGAAGATACCGATGTGGGAATGCCTCAATGCCGATATTGTACGCCTCGATTCTAAGTCCTGAAGGGGGCGCAAAACAAAACGTGAGTGGACAAAAGTTTGTAATAATAATACTAAGTAAAACCATTTTTCTTTCTTTTCAACATACAAAATCCCTGTTTTGAAAACATATATAGTACTACATAAATGTTTTTCTAAAAACCCTAGCATGCCAAGAAACATTCGTAAAACATGTATATATAAAACCGTGCTCCGTAATGGTAACATAGTCGCCCAAAGGCAAATCCATAAAACCTTCGTAAATCATAAAACAATGTACTTAAATAGGGGTATCATAGTCGCCCGAAGGCATAACCATCACCTGAAGGTGAAGCTGTACGACACTAGGTTGCACTAGTGAAGAAATGTGGTAGGTCCCATCACCCGAAGGTGAAGCTGTATGACTCTGGCTTATGCCAGAAAAGAAACATAAACATAACACATCGACACTGTCTTAAATTTAAAATACCTTAATTCACATATGATTGAGGGCATGCAAACATTGTTGTCTTAAATTTAAAAAACCTTGATCAATGCAGTTCTTACTCAGAAATATGGAAAGTTCCAAATAACATTATATTTGGGAAACTTGTATCCAAATTTCAGAGTTAATATAACAAAGTCGGCCTTGAAATAGCATAATTCAAAGCAAGTGTCCAAATTTCAAAGTTAATGTAACAATCTACACCACTCAAACACTGAATGGGAAAACATTCACCAAGTGGACTAAGTTTTGCACCATTAAAACCCAGCAACAAAAAACCCAGTAATTAAAAGAAAATGTTAATTCTATCTCCAACAGAACAGTACACTTACACTACAGGATCTTGTTTAGCCACAATAATCAACACAGTGCTTTACAAGAGCATACGAACAGACAAAGTTGAGAACCAACGAACACGATGATGAACAAATGGAATAGAAAAAAGAACAAATAAACAGTGCTTTACATGAGCATACGAAACAATACTCAGAAAGATATTCAATGCTAAAAATGCATATAACCCAATAAGCTTGTCCTAAATATGTATACACACACACAGATATATGTGTATATATATATCTCTGTCTGTGTGTGTGTAGTGAATACATATATATTATCTGATTACTTAGCACTTACTATTCCACAGAGCAGTAGATATCTCCATCAAAGTCCAAATTATCCAATCAGGCAGTGGTTACCATAGCATTTGCAGGATAATTCCTCTCCTTGACCAGGACTTAGATTACCGAGCGGGCAATACAGCACCAATAGGCTACTGACATATGCGATAAACAGAAACAATACAAAAACAAGAAGAAAAATACCCAGAAATCACCTTTTAGTTTAAACTCATTCAAAAAACACAGATTGCACCATCAAATACTCTTTAGGAGGCATCAGCCCCAGATAAACTACCCACCTCGCAGTGTACCCCCCAAATTATAGGTGCAGTGGTTAGGCATCCTTAGACGAAAGAGTAGTCTTTCAGGATTGGTCGTCGTGTGTCACCACCTCCCACCTATCATACACAGTCGATCAAGGTTGTCCAAGGTCACCATTCATGCAGGTCGCTACTTATGCGACAAGGAATTTAGCCATCTTAGGACAGTAACAGTTACTGCCGCCATATAACCCTTCTCCTTCCGACCTTCCAGCACCGGGCAGGTGTCAGACTCTATACATCATGTTACCACATAGCAGAGTCCTGTGTTTTTAATAAACAATCGCTACCCCCTGGTATGTGCCGCTTTCCTAATAAAAAGATAGGAGAGCACCCCTTCTCCCGAAGTTACGGGGCCAATTTGCCCCTTCGACAAGGTTCTCTCAAGCGCCCTAGTATACTCTACTTGTTCACCTGTGTGGGTTTGGGGTATGGTCAGTTTGCTGGGAGGATCGCCCTCCCAATTCCAAGTTTTTTCGTGGAAGTTTCAATCTTGTTGACTATGACAACAGTCGCGACTATAGCAAGGCGGTACACTCCGCTCTCTCGCGACCCCTACTCTAATCAAAAGACTAAAGGCCCCTTAGGTCAACAAACTACGACGAGAGTTTTGCCTTTTGAAGCGCTAGTCACATAGGGCGACCAGGCCAGGCCAAGTCAGAAAGGCTGGGAAAATATTCCTCTTGAAATGTCCTTGTTTTATTACTTTACAAAGCTAATTTCTTCCAAAAGATTCAAAGCAAGTGGTTTCTACTTTAAAATCCCACAAAATGATGAACACATTAAACAAACAGTTTCTCCGATTATACTCAATACCATTAATACAAACACGCCATGGTTCGTCTTGCTGGTAACTAAAAGGAATTTATATCAACATCAGAAACAACACAATTATACACATTAGGCGATCTAATGGTTAACAACCATGTAACCCATCTAGACATCAATAAATAAAAAGTACATGAAAATTGAGGACTTACTTCAGCTCAGGGTTCACAGGATGCTTTTAAGAGTAATAAAAGTGTTGGATTGAGTTCCTTGTAATGATTATCTCTTCTCTGCACAAAGGAGTATGAGATGCATGTTAATATTATCAGCCTAACTTAGATTTACAGTATCCGAGATCTGTGTATATACATAGATAAATACACACACACACGCAAAAAATAAAAGAATAAATGAAGACAGAAAACTGAGAACTGTATGTATTCTAAGATGCACGTCAAATATAATTCATGAAAGAGATGTTCTTTTTTCTTTTCTTTTTACAAAGTGACTAATGTTAGAAAACTAATTTAAATCTTTGAATTGATCTCATCAAACTTTGCATCAGTTTTAGTCTCAATTCACATGATTGCGGGCATGCAAACATCGTGGCCTTAAATTTAAAAAACCTTAAGCAATGCAGTGCGTACTCAGAAATATGGAAAGTTCCAAAGAACATTATATTTTAGAAACTTGTGTTCAATTTTTCAGAGTTAATATAACAAAGTCGGCCTTGAAATACAATAATTTAAAACAGAAAAAAAAAATGTAACTAAAAAAATTAAACATTGAAAGAATGGAGAAATACAAACCTTGGAAATAAGAAAGCGGCTTTATCTGGAAGCCTTTTTGTTGAATTCCTCAACAATCTATGCTACTCAAACACTGAAGTTGAAAAGAATGGGAAAACAATCACCAACTGGACTAAGTTTTACACACAAACAAAATACAAAGTTGCATTTACACCATCACAATATGCTCCCACTCAGTAATTCTTATGCAAATCATACAACACATAGACATGACATTCTACATGCTCATGCTATGTACTTAATACGAAGAAGAACTAACATGGCGAGTAAA
Organism: Heteromeles arbutifolia; assembly: GCA_024362995.1. NCBI lineage: Eukaryota > Viridiplantae > Streptophyta > Magnoliopsida > Rosales > Rosaceae > Heteromeles > Heteromeles arbutifolia. The sequence continues at coordinate 21,820,863 of JANCRC010000013.1, read as the reverse complement.
AACAAATTCTTAAAAAGAATTAGCCAATTCTAATTTACAAAACGCTTGATAGTTCACATTCATGGATAAACTGTTAATAAAAACACAGCCATGCAGCTGTTAATAAAAAAGCTTTCCATCTCAACATAAGATTTGGTATGTACGTACAAAAGATACTTGGCATATGGCAACACATATCCACTCTTTATCTAACTGAAGAAACTGAAACAAAAGTAATGCGAATTATATACCTCAAATGTCAATCAACAAATTTGTTGCGGCAATGACTGAAAATTCTGAACATAAAAAAAGTATATTCATAAGCAATTCAGAGCCTTTAAAATGAGAAAAATATTGGAACAACAGTAAAGAAATTGGCAAATAATTGAATGTAACCTAGGAGAAATTAACTTTATCCCTATCCTCAATAAACAGAAGAGCGAAAACAGTTTTTGAGAATATATTAAGGATATTTGTAGATATCAGAAAATCAATACAAAAATATGACACTCACAAAATAAAAAAAACCCGATTACCACATTTAGTCAAAACCCATGTGATCTGTGATTGTGTTATCGGAAGATAAACAGCTTCATTATAGAAATATCTATGAACTATTATGCAAATAGGAAAATATTTATCATGTAAGATTATATGTCCTAATCTGATTGCTATTTGGCAAAATATCTGGATTCTTAAAATGTTAAAGTAAAAAGGTTGAATTTTAATTAACAACTAATCAACTATATGATGAAAAATCAAATTAAATAAAGACTTAAGCAGAAGAAGCTTATTGTAATTGTAAGTGAAAAAGAAGCAATAAGGGAAGGTTTATAGATATCAATTGAACGCACCTTCACTGTAGTTCGAACTATACGTGGGGTATAAGGTATCAAAATTTCGATAATGTTTATGGACCAAAATCTAAGATGCATTTTTTTAAGCCAAACAGTTAAAAACCAAAATCAGTCAACACCGATTTAGATACGTCCATGACATAGTACAAATTCATGAAAAGTTCAGCTTGTTGCAGAAGTTGATGTTGTATTTTAATACATTGATCAATTCAACGTATATTTTATCAGGCATGCCGAACCCATAACTGATAGGAGCATATTTATGCGACTTAGTTAACATGTTTTCTTGCATTTATTCAATTAGTTTCTACTTATTATAGTGTTTTAAGCTATTTTCGTGTGTTTGTGGGTCCAATTGGCAAAGTTGGCAAAAAGATGCATTTTGGAGCATTTTGGAGCATTTTTGGGCTTGGAATGGATATCACAAGCATGGAGCAAGATGGATGGACGAATTTGAAGTTCAAGAGAGGCTAGGAATGTGCAAAAGAGTTGAAGAAATTAATTCAAGTCATTGAAGATAAGGAATCAGCTCAAAAGAATGAGACATTATCCAAAACATTATCCTAACCTTATCCTAACTTAATTCCAGCTGCAAAAGGGATTTATTTTCAGTTTAGGAGACATAAAAACATGTTCTAGAAGAAACCTTATCCTCTCCTACATTGGTGTCGTGCTCTCCCCTTCTAGAACCCTGAAATCCAGCCGCACCTTTTGTCCTTATTCCCTTTGGTTTTTGACCTTCTAGATGCCCTATTTCCTGCTTGGATTACATAACCTTTTCCCCTTTGGATTGTGAGATAAAGTGTTCTATTTTTAGAGGGAATTGGACTCCTAATCCTCCATTGCCTTGACCTTTTATCCAGCCCTATAAATACAAGTTTATGCTGCACAAATCAGAAACCACCCTCTATCATTCACACTTCTCTACACCATAATCAGTCATACATCCCTCTTGTGCCGCAGCTTTGCAAAGGAAGGAAGAAATCTGGAGCTGTGCTTTCCATTCTAGCTTGGATTGTTGGAGCGTTTCTAGGTGTATTCTATCCTTTGTTTTCAATGTTTACATTTATTTATCTTTGTTTAATTGTGGACATGAGGAACTAATTTCTTTATAGTTAGAGGTGAATTTGAAGCCATGATTATATGTTTTATATGAATTGATTATGTCCAGTTATTGTTTCTTGAGTCTTGAATGTGATTTGCTTATCTGAGTTATCAAAACTTGTTTATGTGTGTTAATTGGGGGTCGACACTTAATTTGCATGCATGAATTTGATGCTAGAGTATAAGGGAGTTTCACCTAATCGTTATGAACTTATATTCACAAGTAGTAAAGGTTGCTAGTCACAATCATGATAAGTAAGTCCTAGGCAAGAGTATCATGTTGTCATAGTTACGAATGCCTCGTCAACACTTATGATTTTCAAAGAACTTAATGACTATGTTTTCTATCATGCTGTCATAGTTAGGAGACTTGATAAGGATAATTTGGTTGTAATGCATCTTTCATTCAATTCAATGAACTATGGAAAGTCTAATGGTTAATTTGTGCATTCACGGTTAACTTGGGGTGTTGTCATTCATAGTCTAAAGGAATAATAACTGGAAATTGGTTCATATGCATATGTCATGTGTGGAGAAGGACCTCTAACTAGCCTTTCACCCTTCCAATTCACCAAATTCGTTTTATTAAGTGTTTCATGCAAAGTTTATGTTTTAAGTTTTAAATTCGTCAAAAACAATCCCTCTTTCATTAAGTCTTGTTAGTTGAGTCAAAATCTGTTTTCTTTTGGTCTTTTGAGTCTTTTAAGTTTTATTTTCGTCAAAACCAATTGTTAGCTCTATAATTGAATCTTTTTTATTGTTTGTTGTTGTTTTAAGTGTTTTGAGTCAGTTTTGAGTTTATAGAGTCTAGTTTAGTATTTTTGAGTCTTATTTGTGTTGATTAGCATCCCTAGTTAGTCCCCGGCCTAGAACGATCTCTACTTGTATCTTTACTACAATTGTCAACAATAGGGTTTAATTTGTGTGTCAAGTTAATTTTCACATCAAATTTTGGCGCCGTTACCGGGGATTAGCAAACTTGCTAATCCCTTTGTTTCTTTTTCATGTATTTTGTTTTAATTTTCTGACTTTGTCTTGTTTTCTTGTTTTAGGTACTAGTTTATGACTCGAAGTTCTCAACCAGTTCGTGAGCATATCTTGGAGTTTGACGACAATTTTGAACGAACATTGAGAAGGAAGATGAGGCATCTAGAACCTAGTGAACCTAGTTCAAGTTCAGAGGCCGAATCTGAATTTGAAGGAGAAGAAGAAGTCATGGTAGCGGACAATCGTACAATCAAAGAACTTTCAGCCTCGGGGTTGGCCAATGCCGCACCCCTTTGCATTCAATACCCAGCGGCTACCCAAGGAAAGACCGATGAGTTCGAATTGAAATCAAGCTTGTTGCACCATATTCCGAAATACCATGGGCTGTCCATGGAAGATCCAAACAAGCATCTTAAGGAGTTTGAAGTAGTATGCTCAAGCATGACACCCATTAACGTGGATGAGAGTATTCTGAAGATGAAAGCTTTTCCATTCTCCCTTTTGGAAAAGGTGAAGGATTGGTTATACGAATTGGCACCTGGGACTGTCACTTCTTGGGAAAGCATGAAAAGAGCGTTCTTAGAAAAGTTTTTCCCAACTTCGCAGGTAATCCTTTTGAGGAAGAAAATCAGTGGCATCCAACAAAGCCAGGGAGAATCCTTTCCGGCATACTACGAGCGTTTCAAGGCCTTAGTTGCATCTTGTCCACAACACCAAATGAAGGAAGAACTCCTAATTCCAAACAGACAAACAACAAAGAAGATGATGATGGAGGAGCTGGCACGGAGCTACTCATGTGTAGGGTAAATTTTTTGTGAAGTGGGTGAGTCGTTTCGGATTCAGACGTGCAGACTCGAGTACCGTGCCATAAAGTTTGTAATAATGCACGAAAAACAAAAAATTGCCTTTGATATCCTTCACTGACTTTAATCGTCAGATTCGCTAATCCCAAAAGGCATTTCCACAGAAGGACCCACTTCTTTGAATCCAAACTCATCCCCCAAACAACTTCAAAACCGAGAAAGCAAAAGCTATCCGGCAGCTTTTCTTCGACATAATTAGTTGCTCTTTCTCAACCGCAATTGTTGATTGTAGACACAACGTCTGGAGGCCCTGAAGAGAAGGAAGAAATCCCACTGAAAAAGAGATGGCTTACTGCTCCTCCAGAGCCTACAAGCCTCGAAACGCCTACCCCACTATCCTCGATTAGGTATCAAAAAAAGATAAGCCCAAAAAGATGTCTAGTAAACACTTAAAAACAACTTATTTTCACAGTTTTGGATGAAAAAAAAAGGTTGAAAACGTGAAGCAGCAAAAATGAGCTTATTCTTACATCACAGCAGAAGTAGTTTTTTTTTCCAAAGCACAGCAATACCAAACCAGCCCTTCATCCCCTCTATTCATAGAGCCAGTGCCACAACAACCACTCAAATCCAAACCTCAACCTTTGTCTTTGACGTCTCAACCAACCTTGCTGTCACAGCCGAGCGAAATTTTAACTTTTCCTTCTGCGTCTTCTTTCATCCCTTTCCTTTTGTCAGCCAAACCTATGGGGCACATTCAAGAGATGAAGGCAAAGAATTAGCAAGAGGATCTTGTGAAGGCAAGGGAGGAGTTGGGGCTGGAGCATTGAGCTAAAATTGAAGTGAATCAAGCCTTAGTGGATCTGAAAGCTGAGTTGGAAAGGATGTTGTCTTCAGAGCGAAGTGCTTGGGCAGTAGAACAGATTGCCCTTCAATTGGAAACAGAAACCCTTCGCCAAGAGGTTGATCAGAAGGAAAACACTTGCGTTGCGGATCTCCAACAGCTCACAGATGTGCACAAGTTGGAGTTGTCAGCCCTTCGTGAATTTTATCTGTTTTGCGTTCATTGTTGTTTGTTTGTTTTTTTTTTCGGTGATGGAGGGAATACTTCACTCATTCGAACAAAGCATAGACTATGAAAGCTTCACACGATCACAAGTCTGAAAATTCAAAATAACACTGTCAGAGGCAGTGGCGGAGCCAGCAATGTAGACTAGGAGGGGACCTTAAGCCATACAAAAGAAATTAGACAAATTAATTGCAATTTAACGGGAGAAAAATTAAAGGTATTTTTTTTTTGTATTGGCGTGAAAATTTTTAATCAAACAAGAGTGGTAGAGCCTAATATTTAGTATTGACATGATTATATCATAAGAACAAAACTTGTTTATGACTTTGATAAATAAAAGATTAATATATTAGATTAAAGTAAAAAATTTAAGTCAAGACTTAAAATTAGATCTTGTTCTAGATTGTATAGGTTTTTTTTTATATCAACTGGCCAGAGAAAAAGAATATGCTTTTCTATGGTAAAAACATAAGGCTTATTATTGTAAAATGAAAATTTAAAAAAAAATGTGGGCTTGGTTTTATATGGTAAAATAGAAGGGAAATTATAACAACAAAAGGAAACTAATAAGTCTCGACCTCAAGATCGCTTGAAGTGGCAAAACCTCACTAACCAACAAGCCACATGGTCATTGTAGTAAAATCTTGCAGATAATATATATAGTGAAATTCCAAGATAAGCCTAGGCCTTTCCTGGCCTCTATGTGGCTCCGCCACTGGTCAGAGAAGTCTCTCTGTAATAATAATAACAACAACAATGTCAGAAAATTAAAATCCTCTACTAGTAGAGTCTCATTCGCCGGTAGATTCCAACCAACGACAACAACGACATAAATTTAAGAATCTTCTACTCCTAGAATCTCATTCGTCAGTGGAGTCTCACCAATCTTCTGCCCAGTTGATCTAGTCCATCAATCGGTCACATTCAGTTGACCCATTACATCAGTCATATCATCCTATACACCACCAACGATCACCCTAAACAAGCAACAAGAAATTCAAATTAAATTTGAACATAGTATATATTCAAAGTATTAAATTTGAACATAACTAGAAATTGTTAGTTGTTAATGTACATACCTATCTTCACCTTAAAGTTCATATCGATTCCCTTTTCAATGCAACAGTTGAAGATGTCAAGCAACAAGGTCGGGAACATTTCTGCAAGAGTACGTTCAATGTCACCTATCGACTGCAACAATTGTTCTGATTAGAATAATTGTTCTATCGACTGCAAATATATATATATATATATATATGTAATAAATTTGTAAATCAATGAAAGCTTATGTGCTTACCAAATATTTGAGGTGAAGCGGTGCATTTCTCGCAATTTCTACAACGCCTTTTACATCATCGCTATACCTTCCGTATTCATGTTTGTCTAGAATACTGTTGAAACTCTCCCATTTCTGAACAATTTCATTTACTTGGATATATCTATTTGTCTCGCGCTTATAATCCTCCCTCCAACTACTCCTTCCCTCCATGTATTCAAATCGAACCCATGCGCGATAAGGAAAGAAGAATCTCGCCTCGGCTGACATGAGTAGTATGTGATTAGCCATCTGCTCAAAGACGTTCCTTCGTGTAATAATTAAAGGGCTAATTCAGTACAAAATAATATGAAGAAATCGTTGGAAAAATTCACTAATATCAACTTTTCTTACGTAGGGGTGTCGCATTTAATCATGTGATAAAAATGTTCAAGCAATTGATTGTTCGCCATTTCTTCCGTATTCACCATCACTCTTTCAACTAAGAATTCAAATTCCTCTCTATAAAGTGGAGGATAGTCCCCTGCATCATCCTCATCTTTTTTTTCCTTTTCTTTTTGAGTGTTTACGATCATAACTTCACCACCGATAAAGACGATGTTTTCAAACTCATCTAGACAACCCCGCACTATTCCTTCCTTTTCGAGTCGTACCAAAATATTTATTAGTTGGCTGAAAGTACAAAGATGTGCACATTCATTAATACAGTTAAAGCATCTCTATTGGAGATGATTTTTTTCAAATGCTCTCCAAATTTTTTTCAAATCTTCCTAAAATAAGAATTTGCCTAGCAGCTCCTAAATCTAGAGAGTTAAAGCCCATACGACATTCATATAAAGACAAAGACAAAGACAAAAGAGTCATGTTCTAACTATTTATAATGAAATGATAGAAAAGTCAAGTTCTGACTATTTATAATGACTTAAACCCACATAACATTAATGACCTATGCATAATTACATGCCATTGATATATGACTAAAAGTAAATTTTTTTGTTGATTTTTGACTAAATTACCTTTTTAGCTATAAACACAATAAATAAATAAAAAGATTTAACCCTAGAATTTTCGAAAAAGTACATAATATTTTAAGTTTCATGTTCTATTGCACTCGGAAGGAATAGCCATATAGCATACTTCGGAGAAAGACAGAGTTGAATTCCCTCTACACACATCAGATTTAGAAACTAATCTATGGTCATTTAACTATAACAAATTCAACAAAATCACAATAAATAGCCTATTGATAATTCCAGTTGCAAAGTAAATTATAAATAAATAAATAAATTTACTTATCTCACTCACTCAAGCGAAGCATTTTCAAATATTGAACTTATATGTTCTCTTATATTTTTTTTATGTTGTTAATGAATGTTATGATCAATTGGACAAATGAATAAAAATAGACAACAAGTCACTTAAATATTTTTTTATTTTTAGTTTAGATTTTAGATATTTTTATCAAAATATTAATTAGCAGCTTAGACTATACTAACTATTTCAATTGGATAGTATAATATGTCATTGGACGTTACTGACTAAATTAGTCGTGTGTTTACTAGATCAAAATATTGATTACTAAATACAATGTTTGAGATTGTGCCAGATTAGTGATCATCAAACTGTAATGTTTCTTTATATCAAATTAATAATTGACAATAAGGGTTATGAATGATACAGTCATTTACATAACATTAAGTTTCAAGAAACTTACCTAATGGCTCTTTGATAGAATGATTAAACACGTCTCCTTGATGACCATAGTGGTTTGTCCTTTAACATTTTTCCGAAGCTTATACATTCAAGCTTGGATGTCAATAGGCGAGGTTTAGGTTGTTCCTCTTGCATAGACTCTACTGGTTGTTGCTGTTGTAGCCGTGATAGTGCTCCTGAATAGCCACCATGATAAGCACCACCATATGATGATGAAGTGCTGTGTTGGCTACCACCATAGTAAGAATAGGGATGCCTAGGTGGTGCACTTGACTGCAGATAGCCACTAGCATGTGATGAAGAATCACCATGATGGGGAACCCCATAAAGCGGCTGTGATACAAGACCACCACCATACGATGATGAAGCGTCGTCTTGGCTACCACCATAGTAAGAATAGGGATGCCCAGGTGGTGCACTTGACTGCAGATAGCCATCAGCATGTGATGAAGAATCATCATGATGGGGAACCCCATAAAGCAGCTGTGATTCAAGACCACCACCATATGATGATGAAGCGTCGTCTTGGCTACCACCATAGTAAGAATATGGATGCCCAGGTGCTGCACTTGACTGCGGATAACTACCAACATGTGATGAAGAATCACCATGATGGGGAACCCCATAAAGCACATGTTGATATTGTTCACCTGACTGTATATAATAATTACTCTCAAACGGTAGTCCATGACTACCACTATGACGCGGAGATTGGCCATATTGAGGGAGATCACCACTCATCTTGTTTTTGTAAAATTTGGAAGTTCAAAATTAGAATTTGTCTCTGTTCATGAGTTTCATGATAGCCTGTAGTCTGAAATTTATAGGCTTGCATTTACTGTGAGTTTCACCACTCACACATAATTACTGTGAGTTTACCATTTGACTTGTATTTTATATTTCTTTTGTGTCATGTTCTGTTCATTCAAAGTTTCAAACCCCCATCCGATTAGCGTGAAGGTAGTACATGTACTGTTCATGAATACAATAATGGTACTAAATTACAAAGAAAGATATTTTGGTACCATGTTCAGAAAGAAAAAAAAAAAAAAAAAGAAATCTTCCATCACAGAATTAATTAAAGGATGTAAAATGGACCGATTTGATCTAAAATTTACATGATCTAATAGAGTTCGGATCTCAAATTTACAAGGTCAATAGTGAAACGGTCTAGAGTGTTATATTATCATATCACCAATTGAACAATGGATCATATTTCATACTTGTTCTTACGTATTGTTTTTATTTATCACATTATTTTATAGAGAGTGCGTTTCCACCGAAGATGGATTCCCTTCTCGATTCCGGAGGTCTACCGGACCAACTCCTTCTTCAATCCTGGGTTTGGAAGCTATGACCGGAAGATTGAATGATTTTGGCTTTGAGGTTTACCTGACCCTCCAGGAATCTGAAACCTTCCGGCCTGTGGACACATCATCCAATGGATGTTCGCCTTGGGCTTTCAAAGGGTCCAGTCTCCCCAAGCTTTATGTGATCCTCGTAGACTTCCTTTCCTAAAGAAGAGGATTAGTAACCTTGTCAATGTTATTCTTAAAATGTGATTATCTGTCGCGCTGTGAGTTGAAAGGTTCAGGCATTGATATTGTGGTATTGGTTTTCTTCCAACCAATGACCCCCTGCGTATTGATTGATTTAGTAATAGGTAGTAGCTTTTTGTTTTCCAAACACAATTTGAGATTCAGTTTTCCGATTCTTGTTTGTTAGCGACATAAGATTGTAACGAAATGTTTATGGAGTTGCGAGGGTTTCTAGTGTTTAATCTTGCATCGTTTTGCTTTTCGTTTCGTTGGGTCAATGTTTGCTCTTTGCCTTTGGAAACAGGTGAGGCTCTCAGAGGGAACATCATTCTCGATCAAGCACGTTGAAAATATGGTGTGCAGCAGCATTGTGAAGTGACCCTTTATATGTAACATTGCTTGGAAATCGGAAATTGGAGACCTGCCGAGCTAGCTACTGTTGTTTCCAGTATATTCAAACATTTATGTGTCTGGTTCCTCATGTAGTTTTCTAAACTCAATTCGAGATTTGGAAGTAATCGTCACCTTAATTCTCTCTCTGTTTCCAGTATGTCTGATAGGATTTTTACCACCTACAAAAGTAGGGATAAAAACACATGAAATACTTGCAAGAATACAAGGATGTTGTAGAATAGATGCTTATACGAGGTCGTTCTCCTCAATGACTATTTGAATCATTTATGTAAGAACAATTCCTAATTAAC